>CM066611.1:6192500-11192500 GCA_033884665.1 Argynnis bischoffii washingtonia | reverse complement strand
ATCGCAGTTAAAACACAGTAATATTTACGAAATTGTTGTGCTCCGTGCTACTCTATATTGGTACAGAAAAAGAATAATAAAACTAACAATCTTTCGAAACCTAATCAGGACATACTATGTAGTTACTGGGCCGGTATATTTTAGTAAGTTTTTGTTTTCAATAACATTATAGCAATCCTAGTGAAAATATGTCTGATCCTTAGAACGACTACTGATATTCTTATTTAACAATCAGTCTTCAATGTAATGTAAACACCGATATAAGCTCATCACTACACTACTACTAGTCAAAGGCTTAACGGAAATGACTACAACTGGATTGATGGAGCTTGATTCGCGTCAAAGGCAACCAGGCACCAGCCCAGTTTAGATTACATTTTTTAGCCATATATGGGAGTAGCCATAACTATTCATTCCATATAAATTGTGAAGAAGAAACATGATGTGGTATTTACACCTAACAAGAGAGATTCAAGTTTTTATCATCCTGCCCCGTCCAAGGGTAAAATATTTCTGCGTAAGTTGATCGCCGTCAGTAAATATAATATTACTCAATTTAGAAACACAGGAGTTTCAAATAGTGAATAGTGAAATCGAATGTTTGAAATAGTTTAATGCGTAAGACAATAGCATAATTTAACAGTCGTATATATGTATATGTAGTCTTTATACATATATATGTATGTATGTATATATATATATACATACATACATATATATAAAGACTATAAAAGGCACTCACTGATTTCAGCAACGATATCACTTCCTTCACTGCAAGCAAGGGTGATCTCATTGCCGACGTAACGTCAGATGAAACACTTAGCAAAGGAACGAATCTCTTTTACGGCTTAATCAGAACTCGCCTTGGCTAATATTATACCTACTCTAGCTATACGAAGGCAATTTTATGCTTTATTCGTCGCGGGTTGCAGTCTTGGCAAAAGTAAGTTACGATAATAACTTATATATACGTCGTAGGTACCTAGGTACTATACTATACTTTTTTAATTAATTTAAGTTTTAACGCAGTTAGATAATTTAATTAATTAAGATGAAGTGTCTTCTCTAGGCAAATTCATATCATTAAAATTGCTTTAACCTTTAGTTGGTTTCTATCAAAAAATAAATCTTTCAGATAAGTATTTCTGCAATTTAATATTTCTATTTCACGTGCATCCAATAAAATCTTTTGAGAATATGAAAGATACCATCGCGATGCGCGGAGTTTACGTAAAAACCGCAGAATGTTTCATACAGCGCACCGCGACGTGGGAAAGCCGCATAGGATGAAAAATAAAAATTGCACAAAATGAAAAAGATTCTTAGCATTTAATGTAGACTTTATAACACTTTACTTCTAAAGCATTTTAAGTTTTTATAAATAGTAACACTTCCCTCTTGATATTTAGAAGAAGAAATCATACTTATAAAATTTATAGACATGAATCAAATAAGTATAAAAATATATTTAGTGATTATAAGTTATTTATAAAACTAGTTGTTGTCTTCGGGTCCGATCTCAAGATAAGTAAAGTGGGAGAGGCGAAAGATAGCCTACATCCATCCCAATGATACAATTAAATCTGATCAACGGTTTAAATGTGAAAAGGTAACAAAGAGTCAGTCACAGTTACTTTCACGTTTATAATATTTATGTAGATAAAAAAAATACATTTTCATTTAAGCATGCATATAATTTTACATTTATCAACACCGACTCACGTTGTGAACCACGACCACGGCCAAACCATTCGAAACAAAATCAACAAAGTGACAGTATATTATAAAGCTAACTAATTACAATAAAACGAATAGTATAGACAGATATTATATCAAATTACATACGTATACAATTGTAATAAATATAGTTTAAGAAAAAAGTGAAATAGACAAAGAATTATACGTGCATATTTTTATTTTGTGAGTAACAGTTTTTTTCTAGTATACTTATTTATAGTATTTTATTTATTATGCTAAACTACGCTTTTAATAGGCATAAAATTGACTGTTTATTTAGTATTTGTCCAAGATAACTGTCCATGTAGACCTGTTCCGATCAGTCAACACCCTCATAAGCATACTTGTATTACAAGATAAAACGTTTTCGATTTTTTTTTCCAAGTATATTGTCGTCAAGGCTTTTTAAATTTGTAAAATTTATATTAGTTAGCATATAATCGCAGTGCTGTACCTTTTACAACTTTATATTTAGATAAGTAATATTTATCGTCAACATTAATTAAAAACCACAAAAAATATTTTTTTATATATTTTAAATGATTTACTTACATACATAATATACCCTTTTTTTTGTTCTTTCCTTTGCGGGATAACCAAACACAAAAAAATCGCCTTTATCAGTTACTGATCTAGATACTTGAGAAAACATTAGACTTAGGTATAGTTCTGTTGACATAAAAACGTTGCTTTTTTTGTTTCCAAATAAATTGTGTCGAAAGAAATTTAGGTACTAAAAGCCATAAAAGGGTATCATAAATACTCAAAATATCAAATAAAGTTTTATTTAGGAACGTTTTCACGTTTAGCTATGTTAAGGTATATATATATAGTAGCTTGCTACTCCTAAGATATTAATTTAAATTATATCGCTATTTACCCTCGCTTCGCTCGGGTGCGTACCCGTACGCGGATGTTGTTCACAACTTCATGGCTTTTAATTTCTTTTCGCGGAACCCTGATTCTTTTTCTAAAATGAAAGTAGCCTAAATTACTCCTTATAACATCAGCTATCTGCCAGTGAAAGTCCCCTCAAAATCAGTCCAGCCGTTTGGGAGATTAGCCGGAACAAACAGACAGACAGACAAAAATTGTAAAAAATGTTGTTTTGGTACCGTGTACCATATGTACCGTGTATACATCCATATGCATTTAGTAAAAGGCGGTTATTTTAATATTACAAACAGACACTCCAATTTTATTTATCTGTATAGACTAGTACTAGTAATCAGTCGTATTTCTTCTTAGTGGCGTTATAATATCCAATAATTGTGAGGGCAATTTATAATATACTGGGCATCATTGGGCATCTCTTCCGATCATTAGGGGAGTTGTCTATCGTCTCTATCTCTATCGTATCGAACACATCCTGAAGCATTTACACCACAAAATGGTGGATTATTTATTATCAAAACAAGATCACAATGTTAGATTATGAAACAATTTAATACTATTTAACTGAAGAATTTAGGAAAAAAATTTACTGCTAACTCAAAGATTATATTCTAACATTTATATATTAATTACAATTACCTTATTTTACAAATTAACACCAAAATATTAATTTAAAGTAATATATATTAGTGTCCACCACACTGACATTAACTTTCGACTGACGTATCCATAATGCGCATTCATAATGCGTTCCGGATCGAGCAAAGTTTTAATTTTTAAATTTAGTAGGCATCTCTCTCTTATAGGCGCCTCTCCCGAATTTATCAAAATAATCAAATAAAGGATATTAATTATTGGTATAATAAATTATCATTTGTATAATAAATCACACATTATTGGACAGCGACTATATGAAGTTTAATAAGACATTTTGTCTCTAAACGTAATACATAATTTGAATTAACAATATATTTAAGCTTAATTTCAAATGGTTAATTTGATTCAAAGGTAAAGCCACCTGCTATACAAATCAGGTCATGTTTAGTAGTTGCCGACCAAAGTGAAGCGCGGAAGAAACTACAAACAGTATCTACCGCAGGCTACCAAGTACCAACAGTATTTATCCATAGCTTAGCATAGCACATACCTTAAATAAATAATTTAAATGAATATTCTGCGTACCTACAATTTTGAACCCATTACAGTTTTATGAAATAAAATAAGGAAGGGTTATAGATTGATATTGACGACACGTTTGGCTCAGTGTGTAGTGACCCTACTTGCTGTGCCAGCAGTCGCGGGTTCGAGTCTCGCTGGGGGCATTCATTTGTGTGAGCGCGAATGTTTGTACTCCAGTCATGGGTGTTTATATTTATAATATGTATGTATTTAAAGTTATATATATGTAGTATATCAACTATGTAGTATCCATAACACAAGCCTTCGTAGCTTACCATGGAACTAGATGGTGCTGTGTGTTAATGTCCCAACCTTTTTTTTTATAGATATTGACGATTTTACAGAAAATAAAAAAATGATAATATTTTAAACCATGTTTTATTTTACCTTTTCAAATGCTTCCATTTTATATTTAGATACGAGTAAATACCACATTACGAAATTAACAACGACTTTAATTATAATGTTCAAAAATGAACCCAAGTAATAACTGGGCGTATGTCTATGATGTAACATTACTGTTACGTGCAATGGAACAAAAAATAAGCTTTCTAACCTCGTCCTCTTTTAGCTTACTAATTCTACGTTTCGTAGCAATGCTATTTGTTTTTGTTGCTAGAATTATATTATCATATGAATTAAAAAAAAACTATGGTATGTTATTGGTGCATCAACTGCAGTTAATCCTACTAATATTATGTAAATGTGAAAGTTTGTGAGGATGGATGGATGTTTGTTACTCGTTCACGCCAGAACAGTTGAAAGGATCTGGATAAAGTTTGGCACAGAGAAAGATTATAAGTCTATAATAGCACTTAGGTTAATTTTTATCCCGGAAAAATGCACGGTTCCCGTGGGATAGATTTGTTTTGGTCTAGGGACGAATAAAACAAAATTAGTCGCTAGTTTAATAAAAATAGTCTTTTATCAAACAAATTATGCTGAATGACATATTTGTGGTAGAACTTGTATTGACTGTAGACTATTTCGAATATTTAATTAATTATCGATGACAATAGTCAGGTTTTACTGTTGCATGAGAAATCGTCTTTAGGAACGCAGTCGCAACATTCAAAGAGCCCACGCAACAGCAACGCCTAAATATGTAAGTTCAAATACTTATTACTTATATAGGAAGGTACTGCAGCTGTTCTATTTTGATCTTTAACTATATTTATTATCATTAATTATATAAATAATAATTATAAAATGATAATAAAAAATATTTACCAACATCACAATTCACAATATATTGGTTTTTTATAGAAATAAAATTAGTACCTACTAACATGTTGCACGCAACAATGTATCTATTCAAAAGTTATCCAGGTTAATAATCTAATTAATTCGCTTTGTAGTAGAGCCATGGAATTATAATTTAAAGCGGAAAGTATAGTAATTACCTATCTACTTGAAAATAAACCAGTTCGTTTAATATCATTGTACCGATGCACTTGTCTAATACATTACTCAAAACAAACATTTTCTATATTCGCAGTGAAACAATAACAAAGTTGCTATATGTAAATTGAATAAAATACTTAATGCATTATAACTGAACAAAAGAGATATCGTAAATTCATTTGTAGTCTTTGTCTGGTGTTACCGCAAAGCGACGCCTACGCCTTCGGTTTCCAGTAGTTCATATAGTTAGAAGTCTAATAATGTAAGTTTATCAGTAACTGAGCGTCGCTCGACGGGATCTCGGAGTTAATTAACCTGTACTTTACGCAGAAGGTGTGAGTAGAAGAGAACTTTATGAGAAAACTATACTTCATTTAAACAACTATAGAAATAACGAGTAATCAAGGTTTTTTACGACTATGTTATGTAAGAGAAGGTGGTGATATTCTTACAATTCAGCAACGAGCACGACGAGATTTCCTATTGGCAATAAAAAAAAACTTAAACAACAAATTAAAAAAACACACCTTTAAAATTGACAAACTAGCATACAAACCCTCACCTTCCATTTAACCTCTTTAAATGGTTAATTTTAAAAAGTTTCCTTAGTGCTCACTTTTGCTGTAAGGAAGGATACTGGATAAGGAACTCTCTTGCAAAATTTTATGCATGCTTCGAGAGTCAGCGGTCTAGGCTGCGCACTATCTGTCAGTAAGCCAGTAATGAATTAAAGATTTTTAGATAGCAGTTACTATTAACTATAACTAATACGATTATTTTTTATTAAAACTAACTGTTTATGTTACATACTTTTTGATTTCCTCTAAGTAAATAAATCTAAATTTCGGGTAGGTAAAGCCTATAACGTAGTTAATCGAATACGTCTATTTGATTTATTTTAGTATTTCTCTGATCAGTGTAATGAAAATATTAAAAACTTAATAAACCTTATATTTTGTATATAGACCTAGACTAATTTTTGTATGTACTTAGCTACCACGTGAGTGGAGTGTCAGGCAAAAACTAATGAAATAATAAAGTTTGATCGTAGTAATGCAATTTGAACGCAAAATATGCAATGATGTAGCCGAGGCACGTCAAGTATTTGCAGGAAGAAGCTGAAACCGCAGTGTAATTGAAATGTTCTGAAGAAACATTCTCAAGAGTAACCTCATATTGTGTTGGCCTCTTAATACGGTCACGGATCGGACATGCCACAGAGCTCGAGTGAACTTAATTGAAGCTAGAGTGTTTTACCCACGAGTACTAGCAACTACAGCAGTGAAGGGCGAAAAGCGATTTTGATACTTTCACAAACAAATTACATATATCACGGATTAATCCCCCGCCCTACTATTTTTTAATTAGGTAAAACTTTCATGTTTTTATTTCATGCAAAATAATCTTTTTCATTTATATTTTTAAACTAGCGACTCACGCTCGCCTCGCTTGCGTTCGTCCCTAGGTACGTTTTCACGGCTAGCTATGTTTAGATATACATAAATAGTAGCTTGCTACTCCTAAAATATTCATTTAAATTATATAGTGATTTACCCTCGTTTTGCTCGAGTGCGTTGGCCGTACGCGGATTTTGTTCATAATTTTATGCGTTTTAATTTTTTTGTGGAACCCTGATTCTTTTTCTAAAATAAAAGTAGCCTAAGTACTCCCTTTAACATAATCTATCTGCCAGTGAAAGTCCCGTCAAAATCGGTCTAGCTGTTTCGAAAATTAGCCGGAACAAACAGACAGATAGACAGACAAAAATTGTAAAAAGTGTTGTTTTAGTATACGTACCATATATACATCCATATGCATTTAGTAAAAAGCGGTTATTTTAATATTACAACAGATAATCCAATTTTATTTATTTGTATAGATAATATTATTTTATACTAGCGACTCACGCTCGCTTCGCTCTCGTTCGTCCCTAGGTACATTTTCACGGTTAGTTATGTTTAGGTATAAATAGTAACTTGCTACTTCTAAGATATTCATTTAATTTAAATTATATAGCGATTTACCCTCGTTTTGCTTGGGTGCGTACGCCGTACGCGGATTTTGTTCACAACTTCATGGGTTTTAATATTTTTTTGCGGAATCCTGATTCTTGTTCACAAATAAAAGTAAGTTACTCTCTATAACATCCGCTATCTGCCAGTGAAAGTCTCGTCAAAATCGCTCCAGCCGTTTCGGAGATTAGCCGGAACAAACAGACAGACAGACAGACAAACGGACAGACAGACAGACAGACAGACAAAAATTGGAAAAAATGTTGTTTTGGTATATGTACCGTGTATACATCCATATAGCATTTAGTAAAAAACGGTTATTTTAATATTACAAACAGACACTCTAATTTTATTTATCTGTATAGATGTAAACTAGCGACTCACCCTCGCTTCGCTTCGTGTTCATCTCTTGACAAAACAAATCAATCCCACGGGAACCGTACATTTTTCCAGACTCCTTGTATTCCAGACTATAGTCAACCTCTGTGCCAAATTTCATCCAGATCCGTTCGCCGTTCTGGCTTGAAAGAGTAACAAACGTTCATCCATCCTCACAAACTTTCACATTTATAACATTACTATGGATAAATTATAAAACCCTTAAAGCACATAATGCTCAATTGACTAATTAGTGTACACTTTAATTATGTTTATGTTCGCTATATTAATTATAGCATAAGTGAGACCGGTAATATCAAAAGCTGATGACAAATTACTTTAAGGGGCATGTTTTATAAGTCCTCTTTATTCAATGTTATATTTTATGAGTGAAACAATTTTTATTAAGGTTTTAAAGAAAACATCAAAAATGTCTGTGGTGTTGTTTTCTTTAAGTCAAAAAAAGTACCTAACATATTTTTTTTTCATTTATTCAGATGTAACAATTGATTTTTTGCAATAATTTACTTGTACATATATATGTAAATACTACGAAAGGTTTTTTGACTTTCACAATATCGCAATATCTTTGCCGGTTGTAAACCGATTTTTAACCGACTTCCAAAAGGAGGAGGTTCTCAATTCGATTGGTATTTTTTTTATGTATGTACACCGGTTACGCTGAAATTTATGATCGGATTTACGTGATTCTTTAGTTTAATAATTTCTTCATGACAATTTTCTTAACCGATTTAGCAAGTGGTTATATTTGCGCAAAGTAGGAGCTTCACATAGTTTTTCAGGCGAGCGAGCTTATAAAAAATATTTTTTTAATAAAAACGAGCGGTTTAGTAAACCGAAATAATAATGGTTAACGGTAATTCTTATAGAAAGGTAAGACTTCGGTTTTAATACCGAAATAAACAGGTTAATTCATTCATAAGTAAAAAACGTACATGTATGCTATTACTACGCAATTCACCATTAGTTAAAATTCGCCAAATGTAAACGCACAAAAACTCTTTTTAACCGGTTAATTTTGATTATAAGACATAAAATCGTCAAAAACCATTCTGCGGGTTTTAACCGGCAAATAACATAACCGAAACCTTAAAGCCTTTCGGATTGGGGTTAATGACCAAAACCGGTATAAAAATTAAACGGGTTTCCGAGCCCTGCTGTAGATACGGGTGCAGTGCAGCGTTTTAACTATTTTTGTAGAAAAACATTTTCCTAATTAATTTTAGCACAAACGCGCTAAAAACGGAGCTATTTGACTTAATTACATTATATCCAAACAGAGAAAAAACAAAACATAATGTTGAAATTCTACTCTTTGTCTCTACCATCGTATCTTTAAAAAAATCCATATATAAAAACTAGTTTGTTGTTAGTAACTGTGCATTACTCGTGGAAACCTTACCTTAATAAATTTGATAATCGATTTCCTGGTGCGCGTACAAAATATATTATTACGATATCATCTAGGTGTTTTTGTAACAGACTAATATCCTATGGAAACAACTATCTGCTTCTCAGATATAAAGTTCTCTTCGACACATAACCAATAATCTTAATATCTCGATGCAAAAATCACATCAGTTTATATCATATCATCATCATTTCTTATAATCATTGTTATAACTAACATATGATAAGGAGAAAGACGATTGGATTGTTACTGTTACATTGTTTGAAGGTGATAAAGTATCCTTCATAATTTGAAGGTCACGAATACGTATAGCACTCGTAATACTCGTTTATCATATTTGGGAAGACACACACATCGGCCGTGACAAGTACTCAAGCGTCGGACCGGCTTGCCCAGTTCTCGCCCGGCTCCACCATCCCGCAACCACTCTATATCCGTCAATTGCAATTATATAACGAAGGAATAAGCACTATCTATCAAATATAAAACTATTAATGTTTTGCTTTCAAATTTCAATCTTTCTACTTTAAACAGTTAAATTATAATTTTCAGTGGAAATATACCTACAATAATTTAGTTATATTTAATCTATAATCTATACAGATAAATAAAATTGAAGTGTCTGTTTGTAATATTAAAATAACCGCTTTTTACTAAATGCATATGGATGTATACACGGTACATATACCAAAACAACATTTTTTACAATTTTTGTCCGTCTGTTTGTTCCGGCTCATCTCCGAAACGGCTGAACCAATTTTGACGGGACTTTCACTGGCAGATAGCTGCTGTTATAAGGAGTAACTTAGGCTACTTTTATTTTATAAAAAGAATCAGGGTTCCGCGAAAAAATGAAAACCCATGAAATTATAAACAAATTCCGCGTACGGCGTAGGCAATAACGTACGTACGTTACGTAACGTAAATCGCTTTATAATTTAAATGAACATCTTTGAAGTAGCAAGCTACTATTTATGTATAAACATAGCTAACCGTGAAAACGTACCTAGAGACGAACGCGAGCGAAGCGAGCGTGAGTCGCTAGTTACTACATAAGAAACATACTTTTAAAATGAATCAATGAAGCAAATTGATTGCGTCACTACAAAGACAATTGCATTGCGGAACGTTATTCTATTGTGATTTGACGTTTTTTTTTCATCAAAACACAATACCTAAGAAAGTACGATGTAAATTGCGTTTGCAGTGTGTGGCGTTAGTAGGTACGCAGATTCACTGCTTTCGATTCTTGCTCATTAGCGATGCCGCACCGACGCTCTTCTGTAAACACTTGACGCCTACAAATGGCTGCTCTTGTTCCACGCAACGTCTAAAGCTTGGCCATCTCTTACACAAAATGAGTTTGTGAGCAGCCTTTAGATGACTCGCAGGGACGTGACGCTCTACATTTTTTAAAATTTATAAAACCTTTTTTACTTTGAACGTGGTGAAGTTGATGAGAACAGAATATTATTGTGTATGTACTTTGTCGATGATTATTTTATTATGATTATCTTTAAACGGTAGTTTATTACTTCAAAATCGTTATGTACACTATTATTTACGTTATTATAACTTCACGCCAAATATAATGCTTCCACCACCTATTATAATGTTGTGCTTTAGTACTGCAAATCTGTGGAAAATGCAAAATTATCTATAGCATTTTTAATCATAAGAAGTTTTGCAAAAATTATTTTTGTGGCTATATTTTGAAGGTCTACTTCATATTCTACAAAAAAATAGAATTATTGTAGGATTACACGCGTGCACATATATTCATTTATACATATAATAAGCTTATTTTCTTTGTATGCACGTAATGTTTTGCTAAACATTAACAGAAATAATATAATAGATAATTAATTGAAAAAAAATCCATGTAATTTACAAATAGGAATTAAAACTATATAGTTATTATATCTTTGAATAAATATAAGAAAATACTTGCAGTTTGCGTTGTGGTAGCAGACAGACACTTATAATTAATAGGTTAATTAATGTATTCCTACCGTCTACAAGCATAAAAGTGTGTCTTCATTACACGCAACAACTCCATGAGAACTTTTAAACAATAACTGCACTGCCATAATGTAATGAGTTTCTCTTATAAATCTTTCCGTGTCTTATCTGCACTTCCATTTAATTTCGCGGATAAGTTAGTATATATATACGAGCACTAACTAAAGCTTTTAGTTTTACATTACCTATAAATATTCAAAACACAACAATAATTTTAATTCACCTTTATATTTACATTGTTAAATTAAGTAATTGTTGTATTAGTTTATTTTATAAATTTATATACAAACTTTGTGATGTCACTGTAAGAGAACAAATAAAAATGATGACACAGTAGAACGTATAAAATAAAGAGTAACGATAAGTTTTATATAAGAAATAGGTTTTTTATTAAACCTTGCAATTATGGTTCTGAAGATAGTTCTGAATCTGAATATAGCACTTGTCCTACAAATGATGTAGATTTGAATACCCCAACAACCAGTAATAGAGAAGATGGTTTCTATACAATAACTTATGGCCGTACTGTTCGTCCGCCAATGAGATATCCCAATTAATTAAGTTTTCATGAATAAAATAACATAATAAATAATGTACTATTTTAGTTAATTTAATTTAGGTTTTTTGTTTATGTTTTTAATATGCTGTTAATTAATTTTAAAAAAGGGAGATGTTTTATTAGTTTATTTTATAAATTTATATACAAACTTTGTGATCTCACTGTAAGAGAACAAATAAAAATGATGACACAAAAAAAGAATTTCTCAAGCTATCATGTACTTTTATTTTAATTAATATTAAATTAATATAATATAACAGTAATGATTACGTATTATACTTGAGTATAATACGTAATATATAGACCTTGAGGTCACTAACGATTCAGTTACTGGACGCATATAATATACTAGCGACTTACCCTCGGGCCTGGTTTCCTCGGGTTCGTCTCTTGGTACGTTTTAACGGTTAGTATAGTATTAGTATTACTATCTATTATAGCATGGAACAGATATTGTATGATATAAATTTGACCTTTCCAAGATTTTTTCAAATCGGGTTAGTAGTTCCTGAGATTAGCGCAATCAATCAAACAAACAAATAAACTGCCTCTTTATAAAATTAGTATAGATAATTTTATTCCTCCGGCTATTTTGTTTACTTAATTATATATTTACTAGCGACTCACGCTCGCTTCGCTCGCGTTCGTCCCTAGGTACGTTTTCACGGTTAGCTATGTTTAGGTATACATAAATAGTAACTTGCTACTCCTAAGATATTCATTTAAATCATACAGCGATTTACCCTCGTTTTGCTCGGGTGCGTACGCCGTACGCGGATTTTGTTCACAATTTCATGGGTTTTAATTTTTTTCGCGGAACCCTGATTCTTTTTCTAAAATAAAAGTAGCCTTAGTTACTCCCTATAATATCAGCTATCTGTCAGTGAAAGTCCCGTCAAAATCGGTCCAGCCGTTTCAAAGATTAACCGAAACAAACAGACAGACAGACAGACAAAAATTGTTAAAAATGTTGTTTTGGTATATACACCGTGTATGTACCATATGCATTTAGTAAAAAGCGGTTATTTTAATATTACAAACAGACACTCCAATTTTATTTATCTGTATAGATTAAATACTTAATTATATATAAGTTATATATAATTAAGTATTTATCTATAATATTATATAATATAAATAAATATTATATAATATAAGGTACCTATCTGAAATATCTAAGATGTACTTATATATAATATCTTACAGGATTATCTAGCATAATCTTCTAGGATTATAGCTACGTGTAGCTAGCCGTTACTTAGGTTTTGTAGCACACAAAAATATTTATCGAAATTTTATTAATATGCGAGCGTTGATTTTATATGTTGAATACATGTAATATTTTTGTGTACCTATTTGTGGTGGGGTATGCTCAGTAACATCCGCTGAGCTAGTCGGCTATGAAATCAAAGGACGACGGATGCGTAAAAAGCATTTGGATGCACTATGTGAGGAAAAAGATAACCTCTATAATAATCAGTTATCACTGATAATGTACTGCGGCAAGTATCTACCGGGGTAAGTGTCATGCGTAACCGGAACCCTGGTAATTCTTTGAAAAACAAAGTGGTCAATGTTAACAACACTTTGGTCATTGCAGTTAAGGGAAAAGACGAGTTTAGTACAAGGTCTTACAAGCCCTGGAGTTAGCGGGAGGACGCAACCTAGCCCTCGTTATGAGAGAACGTTGTGGTCGAACGCACAGAGCCCGCTGCGCTCCGTTAATACAGTGAAGGTACCGCTAGGCTATAATTGTACTGTGGTTATTATTATTTAAAAAGCATTTTCTTATTTTTTTTAAATCTAATTATTATTGTCAATTCCAAAAATGGCCCAACCTAATGTTTAATAACGACTATGGTAATGACGCTATGACGGTATGACGTTTAATGCTAAAATGTAATTATTTTCAATTTTGGTCCAATAAAACATGGACATTTCGTTCAGTAGTTTTTTCATTTTTGTAATCATAAAAACTAAGGGCAAGACAACGTGAAGATTCAAAATGATACGTGTAGATATTGATCCAATACATTTTCAAAGGACTTCTTCAAAAAGGAGGAGGTTCTTAATTCGGCTGTATATTTTTTTTGTTTGTTACCTCAGAAATCTGTCATTTATTAACCGATTTGGACAATTTATGTTTTTTTTGACAGTGTATACTTCCAATTATTTAAATTTGAAAAAAAAAAAGAATACCACTCCTAAGAGTGGAAAAATAGCTAATGATGAATTTAACCTACTTCTAATTGTCACATTGCCTTGAAACTTTGCAAGTGTTTCTATTTCCGTTGATAGTGCAGTGATTTGGTATCGTGAACCTGATCTAATGGTAAGGTCAGAAGGTGGATAGGTGTAACTCTTCAGCGGCTAACAGTAGATACTTTGAGTTTTGGGCTTATTTTGTGTGACTTGACAAGTCCAATGAAATGAAATGAATTTTAAAGCTAGATTTTTTAGTGTTACTTATTAAAAGCGAATTTTAGTTTGTCAGTCTTCATATAAAAATTGGCATAAGACTAACTTAATACTTTCTTCCTACTTTGCTACTACTATGTAGACTACACTAAAAAGGAAAAATAAAAGCTTTTTAATAAAAACCGACTTAAAGAAAAACACTTATTTCCTTTAAATCCAGTTGGATCGCTAGTAATAACAAAAATAAATAATGAGTATAAAAATTGGAAAGTATTGAAAAGTAATAGTAATTAGTAAGTAAGCGTCTTTACATATTTTTTAAAACAATTTTTCAAAAGTCGAGTTTTTATAAACTCATTGTAAGGTCTTTCGGACATTTAAGAGGCTCGTTCGGTATCAGGAGAATAGTTTTACAAATAAACTGTTTACTTAGTTGCTTAGTTAACACTTTATTCTGGCCTCTTTTCTCGGGAATAAGGTATTAAACTGACGGAAGTTATTTTTAGTCAAACAGGTCTCGCTCCCGGTGATAATATTTATGTTAATGAAAATTTGGCTTTGAATTGAATTACCGTTAACGTATTCAAAGGCCAGGTACTTGATAAAGTAAACCGCTTAAGAGTTCCTGTTATGAAAGCGAAATGGCTATCTGTGGTCTTCGCACAAAAAAGGTTGGAGCTGTCTGTTTTATATATCTAACACGAAATTATTATCATGAAAATTTATGTGAATGTGTTTTATTATATTTTTTTATTCTTGCTGCATAAATACTTATATTTTTTTATTTTAAATAATCAGAAAGATAGACTAACTTATTTTTGTAATTTAGAGAAAAAGTAAAATGTATTTGAGTATTATTATCTAATAATCTATACAGATAAATAAAATTGGAATGTCTGTTTGTAATATTAAAAAAGACGACTGGATGGGTACCACCCCCTTATCTATTTCTGCCGCCAAGCAACAATGATTGCATTGTTGTGTTCCGGTAAGAAGGATAAGGTAGCCAGCGCAATTACAGGCAAGAGGCATATCATCTTAGTCCTCACAGTGACAACGCACCTGTGGTTCTGCATTTTTGTTACTTAAAACCTAAGTGCATGAACCGTAGGTGTTATGGGTGACAGGTATTGCTTTCCATCAGGTGGTCTGTCTGCTCGTTTGTCACTGAATCTCATTAAAAAAAGACGCTTTTTACTAAATGCATATGGATGTATACACGGTACATATACCAAAATAACATTTTTAAAATTTTTGTCTGTCTGTCTGTCTGTTTGTTCCGGCTAATCTCCGAAACGGCTGGACCGATTTTGACGGGACTTTCACTGGCAGATAGCTGTTGTTATAAGGAGTAACTTAGGCTACCTTTATTTTAGAAAAAGAATTAGGGTCCCGCGTAAAAAAATTAAAACCTATGAAATTGTGAACAAATTCTGCGTACGGCGTACGCACCCGAGCGAAGCGAGGGTAAATCGCTATATAATTTAAATGAATATCTTATCTAGGGACGAACGCGAGCGAAGCGAGCGTGAGTCGTTAGTATTAAAATAAACCTTGTCTTATTACATTCACTGCAATGAAAAGAATGAAGTTAGAATATTTTTCTTTAAAGTAAACATGAAAATGAACTACTAGAGGGATTCCCATTTAAAAATATTTTTTAATTATTTAAAGAGAGCTCGCATATATTGCAATATGCAGGGAACAACTTAGAGTAGAGCCGCTCAAATGTGCTGTACAAGTGTATGCTAAACAACTAAAGCGCCGTAGTGCAATAATGGGTATGGCTCTACGCTCGAGCGCTCCCAATGTACGTAAGCCCTGCGACATGCATATTATTTGCTTATATAACCTCCAATATTAATATATTATATATATGTGCTTGACTTTCATTCTTATTTTTTGTATTAAAAAACTTATGAAAATTGGCTTCAAATATACCTACTATTTAAGCAAATTAGTCCTAACTCTTAAAGTTACATACTGCAGATTTACAATTATTTCATTTCTCATAATAAAGCTAACACGGTTTTGTATGCCGCTATTTCTATCTTCTTGATAATCACAAACATGACCCTTGTTTTATTCATCTAAATATGTACTAATGTACCTAACGTTCAAGATTTATCTACAACTTTAAATGCTGATCTAGATAACTGAATAAAATAAGAAAAAGTATTATTACATAAATTGCAACATACAGCGGTGCAAAAAAGAGAATAAGTTTTATACTATAATCTCTATGGGTTTTTTTAAACGAATTCCTCGTCACTGATGAGTGACGTCCATCTGGCGCAGTGAGGGAGTACCGGTCTAGTGACTGAAGTTCAACATTTGCAATCCTGTTTCATTATCAAATATCCAAACTTATTAAAATAATAACAATAAATTATTATAACGTTGAACTCGAAAATTGAGAAAAAAAATTTTTACGGGTTGAATGTGAAAATGAATTCGATATTTTTATTATGATTTAGTAGTTGTCCAAATATCTCAATTTGATATATAACTTATATTATAGTATATTTACTATTTATTTATGTACATAATATAATCAAGCGTATCATTTCTATATATGGGGGAGTAAAGAAATATGAGGGAGCACATGAAACATCATTTTATTTTATTTCAGCAACGTAAAATGATGTCTCTACAATTATGTAATATGCACCATAGAGTATGTGTAGGTCATAGAGTATTATGTATACTCAAGGTAGAGGTTGGCATATCCGCTCTACATATTTACAAGCGAAATTTAATATAAGGCTATTCAAAATTAATAAAAGTATTTTACCTGTTCTGAAATCGCTACGACACCCGTAGTGTTAAGATTCCAACACAAAGGAATGAAAAAAATGTTAAAAAAGGGCGTAGCAAAATTCTCCAATAACAATAAGAATGACATAAAAAGAAAAAAAATATATTCAATGTTTTCATTCACAGAAACATCGTCAGTCATCACTCATCACTCACCGTGAGAAATTGAGAGCAGTGAATAAATCTTCAAAGTCACATGTAAAGAAAGTGATCAATCTATCTAACGTTAAAGTACCGCATTCATACATTAACATTTGGTACTGCGTTTGTTCTTTTATTAAAATATACATATTCTTAAAATATGTCTGTACAATATTTTGTATTAAAATCAATGTTTTTTTTTTAACTTTTTTATTATGTATTTATATGCAAATATGTCTTTATATGAAACGTTCGTGTCCTTAAATACTTATAATACTAATTTGTACGTATATTTTATGTTTTAACCAAAATTATACTTAATAATGCAGGTACCTAAATTATTAAGTTAATCACTGACAATAAAACTTAATTACAACTTTTAAAATTACTTAGTGGCAAAAAAGTAGATCGTAGCATTTTTGACTTATTTTTATTAGGTAAATAAAATTATAATTTCATCACTGTGAAATGATCTAATTTCGTCGCTTATTGTATTACTGTTATATTTTAGATTGATCGACGAACAGTTAGGTAATCGTATTATTTATGCTTATTATTCTTGCTTATTTAGATAGATTTCACTTGTCTAAGAGTCATCAAAGTATGACATAACAGATAGAGTTACAAATACAATGCCCGTGGGAATATTATGATATACGATTATTAAAACCTTAATTTAGGTATATAATTCTCATTAGGTAATATATTTATATATTATATAACAATTCTATATTAGGTACGACCGTAATTATAAAGTTTCATTAAACCAAATATTTTATTAATTAAATAAGTAGGTATAATTGCATCTATTAACAAAAACCTTAAGCAATTATACTTAAATTGTCTATATCAAGTTCATAACACAAGGTTTTTTCTAAAAACAGCAGGAAGATACTTAACATTTATTATGCCGTAGCTATAACAAACTTGTAATAAGTGTAATAGATACATACGTCCGCGATGTTTTTTTTAAATTTCTATTATAAAAAATCTCAACGGAACTCGTGAGATTTATTACTTAGTACATATTATATTGCATGATAACCTGTTAATGTAATTATAAATATATTTTTATTATTTAATATTACGTACGACCGTAAAAACAAGATTTATTACATCTCAGTATGTAGCTAAATAGTCGTAATTTGAAATATTTATATCATTTAAATACTCACGTTTGTTCAGCCTGCATTTTACAAGTTTAAATAACTTATTATATATAACATACCTTATTTTATGGAATGTAGTCGATCAATCCCAATTCGTATATGGGTCCCGAGGTCCGCAGTAGTTAAAATTGCCGCATTCCACTACAGCCGGGCGCGAGGCAGACGCAGCCTCCCTATCTCGACCGGTTGTTTACCCGCGCGCGATTCATACACGTTACCCTATTTATACTCATCACTTAAACAACTATTCAAACACAGTGTTTATTATGAAGATGTCAAAATCATGGCTGCACAGTGTTTTTATAAAGATCGTTCAATTACTGCATTAAAAGGTGAAATGTCCACGGACAGGTATATCTCAAACGACGACGCGCACTCAACTAGCGCGACGTCGACGCCAGCGCCCTCCGTGAGCCCGCGCAGGCGCGAACTCGCACTCCCACTCGGAAAAGCCGACTAACAGGCTCATTTACACATACACTCGATATGAATTTACCATGTAACAAGCTCCTAAAATTTTAATGAATGCAAATACTGACGGAAGCGTTACAGATAAAATTGAAAACTACAAGAATGTCATGTATTTCACATTCACGTCGATTTTGCTTTTAAAACCTTTTTTGTAATAAAGTTAAGTAAGATTCGCGTTTTCCATTTAACGTGCGATGTTGTCGATTATCTTAATATAGAGAGAGACAGTTTGTACAGTTATCGATGATCCTGAAATGTTAAATAAATATAAATACTAGCGGCTCACGCTCGCTTCGCTCGCGTTCGTCTCTAGGTACGTTATCACGGTTAGCTATGTTTAGGTATACATAAATAGGAGCTTGCTACTCCTAAGATATTCAATTAAATTATATAACAATCTACCCTCGTTTTGCTCGGGTGCGTACGCCGTACGCGGATTTTGTTCACGATTTCGTGGGTTTTAATTTTTTTCGCGGAACCTTGATTCTTTTTCTAAAACAAAAGTAGCCTAAGTTACTTCTTATAACAACAGCTATCTGCCAGTGATAGTCCCGTCAAAATTGGTCCAGCCGTTTTGGAGATTAGCCGGAACAAACAGACAGACAGATAGACAGACAGACGAAAATTGTAAAAAATGTTGTTTTGATATATGTACCGTGTATACATCCATATGCATTTAATAAAAAGCGGTTATTTTAATATTACAAACGGACACCCCAATTTTATTTATCTGTATAGATATACCTGACTACTTTCTCATATGCTTCTGCACATAATAGTATTTAAGATATAATTATATCGAGTTTCGTATACTTTATGGCTTATAAATACAGCCACAGGTTTGACCTACTTGGATCTACATCTAGACAAATATTTGAGTGAGTCTGGGAGTGGCACCTTTTCTCCCTAAAAGCGCGACGTCCATCCAACTACGGCGTATCCGACATGTTACTCGACCCTTTTATATATATTTCTAGTAAACAATATTCTTCATGTTATATAATTACGAAAACACTAAATATTACTTATACAAATACTACGTATTTAATATTAAAATTCTCAATAAAATATATCTTATATCCCAAAGCTATATGTAATAAGCATTAAGATATATTTATTTTGCTGCTTTATTACACAAATTCCATGGATTACTTCAATTATTTAGCGCAAGCAGGAATTAAACTCGTGACCTCTGACCCAGAAAGTAGATTTGGTTAAAGACGAATAAATTGATGGGATTTATTCGACACAGTATATTTTACTAGTATTAATCTTTACGTTTATGTTTTTAAAAACAAAAATTACATTATATATATCTATAGCAGTATATTACACGGTTTATTATTTACTCTAAATTCACCACACAATAATTTTTATAGTTACTATATAGATAATACTCATAAAGATATATTTTTTTAAATATCGTTAGATATAATAATCTAAAATATAATTAATATAATAAATTTTACTTACAACTATCTAGTGCTGTTTGTAAGCTTAATTTCAGGAGATTGATTTTATGTAACTTTTCTAAAAACTTTACATTTCTAGTAGAAACATATTATATAAGTGAAAAATGTATTTAACAAAATAATATAAGTATATACAGAAATTAATAGTCTTAAATTATTTAATTATTACACCTACACTTACTGTTGAAAAAAATTGACAAGAATCAGCTTTTTTATGTACCTAACACACTAGTGGCTCACCCTCGCTTCGCTCGGCCGTTCGCCTCTAGACAAACAAAAACAAATCTATCCCACGGAAACCATACATTTTTCCGGGATAACAAGTAGCCTATTTGCTATTCTGATGTATGAACTATACTATTGTAAAGTTTCATTAAAATCCAATCAGTAGTTTTTGTGTAAGTTACTAAGTATAAGTAAGCCGTATATGTTACTATAGTGTTTTAACTATCCCACGGTAACTCTTTAATTTTCCAGGTTGAAAAGTATCTGAGATGTTGACCAGGAATATAAGGTACCACCATGTACGGAGATTAGCCTGTACAAACAGACAAACAGACAGACACAAAAACAAAAACAAAATGAAAAAATCTGGATTTGTTTTATTTCCCTTCTTACACCCCCCTGGCTCGGTTTTTAGTATTTTTTTTCTATATACAGACATTCGACCTCTACAGTTTTATTGTATGACGTGTAGATAACCAAATAGCAAAAGCGTAACCCAATTTCAATACATCCTACCAAGTAAATAGTTATGACATCAAACATGTAGTCCTTGTTTATACCCATTATTATAGCTGAAATTTTAAAGGTGACAAGTATCCATAATTAGGTAGGTAGTAATGTATTTCAAATCGTTTTGTTTTTTGGTCGTTTCAGACAGACATCGCTTCGCTCGGGTGCGTCTCTAGGTGGGTTTTAATTTTTTTGAGCGGGACCCTAATTCTTTTTTCTAAAATAAAAGTAGCCTAAGTTACTACTTATAACATCAGCTATCTGCTAGAGAAAGAAATTTAAAAAAATGTGTATTTCTTATAAATACGGTATAAAATTTCATATGTATTTATTTAATAAAAAGCTGTTATTTAGACATTACAAACAGATACATCAATTTTATTTATTTGTTTGTATTAAGATGTACCTATAGTACTTAGTGAGTTATCCGAGTCAACACATAGAATACTTTTTACTGCGAGAAAATATTGAGAATTATAAAAATAAATAGCTTCCCTAGAAAAAAAATTATATCAATAGCGCTATTTTATACATAAAAATAACTCCACAAATATTTACTTAGGTGTAATTTAGAAAGGTGTGATCAAGTGAGGAACACTAGATGTCACTAGGTGTTTTTAAAATACGTAATTTTAAGTAAAAAAGTTATGTTACAGATATGACTTCTCTATGGTTTTACTAAAATTACTAGCAAGTCCAAACAACAACAGACATAGCAGGTGACTGAATATAATGGAACATTTTCTCAAATCTTAAAAACCACGGAGCATATAAATTCTGAAAAGCTATTTTCTTTTAAACATTTTGGAATATCTTTTACCTCAATTATTTAGATTATTTTGCTACCATTTCTTAAATGGTAAAGAAGGCATGTTTATTTTTAAAGACTTCAATGTTTGACTTTAGCTATGTATCTACATAGCTCGTCTAATATAGACAAGCCAAGCTATATGAAATGATTTTGCTTAGAAACCTTATGTACCTACTCCTGAAACTATCACTTACCCGATTTTGATATTACAAGATAAAAAAATAAAATAAAATTTAAATTATAATAAATAAATCTTTCTTTTAATATTAATAATTAAAATAAATAAACCTTTCTTTTATATTCTATATAGTATAGAAGTACTGACATAAAAATATTGTTTTTAATCCGAAAATTGTAATATAACTAAATTAAATATGAGATTAAACCGACGCATGAATCATCAAAATCGATTAAGCCCTTTAGTAATAACGAGAGAACATGGGGGCGGACTTACATACATACAGGTCAAACACATAGCCCTCCTTTAGGCTTCGTCGCAATCAGGTAAAAACGACGACTGTTACGTATTTTGTAAAGAAGAGACCCCAAAATATTAGTTATTGAATTTTTTGTCTGTATTGTATGTCTGTATAGAAGTTTCACGCAAAAATACTGAAGCGATGTTTAACTAAACTTTTTGTAGTGTTACATTTAATTACATTACTTAACATTTAGGCTACCTTTTACTACAGGAAAATCTTTCATTCTCACGAGAAAACACAATAACTGTTTCTTTCGAGTTGTCCTTAGTTTACGTGGCTGACTGACGCTGGCTAATCATTAAGATATCCCGGGGGAGAGCCAACTCCTACCGGGCGCGTCCCCGGGTGGCGGATCGGGGAACGCCACCCGCTTAGCACAGGGGCGGGTGGTACAGGAGAAATCCGGCGTGGACCAAGGCAGGACGGGGCTGCTCTCCGTTGAGGCTTCGGCTTCCGGAGTTGCGGCCACCGGGAGCGGGGCCGCTTCGGCGGTCTCGCGACCGGAGGGTGGGGACCGGTTGCGGGACTGTGAAAACAGGCTCGTAACCGGTAGAGGGAAAGGCCGCGGTGGGAGAGGAGTGCCGGTATTTCGGTGCGCCGTTCTCCCTGCCCCCCGCGGTCTTGACGGGGCTGCCACCGTCTTAGATGGCAGACGCGCTGGGGCTGAAGGGGAAGAGGAGTGTCGGTGTGTCGTTGCCGCTCTCCCTGTCCTCTGCAGCCGATTGAAGGGTGCCCACTTCGGTGGGCGGCGTGGTTTAATGGGGCTGCTCCGGGTACTTCTCTGGTTCAGCAGAGTGGACTGTGGAGCAGCCCCATTGGTTTGGTGGCCGTCAGGCCTGCCGCCGGGGCGTCGCGGTAGTTATGCGTAAGCGATCCCGCGGCGTCCCACTAAGGCGGAGGGGAGGGGAAAGTTGGGGTTTAGTGGGTAGTACCGGCTCTTCTAGCCGGTGAGCCCCACATAACCACCTGGGGGATAGGTGGTATGCGTAAATGCATTCCCCAACTATAAAAAAAAAAAAAAGAAAAGAAAAGAAAAAAAAACATTAAGATATAAATTAAAACAATGTACTAGATCTTAAAAAAGTTTACACAAAAGTCCGCAATAGCATATGTCTGTCTCCGTAAATGCATTAACGTATACCACCTGCTGCAATGCATACAGATGGTTATGTGCTACTCATTGGCAAAACTAGTACTACCCACGCAGGATCGCTTACGCACTCAACCACGACAGCAGGTCTGCCAAGGCAGACCACAACAAACTTGGGGCCGGTCCCACGGTCCATTCTGCGAGAAGTACCTGGAGCTGGACTACTACGGCTACATTGCCGGACACTAATGAGCCCCTCCCCCAATGACAAGATGAAAGCACGTTAGGGAGGATATGTCTATCTTCTAAGCAGGTTCACTCGCAAGAACTATTTTTATCTATCAAAAAAAACTTTTTAATAAAAAAATAAAAACCGACTATTGTAAGCTGTGCGGCATGCGCATGTTTCTCTGTCTGTCTCTCTCTCTCTTAGAGAAAGCAAGCCAGATATTTCATTTCTATTTCGCATTGAACAGTGTGGTGTCGCGACGATTATTTTTGTTGAGTGCATACAGGTTTTTTGTACATAATAAATAATAATAATAATGAATCCTGACCGTGTTTCTTAATCGAAAGGAACTTCGTTCCATCCGGGTGTCCCTTGACACCTGTGTTTTTTTTATACATGTGTTTGTTTATTTGTTTGTCCTTTTTTCACGTCAAAACTGAGTGATGGATTGGCGTGATTTTTGTGTAGCGATACTTGGAGGGCTGGAGAGTGATATAGGCTATCTTTTACGGCGTGAGATTATCTCAATCTCACAGGAACACACGATATAAAACAACTCAAAAAAATATTTATGATCAGAATTACTTGAAACTTGGTATAAATGCTTTACAATACAATTAAATAAATACGTTTTGCGAAATTCATCCTGTAAGAGGGTAAAATAGGTGATGAAAGTTTGCATGGAACCTACTTCTTTAGTTCTCTTTTTTTCTAGGTTTTGCGAAGCATAGAAAAAAGCATATTAACACCTTATTAATTTTCTGTGGCGAGTAGTATGTCAATAATAGTATGTCAAATGACAAATCTGGACTCGAAAAAAAGAAAGAGATTGTTATCCAAAGAGTATAATATACAGGGAATTATTATTATTATTTTATAAGTTTATTATTCATCTATTATTTACAAAATGTTAATTTCTGTGAGTTTACAGTAGGTACATTGGGATCTGAAATTTTCGATCGATCAAAGAATCAGTTAAAAAAAAGTAAAATTAAGGATAATATTTGTGGTGTCAAATTTATTAACTTTAATGGTGCGAGTGCTTAAAATAAAATGACTACCTATCCAAAAATATAATTTTTATTATCAAATGTTAAGTATTTATGAAATAAGACTTAAGTACAACTTATTTTAATACAACTAAAATAATTGACAGCCTGCTGTGAATTATTACAATTACTAAATGTAACCTAAATATAATCTACACATGTAGAATATTTTCCACATCAATACAATGAATATAAACAAGGTGATTCAACAGTATTTATAGAGAGCTGACCCAATTGTTAATTGTTATAGATAAATAAAAAAACATATCTCCTGTTTTTAAATAAAATTAAAATACCTTCTATATGATTAACATGAATTTGCTGTTTTCTATTTCCTTATTGACAATCAAACCATAGTAGGTATGTCTCCTATTTCTTTAGAAAGTTCAATTATAAGATCCTTATAAATAATTGGGTTCATGTTTTTACCTAACAAATACAGGATGAACCAATCACCAAATCCAAAATGCTTAGTTATCCTAGAAACGACACGCCTCTTCACAAACCTCAGCTGACCCATAATCATGAAAGTGCGGAGAGGACGTATTGAAAACAGTAAAAATCTAAAGCACACTGCAATTGTTGAAACAAAGGCAAGAAATATTAGCCAGAACCATAAGATAACAAATATTTTTTCGTTAACTATATTTAATGGTAATACACAAAGCCTATCTTTGAGTTGTATTGATCCTGAAGGACCATAGTTTCTAAACCAACACTTAGTAAGTTTGGGGAAGTATTGATCCATAGGGTTTACAGAAGTAAAATCCAAAAAGTCTGATGGAACTCTAGGAATATGAGTAAATGCTGCTACAGCTGCACCATAGTTACGAAAGGCACCTCCCAGGAATAGGTCAAGCACAAATATTTGGCCCACCTACAAAAAATAAATAAATATAAATTATAAATATAAACAACATTTTACATATTAAATACACAGTGTGCTATAAAGTGTAGACATATCAAAAAAAATTGAGCTTAAATCACTTACCACATTAACTAAATTAAGTAGCTCACAAAATGCATAGCGTAGTGCATACATATTGTGAGTGTACAAGTTAGTGTAGTTCAGGTAGGATACCAGTTCTCCTCGTCTGTATTCTGACCAATCTTTAGAGACCATAGGACTAGCTGCAATTAATATAGAGATAATATTATGATATCCTTTTATCTACTTTAAACTATTTAGATAATTTTGACTAAAATTATATAAATAATTTGTCTTACCTAAATCAGATGCTAATGCCTTCAGTCTACCACCTTCCCATATCTTCCAGAGGTATCGAGGAGTATAAAACATGGCAGCTTGACCCAGAAGCACAAAGCACACCCACTGATAATATGTATGTTTTATTTGCTCATCATTAATGCTTTGTGGTCCCACTCCTGCATATACATTATGTTTTCCCTCCACACCTTAAACAATAATTATTTATTTATTTATTTCAATAATCTTATACATTTCATCGCAATAAATTATTCGATAAAATATATTATGTTGTAAGTAAAAAAATCACAAAACATCGCTTACCGACTAGTTTGCTTTTTAATGTGTAGGTTCCGTAAATCCAGCAGTAACTATTAATCGCTTCTTTATCACCATCCTTCTCACTATCGCTCATGCAATGGATAGGATCGCCAAAAAATTGCTTAGAAGTAACTAATAACGTAAAAACTAGTAATATTATTACAGTGATTTTATAATGCATCCGAAAAACATTATTATCAGTACAAACATTTTCAAATTTTAGAAACGATCGAAAAGGCATAAACAAATCGATCATTTTGAATTATTAGTGACAATATACAGAAAAAAGAAGTTTCAATTAAACTTAAAATTCCAAGGAAATATTTTCACCGACGAAAACGACTACCCGCCTTTCGTCAAATCGTGCACCTCCTAATGTTTTATAATTTATTGAAAACTTTTAGTAGGTACACATTACTGTCAAAATAAAAAAGTCATAAATAGGCCAACAAAATTTATATATTTTATTAATTTAATATTTTTTTTAGATTTATATTCGTAAAAATCTAAAACCCTTTTTAAATAATATTGTTTTATGTTATGTTATTTAAAACTATCTATAATATATATTTTTTAACAATTTTAATTTTTCATTACGTATATCGGAAGTCAAAACTATATTATTAATTTTTTTTTCAGAAAGTAGGTTTTATTATTGGGAAATTATTATGCACTGGAAGTGTTGTATATTTTTGCAATTTATTTTTCTTATTATGGTAAATCTCCAGTTTCAATATAATAGTAAAGTAACTAACATTTTAACTGCTGTAATTATGAACTTGTACAATTTAGATGTTCAGTAGATAGAGAAAATTAGGTATGATTAAAATTGTAAATTTATGTATATAGTATACATAATAATCTAATTTATACACGTACTACAGTAGGTATATATTTATAAGAACTTCAACTTCTGTAAAAATCAGTAGCTTATCAAATATCATACATATAAGCAGTTTCTTCGATATTAGCGTCGAGGCCTCTTTGAAAAATAAATAGGTAAATAAATACTTTTTTTAATTTTTTGAAATCTTTTATGGTACCTACCAAGTTTAAGTGGACTATAATAGATCAGTGTATAGAGAAAATAATTGTACATATTACGAAGGTACTTTATAAAGATTTCATTACCTAGTGTCGCGAATATCGGGAAATCCTAACTAAACTTTTGTTGACACGTCTAGAAAATATAATAAATAAAAAGGAACTTCACTGAAATGTAATATACCTAGCTACTTTTATGATTTACTGGATTTGAATGATAAACTAAATATAGCTTATGCCCGCTGGTAAATTTGGCAACAAAAAATATCGGGTAGGGCTGTGTCTGGGCTGTGTGTCTGGGCTGGGTACACTGCCGTTGATTTAACGTAAAACTCCTGTTTCAGCGAGTCGCTTTTAATGTTTAGTTTTTATAAATATTTTGCATATTTTAAAACAAATTATTAAAAATAGTAATCTTTAAAGATAGCAACGGAAAGAATAGATATAGGTATTCATATAAAAAATTATACTAAGCCGAATATGTAACATTAAATATTTTTTGAAAATTCTTATTGAAATTGCAACTAATGCAGTTAATAATAACGTAAAAACTGTTTATGATATTATATGTCAAAACGGTGTTCAAAAAAAAAAAAAAAGAAATAGACATTATTGTCGATACAGAGGCCGAATTTACAGTTTTTAGAATTTTTACCTGTCTGTCTGTCGGTATGTCTGTCTGTGACCGCATCACGGAAAAACCACTGGAGGTATTCATATAAATATCATTTTTCGGGTTACTATGGCAACCTAATGTAAAGTGTGTTTCGGTGTGATTTTAAAGACGTTTCACGTCAAAAAATACACTACCTTCCTGTTTATCCAGGATATCTAGCTATATATCCTTATTGGTTAAGGGCAATAAGTGAATACCCTCACCGACTGTTTTATATATTTTCGTATTTATCTATACTATAATAATATTATAAAGAGGAAAGATTTTTTTGTTTGTTTGTTTGTTTGTACTGAATAAGCTCCGAAACTACTGGACCGATTTAGATGAAATTTGGTAAGAAAATAGTTTGTACATATTTGATATTACGTACCTACTTAATAAAGATTTCATCAGTGTCGCGAACATCGGAAACTCTTAACTAAGCTTTTGTTGACACCTAGAAATTTAAGATTGAGATGAAATTTAATAATAAAATAGTTTGAGAACCTGGGAATGAAATAGGATAGTTTTTATCTTGGAAATCATCCATTAAGGAGGTGAAAATGGGGGTGATAGTTTGTATGGGGAACCAACGCTATTTGTACATATTAGTATTCCAATCACCCTTGTGATGAGTGCTATTTTATCCTAATTGCAGCGAAGCCCATAGGATCCGTCCAACAAACATCCAAGATGTCTGATCCTATGTTTCGTAGTTAATAAACGGCCGAACCGATCTTGATTCATATAACATTAGACTATATTAGAATTGGTAACTGGAATGTCATAGAAGCGTATATTGTATATAGGTGTTATTAAATTAAATCAAAAGGGCGGTAATAGGCGCTAATTGTGAGTCTTAAAAATTTTTTTTGCTCAAATCTATCGTGTATGAAAGGGAAGATGCGTTATACAACTTATATATTTAAAAATAGTTTCGGATAACAAATTGTTTAATTAAACTAAAAATACGTCTAACAAGCCAAATCTAAAAAGCTGTAGTAAATAAAAATAATTTTTAAGAATTAAAAAACTGAGTACCTAAATAGAGAGTTAAAAAGAAAAAATAAGGTTACGAAGGAACATAGTATTATGCAGTAGGAGACCTGGTGCATGTTTTATATACTTGTTACAAGTCATGCTAGTTGAGCTACATGTATGTCCATATATCTCCGACTAGTACACAATTAAACGTTATTAATTATTAATTAATTATTTTAAATTAAATTAATTAAAACACGAGTGTATTCTCAATTCCTTTCACTCTCAAACTATGTGACAGAAAAGCCCAATAATTATTATTGGCCCGACCCGGGAATCCAGCCGTATATGTCATGTTAGCATCATATTTATTTATTTATTACTAAGCACACTTACAATACACATGTTAAAACAATTTGATACAATAAATAAAGTAATATTATAGAATTTTTATAGTAATTAATAAAAAATACAAAATTAACAAGAATTAGAAACAGCGTAATGTAAAATTAAATAAAGTCATAAAAGTAATAAAAATCATGTTAGTATGGAGTCTCATCAGGTACAAAGAAAAATTAATTCAAATAAATGTCAATAGACGGCATTATATCTATCCATTTCTTATTGAAGTACAAGAGGAGGTAAAGTTAATCTAATATATTAAATCTAATATATTAAGTTAATCTAATATTAATATTATAAAGAGGCAGGATTTGATAGTTTGTTTGTTTGTGTGCTCCGAAACTATTGAACCGATTAAGATGAAATTTGGTAAGAAGATAGAATTTGAGATCCTGGGAAGGATAGTTTTTATCAAGGAAATCATCCCTTAAGGGAGTGAAAATGGGGATGAAAGATTGCATGAGGAATCAACCTAGGGACGAACCCGAGCGAAGCGAGAGTGAGTCGCTAGTAAAAGATAAAAAATAAAAAAATATTAATGATGAGTTTCATTTCCGCGACACTCATTTTTCCAATGTATTGACTTACCCCTCAGTGACGCCTAAATCAATTTTACTTGACATAAAATTGTTATTTTTAATTAAAATTAGATCTTTTCACCCTTGAGCATATTTACTATTACATAATGGCAGTCAACAGATTCCCTATCGGCAAGTCAGAGTTAGGTTAGTGTGAGATCACTCTCGTCGTAACTCTTAAGTAGGTACGGCAGTATATGCTGGGCCGGATTACTAAATTGAGATAACAATTTTATTATATTTATCTATCAAAAAATTCTTAGAAGCATTCTAGAGTTAGAAAACCGGTGGTGTAGTATTCTCACAACTAGGATACCACATAACACATTATAGCATACTTACAGGAGGCATTCCCTACTCGTCACCACCGATTTCGGTCAGACTTATAGAACACGCAGGGCTTGGCTAGGAGTGAAAGTAAGTACCCGAAGTGGGAGCTCTAGATGGTCAAGCATACATACATATCTATACAAATAAATAAAATTGGAGTGTCTGTTTGTAATATTAAAATAACCGCTTTTTACTAAATGCATATGGATGTATACACGGTACATATACCAAAACATTTTTTTTTTACAATTTTTGTCTATCTGTCTGTCTGCCTGTCTGCTTGTTTGTTCTGGCTAATCTCTGAAACGGCTGACCGATTTTGGCGGGATTTTCATTGGCAGATAGCTGATGTTATAGGGAGTAACTTAGGCTACTTTTATTTTTAAAAAAGAATCAGGGTTCCGCGAAAAAAAATTAAAACCCATAAAATTTTGAACAAAATCCAAGTACGGCGTACGCACCCGAGAAAACGAGGGTAAATCGCTATAAAATTAAAATTAAATGAATATTTTAGGAGTAGCAAGCTATTTGTGTATACCTAAACGTAGCTAACCGTGAAAACGTACCTAGGGACAAACGCGAGCGAAGCGAGCGTGAGTCGCTAGTATATAATATAATTTAATCCCCATAATAAAATATTATAATTAATTTGAATATTATAAATGCCAAGGTTTGGATGGATGTTTGTTACTCAATCATACCAGAACGGCTGAACGGATCTGGGTGAAAAACACAGGGAAAGATTATAGTCTGGAATAGCAAATTGATTATTTTTTAACCCGAAAAAACGTACGATTTCCGTGGAATAAATTTGTTTTTGTTTTACACAAAGCAAGTGATCGACTATCTCAATATTTAATATTAACCGTTAAAATGTACTTAGGGACGAACCCGCGCGAAGTGAGGTGAATCCTAAGTCCTACGCTCCTAGCTAGTGTCAGATAAATAAAATTGGTAGTTAGCTGAAGTTGTGTTTCTCTTCATTATTTATGAAATTCAGCATTCATACCCGGCTATGTTCCGGTTCTGGCACTCCGGCATCTTTATCTTCGTAATAATCCTTCGATTGTAGAAGATGAGTCATGGCTTAAGGAACTTATTTAAAAGTATAGACTAGACTAGACTTATAAAGATATAAGTCAATAGTCGCCTGTTAAGAAATAATTCTCTTTGGTGAAACGTTCGTCGAACGGAACAGCCCAGTGTCCAGGGTTAGGCCATACCTGTATAGGTAAAAAATTTAATATAAATAATAACTCGCTACACATCCTGTCTTTTTTTCTCTTGCTAATCTAAAAATCTAAATAATCAATGGGAGGGGACGGGACGGGACAGCACGGACCGTGACCGGACCGTGACCGGACCGTAACCGGACCGTAACCGAATGGAACGTAACCGGAACGGAACCGGCACGGAACGGAACGGAACGTGCCTGGACTGTAAACCGGAACGTAACCGGGTCGTAACCGGACCAAGACCGGACCGTATCCGGAGCGTGACCGGAGCGTGACCGGACCGTAACCGGACTGGAACCGGACCGTAACCGAATGGAACGTAACCAGAACGGAACCGGCACGGAACGGGACGGACTGTGCCCGGACTGTACACCGGAACGTAACCAGGTCGTAACCGGACCATGATCGGACTGTGACCGTACCGTGACCGGACCGTATCCGGAGCGTGACTGGACCGTGACCGGACTGTGACCGGACCGTGGCCGGACCGTAACCGGAACGTAACCGGACCAAAACCGGAACGTAACCGGAACGGAACCGGAACGTAACCGGAACGTAACCAGAACGGAATGGAACGTAACCGGAACGGAACGGAACGTTTTTTTTTTATGAGATTCAGTGACAAACGAGCAGACAGACCACCTGATGAAAAGCAGTACCTGTCGCCCATAACACCTACGGTTCATGCACTTAGGTTTTAAGTAACAAAAATGCAGAACCACAGGTGTGTTGTCACTGTGAGGACTAAGATGATATGCCTCTTGCCTGTAATTGCGCTGGCTACCTTATCCTTCAAACCGGAACACAACAATGCAATCATTGTTGCTTGGCGGCAAAAATAGATAAGGGGGTGGTACCCATCCAGTCGGACTCCTCAGGCTTAACAGTTCTACCACCGGTAAAACCCGTAACCAGACCATAACCAGGCCGTGACTGGATCGTGGCTGAACCGTGACCGGACCGTCACCGGACTGTGACCGGACCGTGACCGAACCGTGACTGGACCGTGACCGAATGCAACGTAATAGAACGGGAGAGAAGAGAAGACGTCGGACGAAGAAGACAGGCGAAGAATGAAGGCGGTGAAGAAGGCGAAGAAGATTAGCGAAGAAGACAGTCAAAGAAGATTGGCGATAAGACAGTCAAAGAAGATTGGCGAAAAAGACAGTATTTTTGGTAGGTATACGAGTTGTATCATTGTACTCTCTCCTTCTAACTTTAAAAAGATGGAGTATAAAAATGTGCAAAAAAGTTGCGGTAGTGGAGCTTTATATAATATTAGTTATAACATAAAACAAAAAAAAATTTTGTAGTCTGAACGCGGGTGAAACCGCGGGTTCTGCTAGTTTAGAATAAAATAATATGATTATTAAGAGAGAGTATAAAAAATATTCAAAAACACCTAGTAACAAGAAAAATTATATATATTGATTGAGGGGGCTATTCTGAGGATACATTTTTATTTATTTATTTATAAATAAACAATTTACAAACAAACAATTATTTATGGCCAACTATCAAGAACAAACAAAGAACAAACGATATGTGAAAATAAAAGTTCAAAAATTAGAAATAAAAAATTCCTAGGGGGCCAAGTTTGGTGAGCCGTTGCTTTGCACTATCTAAACCAATGGTCACAGACCAGGAACAACAGCCAATGTTTGTCTGAACACGGCTTGTCATTATCAGTAGCTAAATGTCAAGCGGTTGTGTTCACAAAAAAGAGATTAATCCCTAATTTTAATCTTTTATTTGAGGATCAATTTATTAATATGACTGATAGGGTTAAATTTCTTATCATTGTATTAGATAAAACTCTGAATGAAGTTGCTCATACCGAACATATCATTAAAAAATGTGAAAAGGGTATCAACTATCATCAATGCTCTGCGAGGGCTTACCAAACTTGGCCCACCAGAATTTTTTTATTTCTAATTTTTTAATAGGTATTTATGTTATAAAAATTATTTATAAATAAAAATTATGATTGATTGGGCTACTTTAAATTTATATTTTGATTAATCATTTATAAATAAACAATTTACGAATAAACAATTTTTTATGGCGAATAATTAAGAACAAACGACGAAAAAACGATGTTTAAAAAAAACTCAAAAATTACAAAAATATAATCCTGGGGCCAAATAAAAATTGTTAATTAAACAAAAAATAGGCACTTTAACGATAGAACAAACGTATTTTATAAAATAACAAACATTAATGAATATTTAAAGACAGTAACAAGAAAAATTACGCATTTCGATTGGGGGGACCCTCAAAATGAGGAAACAGTTTTGTTTATTTATTTCTAAATAAACAATTTACGAGCAAATAATTATTTATGGCGAACAATCAAGAACAATCGATATATGAAAATAAAAATTCAAAAATTATAAATAAAAAAATCCTGGGTGGGCCAAATTTGGTGAGCCCAAAGCAACGTAAGTTCATAAATCCAACTGTCAAGTGTCAACATAATAATAAACATCAAACACCACTTTCAACTCTATGTAAAAATTATTTATTTTTAATTGTATTTTAAATTGTAATATAATTAATAATTATGATATGTTGAATTGTAATAGAACATAAATAATTAATTTATATACTCATCCTTATATTTATTTGTATAATTATATGTACCCTTTATATAATAACGTTTCACTTTTCAAATACGTACCTAAACGATTATAATATTATCACAAAATGTCCAAAAAAAGTATTGTCTTCCATCCCATAATCAGTTCTATCCAACGAATCGCTTTATATGAAACTAAAGCCGTAAGTATAAAATGTATATTAGAAAACAAATGTAATATAAATGTATATTAGTTAATATCATAATTACTTTTAATACAAGCATGTTCTTTACATTGCAAATGTATTTTTTATATTTATAATTCGTACTTTTACTTCTAGAGATTTTATTTAATAGGATCTAATAACACACAGACACGATTTCGTGTCTTAAAAATAGACAGAACTGATTCAAAGGAATTAATACTTGTTGATGATAAAGTTGAATATAATAAACAGGAAATTCATCAATTACTAAATATGATTGGGCTTGGTAACAGAAGTGGCAGATCTTCTGGATTAAATAAACTTGTTTCTGCATTTGGGATTGTAGGTAACTATCATATTAATGTATATTTTTAACAGTCGTAATTATTAACATCAATATACAAACAGAAAATCATATATTTTAATAGACTCATAAAATAACTGAATAGAACTGTAAAAAAATTTATTGCATATGTTTCTTCTGTTTCTGTTCTGTCTGGCTTAATAGTAAAATAAGAAGCCCTTGTTTTTGATTTTCTGCATAATTTGTTATATTTCACTTGCATTTATAAAATACCACTTGCTACATATAACACTTATTCAAGTGAATATAGTACTTTTAGTTCTGTTAAAGAATAGAAATTATGTTAAAAAACTTACAAAATTCTAATTTTCAGGGTTCATACGTTTTTTAGAAGGTTATTATATTATTCTTGTTACAAAAAGAAGAAAAATAGCTGTAATTGGTTCACATTCCATCTACAAAATTGAAGATACAGCTATGATATACATTCCAAATGATAGCAGTAAGCCTCCACATCCAGATGAACAGAGATATGCGAAAATGTTCTTAGCTATAGATCTATCAACAAATTTTTACTATAGCTATAGCTATGATGTCACTCATACTTTGCAAATGAATATGGCTCCTCCTAGGAAATTAGCTCCAGCTTTATTTCCAAAACCAGTCACAGCTGCAGTTTATCAATCAAATTTAAAGTCTGAGAAAGAAGAATGCACTTGTGACAGTAAACCAGATGATGAAGATATATTTGAGACTTGGAAAACACAACTGCAAGAGCGACATAATAAGACTGGGTACCTAATATGTTTATATTATTATTTTTCATTGTGTCTATGCTTTTAATCAAACAAATTTACTTATTCTTGTAAAGTACAATTTTAAAATCAAAATAATTCAAAACAGGTACAAAATACTATACCCAAAATTTTTTTACTGCAATTGCATTGTATTTTGAACTAAAGAAAGACTCTAAGAACTCTAAGAAATAGAGCTAGCAACATTGATATTTCTTAAAAATTTATAAAAAAATATTTATAATTTTGAGTTTGAGTTTCTTTAATTTTTCATTTCAAAATTAAATTGTACATTGCTATTTAAACTAGTATTATAATACCAAAATGAAAAATCTGAGAGTGTGGCAGCTATCAACGATATGAGAATACTCGACAGTACTCTTTTACAAGAGTTACGTTTATGTGCGTCAGACACGCATCGAACAACTGCGAACTGCAAACATAAAGAAATTCGAAAAAAAATTATAATTCGAAAAATGCTATATGGGGTTCATGTTTAACGACTCCCAAGGCTCGACAGCTCCAGGATGGTGCAAATGGTCTACACCTCAACACCATAATACCAAATGGATAGCCTACCTACCTACTGGCTACAGATCTAAGAAAAATCACAAATTTAGTGAACTTCTGCGACATAAAGGCCATATTCGAACTATATACACTTTTTAAATGATACTCCAACAAAAAAAGCGAAAAATACCATTACAGTAATTTGCACCTTTAGGCTTATGCAACACTACACCCTACTTTATAGACGGTCTAGAAATAAAACTCTATATTTTATTTTTCAGGAACCAGAATTCGAAACTTGAGTTTGGTGTAAGAACTGTTCCAGAATGGAGGTTCGTTTGGAATAGTCACCTTTTATCGGTTGTTCATTCCCAATTGCATCCAGATTGGATTCTCTATATCATACATGGGTTCATAGAGCAAAGTAATTTGAACATATTTGGAAGGCCAATATACTTAACGCTTATTGCGAGAAGAAGCAATAGATATGCCGGCACGAGGTTCCTGAAGAGGGGAGCCAACATGCATGGGGATGTCGCCAACGAAGTGGAAACAGAACAAATCGTTCATGACGCTATGATATCTTCTTTTGCTGCTGGCAGGTATTTGTTTGATCACATTGTTTGTTGCGTTCCGAATCTCGTCCAGCTCGCATAAGGGCTAGTGCAGCTATGGGTTGAAACAATTTAATCTTAAGTATAAAGCAATATACTTTATATTTAAATATATCTTTATTTATATAGCCAAGTAGTATAATCTTTTGATTACCAACAACCAAATACTAAAGTACTATAATTTATAAACATATTAAAAAAGAAGCTGTGTTTTTAGACCATAAAGTGTGATAAACATTTAATGCCATACTTTTGTTCCTAAAATTCCTGCACACATGTTTCGTCATTTAAAATACAATGTGTGAGATTGTCGGAGTCAGTTTTAAGAAATTAATTTTTCCCTCTATTTATGAAATACTGAAAGTATTATTATTCATTAATATTACAGATTCAGTTCCTTCGTCCAAATGAGAGGATCGATTCCTAGTTTTTGGTCACAGGATATATCCAAAATGGTACCAAAACCTGCCATTATGATAGATCGCAGCGATCCATACGCCGAAATTCCTGCGAAACATTTCAACAATCTAATGCAAAGATATGGATCACCGATTATGATACTCAATTTAGTGAAGAAAAGGGAAAAGAAAAAACATGAATCTCTTCTAACTGAAGTTATAAGTAATGCTGTGAAATATCTCAACCAGTTTTTGCCTCCGGAACACGCAATTCAGTACTTTCATTTGGACATGGCCAGGATGAATAAAGGAGCAGATGCTAAAGTGCTTGACAAGTGAGTGCTTATATATAAACAAAAATAATGGTTATCATAGAATAATGTTCCATTAACTAGATGATTTCTCACTTCAAAATTATCATCTTAAAAGTAATTAGAGTATCGATGAGACCATCTTCGAGGTATTTAGTCATAAAAAAAGAATTATTAAAGTTATTATGTATCTAACCATCAACTTTTTCCAAGTGTGCTGAAAAGTGTTAAAATAAGCGTAAGCTTAAATAAAATATCACTAATTGTGATTTTAATATTATGTGGTTCATGGTTGGAGACAATGTACATATGTCATATATGTACATGTTTTAACGAGGATGAAACTTGTATATCTCTGACTACATAATACAATGTACCTTCTTTTTTTTAATGTTGAGAAATGAATTTACTCATACCACCTGTAGACATACACTCACCAGCTGTGTAGGACTCACCGGCTGGAAAAGCCAGTACTACCCACTAAAACCCAACAAAATCTCCCCCGTCTCAATGGAGCGTCGCATCATCGCTTACGCACTCGACCACGACGCCCCGACGGCAGATCTGCCGAAGCAGACCACAACAACCATGGGGTTGCTCCACAGTCCACTCTGCTATCAGAGAAGTACCAGGAGCAATCCGCATGGTACACCGCCCGCCGAAGTGGGCCACCTCCCTGTTCGTTTCTTACCTTCGCGCCCGGCTGGACGCTAATGGGGGGGATAATACAATGTTCCTGCATCAACTTGTTTTCATCTTTTTAATTCGCTTTTTATGCAGTAAATTTGTTTTTTATTTTTAATATTTTTTTTTACTTAAAGATGCGTGAAGTCCGAAAGTATTTGGTTATTGAGGAGTGGCCCATATATGCAATTTAAAAAAGACATCCTCATTATTATTATGATGATTATTTTCAGATTATCCGCCATAGCTCGAACGGTAGTACGAAGGACGGGTATATTTCTCAGTGGGAAAAATTATGGTGAAGATATGGGAGTAGAAGGGCATCAGGCGGGTAGGCTTCAGACGGGCCTTGTGCGGGTCAACTGTGTAGACTGTCTCGATAGAACTAATACTGCTCAATTTGCTATTGGAAAATGTGTTTTGGCTCATCAGGTTAGTCCTTATAAAAACTTAAAAACTTACTATCGTAAAAAATGCTAAGAATGATGATGACTTATCTCCGTGTATGTCGAAGCGGCTAATCTTTATTATATCTGTATATAGTACATAAATTACTAGGAAGTCGATTTTAATATTTTTCTAATTATCATCTCGATTTGAAACTTTGTGAGAATAATGAATTAGATACTATCAAGCTGATTTTCTCATGATGAAGCCAGGAACTAGTGACACTCGTCTAAAATCTTTGAAATGGAATTAGTTCGTTTAGTTTTGAGTAAAGTTGGTTAAAAGTCTGTTTAAGCCTCTCACTTTAACATGTAGTATTGAATAGGTAGACTATAGAGATTATTTTATTCTTAGCGATAGAGATTTGTTACTGAAGCCCACACATGGCTTAAACTAGTTAAGTGAATTTTGGTACGCTATCGTCTTAACATATGTATCTATTTCTTTATATCATAAAAAAAACTCGCCCTCACTCCGCTCGGGTTCGTCCCTAGTTACGTTTTAATTTTTGTATAGATTTCTTAGAGATAAGATATTTTCCCGCAGTAACTATCATCATACCAAATTTCATCAAAATTTATCTAGTGGTTTTCTGGTGATGCGTTCCCAAACAGACAGACGAAGATTCTAAAAAACATATTTTTTTGCCTTGTTAATGATAATAATGACTGTTTCAATAAGATTTTCAAAAAAATATTTAATGTACAGATTCGATTCAGAATACTATAGACGTGCGGGGGAGCGAGGGTGTTTATGTATTAATTACTTATAACATGAAGCCAATGAATTTGTTATTTTTTGTAGTTTTAACACGAGCGACGCGACGTCGCGAGTTCTGCTTGTAGCCTGTAATATAATTTGGTACTGTACTAAAATTGAATCCGTCATGATTGTCATAGAATGCAATGATACACTCGAAGTCAGTATGAACAAATAGTTTGTATTTTAATATCTTTTTTTATTGCAGCTATATGCATTAGGTCTTATTGAAAAGCCTGTGATTGAATTTGATTCAGACTGTGCGAGGCTCTTAGAGGGCTTATATGAAGACCACGGCGATACATTAGCCTTGCAATATGGAGGATCGCAACTGGTTCATAGGTATATCTTATATATATTCCCGCGGCTTTGGTTACTTTATGAGTTGTTTTTTCATTATTATATAGAAATATTAAAAACCAGTAGCAGATATTATTTAATTTCCTTACGCCGCCTTTTCTAACCACAATTCGTATAATGCCACGCGTAACCAGGCACACTTGACGAATGAGACTTAGACGGAGAAAAGTGTAATATTTTGACAGTCACGACACTTTTTATAATTTACTAAAAACACCACCGTGTGACGTCACAAGTAAAGTAGTGATAAATAAATCTGGACAAGTGCGAGCCGGACTCGCCCACCGAGGGTTCTTTTAATTTTCTACTACTTCTATTAGGAACCTTTAATTTTCAACTTTTCTTATTTTTTGGATTTTTTCCTTTATTTGAGCTGTAAAACCTTGCTTTTTGCCAAATTTCGTGATTCTAGGTCAACGGGAACTACCATATAGGTTTTCGACCCAAAACCTACAGGGTTCTTCCGATTGACCTAGAATTGTTAATTTTGGTTAAATGAAAGGTCTTGTAGCATAAGTAAAGAGAAATGTTCGAAAAATAAAAAAAGTTGAAAATTAAGGTAAGTTTTGGTATTTACAAGTTACAAATCTAAATTGGCCCATTTCTTTTTATCGTGTTGACTCAGTTCCTTGATTTTTATACACCTAATAGGGATTATAGACCTCAGTATCTGGTATACATTTCAATTTGCTAGGCCCACCCGTTCCTGAGAAAATCGGTGGTTTTTTACCTTTTGAGGTACGGTAGCCTAAAAAGAAGTTGATGTAACATTTTAATTAAAAATTAATTGTTAACTCTATAATTTTACAGAATAAAGACGTATCGGAAAACAGCGCCCTGGTCTTCCCACGGCAACGACATAATGCAAACCTTAAGTCGTTACTACTCCAATACATTTTCCGACGCGGAGAAGCAAAATACAATGAACCTATTCCTAGGCCTATTCGTGCCGGACGCCAGCAGACCGACCATATGGGAGTACCCCACGGATTACTACTTGCATCATCCTGAAACTATGGTGTATATACCTAATAAAAGGTAATTTTTCTTTAGAACTAGCGACATACTCTTACTTTGCTCGGGTGCGTCGCTGGAGCGCGGATTTTGTCCACAATTTCATGGGTTTTATTTTTTTTGCGCGGTACCCTAATTCTTCTACTAACTTTTTATAATATCAGCTATCTGCCAGTGAAAGTCTCGTTAAAATCGGTCCAGCCGTTTTGGAGATTAGCCGGAACAAACAGACATACAGGCAAACCAAAAATTAAAATTATTTTTTTGCTTATAATTACCGTATGTACTTTCATATTATGTATTCAGTAAAACGCTTTTATTTTGACATTACAAACGGACACTTCAATTTTATTTATCTGTACAGATGAGGTATTATATTAATTTTGTCAAATAATAATATTGCAAAATATCAGTGTTATGTTTATTTAAAAGTTCTTGTGTAATTACTAATTAGCCTTTTATATAATTGAAGATTTTTATATGTATTTAAGATTAAAGCTACGATAGTACACCATTAATGTAATTGCATAGTGTGTGAAGGAAAACAAATTGAGCTGTAATCTAGTTTTACATATAATAATGGGATAGAAATTATCTGATAAAGAACAGTCAGAGATTACTAGAACTAAAAGATGAAAGTGAAATTTCAAAAATGTTTAAGTTTGAATATTGATAATCTGACGACCGTCTAGCATAGTTCCCGATATAACTGCTCTAATGTTAGGAGGTGGGGGTTCGAGTCTTTATTGACCCTATAAGTATTTGTTGTAGATCTGAATATGTCCGAGTGTTCTGTTTGTTTGTATGAGCTCTCCATCTGTAATCAAATGTTTTTTATTATATTTATGTAATTAATTTCGTTACTGTTGTTTTATATTTTCTAGATCACTAACAAAATGGTGGGACGATGAAGTGCTAAAATTTCTACCGCGACCAAGCAACGAGATGCGCAAGCTGTGTTGCGAGATCATCGGTATGCAGGGCGACGGCGCGCTCGAGATGATCGACCCCTACCACGAGCACACGCGCCCCTTCGAGTACACCGTGTTCACGGACTGCTTCGAGTTCAAGGTGACTTTTGAGCTTGTAGTAATGGATCAGTGTCTACAGTCTGTTTTATTGGGCGTAAGATAAAATGTAAATAAACCGAAAAAGGTATCTTTTAACAAATAAATGGTTGTAAATGTGACATATGTGTAAAACAGAGTAAAATAACAAACTAATTTTAGCATATTATATTATTCTCATCAGTAAGGATTACAACTGGAAAGTTGAGTCAAATTTTAATGCTCATTTAGCAATTTAAAACTTTTTACTTTATTACAGACTAGCAACTTGCACTCGCTTCGTTCGGGTGTGTCTCTAGCTACATTTTAGTGCAGAACCCTTATACTTTTTCTAAAATTAAAGTAGCTTAAGTTCCTCATTATAACATTTCTATCTGCCAGAGAAAGTTTCCTCAAAATCAGTCCATCCGTTTCGGAGGAAAATTTTAAAAATTGAGTTTTTCCTATAAGTACCGTATATAATTTCATATGCATATATAGTAAAAAGCTTTTATTTCGATATTACAAACAGACATTTCAATTTTATTTATTTGTATAGATGTACCATACATTACGGGACCTGGCGCCGAGTTCCTATGAAAGTCTCAGCCCTTTCGTAGTGCGCGGCCGCGCCGTGGGGCAAGTGAAAGGGCCCAGCTCTAAGAATCCAGTGATCAGTGGCAGATCGAGTACTATATCTAATAATTCTAGCGAGTAAGCGATGTTTTTTTATGAGTAACATTTTTAATATAATTCATATGTCACGAGTATACCTATATATTAATATGTGAAGAAAAAACTTTGAACCTCTTTTTAATCATATTGCATGTACGGAGGATTATGAGCTTTGGTATAGTTAAAGTATATAAAGAAGGACTGCAAAAAGCCAAAATTAATTGACTTTCTTTTACCTGCAAATCCGCTCGCGTATTTTAATTATTTTTATTATAAGAGTACTTACATTATTTATTACATTATTTATTATAAGAGTACTTACATAATATATAGGTGAAAAGTTTATTTGTTTATACGTGCAAATCACTGAACCTATGGGCCCGTTTGAAAATTCTTTTGGATTTTATAGATTATGTATATAATTTTGAAAAAAGAACCTCAATATCGATCAAACTTAATGAATTATGGTTGATTTTCAACCACGCGGCGATCACTAGTCTATATTAATAAGAATTAAGATATTTTTGGTGGTAAGCACTTGACTCGACTGGGCAGATTTGCCTTTTTTGTTTTTAGGGAAAATATAGTTGGAATACTTTTCTGAAAAATTGAGATAATGTCAAAGTGCTTATTTCTATAGAATTAATATTTTAAAGTTATACTTCTTTTGGGACGTTTGGAAAAAAATATGAGAGTAAAATTTTTACGATGCGCGCGCACACCGACAGCCAAAAAGGGACATGATGAAGTTAGCTGCTAACTGTTTGTTGCCATGGTAACCGTTGTTATTGTCTAACAAATGATACATAATATTATATTCTTTCCTCAAATGATATTCTATAAATATATGATTGTAATATGCCGAATATGCCTTATTTATAATTATTTTATTAATTTTTCATTCCTTTACAGAGTTGTGACATAAGGGATAAAATCTTCAGCTATTTTTGTTCTGTTACGCCAAAGAAAGTGCGTACATAAGTACACACAGTTTTTTTTAATAGATTTTTGTATCAATTCAAAAATCATAAATTTAATTGGGAAAGGATGTATGTCGGTTCAGCTAATCTATACTAATATTATAAAGCTGAAGAATTTGTTTGTTTGTTTGTTTGGTTGAACGCGCTAATCTCAGGAACTACTCGTTGGAATTGAAAAATTCTTTTTGTGTTGGATAGTCCATTTATTGAGGAAGGCTTTAGGCCATATATCATCCCGGAAAAATGTACGGTTCCTGAAGGATAGATTTGTTTTTGTCTAGGGACGAACCCGAAGCGAAGCGAGGGTGAGTCGCTAGTGGTACTTTTATGTATTTATGTACCTGCTGATGCAACACAGTGGTGCTAGTATTTTAATATTGCGTTAATTAATTATTATTTTTTTAGTTCAAACAGTGATTCCACATCAGATGACGACCTGACAAGTTCTACGCCGAGCTCTCGCCAACCCGCCGTGTCTCCCATCGCTATGGTTGCGAAACTTCTGGAAGAAAGCGATACTGAAGAAACACTTCCATTTCCAGCCATAAAACGGTACAACAGCATTAAAGTACAAGAACCCAGCAGACTCGACATGCTATTGTAAGTTTTAAATGGTATAGATATTTATTGTTGGTTTTCTAGCTAACATAAAATCATTAATTATCGCTGCTTAAATATAATCTTCGGAATACTTATAAAAAGTTTTGTTAAATTCTGTGTAGCCATTGTTCCATACCGAATTAATGTCTACATGTATTCAAAAAAGGATATAATAAATTTTTTGACACCATAACATTTTTATTACGAAAAAGAGAAAGTGTAGTGGTATACTTCTTATTATGGGCACTTGTTCAATTCTAGGAATCCTTATGTTCAGTGGATGCTCTAGATTAATTTAGATACACAGAATGTTTTTAATTATTCACACTAGTATGTTGTAAAAAGTTACGTAAGGACGCGCCTGAGAAACAATGAATAACCATGCGAAACAATCATTACTTTTAATTTAACTATGTTTTTTGTCTCAGTAAACAAAATTTAATAATAACCGTCATTTCCAGATACAAACGCTATGTAAACTTCGAACGTAGGTCCAATCCGCGGTATAAATCGGACCTCCACATAGTGATGACAGTGAGCAGTGCGTTCACCATCGACAGCTCTATAGAAGTCATCCCTCCCACAGTCAGCAAAGCCTCCAGGAAGATATATGAAGAGTACGTGAATCGCACTAACGGCATCACAGTACCGCCAGAGTCGATCGCGTTATATGAGAGATATGTTAATTTTAGCTTATAATTTAATATAACTTAAAGTCTGTGTTAGCTAGAACTGTATGGTGCTCATGGATAGAGACAGAACAGACAGAACGAGTTCACATGAAATCAGGTTTTTTTTTATGGTACTCAGTGATAAACGAGCAGGCAGTCCACCTGATGGAAAGCGATACCTGTCGCCCATGACACCTACGGTTCATGCACTTAGGTTTTACGTAACAAAACTGCAGAACCGCCGGTACGTTGTCACTGTGAGGACTAAGATGTTATGCCTCTTGCCTGTAATTACGCTGGCTACCTTATCCTTCAAACCGGAACACAACAATGCAATCATTGTTGCTTGGCGGCAGAAATAGATAATTTAATTTTATTTCAAATTAGCGGCGCTTTATGGAACCGGCATGAGTGTAAAGAGGACATTTTAACAAACAAATAATATCTGCAATGTGTGTGTATATGAGAATTATTAAAACTATTTTTTATATACAACTGACACATTAACACTTTTAACAAGTTCATTTTTGATGATGGCCATTGTTTTCTTAAAGCGATTATTACCTTCCAATATCTTAGAAACTTGACAATTTAGCTATTATATTGCTAACACTTTGATATTTATTTTTCTATTATTAATTATTATCTATATATACTAGTTTCATAGTGCGCTTTATTATGAGCTATTTAAACTCCTTAAACCATATATAGCTACAATTAAATGATTCAACAGAATTGCCGTACGGTACTCGCGGTGGAATATAATATTATCATCGTGTCAGAGATGTAATTGAAGATCAATCTCCAAGTATAGTAGTAGGGGAGTGCAATATTTTGAGATTTATTTAAGCGCGGCAGATTGGCATGTTACATAAGCGGGAATACCTTGCACTCTGTTGAGTATCTCCACCATATTTAAGTCCTCTGTATAAGGACGCGCCTCTAGGGCTGCCGACCAGAATATCTATACATATAATAAAATTGTAATGATCGCTGTCTGTACATAGAATTAAACAATTTAAGAAAAACTATTATTGGGGCATCTTTATTAACGCAATAGAATCCAAAAGAATGATTTTTAGTTTTTTTCTGTTTGCCGGTTTGTCTGTTTGTCTGTGTGTTTGTGCGCGCTAATCTTAGAAACGGCTTCACCGGTATGTATGTATTGTGGTAAGCTTCACTCAACATTTAGTATTTGTTTTATTTCATTCAGTTAAAAAAAGTTATGTCAATTTAAAGAATCATCTTGTTAAGTTTAAAAAATATTTTGATAAGTTAGAAATACTTGAACGCGTGAGATTGGAATGTAGTTGATTAATTATATGATGAAAAGTGTGCAATTCAATAATCTACCGATCTCCACAAGCCGAAGAAAGAACCGTCTATAAAGTTTATGTATCAAATAATCTGGTCGGCAGCCCTAGATGTACTCAATAGAGTGCAACGTATCCCCCCTTGTGTTAATCTACTGCGCTTGAGTAAATCCCAAAATCCCCTCTTGGGGAGTAGGGGAGCCTATTGTGTAAGTAGGCCGGCTCGGCGGGAAATACTGCCCTCTCACAGAATATCAACTTAGACTCTTTCCTCTCCTCATCTCAATCTCCTAGTAAAACTGTTAACAATAGAAATAAATATAGTATATAATGAATAATGATTACTTTAATTAAAATAAATTTGTTTATATTCTTGTTTGTTGTCTATGTAAGATATATTTAAAAATATATGCATATAGTGCAAGCAACAAAGATGATTTTATTTACAAATTTGCGATTCACCCTCGCTCCGATCGGGTTCGTCCCTAGTTACCTTTTAAAGTTTAATATAGATTTCTCAGAGATGAGATATTTTCCACAGTAAAAAGTATCCTATATTTTGACCCGGATAACCAGCTATCATCTACCAAATTTCATAAAAATCCTTCTAGTGGGTTTTCTGTGATGCGGTAACAGACAGACAGACACAAAATTCTAAAAATAATAAATTTAGCCTCTGTATTGATAGTAGCGACTATTTCAATAAGATTTTCCAAAAAAAAATTAATGTACAGATAACAGATTCGACTTAAAGTTGGAATTTTTTACTATTACCTATTTTAATAATTCTTAACAGAGTAAAAGAGTTCTTTTCTCGAGATAAAAGAATATTTAAAACACAATTATAAGATTTTCTTATTTTGGTAATTATATTTCTATAGATCTGAATCGAATTCTAGACATTACAGAACTATGCATAAAATGCTCATAATTATATTGTAATTGCTTTATAATTATAGAAAACTTAATATTTAAAAAATACATTGGGGGAAATTAAACTCTCTAGTTTCTATCGAAAACAATGTGGGAAATACGGGTAAAGTAAAAAAATATTACTAAAATAGTTATGTTTACTTACTTATTGGTCAAAGAGTCTTTTTAAACCGTTTATTTTAATAAACGTAATATGTAGTATATAATATTATTTTTATAAATACATTTATTTTAATATAGCAACTAACCAAGGGCCTTTTCCAATTACAGCACTAAACTCTAAAGCGCATTATGCGGCATAATTCCGCTAGGAGTACATGTGTTCTGTGGGCATAATTCTCAATCTCGAATTTTTCAACTACGGCAACACTCAACACTTTGAAAAGTAGTAAGTACTGCTTTGGCGTGATGCGCGCAACGGATACAAAAAAATATATGAAGTGTAAAAGCACTCTTTTATTTATTTAAACACGCGCGTTGTGCGCGTTTGTGCGCCAAAGTATTTTGCGACAAGTGCGGCATTATGTAATGGGGAAGAGTTTTGCTTTTTTCACCCGCCACATGTCACGATCTGCGATCACTATGGCCTTCAATATATTGTAAAGTTCTAGTGTGGATGGAACTTTTTACATTTTATTTCAAATTTAACTAAAATGACAAATTGTGCAGTGCCAGGATGCAAAGAAAATGGATATCATTTGTTCCCGAAAGACAAAAGCTGAAGAAATTGTGGGCTTTAGCAATAAGACGACCAAAATTGGCGAAATTACAATCTTTATATTTAAGGCTATGTGGACATCATTTTAAAGGAAGTGATTGTAAAACTCTTAAATCATCTGCAGATGAATATTCTTTTAAAATTTTTGTACTTTTTTACTCTCCTCAATTCTTTCTTCTGCTGGTCTAATTTCCAGGTACAATACATTGCACAGGTAAGATGAGAACACAATAGAAGCGAAAACCGAGTACAAAAGAGATATTATAATATTAGTCTCAGACTGAATATAAATAAATAGATCATAGGTATAGCGCCCTCTTAATAAGAAATCTTTCCCATTGGAAAACATACAGCAAATATACTGGTTGTAAAAAGCTGAAAGCCTAGAATCTAATTTGACATCAATAATGCAAAAATGCATTATTTGACATTAGTGACATTTAAGTAGTGCTGATTGTAGGTTGGTGGCCTAATACAAAATCTAATTAATAGATTTTCTAAATAATTTTATTAGGGGGCGGATGAGTGTTTATCGTGACTAGATAAGGACAGCCACAATGGCTATGTCTAAAGGATTCAAAGTTCTTGAAAAGTCTTCACCACCTAATCCGTACAGTATAATTTTACAACATAGAAATAAAGATACTGCATTATTATTCGAATCTCAAGCGGTTGTATCTCTATCTTCTCAAGAAACGGAAACCTTGCGTAAACAATATCATAAAGTAGCTGACGCTTATGGATGCTTGGGCGTCTTACAACTGAATTCTGGTGAAAGTTGCTTGCTGTACTTAGTTCTAGTCACAGGATGCTGCTCAGTTGGCAAGGTAGGCGATATTGAAGTCTTCAAGATAACGCAAACTCAATTTTTGCCTCTTTTCTATCAATCACAAGGGGAAGATAAGGTTTCTGAAGTGAGAAAATTACTTAATTCAGGAACTTTTTACTTTTCTTGGAATACAGGAAAATCTAATGATAATTTATTTGATCTTACATTATGCGCCCAAAGAAAGAGTAAAGGAGCTAATCCAGATAATAGATTTTTCTGGAATAGGACTTTGTTTATACATCTAATAAGATTTGGGATTGATTGTGATGACTGGCTTACTAGAGCAATGTGTGGATCTGTTGAAATTAGAACAATTTATGTGGGGCACAGGCAAGCAAGAGCTGTTTTAGTTTCTCGACTGAGCTGTGAAAGAGCAGGGACAAGATTTAATGTGAGAGGGTGTAATGATGATGGTAATGTTGCAAACTTTGTTGAAACTGAGCAAGCAATATATATTGATGATTCGGTGGCATCCTATATTCAAACTAGAGGATCAGTCCCATTATTTTGGGAACAACCTGGTATACAGGTTGGGTCTCATAAAGTTAAGATGTCTCGAGGCTATGATGCATCAACTAGTGCATTTGATAGGCATTTCTCACAATTAAAACGAAATTATGGATCACTTGTAGTTGTAAATCTCTTAGGATCAAGCATGATTGGTGGTAGTGAAGGTGAAGCTACTCTAAGCAATGCCTTTCAGAGACACCTTAGTGAATCTGCCCACACAGACATTGTTCAAATTATTTTTGATTATCACCAAGAAGTTAAGGCTGCATCAATTGAAACAGCACTTTCGAAATTTAAGAAAATAGTTGAAAAGTATTATGATAATATCAGTATTTTTAGTGCAAAAAATGCTGATATTTATAATGTACAAAAAGGTGTAATACGTACAAACTGTTTGGATTGCTTGGATAGAACAAATGCTATACAGACATTTATAGGCTTAGAAATGCTTGCTATACAGCTGATGCTGCTGCAGTGTGTTGATAAAAAACAAAATGTTAATAGATTTGAAGAAGTTTTTAAGCAGATGTGGGTGAACAATGGAAATGAAGTGTCAAAAATTTATGCTGGAACTGGTGCAATACAAGGTGGCTCAAAACTGATAGATGGAGCTAGATCTGCTGCTCGAACAATACAAAATAATTTACTGGACAACTCTAAGCAAGAAGCAATAGACATATTGCTTTTAGGGTCAACTTTAAATTCTGAACTTTCCGACCGTACAAGAATCTTGTTGCCATCAAATATACTGCACACTTCAACTTCTGTACTGAGAGAGATGTGCAGAAGGGCTAATGAATTTACTCAACCTTCTAGTATTCGAATAACAATTGGAACATATAATGTAAATGGTGGTAAGCACTTCAGAAGCCTTGCTTATAAGGATGTGTCACTAGCTGATTGGTTATTGGATAGTCCAAATTCTGCTTTAGTAAATACTGTGAACTTAAAAGACCATCCATCTGATATATTTGCTATTGGTTTTCAAGAAATAGTTGATTTAAATGCAAGCAACATTATGGCAGCTAGTTCAGACAATGCTAAAGCTTGGAGTGAAGAATTAGATAAAGTTTTAGCAAGAGATGCTTCATACACACTGTTGTCAAGTCATCAATTGGTTGGAGTTTGTCTCTTTGTATTTGCCAGAAAGGACTTAATTCCACATATAAGAGATGTGGCTCTTGACTCTGTTAAAACAGGACTTGGTGGTGCAACAGGGAATAAGGGGGCTGTAGCCATACGTTTAGTTATTTATGGAACATCTATATGTTTCGTGTGTGCTCATTTTGCTGCAGGTCAGTCTCAAGTTAGTGAGCGCAATGCTGACTATACTGAAATAACACGAAAAGTAGCATTTCCAATGGGTAGATCTCTTTATTCTCATGATTATGTCTTTTGGTGTGGCGATTTTAATTATCGAATTGATTTAGATAAAGAAGAAACTCGTTTATTGGCAGCACAAAACAATATGCAACGACTTTTGGAACAAGATCAATTACTCCGACAAAAATCGCAAGATTTAGTTTTCAAGAATTGTTTTGAAGGAGAAATAACTTTCCTTCCTACTTACAAATATGATTTATTCAGTGATGACTATGACACAAGCGAAAAATGTCGAGCACCTGCGTGGACTGATCGTGTCTTATGGAGAAGCCGAAAGCATACCATTGATCCAGAAACTACTTCTGAATTAGCTGCCGGAAAGTTGCTGCATTACGGAAGAGCTGAACTCAAACAAAGCGATCATCGTCCAGTGATTGCTATTTTAGAAATAGAAGTTTTACAAGTAAGCTATACAAAATGTATGGAAGTATTTTACGAGGTAGTGAAAGACTTGGGACCGCCTGATGCTAGCATCATTGTACAACCTATGGAAGAATACGATACTGAAGAATCTATTTTCGATGATAACGTGATGGCAGGGGTACTGCAAGAATTGTCCAGTATTGGTGAAGTAACATTAGTACGTTTTATTGACGATCATACATTAAGTATTACTTTTAGAGATGGTCAACATGCACTGACTGCCGCTCAGAAAGGAAAAATATCAGCTTGTGCGATTCCATTGTTCATATCATTAAAGTCACCTGATTGGATTAATATCGTAAAATCAGAGATAAGTCTTTGTTCAAACAATACAGTTCCGTTGTTTGGAGAATTACCGACTGAGCGGCCTCTACGGTCTGCACCACCCACCCCTCGACGACAACAACCTGGCCGACCGCCTGCCCCTTCACCGACACCTCTAGTGCCGTCAAGAGCCCCGGCAGCAAGTCCTGCTCGACCACCCCCTCCCAGGCCTTCACCACTACAGAATGACACAATGACAGGAAGCGTCAGTACGCCTACGTTAACGTCTCCTCCTGCCGATGGTCTTCCTCCTCCAACCTGCGCTCCCCCTCCGCTGCCAACAAGCAACACGCCACCCCCCACAGGACCTCCCCCTCCAGTACCTGTACGACAAGGTGCACCTCCTCCCTTACCGGCTCGCCCTCGGCCAGCTACATAGACATCCTTTACTGTACTTATCTGAATTTGAGATTATATTGTACCTATATTATCTGCTGTTATATCTTGTTAGAATTGTTTATCCATTTATTGTATAATCGATCAAATATGGGCTTTTGTAGAATCGGCTTGTATTAAAGTGCATTATTATGGTTAAAGTAATATGCGTGAGTGTTACATTTATAAAATATTAAGTTCAGTAGGCTGTGATATAATTGGTCAAAACTTTGGTCATTATTTATTCAAAAAACTTATAATTTTATCTCCTTCTTCTAAAATTTATTACTCAATATAACAATATGTATTCAGTATTGACATATTATAAATAATTTTACTGAACAAAATCATTAAAATGGGATAAACTTAAGTTGAAGTCAGGTTATTGTTGATCTCGCTTGTCTCATACTTAATAGTAAAAATCATAGTATAATTGATAAAAGATTAGATGTTTGTTGATCATGAAAAGTCGTTAATTTTGTAGCAAACTTATTCTTGTTCCTATGTTTATTATAATAATATGCAACTTATTCGTACGTGAATTTAAATAGCACTATTATATTAGATACGATTTGTATGTTATAATTAAGTTTGTAATAAAATTACTAATTTATTGTTATTGTATTACACATCGAACAATAGAATACAAATTGAGTTTTTAATCATTAGAAATTTTATAAAAATGTTAGAAGTGGAACAAATTATGGTATAAATATTATAATTAGATTGCAAAATATAATAATGTAGTATAGGTTTTTATTTTTTTCCTTATAAAGAAATACGTTACGCTCACGAAATGTTTATAAAATACGTAATTTTTTTTGTTACTAAAAATGTATAAAGTAATGATATTCGAAAAAGTTATCTGATAAATTTAATCAAGGGAACGACATCACTGTTTTTATCGACGATTTGTGGAATCGTAGCTAATGACATATTAGCTCTACTCATATCATTATTTATTTCCTATTTTTGTATACATGCAATTGTAATAGTTATTTTTAGTTGTATTTTAACTTGTTAGTTTATATTTTTTTATTTTTTTATACCTATTGAAATATTTATATCTTATTTATAGCTTATTGTACAGCAAAATACTGTAAGAGCTTGGTCGCTAACCCTGTTTAAATACTCCAATAGGATCCCATCAAAAGCCACATATGGGATGGGATCCTATTGGAATTTTTCAACAGGGAATTTGGAGGAGTAACTAACGGTTTATGGACCTCCCCCAATTTGATTAAAGTCCAAGTAAGACTATAAGCATATGTATTACTCTTAAACGCCCCAGAAGAAACTATTGTTCACACATATTTACTTTTTTTATGTTCCCCATTTTATTTGGTTAACAGTATGATAATTAAATTACAAAGAAGCTCTATCGGACTTATAATGCACACTTTCATGTGCTTATTTATTATTACAAAATAATTTATTATAGAAAAATATTACAATGTTTATATTAAAATATTACGTACTACTTTAATTTTGATTTGGCTGTTTGGTTAAAAATTGACCAGTTAATCATTGCATCTAATTGCGTTAAATTGTAAATGTACCTGATTTGCATTTTTAATTTCCTTTATTACTTAATTTTTAATTTCAAAGTGCGTTTTTACGCTTGAATGGTTTATTATAATATTATATAATAAATAATTAACTCACACGATCAAAACAACTTGCAATGAAGTAGTGTAGTACAGTGCTTTATAAATGTTATACTTAAATTTATGAGCAAATCAATGGAAAAGTAATGTTATAGCTATCTATACACAATTACATAGCGTATAGCTACTTAACTATGGCAAAATAAAAAGGTGTTTGATTTCAAAAGGAATTTTACTTCGTTTTCCATAATTATAGTACTATCCTATTTATATTTAGCAAAATATCTAAATATACTCAGTTCCCTCCGGTTAAAAGAACAACAGTGGGATCGTAAGAAACTGGTATACTAAATGAAACTGTATTATAAGTATTTAAGATTCTTACTATTTTAAACTCAACCACATAGTAATATATTTTATGTTTTTAAGAAGTTTTTATATCATAATATCAAACACTATGGGTACCTACTGCAACAAGAGGTGCCTATATACCATATCAAACCATTATCTTCTGTGCACTCTGTTTATTATTTTATAATGAGATATACGAAACCTAGGTGTTTCTAAGCTTACATGATATGTAACGAATATACTGATATTCTGATATGGTGGGAACATTTAGAAGTTTTAACCGATAGGTTCGATTCGAAATCTCGACGTTTTTAACAGACTTCATGAATGTAAGTACTTAGGCAAGCATCCTAATCATGAAACTGATTGGAACAAAAAGTAGTTTATTTTTACAGTTTTTGAATTCATCAATGTAATTGGAAAACAATTTTCATTGCAACATGCACTTAGATTGTATATCAAACAGATAGCAAAATACATTACTTGTAAGTGCGAAGCTTGGGCAGTGAGCGTGATATCTCATTGAGTAATACGTGAAGCCAGATTAATATCATTTCTAACTATCGCAGGCTGTTCATTGTAGATACGAGTCTACATAGTTTTGCATCGATCATTACAATATTTGTGGCTATTTGTTTATGAGCTGTTCACTGATTTAATACAGAATAATCACAAAGTTATTATAGCCTACAAAATGTTATTGGTATAAGCAGAATTCGGTTTGTTATTTCAACCTAAAGTTATCCTGGGAAATAATCATGTTGATAACTTAAATATCTGTTCTACATTTTTATATGATATTTATTGGTACTACTTCAAAAAGTCTTGTGTTAACCTTTAATGAAATTTCTTAACAAGAAAATGTTTTATGCTTTAAGATAGAATTTATAAATATATATAATTCTTCCATACTAGATAATATTTCATACTACCAATTATTTTTATTAACTAATTAAATATGTAATAAAAGAAAATTATATAGTCTGTAGTTCTTTACTTTCAATAAAAGAGTACTATTAACACAGGCATCTAATACATAAATTAGGAATAAATCTATTTCATTTATTGCTTCTTGGGTACAGCGTGGATGTAGACAGTGTGTCCGATGCCAACTAAGCCAACAATGCATAGAAGCATGGTGAAGCGGTACAAGACTCCATCAAATGGACCACCCTTCAGGAAAACAGGCACATCATCGTCTTTCTGTAATAAGATTTAAATAAATTTATTTACATAGTATTGAATTCCATTAAACATTAGAAATATATTAATTAAAAATTGAAATCTTTATGTAAATTATAGTTAAAACTTTTAACATATTATTTGTATTTCTTTTTTTATATCTGAAATAAGTCTTTAAAATATAACTTGATTTTATTTTATTTGATATACATGTTAAATTAGCTGGACTTTAACCCCTTGAGTACCGCATATACGCCAGTGTGTACGATAACAATTGAATTTTCAGAAATTCACATGGATTTCTTACAATTTGCCCAGGAGGGGTTAAGCAAATAAATGTAGTTGTTCTTAAGTTTTATGTTATTTTATAAATTACTCTCCCTAAGAGCCAAACAGATTCCTATATGTTACTTCAGGTTATAGTCTACCTGTGTACTATATTCCATTTAAATCCGTCCAGGTGTTTCAGGATGAAAACAATATACATATAAACATTCACATTTATAATAAAATATTATTTAAGGATCATTCAATTTAGAAATATATATGAATTAATTGATTTATGAATAAACAACACGAAACCAGTGTAATCTTTTTTATATTCAATGAATAATACTTTTCCTTTACATTAACGTGAACTTAAATTAATAGAAACTTACCTGGAAGAGTTCTTGGCGTTTCTTTATGGTTTCGTTAACAGGCGAGTAAGGAACGTTGGTACCAGGGACAAGCCTCCTAGAACCAGGTGCAGGGCAGGCTGAAGCCTCAGTTACAGTGGACATATGAGAAGTATTGTATTGAATAGCTGGAGGGTCCACCCTTTGTAAGGCAATCGGCGCCTAGAGAGTATTATATATTAATCAATGCAAGTTCCAACATTATCTCAAAAAATAAGGTTGATGAATCAATAATGTGTACTTACAACTGGGAATAGTGGGCTTTGCAGATGGGTAGAGGCCATAAGCCTGCCGGTAAATTTGCTCAGTTGGTGATACATTGTACAAAACTGAATAGATATTGGTTTTTTAAAATGAGGCTTAGAAGTCGACCTGTTACGAAACAAGTACTTATCCGAATCAATAGCGTTCGGAAAATAAGTTTTGACATGAGTCTGAGTTATGTAAATGTTTCCTTAATTTATACTTTTTAACTTACTAGGATGATTAAAATTTACATTTATAGATTTATAAAGATAGTAAAATTAATACAATTAATAAAAATAAATTTTAGTTTCACCTACATATAAATGCTATTAAGTTTTTGAACGATGCTGCATTTAGTAAGGCTCTTTAAATGCATATCAATTTATAAAATTGGGACAATAATAAAAATAATAATAAATACATATCGTTGTGAAATAAAATTATACATTACGACAACATAATTTTTTGTTATATAAAGTATATTATATTAGTTCTTATAATTATTTTGAATCTGTTAATGACAAGTATTGTTACTCGCCAATCGCCATTTTTTCTTTCTATCCCTTTTTATGCAAGTTTGACAATCGTACGAGCACATTCGAGGTAGGTTATTTAAAAAAATATTTTTAAGTGTAAATTATTGAAGCTTTTGTCCTCAAATTGTATAATTTCATCGTTTTTTTTAATTTTGACAATTCTACTATCAAATTAATATTCACTTCATTTGTTTTTCATATTCCATATTTGAAAATCCGCGTGGCGTGTCATTTTGACGGGGACTTTTTTGTTTTTCTTCATTTATCGGCATCACTCAAAATTCTAGTAGTTGAATAAACTATCGTTAATTATTTTACAGCTCCACAATGCAGATTTTCGTTAAAACCCTTACGGGTAAAACCATCACTCTTGAGGTGGAAGCCTCTGATACTATAGAAAATGTAAAGGCTAAGATTCAAGACAAGGAAGGTATCCCACCAGACCAGCAACGATTGATCTTTGCTGGTAAACAGTTAGAAGATGGACGTACTTTATCAGACTATAACATCCAAAAAGAATCTACACTTCATTTAGTACTTCGGCTTCGTGGAGGTGTGTATAGTGAATGTATTTTTAGTTATATTTTATAAGAAGGTATCAGAAAATATAATGAAATATTTTTTTAGGTACTATTGAACCCTCTCTTCACATCTTGGCCTGTAAGTACAATTGCGAAAAAATGATCTGCCGCAAGTGCTACGCGCGTCTCCACCCTCGTGCAACTAACTGCCGTAAGAAGAAGTGCGGACACACCAACAACCTCCGCCCCAAGAAGAAGATCAAGAACTAAATTAGTCTTCACATTCTGATACTATTTGCAGTTAATGGGTTCCAATAATACTAAAAACAATAAAAACAGAAAAATGTAATTAATCTTTTATTTGTTTTACCTCAAATTTATTAGCTTTGCGTTAGTTTGTTGATTAAAAAAAAGAAACTTATTTTTTTAAAGTAAATTAATTTTATATAATAGGAAGACATGTTTCCATGTGATTTGGTGAGTTTCAATATCGAGGTATCTTTAGTTTGCACACATTTTAAGGATATCCTAAGATTTATCTACAAAAGACATCACTTCTAATATTATTTTTGGATTAAATAATGTCTAGATTCATTAACCATCGATATCTAGTGTTTTCAATAATTACATTTTATAATCATTGTTTTGATTCAAGTATCCTATTCCAAGAATGGAATGTCTTTAGGCTATTTTTTTTCTAATATGTTCCAATACAACACATGTACCTTTTAAATTATTAAAGCGACTTGCCCTCGCTTCCCTAGCTACGTTTTATTTTTTTGGGCGGAACCTTAATTTTTTTGCTAACATAAAAGTAGCCTAACTGATTAGATCCTATTGGGTTTTTAGGGAAGTTACTCCTTATAACAGCTATCTGCCAGTAAAAGTCCCTTCAGAATCAGTCCAGCCGTTTCGGAGATAAGCCGGAACAAACAGACATACAAAATTTTTAAAAATTGAGTTTTTCTTATAAGTAGCGTATATAATTTAATATGCATTTAGTAAAAATCTGTTATTTTCTACATTACAAACGGACACTTTAATTTTATTTATCTGTATAGATGAACTGCGGTGTCGAAGGCGCACTGCAATTTCTAAATAATTGTTTCTTACAAAATTTTCTCATTGTAAATATAATATAGGAAAGTACTAAATTGTCATGTATCCTAGCCTTTTATACCAATACTCCTTTGAGTCTATTAGACTAAAATATTCGTTTTAGTATTCAATGCCGCGCGCATTACTCGACCGCAACTATTATTTTTATTCTTGGTTGCTCCGACGACGGTCTTGGATATAAGTAATGAAGATAGTCCAAATATTTTGAGCCAATCATGGGCTAAAACTTGTTTTCAAACAACTCATTAGGTATCCCGTGGGCTAGTGTCCATGCCACTACATTATTACTAATATACCAACGATCTGTCAATAGAAACTTCTAAATTGTAAAATCTTTACTAATCTAATACTGCACTTATTTTCAACACAAATTCCTGAGATCAATTGAAATATATTACTGAAAATGAAATTCACCAAATCTCAAGTTGGCTAAAGTCAAATTTACTCTAAACGTTCGTACAATAAAATACTTGTCCTCAACATAAAACCTAATTAGGGTTCCGTACCTCAAAAGGTAAAAAAGGAACCCTTATAAGATCATTCTCTTGTCCGTCTGTCTGCCTGTTTGTCCGTGTGTCTCCACCGATTTTCTCCGGAACGGTTGGACCTAGCAAGTTGAAATTTATACCAGAATACAGAGGTCTATAGTCCCTATTAGGTGTATAAAAGAAAAAGGTCCTCAGTCAACACGATAAAAAGATATGGGTAAATTTTAAATTTCCGCGAAAACTTGTTAGTACCAAAAGGATAATGGGCATTCCGTCCCCAGAGTGTATCAAGTTGTGACATATGTCATTTTGAAGATCAGAAGAATAGCTTCAATTTATTGTATGACACCAACACTGAGACTCGTGCAGGGATAGAACTATGAATCATTTAATTTTATCAAACCCGTGAAAGTCTAAAACAGTATGACGTATGTACATTACTTTAAAGGTCATAATAATAGCTTTATTTTATTATATGTCACCATATATTTCTTGACTTAAGCCTCCCCCAAAGATTTCCACGAATGCCGGTCTTGTGTCATACGCATCCAGCAGGCTCCAGCGTTTTTGACCAAGTCATCGGTACACGTTGAGGTATTCCTGCCCACGTTTCGTCTTCCGGTACATGGCAGCCACTCAAGAATCTTCGCCCCCAACAACCATCCGTTCTTTGAACGATGTGTCCCGCCCACTACCACTTGAGTTTGTCGGTGATTTGGGCCTTTCTGCATATCTTCTCATTTCTGATTCGATCTCGAAGGGAAACCCAAAGTATAGCCCTCTTCATTGCTCTCTGGGTGACCTTGAGCTTTCTAATGAGGCTTATTGTAAGCGGCCACGTCTTTGTGCCTTATGTCATCACTCACAACACAAATTGGTCAAAGACTTTTATTTTGAGACACACAGAAGATATTGCGTAGTTTCCCGAATGCTGCCTATCCGAATTTTATTCGTCGATTCACCTCCTTTTCGAAGTTAGACCTACCTAGTTAGACAACTTGTCCCAGGTATACATACATACATGTCTACAACTTCAAGTCATCACCCATAAAAACTGGAATGATTATTTGACATAATTTTCGTCTTATCCATGTTTTATTTTAGACGACCTCGTTAAGAGACTATTGAGGTCATTGAGCAGTATAATGAGGTCCTCCATGGTCACAGCCATGACCACTATATCGCCGGGAAATCAAAAGTGAGTTATATACTCGTCGTTAATGTTGATGCCCAGTCCGTTCTAGTACAGAACCTTAAAAACGTCTTCCAATGCAGCGGTAAACAGTTTCAAGGAAATGACAGTGCCCTGTTATACTCCTCACTGTAATTGGATGGGTCTCGAGTCCCCTGGCCTTAGAAGTCGTACGGGTCGATATATCGTGGTCAACTTAACGCCGCTGGAATAACTGCAGCACAGCCCAGGTCTTGATCGAATCAAAGGCCTTTTCGTAGTCATAAGCGATAGGAAAACAGGCAAGTTATACTCCTTAGTCTTCTGTATAACCTGCCGCAGCATATGAATATGGTCTAACGGTACTAAAGCCTTTACGAAAAGTAGCTTGTTCGGGAGGCAGGAACTCATTGAACTAGCATTCGAGACGGTTCGTAACACGAATTCCCGCAACAACTTGTAAACGTGAATCAGAAGCGAGACGAGTCTAAAATTATTTAGCAAGAAATTATCGCCCTCTTTTCAGAACAATACAACTACGCTTCTGCTCCATAATTGTGGGGATTTCCTTCGAGTATGATAGAATTAAGTAACACCTTCAGAAATTCAGCTGTAATTACGTTTGCGACCAGTGCTATGTTATTCTTAATTTGTTTTAGTGACGTCCGGGATTTCTTCGCTATAGTGTTCGGTTAGCCTGGCCCTTAATCATTATCATTAGAGTGTGTTTAAGTATTTTGACGCAACTGATTGGACAGTTTTGAGGAACCCATCGATAAAAGTAGCCACATCGCTGTCGCAATCAAAGCGGTTTTGGAGTTCCAGCCGAAAGCTTACTAGGTTTTGGATTTGGTGTGGCACCGGTAGGAACGTGGACTTCGTCAGTCAAAGTCAGTTGGCGTCATTCAAGCTTTGCATAGTCACTGTGCTGTTCATAAGAGACTTGTGAACGATAAACTCGACACCACCTTGGGACTGTTGGTCATCCGGAAATAGAACAGGTTACCAGATTTGAGCGCTATGGAGTTGTCCCCCTCTCTTCGAACTTTCAATAACCCTACAATGTCCCATATTATACAATCTATATTATACTGTTTTATTTTCACGAATTTAATGAAATTAAATTATTCATAGTTCTTTCCCTGCACGAGTCTCAGTGTTGGTGTCGTACAATAAATTGAAGCTATTCTTCTGATCTTTAAAATGACATATGTCCCAACGTGATACACTCTGGGGACGAATCCCATACAAAATTGCCCATTCTCCTTTACCTTAATTTTCAACTTTTTTTATTTTTCGGAATTTTCCATTCACTTGTGCTGTAAGATCTTGCTTTTAACCAAAATTGATAAATCTAGGTCAACCGGAAGTATCCTACAGGTTTTGGGTCGTAAACCTATATGGTAGTTCCGTTTACCTAGAATCACGAAATTTGGCAAAAAGCAAGGTCTTACAGCACAAATAAGGGAATAATTCCAAAAAAAAAAATTAAAGGTAAACAAATTTTTTACAAATTTGAACGGAAACCTCGGTGGGCGAGTCCGACTCGCACTTGTCCAGATTTTTTTACACATAGGTACACTCACAACACACACACACTCACACACACTTGCAACTAACAACCATCAAGAGACTTCTTTGAAAACATCGTTCATCGTTTTCGTCAAATCGCAATTTGGTATCATCAAGCTCAAGGATAGTGGAACTTTTCATTGGTTTGATTTGACAAGTCCTGCAGTACATTTAACTTGAAATTTAGAGCCAGATTTTTAACACGCAATTATTAGCTTCAATTGTAACTATTTATTTATATATATATTGATTATTATTATTATTAATATTGATCAAAACTTGGAACTCAATTTTAACCTGTTTCTAATTGTTGTATCGAAATAAACCTAAATATAATTTGGTATTTTTGAGCTGATCTAATGAGGCAGTCAGGGGGTGGATAGTGGAATTCTTCATTGGCTACTAGTACCACTCGAGTTTGGGTTCATATGAGTCGTTTTAACGTGTCCCATAATTTTAATTCGTCAAAAGCGTGTTTCAATAGTTTTCAGTTTCAATTTTCGACCACCGTTAGGCTCCGGCTTCGAAAATATCTGATAAGAATTTATAGGTATATTATCTGATTAGAAATAGATTATCAATATTTAATGAAAACCCCCGTTTAGTTATTTTTTACTTTATAGTGCCTTGAAGTCGGTTTATTTTTATTTTTGATTTAAGTAAAATTATCCTGGTGGATGAACGGTGTACCCAGTAACACAGTTCTACAACTAGTACTTTTATAAATATTTGAAACGCATATTATGTAAGACAATAAACATCATTAATTTTAAAATTTCTTAATTTTTAAAATTACATACAGTAAAGGGTAAGGAAGGAAAAAATCAAAGATGTTATTTGTAATTATAGATAATATATTTGAGTACATTTGTTCTTAAAATTATAACAATAGGTAATATTATATAATAATGGTTTTTCAATAAAAGATACCCTTAAGGGAATTATGCTAATAATTTAATACAAGTAGAAAATATAATATTAGCCTTCATTTAGTACCGATATATTGTTATACATACTAACTAACGTACCTTGTATTTTTAAGTAACTTCACAACCAGTACATAAGACTAAAAATAGACAGTCTTGAAATATCTAGAAATATCAAGAAATATTTATAACACATAAATGGCAATTTGAGATTCTGTATTCTCGAATATTATTTATTTCTAGACAGCATATCAAGTATTTATTTTAAGAAAAGTTTTTATAAAAAAAGAAAAATTAAAAAAAAAAAAAAAAAATCTGCGCGTCTGTAATTTTTACTCGCGGTTTAAGTAAAACTTCTTTGGCGCTGTGGCAGATCAGATACTGTAATGGGGAAGATTTCTCAAAGGGAGGGCGCCACACGTATGGCCTATTTACATTCAGTCTGAGGTTAAGCAATTTATTGTGATATCTCTTTTATGTGTACCTGGTTTTTTGCTTCTATTGTGTTCGCATCTTACCTGTGCAATGTATTGTACCTGGAAGTTAAACCAGCTCAAGGAAGAATTGAGAAGGAGAGGTGCATCCTGTGGTGGTCCTGACTGACTTAATTCATATCAACATACAGCCTAAACCGCTGATCGTAGAAACGTGAAATTTGTAGGACGTATTCCTTATAAGATGTGGGCATCCGACAAGAAAGGATTTTTCGAAATTCATCCCCTAAGTGGGTAAAATAGGGGATTAAAGATTGTACTAAACTCAGTAATTCTTAATGTGAAACACACAGAAATTGGTGTTTAGCTTAAGGTAAAAAATAACAAATATATTTATTTAATTTGTTTCGAAATTTAACATAGATTTATTATGTATCCATTTAAAATGATAAAAATGATCAGAATTACTTGAAACTTGGTATTATGCTCTTCAATACAATTAAACATGTGTTTTAGCAATTTTCAAAATTCAATCCCATAAGGGGGTAAAATAGGAACGAAAGTTTGGATGAAACCCTGTAATTAATAAGTAAAAAAGTTGAAAAAATAAAAAAATACCTGTAGACGATTTGAGAGTTTTAAAATCACTTTCTGTAAAATGATGTCCACATCACATAAAAATATAATATTTTGACTTTTACTTCCGCGACATTCATTTTTTCAATGTATTTGACTTACCCCTCAAACACGCCTAAAGAAGTTTTACTTCAAATTGTATTTAGTAGAATTTTCTAGTAAATAATTTTATTAATATTCTATATGTTTATATTACATAAAAGTACATTTTAAGAGGTAGTTATGGCATATAAAAGCACATAATATAGATTATAAAATTATTATAAAGATTTGGGACGGAATCAACAATAAAATGTATATAATTATTAATTAATAGCATAATATAATATGATTTATACCATTCCAAAATGAACAACTTTTATTTTTGGTGGCCTCTGAACCGCGTTCTCTGTAAAAAATTTATATTATTCAAATTTTGTTTGGTATCAGTGATAATGATCCAAAAAGACTTCCATTATCTCAAGAAATTACATCCTACTAATATTATAAATGTAAAAGTTTGTGAGGATGGATGGATGTTTGTTACTCTTTTACTCTAAAACAGCTAAACGGATCTGGATGAAATTTGACGCAGAGATAGATAGTCTGGAAGAGCACATAGGTTATTTTTATCCCGGAAAAATGTACGGTTGCCATGGGATAAATTTGTTTTTGTCTAGGGACGAATCCGAAGCGAAGCATGGGTGAGTCGCTAGTATTTCATAATTTTATTGCAATACAAAAATTGGCGGACTATTTTCAAAAAGATTTTGGGGTTTAACCAATATTATGAAAAAAAAGTTACATTAAACTAATTGGGAATGTTATTTAGATGGAATTTTATAAGTGAAATCAGTGCTTAGTTCGAATTCTGTGTGTACGGCGGAGGGACTGTCAGGAACAGGACCGAATTAACAAGTGTCTTCGAGATAACTGTAGTCAGGTTTTAGGCCTTTGGCCGATTTCTTTTTTTGGTGTGGAAATATTATGTTTCTATAAATTAGCATATTGTTTAGGCACTGTATCGAAAATTCGGTTGAACTTTTTTAGTTTACCAAATTCCGAAGTTTGGTGTGACAATTCTGGCCTATATTAATTTTAATAAAAAATCCATTCTACGGGCTGGAATAACTAAAGCTGTAGGAAAATGTGCAAAGTTTAGAATTAACTATGCACTACAATGCACTGTGCTTTTCATAAAACTTATTATTTCAATCTGAACATGTGCAGTTGTAACAGTCAGTATCTCATGCAAATTGCTATTTTGTGTATACGATTGTTAGAACAGAAGGTAGTACACACACATGGGTAACATTCATGCGTTAAACATTTCTTAATCATATGTTTTACGAGTTAAAAAAACTGAAACATTTTATATAAGACTAACATGCAACAATCAAGAAAACATTACCGAATACAAAATATTAATATAATTTATGTATACAATCATGAAGAATATATACAAGGAGTCCAATTTCTAAGTAAAGGTCGTCCCAAAAATTTGAGAAAATAATAGTGGGTGCAGAGAGATAAGGAATGTAAAAAAAAATCCTATTGTTGTACAGTGCTACAAAGATCATTTGGCAAGCGGCGGAAATCAGAACTAACACCGACATCTTGTAAAGCGTCACTTTTGAGAGAAGTTGGAGTTGATTTTTGTTGTGGATATTTCGTCCTTGTATCTCAATAAAAATATCTCAAAACATGAAGTGGTGTTAGAGAGGTTAGGAGGCTTTTTTTTGTAAAAGAAAAACCCTAATTTCACACCCACGCCCTCGTATCAATGTACCTGAGTGCCAAATGATCCTTGTAGCACTGTATGTGAGTAAGCAGGCTGTTCAAAACAACTAAGTATTAAAGAAAGATACATAATAATTATTATAGCGTGAATTCATTTTGCAATTAATTAAATTCACATTGACTGACTTATTACTAATTTCGCGCCACTAACATACAGCCAAAACCTGGTAACTATGTAAACCAGCGCGACTCGTGGAAGTTTTGGAACTATAGCTCTAAAAAACTTTGCGGAAGGATTTCTCATATGAAACCTTATAGAGATTGGACTCCTTGTCTATATTCTTCATGTATACAATCTAGTGAATTAAGTATAGATAACTATATGTACAAATTAAATATAGTGTAATTTAGGTCACTTGCAGTGTGAAAGAAGATCACATTTTAATTGAAATAACGTGAAATATGTGATGATTATGATTAGATTGTACGTAGGTTGAGTACACCTTTGGCTGAGTTTGTAGTGACCCTACTTGCTGTACCAGCGGTCGTGGGTTCGAGTCCCGTTGGGGGCATTCATTTGTGTGATGAACACGAATGTTTGTACTCCAGTCACGGGTGTTTATATTTATAATATGTATGTATTTAAAGTTATATATGGAACTAGGTGGTACGAAGGGGACCAGGCCATAATGTCATGTCATGTTAGTGTGTGTTAATGTCTGAACATAATTAAAAAAAAGCGTATGTAGATTTTACTAGTTCCTTCTATTTTTTTTGAATATTTTTATTATATTATAGGTAATTCAATTAGATTTACATATGAAATTGTGCTAGTATCATCTAAATTCAATTCTAATATAATGTGTCAATGTTTTTTGTTATTTTTATTTCATCAGTTTTATAGTCAAGACACAAGCATATAGTGCTCATGTTATGGCACAGTAATACAAATGAAATTTTATACTAAAGTAAAATAAAAGTAGACCCACATTCTATAATCATATATACAACATATAAGTAGAATAATCAAAAATAAATTTCAAAGAGTAACTATAGTATATAGCACGTGACTAATATTTATTTGTTTGTGAGGATGTAGGGATGTATGTTTGTTACTACACGCAAAAACCACTAAACTGATTTCGATGAAACTTTACAGTTATATAGTTTATACATAGTAACACTTAGGCTATAATTTATAAAGATATAAACATATTAATGTACTACGCGGGAGGAGACTTGGGAAAATGCTAGTCAATTACAAAAACTAGATATTGAGATTCTTTTTTTTTCAAATTTATATAGATTTTTTTTTTTTTTTTTTATGAGATTCAGTGTCAAACGAGCAGACAGACCACCTGATGGAAAGCAGTACCTGTCGCCCATAACACCTACGGTTCATGCACTTAAGTTTTAAGTAACAAAAATGCAGAACCACAGGTGTGTTGTCACTGTGAGGACTAAGATGATATGCCTCTTGCCTGTAATTGCGCTGGCTACCTTATCCTTCAAACCGGAACACAACAATGCAATCATTGTTGCTTGGCGGCAGAAATAGATAAGGGGGTGGTACCCATCCAGTCGGACTCCTCAGGCTTGACAGAGTCCTACCACCGGTAAATAGCCAATAAAATCCAAAAGATTTTTGAAACTGGAAATTTTGAAATTCTGAGATTTGCACGTACAGACAAACAAATTTTCTATCTTTATATTATGTAAGTACTTGTATAACATTGATTAAGGTTATTTAACATCATGCTGCATCTTTTAGCAGTGAAGTAATTATATATAAGTAAAATACGAGAGCAGATTCGCGGATTAAAAACAGTTAATAAATTTTGGCTCTCTGCAGTCCTTCTCTATATAAATTTTAACTAAGCCAAAGCTTATACTCCTCCGTACATGCAATATGTTTAAAAAGGTGTTCAATATTTTTCTCCTCACGTATTAATATATAGATAAGCTACATAGTAAGCGCAAAGTGCAAATGTTAACACAAACATGCTGTCACACTTCGACGTAGTCTAGCGTAGTACCGGTCGGGGCGGGCGCGGGGGGCGCGGGGGGCGCGGGGGGCGCGGGGGGCGCGGCGGGCGGCGCCTGCGCGAACGCGGCCAGGTACTTGTGCGGCGCGCACAGCGGCAGGCTGTCCGCCAACTCGTGCACCGGGTTCGGTGTCGGAGACTCCTGTCACATAATATTAATTTTCATTTATATAAGTGTAAGATAAATAAGTGTCTGTTTGTAATATTAAAATAACCGCTTTTTACTAAATGCATACACGGTACATATACCAAAAAAATATTTTTTCCAATTTTTGTCTGTCTGTCTGTTTGTTCCGGCTAATCGCCGAAACGGCTGGACCGATTTTGACGGGACTTTCACTGGCAAATAGCTGATGTTATGAGGAATAACTTAGGCTAATTTTATTTTAGATAAAGTATCAGGGTTCTGCGCAAAAAAATTAAAATCCATTAAATTGAGAATATTATAATCCATGTACCTATCTACTCAACCAAGCGAAGGGAGGGTAAGTCGCTAGTAATAAAAAAAAATGTTACTCACGGGAACAACAGCAATTGTCACTGTGTCTGAAAACTTTACTTTGTTCTTCTCTGGTTTCACTCCAGACCAAATGTTATCTTGTCTATATCGTCCATAAAGGTTATTGGTGGATGGCACATTCGGTATAAAACGTTCACTCGCTTCATCCTTTTCTTCATTTTGGTACAACATTTTAAAATGCGACGCGATCCTTTCTTGATCGCTTCGAGTGCCGACATCCAACACACTGTTCACTGGTTTGGTTTGCAACATTGAAGTTTTAGGTCTTTGAATGTTCAGTACATTATCCATACTATTCCATCTTATACTTTGCCCATTGATTGGTTTCAAGTGTTCTCGTTTATGTACTGTGAGATAGGTGTCATCTTTGACATTTTTGGACCAAATACTGTTGTCTCGGTCCAGGTACTGGTGAAGGTTTGGTCGGATGCTGGTTGTGGTGTAAGTGTCCATTTGATTTATGGGTACTGTGAGGATAGATGGTGGTAACGGCACCCTTGGCAAGGGCGGTGGGTTTGTTTTGACTTTAGGTGAACTTGACTCTTCAGAGTCAGTGTACGAATGTGAACTGCATTGAGAGCAGGATTCTGAACATTCTGAATCTGAAAAGATCAAATTGTGTTGTTCAGTAACGTTATATTATATATATGATTATTATATATTATATGATTATAAGATCATAATATTATATAAAAATTAATTGAAGTAGGAAAAATTGACTGTTATTTTATCAGCTATTATTAGGCACTTGGGGATGCACTTACGAAACGACGGTAACTGTAAGCTGGTGAGACCCATAACCACCTGTATGTATGTATACACGTAGTATGCACAAATACATTTTCCAACATAAAAAAAAATGCTAGTACAAAATTAAAAAAAAAATTAAGGAGTGCGTGTATGAATGTGTACACGCGCAAGAAGTAAAACTTCTGTAGGTTATCAGTACTCTTTATGAAATTCAATTTATGTTTTACAATATCATTTAAGGAAAGAATATAATATATCATTTATCAGACAATAACAACGGTTACCATGGCAACGTGGCAATGTATTCTATCTCATTCTCTTGCCGGCTTAATCATATACATATATTTATGTTTGTCTCTTTTTAATGTCGCATTTCCGTTTCATTGAGTTTCAAATTACAACGATTCTAAAGAAGTTTCAATTCAAGAAAAACTATTTCCAATTTTTTTATTGATAACTCTAAAGCTCATCAATGGCTACTAAACAAAAAAAAAAAAAGAAAATCAGTTGATAAACATGGACAACTATTTTGCCTTTGCCTATTTATACACATATAGATTGTTGAAATAATTTAAAAAATAAGGATAATTATATCTGCTTTATATACATTGTCTACGACGCGGATACACTTCAATGTTGTCACACTTTTACGGATTCCAGATAGTTGATACACTACACATATATAACTTTAAATACATACATATTGTATCGGTTCTTGTTAACTAATACACTATTAGATTGATATAATGAAAGACGTTTGGAATTGATACTTGAAACTATTTACTGTTTATAGACTTATTAATAAAATGAAAATGAAAATGTTATGGACTTGTGAGCACGCGCAGCTTACTTGCTAGCGGTACGCGAACTGACCTGATTTATATGAATTGAAATAATAATGACTTATGCGTGTTAAGTAAAATGCTGAATTATAATTATTATTATGTACGGTTGCACCGTACATGCTCCCAAGGGAGAGAAAATTATGAGTGATAAATGATTATGATAATGAGACAAGATGAAGCCATTAGGTCCTTATGCTATATATCTAGAGTCTCTAAATGAACTTTGTTTTTCGAGGCATTGGTGTAAGACACTTGTTCACTTTATGTTTATTATGAATTTCACTATATATTATGTCTTCACTTTGATTTTCAGTAATGCACTCGATGTTACACTCATCATTACGCGCACTGACACTATTTTTATAATTTATCGGATGGATCTTTGAGCTCCCGGTCGGCAGGGTTTCCTCAGCGTTAGTAGTGGGTTGAGCAGTCGCTTGTTCGACCTTCACCACCGCCGGACGTGAAGTCTGCCTGCTACGAACTCGTTGTATCACAAAGACGACTCCAACGAATAACGTAATTCCCAAAATCACGTATATTACGGTGTAATGATGAATGTCATGATAAGAAATTTGATTTGATATGTTTTCATTACTTTTAAGATTCTCTATTTGTTTTTTGAGGTCATCTAATTGCTTGTCATGAGAGGGAGATAAATAAGGCTTAGTAAAATTTTTTGGTATACTAATATTTATGACATGGTTAATTGGTTCTATTACCGACGCATAAAACTTTGTCTTCATGTGTAATTCGCTTAAGCCTTCATTATGTGAGTAGATGGTAAAATTTTCTGTCTTTATTAGGCACCCTTGTTCAAGGCCGAGTATCCCGGATTTCTCGATCTGCCCTGTTACCGCGTGATTTTCACATAACACACGAATATAGCATATATCGCAACAAAAATATAAGTATTTGTTCATTTTATAAATGTCCGTCCACTCATTCGTGCATGTACTTATAGTTATCTTGCATTTTCCTGTATTTTGATCGATTTGACATAAGTTTTCGTCATTTCTCAGGTGATAAATAGGTCTCTGTACATAACACAGGTACAATTTATTTCCGTCATGTTCACATGAATTGATGTCAATGGTAGTCATGATTAGGTAGGATTCCCTTTGTAGGTTTATAGCTACGTACTCCGCAACGGGCACTATTTTCGCCATGCTCGAGTCACTGATAGCTCGAGGAATCGATAAAATTTTCATGATTTCGAATGAGTCGCGAGTAATTAGAGGAACTTTTAATTCAAATATTAAATATTCTCTGCACATCCTTGCTTTGACCTTCAATAGATGGTAAATTTTTGTGAAATCTGTTTCGAGATTGTTAATGGGTAATGAAAGGTCCTTAGTGAGACGACTTGATATTGTACTTAGTGTATTTTTCAGCTGATCTGGGGTTATCAAATGAAAATTGAATCTGCCATGATAGACGTCTATTACGACATCTAATAATGTAGTCTGCATTGTTTCTAATTGCCTTAACATGTTACTCACTACTATTGCACCCAAACTAAATTCATTAATTAAAGCGTTTTTTGCGGATTCCGTCTTTAAAAAATTTTCTAAGTTTTCCAGGTTCATGGAAAGCTGATTGAGCATTTTATGTTGTTTATTGAGAGATTCTTCATTCCTCTTCAGAATATTATACTCAACCTCTAAAATAGATGTTTGATTTTTTAGAAGTAAAGCCAAGTGATTCTCATTGTCTCTTGTTAATTGGATATCTTGTTTATATTGTTCGGCGAAATGATCGTCGAGTACACCGAATAGGCTGTTCGCAATATATCCGACACCATTGATAAGGCCGCGGCGCCGGCGCTTGTGTTGGCGCGTGCCGGAATGCTGGCTAAGCAACAGGTGGTTATTGTATTCTAATTCCGAGTATTCAAGTTGCAATTGGATTAATATGACGTCACAATGGGAATTTCCTTTTATTTTTATACAAAGGCGATCTAAGTATTTTATGTAATCGTTGCATGCTGTTATTGCTTGCCAGTATGGATTCATGTCATAATAAGAGACTATCTTCCATTCATCTCTTATTAATTTCATGTCTGAGAGTTTGTCGAAATAGAGCCCTTGATGTTCCTTTATTTTAGTCACGTTATATGAACAATGACATGTAGTTATAACGCTCATAAAAAATAACAAAGTCATTGTTAAAGAGCTGAAGTTATATTTTGATGTTTTCTTCTTACTTTGTTTTAACGACTTGTTTGATTCGTCCTCATGATCTCGTTTCGAGTTCACAGGTAATACCGATAATTTTATGACGGGGCGCTTGATAAACCCGCTCTTTGTTTTTAATGTAACCACCCTGACGTGGCCGTCGGTACCCGGATGTAGTTCAACAACGCGGCCTAGAGCCCACTTGCCTGGGGCTAGGTTTGCATCGTTGATCGTGACTATGTCATTCAATTTGATATTAGGCTGTTGATTTCTCCACTTGCTCCTTGAGGTCAATTGAGTGAGAAATTCGGTACGCCATCGTTTCCAAACGTCCTGTACGACCTTCTGAGTCATATACCATCTTGTACGCATATCCGACTCAGTTTCTAAAACGGTCATGTCCTGATTTATATTAATAAAACTTGACGGCGTTAAAAAATCTAGGTCTTGAGGATTTTCAGTCAATGAACATGTAAATTCGGATAGCTGTACGTGTCTTATTATTGTATATTTTGCTTTATTTATTTCTTGTAGAGTTAGATATATAGTAATATTTATTTTCTTTTGTTTTAATTGATTAATAAACCGCAATACCCATCCAAAAACTCTTGTTAGCCTTTGAAAAGAGCTATATCTTGCTAATAGCTCGTCAATAATGCTGGTTTCGCTTTTTTGTTTTAATAAATAGTTAACTTGCTTACTTCGTTTTACTTCTTCGTCGGTCGTGAAAATCTCAGCCTGTTTTTCTTGTTCGTTATTATAGTGTGGTAGCCAGGATGGTCCCTTCCACCACAGGGGACGGTTTTTTAGCTGTTCAACACTCATGCCACGACTGGCGCAGTCAGCTGGATTTTCTGCTGACTTAACGTAATGCCAGTTATTTGGAGGCATTATGTCGCTTATTTGACGCACTCGGTTTGCGACAAAGGGTTTCCACCTTCCCGGGTCTCCTTGGAGCCATGCCAGGACTACCATTGAATCTACCCATCCATATGTTTTTATAGTGTAATTATTGAGGCATTTCTTGACCTTGTACATCAGTTTGGTTAAGAGTAAAGCACCGCTGAGCTCTTTTTTCGGCAATGATAAAGTTTTACTAGCGGGGACTAATCTTGCTTTTCCTGCCACTAGTGATATGTTGACGTTCTTACAACCTTGTATTTTGCAATAAATAACGCAAGCGTAAGCCTTGTTTGAAGAGTCACAAAATCCATGAAGTTCTATTAGATTGCATTCTGTGAACGTTCCCAGCCATCGAGGTAGCTGAAACTGGTTTATGGTAGACATATCCTCTCTAATAAGTATCCACTCCTTGATGAGTTCATCGGACAGCTGTTCATCCCATTGGATATTAGACATCCATACTTTCTGGAATAACAATTTTAATTTGGTTGAAACTGGTGATAACCAACCCAGAGGGTCATATAACTTCGATATATCAGAGAGCAAGGTTCGTTTAGTCAGCTTCTTGGTCAACGGTTCTACTTGTGACTGAAATGTAAATAAATCTAGTTTCGGGTTCCACCTGATGCCTAATGTTTTTGTTGATTCCGGCTGTTTAAAGTCAAATACATCTTGATTGCTATCCATATGTGTGTTTTGTGAAATTTCTGGTAGATTTGATTTCCATTTTCTAAGATTAAATCCGCCTGATTTTAATAATTTAATTAATTCTTGCTGTAATTTAAGTGTCGATTCAGCACAATCACCCCCATGCAAAACGTCGTCCATGTAGAATGACTGTTCAAGGACGTGAGCAGCCTCTTGATAATTCTTCTTCTCATCTTCGGCTAACTGTCTTAGCGTAGCCATAGCTAGAAATGGTGCGGCCTTGGTGCCATATGTTACCGTGCATAGCCGATATTCTTTAATAACTGAATTGTCTGTATCACGCCATATAATTTTCTGTAAGTTTTGATCTTGTTCGTTGATCCAAATAAAGCGAAACATTTTTTCTATGTCCGCAGTAAAAGCGTAGCGGAATTGTCTCCATCTCAATAACAAAGATTGAAGGTCATGTTGAAGATTTGGCCCTTTTAACATTAGGTCATTGAGACTATGTCCAGATGTTGTTTTTCTCGACGCATTAAAAACGACTCTAAGTGCAGTGGTAGTTGATTCATTTCGCATTACACAATGGTGCGGTAGGTAACACTCAGGTTTCGAGTAATTAATTGACGGTGTCATGTGTCCTAATGTCCGGTATTCATTCATAAATAATTTATATTGTTTTTCAATGTTAATATTCCGTTTAAATTTTTGCTCTAATTGGCGAAATTGAGCAATGGCTGTGTGTTTAGACGCTCCTAACTGTTCTATAAAATTCTCCTTAAGTGGAATCCTGACTTCATATGAACCATCAGGTCGCCTTTTTGTGGTTGACTTGTAATAACTAACACACTGACTATCCTCTTCCGATAATACTGATGACTCAGAAATATCTTCTATTTCCCAGAATTTATGAATTTCTTCCATATGATTGAGTACAACGTTACAATGCAGCGTTTGTACATTGCCGCACAAAATCCAACCCAAGCGTGTCTGTTGCGCTATGGGTACTGTTTGGTCTAATCTGCTTACCCCATCCATTATAATTTGTGAATATATGTCTGCCCCTAACAATATATCCACGGGACGGCTAACATTGAAATTTGGGTCTGAAAGTTGTATGCCCTCTAGATGCGACCATGAAGGCTTATTAAAAGTGTTGTTAGGTAATTTTTTTATTAGTGTGTTCATAACATAAACTTCTGTCTTGAAAGAGTAGTTGCTATAAAGCGATGAACATGATATTTCAGTGACACCTTTACAGTTGCTCTGCTTAGCTCCAATACCTGATATAACTCCCTTACACCAACGCTTGGGTAAGGCTAAAACTTGTAAGGCTTTTTCTGATATAAGAGAGATTTGGGAACCTTGGTCTATGAGCGCTCGCATTTGGTGATATGATCCATTGCTTGCTTGAACTTTGACTATTGCCGTTGCTAGTAATATTTCGTTGACGTTGTTGCCATGTTGCAACATAGAATTTTCATTAATTAATTCCTTAACATTTTTGTCGTCTACTGTACTAATATTACACAATGAATTATTGTACGTATCATGTATAAGCGTATTATGTTTACCATTACATTCACGGCATCGTTTTTCCGAAGTACATACTTTATCTTTATGATCGTAAAGACAATTTTCGCATAACTGTAGTCTTGATAATGTCTTACGTTTCAATAATGGTGACATACTTAAAAATTTGTTGCAAAAATAAAGTCCATGTTGTTCTTTGCAGAGTGGGCAAATAATTGTTTTTGCGAAATTATTATTGGGCAATACTTGATTTCCTTTGTGCAATGATAGTTTATTATAATTATTTGATTTTAATGTTTTGAAATTTGTATTTGCGTTATTTGATGCCTTAGAATGCTCGTACTTTTTTCTAGAGGATTCCAACGTAGTGAATCTATTTTCTAGATATTTCAAAAAAAACTGTAAATTAGGTAAATCTCTAGGGTTCTTCAATGATTCAAAATAATGATTATGTGACTCATTATCAAGTTTTTGCAATAAAATATGAACAATCAAAGGATCCCAGCTACTTGTATCCACGCCGAGATTCTTGATGGCATTCATACACTCGTGAGTAGTGTCATGTATCCTTTTGATATGGCTTATCAAAGGTTGTTGTATGGTTGGTAGATTAAGTAAAGTATTTGCATGTGTCGTAAAAATCAACCTTATATTATTATACCGGTTGTTTAGTATTTCCCAAGCAACGGAGTAATTTTCAGTGCTAATCTGTAAATGTTGAACTAACCGCTCAGCTTCACCCCTAAGCTTGCCTTTCAGAAATTGCATTTTTTGAGCATTTGAAAGGGCGATGTTATTGTGAATTGCTTCAGAAAAAAGATCTTTGAAACATACCCACTGTTGATAATTACCGCTAAATACAGGAATTTCCATTTTCGGGGTCCAATTTTCTCTATGCGATACAGACCATAACTTGGAATTTATCTCCTTCTTTAACTTATTGTATCTTATTTCATGTTTTGTGTAAGAAATTTCGTAAGATTCATCCATACCCTCCAACTCGCTATCTAGTTCTAGGTGCAGAGAATCTATTATTGACCACCTTGATTGTAGAGTCCTTAATGCGTCTTCTAACTCCCATTTTTGGCTTAAATTTTCCAATTGTATGCCTGATACTGTTCGAACGAATGCTCTGAAGTTGCTCGCTTGTCTTTTCAGCATTTCATCCAGTTTACTAGATGAACCCCTGGAACATGATTTAGGAGGCGAGGTTCGTTCACATTCTTCGTAAGGTGCATCTTGATCTTCTTGCTGAGGCTTGCTTATACCCGACTGTTCCCCCGACTTATTCTTTGAACAGACCTGATACTGTTCATTAATAAATGCTTTGGTTAGCTTGTAAAGCTCGTAAGTTTTCTCATACTCTCCCCTCATGAAATAAGCATGGGACCTGCTTCCCTCCGTAGAGAGACGATCATGATTATACTGATAATCAGCCCAATAAGATTCGAGGGTCTCTAACCGCCTTTTAAAATAGTCTACAGACTTGCGTTCTGCAGAGTCTTTTTTGATATTAGTAACCATCTTACTGATGGCTACATACAGTTCTTGCTGGGTTTGAAAAGTAGTCTCCATAATTAAAAAAACAAAAGATAATAGGCAACGATCTTACTTGACAGCTCCTTGTCGGCTGCTTACGTGTCGTTACTTCGGTAGAATTCCTGATACTTGTTAAACAGGATCACTGTCAGGGTCCTTGTTAACCACTGGCAAACACTTAATAGTCACTTGATTTTCACGTGGCAAAACGTGGATATAGTTACGACACGAGTCCGTTCCGAGTTATGTAATCACTGGTAAAAGTTCGAAGGACCATTTAATAATGTACCGGTTCTTGTTAACTAATACACTATTAGATTGATATAATGAAAGACGTTTGGAATTGATACTTGAAACTATTTACTGTTTATAGACTTATTAATAAAATGAAAATGAAAATGTTATGGACTTGTGAGCACGCGCAGCTTACTTGCTAGCGGTACGCGAACTGACCTGATTTATATGAATTGAAATAATAATGACTTATGCGTGTTAAGTAAAATGCTGAATTATAATTATTATTATGTACGGTTGCACCGTACACATATTATAAATATAAACCCCATGACTGGAGCACAAACATTCGTGCTCATCACACAAATGTATGCTCCCAGCGGGACTCGAACCGCAGCAACTAGGGTGGCTACAAACGTTCGCCTCGTCCGATTTACACTTTTGATCGAGCGTGCTTAAAGAAAGTTTTACTTCAAAAAACGACTAACCGTGCGAACCCTGGCTGGCGTAGTACGCAGCGGCGCGCGCGGCCTCGCCGGCCAGCTGCGCGGCGCCGCGCCGGCGCGCCGCCCAGCGCGCGTCCGCGAACAGGTCCCACGCGCCCAGGTCCACCGCCAGCGACAGCGCCTTCTCTATGCGACCGCGCCTGTGTTACATCACTAATGGCTAGATTAAGAGGTCTATCACAAAATGTACCGAGTTCTATGGTATCGAGTTCGAGCGGCCGATGCATCGCTGTTTCTAGCATTTTCTGCACTTGTTCGTTTTTAGTGGTTTTTAAGATTTTGAAAAGGATTTTTTTTTGTATAGATCCAATACAGATTTTTAAATTCAAAGGCCACTATAAACTCAACCACTATATACGAGATGTTATTATATATTTTTCATTTCGTTTGCTTAGTATAGTATTTCAATCCATGAGCTTGAAAAAGTGTCGTCGCGCATTTTATTAAAAAATTGCTTCGGAATTTTGGCTTTATTTCAATTAATAATGAAAATTTGCGAAAAGCGAGGCCGCTATAAACTATATTAATAATTATTCCCCACCATACAATAAGCCAAAATTGAAGAATTGCCAAAATCGAAGAGTTTCAGTTTCTCTGAATAAGAACGTCAAAAATGGGCATTAAATTGATAAATCACAGCCATAATGTAATAAATAGTCCTCTTAAATACTTTTTAAATAATCTTTTGAGGGTAATTCTTTTCATGATGGGATAGATAGAATCTTCGTTGTATGTCAACCTCCTGCCATTTATTTTTTGCTAAACAGTCTTTGCTAAGCTATCCAATGGAAAAAACCAACAAATAAATTCGGCCCCACCTGGGACGCAAACTTAGAATCTACGGAATTGTGTGTACATGTTTGTAGCTTCTTCACGTTGAAATAGTCTAAACGGATATGGATGAAAATTAGTATACAGATAAACTATAACCTGGAGTATCACATAAGAAAATGTTTGGCACTGTATGACACCTAGAGACGCCGTCGCTAGTCATTACATAGTATAAAATAAAGTCGCTTCCCGCTGTCTGTCTGTCCCTATATATGCATAGATCTTTAAAATTACGAAACGGATTTTGATGCGGTTTAATAGATAAGAGTGATTCAAGAGGAAGGTTTATATGTATAACACATGCATATTATAGTACAGAAAAGCCGAGAAATATAAAGATTTGTATCCCATACTAACCGTTAAAACGTACCTAGGGACGAACCCCAGCGAAGCGAGTGAGTCGCTAGTGTAATATAATAGACATCTCACCTAAGCAAATGATGAAAGAACTTTCTAGCAAGATCGTGCACCGCGGGGGCGTACTTGTCCGCGGCGGGGGGGAGCGGCACGGCCGGCGCCAGGTACGCGCCCAGCGCCAGTTGCACGCCGGCCTCGGCGTCGTGCGGACGTCGCAGCGCGTGCCGCACCACGTCGCTCACCGCGCGCAGGCACTCCGCACCCTCCTCACCCCAGTCCAGTGCTCGCAGGAGTGCCACTGCGTTGGCTGTGCGTCCTGAACGTATCCAGGCCTGAAAATTCATTTATACAGATTAGAATAATGAGATAATAATATTTCTAATCTTAAATTATGACGAGTAAAGAATACATTTGTATAAAAACAAACTTCGATAGCTGATTTCGAAAATAATATTATATTATTAATTTGACAGTATGCACTATTACTATAGACTTTATCTATACATTTATAAAAGTGTAACTAATAGCTGTCTGTACATGGAAGATATTTGAAAAAACTATTATTGAGGGTCTTTATTAACGCAATAGAACCAAAAACAATGGTTTTTTTTTATCTGTTTATCTGCGTTTGTGCATGCTAATCTCAAAAACGACTTAATTGATTTGGGTGCGGTTTCACTAATCTTTTGTGATGAACTTCACTTAATATTTAGTTATTTATATACAAAAAATCATTCAAATCAAACATTTAAAGTAATTATTTGAAAAAAAAGTTTTTGTTTTTTTAAAAGCTACAAATTCTGCCCTTAAGCTTAGAATATATATATAAAATAATAAATATGTTGGTACATTAACACACAGCACTATCTAGTCCCACGGTAAGCTACGAGGCTTGTGTTATGGAAACCAGATAGTTGATACACTACACATATACTACTTTAAATATATATTATAAATATAAACATCCATGACTGCAGTACAAACATTCGTGCTCATCACATAAATGAATGCCCGCAGCAGGACTCAAACCCGCGACCGCTAGTCCAGTAAGTAGGGTCACTACAAACTGAGCCAAATGTGTCATCAGTCGTTATATGTATATAATATAATATATAGTCTATCTGTTTCATACAAACTGTTTCAAAAATAAATTCATTAAAATTAATTTTTCTGATCACACTCCATGACGTAACTCCTACTTAGCACGAGTATGTTTTCTAATGAATACTTTCCGTGTTTCATTTAGAATAGCAAAACATAAAATATCTAGCATCTTGTTCATTTCGTATGTTCTGTAAATATTTTAAATAGGATTTCTCGCTACTACACAAACAAATCTATCCCACGGGAACCGTATATTTTTCCGGGATAAAAAGTAGCCTATTTGTTATCCAATCAGTAGTTTTTGTGTACTAAGCTGTATAAGTTACTATAGTTTTTTAACTATCCAACGGAACTCTTTAATTTTCCGGGATGAAAAGTATCTAAGATGTTGACCGGGGATATAAGGTACCACCATGTAAAATTTCATTTAAATCGGTTCAACAGTTTCGGAAATTAGCCCATACAAACAGACAACCAGACAGAGAAACAAAAACTGAAAGAAATCTGGATTTGTTCTATTTCTCTTCTTACATTCCCTTGACTCGGTTTTTAGCATTTTTTTTCTATGTACAGACATTCGGTCTCTACAGTTTTATTATATGTATAGATTTACAGATAGCAGTCGCGCGTGTGTTATCTTGAGTAAGGCGAGGGGTCCGCCCGCGAATGTCGCCAGTATGAGCGGGGCGCCGGGCACGCTGCGCGTCGCCAGGATCTGCACGCGTTTTGCTTCCCTAAAACACATTTTCAACATAATATTATCACACTAATCCATACTAATTTTATAAATGTGAAAGTTTGTGAGGATGGATGGATGTTTGTTACTCTTTCACGCCAGAACGGCTGAACGGACCTGAATGAAATTTAGCAAAGAGATAGATTATAGTCTAGATTAGCATATAGGTAACTTTATAACCCGAAAAATTGTACGATTCCCGTGGGACGATTTGTTTTGGTTTAGGGACGAACCCAAAGCGAAGCGAGGGTGAATCGCAAGTCATGTATATATATATTCGAGTTGATTTTACTTCAACTATGACAGTTCTATAACTGAATATAACCAAGCTGCTGATGATGGGGCCAGGAGGTGGTAAGGGAGAATTTTAGTATGTTCGCATATGATCAGTCTCGGTGAGATAGGTCGCCGTGACCGAAATTGCTAAGGAGTCCTAGTCTATTTGTGTCCCAAATTTTATCAAAATTTCAGTGTAAAGGTCAAACACACACACACACACACACACACCCACTCACATACACAGCACACAGAAATACACAGACACACCCACTCACATACACACGCACACAGACACACCCACCTGCGTGTACAAGCTTCCACATTTACTTTACAATAAAAGCGTCTTATTAACCTCATATAGGACGTCAGGTCGAGACACTTAGTATGATGATGTAGCAGCGAGAGGGCGCGGTCGAAGCACTGCAGACGGCCCGCCTCCTCCGCCGCCACCACTAGCTCACCCGCCCACCGCACGTCTGTTGCTATCTACATACAAATATTATTAAAATTTTAATATCATACAATAAATAATAAAATAAATATGTTGGGACATTAACACACAGCACCATCTAGTAAGCTAGGAGGCTTGTGTTATGGATACCAGATAGTTGATACACTATACGTATAAAACTATAAATTATAATAATATAGATAAGCAATCTTAATAAAGCCTGTAAAACCTAGGCGTCCTTTAAAACTATATCTGTTTATATGCATATTTGTGAACTATATCTGCTACATAGTTGATAGTATGAGTAAGGCTGATACAAATTTGTGAGGAGAACATTAAAAATAACTTTCCCTTCAATACAACACTCAAAATCAAGCGATCAAAATTGGTTCAATTCCATCCATAATTTAAGCTTGAACTAATACAATTTATTTTTCATCCACATCAGAAATATTAGTAATTAATTATCGTCTTGTTCGTTTTATGTTTTGTTTTTATTTTAAACTAATGGTTGACCCACGCTTCACTCGGATTTCTCCCTAGGTACGTTTTAATGGTTAGTATGGAATAGATAGACTATATATTATAGTACTGCTCAGCCCCCTTGGGTAGTAGCTTAATGTATAGCCTATAACCTTCTTCAATAAACAGGCTATGTAATGCAAAAGAAAATTTTCAAATTGGATTAGTAGTTCCTGAGATTAGCGCGTTCAAACTAACAAACTCTGCCTTTCTATATTAATTAGTATATTTTGATTTTTAGTTTCAGATGTTTTACAGCCTATCAATCCTTAAATGCCTTACAGCAATCATGGTTAAGGAGAGACTAACACTTTTGAATGTCTTAGAGGTATGTTTGATAATTAGTTGTTTTTTTTTTATATTCACAGCACAAAAGTTGATTTAAAAAATTAAGTGTAACTCACAAATCCAGCTCTAGTAGAATGCGTCAGTCCAACAGTATGATGTACTATATGTATGGAAGCGTCTATGCACGCTATAAGCAGCTTTGCATCACACTGGGAACGCCTCGCCACCTTCGCGGGTGCCGGTAGGGACACTCTGGTTACATTCTCACACAGGGATGATAACTTTATCACTCGGTTGTTTATTGGTACTTCATACCGAAGCCATATTAGACTTACTCCAGCCTGAAATATATAAGCGATAATATTAGTTACTTCTAGTTCTTAAAATTATATAGTAAACTAGCGACTCATCCTCGCTCCGCTTGAGTTCGTCCCTAGTTACATTTTAACATTTAGTATAGATTTCTCAAAGATGAGATATTTTCCTGCAGTAAAAAGTATCGTATATTTGACCTGGATAAGCAGCTATCATCGTACCAAATTTTATCAATTTCTGTCTAGTGGTTTTCGCGTGATGCGTTCTCAGACAGAGAGACATACAAACATTCTAAAAAATATAGATTCGGCCTCTGTATCGATAATAATGACTATTTCAATAAAATTTTCCAAAAAATATTTAATGCATAGGTTCTACTCAGAATTTTATTATAATATGTATAGATTAATTTTTAAGTAATTTTTTTTAAAGTTTTAAATTCAAAACCAAGTACTTTTTTTTAAATGTAGCATAATATGTATATTAAAATAACCTCTTTTCCACTTATCATGTAAGATTTTGGTTATAAAAAGGCTCATTATTATATCATATATAAAAAATAATAATACAACAAATAACTTTATCATAAATTAATTTAAGTAACGTAATATTTCTCTGTATATAAAACCTGACACTTTCTAAGATTTTCGCAAATACGTACATAAATGTATTTTATATTTTAATTTAATACTTTACAGCAATCATTGTCACAGAAGATACTAAGGTTTTAGACATCTGAAGGGTATTTAATTAGTTATTACAGACAGTACCTACCCATAAAATTATACAATGATTTTTGTATTTTTTGAAAAAATAGTTTTATTTAAAAATATATATTATGTACATATTAGGTAAGTTATTTTGTTACCTTGTGACAAGAAATTTGCTCTGCAACATGAACAATATTATCATGCTTATGTGATAATTCAGCAAATAGCACTTCATTTTCCAGCTGATGATATGCTATTAAAGCAACTTGATGGCTGTAAACATAAAACATGACAAAGATAATATTTATTTATGTACATATATATTTGAGCATGTTTATATATAATATTAATTGTACCGTCCTGTTTACGGTTTCATTAATCCTTTCACCAGAGGTTATCTGTAAGAGATTGCTCATAACAATAAGGACCACCTTTGCATGCCTTTTGTTATCTTTCTTTTTCTTGTCATTTTATGTATTATCCTTGTGTATGCAATAAACAAATAAATAGTCTATTAATATTTACTGCTAAAATATACATCATTATGATTTATATGACTATTTTCTCTAGCATTATGTATATATATTTAAATTTATGTATTTGCATGTTTGAATTGGATCAAAGTTTTCACTTCATGTACATAGGCTTTTATAAAAAAAATATTTAAATACTTTAATCACAAGAAACGCTTAAAAGAAGTGTAAAATTAGTTATCTCAAAAACAAATTGTAGAAGTGAGGGAACATTGAGTTAATTAGGTATAATTAATTACTTATTAGTATTTCCTTTGTAGAGACAAATTAACTTATGTAAAAAGAATTGAGTTTGTAATTAAATTTTATTTTTTGCTGTATTTTTATAAAAAAATCATATTTACTTGGATGGGCTTTAACACAATTTAGTTTTTACCTACCCAGTTATCTGATACAAATGTAAATTTGCATGATCTTCAAGTATAGGACTCCATGGAGCTGGTTCCGAAATAGTTGCACCCCAAACCAAAATCCTAACATAATTTGGATTTTCACACCATGATACATGTCTTTCTGTTCTACGAGAAATTCCACCAAGTTCAATAGTCTAAAAAATTAAATACTTTCATAATAGTATGCTTACATATATACATATTACTGCAGACCAGATTATATGCAACATAAAGTTTGTTATATGCATGCAAATATAAATGAGAAATGCTTGAAATATGCACGAAAATCGGCAGAATATGCGAAATTAAATGATAGATTTTAGGAACCCAAACAAAGAAAAAAGTAAGTTTTCATTTTTTTTATTTCAAATTCAGCATACAATTAGTAAATTATCTTTTAACAAACATCGCCGCCTCTCGTCGATATTTTTTGTTAACTTTATTATAAACGTTACATATTATATGCGTTATAAATAATATATACGTAGCTTATTATTGTTACTAAGGATTTAATTTAAAAATTACAACACGGAATTTTGGTATTCTTAAAATAAAAAAATAGGTACCTATCGATCTTTAAAAGCGGTGTACACAGATGCGGTATTTCATTTGTTTATTTTAGAAATATTTAACTAAGAAAGCAAGTCTTTTTGTTGTGCTTAACGATTTATTAAAATAATCATATTTTAGAATGTGATTATTAAATTTGGTCGGACTCGCGATATTTTCACTTTTAAGTTTTAGCGCATTTCGGAATGCAGAGTCAGTGTACTGCACTCGGAAAAATATTGTAAGTGTCCCAATAATAAATAAATAAATAAAATTGTAAATATGGCATAAAATTTCTAAGTTAAATTGTCAACATAACAAAAATACTAAGACAAATATATATTTGAGATTGATTGAAGGGCATTAAGGGCACTAGGGCAAGGGACTCCGGGCATCATGAACAATTTTTAGTATTTTTTAGCAAGTTTGTTAAAAATACTTGATAACTTACTTGCACATGTGGCTCTCGATCAGATATCTGACATGGCAAATGATTATCAATTTTTTTCCCAAAAGTAACTAAAGTGGCTACTTTTTCTGCATGTGTAAATAATAAAAGCTTTTTACATAAAACAACTGAAAAAGGTAAATAAAAAAGAAAACAATTTTAAAAGAGCAAAAAAAAAAATTTATAAATCATCTAAGTAATTATTAAACAAACCTGATATTACTGTCTGACTATTCAATTTTCCAATACAATATCTATCAAAGAGTATCTGTGTAACATCAAGAGTATCACATTTAACTGTAATATAAGCTATGACCCCTGAAGAAAATACTATGGCGACTAGGGAGTTACTAATCCATTTACATAAAACAATACTTTTATCATGAAGTTTAGATTCTAACTGTCGCAATTGTCGGGGTTTAGAAGATCGCCAGTATCCTCCGCGACGTTCATAATAATTTCTTTTTGCTATATCATGTGACGACTCTTCAAGTTTTTTCTTGGTTTCGTATCTGAAATCATTAACTAGCTGCATGAAAAAAGAATGAAAAACATATATTTTTTAATAGTTTACACATGATAAAAAATCCCACTTGAAACTTTTAAAGTCACTGCTCTTCAAATACAGAGATTCGTCGTTTGTTAAAAACTTCAAGTCGTAATTAAACATGGTTAGCATATATTGCACTTAATTTATTCACTTCATTTTAAATTATTTTGAAGTATGTATCAAAGTTTGTTTTAATTTGTTTGAGACAAGTTACTTTTTACTGTTGACACTTGACAACAGACAACTGACAAATGACATATCATAATTCCGGTATTATCTATACAGATAAATAAAATTGGAGTGTCTGTTTTTAATATTAAAATGACCGCTTTTTACTAAATGCATATGAATGTATACACGGTACATATACCAAAACAACATTTTTTACAATTTTTGTCTGTCTGTCTGTTTGTTCCGGCTAATCTCCGAAACGGCTGGATCGATTTTGGCGGGACTTTCACTGGCAGATAGCTGCTGTTATAAGGAGTAACTTAGGCTTCTTTTATTTGAGAAAAAGAAACAGAAAATTGTGAAAAAGAAATTGTGAACAAAATCAGCGTACGGCGTACGCAATAACGTACGTACGTAACGTAAATCTAAAATTTATGTATAAAAATAGCTAACCGTAAAAATGTACTTAGGGACGAACGCGAGCGAAGCTAGCGTGAGTCGCTAGTCAAACTTAAATTTATTTTCTCCCTATGAGAAAATATAATTCATCGTAGTAAATATTTAGTGTAAAATCTTAGTATTTTATATGCACTTACATAAGTAAGGTAAAATAAATGATATGGTTAATTTATAATGATACTAGCAGAACCCGCGGCTTCACTCGCTCTAAAACTACAAAAAAAAGTAAAAAACTAGGTTTCATACAAACTTTTATCCCTTATTTAATCTCTTATGGGGTGAATTTCGAAAAATGCTAAAACACGTATTTATTTAACTGTATTGAAGAGCATTAATACCAAGTTTATCTTAAAGCTAAACACCACTTACTGTGTATTTCACATTAAGAATGACAGAGTTTCATACGATCCTTATTTTACCTACTTAAATTATGAATTTCGAAAAATCCTGTCTTACTGGATGCCTACATTATATAAAGAATACGTCCTCCAAATTTCATGTTTCTATGACCAGCGGTTTAGGCTGCGTGCTGATCCATCAGTCAGTCAGGACTACCACAGGATGCACCTCTCCTTCTCAATTCTTCCTTCAACTTCCAGGTAGAATACATTGAACAGGTAAGATGCGAACACAAATAGAAGCAAAAAAGAGATATCATAATAAATTGCTCAACCTCACACTAAATGTAAATAGATCATACGTATAGCGCCCTCCTTTCAAGAAATCTTCCTCATTGGTGCGAGCCGATGCGCTGAACGCAACATATCGGTATATCTGTATCGGGCGAGGCGAGCGCATAGACCACGGATGACAAATAAAAGCATAGACTACTATAATTATACTGGGCGAGCGGGGGACGCGAGTCGGGCTCGGGAGTCCCCCTTCTTTGTGTTCCCACCCGCAGCGCCTGAGAGCTCGTCCAGTGTAGTGTGCGTGACACGTCTGTATATAAATTGCATGAACACAAATGACAAACACTCGAATAAAAAAAACTTACTACTTCTTTGTTGTTTTTGTTATAACATTTATTTTGTTACTTTTTGTTGTGTTTAACTTTTGTTATTTATGTCTTACAATTCTTGAAAAGTAACCACGCAAAGGACTTCAATTTGATATTTGAAATGTCTTTGATGATAAAATGTATTTATTTAATAATTTCCAAATCCTATTAATTGACTTTATCTCTACAAATAATAAAACTGTAGAGGTCGAATGTCTGTACATAGAAAAAAATGCTAAAAAGCGAGTCAGGGGGATGTAAGAAGAGAAACAGAATAAATCCTGATTTTTTAATTTTTTTTGTTTCTCTGTTAATGTTGTGGGATATCTCCGAAACAATTGGACAGATTTAAATGAATTTTTGCATAGTTGTACCTTATATCCCCGGTCAACATTTTAGATACTTTTCATCCCGGAAATTTAAAGAGTTCTTGTGGGATAGTTTAAAAACTATAGTAACTTATACAGCTTAGTACACAAAAACTGCTGATTGGATTTTAATGAACTTTTACTATAATATAGTCCATTTATCACAATAACAAATAGGCTACTTTTTATCCCGTAAAAATGTATGGTTCCCGTGGGATAGATTTGTTTTTGTTTGTCTAGAGGCGAAACCGAGCGAAGCGAGGGTGAGTCGCTAGTTTATCAATATAATAATCATATTTATTAAAACTAAATAAAACAAATCATTGCATGTGAAAAAAATAATAAATAACAATATCATGTTACTTTTTTAACATAACATATTTGGGTGATTCCACAAAAATAGGGCAACTCTATGTGCGCAGCACATTTCACTTGATATAATTTATATTATTTAATTCCAAAATTGCTAAGTAACAGTTCACAATGTGGATTATTCATACACAATTTGTTTTAAAAATAGTAATATAATATACTTCAGAAATCCTTTTTATTGACCTCTAATATCAGTCCCTAGGCATGTCCACCCTCCGAAATTTTGTGTTTAGGCATCCATATTTCTAAAAATATTAAGTTTATACTTACCTTGATTAACAATTTTTTAATGATAAAAGTACTTACGCCTAATTCTATCAATCTTTCGCAGTTTGAATAAACAATCAATGTGTTTCCTAAAGCGAAATTAGTGTCCACAAATTTAATCATCAGGCCCTAGTCATTAACGGATTTTAAATTTCGCGGCATAATTTGAATGTACAGTGAATGCTAACTAGTTCATTTTAAAGTAAGACATGAAGTTATCCATAGACTGCACTCTCTTTGCAGCGGCCATTTTGTAAATCAGTGCAAACGGGGCAGATGTTACGGAAATACGTGTTGATCCAGTCACCTTGTCAGTCCCTAGATAAGGAATTTTATTGCTTAATAATAGGAAATTATTAATAATTAATTAATATTTACAAGCGATTTGTCAGCCTCGTTCGGTACATCGTACTAAATAACTTAAAGTAAAGCATTTTGTGTTTAATTTTACTCGGAATTGTCAGTCCATGAACCATCAGGCCCTAGCTTTTAATATTAATAAGACAACTAAATATATTGACTAATCCTTAAATATTACGATCATTATTATTATACTTTATCAAATAATGTTAGGTAATATAAAAGTCATTTAAGTAAATGTAATTTGAATAAATAGATCATTATTTTCATGTAATACATAAAATTACAATGAAAAATTGCTCTTCTTATTTTCAAAATACGAAACCGGGAACTATTGTACTAAAGTCACCGGTCTGATGACGATACCGAGAGGTTGTTTAGAATCACTAGTCATATTTAGTAAATAATTGTTATTTATCTGATAAAGCAAAATAAGCCAATATTCTTCAAAGTTACAAAACTAAATAAACTAAATTTGCAAAACTGTAAATATTTCCTAAAATACTGCATAAAGTGACTGGCCCTTTTAGATAGTACACAATCAATTAATCACCTATCGTATACACTAATTGGAAATATAACAGCATCTTAAAAATGATTAAGACAAATTACTCCCAAAAGTAGCCCGATTTTCGTGGAAACACCCATTTATAACTAGCAACTTACGCTCGCTTCGCTCGCTTTCGTCCTTAGGTACGTTTTCACACACGTATAGAATAAACTATATATATGTACATACATAGGAATAGAAAAGTATGTATGTACCTACCTTAAAAATAAAAAAAAATATGGGTATGGAATATACCAATTTTTTTTTACTTGAGAAATGATTCCCCATACAAACCTCCATCGCCCTTTCAAGAGGTGATTTCCGGGATAAAAACTGTCCTATGTCCTTCCCAGGGATTCAAACTATCTTCATACCAAAATCCAAATATTATCTAAATCGGTTCAGCGGATTAAGCGTGAAAAGGTAATGGACAGACAGACAGACAGACAGAAAGCGTTACTTTCGCATTTATAATATTAGTAAGTATGTAAGTAAGTATTAACTATTGTCCACCAGAATGTATCTGCGCGAGGTCTTGCTAGCGCCAACATCACGGTGGCTAAAAAGATTGACCAGGATTAAACATACCAAGATACATGGTACCAAGTACCAATTATCAACATGTGTGTTCAAATAGGCAATCAAAATTAGAACTAAAAGTTATTTTTTAGATGGAGTGTATGGTGACAGATGAGTACCTAGGTTATTATATTTATATTTTTAATAATTTAACTAGTGACTTACCCTGGCTTCGCTCAGGTGCGTCCCTAGGTACGTTTTAAATAGACTTATGTTATTGCAGTTTTGTCTGTAGGCCTTATTAAGACCTTTTTTTTTAACATTGAGAAATGTATTTACGCATACCACCTGTAGACATACAGATGGTTATGTGGGACTCACCCACCTAAAACCCAACAAAACCTCCCCCGTCTTAATGGGGCGTCACAAGATCGCTTACGCACTCAACTACGACGCCCTGACAGCAGGTCTGCCATAACAACTATGGGGTTGCTCCACAGTCCACTCTGTTATCAAATATATAATATTTCATGTACAGATTTCGCTAACAATAAGTTACTGTTTATTATATATATAGATAACTACTTATATATAAAAAAATTGTGTGATTTAACAACCCGGTTTATTTTAGAACCTTAATGATTGAAAATTCATTTTATTCATTATAAATTCAAAGTGAAGAATATACATATCTAATTTATATTTTCCACATAAAATAACACTTTTGAGACCGAACTTGTAGTTTAATGTCAACTAAATACTAATTCTGCTTCTAAATGCTAAATTACTAAAATTGTCTCTTCTATCTGCAGTAGTGGCATCTAAGATACCTAAAATGTTTCTTTCTCGTAATTGCCTTTTTCTTCCAGATATCTACGATTCATTAACTTGATTGGCAGTAAATTCGTTTCCATGACAACTTGGATGAATATCTTATAGGTCCTGCAATAAAAGTAAGCTTCCAATAGTAATAGAATATCAGGATTGTACACGGTAGACCCTGTTTTGAATTTATCGTAGTTTATTTCTAAACTAGCGACTCATCCACGCTTCGCTCGGGTTCGTCCCTAGGTGATTCTTTAAATTCATATAACTTTTTGGAAGTGAAACTTCTTTAGAATCGTTGTAATTTGAAACTCGATGAAATGAACATGTGACAGGATTAAGCCGGCGAGAGAATGAGATAGAATACTTTGCCATGTTGCCATGGTAACCGTTGTTGTCTGACAAATATACGATATTATATATTCTTTCCGTATATGATATTCTATAAATATGTGATTGTAATATTAAGCATTATTTAATTATTAATTTGTTTTAATTTAATTGCGATATTTGCCAAAGAAGTTTTACTTCAACGGTCAACCGCGCCCATTTTTTTTACTTATAAACCGATTGAAATAAAACAAATACTAAATGTTAAGTGAAGCTTAAGTACCATAATACATTAGTAAAAACCGCAGCCAAATCGGTTAAGCCGTTTCTGAGGTTAGCGCGCACAAACGCACAGACAAACAGACAAAAAGTTCTGTTGCGGTAATAAAGACCCCCAATAATAGTTTTTTTTAAAATATCTCTATGTATAGACAGAGATCAGTTACACTTTTATTATATGTATAGATTGTAGGTAACTTAATATTTTTGTAAAATTGGCCTTAGCTTATATTTAAATTTATTCATTAAAAAAAGGTACAAAAAATTTCTGTAATGTGTGTGTAATTATTTTACTATATAACATCATTTTATATTAAGTAAAACGTCCATTTTTTGCTCTTGAATTTATTCTTTAAAGGGAAGCAACGATTGGAAATTTTTCTTAATGTTACTTCTAAATTTTCGCCGTTAGCGGTAAGAATTTTTTTTTCAGGTAAACTGTTATGATGTTGGCATTTGTAAAAAGAATTATTAATTTTCCAATTACTTGCCGGTCTGGTTGATTTATTTGTCTTCATAAAATATATTTTTTAATTTCCTCTTATAATATGTGTGTGGCGTGCCGTATGTAGGGTTGCCAACCGTACTAGCGTGTACGGCTGCACATCCTGAGGTCCTGGGTTCGAGTCCCGGGTCGAGCCAAGTTTAGTTATTGAGTCTTTCTGTATAATAAGCCTCAGTAACAGCCCGGAGTTGGGAAATTGGCGGTGTTTTACCCCCGTGCCTCGGAGAGCACGTAAAGCCGTCGGTCCTGCGCCCTAACACTCACCGGTCGTCTCGAGCAGTCGTCCCACCGGAGTATGAGAGTGACAGGAATAGAGAGTGCACTTGTGTCGCGCGTACACTTGTGCACTATAATATCTCCTGCGCAGTTGGCTAGTCTCAATGAGATTGGCCGCCGTGGCCGGAATCGGTCAGGAGGACATTAATATATATATATATATATATATATATATATATATATATATATAGTATTGTACTATATTTCGGTTCTGCGTACTATTTACTGTTGAAGAAATATATAGTACGCAAAAATACTATATTTTCAACACTGAAATCTACCAAACAAATTCTTCATTTCAAAAATATATGTATCTTAATTCACGCTCGCTACTGGCTATTCCTCACAGAATATCTGTTACGTCAGTATTTCGAAATGGCGAGAAGATAGAAACAGACGTAGTGTCCCATTAATAAAAAACGAGCTTTTGATTTACATTAATTTAAAATTTGAATGAAATAAAGCATATTATGACAGTTTCATTTTAAACAAAAAAATGTTAAGAAATGCAAAAAGTGCAAAAAAAATAAAGTTTTTATAAAAATAAATAATACTGTATTTTTTTGAAGTGTACTATATTTTTTATAACTTATTTTGAAAAATACTATATTTCGCCGAAGAAATGTTGGCAACCCTAGGCGTATGGTCAAAAAATTAATTTAAGCTTATTTTAGGCTGACGTAGTAGCGATTGAGCTAACTTATTTCGGATAGGTTCATGGTTGGACTGTTTTATATCAGTGAGAATACTACCACATTTTAGATCAAAGAACTATTTCTTAAGAGCGAAATATGAAATGATTTTTTTCCTGATAACCCTTTTTAGGGTTCTGTGGCCAAAAGGCTAAAATTAATAAGTCATCTTATGTGAACCGCTATAAAATTTGTTGTCAAATTACAAAAAAAAAGAAAAGAAAGTAGGGAAGGCACTGCATACAAGAAAGTGAGGGGTGAAACATTTTTTTATTCCATTTAAGCGTGTGCACTGTGCATATATATGGATGGGTCTTTAAAATACAGGTCGATATTTTTAAGTTACTCTTGTATTTAAGCTAATAGTTGCAAAGTCATATTCTTCTAAAGAGATACATTCAGTAGTTTTGATATGGGATATTTTCCGCTTCATGTGTTCAGCCGCATGAAATACGAAGTATGAAATACAAACTTTGTATGTCAACATTTTACTTTTAAAGTTTCAACATTACAAATTGGTATGTTAAAACAACACTAATTTATTGTTGTGCTTAGGAACCCTTAATATTCAGAATCACATTTGTTGGATTTTTTAATGCGTCTTAGGGTTTCTATTTACGATTTTTGTTTAAAAACTTTAGTTCCCAATTCTATTATTACATAGTAGCAGCTCACCCTCGCTTCGCTCAGGTTCGCCTCTATGAAAAAAACTATCCCACGGGAACCACATATTTTTCTAGGATAAAAAGTAGCCTATGTCTTATTCCAGACTATAATCTATCTCTGTGAAAAATTTCACCCAGATCCGTTCAGCAGTTCTAGCGTGAAAGAATAACAAACATCCATACTCACAAACTTTCACATTTATAATATTAAGTTTAGTATAGATACAGATACAATAAATAATAAATATGTTGGGATATTAACACACAGCACCATCTAGTTTCATGGTAAGCTACGAGGCTTGTGTTATGGATACCAGATAGTTGATACACTACACATATATAACTTTAAATACATACTTATTATAAATATAAACACCCATGACTGGAATACAAACATTCGTGCTCATCACATAAACGAAAGCCCCCAGCGGGACTCGAACCCGCGATCGCTGGCACAGAAAGTAGGGTTACTACAAACGGAGCCAAACGTGCCGTCAGGATACAATGTCTCAAGCCTATGTGTAAGTAAAACAAATAGGAAACCATGCAAAATCAGTCAATGTCAATTATATAATTAATTAATTATGGACTTCGTTCGTGTATTTTTGGTAAATACATTTGTAGGGAAATTGATATAGTTTTGTATAGATATTTCTATACAAAATTACACCAATTTTCTTTCTTAATTTTCATGGTTCAAAACTTACAATTTTTGTGTTAAGTATTTATGTCAGTTTCGGAGATGGGTTTAGTTAATGATTTGTATTCTAGTCGTGTATGTTATTTTGTAGGCATATATATATATATATATATATATATATTTCTTATATATAAAAGCATCCTTTCGTTGTCCCTACATTCAGCGTTCTTATGCAGATGTTGCCAAACATATATTTTCTACTTCGTCTTACACCAATACCTGTATTAGTAAATATTGTTCTACAATTCAAGAGTTCCCAACCAGGGGGCGCGCCTGCTTAGGGAGGTGTCTAGTGAGTTTATTTTATATAACTTAAAATTAAAATAAATGTGTCATTAAAATACTGTGTGTTTTATTATATCAAAAAATATAAATAGCTAAAATAATGTGTGTTTTATCTAATGAAAATCTTTTTTATAATCCGGGGAGGCTCAACAGAAGAAAGGTTGGGAACCCTGTTCTACATAATATTTGCTGATGATTACATAGCTACTTAATATAATTCCATACTTGTCTGGAATATTCCAAGGCTCGGCCTTTTATCTTTTATTGTACCAATAACATGTACATTATACACTTACCTATATGAAAATGCGTCGATTTTCTTATGCTGATGGTATCGTTCTTTATTATAATACAAAATAAGTAGAGAATATAAATTTTCGGATACTGTTTTGGTCTATCTAAATTCTAGGTCATTTTAAACATGGCCTGTTATAATCAGTAGATAAATGCCATGCAGTTGTGTTCATTAAGGAAAAGTCTTAAATTTTCAATTTATTTATAAGAAACTAGCAGAACTCGCGGCTTCGCTTGCATCAAACTACGAATAATATGAAATGTCATGCAAATAAGTCCAAGGAATAAAAAGTTTCATACAAACTTTTATCCCCTATTTCACCCCCCTGGGTGTTGAATTTTGAAAAATCCTTTCTTAGTGGATGCCTACTTCATAATAGGAATCCGAGTGCGAAATTTTAAGTTTATAGCCCTAAGGGTTTGTCCTGTGCGTTAATTTAAAACTTCCATTCCCTATTTTACCCTCTTAGGCGTTGAATTTAAAAAAAGCGCTGAAATACGTAACTCATTATTTTTGCCGTACTCAATTCATACGAAATTTCACGCAAATATGTCCAAGGAATAAAAGTTTCATACAAACTTTTATCCCCTGTTTCATCCCCTTGGGGGTTGAACTTTGAAAAATGCTTCCTTAGTGGATGCCTACGTCATATGAGGAATACGTGTGCAAAATTTCACTTTTCTAGCCTTAAGGGTTTGGCCTGTGCGTTGATACATGAGTCAATCACTTTTGCCTTTTATATAATACTAGTGACTCACCTTCGCTCCGCTCGAGTTTGTCCCTACGTACGTTTAAACGTTTAGTGTAGATTTCTCAGAGATGAGATATTTTCCCGCAGTAAAATATATCATATATGTTGACCCGGATAACCAGCTATCATCATGCCAAATTTCATCAAAATCCCTCTGGTGGTTTTCCCGTGATGCGGTAACAGACAGACAGACAGGCAAAAAAAATTTCTAAAAACTACAGATTTGGCCTCTGTATCGATAATAAAGTCTATTTCAAGAGGTTTTTTCAAAAAATAATTTAATGTACAGATTCGGCTTAGTTAAGAATTTGTTATATGTATAGAAGATTATTTACTGGTGGTAGGACTCTGTCAAGCCTGAGGAGTCCGACTGGATGGGTACCACCCCCTTATCTATTTCTGCCGCCAAGCAACAATGATTGCATTGTTGTGTTCCGGTTTGAAGGGTAAGGTAGCCAGCGCAATTACAGGCGAGAGGCATATCATCTTAGTCCTCACAGTGACAACGCACCTATGGTTCTGCATTTTTGTTACTTAAAACCTAAGTGCATGAACCGTAGGTGTTATGAGCGACAGGTACTGCTTTCCATCAGGTGGTCTGTCTGCTCGTTTGTCACTGAATCTCATAAAAAAAAAACAAAAAGAAGATTATAAGAACCAACTTATTATTTTGTGGGAGACACAAACTTCCTAAGCATTTTTTAATGAACGGAATGAATGGAACCATATCGTGAATTACAACTAAAATAATCATCACATATTATGTAAAATTTAATTGAAAATATTTTTTTGTACGTAACAATATGATTTCAATAAAACGAGTTAAGTACTTATACTTGTGAATACTTTTCTTTTTTATTAGATAAAGTAAAACCAATTTGCAAATTAAGCCAGTGCCTACCTAATTATGTATGTATATACCAGGCAATATTTTTTCTCAGTACGATAAAACGGGAGAGGACTCCTAAATTACGTGAAAAGGCATTATCCCTATCGACTAGGGTTTGGAGGACGCCAAATACATGATTTTGGCAAAATGGCTGATCCAAATCTACTTAGGCTTGATCTATGGCCGCAGAAGTCAATGTAAGGGTTATTAAAAGATAAACCATCCTAGATTTATATTAATATGGTTTTAAATGATTAAATATTATCGATGGAATTTGCTGTAAATAGTATTAAATAAAAAAAATGTTAATATTTTCTTAGATTTAACTAATATTTTACCTTTAAATAAAATTATCTTTTCGAAAAAAATACGAAAAGGTAGTTTTATTTAAAATATTAATCGACTTATGGAGAAACGTTGTAGTGGTTGTACAATTGTACAATGTAAAAATGGAATTTAGTATAAACACTAATAAATATTCGCCAGTATTTGCAGATCCTAAAGTTGTTGTAAATTCAGACTAAAATAATAAAAAATCCTCAGACCTTAGTGTTGGTAATGTAAATTCCTTTTGCAGTTTTTTGTAAATATGATCAACAACTTTTTACATATTTAGTTTTAAATCTTAAATAATTTACAAAATTTTGAATACAGATAGGTACTGAGATAAGCTATAAATGAAAAATATCATACATTTTTGCAGAAATTAAATTCATACCTAATCATTTTTAAAGAAGCTAAATGAGAATTTATTTTGTATGTATATTATCTACAAAAATAAATTATTTTGAATAAATGTGTCGTTCGTTGTTCGACAAGTTTTTGCAAAATTAACTTTTTATTATGTTGAATAATGCTTGTAAAATATAGCTGTAGAATATATACATAACCTTTGTAAATGCTTGGAATGGCTCCCCACTTTTTTATGTAAATATTCGTACCTTTCTCAGTAACGAGAGATTGTAAAATGATTTATGGATACGTACATATATACTCACCTAGTACCTATAAAGTTTTTAGATCCTTTCTCTATAAACGTGTTTTGTTATTATAATATTTACTTTGCAAATATAAAATATTAGCTCGCCTCGCTTCGCTCGGGTTCGTCCTTAGGTAAGTTTAACCGGTTAATATGGAATAGATAGACTATATATTATAGTACATATATGTACATAGGTATAACTGAGTTTCATAACTCTTACTTGAGAAATGATTGATTCCGATACAAAATTTCATCCCTTTTTGTCCTCTTAAGGGGAGATTTTTAGGATAAAAACTATTCTATGTCCTTCCCAGGATCTTAAACTATTTTCATAGAAAATTTCATGTAAATCGGTTTAGCGGGTTTTTAGTTTATCCATTACAAGCAAACTCACAAAACTTACAAACTTTACCTCTTTAGATTATTGGTAATAGGGGTTAAAGTATGAAATTGCCGATTTGTACTGAAAAATTGAAATTCGTTTTTTTTTAATCTAACATGTTTATTTAATCGAAATAATTACCATTATTATCTATATATTGCTACCATCTAATAGGAAGGTCATTTATGGCTTTGCGATAGAACTCTGGTGATCTAGATTCGACAAACTGTGTGAAAGCATTTTGTACTGCCTCTTGAGAAGAAAACTTTTTATCAGGTAGAAAATTGTCCAAATTATGAAAAAAGTGGTAGTCCGTTGGAGCAAGGTCTGGCGAATACAAAGGGTGACGAATGGTTTCTAATTGCAGTTCTTGTAGACTTAAAACGGTTTCTCGTGCTCTATGAGGTCTCGCGTTATCATGGAGCAATAATGGTGAAGATCGATTCATGAGTCGGGGCTGTTTCACTGCTAGTTTTGCTATCATTGTTCGAAGTTCGGCACAGTAGACATCTGCCGTTATTGCTTGACCAGATCGCAGAACGCTATAGTGAGTGAATAACACCATGCTGAGACCATTAAACCCATGTGTGGGGGGGGGGGGGGGGGGGGGCTTTATGAATTTTTAAAATATCATTTTGAGGTTATGTTTTGTTGTTTACTTCGATTTTTCGTGAAATTTGATTTTTCTAGTTTTCCAGTTTTATGATATTTAGAGTTTATGGCACTCGCCGGCTGCTGCCGCGTCACGCTCGCTTCGCTCGCTCGGCTCTTGCGTTATGAAAACTGTTCTAACTTAACCAAGATCTGATGACAATTACCTAAGTTCTAACCTAATCACAAACTTTGTTACTGACCAAAAAAAAAAAAACACTGAAATCACTGTGAAATTGTTAAAACCAAATTAAATATTGAGAATTTTCCAATAAAAATTAAAATGCGCGTTAACTTACTATTTGCAAAATTAAAATGCATAGTTAAAACTCCTCAAATTGGCAACATTTCTGTCTTGCAAAATCAAAACGCATAATTAAAACTCCCTAAAATAGCAACACTTCTATCAAATTTACGTCAAAATTTGTCATCCATGGTCAAAAGCAATAAAATATTGCAGATTGAGGTTATATTTATCAAACTTTGATATTTTTTATTTCCGAAAGTATTTATTTCCTCGACTTTGAAAATTTGTGGGATTACTTAAGATAATAAGTACTTTGCACAAAAAAAAATCATGAGTCTACTAGAGGTCACCTTTATAAAAGACGAGCCACCATTACCTTTTTATTGGTAAGCTTTGCTTTAGGACACTATTGCAGCGTTTGATCTGGGGTGAGCCATTGCATTTTTCGCTTACAGTTATCGTAAAGAATCCACTTTTCATCACATGTCACAATTCGATCCAATATTCCTTCATTTCTGTATCGATTCAACAAGGCAACACAAGTTTCAACACGCGTTCCTTTCTGCAGATCAGTCAAATCATGAGGCATCCATTTTTCATATTATTTTATTTTATTGATTTGACGCAAATGCGTCAATATTGTTGGTATGGTAACGTTAAACCATGCCGCTAATTCCTGGGTAGTTTGGCTCGGATCGGCATCCACCATCTCTTTCAATTCATTGTTTTTCATTTGTGTGGGCGGTCTTCACGTGGCTCGTTCTTCAAATCAAAGTTTCCATCACTAAAGCGTTTATACCAAAATCGCACGGTGCGTTCATTAGCAGTCCCCTCTCCAAACGCAACATTGATATTGCGAGCTGTTTCTGCCGCGTTAGTTTCGCGTCTGAACTTGTATTCAAAAATCACTTGAATTTTCGAAGTATCCATCTTTCTTGTCTAAGCTGAATAAAAAAACAACTGAAAGTCCATAATCGAATGTTGCACATTTTTTAAAGGAAGAAATACATAGGTACCATTTGAAAAAAGTTTCACTAAAAATCTCAAACCGTGAAGGTTCTATGTCAATTCGAAGTACCTATTACAATTAAACGGCAATTTCATACTTTAACCCCTATTATATAGATTAGTATTAATATAGATAGATTTTAGGCTTTGAGTAGGTTTTTTAATTTGTCGCAATTAAAATTTATAAATTAAAGTAGGGTTGTTTGTTCGGGATAATCTCAGAAACTACTGTACGGATTTTTTTGATTTTGGGTTTGTAACCTGAGTATTTGATATTCATTTCACCTTGATATCCCACGCGTTCCTCAGAAAAAGGCCCAAAAAAAAACAGACCGACAGATTCAGCCAGCTTTTTTACTCCTGGCTGCTACAAAAAATTTTTTAAAAGAAAAATTTACTTCTTATTTTTGCGTCAAATTGGAACCCGAACATAGGATAGGTACTTGTTTTGCAGCTGCACCTACATGCGAGCCACCTACACCTACAGACCTAAGGAGATAGATAAATTTAGATAATTATCTTTACAATTTATAAGAACGCAATTAAATAAAGTTAAAGCTTCGAGCAAGCGTGATATATGAATGATGAAATTGGATTTTAAAGTTTGTATAGTTTTATACTGTCGAGGTTCCACCCGTCTGTACTAACGTCAGCATTATTAGGTTTTAAGATTTTTAAGATAAAAATAACTTAGATAAATGTATACTAAGTAATAATGGTAGTCATCTGGTTTGAAGGCCGCATTAAGACTGTCCCTAGTCGTTATAATTACGTCGACTGCTTTCAGGTACATTTATTTTTGGGGGAATTTTAATAGCTTATCCGAATTTTATAGTTACGCAGCTACTACCCGTTTTAAATTTGAATTAAATTTTAAAAATTGATTCTTTATATATAGGGGATAAATAGGAACAGGAATTATAGAATCGATTCTAAAAATGCCTTCACAAACAGTAAGTTACACTATTCCTGAATACCTTAATACAGTACGGTCTCATGACAATATACAACGTGACATACGGAAGAATCAAGTAAAATTCATTATAACATTGTTTCAACTGTTTAAAAATAATAATACATTTTTTATCGTGTAAGTGAGGCGCAAAAAAATAAAACAAATATACCTAAGTAATTAAATGATAGTAGAATATAAGTACGATGACATATTTACTTAGATGTAGAGGGTAGGTTCTATTGAACTCCCCGAGAAAGGAAAGAAGGAAATTGAGTTTAGATTAAAATATTGATAACGACATTTTTCCGGTTACATAGATACCCACTGGATACCAATATGTAGATATCCCTTTGAAACTTTGTGCTTGAAAGAAATTCGTAATAACGTGAAGCCACACACACATAGTTATAAGATAGCAATTCGTTTTATTTATAAAACTACAAGGGAATATTGAACATGTTTTCTTAAAATTAGTATTTATCAAAATGATGTTTTAACACAATCTATCGGTAGAGCATTCTGTAAAACGATCTTCCTATTAAGTTAACGTTCGCCACCGTATCAATTTTGGTGGTTTCCATTGCCTCATTTATATTCTTTATAGGTCTGGACTTTATAAATGGTTCGTGCAAAATGAACTTTTATTATTTTTAAATGTAATAGTTTACTTTTAGTTCAGTATTGTCTACCTGATCTCCTTGATATAAGCAGTTACCATAAAGGTGAATTATTAAAATACTAGATAAAATATAACGTACACGTTGAAATTAATAAGAACATTTTTTGAAGCAAAAATGTAAGTGTATTGTTCTATTTTTTAGTTTGAAGAATGACAAATAGCGAACTTAGCGTGATTGTAGTAAAAAGCCTAAGTGAATTAGTATCTAATTATTTAAAAATAGCCAAGTGAGAATTACACTTGTGTTAGACGCTTAAGCCGCTATTCAATATAATGTCCTACCGATGCCTACTTTTGTGTTTCGTTCTTAATTACATAAAAATGTCTCTCTCATATATCGTAATCTATACAGATAAATAAAATTGGAGTGTCTGTTTGTAATATTAAAATAACCACTTTTTACTAAATGCATATGGATGTATATACGGTACATATGTTGTTTGTTCCGGCTAATCTCTGAAACGGCTGGACAGATTTTGACAGGACTTCCACTTGCAGATAGCTGATGTTACAGGGAGTAACTTAGGCTACTTTTATTTTAGAAAAAGAATCAGGGTCCCGGGAAAAAAATTTAAAACCCATGAAATTGTGAACAAATTCCGCGTATGGTGTACGCACCCGAGCAAAACGAGGGTAAATCGCTATATAATTTAAATTAAATGAATATTTTAGGAGTATCAAGCTACTATTTATGTATACCTAAACATAGCTAACCATGAAAACGTACCTAGGGACGAACGCGAGCGAAGCGAGCGTTAGTCGCTAGTTGTAAATAAATAACCTCAGACCAATAATACTTTTTATTGGCCTGAGTAAATAACATTTAAATATACTATGTTCGACTGCAGATACCAAAATAAATAAAACAAAACCGTTTCTGTACTTTAAAAAGATTGTAATTTCTATTTTATTGTACTAGTAAATTATTGGTTTTACTGTTATTATCGTAATTATTTGTCCTTTATTTATTTTTTTACACAATTAAAAGGTTTCTGAAGGTAGCTTTTGTAAAAACGTAGAACCAACATTCCTTGAGATAGATTTTTTTATTTAGTGAATAAAAAAATGATAATTTTATTTGTTTATTTTATTAATTAGTTCATACAAGTACAATACAAAAAGGTAAAAGTACAATACAAATTTAAGGCACAATCATAAGTTCATTCGAATTTTACCGTGCACCAGCGTCGTCGAGAATGGACAAAATTATGTTAATTATCCTAACAATATTAAACGTTTATTATGTTACAATTATTTTAATATTTTCTCATAATGTAATTATTGTTATGTAATATTAAATAATGTTTATTAATATTATATAACACATATTAAATAATATGCAGGTATTTTTTTACAGAGACAAAGAAATAGTTATATTATATTATAATATTATTTTTCGAATTTATTATTATTAAGCAATAATATTTTTTTATTTTTTTTTACAAAAAAAAGTGATTGTAAGTGGCTATTGTCGTTCAATAACACCTGCAATATGAGGGGAAAAGCGAATGCGTTGTCGGCCGAAGACCGACTCTTGAACAGTCCATGTCTTATTTAGAAAACAATTTTTTCCATCTATAATATATTATATTTCTTTCTTTTTATTAAAAACATGTTTTTTTAAATAAAAGTATATTTTTCAACCACACTTGAAGGTGTTCTATAAACAGTTTATGTAAATTTCGGAATATTTGAGTTGTTTGCGTGACTTCGCACATATCAGTGTCCTCGAAGCTGTATAAAAAGATTGCCAATTTCTTTCACGGTGGCTAAGGTTGGGGTATTTTAAGCTTACGATAAGCTTAAGAGGGCTTATCGAATGTATGTCTACGCAATTTATTATCGATAATTATTCTATTTTCGGTATTTTATTTCTTAGAAAGCTGATAGGTGTATAAACAAGGGAAACCAATAAATATAATTTAAGGTATGAATAAACCTAATGGGATAATAGGATTTCTCCTTAAATAAGATATTTTCTTGTTTATTTTATCAAAGGTATTTTCTACTATTTTAATAAGTTTGTTTATGAGCAGTATCTTTCAGCGTAAAAATATTATTACAGTATAAGAACCTACTTAGTACATAAAGAATTATGCAATATTTGCAATATTTTCTTAAAACTTCTTTTTAACCGACTTCCAAAAAAAGGAGGAGGTTCTCAATTCGACCGTATATATGTTTTTTTTTTTATATGTTCGGGCATTTTTTCGTCGTTTATGAACCGATTTTGATTATTCTTTTTTTGTTGGAAAGGAGATATCCCAAGAGTGGTACCATGATAAGGAAACCAGGATCTGATGATGGGATCCCAGAGAATTCGAGGGGAACTTTCGAAAATTGTAGGGGCGACTAGTGCGTTTGATAACATTTTCATTGGGTATTTTATAGCACTACAATTTAATGAAGGTCTGGAGTCGATCTGATGATGCATCCGAAAGATAGTCGAGGGAACTCCTCAACGATTTACAGCAATTACCTGGTGTTTGGGCTTGATTAATTTGTATTGATGATTTTTTTTTTTTTTTTTTTTTTTTATTTCTTTTTTGCGGCTATGGTGTCACTGCGACCATTTCTGGTCTATTGTGATCGCCACATAGTATTCTTCGTTAGAGTGAACCGTTGAACCCTGCAGAATTTAAAAATTGCAGGATTTTCTTAGGTTTGCACTCTTTTATTTCATCTAGGCCTATAAACTGTTTTCCTAGATGAATGCTACGTTTGTACATGAGCGGACCGCATTCCCATAGAAGATGAAGTGGCGTTTCATCTGCCTCCATGCATATTCTACAGGTTCGCGTTTCGCTCAATCCCATATTGAACATGTGCTTGTTCAAGCAACAGTGTCCCGTGAAAGTCCTTACCAGTGATCGTAAGGTTTTTCTGTTTAGCGCTAGCAAAAGGTTGTTAAGCCTTTTGTCATAGGCTTTAATCAGTGTCTTGGAGTGAATCATTCCATTTGACTCATTCCATTCCTTTTTTGCAGTCTTGAGACATGCTATCATTAGGGTTCTTTGAGCTAAGCTCTTGGGTATTCCGCAGAAGGGCTCAGGACCCTGCTGCGAGCCAAGAGCTCCCTCTCTAGCAAGCTTATCGGCACATTCGTTGCCAACTATCCCTGCATGACCCGGTACCCATCTTAGTACTACTTTGTTTCTTTTTGCTAAGAAGTTTAATCGGTCCATGCACTGTTCTACTAGCTTCGATGAGACTATGTTTGAGTCTAGTGCTAGTAGTGCGGCTTGGCTGTCCGAATTTATATAAATAGTTTGATTTGTGTAGTGCTTACATAGATTGGCTTCTACACATTCTAGGATGGCATAGACTTCTGCTTGGAAGATGGAGGCGAATTGTCCGAGATGTACGCTTTTGCTGAACCTCGGTCGCTCTCCATGTATCCCGCAGCCAGTCTTTGCTCCTATTTTAGAACCGTCTGTGTACCAGACTAGAGATCCGTTTTTATAGGATATTTGGCTATTGGTCCAGTCCTCCCTTGACGGAAATTCAATTATGTAATATTTATCAAATAAGTGCCGCGTTTGCATGGCATCAGATGTCATACCAAGTAGCGGCATCTCTTGCAGAGAGTCCTGTAAGGTCCTCATTTTCCGTGAGAGCCATTGAGTTCTGCCTTGGATTTTAGCTCTGTACATACTGGCTTGTGCCTCCTTCTGTATAAATAGGTGTAGAGGTGGCAAACCAAGTAGTGCATTTAGTGCTTGACCAGGGCACGTAGACATGGCTCCTGTTGTCATTAGACAGGCTGTTCTTTGTAGGCTATCTAATTTTTTAATTACTGTTGTCTGTTTAGTCTTATTAGACCAGGCTACCGATGCGTAGGTGATAATTGGCCTCACAATGGCAGTATATGTCCAAAGGGTGGTTTTGGGGCTTAAACCCCAGTTACTGCCCAGCATGCGGCCACTCGCTCCTAGTGCCATCTTAGCCTTACTTACAACTGTAGCTAGGTGAGGGTTCCACGTCAGTTTTTGGTCTAGTGTTAGTCCCAGATATTTGACTTGTGTGGAGAATGTGATCTGTTTGCCATTAAGCTTTGGCATGACAAGTTTGTCTAGCCGTCGCTTATTGTATTGATGATACGTCTACACTAAAAATGGAAAAATAATAACTTAAAAAAAAAAAAAAACCGACTTCCAGGCACTGAAAAGTAAAAAATAACTAAACGGGGGTTTTCATTTAGAATAGATACTTAATCAGATTTTTTCGAAGTTTTTTTTAAAAGTTATTAATATTCTAGTACAAAATTCAAGGAAATAAATCTCGAATGCATTAATTCGAAATTCGTTTACATTCGTCGACTCGTATTTCACTGTAGTGTAACATGACGTCTGATTGATGTACAGATGTGTGCTAGCTAATTAATGCTTCTAGGCATATCTATATTTACTTTGTTTTAACTACATAACTGTGATATATCTGTATGTTTCGGATGTTGGTGTTATAAAGAGATAAAGAAAAAAAAAAATTCGTTTGTGAAAATTAGTCAGTCACTTGTCCGATTTTATAATTTTGTTTTGTGAATGCCATGCAATATCATCACTGATTGTGAAGTGATAGGTATAAAGATTTATAGATAGATGTTCATGTTCTATACTCTATAGAGTAGGCTGGTCTAGGAGTACGCACTTAAGGTTCAAATAGTTTTAAAATTAAATTAATAATCTCTAGATAATCAGCTTAACTTTTATTTTGTACTAAATAATAACAACTTTCATAAAGCAACATGAAGTGTAACAAAAATATACAAAATCTTTAGAAAAACAAAAAATTAACCCAAGTGATGATAATTACATACAATTGCATACAAGAGCTATTTGATTAGAGTATGCATGTGAGTTGATAAGAGTACGCAGTAAAAGTTATCTCATAACTTGTGTCCTGTAGCTCGTACAGGCTCCATGCCACCATTCCTGGTATTTGGAACATCCTATCCAATATTCATTTGGGGGTTTACTGAACTTATACTTCACTACATGATGGATATTTCCATATATTTATTCACATCTCTGTAGTTCCCGTTGAGCTAGAATCATGAAATTTGGCAAAAAGCAAGGTCTTGCAGTACAAATAAAGGAAAAATTACAAAAAATAAAAAAATAAAAAAAATTACGGTTTCAAATTTGTTATCTGTTTACATATTTCCTACAAATGTTGTACGGAACCCTCGGTGGGCGAGTTCGACTCGCACTTGTCCGGATTTTTTTCGCATAGTATTTTTCACTAGCTTACTCTTTAAAATAACACTGAAGTTAGCCGCGAATCGTAAACAACGCCGTGGCTATTGACACTGCGTACTCTTGTCGAATGCGTACTCTTCGACAGTCTTTCTTTTTTTTTTTGATTCGTGGGGAAACCCATTTAACGGTACCCGCGCGCCCCCGTGGGACTCCTGTCACGTGAAGTGCGACAGACTACCCACTAAAACCACCACGGTGATCCCTATTGCAAAAGACAGGACCACTCTTCGACAGCCTACCCTACATATAACAAAATAGTAACTTAGCGAAATCTGTACATGAAATATTTAAAAAAAATCAATGACTGTAACCTATTATGTACAGAATATAGACCCCAAAACAAAAATTATTAAAAATTTTATTTGTTTGTCTGTATGTCTGTTTGTGTGTGCGCGTTTCACGCAAAAAGTACTGAACCGATTTGAATAAAATTTTGTATAGTGATAACTTATTACTCGGGTGAACATTTAAGATACCTTTTGCTACAGGAAAATCTTTCATTTCCACGGGAAAACACAATAACTGTTTCTATAGAGTCATCCTTAGAAATTTATATGGCTGACGCTGGCTACATACTGGATACATCAAAACAATGTACTAGAAAATTGTAGACTATGTATACAATACAATTGTTTAGTATTTTTATATATGGTATCATTATCTTAAGTTAGGTTTGGAATGACATCTGTCAATTGGATTCGGTATAGTTTAATGTTCGGTCGGTGTGGCGAGAGCTCCTCTTTTGAATTATTTCGGTTACAAAAATAAAATTAGTATTTTTGGTCGGATTAATTATGGGCTTATATATTTATACATTACATACACACAAACGCCCCTAGTGATTAGTGCCTACTGCCTACGCAGGATTAAGAATTCCGGGCCCGGCAACGCTACCACGGCTAAGTCCACGTACAAGCTACACTTTATATTATAATTTATTAGCGTAAAACTAACTTATATATATTCGCGGTCTGTCCGCATAACGCGGATCATACAACAACTGAACTGGAACTGATATTATTATAGAGTCAGAAGTCATTCCTGGGGAACTCCTTAATGATATACAGCTACCTCCTGGTGAGACTTCTACGTTTTGTCTTGACGAGGACCTTACTACATTCTGAAAAATGACATAATCTAACAATGGGGAATTAAAAATATTTAAAGAATACTCCTCAATACTATATTTGTTGTATAGCTTTAAAATCGGGTTAAATTTATGATTTGTCGTCTTATTTGCGATAGTCTATGAGCACGCTTACCATTTTCTGTTGAAATATGTATTAAATTTCTTTTCGTTTTTTTTTCAACATTAAATTAAAATAACTTATTATATCAGGCCAAGTTTTGAGAGTCGAGATGATATTTTTTGAAAAATTCTCCTCTAACATTTTTTTATATTTCTGTAACGTTAAAAGTTTCAAGATATTTGCAAACACAAGACCCCCTCAAAATCTGCAAAAAATACCTACAATATTTTCCCAATTTTGATGTAAATTAAATGTTATGCGACTGGCGAGAGAGAAAGAAAGAGGTAAGAAAGCTGATGTTAAATGTGTTTGTCGATGTCATACATTTTCTAACTGGTTTTTCTTTCTTCCTTGTGAGGCGCAATGTTATATTAACCCATTAACCTACTACTGAACCCGTAAGGCTGACGTCGTTCTGCCACAGACCTCGTTAGGTCAGAAAATTATGAAAATCTCGATCTCGACAACAGTGCTATCTAGTATCTACAGAGTCCAACTACAGCTAATAACTATCCAGACGACCCCAAAAGTACACAAAACAATTGCATCAAAATTGAATGGCAAATATACACACATCGACATTTTACAATATACTTACAAAGAATATGAAGTATGTTTTAGGTCGTATTTCGTCAGATGTTATTTAATATAAATTAAATTGCATTGTATTCGACGAATAATAAATAGCTGAAACATATACATAGTCTTGCCCTAAATATTGCACGTAACATTTATTACTATTACAGTGTGTTAGTTTAATACATTAATATAAAACCATTAAAATATATAAAGCTTATTCGAAGTGGTCTCCATTGGCTGCAATCCTTTAAACGTTGAGGCCAGTTATCGATAGAAGCACGCACTCTTTCCATGGGAAAATTCTTCACTGCCAATCGTATGGATTGTTTTGGGAATTTCAAATTATTATGGCATTTAGAGCAAGCCATACTCTTTAAAACTGACCATAAATCATAATCCAGTGGATTAATATCGGGACTAGATGACGGCCAGTCTTCAGCTCTAATGAAGTTCGGAACGTGGGTTTCTAACCAAGATTTCGTAGATCAAGCTTAATGACCCGGCGCCGAGTCTTGCTGAAAGGACCATTTTTGGTTATTGAACATGGTGTTGTTAAGGGGCTTAATTACCTTATCAAGAAAGGTATCTTGATACACTTGTGCCGATGTTTTGATACCTTTTTCACAAAAATATTATCAGTCACTCCTTCATAGCTAACACCCCACCAAACCATCACTGAAGTCGGATAATGCCCACGTTGTACTCTATTGACTAACTGGGAAGCTTCCTTAGAGCTTTGAGCATATGTAAATACGGTCATTTTGTTTGTTAAAATATTGCTCAATTGTAAAAAATTTTCATCCGTAATCTTTTTGAAATTATCAGTTAAGAAATGACCAGTGCGTCTTTTATAGACTGCAAGTCTTAAGTCATCTTTTAAAATACGCGACATGATTTTAGGTGCTATCTTCATTTCCAGAGATAAAATATTTTGCTTTCGGACAGGATTTCTTCGAATTCTTTCTCTTACTGCTTTGATCGCCTTTTTCGTACGAATACTACGTGGACTACCAGATAGTGTTGCCGATCGATAGTCGACTATCGATAGCATATCGATAGTTAATCGATAGTGACCGATAGTTAAAATATCGGTAGTTCTATCGATATTATCGATACAATCGATAGTATCGATAGTATTGGTGCTCACAGATCATAAACTATTGATAGTATCAATACTATCGATACTATTGAAGTTTAAAAATAAAATAATATCGATATTATCGATGCTATCGATACTATTGATAGCTTTAGGTATCGATAGTAGCTCATTTTTCGATTGTCGAGTATTGTACACAGTTCGCAGGTCAGATAGTCAATAATAATCACAACATACATATTGCATAGCAAATATTTTGAATGTGGTTCTTTTTAATTTTATTCGGTTTAAACTTTAATGAACAGGGTTACATTTTATTTTTATGAAATTGGCAACATTGATAACCGTCAATTAGGGTAAAACTTACCTAATACTATCGAAAAATTAGCAACTATCGATGGTCCAAAACTCAACATTATCGATAGCATCGATACTATTGATAGTATTGTTTTTCAGAAGTTTGATAGTATCGATTCTATCGATACTATTGATAATTAATAATTCATTAGCAGCAATACTATCGATAGTATCGATATCATTGCCCTCCTTTGATAGTACTGTTACATTTCGAGCTATACTATCAGTATAGCTATCGATAGTAGGGCTGTTTTAGATGAAAAATGATGAATGATAGTGAAACTATCGATATTTCGGCAACACTACTGCCAGATCTTTTCTGTCACAAATAGAGGAGATTTTATTATACCTATCAATAGCCCGGTACACAAATATTTGACTAATGTTTACGCTTGGTGCGTATGGAGAGTTTTAAAAATTGTATATGGCTTCATAGCTATTTTATGAAATGCAATCACAGCGATTCGGTTCTCTTTATTATCCCACTCCATTTTAATATCACAAAATATTTTACAATGCGATTTTATTAGCGCGAAAATGAGAAAACACAATAAACATTCAAATAAAAATGACAGATTAAAAATTCAAATGTAATATTTTCTTTATTTTTAATTGTAACAGTATTTATGGCCAGACTGTGTAATTTATTCTATGTTTTGGCATATTAAGTAATTAGTTTTATAAAAGAAAAATAGCAACTCATCTACAATATTCTTTTTAGCGACTTCAAAAATAAAATTGTATATAATAGTATTTATATTAAAAAAAGTTATTTTTGCGGCCGATTTTTCCACCCCTACAAAAGTTAGAGGGACAGGTTGGACACCGTGTGTACTACTTTTGAAATGTATAATTGAGTCTCGTATATAACGTATATAAGTTGCATATTCAGTGTCTAGTGGAATGACTGATATAGAGAAAGACTGACGTGACGAATTATAAGAATTCCATTTATATTCAGTTAATTCCCTGACTTAATTATTATATCAATAATTAAAATATAAATATACATATATATATATATATATATATATATATATATATATATATATATATATATATATATATATATATATATATATTTCAAAATGAATTAATATTCATTTTTCAAGTTTTAATAAACAAAAAAGTTTGTTTTTAATGGAAATCAAAATAAATACTTTTTAAATTACCTATTATTTTTCTATGAATTGAAAACCACTAATCATACAATTCGAATGCGGAATGGATGTCAAAAGAATTTTTGGAAGGGAAATATAAGATGGACCCGAGAAATGTTGCTGCGCTCGTACAAATAATAATTTTTATTTTCAGAAAAGGGTAGAGCAATTCTGCCAGACCAGCAGTATATATATTATAAATGAATTATAGACTATAGTACAAACTATACCATTATATACTTTAATTTTAATTTAATTGATAAATATGTTGGGACATTAATACACAACACCAAGCTACGAGGCTTTATGTTAGAGTTATGGATACCAGACGGTTAATACACTACACATTTAAACACATACATATTATAAATATAGACACCTATAACTGGAGGATAAACATTCGTGCTCATCACACAAATGAACGCCCCCAGCGGCACTCGAACCTGCGACCGTTGGCACAGTAAGTAAGCCATTATAAACCGATGCGAATGTGAAACTGATGGAATAATACTCATAATAATTTCATTAAAAACACTTAGTGTTTATAATGAAATTAGAATTAGATTTTATTCTTCAGAAATAATATTATATCAAAGTTACCGATATTATTGAAAAGTCTTTTTCTTTTCTGAATTTCAAGTAAGTACAGATCCAACAGATCCCTAAAAATTCTCATTCAAACTAAATATCGTTTCTCAGTTAAGCCGTTTAGTCGTAAGCACAAAGCAAATAGATGAGAAAAGCGTAACTACACATTGCAAATATATTTCAAACAGATGAAATTGAAATGTACATACGAGTGCACATTTATTTACGTTATTTAGGATATTCTTGCTTTGACAGCTTGAGTAACATGCTAACATTAAACGACATGTGGCATGTACTCATGTATTATGGCTCAAAAAACGCTTAATCAGTTTGAAGATTGTTATATAGCACGCACATTTATAATATATACAACTTAAAATTTAAAGTTTAGTATAATTTCTCAGAAACGCGATATTTTTCCGCATTAAAAGTATCCTACATGTTGACCCGAATAACCAACTATCATCATACCAAATCTCTTCAAAATTTGTCCAGTGGTTAATGATTATATCAACAAGATTTTCCAAAAAATATTATAAACAAAATCCGAAAAGATATTTTCACTATAAAAATGTTAAAATATATTTTTTCTTTGTTTTTATCTATATTTGTTATAGATAACTATTGATAAATTGATAATTTGCTAATCAAACCTAGTAGAAGAGTTCATGGATCAATTAAACTTTCTAGGAATAGGAGTGGAGTAGTTGTAAGATGGGTGCTGGGTCATGCAGGTATTTCTGGCAACGAACGTGCCGATGAGCTTACGAGAATGGGACCTTGTACCCTTCTGTGATATACCTAAAAGCTTAACTCGAAGAACTCCTTTGACTATATAGTCAGCTATAGTATAGCTTAATTGCAGTTTTAAAACATATGTTTTAAAACTGCAATTAAGCTTTCGAAGTAGCATAGAAAAAACTATCGCATATAGGTAAGAGCCCTGAGAAGACAATGCTCCTAAACAAGCATAATTCAATTTAAGTCTGAGTGATACACAATTCTGCAGAAGAGGTGTGGAGGCAGATGAAGCGTGACTTTATCATCTGGGTTCATTAATACACAATATTAGGGATTGTGATGTTCTCCTGACCGATTCCGGCCACGGCGGCCAATCTCATTGAGACTAGCCAACTGCGCAGGAGATATTATAGTGCACAAGTGTACGCGCAGACACAAGTGCACTCTCTATTCCTGTCACTCTCATACTCCAGTGGGACGACTACTCGACACGACCGGTGAGAGTTAAGGCGCAGGACCGACGGCTTTACGTGCTCTCCGAGGCACGGGGGTGAAACACCGCCAACTTCCCAACTCCTTGATGTTACTGAGGCTTACTATACAGAAAGACTCAATAACTAAACTTGGCCCGACCCGGGACTCGAACCCAGGACCTCAGGATGTGCAGCCGTACATGCTAGCCACTACACCACCGAGGCAGTTAAATAAAAAAATAGGGATTATACCATAGCAGATCCACAATAAAAGTTAGTTTTTTTGTCGAAAGTAAATCATATTTATTAATATTAATATCATTTTTAATTTTATATAGCCGGTGGTAGCTTCCTCACGGACTGACTACACTGACATTTAATTAAAAATTTAAAATGTAAAATTGACGATTCAAAAGTGCTTGTAAAAGTCTATTTGAAAAAAGTATATTTTGATTTGATTTGATACAAACTTAGATTTTATTGATATTCGTTGGCAACTTGATAATACATGACATTTTTTAATCTAAAATGTTTGGAAATCAACATTTTTATTAATAAATTGATAATGAATAACAAATAAACTTTTGTTAACCTCACGCAAATATTTCAAACAATTTAATGCGATGGAAAACACTCGTCAGCCTTAAAAATCACGTTCTGAATTTCATATCTAAAGTAGTACGGTCGGCTGGCGCCCTTCCACGTTTTACCCTTTATAATAGCCTGCTTGTTCGATATTTTTTTAATAAATTTATCATTTACATGTATAAACATATTATAAATTAATTGAATAATATATAATAATTTCTAAAAATAAAAGTTTTTTGCACTTTATAATTCAATTGTTTTAAAACATTTTTTCCATGATTTAGTTTGAAGTAGGTACTCTTAGAATAGACAATGTGTCATATTAGAGATTTTAATTTCAAGAAATATAAAGGAACATTTGATTGAAGGAATATCCATCACAAATAAATTAACGTAGTCTAGGTGAAATAGTAAATAAAAGTGTTTGTAAAAATAAACAAAATAAAACAATGAAAAGGTTGGTTCTGCTAAGAAAATATTCCTACGATGGCTTTAGAGCAGTAGGGGGAAAAAATTGGCCTCGTAAAGCTTAATGTCCGCAAAATTATGTTAGATGCTGAATTCTGAAAATCAAATAAGCTCCGAAACCAAAATTTCAGTACAACAATTAAGTTTTTGATGTAAGTCACTCTGAAAAATTGTGATTACTTTTAGCGACAGCTTACTATAAAAATATTTTAAAAGGGATGAGAGATAGAAACATTTTATTTATGTTATAAACATTTTAAGGAGCATAAAATTTCGTGAAAAAAGGGTTCCGTCTTTTCAGATTTGCTTATCTTGAAATGAATAAAGTTAGAAGGACAATATTTCAAAAAAAAAAGTTGTAGAGCATATTCTTGGTAGTCAGTGCCAGCAGGTGCAAAGGAAAGTAAATCTACTTTGGTTTGTATACATGAAATATGTATGTAATATGTATTTTATCTTAACTATAATTAAAGTGCATACCTTGTCATATTTACCAATTGGTTGTTCATATCTTAAAGTGTTGTCATTGTCGGCAGGCACCGACATCGAATTAGCATTCTATAGGAAATAAATACGCCTTTTCAGTTTACTTTTTAGCGTCTAGAAATAGGTTTTTATTTATTTTTTTATGCCTGAAATTCGGATTTAATTTTTTTAAGTTTTTCTTGTGGATCCCGTCATAATTAAGTTAAACTAAATTCAAATATTTACAGAGAAAAAATATTAAGTTTGTACTTCATAGTTTTTCTTATAAACCTTATTTTTAAAAACACCTTATATATGACGCTTATGTTAAGTACATAAAACAATATGACCAGTGAAGAAAAAAAAATAAACTATGTATATAAAAAAATATTTTTTGATATCACATTATTACTTTTTCATTTAATATTAGTATGGATATATAAAGATGGCTTTTTTTGTAGTGTTGGTCTCTCATCATCGGCTTGGGCTGAACGTTGATAAGTCAGTCAGTGAATCGCGACATTGCCTTTAATATAATAATTTATAATAAAAATAGTTATTGCGAGTGTACCTTAGGAGATAGACTACTGTATTGCAGATTTTTCTGTAGGCCTATTCAAGGCCTACAGTTTTTTAATACATTATTTTGATTTGTCTTAAGATTTAGCCAGAGGAAGGTTTCTAACGAGGATTCGATAAAACCAGTTATTACATTTGCTAGTGAGAAAGAAAGATTTTATGACGTAAAAGGTATCCTAAATGTTGACCCGAGTAATAAGTTATCACTTTACTGAATTTCGTTGAAATCGGTTCATTACACACACAAACAGATACACAGGCAAAAAAATTAATAACTATTGTTTTGGGGTCGGTCTATATTGTGTACATATAAGTACAGATTATGCTAAGTTATTGCTTTATTATAGTATTGATTAGAGACACAGCCCACTAGGTATTCCACGGAAATCTCTAATGTACCGTGATAAAATGTGGCCTACGTCGCGCTCGTAAATCTATGCATCAAAATCACTATGACTTTTGTCATTGGGTGAAAGGAAGAAAACGAACAAATACGTTTTTGCGTTGCTACTGAAATAATGAAATAATAATTTTATTAAGTAATAAATAATTAAATATTTTAATTCATGATTTGAAATTGTTATTATCTTTTAAAATTAAAAATAAATTGGGTAATCTATAGCAATTATCTAGAGTTCGAACGTTTTAAAATGAGTAGGCAAAGAAAAAAAAATAGATAAACCCTTGTAGAAAATTGATTTAAATTTTTAAAATTATTCTTTAACTAGCTTTTCCCCGCGACTTCGTCCGCGTGGAATAGTGACTCTGCTAGCTAGCGGCCAGCCCCCTCCCCCCTCACGACCGCCCCGCCCTCGCCTTGCTTCGGGCTGAGAGCGCGCTCACCCACAGTCCGCGTAAAGTTAAATACGTACCTATATTTTAAAACTATGATATCTCCTAAGATATTAATTGAAATCAAATGATGTCAAGGATAATTTTGTTCAAAATTAAATACTTGTGATGAATAACGTATTTATTCGAATAAAGATTAATAATAATGTTTTCCTGACCGATTCCGGCCACGGCGGCCAATCTCATTGAGACTAGCCAACTGCGCAGGAGATATTATAGTGCACAAGTGTACGCGCAGCCACAAGTGCACTCTCTATTCCTGTCTCTCTCATACTCCGGTGGGACGACTACTCGACACGATTGGTGAGAGTTAAGGCGCAGGACCGACGGCTTTACGTGTTCTCCGAGGCACAGGGGTGAAACACCGCCAACTTCCCAACTCCGGGCTGTTACTGAAGCTTACTATACAGAAAGACTCAATAACTAAACTTGGCCCGAGCCGGGACTCGAACCCAGGACCTCAGGATGTGCATCCGTACATGCTAGCCACTACACCATCGAGGCAGTTATATATCATGCTTATAAAAACACCTTCGGAAGTAGGTAATGCATTATTTTAGAACAAATTTGGTTACCATAAAAAAGGTTATATTGAGTCAACCTTAAAAGATAGACATATGCTGTCGCGGACTTTTTCTAGAACTTTTCAAGGGGAACAATTACGTCAAACACGATTTTTGCGTAACTTTAACCGTTTACGCAGAGCACGCAACGGTAGCTCTCAAAAGGAATCATTTTTTCCCGTTTTTGCAATATTTTTCATTTATGCTCCGCTCCTATTGGTCGTAGCGTGATGTTATATAGCCTAAAGCCTTCCTCGATAAATAGACTATCCAACACAAAAAGAATTTTTCAATTCCAACCAGTAGTTCCTGAGATTAGTGCGTTCAACCAAACAAACAAACAAACAAACTCTTCAGCTTTATAATATTAGTATAGATTGGCGCGAAAATGAGACAACACAATGAAGAATCATATAAAAATGACAGATCCCAAATTCAAATGTAATATTTTGTTTATTTTTAATTGTAAAAGTATTTATGGCCTGACTATGTTCAATATAATATAATCTATCTATTTCATACTAATCGATAAAACGTATCTAGTCTATTAGGCCGCGCGCACTTTGGATACGTTTTCACGAATGATCCCGACTATTCAAATACTATGGGGGCGCGCAGACTGGATGCGAGTTAGTCGAACATATACGTACGTGTAGTTCTGATGTCAGAAAACAATCCGAACTTGTTGGGAATTTAAAACACTTTCGTGCATTAGAAATTAAAAACCGGCCAAGTGTGAATCGAACTCGCACATCAAGGGTTTCGTAACATTAACGACGACGACAAAAAAATTATGTCTGTTGTATGGGAGTCCCTCTTAAATATTTGTTTTATTTTAATTTAATTATTTATTTTTAAAGTGAATATATAACTAAATATCCTACGAATATTTCAAGCGTCTACCGTTATCAATATCGGGCAAAAACGAGCAAGATAAGCCTTAAATATTTATTATATTCTGTTTTTTTTTTGTATTTGTTGTTATAGCGGCAACAGAAATATATCATCTGTAAAAATTTCAACTGTCTAATTAACACGGTTTTTGAGATACAGCCTGGTGACAGACGGATAGACAGATGGATAGACGGACGGACAGCGAAGTTTTAGTAATAGGGTTCCGTTCTACCCTTTGGCTACGGAACCCTAAAAATAGATGGAACTATTTGACGGAGAAAAACGTATTCAAAGTGCGCACTTAATTCATACAACCACGATCGTACGTTTAAGTACGATACAAATTCGTGTCCAAAGTGCGCGCAGCCTAATGTGCCAAAGTGCAATTATCTTAAAATTTGTCATAATTATTACTCTTAAAGCATCGGTTATATTTAAAAATCAAAATATATTTAGTAATGTTGTGAAAGACAATTCTAAAGGTAACTAAGAAGTGAGATTATATTATTAGATGGTTGAATAATATTATATCCTCGACAGCTGTATTTTTATACCCAAGTTTGTCTTTTTCATATAATATAACATTTAAATGTTACTTAATAGTAAGCTAGGTACCTACTAACCTTCAAAATATTTGTTTTTATGCGATTTGTATGCAATGATTATAATATATGCGGAAACAATTTTATAAATTTTGATATAGCCTGACATTTTAGTACTATGTAGTTTAGATTTTTTTATTTAAAACTAGGGACTTTTTTTTTACGCGAGGTACGTTTTTCTTACGCGAGTGAGACCTACGATTTTCCAGCATATTATTTTGATATGTCACAAGGTTTGGCCATATAATTTCTAAGGACGACTCAATAGAAACAGTTAAAATGTTTTCCGTAGGAATGAAAGATTTCCCTGTAGTAAAAGATATCCTGAATGTTGACCCGAGTAATTTACAACACAAAATTTAGTTAAAATCGGTTCAGAATTTTTGGCGTGAAACGCGCACACACAAACAGGCATACAAACAAATAAAAATTTAATAATTTTTGTTTTGGGGTCTATATTCTGTACATAATACGTTACAGTCATTGTTTTTTTTTTAATATTTCATGTACAGATTTCGCTAAGTTACTATTTTTAACCGACTTCCAAAAAAAGGAGGAGGTTCTCAATTCGACTGTATATGTATATTTTTTTTATGTTTGTTCGCGGATTTTTTCGTCGTTTATGAATCGATTTTGATAATGCTTTTTTTGTTGGAAAGGAGATATCCCAAGAGTGGTTCCATGATAAGGAAACCAGGATCTGATGATGGGATCCCGGAGAAATCGAGGGGAACTTTAGAAAATTGTAGCGGCGACTAGTGCGTTTGATAACATTTTCATTAGGTATTTTTAAGCACTACTATTTAATAAAGGTCTGGAGTCGATCTGATGATGGACCCGAAAGATAGTCGAGGGAACTCCTCAACGATTTACATCAATTACCTGGTGTTTGGGCTTGATTAATTTGTATTGATAATACGTCTACACTAAAAATAGAAAAATAAAACTTAAAAAAAAAAAACGACTTCCAGGCACTGAAAAGTAAAAAATAACTAAACGGGGGTTTTCATTTAGAATAGATACTTAATCAGATTTTTTGATCAGAAGTCGGTGCCAGCCAATACAAATCAAAGCACACCGACTTCGAAAATATCTGATTAAGTATCTATTCTAAATGAAAACCCCCGTTTAGTTATTTTTTACTTTTCAGTACCTGGAAGTCGGTTTTTATTTTTTTTAATGTTGGTTAACTTTCATTCATGGGTTCCTTACGCAACCTCTTCTTTTGCACGCATAAATCTTTGTTTGAATGGTACGTTCCGTTGGAACTGTACATCTGTAGATAGATTGAAGATCAGACTGGCGATTTACACATAGAGAAAATTTTAATAGTATCGTGCTAATAACAATGCTGCTATTTGTAGAAAAATACTCATAATATTGCAGACTGATATTTTCCTTTATAGATTTGCGAATCAAACTTATTCTGTGAATGTGTTCAATTTGCATTAATTTATTGTTAACTTCATATTAAGCTAAGATATCAACTTGATTTTGTAGTCGTATTCCAATGTAGATTCCATAAACAGAGTACGACTATCAATCAAACTTCTCACTTTAATAAATATAATCAATCAAAACTTTACTAGTATGTATCAAAACATGTAACCTTTATTAATTATGTTATTTCCGCTAAAATAAAAATTGATTACTATCTCTAACTGTGATAAGCGGTAGGTTTGACATTGACCTTAGGGATACTGTGGTAGCCTGCGAGTAGATTCACATTTCACGCGCTGTTTTAGTCGCGCTTTGACTCAGTGTGGACGCATCGCCTGGTAGCTCCACTTTCGTTTATATCGCGCGTAAAAATATGCAACTTGATCATAAATATTTAAATAAAACTCAATTAAAGTTAATATTAAATAATATTATTTCATGAAACGTGTGTGAAATGTGGAAATAAATAAAAAATATATTTTTTAAGTTTTATAATATTGAATATTAAAAAAGTTTAAGTGATTGTTGGCTACTTCATTTTTTTTTAATTCAAGGTAAGCGACTAAGTAGATACTATTTTAAGTAGATACGGAATTAATTTAAATATTTTGTTGCACAATTTATTTACTTAATTTTGCTCGTCTGTTTTATTTATTTTGTCGTAACGGAGCAACATTTATGTAAAATTATAAATCAAGAAAAGTAAAGATTTGTGTATAAGGTGTTTTTTTTTAAATAAATAACTAAGGTACGATACATTAAAAACTGATTTTTAACTAAACAATCTTACGCCAGCCACATGATAAGTTTAAAAAAAGTTTTTTTAATTGTTACATTTTAATTTGAATTATTTGTTTATTAAAAAAATATTATATAGATTAGTTTACTAAATTATATAATAAATATATATTTTTAAGCATTGGTCTTTTACTTACATAACAATGAAGGACTTAATTATAACTTTTCAGTTAATTATTTAACATCGTATTACATTATCTTGCTTCAGTGTAATATTATAAATGTTCTAGTCAAGCACTAACTTGATATAAGAATATAATTATCCCTTTTTATTTAAAACTAGCAACTTACCCTAGTTTCGCTCGCGTGCGTTCTAAATAGCCAAAAATAATTATTGCGAGTGTACCTAGGACACCTACAATTTTGGAGTACATTATTTTGATGTATCTCTTAAGGTTTAGCTAGCGTAATAGCCACATAAATTTCTGAGGATGATTCGAGAGAATCAGGTATTCCCGTGGGAATGAAAGATTTTCCTGTAATAAAGGGTAGCCTAAATAATGACCCGAGTAATAAGTTAGTACCACACAAACTTTAGTTAAAATCGGTTTAATACTTTTCGCGTGAAACGCACACAGGCATACAGTCAAACACATAGAAATTTCAATAACTATGTTTTCGCTTTGTTACTATCTATACTAATATTATAAAGCTGAAGAGTTTGTTTGTTTGTTTGGTTGAACGCGTTAACTGAGGAAGGCTATAGGCTATATATAATCCCGGAAAGATGTACGGTTCCCGTGGGATGTGTTTTTGTCTAGGGACGAACCCGAAGCGAAGCGAGGGTGAGTCGCTAGTTTTATTATATGTATATTGCCTAATCTGATTTTCAGAAATTGGGCTTATAATATATACATGCATCCCTATATCCCGGGCGCATTTCAGATTATATTTAGGTATTGTAATGCTCAAATAATTGAAATACCTAGTCTGTAGGTATCTAGTATGTCAATCTCCGACTCGTAAACTGTAATTATTATTTATACACGGAAAAATTACATATAAACCAAAATTGTTATATAGAGTTTAAAATTACTTTAAAGTAATTATTTCATCCTTTGGGGCAGATTTTTTAAAAATATGAGACCATTCTTGGGGTATATAACGTTTCATTGAAAAAAAGAACTACGAAAGTCAATGTAAGTGGGCGAATATATCGTGTAATATACCTTTAACCTACCTTTTTTTAAAGTGGTAAAAATCACATTTTCTTTGCTCCGTTATATTTTGTGACCGGCATAAATGAAGCAGTAGGTATTTACACTGTAATTAAAATATAAGTGGCCAGTTTTGGCTTTCCACGGTTGATTTTATAATTTAAGTATTTCCGAATCATACATACCTATAACTTTTCATCAAGATCAGTTAAATGAAAAAAAAATCATTTACGTAGTTTTCAGAGAACAGGATAAGTAATTTTATTATTACATGAATTGGAAAAATCGCCACATATTTTAATTAAGAATGTCTTTAAAAAATTGTATATATTTTTGTGTTTATTCTTGTTAGTAACCTATACAATTTCTTATTTTGTTTATGTATTTATATAAACGTAAAGTACTGTTTGTGATTTCGTTCCCCTACAAATTTCTTTTACTCTCCAATTACAAAATATATTTTCCGCCATAGGCACATAGGAGAGCTATTGTTAATACTATACTAGAGACTATATATCATAACCCGACTGAAATGAAAGTATCTGTATTAGTGCAGATACTTAGGCAAAAATAAGGGGTCAACCTCGGAATGAGAGATAATAAGCTGTAAACTCGTATACAGCTTCATTTTGGTGTTCTAACAGTTTTCTCAAAAGTCTCATACGGTACCAACCTTTGACCTTGAATAACTTATGACGAAGACACTAGATTTTATAAGACTTTTGAGACAACTTTAAGAACACTAAAATAAAGGAGTACACTAGTTTACAGCTAATTATCTCTCATTCCGAGGTGAAACTCCTAATATGATTGCACTGTATTAATTCTGTTATCTATATAACAAAAAAAATCATTAAAATTCTTTTAACCGTTGTCGAGTGAGGCGCGATTAAACAGTCAGACATTGTTTAATTAATATGTGTTTTTTTATACGCGATTTCTATATACATAATTTATATGTTAGGTGGATTATTTTGACAAGTATTCAACATATTACTTTATTCTTGAATATCTATTGTTTGTGTATTTATGTATATTTGTTGACAAGTGTCAAGTTTTCAGTCGAATATTCATTTTGCAATATTTTGTATTTTTTAAACTATAATATTAATTTCTTGTAAGTACTTGCTTGTGATAACAGTTTTTGTAAATTATGTAAACGTATTCGTTCTTAATACGATAATTAAAATTCATTTTCGTATCAAAACACCAAGAGTATTATTTGTAGGTATTTCGCCGATTTTACGTATATACTACATTGATGAAGAAATTATTTTAAAAATACTCAAAAAGATAACATATTTTAAAGCGTCCACTAAGGAGTCTCATTAAGGAGATAAAAAAAATAAACGTTTCAAAATTTTTTATTACGAACTACACATATTAAATAGTACAACATATTAAAAATGTTATTTGCAAAGGTTTGTCTCCAAAATTCAGCACGAGTGTAAAACAACATGAAGCCTTGAATTAGTGAGCTGTCATGATGGTGAAAGTTGTCAATTTTTATAATAAAATTTGGTAAAATTTTTATAATTTATAATAATATAGTATTTTTTTTATAATCTCCAATAATATGTAACTGAACATCAGTTTAGTAGTATTTTCATACTACTGAAAGAGTAGTGCGAAAGCACACTGTTTTGATAGTACAAGCAGATTTGAGAAGTAATAAATAAAGCATCTAGAAATAACATTAAAATAGCTTAAGTTGAGTTCCACGTCACTTGATTAGATTGGTTTATAAGTAGGTTGTCTTTATTAGCTAGAGCGCCACATGCACATACATATATGTACATATATTAGTTGTCATGTCTTCACTGCCAGTAAATTATTTTTTGCATATTGAATGTTCAACTGTACTTATATAGGTAATTATTTCTATTCATATTTGAATTTAGGAAATGTTTTATAAGATTTTTGTTATATTACTAAACTCGTTCACAATGCCCGTAAGTTCTTTTCAAAGTACTTGTCGAAATCGACTCATCCTTGTCTAGAGACTTCGAATTGGTCTCACTTCTTAAGTCTATCATTACATAAAAGTCCAGTCAATTAAGCAAAAATAAGGGGTCAATCTCGGAATGAGAGGTAATAAGTTGTAAACTCGTATACAGCTTCAATTTGGTGTTCTAACAGTTGTCTCAAAAGTCTCATAAAGTCCCGTGTCTGCGCTGTATATTATATATATTACTAACATATATTATAAAAATTGCGACAAATGTCAAAAAATTTTTTCATACGCCAAACCATTTTTGAGATAGAGAGCAGAGAGCCCGCAGCGCTCAGCAATACTCGCTGTTACGGTTAGGACACGATTTAGGACTGGGGTTGGGTGCTCCAAAATAAATTCCTGGACCAAATAACAAAAATATTACGAGTATCACCAGCTCTTGAGGAATTACTTAATACACTATTTTGTAATTGTAAGCGTTGATGTGGTGTGCACTGTGGGTGCAGAAAATCGGGGTCGCAATGCACTTTAGCTTATTGCCAGTGTAATGGACAAGCTTGCTTCGACGCTGTTTCATCACAAAGCGACTCTGTAGAAGAGAGTGCATTTGACCGGTGGTAGGACTCTGTCAAGCCTGAGGAGTCCGACTGGATGGGTACCACCCCCTTATCTATTTCTGCCGCCAAGCAACAATGATTGCATTGTTGTGTTCCGGTATGAAGGATAAGGTAGCCAGCGCAATTACAGGCAAGAGGCATATCATCTTAGTCCTCACAGTGACAACGCACCTGTGGTTCTGCATTTTTGTTACTTAAAACCTAAGTGCATGAACCGTAGGTGTTATGGGCGACAGGTACTGCTTTCCATCAGGTGGTCTGTCTGCTCGTTTGTCACTAAATCGCATAAAAAAAAAAACCCGGAAATTAAATTGGAAGGCCTGGAAACAACTATTCAGGACAACGAAAACGATGACAATGAAACAGACATTTTTACATGCCCGGAAGGTGACGACAATGAAGAAGAAGAAGGAGAAAAGGTCTCTTACTCTAAAGTTAAAAGGTCTCTCCCATGATCATGATTGCTGTAAAGCATTCAAAACGCCGGGAACTAAAAATCAAAAAAATCTGCGAAAAAAACCGAAAAGATTGTTTTATTTAAAAAGAAGAAGAAATTTAATACTTTTGTTCTTTAATTAAAGATTTATATAATATTTTTACACCATTTCAATTCAAATTGTAAGAAATATATACTAGCTACTAAATAAAGATAAAATAAATTCATAACACAACATAGTCATATCACATAAATATAAAATCAGCATATACAATAAGTACTTCATCTAATGAGTTTTTAATTACAGAAAGTATGTAAGTATTATTAAATGAATATATTAGATATATGAAAAATGTATTAACTAATAAATAATACAAACTATTTATTGTTAATGATACTTCGATGATTTAATAACTTTATATAAGGTATTATTCACTGAGATTTACGGTTGACCAAGCATTGCAGTAAGTATTGCCGAGTGCTGCGGGCTCTCTGCCCTTTATCTCAGAAACGGTTGAGCGTATGAAAAATTTTTGAAACAAAATTTGTCGCAAATTTTATGCTCTGCAATTTTTATAATAAATATTAACATCATTGAAGTTATAGAAACCGAGATAATCGCGAAAAAGTAATTTTTGTGACCTTTGAACTTGAAGAACTTACGATGCAGACACGAGATTTTGTAATACTTTTGAGACAACTTTAAGAACACTAAAATAAAGATATATACGAGTTTACAGCTTACTATCTCTTATTCCCAGGTGAAACTCCTAATTTGACTGGACTAATAACTTATCAGCTTACTCTAATTTGTCTTTGATGTGAGACTTTAATGAAATAAATTTTCTAGGCGTTGTACTTTTCATTCAATGCGAAAGAAATGTCAACGTATTAAATAAATAATTAAAACTTGGCAGTGTCACTCGAACTGGTGCGGAATTAAATTTATCATATAAGGAATTTTAGGCTTAGGATTTTAGCAAGAAAGTATATATTTTGTTTCCCAAAAGATGTGAAAGAAACACACGTTTCCAGGCATTTGATGTGTTTTTTTTTATTTTTCCTTCAAAACTAACTCAACAAATAAGAATTCGTCTATTTACGTTTTGCGTCTTCAGTCACCTATCGTATAATTGTAGATATTTCAACATTTTCGTTAACAAAACTTTAAGAAAATAAGTACCGCAAAGATAAATAAACTTGTGAGTTATTTCAAATAATATTGTTGTGTTTTATTGCATGTGTATGCTGAAAATTCAAGAACTATATTGAATTTTTTATTTTAAGCTACAGCTTAGCTAAAGTTGATAGAAGTTGAAAACGTTGAGACATTTTTTTACGATGAAATGTAATAAACTATAATTAGTTCCATCAAAATCCGGTTTGGGAACAAAAAAATTAAAACCTGAAGTTATATGTCTTTAAAACGTTAGCAAATATATAAGGAACAAAAATCTGTAGAATGCCGCCGATGTTCAGCTACCCCCGAGAAATAGAGAGATGAAAAGCGTTGAAAAATAGTTTTTCAATTTTCGGCTTACTGCAACATCCTATAGAAAAATGTTCTCTACAAAATTTATAGATCTAGTAAAAATCTTCAACTTTTAAATATGACACTTTTTGCAATTACCTCGACGTTTTCGAGATATTTGCAAACACCTGTCTTATAATTTTTTTTTTTTAATTTCTGCAATAATTTTTTGGTTTTCATGAAACTTTGGTTTTCAATCAAACAGCCTATCGCCGTCCACTGCTGAACAAAGGCCTCCCCAAATGAGCGCCAACCATTGCGGTCCTTGGCAGCCCGCATCCATCCACTGCCAGCCACCTTTCTTAAGTCATCTGTTCATCGTGCTGCAGGGCGTTCCACACTACGCTTGCCTATACGCGGTGTCCACTCTAGCACGTTTCGGCTCCATCGACCATCAGTACGTCTGGAGACATGACAGGCCCACTTCCACTTAAGCGAGCTTATTCTGTGTGCGATGTCGGTTACTTTAGATCTCTGGTGAATGACTTCATTTCGAACTCTGTCTGCCAGAGAAACTGCAACCATTGCGCGTTCTATTGCTCGCTGAGCGACCTTGAACTTGTGGATCAGCCATACGGTGAGTGTCTACGTTTCAGCTCCATATGTTTAGCCGGTGGTAGGACTCTGTCAAGCCTGAGGAGTCCGACTGGATGGGTACCACTCCCTTATCTATTTCTGCCGCCAAGCAACAATGATTGCATTGTTGTGTTCCGGTATGAAGGATAAGGTAGCCAGCGCAATTACAGGCAAGAGGCATATCATCTAAGTCCTCACAGTGACAACGCACCTGTGGTTCTGCATTTTTGTTACTTAAAACCTAAGTGCATGAACCGTAGGTGTTATGGGCGACAGGTACTGCTTTCCATCAGGTGGTCTGTCTGCTCGTTTGTCACTGAATCTCATAAAAAAAATGTCATTACGGGTAGAACGCACTGGTTAAATGCCCCGGTCTTAAGGGATTGTGGGATCGATGAATCTAGAATATGACAAAGCTTCTCAAAAGCCGCCTAGCCCAAGCGTATTCTTCAGTTAGCCTTCTCAAAGTTGTGCCGGCCGAGATGTATAGTTTGGCCAAGATATAAGTATTCCTGCACAACTTCAAGAACAGCGCCATTCACGATCACTGGTCTCGGGGATACATGAAAATTTGATATGATTTTGGTCTTGTCGAGATTCATCCCAAAACCCATCCGTCTTTAAGAATCGCCTAGGCTGTTTAGCATTTCTTTCAATTCCTGCAGAGTCTCTGCCATGATGACTATGTCATCGGTAAATCGCAGGTGTGTTATATACTTTTCATTAATATTTATGCCGCATCCGTTCCAATCGAGCGTCTTGAAGACGTTCTCCAATGCACAGGTAAATAGTTTCGGGGAGATAACATCCCCCTGTCTTACCCTGCGATGCAATTGGATTGGCCTTGTGTTCTGCCCTTGTACTTGGCTGGTCATTGTTGTGGCTTCGTACAAACTCCTTAGTACTTGGATATACAAATATTAGTCAGTATGGCATCTCTACATGGATTGTAGAACAGCCCAGGTCTCGATGGTGTCGAAGGGTTTCTCGTAGTCCACAAACACTAGGTATAGAGGCTGATTGTATTCCTCGGTCTTTTAAATTATTTGCCTTAGTGTGTGTATGTGGTCTACAGTACTGAAGCCTTTTCGAAACCTAGCCCGTTCCATTGAACAGTTGGAAATCATCGAATTTTTGGGCGAGATGGCTCGTGATAACCCTTGAAAACAACTTATACACATGGCTTAGGAGATATATAGGTCACTAGTTCATCAAAAAGGCTTTATCCCCCTTCTTAAAGAATAATACCACCACACCTCTACTCCATGCTTCCATTGTAATTTCATTGTGAAGAACAGAATTAAAGAGCTTTGCGAGCTTTGATAGAACAGATGTTCCTTATGCTCTGAGAAGCTCCGAGGTAATTCCGTCCTCACCTGGAGCTTTGTTGTTTCCTAATTTTCCAAGAGCTATCCTAATCTCGCCCACGTCTCGTCTCGTCTCGCTCGTCTGTTTGGTAGCGAACAAGTCTGGCTCGTGGATCATCCCCGTGGTGGGACTTAGGTGGAATGTTTGTGAGGAGTAAAGATCCCCATATAATTTTTAGATTTTGGCGAGAATCTCTGATTTCGAGGTGACGGTTGTACCCTGTGCAGTTCTAAGCTTAATCAGGTAACAACAGGAGGTGTGGGATTTAGCAAAGACTTTCAAGCCCCTGTTGAGTGCTATAGCGTCTATTCGCTTGTCTTAAATCATGCCTTATTGGATTTTTTATCATCCTGTCAAGTACCTGACGCTTACCCTGTGTGGTATTTACCATCTCGCGTCTCTTCGACATCTCGTCCAGAGTCTCGCCTTAGAGTTTTGACTTTTGTCCATCTCTCCTCGGTTGAAAATGTTTTTGGCCCACCTCACGGATTACACGCACCAGACTATTGGTAGTGTCATCAATGTTCTGCATGGTTTCCAATATGGCTAATCGATTCTGCGGCTATAGCTGGAAGCTTTCGCAGCCAGCTTGCATCTGGGGCGGTGATGGCTTAAGAGTTGACTTCATTAGCCGCGCTCGTTCAATTTTGATGTTGATATTCAGGGCTCCCCTTATAAGTCAGTGATCACTACCAGTTTTAACCCTGTTAATCACTGAGACGTCCCTGAATATGTGGCTCTTGTTGGATATAATGAAGTCGATCTCGTTCTTTGTAGTCTTATCGGGGCTTTGCCAGGTCCACTTTCTTTGAGGTTTTTCTGGAAGAATGGTATGTAAGTGGCGCCAACTTTCACCTTAGGCCATCAATTGTCAACCTCACCTGCTCGTGGTAATCCTGATGAGCAACGGACGAGGTTTTGGCGACCAAATTCGTGGCGGTATATCCATAACCACATAAAGGCTGGAATTCGCAATTACTAATCCTGGTGGTGGGCAGCAGCGCCACCAGTGAAATATTCCAGCAACTGCTGACACCAACCCGCCTGGTGACTAAGGCAAATACAATAATAAAAAAAATATAATAATGTGAGACAACTCAGATTTAAGGTCTCCAGTTCCCAGTAGTCGCACTATTCCGAGACACGGTACCGACCATGGTAACAGTGCGACGGGAGGTGCTAAGAATCCCCGGGCTACGCAGGGTACCACAAGCAACTGCACTTAGCTACGTTCAATCGACGCTCTTTAAGGCTGAATGAACACCTTGCCGAGCTAGAAAAAGAGTTAAGTCATATTAACTGGCAAATAGTGTGTCTATCGGAAATCCGAAGACAGGGTGAGGAAACGATAGTACTAGATGTTGGTCACTTACTCTTCTTCCGAGAAGGCCATAAACCATCCCAAGGTCGTGTCGGATTTTTGATCTATTAGTCATTCAAGAAAAACGTCGTAGAGGTTGGCAGTGTGTCGACGAGAGTAGCGTACCTTGTAATAAAAATAACTCAAAGATACTTCTTGAAGGCTATACAAGTGTACACCCCTACGTCCACACACCCTAACGAAGAGGTCGAAGCCATGTACGAAGACATAGTAAAAGTTACGTCCCGTACCTACTAGACTGTTGTCATGGGTGACTTCAATGCCAAAGTGGGACTACAAGAAGATGGCGAAACGAGGGTAGGAGAATTTGGCTATGGGCGTAGAAATCATCGTGGGCAAATGCTAGTAAACTTTCTCGAGGCCCAGGGACTGTTTCATGAAACTAGGGGAATTTAATCTTCGAAGTACATATATAGTTAGAGTTTAAATCTATATTATGAAGAAGTATAGGAAAAGTTAAGCAAAGATAAATTATATCAGAATTTACACATTTACATAAACACACAAAGTCACAAAGTAGAAATTACACAGAGAAGGATAGCAAAAGTACAGAGATAGATTAAGAAACGAAATATTAACAGAATACGAAATACGAAAACGATAAAACGTGACAAGTCCTAAACTTAAGCGAGCGCGTGCGCGACCTCCCGGCGTAGTAATCGGTAAACGACTAGCGGACGGGGGAAAGACGATCTCGCACGATGAAGTGCGATGCGCGCCCGAGTGCAGCATCGGCTGCATAACGGTACTTTTACCGACTCTCATGATGTGAGGTATTGAGTTTGATAACCGCTACACATATAATAATCAAACAAAAAAATGAAATTGAAATATTTAGCCGTTTTCGAGAAATTTATGTTTTATCTCTCTCGTCTCGGGAGGTCTCGGGAGGCTGAAAATCACCCCAACTTCAAGTGGATTAAAATTAAAAAAAAATTCGTTCAATTTTCAGGTAGAGCTCATTTTTTTTCTTGAAATCTACTTTTCTAAAAACCAAAAAAAAATTGTATGGCCCTGTAAAACACCCTTAAAAATCGTCAAAAAATAAAAAAAATTGGAAGTCACGTAAAGTATACCTGTTCTTTTGTATTTTTTCCCGTAAAATGTACTTATGTTACTATTTTTTGAATTTATCGATATTTTATTAACTTTTGATCGATTTTGGCGTTTTTAAATTTAATTGTAATTTATTTTAAATAAATAAATGTTAAGTTTAATGATAAACATGTTAAATAATTGATTAAGATGAGAATTAATATTATTTTTCTCTTAAAAATAAACGGATTCGATCGGTCTAAATAATTATAGAATTAAAAATAACTTTTCACAACAAACATGACAAAAACTAAATTTATGTTAAATTTTCTGGACTAATTTAAGATAAACTTTGAAAAATCTGAAAAGAATGATGTTTAGGTTTATTATACAAATATTTTGAACAAAATAAGTTACACTGGTTGTTCATTTGTTGGTTATGAGCTGGATTTTTTACTCATTTTTCAATGAATCTGTTTCATTTGATTTATAATCAAAACTTTTTTAATCCGGGGGCAAGGCAGTGCCCCCGCCAAGTCGAGCAAAAGAGGACAACCAAAATATCCTTTTCTCGAAGCCATTCAGGACATTTTCAACCTCCCTGTAACTTCGCTGTGGATAAAGCAAGGATGAATTTTCAATGACTAAGAGAACATAATATAAATCGGTGTATTGCCAAATTACATTTAATTTGAACCTCCAGTTTAAGAACTATTGCAAGTCAAAGTTTTTTAATTTCGTCATTCACTAGTGAGTTAATGTTGTTAATGTTGTTATAAAATGTTAACGTTGTTAATGTTTTATAGCTTAAATAATTATGACAGTTGTTGGACAGATGCTTCTTTGATTCTAGATTTTTAGATTTATTTTTAGAATAAATTAACCGACTTGGTTTTACATTAGATCTCAAAACTTTTTGTGGTAGAAATTTTAAATTTTAAATTTGATATAATTTAAAATTTTATTGTGTGTTGGTTATAACCAACGCTAGACAAAAAAGGGTGCTAGTCTTATAAGACTAGCACCCTTTTTTTGTCTCGCGTGTCCGAAAATAATCAAATAATCCTTGGTGAATCAGACAGTGAGAACTTTAATTAATTTATTTATTTTAAATTAAAATTATTTATTTAGAAATACAAGCAACAGAGGATGTAGCAAAAAATTGACATTAATTAAATAATTGTGAGAAATATTTATGATTAAAAATTTGTTTAAAATTCTTAATGCAGGTAGTTTTCTAATAACTTAGATTTTAATTTAATATTTAAATTAAAAATGATTTCTTAAAAGCGAATATTATAACCTTGTTATTATACATACAATACATAGGTACTATTTTATATATTTTATATGCTTTTTTTTGTACAATAATACCAAGGTGTTAAGCACACGTAACTGATATATTGTGTATTATGTAAAGGTATTAATAGACAATCGAACATGGTGCACTTCGCGCCGTGACCTTGATGCGCTTCGCACCGTGACCATTTCGATCGTGTGGCGAGCAGTCCGCCGGATATTTTTATTATTATTATCGGTACGCTTGGTTCGATCGTTTGAACATCGAACATGGTGCGGTCCGTACCATGTTCGCTCGTTTGGACGAAGCACCGAACCGTTCGGCGCTACAATCATAAATCTACCTCCGAGTGCGCAAGACGTGTCGTTTCTCAAAAAAGTTTAACTCTAGAAATTCTAGAACTATACAAAGATTTCCCGTGTTTGTGAAATTCGTCTCACAAACTACACTGTAATAAAGAAGCGAGCAATCAAGCGTGGGAGATAATTGCCAATAATCTCTCTTCAGCTGTCACAGCTTGTCTCATAACTGTATCGGTTTTAGTCATATGTGGTTTCACAAGTTCCAACAATTCAGCAAATGAATCTGGACTTATGCGAAGATAGATAAGAAAATCTTCGTCATCGAGGTCTTTTATAAGTCGCATATGACTATACTGTACTCTGTTTTTTAATTAGAATTTTGCCCATTCTTTACTTTCTTTCCTTTTCTTTTGGTGAGGTGATGTAGCTACGATGATGTCCACAATTAACGCGGTTTTAGCCTTTTTCGATGAAATTGGAGGCATGTCGACGTAATCACGCACTGGATGGTCTGTGGTGCGGAGCGGTGGTGTGGTGTGACCAGCGTACCGTACGTTAGTTGATACGGCCGCACCATGTTCGATCGTCTATTAATACCTACCTTAATGTAAAAAAAGATAGTGGTATCATCTGGGTTGATTTTAGTTTAATTAATTGGCTTATAAAAGGAAAAGAAACTTAATTCGATTGTTTATTTTTTATCGATTTTAAAAAAGACATAAATAATTTGTTAGTATGTTTTCGAATGTAAACGACGTCGCTTAACAAGCGATACCTTTTGTATTACAATGGATTTTGGAGTGGGTTTACCTTTTTAGTAATTTTGTACATTATTATAGATACTTAAAAGGATTTTACATATTATTGGATTACTATTATAATTGTGAAAGTGTGTATGTGTATGAGTATGTTTGTTACTCCTTCACACTGAAACGGATTTGGATCAAATTTAATACACAAACAGACTAGTCATAGACAGTCTAGAATATTTCTTGGAGTAATATATAGCCTATATACTTAAATAAAACTATCTTTTTGGATTTTTCGCAGATTTATATCGATTTTTAGTTCCCAACGTTGAATGTTTTACAGCAATCACTCTAATTAATCCAAAAATTAAAACAAATCCGCGAAAAAATCCGAAAAGATAGTTTTATTGAAAACTAACAAAACCCGCGGCTGCGCTCGCGCTAAACTACAATAAAAAAACTTTAAAAAGGTAGGTTTCATACAAATTTTCATCCCTTATTTTATCTCCTTATGGGATGAATTTCAAAAAACGCTAAAACACGTATTTATTTAATTGTATTAAAGAGCATTAATACCAAGTTTCAAGAAATTCTGATCATAAATATTTTTTGTGTTGTGTAATAACGTGTATTCCCGTGGGAATGAGATAATCTCCCGTGGTAAAAAGTATCCTATATGTTGACCCGGATATCCAGCTATCATCATACCTCATCAAAATCCCTCCAGTGGTTTTTCTGGGATGCGGTAACAGACAGACAGACAGACAAAAATTTCAAAAAACTATAGATTCGGTCTCTGTATCGATAATAAAGTCTATTTCAATAAGATTTTCCAAAAAATATGTAAGGTACAGATTTGACTTAGTTAGAATTTTATTATATTATGTATAGATGTCAAATATTTAAGTAAATCTGAAGAAAATCATAAAGGCTACTTTTCGGAACTCAGGGACGAGCTTTCGAGCACCCAAGCTATGTGAAGGTTAGTTGCTAGTTATTTATAAGTAATTTTAATATTCTTTAAAAATAATTGTTAATATAACTTAAGCCGAAGTTACATTTATCTTAAAATTAATTACCTTATTTATGTATTGACAGAAAAGATTAAATTTTAACATGTTATAACAATTAAGATACACATTGATATGTACACTTTTTACATACAACCTTTATAACGAGAATCGAGTTTAGTTTTGTTACAAAATTTTAAATTTTTTTTATTTTAATTTCAGTAAAATTAGTTAACAAATTGACGTCTAGAGTATAACCTCATAAAATGAACAGTTCTTAAACTTTGAAGCAGTCGCTGATAATAGATTTAAATTTTCTTTCACTAGGCCATTTGAATTTATGGAATGTTTAGTACAAACATAAGAAGGTACGTTTTTTTTTTAATTTTTCAATTGTTAAATCGATTCTTCGCGATAAATCAATTATAATAAATCCAATCACTTTTTCTTGTCAATTTGAAGTTTTGTTAACGGTATAAATTTTATACCATCTTGCTTCTATCGACTGTTAGAAGTGCAATTCGCGAATGCACAATGTTTAGGCGTGATAATTAATTTTTTAATATTTTTATTCTCTTTAATAATTTATTTATTTCAATGATAAGACATGCGTTTAACGTTACTGTCAATAGGGAAATTAAAACACGTGTACCCCTCATTAGTGCTGCCTCTGGTGGATCTTTTTTAAATTTTCAGAGGAAATTGTCAGGGAGAGTATTTTTCCGGTGCCGATACGCTTCGTGCATGGCACGCGACGTTGCCAAATCTACAAAGAGTATAATAATATCGATATCTTTGAGTTCATTTGGCGTTTAAACCAAAACCCTACTTTTCAGGAGAGCAACAAAACTTTTTTTTAAATAAAAAATCATAACTTTTTTGTTTTAGAACTTATAAAAAAAACTTTCAAGGTAAAATATTCTTATAATTATTGCATGAAAAAGGTTAAAATCTATCTTCTTTCGTTTAAAAATTACCTTGGATTTACCTCTTGCAAAAAAACAGTTTAAGGTGATTACGACTATGAAAATAACTTTCATAGTTGTATATTCATTTTTGTACAATTTAAAGTTACAATTACTGTCGTAAAAACCAGTAGATGAAGGTTTTTTGCTTACATTGCTTATAAACCCTTAACATTGTTAATAAATAATAGAAATAATCGCATCCTCACTATTAAAAACAACATTATTGTTTCCAGAATGTGAAGGAATTAATTAATTCAATTTAATTAAATAAAAACAATAATCGATTAATAATATTAAACCACTGGAATTTATGAAATTAATGTCCTTTTATTATTGTTCACAATTATAATTGTAACAAAACATAAAAATGACGTCAAATAACAATAATCAACATGTTTAAACTCAACAAAATACAAACACTTACTTAAACCGTAATCAACACTTAAAAAGTATAGGAATTAATTAAGCTTTTAAATTATTTATAAGCCTAATTCATATTTAGTTGCAGTAAATTCAGAGCTCCAAGAATTTTTAATTCCATTTATAAGTTTATTATGTTTTACAATCATTTTTTATTTCATAATAAGTGGGTATCAAACACGGAATAGGTAAAAAAGGCTGGAAGGGTAATGTGGGCGTGACAGCGTCGCCGCAACTATGGTTAAACAACCATACTTGAACCGATTCATGCGTGCACCGCTTGTAGTTCGTGTTTAGAGTGCGTCGGGTACGGAGCTGCGATAAATAGTGTTATAATGCCGTGTTGTGCTATTATTACTTGCAAGACAAAAAGTCAAACTTCGAGTATCGATCGAGGAGGTATATCTTTTCATCGGTAAGTCAAAAATAATAATGAATATCTCTTTAATTTCAAAAATGTAGCAACGATTACAAAATTCAAAACAAACGATACTATTGTAATAAGCTAAAACAAACAATATACATTGCTCGCTATGCATGCGCATAATCAAAGCAACGCGCGATCGTTGTCTGCAATGAATAGCGTTCTCTGCGAAACCCACACTTTTCATTGCTTGCTTTGGGATGATTCACTTTTGTATATTATAATAGTGATGGCTTTTGTTGTAAGACAAAATAATCGATAAGGCAATGATTTTTGTATAATAATGTGATTGAATGCTTTCTATGGCAAATTTAAAGTTTATATACAGGTTTATTTTAGAAATAAGAAAAAATCAATTTTATATATTACCTAAAAATATTCTTACGTTTACGTTTAAAAATTCTAACTGAGTCGAATATGTATATTGAATATTTTTTGGAAAATCTTATTTAAATAGTCATTATTATTTTTATATGATTGTTCATTGTGTTTTCTCATTTTCGTGCCAACATATTGTAAAATATTTTGTCATGTAAAATGAGTGTGATAAAGAGAACTAACTTAAGAATTCACTTACCACGTATGTAACATTAAAAATACATTTGTTATAAGTTAAACATTGTTTTATTTTATTTTTAAATTTAACTAATCTAATTCGTTTATAAAATGTGTTTTTAATAACTGTAAAATAACAAATATTATATAAAATTTATTTTAATACACTGACATAAATTATCGACAAAAATATCGTTAGCATTTTTTATTTTCAACCACTAGTCATTTTATTTATTTTACACAACACAGACGCAACACTAATTATCTATGTGTTGACCAATTACAGGGCTGCGTTAAAGGTTGCGTATGTGTGCGAATGCTTGTGTTTATTTGACTTGCGCGTGTAGTAAAAATATGAAGAAGGATGAGTGGCGACAGTGGTTCCCATACAAATTACGCGTGATTACCATTCTACTATCTTTCATCAATTCTGTGGTATCAAACACCTGCACAATAGTAAACTGAAATAATTAAAGAAATGAAAAATTGTTGAAACTGTGAATTTACTTGCTACGATATATACGAGTCATGAATTTTTACCCAATAGTCAACTTAAAAGGGTTAAACGTTTTTCTCCGCCTCCGAAAAATATAAACGAGATATATTTCGATTCGGAATTGTGTGTAAATAATTTTTGAAAAAAATCAAAAGCCGCTTGCAAAAATTGCAAAAGTTATTATCAATTAACTGAAAAAAAAGAGATTTGGTTTTTTGCAAATATCTCCAAAACTATTTGATCAATATGATTATAATTTATGTATATTGTTTTTTCAATAAGTTAACGCGTTATTAATAGTTTTGTTCAGAAAAATGAGGAACGGACACGTCATATGAATCGGAAGAACGAGTTTCAAACGATTTTTTTATATATTTAGAATGCAATTATTATACAAATGGAATTGATCCAAGATAGATAATAATCTAAAGTGCGCTAAAAAATATATTTCAGACAATTTTATTGGCTAGTTACAGAGATAAACCTTCAGAAATCGAAAATTTAATGCGCTGAGAAATACCCATATACACAATACACCTGTTGCAAGATTCGCAGCCTATTCGACTGCATAATACTGTTTCTTCCCAAGATCTGCCATTTTGACTTTTAATGATATCTATATACAGTTGCGTTATCAAGCCGAATCCAACGACGTACGAGTATTATTATGAAAATCGGTTAAACCGTTTAGTAATTGCGAGGGAACATATGGTCGAACATACATACTACCGGTAGTAGACTCATAACGTTCAGTAAAAAAATTGTGATAATTTAATGCTGTGTAAATTATTTTAAATTTGAATACATACAGGTCAAACACATAACTCTCCTCTGGGCTTCGCCGCACTCGGGTAAAAGTTTTTCATGCATTCTTAATGTGTGCACGCAGAGCCAAAGTGCCTATGATCGATGGGCCTTCTCCTTTGGCGTAGTGACTTACTGAAACTAAAAAGAAGTTTCAGCATTTATAGAAACAAGGAGCCCCGTCCGAAATTGTACAAACACGGGCGTGTTGTCTTTAGAACATCGTAAAGGCGTTTTCTGTTAGTGTCTAATTCAATCTTGTGTCTACATGTTGTCAAATAGTAAACTTTGGTATGGCTGTTGTAGAATCATAATAGAACTTTTGTATTTTGTAACTGTCTACTACACTTATCATATAAATTTGTGTTTAATGATCATTTAAAATAAACGTCAGTCCCCTGTCCCTTGTGGAAGAAAATCGCAAAACCAATTTATTTTGATTAATGCATCTACTGAAATTTAACACATGAATTTCAATAAAAAACACCGATGGAAAATATCCTCCGAAAAGGACCACTATTATAAAATTTATTCCTAATATAGACCTAATCCTCTTGAAGTACTTTAATGTTATTATTGCCAAGGACCTTTTAGAGTGTTTATCTAAAGAACTCATTGATGTTGACTTAGCTTGAGAGGCTGGCTTCATTAATAAAAAAAAAACTTTCCACTGCTGGGCACGAGCCTCCCTTCAGTACGAGGGGGATCAGGCCATAGTCCACCACGCTAGCCAAGTGCGGAATGGCGGACTTCACATGTCTTTTGAAAACTCTCTTGGTTCTCTCTCAGATATGCAAGTTTCCTCATGACGTTTCCCTTCACCGTTAAAACAAGTTGCAATCATGTTGGAAATGATTCGCAAATGAAAATATCAGAAGTGCGAGACCCGGGCTTTAAACCTGCTTTACTCGGTTTCCCAAGCGAGCGCGTTACCACTGGGCTGCCACTGCCTTAAGCAGTATACATATAATAAAATTGTAACTAAGCCGAATCTGTATATTAAATATTTTTTAGAAAATCTTATGGAAATAGACATTGTTATCGATACAGAGGCCGAATCTATAGTTTTTAGAATTTTTGTCTGTCTATCTGTCTGTCTGTGACCGCATCACGGAAAACCACTGGAGGGATTTTGATGAAATGTGGTGATTATAGTTGGTTATCCGGGTCAACATATAGGGTACTTTTTTATTGCGGTAAAATATCTCTGAAAAATCTATACTGAACGTTAAAATGTAAGTAGAGACGAACCCGAGCGGAGCGAGGGTGAATAGCTAGTATAAATATAAAATCTTTGCCAAAAGTATCTGGACCCGTCAAGTATCAACCCACAATTATTTCTAACTAATATTGTGTGAAGGTAGACAGCATCGATTTTGTTTATCTCCAGCAATCGTTAACGGCCTTAATAATGAAGTAGATCATTATTGTACACCTTTATCGATGCTATAAAAAAACAATAATGTCGTTTGTGTTTATTAGAATATATTCTCGTCCGATTTGTTTACTTCTTATAAATTTAGATTATTACTATTTGCTTTAATTATTTTCGGGTTTATACCATCCATAACACTATTTAAGACATTACTGTTTTTCACTATACCTATTTTAAATTACTTTTTAAAGGTTTTTTTCATTTTGAATGCTCTTTTTAAAAATGTACCATGTACACGTGTTCCTTTAACCGTTTCTATTTAAACTTAGGAGCAATAAAACTAAATGGAACAAACTAAACATTAACATTACAACAAGTATCAATAAACCAAATAATTTATGCGAGTCATGCGAGTAATGTGTGAAAATGTAGTATAATATGTAGGTACATATCCTATTTTGTTGTGTTCAGGGCCGGATTCAATCTTAGAGCTGCCCCTGGGCTTAGTAAATAATGCCGCCCCTAGGCACTGTAAAAATGCCGCCCTATTATCGAAATTTTGCATGAAATGGGTAAAGTTTTGATATAGTTTAATTTTATTTAACTATTTATAGTTAGTTTTTTGAAAAATGCAAAAAATAAATTATAAATGATTTCAATTTTTCGAAAACATTTTTAACTAATCATTTTTTGGAAAATAAAGAAAGCATTTTCGATAACGCGAAGAGAATTTTTTTTCTCACCCTCCGAATTTTGTCGCCCCTCAAAATTTGTCGCCCTGGGCACCTGTCCCGAGTGCTCCTAGTGTAAATCCAGCGCTGGTTGTTTTAAAAACATACCTGCAGCCAAGCTAGGTAGGTATGTAATTATAGTAATATATCTGAAACAAATTCTGTGTAGTGAATCTGCTAAATAGTATTACTAAATAGCATGTAATTACATTATATGTATTAACATAATGATAATAATGTTGATGCAAAGATTTAAACAATTTTTTATTTCATTAAATTCCGTAAAAATATTTGTTAAAAAATAAAATCTTTTTAAATTACTGTTCAGGTTTTAAGACCAAGGTAGGTGAAGGTGGGGAAGGGGAGGGGGGGGGGGGGAGGTTATGGTAGCGTGTAGTATTAAGCATAAATATGTACCATGCGAGGACTCAAATATTTTACACAGTAGGTAGTTGATTTGTTCTGCTTTTATGTAGCAATGGAAAGAAGCAATGGATCGTTTTTTTCTGTATAGAAATAGTTTATGGCCCTAAAAACTACACTTACTTTACTAACTAGGGCTACTAACCTAGTTTTTTACTTTGATGTTATACACAGAACATAATAAATATAGTGTGAGCTATGTTTTTATATCGTATTTGTTAGATAAAAAAAACTAAAAACTTGAATAAATAAAAAAAAACAAAAGTAAAAACTTTGTATCCGACCGGGATTCGAACTAGGACAACTGTGATTGTCAATATTGTCCCTTGTCCGCTTGACCACAATGCTTATGCACATAAGAAATTATCGACCATATTTTGCGTGGAATAAAGCGAAAGAAAACCGCATGAAAACTCGAAAACACACGTTTTCGCAGACATAAGACTAATCTAGATCGATTTTTCGCCCCCGAAAACCTTCACACACCAAATTTCAGTGAAATCGTTAGAGCTGTTTCCGAGATCGCCGGTATATATAAATAAATATACAAGAATTGCTCGTTTAAAGGTATTAGAGAGATTAGATTATTAAAATATATCGCCCTGTCCCTGATATTTCAAAGGAAAAAATTATGTGCAAAAGAATTTACGATGCAAAACTAGGAAGCTACCTTTTATTATCAGATGCACACAAGGATTCTTTTTATTAAAATAAAACAATATAGGTTTCTTTGTTATCTAGGTTTCTTTGTGAGCTTTTTTGAGTAGGGTTGTTGTCTCAGTAGAATTTTTTTCACCAAGAACTATAAAGATGTGCATTTAAATTAATTATCAAGTAGTAACGTTTGGCAGGTTTTGATGTTTATTCCGATTCTTCTCATGTTGTTCTAAGATAAAACTGAGAACAACATGAGAAAAATCATGATGATAAGACCGGACAAACGATTATTTATTAAGAATACAACTTACAGCAAAGACTAAGTAGTTACTCAGAATACAAATAATATACATGTAATCATAAATGTATGACAGGTAAGGACTCATTGATGTTTTCATTTTTATAGATATACTTACATACATAATGTACCTACGAGTATGTTATTACATTTAACATACCTAGTATTAAATGCGAAGTTGTCAATATGTTCGTAACTATTTATTAACAATAATACAATTTTATGATAACATTTATAGGGCGATGCTATTAATGGCGTCTATGGTATTGTAGTAATCTGGCTGAATGGTCATAAATAACTGTCATAAATCTTTACATGTCGCCATAATTCCAACCTTCCTTAAAATATAATACAAACGCGGTTGCATTAAGGTTGCTTTTCAATACACAACTTTATCCTGCTTCTTGGCAGTTTCACTTTTATTTTATTTTCTTTTGAAAGAAAACTTTCTTCTTATTTTTTATAAAAGTTACGTATTTTAATATTTTTTTAAGGTAGCCATATAGAAAACTTTTTGTTTGACTTAAGGACTATTTATATATGTAAAATTTGGAAGGTCTTCTATATATTGTTACAAAATGGCGTAGACTTTGTAATTTCTAAGTTTCAAAAATAATTAAAATGTTCAAAGTAACTGTACGCAGTAAGTACTATGAAGAACTTATTTATGCAGGAAATGTTTAAAGTAATGTGACTTAGACTCATGAGAAAAAATTCAACAACTATTCACTAGATACAAATATTTCTTAATTTACGTAAGGTCGAATTAATTAATTGTTGAATAAAAATCTGTGGTATAATCTTAGTTCTTATCTTTCTTGTCAAAACATACCTAACTAATACGGATCTTACTAATATTATAAACGCGAAAGTTTGTGAGGATTTGTGAGGTTGTTTGTATGTATTTACATATGTATCGATAGATGTATGGGTGTATGTTTGTTACTATTTTACGTAAAAAATGCTTTTGATTTTAATAAAACCTTACAGTAATATTGCTTAGACATTTGTATATATATGAGAGTGCATGCAACACATAAGACTACAATTCATAAAGATATACATAATTGAACTGCTACAGTACAAATAAATATAAAAACTTAGAAAAATAAAAATAAAAACCGACATAAAAAAAAGTAAAAAAATATATATGATTGAGTGTGCTTTGATTTGTATCGGCTGGCACCGACTTCGAACATATCTGATTAGGTATCTATAGTAAATGAAAACTACCAATCAGCTATTTTTTACTTTTTAGTGTTTTTTTTGAAGTCGTTTCTTATTTATTTTTAAAAAGCTTTTATTTTTCAATTTTTAGTGTAGACATAGTAGTAGCAAAGTAAGAAGAAAGTATTTTTTAAAAATTCAGTAAGTGAAAAATCAAACGTCCCCTATTTTCTACACGGGGGGGTTAATTTTTTTTTTCAAATATAGATGGGGCCCGTTTTGAGGCATAATATCTTATCATTAAAAAAGAAGAATCAAGAAAAAAGTTATGCATGGTCAGACATAAAAAAATACGTTACGAATTGAAAACCTTCTCCTTTTTTTTCGTCGGTTAAAAATTGAAGTGTCTGTTTGTAATGTCAAAATAACAATTTTTTACTAAATGCATATGAAATTATATACGGTACATTTGAAAAAAAAAAACAATTTTTAATATTTTTGTCTGTCGAACAAAAATCTTCGAAACGGCTGGACCGATTCTGACTTGACTTTCACTAGTAGATAGCTGATGTTATAAGGAGTAACTTATTACTTAGGTTACTTTTTTTTAGAAAAAGAATTAAGATTCCGCTCAAAAAAATAAAAGGTACGTACCCGAGCGAAGCGAGGGTAAGACGCTAGTAACAGGAATATAAGATAGGAAGCTTATTGGTTAGAATACCAGTATATAATATCATGAGATCAAGTCACTATTGGGAAAATATTTTTATTGGCAATACAAGAATTTAACATCAAGAAATTATGTAATATAGGGTACCTTATATTAGATGGGGCTTCAGGGAGGAGTAAGGTACGTTTTTTATTTATAGACATACTAGTGACTCGCCCTCGCTTCGCTTGGATTCTTCGGGTTCGGATTATTCGTGACTGATAGTAGTTGTTTCTGAATATAAGATTATTTTTTCCAAAACGACGACGCTAGTACACTGTTGTATTTATAGGTTTGTCTACTGTATTTATGGGTATTGTATTTATAGGTAGTGGAATTAAGAGTAAAAAAAGAACGTAGGTCTAAAGATCTTGTAAAACAAGTTGTAATTTTATAATTATGTATATCCAGTTATTTTTTATATGTAGTTAAAGTGTATCACACTGTAATCTGTATTTTTTTTTATTGTATTAAAATCAATAGTGACTAAGCTCGCTTTGCTATTGCTACTGTTAGATACCTAGGGAAGGTCCTAACAGTAGCCTATAGGCTCACTCACTCCAAGTTGTAGTCTATCTCAGTACTATTTTTTTCAAATTCGTCCAGCCGTTTCAGCATTAACGAATTCACACTCACATATAAACTTTCACATTATTAAAGTGAAAATCAAAGAACAATGGCAAGTTTTTACCTGAATTTTCTTAAGGCGTCTTAGATTAGGCATTAGTTTTACATGGCAAAGCCACCACGAAATGTTTACATAATAAGCTACTAATTGATTGTTATTATGTACTTCCGGTTTAGCCATTCTTAAAGGATGATGTAAAAACTGTTGTCACAGAAGAAAATAAACACACATTTATTTTAAAATATTTTTATTAAAAGTGTTATGTACATAATGAAATAATGAATTAAGTTTTGTTATAATATTTACATACAGTTAGTACGGTAATAAAAATAATAGGAATGGCGACAAAATAGATGACAATGAGCTTGACTTGATAATTGATATTAACATATTATTTAGATTAATATATGCCTAGTCTACTGACTACTACGTTTGTTTTTGCTGTTATTGTTCCATTTTTGTAGTTTGTTTTAAATTTTAACTCTCGCTTTGCCCAGGGACCCGATACTCTGCCCCATACGACTACTTGTTCATTCTCTCGGGCAATCGCCAGTGTATACCTATAATTATTACGTCCATACCTACCTACGACTAATATTGATTTCTCTTAAAGGACTCAAAGTAGTACCTTGTTTCATTCATGACAAAGAAATTAAAAACGTTACTTATATGTAACGTTAACGAACTTTTTTTAATTTATAATTTTCAGTACAATAATCAGTGACAGCTGTCATTGCTAGGTAGGTAAATATATAACCGCAAATCTTTACATAATAAAACTGTAGAGGTCGAATGTACATATATCGATGGTCGAATGTACATAGAATAAGAAAATGATAAAAACCGAGTCAAGGGGATGTAAGAACAGAAATAGAACAAATCCAGATTTTTTTCAAAATTTATGTTTCTTTGTCTGGTTGTCTGTTTGTACGGGCTAATCTTGGAACTGTAACGAAACTGTTGGATCGATTTAAATGAAATTTTGCATGGTGGTACTGGTACCTTATATCTCCGGTCAATATCTTAGATATTTTTCATCCCGGAAAATTAAAGAGTTCCCGTGGGATAAGTAAAAAAACTATAGTAACTTATACAGCTTAGGACACAAAAACTACTGATTGTATTTCAATAAAACTTTACAGTTTACATTTCATACATCAGAATAACAAATAGGCTACTTTTTATCCCGGAAAAATTTACGGTTCCCGTGGGATAGATTTGTTTTTGTTTGTAATATATAATAAAATAAAAATGCTAATATCTTTTTTGTGACTTCCTAATAAAAAACATCGTTTTGGTTAAACTTGCGTATGTAATCCCTATCGTTTAAGCATTTTTTTATTTCAAGACGCCTTAAATGGATATCAGGTAAAACGTTGTATAGAAACCTGCCATTGTCCTTTGCGAAGTAATCAATTCATAAAATGCAACAATATGTATTTTTCTATGGCTGCTATCCTCTCATGGAAACCTTTTTATTTCTCTGTATAAAATTTAAGAGGCAGCATATGTCCGTCTTCCGAACAACACTATTAGCGTAAAAAGGTCGTCAAATAAACACAAGGGTAATGGAATTCATCTGTTAGTATGGCTTTTTTTTTGTTGTAGGGTAAACATAATTATTTTGGTGAAAAGTTTAATTTCAATAATTATTTCATTACAACTCTTCATTAATAGCTCTCGTCGGCCAGGCAATTCATTGAAAAAAGCTTTTTCCATTAGTGAATACTTGAAAAATGTTTCTTGGAAAATTATTAAATTTATATTTGTATACCTTATTTTTGTATATTTTTTTTAAATCATTATTATCTATACATATAATAATAACCGAGTCGAATCTGTACATGAAATATTTTTTGGAAAATCTTTTTGAAATAGTCATTATTATCGATACAGAGGCCGAATCTATAGTTTTTAGACTTTTTGTCTGGCTGTCTGTCTGTCTAGGTGACCACATTCCCGTGGAAAACTACTGGACGGATTTTAATGAAATTTAGTATAATGATAGCTGGTTATCAAGGTCAACATATAGGATATTTTTTAAAGCGGGAAAATATCTCATCTCTGAGAAATCTATACAAATGTTAAAACGTACCTACTATAGATGAACCCGAGCGGAGCGAGCGTGAGTCGCTAGTTATTTATATTTTTAAACATATTACGTTAATCATTAACGCGGGCTTTTCGCCAAACGTAAAATGATGTAGTGTAGACAGTATTATGTGGAAATGGATAAAAATTTGCGAACTCTTCTACAGGTGTTAAATATGGCAGCTTTCTGCATGAGAATGTACGTCAATGGGTGAATTTGTAAAGTTTTAAGGCTAATGTAAGATTTAGGCATGCCTCCTGTAGCTGATAGCACAGCACTATCGGGATTGTTTTAACTATGTCGACACACCATTGCGCTTTAATCTCCAATTACAACTCCTTATATTTGGTTAATTTTTCGGTGTAAGTTGTTTGTAGGTCAGAGTATTTGGTATATAGCCCTTATCAACAATCAGGTAGACAGTTTTAGCATGTTTATTATATAATGTTATGTTAGGTATAATGTAATAAATGGTCTTGTCTATTATTATGATTCGGTCTCAATAAATTTTTTAGTTTTCTGAATCCAAAATAATTTCAGGGGTATATTTGTAATATGTAACTTTTTCTTTTATAAAAACATATTTACGAGAAAGGTACTGATGAACTATAGCGGCAATCTGATCATGGTGGTGTTTGTAGTCTGTTTGTGCTATATCTTTACATGCTCCCGTGATGCGTTTTATTGTTTTAGAGATATGGTGGCAGTGCCTACAAAGATCGGAGGTGGTATTGTGCAGTATATATTTTCTGTAATTTTTAGTATCTATAGTCTGATCCTGAATGGCTACTATAAAACCCTCTGTTTTAGGGAACAGATCGCCACGTATCAGTCATGCGTTCAAAGCAATCTTCAACATATGGGCTAATAGGATCATGACGATGTCTTCCGTGAAGGGCTTTTTGTAACCATTCCTCAGTTTTCTGGTCTGGTAGTTTATTTAGCTGTCTGGTTTGTTAGGTTCGATTTGTTACGTAGGTTGAGAGGAATAAGTTCTCTATCTAATTCTACTACGGCTATATGTAATGTTGAAACTAATGATTTATTATAAAAAAAAATTTCTTAACCCGGTCATAAGCTTATTGTGTAAATAGTGAATATCAATGAGACTTTATCCACCTTTGGGTCTTGGTAGTGTTAGTCTTTGTATGCAAGTTATTATTATGATTATTATATATAAAGTATAATTTCATTATAAAAATAAAATTTTAAAAGTAATTTAATTTTAAAAGTAATTAAGATGTAGTAAAATACTAAAGTAATTGCATGTGTACTACTTAAAGTAAAAATTTACTTCTTCGCTATATTATTACAAAAATGTAGTTTTTATCATTCAACAGTGCTTTAAAATCTTACGTAGCTTTATATATTCGTACAGTAGTATACTGTCTTATTGGGCTAATAGGCTTATGGACCCTAGTTGGTTTTATGGAAATATATTCATTAGAAGTCCTGTCACTTTAAGCTGAAGATAAGATGGTTGAAATATTTGCCTTTGAACTTAATACTACTATCTATATTTTAATAGACCGTACATATATATTTATATGTAGTTATATGTTGATAATATGTATGTAGTATCCATCTACTACCTATTAGACTTGGCTGGCACCGACTTTAAAGAGATGAGTGGGTAGTGCTTATAATAATTATATTAATTTAATTTTCGCTTTTGAGAGCCTATTTGTGGTTTTGAAGTTTTTTTTTTTTTAATAATTTGTGTTCGTTATATGAAATAAATTGTCTATAAGATTATAAAATCTAAGTCTAAATTAAACGTGTTTATAATATACAAAAAATCATTATCTAATATCTTCACCAATGTATAGTATTATATGATCTGTGCTAATATAAAAATTTTTTTGTTGGAAAGGAGATATCCCAAGAGTAGTACCATGATAAGGAAACCAGGAACTGATGATGGGATCCCAGAGAAATCGAGGGGAACTTTCGAAAATTGTAGCGGTGACTAGTGCGTTGATAACATTTTCATTAGGTATATATATACGGTCGAATTGAGAACCTCCTCCTTTTTTTGGAAGTCGGTTGACAAAATTGAAATATCTGTTTATAATGTCAAAATAAGAGCTTTTTACTAACTCGATATGAAAGTATATGCGGTACTTATAAGACAAAAAAAACAATTTTTAAAGCTTTTGTCTGTCTATATTTGTTCCAGATAATCTCCAAAACAGATGCACCGATTTTGACGGAACTTTCACCAACAGATAACTGATGTTATGAGGAGTAACTTACGCTACTTTTATTTAAGTAAAAGGATCAGGTTTCCGCTCAAAAAGACCCATTAAATTGTGAACAAAACCCGCGCACCTGAGCTAAGCGAGGTTTAGTAGCTAGTATTGAATATATTCTGTCTTGAACTTTAAACATTAAGTAAATAAACCTCTGATACATAATAAAATGAAACATACACTTTCTCGAAGAATTAATAAACTTTACCGAGTTTGTTCCTACTTATATTACTTGAGAATTTACAACACATTAAAACAGTAAAGTTTATAATAACGTTATCAAACAATAATTATATTTAAAATGGTGAATTTAAAAAAGAGCTAGTAAACTTAAAAAATATTTAATGGTGCAAACAATTAGAAAGCCTTAAACGTTTTTAACCTGCATAAAAAAAAAACATTAATGTATCATTCGTAGTAGGCCTAACAGAAGTACCTAATACGTTACTTTAAAAAAAAAAACGATTAGAATGGGATAAAAATTTATTCTAAGGTTCTTTTCTTTCTTTATATCTAAATTTTAATCTTATCTGTTAATATATACATTATTTTCTCTACAAATATTTTTATAAAAATATACACATATTGAAAAAAAAATATAGCGATCATTTTATTCACAATTGGTATAATTTACTCGATATAGAATTAAGAAGTAAAGTTTCATAATCATAATTTTATGTTTTTCTCAAATTTATAAATATTCATAGTTCAAATAAATAAATAATATTCTTCTGCCCATCAATTAAAAATGATGATAACTTTGATAAGTGCAATGACATCTCTAGTTCCGTAATGTTCTGTCAAAATTTCCGTATATATAAAGGTTTGTTTATCTTTTTAGTTTGTTGAGCTTAATGTATATAGTTTGAGTTTCTGGTTCTACGTGCTGCCATGTAATGCGGAAATGATGTTTATTTAGTGGCCGTAGACTAAAATGATGTAAACATTTGTACACTTGAACTTAGTAGTGTAATGAATGATACAACTGTTACATTAATAAACAAGTTTAACAGCTTTGTACTCTATAGGAATTTAAATTAAAAATAAATTCTTAAAATCAAGTTTTCGAAAGATGTTTTATGGCTAGCCCATATACTGTGGGTATGAGGGTGAGTATTTCTATTAAAGTCGTAACTTTTGATGTAAGCAACCGATTGTATTAAAACATTTCGCTCCCAATTTATTGTATAATATAGATATAGAAGTCTATTTAGTAACAGATGTATTTTTCCAATTTCATGTTGCACAGCATGCATACTAATGGTGAATGTTATGTTGGTATGTATGTAAAACCGCTTTGTTCAAGACTTAGTGAAGGGGTTTAATTTAGAGGATTATGTTATATTGAATTGAAATAGCTTTAAGCTTTTTTAAATTTAAACAGTGATTTTATTTCCTTCAGCAGTCTTCGCGTAATGCTCGATCACGACAGATAAAAGTCCTAAGGGTGTTGATTCAGTTTATAGGTAATTAAATTGTTTTACATAAATGTAAATCTAGGATCAAACATTTTTTATATATATGTACATCGGATATGTTTTAAAAAATCTATTAACTAACAACAAAATATACAATATTCATACTTGTTTGTTTACATGTTTAGTTTTCAATGTTTCTATTCAAACGGCCTAGTTAACCTTTCGGTCGGTTTATTAAAGCATTTTAAAGTATAAATTCAAATTTTAAGAAAAACCTTCTTCTAGTGTAATATGACATTGATTTTGTATAGACAGCAATGTTAGTGAAAATATGTTATAACAAGCTCGTACTTTTGCGCTGAGTTATATTAATGCTGGTATATCACCAGTATTAATGGCCAATGTGACAGTTGGGACAAACTAGTGTATGTATAAAAAAAAATAAAACCCGACTTCCAGGCACTGAAAACTAAAGAATAATTAAACGGGGGGTTTCATTTAGAATAGATACCTAATCAGATATTTTCGAAGTCGGTGTGCTTTAATTTTTATTGGCTGGCACTGAATTCGAAAATATTTGATCTATTCTAAATGAAAACCCCCGTTTAATTATTTTTTAGTTTTCAGTGCCTAGAAGTCGGTTTTTATTATTTTTTTAAAGTTTTAATTTTTCCATTTTTAGTGTAGACAAATAAGCAGGTAATTTGTGAGAAGAAAGAAAACATATTCGATTAAGCCATTTATTCAGACCCCTAACGACAGTCACAATCCATCTAGGTGTAAAGTTCTCATCAATACAAATTAATCGAACCCAACACCAGGTAATTGCTGTAAGTCGTTGAGGAGTTCCCTCGACTGTCTTTCGGCTCCACCATCAGATCGACTCCAGACCTTCATTAAATGGGTAGTGCTTTAAAATACTTAATGAAAAAATTTAACAAAAACACTAGTCGCCACTACGATTTTCGAAGGTTCCCCTCGATTTCTCTGGGATGCCATCATCAGATTTTGGTTTTCTTATTATGGTACCACGCTTGGGATATCTCCTTTCCAACAAAAAAAGAATCATTAAAATCGGTTCATGAACGACGAAGTAATCCGCGAACACACATAAAATTACATCCACGTAAACAAAAATTTTCATAATTTTTTTTTAATAAAATGAAAACTATTCGGCCAAACTATGTTAAGTTTTTATGGGACTAAATGGCAACTATTCCGCATCAAACATAAGAAGAATCACGTAAATCGGATCATAAATCTCAGCGTAATCGGTGTACATACATAAAAAAATACCAATCGAATTAATAACCTCCTCCTTTTGGAAATCGGTTAAAAAGATCACCTTGCTTTGGCTCTGTGAGAGAATAAAAACTAATAATCATAAGTATAGTAATTTATTAAATTAAATTACTTATAATTTTATCAGTTAAATATATTAATAATAAAAAAAAATAATAAAAATCGACTTCCAGGCACTGAAAAGTAATAAATAACTAAACGGGGGTTTTCATTTAGAATAGATACTTAATCAGATTTTTTCGAAGTCGGTGTGCTTTGATTTGTATTGGCTGGCACCGACTTCGAAAAAATCTGATTAAGTATCTATTCTAAATGAAAACCCCCGTTTAGTTATTTATTACTTTTCAGTGCCTGGAAGTTGGTTTTTATTTATTTTTTTAAAGTTTTTATTTTTCCATTTTTAGTGTAGACGTATCATCAATACAAATTAATTAAGCCCAAACACCAGGTAATTACTGTAAATCGTTGAGGAGTTCCCTCGACTATCTTTCGGGTCCATCATCAGATCGACTCCAGACCTTCATTAAATAGTAGTGCTTTAAAATACCTAATGAAAATGTTAACAAACGCACTAGTCGCCGCTACAATTTTCGAAAGTTCCCCTCGATTTCTCTGGGATCTCATGATCAGATCCTGGTTTCCAATAAAAAAAGAATTATTAAAATCGGTTCATAAACGACGAAAAAATGCCCGAACAATCATAAAAAAAAAAATACGGTCGAATTGAGAACCTCCTCCTTTTTTTGGAAGTCGGTTAAAAAAGGATGAATAAAAACTTGTACTCTTATTATCTTTAAAATCACCGGTGCCTCGCCTCAGAATGTGTTTCTACTAAAAATTTAAGAATATTAATTAGAAACATTTATCATTATCATTATTATTATACATAAAAAGACTACATAGAATAATGTTTTCCCCACGGCTCAAGTGGTACTTGGTAGGCAAACATTAGAGATTAGCGTGGGTAAATAAACATAATATTTTTTTTTTGCGTTATCCATAAACTTATGGAGTACCTACTTATTTTTGGATAGCTCTTAAAAAGTAGCTCTACAAAGTTGTTCAGGTATACATCTATATTCTATACTTATATCTCAGTGAGATTGGCCGCCGTGGCCGAAATCGGTCGAAAGGACATAGGTATATGTGTGTATGTACATATTATAATATGAATATGAAAACCACCAACCTGCAAGCAGACGTCTGCCCGTCGCTTCACATCGGGGGTGGCACGCCTCGCTTTCCTGACATGCCTTTGGGCGTCGTGAACTCTCCTCCGTAGCTCTACTCTAGCTCTCTTACATTCTCTCGCATGTTCTCTACTTAGAGCGCCAGATCCGTTGCAACCCCTACGCCATTCGTCCGTACGATCGGCCAGGGGTGTTATCAGGCGGTCCATTAAAGTACTAGAATAAAAAAATATTAAAATAAATATTATTAAAAATAATATCAATTTATATACAGATAAATATGTCTGTAAAAAGTGTTTATAATGTCAAAATAAGAGCTTTTTACTAAATGCATAAGAAATCTTATAAGGTACCTACTTATAAGAAAAATACATTTTTTTTATGTTTTTTGTCTGTCTGTATGTATGTCTGTTTGTTCCAGCTAATGTCGGAAGCGGTTGGACCGATTTTGACGGGACTTCCACTGGCAGGTAGCTAATGTTATAAGGAGTAACTTTAGCTACTTTTTTTTTATAAAAGAATTAGGGTTCCACTCTACAAAATTAAAACGTACCTAGGGACTCACCCGAGCGAAGCGTGGGTAAGTCGCTAGTTAATATTATAAAGCTGAAAAAAATTTTTGTTTGTTTGTTTGGTTGAACGCGCTAATCTCAGGAAGTACTAATCCGATTTGAAAAATTCTTTTTGCATTCGATAGCCCATTAACTGAGAAAGGCTATAGGCTATATATAATCCCGGTAAAAAGTACGGTTCCCGTGAGATAGATTTGTTTTTGTCTAGGGACGACCCCGAAGCGAAGCGAGGGTGAATCGCTAGTTTGTTTATAAATTCATAAAGTCTGATCATCGTAGTAATAGTATAAATCTGTCTAATCCTGCAATTAGATAAAATTTAATTTATAAATAAATCTCGTGTCACGATGTTGGTCCGGGATGAACTCCGAAACTACTTATCCGATCTTAACGTTTTTTTTTCAAAATGTGTGATTTGTTTCAACTTAAAAGATAGGATAGTTTTTATCCCGATTATTTTCTTTTTTTATTGCAAAATTGACGATTTTCATATGTCTGCCACAGCAACGCGTGGCCGGGTCTGCTAGTTTAATTTATATTTTTCCGTTTATGCGCGCTGCAATTTCGCGGAGAGTCAACGACTCAATCCCGCGCCGCCCCGGGAAGCTAAACTGAATTTATGCTTTGAAAATTAAACTTAAATTGGATATAGCCGAGAGATTTCTTTGGTAATTAGTCAGAAGTTTGAAACTTCGAAATGTAGCTATCTAAAAGAGTAATAAAATAAATTAATATTAAAAAACCATTTTTTAAAACAAGCTTTTACTTAAATGCTTTAAAAAGAAGAAAATAAACTTTAAATTAAATCAACCCCAACAATTTATTACATTACACGATTTATCTTATATATTTAAACGAGCAATTCTTGTATATTTATATCTTTATTTATTTATTTATTTATTTATTTATACCGGCGATCTCGGAAACGGCTCTAACGATTTTGCTGAAATTTGGTATATGGGGGCTTTCGGGTGCGAAAAATTGATCTAGATTAGTCACATGTCTGGGAAAACGCGTGTTTTCGAGTTTTCATGCGTCTTCTTATGCATTATTCTACGCTAAATTTAATCGCGACATCTATACAACTCTGTCAGTAACACTTAGTCACTTAATGTAAAATTATTTTTAAGCCAAATTAAAAAGAAAATTATTCTTATCGCGACATCTATACAACTGTCTCAGTAACACTTAGTCACTTAATGTAAAATAATCTTTCAAGAACTCCGAGCGAAGCTCGGTCGCCCAGGTACTATGATATTAAAGCTTGTAACAGCGAACCATTCATTGTCATCCAAACTAAACGTATACAAAAAAATTCAGCTCAATCGGTTGAAGATATCTGCTTCAAAATGGAGTTGCAACTTGAAGATTCCACCTGACAAACATAATTACATACATACATACGTACATTGCAAGTTAAATAAAAACTTGTAATAACTAATTAGTGTTAAAAACTTGTTATATTATTACAATGATCTCTTCATTGTTCAATGAAAAATTTAATTAAATCTTATCTTAATAAGATTAAAAATGATTTCAACAGCAAGAAGAGAATATTTTTCTCATTTTATCTATACATATAATAAAATTGTAACTAAGTCAAATCTGTACATTAAATATTTTTTGGAAAATCTTATTGAAATAGACATTATTGATACAGATGCAGAATCTATAGTTTTTAGAATATTTGTCTGTCTGTCTGTCTGTTACCGCATCACGTAAAAACCACTGGAGGGATTATGATGAAATTTGGTATAATCATAGCTGGTTATCCGAGTCAACATATAGGATACTTTTTGCTGGGGGAAAATAACTTATCTCTAAGAAATCTATATTAAACTTTAAAACGTAAGTAGGGACGAACTCGAGTGGAGCCAGGGTGAATCGCTTGTATTGTAAATATGTTGGTCTTCCAATCAGCCAGAGAATTGATAACTTTGAAAATTTAGGTTGGATATATCGTATCCAGGATTATTTTATCGTATGGTATAATTGACGAGTAAACTCGTATTTACCAACCATCCTCGAGCATCATCGAGCGTCCACACCAACGGTGGTACAAATTACGGTGGACACGAAACAATAATATTTATTGTTGGCAGACTAATCTACAAAGTTTGCTTCGGAACAAACAAGATTTGTTTTACGGTCTTGTGTACGGGCCATATGACAAAGAGCCTTTGAGAAATGAGAAGGAAAAGCGTTGGCTCTACATTGACCAAAGTATTGTTTGTGAATAACTATAGTTATTGACTGAAAAAGAATATATTGTTAGAAATTGTTTTTTTATTCCCTTTAAATCTTATTAATAGTAAAAAAATCCAATTAAAATGACATACTTTTTACATTTAAGTCTTTTTAACTAGGACATAGGACTTTTGAAGGATTTTATAAAAAGTGAAGCTCATACAGCTGTGATAGACGTAGATTGATAGTTGTGGTTTGAGTGTCTGAAGTAAGTGTCGCTTCTCTCCTAACAGTATTGAGAACAAATGTTCTAATATTCATATTATTATTTCCAAAAAAAATATCATAACTTAACTGACGTTGAGTAGGTTTTCTAAGTTGTACATTTTTTTTTTAATATTTCTTCAATGAATGTTTTGACTCACTATTGCTACTTGTATATGGTATATTGTCCAAGGTCAGCTTGATACTATTTTTATTGGTAAAATATATAATAATAAATAGGTAGGTTGCCTAATAAACAACAAAATGCTGAATAAAAAAAGTATAAAAAATGTAATAAACTTCATTAACCCATGCCATATAAATCAAGTTATTTTATTTACTATTCTGCGAGTATATATTTTTAATACACGTTTAAAGCTTTTTAGCTTTGGTATATGTATGATGTTGCCATCTAATAAATATTCTTATATTTTATAAAGTCTGTTTCGATATTAGGTATGTTAAAATAAAATTTTATTACTTAGACCCTAATATAATAAAAATGTAAATGTATAAATTCTGTGGAAATAAATAATCCGTTTAATATTTTATATTATAAGCTGTGATTCCGAATCTATAACTGAGATTTATTTTTCAGATAAACTGATGCGCAGTTGAAGATGGAGTGGGATGATGAACAACTGGCCGTTATCAATGGGACGAATCAAACCGAACAAACCTCTAGTTTCTCAGAGCCCAATTCCCTTAACGTGATACTACCTTTAACTATAATATATGGAGTCATTTTTATTGCTGGAGTTTTAGGAAACATCAGCACGTGTGTTGTTATTGCCCGGAATAGATCTATGCACACTGCTACGAATTTTTACCTCTTCAGCTTAGCGATATCGGACCTCCTTCTACTGGTATGTGGACTGCCACTAGAGCTGCATAGACTATGGAACCCACTATCCTATCCTCTCGGGGAGGCGTTATGCATATCCGTGGGACTTATCTCGGAGACGTCCGCGAATGCCACCGTGTTAACAATAACCGCGTTTACAGTTGAGAGATACATCGCCATATGCCGTCCATTCATGTCCCATACGATGTCTAAGTTATCAAGAGCTGTGCGTTATATTATTGTAATTTGGGTGTGCGCGTTGTGTGCGGCTGTACCTCAAGCGATGCAATTCGGCATAGTGACTTATAGTGAGAAAGGACAAAAGATTAGTGCATGTACAGTAAAAGGTCATGGAGTGCATCAAGTGTTTGTTATTTCAAGTTTTGTGTTTTTTGTTGTTCCCATGTCTTTGATCACAGTGCTGTATGTGTTGATTGGTGTCAAACTAAACACATCACGTTTGTTGCAACCTGTGAAGAAAACATCTGTGGAAAGTAGCGGTCGTCCTAATGGAACTCTTCGATACAGGAATGGCGCTTCGCAGAGACGGGTTATTAGAATGCTAGGTGAGTGACTTGTGCATATAAAATACTATGAAATAATAAGAAAGAAAAAAGCTTATTTTCGCTTTATTTATTAATAGTAATAATTATTTATTTATTTATTTATTTATTTATTTATATTTATTTATTTATTTATTTATTATTAGCGACTCACTCTCGCTTGGCTCGGGTTTGCCTCTAGACAAACAAAGACAAATTATCCCACGGGAATTCCCATTTTTCCGGCATAAAATGTAGCTTTTTTCTTATTCTGTTGTATGAACTATATTATTGTAAAGTTTCATTAAAATCCAATCAGTAGTTTTTGTGTACTAAGCTGTATAAGTTACTATTGTTTTTTAACTATCCCACGGGAGCTCTTTCTCTTATTTTCCGGGACGAAAAGTATCTAAGATGTTGATATAAAGGATATAAAGTATCACCTTGCAAAATTTTATTTTCATCGGTTCAACAGTTTCGAAGATTAGCCCGTAAAAATAGACAAACAGACAGAGAAACAAAAAATATGAAAAAAAAAACTGGATCAGTTCTATTTCACTTGTTGCATTCCCCTGACTCGGTTTTAAGCATTTTTTTCTATGTACAACCATTCGACCTTTACAGTTTTATTATATGTATAGATAATAATATTAAAAACGATTTGTTAGCAAACTTATATATTTTCTATTTATTGATTTTATTTTACTTAAATATTGCAAGGTTAATAAAATATCTAAGTTATTTTTATTTTTAATCTAATCTCTGTGTGCTACCACGCTCGTGCGTTAACTTCGGTAAAAAAAAAAGGAAATAATTTATGTTACGTTACCTAAAAGTAGAGCAAATTGTTCTTCGACTAGTTTTTAAAGTATTTATATTAGTAAAATGTTAAGTTTGTTTATTTGAACAATTTTAAGCTGAATGATATTATAAAATTCATTCGACAGCGTCTTTAATAGTATCTAATTACCTACATAACACCTAGAGCATTATATGTAGCTTTAATATTACTCTTCTACACTACTCCAATGAATTGTTATGCAATCTTCGTTTACTTTGTAAATGTATAAAGTGTTGTTATTCAAATGACATTGCTTTGAAGGGTAATTTTTTTTCTCGCAAAAACTATATAATATCGAATGGAAAATAATAATATAATAACACTGCCATGCAAAGTGATAACAGTCACGTAACTCACTATCAGTACCCATTCGATTATTATGATACTAGCCTTCACTTTGTTTTCGCATCTTTAGATAACTTGTAAAACTATTAGAGCTCTGCATATTTGCCATGTACATATGTATTGTTTTCATTTATTTACAACATATTGATAAAGCAACCAAGCAGCTCTTTATAGTACTAGAGCAATTTTAATACACTAAAGTTTTTAATAAGTGAAGTGAGCAGGAAGATGTTTACTGTAGCAGCGTCCTTTTGAGGTTTGCGTAATATTCTCCCGATATTCACCAAAATTGCGTGAGCACAATCGCTCCTTTTACCGATTCTTGATTATGCTGATATCGGTTATCTTGATATTAAAGAGAAGCAATTAAATAAGCTTGAGTAATTCCGAAGTTTTATATTCGATTTATGTTTGCTTTACGTAATTATGACCATGCCTCTGAATTTCGTAAAAAGCTCAACCTCCCTATGCGTCTTCGTAGAAATACTTATATTCTCCATTTTCTTTTCTGTATTCTATTCGATTCGTGCACTCTAAATTATCTTAAAAAGCGTTTTGAATACCTAGGGGATTCCCAATATGGCCTTCTGCCTTTTGATCAAAACCTAATTCTAAAAATCCCTTCCCACTCCTGTTCCTTTTACAGCAATTCATTTACTATTTTGTCTCTATCTTCTCTTTTATTTAATAGCCTGGAGCAAATTTTTGGTAGTAACCCACCTAAGTAGTGTTTGTTAATTGTTTTATTGTTTAAAACAGGTATTTTGTCTGGAAAAAAGTGAGGGGTCCACCACATAGATCAGAATTTCCTACTATTATTAGGTGTTTTTTACGTTATTAAATATATACATATTTATTGAAAATGTACTTAATAAATATATTCTCTCATGTATTTCTGGATCATATATGTAATTGTATTATCCATACAAATATTTATCTCCTTTCAGTTAACACAAATGTCACCTTCAGCACCACTATTTAACTCGCATTGTCTCGACATAGACAGAATGTGGAAGAGATAAAGTGAACAGTTTTCTGGTGGTGTTAAATGCTAACGTAGTATTTCTTATATAAAATTTATACATTTACCTATGTATGTAACAGCTCACACTTAATAAAATTAGTAGATATTATTAGAGGCAAATGATAAAAATACATATTATAATAGACTAGTGACTTATCCTCGCTCAGCTTGGGTTCGTCCCTACTTATATTTTAACGTTTAGTATAGATTTCTCAGAGATGAGATATTTTCTCGCAGTAAAAAGTATTCACTGTTGGCCTGGATAACCAGCTACCATCGTACAAAATGTCATCAAAATCCGTCCAGTGGTATTTCCGTGATACGGTCACAGACAGACAGACAAACTTTATTATACACTAGTAAAACCCGCGGCTTCGCTCTCGCTAAAACTACAACAAAAAAACTTTAAAAAAGTAGGTTTCATACAAATTTTCATCCCTTATTTTATCCCTTATGGGCTGAATTGCAAAAAACGCCAAAAACACGTATTTATTTAATTGTATTGAAGAGCATTAATACCAAGTTTCAAGAAATTCTGATCATAAATATTTTTTGGGTTGTGTTATAACGAGTATTCCCGTGGGAATGTGATAATCTCCCGCGGTAGAAAGTATCCTATATGTTGACCCGGATATCCAGCCAACATCATACCGAATTTCATCAAAATCCCTCCAGTGGTTTTTCTGTGATGCGGTAACAGACAGACAGACAGACAGACACACAGACAGACTGACAGACAGACATTCGGTCTCTGTATCGATAATAAAGTCTATTTCAATGAGGTTTTCCAAAAAATATTTAAGGTTTTACTACAGATTCGACTCAGTTAGAATTTTATTATATGTATAGATGTGTCAAGATTTTTCCATTATTTACTTATAACAGTCTTAATTATAAAAATTATAATTTGTGCAGTTATATTGCTGGCTGCATTGTTGTTTGTGTAAATTATTTATGTCATAATATTAATTTTTTAGGTTATTGGTTGCTATACATGGTTTTATTGCTTTATTTCGCAGTGGCGGTGGCGCTATCATTTTTCCTCTGTTGGGCACCCTTCCACGTGCAAAGACTGATAGCAATTTATGGGAAAAATTTGGAGCATCCTACCGATACATTTTACCAGGTACGATATTGAAATAGTAAAGTTTAATATTATATTTTAATTAATAAACTTACAAATATTTTAATATTAATTTTTAACTCATAAACAATTGTTGCAAATAATAATATTATAATATTCTACAGATCCTACGTGATAAAAGTACTCTGTTACTGTTAAGCGTTGTTGCGTGAAAGAAGGACAAATTAACGAACACTTTTACATTTATTCTATTAGTATGAATTAATTAAATACCTTAATTGAAATGAAAAATCTAATTAAAAAAGAAAAGAAACCCAATTGCGTAAAAAGCTATTTAAAAAGATGGAAAAATATGACATTGTAGCATGTAAAATGGAAATTCTTTTTTCTTAAATTAAAAATATACCTAATCATTATTATTATTCACTTTGTGTCTGCCCCATTAAAAAGTTGCTAGATTTAGCATAATAATTGCAGATTTAGCAGCAAACTATGAATCTAATGGCAGTTTTAAAATGTAATATTCCTTTGGTTTTAATGGTTTTATTTTGCATGAGCACAAATCTTTAAAATATAATTTTCATGAAAATGATAAATCGCATTTTTTTATTTAATAATACGTGATGTGAATATTTTATACATAAATTATTCATATCAATTCACCCTTGAGCTTGAATTTTGATCGACTTCAAAAAGAAAATATACTCAATCCATCTGTGGTTTTGCATTGTATGCATTTTACGCTGTTTCTTCATCGATTGTTAAATAATTTTTTACAATTCATTCTTTAATGGTTATTGATTTTGAGGGTAGTTGCATATAAATACTAAAAAAAAATATTTTCATGGCGGAACAATCAAATAATCACTTTTAAAGCATTTTGTAGTCGGCATGCCTTTCGTTTAGTAAACTAAATTTTTAAAAAGAAACTTGAAAGATATATAATTCTTCATTTCAAAACATTTTGTTGCAAAAACATACATGGGAAGATAAAATTAACCTCACATTTATAATATATTGTAGAATACATATAAAGATTTTATATTATTAATTAATTATATAATTTTATACTTATACATATATATTTATACATTATATAATTTTATGGGCCATTTAATAGTTATTAATTGATTCCTTTTGTTATATAAATTGGTTTGCTGCTGTTAATTGGTTTCAGTAGGCATAATTAAATTAATGTAAGTAGGTAACTACATAGTTGAGATAAAATTAATGTCAAATAAAAAATTATTAAATGCTACTTGTTGGTTGAAGCTAGTTTCGCACAAGTTCGAACCTAATATGAATGATTCTTTTCGATAAAACAAAAATAAAAAGAGTCTTAAAAATTAAGCTCTTTATTACTTTCTTAGATTTACGCTAATATTTAGCCTTGTAGCTTACCATGGAACTAGATGGTGCTGTGTGTTAATGTCCCAACATATTATACAGGGTGGATTTTTGAGACGGGACAGTTATATATATATATATATATATATATATATATATATATATATATATATATATATATATGTACATATATTTTAAATTAATACACATTCGTCACCATGTTTTCTGTAAAGTATTAGACGTCGGAAACCAAAAATCAAAAATAAATCCGCGAAAAAATGCGAAATGATAGTTTTGTTCTAAAAAACATTTTTTTTTTATGGGGACCTTCTTTATTATATTTGCTATTAATAAACCTACGTTGCCTGTTCGTCCCTCCGTCCGTTCGTCCGTTTTTTAAGCCCTGTCGTAAAAAGAGGGGCGTTATAAGTTTGACGTCGATGTCTGTCTCTGTGTGTGTGTGTGTATCTGTACGCGTGCGCGTGCGTGTGCACGTGCGTGTAATTGTGTGTTTGTTATTACTCAAGGTTCTACACTTTAGGCACCGAAGACGAACCCGAGCGAAGCGAAAGTTAGTAACAAATATGTGTATTATTTATGCTCCTATGTAATACAAATATTATTGAAGTCCTGAGTGTATATTTCTTGTAAAGATATGCATAGGTCATGGAGTACCGAGTAGACGTTTTAAACCAGAAAAAACGCCTTAACAGTCGTATGCTCAAATGATAATTTTTGTAAGATTTCAGTTTATGGCATGCCTTAAGGTTATCTATTCAAATCTTCCTAATTACTTGAGAATATCCGTATATTAAACAATAAATTTATTATTATAGAATTTAATTATTATAGAACTAAGTTTCAAAATTTGTAAATTTTACGTTAAAAAATAAGAAGGTGTTTTAGAACAGATAAAAGTACCTACAGAGTAATTTCATAATTAGTAGATTTGCATAATCGTTTGTATATAATAATAAAATATATTTTTTGATTAGTCTCGTGGATAGTATCTATGACTTCAAAGTCGGCGATAGGCCGACTTTGAAGGCCCAATCGTAGTCTCAACGAGTGTCTATTGAGAGTGGTAGGGATATAGAGAGTGCACGTGTGCACGAGTGTTTATGCGCATAGTACTTGTGCACTATAATATCTCCTGCTATATTCCAAAGGTCAGTCTCAGTGGTGAGTTTTGGTCTTCATCGCCGAAATCGACCAAAAAGGGATTTATTATTATGCATTTGAAAAATACTGGTTCGTTTCATTTGGTATACTAAGAAATAAAAGCAAAGCCTTTTTTTAATTGCAACGAAGTTTTTTGTCTGTACGACATACACGGCACAATTGACGAATGAGAACTTGATGATAAAAAAGTGTAATATTTCGACCGTCACGACACTTTTTATTATTTACTAGCAACAAGCCCTCGCTTCGCTCGGGTTCGTCCCTAAGTTGATTCCCCAAACACACTTTTATCTCCATTTTCACCCCCTTAAAGGATAACTTCTAGAATAAAAAAATCATATGTTCTTTCCAGGGTATCAAACTACCTTCTTACCATATTTAATTTAAGTCAAAGCCATAAGTGTAAAGTAATGTATGTTGTAAGAAATTCTTGTGCACTCTGTGTAGGACATTCTTCGATGAGCTTCAATATGTACAATGTACGTTGCTTGATGTTTATGATACCCTAGTACTCGTGACAATTCTTATAACATAATTTAGGAGCCAAGGGTATACAGCGAAAGTAACTTTGTCCTACCGTGTGTCCCACGATGCCTCTCGACTTTTTATTTGCAAATAAAATACTAATGTTGATCTGTATATAATTCTGTAATAGTTTAGTCTGCATCTTGTAAATATTTTAGATAAAAATATATGGTGTAACATTTTTTTTAATTATTTAAATTAACTTCAATAAGTATAAAAGATGTTAATTAATGTAGAGGTAATATTATTTACATTTCCATGTTATGTTAGGCGGACCATGAACTTTATTGTTTAAATTATCATATTAAGCATATTAAAATAGAAGATATTATATATTTATTATTACAATCTATGATATCAAGAAGTACACATACCTAACCTTTAAAAACTCTATATTCTTTTAATTTTAAGGTAAAAATAAAAATTAATATATATTTCGTTTTCAAAATCAAGAAGAAACTGTATTATTAAGAGACGTTTTGAGAGAGACATTTTGACTGTGATTTTTCGATTTAATTTTTGACGTTCTTATTCAGAGAAATTAAACTCTTCGACAATTTAGACTTATTGTATGATGGAGAATAATTATTAATATAGTTCATAGCGGCCTCGCTTTTCGCGTATTTTCATTATTAATTGAAATAAAGCCAAAATTCTGAAGTTTTTAATAAAATGCGCGATGACATTTTTTCGAAAAAATGAAAAATATATAATAATATCTCGTATACAGTGGTTGAGTTTATAGCGGTCTCGGAATTAGAAAATATGTATTGGATTTCTACAGAAAAAAAACCTTTTTAAATTCTTTAAAACTACTAAAAACGTTCAGAATTAGCTGTAAATATATCCTTACAGCATTAATATTATTAAATAAAATGTATATCAAAATATACATCAGTTCAAAAGAAACGTAATAGCATACTTTTTTTAAAGTAATTTATTATAAAACTTTACATAGAAGTAATTACAACTGCAGAAAATGCTAGAAACAGCGATGCGTCGGCCGCTCGAACTCAATACCATAGAACTCAGTACACTTTGTGATAGGCCTCTTAAAGTCTTTTTATTTTAAACAACTTGTGATGTGTTACTCAAGCTTATGTTGTTCCTTAATTATGACAAATACCCTTCGTTTACATTGAAGCAAAATTATGAAAATGTTTCCACGCACAATTAAATTTCTAAAGGAAGTGAAGCTTAATGAAGCGCACATTTTAGTTTGTAAGAAAGGGAATTTATTTTTTTGACTTACGTACTACAAAATTAAGTGAATACGAAAATCGCAAAAAACTAATCAGATATTTTTTTCTCATAAATTTATTGATTATGATTACCGGTTTAAAGTGAATTAATATATGTGAAATATATACTTAATATTATAAAGAGGCAGAATTTTTTTGTTAGTTTAAATGCGCTAACCTCCACTACTAATCCGATTTAAAAAAAATATTTTCGCATTAAATAGCCCGTTTATTGAGGAAGGCTATAGGCTACATGTATTCATATATGTGAAACAATGTCAACATTTTGTAATAATTTAGTTTTGGTTGGTTGTAATAGTTTGGTAATAGTAATCACCAGTCGAATATAATTACGGTTCGGATGTAACACAATAAACTATTTTATTGTGGAAAAATAAAAAAACATCCAATTAATTTCAACTCTTTTCTTATGTGATTTCTATAAATGCTGTTTGGGTACAATTTACTTAACCAATATAATGTTGACATATTAGTGTTGTTTGTTCGAAATAATTATATCTGTTAAATCATTGTAGTCCGGTCAAATTAGATATTTCAAATAACAAATACTCCGACAGAGCTGAATTTTGAAAGAGACTTTGGGTTCACTATAGTTTGTCAGATAAATCATAAAAACCATTTGCACCCCCTTTTCCAAGATGGCGGCCGTGGGACAAGGGTTGCAGCCCCACAAACTTGTATTTAACTTTACACTAACTCCTCCTTGATATCTAAAAAATAAAATTGCGTCCTCTGACAAACGCAACCCCAAATGTAACTTTTCAATGGACTAATCGATCCCATGTGTGTTATAAAAAGGTAATCAAGGTCAAAGCTTAAAATTCTCGGTTTTTTGAATTATCTTGAAAACGATAAGTTTTACCAAAATAAAGGCTAAACAAAAATTGTATATCATAAAATTATATACAAAAATGGTCATAATATTTGTTTCCGTGACGATCACCATTCTTAAGATATAGCGTTTCTAAAATAAATAAAAGTTACATTCTATATGATATGCACATATTTCCACACCGCCTGTGAGGTAGTGTACTTAGCGCGTTTTTTTGACGTGGTTTCCCCGGTAGGCCTACTCCACGATCTGTAATTTAAAAATTCATTGAAGTCACTTGAAAAAAGCACGTATATGAGCGTCGCCACGTAGACAATAGAGTGGGCAGATGTTGATCAAGGCCATGCTGGTAGAAGGGACTGGCTAAGAGACTGAGTTTCTTTTGAGTGTATATTCTCAGAATTGTATATTTTATACATATAAGAGACACAAATAGCCATCTTCATTTATACTAAGTGTCTGACTATGTATATATGTATGTACGTGGCATTTGTGTGCAATCATGTAGAATGTAACACCTTCAACTTTTAGAATCGCGATATCTTAGGAATGGCGAGTGTTACGAAAAAAAGTATTACGACCATTTTTGTGGATAATTTTATGATCTGTCGGAGTTTTTGTTATTTGATCACTATTTTGTTTAATTATTATGTCTAATTCGACCAGACTATCGTACCGCAAGCTGTCACGCCAGTTCAACAAACTAGTCATTCTGCTTTAGTCGATCGCAATTAGGCTTATACCTTAGAACTCAGCTATAATGAATGCATTTGGCTTATTTTGATTTTAAGAATTTCTTATACTAATAACTAAAACGTTTACCTTTTATATCTTACGCTAACGTTTTTTTAAAGGGTTGTCTCATGAAAATGATGCTACTTCTAGTATAGTACATCCCTTTTGCCGCTATATTTATTTTCTCTCTCCAGAATAACTCAGTTTCTATATAAAATATAGTGACTTACCCTCGCTTCGCTCGGGTGCGTTCCTAGGTACATTATAGATACGAGTATGAATAGTTATTGCGAGTGTACCTTAGGAGAAAGACTTATGCTATTGCAGATTTTTCTGTCGGGCTAATTAAGTCTTACAATTTTCTAGTACACTGTTTTGATGTATCTTTTAAGGTTTAGCCAGCGTTAGACATTACTAAGGCCGACTCGACAGAACCAGTTCTTGTGTTCTTCCGTGGGAATGAAAGATTTTCTTATAGTAATAGGTATCCTAAATGTGGACCAGAGTAATAAGTTATTAATACACAAAATGTAGTTAAAATTGCTTCAAAACTTTTTGCGTGAAACGTGCACATCGATTTCGCTAAGTTACTGTTTTATTATGTTTAAGTAGGTTTTGTGAGTGTACCTTAGCAGGTAGACATATGCTATTTTAGACTTTTTTGTAGGTTTTTTAAGGCCTACAATTTTTAGTACATTGTTTAGGCATATTTCTTAAGGTTTAGCCAGTGTTAGCCAAATACATTGCTAAGGAAGACTTGAAAGAAGCTTGTTAATAATAAAAAGTTTTATATAAAAAATCTTGTATTAACAACTTCAATAACTATAACAATTATTATTTTCTTAAACTAAATATTAAAAAAATCCGATATTTGTATTTTTTGTGGAGATCTGATACTAGAAACTTAGATCTTTTTAATTTGTGGATGCGGGTAAACTTTTTAGTTTATGGTATTAAAACCCCCCCCCAAAAAAAAAAAAAAAACATTCAAATTCATTCATTATTCATTTCCGTTCCGTCATTTTTCATTTATAAGGACTTATTGCATTCGACTATTCTAAATTTATCAAACATTAAGACTGATAAGGACATACGAAAATAAATGTTAATCATAATCATTTGTTGATGATATTCAATTTTGCCATTTAGTGTGAAAATTTCGATATTTAATTTTTGTAACCAAGTTGAATGTCCTTATAATAAATTTGTCTCTTAATTTATCTAATTAATTTATCTTTTATTGTTCTCAGGTGTATATAGTTCTGACTTACTTATCAGGAGTTCTTTATTTTCTTTCGACTGCGATCAATCCGTTTCTATACAACATCATGTCAAATAAATTTAGAAACGCTTTCAAGGTGAGTTAACAATTTGTAACTTTACAATATTATTTAGATAATATGTTATATAAAATATTACCGTGACATTGTGATAGTGGAATAAGACTAATCAAATAAATCTTCAAGTTTAGCTTTTTATATATTAGTTTAGTACATAATATATCATACTTTTGACTGATCAAAAGCGTAATTTTTTATTTAATTTGAATTATATTACTATTACCTTTTACTACGGAGTTCTTAATATTCAGTGTTAGAGCTATAGTCAAAGGTAAACTAGAAATATGTGATAATTGATTCTCTACAAAACACCGTCTCCACTGTAAATGGACTCTATAATATAAGGAATCTCTTCTAGAGATAAGTCTATTTTTGTCTATGTGATTTTACAAGCAATGTATGTACTATGTGTGTTGTTTTACTTAAGTGCAATAAAAAAGTTGAGTTGAGTTTTTGGTCTAAAACAGTCATAAGTCACAATCAGTTAGCACAATTATGTCTAATGTTATATATTTAAACGAGCAATTCTTGTATATTTATATCTTTATATCTTTATTTATTTATACCAGCGATCTCGGAAACGGCTCTAACGATTTCGCTGAAATTTGGTATATGGGGGCATTCGGGGGCGACAAATTGATCTAGATTAGTCTCATGTCTGGGATAACGCGTGTTTTCGAGTTTTCATGCAGTTTTCTTTGGCATTATTCTACGCAGAATATGGTCAATAATTTCTTACACTCGGATGTAAGCATCGTGGTCAAGCGGACAAGGCGCAAGTTAGATAACACATATGCCCGGGATCGAGTCCCGGGGCTGAATACAAAGTTTTTACTTTTGTTTTTTTTTGTATTTATTCAAGTTTTAAATTTTTTTATCTAAAAATACGATGTAACAAAATAGAACTCCGAGTGAAGCTCGGTCGCCCAGGTACTTAAATATTTATTAGTGTTAAAAAGCCAGCAAGAAGTATAAATTTCATTTTATGCTTCTTATGTTTATAGTAATTATGGATAATGAATCTCTGTTGCTACTATCTATTTTTGCGTATGTGTAGGCATTGTTTAGAACCACTCAAAGAAATATATTCAGCTATGCCAGTGTCGTCAAATGATGGAAATAAAATTATGTTCTGTATCGAATTTTAAATGTGGAAGAAGGACGCTGTTTTAAAGTCATTTTATAAATTACGTTTACTTGTATAAGTTCACATTTTAAGATATTATGTAAATTAGTTTTAGCACGTTGTATTGTATAATATTATAGAATATCGTGGTAATTAAAAATTTTAAATTTTGTACTCTCACCTTAATTATTGTATTTATAAATTTCATTTTTAGTGTAATTCGATAGGTTGTGAGTGAGGTAAGTTAAAGGTAAGTTACACGAAATTGTTTCTTGTAAATTAGTTTTAATGATTGTTTTAATGGTTTGCATAGAGGTAGTTACATAATAGTGTAAGTTGTATTTTAGTGTAGTAATGAAGTACAATATCGTATTACATTTCAGATAGTCAATAGTTAAGATAAGTATAGTAAACAGATAAGTATTAAATTTTAAGTTAGCTTAGCAAAAAAGCGAAAATTATCAAAGTAAAAGTTACTATTCTTTCTTTCCATCTGCTTGATATTTTCTTGTAATTTATCATGTTTATCACTTACAAAGTGTATGTCGATGCAATGTTCCATCTTTTGTTTTTAATCACTTCCAAGTTACTATATAGCTGAAGAAATTTACCATTCCGCTCCTGTCTAAGGTCAGTAGACATGAACATATAATATATTCCCTTTGGGATTTAATTTTCTCTGTAAACTTCATATCATGTCTACGCTTGCTACGTGAAGTAATTCTTATACCGTATCAGAGAGAGTATTTACGTTTGGTTCAAAAGTGCCGTGCGAGACTGTGTCTTTGCTTGGTACATTCCTTGGTGGGACACTTTTAAAGGCATATTGAGGTTTATTTAAATGCTATGCATTGTTCTTAGTTTATTATTATGTTAGCGTTACTAACTATGCTATGATTAGTCACGGTAATCGATGAGGATTTAAGTGTTGTTATAATGTCGATTCGTGTCCCGAGTAGCAGCGGCGACAGCCAATCGCACCGAGCGTTTTACCGGCGGAGCTACGAAATGTTTAGAACTTGCACGCGAGGGCCGGTCCTTGACCGTAGCACAGGTGCTTTGTTCAAACGCTGACACTGGAACATCTCACAAAATACATACTCGAATGGGTAACGTTTTTAGTACTATCATTGGTCATCTTGTGGGTAAATAGTAGAATAATTCGAACATAGAGAATACAGCGTATGCAACAATTACTTTTTAATAATTTTCACAATAATTATCTTAAACGAAACGTTGGACAGTTCCTAGTGGAGAGGTCTTGATCTCGGCTCGGCTCGAAGATAAGTAACCGACCCTCAAGCACCCTCAGCACGAAGTTCGCCGAGTGTCGACGATATTGCCGACGGTGCTGCCATCGGTGCTGCCATCACTCGGGTGTCATGCCACGCTTCGTTTAGCGACTGTGTTCATGACCGTCTCCGACATATATATTAGCCGCGCAAATCAATATTACAGCCCCCGTTAGTAAGATCAGACAACACGTTAGCGTCCGACGACAGCGATAAAGCCGAATGCCTAGCGGATAGTTTAGAATCGCAATGTTCGCCCAGCAATCAACCTTGTGACCCGGGTCACGTATCTAACATCGACTCGGAGGTCAACGCGTGGGCCGCCATGCCCCCATCGGGCGAACCGCTTCGCCCGACGTCGATAGATGAAGTCGCGTCGATTATAAAAGGTTTAAACCCGAAGCAGGCCCCGGGGCCGGATCGTATCACTAACAAAATAATTAAATCACTACCGAGACAGTTCGTTTCTCTGTTAGTACTGATTTTCAACGCCCTTTTACTAGGCTGCTCCTTTCCAGACGAGTGGAAAGAAGCCGTAGTGATAGGTATCTGAAAGCCGGGCAAACCTAGCAACTTGCCCTCCAGCTATAGGCCCATTAGCCTCATAAGCGCGCTAGGTAAGGTTTATGAAAAAATCATATTAACCAGATTACAGGACGTAGTAACGTCTAAGTCCCTGCTTCTTAACGAACAATTTGGCTTTAGAGCCGAACATTCGAGTGTTCATCAAGTGCACCGCTTAACGGAGTACTTATTATCATACAAAGAGCGTTCCAGACGTAGATGTAGCTCCGCGGCTATCTTCCTCGACATAGCGAAAGCTTTCGACAGAGTGTGGCACAACGGCTTATTATATAAGCTTCGAAGCGCAGGTGTGGCAGACAGACTCAAGCACATCATACGGGACTATCTGTCGAATCGCAGCTTCCGCTTCAGAGTGGAGGGAACACTGTCCTCCTCCCGCCCGGTCCGCGCAGGCGTCCCTCAGGGCTCTCTGCTCTCGCCCTTACTTTACGCGCTTTACACAAGCGACATGCCCTCCACGTCCAAAGTAGAACTCGCGCTGTACGGAGACGACAACGCGATATATACCTCCTTCAAGTCTATGGACGTCATACACTCGCGCCTCCAGCACGCGGCGGACGCCATTGGCGAATGGTTCCGCCTCTGGAGGATGGAGGTAAATCCCGAAAAGAGCGCAGCGATTTTCTTTCCTCTGAGGAAGAGGAACGAACCCGTAGGTAACATCCGCCTCTTAGGCAAACCCATTCCCTGGACAACCCAGGTCAAATACCTAGGAGTCATCTTCGACAGCAAACTGTCTTTCAAGCCGCACATACGCGAAGCCCGTAGAAAGGCTCAATTCATTTCGAGCAGGCTATACCCGCTCATATGCAAGAAGAGTAAACTGTCGCTTAGGAATAAGTTGACACTTTATAAAGCTTGCATCCGTCCAGTTATGACCTATGCCAGTGTGGCCTTCGCGCACACTAAGCTCGACAGCCTTCAGGTTATGCAAAACAAATTTCTACGCACCGCGACAGGTAGTCCGTGGTACGTGAGAAACATCGATCTACATAGGGATCTCGAACCCGTCTCTATAGTGAAATTCGTAAAAGATTCCGCTACAAAATATTTCGAAGGCGCCACGAAGCACCCGAACCCGTTAGTGGTGCGCGCCAGCACATATACGCCGCGTCAGAACGATCCGCGCTCTAGACGCCCGCGCAACATACTCACCGATCCCGACGACGCTATAACGTTAGCGAACGCCGCGTATTTCAATACACGAACTCGGCTGCGTCGTCGCCGGCGACGACGCAGGCCGCCGAGATTCGTCATCCCTCGGCCGCGACCGGGAGCGGTCGGGACCCTCGTAGAAGTCCGCACTAACGCGGTCTTAACACACTAGTAATAACAATTACACTCATTTTCACACATTACGCACTCCACTTTTGGTAATGGTAATGTATAAAATTTGTCTTATTTAATTTAATTTCATTTAAATTTTTATGCTTATTTCATTTTCGATGACGCTCATGCGTCATCACTCTCTTTTCCGTGCCGTCAAATAGACTGATTCACTAGCCCGTCCCCCCCTCCTCGGTGACGCTGTAAAGGCCCATAGGACTAACAGCAGAATATCAATTTGATAATAAGTAATAAGTAAGTCAATATTACAAAATGTTCTCTTTATTTCAATGGTATTTTTTTTCAATGATAAGAAAAATCACATTCCCACGAAAAATATAAGTTATAAAGAATATAAAAATGAAAAAAATATATGTAGCCATTGTTTTCATATAGTAACACAGATGATATATGTGAAAAAACTAATTTATGAGTAAAAAAATGTATGTAAAAATTAATATTACATCTATTGTATTGTATTGTATTTAGCCCTTTTAATGTCCCACTGCTGGGCACGGGCCTCCCTTCAATACGAGGGGAATCAGGCCATAGTCATCCATCATATAATCAACCACGCGGGCCAAGTGCGGATTATACATATATCTATACATATAATAAAATTCTAACTAAGTCGAATCTGTATCTCACGGGAATACACGTTATAACACAACCCAAAAAATATTTGTGATCAGAATTTCTTGAAACTTGGTATTAATGCTCTTCAGTACAATTAATTGATACGTGTTTTAGCGTTTTTTGAAATTCATCCCATAAGGAGATAAAATAAGGAATGAAAATTTGTATGAAACCTACCTTTTAAAAGTTTTTATGTTGTAGTTTTAGCGCGAGCGAAGCCATAAGTTTTGTGTGGGTATTTAATATTTTAAAATAAAAATTATTTTAAAATATTAAATATAAAATTTAAGAAATGAAAAAAATTTGTGGCTTTTTTTTATTAGGAATTTTCCTTCGCTTTTTGAATCTTTTTTTAGATTTGACAAATCTCAATTAGTTTTTGAGATATTTGCAAAAAACTAAACCCCCTTTTTTATTTTTACTTAATTGTTTATAACTTTTGTAATATTTGCAAGTGAAACTTGATTTTTTTCAAAAATCATCTACATGCCATTCCGAATCGATTGACACCTCATTCATATTTTTCCGAGACGAAAAAGTTGACCTAAAGTCTTGAAGTTGAAGTCTTGTTGACTAGACTATATATATATATATTATATATATATATATATATATATATACATATACATATATATATATATATATATATATATATATATATATATATATATAAATACAAGTATACAATAAGAATACAATAATTATTATAATTTGAATTTTAACTTAATAATATGATTTTTTTGCAGACTGCTTCTATAATTTTTTACTTTATGCATAATTATAAAATAATAGCGACTCACCTTCGTTAGTAGGTATGGAATAGATAGACTATATATTTGTATATATATACAATATACATATACAAAGGTATGATGTGTTTATAATTTATATTCCTTACTTGAGAAATAATTGATCCCCCATACAAACTTTTATCCCCATTTTTACCCCTTTAAAAGATGACTTTCAGGGTAAAAACTATCCGATGTCCTTTCCAGGGTCTCAAACTACTTTCATATTACGTTTTATTTAAATCGGTTTCGTGTTTTTTTTAGTTTATCCATTACAAACAGACATATAAAGAAATACAAAAAAACCTTATTAAAAAAATAGTATAGTCAAAGTTAACCTCGAAAGTTAATAAATGTATACGAACCTAAACAATGAGTAGCAAACTGCAAAAATGTATAAAAATATTACATAAATACGGGACAGATTCGTGCCCAAAGTTTCTATTATTTTGGTTGTTAAAATCTGATATATACTTGTCAGTTTAATTTCTATTCATATAAGCATTTCGAAAAAGTTAATAGCTTACTAGCATTGCCCGCGGCTCTACCCGCGTTCAGATGACCAAAAACCAAATTCTTAGGTTTTACATATTAGTATACTCTTTTCATAGCGCACTGCATGATTGGTAAATAATGGCGGTGATTGACATTGCCACAAAGGTTCTTCCTTTAATCTCATATTTGATTTAGTAATATTGCACATTTTGTTTCAACAATAACATTTATAGCATGTTAATACTTCTGTTTTGTTTGGTTACTTTTAGGTGATAAACTCTCAAATTACTGAATCAATTTTAATCATTTATTTACTAACAGCTATTGATTAATTTATATTTAACTGATTATTTAAATATTAATATAATTATACCTGACATAATAATAACTTTTCTTAATGTTAATTTGTCGCGAAACAAGGATGAGGTAGCATTAATTAGTAATATTTTCTGAAACGATTTTCAAATGAAAGTGTTGGGGAAAGTGAGAATTACCGAAGTCCATAATTAAGGTAAATAAGTAAATAATTCTAAGCAAATGTTTTTTATTATTTTATTTGGCTCGCCTAATATGATTAAATCCACCTTTTAAGAAATAGTGACAAATAAATCTGAAAAAGTTTAGGTTTAACAGTTTCTAAAATACTTTTCCATAGTTTTTGAGATATGGAATATTTTTAGTTAACCGCTTCGTCAGTTTAACAACCATAAGCTTGTTTACCATAAAATGTTAAAAAAATAATATGAGACGAATTTATTTTTCGGTTGATAAAATGAGGCGATATTGTGGAAAGTAAATATTATTCGTATTTATTTTAGTGTTATTCTAACAAAATACGTACCTAAGTAAGACAAACAATACAGTATTTTGCTATACGGAACCTATAACGCGCGAGTTGGACTTGCATTTGCCCAATTTTTATATTAAAAGATAGAAGATAACAGTTTCGGTGGTGTAGTGACTCGCATGTACGGCTGCACACCCGGAAGTCTTGGGTTCGAATCCCGGGTCAGGCCAAGTTTAGTTACTGAGTTTTCTGTATTGTAAGCTTTAGTAACAGCTCGGTGTTGAGAAGTTTTTGAATTTTATTATATGGATAGATAGATAATATGTTACGCGCCGCTAGTTTAGTCGAAGCCATCAAGCGCTTTCGTAAAAAATCTGTGGCGTGTTCATCTATGCAGGTGCCAGGCAGGTAGGAAAAGTATGACGACGAATATATTTTGAATTTTTTGTCGGGACATATAATTTTCTCTTGTGTGCATAAATTTTATTAATTATTGACAATATAGCAATTAACACAGAAAAAGTGTTTTATTGTTTTACAAATAGGTATGTATATAGTACCAATTTACTTTATATTTTGTTTACCATCCCAGCCACTTTGTATATTATAGTTATAATTCAAAGTCAAAATTCAATTAGAATAACGATGTGTATTGTGCGTAGTAATCAAATATTTTACGTTCAGTACATTTTAAAAAATGGCCGATAGAGAGACAGAAAAAAATAGATGTTTTTAAAAATCAGGATAAGTGCGAGTCTGACTTACAATGTTTACGACTTAAAAGCATATATTTATACATACATAGACTTACAATGTCGTATACATTTAAACATACCCCACACCACAAATGTTTTAGACCCTCAGTTACATGTATAGAGTGCAACCCCTATTTTTTATTTTTCATAATTTGACTAAAGCATTGTCTAAAGGTTCACTATCAAGCCTATTTATAAAATTTCAATCATAAACCACTAATAGTCTCGGATTAAATTAGCTGTGACAGACGGACAGACAGCCATGACGGGCATGATGAAATTATAAGAGTTCCGTTTTTGCGTTTAGGCTAAGTAACCCTAAAAAAAGTACAATAAAGTTAAAATTTGAATAATTTACGCATCAAGTTTTTGCATTAGGTACGAGTAAAATGATAATACCATTAATTAACACATTCAATAACAAATATTGTATTTATTAGAATTTATTAACTTTACGAACGTGTTATGTAGAATTAGTTTATGTTAAAATTATTTTTACATACAACATTTTAACATATTTAACATGTTTATGTAGTGTTTATACATATTTGTATTTATGTATATTTTATGCTTATATATTATATATGGCAACTTACGATTCTCCCTTATCATTTAGGGGTATGAAAAATAGTTTTCGTTCTATACTCAGACCTTCTGAATATACACACAAAATTTAATATGAATCTGTCAAGCCGTTTCGGAGGAGTTTTGTTACAAACACTGTAACACGAGAATTTTATATATTAGAAGATATAGCGTGTATATATATTTGTATGTTTATATATTGTATTTATTTATTTTGTTTTACATATGTTTATGTATGAGTTGACTAGAAGAGATCTCTTATAGAGATAAGTCCACCTTTATCCACGTCATTTTCTATGTATTTTTTTTATTACTTGTTTAGTGTAATAAAGAATATATAATATATAAATTATAACTGCTCGTTTTCGCCTAATGGTCGAAACTCAACCATAATCATTATTGAAAATATGAGGGAAACATATATGAATAAAAATTATCAATTAAAAAAAACTGTTTCGGATATTATTTTATTGATAACACAAAAGCTCGTCAATAGTTACTAAAAAGAAAAGGAAAGAAAATCGGTTGACAAACAGACGAGAAAAAGGTCTAAACTGTTTTATTAGTATGGCGGCGGAGAGTCTATGAATTTTTGACATACATATAAGAGACTAGTAAAACCCGCGGCTTCGCTCGCGCTAAAACTACAATAAAAAAAACTTTAAAAAGGTAGGTTTCATACAAATTTTCATCCTTTATTTTATCTCTTTATGGGATGAATTTCAAAAAACGCTAAAACACTTATTTATTTAATTGTATTGAAGATCATTAATACCAAGTTTCAAGAAATACTGATCATAAATATTTTTTGGGTTGTGTTATAACGTGTACTCCCGTGGAAATGAGATAATCTCCCGCGATAAAAAGTATAGTATATGTTGACCCGGATATCCAGCTATCATCATACAAAATTTCATCAAAATTCCTCCAGTGGTTTTTCTGTGAATCGGTAACAGACAGACAGACAAAAAATCTAAAATCTATAGATTCGGCCTCTGCATTGATAATAATGAAATAGAAATAGATTTCAATATGATTTTCCAAAAAGTATTTAAGGTACAGATTCGACTTAGTTAGAATTTTATTATATGTATAGATTATGAGGTAATGGACATGCACCATAAATTCAAATACTTATGGATATTTGGAGGTTTTATATAATATGCATTAGATTATTACAGTTAGAAGAAGCCTAAATGATAATGAACAATGGCTATTTTCATTTTCCATGTACTGGATGGTATTTCTTTTCCCTTGTATATTGGTCGGTAGAAAATTGAAAAAGAAAATAAAGGGCCTTTTTACTTTTAAGACAAAGATAACGGTGGATAATTAGATTCTTCTGATAACGATATTGCTACCTAATCTCATCAGCGTGAATTCAGAATTTGAGGGTTTGATACGCGCAGTGTGAATATTTGTATTGAATTGTTATATCATCGATCATAATATGTCCTTCCCATATATTTTAAGATATGATTGTAGAATACCTTATTATCTAAGCCTCTAGATTTTTTTAGTAAGACATCTATAGTGTATACAGTAGATATACATTTACTAATGTATGCATACCTAGATAGAAATATATTTTCAAAAGCAATAAATCTCTCAGTTTTAATCTTACAGTTTGTTGAATTGTCGGTTTGTTGTTGTTTCATCTTTTTTCATGTGGCATTGGAGTGAAGGATCTACGTGAGTTGCATAGCATGTTGAAGCTGTCGAGTACTTAGACTAATCTTCATTTTCATAAGTAATACTTTTTTTTTATGGTACTCAGTGATAAACGAGCAGACAGTCCACCTGATGGAAAGCGATACCCGTCGCTCATAACACCTACGGTTCATGCACTTAAGTTTTATGTAACAAAACTGCAGAACCGCCGGTACGTTATCACTGTGAGGACTAAGATGTTATGCCTCTTGCCTGTAATTGCGCTGGCTACCTTATCCTTCAAACCGGAACACAACAATGCAATCATTGTTCCTTGGCGGCAGAAATAGATAAGGGGATGGTACCCATCCAGTCGGACTCCTCAGGCTTGACAGAGTCCTACCACCGGTAACTTGTCGTGTATCAATAAAATGAGAACTAGCCAATCATCAAAAAGGCGAGGACTGGCCTAACATTAACAGTGTTTAGTAAAAAAATAATGGTTATCCAAAACAGAATCTAATTACCACATATTACCATACCATACCATACCACAGATACTTTTGCTTAAACTTAAATAAACATCCTTTTCGTTCCTTAAATTTAATGAATAAATCAATTTCCAAAGACCATACTTTGTTTCTTTGGCCCTAAACAGTGAGTAAAATATACAAGTGCAATACTAAATCGACAAAAATCTCCCCTCGACGTAGAGCAGAAGAACTACAATAGATACTTGCGATTCGGTCTGGCCTACATACGTTGTCTTGTGACATTTATTGCAGTCGACGGCACTTATTAGAGTTACGAACGTCCAGAATAAGAAGCGAACTTAAGAGGATTGTGAAGCTAAATAAAAAAAGTAAATTTCCATACAAAAAGCGATAATGTTTTCCCCCCCATTAACATAGTCTAATTTTCATAATTTTTGGAAATGCTGTAGATATAATGAAAAACTAGGTCCGTACGTTTTTATTTTAAAGAAATATTGCGTATGATAGAAGTTATTAGCATCTAAATATCTGTATTTTTGACGTAAAAACTTCCTCGAGCGTTTTTATTTTTTTAATATTAAACTAAACTGAATTACTAAAAAAGGAAAACGTACAGACCTAGATTAAGGTGTACTGAATCTAATGAAACCAAAATTGTCTCATTTCGTAAATGTTTAGGGGGGTAAAAACGTTATCGCCCAAAACAATATTTCAAACAGGAATGTAGGTAATTGCCTCTAAGATTTGCAACTCTCTCTATCGCACCATAAGGGTTGGCAAAGCGAGCGATATGAAACAGATAGCATTTTCTTAAAAACCTACTCGCGCCGTGTATCGGCACTTCACAATCCTCTTAACAGTTCTTAGTAGTAAAATATTACATTCGTTTTGTATTTATATCGTTGTCTTCTAGAGATAGCAATTTTCTGTAAATAGTTTTATGCAATTTTTTATTCTGAGTATTTTAAATATCACAAATATCTTGGATGAAATTATGGAAAAAGTTTCTTATTTCCATGGATACATATTGTGTTGTCGTTAATATAGCGACAACATTTTTTATCTTAATATTTTACCATAATTTAATATTTTTGGGAGTTTTATACAAAACTCTGCCAATTAAGCATCTTTTTATACAAAATTACTCGTACCACCTTTTCGATTTAAGATGAGTTGTTTAGTCATGCATAAATTAATCGTCTAAAAATTTGTTTACCGTAAAATTGTGCGAATCATGATAAATTAGGCATATTGTAGAAAATTAATACCCTATAAATTTATGACTACAGTTATTAAATTAATAACTCAACTATAACAGAATTGTCAATTATATTAATAACATTTAGGTTTAATTTAATTAGAGTGGACGTCTAATACCTATTCATATTTAAATGGATTTGATTAGGATTCTTTTCAGCTGCGAAAATGACCCTATAAGTAATAGAGACCATTAAGCAAAGGAATATTAGCAATTCTAATCTATCAGCAATCCAGGCACCGACTTCCAGGCACTGAAAAGTAAAAAATAACTAAGCGGGGGTTTTCATTTAGAATAAATACATAATCAGATATTTTTGAAGTCGGTGCCAGCCAATATAAATCAAAGCACACCTGGTCACTGGAAGTCGATTTTTTTTTAAAGTTTTTATTTTTCTATTTTTAGTGTGGATGTAATAAGCAGGTAAAAAGATTTAAAAAAAAATTAAGTCATTTATTTCAGACACATTTATTCGGACATGATTAAGCCATTTATTCAGACCCCTAATGACAGTCACAACCCATATAGGTGTAAAGTTCTCATCAATACAAATTAATCAAGCACAAACACCAGGTAATTGCTGTAAATCGTTGAGGAGTTCCCTCGACTGTCTTTCGGGTCCATCATCAGATCGAATCCAGACCTTCATTGAATAGTAGGGCTTTAAAATACCTAATGAAAAAGTTAACAAACGCAATAGTCGCCGCTACAATTTTCAAGGGTTCCCCGCGATTTCTCTGGGATCCCATCATCAGATCCTGATTTTCTTAACATGGTACCACCCTTGGAATATCTCCTTTCCAACAAAAAAAGAATTATCAAAATCGGTTCATAAACGACGAAGAAATCCGCGAACTAACATAAAAAAAATATATACGGTCGAATTGAGAACCTCCTCCTTTTTTTGGAAGTCGGTTGAAAAATCCATTCTAATTTATCGGTTTTTATAAGGTTATGTAAAACTAATATAAAAAACTATTCAATTTTTCCGTTAGGCAAAAAATACAGTAGTAACGGGTCTGTTAACAAGATAGTTTTATTTATTCTAATAAACTCACACAGCTTAGGTACATCTTTATTCAGCCGAACGGACGCAGTTTTACTGTAGATGTAAATTTTATTTATTTATTTTCTTTGTAAAATGCTTACTATTTGGAAAATATTATGAAATCTGGTCTGAGTTTATATTTATAATTAAAAAAAATCAATAGTTCATAGTAAAGGCAATAAATCAAGCTTCTCTCTGTTCCATGTAAACGAATATTTTGTCTTTGCGGGGCCCCCGTGAGGCTGGGGGCCCTGAGCCGGTGCCCCATGTGCTCTTATGGTAAAGACGGTATTGTTAATAGGAACATAAAAGCAAGAATTTCTACGAGTAATTATGTTTTTATAATACATTTACGTTATGAAAAATTTTACGTTATGAAAGATTTTTAATATAATATTATTAAAACGTAATTTAAGTTTTAGAATACAAAGTAAAGTAATCAATCTTGTGTATAAATTTTTTTATTACATTAAATGTAGAACGAGCTTAAAAGTGATTTTACTAGTAATTTGTTTTTTATAAACGTGGTCAAATAATTAAAAAACTAGTAATAAAAGAAAAAGGTTTTTCTTCTAGGTAGATATTTTGTTCTGCACAAAAGATTATTTGCTTACGATAAATTTATATAATCACGTGATAATGCATGAATATCCTAAATATACGTATAGTGAATTAAAGAAAGTTTCCTTGCAATATTTGATACGTATATGAAAAATTGGTTTTGTTTTAGACTTTCGATTCGACACAAAAACGTATAATTTGTCATCGTTTACTAGTTGCTAAATTTTCGTAGAAGTTTCAATAATTTTATACAAATAAATATATACTATATATTATAAAGCTAATATATTAGCTATATATTATAAAATAATATTATAAAGCTGAAGAGTTTGTTTGTTTGTTTGGTTGAAAGCGCTAATCTCAGGAACTACTAATCCGATTTGAAAAATTATTTTTGCATTAGATAGCCCGTTAACTGAGGAAGGCTATAGGCTATATACCATCCTGGAAAAATGTACGATTCCCGTGGAATAGATTTGTTTTTTTCTAGGGACGAACACGAAGCGAAGCGAGGGTGAGTCGCTAGTCTAATATATTTAAACGAGAATTTTTGATTATTTTTTTATACCGGCGATCTCGGAAACAGCTCTACCCATTTCGCTGAAATTTGGTATGTGGAGGTTTCCGGAAGCGAAAAATCGATCTACTTTTATTTTTTTTGTATTTATTTAAGTTTTCAGTTTTTTTTATCTAAAAAATACGATATAACTCGGTCGCCCAGGTACTATTTATTAAATGAACACATGTGACAATTATTGACAGCTTCATTGTTAAATGTTGATGGACAATGTTAAATTACTACACACAAATGCATTTGCAATGTGAGATTGCAAATATACTTGATATTAAAATAGTTATAGTTTTAAAAAACTAAAAAACACGCTTTTGTTGAATTGAAATGTTTGGGATTCGTGAAGACGAATTATATGAGCCCAAACTCGAGGGGTTTACTAATAATAGCCACTGAAGAGTTCGAGAAAATTCGAAGTAGAATAAAATTGACTTTATCCCTAGCTTTACGATGAAGCAAAAAGCCATGAGGAAAACAATCATAAGAAACCAAATCCTGTATGTCGTAGAGAATCTCAATGGTTTTCGAAAGATATGAAAACCGCCATCCAAATGAGCATGCGTGGTGGACTACGGCCTGATCCTCTTTGGATTGAAGATAGGTTCGTGCTGAGCAGTGGGACTTCATAAATGGCGGGATCATTAGAATAAATAAATATTTATTTTCAGCAGAATATTTTATATTGTATAACTACAGTATAAAAAAGATAGGTACATAATATGTCGCAATGACGAAATGACAGGCTAGAGTTGCCAAAGTAAATAATATTTAATAATTATTATTTATTCATTATTGTTTTAGGTCAATATTATTGTAATGATAAACAATGTATTTAAATTTATTTTATATTTAAAAAAATCCACTGTTAATTAGCAGTAACAAAACCAGTACAAGGAATTTCATTAACCGAAAGATAAAAGTACGATATAGGAAATTTTGCTTTTGTGACGCTCTTCCCTAGTCACGATGCTTCACATTTGCCTAGCCCTCTTGGTTATATACCGTTACTAAACTGAATCCCTTACCCTTCAAGAGCTGCCGAAAACCAAATTATACCTACAATATTTATTTTGATAATAGTTTAGTATGTTATGAAATAAATATGGAACCTCGAAATGAACATTTGATACATAAATAAAACATATGTATAATGTATATGTCACATTCAGTCCATCCGTCCGGTCTCTATATGATATACTCGTATAAAAAAGATAATATTAGAATTATAATCCGATACACTCGCGAGCCACTTCCCGGGCGTGCACGTAACTCGTCGCAATTAAATAATTAATGATAGTAAGCATATGTTACAAATAAACATACAAATATTTAGAAAAATAGACAAAGATATTTTTAAAATATTAACACTTTCATTATTGAGAAATATAAGTATTTGTTTCTTATATATGGTAAGTCAGGGAGAGTTGCCTATAGTTTTAAAAAAAAGATCAATATTAATTATGTACATAAGATACTACATAAAATACGCATAGATTATTTTAATTCAACATTTATTTATGCCATTCATATTAAATTTGGAACTATTGTGCAACATATTTTAGATTAAAAAATGATTTTTTAATAATAATAGAAAATAGGCATCTTACCCAGACATGTGGGTTAGTTGCCTATAAATATCAGGGATAGATGCCCACGAGTAATTAGTGCATAATCAGACGTTACACTTAAGGCATTCCGCTGAATTTTTACTGCAGTCTTCATGAAAACACAATGAACACACTGTAATCAGTCGCATTTCTTTTTAATGACGTTATAATATTCTCCACAAGTGTAAGGGCAGTTTATATTTGTACTTTGCGTAGTGACGCAAACATCTTTTTTTTATGCATTTACATATACTACCTGTAGACGGAAAGGTTGTCATATATGACTCACTTTTTTATTTTAGTGGGACATTTAGTGGGTATTACTGGCTAGAAAAGCCAGTAATACCCACTAAAACCCAATAAAACCTCTACGGTCTTAATGGGGCACCCCGACGGTAGATATGCCGAAGAAGACTACAATAACCACGAGGTTGCTCCCACGGTCCATTCTGCCGTCAGACAAGTACCAGGAGCAAGCCAGATGGTACAACGCCCATCAAAGTGGGCTTTCTCCCAGTGCGTTTCTTGGCTTCGCGCCCGGCTGAACTGTATGTATTTTTTAGCGTCTCATTGCCTGCACTGCCACGGGCCTCCCTTCAATACGAGGAGGATCAGGCCATAACCCACCACGCTGGCCAAGTGCGGGTTGGCGAACTTCACAACATGTCTTTCGAAAACTTGCTAGGTTCTCCCAGACATGCAGGTTTCTTCACGATGTTTTTCTTCACCGTAAAGAAATTGGCAATCATGTTAGAAATGATTCACACATGAAAATATGAAAGGTGCGAGACCTGGGATTTGAGCCCGCTTCACCCGCTTTCCCAAGCGAGCGCGTTACTACTAGGCTACCACTGCCTTAATTAGCGTCTGGCTGAACTGCCGGATGTTAATGTACTCTTCCACCACGACAAGGTGAACGCGCGTTGGGGGTGAACCAATTAATATACTGGGCATCTAACCCTGAAATATCATCTCCCTAATGATCGAAAGAGATGCCTATCGACCCTAAACATACCCCAAAGCATTTACAATACAAAATTGTGGATTGTTAACAGAACAAGATCACAATGTTACATTATAAAACAATTTAATACTATTTAATTGCAAACTATCTTAAAGATTATATTCTAACGTATACATATTTTAACTACCATTCCCTTATTTTACAAATTAACACCAAGATGTTAATTAAAAGTAATACATATATGTTTGTTTAAAAATTTCCACACTGACATTAACTTTCGACTGACGTATTATGGATGCGTTCTGGATCACGCAAAATTAATTAATTTAATTCTTAAATTTAGTATGCATCTCTCCTTTATAGGCGTCTCTCCCGGATTTACCCTATTTAAAGTTCAGGTTCAAAATTGTTACAAGTTAAAATCGTGTTCGTAGCCTAATATATACATATATACTAGTATAGTCCATTTAATTAAGAAATCTAATCTAACATTCTTGGTTTATTTCTATGATATTTTCGTTATTATACCTACCGAAAGCGTCTCATGGCGGCAGTGGCACCTTTCACCCCTATTTTCACGAGCAAAGGTCGCCTATAAATCTGAACTATTTTTGGTGGAATCTGGGTGGCTTTACCCTTGTAAATATATTGTCCGCAACAAAATGATTTTACTGAGTTCTTCACGTTTTATTCTTTAGGTTACTTATTTTATGCGGCATTATAGTTTATACGCTTTGTTTGACCTTATTCTAAAAATGTATTATACGTTATATTAATAAGTACAATAATTATAATCTAAATATATGTTATCCTATAAGTAAGTTTGTCTTTATCTATACTACGTACTATTATAATGAGATTTTTTTTTGTACTTTTGTTTGTAATGGATAAAATCCGCTGAACCTATTGAAATGAAATAATAATATAAAAGAATATAAAACTCATCATACCCACGTATATTAATATATAGTCTATCTATTCCATACTAACCGTTAACTACTTACATAATAATTTTACTACGTACATAATAATAATAATAATAATAATATTGCATTGTATGACTAGCTATTGACATTCTCTAGCGGGTAATTATTAAAGGTATTTTTAAAGGTAATTTTAATATTATATTCTTTATAAGTATATTTTTCTTATTGTATTACATATTTTCAAATATTATTTAGAAAAAAATAATAAATGAAATAAATAATAACGTTCAGAACTGTGGCGTGGCATGTGAAGATATTTTTGCCTATATTGAGCAATTTTACTCGTTGCTATTTACATAATTTTGGAGTTTACTCCTTAAGATTTGATTTTTATATAAAGCCCTCAACTCAAAAGTTAACGTATTTCTGTGCAAAGTACCTTGCGCACCTTTCCCTTTGAAATGCCACAGTGATTAACAATGTAAATACTCTCGAGTATTGATGTAGTTAATATCAAAGTGATATTAATAGTGAAATAAACCTACCAACCTTCCTAACAATTTATTGATGTGCTATAAGTAACACATGTTTGTGTAACATAATTGATGTGTAAATTTTAAACAATCAATATGAAAAATGAGCAGTAGAATAAAAACGTGTAGCTACATGCTTTCAGTATTATAAAAGATGCATTTTATTACCCTCCTTACCTATTGTATATTTAAATACGATCGTACTTAAGGAGTAAACCCTTGCTCAGTTGTGCATCGGACTCGGAGCTGACACAGACATTTTTTTTGCTTGCATTTAACGTTCTTGAATTTATGTATGTAATTATATTATATGCCTTGACCAACTAACTGTTTTTTTTTGTCATAACCAGATTGTGGTAAACATTTGTAAAAAATTATAACTAATATCAATCTTTGACCTTTGCAAGGCCAAATCCAAAACTTTCGGCATAAGTAGTGGCAGTCAGGTGCTGAGATCGATTCTACAGTCTAAATCGTTTAAAGAAATGTACTAAAAGGGATGTCTAGTATTTGAGTACATTTAAATTTTGAACCGCTAAAATAATATTATGTTTGGGTGATCGTCATTTAAAAAAGTAAAATGGATTTCAAGAGCATTTTTGTTATTATAAAGCATGTTGTCCGGCTTGAAATTGATGCAAAACTTTGTTTCGTTATTTATCTGTAAGGTAGCACCTAATACCGTTTCAGCTTCTCATATTATTCACTTGTCATTGACACTGTTCAGTCTCGGTGCAGAGCTCGCCATTTTGTAATAAACCGAACTGCACTGAACCAAAGTGCGAACTAAATCGCAGGCAAAAACTGGCGTGGAATAAAATATCTAATAATAATGTATTTTATAATACATGTTGAGGAGCATCCTTGGTTTTTTTTATTTTATACCTATCTAATTAGATAGATAAGATAATTGCTAATTTTAAATTATATTGTGAGTTTTACCAACAGCACACATACTTTTTGCTTATATATTTTTTTGATTCTGAGTATTAAAATGTATATTAAACTGTAAACGATGAAGTCGAGTTTGGCATGTTTTATTTAGTTCGACTTAATGGTACCTACAACGATTCTATTTCAATCAAGTTTTTTTATAACTTTATTTTGATTATTACCTCGTAATTAATATTACTTTATACATCATGTATTTATTAGGTAGGTATGTACTTAGCGTATAAGTACATCGAAATTTTATGAACAAATAAAGAATAGCATTTTGATATTTTTCAAATTATATTTTTTTATAACATAAAAACTAAAAGATTTATGTTATGTAGGTATTGTCTTATTATTGTTTATAAAATAAAATTTAGCAAAGTCACTTACACGAATGTTTTCTTAAACTTAAATATCTTTTGCCCAACTATGCCTTTATTCTATAGTCCTGCAGGATGTTCGTGAAATTGATAAAATAATTTAATTCATTTCTTTTTCATTCTCTATATCACGTTCTCCCTTCTAAAATCCCCAGTTAAAGTTAACTGTTTGTTAATGTTGATGGACAGTCTCTTATGTAGATTTTTGTGTAAATAAATATATCAAATGTAATAATATCAAATTGTAAAATATTTAATTAATTTATACTAACATTTGTTTTATATGTATTTATTTTGTAAATACTATATTGTGATGTCTCGTTTTTTGTAGATCCAGAATATACAATTAATTGCGCTTGTTTTATATGTAAAGAGACCTCAGTGTGAATATCTCTTTTTTTTATCGGTTAATACCTTATTTATACCGTGTCTTCTCCATTCTACACGACAGTAATCCATTCTAATCGGAAGTAATCTGTGTCCAACTGGCACGCCTAAAAGCCAAACAACAAAGAATTGAATTGAATTAGTTTTTTTATAGAATTGCATTCGTAAACCAGAAATTAATACAAATGCTTAATAAAACAAAATATTTGTTAGATTTGTGTCATAATGTTTTTAGAATCGTTCTTCTGTGTTTATAATAGTGTTGTTTATAATGTTTTAGATGACCCTGTCGATGTGGTGTAGTAGAGAGGGTGCTCGGTTGGAGAGGTCGTATAGCGTGCTCCTAGCGTCTCAGCGGCAACGGGCGGCTAACAGAGAGGTCCAAAGACAGCGACAGTCCAGCCACCCCCGACTGCTGTGCAGGCTGTCCACTGCGTCCTCGCAGCTAGGCGGTGCACCGCCGCGAACGCAGGTGAGGTCAGGCAAATTCAATAAAATTTTGGTTTTGCATGTCTATGGAGTTCCCCGCTTCACTGGGTATGGTATACTATAAATGTATTGTTTAACATGCTTATGGGGTAAGTGAAATGCTAGGTAGTTAGATATGCACTGCTTTGATTTCTTACCCACGATATATACGTAGTGGGTGCAGCTACTATGTTTTAAATATACACACATCATATTATATAAAATTGCTCTTCTCTTATAGGTTGTATTATTTTTATTAGGTATATACATGTATTATTCAATAAAAACCTTGAAATTTATGTAACGGGCGCAATAACATATTATACATTAACTGTTAATGATCTTAACTGCAATTGTCTTACTTAAATCTGTAATAATTATACTAACTACTTGCCTATTTATAAAATATTTTAGGTTTAATCGGATTAGATGTAAATGTGCTTACTGACCAAAACATTTTTGGGCAAGACTACAGTTCTTACGGCGCCACGGTTTGAAGGTGAATCTGTTTAGATCTCGACAAAATAAGACAAAAAGTAAGAATACAATTTTTCGATATATTGCTTAGTTTCGAGATCGAGATATCGATACTCAAAAATCGAAAAATGATTATTTGTTAATTTTCTTTGACGGAATTCGATATATTTTTGAAAAATAAAACGAAAAATAAGAATAAAATGTTCAATCCTCGAGATACTTTTAGGTCTTCGAGTTTAACACACTGTAATTAGTGGCATTATAATACTCTCCACACACTACGCAAATATCCCTTTTTTTATGCATTTACGCATACTACTTGTAGACGTACAGGTGGTTTTGTGGGATTCACCGGCCAGAAAAGCCAGTACTACCCACTAAAACAAAACAAAACCTCCTCCGTCTTAATGGGGCGTCGCAGGATCACTCACGCACTCAACCACGATGCCCCGAGGGCAGGTCCGCCAAAGCAGACCACAACAACCATGAGGGTGCTCCACGATTCACTCTGCCGTCAGAGAAATACCAGGAGCAACCCGCATGGTACAGCGGCTAACGAAGTGGGCCACCTTCCTGTGCTTTTCTTGGCTTCCGGTTGAACCGGCTGAACTGTTGGACGCTAATGAACTCCCCCACCACGATAAGGTGAACGTAGGTTGGGGGAACCAATTAATATTTACTGGACATCTAACACTGAAACATCATTGGGTATCTCTCCCGATCATTAGAGAGAGATGCCTATCGACTCTGAACATACCCTAGAGTATTTACAATACAAAATAGTGGATTGTTAACAAAACAAGATGTTATGAAACAATTTAATACTATTTAAATGACGAATTTAGGAAAAAAAATACTGCCAACTATCGCAAAGATTATATTCTAACGTTTTAATTAACTATACTTACATTATTTTCCGAATAAACACCAAAATATTAATTAAAAAATTGCGTATAAAAAAGTTCTACAGCAACATTGACTTTCGACTGACGCATTATGGATGCGTTGCAGATCACACAAAATTTTTATTTAATTTTTTTAATTTAGTAGGCATCTATACCTTACAGGCTCTCCCTTACTTACCATATAATTAGCTATTTTTTTTAACGTCCCACTGCTGAGCACGGGCCTCCCTTCACTGCGAGGGGAATCAGGCCATAGTCCACCACGCTGGCCAAGTGCGGATTGGCGGACTTCACATGGCCTTCGAAAACTTGCTAGGTTTTCTCAGACATGCAAATTTCCTCACGATGTTTTCCTAGACCGTAAGGCAAGTGGTAATCATGTTAGAAATGATTCACACATGAAAATATCAGAGGTGCGAGACCTGAGATTTCAACCCGCTTCACTCGCTTTCCCAAGCGAGCGCGTTACCACTAGGCTACCACTGCCTTAATTAGCGTCTGGCTGAACTGCCGGATGTTAATGTACTCTCCCATCACGACAAGGTGAACGCGTGTTGGGGGTGAACCAATTAATATACTGGGCATCTAACCCTGAAATATCATCTCCCTAATGATCGAAAGAGATGCCTATCCACTCTAAACATATCCCAAAGCATTTACAATACAAAATTGTGGATTGTTAACAGAACAAGATCACAATGTTACATTATAAAACAACTTAATACTATTTAAATGCAAACTATCTCAAAGATTATATTCTAACGTATACATATTTTAACTACTATTCCCTTATTTTACAAATTAACACCGGGATTTTAACCCACTTCACTCGGATTCCCAAGCGAGCGCGTTGCCACTGGGCTACCACTGCCTTTGAATTACCATATAAGAATAAAAACAGAAACATTTGACCTCCGGCGTAGTAGGCCAACGCTTTGACCATTAGGTTATTCAGAAGGCGGCGGCGGCGGCGAAATTACGAACCATATTGCGTGAGCAAATCTTTTTAGCTAGATCGATTTTTCGCCCCCATAAACCTTCGCATTGCAAATTTCATTGAGAGGATAAACATAGATCTGTTCTGATCTGAATGCATTAATGACATACTTTCGACTTGCTCTCTAGCAAGTCGAAAGTATGTGTACATAAATTAAAATTCTCTGACTAGCTTTTAGAAATTTATTTTTTTCATTTTATATCATTTAAATAACAGCTTCTTTTTAAAAATGTTTTTTTTACAATTATTTACAATAATTATTAATATCGAATGACATTTCGTACAGCCATATTTATGAAAAATGCTATCGAATGATGCTACCAAATTCATAGATTAATTTCCTTATTTGTCTTTTATAATAAGCAATAAATTTAAAAAATACAACAAGCATTATGTGTTTTTTTCATATTTCTTAGTTACCATTATGAGATTGGCAAATATAGGGCTCTACCGATACCGATTTTCGATGGAGAATGTTAAACTTTGTCAAAAATCTTTACTCTTTAGGCGACCTTACTTATACTAGACCACCTGAATATAGAACATGAAATTCCTGTAGAAACATTTTTTGCGAATGTTAATAGAAACAGTTTAAAATACTACTAAGTAGGTATTTTATCTTATCTCTCGTACTTTGATTTATTGTTTTATACACATTATGTCACAAATTAAATAGTGACTTTTTCGATCTATGTTGGTTCTGACGTTTGCCGGTAGGGAATCTGCTAATAAGAAGAATTTATTGTCGACCCTAACCGCAGAAATCCTTTAAGATGTTTGTTTTAATAATGTGGTATAGGAAATACATTTTATTTGAACAATAAAGCAATTGTGTTACTCTGGTGAAATAAGTGAATTGTATCTATATTGTTGTGCATAATTTATGCATATTGTGTCTTAATTTTTAAAATTTTCATTTAGACGACTTGTTGTACATACTTGTTGCAAAGTAAACTATTTCTGGAAAATAAGAAAATGTATTTTTTGTATGAATGATTAGATTTTTTTCCAGCTGTTTATTATATTTGGCATTCTCTTTTCAAACTCCTCGTAGAGTTGTTGACAAACAATAAATGTATTTGTGAAATATGAACGTTCATTAAGGAGTTTTAAATTTAAATATTAACTAGCGACTCAACCTCGCTTTGCTCGGGCTAGTCCCTAGTACGTTTTAATGATTAGTATGGATAGTATGATGGTTGTATTATAAAGGTTTTTCCCGTGGGAATGAATGATATAATCTTCCGCGATAAAAAATAGCCTATGTCACTCTCCAGCCCTCTAACTATCTCCACACAAGAAATCACGTCAATCCGTCACTCTGTTTCGACGTGAAAGAAGAACAAACAAATACACTCTTACGTTTATAATATTATTAGTATGATGATGATGTTCTCCTGACCGATTCCGGCCACGGCGGCCAATCTCATTGAGACTAGCCAACTGCGCAGGAGATATTATAGTGCACAAGTGTACGCGCAGACACAAGTGCACTCTCTATTCCTGTCACTCTCATACTCTAGTGGGACGACTACTCGACACGACCGGTGAGAGTTAAGGCGCAGGACCGACGGCTTTACGTGCTCTCCGAGGCACGGGGGTGAAACACCGCCAACTTCCCAACTCCGGGCTGTTACTGAGGCTTACTATACAGAAAGACTCAATAACTAGACTTGGCCCGACCCGGGACTCGAACCCAGGACCTCAGGATGTGCAGCCGTACATGCTAGCCACTACACCACCGAGGCAGTTATTAGTATAATCAGTATTAGAATTAGGATTAGGAATAATTAAAACATAGGCTTCTTATATACCAAAATATTTATTACTATGTAAATGAAACGTTTGCAGACTTTGTGCCTATTTATAGTTGTTCTTCCTTTTATTTATTTTAAACTTGCATGAGTAATGATTGCAATAAATATATGTCCTTTCACATATTAAAATAATTATGTAAAATGCTTTAAGATCACCTGCAGTTTAAAAGTGAAGGATCTACCTACCTATTTGAGAAGAATGTATATTGTAAAGTGTGTAAATTACTTTTACCGGAAGTTCCGTGTCAACGGAAACCTTATATTAACAATTTTAACATATTATTAAGAATTTGCAAATATAATAAGGTGAAATCATTAATTCTGTCATACAAAGAAATAAAAGTAAGCACCTGGACGCTTAGGAATGATAAGATAGTTTATGATCATTTACTACACTTTCACTTAAGATATAATTATACATCTATATTATGCGTGTTTGTAATAAAGGCAAGCAATAAAAAAGCAATGTATTTTACTTAATTAAAACACAATACAATGTCTATGGATATAATTTTAATGACATAAAAATTTAAAAGACACACTACCCTACTTCGCATTAAAATTCAAGTTTTTATTGGATATGGACGAAGTAATTGCATATTTCTTGTAGTGTTGTAAAACAATTACACAATTTTCTATAACGAATAATTCTATTAATCGCCTTATGTTTTCATAAATTTTGTAGGTTTCAAAATGACGAACTAAATGCGTAACTATCAAAATAACTTCGTATTTATTTGACCTAAATTTCTAGATGCCTAAAATCCATACCGTAATGGAAAACTAAGTGCTTATTGAGTAAAGTTTCCGATTTCTTTGTTTTTTGAGTATTTACTTTACAAGTTCTCATATTTTCCCTTGTGGGTTAGACAATGTAATAGTGTAGTGACGTATGTTTTGCTTTCAGTCGTGTAGAGGATGTTGACCATTGTAAGGAGTAATATTGTAACTCCGTGTTATAAGAATTATTTATTCAGAATTTCAATAAAGAGGATTATATTATGAAATTTAAATGAATATAATATTATTCAAGGTCTGTACGTCTTTCGTGTGAATGTCTCTCGCAATATTTAGTCTCGTAAGTAGTGCTAATGAAGTCCATGTCTTAAAATTAGGTACTTGGAGTTTAACTATACCACAGTCGTCATGTCTGGTCCAATTCTAAGAAAACATAGCATACTTAGATGCTGATTTGAACCGTGAAATTTATTACTTTTTCGTTTAATTTCTGGCGCAAAAGGAAAAAAAAACGAGTCCCTAAACGAATGTTCGTCATAACCTAACTTCGTATTTAGTTGATATTTTGCTTGCCGATAGTTTACGGTAAGCCTTTGAGCTAAGAATAAAAATTATAATTTACAGCGTTTTAATACACTTTATCAAACAAAAAATACCAAGAAGCCGAGTATAGAACAGTATTCGAGCGTAAGATTGAGAAATCCTACCATTTTAATTGTAGGACGATGTGACATTTGAATATATATTGAATATATATATATATATATATATATATATTATAATAAACACTATGAAAATCAGCCGGTTATTAATAAATGTTATGGCGTTTGTTATTTTATATTTTAACAAGTTCGCAGAGGGAGACGATTTGATCCAAACCATCTGTTTTGTAGGACAATATTTTATTCTTGTCTAATGTTGGATTATTCCAAGCACGGCACGTTTGGCTCAGTTTGTAGTGTAGTCCCGCTGGGGGCATTCATTTGTGTGATGAGCACGAAAGTTTGTACTCTAGTCATGGGTGTTTATATTTATAATATGTATGTATTTAAAGTTATATATGTGTAATGTATCAACTATCTGGTATCCGTAACACAAGCCTCGTAGCTTACCATGGAACTAGATGGTGCTGTGTGTTAATGTCCCAACATATTTATTATTATTATTAATATATTGTAAAACAATCTGTTAGTAATAAATTTTAGACATGTTCCGTATCAATTCATAATTGTATCTACCAATCAAATTTTCGTAGAAAGAAAAGTTGGGCGTCTTGTCAAAACGAAGCTACTTGTGAAGTTTTAGCTTGTTTTTAATCATTAAGAAAAAGGCTTATACTATTTCTGTTCTATTGAGATATTAATTATTTTTAATAAATTGTGACATGTGTTTTAAATTTAAATATATTTTAAATTGAAGTTTAGTGAGATAATTCGTATTGTATTCACTATTTCGTATACTTAATAACACATACAGATTAGGTACATCTAACAGTATTGTTTTAGATTGGAAGACAGACTTTTAATCCAATAAGCGTGCGAATAATTCTAATAAGTATAACGCTGACAGCTACAGGTAGTCTATATACATAATTTAATAATCTATTCAATTCATATAATAAAACTCTGAGTTGAATCTGTACATGAAATATATTTTGGAAAATCTTATTAAAATAGTCATCATTATCGATACATTGGCCGAAACTATAGTTTTTACGAGAAAACCATTGGACAAATTTTGATGAAATTTGGTATGATGATAATTGATTATTCGAGTCAACATATAGAATACTTTTTACTGTGGGAAAAAATCTCATCTCTGAGAAATCTACACTAACCGTTAAAAAATACCTAGAAGCGAACCCGAGCGTAGCCAGGTAAGTCGGTAGTTCCCTAATAAGGTACTATCATAATATGTCAATTTATTATTAAAATGCGTGTAACATAATATAATAATTTTGTAACTACGTAACGACACAGATTATATAATACTATACTAGTAGTAACGACAAATTTCACGCATAAAGATGTAAATTCGTACGAGCATAAATCTATAATATTAGTACTAAATCTGGATTTATGTGAATTACAGAATGAAATTTTAGATTCGCCTATAAGGTTTTATTGAAGTCTTTAAGTTGTGTTACGATTGCTGGCTACTTAAGTTCAAAATTCACGCAAATTTTTCCCGAGAAAGTTATGTATTATGACACAGTTTCATATTATAAAATATGTGATTCCATTTCGGAGTAGAAGAAAAATGTGATTGACGACCATAGAGAATTTACTTATTTTATAGAAAAAGCGTACGCTGAAATAAAAAGGTGACGGCTAAAGGGTAAATTGTCATTTATTTTCTTTTATCTGCGTATATTTCGTAAATCGTATGTACCCATAATCGTTCGTTTTATATGTATGGATATTCGCGTATAACTTATTTCTTTATAAACCCATTGTGGTCCCATTTTAATTATAATCGTAATACATGGTAATTGCTATATGTGTACTGTGGTCAAGGACGGTCAAGAAGTTTATTATATGTGAAAAATCTCATACTGTCATTTGTTACATTTTAGAGCAGTAGGGCTTATAATTTTTTGAAATTTTCATTTTTGAAATGTAAAAATGAATTTATTGTCCATTGTTTTTCTTTTAAATTATTATATATTCTTTTATTAATTAGTACGTCTAAAAGTTGATGTGACGAATAAATCCATAGTTTTTTTAAGTACCTAGATTTCTAGGAGTTACTAAGTAAAAGAATAAACATTTTATTTTTCCGGAATCTTTAGAATAAATAAAGTACGATAAAATTTACGTCGAGCAACGTCCAATTTAGATATCATCTAGAAGAAAAAGCCAAATTGGCTTCCAAAATAATGGGTGTCCTTAACAGAGCGAAGCAGTATTTCACGTCAGGGCATCGCCTTTTGCTCTATAAAGCACAGGTTCTCTCATGGAGTACTGTTCTCATCTCTGGGCAGGCGCCCCCCAATACCAGCTTCTTTCATTTGACTCTATCCATCGCTGGGCTGTTCGTATCATCGACGATCCCATACTCACAGACGACTTAGAACCTCTAAGCCTTCGGAGAGAGGTTGGCTCTCAGTGTGTTTTTTATCGTCTTTACAATGGAGAGTGTTCTGATGAACTCTTTGACTTAGTGCCACCGTCGCGCTTCTACCATCGCACCCTTAGCCGTCGGGTTGGATGTCATCCACACATTTTAGGTGCTTGGCATCCTACAAATGTACGTGCATCTCACTCTTTTTTACCTCACACGTGCAAAATATGGAATGATCTTCATCCTGAGGTTTTACCTGAGCACTATAACATAGGGGTCTTCAAGAGCCGTGTCTTCAGGTCCCTTAAACGCCGGCAACGCATTCGCAACTCCATGAGCGGCGATAGTCACTTACCAACAGGTGGATCGTTTGCTCATTTGCCCCTTTTTTCTATAAAAAAAAACGTGTCGGAACCAAATAGTGAAATGAACAGCCATTCATTCAGCTCTGTTTATCACTATCTCGAAGGCTCTACAAGTTTAAACAAAAATAATAATAATTGGATAGTCACTTTTTAAAAATATTTTATGTAAAAGATAGGTATTTAATATATTTAAACGAGCAATTCTTGTATATTTATTTATTTTTACTGGCGATCTCGGAAACGGCTCTAACGATTTCGCTGAAATTTGGTTCGTGGGGGATTTCGGAGGCGAAAAATCGAACTAGATTAGCCTTATATAGGGAAAAATGCCCGTTTTCGAGTTTTCATGCCGTTTTATTTCACATAATTCCACGCAAAATATAGTTGATAATTTCTTACGTTCAGGTGTAAACATCATGGTTAAGCGGCCAAGGCGCAAAATTGACAATCACAGGTGTCTGGTGTCTGGTCAGGTTCGAATCCCGGTCGGATACAAAATTTTTACTTTAGTTTTTTTTTGGATTTATTCAAGTTTTTAGTTTTTTTAAGATAAATTTGTACTTTTGACCAAAAACACCTAGCGAAGCTCGGTCACCCAGGTACAGGTTATATCAATAAATAAGAACTTGATAGTACGTAGTTCATGAAATTTACATTTTAATAACAGAGTTATTAAAAGAGAGAGTTATTTTTAGGCATTAAGTATTTTAGAGAATTTGATATATATTTTTCATTATTTCTATTAGTTGAACAAACTTATCAAAACGAGAAAACAGAGATAAATTTCGTCCGTACTTTAATAAAAAATAGATGAAAGTAATTGTTAGGCTTAATTTTAAAGTATTCGTAACACAACTTGGCTTAGGAATCTTAAGTGACTTTTAGTAAATCTAAGCAAAATCCCCAGGGATAAAGACTTGGTTGGATAAGTGGATCGCGGATGCTGTCATAATAACGAAGCTTTTTCCCGTGATTTGAACGGCAAGTTAGGAGAACTCGAGCATTTATATGAAAATGTTGCTCATCCACAATAAAAGAATGTCTTAAAACATCCGACGCTATCTTGGAGAAAAAAGAATTAAAATTGTAGGGCATTATATAAGTAAATCATTAAATGTATTGTTTTAAAGAAAACTAGAGTCCAAACTATTTTACTTACGCCTTTAAGATTACTAATGATATAATTGTTGTCATATTATGAAACTAGAACAGGCTCAAAGTTTCATGCTGAATATTTTGGGTATGTTTTGTTATTATTAGGACTTATTAAAAAAAATCACTTATCACCGCCGAGATTTTTTTTAAATCTACTATTAAGATAGATGTTTAGGGTCACATGATATTAAATATTTTAAGTAAGGTGGGTGGACCATTTAAGGCCATGCTCCTTGTAAGGCCGATTATCAAAAAGTCCTAGTTATTGTCATGTGATGACAAATTCCTTCTACTTAGACTAGCACCTATCGAACAAGACGATAGGACGATTAAGAACAAAGACGCGGCGGCGAGTCGCTAGCGCTGCTGGTTTGTAAATGGGGTCCCTCGCTTTGTTGACTTCTTTCGTCGACGTTAAAATTCTAATACGCGCTCACAGGAAAAGGCTAATTTTCAAGTAAATAAACTATTATTTTCTTTAATTGTTTTTGATCTAAATTCATAAATAAGAATGTGCTATTGTACTAAAGAAAAACTATATGATTTTATTTCAATTTTTGTTAAAATATCGGTAGTGTTCCCAGGAAAGCCAATGGTTCCTTGTAAGGCCGAAAAAAGATCACCAAAAAAATTGACAGTTGGCCTTGCTGGGGCACAAGGACCTTGTTAGTAACATTTAGGAATCACGAAAATATTAATACTTAGTTTTTAGTTGTAAATCTTATTGGGAAAGGAAAAACAAAGTATAATTTCATTAAATTATTGCTTATAATCATGCTTTAAATAATTTTATTTTAAAACTCCATTTGGCCTTGCAAGGAACATACCCACAAGAAGGCCACTTAAGTCTGTTTTAATTTTTTTTTTATTCCATTATAAAGATTATTGGCAAGTTATTTGATATCAATATAATACTTATTAAAATTATTTTTAATACATTTTCACGAATACATTCTTAGTTTTACGATAGTGTTCAAGTAATTTTTGTTGACTATTTTCTTAGTGAATATATTATGATATGTATTTAATGTTTCATTTTAATGAAAGACCTATGTATAAAGATTTAGGATAACCAGATATTTTGAAAGTTTCACCGTTAGTTTTAAGTTAAACGACGGATTTATTATATCGGCCTTGTATGGAGCTCTGTTTCTTGCAAGGCCATTTTGGAAGGGTTCAATAAAACTTAAATTTAATAAATAAGCATTAGCACTGCAAAAATAAAAAATGTTTTATTAGTTACATTATAGAACAAAGTGTTACTTAATAGTTTGTTTATTTTATTTATCCAATAAATAAAAGAATTATAACTGTTTATTTGTTAAGGTGGCCTTTCATGGTCCACCCACCTTATGTTATTTATTATAAAAGTTACGAATAATATGTGAAAATTTTCGATATACAACAAATTTAGTTAAAATTACGTCGATTAAATACGTTATAAATTTTAATTAAAGTGAAACCTTTCTTTTTACAGGCCTATCACAAACATGACCTCTCGGTCGTAAACGAAGTACCAGATGCTAGCTGGCTTTGGAAAAAACGTCTTGCAGAAGGATCGGATTCTTTTACATCACCAAGGAGTATATCTAATTCCAGTCTCCATGAAATAGATCAAGAGTTGAGTGGCGAAGAGTTAGCGACCTTTTTATATCAGGTTAACTGCGATATAGGAGGACATACCTGAGATACGTCAGTTTAGAGCTTTCCTGACGGACGCTCTAAACTGGACCTAAGATTTAATAAAGAAATAGCGAAGTTGTGGTTAATAATTCAACTCACTGGCAATCGACCCATCCTTAGGAACTTTTTTAACTTATTTTGTTAGGCCTTCAAAGAATTGCCTGTTTGTAATGACCATTAATAATTTGACATTTCGCGACATTTGATTGGAGTTATCGTTCCCAAAATTGTTGATTGGAACAGCAAGTGTGGGGATAGATGAGAAGCGAGTTTTAGAGAAGCATTTATTTACTGATATTAACTAAATTTTTATTGTACAAGTCATTATTAAGAAACGAATTAAAGGTGCAATAATGTGATTGTTGAAAATTATATGCATGTAATTGTTATATTTACATTAAGCACTGTAAATAATTTGTAAGATATAGATTAATTCAATTCTTGTAAATAACATACTTATGTTAAAAAGGTGAAAAAAGTTATGCGTAGCATGATAGAATGTCGACTTTTATGCCTGACAGCGACTGTAAAATATGTATTGATAACGACACTGAAAATACCGCGCGATATCTATTGGTTGTGTTCGTTAGGATTAAATATTATTTTTAATTTCTCCATGTACTGACATCTTAGTAAATATTGTTAAAACCAAATTTTTTTAAATAACTTAATGTGTTCAGTGTACCTTGAGTTAAAAGTTACGGTGAGTGGTGGTTATTATTAAATAAGTGAAAATAAAATATATCTTTATTATTTATTAAACATAATTATAAGTTTCGTAAAAGCGCTTTTGCAAGTTTAAAATTTGTTTAATCGCGAGGTAAAAGCACTACATAAGAGGGGTAAAGGAGTTTTCAAAAGGAATCAGAAATAATGTAATGCAGTTTTGGCACCTGTCAGCCTTTCGATCAGGCCGATTTCTAAAAAGGCTCTACCACCGTAGATCAAATACATACCCTACGGCTTTAATTCGCATTTATTGATGATAAAAATCTTCTATTTAATCTAAACATAAAAAGACTAGGACTGTACTAACATATGTCAGTGGTACTATGTTGACCTCTCATACATAAAGGCATTCAAGTGCTCGTGTCTGTGACCAGTCAATCCGTCTTCAAGACCAGGTATCGAGACACTTCCAATTGCAGTGAGGAATGCGATAGGGTATTAGGTCTCTCCTATCTTCGATTTGTCGATAACATAGTGGTCATAGCGGAGATTGGTCATGTGGAGATATTCTGAAAATCAGTTTTAATTAAAGACCAATAACACCTGGGAAACTAGCCATTACGATATTTCTAATTTTGAAAAATGTTCAATCAGAGAATCTAACTTGTCTGGGCAGGATTCATTAAGTTCAGAAATTTACGGCTAGTGTTCTTGTCTTGCTAGTGAGAAACTGAGACATGGTCACTCATATATAAGAAATCTGAAGGTCACCGTAGAAATAAGAACGATATATACATAGCTTGCCGAATTTTCATATAATAGTGCGACCATGTACCGGAAAACGACATAAAAGTTGTGTATTATTAGAGATGGCTTAATATTACACTAGATCCCAGATTCCCAAAGTGATTACATTTTCCTTATATGAAACGAGGAAGAAAAAGCTAAAAAACCATATTGAGTATACGTACAAAATCCCGTATATGATCCGTCTCAATTTTGTAACAGAATCAATATTTTCTTTATGTGGGTATTACCACGAAGTTTATTTTGTTAAAAAAAATATAAAATTCAATAACTGCTTCAAATTACTTTCGATAAATTAATTTCGAAATTTGCTCTTAATTATAAACCAAAGGTTTGTTGTGACTCAAAAAATCATAAAAGCAAGAAAAATCTTATTGGAATTATAAATTAAATCTATTTGTGTGAGTTTTATTTATAGAAATAGCTTTATCAGAAAATTTCTTATTTAATGAGTGCTTAAAAAAGCCAAGCCACATTATCACAACGAACTATTTTTTTTATTTGTCTTTTTAATTTATAATTTATCGTTTTATTAGTATCTTTTTAATACAAAATTGACTAAGAATATTTTATTTTTCGCATATCTAATATAAAAAAAAAATTGTGATGCGCTCTAGTCTAAATTGAATGTTCTTGGAAATAACCCACGCTAAAAAAAAGCCACTTTCATAATTGCTCGAAGGGTTATAATTTAATGTAAAAAAGAAGATTTTTTTTTTGTCGATAATAATCAATATTGGCATTTGCCATTGTATAGATAAAAACTTTTGTATACCAATGGGCATTCCTCTGTGCTGATAGTTAATATGTACAAACCATGGATGACAAATAAAAGTACAAACATACCTATATATTTATGTCATTTAAAATTCATATTCAGTCGTACTTAGATCGAAATAGCGGTAAGCGTTGACTCCGTTTAACAAAAGAGGCTTGTATGGGTTGTATGTTTTCTTCTATGTATGTATGTAATGTAATCTCTTGTCCAATTATGAATAGATTTTCATAATTCTTTTTAACGAATACGTTTACAGTAGTCATATATCAAGGGTGGTCACATAAAATAAAAATAAAAAAATCGTCCTCAAGGGTTTTTAGTAAAAAAGTGTGCCGTCCTTGATTGATGATTCTGCTGGAGTCCGAGTCTAAATTTCAAATGTAAGTTTATAAAATTTTAATTCATATATTTTTGTTTTTATATTTAAAGTACTACTTTATTTATGACATGGGCAGCTGAATGATTTGCATATGTTTTATGTAAATTAAATATTGCGTACACATTTTTCTTAAAACGTGGTAAAATATACTATATAGTATATTTTACCACTACTATACTATATAGTATATTTTACCACTTATTCTGAATAACACGTTATAAATGTGGAGCACGGAAATGTGACATTTTAATGGTTACGTTATGGAAAGCAAATTTATTTTTGTCTTATAATATATTGGTGAGTAATAAATGTTTCTGATATAAATATTAAGTTTTATTTATTACCTCATATTATATATACTTACAAGCACTCATTTTTAACGTTCATGTGCTTTGCCTGCCAGTTTATTTTAAAGTTCAAAACTATGTATGAAGCTCGTTAGAAAAGGTAGATATTTTTTATATACCTACATCTATCTACCTAACATATTTATACGAGCAATTCTTGTATATTTATTTATTTTTACCGGCGATCTCGGAAACGGCTCTAACGATTTCGCAAAATTTGGTAGGTGGGGGTTTTCGGGTGCGAGAAATCGATCTAAATTAGTCTTATGTCTGGGAAAACGCATGAAATCATGCGGTTTTCTTTCGCATTATTCTACGTAATACGTAAACGTAAAAAAGCATCGTAGTCAAGCGACTAAGGTGTAAGATTGACTATCACAGGAGTGCGGGTTCGAATCCCGGTCGGATAAAAAGTAACAACTTTTGTTTTTTTGTATTAATTTAAGTTTTTAGTTTATATATATATATATATATATATATATATATATACACACACAAGGTTTTTTTCATATATATTTTTTCTTTATCTTTGATATTTAATAAAATAATTGAGATATGTACTTAAAAATTTTCTTTGATTTAATATGTTAAAATATAAAGTGACTTGAAATAGACGCTTTAAATGTAGTTTCTATTATTGTTATAGGTAAGATGATATTATTTTGTTATGTTGTAAGTGTATTTTTTTAAGTTCAAGAAGTGAAATTAATCTATTATTGTTACAGAAACGCAATCAACCTTTTATTTTTAAACAAGAGAATAATATTATTATATATTTTTATAATTTAATAGAAATTTTAATAAAAAAATATATAATTAACAACAAAGCCATGAATAAAATGTATTTAAAGAAAATTATGATTATAATTATAAATTGTAGTAAAATCAAACAATTGCAATCGAAATTCGGTACTCTAAAACAGTCTACGAGCGCACGCCTTTTGTCCAGAGTAGAGAGCGAGGCGTTGGTTTTCACTGCCTGTAGAGCTTGCCGCTCGTAACTTGCCCTCACTCCCTCCACTTTTGAGATACAGCTAACAATATATAACAAAAAAGAACTCCGAGCGAAGCTCGATCGCCCAGTACTATTTTATTATTTGTGTAGCAAATTTAATACAAATGTGAATAATATTGCTTTTTAATTTACACACTTATAAATAATATAATAAAATGAAAAATTTAACCTTTAAGAAGTATACAAATCAAAATCATTTAAATACTCTGATAAAGTAAAAGAATCATATGAATTATGAACAATTTGATATTATATGTATGTGCATATATAATATTAATGAGATTTACATTGGAATATTGTGAAATAAAATTAAAAAAAATAATTTAAATAAAATACGGTTCAAATATTAAATGTAGGAATTATAATTTATATAAGGTTACGAAGGAAAATTGGTTTTATGCATTTTTTTTATCTATACTTGTATATTATAAAGCTGAAGAGTTTGTTTATTTGTTTGTTTGTTTGTTTGGTTGAACGTGCTAATCTCAGAAACTACTAATCCTATTTAAAAATCTTTTTGTATTATATAGCCCGTTAACTGAGGAAGGCTATAGGATATATATTATCCCGGAAAAATGTAAGGTTCCCGTGTGAAACATAGCTGAGATTTCGTGTACTACAAGCTTCTGCGCTATCAGCTTTTAAAAACATAAGTATTTCGAAATTATTACTCTTCTAGACTCAAAGTATAAATTAATTAATTAACCGAATTACTAAAATTACATGATACGTGTATCAATCGACAGATTTACGAAAATAATAGGTTTTACTTAATTAATATGGTACAATCAATTATATTTTATATTATAAATTTTGAAAATAATGATAGATCCGTCGCGTATCAACAACTTTTACAAAATTGCTAATCTATACTAATATTATAAAGAGGTAAAGTTTCTGAGTTTGTGAGTTTGTGACGTTGTAGGGGGTAATCTCTGGATTTACTAAACTGTTTTAAATGAAATTTTATAAGAACATAGTTTGAGACCCTGGGAAGGACATAGGATACTTTTTATTCCGGAAATCATCCCTTAAGGGGGTGAAAATGGAGATGAAAGTTTGTATGGGGAATCGAGCTAAGGACGAAGCGAAGGTGAGTCGCTAGTTATGACATAAAAGCAAAAATGCATTTTTTTTAAATTCACTTCGAGCAGGTGGTAGCTTCCTCACGGACTGACTATACTGACATTTAATTTAAATTTAAAATGTAAAATTGACGATTCAAAAGTGCTTGTAAAAGTCTATTTGAATAAAGTATGTTTTGAATTGATTTGATTTGATAACATTTTCTTAGCAATTTTGGTGTCGTGACGTCACAAAACTGCTAAGAAATTACGAATGTTTCAAGCTTTTAATAACCTTGTTTTTAAAACGCCATGGTACGAAAAGTCAATGTAAGATTATAGTATTCATGCTATAAGAGTTGATTAGATCATCTATACATATAATAAAATTCTAACTAAGCCGAAAACAATTAAATATTTTTTGGAAAATCTTATTGAAATAGACATTATTATCGATGCAGAGGCCGAATCTATAGTTTTTAGAATTTTCGTCTGTCTGTCTGTCTGTCTGTTACCGCATCACAGAAAAAGCACTGGAGGAATATTGATGAGATTTATTTGGACGATAGCTGGATATCCGGGTCAACATATAGGATACTTTTTACCGCGGGAGATTATCTCATTTTCACGGGAGTAAGTACACGTTATAACACAACCCAAAAAATATTTATGATCAGAATTTCTTGAATCTTGGTATTAATGTTCTTCAATACAATTAAATAAATACGTATTTTAGCGTTTTTTGAAATTCATCCCATAAGGAGATAAAATAAGGGATGAAAATTTGTATGAAACCTACCTTTTTAAAGTTTTTTTGTTGTAGTTTTAGCGCGAGCAAAGCCGCGGGTTTTTCTAATTTATATTAAATTTTTGTATAGTCATTCGGCTTTGACATATTTTCAAATTGATACGATAATTAGAAGTAGATTGAATCGTCTTACAAGATTTGATTACATTGTTACTAGTCACAAGTGATAAAATAAAGAAATGTTGTTAAATAAATAAGGACATGTTATATATAGCATTACTTCAATTCCCGTAAATGACGTCTTTACGAGTACTGTTTATCCATTCAAGATATAAAAGATTTCTTGGTGTACAGTTACAATCTTAACAAATACAAAGAATTTATAAGTCTTTCATAAGCGTATATATTCTTTACAGTCATTGAACAACAGTAATATGAGAAAGTTCTGATTGCTGGTTGTTCAGACGGAGAAGGCGGAAAATATTTAATAACAAAACACAATCACTGGTCCTGTACGAACTACGATATTATAGTTACTTTGAAGTTCGCTCATTTAATTGATTAAAAGAACAACAGCGTAATTAAACGCAAACCATAAAGAATTCTATTAGACTATGCTTCATCTAATTAAACATTGTTTCATTGAAGTAATATAAAAAGCTTCTTTAAGTTTTTCGAATTATAATGTGGTTCATTTCATTTATGAGACGAAAATATTTTTATGAAGTAAGTACAGATGTGGTGTTCTAATATCTACATGGATGTGCATTATCTTAAGCTAGCTGGCAATTTATACTAATATTTTTGGAAAGATATTTTTGTTTGTTTGTACCGAATAAGTTCCGAAACTACTGGACCGATTGAGATGAAATTTAGTGAGAAGATAGTTTGAGACACTGGCAAGAACATAGGATATTTTTATTCTGGAAATCATCCCTTAAAGTATAACTTAAGAAGGTGAAAATAGGGATGAAAGGTTGTATGGAGAATCAACCAAGGGCCGAGCGAAACGAGGGTGAGTTGCTAGTTGGTTATATTGACTGCAAAATCTGATTTAATTGTGTATGTAAATATTTAATGAGTTAAAATTTTATAAATGGCACTTATATAATATTTTTTCATTTCAAAATATTATTTTTATTGTATAAAAAGCTGACTGAATAGTTTGTGTTAGATAAAAATTTAAGAGTAGGTAGATATTACAGGAAGCAGTTTGAATTACAGGGAATGCGCTTGGGACTGGACCATCGGTGAAGTTAGAAAATTTTCAGACGGAATTTCTTAAAAGGACCTTCCCAAGACGCAGTAAGAATGCTAATGAAAAAAGTAGGTCGTTATTACTTTAGTAAAATATATGAAGGTATCTCAGACTAAAGAAGTATATGGATAGACGGAGTCCGCCAAAATAAATGTCGAAGTCTAAAACAGTAGTGTGATTTGCTGTTTTATGTTACTATTATATTTTTTACTATTATATTTGATTTTGCCATATAGATCGTTTACTTTTTTTAAAGAATAAGGTAAATTTTATGTGTTAGTTAAATTAGTATACAATTTTTACAAGAATAGCCATAATATTAGTTTACTTAATTTTTTTCTTTTTTATAATAAAAAACGTTAGCTGTTTGTATTTATTTACATTTATTTACCTACTTATCAGTTAGTATTCAAATTGTCATTTGTATGCTAACTATTTTAAAACATTATTGTTTGGCGTTATGTTTAGTTCTATGTCACTCTTTCTATATTATACCTTAGTCTGAGGAGAAAAAATATGGCAACAAAGTTTATTTTTATTTTTTACGGCTATTATTGTGTGCAAAGTAATTGAAAAATAAGGCTAGTTTTGATTAAATAACAATAAAATACTACATACTTTTAATACTCTAAAGTAGACTATATAAACTGATATAAATTCATTATAATATATACTTACATATGTATATATTTTCTAAGTATAGCTCACAGTAATCCTTTTATCTTTCAAATTTTAACAAAAAACATGCGTTATTAGCTGCAGTTTTAATCTAAACTTATGTATTTAATAATATTATCATAAGTGTTAAAATTAGCTATATAATAAATTAACCGTCATCCTATATTATATAAATTAAAATAGTTATGGTGGGTGTTGACGGCGGCGAAGGATTTACACCTAGATAGAAGAGTTACATATATACATATAGTTTCTTTTTTATAGTTGGGGAATGCATTTACGCATACCACCTGTCCCCCAGGTGGTTTTGTTGGGCTCACCGGCTAGAAGAACCGGTACTTACCACTAAACCCCAACTTTCCCCTCCCCTCCGCCTTAGTGGGACGCCGCGGGATCGCTTACGCATAACTACCGCGACGCCCCGGCGGCAGGCCTGAGGCTGCTCCAAAGTCCACTCCGCAAAACAGAGAAGTAACCGGAGCAGCCCCACTAAACCTTACCGCCCACCGAAGTGGGCAACACTACCTCGGCTGCAGAGGACAGGGAGAGCGGCAACGAAACACCGACACGCCTCTTCCCCTGCAGCCCCACCGCGTCCGCCCCCCTCTCATCCGATCGCGGGATCGCCAAAGCAACCCCACAACCAGTGGCCGCAACGCCGTCAGATGCAGCCACGACGAGAGAGAGGGCCCAACCCTTCCACAAAATGTGGAAACCTTTCCGACCCACCGAAGTTGGCCCCACACCACCAAACACCGCACAAGCGGCCCCATCCTCTGGCACCCCAACCGCGTTCGACGGCCGACGGTCAGGGCATCCACCACCATCCCCCCGTCAGTGGCCGCAACGCCGTCAGATGCAGCCACTAATGAGAGGCTCCACCCCGCCCACCGAAGTAGGCCCGGTATCGGGACCACAAAAGCGGCCCCGCCCCCGGTGGCCGCAACTCCAGAAGCCGAAGCCTCAACGGAGAGCGGTCCCATCTGGGAGGTGCCTCAACCGCGTTCGACGGCCCACGGCCAGAGGCACCCCCATGCTGTTGGTCCGCGTCCGATTTCTCCGGTACCACCCGCTGGGTCCAAGCGGGTGGCGTTCCCCTATCCGCCACCTGGGGACGCGCCCGGTAGGAGTCAGCTCTCCCCCGGGAGAGTTACATATATCTGAGCGAAGTCAGGGTAACACACTAACACTAGTTTTTAATACAGAACAACAAAATTTTAAACTGAATTATAATAAAAATGACTTATTCTAACATAAAGGTGTAAGATGCAATTTACTTAACAAACATAAACACAAACACGATTTTTGTAAAATAGTGTATACGATGAGTAACTTTTGAGATAAATGTAATTTATTTAAAGTGTCTTAAAAATCAAGTATACACGTTACTATTTCCATAAGACTGATCGTTTTTATGGGTCAAAATTACAGAAGTTTTTTGATGACCCGTTTTAAGTTGTATATATGTAGATAATAACCACTGTCATTGTTTTTACTCGTTATTACTAAAACCTGAATCGCATTATCTTATTTTGATGCTACTGCCACTTATTTTTGTGAAAATTATATTTAGTAGGATCTTATTTTTCGGAAATTAATAAAGGAAGAATGAGGATTTGGTACAGTAAATAGTTTAAATATATAACAATTTTATCTACTTAACAATTGTTTAACAACACTCAAGATTGTGTTAGTATAATAAAAAAGTAATAATAGGATTCATAAGACACCAACATTAAAATATATTAGGGTTCATAGAAAATCTCTATGAAAATCCTTACAATTTGCGCACAATTAACCTACTTCGGACACGACGGCCTTTCAGTAAACCGAGCTTGAACTTCAGTTAATATGATATCTTTATGGTCTCAGTTTTTAGGCCAGTGATATATTGTGTATCTTAAAATAGAGGTTCAGTAGATTAAGTGAAATTTATAGGTATAATACGACGAGAATATTCGTTGAATATAATATTGTTTAGCAAAGTTGCTGGAACGTAACATTGCTTTTCAATTTTATACAGGAATACATATTAATATAAAATATATTATGGCATGTAGTGTAATTACATTATATATTATAATGAAAATAAAAGTTGTATTCAAGTTCATCTTCAGTTCATTCTTCAGGAAAAGGGTTTGAAGTTTTTTTTTTGCGGGTAGACACAAAAGAGTATAGACGTTATTAAAAACGCTCTATAATACATAAATATTGTATTATTGTGTATGAACTGTGTTATTTTGTTCCTTTTGTGCCTCTTGTGCGGCCTGGGCCGATATACCTTCGAAAAAAAGTGTCGAAAAAAATTCCACCACTACCATACCACTTATTGAAAGTCAATCAACGTGCAAAATTTTCAGATAAATTAAACAAAGTGGCGGTGACATCAAAGGCACTTTTGTTTTTACTGATGCTATCGTTCCGTTAAAGTAAAGTAAAGCGAGGACACGTCGCTGATTTGGTTATATTTTTAAGTTAGACAACAATCTGAACCTATTTTTTATGCAATTTCAAGAAAAGATTTAAGGATACAAAGCTGTACATCAGTTAATCAGCTGTGAAAAGTGTACAAACAGACATATACATTGTAAGTCTAAAAACAATGGAATAACTTTTATTAATTATATTCTTTATTGCGCTTCAAATGTAATACAGAAAAAAAAACAAATTAAAATAAAATATGGTTATTGCTAGAAAGCAGCTACATATTATGTAGAGACGTATACATAATAAGGCAATTTTCACGTAAGCGTCACGAGGGAGTACTTAACGTCGTGTTAAGTTAGCAACTATTTTTCAAGTTTTTTGAGTATTTATATCGACAATGCTTAAAAAATGTTTGGGCATTGTCGAGTTTGAAATTATAGATATATTTTATATTAGATTTTATTATTTTATTATAGACTAGCGATTCACCCTCGCTTGGCTCGGATTCGTCCCTAGATTGTTTCCTCATACAAACTTTCATCCCAATTTTTACCGCCTTAAGGAATGATTTTCGGAATAAAAACTAGTCTATGTCCTTCCCAGGGTCTCAAACTATCTTCTTACCAAATTTCATATAAATCGGTTCAGTTTTTCGGAGCCTATTCGGTACAAACAAACAAACAAACAAATGAATCTTTCCTCTTTATAATATTAGTATAGATACTCTTATATTTATTATTACTAATTTATTACAATCTGTTGACATTGTGCGACGTACATACATATAAATCCTGCAAGGGCACTTTCAGAGGTTTTTATCGGTTCTTCAGTCCACTTAGGGAGTGAATCTCTTGTCCGAGAAGAAATTGTCTATATCATTTCCAAATCTTAAGTTACATGAGTAGGTACTACATTTTATTATAATTAGAAATATTGCTTAACTTCAAACAAAGGTAAATCTAATATGTATTGTTTCAAGTTAAAGTACAAAATCTATTCTGAACAAAATATAAAAACAAATGTTTTATCATAAGGATTACTTCATAATTAATCGAATAAAAATAGATAAAATATAGGGTGATTTTACCTTCTTATGAAGTTATGCAAAAGGGTTAAATTGTTGACTTGTCATGGGATTAACAAAATAAAAACTCCCTTAACTTTCGAGTTGTATAAGCTGTCAGAAAACTTAGTCTCAGCCCAAAATATAAACTAGTTCAAAAATAGATTAGACAATCATTTTGTGACCTACAAAAAAATAACAAGTGAGCACTAGTAGTACACAGGCATTATCAGTTGTCTGAAATACCTGCCTGATAATACATAATGATGACAAAAAACAGAGCGCTTATGATTCTAGACCTAGGCATCTTGCAACTACCCACTGCCCGCCATCTTTCTTAGGATATAGTTGCGTCATGTGGCAAGTGATAATAAACTAACTTATTTCCGAATTTATATTTTAGATTACTGTACTACATAATTTTATGTATAAGTTATGTAGGTTTGGCCGCACGGAGGTGTGATAAATAATTCATTATTAAACTACGTCCACTTATTTATCTTGCTTATTTCTGGATCCCTTTTACAGTAAAATTTATTAAATTCAAGTTAAAAGCATTAAAAGGACTCGTACCTGGATTCTTTTCTAATTAACTATACCACTTTTCATCAGGATGAGTGGACAAGTTTTAGATGTCTTTATTTACCATATAGGTATCATTATCAATCTATTTGTCTCAGTATGGCTACGAATTGTGACGTTAGTAATTATCACTTTGATAGAAAGTGATAATGAGTTCGAGAACCTTTTTAATCGATAATTTTTTTTTAGCACAGATGTTTTGTTCTCTACATTTAAATCAAGCAAACATCAAGATATGAATTCTTATATATTCGTCATCGGTTAGATTCAAATTAGAATGTATGGAATTCAGAAATATTATAATATAAACTCTAAAAGCAGAAATAACCGCTGTTTACTGCATCGTAGTAATTGTAGATAACGAAGTTTTCCTAAAAAGGCTCCATTTTATTTTCTTGGCTTGAAGTACGCCATGACATCGACAATGACGATAACATTGTTTTCAATTTCCTAAGGGCCCAAAATAGTTTCAAAGAAATTATATTTTCAACTAAAATTAAAATGGTGAAATTTGAAGAAAAATATTTCAAATATATTAATTGTTAACCCTCATAGTTTAGTGTAATCAGTCATTGTTATCAATTTTTTGTATGAACGAAGCTCGGTCGTACCAGTTATTGTGTTTTCCCAAGAGAATAAGATAAAGGTTTGAGGTCTATATTTTGTACACGATAAGTAATAGTCATTGTTTTTTAGAAATATATATTGTATTTATTTGAAGATTACGATTTGTTACTACTTATATATGTATACTGTATTCAGCCCTTTTTAACGTCCCACTGCTGGGCACGGGCCTCCCTTCAATACGAGGGGGATCAGGCCATAGTCCACCACGCTGGCCAAGTGCGGGTTGGCGGACTTCACATGTCTTTCGAAAACTTGCTAGGTTCTCTTAGACATGCAGGTCTCTTCACGATGTTTTCCTTCACCGTAAGGTAAGTGGTAATCGAGTTAGAAATGATTCGCACATGAAAATATCAGAGGTGCGGGACCCGGGATTTGAACCCGCTTCACTCGGTTACCCAAGCGAGCGCATTACCACTGGGCTCCCACTGCCATACTTATATATGTATAGATAGGGAAAATTGTAGATTTTGTATTACGTAAAAAATGAGATTTTTGAGAAAAATAAATTTCATTTACCATTTTAATCTAAATCAGTATTAAGTTTCCTAAAAGTATTTTAAAGTGTAAAGTTGGTACCCATTTCGGATGAGGATAAGGAAAAAAATTTAGATGTAAGAGATAAGTATTTAAAAAATGGATATTTTACTTAATTTAATATTCTTACTATCACAAAACAACTTCAAATCTTAATAAGAGATCTATAATAGTATGAAGAGTATAATTAATAGTCTTTACGTTAATTATAGTTCCCAATAATGTCGAGAGCAATATATGTACCAATTTAAAAGTTAACTATTGCAAGGTAAACTAATGTATAGAAAATGAAATTATGAAAATCAAAAGTAACTATGAAAATTATTCGGTATCTGTAATGCGTATACAGCACTAGCGACTCACCCTCGCTTCGCTTCGGGTTAATGCCTAAACAAAAACAAATCTATCCTAGGGGAACCGTACATTTTCTGGGATGATATATAGACTAGAGTCAATGAGGGCAACACCGGCCTATTTTTTTGCAAGTTGAAGTATGATTAACTGTATTTCATACCCTTTACACTTTATCGCATATATCACCGAACATAACTATCAACCATTTTATATTCTATATAATTAGTCTTCTAAACATACATAGTTTATATTATCTGTTATAATAAAATAAACATGATTTTTTAAAACTTTGTCGGTAGACGGACTTTCCCACCCTTTTTGGGGAAGTCCATCTAGTGACAATTTTACTCTAATTGATGGTTATTTTATACTTGTACACAATCTGATTGTATGAATTTAAATGTTAATGAAATATTTATATTAACCACACACATCTGAAGCTTCAAAAAGATTTTATTGCACAAAAATATTTTCGGAGGCTAGACCGGCATACTTTTAGGTACACAGGTTTCAAACATTTTGTAAGATTGAGTTTCATAGCATCTTAGAGATAAGTACTAAAATAATAAACCAGGTTACAAAAAAGTAAATATAATATTATATCTCAGCATCCTTAGTAAATAAGTTTTTTTTTATGAAATTCAGTGACAAACGAGCAGACAGACCACCTGATGGAAAGCAGTACCTACCTGTCGCCCATAACACCTACGATTCATGCACTTAGGTTTTAAGAAACAAAAATGCCACAGGTGCGTTGTCACTGTGAGAACTAAGATGATATGCCTCATGCCTGTAATTGCGCTGGCTACCTTATCCTTCATACCGGAACACAACAATGCAATCATTGTTGCTTGGCGGCAGAAACAGATAATGGGGTGGTACCCATCCAGTCGGACTCCTCAGGCTTGACAGAGTCACCGGAATAATTAGCCAACTACTGAGTAATGAAAACAAAATCAAACAAATAAAAGTTCTTCCATAAAAAAAAAACTTTTAAAATAATATAGCATTACCTTTATTATTTAAAAAATAATTGTTGCATTTTGATGGATCTTTTAATAGATAACAAAAAGGTTACAAAATATATATATATATATATATATATATAATTATAAACAAGTTTAAACAAGTTGATATTAAAAATTAATAGGCACAAAGTTTTGAGATATATGTTTTGGGGCAAGTCCGGCATACGACGGTCTTACTCTGCGAGGAATAGACGGACTTCGACACTTAAACATTTTATACAAGTTATAGTTCTATATTTATAAAATTTAATTATTAAAAATTGCTAAAATATACACTAAACTACACACGCACTGTAAGACATTGCTATCTGCTAGTTTTATCGACAGAACCAGTAGACAGCCTGGCTGGCTATCAAAGTTTAGAAAATATTCCAAGCATATGGACTAGCCCCGTAGACGGACTTTTTTATTTTACGGACCCACATTGACCCTATAGCCTTTCTCAGTTAACGGGCTATCTAATGCAAAAAAAAAAACAAATCAGATTAAGTAGTTCCTGAAATTAGCGCCAAAACCAAACAAACAAACAAACTCCTCAGCTTTATAATATTAGTATAGATTCAAGGATATTTCAGTTAAAATATAATATTGACATTAAATAAAATTCTACAACTCTTAATATCATGTTAATGTGTAATGTAATAAATTGACAGGTTTTATTTAATTTAGTTTATTTTTGTTCTTTTTACAGAAATGAAATAAAAGATTGTTTTTTTTGTTATATTATATTTTTTATTTTTACTATTAATTTTTTAACATTATAGAGCACAGCGTAAAAAACACTCGAGCGCAGATGGGGCTGGTCGCTAGTTGAAACCTTTCCATAGGAAATAAGTATTTATTTCTACAGTAGCAAATTCAATCAAGAACCTTTGTGACCTTTATTTATTAACCTTTAATAATAACAATCCCTTGTTTGTTCTGTTTGTATACTCGTATAACTTGTATACGTACAATGTGTATGTATACATGACGTTATTACCAAAACTCTTTTGAATGCTGATTGAAATGTAATTAATGGGGGATGACTTTTTATTTTAGGAATTATTTATTAAACATGCTAATTAAATAAATAAACACTCAATAGCTATTTAAAATAAGCGCATTTTAATTATTGAAAAATTCACGTTTTTTTAAATATTTAACAATAATTAATCGCTACTTTATTACATGCTTATTTATTTATTTTATTAGCACACTTATAAGTATAATATACAAACTAAACATTAACACACTTCTTCTTCTTCTTAGTCGTTCACTCTTGACAGAGTGGTCGTGGTCATGTCTCGGTCGAGTCTTGCTCCACCGCTTCTCTCGTGATGCGACGTTATGTAACTTTATGTTTGGCGGGTTGGGTGTTATCATTCATGCTGGAGTGTATCACAGATTTTATGAGGTCTGTCCACCGTGTTTGACAGCGCCCACGTGATCTTTTGCCCTCGACTTTCCCTTGCACCACCAAACGTGCCATGGAGTCCTCGTTACGTGTGATATGCCCGAAGAACTTGAGAATTCGTATTTGCACAGACGACTATAATCTCTCTTTAACACACTAAATCATATTAAAAGTAACACGCTCACTGATATGTATATCAATAACTATTTGTTCACAAAATTCACTAACAAATAAATGAGGACTCTCCGATAGATGATCGGTGAGTTTTTTTTAAAGACAGCTAAATAGTTGTGGTTGTCGATGCCAGATATAGCTCGAGATATTTCATTACATTTCGCTTATGGCGAGCTACGGGAGCTTGCTTACCAAGATGCGTTCTAGCGAAAGATATGTGAAATGTGTTTCGAGACGAATTGCAATAGCGAGGATACTTACTACTGATAAAGGAATCCATTCAAGCAGCTTACTGCACTTGACTTTGGAATGGATTATTTTATGCAAGAAATAAGTATCTCCCGCCTTTTTCGAAGAGAGAGAAACATCATTTTAAAGTCGACCAATCTCTGATTATAGGGTTTTCTGTGTGAGATACCAGTGGCATGTGTGTGATGGTAAGGATTCGTAATGACACTAGCAAACTCAAGGCAACTTCTCACAAACACGTTGTACAAAATAATTTTAGTCCTGCGTGTAAATCCTTTTTGTGTTGCGTCTAATGAATCCGAGGAATTGCGTGACTTTTTAATAATATTGTTCATATGTGATGTAAAACTTTCTATCAATAGTAACTCGTTAAGTCCTTGATTCTGGTAACTCTTGACTCTTGTAATACTACATTATTATCAATCGAATAACTAGAGAAAAGTGGGTTTTCATTTTTAGTATATTTTAAACATGAAAACATTTGTAAATATTAATACTGTGATATTGATTCTATCGAGATATTCTTGCTTAATTGATAGTTATGAATTTATTTAATTATATATACACATATTGCATTTTTATGAACACCATAAAGACTATGGAATGTCACTAAAACCTGTGTACAACGGATGATCAACGTCTATGTGTGGTAAACTCTCTACTTTAACTTGTGTCGTTAAGTGCCAAACATGAAATAGAATCCTATATGTTAGTCCAAGTCCAAGAGATTCATCGTCGTAACTTTACTTTTTGTATACTTAACTAGCGACTCACCCTCGCTTCGTTAGGGTTCGTCCCTAGCTTGCTACCCAATACAAACTTTCATCCCCATTTCCTAAGTTTCTGCGCAGTTTTCTTATTTTTTTTTAATGTAACAACCTTCTCCTGACAATAATAAACACAAAAAATCGGTCCAGCCGTTCACGCGTGGTGGCGTGACCAAGGGAAATAGGGATTCATTTTTATATATATTCATAATTTTTATTTTAAATAATTTAAATAAAACTATCTTTTCGGATTTTTTCGCGGATTTATTTTGATTTTTGTTTCCCGACGTTTCGATTGCTTTACAGCAATCGAATAATAATCGAAGAAATAAATCCGCGAAAAAATCCGAAAAGATAGTTTTATTTAAATGTCTAATATTCGCGTAAATCTAAGAAATTTTTTATTTTATTTAATTATATGTATGTGTAGTTGGAATTCGTTATTGATATATGTAACTTATTTGGATAGTCTATTTAAAGATTATATTGATTCCAAAGCAACCGATAATGACCGTTCTGTCTTTATTAATACGGTTTTCTAAAATAAAGTAAGCGTTTGAGAAGACTGAAATATTTATTACTTTCTCTAAAAGTAGAACTTTGTCATAAAGTGTAAGTACGATCTGTGAATCTCGCCCATACTTCTTCTGTATACTTTTCCAACGCATACAAACTTTGGCAATTATAATAATAGTCCGATAGCAAAAACTAATAACATTCAAATTTTAATGCAGAATCATTAGTTCGACACATAATAATTATTTAAATGAAACATGACGCACCTAAATACATATTTTGTTATTTAAGATTAGCGACTTACCCTCGTTTTTCTCGGGTGCATCCCGATAGATATGTTTTAATTTTTTGAGCGAAACCCTAACTAATTATTTTTCTAAAATAATTGTAGCCAAGTTACTCCTTGTAACATCAACTCTCTGCCAGTGAAAGTTCTGTCAAAATCAGTCCAGCGGATTCGGATATTAACCTAAGCAAACAGACAGATAGATAGATGGATTTTTTTAATTGTGTTTTTCTTATAAGTACCGTATACAAATTTATTCATCATCATATTCAGCCTGCTTTCATCCACTGCTGGACATAGGCCTCTCCTATGGCACGCCACTGAGCTCGATCTTCAGCTCTACGCATCCAACCGCTGCCAGCCAGTTTACGAATATCGTCGCTCCACCTAGCTGGAGGGCGTCCTACACTACGTTTGCCGAGTCGTGGTCTCCACTCTAGAACCCGTCTACTCCATCGGTTATCGGTTCTGCGGCAGATGTGACCAGCCCACTGCCACTTCAGCTTGCTAATTCTTTGGGCTATGTCGATAACTTTGGTTCTCTGTCGGATCTCTTCATTTCGGATCCGATCCTTCAGAGAAACTCCGAGCATAGCCCTCTCCATAGCACGCTGAGCGACCTTAAACTGGTGGACCAATCGCACTGTCAGTGTCCACGTCTCGGCTCCGTACGTCATAACAGGTAGGACGCATTCGTTAAAGAACTTTGTCTTTAAGCTTTGCGGTATTGGCGACGAAAAGACCCGACGAAGTTTATTGAATGCTGCCCATCCCAGCTGTATTCTTCTTTGAGCTTCTTTCTCGAAGTAGTTTTTACTGACTTGCAGTAATTGTCCAAGGTAGATGTAGTCTTGTACTACTTCGAGAGTTGTTCCATTGAGTGCTATCGGTCCCGGTATTGCATGTGCATTGAGCATGACCTTGGTTTTGTCTAAATTCATCCGGAGAACGATGTGTTCTGAAGAAACAGCTAGGCTTTGCAGCATGTCTTGCAGGTCTTGCACGGTTTCAGCCATGATGACGATATCATCTGCGAATCTCAAGTGTGAAATGTACTCACCGTTTATGTTTATTCCACGTCCTTTCCAGTCCAGGGTCTTAAACACATCCTCCAATGCAGTTGTGAACAATTTGGGGGAAATTACGTCCCCTTGTCTCACTCCTCGATGCAGGAAGATAGGTTCAGACTGCCGGTTCTGGACTTGGACGGTCATTGTTGCGGCGTCATACAGGCACTTCAACACTTGAATATATCGCCAATCGACTTGGCACCGTTGCAAAGACTCTAAAACAGACCAGATTTCGATAGTGTCAAAGGCTTTCTCATAGTCCACAAATGCTAAGCACAAAGGCCGATTATACTCTTCTTGCTTCTGTATAATCTGCCGCACTGTGTGAATGTGGTCTATGGTGCCGTATCCACTTCGAAATCCAGCCTGTTCGGGAGGTTGGAATTCGTCGAGTCTACGCGTGAGACGGTTCGTGATAACTCTAGAAAACAACTTATAGATATGGCTTAAGAGAGAGATAGGTCGGTAGTTTTTCAGCAGAGTTTTGTCACCCTTTTTGAAAAACAAGACGACCAAGCTCGTGCTCCATGCCTTAGGAGTTCTCCCCGAAAAGAGGACGGAATTAAATAAACGCTGGAGTTGTTTAAGCGTAGGAGTTCCACCTGCTTTTAGGAGCTCCGTTGTAATTCCATCCTCCCCGGGGGCTTTTCCGTTTTTAAGTTGTTTTAGAGCCATCGCGATTTCGTCTAGGCTGATTTCTGGCAGGTCTTCTGTGTAGTGGCGGGTAAGTGTGGCCCTGGGATCTTCGTCATTTGACGTGGGACGGGACGCTAGCGATGCATATAGGCGACCATAGAAGTCCTGAACTTCTTTCAGAATCTCCGGCTTAGAGACGACGACTTTTCCGCTAGTTGTGGTCAGCTTCGTCAGATGGCTACGTCCTAACTTCTTGATGGAGCATGGCTTCCTTGATGGAGCATGTACTGGAGCTACGGAGATCACGTCTTACCAGTTTTGATATTTTTTTGTTCAAAGCCCGCTGGTTTGCCGGAGTAACTGCGGTATCTTCACGTCGCTTCTGTATTAGCTGCAGAGATTCCTCAGAGAGTTTGGACTTCTTACCGGTGCGTTGCATCGTGCAGATCTTAGTCCCTTCTTCCCGAAGAATACCCACGACTTGGTCGAGTTCTTGGTCAATGTCAACGTCTAATGTGGTTTCCAGGGCAGCGAATCGGTTCTCCAGTTTTAGCTGGAACGTTTCAGACCCAGCAGGAGTTTGGAGCATATTGGGCTGGAGCGTAGACTTTATCAAACGGTTCCGTTCAAGCTTGTAATCAATACCTAGAGTGCCTCGGACAAGTCGGTGATCGCTTCCGGTGTTGAACCTGTTGATCACGGAGACATCTCTAAATATGCGCTTCTTGTCCGTCATAATAAAGTCTATCTCATTTTTTGTCATAGTATCAGGGCTTCGCCACGTCCACTTTCGGTGGGTCTGTTTCTTAAAGAAGGAATTCATCAAGAAAAGCCCCTCTTTTTCCAGAAAGTTGACGAGCATTTGCCCCCTATGATTTCTGCTTCCAATATTTAATAATACAAATTTATTTGCATTTAGTAAAAAGCTATCATTTTGACGTTACAAACAAACAGTTCAATGTTATTTATCTGTATAGATGATCTAATTTACTTGCCACTCGGTGCCGCCTGCTACTTTAGCTATTGTATATTTTTGTTTAGTCAACCACCACAAAACATGACCCAGTTTTGTATGAGAAGCAGGTGAATGTAGAGATAAAGCTCTTATACCTTTTATTCTGAACGATTGTATTGAGATTTTTCCGTGTCTTTATTGCGAATTATTGTTACCGGTGCAATAAAAGCAAGTCCTATCGAGACGTTCTCGACTAATGTGCAAATTATTACTAATACTAAAAATATTGAATTATTCTTTAACTTCATCACAAATATTAGCAGAATGTATTTTTTTTATCAAAATATATTTAATGAACAACTTTGACCTCCATACAAAATTATGTAAATATATACCAAGAGAAGTCTGTATACCTATGAAAGTGTAGTAATCTAAGCATTTATCGGTGCCCCTGTAAATAGTAATCAATATATAATAATTAAACACCACTCTTATCTATTGGAAAATTTCCATTGGATTAAAGTGATTTTGTAAATAGCAAATGGTTCTTCCATCAAGCTTTCAATATATTGCTTTTTTAATAATTAAACTTAGTAAATGTAAAGCAATATAGAAGAAACATTATTAGCTGCCGATGAAAAATACTTCGCTTAGGGAATACTTACACGTACGTTTCGAATTAGGTTTACTTAGGCTCTTTAGTGGTAATTTACAACACCGATATTTGTAAATATGTATTAATGTACGTTTCACTATAATAGAGAAAATCATATGAAATCTTTAATTATTATTAGTGAAAATAGAAAAAGACAGTTGAATACAATGTCCCACAATGATGGAATTATTTAAATTGTTATGTTACATTCAGTGAAGTAAAAAGATGAGTTGATAAAGATACAGACTATTCTCAGGAAGTTCTGCCACTGATACGGCAGGTATCTGCTGTGTTAGCTATTTACAAAACAACTCTATATGCAAAAGTGTGGAACAACTTTAACTAGGTCGGCATTTTAACGCCGTTTCCTTAACACTTTTTGCAACATCTACATTCATGGGCTAAATATTCATGAATTTAGAATTAGATAAGCTCTGACGATAGAGGATTTACAAGATTTAATCGACACGATGGCTTGATAAAAAGTTTACAATATTGGGTCCCCATTTCCTTTTTAAATTTTTCATTCTGTTGGAATGGAAAACATCTAAAATTACTATATTCTGTACAAGCAGTAAGTACTATAAGTACTGTCGCTTCGCTCGGATGCTTCCCTAGATGGCTAACAGTAGTGAATATGTCTAGATAATAGTCTGTGTACTAAATTTTATCTAATTTTGTGTAGACGTGCAGGTTTCCCCACGATGTTTTCCTTCACCGTAAAGCAAGTGGTAATCATGTTAGAAATGATTCGCACATGAAAATATCAGAGTTGCGAGACCCGGGATTTGAACCCGCTTCATTCGGTTTCCCAAGCGAGCGCGTTACCACTGAGCTACCTACCATGTTTAGGCAAAATATTTTCTGAAAGCTCTCATTTAATTAAACCGATGGAAATATGATATAAACTTTGTTCTTTTCCAATGTGTCACTTGGATTGCAAGCCTACCACATAAATAAACCCTTATGAAAATTGTTTAAAAACCATTTATATATATAGTAAAAGATTTTTTTAACTGAGCATGTAATTAATTAAACTTAAGAACAGTCACTGCAGTCTATAGTAATTGATAGTGTTCGAAATAGTAGCACTTAAATCTGCTTAGTTGATATTAAATTTATAGAGTAGAAGAAATTATAGAGAAACTTAGAATTTGTATTTCTTTTTGGAGTTAAAAGTATCAAAGGAAATTGCTACTATTAAGATTTGTGCTACGAGGTCTCTAATTGTAATCTGTCTTGTGTTTTCATTGAGAATTAATTAATACTTTATCCTCAATGAGATAGAAAAAATATATTGCCCAAGTCGAAAGTAAGTTATATTATTTGAGTTATTTTTTAATATAATATTCTTGAATGTAGTGATGAGATTTGTGATTCTGGTAGTAGCGTATAGGCCAAAAATTGATGGATGAAAGTGAATGAAGTTATTAAACTTTATCATAACGAGATAAAATAATTGCTTTTTGAAGTGAAACTTCTTTAAGAGCGCCATGAGAGGGAAAAAATTATTGGCGTTACGATTTTCGTACCGGAAACGATTGTTAGGGAAGTTAATAAATAGCCAATTAAAAATTATTTAAACTATTACATGAATATTTTTAATTGGAGGAGGCCTTTTTTTTATACTACGAATTACGAGGCCTCTGCCAACTAGCAAAAAATAAAATTATAAATGGAAAGTAAAGAAACACTAAATACGCGAATAATTTTAATTATGTAAAAAAATATATATTAATATAACAGTACAGTAGTGTAAGAAATATAATTGTATATCTATTGTCCGAATAAAAGGCTTTATTATTACTATCATTATTATTATTATATATGAATATTTTAAAGATAAATTAAATAAAAAAATGAAAGAGTACGTGTATGAATGTGTACACGCGCAAGAAGTAAAACTTCTGTAGGTTATCGGTACGTACTCTTCATGGAATTCAATTTATGTTTTAAATAATTAGAATAGGTGAGATATTAAAAATAACGCATATTACGATTGTATTTTATTTATTTTATTATATATGATTATATATTTATAGAATATCATTTAAGAAAAAAATATAATATTGTATATCATTTGTCAGACAATAACAACGGTTACCACTTACCATGACAACAAATGCACGTACATTTTTTCGTAACACATTCACCAGCTTACCCCCCAAGACTAGCGTGCACAAAGAAGTTTTACTTCAAAATATATATTTATAAAAATAATAATTATTTCATTTATTTTTAGATGGGCGATGGAATCATATCAAATGAATATTATCAAAAAATTATTTACTTGAAATAATTTTTTATACATTACTAGCAGTAGGCTTCACCCGCGTCCAAACTTCCGAGCACTAACAATATTCACGGGATTCCCCGTTGGGCTAATCTGAAGATTGCCTGAAAATTTCATCAAAATCGCTCCAGCTATTTTGGAGTCCTTAGGAAACATAGGTATACATCTAATTTTATTTTTTTAATCAATAATTTAAATGTATTTATTGCACGGAAAATAGAGTCTTTCATGAAAATTTGGTAACACACCGACTGCAGCGCCACCTATCTATTTGTATTTTCAAACCATCCAGGAACCTATTGAAATATACACACAAAATTTCAACTAAATCGGTCAAGCCATTTAAGAGGAGTTAGGTGACTAACATATGTACAGAAGAATTATATATATATATATATATATATATATATATATATATATATATATATATATATATATATATATATTAAGACAAATATATATTTTTTGTGAAAAAATTTACATCCCAGTATTAAAACATATGTAAATTGAATTTCATAAAAAGTACCGATAGCCTAGCCAAGTTTCATTTCTTGCGCCTGTACACATTGATACATGTTTTTTTAAATCATAGTAATATACAAGAACCAAACAATCAAAAATATTTTTGCGCTAAAACTTTACTTCCTATACATATTATACTAGCGACTCACCCTCGCTTCGCTTCGGGTTCGTCCCTAGACAAAAACAAATTTATCCCATGGGAACCGTACATTTTTCCGGGATGATATATATCCCATAGCCTTCCTCAATTAACAGGCTATCTAATGCAAAAAGAATTTTTCAAATCGGATCAGTAATTCCTGAAATTAGCGCGTTAACCAAACAAACATACAAACAAACAAACAAACTCTTCAGCTTTATAATATTAGTATAGATAATATTTTTCATATCGGCAAAAAAATTTTTAGAAGCTTTACTTTTGATAACTCTCTATTTACAGGTATTACTTATGCTGAAAGTTTATATTTTATACTATTGGTGAAGGATACTTATTACCGGCAAAAAGTTTAAAATAAAGCTGTAAATAAATAAAAAAGTTATTTTACAGTTAACTCAAACATTTTAATTTTGAGCATTTTCGGCTATAATAAAACAAATGTTTTCCGTGGGCATCAAATTGTGCATAGAAAAAGTGATAAAAATAGTACTTGCGCAATTCGGCTTTTATAACGTTTTTATTCTCCTCTAATCTTAATAGTCACACAGATAATAATGAAAGAGGTTTAACTATCCGCATTGTATATTCACTTTTTTTTTGGTAAAATTTACTGTACTTTTTGTATTTAAATAATGTAGGGCTTTTAGATATGCAAGCCTAAACAACAGATTATAAAATAATGTATAATCATTTATAATGATAAATATTATATAAAATATATATTTAAAAAATGGACGCCTATTCTTTTTCTAAACTATTCTATTCTTCTTCCACATTATACATTGTAATATATATACCTATGTTATATATAAATATTCTACGATGTAGAAATTATTGAACATCATGCTCTACACAGTGTCATAAAAGCGAAATTTTGTATGTGTGTACATGTGTGTGAATGTTTGTTACTCCTTCCCGCTGCAACGGCTGATGGATTTGAATAAAATTTGGTACACAGATTTACATAGGTTACTGTTGACTGAAGTTCGAAGAATGAATACACTAGATAACCGTTGTGAAAAAGCGAAATAAAACTGTAAAGACACACAAAATATATGAAATAGTATTTCAATGTTCGAAAAATCCAATTATTATGTGAAAACCTGGTTAGTATGCGCAGTTATTCCCGCAATATAAGGCTGGGAGTAATAAAGGGGACAACTTACGTTAGATAAAATTGGTAACAACATTTTGGCATCACGCCAATATTTACTTTTTCTAACTACTAAAGTAATATGATCAGTTTTTTAAGGTTCCGTACCCAAAGGGTAAAACAGGACCCTATTACTAAGACTATGCTGTCCGTCCGTCCATCTGTCACCAGGCTGTATCTCATGAACCGTGATAGTTAGACAGTTGTAATTTTCAGAGATGATGTATTTCTGTTGCCGCTATAACAACAAATAATAACAAAACAGAACAAAATAAATATTTAAGGGGGCTCCCATAAAGCAAACGTGATTTTTTTGTTCGTTTTTGCTCGATATTGATAACGGTAACAGGTAGACGCTTGAAATATTCACAGAATATTTAGTTATATAATCACTTTAAAAATAAATAATTATATTAAAATAAAACAAATATTTAATGGGAGCTCTCGTACAACAGACATGGTTCTTTTGCTGTTTTTATAGATAATGGTACGGAACCCTTCGTGCGTGAGTCCGACTCGCACTTGGCCGGTTTTTTCAATTATTCTCGTTGTATAATTAAAATATATAAAAGCAAAGAAAGCGCCTATAAAATTATTGGTAAAAGTTTGTATGAGAAAATAAGTTAAATTTTTCGAGTTAAAGTTATTTTTTGCACTAAGGATATCATGAAAATTATTATATTGATGTACAAAGTTAAAAGGTATCTTTTAATTTTAAGCAACAAATCAAGTCAATCTGTTTTCTGTAACCACGAGATAGAAGAACCTTTGGTTAGTTGGAAGAACTAATTCTAATCACATTTATAGTAGTTATTTATAAATTTTAGAACATAATACGAAAAAAATAAGGTTTCTGATGTTCTCGATGTATATGTAAATTTGAAAAAGAAAATGTAAGTAAGCGTTTAACATATTATGATATTATATTTCGACTATATAGCAACCGTATAACGTGGATAATAATTATTAATAACTATTCATAAATTGTAAAAAACTTGCAGAAATATTTTGAGGCTGTATTTATTTGTGAGTTTTTAATAAATAAAACTAATTTAGTTCTCATATATTCTTATTTTGCTCTTAGTCACTATTTCAATTATCTGAATGGCCTAGAATAGCATTATTATCTTCTGGCAGAGAAGAAGTTATTGTGGAAAATGTGGGGGTGCGGTTAAGGCATGAACAAAACGAGGGTGAGTCTCTAGTACGTATTTGTCTATAATTTAAATATTTACAAAAAATACCTGTATATTTTACAGTTTACAATAAAAAAAAATCAATACATACATAAAGTCCATGGGACCGAAACAAAATCTTTTATAAGTAATATCTCAACATGCTTCCACGAGAACTAGTGGGGTTGCACTGGTGAACTTAGGGCTGACAGCTATGCGCTCTACGTATTCGTGTAAGTATTGCAATTTAAAGAGGTAATGCTGCCAGGCTTCTATGTAACTAGCTTCGAGGAGACACGCTTGATGATATTTATTACTTTAAATTTATTTTCGATGCTACATTATCCATGTTATTATTTTAAACAGATGTTTATTTAATTTACTTATAGTATTCGAATGCAAATCGATCGGGGCGTCAAATTGATAAATCGACAGAGCAAGGTTTTTCATAATCTATAGAGGCGGCAGAGGCTGAATCTATAGTTTTTAGAATTTTTGTGTCTGTCTGTCTGTCTCGGAATGCATCACGAGAAAACCACTGGACAGATTTTGATGAAATTTGGTATGGTGAAATCTGATTATTCGGGTCAACACATACGATACGGTTTACTGCGGGAAAATATGTCATCTTTGAAAAATCTATATTAAACGTTAAAACGTAACCAGGGACGAACCCGAGCGGAGCGAGGGTGAGTCCCTAATATATAATATAATATAATTGACGACGACCAACGAGGACACATTATTAATTTTAATTTCAACAAAAACAATATGAAAAATACTGTCGTTATTTATATGCATTCTATTTTTTTAATATATTTTTTTATAAATAAATATCGTTTTGGGGCATTTACTATGATTGTATTGCAGGCGAAATTGGTTAGAATCTGCCTAAATAACTTAGTTAGAACACAGCCATTATTCTGGTTTTAAACTAAACATTTACAGCATTTGCAACTTTGAAATACAGCTAGATATGTTATTTTGTAGTGTATATAGTTAAGAAAAACTAATTCTAAGTATAGAGCAGAAATTGCGAAATTTGTATAAGTAAATTTATCCATTATTTTCTTCTTTGCTTAATAAGGATTCTTTATCCTGTTATTATATCTGGCTTATCCGAAATAATCTAGCATAGTCGACGAAGGCCGTTAATTTATTTAGGTTTACTGGGATGGTATTAGAAATAGTAAAATCATTATACGATACTGTATCTATTTCTTCATAATGAAATATAGTAACCTTGTAGCGTTATTTACACATGCTATAAAACAGTAAAGATCGTTGTATTAGTTTTGGATGTTTATTTCTAATCTTTCTAAGAATATAAATGTTCATATCGGGCATAAAAAAGGATTTAAACCGGTCCATTAAGTTATTTACGTGGAATATTTCTTTTAAACAGAGTAAATCTTGAAAATATAATCAAATTTTAGTGGGATTTAATCTAGTAAAATGCCACTTATGGGCAAGTGTCTTCCTGATCATTATGGAAGATTAAAGGGAAATCGAATAAACTGTATCCGTCCGTCCGAACGCCTATCCTATTCGTGCTCAACTCCTGATCATAGATAGATCTTCCTAGTGGGTGAATTTCCTATCTTGACATATACAGCGTCGTTAGTCATTTTACGTAGAAATGAATAAATACAGCTTTGAGCAGCAAAAGGTGCAAAAAAGATTAATACATAATTTTACTTAACAATTATAACTTGTAAACTTAGTACTTTCTTAGATTTACGCGAATATTAGACATTTAAATAAAACTATATTTTCGGATTTTTTTGCGGATTTTTTGCCACGGGAGAGACTAAGGTGTTAGATGTCTTAAAAGCATTATATAGTTGTTACAGACAGCTCTCTCAGTCTCTCCCGTGACCATGATTGCTGTAAAGCAATCGAAACGTCGGGATCCAAAAATCAAAATAAATCCTCGAAAATATTCGAAAAGATAGTTTTGTAAACTTAGTCTAACCATCTGTATTGCATAAATAATGGAAATCCGAAATTGGCTTAAATAAAATTTTATTTCTTGTGTATTTTTTATTTCTGTATATAGCTGTGGATTTTAGTTTAAATAAATAAACCTTCCTTAGGTAAGGCAGGATGCGAAATGTCAATAATAAGGAAAAGATGATATGAAAACAACATAAATTAACTTGGTATTCTGAACAACAACGCCCATAACCACAGGTCACATCTAAATCATAAACCGTAGCCTAATGTCGTGCGGAACTCTCAACTATATAAAAACCATAAAATAAAGAATTGAATTGAAACGATTGCCGTTCAAATGGACCGCGAGGCGACACTACATCTCGCTTTCTCTATTGTAGATTTTATTGTGGAACTGCAGCAAAACAAGCTAATATTTAATGAAAAATAAAACGAACTTTAGTTTTAAAATAAAGCCTTTTCAACATTCCTCTCTTTTGACGACACGTTTGGCTCAGTTTGTAGTGAGGCTACTTGTTGTGCCAACGGTCGTGGGTTCGAGTCCCGCTGGAGGCATTCATTTGTGTGATGAGCACGATTGTTTGTACTCCACTCATGGGTGTTTATATTTATAATTGTATGTATTTAAAGTTAATATAATATGTTTAATGTATCAACTATCTGGTATCCATAACACAGGCCTCGTAGCTTACCATGGAATTAGATGGTGCTGTGTGTTAATGTCACAACATATTTATTTTAAAAATTAAAAAAGAAACTGATGGGCATGGGCCTTCTTTCAATGCGAGGTGGATCAGGCCTTAGTCTTACTGATCAGATACAGGCCTTAGTGATCTAGATTACTATTGGGCTACTTGCACTTAGCATTTAAATAAGTAATTATATTAACCTATTACAGAAAAGCGCAATTCGTAATTAACAAATGAAATAATTCAATTACGTATAAGCTCATTTAAGCATTTATTATTCGACATTTCGCTTTCAACTATATTACGGGGATTTAAATAACGGACGTTAATAAATGTAATTATAATACTTGTACGAGTATTTTACAATATATTAATATAGTAGAACCTAGCAAGTTTTCGAAAGACATGTGAAGTCCGCTAACCTGCACTTGGCCAGCGTGGTGAACTATGGCCTGATCCCCTTCGTATTCAAGGGAGGCCAGTGCCCAGCAGTGGGACGTTAATAAGGGCTAAATACAATATAGTAAGTAGGTAAATGGTTTATTTTGTTTCCTTTATATTTCAATTACATGCAAATAAAAGCTTAAATTGTCACACAGTTTCCCCAATAACGTTTGTACAGAATTCATGAAATAGCTTGTACATATATTTACGAGTAAAATCTACAGCAGTAAAGGCTTTAAGCTCAGTAATTTTCCGACACTAGGCCAAGATTGTCTAAGTTCAGCAATAAGAGTTTAAAGTTAAAATTGTAAGAGGCATTAAACTTAATATGGTATTATATGGGTGTTAATACCACAAATATAGAGCAAAAGGCAGAGATAATAAAAAAATAATCGATACAGATTTTAAATCTGAGTCAAAGTTGTTCTATGTAATAAAGGGGTTATATTTAGTGAATGTGGTCTATACCTATACAAAATCGTAAATACAGAGGAAGTGAAAATCTATACTACTATCTATACTACTATAATATTATAAAGCTGAAGAGTTTGTTTGTTTGTTTGTTTGTTTCTTTGTTTGGTTGAATGCGCTAATCTCAGGAAGTACTAATCCGATTTGAAAAATTCTTTTTGCATTCGATAGTCCGTTAACTGATGAAGGCTATAGGCTATATATCATCCCAGAAAAATGTAGGGTTCCCGTGGGATAGATTTGTTTTTGTCTAGGGACGAACCCGAAGCGAAGCGAGGGTGAGTTGCTAGTAGCTAATAAATTAGATAAGACGGAATACATAATAATAAGAATAAAACTCGTTTATCACTAGTATCTCATTTAATATATCTATCTACACTATTATATATTACCATATATGGAAGTTGCAGCAATATTTGATTAGTTTAATCTATTTTATTATAAATAGAAATTACTTTTTTCTTTTTGCCTATTTATCACCAATGTAATTTATAAAAAAGGCTATTAAAAAAGGTCCTTATAAAAATAGAAAAGTATAAGTATTCCCTGGACTTAGTTCTATACATATGCACATATGTGAAAGTTACTTAAATATTAATTTGCAAACAGCCATGTTTCTTAATCTTTAATTATTTTTAATATATATTGTACATACATGGCTTTGCATAATATCATTACTACCGTTTAATGTTACACTAAATCAAGGGCGTGTGTTTGTTGCTTTAATCACGAGGGAAACCCAACGCGTTTCCTCATAGGCTTTCTCGGAGAACATTTAAGCCTTGTAGGAACAAATTGATTTAGGATTCGTTGAGGGGAAATCTCAATAACTGTACTGTGTTCGTTTTTATATAAAATTAATTTATTACATATGATAGACATATACTATTGGAAACTTCATTTGGCCTTTTTAAAACCTACAATTTCCTAGTAATGTATTATGTTTTGATGTATAATTTCCTAAGGTTATATACTAAATGTTGACCCCGAGTAATAAGTTATCACTACACAGAATTCGACAAAAATTGGTCCAGCACTTTTTCCGTGAAACACTCACACACAAACAGACACACAGACCAACAAACATTTTTTAATAACTATTGTTTTAGGGTCATGTTGTAGATTATGGATGCGACTATGATTTTTTACTTAGGTAGGTACTTTTGCTTCTAGGTAAAGTATGCCACGAGACTTAACAAAACTGAAAAATTCATCTAATGCCCGCTGCATAAAATGCTTGCGAGTAAACCCGGTCTGCGAGTAAACTACGGTAAGTCACAAGACTTACCGTAGTTTCTGTACTCAAACTTCAGTTGGCCTCAAATAGTCTTTTGATCACAATAGCAAATAGGACCGTTTGGCAACAAAGAATATTTCGAGTTAATTAATCGTTTTTCCGTACAAAATGTATGAGAAAAGTTTTTGGCGATTTCATTTCTAGTACTCATACCCTAAATAGTTCCATAAAGTCTTTTGATCCCTACATAAAAAAGGATCGACTGTCATAAAAAAATGTTTTTGGTATTTTATCATTTAGAATATCTCAAAAAGTTATGGATGGTCTTCTAGGAATGTTGTCCTGTAAAGTATAACAGTTATGGTACCTGCTCTTACTGTCTCGTCTCAAAAATTCACCCGGTATATTTGGGGAAAAGAAATAATAATGCTGTTTAACGAAAGCCTACCTAATACGAATTGTTTTGCAAACTTAATTCGACCTGCGTTTATTAGAGACTAGCGATTCACCCTCGCTTCGCTTCGGGTTAGTCCCTAAATAAAATAAATCTATCCCACGGGAACCGTACATTTTTCCGGGGTGAATAGCCTATAGTCTTTCTCAGTTAACGGGCTACCTAATGCAAAAAGAATATTTCAAATCGGATTAGCAATTACTGAGATTGGCGCATTCAACCAAACAAATTCTTCAGCTTTAGTATAGACTAACGATTCATCCTCGCTTCGCTCGGGTTCCCTAGATTGTTTACCCATACAAACTTTCAGCCCCATATTTGTCTCCTTAAGGGATGATTTCCAGGATAAAAACTATCCCAGGGTCTCATACTATTTTCTTACCAAATTTCATCTGTATCTGTTTCAGTAGTTTCAGAGCCTATTCAATGCAAACAAACAAATTTTGCCTCTTTATAATATTAGAATAGATCAAGTAGTCATCAAAAGATGTTTATGAGTGTTTCCGAGCGGAGCGAGAGTGAGTCGGTAGTATATGTATAAATTATTATGTTATCTAAAACTCATTATAACGTTTGCACCACACACAATGGTAGCATCTTATCAGTATAAATAAAGTAATGACGGTAATATACCGCAATGTGTTCTTACAATGTAATGGGTGATTCTAAACAGCGACAGGGTTCTATTGCTCTTCGTAGTGACTTATGGGATATTTACGTAACAATAGGGGTATTTAAAGTGAATTGAAATTTTAGCTTTATATTAAAATTATCACTTTTATTAAAAATTAACTAAGTTATCTGAAATACACAAATGATACTTAGGTGAATTACAAAGTATAAAGTGAATTTTGATCAATACTTCTCAATCATTATCAATATGTCTTATAGAAATATTTGCTATGATTTTTATAACAGGATTGTATTATTATCTAAAGCTATCACTATACGTACGTACTAAGCGACATATTATCTAATATGTTTAAACGAGCAATTCTTGTATATTTATATATTTATTTATACCCCGATCTCGGAAACGGTTATAACAATTTCGCTGAAATTTGGTATGTGGGGACTTTGGGGGCGAAAAATCGATCTAGATTAGTCTTATGTCTGGGAAAACGCGTTTTTTCGAGTTGTCATGCGGTTTTCTTTTTGCATTATTCTTAGTATTGTTAAGCATCGTGGTCAAGCGGTCAAGGCGAAAGTTAGACAATCACATAATTCCGGGATGGAATTCCGGTCGGAATACAAAGTTTTTACTTTTGTTTTTTTTTTTTTGTATTTATTCAAGTTTTTAGTTTTTTATCTAAAAATACGATATAAAAAAAGAACTCCGAGAGAACCTCGATCGCCCAGGTATTTTGATTACTAAACTTAGCAAAAACAACCTTTTCCACTAGTGACACCACATTATGATAATAGAAGCATTGTGATTCAGCTAGGAATTGTTAGGAGCTTTCTTGCCCCCAATCCACGCAGATATTTTTTTTATTTTCTTATTTTTAGTTCTCCATGAAAAAAGAATAGACCGTATATAATATATTATACGTTTCTAACCTCCGCCGATCTTTTTGTGTAAAACAGTGTCAGGGCTTTCGAACAGATAAACTAATTAATTGTAATTCTTAGTGACATTTGAAGAAAATCTCCTTTTTCTAAAACAAAAAGAAAGACCTCCTTTATCTAGATTTCTTTAGAAAATGTACGAATGTTTTGTCGGTGTAACGTAACTGCTTAATGAATGAAGACAGAGGATAGAAATCTGCTAAAAACATCTTTATAATCAAGCTAATGCAGGCTCCTGTAAAAAGGGAGAACCTCTTTCTGCTCACCTAGGAGAATAAGTTGTTTTTTTAGTTTTTGTTCTTGTTTTTAATTTATGCTTATTTCATATATAATTGCCTCGGTGGTGTAGTGGCTAGCATGTACGGCTGCACATCCTGAGGTCCTGGGTTCGAGTCCCGGGTCGGACCAAGTTTAATTATTGAGTCTTTCTGTATAGTAAGCCTCAGTAACAGCCCGGAGTTGGGAAGTTGGCGGTGTTTCCCCGTGCCTCGGAGAGCACGTAAAGCCGTCGGTCCTGCGCCTTAACTTTCACCGGTCGTGTCGAGTAGTCGTCCCACCGGAGTATGAGAGTGACAGGAGTAGAGAGTGCACTTGTGTCTGCGCGTGCACTTGTGTCTGCGCGTACACTTGTGCACTATAATATCTCTTGCGCAGTTGGCTAGTCTCAATGAGATTGGCCGCCGTGGCTGGAATCGGTCAGGAGAACATTATTATTATTATATTATTTCATATACATATGTATATATGCTCATACATCGAAAAAAGCTCAGTCTCATTAACATCCACCCTTTACTGAGGACGTCTTCAGGTGCAATCGATGCATTAATAAAGCGCCTCTATACTATGTCTATAATTTAATGAACCTAAGTGTAATAGTTTACACTACAATATAAAACGTGTTTTATTGTACAAACTAATATAGACTCAATTTCTATACTTTTTTTTCATGATAAAATTTGGAAACATTTTATTTTTGTGGCATTTACTCTGATTGGATTACAGACGGAATTGGTTAGAATCTGCCTAAAACCGATTAGCTTTTTGCCATTCTTCTGGTAGTTTTAAATTCAACATTTACGCCATTTGTAAGTTTGAAATAAAACGGCGATATATTTATAAATATCGGGCTTGAAATCCGCCATTTTAATTTTCAACTATTTTAATATAGCCTATAATACTCGCGTTATCAAGACGAATCAAACGACGTATGAATCATCAAAATCGGCCCAAGCATTTTATCTCTAGAATGCCACATAGGAACAAACATACATACATACATACGTACATGCGTACATGCATTCATACCTACATACCTACATACATACATACATGCATACACACCTACATACCTACATGCATACATACCTACATACATACATACATACATACATACATACATACATACATACAAAGACTGATAAACAATGTACCTTCTTTTGCGTTGCGCAGTCGAGTAAAAATATCAATTCCGTTATTGTAATGTTATAACCTATTTTCAATTACTTCTATCGACATCCTCTGTTTTAATAAGTACGTATACAGTGTATTATTGAATCTAATCAAACAGAGATATAGTGGTTTTATCTTTTAGTGGATAAATTTGGTCACGTATTTCTATTTCCATTACGGTCACAACTTGTTTATTTATTAATAGCGATTTACCCTCGCATCGCTTGAGTGCTTTCCTAGTCTAAAATAAAAGTAAGTAACCTTAATTACTCCTTATAACATCTGCTATCTGCCAGTGAAAGTCCCGTCAAAATCAGTTTAACCGTTTTGGAGATTTGCAACAGACAGACAAACATTTACAAAACATCTTATAAGTACAGTTTATAATCACATAATATGCATTTAGTAAAAAGATGTTATCTTGACGTTACAAACAGACACTTTAATTTTATTTACTTGTAAGATTATACTGTCAGTATATTATATGTATAAGTTTGTTTTTAAAAATGAACATTGGCCCAAGCATTAACTTTTGAGTAAATTTTGATTTACAGTGCTACAAGGATCATTTGACACGTGGCGGAAATCAGCGCTAACCCCGACATCTTTTAGAGCGTCACTTTTGAGAGAAATTGGAGTTGATTTATATTGTGTATATTTCGTGCTTTTATTTCAATAAAAATATCTTAAAACATGAAGTGGTGTTAGTGAGATTAGGAAGCTTTTTTTATAAAAGAAAACCCCTAATTTCACACCCACGCCCTCATGTCAATGTCACCTAAGTGCCAAATGATCCTTGCAGTAGGTACTGTAACGATTTGACAATTCTGAGAAGCTAGCTGGCTGGCTGACTAGAAAAAGTTATGTAAACAATAATTATAACTATAACGAATTTGATTTTTAAATTAATCCAGGATTGTACCAATTTCAGACCCAATCCTTGATGTTTTTTAAAATATATATTGAAAGGCCTGTGGTTTAAAATGTCATCTCACTCATCCCTTTTGATATTATAAATCTCACTATTACAAATGTGAAAGTATATAATACATTTGTGTGTAGGTACGTTGTCTTTAAGCTGTAACAGTTAAAAGGTTTAAGTAGGTAGTATTCAGAATGAAGATCGATATTTCTGTTTTTCGATGTCATGTCATTTCTATCCATCATGTCGGCCGTAGTGGGCAGGGGACTGTGAGGTTCTTACTAAAACCCACAGAGGGTCCTGTCGTAGTGGTGCAATGAGGTGTTGCAGGATTGTTTCCAAATATAGATATTCCGGATTAATGCGAAAGCTACTTTTTATCGAAGTTTTATACTATATTCCTACGTGGCCAAATTTAAATACATTATATTAAAGGCTGACGTTATAAAACTAAAATAAAAGTCGATTTAACTTAATTATTTTCATATAATTTGTTAATCAATGTTACAATGTTATTTGAAATGTTGATGTACATATATACTATTATGGAATATAGTCGTTGGTAGTAGGTACTAACGCAATACTGATGATGCAGATTTTAATGTATCTAAGGGCAGAGCAATGATTATTATTACTATCTAATGCTGTATGACGCAAATGGCATCTTTTATTGCACAAGTAGCTTTCCATTTATTACAGAGCGAGTGATTAATCTATAGAAGTACTTATTAAAACGAATTTACGTTAACCTTAAGATTAACGAATAATATAGACAGAATATTATAGAACTAAATTTGAAGCCAAACAATAATGATTTAAAGTATATAAATGACAATTAGTATATGATAAGTAAAGTCAGCTAACGGATTTTATTATAATAAAACAAAATATATTAAATAACTAATGCTACAAAAATACAAAAGAATATAGTATTTAATTTAACTAGAACAAAGAAAATACGTAGGTACTTTGTGAGTAAATACTCTTCTACTTCTAATGTTTGACCTACAAGATATAGAAAATTGACAGAAGCTCCGATAACGATGTAACTATTGCTTATTTCAAATATTTATCTTTACTGGGAAAAACAATCTAATGATGTTAATAATATTTGTCGTTAGTGAATTAATAAGATAAAGGATATTTTATACATCATAAGAAGTGTTTTTTTAAATAAGTAATAATAATTTAATTTGCAGTTTTTTTGCTCCAATTAATATTTTAAGATATTTAAAATAATTTTTAAAATATCATAAAACTCTTGCTATTACATCTTAACTACATTCTCTAAATTATGTAACAGTTTTGTTTCAGTTTGTATTAGGGAGGAACTTATTTAATGCAATACAATACTGAGTGCTTCTTATACTTGGCAGGAAAATCCCTTTCGTAACTAAATAACTACAGAAGGCGAGACGGTGTTGGGTGAAATTGGGTAGCTTCTCTGTGCAATTTTATGTCTAAATTATAATTACTAGTTTAAGATGCAGAAAAATTCTACTTATTTTGACGCATTGACAGTAATAAAACTCTATTTCCACATAACAATAACGAAAATGCTCTTATATGCATCATAATAAAAATTGCAAATTTATTTGATTTTTTTATTAGACAATTTTGAAAGTTTCTTTAATAATAAAAAACCAAATAAAACACTACTATTGAAACATTGAATGTACGCACATTTTGTACTTATTTTTCCCCATAAGGAAAAGACAAAGATCTGCAACATACATCAAAGCAAGATTAAAATATGCTTGATTAGGTCCTTTTTTAATTTCTGGGACACCTGTATAATTAATCAATAAACATTGTATAATTATTATGAGAAACAAATATTAATACTTTTTACTCAGATAGTATACCTGCTAAAGTGCAAAACACTTTCAGATTTAAAATAAAATTATTAATGCAATCATACAAAGATAAAAATCTATACTAATATTATAAAGGTGAAGAGTTTGTTTGTTTGTTTGTTTGTTTGTTTGGTTGAACGCGCTAATCTCAGGAACTACTAAACCGATTTGAAAAATTCTTTTTGCATTTGATAGCCCGTTAACTGAGGAAGGCTATAGGCTATATATCATCCCGGAAAAGTGAACGGATCCCGTGGGATAAAGTTGTTTTTGTCTAGGGACGAACCCGAAGCGAAGCGAGGGTGAGTCGCTAGTGGTACAATAAAAATAAAAACATTACATATTTGTATCGTCAAAATACCAAATTATTCAAAATTATTCTAGTACATTTTTAAAACAGCAATAAGTGGGAGTGAGAGTGATAATAATAAAAGACTAATTTTAATATTAAACTCTAATCATAAGTTACATATGAGTATATGTATGCAACATGTACATGAATGTATACATGTACATGAATGTATACAATGTACATAACATTGGAAATAGCGCAATAAGTGACTTGGGTACTGCGTCAGGGCCTCGGGCTATTAACGAATACAATAGATTGAAATGCGATTATACGAGTATATGTATATGTACATGATACTTTCTATAATGATAATTAGTATAATGATAATTATTTGTCTAATTATTATTATTAATTATTATACATCACTAGCTGTGCTGTAATTTGTTTAATTATAAACATAAGTTTTACAATAATGTATGAAAGTCTGCCCGATTTGTTGACTTTCATGATTACTGCTCCGCTCCCTTGGGTAGTACCATGATGCTAGACAGCCTATAACCTTCCTAAAGAAACGGGCTATCTAATGCAAAAAGAATTTTTCAAATCGGTATAGTAGTTCCTGAGATTAGCGCGTTCAAACAAACAAACAAACAAACAAACAAACAAACAAACAAACAAACAAGCTCTGCCTTTTTAAAATATTAGTATAGATGTGAACTGAGTAAGGATTTTTTTAAATCCATCGCGGGGTTTTAAATGGGGAAAGAGTTGATATAAAAATATTAATTACCAATTTCTTAGACACAATTAATCAAACGCGTTGTAAAATGGTGTAAATAATAAATCGAATTACTTATGCATATATTTAAAGAAAATATTATATTTGGAAAGTCATTTTCGGATTTTCAGAAAGTGTTATATTAACAAAACATAAGCGAAAGGCAAGTCGGTAGTTAAGGCACCGTATTCCGACGGAATTCTGAAATTGGCGCCATATGCAGAAGTATTTAGAAATCTCGTATTTATGGGTATAAGTGATTTACAAATTTTGTTTACTTTAAGATTTGTGTTATTATATAATTGTGAGGTCATATAATTAATCAAAGGGGTGGTATTAGCGACTCACCCTCGCTCCGCTCGGGTAACGTAGTTACGTTATAACATTTAGTATAGATTTCTCAGAGATGAGAGATTTTTCCGCAGTAAAAGTATCCTATGTTGACTATATATACTATATATAACTATTTATTGAGCAAGGTATACTATCTATGTAACTCAAATCGCAATAACGTTAATCTCAATGACTTCTAGTTGATTTTTGATCACGGGGCGATCACTAGTTCAAAATTAATCGGCAAGTTTTACGCTTATGTGAACTCACGCTTCATACATACCTACTTACTAGCAAAGTCCACACGTGAATATCATGCATGTTTAAAGAGTAGTTTTCTCGTTATTACAAGATAACATTGTATGTAATTGTTTCGATTGAACTATGGCAGGGATTATATTTATTATCGAAATTAATTAAAATTTGTGTGCTTTTATAATGTGTAATAAGTCTGTTTGAATAAAGTTTTATTTCATTTCATTTCACTCTCGCTTCGCTGCGGATTCGTCCCTAGTGAAAAACAAATACATATCTATCCCATGGGAAATTTTTCCAGGATAAAAAGTAACCTATGTGCTATTTCAGGCTATAATCTATCTCTCTGCCAAATTTTATCCAGATCCTTATAGGGGCTCTGGCATGATTGAGTAACAAATATCCATCCAAACTTTTACATCTTCTATCTTCTTCTTCTATATTTACTATAATAAAATTGTAGAGGTCAAATGTCTGTACATATAAAAAAAATGCTAAAAACCGAGTCAGGGGGATGTAAGAACAGCAATAGGACAAATCCAGATTTTTTTCAATTTTTTTGTTTCTCTGTCTGTTTGTCTGTTTGTACGGGCTAATCTCCGAAGTTCCTGGACCGATTTAAATGAAATTTTGCATGGTGGTACCTTATATCCCCGGGCAACATCTTAGATAATTTTTATCCTGTAAAATTAAAGACTTCCCAAGGGATAGTTAAAAAACTGTAATAAAGCTTAGTTAACAAAAAATGTAGTTCATACATCTGAATAAATAATAAGCTACTTTTTATCCCAGAAAAATGTACGGCTCCCCTGGGATAGATTTATTTTTGTTTGTCTAGAGGCGAACCCGGGCGAAGCGAGGGTGAACCGCTAGTTTATAATATTGTATAATATAATGGGATTAAGTACAATTTTTTTTATGGTACTTAGTAATAAACGAGCAGATATCCCACCTGATGGAAAGCGATACCTGTCGCCCATAACACCTACAGTTCATGCACTTAAGTTTTATGTAACAAAACTGCAGAACCGCCGGTACGTTATCACTGTGAGGACTAAGATGATATGCCTCTGGCCTGTAATTGCGCTGGCTACCTTATCCTTCATACCGGAACACAACAATGCAATCATTGTTGCTTGGCGGAAGAAATAGATAAGGGGGTGGTACCCATCCACCCCCTTATCTATTACTTGTATAGCAATAGATTTTTATTTACATTGAGCTGATTTTGTGAGCAGCATGTATTGTTCTTCCCGTACCTAGAATTATGAACCAAATATATCGCAACAAGATGGAATAAACTGTTTCGGTCATTCATTATCCATTTATTTTGAATACAAATACACATTTAATAGTAAAATCCTTAGGCTACTCAAAGTATTTAATCTAGAGGTAGTGGTACTGTATGCCCTATTTATATGGTTTTGGTGAAAATTCAGCAGAATTAAGTCTCTATCATAACATAATTATTATTCTTATAGCCATTTTTAATTAGGAGCCAAAATGAACAACATGATTTAACATCTTTTTTCTGTTCATTGGCAAAAATTAAAGTCCTTAAAGGATCAACTCCATATTCTTGAAATATTGATTCTTTACATGATAATTACCAAATGCTATATAACTTTAATTATATACTGTATATAGGTATAGTATTAAGTTTTAATGCTCCGTGTTTATCTAAAGTATTTTGAGTACAATCACTATTCGATCTTGTCTGACTTGATGATTTTTTTACTTTAAGAAAATCCTGAAACAATAAACATTTTAAAACTACAACGCATAAATATATAATTCTTCTAAAAAAGAATAACAAACAAATGAAAAAGGAATATCTAGTATATTCCTTGAAACAAATACATTAAAATATATAAAAAAAAACACAATAAGGTTTCCAACCTTATTGTACATTTATTTCCATAAAATAAGTAAATTTAAAAGCCTTTACTATATGTAAATCAAAATTGAGGTGTCTTGTAAAATGTTTAAAAACAACATGCAAACAAGATGACAGAATTATTTATTTCTATTTACTTACTTTGAAAGCATTTCGAAACTTTCGTGACATGAGGCTGTATAATATGGGGTTCACTGCCGTAAACATGTAGCTGTTTATTGAGCTTAAATAAATGAAAGCTCGCCAAAGCTGTAACAAAAAGCTTTAGTCGTTATACTCATAGTCATACTCGAGCTGATTAAGATACAATATATCAAAAAATTATCCAATTCTAAGCTCCTAAAATAATTCAGGTCATAACGGGTTACACTGCCATACATCCATGCTGCTAATGCATTCAAAAAACATTTACATGGAAACTATGGGTACTCGTAAGCTTTAATCCTTTTACGTGGCCAGTTTCCCCGATATTTCAACGTTCTAAATACGAGTACTAAAACATACCTATAATATAAACAGAGAATAAACACTGATATTTTGCAGAAAATGAAGAATAATTATTTATTATCACTAAATGTATTATGTTCCATTATACATAATCGATCGTATGAATTATAACTTTCCATGATTTATTTTACATTTTAGTAATTTTTACATATTATTGATTATATTTTGAAAATAAAATAATGTAACTTACGTTATAATATTCTTCATACTTAAGCTCCGGGATCAATATCATGACGCGTAAAACTGTGTAAGGTGACCAGCAAATAAAAAATGAAGCGGCCACGGCAGCTGAAAATAATAGCCACTCTCAATAAGCACTGTTATCATCATATAATTGCCTCAATAAGAAGTATATTTATTTTATCTTTTATTTAAATATACTTGTAACTATAGCTTTAAGAACTACGAGTTTTTTACTTTTTACAATAAATTGTTCTTTTAGATATATAAAGTTACCATTGAGTATTCTGTTGATATTTCTGTACATTTCGAATACAAACCTAGCATTTTAACAGCCTTATTTCTGTTTTTCTTTCCGTAAACGGGATTTGGTCTAGATTTCGATTTGGTAGATTTTAACTTAAGCGCTATAAGTACATAAAGGGCAAATATAACAGTCATTGGAAGTACAAAAAATACTAGTAATTCCACCGCAATCAGATAAATTTTATCTTTCTCTGTAACAGTAAGGAAGCAGTACACATTTTGTTTTCTCTCGACGAAATAAACGTAAAAAATACTAGGAAATGAGAAGACACCCGACAATATCCAGTTAATTGCTACTATCTTAAAGACTCGCGAGTTTAAAACTAGCCTTTGCCGAAGAAACGGTTTCGCGATTACTAAATATCGTTCTATAGTAAAAGCTAATATCGTCAGAACACTACAATTGCACAGAAGATCCCACATTAAAAAATGTATCCGACATCCTTCCTCTCCTAATGGGTAGAAATCTGGTACCCAAATGATATATATTTCTATAGGAACTAGTAATGTAGTCATGAGATCTGTGATGGCAAGATTCATAAGGTAGCAGTTAGTGGGAGTCCTCATACTCTTATCTCGAGCTATCACTGCACATGTGCACACGTTGCCAATTAAACTGAACAGCATGGATACACTAAGAAATAAGGTAAGTGTGATTTTTATTAAATCGCTCTCTTTATAAGAGCTTTTGTCATCATAGAAAGAAAGGCCTATTCCGTATGATGAGTACGTATCGTTCTCCCAAGATGTATTGTCACTTAGCATTGTATTATAATTTTTCCTTTATAACCTTTTTACGCGAGTATCAATACCGACGAATGCGACTGTGACACTGTTAAAGCTTGGAAGCTTTTGTGGAAGCCATGTGTAAATGGTACAGGAGGTTCAAATTGTGATGTAAAAAATTAAATCTTTTGTACATATATCGTGTACATCATCTTTAGTGGTTACTAATCCTGTAGGCGTTATCAGGGCTCAAATAATGAAGAACTCTCTTTGCTCAATTACAATTTAATGAAGAAAATCACAATGTTAAAAACTTGAAATGGCAATTCTAATAATTTAGTGGAGCAGCGGGTTCATAGCCAACAACCAGACTTTCATATTCAATTCAAAGCACATCTCTGTATGATCCACCATGATTAACTAACGTTACTAAGCCACGTATCTTCAATGATTGTCATGATGACGTGTCGACCCCACTCGACGCGTAATCTCTGCTCTAAATATAAAATCACTTTAAAAGCAATAAAAGTTACACTAAATAACACAGTGACTTTAAACAATAATAAGGTCTTATAGCAGAAAATGGTAAATAAGTCCTCCTCCGTTACATCTATACTAATATTATAAAGAGGTAAAGTTTGTGATTTTGTGTGGTAGTAGGGGGTGATCTCTGGATCTATTGATCCGATTTAGATGAAATTTAGTAAGAAGATAGTTTGAAACCCTGGGAAGGACATTGGATACTTTTGTCCCGGAAATCATCCCTTAAGGGGGTGAAAATGGGGATGAAAGTTTGTATGGGGGAGAGAAGCGAGGGTGAGTCGTTAGTATATAATATATTATTTATTAATAAGCTATTCTGTGCAATGCTGACTGTTCCAAGCATTCCTCTAATAGCAACATCCTACTGGGACAGGGAAGGTTCCGTTAGGTTTCAGTGGGTAGTCCCCCCAACGTGCATTCACTTTGTCGTGGTGGAAGGGCTCATTAGCGTCCGGCAGTGCAGCCGGGCGCGAAGCTAAGAAACGCACAGGGAGGTGGCCCATTTCGGTGGGCGGTGTACCATGCTCCTGGTACTTCTCTGATAACAGAGTGGAGCAACCCCATGTTTGTTGTGGTCTGCTTCGGCAGACCTGCCGTCGGGGCGTCATAGTTGAGTGCGTAAGTGATCCTGCAACGTCCCATTAAGACGGGAGAGGTTTTTTTGGGTTTTAGTGGGTAGTGCTGGCTTTTGTAGGCGGTGAGTTACTTCATAATTACCGATCACAATGTGACGATATTGCAGTTTAATATGCAATCGACAAGGATTTCGTAGTATAAAAGTTACACGAATGAAATCTCTCTTAACTATAATCCAATTATATGACATATAATATAATGATAAAGACGTTAAATATCCACCTACATATATTTTTAATGATATGATAATGTATCAACACAGTACCAAAGGTTTAAAATATACTGTTATTGATTGACATAAAAAACAAGCATAACCTTCACAAAAAAAAAAAAAAAAACTAAGATAAGTACCTCAATACGGTTTTTTTGTAAAGTTTACGCGATGTTTTCCCCAAATGATTTGATTTGATTTATGAAATTCCCCAGATTTTCATAATTCTTGTTTTAATAAAGAGATTATTATTTCTGAAAATAAGAGTTAAGAAAGTCTATTAACATTTGGGGAATTATTTATTATTATTATACCTTCATAATAATTTAAAAAAAAGTAAACGTTAAACGTGTAATGTTAATTTTAAAGAAAATACTCATACATAAGTTTTCATTTAAATTCATTGAATTACTCGACATCTACGTTCACTTATAGCTTATTTTGTATACTTTAATATTATAAAGAGGTAAAGTTTGTAAGTTTGTATGTTGGGGTAATCTCTGAAACTACTGATCCGACTTTGAAAATTCTTTCACTCATCGGAAGCTATAAATATTACCGCTGACTACTACAAATATTACTTGCCAAACATTAAAATTGGAATAAAAATATTTCTCGTCGTTTCTTATTTTCGGTGTCGATCCGCGCGAATGTAGTCGGAGGTATAGCTAAGTAATATTAATAAAGGAAAATCCTGCCTGGATTTCAATATATTTCCTTAACTAGTGACTCACCCTCGCTTCGCTTCGAGTTCGTCCCTGGACAAAAAAAATCAATCCCACGGGAACCGTTTATTTTTCCGGGATGATATATAGCCTATAGTCTTCCTCAGTTAACGGGCTATCTAGTGCAAAAAGAATTTTTCAAATCGGATTAGTAGTTCCTGAGATTAGCGCGTTTAACCAAACAAACAAACAAACTTTTCAGCTTTATAATATTAGTATAGATATGTGATATGAGAGAGGTGCGGGCTATTTGTGATATGAGATCTCGTCATTTCCTGCGAGATGTAGATTAAAAAAATCTATTTTTCAGTTGCATTACAATATTGCATGATTTTACGTCATGTACTGTATAATATATTATTTATTCGTAAAATTAATTTAAAAACAGTGACAAACATAATAAATACCAAAAACAAAAATAAGCTAAGCTAGTAACGTGTAAGCGTGTACATAAATTTAATAAAATTTTCAAACTGGATTAAAACACGTATTAATGTGAACACAAGCGCGTTTATTGCCGATACCTAAACTAATTCAGTGAAACCTAGCCGTAAAATATAATAAAATTCCTCTGGCTGAAAAGATTTTAATGTATCACTTAGCAAAGCGAATTCTTTAAAATTCTTGTCGATAAAAAGTTAAATTGACTCCAGTTCAAATAAGATAAGCCGTCAGTAATCTTCACCTTTATTAGGTGAAAATAATATAGGCAAGTGACGTGTTAGTGAGTTTTTAGCTTAACTTAGAAGGGAAGTAGGATAAAGTAGGTATGTGTTAACTTATCTAAAATATGTAAGTGTGCATATTTTATATGCAAAGACAGTACAATTAAAGAAAACAATATCGTTACTATGCTATATAATTTGGCTATACAGCAGCTAATAAAGTTTATTAATGTGTAGAGTATAAACTCTCCAAATATGAATAATAGATAATATTTATAATAAAAAATAATATTTATAATAACAAAATCATTTAATTTGTTTAAATTAAGAAACACTCTGTATATTAAAGTAATTGACTATCTAAGCAAGCTCATGATGAAAAATTGGTGGCAACCATAGCAAGGCCGCGTTCACCCCTAATTGAAATTACAATGTAGTCAGGATGTTTGTAATATGGTTATATGTGCTATCGAACAAATAAAGCTAACGAGTGACATTACTATAATGAAAAACAAGTTTTTTCCTAATATTTTTATATTTCTAACAAGCTACTAAGTCTTCTAATTCCATGTAATTGAAATAATTATAATTAATCAAAAAGATTATCTTACGAATAAATATTATATCACAAATCCTTCTCAGTCGGTCTAATCCAATACAAACTCTATGTCTATTTGGACAACAGATACCTCTCTGAATTTTGGAAATAAATAATTGTCTTAAATCTACTCTATGTTCATTTTTTCTTGTGTGGGCGCATTTAAATTTTCGTAGCCCCATTCCTCGTGAGAACCATCACCCGTCCTCTTCACTCTCTTTTCGATGACATCACGAGATACGGTTTTGAGGTCGTAAGCCCAGCCAATTTTGGCCATGCCGTCAATAAACAGCTTTGATAAGTTTAGTGAATAATCTCCTAGTTCCGCAGTTTTGTAATCCCAAGGGAAAGTGTGATGGTAGTTGTGAAAACCTTCACCTAGAACCACCAGTGAGACTGGCTTGGTTTCAACGGGATTAATGTTCTTGTCATAGGGCTTACTGCCGAATTTATGTGCCGCAGAGTTGACGAGCCATGTGACGTTTAGCACATAGACGTATCGGAAAATGGCGCAGACGAAATAACCATTCCACAATGACTCCCCCCATAGTGTGGGAATATATGATGGTAAAATGAAGCAAGCTAAGGGCATCAGGGTCATATAGTACCTGAAACAGATATATTTTTGTTCTTTATTTTATACATATAATGTGTACATGTAAAAATTGAAATTATTCTAATGATAAACATTTTAGCCTTCTCACATTTATTTCATTTGTATTTCGTTAAAATTATTTCACTATCGGATAAAACATATTATAATTATATTAAGATATTTATTTAGTTAACATAAGGTACCTAAAATTTTAAATCATACATTAGATACTAACTTTTTCTGGAAACGCAGTATTGGGTCGGCCCATAGATCGGTCATATCAATTGTATGTCCTTTTGCTTTAATCTCTGGATGCTTCCTTACTAGGAGCCACCCGACATGTGAAAAGAAGAAACCTCGTGTGGCATTGTGGGGGTCTGCATCTGTCTCTGAGTACTTGTGGTGCATGCGATGGTCTCGCGCCCAGTCTAATACGGAATCCTGATAATAAAATAATTTCATTAATACTTGACCCATAAAATTGACACAAAATATTAAGATAAAGTTAAAAATATTCAAAGAGAAAAATAATTATCTACGTCATTATTTAAAATGCGTATTAGTTACATATCGGCATGAGTGGCATAAATAAAACATTTCAAAACAATGTATTATCTCTAATGTTATAACAGATTGTGATACGCAATGAAAGTAGATATGTTAGCAGTCAAAGGATATCATAAATATTATAGAAATTAATATAAATAAACACATAACAAAGATAAAACTTGACTTTCTCATTGACATTGACCGGAAGCATGTTTGGGATTCTGATCTGTGTGGACTCGTATCACGCGTAGATAATAAGAGACCACGTGGGCTACGGGTTATTCATCGTTGACTGTGAGTGTCATCATTTTTTATGACTTATTGTTGACTTTACGAAACTAAAATTATTTTTACAATATTTATGTATAGTTTTATGTGATATTTATAATGTAATGTAACTAATGTCGTGGTGTAAATAAAAAGTATATATAGAAACTTATGTTTCAAGTGCCTACTTAAATCATAAGTTTCTATATATATATATATATTTACTTACTTATTTACTGATTTATTACTTGATTTATATTTACTATATATACATATATATATATATATATATATATATATATATATATATATATATATATATATATATATATATATATATATAGTATGCGTATGTGCTAAGAGAATGTAAACTTATATTTCGTTTGATCGGGCTGTTTATAGATTATAAAATGTATAGTTTTTATAAAATCAGTTATGTAAAATAAATTTCATCTTACATAAAACTACTCTCATAACATAAATTCGCCTTAGTAAGTTGGTAGCCATATTATAATTAATTTGACAATAAATTAACCTTAGCGTATCATATACGCTAAGGGTAATACTTAATCATTAAGTACAAACATTTATTAATTAAATGACAAATTTTATTAGTTAAGTATCTTTATTGTGTTATATTGCTATTTCCTGTATTTTCTTTTATGTAGAAAAAACTTTTTCGAAGGATTTCGGAAAAATATCACAAAGTTTTTTTCTTATTATCATATGAATAAATATGTATGTTGGGGCATTATCACACAGCCCAATCTAATTCCATGGTATGCTACGAAGCTTGTGTTATGTATACCAGATAGTTGATACACTATACATAATAAATTACTTTAAGTATATACATATTATAAATATAAACACCCATGACTGGAGTACAAACGTTCGTGCTCATCACACAAATGAATGTCCCCAGTGGGACTCGAACCCGCGACCGCTTGCACAGCAAGTCACAGCACTACAAACTGAGCCAAACGTATAAGTAGGAAAACAATTTATTGGAATTAAGGAAAACAATCAGTCATGTGTAATTCACGTGTAAATAAGTTATTAATTACTTTGACCTGAGTTATTGATAAAAAAATCGCTTTCATATGAAATAATATTTTATTAACAATGAGAATTTTTTGTAGATAAAATAACGGAGATAGCATAATTTGGTCAAATAAATAAAATAAAAATTCAAATGGATATAATATGTTTCGGCTTAAAATAATATTTTTTTGTGTATTTATATTAAATAAATTTTGGTGTTCAATAATCAAAACACACTGTATACATAATATGTCCTTATGAATCTTTTCAGTAAAAAAATGTTAAATAGTTGCACAAAAATTCCATTAAAGGTTTACAGTAAAAATATCAAGAAGTCATTCTCATAATATACAGAACCCTCTTACATAGAATTTCAACTCGCGTAAGACTGTTAAATTGTGATTTTTCATTCGCTTGAATAAATTGGATTATTTTATTATTTTCATATTCTATATTTAGAAAACCGGTAAAAGAAATTTTAAAATATTTGCCATAAATATTATTTACTAGGCCAACTGTTACCGGCTTTGTTACATAATATGGGATGTGCGATCGTTAGGTTTTCACTCAGTCATTACAAAGATTAAGTTTAAAATATTGAGCTATATCAATTGTAGTGGAAAATCAATTTTTGATAACTTGAACGAATAAAAAATCAATTCTATGTTTATTATTTTTAGGTGACGCAAAAAATTATAAAAAAAACTTTATTGTAACGTTCAATTGACTTTTTAGATGAAAAGTTTGATATTCTGATATTGTGTTTGAACAGAGGGAGCATTATATAAATGGAAATTCATTTCTACAAAACGCAATACATAGTAATAATCCACATTTAACAAACAATCCCTTAATAAAGTACCTAATAGTGAATAGAGCTCTTATGATTATTACTCACCTGAAAAGCTATAGTGTTGAAAACTGTCAATAGTATTCTGAGAGGTATTCTTGCTTTATAAGATTTGTGGGCCCATAGCCTGTGTGCGCCAGCTGTGATACCGAGTCCGGAGCATATGTAGAGAATTACAGCTGCAATCAAATTTTCATTATAAGTTGTTTTATCTATATATTTGGATCACTGACGATCTCAAAGGTAACATTAATATTGAGCGTGAACGTAGGTCGTTGGCTGTCCGATGTAATATGTTAGCTAGTAGGTTTGCTCGCTGTACTAACAACGTCAAGATCACGCTGTTTAAGGCGTATTGTCAAAACTTTTATACGTGCAACTTGTGACATACAACGACCTGAGCGTTCAATATAACAATGCATTTAGGGTGCTAATGGGGCTGCCACGATATTGTAGTGCATCAGACATGTTTGCTGAAATTCGTACTGATAGCTTCAGTACAATCATGCCGAAGCGATGTGCCTCCATAATGCAGCGCATGCGTGACAATATCAATGGCATCCTAATTGCATTGGCTGACCGTTGGAAGTTGGCGATACTTGGGCGCTGGATGCGACTGCACAAAGTGAAGTAACTACTCAAGTATCGGGGAGAAACTATTTGTCAGATTTTATTATTATTGTTAAATTTAATTAAACAACTAATTAAAATGGATTAAATATTGATTTAAAATAAATGCTTATTATTATATATATTAAGAGACAAAGTCCCCCACCGCGTCTGTATGTTTGTCTGAACGCGATAAACTCAAAAACTACCGAACTAATTTTTATACGGTTTTCACCAATGGACGGAGTTATTTATGAGGAAGATTTCGGTGTATATTTAATTTTGTGTAAATTAGCTGTTCAAGATTTCGGCAAAAAACCATGCCGACTGGGAGCTTTACTGGCATCCGCCGCGTAAACTATTAACAAATGCAGGCACAGCCACGCAATGTTCTAATAAATTGAAAAACATAAAAATTTGCAATTGCATTATTTTAAAATTTTAATTTTAAAATAACCTAGGTGTTTTTGTAATAGTAATTATAAATTATTACAATATTATAATTAATTTGGTTTGTTTTATTAAATGTATTACGAAATTATTCTAGTAACTATATAATAATAGTACTTATATAATAATACTTTCTTAGATTTTCGCGAATATTTGACATTTTAAATGAAACTATCTTTTTGGATTTTATCACGGTTTTATTTTATTAGCTAGCGACTTATCCTCGCTCCGTTCGGGTTCGTCCCTTAGTACCTTTTAACGGATAGTATAGATTTTTCAGAGATGAGATATTTTCCCGGAGTAAAAAGTGTCCTCAATGTTGACCCGGATAACCAACCATCATCATACAAATTTCATCAAAATCTGTCCAGTTGTTTTCTCGTTGCGTTCCCAGACAGACAGACAAAAATACTAAAAACTATAGATTCGGCCTCTGTATCGATAATAATGACTATTTCAGTAAGATTTTCCAAAAAAATATTCAATGTAGAGATTCGGCTCAGTTAGAATTTTATTATATGTATAGATTATAGTGGGAACAAAAATATTAATAATGCTTAGTTTAATTTTTTGCGAATTTACTAAATCATTAATTCATATTTTATTGTATTTTTATCTTATCCTTATCTCAATCTTATCCTCAAATGTGAGAATTGTATAAAAGAAACTCGTCTAAGATTTTTTGCAGAATATAAAACCTTAGAAACCATTTTCAGATATTCTTAATAACTATTATCCTTATGCAAAATCAGGTAAATATGACACGTGTGTGTTAAATATGTGACTTTGTATTAACATAAATGATGTTAAAATTAACTTTTTAGCTTAAACTAGATAGTTATTAGTTAATAAATTGTAATTGTATGTATTTTGTAATGAATAAAAAAAAAATAAAAAAAGAAAAAAAAATATATATGTCATGCCTGTAAATAGGTAATTATACAAAAATATGAATGTCTGAATACACATTTTTGATTTTAAAAACTGACTGTAAAATATAATAAGAATAAGTACAAGTCAACCTACCAAAAAGACGAGTAGTCCACATGGCCTTTGTTAGGAACAGGTAGGCTCCGTACACTCCTCCGATGTGAAGGGTCACGAAGATTATTACATTTCTCCATACTATTTCCCATTTACGTTTTTCAGCGGAGGGCGGGACGATGGTTGTGGCGTCTTTATTTAAATCCGTTTCATATAGCACCCACGATCCTGTTTGTTGGTCTTGGGGAGGCATGGTGTCCTAAAAATGTTTTTTTTGGATAATTAAGTTCAGTTTCTCGCAGGCTATTCTAAGTAGAACTTCCGAGCCAGTGGTAGTTTCCTCGCGGACTTATATACATACTTGCACATTTTTACAATATTACATTGTACTTAAAAAGAAAAAAAAACGTTTTAAAAGTGCTTGTAAGACTGGCCTATGCATTATTTTGAAAAAAGATTTACGATCTCCTCAAAGTTTAATTTCCATATTAACTGTAATGTCTTTAACTTTAGAAACATCAACGTCTTAATCAGACTGAGGAAATAATGTTTTGCCAATCGTAAAAATATCCATAACATCGTGTAAAAATAAATCTGCAACCTTTGGCCAAGTATGCGGTTTCAGTGATATGATATGAACCAGTCGGACTAAAATATCGGATAGATGTAATATGTGTCAGTGTACATTTGTTACTCTTTAAAAACACCTGTTTAAATAATCTGGACGGATTTTGAATAAAGTTGTGCACAGATATAAGCTGGAGTAACATATAGGCTACTGTTATGAATGCATTTGGGCGAGGTGAAAGTAAATCGCTAATGTAGAATAAAAAAAATAAAATATTCATATTAATTATAGTAAATAGTATATAATTTACATATTTGATAATAATAATTCATTTGCTAAAGATCTTCTTATTTAAAGAATAATTAGGAACCATCATGTAAGTAGGTACCTAATTATAAATAACTATAATAATATCAATTAAATTTCTAATCTGTTCTGATTATGTTATTTTGTAAATGCTACAAAGTTTATTTAATTTTTATTAAAATATTGGGATGATTATATTAAAACAGGGACATGGCTTTTTACATAAGTGACGTTGACAAAATTGTTAATTAAGGCCTCCAACGTAGCTTGTCATTTTAATATTCATTATTGCAAGTATGATTTTAATATTAAGATGGTATCGTGGGAAAATGTTATTATAAATGGTAAACATATATGCTTTATAATGTATATATATATATATTTTTTTAATGAGATTCAGTGACAAACGAGCAGACAGACCACCTGATGGAAAGCAGTACCTATCACCCATAACACCTACGGTTCATGTACTTAGGTTTTAGGTAACAAAAATACAGAACCGCCGGTACGTTATCACTGTGAGGACTAAGATGATATGCCTCCTGCCTATAATTGCGCTGGCTACCTTATCCTTCAAACCGGAACACAACAATGCAATCTCTGTTGCTTGGCGGCAGAAATAGATAAGGGGGTGGTACCCATCCAGTCGGACTCCTCAGGCTTGACAGAGTCCTACCACCGGTAAAGTTACCACCAGTTTAGTTATTAGGTATAGTTTAAAAAACGTACTAAAGTATTCTCCCTTACCATATTATAAAAACCTATAAGAATTATTACTTTAACAATTTATCGATGCTAATAAGTTCAAACTTATATAAACTACCTATGAAGAAAATGATAATAATAATGACCTACCAACCAATTCTCCTACGCAGATGGCTAGTCTCATTGAGACTAGCCATCTGCGGAGGAGATGTTATAGTGCACAAACGCGCAGACACAGCGTACTCTCTATTCCTATCACTCTCATACTCTGATGGGACGACTTCTCGATACAACCGGTGAGAGTTAAGGCGCTCTCCGAAGGAAGGGGGTGAAATACTGCCAACTTCCCAACTCCGGTCTGTTACTGAGACTTAATAAACAGAAATACTCAATAACTAAACTTGGCCCGACCCGGGACTCGAACCCGGGACCTCTCGATGTGCAGAAGTACTTACTTACTAGCCACCACCACCGAGGCTGTTAGAATAATACTTCATTACCTAAATTGTCGTTTATTGCTTATTAATTACTTACGTATTTACATATCAAAAGATTACCACAAATTCTTATTGAATTTTATTAATATATCATAAAATGTAACAAGACATTCCTAAATAGATTTGAGATATTATCAAATTATTAATGGCTTCTACGAACTAGGAAAATATAAAACTAAACAGTTAATAGAAAAAAAAGTAAATATAAAGCAATATGAAATAAAAATCATCTCAAAATTGAAAATACCTATTCGAAAATTGTTCTCAATACGTTAAATTGCGTAAATGATCTCCCCCTATTATGTGAATTGCATCACTTTTCTAAATGGCCACTAAACTGAGAAATTGTCATAAATATATAATTACGGTATAAGAGAATTGCTATTGTAACATTGTTAGCTCCAAATAGCGAGCATACTGCACATATCACATAAAACTTATACTATTATACCAGTCTTACTAAATATTGATGTATACTAGACGATATATAACAGAGTTAATTCAGACAGCTTGTTCGATCAATACACCTGAACCTAAGCCGGAAAACAGGCATTCAAACTATCCAATGGCTATTAAAAAAGTGCTGCTAAATAAACGTAGGTTAAGGAGGATCTGGCATCAGAGTGGGTTAGAAGCGGACAAAATCATTTTTAATAGAGCCGTTGCAGACTTGAAAGAAATGCTGCAAAAGTGGCACGATGACACATTAGAAGTACAGCTGGAATCGCTCTCACTCTAAACATCATTCTCTTCATAAATTTACTAAAAAATTTTAGTAAACCACAAAGTGCAAAACTCCCCCTAAGAATTGAAAAAGGATGAATCCGAACGTCGCAGGAAAAGGTTGACACTTTCTCCAAACACTTGGAAAAAGTCTTCACTCCGAACTCAGCAGTAAACTTTAAGAACGAAGAAGATATAGATAAAGTACTTCTTCAAGATTTCCAAATGACACCAACACCACGCTCTTTCACAGTGCGAGAGGTCTGGAAAGTCATCTCAAATATGAAAGACAAGAAAGCTCCTGGATATGATCTTGTTACAAAGGAGATATTAAAATAATTACCAAGAAAAGCTATAGTATTTATAACATCTTTGTTCAATGCTGTACTGAGAATCCAGTATTTTCCTTTAGCGTAGAAAATCTCTGAAATCAATATGATCTACAAGACAGGAAAACAGCCAAATGAGGTATCAACATTTTGGCCGATAAGTTTGCTCCCGATCTTCTCTAAAATGTTTGAGAAGTTACTGATGGATAGAATACTGCCAATTTTGAACGACGCTAAAGTCATACCTGACAATCAATTCGGCTTCAGGCAAGAGCATTCCACTGCTGAATAAGTACACAGAGTATGCGATAAAATTAGAAAGAGTCTCGAAGAAAAGCAGTATTGCTTTTCTGTGTTCTTAGACATCCAACAGGCTTTTGATAAGGTCTGGCATAAAGGACTCTTATATAAACTCAAGATCATACCTTACAGACAGGATTTGCCAAGTGAAAGACGCGGATGCACGGTTCTTTGAAATTAAGGCGGGAGTACCACAGGGGTCAGTTCTGGGACCGCTCTGGTACAGGCTGTACACTGCAGATTTACCCCAAACTGAAGGAGTAACCACAGCAACTTTTGCCGATGATACTGCCGTGCTAGTAAGCTACAAAGATCCTTCCATGGCATCGCACATGCTACAGACAAGTTCAGATAAAAACACAACATGGCTGGAAAACTGGCGTATAAAGGCGAGTGCAAGCAAATCAGTTCAGGTTACCTTCACACTCCGAAAAGGTCACTGCCTACCAGTCAAGCGTGAAAAGAGCACGCTTTCGCATCAAGATAACGTTAGGTACTTGGGAATGCATCTCGACCGCCGTCTAACGTGGAGGCAACACATAAAAACCAAGAGGTGTGAAGTTAATATCAGATTCAAGAACCTGCACTGGATCATGGGATGAAACAGCAAATTAAGTCTCGACAATAAACTCTTGATATACAAGGTTATACTGAAACCTGTTTGGCTCTACGGAATTTAATTTTGGGGACGCGCCTGTAAACGTGATTCAAAGAGCACAAAATGCCATGCTGCGATCAATCTGCCAAGCACCGTGACTTATCACTAACGACGAAATCCACGAGAACTTCATGGTGAATACTGTAGCTGCTAAAATAAAAAAAAATACAAAACCAAATATCGCGACCGAATAGAGAGGCATCTAAATGACCTCGCAACTGCCTTAACAAAAAAAGTTACACAAAAAGACTGAAAAGGATTGGTATCCTAGATAATTGAAAGAAAAAAATGTATAAATATGAAGTAAATGGCTCAGTGGCACCACGCTCTTACTGTAAAAAATAATAATCTCAGAACATATTTGCTAAAAGTAAATACTGCTTGCAGATTTCCTTATAAAACAATATATATATATATATATATATATACATATTTTTGATCATATAAGCAATCAAAATTAATGTTTCGTGTTAATATTCTATTTTAATTGTGCTTATATTCGCTTGATAAGAGTGCAATGGCTTTGAAATTACAAGTATATTATGTTTAATGAATATGCAAAAAATATATTTTATAAAATTTCCATACAATTTGGAAATATATTGTAAAATTAAGTAATAAACATGCTTGTATTTGTAGATGAGAGAACCTGATCAGCATTTCAGCAATGAATAATAATAATTGCTAAAGCCTTCTAACAATAATTGCTGTTAGTCATGTCAATCTTTTCGGGCTTTATCTTTTCCGGTAGTTAATTAGATTCATTATTCTTATTATTTTCTATTTTATCTTAATATAAATGTAAGCATAAAAATCATGTTTGAGCATATTTATTTAAATTTATAGATCGTTGTGTCGATTATTATTATTGATAATCAAACAAATTATCCCAATATAAGATCTAGCTTGTCTAAGATATAGCATTTTGAACTTCATCAAAAACGCAGGATCCTAATATATAAAATTTGAAAGATTGGGGGTGAAGTGTTATTAAGTTTCGAGACGATGCTTGGTTATGGAACCTCTACCAGAACTTATGAGGAAGGGGTTGTTTTGGGTACAACTCAAATCTCAATGGTGTTAGTGCTGAACTTTCTGTCATAAATTATTATGGTCTAGGCTCATACATTAATTTGACTGAACTTATTATTCCAGTAAGTAATACATTTACTAACGCAAATTACTGTGTAGTGTGATTGATGAATTAGTCTAATTATTATATATATTAAGAGGTCAATCTAATATATTTATACGAGCAATTCTTGTATATTTATTTATTTATTTATTCATTTATTCATTTATACCGGCGATCTCGGAAACGGCACTAATGATTTCGCTGAAATTTGGTAATGTGCGGGTTTTTGGGGGGGAAAAATCGATCTAGATTAGTCTTATGTCTGAGAAACCGCGTATTTTCGATTTTTCATGCAGTTTTATTTCGCATTATTCCACGCAAAATATATATAATAAAATATTAATAATTTCGCACACTCGGGCATAAGCATGGTGGTCAAGCAGCCAAGCCGCAAGATCCTGTTCGAATACAAAGATTTTACTTTTGCTTTTAAGCCAATTTAAAAAGAAAATTGTACTCTTGATCAAAAACTCCAAGCGAAGCTCGGTCGCCCAGATACTATTTTCCTTAAACCTTAAACTAAAACTATACATGCTATTTATTATAACATCCTTTTTTTGAAATCGGTTGAAATACTAATTAGAATCTATAAATATTCACGTATTGTTATTTATAACATACAATTATATATACACGACTGATGTTATTGGATATATAACTACTAACGTTTACTGTTTTAAAGAAAGGTCAAGTCAATAATAATCCCTTTTTGTTGTACCGCTTTGTAGTTCGACTTTATTGACCGCGGTGGCGTGATCGCGACGTATGATCTACATTGTAGGAGAGCTGGTGAACATTTTAGGGTAGGTTCTTGAGGCACTACAGAAAATTTTGTAATGGTCCTTGAAGGACCCCTAAATAAGATAGTCGAGATATGGCTGACGGGTAGCGGCACGCTAGCAACCCTTGAAATTGTTTAAGGAAAATTTCTTTATAAAAAAAAAAGAAGAGGAATTAAAAAATCAAAAAGCCAAACCAATCAGTCGAGTCTAAATGTTAACTCGACTGTTGCAAAATGGTTTTTTAAACAAATGAAAAAAAATGTTCTTGAGGTAGTTTCGTATTTTTTTAGAGTAGGTAATATAGGTACTTAAAGACAAATAATCCCAAAAAACCAGATTAATTTGATAATTTTTTTTACCTGCTCGATGTAAAAAAATTCAAGGGTTGCTAGGGTGCCGTTACCCGTCAGCCATACCTCGACTATCTTATTTAGGGGTCCTTCAAGGACAATTACAAAATTTTCTGTAGTGCCTCAAGAATCTACCCGAAAATGTTCACTAGCTCTCGAACTAACTGATCATCGCAAATTGATAAATGGGTGACAGTTTACTGGCTACATATTACACTACTTGAAAATTTCCATAAATAAATTTCTTTCAATCGAATACCTTTCTTATTATGTTTCTCATTAAATGTCAATTCTCCTTATACATTATTTCGTGTGAATTTTCAAAAAGATTCGTTTATACTTTCTGTAAAACCTTATACGACTATTTAGATTTTTCTTCACACAATTAAATATTTTTTGTGTATATATGTTATTTCGTGGGAACATAATAAGACCACAAGCAAAAACTACATTGAATCATTTCGTAAAGTTTCGTAAAGTAATTATGATAATATATTGTTAAAAATATTTATATTATAACGACTAACTTTTGCAACTAAAAAAAAATTAAAGGAACTAATTTAAACTAAAATATTATTATTAGGTATATGAATTAACAAACAGATACAAAACAAGTTATTCTGAAAACTTTTGTTTAGTAAGATTGATTAATTTGAAGTATTAAAAAAGCAAAAGGTTAGTAGGTACAGCTCTAGTTAAAAACATTACAACAAAATGTAAGTAAAATAATTGCAAGTAAAATTATATTTACTTCTTTAATTTAATGTATAGTTAACATTACTTAATTTTAATGAGACTCTAAATTCGTTTAAAATTAAGTCCTGGGATTAAAAAATAAATATATCTAAGTAGTTATTTAAAAAATATTAAAAAAAAGTTTTGATTCTAAGAGTTCTTACGAAATCGAAACTAAAGTAAAGTATTATCAAATGTTAAACAGATAAACAACTCTATTACTAACCTTTCTTCCAGAAACCGCACAATAACTTATTTCACCGAAGAGGTTTATTAAGTTAACACTTAGTGGGTTGCGATCGGATTTAGAGGTCTCGATAGACTGCAAAGAGAATTTTGTTTACGCCGATTATATATCTACTATGTCTTTAGGTTACGTACACTTGACGCATCACGTGGCTAGTGGTCAGTCTTTTCACGTAACCCGAAGAAACTATGATGATACAAGATTCAATATAAAAAAAAAAAAATTATATACCTAAGTAACTTAATAATACACAAAACACAATCTTTTTGTTCCAAAAACGTCTTAAAATATATATTATTTTTATACCGTTTAATATTTCTTCCAAAATTTTTGACTGCTTTTTAGAATTCGACACGATAGATACTAGTATAGTGGATGCAACTGAACATTTGCTCAACTGAACGCGTAATGCTATGGTCGGGTTTATTTAGCGTCGATCATTATCACTAATTACCTAATATTCATTTTTTTGTAATGTTTTAAATTTTAGCATACTTTACGTATATAGTATTTGTTTTTTTTATTAACTTTAAGTTTTGAATGCTTTTAATTTCTAAAAAGTCTTGAACGTTAATAAGATTAAATATTATACGTGTATAATATTTTTACCCTTAACCTTCTATATCTATACATATTATAATAGTCTGTCTGTCTGTCTAAACGCGACAAACTCAAAAACTACCGAACAGATTTTCGTACGGTTTTCACCAATGGACGGAGTGATTTAGGAGAAAGATTTTGGTGTATAATTCATTAATGTTGTGTGTAAATTGGCTGAAATATAAATAGCCCATCAACGCTGTTGATCGTTGTTGGTTACAATAATTATATTATGGATTGTTATTTTTTTGTTGTATGTATTATATTTTGCAATTATGTGGTGGCATAGAGGTAGGTAGGTATATGTTTTCTTTTCAGTGTTACGGAGGGGAGGGGGGGGGGGGGTTAGGTTAGGTTAAATCTACTAACGAGGGAGCTAGCTACAAAAGATCAATACTGGTCGAAGTAGTAAGGGCTGATCTCGGCACCACACCGATCTGCTAAACAATAAGAATATATGTACATTTTTCTGTTAAAAACATGAGCTTATCTCGATTTAGTATTGGATAGAAAAGAATTTTATGAAATATCATTAGAACTTAAAATTGTGTTTACGTTTTATAGGTTAAGTTTATAAAGAAGTTTATTCCAAAAATCTAGCAAAATCTTTTCTATTTATACAAATTTTGATTCGACATTAAAAACGTTAAGAGAACAAGAAGACATATATAGGAATTAGAGCACTAATAAAAGCACTTGCGTAGCTATTGGAGTAGGTACAGAATGATATGATGGGCAAAAGAGGCTTGATCAATGTTTATGCTTAATAAATATTGTTACAAAAGATCAGGTAAATCTAGATATGATTATTTTACAACATTAGCTTTTGTTTCTGAAATAAAAAAATAAGATTTATCGTAAGCATCCTAGTATTAGAATGAAATATCGAAAATATTTCGGATATATGCCGTTGATTCAGGATTGAGTTGTTTATTTTTTCGAGCGACTTACCCTCGCTTCACTCGGGACCTCGGGAGCCTCGGGTGCGTCCCTACGTAATAATATTTTAGGATTTCCTTTACAATTTCATGGGTTTTAATTTTTTGACGCGAAATCCTAATTCCTTTTCTAAAATAAAAAGTTATTCCTTTTAACATTAGCTATTTATCTGTGAAAGTCCCGTCAAAATTAGTATAGCCGTTTCGGAGATTAGCCGAAACAAACAGACAGACAAAAATTATAAAAATTGTGTTTTTCTTAAATTACCGTACATACTTTTATATGAATTTAGTAAAAAGATGTTACTTTGTTATTACAAACAGACACTTTTATTTATTTGTATTGATGTATAGGGAAGAATTTGTTAAGCAACTATTGGCTAGTTCATAGCTTCATTATAAAGTATAGAAATCTGCTAAGAAATGATTTTAGTTATATAGGAAATAGCTTGTTATGAGTCTTCTTTATTCACAAAGTTGAATAACTTTGTGAGTTCTGTCTTTGTATAAGTATATTTGGGTTTTGTCTAATATTAAATTTTTAATGAGGACAAAGTTTTTTTTTGTTTAAGCATAGATAAAAAATAACATTATAAGATAATTACGAGCGTGTAAAGGCAGTAGGTACTGTGTATAGGTGGTTAATTATAATATTATATAAGCCACATTATATTTTATTCAAATAGACTTTTACAAGTACTTTAGAATTGTCAATTTGAAATTTAAATTAAATGTCAGTGTAGTCAGTCCGCAAGGAATCTACCACCGGCTCGGAAGGCAGGTGTGAGGAGAAGAGCCGGCGAGAAACTCCACAGTTGCTCTTTTAAAATAATATTTGTGTACAATATTGTAATATAATAATTATCTACTTATCCTATGTGAGAGCCAACCAGACATTCGTCCCACACATTGACATCCACAAAGTATTCCGTAATAGTGTAATAAGCTTTTTTAGTTATAGAAGTCAGAGTCCGAGGATGCAAATGAAATGAAAACTTTACTTGTAAAATACTTTATTAATAATTTTACAAACTAATTATCCTAAGGTGATTACACTGTCGAAGTGTGACAAATGCAATGAATAAAGAAGAGTTTATAACAATAAGGTGCACTCGGATGTTACAACACTGTCACTTCATGAGAGTTATGTTGAAATACGAGAAGAATGCGATATTGGTGGTCATCGCGACTTGCGAGGTGGTTCCCATGCATTAGAATTGCGAAACAAACTCTTTAACAATAAAAGTTCATACTCGGAAAGGAATGCGATGTTAGTGGTCGACGTGAGGAAGTTCCTATGTATTAATTAGGATTGCGTAACACTTCCCCCCGTAGAACAGTGACTATTGAAGACACTCGTCGTAAATTGAGCTGGGGGTTGATTTCTATCCACCCTTTCAACAGTTGGAAGGGCATAGGTCGCTTGAAGTTCATGTTGTTCTTCTTTCGGTTTTTCAGGTGAGTTCTGTGTCTGCTTCGTGAAGTACTTTTGATAGCAGAGGAAACTAATAAGTGCCCCTGCACTTACTAACACTAGGTACATTCGTATCGTAGTGTGATATAAACTGTAGTTGGTGACGTCAGTCAACTGTACCGGCGTTTGCATAGCGACCTTCATATTCATTTGATGTAGGTAATCTAGTTCGACTGAGTTTAACTTCAGTAATAGATTTGTGGACGGTGTCTTTTTGGTAGTAGTAGGCAGGTCTATGATGTTCAGTGCTTGTCCTTTCAGATGATTGTTGCTATTTGAAATGGTGAAGTCAGGTGTTTCTAGATAGCATTGATGTGGGGCTACAACTCGACGTTCTTTGCTGCGGGATGATAAGTTGCTGGATGCAGTCCGAAGGTTTATGAATAGGCAAAATCTGCTTCTCTGTGCATAGGTACCAGTTACTGGTTTACGGGTATTTAGCCTCTATGTACTTGTAAACTTCCTCAAAGAGGGCAAGGAATAGAAGGGGTAGAGTAAGGATTTCATTGTATTTATTCGGGATAATGGATAATTTATACATATCATATATGGGACGTATAACTATAGGAAATTTATATACTATCACTATCTGATTACCTACATAATAAGACACTAATTTAATTATATCAAAGTATTCCCTAAAATCTATTTCTACTACCCTTTTGGTACAAAATTATTTAAGGATAAATCATTTGGTGGGCTAAAAGACTGACTATCTTTTCTAATAGAACCTTCGTTTCTATGCTTTATATATAATACTAGCGGCTCACCCTCGCTTCGCTCGGGTTCGCCTCTAGACAAACAAAAACAAATCTATCTCACGGGAGCCGTACATTTTTCCGGGATAAAAAGTAGCCTATTGTTTATTCTGATGTATGAACTATATTACTGTAAAGTTTCATTAAAATCCAATCAGTAGTTTTTGTGAACTAAGCTGTATAAGTTACTACAGTTTTTTAACTATCCCACGGGAATTCTTTAATTTTTCAGGATGAAATGTATCTAAGATGTTGCCTGGGGATAAAAGGTACCACCATGCAGAATTTCATCTAATTCGGTCTAACAGATTTAGAGGTTAGCCCGTACACACATACAAACAGACAGACAGAGAAACAATTGAAATTTAAAAAAAATCTAGATTTGTTCTATTTCTCTTCTTACATCCCCCTGACTCGGTTTTTAGCATTTTATATCTATGTACAGACATTCGACCTCTATAGTTTGCTTATGCCCTTTTGAATGAAAGTCATAGTTACGCTCATTTTCTTCATATCTCAACCTCAAAGCCGAATACGACAGTGAAACTCGTATGAATCGCTTTTCTACATCAAGCCCTTATTGACACATAAGTCATAAGTGTAAAGCTATTGAAACGTCGGGAACCAAAAATCAAAATAAATCCGCGAAAAAATCCGAAAAGTTAGTTTTATTTAAATTTCGATATAGGTTGCCATTAGGGAGTTGGTTCGCTATACTTATCCGGCTAAACCCTTTCATCTAAATCAGTCAAATAGTTTTGGAGCTTACTCGGTAATAACAAATAAACAAACAAAAAAGTCTTTCATTTATAATTTTATAGCGGCTCACCCTCGCTACGCTCAAACTCAGACAGATTTATCCTACGCACTTTACCCGCCCAACGCACAGTACCCACTCTACGCACTTTTATTATCCTACGCACTTTTCCAGCCCTATTAACTTTACCCGCCCTACGCACGTTACCCGCAATACACACATTACCTGCCCTACGCATATTATCCGCCCTACGTAGATTACCCGCACTACGTACATACCCAGGAGTATATATAATCTCACCGGCTCACCCTCGCTTCGCTCGACTTTGCCTCTAAGCAAAAACAAATCTATCCCACGGGAACCGTTCATTTCTTCCGAAATAAAAAGGCGCTTATTTATTATTCTGATGTATGAACTATATTATTGTAAAGTTTCATTAAAATTCAATCAGTAATTTTTGTGTACTAAGCTGCATAAGTTACTATAGTCTTTTAACTATCCCAAGGAAACTCTTTAATTTTCCGAGATAAAAAGTATCTAAATTGTTGACCGGGGATATAAGGTACCACCATGCAAAATTTCATTTAAATCGGTCTAGCAGCTTCGGAGATTAGCCCGTACAAACAGACAAACAGACAGACAGAGTAACAAAAAAATTGAAAAAAATCTGGATTTGTTCTATTGCCCTTTTTACACTCCCCTGACTCGGTTTTTAGCATTTTTTTTTCTATGTACTGACATTCAACCTCTACATTTTTACTATAGTATAGATAGATAGATAGATTATTTAAAAAAAAAGGGTTATTATGAAAAAAAGTCTAAAAAAATTTAATATGCTTTCAAAGATTACCTAAAACCTCGCCTTAGTTTTAAATTTCTAGCTTTGAAGGTTTTCGAGATATGCCCTTTTGAACGAAAATCATAGTCACGCTCATTTTCTTTATATCTCAAGGTCAAAGCTGAGTACGATAGTGAACGAACGAACGAACTCGTATAAATCGCTTTTCTACATCAAGCCCTTATTGCCACATTATTCTCGATATAGGTTGCCATTAGGGGGCCGGTTCGCTATACTTATCCGGCTAAACCCTTTCATCTAAATCGGTCCAGTAGTTTCGGAGATTATTCGGTACAAACAAATGAACAAACAAAAAAGTCTATCCTTTTTATAATATTATGGCGGCTCGCCTCTAGACAAACAAAAACAAATCTATCCCACGGGAACCGTACATTTTTCCGGGATAAAAAGTTGCCTATTTGTTATTCTGATGTATGAACTATATTATTATAAAGTTTCATTAAAATCCAATCAGTAGTTTTTGTGTACCAAGCTGTATAAGTTACTACGGTTTTTTTACTATCCCACGGGAACGCTTTGATTTTCAAGGATGAAAAGTATCCTAAATGTTGACCGGGGATATAAGGTACCACCATGCAAAATTTCATTTAAATCGGTCTAGCAGCTTCGGAGATTAGCCCGTACAAACAGACAAACAGACAAACAGACAAACAGACAAACAGACAGAGAAACAAAAAAATTGAAAAAAATCAGGATTGGTTCTATTGCTCTTCTTACACCCCCCTGACTCGGTTTTTAGCATTTTTTTTTCTATGTACAGACATTCGACCTCAACAGTTTTATTATAGTATAGATATTAAGTTCCTCTTGGACAAACTCTAAAACTTTCTCCATGGTCTCAGGTCGCATACAATGTATCCTTGAACCAAGGTGAAAAATCTTGGATAATAAAATTTATCTCATAAAAACTATACTTATCGCATGTACTTATTCTTAAACTCAAAATTAAATTAGTTATAAAAAAAATATTCTGGATTTAAATTAATAAATTTAAAATTTTATCTATACTATAGATATAGACCCACTTAACTACGAATACAAAATTAAAATATTTCCATTAATATTTTAAATTTAAATTACAAAACTCTAATTAATTTTTATCACGTAATAGAATAAAATAATATAAAATGTAGGATAACCTAGAAGGGATGCAAGGACTGAGAAAGATTCAGAGAACTTATAGGAGTTTCATTTCGTTTGCCGTATTAATTTTCGAATACACCACAGACTGCAACTCTTGTAGATTCAGGATCGCCGAAGGCCGTGATCTATTCACTGACTCTACTTTACAGCGATCCTATCGACTGTGCCAATTATAGAAATCACAGTCAGAGGATGCAAATGAAATGAAAACTTTACTTATATAATTATATACTTTAATAATAATTTTACAAACTAATTATCCTAAGGTGATTACACTGTCGAAGTGTGACAAATGCAATGAATGAAGAAGAGTTTATAACAATAAGGTGCACTCGGATGTTACAACACTGTCACTTCATGAGAGTTATGTTGAAATACGAGAAGAATGCGATATTGGTGGTCGACGCGACTCGCGAGGTGGTTCTCATAAGTTGCAAAACAAAGTCTTTAACAATAAAAGTTCGTACAAAAGGAATGCAATGTTGGTGGTCGACTTGAGGTAGTTCCCATGTATTAATTAGGGTTGCGTAACATAGGCGAGGTAGGCCCGCGGGGTACGGGCTGTCCGCAGGGGTGTTGTAGTGTATGCGCAAGTGTTACTGCAACGCCCCATTGCACTGCGGCGACGGGTTCTGCTGTGGGTTTTAGTGAGTAGGAGTCTCACAGTACCCTACCTATTGACAGCCGGTAGAGTCCCCATTATGGGTTTCCCCAGCGAAAACAAAAAAAAAGGGTTGCGTAACATATTCAATAATATATTTTTAATTTTAGACTTAAATTGTTTACATGGCAAGCTCAATATTGATTGTGGAATTATATTATAGGTACATGTGTACCTTTTGCCCCATGAACGCTCTATTTATTTATTTATTCATATACCAAAAGAAAAAAAATACATATAAAATAGAAAATAGTAACCATGTGTACAAAGTATGACTTATCTCTTTAAGAGATCTCTACCAGAAACCCTCGATCATGAGAAAGGAAAAATAATAATAATAAGGTGCGGTGTAGGTACAAACTACAAACATCAATTATATATATATTATTATATAAACATACACATATATAAATATACATACATACATAAATACTCACATAGGTACATAAATACATATGTTCACTTTTTGAACGCGAAAGTCAGGTGTTACCAGCCTATCCTTATTTTTAGTATTTACTCCGTGTCAGTCTCTGTTTCTTAATTTTAATATAAATTAATTTAATGTAATATAGAAAAACTGAATAATTAAATGTCGTTTTTATTTAAATGATATTCTTTATAATATAATGATTTTAATTTAATGACTTTTTTCTGGCTTACGTTCCGAAATTTAAACATCAAACATGAATCTCGTACGTAAGATGTTTTTACCCGAAAGGCCTGACATTGTTTAAATAGTCGTAAATTTTAATAGCCAATTTAGTGGGGCTAAACATTTTAAATAGAAAAATGTCAACTAATAGGTGTATCTTTTAAACGCAGGAAACCTCTGCGCAGGAGTCTGTGATTTCATCTAGGTTGTTTTATCTTTCATTAAGTTTCCTTTTGGAAATCTATGTCTTAATCTACGTTTTATTATTAGTATAGTGTTAATACTCATACTATGTACGTAGTAAATAAAATATTTTTGTAACATTTTGTGTTCTTATACAAGCTAAAAAGAACTAAAAACTACCTAGTATTTCTTAGTATTTTAGCTATTTATTGTACATAGACTACACCACCAGGCGTAGGCCTACGTGTGCTCTACAAAGATTTTATGGTAGATATTTTGTAAAGTTTCATCACAATAGGAACGTGTGGGTTATAAAAAGTAGAAGCCTTAATTGAGTAAGCGGATTACATTCCCTGCCGAAGGTGTTTATGTTGATCGTTAAAATGTACTTTCCAGTCGGACAGGTACAATTAATTTAACGTTAACAGGGACCGGAGAGAGAGATGTTAATATTATTAATTCTTTCTTTCTCCAAACCTCATTGCAAGTAAGTATATACTTCTTATAGTAAAAGCTAATATCGTCAGAACACTACAATTGCACAGAAGGTCCCACGTTAAAAAGTGTATCCGACATCTTTCCTCTCCTAATGGGTAGAATTATAATAAAGCTATCATTTCACATGTTGCCAATTAAATGGAATATCATGGATACACTAAGAAATAAGGTAAGTATGATTTTTATTAAATCGCTCTCTTTATAAGAGCTTTTGTCGTCATAAAAAGAAAGGCCTATTTCGTATGATGAGTACGTATAGTTCTCCCAAGATGTATGGTCACTTGGCATCGTATTATAATTTTTCCTTTATATCTTTCTACGCGAGTATCAATACCGACGAATGTGACTATGACACTATTAAAGCTTGGAAGCTTTTTGTGGAAGCCATGTGGAAATAGTACTGGAGGTTCAGATTGCGACTTTGAAAATTAAATCTTTTATATACATATATTACTTACTTATAAGCTATTCTGTACAATGCAGGTTAGTACTGATATTTCTTTGATAGCAGAATTGACCGTAGGAAGAATTTTTTGGTCGCATCTGAGCGTCGCGGTTGAGTGCGCAAGCGATCCTGCTTTATCCTATTGAGACGGGGAAAAGTTCCGTTGGGTTTGAGTGCGTAATACTTACTGGCTTTCCTAGCTGGCAAGTCACCACATAATTACCGATATCATTATATGCAGTTTAATGTGCAATCGTCAAGGATTTTGTAGTATAAATGTTACAACGAATGAAATCTCTCTTACATTAGCTATAATCCATCTATACGACATATAATAAAATGATAAAGACGTTAAATATGCACCTACATATTTTTTTTAAATATATTTGCTATAAACATGATTATCGACACAGTACCAAAAGTTTCAAAAATTATATTATTGACTGACAAAAAAAAGTGTAACCTTCACAACTAAAAGTAATACCGAGATAAGTACCTCAATTTGTGTTTTGTGAAGGTTACACGATGTTTTTCTCAAATGATTTTCATAATTTTTGTTTTAATAAATAGATTATACCTTCATAATAATTCAAAAAATCTACCCCAAGGGAGCAACAACTACTCTTAAGCGAATTTGAAGTCGGTAACCTTAATTTAGTCAAAAAGTTCATTTAAATTCATTAAATTATAAATTCATTAAATTATAATAGCTCGACAGCTACGTTCACCTTATTTTGTCTACTTTAATAAAGAATAATAAAGAGGTAAAGTTTGTAAGCTTATATGTAAGGATAATTTCTGAAACTACTGATCCAATTTTGAAAATACTTTCACTCATAGGAAGCTATAAATATTAGCGCCGAATACTACAAATATTACTTGCAAACTAACAAAAAATGGAATAAAAAATATTTCTCCTCGTTTCTTATTTTTGGTATCAGCTAAGTAATGTTAATAAAGGAAGATCCTGCCTGGATTTCAATATATTTCCTTAATATCTGATATGAGAGAGGTGAGGGCTATTTGTTGTGATATGAGATCTCGTGATTTCCTGCGAGATGTTGATTAAGTAAATCTATTTTTTTGTTGCATTACAATATTGCATGATTTTACGTCATGTACTGTGTAATATATTATTTATTCGTAAAATTAATTTAAAAAACAGTGACAGACAAAATAAATACAAAAATAAAAATAAGCTTGTACCTAACTTGTAAGCGAGTATGAATTTTGGCTTCCAAATGGTGAATTTAGATGCTCATGAAAGGCTTGACAGCGTGTCCATACGTTGTAGTTTACCTGAACGGGTTTCATAAACGGTTTCCAGTGACATACGCAAACATATGATTGTATTCACACCGTACGGCAAAACTTGTTACGGTTAAAAAAAAACGTTTATACGGCAAACCGTATACGAAAACTGATTGTCAAACTGCATCATGTTAACGAAACATTTTAAATGTTATCACAAACCTAATTTAATAAGCATATTATTTTTATCTATAACCTCAATTAACGAAAACAAAATCGTTACTATGCTATATAATTTGGCTATATAGCAGCTAATAAAGTTTATTAATATTGTGTAGAGTATAGACTGTCTGAAATATGAATAATAGATAATATTTATAATAAAAAAGAATATTTATAATAATAAAATCATTTATTTCCCACCTAATTGAAATTAAAATGTAATCAGGATGTTTGTAATATGTGCTATTGAACAAACAAAGCTAATGAGTGATATTACTACAGTTAAAACAAGTTATTTTCCTAATATTTTTATATTTCGAACAAGCTACTAAGTCTTCTAATTCCCTGTACCTAATTGAAATAATTAAAAATAAAAAGATTATCTTACAAATAAATATTATATCACAAATCCTTCATAGTCGGTCTAATCCAATGCAAACTCTATGTCTATTTGGACAACAGATCCGTTTCTGAATTTTGGCAACAAATGATTCTCTTAAATCTACTCCGTGTTAGTTTTTTCTTGTGTGGGCGAATTTAAATTTTCGTAGCCCTCGTGAGAGCCATCCCCCGTCTTCTTCACTTTCTGTTCGATGACATCACGAGATACGGTTTTGAAGTCGTAAGCCCAGCCAATTTTGGCCATGCCGTCAAGGAAGAGATTCGTGAAGTTTAGCGAATAATCTCCGTGTTCCGCAGTTCTCCAATCCCAAGGGAAAGTGTGATGGTAGTTGTGAAAACCTTCACCTAGAACCAGCAGTGAGACTGGCTTGGTTTGAACGGGGTATATATTCTGGTCATAGGGCTTATTGCCGAATTTGTGTGCTGCAGAGTTGACGAGCCATGTGACGTTTAGCACGTAGACATATCGGAAAATGGCACAGACGAAAGAAGCATTCCATAATGACTCCCCCCACAGTGTGGGAATATATGATGGTAAAATGAAGCAAGCTAAGGGCATCAGGATCATATAGTACCTGAAAAAGATATATTTTTGTTCTTTTTTTCACAGATATAATGTGTACATGTTAAAATTGAAATTATTGTAATAATAAACATTTTAGCCTTCAATAGTGATTCATATCGTAATCGGTGATATGTATATATAGATATTAAATATTATAATCGATGATCCGTTTTAACAATAATAAACATTATAAGTCCTGTCTCATACATACGAGTAACTTCGCTATTTCATATTTCACATTTATTTCATTTGCATTTTGATAAAATTAGGTATTCATTATCAGAAAAAACATAATTTAATTCTAAGATTGCACTTGATATTTACTAAGTAAACATACGCGCCTAAAATTTTAAATCATACATTAGATACTAACTTTTTCTGGAAACGCAGTATTGGGTCGGCCCATAGATCGGTCATATCAATTGTATGTCCATTTGCTTTAATCTCTGGATGCTTCCTTACTAGGAGCCACCCGACATGTGAAAAGAAGAAACCTCGTGTGGCGTTGTGGGGGTCTGCATCTGTCTCTGAGTACTTGTGGTGCATGCGATGGTCTCGCGCCCAGTCTAATACGGAATCCTGATAATAAAATAATTTCATTAATACTTGACCCATAAAATTGACACAAAAGATTAAGATAAAGTTAAAAATATTCAAAAAGAAAAATAATTATCTACGTCATTATTTAAAATGCGTATTTGTTACGTATCGGCATGAGTGGCATAAATAAAACATTTCAAAACAATGTATTTATCTCTAATGTTATAACAGATTGTGATACACAATGAAAGTAGATATGTTGACAGTAAAAGGAAATCATAAATATTATAGAAATTAATATAAATAGACACATAACAAAGATAAAACTTGACTTTCCTATTGACATTGACCAAAAGCATGTTTGGCATTCTGATCTGTGGACTCGTATCACGCGTAGATAATAAGGGACCACGTGGACTACGGGATTATTCATCTTTGACTGCCTGTGACGTCATTTTTTATGACTTATTGTTGACTTTTAAAAAAAAATATTATTGTTGACTTTAAAAATTATTTTCACAATATTTTTGTATAGTTTTATGTGATATTCCTAATGTAATCCAATTAATGTCGTGGTGTAAATATAACGAGAAACGAATGTCTCAACTGTCAAGAGAATGTAAACTATTTTCTTTTGTCGGTCTTTTTAAATATTATGAAAAATTTATGGTTTTTATAAAATTAGTTATTAGGTACTAAAAACAGAAATTACTAAAAACTTAGAATTTGGACAAGAACATTTAATTGTAAATTGCCGTGTGTCAGAGAGAGAGGAACAAAACATTCGAAATGACTAGATAGGTTTCGAATTTTCGAATATAAAAGCATAGCTTATAAAAAGGCCGGCAGTGTGTTGAGAGATCAATTGAATTTCGAAGTTAAGCGAGAAGAAGCGAGTATTAGTATATAGAGATTAAGCGAGTATGACTCAAAACTCCTTAAAATAGAGAAGCGGGTCAATTACTTGGAAACTCACGGAACATCACGTGGTGTCAACGTCAGCTCACCACCAGTAAAGATCTTCAAAATCCCTTACTACGACGGTAAATCCTCGTGGGCCACCTTTAAGATCCAGGTGAGATCGTGAAGGAGACAAGTGGATGGACGGATGACGAAGCCCGATTTACTCTTACTGTCGAACTGCGAGAGGAGGCTTTGACTGTGTTGGAGGCTCTTTGTGCTAGTGACCCTCGCCGGGAAGATCACATATAGTGAACTGCTCAATGCTTTAGAGTCGTGCTATGGTGACAGCTACCTGGAGCACGTGTACAGGGCCCAGATTAAAGACTACTAAATGAGCCAATTAAACCCTGCAGCAGAGGTCCGTAGAGATTGAGAGGCTCGTGCGGAAGGCATATCAATCTTCGCCGTCCACCGTAGAAACCATTTTTCTGCAGACTTTCGTAGATGGAATTTGCGACCCGGAAGTACATGCCACTGTACGCCTAAGACACCGTACAAGCCTGAAGGCAGCTGTCGCCCATGATCTGGAGGTTGAAGCTGTGCGCCATGGCTTGAGATCTTGGAAGTTGAGAGAAGTGGTTTTTACGGAAGGAGTATCCGCCCGAAAACGTATGTTTAGCCTGCCTAAAAGGACAAACGGTCGGAGATAATCAGCTGTGGCTGTATCGACTTCTTATCAGCCATAGAAATTAACCCCAGCCAGAGCTGCGGGGTGGGCACTGGCTGGGGAAACTACAACTCCACTGATAGAGGTAAAGCAGACAGTAGAAGGAAACACTTTGGTTATACGTGGCGCTATTAATGATGTATCATGTAAACTGACGCTGGATACCGGGCATCGCGAACCGTCATTAACAACCGACGAATCAAACATATTGCGGAAAACAATTTGAAAGATAGAAGACATATAAATCTTATGACAGACACCGGCCAGCGCGTACTTGTTTAAGGGAAAGAAAAATTGCTATCAAAATTGAGGACAACATCTCTTGGCATAACGCAGTTATCGCAGATATCGTGGATGATTGCATCGCATCATTGGACTAAATTTTCTTCAAAATCACAAGTGTACAATTGACATGAAAAATGGAGTTTTAAAATGCTGAAATAGAGAAGTTGCAATAAGTGGTGGAATTCACGGGAAAGTTCGTTGCTTGAAAGACACGGCTCTTTCACCGATATCGCAGACTTTAGTACCTGTAGTTTTACCTCAAAACAATCCGGAAAGGCCATGGTGCTGCGCCATTATTGAGAAGTTCGAGCAGGATAACTCATGAATTCCAGCAAGAGTTATTGTAGCTAAAACCTCGATGATTCCAGTACTAAATTCCAATAACACTACTAAAACTATTCAGAGAGGTGAAGTTGTGGGAATTTGTGAAGTGATAGCCTGGTTGAATAAATGTCAGCCGAATCAGAGTGTGTGTCGTGTCGTCGAACAAGGATGAAGACCAAGTGATAAAACTTTTGGAAGATTGTAAGAAAATCTCACAAGCTTGCAGAAGATAAAAGCTGAAAATTTACTGAGAATCTTGTTTTGTTTATCTGGATGACATAATTATTGTGGGATGTGAGATGGGAACAAGGTATATAGCCACTTATTCACGCGTTAAGTCCCGTAGTATAACTATTATATAGGAAAACAATTTTCATTAAGGAAAATGATCAGCCATGTGTAATTCACGTGTAAATAAGATATTAATTACATTAAACTGAATCATTAATAAAAAATCTCTTTCATATAGAATGATATTTTATTAGCAATCAGATTTTTTGTGTAGACAAAATAATGAAGATAGCATAATTTGGTCATATTTATGAAATAAAAATTCAAATGAATGTTTCGGCTTAAAATATATTTTATTTTTTTATTTTTATTAAGTAGCTTTTAATGAAAAATGTTAAATAGTTGTATAAAAATTACATTTAGGTCTTTGTATTCCCATAGTATACAGAATCCTCTTAAATAGTAATACTGGAATGGATTATTTTATTATTTTCATATTTTATATTTAGAAAACCGATAAAAGAAATTTTAAAATATTTGCCAAAAACGTTATTTACCGGACCAACTGTTACCGACTTGTTACATGTGGGATGTACGACCGTTAGATTTTCACTCAGTCATTGCAAAGATTAAATTTAAAATATTCAGCTATATCAATTGCAGTGAGGAACTAATTTTTGATAACGTAAACAAAAAAAAAATCTATTCTATGTTTATGGCTTTTGTGTTTAAGTGAAGCCAGAAATTATAAAAAAAGTCTATTGTTACGGCCAATTGACGTTATGGACGAAAAGTTTGATATTCTGATATTGTGTTTTTGAACATAGGGAGCTTTTTATATATTATGGAAATTAATTTATACAAATCGCAATACATAGTAATAATCCATATTTAACAATCCCTTAATAAAGTACCTTATAGTGAATAAATTCTGCTCTTATGATTATTACTCACCTGATAAGCTATTGTGTTGAAAACTGCCAATAGTATTCTGAGAGGTAATCTTGCTTTATAAGATTTGTGGGACCATAGCCTGTGTACACCAGCTGTGATACCGAGTCCGGAGCATATGTAGAGAAATACAGCTGCAACCAAATTATCATAATAACTTCTCTTATAACTGACTGACTGTCGTAGAAATGTGAAATTTGGTGGACATATTCCTTATATGATGCATCCGATAAGAAAGAATTTTTCAAAATTCATTCCCTAAGTGGGTAAATCGGGGGATTAAAGGTTGTGTGAAACTCTGTCATTATTAATGTGAAATACACATAAAGTGGTGTTTAGCTTTAAGATAAAAAAATATATATTTACTTGTTTTTTATCGAAAATCATCCTTTAAAAAATTATTTATCATCAGGATTACTTGAAATTTGGTATTATTGCTCTTCAATACAATTAAATAATACGTGTTTTAGCATTTTCCGAAATAAAATCTCATAACGGGATAAAATAGAGGTTGAAAGTTTATATAAAACTCGGAAATTAATGCACGGAAAGTGGTATTTACCTTTAAAATGAAAAATAAAACATTACAATTGTTATTATTTTTAGAAATTCATCCCTTAAAAGGGTAAAAGTGGGTTGTGCTGTTTATATGGGAAAAAATTGTTTATGATCAGAATTACTTGAAACTTGATACTAATGCTCTTCAATACAATTAAATAAACATGTATTTTAGAATTTTTTCAAAATTCAGCTCCTAAGACGGTAAAACTGGGCGGTGAAGTTGGAGGTGGTCGAATATATTTAAACAGAGTAACATGGCTCAAGTTCTCGGTAAGTGCACACCTACATACTGTGTTGAATATAAAGTAGAATTGGGAAATTATACCGAATCCCAAGGAAAATTATGTATAAAGCGAGAGACAGAAAACCTATCTAGAAAGTATCCTGCTATCTAAATTCTGCTTTTAAAGGTTGATACACCTGTAATGAAAAAGACACCTGTGTTATGTAACGGGATTAGACTGAGTAATTCATTAAGCATTATAGGGGCCACTGTGTTTGCTGGATGTGCTCAGGAGGAATCAGTATTATACACATCAGTATACATTGAATACTAATGCCTTTGAATTTAATCTATTGTAATTCCTCCTTAAAGTTTGCTTTGCAATGACCATCTATATATCTCAGGGCCTATCGTCAAAGTAGCAGGCTCAGCTCAAGTAGCAGGAGGATTACTTCTCACAGGGGCATTTTAACGGAATCCAGAACTATACAGAACATCCACTAATGAGGTATATTTGTGGTTGGATTTTTAACTTAGACTAAGTTAAATGAATCTGGATTGACTACATAAATGAACACATAACATTAAAAATTCGATATGACAACATATAAATTCAATGGAAGTGTATTCAAGTATAGTATATATTGCAAAAATGTGTGATTTTTCGTAGTTTAATCGCGGGCAAAGTATCGGGTTCTGCTAGTTATATAATAATTATACTTTCTTAGATTTACGCAATTATTTGACATTTTAAATGAAACTGAAATCTTCTTGGATTATGTCTTGTTTATTTTATAAAATAAACTGGGAACAAAAATATTTATAATGCTTAATTTTATTTTTTACGAATTTACTAAATCATTACTTCAGATTTATTGTTTTACATAAACTCACTAAAAACCAAGGTCTCTCACCATTTTCACCCGACTGCGTGACTGAAAGGAGGGTAATGTCAGTCTATGTTTTTCCTACATGGCGTTCTAAAAGCCAAACGCGTATGCCAATTTTGATGATTCATACGTTGTTAGATTCGTCTTGATAACGCGAGTGTTTATAGGATATATAAAATTATTAAAAATTGAAATGGCGGATTATAGGCGCCAATTTGTATCTTTTTTTTAATAAATTCTTTCAAACCAATTGAGTGGGGAATCGAAATAAAGGTTTTTCAGAGGCGATCACAAAAATATATACAACTTATATGTTTAAAAGTAATTTAGGATAAAAAATTGCTAAATATGACTTCAAATGTCTAATTGGCAAAAACTAAAAAGCATATACATACATAGAGACATATTTCATCCTTGCCGCAAGATGTACGCACATATTGTATGCCTCCGACTGCATTATACTTTGTTCCTTCGTCAACTAGTTTTTATCTTTTTAGTTAGCTTTTATGCACTCGGGGTTTTTTATTTTTATAGTACATTTTTAAGATAAAAATCCTCAAACGTGAGAATTGTATGAAAGAGATTTTTTGTTGAATATAAAACTTTAGAAACCATTTTCTGATATTCTTAATAACCAATATACTTATAAAAAATCAAGTGACACGTATATGTAACATATGTGACTTTGTATCAGTGTTATTAACATAATTGACGTTAAAATGAATTGTTTTGCTTAAAATAGTTAGTTAATAAATATATGTCATGCCTATAAGTAAAAATACAGTGGTAGCTCAGTGGTAAAGCGCTCGCTTGGGTAACCGAGTGAAGCGGGTTCAAATACCGAGTCTCGTGTTCTGAAATTTTCATGTGCAAATCATTTCTAACATTATTACCACTTGCCTTACGGTGAAGGAAAATATCGTGAGGAAACCTGCATGTCTGAGAGAACCTAGTAAGTTTTCGAAAGACATGTGAAGTCTGCCAACCCGCACTTGGCCAGCGTGGTGAAACATGGTCTGATCCCCCACGTATTGAAGGGAGGCCCGTGCCCAGCAGTGGGACTTTAAAAAGGGCTGAATACACAAGTAGGTATAAATATAAATGTCTAATTACAAATTTTTGTTTCTAGAAACTAACTGAAAATATAATAGGAATAAGTACTAGTCAGCCTACCAAAGAGACTAGTCGCCCACATGGCCTTTGTTAGGAACAGGTAGGCTCCATACACTCCTCCGATGTGAAGGGCCACAAATATTATAACATTTCTCCATACTATTTCCCATTTACGTTTTTCAGCGGAGGGCGAGTTGGCTGTGGCGCCTTTATTTAAATCCGTTTCATGTAGCACCCACGATCCTGTTTGTTGGTCATGAGGAGCCATGGTGTCCTAAAAAGATTTTTTGATAAATAAGCGGTTATGTATTTTTTACTATTTAAAAAAAATATAAAAAACGTTTTAATTCTAATAGTTCTGACGAAATCGAAACTAAGGTAAAGTATTCTCAAATATCAAAACAGATAAACAAATCTATCACCAACCTTTCTTCCTGAAACCGCACAGGAGCTTATTTCACCGAAGAGATTTATTAAGTAAACACTTAGTAGGTTGCGATCAGATTTAGAGTTATCGATAGACTGCAAAAAGAAATTTGTTTGCCCCAATTATATTTCTACTATGTCTTTAGGTTACGTACACTTGACGCATCACGTAACTAGTGGTTAGTCTTTTCACGTAACCCGAAGAAATTATGATGATACTAGATTTAATATAAAAAATAATAAAATAATATACCTAAGTAACTTAATAATACCCAAAACACGAAGTTTTTGTTCCAAAAATGTCTTAAGTTATATATTATTTATATACCGTTCAATATATATTCTAAATTTTTTTTAGAATTCGAAACGATAGATATAGTGGAAGCAACTGAACGTTTGCTCAACTCAACGCGCAATACTATGTCCAGGTTTTAATAGCACCGATCATTATTACTAATTACTTAATATACATTTTTTGTAATGTTTCCAATTTTAGTATTCTTTACGTAAATATGTCATAGTACCTGATTTTTATTAACTTAAAATTTTAAATGTTTTTTGTTCCTTAAAAAGTCTTGAACGTTAATAGGATAAAAGATTATACGAGTATAATATTTTAGTATAATATTTTTACCCTTAACCTTCTATATCTAATAATAATAATGTCCTCCTGATCGAGTCCGGCCACGGCGGCCAATATCATTGAGGCTAGCCAACGGCGCCGGAGATATTATAGTGCACTAGTGTGCACACAGACACAAGTGCAGACTATATTCCTGTCATTCTCATACTCCGGTGGGGCGACTACTCGACACGATTGGTGAGAGTTAAGGTACAGGACCGACGGATTTACGTGCTCTCCGAGGCACGGGTGTGAAACACCGTCAACTTCCCAGCTTCGGGCCGTTACTGAGGCTTACTATACAGAAAGACTCAATAACTAAACTTGGTCCAACCCATGACTCGAACCCCGGACTGTGCAGCCGTACATGCTGTCTACTACACCACCGAGGCAGTTCTTCTATATCTATACATATTATAAAACGAAAGTCCCCCACTGCGTCTGTCTGTCGAACAGATTTTCGTGCGGTTTTCACCAACGGACGGAGTGATTCATGAGGAAGGTTTAGCTGTATAACTCATTATGCTTTGGTGTAAATTGGCTGAAATATGATGATGATTGTTGAAGATTTCGGAAAAAATCATGCCAACTGGGAGCTTTACCGCTAGTTCTCAATAGTTCTCAAATTGGGTCTAAAATAATGCACTGTTTGCGAAGTTGTTTTTACTGGCATGATGTAATCCTTATCTAAATAAATATGTTAGACAACTTAAGTTACTTATTTTTGATCAAAACTGGCCTCTACATCGTTTAAATTAGATGAATATCTTAGAAAGTATTACAGTTTTAAAATAACTTGCGAAACGTAATAATACGAGGACTTAACGACGACGACGACTGCTGGGGCAGTTAGAGAATATGTTTTTTGTAATTACATAATATACTTTATTAATAATTATTTGTTTTGTTTTATACAAATATATCACGGAATTATCCGCACCGAGAGACGCATCAGATCGAAGCGAGGGTAAGTCACTAGTACATATTATATTTAGGAATACGTTGCGAACATACTATAATTAAATTCTTTTTTATTTACGTACTAGCGACAAACAACGGCTTACGACAGATAAAATCAAATCTATCCTACGGGATTCGAACATTTTTCCGGGATCAAAAGTAGCCTATTTATTATTCTGATATATGAACAAAAATTCAATCAGTAGTTTTTGTGTGCTAAGCTGTATAAGTTATTATAATTTTTTAACATGTCGACCGGGAATATAAGGTACCACCATGCAAAATTTCATTTAAATCGGTCCAACAGTATCGGAAATTAGCCCGTACAAGTAGACAAACAGACAGAGAAACAAAAAAATTAAAAAAAAAAATAGATTTGTTCTATTTCTCTTCTTACATCCCCCTGACTCTGTTTTTAGTATTTTTTTCTAAAGATAAAAGTAGCCTAAGTTATTCCTTACAACATTAGCTATCTGCCAGTGCAAGTCGCGTCAAAATCGGTTCAACCATTAGCTGGAACAAACAGGCAGACGATAAAAATTATAAAATTTCTTTTTTTTTCTTATAGGACCGTATATACTTTCATATGCATTGAGTAAAAAGGTGGTACATTTGTCATTACAAACAAACACTTTAATTCTATTTGTATAGATGAAGTATAAGAAAGAAATTTGTTTGGCAAATATTGGCTAGTTCCTAGCTTCATTACTATAAAGTATAGACAGACATCTGCTAAGTAATGATTTTAGTTGTACAGGAATTTGTTTTCTTTATTCACAAAGTTTTTCAATTCTTTCTTTGTATTAATACTTTAAATGTCACAATCTTTTCAAATATATTTGTATTTAGTCTGAAGTTTTCTTTTATTTAAGCATAGGCAACATTAAAAGATAATTGCTAGTGTGCAAAGGCAGTAGTTACTTTGTATAGGAAGTAAATTATAATACCAAATCAATCACATTATACTTTATTCAAATGGATTTTTACAAGCACTTTTGAATCGTTAATTTTACATTTTAAATTTAAATTAAATGTCAGTTTAGTCAGTCTGTGAGGAATCTACCACCGGCTCGGAAGGCACTTGTGCTGAGAAGAACCGGCAAGAAACTTAAAAAAAAGCTCTTTTAAAATAATATTTGTGTACAATATTATTTATAATAATATACAATATTGGATATAATAATCATCTACTTATCCTACGTAGGAGCCAACCAGACTTTAGTCTCACACATTGAGTGATAGTGAAATAACTGATAAACTATATTCAATAATATATTTTTAATTTTAGACATAAATTATTTAAATAGCAAGCTCAATATTAAATGTGGAATTCTATTAATATACATGCATACACCATGCCCCAGGAACGATCTATTTACTGTTTGAAGGCGACAGCCAAGCGTTACCAGTTTATCTTTATTTCTAGTATTTAAATATTAATATCAATTAATTGAATATAATATAAAAAAACTGAATACTTATAAGTCGTTTTTATTTAAAAGAAATAGTCAATTTGGAGGTGCTCGACATTTTAAATAGAAAAATGTGAACTAATAGGTGTATCTTTTAAACAATAAAAGTCTGCGTAGGAGTCGGTGATCTTATCTAGGTGTTTTATTTTTCATTACGTTTCCTATTGGAAATCTTCATCTTAAACTACGTCTTATTACTATTATAGTGAAAAACTAAACAATATGTAGTATTTCTTAACCCCTTAACGCGTACACGCCGACGTATCAGTTAACAATTGATTTCTTAGAAATTATCCGGGAGGGGTTAATATTTTAGCTATTTATTATACATACACTACACCACCAGGCGTAGGCCTAAGTGTAATCTACAAAGATTTCAGGGTAGATAATGTAAAGTTCCATCACAATAGGAACTTGTACCTTATAAACAGTAGAAGTCTTACAATGAGTAAGCGGATTACATTCCCTACCGAAGGTGTTTGTGTTGATCATTAATATGTTCTTTCCAGTCGGACAGGTACAATGTTTAGAATTAAAATCAACAAATATTATAAGGTACTCTGGTGCCATGTTTGATTTTTTTGAATCATTTTTTGTAAAATTGTGGGTAGGCACTGTCTGTAACAAGTATATGTGCCATTGAGATGTCTAAAACCTTAGTCTCTCCCGTGACCATGATTGCTGTAAATCATTCGAAACGTCTAGAACCAAAAATCTAAATAATAGTGAATGAAATAATCCGAAAAGATAATTTTATTTAAAAGGTACGATTTATTTTACGTTGTCAGGGACCGGAGAGAGAGATGTTAATATTATTCTTTCTTTCTCCAAACCTCATTGCTATGCTCATATATTTACATTACTATAAGTAAATGCGTATTTCATCTCTATTTATTTTTAAGTACCTGGGCGACCGAGCTTCGCTTGGATTTTTTGGATAAAAGTAAATTTTTTTTTAATTTGGCTTAAAGACAAAAAAAACTAAAAACTTGAATAAATACAAAATAAATAAAATAAAAGTGAAATCTTTGTATCCGACCGGGATTCGAACACACCTGTGATAGTCAATCTCGCGCCTTGGCCGCTTGACCACGATGTTTATACATTATTGTGCGAAATTATTAACTTATTTTCCGAAAATACGCGTTTTCCCTGACATAAAACTAATCTAGTTCGATTTTTCGCCCCCAAGAGCCCACATACCAAATTTCAGCAAAATCTCGCAAAACGTTAGAGCCGTTTTGCGAGATCGCTGGTATAAATAAATAAAGATATAAATATACAAGAATTGCTCGTTTAAATATATTAGATAATGTCAAATCCTTTATTTTCCTTGTTATTATATAGAAAATTATTATATATATCTTCTTGTTAGAAGCTTGTTAGATAAATTATACATTTTTAATATAATCATATTATCATGCTGACTATGCCTTAAATTTATTTATATTTATCAAATGATTTTCTTTTTTCTATTTGCCTAAATTTTAATTGATTTCGAATAGAACAAAACTATAGATTATATTTACCGACATAAATAACGTTTAGTACCAATAAATGCAAGAATCCCATAGGATAAGCAATTGAATTAATATTTAATTACATAGAATTTCTGTAGTAAATATGCTTTTGAAATTAATTCATCTGAAACGCCCCTTCCAAAATATGTGTATTAAAACACATCGAAAATCAATGTACGTTATAAAAGTTATAAATAGTAGAACTCTAAAATTATTACCAGCATTTAAATAATTCTAATTTATAACCAATGATAAAAACTCATTACTCAAATTTTAAATAAAACATTTAGGGTTATTTCACAGGACCATTATATTTCAAATAAAAAAAAAGAGTTCGACTTGATTCGACCTAGCCCATAATGCATTTGAATGGCTAAATTGGAGATGGCGCGACTATTCTTAAGCATCAATTGCGTAATAACCTATATCCGTACCTTGGTACTCGTCGCATCTGTACACTCTTAAAATTTATTATATCCTTAAATATTTCTACGTTTTAAGTTCACATTGGTTGGCTATTTGTTTCATAAATATCATATAAGCTTCTCCGCATACATATTGCATATTATTAACATGATATTAAGCACATATAAAAGTAAGTTAACGCCACATTACGATCACATAGAGGTCATGCGTGATTTCTACAAATAAATTACATTATTAGTATCACAACCATTTTTATAAATAATTTTATGGTGTACAATTTTTAACTAAGTATATTTTTGATAAAACTTACCATTTTCGAGAAAAATCCAATAAACCAAAAAATTCTACCTATGACCTTGAATAACTTTTTAGCACACATGGGATCGATTGGGATTTGGGACTTTTGGCACTTTATTTCTACTGGTGTACCCAAGGTTTCTACTACCAAAATTCAGCTCTGTCGGTTTTTTTTATTTGAAATGTCTATATTGACCGGATTATAAATAAAGTCAATCAATTTATGCCAATTTTTCAAATCGATCATCCTGAAAGGATTAAATATGAATATGAGGTGATGTTTGAGGTATATAATAAAATTTACTCCAATAATAACAAGAAGTAGTTGCAATAATCACGTGTAATCATTTCATAAGACAACACGCACTCGGTACTAGGTGTTATCAGTGCTTAAGGTGACGACGTTAGTCGTGATCTTTGTGCTCTGTATGATTTTTTTTATATAGCCTAATTACAATATATACAATTAAATATAAACATGTTATTCACATTTTCTCAGATTATTTGGTTAAAGTAACAAGGTAGGTAAACACCGAAATATCTAACGTAAATGCAATGTGATATCTGTAATACGCTCGTAAACAATTGCTGTCAAAAGATACCTACTGAAAAGGAGCAATGAACGTATTATGGAAATGAAAGTATAATTTTGGTGTTAAAACTTGTATAAACTAATAAATAATCAAATTTTCTTTTCAATTCGGTTGTTTGTTAATTTTTGTTGTTTTGGATTTGTATGTATTATTTTACTTAAGTAAGATAAATTTAGTTTGAGACAGTACAGTTGCAGTACCGATTTAACAACACAGCGTAAGTACCAGTATCCAGAATATTGTTTTATTTTTTGTTATATTAGTTGCAACGTCATGGGTGATGTCAAAAGAATGGTAAATCGTACTTTGACTGCTTCTTTGACCTACTTAAACTGTTATTGTTTCTTAATAAAGGGAATATGGTTACGCATATATAATACACCTAAACGAAAATGTTTTATTTTTCTAAACAATTAAGCTTCTATGGGGCACTGTTATTATATATATAAAATAAATACATTAGCGCAGCATTTTTACGACTAACAAACTCTGAACTTTAAATTAAAAGTTTAGTAATGATATAAGTAATAACAGTACCCAGTAACTTATACAGCTTAGTACACAAAAATTACTGATTGGATTTTAATGAAACTTTACAATAATATAGTTCATACATCAGAATAACAAATAGGCTACTTTTTATCCTGGAAAAATGGTCGGTTCCCGTGGGATAGATTTGTTTTTCTTTGTCTAGAGGCAAACCCGAGCGAAGCGAGGGTGAGCCGCTATAATATTATAAAAGGAAAGACTTTTTTGTTTGTTTATTTGTTTGTACCGAATAAGCTCCGAAACTACTGGACCGATTTAGATGAAAGGGTTTAGCCGGATAAGTATAGCGAACTGGCCCCCTAATGGCAACCTATATCGAATCTGATGTTGACTGATTATTGACATAACGGCTTGATGTAGAAAAGCGATTTATACGAGTTTCACTGTCGTATTCCGCTTTGACCTTGAGATATAAAGAAAATGAGCGTAACTATGACTTTCGTTCAAAAGGGTATATCTCGAAAACCTTCAAAGCTAAAAACTTAAAACTAAGGCGAGGTTTTAGGTAGCCTTTGAAAGCATATTATATTTTTTTAGAGTATTTTAAATATTAACAACCCTTTTAAAAAAATAATCTATCTATACTATAATAAAAATGTAGAGGTTGAATGTCGGTACATAGAAAAGAAATGCTAAAAACCGAGTCAGGGGTGTAAGCAGGGCAATAGAACAAATCCAGATTTTTTTCAAATTTTTTGTTATTGTCTATTTGTCTGTTGTACGGGCTAAGCTCCGAAACTGTTGAACCGATTTAAATGGAATTTCGTATGGTGGTACCTTATATCCCCGGTCAACATTTTAGACACTTTTCATCCCGGAAAATTAAAGAGTTCCCGTGGGATAGTTAAAAAACTATAGTAACTTATACAGCTTAGCACACAAAAATTACTTATTGGATTTTAATGAAACTTTACAGTAATATAGTTTATACATTAGATTAAAAATAGGCTACTTTTTATTCCGGAAAAACATACAGTTCCCGTGGAATAGATTTGTTTTTGTTAGTGTAGAGGCGAACCCGAGCGAAGCGAGGGTGAGCCGCTAGTGTTTGTATAATATTTTGACTATAATTATATAGAATTAAAGTTCATACTTGGTGATGTATCTAAGTATTACATATACATATCTTAAAGCATTATCGGCAGACACCGACGGTGGAAAAGTGAGTTATTTAAATAATGATTAGTACCTACTTATGAATTACCTTACCGATTAAAATCGACCTACTATATCCGAGGACACAAACAAAATATACGCTTGTATTGAGAAATTCCTCCTTTTTTTAAAGTCTGGTGATAAAAGATTGGAGTTCTATTTTAGCGTCACGATTGACTTACTACCAATGCCCACTGTCTTCGGAATTGATTGTATTGTCTCTATTATTAATATTTTCATCGCCTTTCGATATAATATGGTAAAAATAAAGATTTTTTGTAATATCATGTTATATTGCTTAAGAAATATGCTCATGAATGCTGAAGATATTCTTCATTTCAAACATATAATACTTACTATGATTGTTAATAGTCATATATACTATCTTAATATTTATTTTTTGTATTTGATGTATGCATATTCATATAAAAATTAATAAATTTCCATTTAGAAGGTTTTGATTGATTTGCAAGGAGATTAACAAAGCGACAGACCGATAATTTTTTCTCTTTACTTGTGTGCTATAAGATATTGCTTTCTGTCAAATTTCATGATTCTATGTCAACGAGATACATCTCGTTGATACACCCTATAGGTTTTGATTCCCTTGCGAAAATGCGGCATTAATTTCAACTTGATAACTGCACGTAGACAAACGGACTAAGAAGTGATCCTATAAGGATTCCTTTTTTCTTTTTGAGGTGCGGAACCCTAAAAAAGCTAAAAATTATAATCTTGATATTGACCCCTATATATTTGGAAAGTAATAATTAATAAAGATTTTAAAAAACAGAACTGACTTCAAAAACAAACACTAAAAAGTAAAAAATAATTGATTGCTAGTTTTCATTTACTAAAGATACCTAATCAAAACTACCAATTAGTTATTTTTTACTTTTAAGTATATTTTTTTTTGAAGTCGGTTTTTTTAATTTTTAATTTTTCCGTTTTTAGTGTAGACCTAGTAGTAGCAAAGTAAGAAGAAAGTATTTTAATAAAATATTCGCTTAAGCCGTATAAGTTAGTTCGATGCTAATTTTTATATGAAGACTGACAAAATAGAACTCGCTTTTATTAGTAGAACTAAAAATTCTGGCTTTAAAGTCCGATTCTAACGTCGGCTTGTCAAATCAAACAAAATAAGCCCAAACTCAAAGTATTTACTATTAGCCGTTAAAGAGTTCCTCCTATCCACCTTCTGCCTTACCATCGAACATGTCGACAATACCAAACCACTGCACTATCAACGGAAATAGAAACACTTGCGAAGTTTCAAGTTAATATGAAAAATAGAAGTAGCTTAAATTTATCATTAGGTATTTTGCCACCTTTAGGGGTGGTATCTTTTTCAAATTTAAATGGTACTAAATTGGAAGAATACACTTTCAAAGGAAATAAAAATTGTCCAAATTAGTTAATAAATGACGGAGTTCTAAGGTAACAAACGTAAAAAAAAACATACAGCCGAATTGAGAACCTCCTTTTTTGAAGAAGTCGGTTGATTAATGTTCTGTCTTTCCTACTATAAGGTAGTACCTTAGATATAATAATTAATACAAGCTGTAGTAATTTTGTTATATGAATTAACAGGTAATTTTAGACATTAGTTCGGAGCACAGCACATTATGCTGCACGTGACGCTCCGTTGACACCAGGCCTATGTAATTAGACTACCGCTATATAATGCCATAAACATCTAGTTGAACAGTTATAATTAATGATCCCAAGGTATAATATCCCTATTCTATAGTTAATCTGGCTAACCCCATACAGTGGAAACAAACATGCTACGTAAATACTTCAAATGTAGCGTAGCAGCTTTTCGTAGTCATATCCGTTTAAACTTACTCTTACTCGCGGTTTTGGCCGCGTGTTATTTGTATTTATTGTTCTAATAGCGTTTAGTACCTACCTAAATTTTTCTCAAATATGTTGTTTTAATCTATGTAAAATATAATAAAATTGTAACTAATTCGAATCTGTACATTAGATATTTATTGGAAAATCTTATTGAAATAGACATTTTAATCGATACAGAGGCCGAAACTATAGTTTTTAGACTTTTTGTCTATCTGTCTGTCTGTGACCGCATTCTGTAAAAAAGGTCCAATCGCAATCTGTAATCCAGGTCAACATATAGGATACTTTTTTTTCACCGCGGGCAAATATCTTATTTCAATATAGCAAAAACGACTAAAAATAGTTTTTCTTAAAAAAATATACCTAATAATAAAGCTATTTTATTCATTAAAATAACTCTAACAATATTTGTATGTATGTATGTATGTATCCAGCCCTTTTTAACGTCCCACTGCTGGGCACGGGCCTCCCTTCAATACGAGGGGGATCAGGCCATAGTCCACCGCGCTGGCCAAGTGCGGGGTGGCGGACTTCACATGTCTTTCGAAAACTTGCTAGGTTCTCTCAGACATGCAGGTTTCCTCACGATGTTTTCCTTCACCGTAAGGCAAGTGGTAATCATGATAGAAATGATTCGCACATGAAAATATCAGAGGTGCAAGACCCGGGATTTGAACCCGCTTCACTCGGATACGAAGCGAGCGAGTTGCCATTGGGCTACCACTGCCTTAAACAATATTTATTTATGTGTTATTTAGATATTCGTCAATAGATGTCATCATGTGCTTATAAAATACGTAGTTTTAATTCCAAAAAAATAAATGTAAACAGATATGACCGTTCTATGATTTTATTCGAATTACTACGAAATTACCCGCGGTGCCAGCCAATACAAATCAAAGCACACCGACTTCGAAAATATCTGATTAAGTATCTATTCTAAATGAAAGCCCCCGTTTAGTTATTTTTTACTTTTCAGTGCCTGGAAGTCGGTTTTTTTTAAGTTTTTTTTAATTTAACATATTTATTTAATCAAAGTAATTTTCATTATTATCTATATATTACTACCATCTAATAAGAAGGTCATTTATGACTTTGCGATAGAACTCTGGTGATCTACATTCGACAAACTGTGTGAAAGCATTTTGTACTGCCTCCTGAGAAAAAAACTTTTTATCACGTAGAAAATTGTCCAAATCACGAAAAAAATGGTAGTCCGTTGGAGCAAGGTTTGGCAAATATGAAAGTTGACGAATGGTTTCTAATTGCCGTTCCTGTAGAGTTAAAACGGTTTCTCGTGCTGTATGAGGTCTCGCGTTATCATGGAGCAATAATGGTGAAGATCGATTCATGAGTCGGGGCTGTTTCACCGCTAGTTTTGATATCATTGTTCGGAGTTTGGCACAGTAGACATCTGCCGTTATTGCTTGATCAGATTGGAGAAAGCTATAGTGAATACCACCATGCTGAGACCTCCAAACTGTTACTATTACTTTTTTATTAGTAAGCTTTGCTTTAGGACACTGTTGCGGCGTTTGACCTGGGGTTAGCCATTGCATTTTTCGCTTACGGTTCTCGTAAAGAATCCGCTTTTCATCACATGTCACAATTTGATCCAATATTTCTTCATTTCTGTATCGATTCAATGAGGCAACACAAGTTTCATCACGCGTTTCTTTCTGCAGATTAGTCAAATCATGAGGCACCCATTTTTTATAATTTTTTTTATTGATTTGACGCAAATGAGTCAATATTGTTGGTAAGGTAACGTTAAACCATGCCATTAATTCCTGGGAAGTTTGGCATCGGATCGGCTTCCACCATCTCTTTCAATTCATTGTTTTTCACCTGTGTGGGCGGTCTTCCACGTGGTTCGTTCTTCAAATCAAAGTTTCCATAACGAAAACGTTTAATCCAAAATCGCACGGTGCGTTCATTAGCAGTCCAGTCAAAAAAATATTTAATGTACAGATTTGACTCTGAATTTTAGTATATGTATAGATATAGAATAGCGTCTCACCCTCGCTTCGCGCGGTTTCGTCTCTAGGTACATTCGATTGTGAAAACGACCGCATTTTTCACATTATTTCGATATAAAAAAAAGTAATTGAGTTTATTCAATTTTTTTTTTTTGCATTTTGTAGCCCTCGTCAAGACGCGTCTTTTGACATCCCAATGAGCTACGTAGTCCCAAAAGCTACGACACTAGGGCGATGTCGCACTTTCGCTGAAAATCGGGCCTATACCGAAGTGACAAAAAAACATTTTCAAAGTTAAAAACGTAAAAATGTAAAAAATAAATTCTGGGATATCGATTACAGCTTGGCAGTCTTCGGGACTTGTATTTGCACATTTTAATATTGTAGTGAAAATATAGATTGATATACGTAAGCTTTAAAAACATGAAAATATGAATGAATGAATAAATATGAAAAGTGAAAACTATTACCATACTTATTAATATCTCTTTGGTTTGGCCCTTGTGGAGGCCGATGATATGGAAGGCTTGCATGGAGAGATATCTATCCCATACGACTTCTTCAGTCTCTTCTAAAACGACTTGCTTTTGTTTGATATAACGACCATCGACCATTAATCTTTGTCTGAGGAAAGATTATATGATCGACGGCTAATCCCCATTACACGAAACGAGGAAATGGAGTTAAGATAGACTACAAACTACGTTTTGTTGTTGTTTTGTCGTAAATTTTTATTGTAAAGTGCTATGAGCACTATAGTAACTTTATGTGGTGCCAAATTCAAGTTATTAAAACTTTTAGTTCAATGTATTTAGATAGTTCTTATGCTAATATGTTGCAAATTATGTTTTTCAAAAAGTGTCAATATATGTTGTGGATATATTATTTGTGTCTCATCATAAGCTATAATTCGTTAAACAATTAATGCGTTCTTATATTTGCGCAAATATTAGATTTTTTATATAGTCATACATGATGCATTTATAGAAAGGTGTATATAAGATAAGACAAACAAATCTTTTGTACGACCTAGTATTACAACCGTAATTTATATGGCATGATACTAATAATATTTTATTTATGCACTACCAAAATTTTGTTTTCAAATATTCGTTGAAGTCCGAGGAAAAGTAAAATCACAATTTCCTTTTTCCTTACTTCTTACTTCTACTTTATAATTATGAGCGTAAACTTAAAATTAAACTACTTGAATGTATTTGTAGATTTGACACTTTCCCTCTCTATGATAGTTTGACTTTGACAGTTTTTCAGTTATGCTTTGTTGTTTTTAAATCTTCGCTTCGTAATCGACAAACAAGATCCTCTATTTACCTTTAATTGATTTATCATTTATACTCTTGCTGCCTATAAGACGCGGGCGTAGTAATTTTGGTCTAAGAACTCGAAATGTATATAATATATTAGTTTATCTATTCCATACTAACCTTTATAACCTTTAATGAAATCATCTTAGTATTTTATATACCTAACCAACACTCGTATGTATTTATACTCGTATAATAAGTATAACAAAATATTTATATTGTAAATTTAAAAATAGCAACACAAAATAAGATCAGATTAATCTTAGCACCTGGGCGACCGAGCTTCACTCGGAGTTCTTGAAAAAAAAAACTAAAAGCTTGAATAAATATAAAAAAAAAACAAAAGTAAACACTTTGTATCCGACCGGGATTGGAACCCGGACACCTGTGATTGTCAATCTTGCACCTTGTCGTGCGGTTCGTCAGTAGACAAAAAACAAATCTATCCCACGGGAACCGTACATTTTCCCGGAATGATATATAGCCTATAGCCTTCCTCAGTTAACGGGCTATCTAATGCAAAAAGAATTTTTCAAATCGGATTAGTAGTTCATGAGATTAGCTTCAACGTTCAAACAAACAAACAAACAAACAAACAAACAGACAGACAAACAAACTCTTCAGCTTTATAATATTATTATAGATTAGGTTTCATTTAAAAATTGTTAATTTGGTATTGTAGAATATTGTGTTTTGAATCTATATCCCTTTTCTTCAACGTTGAGAAATGCATTTACACATACCACCAGCATACATACAGGTGGTTATGTGGGACTCACCAGCAAAGTCCGTACTACCCACTAAAACCCTACCGAACCTCGCCCATCTTAATGGGGTGTCGCTTGCACTCACCACGATGCCCCGACGGCAGGCCGACTGCTAAAGCAGACTACGACAACCATGGGGTTGCGACACATGGGGAGGGAGAGGGTGGGGGTGGGGGGGGGGATAATCTATATCCTGTATTAACTTTTTAGCAGAACAAACATAATATAATCTTGTTACAAATGCTTATTATTGTATTCAGCCCTTTTTAACGTCCCACTGCTGGGCTCGGGCCTCCCTTCAATACGAGGCGAATCAAGTCATAGTCGAAATGATTCGTACATGAAAATATCAGAGGTGCGAGACCCTGGATTTGAACCCGCTTCACTCGGTTTCCCAAGCGAGCGCGTTACCACTGGGCTACCACTACCTATTATTACAATAATAATATCATCAAGATAGGTTGATCCACTTGGTTGCGCAAACGTAATTAACAGAAAGATAAGTAACGGACGGACTTTGCATCTTTTATGTTAACTAACGAAAAAAATAAGATTAAGTATTAGAACCAGGTTCACTTAATAATAACTAGCGACACTCACCCTCGCTTCGCTTCGGGTTCGTCTCTAGACAAAAGCAAATCTATTCCACGGAAACCGTACATTTTTCCGGGATGATATATAGCATATGGATATGCCTTCCTTTTTTTTTATAGTTGGGGAATGCATTGACGCATACCACCTGTCCCCCAGGTGGTTATGTGGGGCTCACCGACTAGAAGAGCCGGTACTACCCACTAAACCCCACCTTTCCCCTCCCCTCCGCCTTAGTGGGACGCCGCGGGATCGCTTGCGCATAACTAGCGCGACGCCCCGGCAGCATATAGCCTTCCTCGGTGAACGGGCTATCTAATGCAAAAAGAATTTTTTAAATCGGATTAGTAGTTCCTGAGATTAGCGCGTTCAACCAAACAAACAAACAAACAAACTCTTCAGCTTTATAATATTATAGTATAGATGTGACTATTATCGCTGACCCTCACATTTATATGTAATTCAAAATATTTTAGAGATAACAAATATATCAGTAAACTATTTTTAATTTTTCCACTGATGGTTTATCAATAATCAAATGTTTTTATTTATATTTACTCAGTAATTAAATAATTAACCATAAACTTATTGGCTTTAATGAATAGAAACGAATGTAAAAATAAACATGTACATTATGATATTAATAGAAGTCATTTTAGTTTTAAGTAAAAATAATCTTTGAATGATATATTTCTATTTGGTTGTAAAATAATAACTTAAAGGGCTTAAATTTTGCTACATTTACACATAAAGTGTACAGTATATGTTTATAAATACATGGTATATTTAAAAGCATAGAAGGCCCAGTAAAGCACTCGCTTGGGAAACCGAGTAAAGCAGGTTCAAATCTCAGGTCTCACTCCTCTGATATTTTCACGTGGGGATAATATTCCAACATAATTACAACAATGCGGAAACCTGCATGTCTGAGAACCTAGCAAATTTCCGAAAGACGTGTGAAGTCCGCCAATCCGCAAAAGAGGCCCGTGCTCAGCAATACCTATATTGTACGAATTTTATTTCGACTAGATATTTATGGCCTTGCACCTTTGGTTTAAATATATTAGAGGTCGAATGTCTGTACATAGAAAAAAAATTCTTAAAACCGAGTCAGGGGGGTGTAAGAAGAGCAATAGAACAAATGTTGATTTTTTTTCAATTTTTTTGTTTCTCTGTCTGTCTGTTTGTCTGTTTGTCTGTTTGTACGGGCTAATCTCCGAAGCTGCTGGACCGATTTAAATGAAATTTTGCATGGTGGTACCTTATATCCCCGGTTAACATTAAGGTTACTTTTTATCCCGGAAAATAAAAGAGTTCCCGTGGGATAGTTAAAAAACTGTAGTAACTTATACAGCTTAGTACACAAAAACTAACGATTGGATTTTAATGAAACTTTACAATAATATAGTTCATACATCAGAATAACAAATAGGCTACTTTTTATCCCGGAAAAATGTACGGTTCCCGTGGGATAGATTTGTTTTTGTTTGACTAAAGGTGAACCCGAGCGAAGCGAGCGTGAGCCGCTATAATATTATAAAACGGAAAGACTTTTTTGTTTATTTGTTTGTACCGAATAAGCTCTGAAACTACTGGACTGATTTAGATGAAAGGGTTTAGCGGGATAAGTATAGCGAACTGGCCCCTTAATGGACACCTATATCGAAACTTATGTGTCAATAAGGGCTTGATGTAGAAAAGCGATTCATAAGAGTTTAATTTTCGTACTCCGCTTTGACCTTGGGATACAAAGAAATTGAGCGTAACTATGACTTTCGTTCAAAAACGTATATCTCGAAAACCTTCAAAGCTAGAAACTTAAAACTAAAGCGAGGTTTTAGGTAACCTTTGAAAGCATATTATATTTTTTTTAGATTTTTTTAAATAATAACAACCCTTTTTAAAATAAATAATCTATCTATACTATAATAAAATAGTAGAGGTTGAATGTCTGTACATAGAAAAAGCAATGCTAAAAACCGAGTCAAAGGTTGTAAAAAGGGCAATAGTACAAATCCAGATTTTTTTCAAATTTTTTGTTACTCTGTCTGTTTGTCTGTTTGTCTGTTTGTACGGGCTAATCTACGAATCTGTTAAAGCGATTTAAATGAAATTTTGCATGGTGGTACCTTTTATCCCCGGGCAACATCTTAAATACTTTTCATCCTGAAAAGTTAAAGAGTTCCCGTGGGATAGTTAAAAAACTGTAGTAGCTTATACAGCTTAGTTCACAAGACCTACGGATTGGATATTAATGAAACTTGACAGTAATATAGTTCATACATTAGAATAAACAAAAGGCTGCTTTTTATCCCGGAAAGATGTACGGCTCCCATGGGATAAATTTGTTTTTGTTTGTCTAGAGGCGAACCCGAGCGAAGCGAGGGTGAGCCGCTAGTATATATATATATATATATATATATATATATATATATATATATATATATATATATATATATATATATATATATATAAAAATTATGAAAAAAAAAGTTCACCCCGACTTTATAATAAAACGATTGTAACGACGACTTAAACAGCGTATGATTTTATATCAGCATCGACAAATAAAAATTAAATTAAATCAACTAAACGTGTATTTTTAAACACGATATCCATACAAGCAAATTATCGGCTGCTACTTGCTCAGTACAAAAATGAGTGAACATAAGTATTCGTGAGAACGGCAGTCATTTTAAGCAATTTATTTGGTAGATCACCTAAATGTCACCTATTTACGTTTGTGTTTAAAAATACATGTTTAATTAATTTAATTTTTTTTTTAGTTCTTATGTTGTAGGAGTTTATGGATGCAACTATGATTTTCTACTTAAGTAGGTTCTTTTGCTTCTAGGTACGGTATCCCACAAGACCGGCTTAATAAAAACTGAAAGAGTTATTTTACGTCCGCTGCATAAAATGTCTGCGTTGTAAACCCGGTTTTGTGACTAACCGTAGTTTCTATACTCAAACTCCATTTGGCCTCAAAGAGGCTTTTGATCACATTAAGAAAAAGGACTGTTTGGCAAAAAAGAATATTTTAAGTTGATTAATCGTTTTTCCATACAAAATGTATGGGAAAAGTTTTTGGCGATTTTTGTCATTCCTAGTACTCATACCTTATATGGTCCCATAGAGTCTTTTGATCCCAACATGAAATAGGATTGATTGCCATAAAAAATTTTTCCAAAAACGTTTTCCCGTAACTATAGCAGTTAAGGTACCTGCCCTTACTGTCCCGTCTCAAAAATCCATCCTGTATATATGTATATTTAATTTACAATTGTGCGCTCTTTTTTTGAGGACATTTTTGAGACACTCACTGTGGATCTTAAGTTTTTGTATATAAATGAATGAACATTATGAATTTAAATTTAAAAATTATATTTGACGCGCGTTATAACACAGTTTTAATTAAAATATGAACTTATATTTGTCATACATTTTTAACTGTGACATCTAAACAATGGGGGTCGATGTCACGTTGTTTAGGCTTACGCACGTGTTAGTGAGATCGGTGTTTTTTTTTTAATATAAATTCTCATCTTTCTTTTAAGTTTTTATTATAATTAAGTGTCGAAGGTGTTAATCCTCGTAGTGAATTAAGTGGTTTATTGGTGATTGGTTTATATATTTATTTGTGTGTGTTTTAATAAAGGTAGGTTAGGTTTAAGCATGGATGGTGATCCACCGTCGGAGCCCCCGGACCCCGGAGGCTCCACTTTGTTAAGTTCTGAGAGTGTTTCTCGTAAACGTCAAGGGGAAGTCTCAACTCCTGATACAAATTCGGCAATTAAAAAAACTATACACAATCCAGATACTGCCACCCCGTCAATCCAAAATGTGTATATAAATCCCTCTATGTCCGAAGGTCCTCCTTCCTATAATGACGATGACAAGGGTCCATTTATAGTCTATGTCTCCAGGGAAACTCCTGACCCTGCAGCTGGAACAACCATAAGAGCCATCAAGTTCGGTCAATTTTTGCATAATAATAAAATACCTAATATAATCAATGATGGAGTAAAAAATGTCGGTCGCAACAAAATCGCTGTCCAATTCTCTTCTGCTGAGGCTGCTAATAACTTTTTAATAAATCCAGTTCTCAGTAGGTGCAAATATGTAGCAGTTATCCCCACCTTTAATATTACTCGTATGGGTCTTATCAAAGGAGTCCCTGTTGACTGGGCTATGGATGAATTCATTGAATCATTAGAACTCCCTCCTGGCTGTGGTAAGGTCATGAAAGCTAGACGTCTGAATCGAAAGAATGTAAACGAAGGCATTGTTACCTGGATACCGACTCAGTCGGTCGCTATGACATTCAGGGGACAAATGCTACCAGAGAAAGTGTACTCTTACCACACTTCCCTCCCTGTCGAGACATATAAACTTCCTACTATACAGTGCCTTAATTGTTGCCGCTTTGGTCACATTAAATCCCAATGCAGATCTAAGCCAAGGTGTTACAGGTGTTCCCAACCACATACTGGGGATGCATGTGATATTACTAAGGAGAATTCTACATGTATACATTGCACTAGCAAACATTTTGCCACAGATAAAGATTGCCCTGAATTCCTTAGACAACAGTCAATTAAGATGGTAATGTCGCAAGAGAATGTCTCCTATATGGAAGCATCCTCCCGTTTTCCTTCTGTACAGCGCTCATATGCAGATGTTGCTAAGGAGATGTTCTCCCTTCCCACTTACATTAATACTCCCTCTAGTACAATCCAACCTCAACCCTCTTCCTCCAGATCATATCGCCAAACAGTTTACCGTTCTCCACGTCCCCGAGCTCCTTTAGCGAATGGATATGATAGACAAGCTCATCAAGCAATTGTTAACAATTGCTCTTCCCCTCTCCCTAATGGCTGTGCCCTTAATAATAATGATAATTGCCCCAGTCCTAAAAATGATCTCCTTCTAGCTCTCATCGAAACCCTCATTTCTATTATATCTTCCTGTGATGATGTCCCTTTACCGTCCAACGTTGCCCAAAAATTAATGCAAATTTTCAATATAGTTAAAAATGGCCCCACTGAACTTCCTTCAGTGGAATTGTAAAAGCATTCATCCAAAAAAGCATGAATTAATTCATCTTATTTCCTCACACAATCCTGTCATTATTGCCCTCTCGGAGACATGGTTAACCCCTGGTTCCCGTTTCCGAGTTCCAGGTTTTGCCTGTTTAAGGGAGGACAGAAGTGATGGGTATGCTGGTAGTGCCATTCTTATCCGGTACTCCACTCCTTATTCCCTTATCCCTATTCCACCTCACAGCCAACAGTTTAACGTTGTTGCTGTGAGGGCCTTTAACATATCATTCCTCTCTGTATATATTCCTCATCCTTCTCCTACGATTTTTCCTGAACTTTTGTCTATTATCTCTTCGCTTCCTAGTCCTGTACTGATTATGGGAGACTTTAACATCCATCATACACTGTGGGGATGTTATTTTTGTGATAGATTCTCTCCTCACTTGGTTGACATGATTGATGATACTAATCTGTGTATCCTCAATGATGGCTCTCCGACTAGAAGGGTCTATCCCAATCAAAATCCTAGATCAGCTGTAGACCTTTGCCTCTCTTCCCCTTCTCTCGCTGCACAACTGTCATGGAACGTCCTTCCCTCTTCCCATGGTAGTGACCATTTTCCTATCTTGATTTCTTTAGTCACTGGATATATACCTTCCTCTTCAAATTCCAATTCCCTTCTTAAACATAATTTAAATAAAGCTAATTGGTTCGATTTCGCTTGTTCTGTTGATCACATGTTGAACTCCCTTCCTGAATCTATTGATAGTGAGAACGTCATTTTTTGCTATGATCGGTTTGTATCTGCCATCATTTCTTCTGCAGATCTTCATATACCGAAGAAGCGCTCCACACAGAATCAATTGCCTTCCAATCCTTGGTGGGATCAGGAATGCACTGATTTTGTTAATCGGCGTAAATCTGCCGAGATGTCATATGCAGCTTCTATGACAGTGGAGAATTTTAATACCTATCAGCGCAATGATGCAAAGTTTAGAAGATTGGCTCATAAAAAGAAAAAACTTGGTTGGATTAACTTTTGTGAATCTCTTGATCCTCGGTCGCCCTCATCCCTAGTGTGGACTAATGTTAAGAGATTTCGTCGTTCTCTTAACTCTGGCCCTAGTCCTAACTCCAATAACCCTTCCGTATGGCTTAATGACTTTGCTGATAAATTAGCCCCTCCATTTGTGCCCCCACACGATTCTCTTTCGCACCCTGTGACACCCTCTGCAAGTAGCGAAATGGACCGTCCTTTTACATTTGAAGAACTTGAGAGCTCCTTAACGGATTTAAAGGATACTAGTCCAGGGGAGGATGGTATTCCGTATTCCTTTATTGGAAGGTTGAACAATAGATCCAAAAAGTATTTCCTAAACTTAATAAATGCTTTATTCGTGTCAGGTATTGTCCCAGAATCATGGAAATCCCAAATAGTAATACCTATCCTTAAACCGGGCAAATGTCCATCTGATCCAAATTCCTACAGACCCATTGCACTATCATCTACTTTAGCGAAGATAACTGAACGGATTTTGAAAACTCGCCTCGAATGGATAGTGGAAAGCAGAAATATTTTAGCTCCCTCTCAGTTTGGCTTTAGAAAGGGGCTGAGTGCAATAGATAGTCTCAGTATTTTCACTACAGACATTCGTTTAGCTTATGCCCAAGGAGAGTATCTGGTTGGTGTTTTTCTTGATATTGCTTCTGCTTATGATAATGTTCTTCTTCCGATGCTCAGGCAGAAAATGCATTATCTGAACATTCCACTGAGGTTGACACATTTTATAAGCCATTTGCTGACCGGTAGAACCATATCTGTTAAACATCAATTACTTACTGTACCTCCCAGACTTGTCTGGAAAGGACTTCCCCAAGGCTCGGTCCTCAGCCCTCTTCTGTATAATATATATACTCATGACCTCGAATTGTCTGTAAATAGTTTTTGTAATGTACTTCAATATGCTGATGATATCGTCCTCTATTGCAGCTCTAAATCCGTAGAGGACATTAATTTCCGGATAAATTCTGCTTTGCAATATCTAGGTCAATGGCTTTCTGAAAATGGCTTGTCATTATCAGTGGCTAAGTGTCAGGCAGTTGTATTCACTAGAAAGAGGACAATCCCAAATTTCCAATTTGTGTATGATAATCATATTATTAGTCTAGTAGAAAAGGCAAAATTTTTAGGCATCGTTCTTGACAAACGGCTGAATGGAATTGCACATGTGGAGTACATAACTAAAAAATGTGAAAAGAACATCAACGCTCTACGAGCGGTGTCCGGTGTGTGGTGGGGTGCACACCCATATACTCAGAAATTGCTGTACAATTCCCTTGTGCGTAGTCATATTGATTACGGTACATTTGTTTTAGACCCCTTTAATAAGGTTCCCACAGAAAAACTCAATCGAATACAATATAAATGCCTGCGAATAGTACTAGGTGCAATGAAGTCTACTCCTACCAATGCTCTTCAAGTTGAATGTGTTGACCCCCCGTTCCCATTACGTCGCCAATACCTATCCGATCGATTTGTCGGTAAGTCGTTACAGTTAGCGTCCCACCCTCTTTGGTCCAGGTTAAGTCGGCTTGCTGACTTTAATTCCTCTCAAAGACCCTTATCCTTTCTCTTAGAAAGTTTCCTCAAGTTCACCAAGCTTCCTCACCCCTTATCCCGTTTTCGTTTAAACCCCCTTTTTTGTACTCCTTATAATGCTCTCATTTTCTCTCCCTCTATTATCTTGGATCTTGGTTTGATCAAGGGAGCTCCTGACACCAGCACAAAATTTCAGAGTCTAGTTTATCAAAATTGGTCGAATCACCTCCTTATATTTACAGATGCATCTAAACTATCACATGATGGCTGTGTTGGTGCAGCTTGCTGGATTCCTAAATTCAAAATTATCTTACAATTTAAATGTCCTCCAGAATCATCGGTGTTTACAGGCGAAGCTGTTGCTCTACTAGAAGCAATCCTGTTCATCCTCTCCCATGACTTTAAACAGATAGTTATACTGACAGACTCTCTCAGTTGTTTACTGGCTATTAAGGAGAATCCGTTTCGTAGCAAATTAAGATGTTCTATTATTTTAAGGATTCGTGAAGTTCTGTTCTTATGTCATGAGAAGGGCTTGTCGGTCTGCTTGGTCTGGATCCCAGGCCATTCTGGTATTCCAGGTAATGAAACTGCAGATTCTTGTGCAAAATCTGCTGTTGTTTGCGGTACGCATGAGCATTTTAATAATTCAGTTCAGGATCTGGTATCTCTTGCCAAAAATCATTTAGAAAAAGCTTGGAGTAATAACTGGAACATATCAAAAACTTTTAAAGGTAAGCACTATGCAGCCCTTCAGGCTGAGATTCCGAGACGCCCTTGGTTTCACCGCCTAAAACTTGCAGAACGTTGGGTAATAACTACCATTTGTCGCTTGCGCCTTGGACATGCATGTACACCTGTTCACCTGGCGAAGATTAGGATCAGGGATCATTCTTTATGTGAATGTGGCTTTGATGAAGGTACTCCCTCTCATATCCTCTTTAGTTGTCCTAGACTCCTCCATCCTATTTATGATGTTCTCCCCCTCAAAGTCCCCCGTCCTATTAATGTTAATTGTTTATTAATGTTTGTATTTAGTCCTTTATGTAAATTTTTATGTAAATATATTAAGTGTAATAGAATTAGATTATAGACTAACATTTTTGTAAAATAACTAGAACTAACTTACAAATTTATTACATTTTTTGTGTTTAGGTTTTTATGTATATAGTAATTGTGTTGTCTTTTGTTTTAGATACAAGGTCCATGGAGTTTCTCCCCTTTTTGTACACTTTTTTATCAATATATATAGTTTGATAATGTCATTTAATACCGACCAATCTCCTTCGTGTCTTCTCCTTTTTACGTGACATTGGCAAAATAATCTGTGCTCAACTGGCACGCTTTGAAGCCATTAACAAGAGAACTTGAACTTGATCTAAACAATTGGCACTTTTTACGACGCACTGTAAACAGTTACTCAAATGTTCTTTAATATTTCATACACATATAAATACAATACAATTATTAACATTCATGCAACTGTTAATTTGATATTAAATGATTTATGGCTTCAAGCTTTCAATTGGCTTATATTTTAAAATGTAAATTGGAAAATGATTTATTTTCTATTGTAACATGAAAAGGGTTGGCTCAAAGTAATACTGTTTCGATAAATACATGTATTTATTGAAACAGGTGTGAGGTGTCATGTGTACCAGTTAATTTACGTCCCCTAATGCAACTCAACATGTTACTGCTTGAATGAGAATTAAGTTGTTATAAAATATTACTATGTTTTTAAACATCACAAGTATTTTCTACGATAGTTATATACCAATAGAAAATGTGAGTTCATCTCACTTTAATCACGTTCCTACTTCTTAGGTACCTACTGTACTAAATTTCATCAAATTCCGTCCATCTTTTATAGTAGTAGTCTTAGTAAGAAATATGCGTGATTTTTTTTATACAATAGCTTGCATCATTATAATATAATTGTAAAAAAAATTCAACTACAAAAAAAAACTAAAAAAAAATGTTTAAATGTCATACCGATACGAATACTTTAAACGCCCGACATTTCGCGCGCTTGGCGTGACGTCACAGTATGATATACACAGAAAAATGATGACTCAATTTGTAGCTAACAAATTGCTAATCGCTCTGTTATGATATACTGATTCGGTCTGACCAATGGTGTGCGTTTCAACTACTTTGAATGTGTGGGACATTCAATAATCTATTTATTATCTATATTTCCACTTTTTAATAATCATAATTTTCTTACTTCAAAAGAAATTACATATTGATATAGACTAAATTCAAAAGCTATAAAGATTATAAAAAAAATATTTCACCTTTATTTAAATCACACGCATATTGCCTATATTTTTAAAGTACCTAATAAACATTAAAATTATATAATAAAAACACATGTACCTAGCTATTGTCTCCTATATTAGAGTAAGATGAGGGTACTATCTACCTTACCTACCTACTATAAATATATATTTTTTTAAGGACTAGAATGTCGACCCCAGGACGCCTAGGTTTATTATATCGGTGTCTATTTTCACTTTTTTTGTCGGTGGGTGTTAGAAAAGTCCATAGTGTTGCGCTTTATCTGTAATCTATCTAAAAAAATATATTTTCCTTATAAAATAAATACTAATTAAGGAGCGAACATCGATTACTTGACAACTGATCCCATAGATACTTAAATGACTATAATTATATCTACTCGTGTCAGTAATTAAATTTTTCAACATAAAATTACCTAATTACAATGTTATGCTACTGTGATTATAATTAGGTAACTTTATTTGAAATCGTAATTACAAAACTTTTGCTCTAATTTTCTTTTTAAAGTCTAGTAGTAGTTACAAATCCCTGTTTGTACGAATTGAGACTAAAAAACTAAAAATGTTGTTAATGTTATCTTCCTAAATAAAACATAATATACTATGTATAATGTATATACATATTATTTAGTTTAATAGATTCGAAGACGCAGCTTGAATTCCTTTTTCACGCGCTTCTATAGTTGGCATCATGGAAATAACGCAATCGTATAGACTATAGATAGTGGCAATCTGAAGTTAATATATAAAATTTAAATTTATCGCTATCTATATAAAACTCTACTATCCTTAATGTCTTCACCTTTTCTATAATAAATAACTGTTACTTTAATAACTAACTTTTCTATAATAAATCTAGGCTACGAGTATTTTTACCTGTTTTTTTTATACATACATAAATTCAGCCGGAGTTGATTTTAAAGTTTTACTGTGACATGTGTGATACTTAAGTTAATTATGAAATTAAAATTACATAACTACTAAAAATTTCTGTATAAGAAACCGTTCTTAACAATTCCTACTCATTTTTGTAGTAGATTTGAATTCTTAAAGATAGGTAGGTACTTTTATTGATTGGTTAAAGTGTTTTCCTAATAAAATATTGTGTACCTTTTATAAGCAAATATGTTTCTGCAGAGAAGATTACAACAATCAATAAATTATATTAACGCTATCATATATCCACAAGCAGCTAACTTTGAATCCATTGTTCAACACAGGATTCGAAATATCGGGATTCATTATGGTACCAGTACCTTTGAAATTCGGCGTATAGCTCAATTATCTATTCTCTGTTTTCTAGTCACTAACGTGACCCAAGTAGTAGCACTATTTATAGCCAAAGACGATCCAAATAAACTCTTCGCTTGCTTCAGCGTTTTATCCTTCTGCCTAATGGGATACCTAAAACTTTGGTCGTTACTAGGAAACCAGGGACGTTGGCGGTTCTTAATCACTAAAGCGTCGTTTATGGAAAGTGATCAGTTAAAATATAACCAAAACCTTATGCCGGACTACGAATCAGATGATGAGGAAGAAAATCATTTTTCTAAACACATACAAAGCTATACAAAGAATTTTTTTACTATCTCCACATTTTTAGTCAAAATTTACAGTTTTACAGCAGTAGTATTCATAGCTTCACCATTTATTGAATATGGAATATACGTATGGCAAGGAAAAGACGTTATTGAATCTCCACATATTTTGCCAGGTTGGGCACCCTTGGAGATGTATCCCTTCGGTTATGTACTTACCATTTTAGCAGAAAGTATTGCTGCCGTGTACTGCGTTATGGTCCACGTAGCTTTTGATTTAACTGCAGTGGGCTTAATGATATTCATACGTGGTCAGTTTTCGTTGCTCCATGCTTATAGTGGGAGTATTGGAGGTAAAGGACGAAAATGTAATTTATCTAAGAAAAGGGATGACCGCGCTCATTTTAGAATAATAAAATGTCATCAAATACATGTGTCATTGTTAAGGTAATATTATATGGTGGTAATTTATAAACACATATGTATGTGTATGTATCATGTCATACGACTGTAATTACATTGTTAATTGTATCTAATGTTTTCAGATCAGTAAACGAATTGGGAAAACTAATTGAAAATATTTTGGGAATTTATTTTTTCCTAGCTACCCTCACTTTGTGTTCAGTAGCGGTGCAATTAAAATGGGTAAAGTTACACGATAATTATATTAATATTATTAGTAATATAAATCGAATGTTTGTTTTGGGAATATACCTACACCTTATTGCTAACCAGCAAGAAACATATAATTTTCAACTTTTCTATAATATTCAAATCTTAAAATTCTATTTATTTACTTTACTAACATCACGATGAAAAGAATACTTAACTTATATAAACTTATTACTATAAGCTTTTGATTTCAGCAGCAACTGAGCGCTACGCAGTTGATATCCCTTTTGCAGTACATGTGCGGGATATTAACGCAGCTGTTCCTTTTCTGTCATTATGGAGACGCGGTATTTAATGAGGTGTGATCATTGATAGAATAGACGTTACAGGTTTATCTACCTATATTATGAAGTATCGTTATTATACATACTAATGCCCGGTTCCTATAATCAACGATTAGTATTGTGCAAAAAGTACAATCCGTTTTTGGGTTACGCGTAACAGTCGATAAAAGACGTTCCTAAAAGTTTTTGCGTCATCTACCTGCAACGAACGGGTGTTGGTTACCCACTTACCGAAGCCCTCCGTCACCACATGTTCTACTATCTTTGCGTTTCGTTATTACAATCAAGCATATTTAGAATTAAAGTAAAAACCCATCCATAATGTAACATATTAATACTTTTGTTCAGAAAACTTAACTTTTATGTTTATTTTATAATTATGGTGTTGAGAAAATCTATTTATTTAATAAAAAAATAATTCTTGTTATTAGGGCTACTGAAGTGAACAAAACACGATTGACAGCGTCTGGCTTGACAAGTTGACACATGCATTTAACGGAATCCATAGATTTAATTCTTATCTGAGTAAAAATGTTCTGTGATTCTAAAGTTAAAATACAAGTACATTCTAAAGTTAAAATACAATATGAAATTTGTTATTATTCAAGATATGTCAAAATGGTCAACCCTGGTTTTGTAATTCCGTCAATTAAAACCACTTTTTTAATCTGATACGGAGTTATTCCAGTTCGATAACCTTTCTAAATCACCTAATTCACTGTCTGAACGAGAAATTTTACAATTACGTACAGCAAAAACGCAGAATAAGTAAAACTTTTGTAGACAACCGACCGAAATCGGACGGTAAACAAATTGTAAACGACTCGTAACTTTGACAGCTCGTTGACCTTTCTTTTTTTTATAGGAACACCATCGCCCGACATCTGCATATATTTGCCTTACTATTCGTTATTCTAACCTTTCATCCGTAGGTACTTATCCATCGGTAACTAAATTTACGAAACGTTTATTATAGGAATGGTTTTGATTTACATCTCGTTGAATATTCTACAATACGTATGCAAAAAGAATCGTTTCTTGTTACTAGGAACCAGGCATATATGTAGTACCTACTTACCCAATATTTGCTATCTGTGCTAATTTCTTAAAAAAATAATTTCACAATAAATTATAGGTAATAGCTTTTTTATTAAACAATGAATTCGATTTCAATATAGGAAGGTACTTAGTGCTTTCGAAAATGAGAATCAAAACCAGTACGATAGCATATTTGTATGTATTGTATTCAGCCTTTTTTTAACGTCCCACTGCTGGGCACGGGCCTCCCATCAATACGAGGGGGATCAGTTCATAATCCACCACGCTGGTCAAGTGCGGGTTACCGAACTTCACATGTCTTTCGAAAACTTGCTAGGTTCTCTAAGACATGCAGGTTTCCTCACGATGTTTTCCTTCACCGTAAGAGTGGCAATAATGTTGAAAATAATTAGCACATAAAATATCAGAGGTGCGAGATTGAACCCGCTTCACTCGGTTTCCCAAGCGACTTACTTAATATCAATAAGAGCGCGTAACCCTTGGGCGACGCGCTCTTATTGATATTAAGTAGAATATTTTGCAAGATTTTACAAGAAATCTTGTAGGAAAATATGTAGTTATAGTATGTATCAGATATTTAAAGGCACTCCTTATGTACCCAAGAAAATTTTAGAAAAATTTAGCTTGAATTTTAGGGTTCCGTAGTCAAAAGGGAACCCTAAATTTCATCATGTCCGTCTATCAGATGCACAGTCATTTCTCGGAAAGCATTGGTACTATGATGCTTAGATTTAGAAAATTTACCAGGTTAAACTTCTGAAGTCGTAAACATTATGAAAAATAGTCAACCTACCCCTGCCTCGAATACATTTAAAGTATGGAGTCTAGAAACTGAAAGAAATTGGTTCCAAAATAATTTGAACGAAAATTGTTTTAGTGTAGACTAGCGACCTACTCTCGCTCAGGTGCGTCCCTAGGTACGTTTAAATTTTTTTGAGTGGAACCCTATTTTTTTTCTAAAATAAAAGTAGCCTCAGTTACTCCTCATAACTGCAGCTATTTGCCAGTAAAAGTCCCGTAAAAATCAGTCCAGTCGTTTCAGAGGTTAACGGGACAAACAGACTGACAAAAATTTTTAAAAATGTGTTTTTCTTATAAGTACTGTATATAATTTCATATGCATTTAGCAGACAGATAATAGTTTAAAAAATGTATTCTTCTTATAAGTATCGTACCTATATAAATTCATATGCATTTAGTAAAAAAACTGTTATTTTGACATTGCTTACAACTATGTATGGATGTGACTAGGTTAGCGGCGACAAAACTATTTAAAAAATAAGATCGTAAGTAGCAAATTAAAGTCATGAACAATATATTGTAACAAATTAACATTTAAATTGTAACACCATTGACATTCATCATTGTATTTATAACTTCCAAACTTTAGATACCTATACATATAGACATTACGTCAATCACAGAATCTATACGACCGTGACTCTTTATGATTAAGTACATAAGTAGAACTTAATACTATGTAGGTAGTGAGCAAGCTTAAAATTATTTATTGAACGAATCGTTTTTAAACATATTTTCATTTATTACAGAGTTCCGTTGGCTTGGGCAGTGGTCCATTTTCTTCAGCGTGTTGGTGCGTTAGTTCAAAGATACGTCGTGAAATAGCATTGCTTTGTACAGGCATGTCCAGACCTTGCAGGATGAGGGCAGGGCTTTTTAATTCGCTTGATCTACCATCGTTTATCCAGGTATATCTTCTACGTGAAAAAAGTGAATTTTAAAAAACAAGATTTGAGTTTAGTTCAGGATGGGCATTTGTCCAGAATGGTACGGTAGAGCAACAGTCAGGTTGTCGTGGTTGAGTACGTAATAGTCCATTGTAGTATTACAATTTTTTGGGCTTAGCGTGCATTTATCAGAGGACGCAATTTTATTTTTTAGCTATCAAGAAGGGGATAGTGAATAAATCCAAGTTTGTGGGATTGCAGCCCTTGTCTCACGGCCGTCATCTTGGAAAAAGGGGTACAATGGTTTTTATGGTTTATCTGACAAACTATAGGTGTCACAAAAAATATTAAACCATTTTTGGTTGCAAATAAAATTCTCTACAACTTTGGTTAAGTAATTTTTTGTCGTAGAACCAAAAATAACAAAGTTATAAGCGAAAATCGATTAAAATTTAAGAAAAAAAAAATCTATTGGTCGTTATAACTTTTTCCAGATCATTGTACGAAAAAATGATATCAGAGCATTTTTATAGAGGGGTTTTTAAGTAATAATTTTCATTATAAAGTTTTTAAATTTTATTCAATTAATTAAGGTTTTACAGTGCTGCGAAACGAATACTATTCTCCAGTATTCAAACTATACATAAATATTAATGACTAGCAAAACTCGCGGCTTCGCTCGCGCTAAATCTACTTACATCAAAAAAACTTTAAAAAGGTAGGTTTCATACAAACTTTCATCCCTTATTTTATCTCCTTATGGGATGAATTTTAAAAAACGCTAAAACACGTATTTATTTAATTATATTGAAGAGCAATAATACCAAGTTTCAAGAAATTCTGATCTTAAATATTTTTTAGGTTGTGTTATAACGTGTACTCCCGTGGGAAGTTTTATTATATGTATAGATTTGCCATAATTTTCAATCATCTTTTCATTTTTTTATGATATTTTTTTAATGATTGATAATGCAATATTATCTATTATTAATTAATTATTGATTTGACACTCCACCACAAAACTTTGAAATTATTGATTTTTAAAATAATTTCAAATCAGAGTGTACATTTCCGAGAATACTGCGCATGTAAAAAAGGCTCAAGTAACTGTTTGGGGATAAAAGAACATCTGCCTGCTATTACTATTATTATATTTAGTCCATAGGAGGCGCAATTGTCCTTCGACTTTTTTCCAGTTGAACTACAAATTCACAGATTACCTAAGGAGACTACATTTCGACCCGTGCACATATTTCACCACGTGCAGACGTATTTTATTGTTTTTAATTGTGGAAGACGTATTTAATTGTGAAAACTATTTTGAATGTTTTGGACACGATTTTGAGTTAAGGGAACACGTTTTTAAGTTCAGTGAGAACTATTCCGATTTTTTTAGTAAGATGTTTTTGACTGATCCTGTTAAAATATAGCATGCTTAGCTCTGCTGGAATTTAGTACACACTTTCCATGTAACGCTACAGAAACAAACTTCATTTTATTCGCTCTTGGTCTTGCACGTAGTTATATTTAATTTTGCAACTATATTAACATACGTTTCATAATTACAGATCGTACGGGCAGCCTACAGTTATTATGCAGTACTACGACAAACATCAGAATGAATTACTCTCGTCTCTCACATGTGATCAACATGTTAGAATATTTTTATGTATTGTACACATTATTAACTACAATCACAATCATATTTAGATGTACTAGTAAATTGTTAAATTTTTATCATTCATTTTGCTACCTCTACAATGACGGGTAATTATGCAAATGATTATATTTACTTTAAATAAATCTTGGCATTCGAGCAAAAAGAAATATAAGAGACAAACAGCACTGTGGTATCTTATATGTGCAATACTTTATGCAAACGGCAAAATGTTTAAATTATAGTTGTGTTATATTAATAATATGCATAATATTAACATACAGTTATTTGAGGTTATAAAAAAGGATTTCAATATGACTACCTATTAACAAACTTTTACGAAATCGTAGAGGTCAAATCAGTAAGTACAACATTTCTAGAGTTTCAGAACCTAACAGTCCGCACGAAACCCTACTGTTAAGCTTGCAATGTTGGCCCGTTCGTCTGGCTGTTTGTCTGCCTGGCTGTTCCGTGTAGTAATATTGATAATAGCTCTACTAAAAAGTAGATCCATAGGGGGAGGAATTTTTTAATCTATATGATGGTGATAGTTAATACATTAACCACTTATACCCCGCTCTTTGTCATATGCAACATCCGTTTAACATCTACACACTGATACAACCATCCCATAAAAAACACTGTTTACCAATATCTCAATTGATATGAACTATTCATGAAACTATTTATAAATTGTAAATAAGCTAATAATTTATCATTGTTTGCTGCAATGAAGGTGAATTAATTAAAGTAATAAATTCTACTACAGTACATATACTTTTACTAAAGAATAACTACTTATGAATAAACACGTAATCGCACAAAAAAAAATTATTTAAGTATTTACTTATATAGTTGATTGATTTATTTGTTTTTTAGTTGTTAGTTAAAATCAAAACTTTACAGCATTAAGATGTATGTACCTATTTTTAATTATAATTGTTTAATTGTATAATTCACTGTAATTATAATATAAATGGATTTTTTATAAGATAAGAAAATTGAGGTCTTTTTATGGATGCATGCGATTAATTTAGATCCACCACTGATAATTGCATTAATACAGTATTTTTAAATAAAACACACTATGTAACTTGACTCTAAATACATTTACCTTTTAATGTATATACAGCATGCATTATGATAGAAGTTAACAATTTATAGAGGTTTAATAACAATTATAAAAAGAAAAGTATTAAATTCAAATTCAATTTTTTATTCAGCATTAAATTATTATTATCTTTTACTGAACGTCATGAGTCTACTGCCAATTCGGAAAGAAGAAGCCTCAGAACTGAAAAGAACTGGTGAAAGAAACTCAACGGGACTAAAAGAATATTTTTTGTACGTATAAATTGTAAATTATAGTAATTCTACAAAAATTGAAGAAAATTCTAAGTATTCCAGTTAGGTGATACGTGTTTTTTACATATGGTACTTATCATAAGCATGATTTGATACAAGTATGACCTTTATTGATAGTATAAACAAAAATACATATAGACATCTTCATGGCGGACTTCGAAGAGACTGCCCTGAACACATCGTCTGTGATTCCTCATTTCTAAAAGCGGTACGTAGATGACACTTTCACACTATCTGATGATATTGTGAAAGTGATCTGATAAGTAATTGTATTCTTAGAATTTCTCAATTCTATAAATCCTAAAATACGATTTACAATGGAATTAGAGTCTGACAGTTGTTTAACTCTCCTTAATGTCTTAGTCATACTGTGTATAGAAAGAAGACCCATAGTGATAGGTACCTGAATGGTTAAACTCATCACCATCCTTTAGTTAGCTACCGTGGGAAAAAAATTGTTTTAGAGAGCGTGAGGGATCTGTGACGAGCTCCACCTTTTTTTTTTTGCTTTTTTTTTAATGTTGGGAAATGCATTTACGCATAGGTACGACCTATAATGCCATCTCTGAACTCTGAACTCTTAGTCTGATATAATTGATTACTTATTAAATTATTATAAAATCTATTTATTAGTTACCTAAGTTGCGGACAGTTTTGATGTAAATAAAGTAGGTATATTTTTTACTTACATAGAAAATTTAGTATTCTAAAATTCAAAAGCATATCTACACAGATAAATTTAGTTTATAAAATAGTATCTATTTTTACTTTAAATATAATAATTTTAACATTTAATTAATGTTTTTGACGTCTTAAATGATATAAGATCTTTAAACTTTTATTATTATATTTTGTCTTTGACTTTTAATAAACTTGCATTGTAGTCATGACTTTTTTCTAATAATTTGATTTTTTGACATTGACTGTCTTTAAAGTTAGTTTTCTGACAGCATGTCAGTCGTCGCCGGCTAGTAATAAAACACGCTATATTTTTCTTCAATTTTCTGATGAACAAAATTTTAATTTTGACTTGCCACACGGACTTTTTTTGATATTTTTAATAATTTAATTAGGTGGTTGGTATTAAAAACAACAAAAAAACCTTTTGGTCAAGAATTTTAGTCTCTTAGTAATGCAAAATATAAAAAAAAATGTGACCTAAACAAAAATGTAGTTTTATAATGTATGTATATGTTACATTTTTAATTCTCCAGCAATAAGATTGTACAATGTCGCCGTAAACATTCTAACTTTGCAATTTGACGAGTCGTAAAAAAAAGAAATTGGAAGTCACGTAAATTATACCCTCTTCTTTTGTATTTTTTCCCGCAACTTTTACAAAGTAAAAATTGTCGATTTCTCCAATTTTTTCAATTTTTAAGGGTGGTTGTACAGGACGACCATACAATGTTATTATTTCTTGAAAAGGTAGAATTCAAGATGAAAAAATGAGCCCTATCTAAAATTTAAACACAATTTTTTTTAAATATAAACATCCACTTAAAGTTGGGGGTGCTTTTCAGCCTCCCGAGACTACAAAACATAAAATTCTCGGAAATAGCTAAATATTTTAATGTCAAATTTTTTTGCTTATTATATGTATTTCGAAGATTATATTCCCCTAGTTTCATGAAAGTCAATATCTCGAAAACTTTCCGGTTATTGTAAAACATGTCATCTATAAAAGTTGTAGATTTTTATTAGAACTACAACTATTGTAGAAAACATTTTTTGATAGAACGTCACAGTAAGCCGGAAACCGGAAATTGAAAAAAAAAAACTATTTTTCAATGCTTTGCGTCCCCTGATTTCTCGGGGGCAACTGGGCATCGAGGGCATTTAACGAATTTCTATTCTTTATATACCTGCAAATATTTTAAAACCATAAAACTTCAGGTTTTAATTTGTTTATTCACAAACCAGATTCCGGTTGGGCTATAAGCATCATATATGAGATTCTTTCTCTTGTGGCTGACTTCTTTCGGATTCCATAATATCGGCTCATTTAAACGGCTACTATTAAATTCTAAAATCTTCTCATTACTCCAATCCATGTCGAAAATACGTCGCAAACCCTAATATACTCCAATGCTACGCATGATATCTGTAGGTCGAACGAAGTGTGGCCACGCAAGCGAAGTTCTCCGCAATAAAATCCTTCGATGTGCGAGAATTTACCGTCAGCGGAGCAATATGCTTGCGACTTCGCCCGAAGTGCCGAAGTATTCGCGAATATGTGGCTACATATATCGCCATAACCCGAATATTCGCGTTATCGCGATGTGTGCGATCGCAGCAAGAATGCTAATTTTCATAATGGCAAAAGTTTCAAGTTTTCTACAAGCCCTAGCTTTTTTTACGTGTAAGGCAACAAGTTTTATTGATAGTAAAAAAATGTATTTTTAATATGTTTTATTGTATTGGCTAAAATATTGATTAATACGAAAAAAATGTTCACAAAAAAAGAACTCATAGCTTCAAAAACATTTGTATTACTATGTCTACATTTTGGTTAAATTAAAGAAGATTTTAATTGTTTTTCATCTGCTCTTCTAGCCAGGACGAAACAACACTTTGGTGAGAGTTAGCCCATTTAATATTATTTTGTACATTTTCAATGGCTCGAACACGTGACAATTCCCCGGCTCCTGCTTCTGGGAATTTCTCAAAGAATACTTGCATCTGAAAATAATATTAAACGAATATATTTATTTGTTTTCTCTGGGAAAACCCTTCAGTTTCCTGTCTAACTTCAACTTAAGGGACTGTAACACTGAAAACCACCAATAAGACCCCTACTAAGATAGTCGAACAACTAAAAATTAAAAAGTCCAATAAAGATCTTAAATCAACTAAAATTTATCTGCTAAATATATTACAAAATAGAATAGATGTAAATTCTACACGTGATCAAAAACAACAACGAAGCCGTAATAGATACACAACAATAGTATATATGCAATATACATACCTCTTTTAACAGGTTTTCTGTATTAAAAGAACTTGTGATGCTCGGTATGAGACTACCCAAGTATCTGCTATTCAAAGTGAATCGTTCCACAAGTTTTGGCCAGTTCTCGCGTACATTGTCCCATACTAGTGCAGTACCGGAAGGGTTAGAACTGATAAGGCTTAAAACATTTAAGTAATCTTGGCTTCTAATGTTGTTTTCATCCCACGCCAGCAGGAGATACCTAGAATGATTCAATTAATCCTAATTGTGCACGAACGATATGCAGTGTAAAATACTGCATCTCGTTCGTGCACAATCTCGTCTCTTCGTCGTCTTTTCAATACCTTTTGCAGTTATTATTGTTAATAGAATTTATTATTTCACTTACGAGTATGGAAGAAATTCTGACCAGACTATTTTTAAATTAACTAATCAATATATATTTTTTCACCGTTCTGTTAACCAGCAGAATTTTGTTCTAACCGATAGTAGATAATACTAATATTGAAACTTTATAAAAAATATGTTTTATTTGGGTAACAGATCGGTGTAGATCGTGGTGTATCCGGGTCTTAGTCCAATACAATAATTGGGAGCAGGTCAAAATTGACTTAGGTACAAGATTTGCTTTTCATTTATTTATAAAATAAGTTAAATAAATGTGTTTCAAAATAAGTTTATACCTTTTAAGAATTTCAATATCGCGCGGCGCTGACAATGCACTTCGAATTTTCGATTGCTCTTGAACATCTTCCTCTTTTAAATATATCTCCCAGAGCTTGTTCCATTCTTCTTGGGTTGCTGCTTTCATACCTTATAAGGAAACAAAATCATATGTACGATAAAACTCAATATAATTTACTTACTATTCGGAAAATCCTTCAGATAACAGGTGAATTGAAGATGGCGCAAATGGTGACAGTCAAAAGTATGGGAAATAGTGAAACATACTACAAATAGCTTTACTAGCAGTTATTGTATCAATTTTTGTAAAAACTTAAATTACGTTTATGATCTTTTCTAAGATTAATTTATGTAGATGAAAATAAAACAGTCTGTAGGTTATAAAAAAAATACATATTTTTCGTGTCTGTACTGTTTGCTGTTAAGGAGTTACTTCGTCTAGAGCCAATCCTAGATGGAGAGTCAGGTCATAATTATCAAAATTTCAACTCTGTAGGATAAAAGGAAGAGGTTCTAATTCAGCTTAAAAGATTTGACCCATACATAATATAGTATTAAGTGATCTGTGCTCATACAAAAATACCAACTAAGCTTATAAAAATAAACTAAATTTTACGCTCCCACATTAAGTATATACATATTTATGTAAAAGACAGTATACATGTATTAGAAAGCTATTTTTTAAATGCGAAAATATTGTTTTAAGCGTTGTTAATAACTGTATGTATACATTTTTGTGCATATGCTAATGGGTACATACATATAACGTGAAACATGTATACTAATGTTTGTTTTATGTTGTTTACAATGAATTGACAAAAATTTATAGTATACCTTATTATGCAATAACTTAACGATATTTAATTTTGAAGCAAAACTTCGTACATTTTCTTATGCAAAGTATGATATTGATATGAATTAGAAAACTTGTCAACGTATACATTTCATTGCTCGTGACTGTACGTTTACATATTATTACACATGCCGATAGTGTCACTTATAAAATTCTGAGACGTAATGTATGTCATTACGTCAACGAAATAAAAAAAGCCTGATGGAAATGTGGGACTGATATTTTTATAGACTATTAGCTAAAAACGATTTGTTGAATTGTTGAAAAAAAAAATACTTTATTTCACTACATACTCGTACTTGGATATTTTAAAATAATTTTCATTTTGTTTTTTATACAGATAAATAAAATTGAAGCACCTGTTTGTAATGTCAAAATAACAGCTTTTTACTAAATGCTTATGAAATTTTAAACGGTACTTATAATAAAAGAAAAACGTGTGTGTGTACTTATGTACGCACGTAAGAAGTTATACTTCTTTGGCGTAACAGAACAAAAATAGCTTAAGATTTCATCCCGTACGTCACAACTCTCTGTTTGTAAAAGGAATGCAGCTAACTTCATCATGTCACTTTTTGCTTTTCATATTTTTTCCAAACGTGCCAAAAGAAGTATAACTTCAAAAATAACTAAAAAAAATTAACTGTCTATCTGTTTCTTCCGGTAATCTCTGAAACAGCTGGACCGATTTTGACGTGACTTTCCCTGGCAGATAGCTGATGTACGCTACTTTTATTTTAGTAAAAGAATTAGGGTTCTGCGCAAAAAAATCAAACGGAGCGAGGGTAAGTCGCTAGTTTTGTTATAAATGAAGTAGATATACATAAAGTGTAATTTTACTCACCATGATAGTAAATGACATCACGCAAATCCGGTTCTATATCAGTTTTGTCCGGTGAATTGAGCCAAGATAGGAATATATTCCTCACTTTCTTTTCAGCATCGGGTAACTGATATTTTGCGGCTAATGATAATACTCGTGTGCGTAATAGACTAAAACAAATAAAATAACCAAATTTATATATCACTAATTAAGGAAAATGTCATCAGAAAATCTAAAGGCCTAAAAGAACTCAAGTTTTTTTGCCAAAGATTTTTGCCCAGCATTGTGGATCTTGGAAAAATCACACTGTCGTTTAAGTGAAGTCCGTGTACAGCAGTGGGACGTTAAAAAAGCTATGATTATTATATTATTATTAAATTATTCTTCTACATGTGTACACCATTATAGTACAGTAACAGAAGTGCGTGCATAAGAAAAGGTACAGGTTGGTGATTGGGTACATTTTGTCTACTTCTCTTGTTTCAAATTACTTGGCCCGTTTTAATGAAACTTTTTTAAGTTAAGACACATGACGCGATTAATATTTAGTATTTAGATACTATTGTGTAAAATACACAATAGCATTATTTGAAATATTTTATCTATTCATATAAATAGATATAATAAAACTAGCGACTCACCCTCGCTTCGCTTTGGGTTCATCCCTAGGCAAAAACCAATCTATCCCACGGGAACCGTACATTTTTCCGGATTAATATATAGCCTATAGCCTTCCTCAGTTAACGGGCTATCTAATGCAAAAAGAATTTTTCAAATCGGATTAGTAGTTCTTGAGATAAGCGCGTTCAACCAAACAAACAAACAAATACTTATAATATTAAGTATAGATTCTAACTAAGTCGAATCTGTACCTTAAATATTTTTTGGAAAATCTTATTGAAATAGACATTATTATCGTCACAGAGGCCAAATCTATAGTTTTTAGTATTTTTGTCTGTCTGCCTGTCTGTCTGTCTGTTACCGCATCACAGAAAAACCACTGGAAGGCTTTTCATGAAATTTGGTATGATGATAGCTGGATATCCGGGTCCACATATAGGATACTTTTTACCGCGGGAGATTATCTCATTCCCACGGGTGTACACGTTATAACACAACCCAAAAAATATTTATGATCAGAATTTCATGAAACTTGGTATTAATGCTCTTCAATACAATTAAATAAATACGTGTTTTAGTGTTTTTTGAAATTCATCCCATAAGGAGACAAAATAAGGGATGAAAATTTTTATGAAACCTAACTTTTTAATATTTTTTTGTTGTAGTTTTAGCGCGAGCGAAGCCGCAGGTTTTGCTAGTTTATACATATGTATGAAAAATACCAACAAATTTTGCTTATACGCTTAATGTTATTGTATAATATTATTGTAACACGAACAAACAAATATTTAAACTATACATATAATAAAATTGTAACTAATCCGAATCTGTACATTAAATGTTTAATAAAAATACTTATTGAAATAGACTTTATTATCGATACAGAAGCCAAATATAGTTTTGAGACTTTTTGTCTGTCTGTCTGTCTGTTACTGCATCACGGAAAAATCATTGGACAGATTTTGATGTAATTTGGTATGATGATAGCTGGATATCCGGGTCAACATATAGGATACTTTTTACTTCGGGAAAATATGTCTGAGCTAAACGTTAAAACGTAACTAGGGACGAACCCGAGCGGAGCGAGGGTGTGTTGCTAGTAATCATTATAAAAGCTTTAAAAAGCATGTAGGCAGCAATCAGATTCTCCGGACTGGCCTTGTTTGTTGTTCTAACTTTTTTTCTACACTAATATTATAAAAAGATAAGGTTTGAATTTAGAGGGTAATTTTTGAAAGTACTCGTCCGATTCTGAAAATTCTGTTACTTTTTAGAAGCTACATCATATATGACGGCCGAGTACTATAGGCTATTTTTTATTCCGATAAAAATGGGTTTACTGTCAAAAATGAAATATCTTTAACTGGTTACGAAAGAAACGAAACGGAAGAAACTGGTAACGGAAGGCAATTGAGTTGATAATGGCGTGCGCTACCTAAACAGTTCGAAATTAAAAAACAATAAAATGTGATGAGAAAATCACGCATGACCCTAGTGACGCACGTGAACGGAGCAAAGGTAGGTACGCGTAAGTAGCTAGTTACTTAATAAAATAATAAAACTTTTATAAGTCTTTCAAATTCATGGTCAAATAAAAAAAAAAACAAAAGACCGTATTTAGTTGTGAATAACAAATTAATATTCAATTTCTCACGTATGTTGTTTATTCGTAAGGTAATCAAATATTCATGATTTCTTAAAATTACATTGTTACGCGTTTTTTAGTACTCTGAGTAGGCACATCTTTTAAAAAATAATTAAAAAGCAAATAAAAATAATAGATAACGTGTTAGACAAAGATGTATTTTTTGAATTCGTGAGAATTTTCGAATTGGTGACGTAGATTTGCACTTTGGGTCTATCATGGTCAATTCATGTTCGGTTACAAGGTAATAATTTGGGAGAACCATTAGTTGCGAGCGTCATTAGCATCCGGCGATTTATTTCTGCGACGCCACATAAAAACGGAGACGGTTTGGGTTTTAGTGGATAGTACTAACTTTTCTAGTCGGTGAGTCATACACAAGGTGGTATGAGTAAATGTTTATTCAGTGATAAACGAGCAGACAGTGCACCTGATGGAAAGCGATACCTGTCGCCCATAACACCTACGGTTCATGCACTTAAGTTTTATGTAACAAAACTGCAGAACCGCCGGTACGTTATCACTGTGAGGACTAAGATGATATGCCTCTTGCCTGTAACTGCGCTGGCTACCTTATCCTTCAAACCAGAACACAACAATGCAATCATTGTTGCTTGGCGGCAGAAATAGATAAGGGGGTGGTACCCATCCAGTCGGACTCCTCAGGCTTGACAGAGTCCTACCGCCGGTAAAATTATTTCCCAACGTTAAATAAAGGTGTTGCAAGAGTCAGTAGCATCCGGAAATCTAGCCCGGCGTGAAGGCAAGAGACAACACTGGGTGGTGGTGGTGGGAGCATGGGTTGTAGTGAAAAGGGAGGAGAACATCCTCATTAAAACAGAGCCCTAAGGTCAAGGCCTAAGGGCAAGACAAAAATTCGTCAAGGTATTTTGCAGCCTTCGTAAGTGATTTTGCGGCGGCTCATTAAGACGGGAGAGGTCCCGTTGGGTTTTAGCGAGTAGTGCCGGCTTTTCTAGCCAATAAGTACCACATGCGCACGTCACAATGCCTAAATTCATTTCCCAGCGTCAAAAAAGGTATTGCGAGCGTACGTTAATGCGTATGCGTATGCGTTAATCATATTTTTAGTCTTAACATATCAAAAAAATATCTCATGATTCAAGAGACGTACAGTGTTTCGGAAATTTCAAGTCTATAAAGTTTGTGACTTTGATTTGGAAGTGAATTCTGATAAAACTCTGAAAATTATTTCACTAATAGAATACTACTATAAGATTGCAGATGCTATAATTATAAAATGTTTTTGTTGGATATAAGTATTGAAAAACGTAATACGTTTTTTTTTTAAACGTAATACGTTTTTTTTTAAACGTAATACAAACATTTATACAAACATGCAACTATAAAATTTTGTATATTTGTTTGAGAGCCCTAACAGATTACCATATGTGAATATTTTGCAGTTCCAATAATATTACATATTATGTACATATGTACGTGTCGAATTGATAACCTCTTTTTTTTGAAGTCGGTTAAAACGAATAGAGGCCGCTAATAGTTTATAGACTTCTAGTGTTTTCCTTGGACTAAGGAACAATAAAGAAAGAGTGATAGAATTATACATGAAGCCAATTATTACTGTGATAAGTAGATGAATATACGTTAATTAGTAAAAATACCTAACTGACTTTATTGTAATGAAGAAAAAATTAAATAGACACTTAAATTTTATTTGTCTCTATAGAGACAAATAAAATTTAAGTGTCTGTTTGTAATGTCAAAATAACAACTTTTTACGAAATGCATATGAAATATATTTACTTAGTGTGCTAATAAAAAAACAATGACGAATATTCATTGAATTTTTTGAATAATTTTCTAGCCATTAAACTAAACTCACATACATAATATGTATGTTTGTAATGTCAAAATAACAGCTTTTTACTAAATGCATATGAAATGTATTTACTTCGTATGCAAATAAAAATACAATGATGAATATTAATGATGGCACAATTTAAATTTTAATTTATTTACTTGCTCATGGCTTTAATTAACTACTTACGATCCTATTTTAAATAATCTATACAGATAAATAATTGGAGTGCCTGTTTGTAATATTAAAATAACGGCTTTTTACTAAATACATATGGGTGGATATGGAATACATATTGAGGATGTATACACGGTACATATACCAAAACGACATTTTTTACAATTTTTGTCTGTCTGTCTATTTGTGCTGGCTAATCTCTGAAACGGCTGGACCGATTTTGACGGGACTTTCAATGGCATATAGCTGCTGTTATAAGGAGTAACTTAGGCTACATTTATTTTAGAAAAGAATCAGGGTTCCGCAAAAAAAATGAACCCATGAAATTGTGAACAAAATTCGCGTACGGCGTACGCAATAACGTACGTACGTAACGTAACGTACGAAAACGTACCTAGGGACGAACGCGAGCGAAACGAGCGTGAGTCGCTAGTAATTATTTAAAATCATTTTCTAGCCATTAAACTAAACTCACATACATATGTTTGTTTGTAATGTTAAAATAACAGCTTTTTACTAAATGCATGTGAAATTATATACGGTACTTATAAGAAAAACACATTATTATTTTTTTATGTCTGTCTGTCTGTTTGTTCCGGCTAATCTGGCTGGACTAATTTGAGGGGACTTTTACCGGCAGATAGCTGATGTTATAAGGAGTAACTTGGCTTCTTTTATTTTAGAAAAAGAATCAGGGTTCCGCGCAAAAAAATTTAAGCCCATGAAATTGTGAAAAAAATCCGCGTACCAATCGACGCACCCGAGGGAAGCTAGGTTAAGTCCCTAGTATTATTATAAGTATTATTATGAGCTAAATTAGCTAAAAGGCAGTGGAAGCCAAGTGGTAACGCGCTCGCTTGAAAAATCGAGTGAAGCGGATTAAATCGCCGGGTCACGCTCCTATGATATTTTCAAGTGCAAATCATTTCCAACATAATTACCACTTGTCTTAAGGGTGAAGGAAAATAACGTGAGGAAATCTGTATGTTTAAGAGAACATATCAAGTTTTCAAAAAACATGTGAAGTCCTTGAGGACTTCACATGTTTTCACGGGTTGGAAACCCGCACTTGGCCAGCGTGGTGGACTATGACCTGTTTGAAGGGAGGCCCCTCCCCTTGCATTGAAGGGAAGCCCGAGCCTAGCAGTGGGACGTCAAAAAGGGAATACAATATTACGTTATTTTCCTTTCAAAAACAAACTTACAGGGGAATATTATTTTTATAACTCATTATTATTTATATATTTTTTTCAAAACGAGAAATTTTATATTGGTATTACGACTAATACCAATATAAAATTTCTCTGTATGACAAAATCGAAAATAGTAGCATAAACAGAAAAATCAAGCTACTATTTTTTACTTTGAGATATTTTGGCGGGCTCCGTCTATATAATTGTTTAGTCTGTGTGTTTTTCATACGCACATCACAAAATATAATTAAAAAAAATATTTCATACCTTTCAATGATTGTCAGACTAGTCCTCTCCCAAGATTGCTTTGTATACAAAGGTTTGATTAAATGTTGTATATATTTCTGTAATAAAACGTAAGTATAAGCACAGATCACATAATACTATACTAGTACAGATGCCTCATTCCATACTGAGAAATTGAAGCGCTAATGCAGGCTATTCTTTGGGCTATATTTGTTAAATAAAATAGATAAGACGTCGTTTAATAGTTGAACTGTTTTATTTTATAAATATGTGCAAACTAACGTATGGTAAATATTGTAAAATTTATCCTGCATTCGATGAAAAATAATCAGTGATTTTTACAATTTTTAACCGTGATAAACAATTCATAAGAATTTATGGCGCCATCTGTTTATATACATTACAAGCCCATCATCTGATTGCTGATGTTTCAATAATCGCAAAAATTACGCAAATTTTATTTGCAGGCGCATTATTTCCTTTCCATTCACTTAGAATATTTATTAAAACAATAATAAACCTTTTTGAGATCAATTTTATTTATCTTGCATTAATTTGACGTAACTTTCATAAAAAATCGATACATGTAACGTCATCTATTGACAAGTATTGGAACTAATTTTTCTTTGTTGGTGATAAAACCCCATGGTATAAGTTAACAGCATATAAAAATTTTAATTTAAAATATTGTGTAAAATTATAATTGTTTCAACCAACAGTTGCTTGGAATTATTAAATTAATTTTATAAAATTAATTTAATAATTCCAAGCAACTGTTGGTTGAAACAGAAAAAAACTGATAAGGGATAAATAAATAAAATAATAAAATAAATAAAATAGCCAACGGATTTTATTATAATAAAGAAAAAAAGCTAACAGTATGCTTATGAATAATAAAAATATAATATAATTATATTTTTATTACTCATCATTTTTACTCAAAAATTGTACATTTACGATTAATATAAAACTAGCGACTCATCCTTGTTTTGCTTCGGGTTCGCCCCTAGACAAAAACAAATCTATCCCACGGGAACCGTACATTTTTCCGGGATAAAAAGTAACCATGTGCTATTCCAAACTATAATCTATCTCTGTGTAAAATTTCATCTAGATCCACTCAGCCGTTCTAGCGTGAAAGAGTAACAAACATACATCCATCCTCATAAACTTTTACATTTATAATACTAGCGACTCACGCTCGCTTCGCTCGCGTTCGTCCCTAGGTACGTTTTTACGGTTAGCTATGTTTATACATAAATAGTAGCTTGCTACTTCTAAGATATACGATATACATTTAAATTATATAGCGATTTACGTTACGTACGTACGTTATTGTGTACGCCGTACGCGGTTTTTTTTCTCAATTTCATGGGTTTTAATTTTTTTTTGCGGAACCCTGATTATTTTCTAAAATAAAAGAAGCCTAAGTTACTCCTTATAATAGCAGCTATCTGCTAGTGAAAGTCCCGTCAAAATCGGTCCAGCCGTTTCGGAGATTAGCCGGAACAAACAGACAGACAGACAGACGGTCAGACAGACAGACGGACAGACAGACAAAAATTGTAAAAAATGTTGTTTTGGTATATGTACCGTGTATACATTCATATGCATTTAGTAAAAAGCGGTTATTTTAATATTACAAACAGATACTCTAATTTTATTTCTCTGTATGGATTAGTATGGATTTCATTTAAAGAAACTAAATGTTATGTATGGCAAGATCACGAAGAATAGTAGCGTAAACAGCAAAAAACGCTATTAATTTTTTTTTTGTCGGGCTCCGTCTACATAATATTTTAATCTGAGAGACTGAAAGAATGCTCTAATCATTAATGTATGTATACCATAGACCTAGAGAATGGACTGAGCAATACTGACTTAAAATTGACCACATTGTTTAGAAAGAGAGAAAGCGAACGTGCGGCCAATACCTGTCTTTTATTCCAATTTGAATTTATAAATGAAACGTAAAAAGATTATAATACTATAATTTATTAAAAATTATAATATTATAATAGAACTAGCGACTCACACTCGCTTCGCTCGGGTTCGTCCCTAGGTTGCTTCCCCATACAAATTTTCATCACTATTTTCACCCCCTTCAGGGATGATTCCCTGGATAAAAACTATCCTATATCCTTCCTAGGGTCTTAAACTACCTTCTTACTAAATTTCATTTAAATCAATTCAGTAGTTTCGGAGCCTATTCGGTACAAACAAATCTTTTCTCTTTATAATATTAGTATAGATGTAAAGCGGTTATAAATATGTATGTATTTCAACTAATACAGAAGACTTCTGGACGCACATTCGTTTTGTCTCAGTCACGCCTTTTCGTCATTTTTAGTTGACGTCTAGTTAAGAAACACTTAGTCCACTATCTACATATGTTTATGATGTATACAAAATAATGCCATTAGATAACATTGCGTGCGACATAAATGTATTTTTCTATGCACATAATACATTATGCTTTTATAAACAAAACGATAACGATAGGTTATCATTAAAAGCATACATTATACTTATTTACTATATATCTATTCCTATAATAAATTAGTTATGAGATCTAATACCTAAAATGGTTGCAGATTGAAATAAGAAAAATAAAAAAGTTTCAATTGTCTGTGTAATTTTAAATTTAAAATAAAAAAAAAATACTTTTGTAAGCGATTACCCTTTATTTTGTTGCCCCATTCGATAGGTTTCGAGTAAAAAATTTTTTTGGAACATATAGGTAATATGGAGCCAAAAAATTGGCCATTTTAATTTTATAATTTTGATATACCCAGTGTCACTCTCATAATTATGACGAATCTAACACCTCTCAAGCTAAAATCTATCAAGCCGTTTAGGCTACAGAGCGGGCCAAAGAAATATATGTACATACAAACATTCGAAAAACATAACCCTCTTTCTGCCGCAGTCGGGTAAAAAATGTTATTCACAATTTTTGAACTACATCCCAGTAAAAAAGGGTTAAGAAAACCACAGCATAAAAATAGTCTTTCATATAAAAACTAAAATAATTAAATAAATTGATACATAACAACATATCATGTTTATTAATTTAGCTTATCTAATTAGCTCGTATGTAGTCCAATCGGAATCCGGTTTGGGAGCAAACAAATTAAAACCTGAAGTTTTATGTTTTTAAAACGTTAGCAGGTATATAAGGAATAGAAATTCGTAAAATGCTCCTGATGTCCAGCTACCCCCGAGAAACGGGGGGATGCAAGGCGTTGAAAAAAAGTTTTTTTTTCAATTTCCGGCTTACTGTGACGTTCTATCGAAAAATGTTTTCTACAATAGTTGTAGTTCTACTTAGTACAAATCTACAACTTTTATAGATGACACTTTTTACAATAAATAACCTCAAAGTTTTCGAGATATTTAATTTTTTCTTGCTTTTTATTTTTAATTTCTGCAATAATAATTGCCAGGATCATTTTTATCTCCGCTTTTAAAAAGGTTATATATTATTATTATGGTATTATCTTTCTAAATTTCATAAGATCAGGGAAAGTTCCATGATCTACACATTTATTGAAAATAAGAGATAAATATGGCGCAATGTAAGTTACTATTGAGTTGAATAATTTAACAGACATGCCCAACAAATCACCAATTTTCTTAAGGTTAATTAATGGTTTTAAATACTTTGGTAATACCTTGTGCATCTAATGTACACGAAATTTTAAACTGGTGACTACATTGATAAGTATGTTTTTGTTAGAGGTTAATTGCGTCTATAGAAGATAATTTTAAAGAAGTTTAGTCTTTATTGGGATTTCCGAAAAATAATTCTCAAAAGTATTTGCAACATCTTCGTCTAAGCTCAGTGCTACGTTATCTATTGTTAACTTCACAGGTTCACTAGCGATCTTTGATCTTCCAGCCGTATGAGTAATTACATTCCAAGTGGCTTTAATTTTATTATCTGAATTTATAATTTTATTTCTAATAAAAATAGACTTAGCTTGAATGCAATTTTTTTTTGAATAAGCTCTTACTCGACTATGGAACATTTTGTCATGATTCCACTGCCTCACGCTATACAATTCATATAATTTATCTCTACTTCGATATATTCCGACAGCTGCCCAGTCGCTAAATTTCAGTTTTTGATTTTTATAAAAAGTTTTTTCTTTGAAAATGTTAAATGACTTTAAAAGTGAATTGAAAAAAAAATCATTGTAGTTATTTGGATGATCTAAAATTATTTCCATTTAATACAAGTGTCGTGACACTTTCTCTTTAAAAGAATTAATTCTACATATTGTGACTGGTCTACATTTAATTTTTTTACCTTTTATTGATAATATTGTTAACTTAATAAAAAAAATTGACCTAAATTTTACATCAAGATATCTATTGATACATTAAGTACTTCACTATTACAAAATAAATTATCTATACATGTGGAGGATATGTTAGTTACACGAGTTGGTTCAGAGGTCATTGGTCGAGAGTAGTGTTACTTGCAGTATGACATTAAAATCTCCACATACGATTACAGTTTTACTACTGGTACATAGATTTTCAAGAACATCATCCGTCCTATTTACAAAGACATCAAAATCACCCGAGGGGGAGCCGGTACACGCATAATATACACTGTTGAATCTCAACGCAGGATAGTTCTATAGAACGTTCGACAGAGAGTGCCACTATATCCTGTCGGCCCTTGCAGACTACACAATTTCTAACTAATACAAAAGAGCCACCGCGAGTAGCGTTCACTCTAACGAATGAACTTGACATTTTGAAATTTTCAATATTTAATTAATTTTTTTCTAAGCCTTGGCTCAGTTAGGCATCATGAATATCATATTTTGCAAAGTAAAGTTCTAGTTCTAGTTTTTTGCCACCTTAGCCTCGTATATTTCGATGGACAATATTTAATCTATTAGGCTTAGGCATTGTCTTAAAATTTAATTTAAACTATTCACATATTTTTTTTCCAATAAATTATTATTAATGTTAATATTCTTAGTTGTACTATATACAACTGGGTTTTGTATATTATATGCTACTAAAGTGACAAGTTCTTTCTTATAATATAATGGCAGATACAAAGTACCTTTTGTCACCTTAAGACTAGAGTTAATAAATTTATTAATCTATACTAATATATAAAGCTGAAGAGTTTGTTTGTTTGTTTGTTTGGTTGAACGCGCTAATCTCAGGAACTACTGATCCGATTTGAAAAATTCTTTTTGCATTTGATAGCCCGTTAACTGAGGAAGGCTATAGGCTATAAATTATCCCGGAAAAGTGTACGGATCCCGTGGGATAGATATTTTTGTCTAGGGACGAACCCGAAGCGAAGCGAGGGTGAGTCGCTAGTGTCAAAATAAAAGAATGCGTCACTATGACCGTGACTTGTATTATAAATAGCCATATTAAGGCTATATATTATATACTTATTTTGTTCATCCGTAAGGGAAGAGGAATAAGGAAAACAGCAAATAATAAATTTGCACTTAGTTCTATTGTGTAAATTAAGCATACTTTGCATACTATTTATAACATCCTGTTTCCTTACAGACGACCTATCCCCATGAAGTAGTACTATAGTACTATTTACACACAAATTCATTGAGGAAATTTTCTTAATATTATACTGGAAACTGGCACTAGGAGAATATTTATTTTGTACATTATTAATGTGCTTTACAAGCAAAACACCCAAGCCTTGATCTAATTCATTGGACAAAGTTGACTTTTTTTCTTGGACTGGGGACTTGGAGGAATTATTTATGATACAATTATTTTCTAGTTTTTTGTAATGAATTTGCCTTTGTTCAGTGTCCATAACCGAGTCAACACCAACACCCACAGAACTACTTTGAATATGTTTTTCTTCAGATTGTTGCTGAGTACAGTTACAAATATGGTTTAATTTCTTCTTCCAATTTCTTTTTTTTTCACGACTCGAGAAATTACAAAGTTGGAATGTTTACGGCGAAATTGTGTAATAAGCGTCAAATTAAAAAATTAATAATCAGTTTATAAATCTCCATTTTTTCAATTTTTATGGGTGTTATTACAGGACCACAATACAATGTTTTTATTTCTTAAAAAAGTAGAGTTCAAGACGAAAACAATGAGTTCTATGTAAAAATTGAACGATTTTTTTTTAAATGTAAACGCCCACTTGAAATCGGGGGTGACTTTCAGTCTCCCAAAACCATGAAACATAAATATCTCGGAAACGGCTATTTCAATTTAAAAAAAAAAAGCTTATTATATGTATTTTGAAGATTATACTCCCCTATTATTGCAGAAATTAAAAATAAAAAGCAAGAAAAAATTAAATATCCCCAAAAATTTTGAGGTTATTGTAAAAAGTGTCATCTATAAAAGTTGTAGATTTTTACTAGAACTACAACTTTTGTAAAAAACATTTTTTGATAGGACGTCACACGTCGGAAATTAAAAAACTCTTTTTCAACGCTTTGAATCCCCCCATTTCTCGGAGGTAGCTGGACATCATTTTACGAATTTACATTCTTTATATTTATATCTGCTAACATTTTAAACATACAACTTCAGGTTTTAATATATTTTTTTCTTTAAAATAAACGGATTCCAATCGGTCTAACGAGATATCGATAGAATTTGGAATGAAAAACTCTTTCGAACCCCGGACCTCAAGATCTGCAACCGTACATTCAACGCACTAGTTCAATATATGAAAACTGGTCAAGTGCGAGTCGAACTCGCATACAAAGAGTCAATTTTTGTAATTTGCATAGCAGCCATTTTGAAATTCGCCATCTTGATTTTTTTATTATTTTTTGTATAAACGCAAGGAGCATAGAAGTAAGGAGTCACTTATATGAGAGACAAGTTGAAAAAGTATCCATCTGTATGCTGAAACTAAATGGCGCTGGCGTACGAAAAACCACAATAACTACAATATGAATTTAGTTGTTATAGACGGAGGCACCACTCTTATTAGACGCGTTTTGACGGACACCTCTCACAATCATCACGGAGATAGTACTCCTTACTTTTATGCTCCATGTTATAGCGGCAATAGAAATACTCTGTGCACAACTCACTCTCTACCTTAATAGGTAGAGTATCTCATACTCTACCTATGAGCAGTCTGTATCTCATGAACTCATTAGAGTTCATGAGATACAGACCGCTGATAGACGGACGGACTAGAGGTTTAGTAATAGGGCCCCGTAAGCACCCTTCGGGTACGAACTCTGAAAGTATCCATACATACCTGTAAGTATTCATAAGCCATCGTATTAAGAAGGTCATCTGTTAGTTTCTCAAATATAACTGTGGCGGTTTCCCACGGCACAAAGTCGTTTTCGACTATCAGATATGTAGACAGGTTTAGGGCAATTTCATATGGAATCACTTTTGCTTCAGCCAGAGCGAAGGAGTCGTCCAATAGATTAGACCGATCTGATATTGTTAGCTAAAACACACTTTGAATTACAATATGCTTAGTGGTTTGTAGAGATTGATTAATTGTTATCGCTCACATCCAATTTTAGGGTAAATTAGTTTTCTTTTGCAATCAGTAGTTATTTCTATATATTCAGCCCTTTTTAATGTCCCACTGCTGGGCACGGGCCTTCTAACACGAGATAGTCCACCACGCTGGCCAAGTGCGGGTTGGCGGACTTCACATATCTTTTGAGAACTTGCTAGGTTCTCTCAGACATACAGGTTTCCTCACGATGTTTCCCGTCACCAATAGACAAGTGGTAATTATGTTAGAAATTATTCGCACATGAAAATATCATTCACACAGAGTTGCGAGACCCGAGATTTGAACCCGCTTCACTCGGTTTTCAAAGCGAACGCGTTGCCACTGGGCTATCACTACATGTTTCTATACCCATGCAATAATATAAGTTACCCAAACTTGCAACATAGCCATTTTGACATGGGTATTACAATAGTGAAGGGAGACATTTCAAATTATTATCTAAAAAAGAAAACGTTAAAATATCCATTATTGCGTGCCACATAGAGATAAAATACCCAAAGACGGCGCAAGTGTTTTACCTCATGTCAAAGCTATTATGTATAATTTAGCTGAATAATATTTTTATAGGAAATTAGCAAAGAAATAAAAAACCAAAAACCAATATTATAATATTATCTCAATTTAAAAATATAAAATATTAAAATCCAATATCATAACATCTATGGCCTGATTCCCCTCGTACTGTAGGGAGGCCCGTGCCCAGCAGTGGGACATTAAAAAGGGCTGAATACATACAATGCATACACATACAATATCTATTTTGTAGTATTATTCTTTATGCTGGGACTTCCCCTTATGACGACACGTTTGGCTCAGTTTGCAGTGACCCTACTTGCTGTGCGAGCGGTCGCAGGTTCGAGTTCCGCTGGGGGCATTCATTTGTGTGATTAACACGAATGTTTGTACTCTAGTCATGGGTGTTTATATTTATATTATGTATGTATTTATATTATGTATGTATTTATATTATGTATGTATTTATAGTATATATGTAATCTATCAACTACATATCTGGTATCCATAACACAGGCCTCGTAGCTTACCATGGAACTAGATAGTGTTGTGTGCTAATGCCCCAAAATATTTGTTTATGTATTTATTTTCCTTCCATTGAATGCATGCGTTGATTGCCTACGCAATCAGAATATAATAGGTGTTTACCTATAAAGTTGCCGTTTTACAATACTGGCCATTTGAAACGTAATTTATAAATGTCCGGCAATTAATTTAAAATTCAAATGAATGTTATTGTAAAAGTATGAAGTTCTATTTTTAAATTCAGTCATTTGTTTATTGATTAGTGTTTTGTTTTCACTACATTTGTATCTTTTTCCTATTACAGTTATTGATTTGAACGCTTCTGACATGGAAATTCTGATCTAAAAAATGAACCTCGTGGGTACCCAAAAATAAAATCAACGACGTATTAAAGGCGATAGTGGAAGCTGACGATACTTAACCTACGGCTGAGTTAGCAGTACCTTTCAAGGTTAGCATCAAAACAACATTGGTCTATTTGCGTCAAATTGGCAAAGTAAAAAAACTTGATAAGTTGGTACCACATGAACTGAACGATTGCCAGCGCGACGAACGCTCTGAGGTATGCCTTGCTTAGCTTAACAGACATAGAAACGAAAATATTTTGAACCGCATTGTCAATTGCGATGAAAAATGTATTCTTTTTGATAATCGTAAGCGGTCATCATGTTGGTTAGACCTTGGTTCAGCATCTAGGCAAAGCCCTAACCGACTTACCCCTAAAAAAGTCATGGTCATTGTTTGATGGTCGAGTGCCGGTATAATTCATCACATCTTCTTACCAAATGGCACCAACATTGCTGCGGATGTGTACTGTGAGGAACTGGACACAATGACGGAGAATCTTGCAAATTTTTGGCCAGCCTTGGTTAATCGCTGGTCGCCGCTACTCCTACACGACAACGCTCGACCTCATACGGCACAACAGACGATCTCTTAGCTACAAGAGCTATTTTGCGTCATCCACAGTACTCACCAGACCTTGCGCTGACCGACTTCTACTTTTTTAAAAATCTGGACAACTTCTTGGCAGAGAAATTATTTAACACCCGAGAGGGTATTAAATAATTAATATTTAATTTTAAAAATATATTATATTAATAAAAGAAGAGACAAAATTTTGCCTTTGAAGAGCCTTTGAAGAGTTTTTGGCTTTCGTACACCCGAATTTTTCAAGATGGGCATTAAAAATTACCACTGCGCTGGCAGAGATGCATCGATATCATGGGTGTATATTTTGATTGATAGAAATAAAAAATATTTATAAAAAAATGACTAACTTTCTGTATACTAAACGGCAATTTCATAGGTGAAGACCGAATATAAGCTTTTATTACATTTTAGACTCCTTCATACACTCTTCAGCTTTGACTTTTTTATATTTTGGTAAAAGGAAAGTTACCTGTGCAGTATTACTTTTCAATTGTTCTGTTAGTTCCTGCCACATTTCTTCTGGATAGTTAACTCTGTAGTAACCAACTTGGTTATTATTAATCTTTATCCATTTCTCTCCTTCTTCCAGAGACAATGTTACTGAAAAAAGCAGACCATAGAGAATTTATAAGATTTCTGATAAGTGTTTTTAAGTTTTCTTTTCTTCCTTGTTCTCACATAGCGCCATCTAGTGATTACTTTAGAAAGAAATTAATATTATAAAATGAACTTTATATCACATGGCAGGAGCACATTACATAATAAGTCACAAGAATCTTTCTTCAAATGTATCACTTTTTCACATTTATAATATTTACTTTACTCTTACTAATATTATAAATACATTAGTGTTTGTTTGCTTATCACGCAGCAACGTTTATAGATTTTTAATATACAGATAATTTAAAGGATTTAGGTACATCCGGGTCAATTTTTCGAACAATGAAAATAATAAATTTCTATGACATTAAAATATGCTGACAAAGTTATTTAAATTTAGACAACAGAAAGCACTTTAGGGTTATGCTTCAATTGGTAATCATTAGGACACTAATGACTCACTCTCACTTCGGGTTCGTTCCCTAGACAAAAATAAATCTAACCCACGGGAACCGTACATTTTCCGGGATACAAAGTAACCTATGTTCTATTCCAGACTATAATCTATATTTGTACCAAATTTCATCCAGATTCGTTTAGCCGTTCTGGCGTGAAAGAGTAACAAACATCCGTACTCACAAAATTTCACATTTACCTATAATATTAGTATAGATATGAACAACATGCTTACCACTGTCACTGCTGTCTGGGAACCATAAAATGGATTCTGTTGGGCCCTTGTTTGTTTTATACGTCACGGGGACAAACCAACGGTACCTAAAATAATAATAAATACATTCATAAAGCAAATATCACTTATTTTGCTTGTAATAAATTAGCAACAGAGACAACCTTAGACATTTAACTTTTTTGTTTTACGTCGATATCTGTATGTCTGTCTGTGTGTGTATGTGTCTGTCTGTGGTATCGTAGCTCTCAAACGGATGGACCGCTTTCGATGCGGTTTTTTTTCATTTGAAAGCCAGTTTCGTTGCGGTTGTTCTTAGCAATGTTCTTTTTTGGGTTTTTTTAAAATTTAATTTAATTTTGTAGTTTTTATAAATAATTAGGATAGGTGAGATACTAAAAATAACGCATATTAGGCATATTACAATCATATATTTATAGAATATCATTTAAGGAAAGAATATAATATTATATATCATTTGTCAGACAATAACAACGGTTGCCATGGCAACAAACGTACGAACATTTTGTCGTAACACATTCACCAGCTTACCCCCCGCTTGCGTGCGTAAAGAAGTTTTACTTTAAAAATATATCTAGTAACTTACTTAAATTCTGATTGTTGCTGCACTACTGCTTCTGGATCAATTAAGAATCTTCTCTGGGTGATTACATAAGTGTTAGCTTTTTCCCCTGGCTGTACACTTAATAGTGGATAGCCCATTTGTCTCGTCCATGTGTCCATTATGTAACTGATAAAATAATACACCAAATATTCCAATATAAAAAATATTATAAGTATATAGATATCTTCCCGCATATTCTGTATGAGATTATCTAATTTCAACTCCTTATTTTGAATGAGATATACATATATTAAGTTTGAGTCAATGTTTATGACCAATACATAATTCATTTATGTTATCTCATTAATATTATAAATGCGAAAGTTTGGATTGATGAATGTTTGTTACTCAATCACGCCATGAAACAATCACGCATAAAATAGTAACAAACATCCATACATCCATACTCACAAACTTTCACATCTATACTAATATAATAAATGTGAAAGTTTGTGAGTATGGATGTATTGATGTATGGACTGTAATATTAGTATAGATTGAATCGTTTTTAAAAATTCAAGACCAGCGCCTTACATGAAGAAAACAAGCTAAATTGTATAAAGAATGTGAGTTGTTGGATCTCCGTCGCTCTCACTCACAACAACAGAATGTTACAATTCAATACAATAAATGTCGACGCCAGATTTCTTATCGTCGACCTTATTGCCTTTAACATAAAGCGCTTTATTATGTTTTATTGTATCGAATTATGCACTCAACCATGATTGGTTCATACTTCTCAAGTACAACTTCGTCATTCACTATATCCACAACTCTCATTCTACTTCTTGCACACGACACCTTCACTATCCAAATAAAAATTCAATGTAATACTGTTAAGACAGACTAATAGAAATCTTTAAGAAGATATCCAAATCTTTCTTTTGTTTTTCGCGAACAAAAGGCTTATTAACACATTAAGACTTATAACACCGAGCCGAGAAATTTTAAAGAATATATAAAATTTGACTAATATTCTTTAAGAGGATAACTTCATAGAATCGAAACTCACGTTAAGATCAGATCAGCAAAAAGTTACTTACGATAAATTTAGATTGGGGTTATCTTTTTTGAAATATGGTTCCAAGCATAACAGCAAATCTTTAGTGACAGTGTTGCCAAACTCATATTTCTTCAAGTAGTCTGAAACTCCTTTACGAAAATTCTCGTCACCAATAAATCCTTCTAACATTCTGAGTACTGAAGCACCCTGTAATTAAAAAAAGCATTGAATTAAAAATATGTAATTATACCATTCTTAGTGGTAGATCTTTTTTTTGAGATTTGTATGAAATCATATATAAGGATTTATCGTATTGAATAAAAAATAATTGTTAAAATCGATCAAGTGCGAGTCGAATTCGCTCACGAAGGGTTCCGTAACATCGTACATAAACTTTTTATTAATATGGCTTTTACCGTTACTTTATGTAGTATATTAACTTCGATGATCGATTACGAACATTAAAAAAATGTTTCCTGTATGTTTATTTTTATTTATTTTTATTATTAGTTGTTATAGCAGCAATAGAAATACATACTCTGAAAATTTTAACTCCCTATCTATTACGGTTCATGAGGTATAGCCCTCTGACAGACGGACGGGCGAACAAAAGGACAAAGGAACGGATAGATAGACGGACTACGAAGGTTTAGTAATAGGGTTCCTTTGGCGCTCTTCGGGTATAGAACCCTAAAAACCACAATTGATAAGATATTGTATAGAATTCCTTTAAAAAAACATACCTACATTAGAAATAAGTATTTATATTTTGAAGTTAATAACTAATAATACTAACATATTTTATGTATAGCACATAACATTGTAATATCAAAGTTTGTGAGTATGTTATTTTAACACTGTAACAACATAATGGATTTGAATGAAATTCAATTAATTATTATTAAAAAAAAAACAAAAGATATTTTTTCAATGGAATTTATTATTCGCTGGGTGCGTAAGGCATAGTGGGGGACACAAAAGTGATGTCAGCGCTCGCTGCGGACAATACAGAACTACGGGTGGCTCTTTATTATCTATGACCATAACAATAACACATGTGTCAGTTTAATTAAATAAATAAAATAAAATGGGTCATCAAAGTTGTTGTGTAGTCGATTGCAAAAATACTAGTAGGAATAGTAATTGTAAATTTTATAAGTTTCCGGTTGCCAAGTGGAAATTAAATCAGCGAAAAAAATTGATAACTGCTGTTAAAAGGCAAAAGTAAGTATTACTATAACCTACAACCGTATTCTATAGAATAATGTCATATACATGTGTATGTCGTGTAAGAAAACGGAGTAATAATTTAATTAATATTTTTTTGTAAAGTATTGATGGATCGTTATGGTCTCCAAAACCTATGGATGTTATATGCAGTGAACACTTCATTGGTGGTGAAAAATCAGATGTTGAATCAAGTCCTAATTACGCTCCAACTATTTTTCCATCAGTTTATAGAAGACGTAAAGTCAACGAATCCACAGTTTTGAGTAGGTACGTAAAAAAATTAAGTTTTGATTAAAATATTTAGATTAATAGAAATAATCGACTAAAAAATTTAGACATCTTATTTGATATAGTTAATGATTTAGCAATACTATAATAAAAATTAATATTAATAATGATTTTTTATTCTATATTAATTTACAATAAACATCTTGACAGATGTCTTAACCTAATTCACTTATTGAGACTTGTTTTAGTTGTTGTATTTATTTTACTTACTGTTTTTAGCTGACCCACGGAAATTTTTTTAATTTAATATTCACTCTGTGCAATATATCACATTTCACATTGAAAATAATTTTTTTTCAATTTGATTTTATTTTTTCAATAACTATTTGACATCCAATACATGTTTATTTTCTCAAAAGAGCCACCGTAAGTTGTATCGTTAGATGGCGCTGGAGTCACGCACCCAGCGAATAGAGCAATAGGATATTGCTTCATATTTTGTTACATTTATACGTTCATGGCGTATATTCATTATTTATATACCAAATTAAAGTTTTTTTTTTTCAGTGCATGATGAACTACTGTTGCTAGTCATTAAAGATTTTTTTGTTACATTTATACGTTCATGACGTATATTCATCATTTATATATAAAATTAAAGCAATTTTTTTCTGTGCATGATAAAATAACCTCTGCCTATATAAAAGTGGCCGCAAAGGAAAGAAAAGAAAGAATATAATGTTATTAATCATTTGTCAGACAATAACGGTTCCCATGGCAACAAAACATATTGCCCCTTTTATTATTGTATAAAAAAAATGATTTTGATTAAATACGCAATGAACGAAGCAATCTTGCAGACAGATATTGATCCATTAGTTTAGTTATAACTTATAAGGTACATAAGGTTTTGGAACATGTTTATATTTTGCTGTCCAGCTTCAAGACATTAAAATATCAATTATTTTAATCTACAACGCAAGGGAAAAATTTAAAACTAAGTAGTATTATTTATACAATTATTTTACTTACTTTATTATATGATATAGAGTCAAAAATGGCAGTGATCTGATCAGGTGTCTCAACAGTTTGAACTATTGGGTGACTTGAAAGCTTAGCATCGGTAACCAACACTGGATGCAGAGTAGTAGTTAAAAATTTGTCCAACTACAAAAAGAAAAATCCAATTCATTTCTTTTTATATTTAAATCTTAAAATAAGCAATTAAATTATTGTTAATTCAAGTATTATTTGTTAAAGTAGAAATATTTTTTTAAGGAGCTCAGTGATAAACGAGCAGATAGACCACCTGATTAAACGCTGTACTTGTAACACCTATAACACCTATGGCATGCACTTATGTTTTATGTAACAAAAATGCAGAGCCGAAGCTGCATTGTCACTGTGGGGACTAAGATAATATACCTCTTGCCTGTAATTGTGCTGGCTACCTTATCCTCCAAAACTGGAACACAACAAAGCAATTTTTGTTGTGTTTTGGTTTAAAGGCACGAGCGAGTGGTATCCATCTAGTCAGACTCCTCAGGCTTGACAGAGTCCTAGGCTGTGTAAACTTGGCACTCGACTTTGGAAAAATTGTTCTTTTTTAGATTTATTTGAAAGATTTCGGTTAATAGTGGATAGTAGTGAAGCTAACTTCGTTTTTAGTAGTACCAAAACAAAAAAAATAGGCAACAAAAAAAAATGTCATCTCCCGAAGTTGGAAAAAAACAAATTCCCCGTTGGATTCTTATAGAAAAACGTTAGTTGTGGTTCGTAGTGTAATTTTTTCGTTTGTAGTAAAACTAAAAAAATTAAAAAAAATTTTTAAGAGTATTCTTGCAGAACGATTTTTACTACTTAAATTCAATTTGAAAGCCGATATGATTACTATTAGCGCTAAAACAGACTAAAAAAACGTTCGTAGAGATTAGTAGTGGAAGAATCTTCAAGTGTATTGGAACAGAAGTTAATAAGAAGATAAGCGCTTGTAGTTGTTTGTAGTAACATTTATTTCGTTTGTAGTACCATTATTTCATTTGTAGTTGTTTGTAGTAATGTTAGTTTCGTTTGTAGTACAATTATTTCGTTTGTAGTTCTTTGTAGTAACGTTAATTTCGTTTGTAGTACCCTTATTTCGCTTGTAGTCATTTTTAGTAATGCTACTACAAATAACTACACACGAAAAAAATGGTACTACAAAAGAAATTGTGGTACTACAAACGAAAGAATGACACTACAAACTCTACGAACGTCTTATTAGTCTTATTTAGCGTTAATAGTAACCGTATAGGCTTTCAACTTGAATTTATTTAGTAAAAATCGTTCTGCAAAAATACTCTAAAAATATATTTTTTTGTTTCACTACAAACGAAAATAATTGCACTACTTACCACTAACGTTTTTCTATAAGAATCAAGCGGAAAAAAATATTTTTTCCAACTTCGGATCGGATGACATTTTTTTTTGTTGCCTGTATTTTTTATGGTACTGCTACAAACGAAGTTAGCTTCACTACTATCCAATACTAATCGATATCTTTCAAATAAACCTAAAAAAAAAGAATTTTTTTTCCAAAGTCGGGTGCCAAGTTCACACAGCCAGAATCCTACTACTGGGGATGCAAGAACATAATATACAAAAGTGTACAATGTAATAAATCTCAACTTATATTACCATTGTCCATGAAGGTTCCACTGCATTCAAAGATTTAACCTGCATGTATGACGCAAAGCCTTCATTTAGCCAAACTTCATCCCACCAATTCATTGTAACTGTGAGAAATATTATTATACATTATTAACAACATAATGATATCTAACATAAGTAATTTAAACAAAAACAAGCTCCATTAATACAACTTACCCAAATTGCCAAACCACATATGTGCTAATTCATGAGCAACTGTGTTCGCAACACTGATTTTATTTTTAGAAGATGCTGTGGCTTCATCAATAAGAAATGATGTTTCTCTATATGTAATCAAACCCCAATGTTCAGTTGCCCCAGATACATAGTCAGGAATTGCAATCATATCTAAAAATATATTTTATTTATTATAGCAACCTTAATAATAATCCCATAAAAAGGAAATAAAAATAAGAAAACATTATTACATCAAGGTTACATATTGATTTAATATAAAAATATATTTATTATTTTATGCATTTTTGTATAATAAATTGAAAAAATAAAACATATTGAATAACATATAAATATTCAGTTCTAAAATATTTATTTATATAAATCTCTAATGTATTTTATGACCAAGTATATCTTACCTAGCTTTGGTAGTGGAAATGGAACTTCATAATATTGAATATAATACTCTGTGACTCTTTTTCCAATGTCTTGAGCGAAATCGATTTTATGTGTTTGATCTTTTTGTGCAAATGATCTTAAGTTGAAATTCTGTCCAATTCCATTCGTATTAATTTTGGCCTCCTTATAATCAAAGTTACAGATAACAAAACAAGCTAAATATGTTGACATTGGCACACTTGTAGCAAATGTTACTGCTTCAGTATTAGTGGATGTATCTATGACTTTAGAGACTTCCTAAAAAATGCAGATCATATTAATTAAAAATTTAAAACCTCTTACAACAACAAAGTTAAAATGACGCTATAGATAAGATAAACAAGAAATTGCTAAAAATCAAACTGCTTAAAATTATATTTTTATGATTTTAGGAAGTCAATTTACAAAATACAACAAAATTTAAAACTATAAAACAACATATATTACATACAACAACATAATAACAGTATAAGAAATATAAAGTTAATTAAGATAGAGTATAGTTATCATTGTATAACAATGGTTGTATTAACATCAATTTAAAGGTCATGTTATTCTTAATTTAATTACCTGTAAAAACTTATCTTACATTCATATTAGATAGTGCCACATAATCCAAAGGTTTGACCAAGGTGATATCATATGTTGCTTTAAATTCAGGTTCATCAAAACATGGAAATGCTTGGCGAGCATAAGTTGGCTGGAATTTACTTGCTACCATTGCACTGGAAAACATTAAATTTATTTAACAAATATTGAATTGTTCTTAAAGCGATAGAAAATTTGATATAAATATTTTAAGTAAGTACCCTTTATTTTTCAAGTGTGATAAATAAAACCCAACTATATTACGAGTTAGATTACCACTAAATTTTATTTCTAATTGGTAGTCACCTGAAGTAATTTTATCAAATTGAATTAATAGTTGTTCCAAAGATTTCACTTCCAAAAAATTTGATACAGATATTTCATCATCATTTTTACATAATTTTACATAATTGATGTCTAAAAATTTTGTATGAAGGGCTAAAAACTGTTTATCTTCTTTAACATTTATGTCTATTTTAACTTCTCCACGAAATAGTCCCGTTTCTAAATTAGGATTTAAATACAATTGATAATGTCTAGGGCGAACTAATGAAGATAGTCTTTCAGATAATTTTATTTTATGAGAATTCTCCATTGTTTTGGCAAAATTCACAGATTTATTCCGGCAAATTGGGGTTACTATGAAGTTCACTAATCTTGTAGTACAAAAAATATAATTTGAAATCATGTAATAATAAACTTGATACTTTATATTTTGAATAGTAATCTTAATAACTTATTTCTGTAAAGAGGTAGGTAATAAATAATATAACAAGAATATGAATTCAGAAATCAGAAGAGTCAGATTTCTAGCAGCTTTTTGGCATTTGTCAATTGTCATTTGTCAGAAATCAGCACAGTGCTGCCAACACTTGAAATTTTATCCCCCGAGAATAATTTTAAAATCCCCTAATACCCCACTAACTGACAATAATTTGAAAAATATAGGTTTTTATCTATTTTTTTTTAATAAACATAATAATGTAAAAATCTTTTTTATGCTTATTATTATAGTAATTACATACAACCATTTAATAATAATAATCAATTCCATAGACAACTTAAAAAATAATTAAAAAAAAAGGATAAATGATGTAAATGATATTTAGTAAATGAAAATGAAATAATAGGTTCCTAAACCAAGATTCTGTAATGTCACTGATTCTTGTTAATACTTTTATTTGTCATCCATGGTTAATACATAATAATATTATAATCTATGGGCTTATTAAATTTCTTCTCACTATCTGCGTTTCTATCAATTCTTTCTAGTTTCTACTCCAATATGTTTTAAGCTTTGCAAATTGCATCACTTCCCGAGCTCACATACTCGGCCAGTACTCGTTATCGTACCTATTTCGGAAACATCTTTCCAATTTAGTTTTTTTTTAACTTTTGTAAATCCTCTGTGTTATGTATTCATGTAGGTACATATTTATATATATTAGATTCCTGATTAGTATGTATATAAATATACGTATCTATTAAAATAAAGCTAATGGAATATCTTGTTAGTAGAACGTGTTAAGAACTAGAATTATCAGACAAAAAAACTTTGTATATTATAAAGCCTATTTATCACAAGTACTTATTAAGCTATCCAACTTCACGTTACGACTCATGTTTATGTAAATAAAGAGAGTGATAAGAGAACATTTTACATTACGCAATAGCACGGAAAAAAGAGAAGGACTCCGCGCCATTCATATCGAAACTGAAGCACCCCAAATATGAAGAGTGAAGACAAGCTCATGCAATACAAATCCGCCACCACTGCGTTACGTGCACGCCTGACGGGCGAGCTCGGAAAGTTTCCCCGCGGGGCACAGTCAGTCCGCAGTTAACGCGTTGCGTTAAAGATTGTGATTTTTGTAATTGTTAATTGATCATGTATAAGTATATTATATGCACGCGCCAATATTTACTGCGTGTGCTTAGGCGAAAATAAATATTCTATAAAAGTACTAAGCAGTTTCATTTCGACTGCAAACGGACTTCACAGGACGCGGGCAGACGGAGTCCCTTATTTTCTGCCGAAGGGTCACATTGGTGACCCCGCAGTATTACGCGAAATGATATCATTCGACATCACTTCTCACTCACACATATCAACTGCAAAGTGGACACAGTGTTTACTTGTGATTTGCGTTACGCGGAGTCTTTCTTTTTATTCTAGTCCGTACGCAATTGTTATAATTTTAAAATAATTCAACTATTTCGTTATATTTGAAATATTTTGTTATGGCAACCAACGAAAAGTAATTTCGTAGGTACCTACTTAATTAAGTTCTTATAACTCGGTAAAACATAATGAATGAAAACTAGGTACTAGGTACTAGGTATTATCTACTTATATTATTATATACAAAAAATATAATGTTTCGTTTAGATTTAAGTAGATACTTACTTGCCATTATGCGTTGTACTTTGATAAAATCCTACAATTCCCATGTCTAGCCTTCCTGAGAATGTTATGTGAACTCCATAGTTAATATTAGATTTAATCTTCTTGGCTAGATTCACTCGAATCATTTCTACATCGGTCAAATTATTAGTAGATTCGACTGGTATGTTATGATTATATTGATTTAGTATTTTTAAACAGTGTATATTTAAATCTTTAGCATGGAAATATATGACTCTCGTGGGTTCTAGTATCTGTAGTGTTATGGTCACATTACCTACATAAGTTTTTTTGGATAGGTCAGGCCATAATATTAATTTATAATTTATCGGCTTTACATATTTTGATAGCCTGATAGACTGACTGCTCTGAAATTAATAAAAAATAACATGTTATACGAATGTTTCACTCGATCATGATATTGATATGGATTTTAAACTTATAGCACGATTCTTGAGTGAAAGTGAAAAGAGAGTAAAAATATACTAATTTATTTATTAAAAAAAAACATTTAATGATGATCGATATAGTCATCTATTTAGTATAAAGTTTATAATAGAAAATATTACATATATTATCAAATACCAACCTGTATTAAATCAAGGGGAGACGTTGCGTTACGTGTGAAGTCTTGCCTTCTGTTCAGTTTTACTTCCCGTTTAAGTTTTATATTTTTTACTGCTAACGCCAATGTAGACACAAACAAACAAAATGAAATAACTATAAATAATATGAGAAGCTTGTTTGCTAGCGCCCATCTCAAAGCTTTAGATGTCGTCATCTAAAAATATAATGATGTAAAGTAAGAGTGAAGAATATAGTAACAAAATTATTGACAAAAAAAAATATAAAGGTACCTCATCTTTATACGTATATCAAAATATTCCTAAATAGATATCTAATTAGGTATTTATGTTCCAAAAACCTATACCTACGCTGTCATTCAACCCATATATGTGGAGGAAGTGAAAGCAAAGGAAATAAAGGAATGGATTTTTTATTATTTATATCTCTGTCTGATCATTTTCTCAATATTATTTCATATATATTTAAACTTCTTATAACCTGTAGAAAAAAGGAAGCCTAACTGAGGGTTACGTCCCATACAGGAAACAGCAACCAAGGATTTATTTTGGGCTAAGCCTGCTTTGTTAGAGCAAAAAGATATCATAGTATTATGCTGGCATCATAGGTATCATATCATATATGTGCTTTATTATGATTATAAACGTACGCTCTGTAGATTTGGAACCGCATTAAAATACATACAGATAGAAAATTCTAAAAACTGCCACAGTTTCATATCTAACAAGCAATAATGAAAAGAGGCCTGTGGGGGTCAACCGTAAAACGATGGAAAATCTTTATATAAAAAATTCTGGTGTGTAAGCTAGACAAAAAAAAATATCTTTTGTATTTTAATTTCTTATAGTATACTAGCGATTCACTCTCGCTTTGTTTGGGTTCGTCCCTAGGTACCTTTTAACTGTTAGTATGGAATAGATTGACTATATATTAAGTATGTGTATACATAGATTTGATGAGTTTTATATCCGTTACGAAATGATGGATTCCCTATATAAATTTTCATCCCCCTTTTCACTGCTTTAAGGAATGATTTCCGGGATAAAAACTATCCTACTTCCTTCCCAGGGTCTCATGCTATCTTCATAACAAATTTCACCTAAATCGGTTCAGTGGATTTTTAGTTTATCCATCCTCTTTATAATATGAGTGTGGACACTGGACAGTGTTTAAAAAAATCATTATCTTCGGTACGTATAGGTAATAAGTATAACACTTTCTCTTTAAAAGATATTTGATTTAGTGGACAAAAAAAGAAACTATTAACCAAAACTGACCTAATCAACTTGAGGGACTTATATTTATGAAAATGGTAAATTTAAAGACAATTATTATATTTTATGAATTTAAGTTGGGACTGTTGCTTATTTAAAAAAAATTACTGCACCGTGAAAAGAAATCGATTGGTACTGTGTTTAATTGCACGTGACGTGACCACATTTAAGCAAAATCTTGTAGAAGTATTTTAACAGGTAAGCTGAATTAAAAATGCTATCAACTTTCATTTTAATATATAAATACTTATTTAATGTTAAATGCTTCGTAAACTTTGTTGTGCGCATCAGACTAGCACTTGTCTGATTTTTAATTTAGCTGTAGTTAAAAAACAAAATAAATACTGAAACGACGGTGTATTATTTTTTATTTTTAAGTTGCGACTATGAAGTATCACTACGAGTTACGACCATATCTGGCCTATCGTGATCGTCGCATATAGTTTACAATAGTAAACCACTAAAACCTGCCGCTGTTAAAATCAGCAACAGCATTTGTTTAGGGGTACAGTCCGTAATTTCATCCGGGCCTAAAAACTGTTTCCGAAGATGAAAGCTACGCTTGTGCATAAGAGATCTACTGCCTCCATACATCTTCTGCAGATTTGTGTATCACTCAGCCCTAAGTTGAACATGTGCTTGTTTAAGCAAAGCAGCAATGTCCTGTAAGAACTGTTACTTATAGCAGGGTTAGGTATTAAGACTCAAATATAGTAGGGTAAGGTTTTACTACTTAGCGATATGATTAGGTTACTAAACCTTTTGTCGTAGGCTTTGCAAACGACTCTGTAACGTGAATCTAATTATCTATACATATAATAAAATTTTGACTGAGTCGAATCTGTATCTTAAATAATTTTTTGGAAAATCTTATTGAAATAGACTTTATTATCGATACAGAGACCGAATCTATAATTTTTAGAATTTTTATCTGTCTGTCTGTCTGTTACCGCATCACAGAAAAATCACTGGAGGGATTTTGATGAAATTTGGTATGATGATAGCTGGATATCCGGGTCAACTTAAGGATACTTTTTACCACGGGAGATTATCTCATTCCCACGGGAATACACGTTATAACACAACCCAAAAAATATTTATGATCAGAATTTCTTGAAATTGTGTTAGATGTCTCAAAGGCATTATATAGTTGTTACAGACAGCCTACCCACAAAATAACACAATGAATTCAAAAAAGTTTTATTTTTAAGTATGGCATCAAGAGCTTTGATATTTGATATGAAGCTTTTCTTACGATGGAGCTACGAGGTACATACATACCAATGCAATACATATAGTGAAACTCTTGAGATTTTTTAAATTATAATTATTTGATATTTGATTACTATAATAAATTGTATAATTATTGAATGTTTTATTGCTATGACGTAGGTTTAAGATATAACAGATTAGATTCGTAAAAGTAAAAAATAAATAAAAGCAGTTCATTTTCTAGGCAATAGACAAGGCAGACTGTCTAAAAAACAGAAAATACTTAATACAGTGCTAAAAGGATCATTTGGCACTTAGGTGACATTGACATGAGGGCATGTGTGTGAAATTAAGGCTTTGTTTTATAAAAAAAACCTCCTAACCTCTCTAACACCACTTCACGTTTTGAGATATTTTTATTGAAATAAAAGCACGAAATATCCACAACAAAAATCAACTCCAACTTCTCTCAAAAGTGACGCTTTACAAGATGTCGGTGTTAGTTCTGATTTCCGCCGCTTGCCAAATGATTCTTGTAGCACTGTAGAAACATCATAATATCTGGACAGAGTGTGCAAAGTGCAGTCACACTATTAATTAAATTAGTATATTTTAAAGACAAGAGCTATATAAGAAAAAATAAATTATAACATTTTATACTTGTGTACACTTCTTTAAGAAATTGATTATGCACTAGCCTATAAATCAAATACGAACATGTTTTATTACGAGTTTTATTACTTAACATTTCTTTCTATTGTGTTTTACTCAAATCTTTACTAACTTATCTCAAGATATCGCTTTTGTACGTACTTTATTTTCTTTCTGATAGATAAGTATAAATGAACCTATGTATTTAAAATCTTTTTATCCGCTTTTGGGGATGGAATGTTAACTTTAAATATACCTACGAGTATCCTATTAGTACGAGTATCCTATACTAATATTATAAAGCTGAAGAGTTTGTTTGTTTGTTTGTTTGGTTGAACGCGCTAATCTCAGAAACTACTAATCTGATTTGAAAAATTCTTTTTGCATTAGATAGTTCGTTAACTAAGGAAGGCTATAGGCTATATATCATCCCGGAAAAATGTACGGCTCCCGTGGGATAGATTTGTTTTTATCTAGGGACGAACCCGAAGCGAAGCGAGGGTGAGTCGCTAGTATTATATAACCTGCTCATTAAAAAAAGACCATATAAATTGATTCACAATTGACAAATATATAACATAATATATATAAAACAACTTAAACTAAGTAGGTACACTTATAGTATATTTATATTATACGACGTTTTTAGTCGGTCAATAAATCAATTCAAAAATCTTCAAAAGGTTTTAACATGTGCCAGTTGAGCATAGATTACTTCGCCAATGTCACGTTGAATGGAGAAGACGGTTAATAATAATATCTAGCTAAGATAAATACTATTTGTTCGTCGATAAGGACTATCTTTCTATATCTATAGTAGGTTAGCCGTTAGAGGGATATACACTTAAAAGAAATACAATAAATATGTTTCCAATTACCCATATAGGCCTATTTCTAGGGTTCCGTACTTGTAAAGAAGAAAAACTCAACTCTTTTTTCTCTAATTGGTCTATTTATGTGGCTGACCGTATGTCATACTCAATTTTTTCAGAATCTTATTAAAGGGAAAAATATGACAGTGACAGAATTTAAAGCGTAAGCAAATAGTTTTGTGGGGGAAAATGTTATCTATACAAATATAATAAAAAAATATATATTATAAAAATAAAAAAAAACCCGACTTTGTAAAAGCTAACTAATAAAAAGAAACATAGTATTATGCAGTCAGAAAGTGGAGACATACACGTTTCATCCTTTCCGCGAGATGTTCATACTCGTATGTATGTCTCCGACTGCATAATACTTGTTATATTCCTTCGTGAGCTTGTTTTCATCTTTTTAGTTAGCTTTTATGCAATCGGTTTTTTATTTTTATAGTATATTTTTTATTTAAAGTTTTTTAGTTTTTTGCCAATTAGACATTTGAAGTTACATTTAGCAATTTTTTGTCCTAAATTACTTTTAATCATTCAAGTTGAATATATATTTTTATTTTTTAAGTAGGAAAATTAGTAAGAATGGTTGTTAACCAACTTCAAATCATTATATATCCTCAACTGTTATTTAAAATGAAAAATGATGAAAGAAACCTAAAATTGATTTTTAAATACCTATTCAACGATACCCCACTTGACATAGTTCGTCAATTTTCATTTTATTCTTTTTCACATGATGGCGTCCAAAATCAACCATTTTGATTTTTTCAAATTTTTATGCTTTCTATCACCTTCGCGCCGTCATGACTAATCAAAAGACGTGTCATTTATCAAAATTGGCCCACGCTTTTGCTCTGAATAGTGCCACAAAGGAACAAACCCTCATACATACATACATAGGTTAATAAACACATTACCCTCCTTTGCGTCGCGCAGTCAGGTAAAAATATTAATAAAGCGTGATCTGTACATGAAATATTTTTTAAAAACAATGACTGTTAAGTATTGTGTACAGAATATAGACCCCAAAAAATAGTTATTGTGGTACAGTACAAAAAATAGTAGTATGTGTGTTTGTTTGAACCGATTTTAACTAAATTCTGTGAAGTGATAACTTATTACTCAGGTCAACATTTAGGATACCTTTTATTACAGAAAAATCTTTTATTTCCACGGGAAAACCCAATAACAAATTCTATCGAGTCGTCCTTTGACATGATTAACTTTGTCTTTAAACCTTAAGAGATACATCAAATCAATGTACTAGAAAATTATAGATTATAAAGGCGTACAGAAAAGTCCACATTAGCATATATTTATCTCTTAAGTTACATTTGTCTATTTAAAATAGGTACACCCGATTTAGGTGATGCACCCGAACGAACTCAGAGAAAGTCGCTAGTACACTTTATATTGTGTCATATCAAATGAAAGCGCTCCTTGTGTAGAATACAAATATATTACTTATCAAATCATAAATACATAGTTCAAAATCTTAATCTTCATATTAATTATATATTTTTTTATAGAAAATATATGAAAATTGAGCATCCTCTTTATATCTCTATATACATGTAGTATCAGCCCGAAACATTTGATCCATACTTTCCAGAAAAAATATAACAAATACCTTTCGTCTTTTAATTAACTTTAAATCTCATACTTATACTATACTTCACACGAACCTAACTCGAACTTGGTCACTTTTTTAATCATATGATTTCGATACCCTTACATAAGATAAAAAATTTAGATAGGTAGGTACATTTTAAATTGTAATATCTTACTCTCAGTAGAATTATATTTATAAACGAATATTATTTATAAGCTTGAGCTTCATACAAGAATATTCACAAGGACATTTTTTGAGTATTACATATAATAGAAATATTTATTTGTCTTGCAAAAAGAAACGTAAAAATAATATGACACTTCCGTTATTTACGCATCATAATTAAAGAATTCAAACAAAAACTACAATTAAAACGAAGTATGATTAAAAGACAAGCATTAAATTCCAAGTAGGTAGTATACAAACCTTAATATATCACTTTCACTACAAACTATTATTTCACAGCCGTGTGAACGTGATAATAGTCTTAAACGTCTACTGCACTAACCACTACAGAGTATGATAAAAACAAGAATATAAAAGAAACGAAATACGTAAGCAATAGTGAAGTTACGACATAACGTAATTGCATTTTCGTCCGCGATGTTGGTGGACTGGATATACCTATAGCTAGTTAAATGAGTATCCATGGTGGAGTGGGAGATATTATTTATATGACCTGTGTTAATTTCAATTGTAAATATAATGATTACTTGGCATTCTCGAAAGTAACATGTGTATGTATATTAAAAGGCTACTGCAAAATGTTAGTAGAAGTAATTTATGTGATTGACCTTTTGGTTGCTAAAGCCATATGTTATCACTTATATATTATACTAGCGACTCACCCTCGCTTCGCTCGGGTTCGTCCCTAGGTTGATTCCCTATACAAATTTTCATTCCCAATTTCACCTCTTCAGGGATGATTTCCGGGATAAAAAGTATTTTATGTCCTTCCCTGGGTCTCAAACTATCTTCTTACCAAATTTTATCTAAATCGATTCAGTAGATCTATCCAGATCTATCCTCTTTATAATATTGGTATAGATAGACATTTAAAGTTAAACTTTAATTGCTCTAAGCTAATGTACAGAGGCGGTTCAATTTAGTCACTGTCCACTTCACGCCACTTGTTCTACTAGCACTATCACTTCGCTTCTCACTTCTGCGTATACATATCTTCTTTCATAAAAATTCCAATCTCTTTAACGTAGGACAACAGTAGCTTTAGTTTTATTTAGTAGGAGGGCCTAAGCCCTTCATCCTTTCGTACACAAGAACGGGACTTTATAATATGCAAATCGAAATTGATTCATCTATTTTAGACAAGTAGTCTATAGTACAATTTTATATAGTAGGTAGTAAGTACTGGAACTGTTAAATAGGTTCATCACGTGTTTTCAAATTTTCAATACATTTATGTAATTTAGTAATAAAAAAAAATTATGTTCGAATGACGACCACTGAGCGACCACTGATGTATATAAATGTGAAACTATAAAGTTATAGCTGGCGTGACTCAGGCGCAGTCGCGGGCATTACCGAGTAATAAGATACAGCATTACTAATATTAGACCACAATATATTTATGCAATTACTAGCAAAACCCGCGGCTTCGTTCGCGCTAAAGCTACAACAAAAAAAACTTTAAAAAGGTAGGTTTCATACAAATTTTCATCCGTTATTTTATCTCCTTATGGGATGAACTTCAAAAAACTCTAAAACACATATTTTGATCATAAATATTTTTTGGGTTGTGTTATAACATGTATTCCCGTGGGAATGAGATAATCTCCCACGGTAAAAAGTATCGTATATGTTGACCCGGATATCCAGCTACCATCATACCAAATTTCATCAAAATCCCTCCAGTGGTTTTTCTGTGATGCGGTAACAGACAGACAGACACACAGAGAGACAGACAAAAATTCTAAAAACTATAGACCCGTTCTCTGTATCGATAATAAAGTCTATTTCAATAAGATTTTCCAAAAAATATTTAAGGTACAGATTCGACTCAGTTACAATTTTATTATATGTATAGATATTATTTCTAAATTCTAATTAACCCTGTGTTACTTTTAACTAGAGTAGGTACACATGACACATTATACTTATTATGGTTAAACAGTATCAAAATGGTCAAATCTCGCCTATGTTTATATTCATTGACAAAAAAGCTTTCACGGATATTTCTGAGCAACGGAGCGTCATTGTTTTACCTATACATGAGTATTAATATACATGAATGTATATGAATGATTAACATAATATTGTGTTGTTGCATGCATAAAAAACGTAAACATTGAATTGGATAGCAGTAGATACCCTTGACTTGGTTGTCAATAATTATTATCCATATCTATAAAACACTGTACATATTTCCAATAATATGGTCTAACTCACATTTTTATCTTCGTTATGAAGTAATCTTTTTATGGTCCTGTTTAACATAAACATTTAGGTATTTAATATGTTACGGTTTTGAATTGAAAACACAGTGTGTACCTAAAGAGTAAGGATATCTAATTCATGGCATATTATACATTTTTATGTTTGTAGTACTTTTTCCAATATATTTATTTTTAATTCATTACCATATTGTAATAAAAAATTGAAATATTATTCGCAATTTCGTTATTGTAATAGATAATACTAACGTTTTCCTGCGGCTCCGCGCGCGTAGTACATTATGTATAACTATATTTTTATAAATTATAACGTATATGTTACTCTGTTATATAAGTTATGTCACTGTAAAGTTTCATCAAAATCCGTCCTGTACATTTGGCGTGAAAGCGTAAAAAACATCCATCTATCCATCCTCACAAACTTAATAAAGTAATACACATAAACCTTGTACACACACACACAATTTTTTTTAATATTAGTACTTAGAATAATAGGATAGATAGGTAAGATAAAGTTGCTCAAATCGTTGTGGTCTAATATTATATAATAGCCAACCAACTCGCACGTATCGCTCGAACATAAATGATTAATTTTATGTATTTGTATATAATTAATAATTGCTTATTACTTCCGGTAAAGCGTTTCTTAATGGAACTTATCACACTGAAGTGAAATTAATTATGAAATTATAGATAAAAGTATCTTTATTTAAAAATGTTATTTAATTATATATTTGTATTTAAATTGTTATAGTGTGTAACATCCCTGTTGAAAAACTCCTATAGGATCCGATCGAAAGCGACAAAAGCCACATAGAAATCGATAAATATTTATTGGGATCCTATTGGAGTTTTTCAACAGGGATGAATGGCAGGGGTTTCGAGGACTTCATTACTTTCCAAGTTCCAAAATTATTTGGATTTCAAAATATAAATAATGAAAACCAGATTTTAGACTAAACTTCGCAAGTGATCAGTGATCAGTGATGATACAAATGATAACGTTTTTGTCCAAAATAGTCTAATAGTTGGGTCTTCTTACAGAATTTGTAAATTAGTAATCAAAAGATGACAATTATGATATAGGAACATGTAATAAACGTTTAAGTATTTCAAGTTTAAATTTAAAAAATATTAGGAAATTTCTTATTATTTATTGAGAAAAATCATGTATCTTTTTTTTAAACACTTGAAGTTATCGCCTTGATAACTCATTGAAGGCACTATTATCTTATCAATTCTGTCGCTAATCGTTATCTTCTATACCTTCGAATGTAGGTACTTCGTAAGTATTATTATTCGTTCTGAATCATCTTATATTGTTGATTTTTTTCCTTAAATTAAACTACTTCTATTTAATTAATTTAATATTACCACAGATCACATAATATGTACTATGCTCATAACTTATGTAATACCTAATACTAAAGACAAAAAAAGATATATATACCTAATACTAAAGACACCCTCGCTTCGCTCGCCTCCCTAGGCACGTTTGAAATACATGGATAAAAATAGTCATTTTTAGTATGGTACACCTAGGAGATAGACATCCTATTGCGGACTTTTCTGTAAGCCTTTTTAAGGTCTACGATTATGTAGTAGATACATTGTTTTGTTGTATTTCTTGTGGTTTAGCCAACATTAGCTATGTAAATAAAAAAAGGACACTTCGACAAAACCAGTTATTGTGTTTTCCTGCAGGAAAACGAACGATTTTCTGTAGTAAAAGGTGTCTTAAATATTGACCGGACAAATAAGTAACTACATAAAATTTAGTTAAAATTGGTCCAATACTTTTTGAAATACACATAACACAGATTGATGTAGGTACGTACCAACAGACAAAATTTTTATAACTATTGTTTCGAGGGCTATATTTTATACACAATACGTTACAGATATTATTTTTTTAAATAAGTATTTCATGTACAGATTTCGCTTCATTACTATTGTATTATACATATGTATATGGATCTAATATATTTAAACGAGCAATTCTTGTATATTTATTTATTTATTTATACCGGCGATCTCGGAAACGGCTCAAACGATTTCGGTTTTCTTTCGTTTTATTCAACACAAAATATGGTCGCTAATTTCTTACGCTCAGGCATAACCATCGTGGTCAAGTCACGCGGCCAAGGCGCAAGATTGACAAACACCAGGTGTCCGGGTTTGAATCTCGATCGGATATAAAGTTTTTACTTTGGTTTTTTTTTCGAGCAAAGCTCGGTCGCCCAGGTACTAGTAAATATTATATACTTTTGTATGAACAAAAATCGTAGGATTGATAAAAATTTACTATAAATGAATAAATTATTTTTAGGTAATAGTTCAACAAATACTATTGAGATTTTGAATAGTATTTAGTTTAATTGTTTGGTTTTACTTTTTTTAAGACGTCCTATTTGCTGTTACTGCTGTTGTTGCTTCATTCTTTTTTCATAGTAACCTATTGCAAGAGATATTCTTTAGCAAATAATATTGTTTTAACTCTTGTTACACCAGACTTCAAAATTCGACCATAATCATTTTTTATCAATAACATTTAAGCTCGTCAATGACTACAAAACAAATAAAAAGACCATCTATTGACAGAGGAGAAAAAGGCACTGAATTATTTTATCTTTCCTTATCTACAATCTACATATTATTATATTTAAAACAAACTGTCTTCAATATTTTTTTTTATATTGATAACACTAAAGGTAGTAAATAAATACGAAACATAATCGATTGATTAATAATAAATCGGAACAAAGATCTATATGGTCAACATTATTATTTACAGCAAATAGAATTGAACCCGCGAGCGTAGCAATAATCCAGTCCAGTACACAATCACAATACCTATAATGCTCGTATTGGAATTTCGTAATTAGAATATATCTCTGTAAATTAATTATTTACAAGAAATATCGATAAACCTCTTACGTTGTTTAAATCTTTTATTTTGTTACGTATTTAGTTGAACTATTTATGCTTCTCCGTGCCCTGTATCTATAATAATCACTACTTTACTCTTACAATTTTCAATATAAAAATAATATATGATTCGAAAGAATATGTACTTCAAAGCGTACAGCTTAATGCTCGTTATAAAGGAATTTTATGCTATATTAATCTTCTTATTTCAATACTAGCGACTCACTCTCACTTCGCTCGATATATATATATATATATATATATATATATATATATATATATATATATATATATATAATCTATTCTATATTAGATGAAGTTTGGTAAGACGATAGTTTGATACCCTGGGAAGTACATACGATAGTGTTTATCCCGGAAATCATCCCCTAATGGGGAGTCAACCTAGGGACGAACCCGAACGAAGCGAGGGTAAGTCGCTAGTATTTAATAAAACAGTTATTGCGAGTGTACATTAGGAAATAGATATACGAGTATACTATTGGGATTTTTCTGTAGAACCTTTTAAGATACTGTATTGATGTATTGTCTTACGGTTTAGCCAGTGTTAGCCATATACATTTCTAAGCACGAATCGATAGAAATAGTTATTGTATTTTCCCGTGGACATCCTAAATGTTGAACCTAGTAATAAGACGTCACTACACAAAATTTGATAAAATTCAGTACCTACTTTTTGCGTGAAACGCGTACATCGATTTGACTAAGTTAGTTTTATTATAGGTATAGATAATACGTTACAGTCATTGTTTTTATAAAATATTTCATATACAGATTTCGCTAGGTTACGACGACGACGACATAAGTATGTATATATGTCGTTTTTCCCTATAACAACTTAATTTTGTATCATATATGTTTGACATTGAAAATTTTCCATACTTTATGATGATAATTATTGTACTTTTAATGTGATAAAATCTATTCAATAATGTTCTAAGTGATATATTTAAAAAAAACTTCTAATGATGAAATAGTGGTTAATAAATTATAATTTGAAACGAAGGGCTGAAGATTATACTCTTCTAAACATATTTTTGATCCAAAATAATTCTTGCTGGAGCTGGCAAGAAAGATCTAGTATAGTACTTCGTCCTTGCTTTTCCCCTAGACCATGAACATTTTCACAATTTCTAGTATAACACCTTCTGGCAGTAATTATTAATGAAGTCAAACATGTTTCAGATTTGGTATAAATTTTATCTTGTGCATCTGAAGAAGTTAAAAAACTAGATTCACAGTCACTTTACCAGACCCACCATGTACTGACATTGCTTCGATTACTAGTAAATCTTTTGGATCATCTTCATCGGTTAAATCTACATCTTAAAATTTACCGGTGGTAGGACTCTGTCAAGCCTGAGGAGTCCGACTGTATGGGTACCACCCCCTTATCTATTTCTGCCGCCAAGCAACATTGATTGCATTGTTGTGTTCCGGTATGAAGGATAAGGTAGCCAGCGCAATTACAGGCAAGAGGCATATCATCTTAGTCCTCACAGTGACAACGCACCTGTGGTTCTGCATTTTTGTTACTTAAAACCGAAGTGCATGAACCGTAGGTGTTATGGGCGACAGGTACTGCTTCCCAGCAGGTGGTCTGTCTGCTCGTTTGTCACTGAATCGTATAAAAAAAAAAATCATCAAAATGTCGATCGGTCAAGGTGATCACTCATCTAATTCTGTCAAGTTATCACACTTGTAATACTAGCACTTGTATTCAGAAATTTCAAAATCACGCAAATCAGAAAATTAAATTTCCAATAACAATGTAATATGATACTACGCTAAACTGTAAAGTATCTCTATATCATACAGGTATTCATTAATTATCTACATACATATACAGTAGTAACTTCAGATTTAATAGCAGTACCTAATTGAGAACTCATGTAATCTGTATGACATAAAAATTTTACACAATATTTCGTACTGTTTATGTAAATATCAACAATTATTACCTGTATAAATTATATACCCGTATATAAATCAATTGCTGTTTGTTAGTCTCGTTAAAACTCAAAAACGTCTGGACCGATTTGAATGACTCTTTTATTGTTTTGTTGGGAGTCTGTCAGAGGTGGTTTAAATATAAAAAATAGGGAAAACCTATAAGAACAGTTGGAAATTCAAAAAGTTCAGAACAGTTTGTTTTGTATGGGAACGATTACTTCGGATTACTTTCAATAGATGGTGTTAGAGGCGGACCTATCATCTACATTCTACAACAATGCGTAAAGTTTAAGTTGGAAAATTATATTTATTTAATTATATATATAATTTTCATATTATATTTATTTAATTACATATATATATATATATATATATATATATATATATATATATATATATATATATATATATATATAATTTTCCATACTAACCATTAAAAAGTACCTACCCAGGAACAAACCCGAGTTAGTCACTAGTATGCAATAAAAATAAATAAAAACTAATATAAAAACATAAACTATTTTGAAAAAAGTAGATATTTGAACAAAAAACCAAAATATCGCGTGTTTCAGACCGTGATCACTTTCGTTCACATTCTCTTCTAAAGAAAGTAATAAATGTTAATGGTGAAACGCGCAGCGAGACAGCAAGGCGAAGGCGGCGAACAGCACTTGTGGGTCGTTTTAACAAACCGATATTATCACTGCCCGAATACAATTCAACTCCGGTTTCACCATTAGGTTGTGTCCTGAGTGTGCACCGCGCAGGCGGAATGAACGGCGCATTAAACAAATGTTCGACATGTTTGAACCTGTCCGGAGTACGAGCGGGCGCGCACGTTGAAGTGCAATATCGCAATTTAAATGAAGACTTTCCTGCTGGAGATTTTATCACAACAGTGATGGAAAAGCCTTTTATTTGGGTGTCCAGGCACTCTGTGCACCATAAAAACATGAGGCTCCTAAAGCTGACATGGCACATGAATGGCTGAAAAAGTTTTAGGAAAATTTCTCCGGGTATCGTCTTAATTCTTTACATAGTCTAACTGTAGATAGAATCTGATGCTTTATTTTTTTCACAATAAAATATATCATCAGTATCGAATCGGTAAAGAAACTGTTTCTTTCTAAATATTCTAAATGTTTGAGTCGTAATATCGACATTATTAAAAACCAAAGTGAAATAAACGAAACACTAAACACGCGCGCACGCATCAACTTTTCCGCGTGCAGACAAGTATCGGTGTGTAAAATGTAAATCCGCCCCGCTATCCGCCGTATGTGTTACGCCGTCATTCAGAACACTGCCTCACAGGACTTTAATTACAATTACCCACACTGATGCCAGTATGATCAAAAAGCAACTTATGAGAAGTAACACATTTTGTCATATTACTAAATATTGAATAGATATAAGTTAACATTATTTAATATTGAGTATGTAATTATGCAAATAATTAATAAATAGTAATTAATTATACAAAATAATAAAACACACGAGTGAATTGGAAAAATAATACAAAAACCTGTTCAAAAACAAAACGCTAATCTATTTTTAAGATATTTGAAATATAATTTAGTATTAATTAAATATAGCAATTAAGTAAATATAAATAACCAATAAATAGGTGATGCCTACAACACTATTAATATACAATCTTGTTTAATAAAAGATGTATTAGTAGAAATATCTATATGTCTTTGTAACATTGGTTTAGCCTAGAGTTGCCAACCATCCTGTTTTATCAGGACATGTCCTAGTTTTTGTAGTGTTCTGGGATGTCCTGAATAGTTTTTAAGCAGTGTCCTAGGTTTTTACATTTTTTAAATTCAGTCGAATTTTTAAAATAAGTATTTATAAAATAAACTAGAACTATTTAATTTTCATTATATTATAAAAGTATTTATATTTATTACTATGATATAAAAAATACAGGTGTGTAAGCAACTGTTGCCAATTTTTTATGAATCCTGGTCCTGTTGATCTTTTAACGGTTCATAAAAGTAGCACTGTAAAAATATTAACCTTTCTACAAAATAAATATTATCACAAAGAAATTCAATTTATAGGTACTGCACATAAAAATTAATTCTATTTAAATGTCATACTATTATACTTACTCGTAGCTACAAAATGTAAGGGTAAAAAAATTTACAAGGTATATTTTTAAGTTTCTTCCATGTTATGTCCATTTGTTGCATTTTGTGTAGGATGGTATTATTCAATACCTCTGTTATCAATTACATTTTGAATTTAATAAATAGTTTTTTTGTTTTGTTTTGAATTTAATAAATAGTGTTTTTTACATTTCATTCCTTATTTACCTACGTTTCACATATATTTATTTTTGTAAAAATCTCAATACAGTAATTTTGAAATTTTATTTTATAAGTATCTACATATGTGAAGTAGAAAAGACGATAGTCCTCTAATGAGACAGTGAGACTATTGCAAAGGTTTAGGTCAAAATTAAACAATAATTGTAATTATTCATTAACCTTAACCTAAACTTTTGTGTCACTAAAAAGAACCGAGGACTTTTTGGGGGATTAGATTGAAGAAAACAAATTTTGCAAAAATATATACATACATCAAGACAACTAAATAGAAATAAATACATAAAATCTACCTAGGTGAAGCCACTGCAAGAAGCTAGTATTATTAATAAAAGTAAGTAGGTAACAAAAATAATGCAACGTTTTATATTAAAAGTATTATATTTCATAACCAGTAACATCATATTTTATTAAAGAAAGTAAACTTACTATTTCAAGACTTAATAAAGATAGGAGAAAATTAATTAAACATATTTTACTGGCGAATTAATTACTCTTTTTACGTGTAAGATAGTTTTGTTTTATTTCATATATGCACAGCTTATATTTACTTTCTAATTGCGAGCGATAATACTGTTACACAACCACTTATGACATTTTACATTTATTTTAAAGTATACAATAAAAGAAATTATAGCAGTTTATGTACAGCTAATAAAAGAACAATGTCTGTTAAACAAAATAGTGATAACATAATATACTTCTTCCCAACTGTTCAAGGCTTACAACTAAAATAAATACTTAATGTTAATTTTTTCTTAATAAATAATGTGCACAATATTTGATTACCAAAAATGGTCCACAGTCTCTAGACATTTGCGACCACGATCGCATTGTCGACAATGACTTGAGCATTACAATATAGTAAATACAGATGAAAAAGCGGGATTTTTTATCTAAATATTTATTATTATGATCTCCTTATTCCACAATCAATATATTTTATTTACACTTCGAAATATGAAATTTTATTTTAAACAATTGTTTTTTTATTTATCTACTCAACAAGTAAGTAATTGTATAATTAAAAATCCTAATTATTATAAAAAAAATTTATTAAACTGCTTCATTAAAATCGCTTTATAAGTTACTCGGTGTTTTTTTGTTTGATCCCTATATTAATTGACTAAAGTAGATTTCCATTATAGGCTTTATTGTTAAAGAAAATCATGATCATCGTTTTTGTTACAATTAATATTTTTTTAGTAGTACTTTTGAACAAAATCTTCATATCCAACTGGGATTCCAACACACCTGTGTTAGTCAATCTCGCGCCTTGGCCGCTTGATCACGATGCTTATATACAACTGTGCGAAATTACTAACATATTTTGCGTAAAATAATGCTAAAGAAAATCGCATGAAAATTCGAAAATACGCGTTTTCCCAGACATAAGACTAATCTAGATCGATTTTTGGCTCTCGAGAGCCCCCACATACCAAATTTCAGCGAAATAGTTAGAGCCTTTTCCGAGATCGCCGGTATAAATAAATAAAGATATAAATATACAAGAATTGCTCGTTTACATACATTAGATAATCCTAGTAAGTGAAAATATGCTAAAACTCTCTCTAAAATCTTATCATAAAAATTGTAAAAGTATAAAAAACAAAAGATATTGTAAGAGCTATTTAATAAATTAAAACATATTAAGTAAGTGAAAGCGTCTAATACAGATACATTTTAAAATACTATTCCTACATATACTTTATGTATTTAATTAATGTTAAAAAAAACGATGTTTATGCAAGTGCTTCGTGCATTAGAAAACTACAGACACAGTAAATATATAATATCATTTTTTTCATTTCCTCTTCCGTTTGAACCGGCATTTGAAAAAAAACCGTTATTTAACAATAGGTAATTAAACTTGACTTACGTATTAGACACATGCCGGAATTTTCTATCAGTATTCTATTAGTGGCTAGAACTTTAATTGATATCTTATAAAAAATCAAGGAAGTTCAATAAATAATACATAAATACTAAAAGTTGATAGAGCGTTCTGATAAAAAATGTACGTTTTCTTTTATACGACAATAATTCAAACCCCAACTCATGTGTATTATATTATTGTGTACTTGTGCAGTGAAGCTCGTAAGATAAGCAAAGAAAATCTAATATTATCTTTCTTATTATGGTTTAATTGAATATTATTTTATAATACAAACTGTACAAACTGCATTAAGGGAAATTTTGATATTGAAGATATTATATGTCTCATAATTATTATATAAAATAAAAACGAGTAGATGACCATTATAAATAGGTATTTGTTAGGTATTGGAAAATTTCCGAGCTTCAGGACAAGTTATAATAAATATAACATTTCAGTAAATTATAACGTTAGGATATTAATACATAATATGTCTATGATATTCCTTAGTCTTTAACTTTGGCCGTAAAACTTGGACGGCTTACGAATTAAAATATGAGCCGTACTCTTCCATACCGTTTCCATGGTAACCATAATGTAAATTTGCTATACTTTCATCTTGCCTTGCTTTAAAGGAGTTACTATTTCTAAAAGAATTTATAATAATTAAGACCAATGCCAATTTTCCGATCATTAAAGACTTAAACAGCATAAATTTGAGTACGCCAAGGAATATTGGCACTATTGCGGATTGTATTACAAAAGGCATTAAGAAGAGAGGCAGAATTCGCTGCATTAACTTCTTTTGTTTTCCACGACCTGAAACAAATATGAAATTATGTCAAACAAATAGGTAGGTACTTAAATTATGTAAAATGAATCATTCTAAGTGAATGACTGAATGGATTACAAGTAAATGAATGAATGAATGAACATTAAATCTCTATTTCATATTCTCTGTGTAAGTAACAAAAGTAACTGAAATATTATTTTATAAGATGTCACTATATTCCGCGTTTAGAAACAATATTAGGTGGCCATTGCAAAACAACAAACAACTTTGGCGTCGTTGCTTGAAGATCACTTCCACCAGAGGTTTAGTGACCTTCCTATTCGTAACGTAAACGGAAAATACCTATGCGCAATACAACGCTGCACTTCTTCTGTACTATGTCAGCGTCTGACTAAGAATTTATTTATTTCATTTTTTTCTGAGCTATGTAATAAGCAGAAAACCAATAATTTTCACTAATATTTCTATAGATCCAATACGACTCCATAGGTCTCATGTTCTTAGAGTTTAAGTCGTTGATGCAACTTCAGATTGCACTAAAGTAGTATTATAATGAGAGTGACTATTAATCCAGTTACATCTTTTGGAAAATCCTAATGAAATAGACTTTATTATCGGTAGAGAGGCCGAATATATAATTTTTAGAATTTTTGTTTGTCTGTCTGTTACCGCATCACGGGAAAACTACTAGATAGATTTGGATGAAATTTGGTCTGATGAAAGCTGGTATCCGGCTCAACATATAGGATACTTTTTATTGCGGGAAAATATCTCATCTCTGAGTAATCTATTTAAACCTTAAAACGCAAGTAGGGACGAACCCGAGTGGAGCGAGGGTAATAAATGTAAATAGTTAGTCCAGTAACTGTATTAATAATAATAAATTATTTGTACAGTTACTGTACCGTATATATGTATAAGTATATGTTATAAATTTGAAAGTTTGTGAGTATGGATGTTTGAACACTCTTTCACGCCATGATCCATCTGGATGAAATTTGGCACAGAGATAGATTATAGTGTGGAATAACATAGGCTACTTTTTATCCTGCAAAAATGTTTGGTTCCTGTGGGATAGGTTTGTTTTTGTTCTCCTAAAGGCGAACCCGAGCGAAGCGAGGGTTAGCCGATAGTTGGTCAATAAATAAATATTTTATTATATTATATGTATTAAAATGGCACTTTTCTAATTTATTGAACACATATTACAGATTAGAAAGAGTTACATTCGGTAGAGAAATCGTAGTGAGCACTTTTAGACATACTCATATTTTTAGACGTATTTCTCTATATTTTTAGCAGGAAGAACGATCTATTTATCTCCAAAGTAGGGCGCGGTCTTGCCTCGTTCTATGACATTTTTACAATAGGGCAAAAAAGAAAATAACAAAACACGATTCTTGTACGCCCCATTAACTATTTATTTTATTTTTTTCATTTTATGTCCGAAAATCTGCCGTTATTTATAACGGTATTACTTATTACGTGCGTATTTAATCTGGATTTCTATTACATGCACAGACAAGAACAACGTAGGGTTGGTGATAGGGATCCATTTAGACTCTTTGGTTGCGAAATTAAAAAAAATAATACTTTTACGTAGCAATGGAGAAAAGTTTGTGATATCTTTGTATAGAGATACAATATTATTAGGTTATTCAGGGAAATTTAGAGACGCTTCGACAATTGTTATTAGAATGAAATATTATTCCAACATGCTGATCAAGACACCGTGGCGCGTGACGTGGAATAATTTCAATTTTATTATTCTATATAAGTACGCACATAATATACTCTACTTCGGTATACAACTATTAGTCTTAGTCTACTTAACAGGAAATCGCGGCAAGAATATCTTTGTTCGAGTTTTAAAGATCATTGAAACTGGCAAATAACAATTTGACTTAATTTTATACTGTTGCCAAAAAAGTGAATAAAATGATCAAGTGCAAATCGGATTCGCGCATCGATGATAAACAATTATACAATGTGTAACATGACTGATTGAACAAAGCTGGTAGACGGGTCGAGGACCTCAATACCTATCGATTTATCCACATGTATGTTCAGCGATGTTTAGTAGTTACAAAGTTAATATGATTTTAAAAAATAAATTGTGAATACGAGACTTTAGACTAATTTTCACAACTACAACGATACTTTGGTATCAACTATATGACAATAGTTTTTGTTTAAAAATAGTCTAATTATAACCTAGCCTTCGTACCATTATAAAAGTTTTTGTCAGAATCTTCTAAAAGTTCAAGTAAAGATAAAACGTCCTGAACAACTTCGGTAATTTAATTTTATCATTAACTGTCAGAGTTCTTAAACTTTTTTTTTCCTTGTGATGTTTTCTTAATGTTTTTTTAAAACTGCGCTACTTTACGGAAAATAAACTCTGTAAATTTCATTTATCTAACCACTGCTTCATTTGAAAAATTATATTCAAACTAGCGACTCACCCTCGCTTCGCTCGGGTTTGTCCCTAATTACATTTTAACATTTAGTATAGATTTCTCAGAGATGAGATATTTTCCCGTAGTAGAAAGTATCCCATACGTTGACCTAGATAACTAACTATCATAATACCAAATTTCATCGAAATCTATCTAGTGGTTTTCACGTGATGCGGTAACAGACAGACAGACAGAAAAAAATTCTAAAAGCTATAGATTCGGCCTCTGTATCGATAATAAAGTCTATTTCAATAAGATTTTCCAAAAAATATTTAATGTACAGATTCTGCTTCGTTACAATTTTATTATATGAATAGATAGGCCAGGTGCTAAAATAATTACTAGGTATTTTAAAGACTATAGATGCCCGTGCGAGCTTTGATCCATCACTCATGTTTGGAACTGTATTAACATTTTACGATCGAAGACATAAAAAAATGTGTCTTTTACAGAGACTGTTCTTAATAACGAAGCTATAAGATCTCTTCTGAAATAAATTAGAGCTCATTATAAATATGCTCTAAAGTCTAATCTATCTCTATAATTTTATGCTTAAAATCAAAATTTAGCTTACTTAAGTTTAACTTTAAGCAATGCTGTGACGGAAGTGCTTGTTTCACTAATATGGTATTCAAACTTCCGGTGACTAAAACTTATTAGGCTATACACAACTAAACTCTATTTCAGGGCCAGATTTAGAAATGTAAATGTCTTTAATAATATTACAAATGAAAATAAAAATAGGGAAAAAAGATTTACAGATTTATTTACATACTTTGAAAGTTCATGGTTTATTCTGATTTTATCGATAACGGTGTGCTCTAAGTCAAACCACCTTTACTTTTATAAAATACTATTTACATTTAAAACTAGCAAAAACGGTCACATAGAGACATGCACAGACAACATAGAACCTCCTTTTATGAATTCGCTTAACAGATAAAATAAATCGCAAAATTTATGAATCCACTATTTTACATAAAAAACAAAAACAATGTATTTAATCGAATGATACTTTAATATACCTAGAAATTGTAGAGGCTGCTGCGGCGGTTGCTCGCTATTTGTCTGTTAGTTGTATGAAATCCGTACATGGTGCAAAATGAGTTAAGAAAAACATATACATATAAAATAAATTTACATATATGTACTAAGGTAAAATGCCAGAGAAAATTACTTCTATAAATTCTTTGAAATATGAATCAATAGTAAATTATTTTAACATTTTGTAATTATTTAGTTCTATGTATAACAGTATTTACTTTAATTATTTTCTTACCTTATTTAGGTACATATAGTGCAAGGAAAAAAAATTATGTTGGAAAAAAGTATAAAATAAAAATTCAAATAAGTACTTTACCTGTTTCCGAGTCTTTATTTGTATCAATCTCGAGAGACATCACTTTTCTTGTATCATTGTTATATTCCGGTAACTTAACAAACACACCATCATATAGTTCGATTTTGCGCTCATTCGTTGCATTATTACTAATAGGTTGTGGCACCGGTATACTTGGCTTAGTTACTGAGGCAGTAACTATGCCGACAAGAGCTAAACCAATCTGGATTACATTCAGTACGGCCATGCTGACGGCCAGTAAGCTAATGCACTGCGCGCGCGCCCCTCCTTGCTATTGAATATCATATCCTGACCGAGAGCAACGACACCCGTCACATTTCTCCCTTTTTCTATTTACTTTCTATTTAATAAAACGTTACGCTTAAACTTTTATTAAAAACAATGGAAATAGATAATAATTAATACTGTGGTAATAAAAATATTTTCTGGTTAAAAGAGACATTTTGATGATACAATTAAGTATCAAATGGTATTAAACAGAATGGTATTTTGCTTTAGTTTACAGTTTTAATAATATTGATTTGCTTTAAAAATTAAAAAAAAAATACATAAGGGATAGTTAGGTACCTTACTGGGTAACGAGTATAGAACTGGTTAGAAACTTGTACTATAACTGGGTTGTTTCGATGGCCTCTATAAATTAAATAAGTACCTATATATGTATTATTAAAAGGAAGATTTCACTTTCACAAAAAAATATATTATGGTTTTTAAACTTAACTTTACATGTATAATACAATAAGTAACTTGAAAGTTAATGATCAATGTGAAAGTTGAAATTTTGGTTCAGATTTTACTTCTTTTTTTTTCTTTCTAGAAAATTACTTTTAATTGATTGCTAAAAATGTATTTTCTAACATAACATCGATCATCGCAATACACGCAAAATAAAATATCCACATAAACATATTCACCTAAACTATTAAAGCTAGGATTACAAAATTTGGTGAGACGAGTTGCTGAAAAAGGATTTTTTAGAATTTTTTTAAAGGGGAAACAGAAAGAGATCGAATTTTGTGAACATTGTACATAACTTTTTTTCTGATGCAATTCGAATTTAGCAATTGTGAAAAATTTCACTCGCAAAAAGTGAAGGTGGAGAAGTGGGTTGTTTGGCTGTGTTGCAATTTGTATCAATTTATTAAAAACTAGCGACTCACGCTCGCTTCCCTCGCGTTCGTTCTTAGGTACGTTTTTACGGTTAGCTATGTTTATACATAAATAGTAGCTCGCTACTCCTAAGCTTTGCTACTCCTATATTAATTTAAATTATATAGCGATTTACCCTCGTTTTGCTCGGTTGTGTACGCCGTACGCGGATTTTCTTTACAATTTCATGGGTTTTAATTTTTTTTCGCGGAACCCTAATTCTGTTTGTAAAATAAAAGTAGCCTAAGTTACTCCTTATAACATCAGCTATCTGCCAGTGAAAGTCCCGCAAAATCGGTCCAGCCGTTTCGGAGATTAGCCGGAACAAACAGACAGACAGACAAAAATTGTAAAAAAAAAATGTCGTTTTGGTATAATTATTTATTAATATTACAGACACTCCAATTTTATTTATCTGTATAGATTAATTTTGTTGTGCAAAAACCACAGTTAAGCTATACGAACGAAGCTGCCGACAAAAACTAATATAAAATATGTATATTTATACGCTTTCCCGATATTTCTTGTGTTGGCAAAATTTAATTTATACTAACAACTGTTTCATAATGCTAAAAGCTTTCTTTTTACTTTGAAGCTTCATGGCACCACCATAACAGCTATGCAAATCTACTGGTATAATATTAATACTTAATTATTCTTTTAACCTTTTGTCACCTGAAACTTGAAATTATTAATAAATATGAAAAAAATATTTTTTTAAAAGATTTTTTTTTATTTGAGGTAAGTTATAGCTTATTCGTTTAAAATAATACTATTAACATCGATCCAAAATGGTGATGACGTTACATAACATACAAGCAATAACTTCTAAATTAAAAAAATAAAAATCCCCAACCTATTCAATGAGGTCATTTCATTGAACCTAAAATGCGATACCTTTTAGTATTTTAGTTAAGAGTTAAGTAGCTGTTAGCAGCAAACGACTGAACGGATTTTCTTCATTTATACATAGAACACGAGTATGTTGGTCAAGTCACCTTTGAAACAAAACAAAAAAACGAAATTAAAATTGGTTAATCTGTTTGGGCGCTATGCTGCCATAGCCGCACACACAGATAGATACACACATAACCAGGTACACACGATAACCTTATAACACCCCTCTTTTGCGTCGGGGGTTAAAAATGCAGATGAATTAATTTTGAGTATCTTCTCCATTTTGAAGACAAATATGTTGTATTTAATGAAATATTGCTCTATACGTGTAAGCTAGTGTATTGTAATCTTATTAGAGCATGTAGTAAAGATACAGTGCAGGTATAATATAATGAGGTGGTTGCACTTTTACTGTTATTTTATTAGTATACTCAACGAAGGCCAAAGATACTTATATGTATAAAGAAAAAAATATATTCTATCAATAGATAGAAAGCTAAAGTAATGAATTATAACTCTATAATATGATATTAATATCAACACTTTCTCTACATGTACATATTTAATATAAAACATCTATGATATGATATGAAGTAAAAACTTTGCTGTTTAATTCACTAATTATGTGGTATAAATAAAAGTATTTCATTTATTCTTATTTTTATTATTTGTTCTTATCCATAACAAAAAAATAAATAAACTTAAAACTAAATAAAACAAGTCGTCATCTATCTTCCACAAATAGTTTTGCGAGAGGCAGACGAAGGTGGGACTTTCCAGCAATGTTATAGTATGGTCACTATGAAAACAGTGCTTTAAACCTAATAAATGCAAATACGGTTTATCGTATATCATTCCAATCGTTTCGTTTTATTTACGCAGTTCGTGGGCTTAGGATTTAGTCAGATATAGTAGCATCGTTGTCAGATCTAGCCCAGGGTGATAGAAGTGGTCCTGATGCAGGCCAAGGAGCGGGCAATGCAGGCCCGGGGAGCAACTCAGCTCTGGGATGAAAAACTAACGGTGAGGGTGCTGCTGCCACTGAGAACAGCCTCGATACCGCCTTGTAAAAATAGAAAATGAATATTACGTAAATAACGACTCTTATACGCAGTTGGTAAAAAGCATATTCTTTTTAGTTTTTTAAATATACAAACTAATTTTACTATATAATATTAAGTATATATTTATAAATTTAATTAATAATTTTATTTACATAAATTTAATTAACAATTTGAAATCATATAAACTAGTCTATAATTACCTGACTGACAGCAACAATGAGAAGAACTACTCCAATCGCTAGGTTTTTCACAGATATGACAGCCAACGCCATGAGGAGGGTAGAAATTACCCCCAGCGTGAACATTACAGGTAGAAAGATGAAGGAAAGGCGCTTCAAGGCATTATGCCCAAACGTACGGCCGACGTTAGCATCTACAAAAATACTCTATTTTAAGTGTTGTTATAATGATAGCTTGGAATTTTATTCTAAAGCCATCCAAAGGGTAATAGTGGGTGAATAGTTTACATGATAATATTATAATACATAACAATAATTGTGAATCGTAAATTAACAATGTTTATTTCAACAATCCTTAAAATAATATATGAAAACCTTAATATCATAGGTACATACTCGTACATATTTATTTATATTGACTCTACATTATAGCTAGCTTTGTAATTTTATTTATGAGAAAAAACTCACTTCAAATACAAAAGTGCTACAATTTGGAGCAGTTCATTATTTTGTTATTAGAGACGAAAGAGAAAGTAAGAAATATCTAATTATCATTTGCCGTAAACAAATTACATTGTTTTCGTTGACTGAATAGCATGAGTAAATTACTTAGTTTAAAATCACGCAACAAAGAAAAATATTCACAATTCAAATTAATTAAAGAACTAACTAAGTCTGAAGAAATAATTAAAATATTTTTTTTTACGCAATGAAATAACTACTAACGTAAAGTAATAAAATACGTTCATAGTAATGATTGAAATTAAATATTTATAATGAAAGTTATTGTTTGACATGATTGGTTGACAATTTATATTTTCAGTATGTATTTTTACCTAATTGGCTCTTTATTTTCGAGAAAAAATGCGTTGGTTAGATTAACATTATAATAAAGTTTATACCGGGCATTGCTATATTTAATATTAACCATCGCGTTTTTCCTTGAAAATAAATTAATTTAATTTATAAAATAAATTATAAAATTTATTGTTTTTAAACTATTAAAAGCTTTTCTATTTAAAGTATAAGTAGCAAAGAGGTTTTTAAAATAGATATTATTCTATTTATACTATACTTATAATATAGTTTTGAGATACATATATATATATATATATATATATATATATATATATATATATATATATATATAATATAGTTTTGAGAATAAAAACGAAGAATGTAATTAATAGTTTTAACTTTTAAGTAATAATATAGCAATACAATACCTTTACCCATAAAATCCACAATACCCATGCTAGTTCTATCTTCACTACTATGCACAACTGTTATCATGAAGATAGCCACATAGGCTAATGAGAGTACACCAAACATTCTGCACATTTTGGCGACTAATTTGAACTGCACAGGAAAAACAAATGATGATCACAGGACGCTCGCTCGAGTTTGACTGATGCCAATATGATCGATTGCCAGGATATAAAGTGTCCTACGGAAGACAACGGTCGGCATCACCAAACAACGAAAAGAAAGTGCAGGACAACGTGATCGTGCCGTAGAAATATCGACCCAGATATTGACCGCCGCCTAAGGACTAATGTCGAATCATTAACGGGCATACAATTCCCCTTAGACAATAACAACTTCCTCCGATCCCTATCAGCAGTGCGTAGGTGAAAGTAACTATTTATTAGTTGTTGCTTGAATAGCTAACAAACCCTCACCTACGTCTCACTTGCGACCTTAGAAGGTCAAGTATCACATTACAGAAGCCTTACAGCAGACTGGCGATAATCTATACTTAATTTTCGAATTAAGTTACTTATTTTTCTGTAAATGAGATTTGGTAAGTAGTTTTCAGTATGCGATCTTGTATTAGATTCGACATCTATCTATAATAACGACACCAGCTTTTTATATTTTTTACCTTATTACGGGAAATCATATGTAATATATAATATTTTTAGTCATACCAAACATTTTGCCCCTAGTATACTCGTAAATATAAAAAAAAATCCTCAATTGTTAAATTTCTAAAAAAAAAAAAGTATAATAGACAATACTGGCCTGGATAATTTTTTACATGTTTTAATAAAATATAAGGCACAGTTTCATATATATTATAATTAATAAAATATCATTTCGGTTTTTTATTAATAAATTATCTTATTCTATGGAAAGTATAGACTTTCTATAGAATAAGTTGATAGGAGCCATTCAGGGCAGGCATTTTGGCCATTTTTGACCGTCCCTACCGCCATGTAAGAGCACATAAGATTTCTCGGACTCCTCCTCCTCCTTCTTACGTAAGATTTTATCTGGTTTTAGAAAAGGATCAATTGCACTAAAACTCATAATTTGACGTAAATCTAAAATTTTTATTTTTGAAAATGTAAATTAAAAAAGAGAAAATAGATCTCAGAGGTGTTTTCCCGAACGCTTAGCTCTCTAATATGCATTATTCTGTTAAAAATCGCTCATGTTGACTTATAAAATATTACGTACAAATGGCTTTAACCCCCCTTCCTCCCAAAATGAGGACATGTAGAGATTTTGAGATTTAATGAATGACCTCATATATAAAAAACCAAACGTTAATAATATCTACCGATTATTAAAAATTCCTGTTTTATGTTTTGATAAACAGGTTATATTGTTTACATTTAAATATGGAAAAAATAACACCCTACGGATAAAATAATTTTAAAGTGGTTATGCTGTCAGTGTAGCTTTTTAGTTAAAATGTAATTATTAAGTCTGCAAGTTTTTATCATAGTACAGCTGTACTATGAGAAACGCTTTAATCAAATCATCAAGTTCACAAATAATGTTATATTTACACTCTTCAAATTATTGTCTTGTGCCCTACTCTACGCCAAGCAAGAGGGAAAAGAGATTCAAAGATTATTTATTTTTAAATAAAAACTATTCTTTTTTTATGTATCCATAACCATTATTTTAAATGTTTATTTATTTAGTATGTACCTATGTAAAAATTATATTTTTAGTGCACATTATTTACAAATTATACAATAAACCAACCATAAGTTATGAATATTTAGTAAAACGCTAAGACCCAAATGCTCATATCCCATGTAATCGGCCACGTCATTTAACGAGAGCTTATAATTTAACGCTTTGTGAGAACTTTGCGAATTCCACTTTCATAATTATCATTTGACTTTAATTGGCATTTAGAAATATTTGTTGCACTTTCGTAAAACGTCGAAATGATTAGAGATAATTTTCTGCGTGTGAAGTGATAATTAATGACAATTATATCAAGATGCGGTGCACGTTTGGTGAAACTATGGAGCGACGACACGCGGCCTTCTGTCCGTGACCGAGTCTATGTAAATGATGTGCATTTGACGATCATATGGTACATTTCCTGCCAATTCGGAATGCAGAAACTTTCGCCGAATATTTAACGTTTGTCCGGCATCAAATAGAAATTGTACTACATTAAAATCATTTAATTTTTTATATTAATCAAATCAAGGCTACTTGTAAATAACGTGGAGATATTTAGTTTAAATATAGTTTTATTATATAAAAGTTGTTAAATTATAAAAGTTTAAATTAAAAACTGAACTGTGTTTTAAATTGCGTGCAAACTTACAGAGTTATATAAACTCATAATAAAATGAGATTCATTGTAGCATAGCAAGTTGTTGATTATATCCCTCCTCACGAGGTTTTGCACGAACATTGACCGCTACTCCCAGTCAGTCAGGCAGCAGCGATGCGCGCAAGCGCCGCTATCCTCATTTTCGCAACGTGGCCATGTTTTATTCAAACACAAAATTCGCGCGTGAACCGTAACACGAATTTTTCGGATATAATAGATAAAAATAATTTGAATACGGCTAAAACATGTGTAATGAATCTGGGAATCACTAAATGTGTGGGAGCTTTTGGAATATGGCAAGCGGAAAAAGTTCTACGATCCGGTGAAATGCCTGCAACTTTATATCGTGACAAGTTTTCCTGGCAATATTTTGAAAATATTTCTAATTCCGATCTTAATACTAAGCTTTGTGATAAAACTGTAAAGCTACTTCGGCGACGCTCTCTGAACCTAAATCTATATCAAGACTACACTTTGCAGCTAGCAGTAAAGGGGAACGGTTTATTGAGTGTCGACGTAATAAAAAGTAATTATATTTGATTGCAATATTAAAAATGAACTTTACTCATTTTCCCACTATATCTAATAGTATAAGCTGTTTTGTTTTTATTTTTTACATACACATTTAATCAGAATATAATTTTTAATCAAAAAATTTTAGATTTAAATGTGCTTATTTCATTATATCACATTTGATTATTTCATGGTTGATTTAGCCTAATTAATTTCATACCAGAATTCAAGGTTTTCTATATAAATTTTTTTCAATTCGTTTATATTTCTTTATAATACGCTTATTTTTTTTAAAATACACTTATATTAAATAATGCAAATTCACAATATTTATAATATGTTTTCTCTTCCAGATGATATGAAGGAAACAGCACGGGGCACTATGAAAAAACTATATAAACAATTTTATACTCTAATGCCATTTATTATAATGCCTGGTCTCATCATGTCCGCAATCTTGCCTTTCATCTTGCCCTCCCTAAAAATGATGACATTGGCTTCCGGAATGCTAAACAATATGGCGCTTACAGGGGCTGTATTCACGCTTCTCAGAAATAATGCTTTCAATGATAAATATGAGAAGAAAATAATATATATTAACGATGGCTATAGACACGACGCCCATCTTGAGGATAAATATGTACCTCATGGTGACACTCAATCTCATGTCATAGTTGATCCTACTTTCGATACTAAATACGGTGGTGTTGAATCTTACGGAATCGGTAATTACTTAAGTCAACAGCCTGTAAACGACTATCAAGTAAATTCAGATTGGCTGAAGCAATTAACAGGAGATGTTAATAATGTACAAGATTATCAAAATAATTTTGACGATTGGCGTAAACAAGATACTGTCGAAAAGGATATGCAAAATATAGAAGAAAGTAAAATTATTTAAATTGCTGAGAGTTTTTTACATTTTTCCTTAACTACGACAGTATAATCTAGTGTAGTGTGTTGTTTTTTTATCTATAGCTATAGTCTACTTGCAACTTCCCCTCTGTGTTCATTCAAGTCAGACTAACGTTAAACAACCGTTAACAGAAACACCGCTAAGCATGGGATAGTTTAGTACAGGATCTCTAGGTATCACTATGTACATCGTTGTTTTTACGGAAGAGACTGACATTATTTGTTCGTTTAGTTGTTTCCGAGAGAACATGTACACGAATTTATACTTTCACTTTTTTGTTAGTCGGTGAAAAATCGCTGATATGGCTCCCCACTACTTGGACTCTGTTGGAATTTTATTAAATGTATGACCTAGTATAGTATTATATGATATGTGCTACATTATTGCGCAGCGGCAGCTCAGCGATAAATACCTTAGCTTTTATCGTTATCTATCATTTAGAGCCTTTACATTTACAACTAGAGGTGCTAGATGTCGCCTTTTGTTTAATTCTCACTTGCGCCATCTATTATCCATTTTAGGACAAAAAAATTGCCCGCTGAGTAAGTCCGGATAGCGATGTCCAAATATTTGTATGGGATGCACTATCTGTACTAGTATAGTATTATATGATCTGAGGTATGACATACATATTTTAAGCAAAATTATTTGTATGTAAAACAGTATTATCCTGGTTATCAATGAATCGTGTTCAATTGACTGAAAATTCGTGGCGATGACTGGTGCAGTCAAATGAAATATTTGAAATAAGGCTATGTTGAGTGTCAGAGCAAATAAAAATGTTTATTTGTTATTAATTTATGTTATTCCATAAAGAAGAATAATTTTAAACTTGTACGTATTTTCTGTTTAATAGGTATTTTTTGGGTATTTTTTTCCTAACTAGATTAGAATATATTTATTATAGCATCAAATTATTTAAGAAAATTATTAAAATAAAAATCAATGTTTTTTTGAAGTATTTATTAAATTATTATTAAATACCGTTCTTTTATTAAATAAACACCTAACAGTATTTGTTTTACATTTTGACTTACTAGCAACTGCCTGCGGTTTCCCCTATTTGTATATTTCTATTTAGTCCTTCACCGCTAAATATGGCTCCGGGTTCTGCATACGTACAAAGTATAGCTTCATCCTACAATGTATAATTCTGCTTCAGCTTTTCTTATTTCTTACTTAAAGCAGCTGTTATAACTATATAATTCAGACACATATTAGTGTATAGGATATATGGATGTTACTTGGATTTGCTCAAATATATATTTAAATTTTTTTGAGCAAAATTATATTTATACCTATATTTTCCAATAGCTACAGATGCAGCGTATTTTTATATGTGTTGATTAATTTTACTTTGTTATAATTATGTGAATAGTAAGACTCGACAGTTTCCTTTTTTTATTACCTACATTTATAACATACATATTTTCAATGCGTCACACGTCTTTAAAATTGCTAAGCTTGATTTAAATGTGATGTCAGAAGCTGAGTTAACAAAAGTATATTAATAACATTTGAGTGGTTTTTGCTGGGAAAAAATAGCTGTTTTAGTTTTAGTACCTATCTTCCACAATATTATAAAAGCTAGCTGTTTGGGAATATAAAACTGTGAAGGGCATAGTTGGTGACGTCGAACCAAGCAACCGAAGAAATGTAAAAACGATTTTTGAACAGTTTTAATCTATTCTTTTCTATTTTTTTATAATTAATAATTTACAAACGTTTTTATATTTTCACAATTCTGTCACGACATAAACAATAAGTTAAAAATAATAACTAAACTTCATGCATATTTATAGCCCCCTGTATGTAAGCCCCTTGATATTCACGTCAGATGCGCGAAAAATGACAGATAAGACATACATCTCAAATATCCCCGAAAACAGGATATTAAAAAAAAAACTTAGTCTAACTTAGATTAGTAACATAACTCCACTGAAAATAATTTACGCTTAAAAGTTAAACAAAACATTTGACTTTGCAGCAGAATAGGATGATTACAATTATGAATACATATCCATAATAAATATTATACCTGTACAATTTGTTTTTGAATCAATGATGATGGGATAAACATCAAACATTGAGTTACATAATTATAGAAAATGTACATTAATCTGTGAACGTTTAGAAACTTAAATTAAGATATTATTTGTAGGTGTATTTGTAATACACTACTCACTAAAAACTTACCTATATAAGTTGTAATGTTCAAATTTTGTACTTTATCTGTACAATTGTAAATTAATTAATTTACAATATACTTAAGTAATTTCCATATTCTCTTACATACTCTATCATTATTCAAAGTTGGCAATAACACATAAGGATCGATATTTAAACTCAAGTTAGTCTAAGACCATTTAGATCTAAACAATAACGATAATATCAGTCAATAAGAAACGAAGAGAAAAGATATCAAATATAAATAACTTTAAACTTTATAGCCGTATTTGATAGATTTTCAATTCATTGTAATAGACGAAATTAAATAATATTAATCTATTTTATGAGCAATTTCCGCTAACTTTTTTTCTTCCTCGGTCATATCTTGATCGTCCCACCCCCATATTGGGTTTTCTGGATGATAATGATCGTCATTGTCTTTCTCAATTTCCTTATTGTAAGGATGGCTACCGTCGCCTGTTCTCGCGACTCGCTTCCGAATCATTTCTACTGACACTGTCTTGAGATCGTACGCTAAACCTATAAAACACATTTTATTTTACTTTAGTTTTGTACTAAACTACACAAACATATTTTATTTTATCCATGGTGTAAAACACAAAACTTTTATTTTATCTATAAATATTTAAAAATGTAAGTGTACTTTATGTATTTTCGTAATAAATTAAATAAAGGGAAAGCAGCGAATTTCATCATAATCTAAAATAAATGATAATTCTCATTTCATTCATTCATAGACCACTAGTAATAAAATATATATATATTGATGTATTATTGTTATTGATAAAATAAATGAAATAAAATCACAAATACACGCTATTTTGTTTACGGGATCACGCTAAGTCCATATTTTTTAACCTATTAGAATCTAATCCCTATTTTGCCATCAGTCAGAATATTGCCTTATTACGCGTCCATTATAAGAGTGTCTATAATAAGGAGGATTAGGTAAATTCTTTTCACATGCCTTAGCGAAAGCTACGACCTAAAGAGAAAAGACGGCACGTTTGGCTCAGTTTGTAGTGACCCTACTTGCTGTGCCAGCAGTCGCGGGTTCGAGTCCCGCTGGAGGCATTCATTTGTGTGATGAGCACGAATGTTTGTACTCCAGTCATGGGTTTATAATATGTATGTATTTAAAGTTATATATGTGTTGTGTATCAACTATCTAGAATCTATAACACAAGCCTCGTAGCCTACCATGGATCTAGATGGTGCTGTGTGTTAATGTCCCAAAAAAAAAAAGACTATATCGGAAACATAAAGCGAGAAGAGTAATTTCTTACCATATTTAGCGGCGAAATCAATCAAAGCTGTCGATAAATTTGTACGATAATTTCCAAGTTCAGCGGCTTTGTAGTCCCATGGAAATACATGGTGATAATTGTGCCAGCCCTCGCCGAAAGCGCCGATTGCTACCATCATATTATCAGTAGCTCCTATGTATCTGAAATAGCAATGCCACAAATATAAGTAAATGCCACAAATATATGTTCAATACACACGAACAATCTTTATAAATATAATTATTTTATTAGTGTATATATCACTGAACTCCTAAACGGCTGGACTGATTTTGATGTTTTTTTTTGTTTTTGTTATGTGTGTCAAACACACTGAGAGGTTCTTTGGATAGTTTAGATTCATAATTGGACTCGCTGCTGTTGGGTTCTAGGATTTTTTATTTTTATTAAAGTCAAGAATTCGAATTGCGGGCAGGACAACATTTGCTGGATCCGCTAGTTAAGATATATTTTCTGAATTGATTTTTGTACATTTTAATATTTCTACACACAATTTTGTGTACTGCTTTTATTTATCTATAGTTTTATATCAGACCAATAAAAAAGTATTTTATTGGTCTGAGACTTTTATATTATAGAACTGTAGATATATCTATTATTATGTTTATTTGCTTGAAAGCGCTTATCACTGGATCCAATTTGATTATATCTTTTTGAAGTAAAACTTCCTTACGCACGCTTGACTTGGGGGGTAAGCTGGTGAATGCATTACGAAAAAATGTACGTACGTTTGTTGCAATGGTAACCGTTGTTATTGTTTGACAAATGATATATTATATTCTTTCCTTAAATTATGTTTTATAAAAATATGATTGTAATGTGCCTAATATGCGTTATTTTTAGTAGGTATCTCACCAATCATAATTATTATAAACATAAATTGAATTTCATAAAGAGTAGTGTAGTATACTCCGAGTTCACTGGCTCGTCAACACCCGGTATACGTAAGTGACACATCCGCTCTCGCCCATAGAGTATGTAATCTTTTTACTATCCCCTATGGCTCACGCCGGACTGCCCTAACCGCTATACCGTAAGCACGAGACAGTGTAAACAACTATTACTAAAGTTATTATATTTACACAAACACTACATCTCTTTCTTATTGAAAACTTTATTAATCATCTACAATAGAATTTATTCAATGACACACTCAATGATATTTGTTCTTGACCATGCTCTAATTATCGTTCTTAGTCTCATCTCCTTGAACGGGTTTCCATTCGCCTTCTATTCTTTTTAAATGCAATATATTTCTTCTTAATATCTGCCCATTTTCTTCGTTTCGAATGGTTACGTCTCCCTGTTTTGCTTTTTCTACAACATGTGGTGTTGGGTTAAAATTCGGCGTTAGTTTATTTGTCTTAAACATTTCTTTAACATACACTTTGTCTCCTTCATTTAAATCTAGATCCCGTGCTCTCCTCCTATTATCCCCATATTCCTTTCCTTTTTCCTTTAGTATCTTATCCCGGTCTCTGATTTCAATGTCGTCTTCTTTATTATTTACATCCTGTAGACTTGGAATTGTATCTTTATTTTGTCTTCTGAAAAACAGTTCAGACGGTGTTTTCCCCGTAATAGAATGCGGTGTGGAATTATACATCATAAGGTATTCCCATAAAATTTCTTGTAAATCTCTCTTTTCAAGCTTACCAATTTTAAGACGTTTTAATATGTCACGGTTTTGCCTCTCTACTTCGCCATTTTGCTGAGGCCAGTAAGGAACTGTATTAAACAGCATTATGTTGCACTCCTTACAGAATTCCCTAAATCCCTCACTCACAAACTGTCGTCCATTATCTGCCGTGATAGATGAAGGATAGCCTAATCGACTAAATATTTCTTTTAATTTTTTAACTATCTGAGCACTAGTGATAGTTTTTGTAATTTTTATCTCTTTATATCGGCTATAGTAGTCAACTATAACAAGAAGATAATAATTACTAGGTAACGGCCCTAACAAGTCCATGGCTACATCCACCCAGGGTGCTTCTGGGAGTTCCCGACGCTTCATAGGAGCAGGTGGGCTCGGTAATCCAACTAAAGTACAGCTTTTGCAACTTTTTACCAAATTTTCAGCGTCTTTATCGATCCTTGGCCACCATACCTTACTCCTGAGACGCCCTTTCATAGCTACAATTCCTGGGTGTCCTTCGTGTGCTGCATCTAGAACTCTCTTACGGAGTTTAGATGGTATAACCAACCTATTACCTCTCAAGAGTATGCTACCGAAAAAACATAACTCATTTTCGAAAATTTTGTATCCCTTAATATTATCATCCCAGTCGTTATTATAAATACATTTTTTAACACAACGTATCTCTGGATCTTCCTCACAATGAGCTTCAATATCAGCCATGGAAACTGCACAAGGTCGTGCATTCTCTACAATATGATATACGTGGTCATCGTCCTTAGACTTCGCATTATGTGAGTATTTACACAACCGCGACAAGGAATCAGCTATGTTTAATTTGCCAGGCTTATATTTTATATTGTACCGATATGCCTGTAGTCTCAACACCCATCTTTCTATTCTCGCACATGGTTTTGATTTGACTCCGAATAAAACCTCCAAAGGTTTATGGTCAGTTATTAAATCGAAGTCTTTGCCGAATAGAAAAACATTAAAATGTTCTATAGCCCAAACCAATGCCAAAGCTTCCTTTTGGCTTTATCTTTCTTTATCTTTTCTCTTTCTTTATCTTATATTTATTTGGCTATATCTGCGCTCACAATTAGTTAATGTGCGATTCCCGTATGCGATGATTCTAGGTCCATTGGAATCAGTTTGTACCAAGACTGCACCTAAACCAACAGGACTCGCGTCGGCTATAACTTGGGTTTTATCATTGACATCATAGTATCCAAGAGTTTGGATTTTTGTAAGTGCCTCTTTCAAATGAATAAACGCCCGATCCTGTTCACCTGACCAGAACTCTTCAATATTTGCCTTTTTACCAAACTTCCGTCTTAATAGCTGTTTTAGTGGTTCTGTCATCGTTGCCAGATTTGGTATCCATTTATTTATGTAATTTACTAAACCTAAAAAACTCTGCAATTCTTCAATAGTTTTCGGAATTCTAAATTTGGTTATACTTTCGATGTATTTATTTAATGGTCTAACTCCTTCAGGTGTTAGTTCATGCCCCAGGAAATTCACCTTCTGAACCTTATACAAACATTTGGCTTCGTTTAATAAAACATTGTTTTCTTTTAGAACCTGTAGTACTTTTTGAAGACGTAAATCATGCTCCTGTTCAGTACGTCCGTATACTAATATATCATCTATAAAATTTATAGCTCCATCACATTTGAGAAGTATGTTTTCAAGGATTTTTTGGAATCACTCAGGCGCGCATGTAATACCAAACATTAAGCGTTTGTAACGAAAAAGACCCTTTGAGCTTATAAAAGTAGTAATATGTCTGGAATCTGGATGGAGTTCCACTTGATGGAATGCATTTTTTATATCCAATTTGGTAAAGTATTGGGCTTTTCTTATTTTTGGTAGTAGATGGTAATGGATGGTTCTCCCGCATAATTGCTACATTTGCACGTCGCATGTCTACACAAAGTCTCAATTCCCCGTTATCTTTTAATATAGGCACTATTGGTGATATCCATTTCGATGGTTCTCTAACTTCTTCTATAATGTCGCTATCTAGTAGTAGTTTCTGGGAATTATCAATGGGAATTTGTATCAAAACATTCTTAAACTTCGAAAATGGTTCGTTTCCCATATGGTTTACGCCTGGTCCAAGTTTCAGTACACCAAGCCGGATAGCACTGTCTTTGCCCAGTAGATTTCTTGACCCTCCTGCAATAACATAAATATTTGTGCGTTCTTGTTCTCGATTTATTTTTATAGTAGTTTCTATCAATCCAATAATTTCTAGTGGAGTTTTACTGCCATACGCCAAGAGTACTTTATCCGGTCTCTCCTTTTGATTAAAACATACAACTCCTTTTCCTTTTGTAATATTCCAAGTCTCGTCCGTGATTAGATTATATTTTGATCCAGAATCAATTAACATCTTTGTTTTTATACCTCCGACTTCACATTCTATATTCGCTTCATTGTCAATATTAAACACATAATCAACTCCCTCGTCAACTACGTTATTGACTTCTTTCTGTCTCCGAGACTGCTTTGTTGTTGGTTCTCCTCTCACATTACCGTCATCTACCTTCCTCTTCCGAGATTCTTGACTCTTGCAATATTGTCTGAAATGACCCAATTTTCCGCAACTATGACATTTCTTTCCTTTGGCAGGGCAGTTTGCATCATCCGAGGAGTGTTTGAAATTCCCACATCTACTACATCCTCTATTTTTATTTGTAAAAGTTCTATACCTCTTTTTGTTATTAACATCATTTTCGTCTTTTTTGAATGGAACTATAGCATTTACTTCTTGAGTTTTATTTTGCAATCCATATTCTTCCATTTGCCGATTTACAACTTCTAATGTATTAGCTTCCGTAATTTTCTTATCTAATGTTATACTGTCACCTATAGTCAAAATTCTTTTTCGCAAATCAACTGCTATACATTTTTCTGCAATTTGGTTAATTAAATGTCCTCAGGTTTATCAAATTGGCATTTTTCTGCTTGATTCCGTAATCTTATTAAAAATCTTTCAAATTTTTCTCCTTCTTCTTGTTTAATTAAACGAAATATATGTCTTTCATAGACTTTACTTTGCTTTGGACTGAAGTAATCGTTTAGTTTATCTATTGCAATTAAATATACGTCATTGCTATCGCTCGACTCTGCATTGGCTCCTGGTAAGTTGTAGAATATTTCCTGTAATGCCGACCCGCCAAGTAATAAAAGAGTCGCTCTTTTCTTTATCGGTGAGGTAATATCTGCTGCTTCTAGGTAAATATTTAGAGAACGTTTCCATTTCTCCCAGCGTTGCCCTAATGAAGCACTGTCACCTTCTAATTCAAGTCTCTCTAATGGCGGCAAGTTGTGTGACATCGTGAAGAATTATTGGGAAATCTGAAAATAATTTATTAGCTTTTGGAATTTTACTTCAATAATTGTACCTTTGTACCAAATATGAGCATTCTAATGAAGCATAATACAATTTATCCAATCTAATGGAGGTATCAAAATACCATTACTTTCCAATCTAATGGGGGTATCATAATACCACTTTTTCCAATTTAATGGAGGTACAGAATACCATTTCTTTCCAATTTAATGGGGGTACAGAGTACCATTTATTTCCAATTTAATGGGGGTACAGAGTACCATTTATTTCCAATTTAATGGGGGTACAGAGTACCATTTATTTCCAATTTAATGGAGGTATCAAACTAGCCTTTCTAATCAATTTAATGGAGGCATCGTAATACCATTATTTCCAATTTAATGGAGGTATCGAATTACCAGTATGTCCAATTTAATGGGGGCACTAAAGTACCATTTCTTCCTATTTTTTTACGAGTCAGTGAAGTGAATGTGCTGTGCACTATTGCTATTATTGCAATATACAATATACAAACAAACAAACACAATTAAATAAATATCAAAAATCGGTTAATGTGTCATATTCAATTTACCTATGTTTTTTGTTTACATCTCTAATTCTTTTAAATGTAATTAACACAAATACTATAAATAATAATTATAGAAAGTGTTGATCACTTCCAAAGTAAACCAACTGTACCTCCTAGAATAATTAAATTTAAACCAGTTCAGAATAGTTCAGGGAAATCGAACCCGAAATCTTTCCATATTAAAATAATTTTCTCACTACTTACATACTCATAGGTATATATATACTTTCTTTAACATTTGTGGAAGTGTATATTAAATATGCTTTTATCTAAATTCGAAACTAAGATTCCATTATCATTTTTTTCTTTTCTTTTTTTTTTGTAACACTTATACCTAGTATTTATTTCAGTATAGAAATTAATTTATATTTATTTTAGTTCTATAATTATCTTTTACGTATTAATAAAGTCCCCTATTAAACGGAATTTCATATTTACTACACTTACAAAATAATATATCGCTATACTTGATTGAACGATAATTTCCTTCAACACCTAATTTCTATTATTTATTTATTATTATTTTTGACACGTAAACCTCAGTTAACTTGATTTTCTATTTTTGCCGTGAAATGTTTTTAAAATCACACCAAAATATACCACACCAGAGAAGTACGAATTGGTTGTCATAGTAACCGTTGTTATTGTCAAAAACTATATATTATATGATATTTTTTCTGATGTTATTTTCAAATATTACTATTAATAATAATAATATAATTAAAGGTTACTATTAACTATAAATATAAATATTTATAAAAAACAAAACACTAAAAGCGACCCGCTAAAACAGACGTTTACGACAAACCAACAGCGGCGTGGACCCGACTCAGTACCACTCGATTTTTTTTTCACTAATTTTTTTACAATTACTTCTTATTAGATATGATAAATTATTTTATCATGTAATCTGACCTTTGTCCTCGTCGCCAATTGTAGTATACTCCGTATAACACACAGTTCACTGGCTCGTCAACACCCGGTATACGTAAGTGACACATCCGCTCTCGCCCATAGAGTATGTAATCTTTTTACTATCCCCTATGGCTCACGCCGGACTGCCCTAACCGCTATACCGTGAGCACGAGACAGTGTAAACAACTATTACTAAAGTTATTATATTTACACAAACACTACAAGTAGATACCGATAACCTACAGAAGTTTTACTTCTTGCGCGTGTACACATTTATGCACGCACTCTTTATTTTTTTGTATTTTACAGCCTATTTATTAAAGAAGATAAATATCTAACATCATGCAATTATGCATAATCAAACCATGCGGAACCGGGAGTAAAAGCCAATATCCAATTATGAACATACATAGACACACATATCTAGCTTATTCCATGTGTAAAGTGACAAAAACTATGCCATTTACATTTCATCATATTTTTTTAATTAAATTTAGTAAATTTAATAAATAAATTTAGTTAAAATTAGCAAACATAGTCAGGACCGCCCAAGCCATTATATTCGCTTCGATAGACCCCAAATCCTCGCGAAAGAAAATCGATATCGCCCTAGAATGATTCGGGAAGCCATAGAAATTAAAAAACATCCAAATTTCAATAGGGAAGATGGCTGGGTACTACCATCGTCGTGGGATCCTGTTATTGATATTGTAAAATCTAATAATAAATCTAAACACAACAGACAGTTAGATGTAGTAAGTTCTTACTGTGTAGATAAAAAATAGCAGTATTTCAAATTAGTATTTCAAATTAATATTTCTTATTTGCAAATGTAATTTATAATTAATTTTAATTTCCTAAAGTACATATAGATCAATAATGTAGCTTAAATAATTAATATTTTATTTTTCTTTATAGTTTAAATATAATAATAGCAACACTAAAAATATAGATTACTAAACAATAAAATTTTCTAAAAAATTGTAATAATTATTTTATATAATTATTATTATAAATAAGAGCTAAAATTATATAAATAATATTTCATATTTCAGGTATAAAATAATTAAAATTATAAAATGTTTAAATTAAAATTAACAAATATTGTAAGGTGCCTATTTTCAAAATTTGAATTCATTTTGTTATTTGTGGGTAGGCTGTCTGTAACAACTGTATAATGCCTTTGAGACATCTAAGTTCTAACACCTTAGTCTCTCCCGTGACCATGATTGCTGTAAAGCAATCGAAACGTCGGGAATCAAAAATCAAAATAAATCCGCGAAAAAATCCGAAAAGATAGTTTTATTTAAATGTCTAATATTCGCGTAAATCTAAGAAAATATTAATAAATAAATTTAGTATGCTTATATTATTGAGAGCAAATTATTAAGGTAGCAAGATCATTAAACTCAACATGAGTTTCAAATTTACGAAGCAAATCACTTTACACATAGTGAAAGGTGAAAGTAAAGGACACATTTATCTGATTGCGGTTAAGTAGAATCAGAGTAGAGCAATAAAATTAAATCAAAGATAATTGTACACTGACAACTTTTTACCATAATCAATACGTTAATTTGATTTAAATATAAAAAATGTAGAATAAATAGCTCGAGATTTCTAAACTACTAGTGACTTATACTCGTTTCGCTCCGGTCCGTCCGTTTTGTTCAGTTTCATGTTATGATTTTTTTCCGCGGAACCCTGATAACCTTTTTCATAAAATAAGAGTAGCCTAAGTTACTCCTTGTAACATCAGCTATCTGCCAGTGAAAGTCCTATCAAAATTGGTTGAACCGTTTCGGACATTAGCCGGAAAAAACAAATAAACAGCTGGACAGACAAAAATAAAAAAAAGTGAGAGAGAGTGAGAGATGGGGGGGGGGGGGGGGTCTTCTCTGATGGCAGAGTGGACCATGAAGTAACCCCATGGTTGTTGTGGTCTGCTTCGGCAGACCTACCGTCGGGGCGTTGTGGTTGAATGAGTAAGCGATCCTGCGACGCCCCATTAATACGGGGGAGGTTCCGTTGGGTTTAAGTGGGTATTACTGGCTTTGCCGGTAAGTAACACACTTCGTGCCTAAATGCGTTTCCCAATGTTAAAAAAATGTACATCTTCCGTACTGCTGATTGGTATGAAGTGCATACCTACGTTTATAAATTAGTTACGAGTACAATTAGTTGTAGTTATATAAAATTATAGTTAATTTCTATATTTCAATATGATAATTGATAGTATAGAGTACTCGTAAGTTTCAAATACAATAATTTTTTTCTTAATCTTAGCTGAAATTAGAATCTAAAAACTTCAATTAGACTTTTCATAACGAAAATTGAGTTTGATATAACCCTCAAGGTACGTAAAGCCAGCCATTAACATCCAGAAATAATCGAATAACTTCGATAAAAATGATTTATACCCGTGAAAGTTGAACACGTTTTACTTTATTAACATCGCATAGAATGAAAAATAAAGATGGGGATTGAACATAAAATTTAAACTAAGATTTTTATACAACATATAACGTAAAAGTTTAAATGTGTATAAGAATAATGAAAAAAATACATTTAAGTATGTGATATTTTAATTTTAATAATAAATATTTTATATTTATATTTGTTTATATTAAAAAAATCCGGAAAGATAGCTTTATTTAAAATGTCAAATATTCGAGTAAATCTATGAAAATATTAATGATTTAAAAAAAATACTCACTTGTCATAAGGCCGGTTGCCCCATATGTGAGCAGCAGAGTTTACTAGCCAGGTAAAATGCAGGCTGATTGTATACCGCATAATGGAGGCCACATACCACGAAGACCAGGGGTTCTCATTCCATAACACCACAGGAATCCACGTAGGTAGAATGAAGCAAAGCAACGGCATCACCACCAAAAATGCTCTGAAATAATAGTATATCTAATATAGAATTTTAAATCAGTGCAAACCTTTTTACCCGACTGCCAAGGAAGGTTTTTTTTTTCGCGCGTATCTTGTATATATGTATGTAATATTATTTATTACCTCATATCACCAGAACTGCTAAATGGATTTACATATTTGAGGTATCGTTAGACTCGTCTTAGCACTCCGAGTGTTCTCAGATAGGTGAAGTTAAAAAAAACCAAACACGGCGGCTATGCGACGCCTTTGGACTTGGCGGAAATAAATTTTTTTTTCGAATGCTGCAATATAGTTATCAAATTAAAGGGCTCACAATGATTTCAAAAACGTATATCATGATTATCATAATTGTAATACTAAAAAATAATACAATGACAAAAAAAATTTTTTCGAGTCCTTACTAAACCTTACTAATATTATAATGCGAAAGTAACTCTATCTGTTTGTCTGTTAAGCTATCACGCCCAAACCACTAAAGCGATTTTGATGAAATTTGGTACAGAGACAGATTAGCTAGAGTTTGGGAGAAGGGTATAGGCTATATAAAACTGACTACTTTATGCCAGCGAGTATATATATATATACACGGGCACACGCAATTTAGGCATTAGGTGACATTGCTTTTTTTTCTATTATGTAGAGTACACACGTCTATAAATGGTAAATTCATATTTAATGCTATAATATAAGCAGATTGTTTCAAATACAACACTTTCCCGTGAATTTAACAATTCGAAATTAATACATAACAATTATCTTGCACTGGCCAAGAACGTTCTTAGAAAATATAGAATATTTTTATCAGGCGAAACCAGGAGATGGAAAAATAATTTAAGTAATAAATTTAGAAATCGTCGTTTACGCATATTATAATACTAGCCAAGCAATTACCTACCAGTAAACAACAGAATGGGTACTTCCTGTTGGCAGTTCATTGTTACGTTAAAGATAGTTTATTGTGATAGCAATTTTTTATACTAAGAAGCAGCAGATTTAAAAATAAATATTAATATATAAGAAATAATATAATATGTATATCTATACAAATAAATAATGAAGTGTCTGTTTGTAATGTCAAAATAACAGCTTATTACAAAACGCATATAAAATTTTATACCGTACTTAGTATAAGAAAAAACATTTTTTTAAATTTTTGTCTGTCTGTCTGTTTGTTCCGGCTAATCTCCGATCTGACTCTAGTTCTGAAGGTACTATCACTGGCAAATAGCTGATGTTATAAGGAGTAACTTAGGCTACTTTTATTTTAGAAAAAGAATTAGGGTTTCGCGCAAAATAATATAAACCCATAAAATTGTAGACAAAATCTGCGTACCTAAGGACGCAACCGAGCGAAGCGAGGGTAAGTCGCTAGTTGATATCTATAAGCATTTTTATTGGAATAGTAGAAAAAATATAAACAAAAATTGATATCAAAGCTGTAAATAGAAAAAAAATGTTCTTTCTGATATTAAAATCATGATGAATGATGCCTCAATATCAAAGAATAAATATCTCGTAAGTATTCGATTCGACATTAAATTTACTTAGGGCTGGTTTTTTGCGGCATTTACCTACTGAAGTTGTATAGCATGAGTGATAAAGATATTGGGTGGATTTATAGAAAAGGTCCTATTAAGCCACCAAGTTTAAACTTATTTGAATTATTGTGTATCCTATAACTTATTGAGTAATCCTATATGTTTTATGATCGCAACATTTTTTTTCCGTAATCTTTTAACTATAACTATGACCTATGTAACAGTTAATCACACGTAAATATAAAATTAAAGTATTGTCATCATTTATTATGTGTACAATACGAATGGTACAAATAATCTTAAATTAAAAATTCATTTTCTCGCTTGAATCTTCTAATCTGCCGAACGATTGAATCTCAAGGACTGACTTTCAATGACAGGTACACATAATTTAGAAGCTGGCTAGCGTTTATAGGAAACGAAAGACCGAATCAATACAGAATTTATATGAAATCTTAAAAAACTTTATTTAATAATTCTGCGAGTAAAAGAAACCGTAGTTGTAGTTCTTGAAAAACTAATTGAAGCGGATTCACACCTGCTCGGGTCTCGTTCTTTAGAGGTTTACATGCGCAAATGTTAAAACAATATAGGTACGTTCTACAAATGATATTTATTATTTTTAGATAATATTACTGGGTTAAATATAATCTAATAATTCCAAAACATATTTGATATTCTACCATTCAAGCCGTCGCGTCGCGTCGCACAGGTTACTAAAACAGTGTTTTTTAATGAATAGGTATTTTATGTATTCAGCCCTTTTTAACGTCCCACTGTTGGGCACGGTCGTCCCGGCTTCAATACCAGGGGAATTAGGCCATGGTCCACCAAACTGGCCAAGTGCCTAAACATTACATTCGTTTATCTATACAGGTAAATTTCGCGACAAGCTTTTATATTATATAAAAAATTGTGTAATATAATAAATTCTTGGGTTTGATTTAATTTAAAGTATATTCTTTTTTTTTGAAACATTTTAATAAAAGCTTATATTGAAAAATGTTATTTACTATTAATTTATTTTTCATTTTTTTATTTTCATTCGTATTCTTCTCAGCAAACCCTTTCATTCGATATCCATTTCACGGGGGTGCATAAAAAACATCTTTGCGAGTCCGCCATATTGGATTTAGAATGACGCTTACTCAAATTTAACTTACAAAATTTGATTACAACCGAGACAGGTGAAACTAAATAAAAGTTTATAATAATAAATCACCATTTTGCGACGTTCGCCATATTGGAATAACAGTGACGTCACTTTATTCATTGTATTACGCTTTTCAAGCTCTTTCATTTAATACCCCTAACCTAACCTATACCCCCCTATCATAGGGGTTAATGTGGAAATTATAAGTCGCCATTTTGCGGCGGCCACCATATTGGATTTACAGTGACGTCACGTTGCTTATTGGGTTTCGCTCCACAAGCACTTTCATTTAACGCCCATATCATAAGGGTCACTATGGAAGTGATAATAACTTCTGCCATGTTGGATTAGAAATAACGGCATTTAGGTAATCGTACATTGTATCGGGAACCAAATTAGTATGCAATATTTCAGCTCAATCGGACACTGGGAAATGGGTCAAATTTAACTCGCAAGATTCCATTACACAGACCGGGGACAGGTGAAACTAAATAAAAGCTTCTAAAAGAATAAATAATATATTTAGAGATATAGTTTCGACCGAATATCCTGCTGCCTGACGTCAGTCAATAGTTTAGTAAGAACGTCTACGTGACTTACTGCACAAATACTTTATCGCAAATCGCAATACACTATTTAGATCGAAACTTTACGAAATAATAACATTATGCAAATCACTTTGAAGCGACTACGTACGACAAAATTATTTGAAATTTTTGTAATATTATTGAACTAGCGACTCACCTTTGCTCCGCTCGTGTTCAGCCCTAAATATATTTTAACTGTTAGTATAGATTTCGCAAAGATGAAATATTTTCCCACAGTAAAAAGTATTCTTGACACATGTTGACCCGGTTAACCAGCTATCATCATTGCAAATTTCAACAAAATCCCTCCAGTGGTATTTCCATGATGCGGTCACAGACAGGCAGACAGGCAGACAGATAGATAGACAGACAAAAATTCTAAAAGCTGTAGATTCGGCATCTGAATCCATAATAATATCTATTTTAATAATATTTTCCAAAAAAATATTTAATGTACAGATTCGGCTTAGATACAATTTTATTATATGTATAGATTCATTAAAAATTGTATCTATTTTTTACTGAGAGAGAGAGAGTAACAGCTTTCTTGAACATTTTTTTTTAATTATAGTTAATTAGAATTTGTGCCTTTTTTTATTGATTGGTTTTACGCTTACATAAACATCAAACACTCAAAGCTAGTTTAATCCAATTAGTTTATAGATTTTCTTATAATAAATTTGATGTTAACATCAGATGAGTGAAGAAAGACGTTACTTCAGATCTTTTACTTTTAATAATATTACACTACCTATATGAAATAGCGTATTAACTGCTTGTGGACTAAGTTGAAAAACATCACGAGCGGAACCGCACCTTCGAGTAGATTCGATTCATGACTATTAATTACGTTAGTAAAATTAGAGAGATAAAAATTAATTAACAGGAAACTAAAGTTTTATTACATGTCTTAATTATAAATAATCTCACTTTATAAAGTGAAAGTAAAAAAAATGTAACGGTATAAAATAATATTAATAAAGCTTATTGATATATGTAGCTCTTTCTATATTTTTTATGAGCTAGCGTATAAATTGTAGTAGAAAAATATAAAGTAGTAGAAATAATAAATATAAATTATTTGTTATTTACTTTTTCTGGAACATAACGATGGGGTCTTTCTCAAGATCGGACATGTCGACTGAAGCACCTTTTTCGAACACTTCTTTATGTTTTCTCACCATTAGCCAGCCTATGTGAGAAAAGAAAAAGCCACGACGAGCGTTGTGTGGATCTGCATCTGTCTCCGTGAATTTGTGATGTACCCTATTAAAAAAAAATGTATTAGAAATCTGGATATTTTGCAACGTGACGTTTCTTATTTCGGAAGTCATAAGTTACATTTCTATTTCGAGAAATATTTTTTTCCTATTCAGGTGTATTAATGTCAACGCGAATTATCACGGAACAGAAACAAGGACATCTAATAAAAAGAGAAATTACTCACTTCCTTTCATGGTTCTTAGAACTAATATAACCAAATTCCTTCTGATCAGCTATTAACTACTCAGTTTTTATATTTAAAAACACTTCAAATATTAAAGTGAAGCTATTGCGATACTATGATCACTTATTGAATTAAATATTAGCCTTTAAAAGTTCAAGATCATTCTAAAGGGATTACAATAACTATGCTCATGACCAAAAGGTTAAATGAACACAGTTTATTTGCTGGTGCTGTAACGAATTGATTAAGAAAATAACGACCCGATATCATATTAAGGAACACTCACTAATCCTAACCGTCCGTTCAAATGTTTATAGCATAAAAAATCTAACAGATTATGGTGAAATTGGCTCTTACTTGATTAATGCGATGGCAAAAAAAAAATTGTGGAACTTAATTTTTTCGTGAAGTCCTTAAGCTGCTGAATGTTGTCAGGAATTAGGAAGTAAAACCAAGTATGCAATGTGTCAATATAACTATAATAATTTACAATTTAAATATCGATCATCCTGTGTATTATAGATATACCCCTTAGAAATTCATATTTTCTCGCTATAACTTACGGCTTAGTGCGTACATGGTATTCGAATACATAATCTAAAATGAAATATTACTTTTCGCTCACTATGTTCTTAAAGAGACAATGTTTTAGTGCGTAGTGACGGCTCATGTTTAGAAAGCTTATGAAAGGTGCTTTTAATTTAGGGTTGGCACAATTATTTATTTATTTATGTACCATAAACAATATACATATAAACAGAAAACAGATACCTTGTGTACAAAGGATGACTTATCTCTTTAAGGGATCTCTACATGAAACCTTCGAGCGTGAGAAAAAAGAATAATGTGATGCGGTGCAGGTACAAACTACAAACTTCAATATAAATATACATTACAAACATACGTACATGCATGCATACCAGTGGCGAAGGGTGAAATTTTAGCAGAGGTGAGCCGTTCCAAAAAAAAAAAAACAGACAAGAAACATTGATAGTGGAGTGCCTGGAGGGTTAAAAACATGAAAACCTCGGATTTTAGTTACAGAGAATGAAATTTAATAATTCAAACAGATATGTTTAGCTTATAATATATATAAAAAAGTTTACCTACAAAAAATTGTGATCATTTGAAAAAAAAAAATAGATATTGCAATATACATGGTGGTTTTTCGAGACGAGACAGTAAGGGCAGGTACTTTAACTGTTATAGTTACAGGAAAACGTTCCTAGGAGACCATAACTTTTTGAGATATTCTGAACTGCATAATAATAAGAAATAATAATAATAATAAGAAAAATAAAAATAATAATAAGAAAAAATAATAATAATAAGAAATGTAATTGTGAAGATATAGTTTTTCCTAATAAGACTATTATGTTTTTTTTAATGTATGTAAAATATTCTAGCAAAATGCATTACATACACTTAATAAAATAAGAAAACCTTAGATAATGTTAATAACGTCAGCTATGAAAAATCATTACGCATCACTTAATAAGTGAAAGTACGGAAATTTGATTTAAGAACGCATTACTTTATTTTTGTTTATTATGAGTATATTTTAAAACCTGAGTATACTTTTTTGGGATTTAAATATTCTTTTTTTGTTAATTTTATCATATTATCATTCAAAATAATGACATTGCTATTTGCTCGCCTTGCTTGTCAAATTAGGGACGTTTTGTAATTTCTGACCAATCACAAGCAGAATAAGACGTTGAAAAGCAGCTTATCGAGCAACAGAAATTTGATTAGTGCGCATGCGTAAAATGCTAAAAATAAATGAAGTCACGTGACAATGTTCAATCCAAAAGTATGAACGAAAGATAATTTAGTATGAACACGATAAACTAAAATACAACGTCTTATCGTCGCATTTCTATGAAGAAACGTCTAAGCAATTTGGAGCGCAAATACATCTTGGCGCTCAAATATGATTTTTTGAAGCTTATGATTTTTTGTAAACTTTATATTATTATTTTCAGAAATGGACGTAGTAATAATAATTTGATTTTTCAATTACTAATTATGTTGATTTAAAAATATATATATTTATAATGAATGGTGTTTTATTGGATCGGTAAAAGGTAAGACGGTGGGAATCGTCGTCGTGTCTGAACCCTTCGCCACTGAGGTATACATACATACATACATGCATACATACACGCATACACACACTTACTTCAAAAAATATATTATATAATAAGGAAATTATGTGGATTGTCGAGTGACTTAGATAGAATTATTGTGATTTTCTTAACATTGTTCTATGGATTTTTAAAGTTCTTTGTTAAGTTTACTATAGATTGTTATTTAGCAAATTTCTTAATAATAAATATACAAAAAAAAAATATTACTAAGAAATTTGCTAAATAATAAGTTATATATTTTTATTATATACTTATTATTTTATAAAGTATATTAAAAAACAAATTACCTGTGATCGCGAACCCATTCATATATATGATTTTGAAAGGCCATTGTTTGCATGATGGCCAAGAACAGTCTGAGTGGCCATCGAGCTTTATATGCTCGATGCGCCCAAAGTCTATGTGCACCCGCTGTTACACCCATCGCTGACATTGCTGCGAATAGCAAAGCTGAAAAAAATACATTATCAATTAACACAAAGTTATGACTAACTTGACTCTGACTGGCACTTACTACCCGAAGACTGCTAAGAGATATAGGTAATAATATTAGTTTATTACGTAAAATTTTCCTATACCATTTTAAAAAATCTTAGTTCTGTGTCTAATGTCTATGCATCTTAAAACAATTAATTTAATTACCAACTTACCAAATAGAAGAGTAAGTGTCTTCGTTCTGCCAGTCAGTAATAAGTAAACTCCATATAATGCAGCTGCGTGTAGATAAACAAAAGCTAGCACGTTTCTCCACACTATTTGCCATCTAAAAGCACACAATTTATTATTAATTTTCATTTGTAGTTAGTTATTATTGAAAATTGGTAATGTTGCCCGTGGCTCCATACGTGTAGTTTATTTATGGGTAATTGCTATTGTTCTTTATGTTTATGAAGTTTAATGGCGTCCCGTTCTTTTTTATCGAAATCGACATCGAAGCATGCTTGGAAAAGTTTTTAATTTCCAAACAAAACTGTGGTTGCCAAAGGAATAAAGAATTCATGTATATTTATGTAAGATAAGAGTAAAACTATTTAGGAAAGGCGACAGCCTATACATAAGAATGAATATTACAAATTGTCAAGACTTTCACTATTTTTAAACAATAAAAAAAAAACTTTTCGGTGTTTAAGTTGAATGATGATTTTTAGAATTATTAAACATTTTCGTTCGAACTTTTCATGACAATAAACGAAAGAAAATAAAAAAAGCTCTTATAAAACCGTTTGTAGGAGCTAAATGAGTATTAGTTTATTGAAATATTAAGATGGAAATACATAAAAAAATATAGCAAATTTTGAAAGAGGCCTACGTCAAAGGGAAATTGATTATAACCTGAACTTACACCGTACTTTAAAGTGTATTTTTTAGAAATTGCAATATTATCTTGCAAGTCTTGTAATTAGTTATTCAAATGATTTAAATGATGAATGGATGGGAGGTAGAATCATATTATATGTATAGTGTTATATTTTTCATTATTAGATATTACTTACTCGTAGTCTCTTCTTTTGCCTTGTATCCTAGTAGGGACCTCGCTATCGGTCTTGATATGTGCTGTAGTGGTGCTTGTAAATGTCAATGCAGTCATTTTGCTAAGTTTTCTTTCTCTGTGAAATTATAGATTACACATTAATTTATTTACTTTATATTTGCTTAAACTATCATTAACTATTAATGTTACTTTATGCTAACGTTACTTTATGTTATACATAATTAATTATATGTTGTTGTATGTTGGGACATTACTTAAATTATTGTTCCAAACCAATTTTGATGATTTATACATCGTTAGATTCGTGTCGGGTAGCTTATATCAATGTTAATTAGGTACACAACTTTTTTTTTTTTATAAGATTCAGTGACAAACGAGCAGACAGACCACCTGATGGAAAGCAGTACCTGTCGCCCATAACACCTACAGTTCATGCACTTAGGTTTTAGGTAACAAAAATACAGAGCCGCAGGTGCGTTGTCACTGTGAGGACTAAGATGATATGCCTCTTGCCTGTAATTGCGCTGGCTACCTTATCCTTCAAACCGGAACACAACAATGCAATCATTGTTGCTTGGCGGCAGAAATAGATAAGGCGGTGGTACCCATCCAGTCGGACTCCTCAGGCTTGACAGAGTCCTACCACCAGTAAAACTAATTATAAGTGAAAAAGTTTGTATGTGTGTGTATGTAAGTTTGTTACTCCTTCACTTTAAAACGGATTTGGATGGATCTGGATGGAATTTAATACATAGACTATGACCATTTACTAAGTATGATTGTTTTTTTTAAGTTGGTTTTTATTTCTTATTTTACACGTTTTTATTTTACCTTTTTTAGTGTAGACATAGTAGTAGAAAAATAAGAGGAAAGTATTTTAAAAATACAGTAGGCGAAAAATCAATCATCCCCAATTTTGTATACTTAATAATACGGAATAAACCTCTTTCGAACAAAAAAAGAATTTTGCAAATATAGGACGGAGTTATGCCCAGACATACATAAAAAATATAAACATCCGAAATGAGAACCTCTTCCTTTTTTGAAGTAGGTAAAAAAATACAAATCTCGCAAAGCAGTTTTTCTACGGCAAAAAGTTTTGAGATCTAACCTAGTATATGGAAGCATCTATCCAACAACTTTATTAAATTATTACCTAAATGACTTGGGCATTGTACACGGGAAATAACAGTTTTTTTTCTAATATTAGCATTCTGAGCGCATTATTTGTTTGTGTATGCATATGATAGACCCGCTAGACTCTGTAACTTTAAAAAAATTATCTATGAACATGCTCAGGAATAAGATTTATACAAAGCAAAACACCGTTTCAAAGTCGGCCTAGCCGTTTCCGACAAAAATGATAACAGACACAATTCTTACCCCAAAGTTTTCGGGCCTATATTTTGTACACAATAGGTTACAGTCATTGCTTTTAAAATATATTTTATACACAAATTTCGCTTTTTTTACTATTTTATTGTATGCATGGATACTATATTACTATAATAACATGGGTAAACAAACTAGGAAACAATATGTTATAATCCACTTTCTAAAAGAGTGAAAAAGTTTTCCATGTGGAATTTAAGATGTCTATTTTTTTTACTTACACATTCACTTATAAGCAACAATACATAATTATAAAAAATATAAGATTTTCCGTTCAAAATGTACGTTTTTCAAAATTAGATTTTTCTAATTTTGTAGGGTATATATTTCTTATATCAGACCTCGCACCATTATACAAGACAGCACGGGTTAAATAAATGACATGATAGGTATATCACGGTTAGTGTTAATTTGAAAAAGGCTAATCGGGTAAAGCTTGGACAGATTGCTAGTTGTAAATATTGCGATTAGCAATTATAAAAATAATTGCTAATCGCAATATCGAATATATGCATAAGATGTAGACTTGCAATATTTTATCGTTAACTCTCTATTTTAATATAAAAATGATTGTTAACCGTAAGAAGTTATCTTATAACCCACTTATTTTGAAGTTATACTGTACCTTGTGCGCATTACATACTTATACATTATTTTGGACAGACGCGAGATATCAGTGCAAGAATAACGGGACGGTTTTTACACTTACAATATAATTGTACAAATCTGTGACGAGAAGCTTGTTGATTTTGTAAGCTATCATTATAGTGAGGTAACGTGAATTTTTAGTTTTGATTCAATTCAATTCTTTAGTTTTGTGGCTTCTAGGAGTGCCTTTGGATATATTTTGATTCTGTAACGCTATTAACTTTGACTGTCAACGTCAGGTTGAAAGTACCGTTTCCGTCGCCTTTCATGCGATATTAAAAAAAACTGAAGTAATGAAATGATAAATTAAAAACTGACAATTATACCTTTTTTTAGGAACCAGAGGTGAAATTTAAATAAAAAAAAAACAATTACGACCATTTACATACATTTACACTTTATTAGAAATTTAAACAAATACAGTTACAAGAATAAAAGAGTTCTAACGTATTAATAATTTAAAGAAATACCAATCTAAGTTACAAAAATAGGCAGGTTGACTTCTCAAACGGACATGGGTTCTTCTTAACAGTTAACAGTACACGAAATTCGTCCAGAATGAAGCGCGCACAGGCTTATATAAACTCGCCAACACCACCACTACTTGTATCTCTTCCATGATGACGTTTCCTCACTATTCTTTTAACACTATAGAATATAAATGTACTTGAGTGACCTCGGATCTCTCTAAATGCACTTCACGTTACCTAGGTACCCTATAATTCAACGTGAAGGTTAATAAATTAATAAATAGAAAGGATTTTCAAAAAAAAAGGTTTTATAAGTTTATATTCTTCTTTTTAGCGCGTTAAAATAAAAGCTTATTAGCTTATTTAAAACAAAATTAGATACATTAATTTACAGTTTACTATAAAATAAATTATCTATTTTTTAATTTACACATCTAGGGGTTTACACTGTACAAGTCATGTTGTTGGTTCATTACTTAAATTAACTTTCAACTGATCATAATTAAATGTGTATAGGGACGTTCTTCTTTTTCACCGACAATGATATATCTCCTCCGAGAAAAAAATCATTATTAGTCCAAAATATTCAGTTTCGCAGGCAGTGGTAGCCAGTGGTAACGCGTTCGCTTGGAAAACCGAGTGAAGCGGGATCAAATCCCGGGTCTCGCACCTCTTAAATTTTTCATGTGCGAATCATTTTCTAACTTGTTTACCACTTGCCTTACGGTGAAGGAAAACATCGTGAGGAAACCTGCATGTCTGGGAGAACCTAGCAAGTTTTCGAAAGACATGTGAAGTCCCGCCAACCCGCACTTGGCCAGCGCGGTAGACTATGGCCTGATTCCCCTCGTATTGAAGGGAGGTCCGTGCCCAGCAGTGGGACGTTAAAAAGGGCTGAATACAAATTCAGTTTCGCAATTTTTTTTTCCACAAAAGTTCTTTTGACAATACGGCCATTAAAATAATCTTAAACTTCCGTTTTTATTATTACTGCTTTTTACAAAATAATTGTGACATACTATTCGTAACTTGCGACGGAGGTGTTTTACATACAAATAAATTGTGTCCCTATGCGCTGGGTAATGTTACAAAACGCTGTCGCGCAAAAAATCGTATAGAATCGTTGTCTGGCGATTTGCAAGTAGGTATTATTAAAATTACTCATTAAATACGTGATTAAAATTTCATATTACCAAAAGTATATTTTTGGGAATTTTAATAAATTATTTTTCGAGAGGTCTGGTAATACTTTCGTGAAGACAGGATAAAATAGCCTGAAAAAGTTCCAGAAGTGAAACGTAAAGGTTTGGAAAAGTCAGTTAAGGATATGACAGCAAGAGAATACAAAGAAATGAAAAGAAAATGGCAAGTTAGAAATAAGAAGAGAAGAGAACAAAAGACTGCGTATATACATTTTCGCGTTTGAAACTTTAAGGAGTTGCTTCGTCTGGAGCCAATCCTAGATGGAGAATCAGGTAATAATTACTATAATAAAAAATCATTGTCATCGGAACTGGACCAACATGTAAAATGTTAACTCTGTACAGACAAAAATTCTAAAAACTATATATTCGCCCTCTGTATCGATAATAATATCTATTTCAATAAGATTTTCCAAAAAATATTTAATGTACAGATTCGGCTCAGTTAGAATTTTATTATTTTATATGTATAGATTGACGCTACTGTCACGGGTTTAAGTGTTCGATCATAGCGTAGTTTAAATGGGTAATTGTTGATGATATTATGTTTGTCTTACAAATATTGATCCTACTTTAAATATTTCGTTTGCTATGGTTATCATTTAATTAGGTATATATTCTTGCATTAGGCATTAAAATGATTTAATATTAATTTACTAGAAACAGTGTAACGCATAGATAAAATGAGTCAACTTTGCCCTTGAGTATAAATAAACATTATAAATAAACAATTCACCAATAGTTCCCCTCCACGTGCCACGTGGTAGTCTCTTCATAACTCATATATTATACACACAAAACACATAACTCCTCTCACTCTCATTCACTTATAATTCTTTGCTTCAAAAATACCTTATAAAGATCAAAAAAGAAATTATAAACGACAAATATATTAACGTTGAAAAAACTTATTGGAATTCGACATGAGACCGCTACGATTCGGATTCGGAGGAGCGGGATGACAAGATAATGTTCTATCGTGAGTGAGAAGTATAGTGTGATAAATGCTCAAGGTATTTAAGCGCTAGAACAGTTTTTAATTCACTATAAATTAATTAAACAACCAATCAAAAAATTAAATTCGCTACCTAACTGAAGAAATACTTCTAGGCTTCCTGACAAAAGAAAAACCTTACAAAAATAGTGAACTGTTTCTGAGATAAATAGCAATATATACGCAAAACATGTATTTTTCAAAAAAATATATTCTCGAATCGTGTTTTTAAATTTGGCAAATCAAGAGGATTGCCATTAAAATGATGGCAATTAAAAGAACGAGGTATCATTTCCCTAAATATCAGAGAGGTAACTTTCAGAGATTCTAAGATAAATAACGATATCTAGATACAAAATTGCCCTATTCACACTTGCCACATAAAAAATGCGCCAATTACACTACCTTACCGGTGGCGTGGAAACGTGTGCATAGTATAGGGAATAAAACTTTAGTAAATTTTAGAATCGCTTTTTTTCAAAAACAGTGAATTTTAGGGGGAAAAGTGGAAGAACAATTTTTGTAGACAATTGCACGATCTACAACATTTGTCTGAACTATTTTTATCATAAAACAAACCGTTTCGGTAAAAACCCAAAAACTCATTTTCGCGAATTTTGTTCATATAAATTTTCAGTTTCTTGGGAATTTATGCAAGCGTGATTATCTATTTTGACCAGATCAAGTAATTATCCTAGACGCGACAATGTACTTATCTCGTATTTAATTAAAGTTTTCTTTAATATTTTACATACAATAGGAAATTAATTACATACAATAGGAAAAGTTTGAATAATTTCCACACGTTTTTATTAAAATAAAATTGTACCTGTAACCTTTAGCGTATATATGTATGTATGTATCTACATGCATACGGTTTTGCAGTATAACATACAGTTTATGTACAGTATATTTTTAACATACAGTATTTGACCAATTATTGCCATTAATTCAATTAAATAAATAAATAAACACACAGTCTTGTATTGTGGATACCAGATAATTGATACACTACATATAGATGTATAACTTTAAATAACTACATATCTATATAAATAATGAAAATGAATGTTGGTAAGCGCACAACTCAAGAATGGTTGGACCAATCCGGCTAATTTTTTTGTATGTTCTTTAAGCGAAGGTGAGCTGCTAGTTATAAATATAAATATCCATGACTGGAATACAAACAGTCGTGCTCATCTCACTTATGAATGCCCCGCGACAGCTGGCACAGCAAGTAGGGTTACTACAAAGTGAGCCAAACATGAATTTAAAAACTGAACCAAATTATACCGTATCGTTTAAATAATATAATTTTATCTAAAATTTGTGTCTAAATTAGTTTTATATTTAACGATTTCCGAGTCATTGGAGCATAAATATTTAATTAACTGTAATAATATGTGTACTGTATAGACGTAGTAAATATAAATCTACTCACTAGATTAAAGCCGCATTAAAATAAATGAATAATTATCTATTTTTGTGACTTTAAAAGAAAACGTTTCTTTATTCCGGGTCTGGCAGGTTTAGGTTAGATTAATTAATTATATAAAAATATGCATAAAAATAATTTTTAATTGAATTAAATGTACTTATAACACATATACATATATTTAAACGAATTGGCACGCGAATTCTAAATATATCCAATTTAATTAGATTCGACGAATAATCCAAAGGCCTCGCCGGTGTAATTTTTTTCATAACATAACAATTATCTTTTATTTTAACTGAATTGCTCAAAAAATTGTTAATTTTATTACAAACTAGCGACTCACCCACGCTCCTCTCGGGTTCCTCCCTACTTACGTTTTAACGTTTAGTACAGATTTCTCAGAGATGAGATATTTTCCCACAGTAAAAAGTATCCTATACATATGTTAATTCGGATAGCCAGCTATCATAGTACCAAATTTAATTAAAATCCCTCCAGTGGGTTTTCCGTGATGCGGTAATAGACAGACAGACAAAAATTCTAAACACTATAGATTCGGCTTCTGTATCGATAATAATGTCTATTTCAATAAGGTTTTACAAAAAATATTTAAAATACAGATTCGGCTTAGTTACAATTTTATTATATTATGTATAGACTGGCGACTCACCCTCGCTCTGCTCGGGTTCATCCCTACATATTTACGTTTTAACGTTTAGTATAGATTTTATACAGATGAGATATTTTCCCGCAGTAAAAAGTATCCTATATGTTGACCCGGATAACCAACTATTATTATACCAATCCAGGGGGTTTTCCGTAATGCGGTAACAGACAGACAGACAAACAAAACTTCTAAAAACTACAGATTCGGTTTAGTTACAATTTTATTATATGTATTAGTTAAATATCTAGCGTATAATAATTTACAAACCATGATTTATGGTTATTTTAAAGTCATTATAATCTTAAGTACTTATTATTATTAAAAGAGTAAGTAATTAAAAACCATATTAGTTTATAATTTAAACATACACTAGGTTGTAAATAAAGGCAGTAGAAGATTGTTAAAAATACATTACGTTGATGAGTTGATGTTTGTTGTACTTCTAAACTGCAGTTTCCCTATTTCTTATTTATTAATTCTTGTACTACTATTACTATATAAATAAAGTATTTATCAAGAAATTGTTATTAATGATGTTTTATATTAAAAATATTAATAGTCTATAAGTATAAGTCACACGCAAAATGATCACAGTATGTATTCATGATTTATGGATTACTAGCAGAACCCGCGGCTTCGTTCGCGCTAAAACTACAAAAAGAACTTTAAATAAGTAGGGTTTATGTAAACTTCCATTCCTTGTTTTACCCCTTTATGGGTTGAATTTCGAAATATGCTAATACACGTATTTATTTCATTGTATTAAAGAGTATTAATACCAAGTTTCAAGTAATTCTGATCATAAATATTTTTTTGAGTTGTATTATTCCCGTAGAAATGAGATAATTTCCCGTGTTAAAAAAGTAGCCTATGTCACTCTCCAGTTCTCCAACTATCTCCACACAAAAAATCACGCCAATCCGCTCAGTTTCCACGTGAAAGAAAGACAAACAAACATACTTTCATATTTATAATACTAAGTATGGATATGGATAGTCTTAAAGACACTTGTGAAACTGGGAGCGATAATTTGTAATAAATAATGAGTTAATAATAATTTCGATCTACTAACTATTTAACTACCTTTTTTGAAAAAAATATATTTAGGTACTAGGCTTAACGTAAAAGGCATATTTTTAAACAATAACAGTGATAATCGAAATCTAAGTACATATTTAAAAAACAAATCAAGCTTCAACGAGGTTATCCATAGGTAACAATGTACGTTTCTAGTATGGAATTAGCACAAAATAATTAGCATATTTTTATTATTGTTACATGCAAATTAAATATACGTACGCAAAAATGCAAGTTATGTACTTAATAACAAGCAAATTACATGTGAAATTTAAATGACATACTTAATATCGGTTAGCCTTCACGGTAAGCATGTATAGGTAATTTATAGGTATATATAGGTAAACATAATCTTCATTTATTTATTTCTCTATTTATTTCTCTCTCGCCTAAACCACTGGTCGTAGAAACGTGAAATTTGGAGGACGTATTTCTTATATGATATAGGCATCCAAGAAGAAAGGATTTTTCGAAATTCATCAAATGAAATCGGTTTGGAAGACAGTTCTGCTGAGAAGAGCCGGCGACAAACTCAATAAGAATAAACATGTATTTTCGAATTTTTTAAAATTCAGCCCCTACGTAGGTAAAACTGGGCGGTGAAGTTGGAATTGTTGAATATATTTAAACAGAGTAATATGGCTCCGTACACTTACTGTGTGGAATATAAAGTAGAGAACGGAAAGTATTCCGATTCCAAAGGAAAATTATGTATAACTTCTCGGCAGCCACAGCAGTGACAGCTATAATAGACCTAGAGTGCGAGATAGATAACCTAGCTAGAGAGTATCTTGCTATCTATATCCCCCTTCTGAAGGTTGGCACAACTGTAATGAAAAAGTCACCTAAGCTATGAAACGGGATTAGACTGTGATTTTGAATTGATTAAACATCAATAATAAAGTATGTGTAGCGAAAAAGTTTATTTTTTCCGTAATTCGATCACGGGTGAAGCCGCAGGTTCTGCTAGTATATAATAAAACAGTAACTTAGTGAAATTAATGTGCGCGTTTCACGCATCTTTCTTTCCCCTGGGAAAACACAATTTCTGGTTCTATTGAGTCGTTCTTAGAAATTTACATGTCTAACGCTGGCTAAACCTTAAGATACTCAAAACAATGTACTAGATATACAAACATAAAAAAACAAATTACAGCTGAATTGAGAACCTTCTCTTTTTTGAAGTCGGTTAAAAATTGTAGGTCTTAATAAAAATCTGCAATAGTATGAGTCTTTTTCCCAAGGTAAGCTTGCAATAACTATTCATATCTCTTTAAATGCACCAAGGGACGCACCCTAGCAAAGCGAGGGTAAGTCACTAGTTTACCATAAAATATATGTTAAACTCTTGTGGACAAAAGTTTGCCAAACTTTTACTTCCTCTGAAAGAAAAGTAAAATAATGAAACCTGTTTCGTATTGACCTCGACTGAGGCACGTCTGTTGGCATCACTTTCTCCTCAACGACACTGACTACACAGTCATTGAGAATGAGAGCCGGTAGATAACGTAGCTGTATATGTATACGAAGAGTACCTACGGACTACGGCGTGACTTTTACTGTTAACTGTTTAAGCCAACAGCACTTTCGAATAATTGTAATTTCGCCCTGTGGTGGAATTAAACGTTCAATTATTTAAAATAAATTATATATATTTACTAGTAAAACCCGCGGCTTCGCTCGCGCTAAAACTACAACAAAAAAACTTTGAAAAGCTAAGTTTCATACAAATTTTCATCCCTTATTTTATCTCCTTATGGGATGAATTTCAAAAAACGCCAATACACGTATTTATTTAATTGTATTGAAGAGAATTAATACCAAGTTTCAAGAAATTCTGATCATAAATATTTTTTGGGTTATGTTATAACGTGTATTCCCGTGGGAATGAGATAATCTCCTGCGGTAAAAAGTATCCTATATGTTGACCCGGATATCCAGCTATCATCATACCAAATTTTATCAAAATCCTTCCAGTGGTTTTTCTGTGATGCGGTAACAGACAGACAGACAGACAAAAATTCTAAAAACTATAGATTCGGTCTCTGTATCGATAATAAAGTCTATTTCAGTAAGATTTTCCAAAAACTATTTAAGGTACAGATTCGACTCAATTAGAATTTTATTGGAACGAAGTTCCTTACGGCAGGCTTGGAGGAGATAGGGATTTTGCTGCGCGACCGAACTGAAAAAAATGTGATAGTAAAACCGTAAGAAAAAGAGCGTAATGAACAGTGCGTAAGATAAAAGTGCGCAGGCGCGACAGTCGTATACACAAGCGAGTAGTGTATAATATCTTTCTCTTTCTCCCTCTTTCTTTTCGTTTTTTGTAATTATGTATTTCTATTTCTATGTAATTTTATGTTGTCAAACAAAAATAAAGAGACATATTTTGTTATTTTAGTTGATAATTTGAATTACGATTTTATTTTATTTTACGTAATTTATTATTATTTTTCCTAAAATACTGAATTTCCTAAATACTTTCCTGTACTTAAATAAAAACTAATCAGCAAAATTTAAGAGAAAAGTCAAGAAAACCTACATAAAATTGAGCACGATTTTTTTTTTATTTTCTTAAAAACTAATTGTTTAACGTGACCCCACAGATAAAACTCAAGCAGAGTTAAATCTGGAGATCGCGCTGGCCATGAAATTGGTCCACCCCTACCGAACCACTGCTATCCATACCTACTGCTGGTTTAGATAGTCACGTACGGCTCACCTTTCCACACCTGGACGTGGTTAGTGCCCAGTTGTCGTGGCACAGAACGAGTATTTCGGGTGGGGTCCTCAGTAAATAGCTCAAGCACTTGCTCCTTAATATCCATGTCGATACGTGGTCTCCCTGTATCAGCGTGATGCATTTCGTAGCCGTGAACACTGCCCGTGGTGTACATGCGATTGTGAAGACGTTGAAACGCACGCTCTGACGGACCGTGGTACCCCGCGGAACTGCGAAACGCATTTCATAGTCTACGAGCCTCTGCATAATTGCAGTCATTCCTTCCCAAACACATTAACATATTAAAGTACTCTTTATTCGTATACGACATAGTTAAAACTCAATTTCTCCAACACGTGCACTCGGATGCAATGTTTCGCGAAACTGACATAATTTTTAGTAAAATAAATAAAGAAAACAAATAATAATGATCGTAAGTAGATAATTCAAGGTCGGGATTGCTCCTACACGTGCCGAGCGGTACCTTTGACAATGGGCGGTGCGTCGTCTGTCGGCACACATCAAAGATGCCGACGCCGCATCATAACATAAATCCGCCGAAATAAGTGTTGTACATTTTAAAATTTTGCCACAATTTTGGGGAAAATAGCAAAATAAATGGACATTTCAAATTTCATTAATATGTTTACTATCAGTCTACATTTCACCAAATACAAAAATTGAAGATGTGAAACATTTCATCCATCGAGCGCTGATAGAATATACTGATGAGGTTTCTGAAATACTTGGTGGAAACTTCCATCAGCTTCCGATGGTTTTATCTGGAGACTTTAATATCAATTTTGCAGATGAAAAATCAGAACCACTAAGAACATTTCTTTTAGAAAAAATTAAATTACATATAAATAACAATCCAAAAGAATCGACAACGAGATACGGTACTACTATTGATGCTGTTTTTTCGAGGTATTTGCATAAAATAGAATCACAAACATATGTATCATATTTTAGTTACCACAAGCCAATAGTTTCAGCAATAGAATTAAATGACGAGACTGATTAATAAGAATTACTTATACTATTTTTTTTATTTTACGTAATTTATTATTTTTCCTAAAATACTGAATTTCCTAAATACTTTCCTGTACTTAAATAAAAACTAATCAGCAAAATTTAAGAGAAAAATCAAGAAAACCTACATAAAATTGAGCACGATTTTTTTTTTGCAAGTTGTGTCAATTCTACATTAGCCGAAGGAACTTCGTTCCTACCTGGTGTCCCACGACACCAACCATTGTTATATGTATATACATAGATATAGCATCACCAGTTCTAATTTTTTGTTGTACATATGCCAAACAGATATTAATATGTTAAGATAAAGTTCGGAAATAAATAAAAAAAGAATATACACAAATATACTAGAAATAATGAGCTGCTTAAATAAACAAAACTTTAATTCATCGTGACAAATGTAGATATAACCACTCAATGAAAGATTAAGTCGATAAATGCTTACATTTATAATCGGTAGCCGTATCTAAGCTGTTATACGTAGGCTTGCTGCCATTCCACGGTCAAGATTACTTAGAAACTAGTTTTATATGACTGTTTATGTTTTCATTTTCATTACTTACTCGTTTTCTCTAATTTACTATTTTAGAGATTGTTACACCTTGATGTTTTTAGCATCTTCTATATTATAATAAAGGGAAAAGACAAAATAGTTTAGTATCGTATAGTCATCTGTTTGTAAACCGATTTTCTTTTGTAGTAAATCTTCTATAGGCGTGACAGAGGGGTAACAATATATATTTTTATTATAATAATTATTACTTATATAAGCTAATTTATTTTTTCAAAATTTTATAAAAATTATTATATTTATATTTTGATTTATTTGAATTTACTTGCGGTACCTGCCACAGCGCCAAAGTAAATTTACTTCAACCGCGGGTATTTTGTTTAGTTTAGCTATTGGCCAGCTTTAGTTTTATCAAAAAAAAAGAAGATTATGATCGAATTTCGACCACTGGACGAACACTAGTATTTATACATATGTATAATAAAACTATAGAGATCGAATGTCTGTATATAGAAAAAAATGCTAAAAACCGAGTCAGGGGGATGTAAGAAGAGCAATAGAACAAATCCAGACTTTTTTCAATTTTTTGGTTTCTCTGTCTATTTGTCTGTTTGTAAGGGCTAATCTCCGAAACTGTTGGACCGATATAAATGAAATTTTGTATGGTGGTACCTTATATCCCCGATCAACATCTTAGATACTTTTCATCCCGGAAAATTAAAGAGTTCCCGGGGGATACTTGAAAAACTATTGTAATTTATACTGCTAAATACATTATACTTATACAAAAACTACTGATTGAATTTTAATGAAACTTTACAATAATATAGTTCATACATCAGAATAATAAAATGTACGGTTCCCGTGGGATAGATTTGTCTTTGTTTGATTGGAGGTGAACCGGAGCGAAGCGAGGGTGAGCCGCAAGTATATAATATTTATATTGTATATTATGAACACAATATAATATTTTCACTTACCAAATAAGATATAAAAAATATTATAGGGAAAAAGGTTTTTTTTTTATTATTATAATTTCTTATATAAAGAACCTTTTTACATGTAATGTAATATTTCAAATGTAATACATCTTTGAAAAAATTATTCTCTACATTATTTAGATGGTTGAATAAATAATATCGTAAAAAATATTTTTGTTATTAATAGGGGTTAAAATATGAAATTGCCGTTTTATTGTAATAGGTACTTCAAACTGACATAGAACCTTCATGGTTTGAGATTTTTGAGTGAAACTTTTTTCACATGGTACCTATGTAGTTTTTCTTTTAAAAAATGTGTAACATTTGATTATCGACTTTCAGTTGTTTTTTTATTCAGCTTAGACAAGAAAGATGGATACTTCGAATATTCGAGTGATTTTTGCATACGAGTTCCGACGCGGAACTAACGCGGCAGAAAAAGAAAACTATCTTTTCGGATTATTTCGCGGATTTATTTTGATTTTTGGTTCCCGACGTTTCGAATCCTTTACAGCAATCATGGTCACGGGAGAGACTAAGATTTTAGACGTCTCAAAATGGCACCAAAGTACTTTGGTGCCATTTTTGAATTTTTAAAATCATTTTTGTAAAATAGTGGGTAGGTACTGTCTGTAACAAGTATATAGCGCTTTCAAGACGTCTAAAATCTTAGTCTCTCCCGTGACCATGATTGCTGTAAACGCGAGACCTCTTACAGTACGAGAAACCGTTTTAACTGTACAAGAACTGCAATTAGAAACCATTCGTCACCCTCCGTATTCGCCAGACCTTGCTCTAATGGACTACCATTTTTTTCGTGATTTGGACAATTTTCTACGTGATAAAAAGTTTTCTTCTCAGGAGGCAGTACAAAATGCTTTCACACAGTTTGTCGAATCTAGATCACCAGAGTTCTATCGCAAAGGCATAAATGACCTTCCTATTAGATGGCAGCAATGTATAGATAATAATGGTAATTATTTTAATTAAATAAATATGTTAAATTAAAAAAAGACTAATTTCAATTTTTCAGTACAAATCGGCAATTTCATTCTTTAACTAATATTATTTCCAGAGTATTTAAAAAAATACAATTTACGCTTATTTGGAAACTTTAGTGTCATGTTATTGTTTCGCGCGGCATTTTTTTAATTTGACACACGTGAAAATATAACGTTTTAGACAAACTTTATCTACCTCTATTAAATACTTTAACAGTATTTACTCCTTTAAGTTTTGAATGTAAAAAAGTTGGTATAAGAAAAGAAAGTCTAATATTGCAGCTAGGCTTTATTATTGAGTTAGTGCAAGTAATTTTATCACGATCTTTTTCATAGTACTGACGTTATGCACAAGATACTATAGTAGATAAACACTACATATAACTTTCACTTAGTGATTAAAAAACTCGATGCTTAGTAAACTCTAATCCAATACATTATGTGCAAGTTTAATTAAACGCGTAATTTACAAAACTATACTTCTTTAACCTAAATATAATATTCATAATCTATTTTTTATCAAGCAACTAAGTTCTAGGATATTTCTTGTAACTAAATGAAACAGCGTCATCATTAGCATCATATGCCACCACACTATGACATTTCAATGTTCTTTTAGTAGTCTTTCACAATAATGCTTCGGTCAATGCACGAGAAAATGCTCATATCATTTTAAATATGCATAATTATAAGAGATGGGACATTATAGAATATGAATTTTCTCTTCTTTTTTCCGATTTATTAAAAAAGTACCTTTAAAATATATTTTCTATATAAATATATCATATTCAAGTTGAAGTCACAGCTTTCATATTCCATGTATGATGACTTGAGACGTGATGATGCATTCTCGGTTAGTTTATATGCAATTCATGTATGTATGTATATTATTTGCGCAATATAGGTACCCTTAATGGCGAAGGTATGAGGCAGTGACAATATCTTTTTTTATTAGTACATATTCGTATGGATATATATATATATATATATATATATATATATATATATATATATATATATATATATATATATATATATATAATCAAAAATATATTCATTTGATTTTTTTTTCTCTCTTATTCATTTGACATTCGAACCCTTCATATAGCATTAAATAGTAAATACTATATATACTATATTAAACTGTACTATACTATTACTTAGATAAAGAATGATTGTTTATAGAAACCAAAATGTGATTGATCATCATCAACATCAAAGAAAAGAAATATCAAAGAACATAAAGAATTATATAATCTTCAAAAAATTATATAAGGAAGAAAAATATTGGGTATATATTATATTTGGAGTAGTAGGAACAAAACGAAATTACAAAGTAATTCATTATTTAACACGTTTCTGGAGATGTAAGCCCGAACATATAAAATCTAAATGTGAGTGTTTTTAAAAAGTAAAAAAGTAAATAAAAACTGGCCAAGTGCGTATCAGGCCACGCGAAATGTAGGGTTCCATAGTTGCGCATAACAATAATGCGGACTAAGAAAAGGGCTTTTTGTTGTTTCATACAATGAACATTTAACGTTAACGGTTTCTGCCGTTCATGGCAACAAGTACTTTTTATAAATTGGTCTACTACTACTCGTAAACTTATAAAGCCTACTTAGATGTTATATTTTCCCGTTTAACTTTATTATATTAATACTAGTACTAACGTGAATTAAAAAAAAAAAAACTAAATTTTATTTTACAGACGGATGGACGGAGTACGGACAGACATGGCGAAACTATATGGGTTCCTTGTTGACTACGGAACGCAAATTATTTTACCAGTAATAAGCGACGGCGATAGGCGAATGTCTAATAATTTGCACATCTATACTAATATTATAAAGCTGAAGAGTTTGTTTGTTTGTTTGGTTGAACACGCTAATCTCAGGAACTACTAATCCGATTTGGAAAATTCTACAATTTTACATTAGATAGCCCGGTAACTGAGAAAGGCTATAGGCTATATATCATCTCGGGAAAACGTACAGTTCCCGTGGGATAGATTTGTCTTTGTCTATGGACGAACCCGAGGCGAAGCGAGGGTGAGTCGCTAGTTAGGACATAAATTTAAAAGTTAACTTAAAACAAGGTTATAATGTAGAATTATATTTTCGACACTACGATTGAATAACCACACTAAACCATTCGGCTTATAAATTGAATATTCGCTCGACTATAAGTACTCATTATAAAATGTTTTACCTTTACTTACGAAAGTAAACATCCGTTCTTGTCAACCGACTTCTAAAAAGGAGGAGGTTCTTAATTCGACCGTATATGTATATTTTTTTTGTGTGTTCGCGGATTACTTCGTCGTTTATGAACCGATTTTGATTATATTTTTTTTATTAGAAAGGAGATATCCCAAGGGTGGTTTTATCGTTTATACTTCGACATACGTAAATCGGGACTGTACTTTGGACCCTAAGAGATAGCTCTAACACCCAATTAAAACGATAGAGTTTTTTAAGCCTTCCTATATGAAATCAATAAAAGAAAACAGAAAAATTATGCATATGAAGAAATAAAGTCAGTGAACTGTGGAAAGGAATATAAAAAACAAAGTAAAACGCGCTAGTCTTTTACGCTAATTGAATGATGGATTAACATGGTAGGTAGGTTATCACGCAAAACCAAATATACCTACTGTACCTAAAAATATTACTTAATTATTGTAACAACAACATAAAGAGCTTTCTTTTAAATACGTAACGAAAAATAGAATATAAACAGCACTTGGTGTGTAAACTTATAAAATTATTGGGCAAAAAAGAAACGATTTTAAAAAATAAAATTAAATAAACGATAATAACGATCATCAAAAATAAAGTTAAATAGTAGAATAATCTAATTTATTATGTTTTTGCAAATTATTTATATTAAAAAAATAAACAACATTCATAAACTAGAAATAATATTATAAAGATAATGCACACATTGCAAGAAAAACGTGTCACAAAAAGTAAAAAATAACAAAGCATACCTACAGCATAAAGACGTATAGACGTAAAAATTAGCCTAAAATCTAAATTTTATTTTGAAGGCGAAGGCGAATTAACATTTTAACATCATCCGATAAAAAAAAATACAACAAGCGTCTTGGTACGAGAAATGCAGTAGCTAGCTAAGAGGATTGTGAAGCTAAATAAAAAAAGTAAATTTCCATACAAAAAGCGATAACGTTTTCCCCCCCATTAACATAGTCTAATTTTCATAATTTTTGGAAATGTTGTAGATATAATTAAAAACTAGGTCCGTACGTTTTTATTTTAAAGAAATATTGCGTATGATAGAAGTTATTAGCATCTAAATATCTGTATTTTTGACGTAAAAACTTCCTCGAGCGTTTTTATTTTTTTATAATTAAACTAAACTGAATTACTAAAAAAGGAAAACGTACAGACCTAGATTAAGGTGTACTGAATCTAAAGAAACCAAAATTGTCTCATTTCGTAAATGTTTAGGGGGGTAAAAACGTTATCGCCCAAAACAATATTTCAAACAGGAATGTAGGTAATTGCCTCTAAGATTTGCAACTCTCTCTATCGCACCATAAGGGTTGGCAAAGCGAGCGATATGAAACAGATAGCATTTTCTTAAAAACCTACTCGCGCCGTGTATCGGCACTTCACAATCCTCTTCCATATGAATAAACAACATTGAAAGAGTGTACTTTATTGACCGTTGTTTTTCCGTAGTCTAATGCGAACGGTGGATTGCGTTATTTTTTGTTTGATTTTTTGGAAATTATTACGAATATTTATCAAATTATATTTCATTTTTTTCTTTTTAATTTTGCTTGAGCATTTTTCGGGTGTGAATATAAAAAAGCAGATAGGTAAAGAAAGACAAAAAGCGTTAATTTAGGAATAACTATATCAATTTAGATTTAAGCCTATCACATAATTTTCATACATTAACAGAAGTTTTATGTATTTTTATTCCTTTTTCGTTAGGTAGTAATCATGTTATTTTTTTTAACATAGAAAATATTGTAGTGACGTTTATCTTGTTTTTTTTTAAACGACATCATCCCATATTATTCATCCTCAGATAATGAGGGTCATCATTTATGTCAAGACAAATGGAACAAGATCCTACTCATTATAATAGTATAATGACTGTCATTTAAATTTAACAAACTCACAGGGCGTCCCCAAACAAATGTGTGATATAATGTAAGTATGTACATACTACATAGGTATACTTATTATTTATCTTATATATTTAAACGAGCAATTCTTGTATATTTATATCTTTATTTATTTATTTATACCGGCGATCTCGGAAACGGGTCTAACGATTTTGTTGAAATTTGGTATATGGGGGTTTTCGGAGGCGAAAAATTGATCTAGATTAGTCACATGTCTGGGAAAACGCGTGTTTTCGAGTTTTCATGCGTTTTTCTTATGCATTATTCTACGCAAAATTTAATCGCGACATCTATACAACTGTCTCAGTAACACTTAGTCACTTAATGTAAAATTATTTTTAAGCCAAATTAAAAAGAAAATTATTCTTATCGCGACATCTATACAACTTTCTCAGTAACACTTAGTCACTTAATAAGAGAATTATATCAAGTATTCCTGTTAAATAACAAGAAATATATAAGGCTAGCGACTTATCCTTGCATCGCTCGGGTGCGTCCCCAGATACGTTTTAAGTTTTTTTGAGCAGGACCCTTATTCTTTTTCTAAAATAAAAGTAGCATAAGTTATTCCTAATGACATCAGTTATCTGTCAGTAAAAGTCCCGTCAAAATCAGTCCAGCCGTTTCGGAGTTTAGGCGGAACCAACAGAGTACAGACAGACAGACAAAATTTTAAAAATTGAGTTTTTCTTTTATGTACAATATATAATTCCATATGCATTTAGTAAAAAGCTGTTATTTTGACATTACAAACAAAAACTTCAATTTTATTTATCTGTATAGATAAATATTTTACGTTATTTAGTACGTAGTCACTTACATTTTGTTTGATTTACGTTTTACATGTAAGTAAACTTTCATTATTTATAGATTCTATTTATTTTAGGGTAGTGTCCAACACAGAGCAGCGAAAGTCAGTGGAGTCGCAGCCTCTCGAATGTGAAACGCGTTCCGTTTGCAATCGCGTTAGCTAACGTAATAATATTCGCGTAATTAGTTCGTATACTTTAATAAATTTTATTTATAATATTTATTTTATTTACTTATAAATCGATAAACATAGAAAACGAATACTTATTATAAGGGAATATAAAACTATATTTTTTAATATAACAATCATACAAATTGTAGTAACGCGGGGCTATGCGGTAAACAGCGTTTTTCTCGAAGACGCGCCTTTACTATTTTATGTTATTAAAGAATGAAGTCACTGTGTCCCGTTGTACATCTCCGTTGAAATAATAGTTTTTTTTAATGAGTTTTGAGTTTAAAGATAATTGCTTCGCTTGCGATGTAGCCAGAGTAGATAAAAGAATTACACTGACGTCGAAAAATATGAAAGGATACGAGACATGAAGTTCTTTTAACTTTGTTGTATATTTTATTATTATTTTTACTTATTTATTGTTTTATATATTTTAACTGATCACAACATCAGTATTTACTATTTAACCTTAACGTCGCCCCTCGGCATAGTAAAAAATGCCGCCCTATTATCGAAATTTTGCATAAAATGGGTAGTTTCGATGAAGTTTAAATTTTATGAATTATTATTTTTTTGCAAAATTCAAAAAAATAATTTAAAAATGATTTCAATTTTTCGAAAACTGTACTAGTTAATTTTTTTAAATAATATTTTTTTGGAAAATAAAAAAGAACAATTTCGATAACACGAAGAGAATATTTTTTTCCACCCTCCGATTTTACCGCTCTGGGCACAAGCCCCGAGTGTCCCTAGTCTAAATCCAGTACTGATTGTAATGATTAAAACTAATATTTGTCTAGTATATAGTAATTGAATCTGCGACCTTCAGCGCAGCAGCCAGTGCCACTTATTGATAGACATAATATGATTGCATAATGCATGGGTATAATAATTATTTTATTATCTAAATTAGATATTATGTATATAAAGCTTAAAATATTATTTGTTAATTTTAAATGAAACTATGTTTTCGGATTTCGCGGAAATATCTTCGAGGTTTTATTGTATACTAGCGGCTCAGTTTCGCTACGCTCGGGTTCGCCTCTAGACATACAAAAACAAATTTATCCCTCGGGAGCCATATATTTTTCCGGAATAAAAAGTAAACTACTTGTTATTCTGATGTATGAACTATATTATTGTAAAGTTTCATTAAAATCTAATCAGTAGTTTTTGTGTAAAATCCAATCAGTAATTTTCCGGGATGGAAAATATCTAAAATATTGACCAGGGATATACATTGGTCCAACAGACAAACCGACAGAGAAACAAAAAAATTAAAAAAAACTGGATTTATTCTATTTCTCTTCTTACATCCCCCTTACTTGGTTTTTAAGCATTTTTTTCTATGTACAGACATTCGACCTCTACAGTTTTATTATATGTATAGATTTGTTGTTTATTTTATTTATAGAATTGTTGTAAAATCTATGGTGTTGTCGCTGCTGTTTTATTTTCTTGTTTATTTTATTTATTTAAACGCGTTAGTCTGTAACTGCCAGTCTGGTTTGGTAAATTCTTTTTTTTATTTTATAGGTTCTGCTAGTACCTATAGTAGTAGTTCTACTTCGCTCGCGCTAAAACTACAAAACAATTTTCATCCCCTATTTTACCCACTTATAGTATGAATTTCGAAAAATGCTAAAAGACGTATTTATTTAATTTTATCAAAGAGTAATACTAATTTCAAGTAATTCTGATCGTAAATATTTTTTTAGATTGTATTATAACGTGTTGTCCCATGGAAATTAGATAATCTCCCATGGTAACAAGTAGCTTATGTCACTATTCAGCCTTCCAACTAGCTCCAAATAAAAAACCACGCCAATCCGTCAAAGAATGACAAACAAACAAACACACTTTTACATTTATAATATTACTATGGATTAAGGTAGGTTATATTATTATTATACTAGCGACTCATCCTCGCTTCGCTCGGATTCGTCCCTAGATTGATTTTTATACGACATATCTTAAGGGCCGTAATTAATATCCTGATTTTGAAAACTATGAAAGACGTTTATAATTTTAGTAAATTATGTACCTACCAATAGGCAAACAAAGCTTGCCAACTATTTCGTTACGATTCGCGGTACGCGGTACATAGATTTACTAGATATATCTTAAAAACTTTATCGGACGACATCTATTTATCCACACGTAAAAACCAACAATATAATCATACTTTGCTTTTACATTCTAATAATACTATTAAGCCTTTATATTAGTTTGAGATGTGTGAATAATACACATGTATATACAATAGATAACCAATGTGACAATAGAAGTTCTTCAAAAATACAGAAGTTATAATGCAATTTGAGTAATGTGCTAAAACTATATTTAGCTATATTTAACAGAGGATGCCTCTGGCACATTTATAAGTAATGACATTAAATCAAATAAATGTCATAGTAAAATACCACAAAATGCCCATAATTGTAAAAAATTAAAAACTGTAAACCTGGTGCACCAAAATATACAGGGCATGATAGGTAAAGATCTTGAACTGGAGTTATTTATGAATGGTGAAAATATTCATATTTTATGTTTAACAGAACACTGGCTTTCTATTTCTCAGTCCATATTTAACTTCAGCGGTCACCAGGTAGCTAGTATGTTCAATAGAGAAAAAACTATACGTGGGGGCTCTTTAATAATAATAAGTAAACTTTTAAAATATAAAGAACGTAAAGACATTGTGAGCCTCTCTGTTGAGCAAACTATTGAACTAGCCTGCGCAGAGCTTGAGCACTTCATTGTTGTATGCGTATACAGACCTCCTAATGGGTTATATGAGTACTTTGAGAAAGTATTAGAAGAAACTTTGTTAAAATTAAATAGTTCTAATAAATTCATTGTTGTTTGTGGTGATTTTAATATAAACTTATTAGAAAATTCCACTTTAAGTCTCAGATTCAAATCCATGCTTCTATCATATAACCTAAATAATTTATTTCTTGAACCAACTAGAATCACTGCTACCAGTGCTACATGTATTGATAATATATTTACAAATTATAAACCATTCTCTAAATCTATTATAAACAAGTTGAGTTCAGACCATTGTGGTCAGTTAGCTTCATTTTCTTATACTTTAAATGACAATAAAAATATGTTAAAAAAGACTTTTGTCCCCATAAATACTACACGTATGGAGAAGTTCAGAGGTAATATTGTAGCAAAACTTCCTTATTTATCTTACAATAATGACCCCAACTTCTTATATAATTCTTTGTTTAAATTAATAAAAACAGAATTTTCTACAATATTTACTTCTAAAACAGTCAATTCAGGGGGTCTCTTGTCATTTAGTGAATGGGCAACTCCTGGCATCTACAAGAGCAGGCAAAGACTATATGAATTGTATGGTGAAAAAGCTTATAATCATAGTACATCGTTTGCTTCTTTTGTAAGTGCCTACTCAAAAATGTTTAGGAGAGTATGTTCCATGGCAAAATCTTTGTATATTAAAGACAAAATAAAAAATGCACATAATAAAGTAAAAGTGACATGGAACATAATTGCTTGTGAAAGTGGGAGAGTCACAGATCGCAGCTTCGATTTTAAGTTGAATATAAACAATAATTTTATTACTTCAAACCAAGAAGTTGCATCTGAGTTTGAAAAATTTTTCACTGACATTCCAATTTCAACAACGCAATCACTCAATTCATCTCCCGCTATTGCCGAATCTTTACTTAAGAAACATGTTAAAGAATGTAATGTAGTATTTAAATTTAAACCTGTATACCCCAAAGATATCATTGCTGCCTTCAAAAGTTTGGATCTCAAGAAAACCGCTGACCTATGGGGTATATCTGTAAAAGTTATTAGCTCGGTAATTGATGTTGTTGCACCTCATTTAGCTACTGTATTTAATAGCAGTATAGAGCATGGTGCGTTTCCTGATCTAATGAAACACAGTAAAATTATTCCTATTTTTAAATCAGGTAGTACCTTAGACCCTAATAATTTTAGACCAATTTCGGTACTGCCAACGTTTAGTAAAATTTTTGAGAAAATCATACTCGCGCAAATGTTAACGCATTTCAATGCACACAATCTACTTCATAAGAAACAGTTTGGATTTACGAAAGGCCGCTCCACGGCAGATGCTAGTGTTGAGTTAGTAAGAAATATTTTTGAGGCTTGGGAAAGGTCACAAGATGCACTTGGGATATTCTGTGACTTATCCAAGGCCTTTGATTGTGTGCATCATGAGACGCTGATCAAGAAACTGCATCATTATGGTATTAGAAATAAGGCACTCGACCTTTTGAATTCGTATTTAAATAATAGAATACAGAGGGTTGATGTTAATGGTAAGAGATCTCCTGGAGCTCCGTTAGATATGGGGGTTCCGCAAGGGTCTATTCTCGGCCCCTTTCTTTTTCTAATTTATATTAATGATTTGCCATCTTTTGTACAGGACAAACATGAGATAGTATTGTTCGCTGATGACACTTCACTTATTTTTAAAGTGAAGCGAAATTTGCTTATGTACGACGATGTAAACGATGCTCTCTCAAAGGTTGTCTATTGGTTTGATTCTAATAATTTATTATTAAATAATAAAAAGACAAAATTAATAAAATTCACAACACCCAATGTTAAACTTGTTGATAATGGTGTAATATTAAATGGGGAAATGTTAAAACCGGTAGAGTCCACTAAATTCCTGGGTATTATCATAGATTCCAAATTGCAGTGGGGCCCCCATATTGAGGGACTAGCGAGTAGACTCAGCTCTGCAGCGTTCGCGGTAAAAAAAATTAGACTTCTTACTAATGTAGATACAGCTCGCATAGTATATTTTAGCTATTTTCATAGTATTATGTCGTATGGTATCTTACTCTGGGGAAATGCAGCAACTGTTAATACGATTTTTGTACTGCAGAAAAGAGCTATTCGTGCAATTTATAGTTTAGGTCCTAGAGCGTCATTAAGAGATAAGTTTAAAGAAATAAAAATATTGACTGTTGCTTCTCAGTACGTGTACGAATGTGTTATGTATGTTCGTAAAAATATACACGAATTTCCCAAGAATTGTGACATGCATAACTTTAATACTAGGAGCAAACACAAACTTGTAATGCCTGTAACTCGTTTAAAGAGAGTCAGTAATTCTTTTTATGGACAATGTATACGCTTGTACAACAGGATCCCAAAAAATGTTCAAAAAGCTTCTATCATTAAATTCAAAAAAATTGTTAAAGAACGTTTGTGTGCTAAAGGCTATTATACAATAAATAATTTCATAGAAGATAGCACGCCTTGGGAATGAAGTGATCGCCTCCAGGCTACTTCAACTTTATAAAAATATTGTAAATTACAATTTATTAAAAAAAAATATTAGTCCCGCTGAGTTTCTTTCGCCAGTTCTTCTCAGGTCTGAGGTTTCATTTTTCCGAACTGGTAGTAGACTCATGACGTTCAGTAAAAAATTGTAATAATTTAATGCTGAATAAAATATTTTGAATTTTGAATTTGAATTTGAATTTATAGCCAGCTCGTGGAGTGTCAGTCTCGATCACTTATTAGAGACCCTGTGGCGTATGACTATGTTATGTCTTATATCTATATTATTAATTATTAGTATAAGTTCAGATGCATTGTGTGAGAAGCTGGAGTATTAAATGTATCTTCGAACCGTAAACATCTTTATTATTTAGTCCCGTCCTTACATGGCGACCCTGCCATTTAAGGTTCGGTTTCGGGTTGCAGCTCGGTGAAATGTGTAACATGATTTTGAACATTCGTATTTTAATTGTTCGAACATTCGCGAGACACACATTCTTTTTAAAAAATGGGGAAAGAGCAAAGTAAAGAACAAATTGTGATCGCTCAAAACGCTGCAGGTGGCGTAAATTCAGCTGCTGTGGAATAGCTTCACTACAACCAAAAAGTGTCAAATATTATTTTGGCGACTTTCCTCGTAATTGTCATTTTGGGAGCCAAATTCATGGTTTATAAATTATATAAACGCTGTCACATAAATTGGATGCGGCAGGAGATGGCCAGAAGCGCTTTTACACGTTTGAGCACCAGGCGTGAACCAAAGCGAGAGGAGAAGAATCAAGACTCTGTCGTTTAGCCTTGAGTCACATCAAAGTTGGCTAAGCATTAGCGAGTGGCGAGAAAATGTGTGTGCAAGTGCCGTTATAAGTAAAAAGTGAAATTGTGTTATGAACAAGGTGTAGGTATTATAGACATATGCATATTTTATATCGTTATACATATTTTATATCTTTATACATTATACATTTTTTTTTGTACTTGTAATATTATGTTGTATTTTGTAAGAATTTAAATGGATGATATATTTGAGGTAAAAAAGCAAATTGAGAATATAAAAATTAATTTAACGAAACTAAGTAAAGCTAAAAGAACTAAAAAGTTGTTAGAACAGAAATATTTGGAGGCAAAATGTTTATATAATGAATATATTAAATACCGTGACAATTTAAAGGTTAATGTTTCTAAAGGGTATGTCAAACAGGCCAGATAAATAACTTATTAATTGTCTGTTAGGAAATCGAATCATTTTATCAAAAAATCCAAATATTTTATTTAGAGAGTGAACAAAGTTTTAGCATCATGGCAGAATTTGATATAAAAACTGCTACTTCTCTTCTACCTATTATGACAGGGGATGAAGAAGTTACAAAAAAGTTAATTGACTGTATCGAATTTTATAGTCAAAGTTTGAAAAAGGATCATGAACAGTTGTTAATTTCATTTGTCCTTAAAACTCGTTTATCTAAGCATGCCAAGTTACGTTTGGCATCTAAATATGAATCTTCCACAGATCTTGTTAGTGACATGAGAAATAACCTGTTGACTAAGCAATCGGCCACGGCGCTACAGCTAGAGATGTTGAAATCTAGACAAGGTTCGCAGAGTATTGAAGAATTTGGTAAGAAACTTGTGGATTTGTTTGTTGAATTGACCATTTCCCAAGCGAGCGGTGACGATAATGCATTTAAAGTATTAAGACCTATTAATGAAAAATTAGCAATACAGCGATTCACCGAAGGCTTGAGAAATAGTCGAGTAAGCACTATTCTAGCAGCCCGCAACTATTCAGAATTAAAGGATGTTATAAGAGCAGCGAAAGATGAGGAACTCTCCCGTCAAGGCTCTAGCTCATCGTCAGAGACAATTTTCACGAGTCAACATAGAGGTAAGTACAAACCATCTTATAAAAGGTCTAGCAGAGGTCGAGCTGTAAACAACGTATATACACAAAATCGCACATTTAAACCGATGCCGAATCAAGTAGCTAAGTCGTTTCATCGGGAAAATAATAGAGGATTCACAAATAATTCTCAAGGACGCGGACGTATTTCTGGACGTGCTGGGTATCGAGGTAATTATAATAGTAGTAAAAGACAGCATGGATATGTTTTAAACCAAGCCCAAAGCGCTGCACAAGGTAATACTTCGTCAGAAAATAACCAAAATTTAGAGTTTTTTCGATCCTAACTTTATTCTATCATGCAATGCATATAATAACTTCATAGAATTAACAATATTAGGTACCAAATATAAACTGTTAGTTGACACGGGCGCCTCGATGTCGGTTATTAAATACGATGTAATAAGAGATAGGAATATTCCAATACATCCAGAACGCGTAACCATAAATGGTATTGGTGGCACATCATACACCGAAGGCTATGTTTACATTCCTTTTACCTTATGCGGAATAGTTTTCAAACATAAGTTTTACATTTTAAATAATTTACCTTGTGTTCAAGATGGTTTAATCGGGCAAGATTTTTTATCTAATTATAATTGTGTATTAAATTATGAAAATAACACTTTTACTCTTAATAGCTTAGACAGGCCAATAACGCTACCCTTAGGATTAGGAAAGTTAGGTAAAAATACATTTATTACTGTACCACCAAGGTGTGAAAAAATTTTTCAAGTTAATTCGTATTCGAATGAGTCGTGTGTTATATTTCCAAGAGAATTATGTGAGGGTGTGTTTATTGCTGGAAGTATCTGTCAACCAAAGGAAGGAAAAATATTAATACAAATTTTAAATACCCGCGAGACGGAAGTTAATCTTAGTTATTTTAGACCCGATATTGATATTTTATCTAATTACAATATTTGTTCGTTTGAAAAACAAAATTTGAACGGAGAAAGAGTTCGAAAATTATTATCATTATTAAAATTAAAACATTTGAACAAAGAAGAAAGTATTAGTATACAAGGTATTTGTGCGAAATATGCTGACGTGTTTTTCTTGCCAGGTGACAAGTTAGGTACGTGTAATCTATATGAACAAAATATTCAGTTACAACCGAATTCAAATCCAGTTTATACTAAACAATACAGATTACCTTTTTCGCAACGTAATGAAATAGAAAAACAAGTTCAGAAAATGCTAGCTAGTGATATTATTGAACCCGCCAACAGCGAATGGTCTAGTCCAGTGCTATTAGTGCCTAAGAAAACTGAGGATAATAATAAAAGCTGGCGTTTAGTAATAGATTTTCGTAAATTAAATAATTGTATAATGCATGATAAATTCCCCCTCCCAAATATAAGTGATATATTAGATTCGCTATCAGGAGCTATTTATTTTTCTCAATTAGATTTAACACAAGCTTATTATCAATCGAAATTAAATGCTGACAGTAGGAAATATACTGCATTCACGACACCGTCCGGCCAGTATCAAATGACACGTATGCCAATGGGTTTAAAAACCAGCCCTGGTTCGTTTTCACGTTTAATGACAGTAGCAATGTCGGGACTTAATTATGATAAATGTTTTGTATATCTGGATAATTTAATTTGTTTCGGGAGAAATTTAGATAGTCACAATAAAAATTTACTAGATATTTTGAATAGACTCAGACAAGTTAATTTAAAATTAAATCCTGACAAGTGTGATTTTCTACGGAAAGAAATTTTATACCTAGGACATGTGGTATCAGCCGATGGAATTAAACCAGACCCAGAAAAAATTAAAGCATTAATTAATTATCCGGTCCCTAAAAATGTAGATGAGCTCAAACGATTTGTAGCTTTTTCAAACTATTATCGGAAATTTATTCCAGATTTCGCCGAAATATGCATTCCATTAAATAATCTATGTCGTAAAAATATAATTTTTAATTGGGATGAAAACTGTCAAAAATCATTTAGTACTTTAAAGGAAATTTTAGTGAACCCTCCAATATTGCAGTATCCTATCTTCGATAATAATAACACATTCATATTACAGACTGATGCCTCAGGGTATGCAATAGGTTCGATTCTATGTAATGCTGATCGTAGGCCAATAGCTTACGCCAGCCGTAGTTTAAATAAGGCCGAGCGTAGGTATCCAACGATTGAGAAAGAATTATTAGCGATAGTTTGGTCTGTTAAATATTTTAGACCATATCTCTATGGAAGAAAGTTTATTATAGAAATGGATCATAGACCGTTGGTATATTTATATAATATGACAGATCCTTCCAGTAGACTGATAAAGTTTCGGTTAATTCTAGAAGAGTATGATTTTAAGGTTGTGTATGTGAAAGGGCGCGATAATGTAGCTGCAGATGCATTGTCACGCATTGAAATGAGTAGTGAAGAATTGAAGTCGATGAATGAACATATTTTGTTAGTACTTACAAGGGCACAAAAGAGGAAGCTTGAGGAAAAACCTTGTAATTCTAATTCTGTGGTAAATATTCCTACCAACGATTGGTCTGATCACCCAAGAGTTGTAGAAATGTTAAAACTGCCGAAAAACTACACGGAGTTAGTGTTTGTGAATGAAGCAGAGTGGGAAAAGGTTAAAAAATGCGTATCATTCGAGCGTGGTGATTATGCATACTCGTCGTCAAATCGTACAATTTTTGTGAAACTGTTTGCCCAATCGCAGCGTACACGAGCTGTCTCTGTGAGGGAAATGGAATCATTTTGTAGCGATTTAAAAATAGATACCTTATATATAATAAAAGATGAGAATAATATAAAAGTAATTAAAGAGCTAGCTCAGCTTATAAATAAAATGCGTAAGTGGTCCGGACCCCGTTTATGCGTAATTAAAGGTGTTACAAAGATAATAGACGACGATACGAAAAGAGTTATTTTAAATGATTATCATATTTTGCCCACTAGCGGACACGCAGGAATAAGACGCATGTTAAACAATATTCGTAAAAAATATTTTTGGTCAGGATTAGAACAGGATGTTAAGCTTTTTGTTAATAAATGTGAAAAATGTCAACGTTATAAATATTTAAATACCGTAAAAGAACCTATGACTATAACGGATTGTGGAAATTCTGCTTTTGATAAGATTTATTTAGACTTGGTAGGTCCGTTAACAAAAGATAATAATTATAATTATATTTTAACGCTTCAATGCGACCTAACCAAATATGTCGAGGCATATCCAATTGCAGGTAAGGATGCGCGTACAGTCTCTACAACACTAGTAAATAATTTTATACTTAGATACGGCATCCCGCGGCAGATCGTGACCGATAGAGGAAAAGAATTTATTAATTCTACAATGGAAGAGGTATGTAAAATTTTAAATATAGTTCAATTACAGTCTACAGCTTTTCATCATCAAACATTAGGATCTCTAGAAAATAGCCATAAACATTTAACATTTTATTTAAGAATGCAAGTTAACAGTCATAGTCAGGAATGGAGCTCATGGGTTCCTTACTGGTGTTTTTCTTATAACACTTCAGTACATTCAAGTACAAAATTTACTCCGTACGAATTAGTATTTGGCAAACAATGTAATTTACCAAGTAATCTCACATCAACAATAGACCCAATTTACAATTTTGACAATTATGCAATAGAACTTAAATACCGATTGCAAAAATCTCAAAATTATGCTAAAACTAACCTTACAAATTGTAAAGTTTTAAGAAAAATAAAATATGACAGTAGTATAAACCCAATAACGTATAAATATGGAGATTTAGTATTGGTAAAAAATGAAAATAGCAATAAACTTGATCCTTTATATATAGGTCCATATTCAGTTGTTAAAGATTTATCGCCGAATGTAGTAATTTTAGTGAATGGTAAAGAAAAAACTATTCATAAAAATCGAACAAGACCTTATGTTGAATAATTATATTGCTTTTATTAAGACTTGTGATTGTGACTGTACCAAATGTGCATGATATTTATTACATTCCGATATTGTATTACAACACCTATGTTTAGATACTTTAATTTACTTACATTTTTATTTCATAAAATTATACTATTATACTCTATTGTATTTTGATATTAAGATTTTTTATTATTATTTTTAAATACTATTTTTGTTTAACTTCGTTTAACATTTAAAATTATGTGTGTAATCTTGTAATTGTGTACTCGTATCATGTAATTAAAAAAAAAAATGTTTCTATATTTTACATTTTTTTTTTTTGTTTTGGTGGGGCATGTGGCGTATGACTATGTTATGTCTTATATCTATATTATTAATTATTAGTATAAGTTCAGATGCATTGTGTGAGAAGCTGGAGTATTAAATGTATCTTCGAACCGTAAACATCTTTATTATTTAGTCCCGTCCTTACAACCCGATTAGAATTGAAGTCAAATTATTTTGCGCGAGAAATTGACGTAAAGGGAATTATCCCTTTACGTCAATTTCTTCTTAGAATTCTTATTCTATAATATCAAAACTAATATATAATAACAAAAATAACTGTAATATCAAAATGGCTTAACCTATTGATATAGCAGTTATACGAATAATTTATTATTATTATTAATACAGTTACTGTATGACTAACATTATTCTGATATTGTCCGATACCTATAATTTTCGAGTCGAAACTATCATTAAATCTTAAATAACATAAAGCAATTATGATATTGGGGGTTCTCGGTTTTGAAAATAAAAAATACCTAACGACAGGAGCGATGCGTAACTTCTCAATCTACGTTATCCAAGTCGGGCCTGTCACATAATCGAAAATGAAAACTTTCCATTGAATAATCTTTTATCCAGATGATGTAAATTTAAAATAAAATAAAATAAATAAAGTAGCTGGACAAATAAATATTATATGTTAGTCGTAAAGTAACTGGATTAATAGTCACTTTCTATCAAAATGCTTTCATCGACAAATTACTAGCTTCTTATGGAAGCCATAAAACATTTTTTTCGTATATCTTAATACTCATTTACACCACAATACGGTAATAAACTTGTAAACATTTTTTTTAATGAGATTCATTGACAAACGAGCAGACAGACCACCTGATGGAAAGCAGTACCTGTCGCCCATAGCACCTACAGTTCATGCACTTAGGTTTTTGATATGCCTCTTGCCTGTAATTGCGCTGGCTACATTATCCTTTAAACCGGAACACAACAATGCAATCATTGTTGCTTGGCGGCAGAAATAGATAAGGGGGTGGTACCCATCCAGTCGGACTCCTCAGGCAGAGTCCTACCACCGGTAATGACTTTATAAAATGATAGACTATTAAGGTGTTTTTCAGAATTTTTTGCTGTATAGTTATAATTCATCATCATCACCCGGCCAGTTATTCGGGGTCGGCGCAGTACATCTCCCGTACTGCTGATAGGATTTGTCAAAAGTTTTACGACCGGCCGCCTGCCTGACATCAACCTTCCTTGGGAATGCTATTATTATTGTTCTTGGCTTGTAATATACACATTCGATATTGTTTTGTTTTAAAACATTTTTTATACTATCACTCAAAGTTTTAATGTAATTATCCGCTATATATTGAAATAAATTTTAAACACGCAATAAATTTTGTTTTGACGTTGTCAAATTTTCAGTACAGTTACACTTATAACATAATATATTATGATGGCGATAAAGTAATAGGTGTGCAGAAGTAGGTATACGTTTGTGTATAGATAGGTACGTCACATAAATCTTTACTGCCTGAAGTAATGATTGTTGAGAATTCTAAATCGTTTAAGATAGGCTTTTATTTTTGTTTTACAGCTCGTTCGTCCCAGATAAAGTCTGTCATAAAATACGGCAAAGAGGAAAGAGACGCACATATGAAATATTGAAAATTAAGCAATAATAATTTACCTATCGTCTGTAAAGAAACCAAAGCCGGGATTAAAACACTGCTAATTTACTTTGTTGATGACATGTTGTTTTAAGGTGGCAATAAGTAGAATATCTGTCAAAACGATCAACGTTACTTCTAACTTAGAGACTAATATTGAAATATTTGTTTGAGTGTTTGGTTAATTCTTGAAACAGTAAAATCGGTTTAAAATTAATTGTCGAGAACGTATTATAGACAAAGACGAACAGTAGAAGTGTGCAAATATAGATTTGACATTTTGAATATTAGATACATTGCAATGTAAATTGCGTACGATTTTTATTTTAATACTAGCGACTTACCCTTGCTTCGCTTGGTCGCGTCCCTAAGTTACATATTGTGTAGTGTATTAACTATGTGGTATCCATAACATAAGCCTCGTAGTTTACTATGGAACTAATGGGTGCTGTGTGTATCCCAACATATAAAAAAAACATCTGAAAATGTATATATATATATATATAAATACTCTTTATTTCTATTGTAGAAGTGCGTAAATGGGTCTCCACTTTGAATATAGACAGCGAACGATCTAAGCAGTAAACCTCAAGCGACCCTGTAACGGTTACAATTGTAAAAACACTTTTGCATCTAAGGATTCACGACTTTGTAAAGTTGGATAGAAAAAAACGTTTTGATATTTTGATGTTTTAATATTATATTATAATATTATGTTATAAAAAAAAACTTTTACACGAGGCGTTTTAATTTTCTTGTAAATATTTTTGAAAGATTCATTTCATTCCAATATTTTAGTCATATAATTCAAGATATTTTTTAACAATTTGTAAATAAAGGTATCAGTTTCGATATACCTAATATTTTAATGAACTATTATAGTGTGACTAGAAAAACCCGCGGCATCGCTCGCGCTAAAACTACAACAAAAAAACTTTAAAAAGGTAGGTTTCATACAAATTTTCATCCCTTATTTTATCACCTTATGGGATGAATTTCAAAAAACGCTAAAACACATATTTATTTAATTGTATTGAAGAGCATTAATACCGAGTTTCAAGAAATTCTGATCATAAATATTATTTGGGTTGTGTTATAACGTGTATTCCCGTAGGAATGAGATAATCTCCCGCGGTAAAAAGTATCCTATATGTTGACCCGGATATCCAGCTATCATCATACAAAATATCATCAAAATCCCTCCAGTGGTTTTTCTATGATGCGGTAACAGACATACAGACAAAAACTATAGATTCGGTCTCTGTATCGATAATAAAGTCTATTTCAATAAGATTTTCCAAAAAATATTTAAGGTACAGATTCGACTCAATTAGAATTTTATTATATGTATATATGTATTGTCTAGATATATTTAATAAAATCACTGTCACTAAATATTTTTTTACAAACTAAATGGCCAGATTAAATTATATATTTCGTTTTCCAATCCTATTTTTTGCTATTCGTAATTATAATAATTAACAAATTTTTTATCGTTTACATATAAAGCTTGATAAGTTACGAATAAGTATAAGTAAAATGTAATAAAATACAACTATTGTACGATGTAGAAAGTGACTCGCTTAATTTTTACACTTTCTCAATTCTTGTTCAAATTATAGTCACACAAAAGAAGCAGCATATAAAATATAAATAGTATTTTAATAGTTGAATTTCTAATGGACTTCTTTATTTGCTTCTTGACACTTACCTACTAAGTTACTCTGAACTTCCAAATCACTTATCATCGTGTCAAGTGGTAAAAGTTTTGTTAGTATATACTGTGTATTTTAAAAAGAAATTCGCAGTTAAGTTAATTTTTATGCACAAACGTGTTTGTTGGTTTGTTTGTCCTTAACGCAGCAACAGATCGATATAAACAAAACTTAAACAAAAGCTACTTTTTTTAGATACATTTTATTGAATATATCTAAAAAATATATATCTCTTAAAGAAAACTATTGTTTTCACTGGATATTTGTTTATAGTACAATATTTTTCAAAGCCCGTGTTGTAGTTAGATATTACATAAATATTATTTTTTAATTCGATAACTACGTGAATAGTCAATTAATTTTGCCCTTGCTTAATAGCTCTTAGCGTTAGTCTTTTTTTTACTGAAAAACCGTTAATGCCCTTTGTATACGTAATTTAGAATTTTTTAATGAAACTCATAAAAAATATCACTTCATATCTCACTACATATCTCAAATATCATAGCAATCCCAAACATATTTTACTTTAAATATTGCTCTCGTCACATTTGGTTGACAAATATTATATTTTTTGCGGTTTAATATTAAAAGAGGTTTCTTTTATAAATTATATATATACCGCTAAATATCAAAAAGTTCAGAAAACCCCACTTTATTACGTACTAGCCCTCACCCGTCCACTTTGTTGGGCGCACTTAAATGTTTCTATTTTAAATAAATAAAATTTTTAAGAAGGTTTTAATGTTCAATTTAAGGTAAACTTTTTGCTTATAAATTAAATATTAACACTAAATAAAAATAACATAATAAAAAAAGTGTCAGGTCTATTATTGTTACTGGCGAAAAAAAAAAATGTGTTAAGTGTATGGAATTCAAAATTAAATAGTCTAAAACCATCTACAGATGATCCTGTGTCGATTGGTCACGTGGGCAAGAAAAAATACTTCTTTATAAAAAATCGTATTCATTATAAATATTTCAAAGAACCTTCAAAATCCTATAAGTAACTTATTATACTTTTTACATGTATGTAAACTTATATATAATTATTATTATCATAGATTTAATCAGTAAATCATAAAAACAAAATATAGTATGAAAATAATAATCGCGGTAGGTACCTAAACAATTAAACATACCATAGCAGATAATTTTGTGTTACACTATAGGTTTTTATTATAGATACTTAGTCTTCAATACTTAATTAACAAACTGTAGATAATAATGCTTAACATATTCCGAATAAAACAAATATATTAGTATGGTGTATATTGTTATAAGATTTGCTCATCATTTTAAATGAGATATCATTATATTTACACTCATCACGCCAAGATTGTAAATACATAATGCTTTTGATTATTTTATCGTAAATAAAAAATATAACAAAAGGTACCTACTAGAAGAAGCTTTAAATACTCGCTTTTCTATTATCGGGATTAATAGTTCCGTTAACGTCTGTCACCTAATATTTTCTATATGAGCATTATACTTATTAAAGAAATTTGTGCAAACTGAAATATGTTTATTGAACAATGTCCCCTTTGTAACGAGTTGTGAAAACATGAATATTTGCTTAACAAGTCTCAAAGTTTGTTTGTCATAGTGTACAAACTATTCGTGCAGTACTTGATGTTGTTCGCAGTTCTGCGGTCACATCTTCATTGATAGTTTCTGCACTGCACTGACTGCATCGACCTTCGTTTCTCAGATCAAAATTACACACAATTTCAAAATCAAAATATATATATTTCATTTTTATTACTAGTATAAGTCTTATAACTTATAAGTCTTACACGCCAAATTTATTTAGCAGATGTATATAATATTTAATCAAATAATGTATAACGGGGTATAAATTAATCTACAAAGTTTTTTTTTAATTTATAATTTCAATATGTTTAAAATGTAATATACCTAAAATATATAAACGAATTCGACAAGTATTTTTGTCTGCGGTCTATCAGTTCAAATATGCACCACTCGATGATTGCACACTTAATATCAATCTGTATTAAAAACAGCTAAGTTGCATATAAAATAGGCCACTTCATATTGTTTAGCTTATAGGTAATAAATTTCTTAAATTCATATTAATATTATAAATATTGTTTATTTTTATGACTCGGTTAAGAGTTACCTAGTTGAATGCAAAGTTATAAAAAATAACATGATAAATTATAAAAAGTTAGCGTTATTCGCAATTATCAACATAGTCCATACCTACTTATATATTAAATTACATTGCATTGAATATGTGAATCAATTTCGTGAATATTGGAAATCTATTAGTAGTTCAACCGGCCTTGCATTTCAGTATTTACAGCAATTACATAACAAAACCTGCGATTAACTTACATTTACTCGTTGATTAAATTCTTACGTATTTTCATTTACTTATATGATATATGAATCCATATATTTAAATAAAATATTTTAATGACCATTGAACCAACTCTTAATTATCCAGATTAATTATTAGATGTAGGTGGGTCAACTTTTTTACCTAATTTTAGTCAATTTATGAAATATTATTAATTATAATTAATATTTATAAAAATTATGTACCTACTTATAATATTTTAAATACTAAAGGGTATTTCTTATTTTAATGTTAATTTCAATTATTTAATACAGATAAAATAATATTATAAAATATATACTTACTGATAAGCTCTGACTGACCCTACAACCAAAATCAGCACGTTGCACTCATTCACTCACTCTCATACCACTATGTAACGATATGCAAAATATCATCACCATGCGCTCGCGCATTAAACGAAGCTTTGTGCAGCGCGCCGGCGCCGCCTCTTACTTATAGTTTCAGTTACACCGCGTAACACTTTCCCCTACCATCTGCTTATATATTATTTTCTCTTTTAAGGTTTAGAAGATCCTATAATATCTCTATAGTGCTTTACAAAAATACTATTTACTTCCTCTAGTATATTATGAATCTAGTTTTGTTTAATATACAATTATTACTCTAATTCATTAGGTATTAATAAAAATAATATGCTAACTACATAACAACAGTGCAAATAGTTATAAATTGAAAAATAATCGGTACCTAAGAGAATGGGAATTATTTTTATTTTTTTATTTATGTAAATATATTAGTTTGTGATTGGGTTACTTAACTTTAAGTGTCTAAAATGTAAATAAAATGATTTTCTTCGCAGAAACCTATATTAATTAAATTGTTTTTCACTCCCTTGAGGATAAGAAAATACCTCTGAGTTTAGGTCTTGTTGCCTTGCATGTACATTTATCAAAAGTAAAACATGATTTAAGACCTTAAGTCTGATATTTAATAAAGTACCTGGACGACAGAGCCTCGCTCGGAGTTCTTTTTTGTTATATCGTTTTTTAGATAAAAAAAAAAACAAAATACTTGAATAAATACAAAAAAAAAACAAAAGTAAAAACTTTGTATTCCGACCGGAACTCGATCCCGGGCATATGTGTTGTCTAACTTGCGCCTTGACCGCTTGACCACGATACTTATAACAGAGTATAAAAAGTTATCGACCATATTCTGCGGAGAATAATGCAAAAGAAAACCGCATAAAAACTCGAAAACATGCGTTTTCCCAGACATGAGACTGATCTAAATCGATTTTTCGCTACCGAAAGCCCCGACATACCATATTTCAGCGAAATTGTTAGAGCCGTTTCCGATATCACTGGTATATATAAATAAAGATATAAATATCAAAAATGAAATAAAAAAATATAATAAGATATAAATATACAAGAATTACTCGTTTAAATATATAAGATTATCAATTTCAGGAAAAGTCAAAGTACAGAAAACAAATATAAATATTTTACAATGTAGTAAATGATAAAAATCCAAGTATTATATTAAAATATTAAAAATTTAAATTGGACGAAGGAGGTATGAATAATTAAAATGCAACGCTTAAGGAAAAAGAAATAAATTAAATGTATATGTATATATACAAGGCTAAACTGTAAACATACATAGAAGAAATACTGCCCAATATCCGCACATTAATTTCAGTTCACCAGTGAAAACATTATCTCATCAAAGATCTACATATGTGATTAGTGATCACAATAAAAATATCAGAATAGTGAGTATTTTTGTATAAACAGTTAAAGGCAAAAAAAGTTCTGTGCTAAAGTGTAGACACAGAAATTGTGTGTTTTTGTTTACTAAAACGCTTATATGTTGTTTGTGAAATTTACAAAATCTATACATATTATATAATAAAAGTATAATTGATCGCTGTTTGTACATGGAAGATATTTGACAAAAACTATTTTTGGGGGTCTTCATTATCGCAATAGAACGCAAAGCGTTGAAAAATAGTTTTTTTTTCAATTTCCGGCTTACTGTGACATTCTATCGAAAAATATTTTCTACAAAAGTCGTAGGTCTAGTAAAAATCTACAATTTTTATTAGATAACTTTTTTAACTTTAAATTTTTCGAGATGTTTGCAAAAAAACTCGGTTTTTAATGTTTTCTTGGTTTTTTATTTTTTAATTTCTAAAATAATCTTTTGATTTTTACGAAACCAGGGGTATGTAACCTTCGAAATACATACAATAAATAAAAAATAAAAATTAAAATGCTTAGTCATTTTCGAGAAAAGTATGTTTTATGGTCTCGGAAGGCTGCATATCATCCCCAACTTCAAGTGGACGTTTACATTAAAAAAAATCGTTCAATTTTCAGATAAAGCTTATTCTTTTCATCTTGAACTCTACTTTTGGAAGAAATAAAAACATTGTATGATTGCCCTGTAAGATAACTCTTAAAAACTGAAAAAATGGAGAAATCGATGATTTTTACTTTGTAAACTACATTTTTTTAATAATCATTGAAAAAGTCTACTTTATTGACCAAATTTTTATAAACTGATTACACCAATGTATTTTTCGGGAAAAACGAAAAACATGGTATCCTTAAGTTTTTAATTTGACGCTTATTAATACAGTGTCGCCGTAAACATTCCAACTTTGCAATTTGACGAGTCTTAAAAAAATAAATAAAATTGGAAGTCACGTAAAGTATACCTACGTCTTTTGTATTTTTCCCGTGGAATATATTTATTTTATTACTTTTTCGATTTTACCGATATTTTATTGATTTTTGATCAATTTTGGAGTTAAAGTTATTGATTTTTCTAAAAAACTAGATTTTAAGGAAATTACAGAAAGAAAAAGATATCTAATTTTTCATTGAAAGTCGAATATCCCAGGAAAAAATCAACGTAAAGAGTTTAGTAAAAAAAAAGTATTTATTTTTTTACATTTTCTTATGATTTTTCATCGGTCGGTGTCGGTGCCATCCGTTACACAAAGCACACCGACTTCGAAAATATTTGATTATGTATCTAAAGTACATGAAAACTATCAATCAGTTTATTTTTACGTTTTAGTGTTTTTTTCGAAGTCGGTTTTTATTTTAAATAAATACATAAAACAAAGTGAAAAAAAATTAAAACAAACAATTTAATTACAACTTATTCCAATCAGATAACAAATCTAACATGCAAGACACCTTGATCTCAAAGAACCTTAGAGGATGACCTTCGCCTCTGTATTTTCTTTGTTTCAGGAACAAATAGATCATTTAAGCAAAAATTATGTGTTATATTTACACGGTTTTAAGTTTATTGACTTTAAATAACAGGATGTTGATATGTTAAAAGGAAGTCTCCTTTTACGTAAGTCTAAGTACCATCTTCGACTAGGATACGTTTTTACTCATTTATTCCTCAGTGTTTTACATTTCATAATTCGCTATTAGTAGGTACCTTGTTAGTGTACTTAGTCATTTTCGCAATAAATTCCTGTAATTTTCTCAAATATAATAACATAACTATCTTATCAATCATTTTTGGGATTTATGGATGCCAAATAGTAAAATCATCTGTTCGTATGAAACAATAATTTTACTCAAAATATATTGTCCCAATAACTTATCCCATGTGAACTAGATGATTCTGCACTCAAATAAAAAAAATACGGGTGGCATTTCGTAACAATGTAGGTATCTAATCTATTATAATAATACATAATTATTAATATCTTATTCTATATATATACTGCCTGAGACCAACTTTATTTCCCGAATCCAGAATCTTAATTGGTAATGAGATATAGGTATGTAAATGAATCAATATATTAAAGGTAACGCCTACCTAATTTCAAGTGTTTATTTGATGACAAACGGGCTATAAACTTTACTTACTCTTATAGGACAATTTACCAAACACAAAATAAATCCTAACTATACGATAAATTCGATCGTATCATATAGATTTAAAACAGCCATAGGATAGGAGGCATTGACTTATGTACCAATTAAGTACTAGCAAAATTTTAAACTTTTTGGATGGCCAATGAACTTACTCGAATTTTTTTTGTACTTTGATTGATAATTGTTGAGCGATAAAGATCGTCGATCCACATGTAGCTTACGAATATCTACTGAGGACTTACTCGTATCTATCACTCTTTCAATTTCTTAAGAATGTGTTTTTAATAGTTTACGATATACCTAATAAATTCATTCAGAATAATACATAACCTATTTTTACCAACCCATTTTAACCAAAACTTGTGTACGTTAATAAGCACTTAAAGTCCACTGAGATACATTTCTTTTAGGAATAAATGAGAATGTTGTCGGGTGAGTTGGAAATACACGTAGACAGAAAGGAACGTATTTTCACGTGTAAGAACGAGGTTTAATTTAATTAAGTGTAATTAAGAAAAATATAAGAACTGTCACTAATTATATTTTAAACTACTTATAATAACTTCTTCTGAAGATGTCCATGACCACTAACATAGAATATATTCTATTTTTTGCGTTGTTATTTTGTTTATGTTGAATCTGTACAACAGTTTACTATATACAACATAGACATTTACAAAAGAACCTTTACATAGTCTAGCTATAAATACTGTTACAATTAAAAATAAACAAAATATTACATTTGAATTTGGAATCTGTCATTTTTATATGGTTGTAAAATATTTTGTAATATTAAAATGGAGTGGGGTGATAAAGAGAACCGAATCGCTGTGATTGCATTACACAAAGTAGGTATGTAGCCAAATACAATTTTTAAAACTCTCTATACGCTTGCTATTAGTCAAATGTTTGTGACGCCTTAACGTCATGACCAATCATAATTAGGGAGGCTTTGTTATCATTCTGAGGTTCCTGAGTTTTTCACGTACTAAGGGTACGTGAAAAACTATATTGAGTATGTAGTGTGTATGTGTGTAAGCCTGCCCGATTGTACCAACTACGACTTGCTATAATTAAAGTAGTTATAAGCAGACCTTGGAGCCAAACCGTTGTATTATTTTGTTAATAAATTACAAGTAATTTTAAAAATAGATGTTATAATATATCAATAGATCGTTGCTTGAGCAAAACTCCCAGCAATTTTCTGGTCTTTAGTATAAACAAAAATTCTCATTATCCCAAAATTTACCTACATATAAGCAACAAAATAAATTCATACTTTTGTTTAAATTATTATAAAGTAAAATCCGATGATAATACAACTTACTTAGCAGCCATTATATAATTATTCTCAAAATTATTCGCAAATCCCCTCATAATCATTTAAATATATTAATAGGCTTTAAGTGAATGTACATAATAGGTATATTAAACTTACATTTTTTTACTTTTAGTTATAACGTTAGACACTTTGTTTTTTATTTGACACCATTAATGTCTGGAATTACCAGTCACATATGAAAAATTCCTTTTGCATTTTATAGCTAACTAGCGACTCGCCCTCGCTTCGCTCGGGTTCGTCCCTACTTACGTTTTAACGTTTAGTATAGAGTTCTCAGAGATGAGATATTTTCCCGCAGTAAAAACTATCCTATACATTGACCCGGATAACCAGCTATCATCATACCAAATTTCATAAAAATCCCTTCAGTTGATTTTCCGTAATGCGGTAACAGACAGACAGACAAAAAATCTAAAAACTATAGATTCGGCTTCTGTATCGATAATGTTTATTTAAATAAGATTTTCCAAAAAATATTTAATGTACAGATTCGGCTTAGTTACGATTTTATTATATGTATAAATGTAGTACGGACCCTAATAAAGTTTACAATTTACATAAATACCCACAGATAGAAATAAATACATAAATAAAAATATTTCCATCTATCTATATATTAAAATCTTATGCACCCATTGTGACTTAAGGGAATAAAGTGACTCTGAGTGATAGACCATCATACTAATGATGAGTTCTAACCTTGGCATTTATAATATTAACTAGGATGACTGAAAAAATTAAAAAATTATTGAATATGTTCTGGTACATGTTACAGTCAAAACTCGTTTTCGTCAAGACTATTTTTGATTAACAAAAACTATAGTAAAAAGTATTTTTAACTAAAGAAGTTGATCAAAAATTGTTTTGATTAGAAAATATTGGTCACTTTTGACTGATATTTTTTATTTTATAGATGAGATTAGTCGATATTATTACTAGAAGTATATGAAAATTAAACAGAGGTAAATTAAAGATACGAATTTATACATTAAACACACTTATATTGTCACAAGGTAGAAATTACACAGAGAAGAATAGCGAAAATACAGAGACAGCTTAAGATACGAAATATGAACAAAATACGATATAATGTGAAAACGATAAAACATGATAAGGCATTGACTTTAGCGTGCGCGTGCGTGACCTCCCAACGTAGTAATCGGTAAACGACTGGCGAGTAGCGAGTACGCTTGAGCAAAAAATATCGATATTTTCCATACTATTATCGATATATATCGTCAATATTTTTAAACGCGATATATCGATATTCGATATTTATTTTAGAGTATTGAATTCCTATCAATTTCAATATATTTTTAACGCAACTCAGTTTCGTGTTTAATGTCACTCGATACTCCTTGCATCGCATCTTTAACTAAAAAAAATCCCGCCACAATCTTTATGAAATACAACTTAACAGTAAGACTATTGGCTGCGTGCACTAATATACTAATACTATTAAACTAATACCGTCAGTGTGAAACGTATATATATGGCCCTGAAGTTAACAGACAGTTAACATTTATCAGATTTTTTTTTCAACAAATCAATAACAAAAAAATCTAAGAATATGCACATGTACCTAAAATAATTTAATTGATTTAAAATATATTTTTTTTATAATTTATCGTATTGAAAAAGTTTCAAAAATTATTAGACGTCGGGTAACTTCAGTATCGTGAGAAGTATAGGCCTTTTTACGACAAGTTCGGCGCAAGCACATCCATCATATTTTAAAGGTAGCAATTCAAAAGTTTCGAACTGTAGAAGCCGCTTGATAGGCGAGCACATCAAACAGAGAGTATACTATATTGCAGGAAAACTATTGAGAGCTTTGTTCGCATCTGATATGTCCTTTTTTTAAATAGCAACATATTTTTTGTTATATCGTATTTTTAGATTAAAAAAACTAAAAACTTGAATAAGCACAAAAAAAACTAAAATAAAAACTTTTTATCCGACCGGGATTCGAACCCGGACACCTGTGATTGTCAATCCCTTGGCCGCTTGGCCACAATTCCTATGCCTAAACGTAAGAAATTATTGACCATATTTTGCGTGAATAATTCGAAAGAAAACCGCACGAAAACTCGAAAACACGCGTTTTCCCAGACATAAGACTAATCTAGATCGATTCTTCGCCCCTGAAAACTTCCACATACTTGGTAACACGCTTACTTGGGAAACCGAATGAAGTGGGTTCAAATCCCAGGTCTCACACCTCTGATATTTTCATGTGCGAATCATTTCCAACATGATTGCCACTTGCCTTACGGTGAAGGAAAACATCGTGAGGAAACCTGCATGTCTGAGAGAACTTAGTAAGTTTTCGAAAGACATATGTAGTCTGCCAACCCGCACTTGGCCAGCGTGGTGGACTATGGTCATGTATATGGCATTATACAGTTGTTACAGACAGCCTACCTACTATTTTATTTAGGCTGTCTGTAACAACTGTATAATGCCATTGAGACATCTAACACCTTAGTCTCTCCCGTGACCATGATTGCTGCAAAGCAATCGAAACGTCGGGAAACAAAAATCAAAATAAATCCGCGAAAAAATCCGAAAAGATAGTTTTATTTAAATGTCGACGCCTGCTACTTTTAAGGACTAGCCCTGAGATAAATATGCAATGATCTTTTTATATAAAAAGTCCTAACTCAAACTTTAAGAAGGAATTACAATCGATTAAATTCAAAGGCGTAGTAAGAAGTTATCAGTTGTATTCGAGGTATGAATTCTGACTCCCCCCTAGCGCACAAACAAACCCTAGCAAACACAGTGGCCACTAATGTATAATGAATTACTCACAGTCTAATCCCGTTACATAGCTTAGGTGACTTTTTTATTTCAGATGTGCCAACCTTCAGAAAGAGGATATTGATAGCAGGATACTCTCTGGCTAGGTACTCTCTCTCGCTCTCTAGGTCTGTTATAGTTGTCGGTGCTATAACTGCCAAAAAGTTATACATAATTTTCCTTTGGAAATATTTTATACTTATTTTTTATATTTTATACTTTCGGAATAATTTCCGTTCTCTACTTTATATCCCACACAGTAAGTGTGCACTCACAGAGAACTTGAGCCATGTTACTCTATTTAAATATATTCAACAACTCAAACTAAACCGCCCACTTTTACCCACTTAGGGGCTAAATTAAAAAAATCTACAATACATATTTATTTAAATTGTATTGAAGACCAATAATATCAAGTTTCAAGTAATTCTGATCATAAACAATTTTTTCCTCATATAAACAGCACGACCCCCTTTTACACTTCCTTATAAGGGATGAATATCGAAAAAAATGATATTTGTATTTTTTTTTAGTTTTCATTTTAAAGGTAAATACCATTTTTCGTGCATCAATTACAAAGTTTCATACAAACTTTCATCCCCTATTTTACTCCCTTAGGGGATGAATTTCAAAACATCCTTTCTTAGCGGATGCCTACATTGTATAAGGAATATGTTTTCCAAATTTCACGTTTTTACGACTGCGGCTTAGGCTGTGCGTTGATCGATCAGTCAGTCAGGACAACGCATTTTATGTATATATAGATGTCAAATATTCGCGTAAATCTAAAAAATTATTATAAAAGAATTATATAAGTGGTCGGAGATTATTGTCAAGCATGAAGTTCCTCACGCTTTTTCTACAATTCCGAATGTAATCTATACTAATATACATATTATAAAGCTGAAGAGTGTGGTTGTTTTTTTGTTGAACGTGCTAATCTCAGGAACTACTGGTTGGAATTGAAAAATTCTTTTTGTGTTGGATAGTCCATTTATCGAGGAAGGCTTTAGGCTATATAACATTACGCTACGACCAATAGGAGCGGAGTATAAATGAAAAATGTTGCAAAAACGGGGAAAAATGATTCCTTTTGAGAGCTTTCGTTGCGTGCGCTGCGTAAACGGTTAAAGTTACATAAAAATCATGTATGACGGAATTGTTCCCCTTTAAAAGTTCTAAAAAAAAAGTCCGCGACAGCATATGTCTAACTTTTAAGGTAGACTCAATATAACCCGTTTTATGGTAATCAAATTTGTTCTAAAATAACGCATTACTTCCGAAGGTGTTTTTATAAACATGATATTAATCCTTATCCAAATAAATATGTTATTCATCAAAAGTATTTAATTTTGAACAAAATTGCTCTTGACATCATTTGATTTAAATGAATATCTTAGGAGATATCATAGTTGTAAAATATACATATTTTACGCGGTCGTGAGGGGGGAGGGCGCTGGCCGCCGCGCCGGTAGCTCTGCGAGCAAATTCACTATTCCACGCGGACAAAGTCGCGGGCAAAAGCTAGTGTGATATAAAGTGCCTATTGGCACACTCCACGGATATAATACTCTAGCATGGGAACTCTTAGAGGCAGGATAACTTAAATGTACATATGTATATAAATAATAAATAATTAACTCAAAAAATGTATGGAAACAGTAAATACCTGTATCAAAATATAAAATTTTATTTACTTACTTTTCTAAATTTGTATTACACATACTTGACGCAGTTTCCGCTTTTTTAAATCTCCATTACTAAATTGCCATAATAAGATAATGTAATTCTTTTTTAATAAAATTATTAGTTATTGTAAAACGATTTTATTTAACGGGAGTTATAACCTCGAGCACATTTAACTAACACGTGATGTAAACAAGTATAGCGGAACCATCTCGTAACGCTTTTTCGTTATGTTACGATTTCTACCTGTCCACTGCAATCCGCATTAAGGAACTTCGTTCCAAAAATATTTTTAATAAGTGCCAGAGTGATGCGGTGCCAGTAATTTAATACCATTTTTTATTTCTGTAGGTAAAATGTTGTAAATTTATTAACGACAAAATAAATTTGTTAAGATTTTAAGTTTAAGGTCAAGTACATTGTATTCAAATTCAATATTGTTCGTTTATAAGACTCTAGGTCAAAGGTGTTATAAGTGAATTTTTATGATATTTGTTTGCTATTTTATAGTAAACGCTTGTCGTTAATGTACCTAAACCAGGGGCAGACAAGATGACATATGGGAGACTATATATATAGTACCGGTTTTGGACTGATCTATACTTATATTTTAATATTATAAAGCTAAAGAGTTTGTTTGTTTGTTTGGTTGAACGCACTAATCTCAGGAACTACTAATCCGATTTGAGAAATTCTTTTTGCATCAGATAGCCCGTTAACTGAGGAAGGCTATAGGCTATTGTCATCCCGGAAAAATGTGCGGTTCCCGTAGGATAGATTTGATTTTGTCGCGCTAGTAGTGCATAAAAATGCACTTAAACGTAAATTGGTATTAATTGGAAAGCAATTATTATAATAAACTATTATTCAAATATTTTAAATTCTACAATCCTCAATGCTATCAAGGTAGATAACAAATCCGACAAAGGACGCAACTACTAAATTGAAATTTACTTTGTAACCTATTTTCAGAGCAACGTCCAATCTAATATCCATGTAAAATAAACTGTATATATTTACACACATCCATTTTCGAAGAAACTAAATAAAATACATGTTATAAAGCAAGACATGACAACGTCAATTACTCGTTAATACTATATTCAAAACTAGCGACTCACCCTCACTTCGCTCGGGTTCGTCCCTAGGTGCGTTTTAACAGGAAAACAAAACAGGTATAGAAAAGTAGGTGAGTTTTATAACTTTACTTGAAAATGATTGATTCCCCATAGATACAATCTTCCAACACCCTTTTCACCCCTTTATTTATATATGATATGATATGTTATCCCGGATAAAAACTACCTCATGTCTTTCCCAGGGTCTCAAACATTTCCATACCAAATTTCATCTAAATCGGTTCAAAGGTTAAGTGTGAAAAGATGACAGACAGACAGAGTTACTTTCGCATTTAATATTAATATGGACATATAAAGCTGGCTTTCTTGTGGTGCTGGTCTATCATCATCGGCTTGGGCTGAACGTTGATAAGTCAGTCAGTGAGACGCGAGTAATGAATAAAAATAGTAATCGCGAATGTACCTTGGGATATAGACATAAACTAACGAAATTGTCGGTATAACTTTTTAAGACCTACAATTTTCTAGTACATTGTTTTGATATATCTCTTAAGGTTTAGCCAGCGTTAGCCATATAAATTTCTAAGGACGACTCGATAGAACCAGTCATTGCGTTTTCCAGCAGGAATGAAAAATGTGCTTGTAGTAAAAGGTATCTTAAATGTTGATCTAAGTGATAAGCCATCACCATACAAAATTTAGTTAAAATCGGTTCAGCACCTTTCGCGTGAAACGCGCACATCGATTTGACTTAAGTTAGTTTTATTATAGGTATAGATAAAAATAGGTATTACGAGTGTACCTCAAGAGATAGACATATACTGTTGCAAATTTTTCTGTTGGCCTTTTCGAGACCTACAATTTTTTTTGTACATTGTTTTGATGTAAGTATATCATAAGGTTTAGCCAGCGGGAGGTTTCTAAGTAGGACTCGATAAAATAAGTTATTGTCACTTCCCATTGGAAAGAAAGATCTTCATGAAGTAAAAGGTATCCTAAATGTTGATCCGAATAATAAGTTATCACTTCACCAAATTTCGTTGAAATCAGTTCATTACTTTTGCGTGAAACGCACACAGACAAAGAGACAAACAGACAAAAAATTTAATAACTTTTGTTTTGTGGTCTATATTGTACACATAAAACGTTACGGTCATTGTTTTTAAAAAATATTTCATGTACAGATTTCGCTATAAATAATAAAATAATGAATTTTAATACAAATTATCACAGTCTAAAATAGTTTTACATCGAACATAACCTTTTTTCGATTCGTGTTAAGTATGAAATTGTAGTAACTTAGAGCGATCAACTTAACCACAAACCACAAAATAGATCTTTCGTAGATCAATCAATCGTAGAACAAAATAGATCTTTTACTACAAGCTCATTGATCGCCTTAGTGGTTTAACTATATAACGTTATAGTTGTTGAAACATTACCTTGAAAATATTTTGTTTAATAAAAGTGAAGAAATATTCCATTACGAAAACAGTTTAAGTGTTGTTAGGGAGGGAAAAAGAAAATGCATCATACAATTTGATGGGCGAAAGAAAATCGATTGTGATACACTGGCATTCTTCATGTTATGATCTGGGGTGCCAAACCGCAATCATCTTTGTAGTGCAAATAGAAATATGTATTAGCTATCATCATATAAAAAGAGAAATAAGTAAATCGTCTTTAGTAAAATTCGTTAATACTAAGCAATCAATAAATTATTAAAAGTAAAAATAGTGTTCCTTCAAAGATAAACAATTAAACTATTACTAATGATCAGAAAATCTATGAGTATTGTAATAAGTATTTTTTATCTAAAGGCAAAATTTTATCTAGTCAAATTCCACCAAAGTACTGCAATCAAAACACTTTTACTATTATACCTTTAGATAAGTTAACGCACAAACTAAGCGAGTTCAAGCCATGCACAGCACACGTTTTACTTATAAACAAATTAATAGGTAAAAATCTAAGGCAATGCATTTAACCAATCATTATATATCTACGTACATATAATGACCATTTCCCAGACAGACTAAAGATAACAAAAGTAACACCAATTCATAAGGGTGGCATACCTATATGATCTCGACAACTACCAACCAATATCAAGTAATGTCAGTTCTGCTAAAGATGTATGAAAAAAATATTCATGACCGATTAAATCAATATTTACATAATGCTAATACTTTATAATAAGCAATATGGATTGAATCTGAGACACTTTCAACAGCAATAGATCTAGTTACTACAAAAATAAAAATTGGAATTAATGACAAAAAAAAGTTCTAGGTGAATTTATTGACCTAAAAAAGCGGTTGACGCTGTCTCACAACCGTTCCTTTTTCAGAAACTTAAAAAAATAGGAATAACTGGAAGCGCTTTATGGAATAGAAACTATCACATTTAAAGGAGCACGCACAGCTTTACAATTCTTTGCCAAATAATGTGAAAGAGTCAAATACTTTAAAAATCTTCAAGAAAAGCTTGACACAATGTCATAAAAAGAACCAGAATTTGTATAAAATTACCACTGCTTAAATTGCAGTCTTATTTAGTCCGGTCAAATTAAACTAAAAAATAAGAGTGAAGCTACATAAATTTACAACAAGCTGAAAATTGGTGATATCGTTCAAAATATAATATAATTATAAATAAAATTTGAAAGTTCTCCATCTTTCCCCTGTATGGAAAAAAAATATTCAAGGTCAAGTAAAAAAAAAACGACTTCCAGGCACTGAAAAGAAAAAATAACTAAACGGGGGTTTTCATTTAGAATAGGTACTTAATCAGATTTTTTCGAAGTCGGTGCCAGCCAATACAAATCAACACCTTATACAATCACACCGACTTCGTTTTTTAAGTTTTTATTTTTCCATTTTTAGTGTAGACGTATCATCAATACAAATTAATCAAGCCCAAACACCAGGTAATTGCTATAAATCGTTGAGGAGTTCCCTCGACTATCTTTCGGGTCCATCATCAGATCGACTCTAGACCTTCATTAAATAGCAGTACTTTAAAATACCTAATGAAAATGTTATCAAACGCACTGATTTTGATGAAATTTGGTATGATGATAGCTGGATATCCGGGTTAACATATAGGATATTTTCTACCGCGGGAGAATATCTCATTCCCACGGGAATACACGTTATAACACAACCCAAAAAATATTTATGATCAGAATTTATTGAAACTTGGTATTAATGCTCTTTAATACAATTAAATAAATACCTGTTTTAGCGTTGAAAATTTATATGAAACCTACCTTTTTGTTGTAGTTTTAGCGCGAGCGAAGCCGCGGGTTTTGCTAGTATTATAATATATTAAAGGCAATGTCGCGACTCACTGACTGACTTATCAACGTTTAGCCAAAGCCGAAGATGATAAACCAACACCACAAAAAAGCCAGCTTTATATACCCATTCTAATATTAAATGCGAAAAAAACTCTTTGTCTGTCTGTCTGTCTGTCCGTCAACTTTTCACGTTTAATCGGCTGAACTGATTTATGTTCAAAAAACAACGTAATGGTTGAAATAAAAAAGCTATGAGGTGTAATAGTAGTACTGTTTTTACATTTTCGTCTGTTTGTAGTCGATAATTTTCGGATCGGGTTGTTTTCGGGCGATAACGTTAGCTCTTTTTATTCTAGAAAAGACTAGCATTTAGCCGATTTTTTATGATAAATCCAATTAAAACATAATTTATTGAAATATGTAATTAGGGTCCGGTAGATAATTAGAAGCAATATAAACTATTAATACAGAATACTCCAAGCAAAGAAAGGGATTATTTGGAAATAGGGATTATAAATTGTTTTATTTCTCGTGAATTCTACAATCAGTGTAAATCATATAGTGCAACTACTGCCGCAAATTTCATCCGCATTTTTTTTTCTTTTCATGTGCTAGTTCAGGATATGTGGATGCCAAGTTTTATCTAAATCCGTTCAACTATGTAGTGCGTATGGTTGAGTTACACACCTACATAATATAACCAAGTATTTCTATATTTAAATTATCAAACAGTGCGAGGAAGATTTACTAGCAAAAACGAAGAACTTTAGTCTCCCACGCCTTTATTTTCAAAATCATTACTTTTTGCCTCTTCAATACTTTTGTTATGTAAATAACTCGTGTCGTAATGCTTCTAAACTCAGCTCAAACTTAGATTGTGCGTCGTGTGTCAGTCAATCTTCGACAAGATGTACATAATTCTACCATTGAAGTATTGTTTAAAAATTGAATTGAAATTAATAGCTATGTCATAGAATCGTAATATGATATTCCCCTATATTTTTTAAAATTCTATTCGTCAAGCATTTTAGAATGAGAACTTGTCTAATGTAAGCCCCAATGTAAGAGTTTTATTAAGTAGAAGATTAATCAATAATATGCATATTCGATAACAAATGTCTTCCAATGCTCTTTCATATCCAAAAGTTGTTTTACATCACATCCACAACTTGTTTTGCTCAAAAACTCGAACCCATTAGTATAATAAACTTGTTGATCTCTCATTACTAGTTGGTGCATATTGACGGTTACATTTTACATTAATGTTTTTTTTATTATTAAAGTTGAATTATAAACATTGCTTATTTAATAAAACTTATCTTTTTTTTAAGGAAAAACTAGTCCAGAATAATTATTTTACTATAAGTAAAAATATCCGGATCGGATTACTTTATACACTATTTTTTCTACATTAAAGAGCTCAAAAATTCCACTGCTTTATCATATTAATGTACACAAAAAACTTAATCTTAATGAGTACCTAGATCTTTTTTTCCTTTGTATATATAACAAGTGACTTACCCTTGCTTCGCTCGGGTACGTCCCTAGGTACGTTTCAAGTTTTTTTGAGCGGAACCCTAATTCTTAGTCTAAAATAAAAGTAGCCTAAGTTACTCCTTACAATATCAACACAACAGACAGACAAAAATTTTAAAAATTGTGTTTTTCTTATAATAAGTACCGTATATAATTTCATTACTGCCTCTTTTCATAACTGCCTCGGTGGTGTAGTGGCTAGCATGTACGGCTGCACATCCTGAGGTCCTGGGTTCGAGTCCCGGGTCGGGCCAAGTTTAGTTATTGAGTCTTTCTGTTTAGTAAGCCTCAGTAACAGCCTACAGTTGGGAAGTTGGCGGTGTTTCACCCCCGTGCCTCGGAGAGTACGTAAAGCCGTCGGTCCTGCGCCTTAACTCTCACCGGTCGTGTCGAGTAGTCGTCCCACCGGAGTATAAGAGTGACAGGAATAGAGAGTGCACTTGTGTCTGCGCGCACACGCGCTGCACTATAATATCTCCTGCGCAGTTGGCTAGTCTCTATGAGATTGGCCGCCGTAGCCGGAATCGGTCAGGAAGACTTTATTATATAATTTTATATTATGCATTTAGTAAAAAGAAATTATTTTGACATTACAAACAGACACTTCAATTTAATTTATCTGTATAGATATATAATTAATATTAAAAAACACATAATATATTAATGTAAATTGTAACCAAGTTAAACCATGGCTCCATCAAATTGTAAGCAAATAATATGAAGGTATACCTATACATAAAACACGTATACTTAGTGTTGTACCAATCGTATTTTAAATCTATACTGATAAATAAAATTGGAGTGTCTGTTTGTTATATTAAAATAACCGCTTTTTACTAAATGCATATGGATGTATATACGGTACATATACCAAAACAACATTTTTTACAATTTTTGTCTGTCTGTCTATCTGTCTGTCTGTCTGTTTGTTCCGGCTAATCTCCGAAACGGCTGGACCAATTTTGACGGGACTTTCACTGGCAGATAGCTGATATTATAGGGAGTAACTTACTTTTATTTTAGAAAAAGAATCAGGGTTCCGCGAAAAAAAATTAAAACCCATGAAATTATGAACAAAATCCGCGTACGGCCTACGCACCCGAGCAAAACGAGGGTAAATCACTATATAGACCGGTGGTAGGACTCTGTCAAGCCTGAGGAGTCCGACTGGATGGGTACCACCCCCTTATCTATTTCTGCCGCCAAGCAACAATGATTGCATTGTTGTGTTCCGGTACGAAGGATAAGGTAGCCAGCGCAATTACAGGCAAGAGGCATATCATCTTAGTCCTCACAGTGACAACGCACCTGTGGTTCTGCATTTTTCAAATCAAATCAAATCAAAATATATTTTATTCAAATAGACTTTTACAAGCACTTTTGAATCGTCAATTTTACATTTTAAATTTTGAATTAAATGTCAGTGTAGTCAGTCCGTGAAGAAGCTACCACCGGCTCGGAAGGCAGTTCTGCTGAGAAGAGCCGGCGAGAAACTCAACAGTTGCTCTTTTAAAATAATAACTGTGTACAATATTGTAATGCAATAATTATTATATATTTATCCTACTTGAGATCCAACCAGATATTAGTTCCACGCATTGATATCTTCGAAGTATTCCGTGACTGTATAATAAGCTTTATTCACTAATACATTTTTAATTTTAGATTTAAATTGTTCAAATGGCAAGCTCAAAATCGATTGTGGAACTTTATTATACATGCGTACACCTTGCCCCATAAACGATCTATTTACTTTTTGTAGGCGAAAGCTAGGCAATACCAGTTTTTCCTTATTTCTAGTGTTTATTTCGTGTATATCACTGCGTTTTAAATAACAATGAATGTTTTGTCGGACAAACATAATATTACAATATATATATTGCGATGCAACTGTAAGTATACTAATTTCCTTAAACAAATCTCGTAGGGTATCCCGAGCTCCGATGTTATAAATTGCCCGAATGGCCCTTTTTTGGAGAATAAATATAGATTTTATATCGGCTGCATTACCCCACAACAAAATTCCGTAAGTCAAGATGCTGTGAAAGTAGCTGAAATAAACAAGTCTAGCAGTATTAACATCTGTTAGCTGCCTGACTTTCCTAACCGCGAACACAGCGGAGCTTAGTCTACTCGCGAGAGATGAAACATGGGGGCTCCACTGAAGACCCGAGTCCAATGTTATACCCAAGAATACCGTGGAATCTACAATATCAAGAATCTCATTATTTAAAAACAAACTAAAATTCTGTCTCCTTACATTAGGTAGGGTAAATTGTATACATTTAGTTTTTTTGGTGTTTAATGCTAAGTTGTTAATATTAAACCACTTAAGTATGTGAGATAATGCACTGTTTACTTTGTCATAATTAGTTATATTTCTATCCACTTTAAAAATTAAGGAGGTATCATCCGCAAACAGTACAATATCACACAATTCATTAGCATAGAAAGGAAGATCGTTTATATAAACTAAAAACAAAAATGGACCCAAAATAGATCCCTGCGGAACACCCATTCTTAGAGGGGATCCGGAAGAATTAACGTTATTTACAGCGACTTTCTGAATCCTATCACTAAGATATGAAGCAATGAGATCAAGAGCAATGCCACGAATACCATAATGACTTAGTTTAAGCAGGAGGGTTTCATGTTCTACGCAATCAAAGGCTTTAGATAGATCACAAAAAACACCAATTGCATTTTGTGATTTTTCCCAAGCGTTATAAATGTGTTTAAGAAGAGCAACTCCCGCATCGGCTGTAGACCTACCTTTGGTAAAACCATACTGTTCACTATGGAAGATACTATTAATATTGAAATGAATTAACAATTGGTTTAGAATAAGTTTTTCAAAAATTTTACTCATAGATGGCAATATAGAAATCGGTCTATAATTGCCAGGATCATTTTTATCTCCGCTTTTAAAAAGAGGTATTATTTTACTTAGTTTCATAAATTTTGTTACTTAAAACCTAAGTGCATGAACCGTAGGTGTTATGGGTGACAGGTGCTGCTTTCCATCAGGTGGTCTGTCTGCTCGTTTGTCACTGAATGTCATAAAAAAAAATACATAATTTAAATTAAATGAATATCTTAGGAGTAGCAAGCTACTATTTATGGGTACCTAAACATAGCTAACTGTGAAAACGTACCTAGGGACGAATGCCAGAGAAGCGAGCGTGAGTCGCTAGTTAAATTATATTTAAGGATTTTTCGCACTTTTATTTTGATTTTTGGGTGCTAACGTTTCGAATGCTTTACAGAAATCATGGTCACGGGAAACTGGAAAGACCCTACGTGGAGAGCCTCTTGTACCAGTAGTATTCAAATTCAAATAAGACAAATTATCCGTTATAATTCGCGAGAAACCTTCGCGGATTTTCGTCAAACTAATCTTCTAAACTAATCTGAATATAAAGTGTTCATTTTTTTTAAATTTATTTATTATTATAAGCCTGTAGTGTCCCACTGCAGGGCAAAGGCCTCTCTACTCTTCCTCCACTGCTCCCTATCTTTCGAAATAGTATGCCACTCTCTTTGGAAGGAGTCTAATTCATCCCGCCATGTTCGTCTTGGTCTACCACACTGTCGTCTGCTGTGTTAGGAGATCTAAAAAGTTGTTTGTTTGGCCCATAGGTCATCTGACATCCGGATGGGATGGGATTCAACTTTTAATTTATAGATTATAATTAATATATTTTTCATGTGCGTATCATTTCTAACATGATAACCACTTGTCTTACGGTGAATGAAAACATCGTGAGGAAACCTGCATGTCTGAGAGAACCTAGCAAGATTTCAAAAGACGTGTGAAGTCCGCCAACCCGCACTTGGCCAGCGTGGTGAACTATGGCCCGATCCCCCTCGTATTGAAGGAAGGCCTGTGCCCAGCAGTGGGACGTTAAAAAGGGCTGAATACAAATTAATATATTAATAATCTAATCAAAACAAATATTTTACATTTTACGAATTTAAAACTGCTCAGATTTATCAGTTTTGGGACCTTTACACTATATAACCTACGTTAACGATCTCGAGAATGTTATAGAAGACTGTGAAATGTATCAGTTTGCTGACGATACTTGTCTTGTGTCATCAAGCCGTAATATAGAAGAAGCAATCAGACTTCTCCAGGCAGATTTCGACGCGCTTGCAAAATGGTCACATGATGTCGGTCTTATCATTAATGTCGCAAAAACTAAGTTTATGTACATAAGCTCAAGTCACAATAGATACAATGGTAGAATATATCTAACCGCTCACAATCACGATTGCTTACACAACCACATAAGCCATGACTGCCAATGCCCACCCGTAGAAATGGTACAAAGTCAGCGATACCTCGGTCTAATAATTGACGATCGTTTTAAATGGAAAGCTCATATAAACAGTGTTTGTGATAAACTACGAGCCTTGTTATCAAAGTTTAGTTTAATAAGGAATAAAATTTATTTTCCAATATTGCTCATGATGCGTAGAACATTGGGTGAGTCAATAATTTCATACGGACTAAGCAGTTACGGTCTTGCATATAAAACTCATATTAATCAAATATACAACTTACAGTTAAGACTCATAAAAACCATTGTACCTAAAAAAAATAAACATTCGTACAAAGATGACGATCATGGGTTATTTAGTTATTGCAAAGTAATGCCGGTACATAATAGAATTCATTACTTGTTACTGAAAGAACAATAACATTTCAATACAAAATTACAAGAAGTCAAAAACAATGAAAAACTCGGGTTAAAGATATTTATTTCCAAAAAAGAACAATGTTCGCTTTACATAAGGAAATTCAAATTTTACAAGATTATAGTCTACAATTTAAATAGTGGTGATTCTATACAAAATCTGGATTCTTACATGACATAATGTAATGTTTTAAGTTTTTCTTGAACATATTTAAAGTTTTTGACTCCTTAACACTATTTGGCAAAGAATTGTAAAGCTGTGCTCCTTCAAACGTAATAGTTTTTATTCCATAATTGGTTCGAATCTTAGGCAGTTCAATGTTGTGCATGTTCCTGGTGCTGTGTGAGTGCGTTTTTGTTTTAAAAGTTATTTGGGAGTGAATGGTTTTAGTGATTATTTTTCTTATTAATATGCATGTCTTATATTTATACATTTGTTTAATGGTTAGCAATTTGGTTTTTTCGTAAATATTTTTTGTTGGTGTACGGTAATCCATATGGTGCAAAGTCTTTAGTAATTTATTTTGAGAAATTTGTAGTATTTTGATATTTGTTTTCGCAGCAGTACCCCATATTTCTACAAGGTATTCAAAAACTGGTTTCACTAATGTATTATAGATAATAGTTCGTACTTTAGGAGGAATACAGCGAGCTGATTTGCGAAGAGCTCCTGTAAGAGATATAATTTTAGAGTGAAGAGAATCTATATGATGCCGCCATGTTAAGTTTTTATCCAAAATTAGTCCTAAGTATTTTTCGGTGTTTGATTTTTTTATTTTTTCTTTGTCAATTACTAGATCTTGAAAAGGTGGAATAGGTTTATTTTTTGCTGAAAAAATAATATATGAAGTCTTTGAAACATTTATTGTAAGTAAATTAAATTTTAGCCATTCATTTAAAATATTGAGATCATTTTGAGCGTTTTGCACTAGGGTATGAATAGATTCTCCGTAGTAAAATAGACATGTATCGTCTGCATATAAGAATACTTCTCCAGAAAAAGGTAATTGACTCATGTCGTTGATATAAATTAAGAAAAGCAAAGGCCCTAGTATTGATCCTTGTGGTATTCCACAGGTAACCAATGCAGGATTGGTTTTGAAGTGTTCAGTACTTAGTATTTGTCTACGATTAGTAAGATAGGATTCAAGTATTTCATGTGCGCTACCAGTTATTCCTATTTTTTTAAGTTTCTGTAAAAGCAAAGAGTGTGAGACTGTATCAAATGCTTTTTTCAGGTCAATGAACACTCTTAATACAATTTCTTTGCTGTCAATACTAGTTTTTATTTTTGTGACTAGGTCTACTGCAGCTGAAAGCGTTCCGGACTTAGGACGAAAACCGTATTGTTTATTATAAAGTATTTTAGCACTATTTAAATATTGATTTAATCGGTCATGAATAATTTTTTCATATATTTTTGATAGAACTGGTAGTACGGATATTGGTCGGTAGTTGTCAGGATCACATTGTGTGCCACCCTTGTGAATTGGTGTTACTCTTGCTATCTTTAAACTGTCTGGGAAATGTCCATTATGCAATGATTTGTTAATGCATTCACTTAGATTTTCATTTATTAAATTATTTATGCATTTAATTGATGTTGCTGATATACCGTCAACACCTGTACTTACGTTAGAATCTAAGTGGCTTATTATAAGTTGAACTTCGCGTGCTGTACATGCCTTAAACTCGCTTAGTTTGTGTGTAAGGTTTTCTGAAGGTAAAATAGTGAAATTGTTTGGATTGTGGTACTTAAGTGGTATTTGACTAGATAAAATTTTGCCTATTGATAGAAAATAATTATTAAAATACTCACATATTTTCTGACCATCAGTAATAGTTTCATTATTTATTATAAGTTTTGAAGGAACACTGCTTTTACTCTTTAATTTATTAATTGCTATAGAATTAACTAAGCTCCACATCTGTTTTGGTTTATTTAAATATTTTTTAAATGCTTCATAATAATAATTGTCTTTGGTGTTTCGTATGTTCTCCCCAACCTTATTTCTTTCATTGTTAAAATCTAGTTTTAGTTTTGTATTTTTTCGATCATGTTTAAGTTGACCCCATAATAAATTACGTTTATTTATTTCTTCTATAATCTTTTTGTTGATCCAATCACTTCTTGGTAAATTTTGTATTTTATATTTGGTTATTTTATTTTGTTTTATTTTGGAATTTATGAAATTTTCTAAAAAACTAAAATCGCTGTCGGGGTTTTCAAATTCAGCTTTTTCAATGGTGCTGTATAGTGAACTATAGTTTATTGCTTCATATTTAAGTTTTTTTCTGGGTTCATGCTTGTATTTCTTAAGTTCACAATATATTTGTTTGTGGTCTGACAGTGAAGTATCAATGATGTCTATGTGAAATTTATCATTTGTATTGGTGCATACGTGGTCAATAATAGAAGCAGATGTATCTGTCTCCCTTGTACAATATGAGCTATCTATTTTATTTAAGATATCATAACCGAGCTCGTTAAGCATATTTGTATATTGCTTTGTATTATATTCATCTTTCAGTAAATTTATGTTAAAGTCACCAAATACTATGCATCGTTTACATTTTTCTAGTTGAAAGGAATACTCTTCTAAAAACTTATTTAAGTTAGTATTTGGCGGTTTATAAATCAATCCTATGTTAAGGGCACATTTTTCCAAGAAAAACCATAAATAGTTATTTCCATCTAAGTATTTATCCTGAGTTACGTAATATGACAAATCATTATGTATAAAAATCGAGACACCTCCACCAGTCCCGTCGGTTCTATAGTTATAATTATGAGTACCTATAATTTTGTATTTGTAATGCCTTACCTTCAAGTTCTGATTTTATCCAGGTTTCAGTTATTAACACTAAATGAATTGTATACTTAAACGATTTTAATATGCACTTTAATTCATCAAACTTTCCTGGCTTTATTAAGCTTCTAGCATTGGCATAGAAAATTTTTAATGAATGAAAATCAGTATAAAGGCTCTCATAGCTGTGAGTTATTTGGTACGTAATATTGTCACTTATATTTGACTCGGAGAAAGTTGTGTTCCTAGATCGTTTTTTAATGTAACATTTATTAATTTAGGTACTCCGTTTTTATATCTGATGGTGAGATTTTCTCCATTATTATTACGTTGTTGTAATTCACATTTTAATTTTTTTAAGTATTCAAATTGTGCTGGAGTTTGATCCCAGTAGATACGAATACTTGTATTATTTAGTTTTCGATTCCGTAATATATATTGGGCTGTAGTCTGATCTTCAAAACATACTTTTAATTTTCTATTTTTATTGTTGTTATATTTGCCCAACCTCATTATTTTAATAGGCATTGGGCACTCTGGATATATTTTTATAATTTCGCCTAGAACTTGCATTTTTATCATTTATTTCAATTACACCCGCAATTATGATGTTTTTCTGCCGGTTACAACGGTCTTGTATTTCTAAGGTAACATGTTCACTGGTGAGCGATAGCGAGCTACCAGATGGTGGTGAATATTTCTTATATAAATTAAAGTCTTGTTCCATATTATTAACTTTGACTTGAAGTAATACATTTTGTTGTTTTATTTCTTCTAAGTTAGTTTTAAGGTTTTGATGTTCAAAAGTTAATTTTTCAGTTATTGAATTTATCTCTTTAATTTCTTGTTTTATTTCTTCGATAATTTTTTTATTATTTTCATTCTGATTTTTCGTAAAATTTTCAAATAGTAATTTTATTTCGTTATGTAGTTTTGTGAATTCTTCCTTAAAATGGTCTTCGTCTAGTTGCTTTTTTTTTCTTAAAGTAATATAATCGCTTCCGCTAGCATTAGTGTTCTTTGGAGACCGTTGAACATTCATCTTTAGATCGTAGATAACGTTAACAAAAGCGCTTATGCACAGGCAGGTGCGAGAAGGATGAAAAATCAGAGCCCGATTCTTTTACTCGAGGGGGTGAGACGTACATTTGCGCCGCACTGATTATTATAAAAAGTGATATGCCACAGCTTTGAAGTAATTTTAAGTCTAATCTAACTCTTCCTAAGAAGCAATATAAATATTAAACTAGAAATTCCCAGATATAAAAATAATTATGGAAAACGGATACTAGAATATGTAATCCCTTCTTAAATTAATAGCCTGCCTAAAACTCTAAAAGATAAAATTAACGAAAAAAATATTAAATATTTATTAAAAAACTTTTATCTTGAGCAGCCTGTACAGACAGTTGCATTACAAACCTGTTATACGCTAGAGCAGTGACGAGCTACTACCGTCTCGAAACAATTATAATCAACGCAAGTTGGTGATTTTCTTATCTGTTTTAATAGATGTAAATATATGTATAATTAACTATCGTGTATGAATCCGCAGTCACAGATAAATCATACATGGTTTTTGTTGCACTGTTTGTGTTTAGATTAGAGTTTTAAAAAATGTAATGAAAATTTAAATTAAAAAAAAAACAGCCACCCAAACACCCAAAAAGAAATACTGATGCAAAATTCTTGTAATAATTTGAATGTGAGGTATTTTCAATTAAATATAGGTACTTACTAAGGCTTTCAGTCTTGTTATATTTGCGAGTCCCGGGACAAAAAAAACGAGACTCGATATGGTCCCGAATTTACCGGGAAAAACGAGACTTTCGAGACTACTTCAAAAATAGGTTTCATACTCATAGGCTAGGCAGTTAGGCAGTCGATATAAGGTATTTCAATAAAGTACTTTATTAATCATACTGATAAAAACTCAAATACAAGTAAAATTAACAATTATTAGGTCCTTACATATAAAATATCATACGACGACGACGATACGACGACACGTTTGGCTCAGTGTGTAGTGACCCTACTTGCTGTGCCAGCGGTCGCGAGTTCGAGTCCCGCTGGGGGCATTCATTTGTGTGAGCACGAATGTTTGTACTCCAGTCATGGGTGTTTATATTTATAATATGTATGTATTTAAAGTTATTTATATGTAGTGTATCAACTATCTGGTATCCATAACACAAGCCTCGTAGCTTACCATGGAACTAGATGGTGCTGTGTGTTAATGTCCCAACATATTTATTTATTTATTTATTTATTATAAAATAGCGGTTTTATATGGAAAAAGCAAAACGAAAAAAATAATTTATTTAATTATATATTTAATATAACATAGAAAAACATGTAATAAATTCACACATAACGTATTCTGAAAATGAACCACATATGGCAAATTTAAAACTGTATATTAAAATAAAAACCATGTAAAATCCCGGTAACATATAAAGTAATCAATTTGAAAACTAAAATAAATGTATAAATATGTAAATAAGTACTAAAGAAAAATGAATAGGATATCAAAGAAAAAGGAAAATAAATATTGTACCTTAGAAAGCATTAGGTATATATGTAATAATCAAAACCGTAGACACTATAAGTAAAAACCTTAGCTCCCCCAATAGTAAATAAGAAATAGCAAATAAACAATGTAAAAAATCTAAATTCCCTTGGTCTTAAAAGAATGTAAATAATTCCAAATTGTAAAAAAGGTCTCTGACCTCCATGTCAGAGGAATTCCGGCGACAAAAAAAAAAAAAAAAAAGAAAAAAAAGAACACATACATGTACAGGGGATCAAATATGCAGTTGTACGCAATATGCACTTGCATGATGCGTGGTACTGCGTTTAAATGAACGCTACAATTTTAAATCACTTTAAATAAAACTATCTTTTTGGATTTTTTCGCGGATTTCTTTTGATTTTTGATCTCCAACGTTTTGAATGCTTTACACATCCATTGTCCAGTGTTATAATATTTTTCAGTCAAAAGTGATGTTAAACGAGAGAGTCAAAATCACTTTTGAAAAATAAATGAAATCAGTTAAAAATACCCTAACATAGAATATTAATCATTTCCTGGGTAATATTAGCATACGTCTTTGCCGTTCTATTTTGAATCTACATACCTCCTTAAATTTTTAAGAGTACTGACTGATATGACTGGTGAAAAGTGTTTTTGACCGACATGACACTCAAAACAGTTATTCATCGAAGCCTGCAATCAAATCTACTTTTGACTGTTTTAAAAATCCCAGACTGTTACAGTACCAGAAAGCAGTGCATTTTTTATCACAAAAGAGGTCTGACTACAATATACATATACTTTAATAGATAAGATCAGCTTTATTCACATTTCTGTATGTTTGCCATTATATTTGAATCAGGCGCATAGACACAAACAAGTTAAAATATTACCTATGTAGATAGTTTTTAGATAGTGCATGAGTAGTTCAGTTCCCTTTAAAGAGTTTTAAAAACATTTGGAGCTCCAGACCAAAAATTTAACATTGTCAGAATAAGATTGCAAAGCCGGAATTTATCTCTCTGAGCATATAATCGCTGTTGGCTTTGTTGGTCTTCACAGCGTCACAGGGCGGGGAGGCGAACAGAATATCCTGTCTAGAAGTTGAGCATGAAGCTCGAAGGGAGTAGTTTCGTAAGAGCACGTCCTGTGATGTTCGGACCACGACATTATCGGAAGAGGATCTTGCCGTACTGGAGACGGCTTAGAGTGACTCTCAAGAAGTCAAATGGTCCTCGCACGTCTAAGTTTGATCGGGCCGTGATTAGAAGGGACCTCATCCTCGCCGATGGGAACGGTGAGTGTGGATATTATGTCTCTCTCTGTGCATTTCTAAAGATAGCATTAGCTAAAGTTTTGTAAAATTTATTAAAAAACTATGTCGCCCATTGCACTCAATCTGTCGGTTCTGAGCGAACTATAACATAATCCTCTGATTATGTTATAGTTCGCTAAGCCCTCTGGCTTAGCCATGTTGACTATCTACAATCGTTAACGATTTAAAAAGTAATGAAATGTATGGGCATTACATATTTTAAACGTTATGTCACGTGGTCAAAACAATCGAATTGAAAAATTCGTAGCCAAGTTTACAAGGTACATAGTTCGTTCTAAGAATAGAAACGAACTAAGCGATTCTACAATGTGGATCGTGTAGTGATAACTTGTTAGTCGGGTAAACTTTAAATAAAATATACAACAAAAAAAACCTAGACGACGCATCTAGGGACGCACACGAGTGAAGCGACGGTAATTCGCTAATGTTTTTTATAAAGAGTTAGCTAACAAGATTTTTCTGACAAGAAAATCCAAATAAGAAACCGAAATGGGAAATTCATAATGTCATACCCTCATCAGTCGGGTCGTATTGGTGTTCTACCAGAATATGGGATTCAAAAGGATAAAAGAATATAAAGTCTCCTGCATAAATACTTACAATAAAATTGGCACAATGAACAAAAACAAAATGCTTCGCCCGCGTTTACTGTAAACTTCCAATCGCTTAATTGTAAACTTCCGATAGCTACCAAACTTTACACGATCACCCACCCACTGGGCTAATCTAAAGATTGCTTGAAAATTTCATCAAAATCGCTCCAGCCGCTTTAGAGTCCATAGTGAACATACTTACCTTACACATATCGATTTATTCGGTTTTATTTTATCTAATATATTTAAACGAGCAATTCTTGTATTTATTTATTTATTTCGATCTCGGAATTTGGTATATGGGGGTTTTCGGGGGCGAAAATTCGATCTAGATTAGTGTTATGTCTGGGAAAACGCGTGTTTTCGAGTTTTCATGTGATTTTCTTTCACATTATTCCACACAGAATATGGTCGATAATTTCTTACACTCAGGCATAAGCATCGTCGTCAAGCGACCAAGGTGCAAGATTAATAATCACAGGTGTCCGAGTTCAAATCTCGATCTGATACAAAGGTTTTAATGTCAGTGAACTTAGCAGAACATTGTCCAGCAGATCAAAAAAAAATGAGAGTTCTATTCGCATGCAGCTGAGTTCTATAGTTCCTGATACTTTTTAGAAATAGTTCTGGCGTTTTTACCTTAAAAAAAGTCAGTTGACTAAATGATCTGCTAACTTCCCGTAGCAGATCATTTTGCAACAAATCAAAAAAAAATGTGAAATTTATGCACATGCAGCTGAGTTCTACAGTTCCTGATACTTTTCAGGAATAGTTCTGACTTCTAGTCCAAGTTCCAGCAGTGGGCTTAGTGTGAGTTTCATAAAGCAAATCGAATGACTTAACCACAGCGTAAATCGAACATACGTTGGCACGACGTAAAGTGAGTAGGTCTGAGTGTGAGTGACAACGAGTCATTCGGTCCGAATCACGTTTACTCACCAAGTAACGCGTTTATTTTTTTTTGTATATTGGCAGCACGTAGCGTTTATGCGATAATCCAACCAAATTAAATACAATGATTTTCTAACGCTATTTGTATGGAGGCAATGTATTATCAAAAATAGTCGGGTTACGTATGGCGTAACTTGTTAGATTTTGTTATGTAAACAAACTGTGCGTATGTACCAATTATTGTTTTATTTGTATCTCAACTTTCAGAATTTAAAATACTTAAAATGAAAACAAGTCAGTGTCAATTTCAATTGTTAGTTACTTTTATGGAAGAGTAAGTACTTAATCAAGTTATTAACAATATTGAATGCGAATTGTTGAAGTGAACTTGTGATATATTTTTTTCTTGTTTTCCTATTGCTAGGCATGGAGATCTTAGTAAGCCGATAACCAATGTAAGACTAGATTCCCAGGATTCGGTAACCTAGCACGGAACAATTAAGTACACAGGAAGGCCAATGATTGATTAATGTAAGTTGTTTAGTATAGGTACATATTATCATTTTAAATAGGAGAGGATAGGTGTGAATAAATTTTTATTTTTTAGGTATTAAGCCATGGAATGAACCTGGAATGAACCTTCTAGCCGAGTGCAGTAGAGCCTCCTTTAAGCCAGGTTCATATAAAGTCAAAACCTCCTAGCCAAGCCATCAATGCAGCTATTAAAATCACAGAAAGTAAGTTAATTTTTACTTATATTGTACTTAATCTAAATCATAAAGTGAAAATATCCATAGAATATGGTGTATAGAAATAAAAAAAGGCTTATTTATTTTATTTACATTTACAATATTAGCAGTGTTAGCTTGCCAACCTAAATAACAAATACTTTCTTTTATCAGATGCTGAAGAACTCTTACCCACTTTATTTCTTGTCCCAAGTTGCTGCCCCTCAGCCTCGTGTGCTCAGTATGGATAAACTACACCATGCCATAGTAAGAGGTCTTCACAAATACAATCTCACCTCGAAGACATGCAAGGCTCAAACAATGCAGGCTACCCGTCAGTTTGTAAATTCTGATTTTGAACGGAGAGCATTCAGAATGCAGCAGCATAGAGATTATATGGAGATGAAAAGGGAGCAAAATGGGATAAGAGAAATGGTAGGGCAGACTCAGAGGGAATGGCAAGCTTTAAGTTTAAGAATGTTAGATATATTAGAATAAACTAGCTATAAATAAGTTTTGTAAAGATTAGATTGGTAAATTAGATAATAATTAAATAATTTATTATTTTTTGTTATGATTAAATTATTTTTTAAATAACCTTATTAGTTGACTGTTATTTAGTTCAAACTTTCTTACTTTTATTATGGTAAACTATTAAGATTAAAAATTAAACATTAAAATGGTTCAAATTATTTTATTTACCTCTTTTTCATTTAACACCCAATTTATATACATTCTATTCATAGATAGATAGATATACATGATACAATAGTTTTTGTGGTAAATTACAATAGATTGACTGCCACCAAATATTAAAATAAACTTATAACATAAAAGGTAATAATTATTGCTGCTGTAATCTTCTTATTAATTGATCCTTTATTACTCTTCCTCTAATTAAATCTGTGGTGGAACTTCTCTCTCTCTGATGATAGTGATAATCCTCTCATTATGGTCTTGCATGTTATCATGTTCCAAAACTGAAAATTAATTAATTTATTTTATTGAATAAAAACAGCTTGTTAGGTATGTTGTTGAATATAAACAAAATTATAGTAAAATCTTTAATTATTAAAATAAATATTTAATAGTTTTAAAACAAACAAAGGTAGATATAATACATTTAAATTTATATTAATTTTATGTCCAGAAATAAACAAGTTTAATCTTACATATCAATATTTTTTGTAATTCCATACATACCCGTGATATCAGGATATGTATTGTATAGTTATGAAAACATAAGTACCTTTGACTAATTGCTTGTCTAGCATTTGGAATGTCAGGAAAGTAAATATATTATTTAACATATTCTTATGTATTAATGCTATGGTTACTTCTTCTCACATTTTTGGGGAGATATTGCAACTTCATCTGGCCGCTAGTAAGACCCCATTATAAAGAAAAATTGTGCAGTGAGTACCTAGAATAATAACAATTGATAAAAAAATACACGAAGGGTGCATGTTTAAGATTTTAAATGGTTTTTACCTTTGCTTCCAAGGTAATCCATTGAGTAGATTTCAAATTAGTTAAATGTCTTAGTTCTTTGTACAACACTTTAAACGCTTTCTTTGAAAGGCGATAATTTCTTTTAAATTCAGTCTCTGGAAGATGTAATAGTGGATTATCAGGAAATGCGAGCTTCTGCACGAACACTGGCTAGATGATTACGCTCGTCTTGTGCTGTTGCCGTTGACAACATCCTCCAAGCGAAAAAATTACGAGCTGCCATGTTTTTTCTTCAATTAAAACAACACAACACATACACAATATCATGAACTTTGTAAAAAAATGTTCGTATTTTAATGAACGTTTTCACTTTCACTACAAAAATCTAAGTGACAATTAACTCGCTCGCAAGTGAAGACGTTTACAATCGAACTGTCAAAAGTGACATAAATTGCAACTCACACTCGCAAAAACGTCATTCAAGCTCCTATTCGTCCTCACTTCGACAAAGTTAGTCGATGGTCACGACCGACAAGTCAACGAACAATCTCGCACTCACAAAATATGTTTTACAAACTTTCCGCTAGGCGGCGCTGATCCAACTCCATACAAATTTGAGTTTACTTTAACGCGATCGAGTAGTAAGAAAAACTCACACTAAGCCCACAGATCATATCCGAATTTTCGAAAAGTCGAAACATACCATTTTCATCGTTTCAAATTATTGTAAAAGGCTAGAATTCTTCCTTTTATCACAGATCTGTATTAGAACTGTAATCTATAACTCGGTTCGAGTCCAGAACTCACGTCCAAGTCCCAGCAGATCATATCCAACCTTAGAAAAAGTAACAACAAAAAAAATAATCTAATTGATTCAAATTATTGAGAAAAGCTAGACGTAAGAACTCATTTGTTTATCACAGATCTTTATCAGAACTACTATTTAAAAGTCAATTGGAGTCCAGAACTCATGTCCAAATTCCAGCAGAGCATACATGAAAGTTGAAAAAGTTGAAAAATAATATTTAATTTTTTTTTATTTATTGAGAAAAGCTACAAGTCAGAACTCTTTTGTTTATCACAGATCTTTATCAGAACTACTATTAAGATGTCAATTCGCGTCCAGAACTAACGTTCAAGTTCCAGCAGAGCATACATGAAAGTTGAAAAAGTTGAAAAATAATATTTAATTTTTGTTTAATTATTGAGAAGAGCTACAAGTCAGAACTCTTTTGTTTATCACAGATCTTTATCAGAACTACTATTTAGAAGTCAATTCGAGACCAGAACTCACGTCCAACTTCCAGCAGAGCATATATGAAAGTTGAAAAAGTTGAAAAATAATATTTAATTTTTGTTTAATTATTGAGAAGAGCTACAAGTCAGAACTCTTTTGTTTATCACAGATCTTTATCAGAACTACTATTTAAAAGTCAATTCGAGACCAGAACTCACGTCCAAGTTCCAGCAGAGCATACATGAAAGTTGAAAAAGTTGAAAAATAATATTTAATTTTTGTTTAATTATTGAGAAAAGCTACAAGTCAGAACTCTTTTGTTTATCACATATCTTTATCAGAACTACTATTTAAAAGTCAATTCGAGACCAGAACTTACGTCCAACTTCCAGCAGAGCATATATGAAAGTTGAAAAAGTTGAAAAATAATATTTAATTTTTGTTTAATTATTGAGAAGAGCTACAAGTCAGAACTCTTTTGTTTATCACAGATCTTTATCAGAACTACTATTTAAAAGTCAATTCGAGACCAGAACTCACGTCCAAGTTCCAGCAGAGCATACCAGAAAGTTGAAAAAGTTGAAAAATACTATTTAATTTTTTTTTAATTATTGAGAAAAGCTACAAGTCAGAACTCTTTTGTTTATCACAGATCTTTATCAGAACTACTATTAAGAAGTCAATTCGAGTCCAGAACTCACGTTCAAGTTCCAGCAGAGCATACATGAAAGTTGAAAAAGTTGAAAAATAATATTTAATTTTTTTTTAATTATTGAGAAAAGCTACAAGTCAGAACTCTTTTGTTTATCACAGATGTTTATCAGAACTACTATTTAAAAGTCAATTCGAGACCAGAACTCACGTCCAAGTTCCAGCAGAGCATACATGAAAGTTGAAAAAGTTGAAAAATAATATTTAATTTTTGTTTAATTATTGAGAAAAGCTACAAGTCAGAACTCTTTTGTTTATCACATATCTTTATCAGAACTACTATTTAAAAGTCAATTCGAGACCAGAACTTACGTCCAACTTCCAGCAGAGCATATATGAAAGTTGAAAAAGTTGAAAAATAATATTTAATTTTTGTTTAATTATTGAGAAGAGCTACAAGTCAGAACTCTTTTGTTTATCACAGATCTTTATCAGAACTACTATTTAAAAGTCAATTCGAGACCAGAACTCACGTCCAAGTTCCAGCAGAGCATACCAGAAAGTTGAAAAAGTTGAAAAATACTATTTAATTTTTTTTTAATTATTGAGAAAAGCTACAAGTCAGAACTCTTTTGTTTATCACAGATCTTTATCAGAACTACTATTAAGAAGTCAATTCGAGTCCAGAACTCACGTTCAAGTTCCAGCAGAGCATACATGAAAGTTGAAAAAGTTGAAAAATAATATTTAATTTTTGTTTAATTATTGAGAAAAGCTACAAGTCAGAACTCTTTTGTTTATCACATATCTTTATCAGAACTACTATTTAAAAGTCAATTCGAGACCAGAACTTACGTCCAACTTCCAGCAGAGCATATATGAAAGTTGAAAAAGTTGAAAAATAATATTTAATTTTTGTTTAATTATTGAGAAGAGCTACAAGTCAGAACTCTTTTGTTTATCACAGATCTTTATCAGAACTACTATTTAAAAGTCAATTCGAGACCAGAACTCACGTCCAAGTTCCAGCAGAGCATACATGAAAGTTGAAAAAGTTGAAAAATAATATTTAATTTTTGTTTAATTATTGAGAAAAGCTACAAGTCAGAACTCTTTTGTTTATCACATATCTTTATCAGAACTACTATTTAAAAGTCAATTCGAGACCAGAACTTACGTCCAACTTCCAGCAGAGCATATATGAAAGTTGAAAAAGTTGAAAAATAATATTTAATTTTTGTTTAATTATTGAGAAGAGCTACAAGTCAGAACTCTTTTGTTTATCACAGATCTTTATCAGAACTACTATTTAAAAGTCAATTCGAGACCAGAACTCACGTCGAAGTTCCAGCAGAGCATACCAGAAAGTTGAAAAAGTTGAAAAATACTATTTAATTTTTTTTTAATTATTGAGAAAAGCTACAAGTCAGAACTCTTTTGTTTATCACAGATCTTTATCAGAACTACTATTAAGAAGTCAATTCGAGTCCAGAACTCACGTTCAAGTTCCAGCAGAGCATACATGAAAGTTGAAAAAGTTGAAAAATAATATTTAATTTTTGTTTAATTATTGAGAAAAGCTACAAGTCAGAACTCTTTTGTTTATCACATATCTTTATCAGAACTACTATTTAAAAGTCAATTCGAGACCAGAACTTACGTCCAACTTCCAGCAGAGCATATATGAAAGTTGAAAAAGTTGAAAAATACTATTTAATTTTTTTTAATTATTCAGAAAAGCTACAAGTCAGGACTCTTTTGTTTATCACAAATCTTTATCAGAACTACTATTTAAAAGTCAATTCGAGACCAGAACTCACGTCCAAGTTCCAGAAGAGCATACCAGAAAGTTGAAAAAGTTGAAAAATACTATTTAATTTTTTTTTATTTATTGAGAAAAGCTACAAGTAAGAACTCTTTTGTTTATCACAGATCTTTATCAGAACTACTATTTAGAAGTCAATTCGAGTCCAGAACTCACGTTCAAGTTCCAGCAGAGCATACATGAAAGTTGAAAAATAATATTTATTTTTTTTTTAATTATTGAGAAAAGCTACAAGTCAGAACTCTTTTGTTTATCACACATCTTTATCAGAACTACTATTAAGAAGTCAATTCGAGTCCAGAACTCACGTTCAAGTTCCAGCAGAGCATACATGAAAGTTGAAAAAGTTGAAAAATAATATTTAATTTTTTTTTAATTATTGAGAAAAGCTACAAGTCAGAACTCTTTTGTTTATCACAGATGTTTATCAGAACTACTATTTAAAAGTCAATTCGAGACCAGAACTCACGTCCAAGTTCCAGCAGAGCATACATGAAAGTTGAAAAAGTTGAAAAATAATATTTATTTATTTTTTAATTATTTAGAAAAGCTACAAATCAGAACTCTTTTGTTTATCACAGATGTTTATCAGAACTACTATTTAAAAGTCAATTCGAGACCAGAACTCACGTCCAAGTTCCAGCAGAGCATACATGAAAGTTGAAAAAGTTGAAAAATAATATTTAATTTTTGTTTAATTATTGAGAAAAGCTACAAGTCAGAACTCTTTTGTTTATCACATATCTTTATCAGAACTACTATTTAAAAGTCAATTCGAGACCAGAACTTACGTCCAACTTCCAGCAGAGCATATATGAAAGTTGAAAAAGTTGAAAAATAATATTTAATTTTTGTTTAATTATTGAGAAGAGCTACAAGTCAGAACTCTTTTGTTTATCACAGATCTTCATCAGAACTACTATTTAAAAGTCAATTCGAGACCAGAACTCACGTCCAAGTTCCAGCAGAGCATACCAGAAAGTTGAAAAAGTTGAAAAATACTATTAAATTTTTTTTTAATTATTGAGAAAAGCTACAAGTCAGAACTCTTTTGTTTATCACAGATCTTTATCAGAACTACTATTTAAAAGTCAATTCGAGACCAGAACTCACGTCCAAGTTCCAGCAGAGCATACCAGAAAGTTGAAAAAGTTGAAAAATACTATTTAATTTTTTTTTAATTATTGAGAAAAGCTACAAGTCAGAACTCTTTTGTTTATCACAGATCTTTATCAGAACTACTATTTAGAAGTCAATTCGAGTCCAGAACTCACGTTCAAGTTCCAGCAGAGCATACATGAAAGTTGAAAAAGTTGAAAAATAATATATTTTTTTTTTTATTATTGAGAAAAGCTACAAGTCAGAACTCTTTTGTTTATCACACATCTTTATCAGAACTACTATTAAGAAGTCAATTCGAGTCCAGAACTCACGTTCAAGTTCCAGCAGAGCATACATGAAAGTTGAAAAAGTTGAAAAATAATATTTATTTATTTTTTAATTATTTAGAAAAGCTACAAGCCAGAACTCTTTTGTTTATCACAGATGTTTATCAGAACTACTATTTAAAAGTCAATTCGAGACCAGAACTCACGTCCAAGTTCCAGCAGAGCATACATGAAAGTTGAAAAAGTTGAAAAATAATATTTAATTTTTGTTTAATTATTGAGAAGAGCTACAAGTCAGAACTCTTTTGTTTATCACAGATCTTTATCAGAACTACTATTTAAAAGTCAATTCGAGACCAGAACTCACGTCCAAGTTCCAGCAGAGCATACCAGAAAGTTGAAAAAGTTGAAAAATACTATTTAATTTTTTTTTAATTATTGAGAAAAGCTACAAGTCAGAACTCTTTTGTTTATCACAGATCTTTATCAGAACTACTATTAAGAAGTCAATTCGAGTCCAGAACTCACGTTCAAGTTACAGCAGAGCATACATGAAAGTTGAAAAAGTTGAAAAATAATATTTAATTTTTTTTTTATTATTGAGAAAAGCTACAAGTCAGAACTCTTTTGTTTATCACAGATCTTTATCAGAACTACTATTTAGAAGTCAATTCGAGTCCAGAACTCACGTTCAAGTTCCAGCAGAGCATACATGAAAGTTGAAAAAGTTGAAAAATAATATTTTTTTTTTTTTTTTATTATTGAGAAAAGCTACAAGTCAGAACTCTTTTGTTTATCACAGATGTTTATCAGAACTACTATTTAAAAGTCAACTCGAGACCAGAACTCACGTCCAAGTTCCAGCAGAGCATACATGAAAGTTGAAAAAGTTGAAAAATAATATTTATTTATTTTTTAATTATTTAGAAAAGCTACAAGTCAGAACTCTTTTGTTTATCACAGATGTTTATCAGAACTACTATTTAAAAGTCAATTCGAGACCAGAACTCACGTCCAAGTTCCAGCAGAGCATACATGAAAGTTGAAAAAGTTGAAAAATAATATTTAATTTTTGTTTAATTATTGAGAAGAGCTACAAGTCAGAACTCTTTTGTTTATCACAGATCTTTATCAGAACTACTATTTAAAAGTCAATTCGAGACCAGAACTCACGTCCAAGTTCCAGCAGAGCATACCAGAAAGTTGAAAAAGTTGAAAAATACTATTTAATTTTTTTTTAATTATTGAGAAAAGCTACAAGTCAGAACTCTTTTGTTTATCACAGATCTTTATCAGAACTACTATTAAGAAGTCAATTCGAGTCCAGAACTCACGTTCAAGTTCCAGCAGAGCATACATGAAAGTTGAAAAAGTTGAAAAATAATATTTAATTTTTGTTTAATTATTGAGAAAAGCTACAAGTCAGAACTCTTTTGTTTATCACAGATCTTTATCAGAACTACTATTAAGAAGTCAATTCGAGTCCAGAACTCACGTTCAAGTTCCAGCAGAGCATACATGAAAGTTGAAAAAGTTGAAAAATAATATTTAATTTTTTTTTAATTATTGAGAAAAGCTACAAGTCAGAACTCTTTTGTTTATCACAGATGTTTATCAGAACTACTATTTAAAAGTCAATTCGAGACCAGAACTCACGTCCAAGTTCCAGCAGAGCATACATGAAAGTTGAAAAAGTTGAAAAATAATATTTATTTATTTTTTAATTATTTAGAAAAGCTACAAATCAGAACTCTTTTGTTTATCACAGATGTTTATCAGAACTACTATTTAAAAGTCAATTCGAGACCAGAACTCACGTCCAAGTTCCAGCAGAGCATACATGAAAGTTGAAAAAGTTGAAAAATAATATTTAATTTTTGTTTAATTATTGAGAAAAGCTACAAGTCAGAACTCTTTTGTTTATCACATATCTTTATCAGAACTACTATTTAAAAGTCAATTCGAGACCAGAACTTACGTCCAACTTCCAGCAGAGCATATATGAAAGTTGAAAAAGTTGAAAAATAATATTTAATTTTTGTTTAATTATTGAGAAGAGCTACAAGTCAGAACTCTTTTGTTTATCACAGATCTTTATCAGAACTACTATTTAAAAGTAAATTCGAGACCAGAACTCACGTCCAAGTTCCAGCAGAGCATACCAGAAAGTTGAAAAAGTTGAAAAATACTATTTAATTTTTTTTTAATTATTGAGAAAAGCTACAAGTCAGAACTCTTTTGTTTATCACAGATCTTTATCAGAACTACTATTAAGAAGTCAATTCGAGTCCAGAACTCACGTTCAAGTTCCAGCAGAGCATACATGAAAGTTGAAAAAGTTGAAAAATAATATTTAATTTTTGTTTAATTATTGAGAAAAGCTACAAGTCAGAACTCTTTTGTTTATCACATATCTTTATCAGAACTACTATTTAAAAGTCAATTCGAGACCAGAACTTACGTCCAACTTCCAGCAGAGCATATATGAAAGTTGAAAAAGTTGAAAAATAATATTTAATTTTTGTTTAATTATTGAGAAGAGCTACAAGTCAGAACTCTTTTGTTTATCACAGATTTTTATCAGAACTACTATTTAAAAGTCAATTCGAGACCAGAACTCACGTCCAAGTTCCAGCAGAGCATACATGAAAGTTGAAAAAGTTGAAAAATAATATTTAATTTTTGTTTAATTATTGAGAAAAGCTACAAGTCAGAACTCTTTTGTTTATCACATATATTTATCAGAACTACTATTTAAAAGTCAATTCGAGACCAGAACTTACGTCCAACTTCCAGCAGAGCATATATGAAAGTTGAAAAAGTTGAAAAATAATATTTAATTTTTGTTTAATTATTGAGAAGAGCTACAAGTCAGAACTCTTTTGTTTATCACAGATCTTTATCAGAACTACTATTTAAAAGTCAATTCGAGACCAGAACTCACGTCCAAGTTCCAGCAGAGCATACATGAAAGTTGAAAAAGTTGAAAAATAATATTTAATTTTTGTTTAATTATTGAGAAGAGCTACAAGTCAGAACTCTTTTGTTTATCACAGATCTTTATCAGAACTACTATTTAAAAGTCAATTCGAGACCAGAACTCACGTCCAAGTTCCAGCAGAGCATACCAGAAAGTTGAAAAAGTTGAAAAATACTATTTAATTTTTTTTTAATTATTGAGAAAAGCTACAAGTCAGAACTCTTTTGTTTATCACAGATCTTTATCAGAACTACTATTAAGAAGTCAATTCGAGTCCAGAACTCACGTTCAAGTTCCAGCAGAGCATACATGAATGTTGAAAAAGTCCAAGTGCCAGCTCTGCTGGAATTTGGACATGAGTTCTGGACTCGAATTGACTTTTAAATAGTAGTTCTGATAAAGTTCTGTGATAAACAAAAGAGTTCTGACTTGTAGCTTTTCTCAATAATTAAAAAAAAATTAAATAGTATTTTTCAACTTTTTCAACTTTCATGTATGCTCTGCTGGAACTTGGACGTGAGTTCTGGTCTCGAATTGACTTTTAAATAGTAGTTCTGATAAACATCTGTGATAAACAAAAGAGTTCTGGCTTGTAGCTTTTCTAAATAATTAAAAAATAAATAAATATTATTTTTCAACTTTTTCAACTTTCATGTATGCTCTGCTGGAACTTGAACGTGAGTTCTGGACTCGAATTGACTTCTAAATAGTAGTTCTGATAAAGATCTGTGATAAACAAAAGAGTTCTGACTTGTAGCTCTTCTCAATAATTAAACAAAAATTAAATATTATTTTTCAACTTTTTCAACTTTCATATATGCTCTGCTGGAAGTTGGACGTAAGTTCTGGTCTCGAATTGACTTTTAAATAGTAGTTCTGATAAAGATATGTGATAAACAAAAGAGTTCTGACTTGTAGCTTTTCTCAATAATTAAACAAAAATTAAATATTATTTTTCAACTTTTTCAACTTTCATGTATGCTCTGCTGGAACTTGGACGTGAGTTCTGGTCTCGAATTGACTTTTAAATAGTAGTTCTGATAAACATCTGTGATAAACAAAAGAGTTCTGGCTTGTAGCTTTTCTAAATAATTAAACAAAAATTAAATATTATTTTTCAACTTTTTCAACTTTCATGTATGCTCTGCTGGAACTTGGACGTGAGTTCTGGTCTCGAATTGACTTTTAAATAGTAGTTCTGATAAACATCTGTGATAAACAAAAGAGTTCTGGCTTGTAGCTTTTCTAAATAATTAAAAAATAAATAAATATTATTTTTCAACTTTTTCAACTTTCATGTATGCTCTGCTGGAACTTGAACGTGAGTTCTGGACTCGAATTGACTTCTTAATAGTAGTTCTGATAAAGATCTGTGATAAACAAAAGAGTTCTGACTTGTAGCTTTTCTCAATAATTAAAAAAAAATTAAATAGTATTTTTCAACTTTTTCAACTTTCTGGTATGCTCTGCTGGAACTTCGACGTGAGTTCTGCTCTCGAATTGACTTTTAAATAGTAGTTCTGATAAAGATCTGTGATAAACAAAAGAGTTCTGACTTGTAGCTCTTCTCAATAATTAAACAAAAATTAAATATTATTTTTCAACTTTTTCAACTTTCATATATGCTCTGCTGGAAGTTGGACGTAAGTTCTGGTCTCGAATTGACTTTTAAATAGTAGTTCTGATAAAGATATGTGATAAACAAAAGAGTTCTGACTTGTAGCTTTTCTCAATAATTAAACAAAAATTAAATATTATTTTTCAACTTTTTCAACTTTCATGTATGCTCTGCTGGAACTTGGACGTGAGTTCTGGTCTCGAATTGACTTTTAAATAGTAGTTCTGATAAAGATCTGTGATAAACAAAAGAGTTCTGACTTGTAGCTCTTCTCAATAATTAAACAAAAATTAAATATTATTTTTCAACTTTTTCAACTTTCATATATGCTCTGCTGGAAGTTGGACGTAAGTTCTGGTCTCGAATTGACTTTTAAATAGTAGTTCTGATAAAGATATGTGATAAACAAAAGAGTTCTGACTTGTAGCTTTTCTCAATAATTAAACAAAAATTAAATATTATTTTTCAACTTTTTCAACTTTCATGTATGCTCTGCTGGAACTTGAACGTGAGTTCTGGACTCGAATTGACTTCTTAATAGTAGTTCTGATAAAGATCTGTGATAAACAAAAGAGTTCTGACTTGTAGCTTTTCTCAATAATTAAAAAAAAATTAAATAGTATTTTTCAACTTTTTCAACTTTCTGGTATGCTCTGCTGGAACTTGGACGTGAGTTCTGGTCTCGAATTGACTTTTAAATAGTAGTTCTGATAAAGATCTGTGATAAACAAAAGAGTTCTGACTTGTAGCTCTTCTCAATAATTAAACAAAAATTAAATATTATTTTTCAACTTTTTCAACTTTCATATATGCTCTGCTGGAAGTTGGACGTAAGTTCTGGTCTCGAATTGACTTTTAAATAGTAGTTCTGATAAAGATATGTGATAAACAAAAGAGTTCTGACTTGTAGCTTTTCTCAATAATTAAACAAAAATTAAATATTATTTTTCAACTTTTTCAACTTTCATGTATGCTCTGCTGGAACTTGGACGTGAGTTCTGGTCTCGAATTGACTTTTAAATAGTAGTTCTGATAAACATCTGTGATAAACAAAAGAGTTCTGACTTGTAGCTTTTCTCAATAATTAAAAAAAAATTAAATATTATTTTTCAACTTTTTCAACTTTCATGTATGCTCTGCTGGAACTTGAACGTGAGTTCTGGACTCGAATTGACTTCTTAATAGTAGTTCTGATAAAGATCTGTGATAAACAAAAGAGTTCTGACTTGTAGCTTTTCTCAATAATTAAAAAAAAATTAAATAGTATTTTTCAACTTTTTCAACTTTCTGGTATGCTCTGCTGGAACTTGGACGTGAGTTCTGGTCTCGAATTGACTTTTAAATAGTAGTTCTGATAAAGATCTGTGATAAACAAAAGAGTTCTGACTTGTAGCTCTTCTCAATAATTAAACAAAAATTAAATATTATTTTTCAACTTTTTCAACTTTCATATATGCTCTGCTGGAAGTTGGACGTAAGTTCTGGTCTCGAATTGACTTTTAAATAGTAGTTCTGATAAAGATATGTGATAAACAAAAGAGTTCTGACTTGTAGCTTTTCTCAATAATTAAACAAAAATTAAATATTATTTTTCAACTTTTTCAACTTTCATGTATGCTCTGCTGGAACTTGGACGTGAGTTCTGGTCTCGAATTGACTTTTAAATAGTAGTTCTGATAAAGATCTGTGATAAACAAAAGAGTTCTGACTTGTAGCTCTTCTCAATAATTAAACAAAAATTAAATATTATTTTTCAACTTTTTCAACTTTCATATATGCTCTGCTGGAAGTTGGACGTAAGTTCTGGTCTCGAATTGACTTTTAAATAGTAGTTCTGATAAAGATATGTGATAAACAAAAGAGTTCTGACTTGTAGCTTTTCTCAATAATTAAACAAAAATTAAATATTATTTTTCAACTTTTTCAACTTTCATGTATGCTCTGCTGGAACTTGGACGTGAGTTCTGGTCTCGAATTGACTTTTAAATAGTAGTTCTGATAAAGATCTGTGATAAACAAAAGAGTTCTGACTTGTAGCTCTTCTCAATAATTAAACAAAAATTAAATATTATTTTTCAACTTTTTCAACTTTCATATATGCTCTGCTGGAAGTTGGACGTAAGTTCTGGTCTCGAATTGACTTTTAAATAGTAGTTCTGATAAAGATATGTGATAAACAAAAGAGTTCTGACTTGTAGCTTTTCTCAATAATTAAACAAAAATTAAATATTATTTTTCAACTTTTTCAACTTTCATGTATGCTCTGCTGGAACTTGGACGTGAGTTCTGGTCTCGAATTGACTTTTAAATAGTAGTTCTGATAAAGATCTGTGATAAACAAAAGAGTTCTGACTTGTAGCTCTTCTCAATAATTAAACAAAAATTAAATATTATTTTTCAACTTTTTCAACTTTCATATATGCTCTGCTGGAAGTTGGACGTAAGTTCTGGTCTCGAATTGACTTTTAAATAGTAGTTCTGATAAAGATATGTGATAAACAAAAGAGTTCTGACTTGTAGCTTTTCTCAATAATTAAACAAAAATTAAATATTATTTTTCAACTTTTTCAACTTTCATGTATGCTCTGCTGGAACTTGGACGTGAGTTCTGGTCTCGAATTGACTTTTAAATAGTAGTTCTGATAAAGATCTGTGATAAACAAAAGAGTTCTGACTTGTAGCTCTTCTCAATAATTAAACAAAAATTAAATATTATTTTTCAACTTTTTCAACTTTCATATATGCTCTGCTGGAAGTTGGACGTAAGTTCTGGTCTCGAATTGACTTTTAAATAGTAGTTCTGATAAAGATATGTGATAAACAAAAGAGTTCTGACTTGTAGCTTTTCTCAATAATTAAACAAAAATTAAATATTATTTTTCAACTTTTTCAACTTTCATGTATGCTCTGCTGGAACTTGAACGTGAGTTCTGGACTCGAATTGACTTCTTTATAGTAGTTCTGATAAAGATCTGTGATAAACAAAAGAGTTCTGACTTGTAGCTTTTCTCAATAATTAAACAAAAATTAAATATTATTTTTCAACTTTTTCAACTTTCATGTATGCTCTGCTGGAACTTGGACGTGAGTTCTGGTCTCGAATTGACTTTTAAATAGTAGTTCTGATAAACATCTGTGATAAACAAAAGAGTTCTGATTTGTAGCTTTTCTAAATAATTAAAAAATAAATAAATATTATTTTTCAACTTTTTCAACTTTCATGTATGCTCTGCTGGAACTTGGACGTGAGTTCTGGTCTCGAATTGACTTTTAAATAGTAGTTCTGATAAACATCTGTGATAAACAAAAGAGTCCTGACTTGTAGCTTTTCTCAATAATTAAAAAAAATTAAATATTATTTTTCAACTTTTTCAACTTTCATGTATGCTCTGCTGGAACTTGAACGTGAGTTCTGGACTCAAATTGACTTCTTAATAGTAGTTCTGATAAAGATGTGTGATAAACAAAAGAGTTCTGACTTGTAGCTTTTCTCAATAATTAAAAAAAAAATAAATATTATTTTTCAACTTTTTCAACTTTCATGTATGCTCTGCTGGAACTTGAACGTGAGTTCTGGACTCGAATTGACTTCTAAATAGTAGTTCTGATAAAGATCTGTGATAAACAAAAGAGTCCTGACTTGTAGCTTTTCTGAATAATTAAAAAAAATTAAATAGTATTTTTCAACTTTTTCAACTTTCTGGTATGCTCTGCTGGAACTTGGACGTGAGTTCTGGTCTCGAATTGACTTTTAAATAGTAGTTCTGATAAACATCTGTGATAAACAAAAGAGTTCTGACTTGTAGCTTTTCTCAATAATTAAAAAAAAATTAAATAGTATTTTTCAACTTTTTCAACTTTCTGGTATGCTCTGCTGGAATTTGGACATGAGTTCTGGACTCGAATTGACTTTTAAATAGTAGTTCTGATAAAGTTCTGTGATAAACAAAAGAGTTCTGACTTGTAGCTTTTCTCAATAATTAAAAAAAAAAAAATATTTTTCAACTTTTTCAACTTTCATGTATGCTCTGCTGGAACTTGGTCGTGAGTTCTGGACTCGAATTGACTTTTAAATAGTAGTTTTGATAAAGATCTGTGATAAACAAAAGAGTTCTGACTTGTAGCTCTTCTCAATAATTAAACAAAAATTAAATATTATTTTTCAACTTTTTCAACTTTCATGTATGCTCTGCTGGAACTTGAACGTTAGTTCTGGACGCGAATTGACATCTTAATAGTAGTTCTCATAAAGATCTGTGATAAACAAAAGAGTTCTGACTTGTAGCTTTTCTCAATAAATAAAAAAAAATTAAATATTATTTTTCAACTTTTTCAACTTTCATGTATGCTCTGCTGGAATTTGGACATGAGTTCTGGACTCCAATTGACTTTTAAATAGTAGTTCTGATAAAGATCTGTGATAAACAAATGAGTTCTTACGTCTAGCTTTTCTCAATAATTTGAATCAATTAGATTATTTTTTTTGTTGTTACTTTTTCTAAGGTTGGATATGATCTGCTGGGACTTGGACGTGAGTTCTGGACTCGAACCGAGTTATAGATTACAGTTCTAATACAGATCTGTGATAAAAGGAAGAATTCTAGCCTTTTACAATAATTTGAAACGATGAAAATGGTATGTTTCGACTTTTCGAAAATTCGGATATGATCTGCTGGAACTTGGACTAGAAGTCAGAACTATTCCTGAAAAGTATCAGGAACTGTAGAACTCAGCTGCATGTGCATAAATTTCACATTTTTTTTTGATTTGTTGCAAAATGATCTGCTACGGGAAGTTAGCAGATCATTTAGTCAACTGACTTTTTTTAAGGTAAAAACGCCAGAACTATTTCTAAAAAGTATCAGGAACTATAGAACTCAGCTGCATGCGAATAGAACTCTCATTTTTTTTTGATCTGCTGGACAATGTTCTGCTAAGTTCACTGACATAAGGTTTTACTTCTTTTTTTTTGTATTTATTTAAGTTTTAGTTTTTTTTAATCTAAAAAATACGATATAACAAAAAAGAACTCCGAGCGAAGCTCTGTCGCCCAGGTACTGATATTTAAACAAAAATTACTTTTGCATTTTAAAATAAGAATGTATACCTCAAATATTTTTTTTACAAAAAATATTTTTAAAATGATATAAAAGGAGCTCAAAAATAAAAATAAGCTACATAGAAATATAATACGTAGCTCTACGGTATACCTTTATGTAATGTTGAATTTATGAACAATGTTAGTAACGAGGTAAATTCATCTAATAATACACGGTTGTGTTAAAAGACGACTCATTAAGGACCACAGATGTACCATGATGTATCACAGATTAATACATTTCTAATCCCTTCCCTGATCATAGTACGGGTAATATCACATAGCTAGATCATATGTAAATATCAATCATTTCTTACTTCATTTATACCTACTTAGTATAAAAATTAAAATAATATAAAATAAATATTGCCGTAGAATTAGGTTAAAAAGTTAAACCACGTTATTATTATTCAGGATAAGTTATTGGTGTTGTAGCTTTCTGTTAATAAGTAAATAAGTTTCCGAGTTCCTCCTATTCATAAACTTAATAATATTAGTACAGAGTTTTATGATTGTATTTAATTATAATAAAAACAAACGTGTATCATAATATGTTACCTATACAGATGTTATGATATACTAGTGGCTCACCCTCGCTTCGCTCGGGTTCGCCTCTAGACAAACAAAAACAAATCTATCCCACGGGGACTGTACATTTTTCCGGGATAAAAAGTAGCCTATTTGTTATTCTGATGTATGGACTATATTATTGTAAAATTTCATTAAAATTCATACAGTAGGTTTTCTGTACTAAGCTGTATAATTTATTATAGTTTTTTTAATTATCCCACGGGAACTCTTTGATTTTCCGGGATGAAAAGTATCTAAAATGTCCCCGGTCCAATAGTTTCGGAGGTTAGTCCATACAAACAGACAGAGAAACAAAAAAATTGAAAAAAAATCTGGATTTGTTCTATTTATCTTCTTACATCCCCCTGACTCGGTTTTTAGCATTTTTTTTCTATATCCAGACATTCGACCTCTATAGTTTTATCATATGCATAGATGATGATGATTGGCTACATACATAGTATATACTTATGCTTTTGTATATTTTTTTGCTTACAGAAGTTAGAGAGGACTTATAATTTTTGCACTTGAGAGTCGCATTTCAACTTGATAATAATGATAATAATAAATAGTGGTGCAGTCCGGCTGTCTGAATTAATGATTCTGAACATTCTAAAATGGTATATACTTCTGCTTGGAATATAGAGGTGTACTATCCGTGGTATATACTTTTGCTAAACTTCGATCGCTCTCCTTGTATTCTACAGCTTATGTTTGATCCTATTTTGGAACCATCTATGTATCAGACGAGACATCCGTTCTTGTAGGTGAACCGGCCTTTGGTCCAGTCCTCTCTTGACGGAATTTCAACTGGATATTATTTTACGAATGAGTGCCAGAGCAACATCAGTTGTCATACCAAGTATCGGTATCTCTTGTAGTGATTTCTGTAAAGTCCTCATCGTTAGGGAGAGTCAATGAGTCCTACAATGGATTTTGGTACCCTGTACATTCTGGCTTTGGTCTCCTTCTGTATCTTACATTCAGAGGCAGAAACCTGAGTATAATATTGAATGCCTTCCAGGACAAGTGAAAATAGCTTTCGTAATCATAAACAGACATTTGGGCAATAAGCTCTTAATTGCGATTGAGAAAAACTTTGTTAGGTTTAATTTAGAGTTAGAGAGATCATTATAATAATTTATTGTCTTGAAAAAATAAATAAGTAAAAGAAAAACCAACATTCTTTCTGGAACTGTGCAGTAATGTTACTTAACATTCGTCTAGTTTAGACTGATTTCAAACGTATTAAAGTACTTAGTTTAAAAATTTAGCATGACGAGCTACCAGAGGCAGAGACGCACGTACAGTTAAAATAGAGCACGAAATAATTATTTATATTAAAAATTAAACTTTTTACAGTTTGGGCTCAAAAATATAATGAATATTCGGCTATTATTCGGTATTCGGCATATTCGGCCACTTTTTAACCGACTTCCAAAAAAAGGAGGAGGTTCTCAATTCGACCGTATATATGTTTTTTTTTTTTTTTTTTTATGTTTGTTCGGGCATTTTTTCGTCGTTTATGAACCGATTTTGATAATTCTTTTTTTGTTGGAAAGGAGATATCCCAAGAGTGGTACCATGATAAGGAAACCAGCATCTGATGATGGGATCCCAGAGAAATCGAGGGGAACTTTCGAAAATTGTAGCGGCGACTAGTGCGTTTAATAACATTTTCAGTAGGTATTTTAAAGCACTACTATTTAATGAAGGTCTGGAGTCGATCTGATGATGGACCCGAAAGATAGTCGAGGGAACTCCTCAACGATTTACAGCAATTACCTGGTGTTTGGGCTTGATTAATTTGTATTGATGATACGTCTACACTAAAAATGGAAAAATAATAACTTTTTAAAAAAAAATAAAAACCGACTTCCAGGCACTGAAAAATAAAAAATAACTAAACGGGGGTTTTCATTTAGAATAGATACTTAATCAGATTTTTTCGAAGTCGGTGCCAGCCAATACAAATCAAAGCACACCGACTTCGAAAAAATCTGATTAAGTATCTATTCTAAATGAAAACCCCCGTTTAGTTATTTTTTATTTTTCAGTGCCTGGAAGTCGGTTTTTATTTTTTTTTATATCTTATTCGGTCAAACATCGAATATCTAGGTACTATTCGGCCGAATACCGAATACTTAAGTAATTTGTTTTATGTAATCAGTTAATAATAGGGAATATGCGTGTGATTTAAAGAAAGGTTATTTTTTTTTATAATCTTTATTGGTTTTGAATTAAGCCTATATTGATATTTTTATGTAATTTCCTTTTGATTAAGAAAATAAGCTTTTGCACTTTTTAATAAAGAAATTCAAAAGCAGGTGGGAAATTCAATGTAGTTGAAACGCAATGCCAAATAACAGATCGATTAGCGATTTTTTCGCTTACAAATTGAGTCTTCATTTCTGTGTATATCATACTGTGATGGCATGCGAATCACGCGAAATGGCGACCGCGTAAAGTATTCGTAGCGACATGATATTAAAAAAAATGTTGATGCTTAAATTTAGTTTTTTCGAGCTGGATACTTTTTTACAATTATAAAACGATGTAAACTATTGTATAAAAATAAATAAAAAAATCGTACATGTTCCCTATCTGGTAAAATGAAAATATTGATTTATTTTATAATAATATATTTTATAATAATATATTTTTCTTATAATCATTAAAGTAGTCATAGGTACATAATCACCTTCTTTATTACAAAAATTACTTGCATTATCATAATCAAAATTTAGAAGTGTACGATTATGATGCAAAAAATCTATTTTTTCTGCATTTTCGGGCAGTAGTTTACTCCTAGACAATCCCAGATTCAGAGAAAAGACGCTTTGAATAAATACTACTTCCTGGCGTCAAACAAGACACAATCACGTAGTAACAAGTTTTTCCGCTACGCGCTGATCGAATAATTTTGCCTAATATTCGGCTATTCGGCCAAAAAGCCCACCGAATATTCGGTATTCGGTGTATGGCCGATTATATTATTCGTCGCAAGTCTAGTTAATTCCCAATATTGTTTTAAAAGTTACGCATTATGACAATAAAGATTTTGTTAAATAAAATTTATTAAATAATTAGTTATAATGATAGATTACTGCGTAATATTTATCAGAGTAAATAATTAAGATAAAAAGCTATCTCGTAATTGCTGGCTGTTTGACAACCAGATTACTTGATAACGAAACGTGTTTTAATGGCGGACGCAAAGAAAATTACGTTGAGCGAGAAGCATTGTGTGACACTATGCCATTATACTATAGGTTTATTTTGTTTCATTAGGGTTGGCTAGTTGGGTTTTATTTTATCAAAAAAAGAAAATACAATGCTCAATTTGTTGAAATAAAGTAGACTTTTTATTGTGCGCTTTTTATTGTGACTTTTTATTAAATTAACTTTAATATAAAATCAAAAACATTTAATATTAATTAACAATACTTCATGCAGTTCTATTTATATAAAAAAATTATAAGAAGAAAATAATATTGCTACTATTGATTTTTTACTGCTGAAAAATAATATAAAGATATTTTGTTTCAAACATAGGTAGCCCTATGGGTTGTAGTACGTGCGTAGGCCGCCGCCGCGCCTCGCCGCCGCCCGGTGACGCATCGGTGCCTGCCTTCACACCATGTTCTAAAGATTTGTCGCGGCATTGAACGGAAAACCTTACTGAAACTGAAGTTTAATTAAAATATCAATACAAATGGAAGAATAAATACATATACTTATAAGCTTAGCATAACTCAATATTTTTAAACTGAATTGCTAGAATATTTTCGTGTAACAATTTTTCTATTACTTTTATAACTTACTAGCGGCTCACCCTCGCTTCGCTTGGGTTTGCTCTAGATAAAAACAAATTTATCCCTCGGGAACCGTATATTTTTCCAGGGTAAAAAGCCCCTATGTGTTATTCCAGACTATAATCTATCTCTGTGCCAAATTTCATCCAGATCCGTTCAGCCGTTCTGGCGTGAAAGAGTAACATACTCACAAATTTTCAAATTTATAATATTTATACAGATGGGGCTTTATGACCATGTACCACAGAGCTAAATATTTGTAAGAATTTAAAACATTAAATAAGAATAAAAAAATCTATTAAAAAAATATACATATCTCAGAACTTAACCGCGGATATATATCTTGTGCGTTCCCATAAGACGTGTTAAGTTTCATCGGTAGATATGGTGTGTTTGAATGGCCCGACCCCCATCGCGAGTCTAGGCCAACATAATACAAATCCTCACTAGTTCACCATAGTTCGTCGCGCGCGCCTGTTTCCTCCACTTTCCGAGGCCACATTGGCATGAATAATCGACCCTGTAGTTTTCCGTGAATTATGTTATGAAGTCAGTAGCAGTTGTGTAAACTCAAGCAAAGTTTCACTCTGGCGTGTACTCGTTACGTTACGTACATATCGTGTATAATTTTCGTGTACCAAGGTTCGGTGACTAGTTTCAATTGTAAATATTTATGTCAAAAAAAACACACACACACACACGGCCTAAAATTATAGTGAAAAATTACTATGCAATACAGCGTATGGTATGAATTGTTTGATAGCCCCTAAAGTTGCTTGTTTTGATTATTAAAAGTACTATAAATATAATATGTATACAGATTACAGTTAGAGAAAACAACAAACAAAGATATCGATAATCATAAATTATATACTTTAAAATAAATACTTTTTGTATTTCTCCCTATATATTTTCTTAGGAATTATATAATATTTGCTGAATAATTAAACTTGTTTTGTTTTTGTTCCTTATAGATAGATACTTTTATTTTTAAGATAAACTTTCCACGTGATAAAAATTAAATATTTATATTTTTTTATTTTATAGTATATAATGAATTAAGTGTGATTCTATAATATATTTTTTTCATAATAATTATATTAAAATAATATAAATGAATATAAAAAAAAACAAAATAATAAGGCAAACAAAACAAGAGCGCAATCACGGTTTCACAACAGAAGATAAAAAACAATGTTTTTTTCCGTGATTTCACGGAAAAACACCTTGTTTTTTTATAACAATGTTTTTTTCCGTGGTTTCATGGAAGGGCGGTATCTAGAGTGTAGATAAAATTTAAGCAACTGAGGAACATTCTTGATCTTCCACAATTTTGTGTATGTACTGGATTTTTGGGCATTCGGCTCTATTATTAATTATCTATTATGAGATGATTTATTATACCATTTAAAGTTATAAAAATATTTATAACATATTGTTATATCTGTGGGGGAATATATTAAAAGATCATAATATTATTATTTTTTTATTGACATTGGAATTTAAATTACGACTAAATACTTATCATCACATGTAAAGTATAAGTAATTTTTCGTCATTCAGAGTTACAAAGTCTAAGGTTAAGGATACTAAATGAATTACATATTTTAGGAAAATTTTGAAAAAAATTAGTTGTCAATAAACATCAGGTTGCAGCCTTGAGCGCATGTATGGCACTAACTAAACATGATATCATTCGAGTTAGTGAGTGCACATTGTACAATAAATTATATCAAAGTACCTTATCCATGCATGTTTATTAATATTGAGCATATTACGTAATGAATATTCTTAGACAAACTTGGAATACCAACATTATAGAATCAGGCAAATACTAAGTATATTGTAAGAAATACAATGTTCAAATATAATGTTTACTTGGTAATTAAAATTTTTGTATGAAATAAATACAGTTGGCTATATTGTCAAAATATGCTTTAAAAAATTATTTCCTTCTCGTTCTTTTCAATGGAAGCTACATCATTATTTAAAATTAGCAGAATCCGCAGCTTCACTCGCGATCTATATATGTCCAAGGAATAAAAAGTTTCATACAAACTTATATCCCCCTTTTTACCCCCTTGGGGGTTGAATTTTGGAATATCCTTCCTTGGTGGATCCCTCCGTCATATGAGAAATACGTGTGCGAAATTTCAATTTTCTAGCCTTAAGGGTTTGGCCTGTGCGTTGATACATCAGTCAATCACTTTTGCCTTTTATATGTATAGATGACACGATGTCTGACTGGCACAGTCCTCTGGGACGAAAGTTTATATTGCTCATATAAATTCTATATTAGATCTCCATGCGAGTAACGAAACGTGGCTAAATCAACTTGTATACTGTATGTTTATTATATTTTCCTTCTACCTGTTACCCATAGATGCATAGACCAGTCTTACCGATGTATATATATTTACTATGTTTACTTTTCGCAGTGCTTTAGGAAGATATTTAAATTTTAAAAAAGGCAGTGGTAGCCCAGTGGTGACGCGCTCGCTTGGGAAACCCAGTAAAGCCGATTCAAATCCCGGATCTCGTACCTCTAATATTTTCAGGTGCGAATGATTTCTAACCCTGTGAGGAAACCTGCATGTCTGAGAAAACCTAGCAAGTTTTCGAAAGACACGTGAAGTCCGCCAATCCGCACTGATTCCCCTCGTATTGAAGGGAGGCCCGTGCCCAGCAGTGGGACGTTAAAAAGGGCTGAATACAATACAATACCATTTAAATTTTCATTAAATTATTTCCCTTTCGTTCTGCACATATTTGTTCGTTCTATCGAAACGATTGTTCTTACTTTATTACCATAACTGTATTTATCGTATGATCGGTCTTAGATAAAGTTACGACATAACATATATACATTGTTTACGGAATACACGTTTATTTTAACTGTATTATTTACTTTTAAGCACCAATATCAAAAAATATAAAACCTGTACAGATAAAAAATTGGATTATAAATTGTCGCCTGTATTACACTCATGTGCGACGTGTGAACAGCAAAATTGTGTACTACAATATTTTGGTGTTAATAATTTGAGAGTTCATTTAAACGATTGCAACGAAATTTGGTTTAAGGTTTCTTATATAGTACCAACAATGTGCGATAGATGTCGCTCAAATCCTATCGGATCATTTATTTGTTGGTTGGAATACAACAGGTACAACCGTAAATTACGTGTTGTGTGTTTACGTGAAATTGCAAGGTGACGTAATTGGCGACGCATGGGTGAGTCGCTTATAATATAATTAAGTACCTGGCGACCGGAGTTCTTTTTTCTTATATCGTATTTTTTGAATAAAAAAACTAAAAACTTGAATAAATACAAAAAAAAAAAAAACTTAAAAGTATAAACTTTGTATCCGAACGGAATTCGAACCCGGACACCTGTGATTATCAATCTTGGGCCTTGGCCGATTGACCACGATGCTTATGCCCGAGCATAAGAAATTAGCGGCCATAATTGCGTGGAATAATGTAAATAGAAAATCGCATGAAAACTCGAAAACACGCATTTTCCCAGACATAAGGCTAATCTAGATCAATTTTCCACCCCCGAAAACTCTCACATACCAAATTTTAGCGAAATCATTAGAACTGTTTCCGAGATCGCCGGTATAAATAAATAAATATACAAAAACTGCTCATTTAAATTATCATGAAGAACATTAAAAATGAGAATGAGGATTAACCTTATTATTATTTTTATTGCTTGTAAATTTTTGTTTAATATTTGCATATACTCGTAAAAATAGATACTAATTTTGTCAATATTTACGGTTTAAACTTTAGACGCTTAAGTCCCTGTAAGATAGTGGATATTGTGCATCGTGTGTATATATTCCATCTTACAGGAAATACTTATACTCCTGAAATAAATTAAATGTATACTATTCACATTTTGCGAGACAACCCTTTAAATACTTGACGACTTAGTAAGTAATTGTCATATAAAATATCTAAATCAATATTTTACATGATTCCACAAAACAACATAATGTTCATTAAACTTTCGTTTCCTTTGGATTGGAATATTTTACGGTATAAAAATATCCTATAATATGTGTGCTTGATTTTTATCAGTTTGATTTGGTTGGCACCGGCTTCAAAAATATTTTATTAGGCATCTAGAGTAAACTAGCGACTCACCTTCGCTTCGCTCGGGTTTGACCCTAGGTACATTTTTTTGAGCGAAGCCCTAATTTTTTTTCTAAAATAAAAGTAGCCTAAGTTACTCCTTATAATATCAGCTATCTGCCAGTGAAGGTCCTGTTAAAATTGGTCCAGCCGTTTAGGAGATTAGCCGGAACAAACAGACACACAGACAGACAAAAATTTTAAAATTTCTGTTTTTCTTATAAGTACCGTATACAATTCAATATGTATTTGGTAAGTTGTTATTTTGATATTACAAACAGACACTTCAATTTTATTTATCTGTGTAGACATTTTTCACTTTTTACTTTTTAGTGTTTTTTTGAGGTCTGTTTTTTTAAGTATTTATTTTTCCCTTTTTAGTGTAGACATAGTGGTTGCAACGTAAGAAGAAAGTATTTTATTTAATAAAATATTCGCTTAAGCCTAAACGGTTTAGTAGTAGTAGTAAAGTTAGTTTGATGTCAATTTTTATATGAAGACTGACAAACTAAAATTTGCTTTTATTAGTAACACTAAAAATTCTAACTCTAAAATACTATTCTAACGTATTAGGCTTATTAAAACATAAAAACTTAAGAAAAAAAAAACGACTTCCAGGCACTGAAAAGTAAAAAATAACTAAATGGGGATTTTCATTTAGAATAGACACTTAATCAGATCAAATAGACACTTAATCAGGTCAAAAAAACAAAAACTTGTTGTTGCGTAACCTTCATATCAATATTCCTGGTAAAATAAGTGAATATAATAAAGTTTAATATTACACTCAAACTCATATCGATTAGTAATACATATCAAGATTAGGAATCATAATGTTTCGAGAACTCGACACATTATCATTTGTAAATAAACAATCAAACATCTATACCGCACACATCCTTTATTTATTCACTAGCCCTACAGTTTTTTAAAACGCATACCACCTACATACATATAGGCCAGAAAACCCAGTAGCTACTACCCATTTAAATCCAACGGAATCTCTGGCGTCGCAGGATCGCTTACGCACTCAACCACAACGGGACCCGACTCGACAACACAACGCGACAAAATGATCACACATCGGAGGGAAGATAGATGGCGTAACCTGTATGTCACTACTATTATGGCGGTCTCTCACCGAGAGCATTTGCTTGTAATGCAACAGTTCAGACTCAGAGTGAGAGAGAAGCCGTTATAAACTAGTCTACTCCCTTATTTTATCTCTTTATGGGATGAATTTCAAAAAACGCTATAACACGTATTTATTTAATTGTATTGAAGAGCATTAATACCAAGTTTCAAGAAATTCTGATCATAAATATTTTTTGGATTGTGTTATAACGTGTACTCCCGTGGGAATGAGATAATCTCCCGCGGTAAAAAGTATCCTATATGTTGACCCGGATATCCAGCTATCATTATACCAAATTTCATCATAATCTCTCCAGTGGTTTTTCTGTGATGCGGTAACAGACAGACAGACAGACAGACAGACAGACAGACAGACAGACAGACAGACAGACAGAGAGACAGACAAAAATTTTAAAAACTATAGATTTGGCCTCTGCATCGATAATAATGTCTATTTCAATAAGATTTTACAAAAATATTTAAGGTACAGATTCGGCTTAGTTAGAATTTTATTATATGTATAGATAATAGAATAATGCGAAGGTCATAGTCATATCAATAAAAACAATAAAGTTGGCCGAGTTTGATTCGGCCACGCTAATATATTTCATACTAGCGATACGTTTTCACGGTTAACTATGTTTATATATAAATAGTAGCTTGCTACTCCTAAGATATTATTTAAATTATATAGCGATTTACACTCGCTTCGCTCGGGTGCGTACGCCGTACACGGATATTGTTCACAATTTCATGGGTTTTAATTTTTTTTCGCGGAACCCTGATTCTTTTTCTAAAATAAACATAGCCTAAGTTACTCCTTATAACATCAGCTATCCGCTAGTGAAAGTCCCGTCAAAATTAGTCCAACTGTTTCGGAGATTAGCCGGAACAAATAGATAGACAGATAAACAAAAATTTAAAAATTGTGTTTTTCTTATAAGTAGGTTTTTCTTATAACTACCGTATTTTTATAATTTCTTATGCCTTTAGTAAAAAGCTATTATTTTACTTTAGAAACCGACATACACTTCAATTTTATTTTCGAAAAATTGCTATTGATATAATTGTTAATATATAATAATTGTTTCGATCTCATTTTAGTTAAAATCTGGTATTTAGCATGCGTTTCATCAATGAATTAAAATTTAACAAATAACTCATGTTATTAATGGTAATTTATTTTTAATTAACGTAACTAAATAGCAGGCTAATCCCACACTGATACCGCATGATATAATTGGGTAAAGTGTTTTTTTTATTATTGTTTGGTTCTGCCGCATACGCCGCTCAGCCCGCTACGTTAAAAAAATACTAACAAAAAAGCTTTCGAATCTATAACATTTAGAAAATATACTTATCACAATATAAATACAGGTGTTCGAGATGTAAATTATATTATCTTAAGTAAATTATAGACTGTTATCACATTTGCATGCATAATGTAATTTATGATAACAGTACGCTAGCATTGCTTACAGTTTATTTTATACGAAAGTGAAAATATATTTATACATTTCGATTTTAATTCTTCTTATTTCTATAGATATTTAGCGTTTAAATGAACCACTGGAACTATTAATTTTTTCAATACACAATCCTCAGTATATGAAGCTCTGGGGTGAAAAATTACCAATATCAATCGCGAGCCCATAAACTGTTTCTATGAAAAAAGTGATCATAGTTTTTATACACACCAATATATATTATTAAAGACAACAAATTATTCCTAAACTAGAGGCTTACACTCGCTTCCCTAGGTACGGAGCGTTGCTACAGTTTATTAGATCTTTCATACAACTCTATTCGCTCACTCATGTCAGCCAATTTACACAAAACTTTAATGAATTATACACAAAAACCTTCCTCATGAACTACTTTGTCCATTGGCGAAAACCGTATGCAAATCCGTTTTTTGAGTAATTTTGTAGTTTATTGCGTAGTTTTTGAGTTTATTGCGTTCAGACAGTCAGACATACACGGTGGGGGAATTTCATTTTATAATATGTAGTGATAGAAGAAAACCTATATATCTACTACATAGGACTATATTTTCGCAGCTTTTTAGTTTTAGCAAGTTAAATGCATGTAGAGGTTTACGTAACAAATTGTTATCTTAAGTTATTATTATACAAAAAACATAATAACATAAGTTTCATATATTTGTGTTCGCCTTTTAAAAGTTTTATTTTTATATTCCACTCGATAGGTTTTGAAGAAAAAACAATTTAAGACACAAGTTGGCGTATAAGATTGGCCATTTTTAATTTTAATAACATCCATATTGCCTATAACACTCGCGTTATCAAGACGAATCTAATGAAGTATACAACAATAAAATCGATTAAGCAGTTCGGTATTTACCCCCGTAAAGTTCAAGGGACAGGTATACATACGTATATACATTCATAGTATTCCTTTAGGCTTCACCGCAATTGGGTAAAAATTTCGATTATCCATATTTATGTGATATGTATACACTTTTACCAAGGATATGCATTTAATTAAATATAGATATATAATATTTATAAAGATTTACCGATGGTATGACTCTGACAAGCCTGAGGAGTCCGACTGGATGGGTACCACCCCCTTACCTATTTCTGCCGCCAAGCAACAATGATTGCATTGTTGTGTTCCGGTTTGAAGGATAAGGTAGCCAGTGCAATTACAGGCAAGAAGCATATCATCTTAGTCCACACAGTGATAACGTACCGGCGGTTCTGTATTTTTGTTACCTAAAACCTAAGTGCATGAACCGTAGGTGTTATGGGCGACAGGTACTGCTTTCCATCAGGTGGTCTGTCTGCTCGTTTGTCACTGAATCTCATAAGATATAAAATGTAGTTCATAAATCTTTGGCATGACCTAACTTAATGTTTGTATGCATTTGAACAGAGTTACTGTATCGTAATTTATAATGTAGAACGTCAAAAGTGCATTCTTATATAGGACAAAATCGACTTTTTTGCAAAACTAATTCAAATAGTTCAATCTCATTATAATTTTGTTAAATAATCCATATCTAATGCTAATATCGGGTACCTACCTATAGAAACATTAACACCACTGTTAATATAAGAAACTATAACGAGATACGTTTGTGAAAACAAGGCCCATAAATGTATCAACTGTCGTTCAATACTAAGGAATGTTACGTCAAACAAAAACTTATATATTTATCTATTCAATAAGGACTCCAACACTTGGGCTTGATTCAGAAAAAGTGTTTTCTGTAAAGAAATTCTCAGAAACCATTCTGTATGTATAGCCTTGAGCCTGATTTATCGGGATGCTTCGATAATCGGTTGTGTTATATTTTCGTCCCATCGGAATTTGAGAGTAAAAGCAAAATACTTACTTGTGTTTGTATACATACTTATATACACAAACAAGTTATATTTTTTGCTGATTTGATTAGCCGCCGTGACCCAAATCGATCAAAAGGAAGTTTAAGTACTATGGCTTCTAATGTATTTATAATGCCATTGTCTTTAATATTGTTAAGTTAAAATTGACTAAAGTAAATATTTTATAGGGCAAGTAAATAGTAAATACTAATAGCGGAATAAATACCTAACTGTTTAATAATACTGAGAAGGAGACACTAATGTCCATTAGCTTTTACTAAACTTATATTATTGTTTAGGTAAGTGGTCAGCGTGATTTAAAAATATTATCCATTACATAGCTTGTACATCAGGATTTTGTTTACAGATACAACTATCGTAATTATTTCATCTACATTATAAATAACTAGCGGCTCACCTTCATTTCGCTCGATTTCGCCTCTAGAAAAACAAAAACAAATCTATTCATCGGGAACCGTAAATTTTTCCGGGATAAAAAGTAGCTTATGTGTTATTCCAGACTATAATCTATCTTTGTGCCAAATTTCATCCAGATCCGTTCTGCCATTCAGGCGTGAAAGAATAACAAAATGTAATAATAATAATATAACAGAAATACATTTCAATTTACAATATTCGCAAAGAGCTGAAAACTGATACAGGCCTTAGGTAGATTATTACAAAATATTGAAAATCCACACCGATCCTACATTTGCTAAACAAATTATTAAAGGTCAAAAATTTTGGTTTTTTGCATTCTGATAAACGGTAACAGTTATCATAAAAATAGGTCATGCTTGACCAATGAAAAATTGTAGATCATGCAATTATTTAGAAAAATTGTCCCTTAGCCTTATCAGTATTTAGACTCTAAAAGTTAAAGAAGTTGTGTTCTATATAATATGCACACATTTCCGCACCACCTGTGAGATGGTGTACTTTTTTAGAGTGGCGCATTTTTTAACATGGTTTCCGCGGTAGGCACACTCCACGATCTATGGTTATTCAGTTTTATTAAATAATATTCTATTAACCAAAAAATTGTACTATTGGAAATGAGTAAGTGGTACGAATTATGTATAGTCGATTTCGAGATTTTTTTTGTCATACTAATTTATGCGAATATATTTTAGAATATAAACAAGATAACATTACTTTTTGTATATTTTTAGCCGGACTATAACTTAAATACTAATAAGTAATAACTACCTTCATACGATACGATTTGTGTATAAACCAATGATTTATTTTGGCTATTGATTTTTACATTAGTCCAATCCACTACTCCAATCACACAAGTAAACTCAAAGTATTACTTCCACTTTGGCTTAGGCTAAGTAATTTTCCGTATATTTTGTGGAGAACGAACCCAGCATTGGCATACATTTTTAAGAAATACTTGAATGTTCAAGTTAATTCGGTAAATTCCAAAATTTTTACCTATCCTCTTTGAAATATAAGATGAGAAATAGTTTTTTCTTATTAACTATAAAAAACAAAAACAAATCTATCCCACTGGAACCGTACTTTTTTCTGAGATAAAAAGTGTCTAAAATCTATATGTTATTCCAGACTATAATCTTTCTCTGTGCCAAATTTCATCCAGATCGATTCAGTCGTTTTGGTGTGAAAGAGTAACAAACATCCATACATCCGTCCTCACAAACTTTCACATTTATAATATTTATATGAATTATCGCAAAAAAAAAAAAATTACTAGTTGTTAAAGCGTACTTTCTTCAAAGCGAAGAAGTTCTGTTTGGCATATTGGCTTCAATTTCTGTCGCTTTTTGTAAAAAAATTTTTGGAATTCGAAATTCTGCTCTCTTTTCAAATAAGTAGTTACGAATTGCGTAAGCTAAACAGAGAGAGTCAAAGTATTCGTTAATTTGTTAAACATAAATCCATACTAATATTATAAATGCGAAAGAAACTTTGTCTGTCTGTCTGTCTGCCTGCCTGTGTGTCTCCATTTCACGCTTAATCCGCTGAACCGATTTAGATGATATTTGGTATGAAGATAGTTTGAAACCCTGGGAAGGACATAGGATAGTTTTTATCCTGGAAATCATCCCGTAAGCGGGTGAGAAAGGGGGGGGGGGGGGGTGAAAAGTCTATACCTACGTATGTACATATATATATATATATATATATATATATATATACACACACACACGAAACACGAAATCACGTAAAAACACGAAAACGTACCTAGGGACGAACGCAAGCGAAGCGCGCGTGAGTCGCTAGTGTAAAAAAAATATTACATTAAAAATATACCTTTAAAAAGATGAAATATTGTATTTTCATTTTTATCTTCTGACATTGGCGAAATAATCTGACACGCTTTGAAGCCATTAACAGGAGAATTGAATTTAACGTTTTATGGTGAACGTCATTACAATAAGTTTTATACACATTCCTAATGATAATAGGATTTTTTATGGTAATTTTTCTTAAAAAATTAAATAAATTTAAACACGACTTTACTCTACGTAGCTTTTATTTATGACAAATTAAAAACGTGAAATAATGCACATTATTTTCATACGCGTAAGTTTGATTTTATGTTAATACAAAACTTAAGATTTTTTGGGGTTTATTTTTTGGTTTGACTTAACATCACGCACTGCGTCACTCTTTTAAGAGATGTTGGTTAGGAACTGTGCATCTATGTTAAATATACCAAATATTATTCTGTGACGTAACTTCATAAAAACTTGCCTAACTGTTTGATCGTTTCATTTACAATTTATCAAACAATTTCAGGCTGGATAGCTCGATATTACCTTTCGAAATGTAAATTCTGATAGAATTTATGAGGTATGCTTACGTTATACTCTTCCCTCATTTCTGAAGGTATTACGGACACAAAAATACTAAATTTTCTGCTCACTTTTTTATTGAATTTAAGGTTAGTAATAACTTAATATTTTTTACTAAAATCTGATAATTTTTTAAGTTAATTTAGTTTAGTTAATGTCAATTTGTTGTTAGGTAAAATTTCACATATTTACTACTCGCAATTCGCTTCGTTAGTTTATGTCACTTAATAGACCAGCCTAATAAAAATACAAAGCCGTACCTATTTGTTAATCCTATTAGTTTCAACTACACAATTAGGACGACTAGTGTGGCAGCAGTTTATTTATACGTACATATAGAATATACTATGAAATACTTAAAAATATTATCTACACTATACATATAATGAAACCACTATTTTTTCAGATTTTGTTTCGGTTTTATTTTATATTTTGCTTCCGAACGTTTCTAATGCTTTACAGCAAACATGGTTATGGGAGAAACTAAAGTTTTAGAAAAGTCAATATGTTGTTGTTACAGACAGTATCCACCCACTTTATACAAAAAAAAATTCGAATGTGGCTAAAACATATTTTATTTTTATATAGCTTCAAATGGTAGGATAGACAGACCACCATCAGTGTGTGTGATTAATATTAAAGATCTTATCTCATCCCTTGGGAAGGGACCGGATAGATTGGAATAGTTGGAATATGAATAATAATACTCTGCGAACTTTAGAACTAACCATTTTATTAAATTGATGACGTTGAAATCTGAAATGGTGTCAAGGGCAAAAGCACAGAATTTGTAAAAGCGCAGTAGTTGCACTCTATTGTTTTGAGGAAATGCCGCCGTTTTATTGTCTATATACGCAGTATTGCGTTCATTCCAAATCGCACTTTACCACCATGCGCATTAGTGCGCAATTCATTTGCGTTCAGAATTTACTTACACGACCATTTGAACGTCAGTGTTATGAAGTATAATAAAATAAAACTAACGAAATTATTACCAATATCTATTCTATTTACAATGTTTTTCATTTTCTTGTTCTGTTGTGTGTCTTTTTAGTATTTAGCCTCTAAAGTACCTATTATTGAACTAGCGGCTCACCCTTGCTTCGCTCGGACTCGCCTCTAGAAAAACAAAATCAAATCTATCCCACGGGAACCGTACATTTTTCCGGAATAAAAAGAAGCCTATATGTTATTCTGATGTATGGGCTATATTATTGTAAAGTTTCATTAAAACTAATTCAGTAGTTTTTGCGTGAAACATCCATACATCTATACATCCAGATATCCGTACATCCTCACATTTTCGCATTTATAATATTGATAGGATTAAAATCAAAATCAAAGTTTTTTTTACCATTTTTTGCTTATTGCGATACGCAACACTATACTGCCTACGCAACAAGTGTTAACATTGCGGCTTTCCATCATAACAAAATTTAGTAATGGAGCAATGACTGCAATTTACATTAAGTATCACAAAGAAACAAATAATGACGAGTACTACTCAAAAGCGCGATACAGTCCTGACTTAAATTATCGCGCACTGTAAGTAGGTACTTATGCTGTAGGCATAGGCGACTGACGGGGACCTAGTAAAAAAATCCATAGCAGTTTTTAAATCATAGGGATGTAGAAGGTTCTTTAATTGATATAGTAAATAAATAATAAAAAAAAAAATAGATTTGATATTGAATTCATAATATGTTCAGTTTTATCATATATAGTAAACATGAAGAACGAGTTAAATTTTTAGCTTGCACCAAATACTTTTCACCCATGGGCTATGACTCCGTACGTGCCTCTATCGTAAATTGATATAATTCTATGTTACTCAATAACATATCTTTAGATTATTAAAAGAACATTTAATCGGCTCGGGAGTTTCAGAGATATACCCTAACGGCAAATAAACTAATTTTACTTTTTTTTAAATATAAGTTCATATAATAAGTAACGATAAGTAATATTGTGTGGTAAATTTCAATATTCAATATACTAATACATCACATTGCCGCGTGTATAGATTAATCTGATAAAAAGTAGTCATATGTAGATAACAAACCATAAAATTTCGACAACCACCTGTGCAGTGTGCATTACTCACTTGCCCTATAAATTGCCTTTTCCTATGGGCTATGCCTATGCTTCTATACGAGTGAATTATTATAAATTTAAATTTGTAATAACTATAATTAATACATAGATACAATAAGGCACTGGTAATGTACAACATTTTGATTTTGTACATAGAACAATTTATTTTTATATTCCAAAACACCCGAACCCGCCTTATTTGATATACATATAGGTATATGTACTTGATGATGAGAACATATTTTCTTTGAACTAAACATTGCTATGTTTTTATTTAATAAATAAAAACCTGTACTGCGGCTCCCTAAGCGATCTTAAAATATGGGAACAAGTTGACGAGGACACAGCATTATTCAGTCGGAGACCTAAATATTTTATCCTTGCAAGTCTTTTAGTCTTGGTACATGTGCCTATGTGTCTGTAAACTATTATATAATCATATGATCAGTCTGCCCAAATTATGATATGGCCAAAATAATGGCCCAAATTATAAACAAGCAACCGGCTTCGCTTTACGTGATCCATCTCTACATCCCATGCTAAGAATTTACAAAAAGTTTTCATTTCCTATACCAAAAGAACTCTTTACATTTCCCGGAATAATAAGAAGTCTCTGTCACCTTTAATCAAATTTTAATTTTTAATTCAAATTCAAATTTAAATTTTAATTTAAATTTTAATTTTTAATCACCTTTAATCAAAGACATGCAGGTTTCCTCACGATGTTTTCCTTCACCGTAAGACAAGTGGTAATCCTGTAAGAAATGATTCGCACATGAAAATATCAGAGGTGCAAGACCCGGGATTTGAACCCGCTTCACTCGGTTTCCCAAGCGAGCGCGTTACCACTGGGCTACCACTGCCTAGCAGGTATATAAGGAATAGAAATTTGTAAAATGCCCCCGATGACCAGCTACCCCCCAGGAATGGGGGGACGCAAAGCGTTTAAAAATAAGTTTTTTTCAATTTTCGGCCTACTGTAACGTTCTATCGAAAAATGTTTTGTACAAAAGTTGTAGGACTGGTAAAAATCTATAACTTTTATACATAACACTTTTTACAATAACCTCAAAGTTTTCCAGATATTTGCAAAAAACTCGGTTCTTTTTTCTTGGTTTTTTATTTTTGATTTCTAGAATAATCTTTTGATTTTCATGAAACTAAGGGAATGTAATCTTTGGAATATATATAATAAATAGAAAAAAATTAAAATTGAAATGTTTAGCGGTTTCTGAGAAAAGTATGTTTTATGGTCTCGAGAGGCTGAAAATCACCCCCAACTTCAAGTGGACATTTTCAACATTTTGTTCCCAAACCGCATTTCGCTTGGACTATTATGTTTCTATGAAAATTGAACGTAATTAGGTTTCGAAACAAACATTGTGGTTTGTGAAACTATTTTGATGAAATTAATTTCATCCTATATAAAAAAAATATCACAATATTAATTCGGCTTTATAATATCATAAGTCATCATAAATGATATGATGTCTCTATCAGACATAAAAACTATAGATAAGAATAATTTCTAATGCCATGAGTAATGCAACTATAAATGACTAGTTATATAGTTGTTTTAAAAGATTAAGAGATAAGATTTGTTCTGGCTTTCAAATAACTGTAGAAAATTTAAGATCTACAACTTTGGTTTTAGGTTTATTTTTGATAAAACTTACAGTTTTCGAGAAAAATCCAAAAAACCTTAAATTTTGACCTTTGACCCCGAATAATTTTTGTAGCACACAGAATCGATGGAGATTTTAAAACTTTATTTATAATGGTAAACCCCAGCTCTCCACCAATATTTGGCTTTCCGGGAATTTTTGTTATTTGACCCCTATTTTTATGTCTAAATTGACCGGACTAGTTATAGTAAACCAATTATATTTAAAAATAAGAGTCTGACATGAAGTGTTCGGAAACATTACACAATCTGAACAGTCACGATAAAGAATGACAATATGTGTCAACCAATCAAATAGGGCTTCTTAGTTAGTAAACATTTCGTAGGATGAATCACACTCACAAGTATCTAGTTACCTACTGTTATTTTCTATTTACTTTAGAGTTATCGAGTTATGATTATACCGATATTTTTTAGTAAGTAGAACAAAAACAAAAACAAACATTATTCTTGTCTACACGATTCTTGCATGTTGGTATTTAATATTCAGTGGAAAAACAATTTATTAAGGGATAGACAGGTGACTCAAGTAGCTTTTTCCCTTAGACGTTTAGATTAAAAAGATGATTATCTTTATGAATGTAGAGTAAGTGAAGAACGTTATGTAAAAGAGAAAGGTGACAGAAAAAAAATGCTCTTCACGAAAAAAATAACACACCATTGCCTTTCAACCGAGTTAATAGCGATGTATAAGATATCAGACTGTTCTAAACAATTACATAAACATACTTGTATATTTATCTATTATTTATCTTTCAGCAATTGAATCATTATGTCCAAAGTGATTCCTACAGAATGAAAGGACATGACTAATATGGTTTCTATTCAAAACCATCTAAACTATCTGTGTCTGTAAATGATTGTCAAGATATTTAATTTATTCAGTGATATGGCTCCAACAGTACAAAACGTGGATATTCTGGATTCAAAAACCCAAATAAATATGCGTCTTATAAACAAAATAGAACGTTTTCAAAACAACAACACGTTGCTACCACAAGACTTCACCAATATAACGAGTGATAATGATTTTGATATAACCAAATATGAAGCTATGGAATTTAGACCGCGTATTAAGTGGCCAGATTTACTAGTGCAAGTGTCGTTGCATTTAGTGACAATATATGGACTCTACCTCATTATAACTTGTAATGTGATGTTCCTAACTATACTTTTTGGTAAGTAAAATCAAATTATATAATAATTTAATATTTATTTCTTTAAGGTTCTTGTTTATTAAGTAATAAGATATTAAGTAAGATGTGTACCTAAATATTGAATTATGAAATTAAAATCTTGTTGGTAATATTTTTCGAATGATTCCCGATTTCCGAATAATATAGCATTAAACTAGAGATCTATAAATTGAATTGAAATGTACTAACGCGAGCTTAACGAACACTTGGCAAGTTTAAATTATGTGTTATTTTATTTGAGTATAAATTGTAATTATTTACACCAATTTTAACGCATGTCCATAATATCATTTTTAAGATAAAAAAAAAAGTATTTTACGTAGAGACTCTTCGTATAAGGTTTTATAAGCAGTAAATATAGCAGCGTAGACTTTGTAACCACTCATTGTCAGACTAGCTCAAACGATAGGATTTCGAACTGACCCTTACGGCACGAAAGCTCTACAAATTATATTTATATCGAACGAATGTTCATTTTGTCCCCAGTATATTGGCCTAAATATCTAATTTCAAAAAAAAAGTATATGTAAATTGTGTGAATTGTATTCAGTCCTTTTTAACACTCACTATTGAGCACGGGCCTCCATTCCATACGAGAGGGATCAAGCCATAATCTACCACCACGCCGGCCCCGGTGTCCATGGCCGTGGGATAATAGTTCAATTAATCAAACTTTTGAACTAACAGTGAGCTTGTGATGTATTTCGATTTTCCTATACCTACTTATTATTAATTGATATTATATAGGCCATATCGCATGACGCTCTAAGAAGTTGAGTGTTGTAATATAAATGTCAGTATGACCTTCAAATCCCCTTGAAATTCAATAACAAGTTGTTGTTATTACATATATTTTTGTGATACGTTGCCCTTTCTTTATTTGGCAATGTAACACCTGCTGTATTTACTCTTTCATGTTTAGGTATATCGAAACTATAGGGTCCTAAGGGTAAACCTAGAAGGTTAACACAAAAAGGACACGTTTCGTTAGGTTTTAACTGTGTGCTTATAGAGAGAGCAGTTTGTAATTCCTATTATGGGAGTATTAATCAGTTTACATATATTTAGTTACTTCTAAATTCATGTGGTAGGGGTACTACTCGTGTTATTAAAAAACGCTATGGAAGCTAATAAGAGAGATCAATCTGATATGTTCATGTACTATTTGCTATAATAATGTCCTGCTGAACATTGTAGTCCCACCGTTTAATAAAAAAATAGTAAACGGCTACAACGCGGGAAATATTATTCAACTAAATTTTCACCTACTTGTGAAAGTTCCATGAAAATCGATTCTGCCATTTGAAGACAGATGATGAACAGTCTAAGAGATAATAAGAATTACATAAAAAAATAACGGCAACAGACAGACAGACAAAAATTCTAAAAACAATAGATTCGGCCCCTGTATCGACAATAATGTCTATTTCAATAAGATTTTCCAAAAAATATTTAATGTACAGATTCGGCTTAGTTACAACTTTATCTATACATATAATAAAATTCTAACTGAGTCGAATCTGTACCTTAAATATTTTTTGGAAAATCTTATTGAAATAGACTTTATTATCAATATAGAGACCGAATCTATAGTTTTTAGATTTTTTGTCTGTCTGTCTGTCTGTTACCGCATCATAGAAAAACCACTGGAGGGATTTTGATGAAGTTTGGTATGATGGATAGCTGGATATCCGGGTCAACATATAGGATACTTTTTACCGCGGGAGATTATCTCATTCCTACGGGAGTACACGTCATATCACAACCCAAAAAATATTTATGATCAGAATTTCTTGACACTTGGTAGTAATGCTCTTCAATACAATTAAATAAATACGTGTTTTTGCGTTTTTTGAAATTCATCCCATAAGGAGATAAAATAAGGGATGAAAGTTTGTATGAAACCTACCTTTTTAAAGTTTTTTGTTGTAGTTTTAGCGCGAGTGAAGCCGCGGGTTTTGCTAGTTATATGTATAGATGTCAATATAACAGATAATAATTCAATTATATTATAGACACATTTATACATGTACATGTACATTTTGTGTACATGTACATGTACATAAAAGTCTACTGTTGTTATGTAAATTTCAATGTATAGAAATTATTATGCAAATATCATTAGTAAAAGCGAAATGCGATCGTTTCAAAACTTATGTTGTGAGCTATAGCGATATTTTCGTTATTAACTTCTTTTGCCATCTACCAAATTGTTTCTATTTTCCGTACACTTACGAATGTTTTTAGTGAGGTATTTTTCGTGACGTGGTTAATTTTTAAAAATTTTATACTTAGGAAGTTAGAGTGGAAAGAAGACGATGACACAATACTTACAACTTTATAAGCATAATATATCACGGCAACAATTGTTTTGAAATAAAAGTAACGCAGTAGCATAGGTACATCAAATTTATACTAGACTCGAAAGGTGATAATTAAAAAGAAATGTCTGTAAGAATGACTTAAACCCTTGATTACTTGATTTTCCTTAATTGCCCTTAAACAACTGAGACTGTTAGTCAGTATAACTGTATGTTTCAAGTCGTGGAAGAGGGTGAACAGGATTCCTTCCAATGGAGCAACAGCCTCACCTATAAATAACGATGCATTTATCATTTTACAACATTAATCTGTTGGTTGTGGGATGGAATACTGATAAGGGAGTAGGTTAGTAAGGGAGTAGTGGAGTACCGAAAAAGAATGGCACAGCAAGCATACCCGTCACTTTTGTCCTCCCTCAAATAGGCAAACCTGGCACAAGGAAACGGGAATCAGGAATCAATCATGTCTCCGAGCGCAATAATGACAGGATTGTGTAAGGAAATAAAATGGATTAATTTATGTTTCTTAGGATGGATGCTATTACAGTTCCACTGAAAGAAGTTCAATGGCCCATTTTTTACTATTTTAAAGATTTCCATTAATTTTTGAGCAACATTGGACGGTAAAGTAACATCACAACAGGTAGATGTAATGGAAATGAGGGTTTCAATGAGAGCTAGTAGGAGATCTTTTTTAGGACTGAGAGGGTTATCAACATTGGTAAAAGCACAGCTATTAGGAAGAGGGAAACAGCAATTACTACAATTTTTTTGATGACCTTATCTGTCATATCCCTTCGCTAAAGGAGCTCGGGTATGTGGTGAACGGAAAACTTTCTGGCGATATGATCTAATGGGAGAAGGATGAGATTAAGTTGAGCTAGAGGGAGCATTGATGTAAGAGGGAGGCGAGAACAACTCTTTAGCAACATCTCATTATATCTCATAGCATATGAGCGCTGTACAGAAGGAAAACTGGAGGATGCTTCCATGTAAGAAACATTCTTTGGTGACATTACCATTTTAATAGATTGTTGTCTAAAAAATTCAGGACAATTTTTGTCTGTAGCAAAATGTTTGCTAGTGCAATACAAACAAGTTGAATTCTCCTTGGTTATGTTACGCGCATCCCCAGTATGAGAATGAGAGCACCTGAAACACCTTGGTTTAGATCTGCATTGAGATTTAATGTGGCGAAAACGGCAACAATTAAGGCACTGAATAGTAAGAAGTTTATGGGTCTCGATAGGGAGGGAAGTGGTAATACTACACTTTCTCAGACAGCATTTGTCATCTGAATATTATTACCACAGACTGAGTCGGCACCCAAGTAACAGCATCGTCACATTCTTGCATTCAATCTTCTCGCTTTTATAACCTTACCACAAGTGAAGGGGTGTTCCAATGACTCAATAAATTTATCCATTGCCCAGTGAACAGGAACTCCTTTGACTAGACTCATTCGTGTAATAATATTAAATGTATAAAATTGGACAGCGATTATGTTACGACTAACATTTTTGACTCCATTATTAATTATGTTAGGAATCTTGTTATTGTACAAAAATCTACCAAACTTAATGGCTCTTACAGTGGTTCCAGCTGCAGGGTCAGGAGATTCTCTTGAGACATACACAATGAATGGACCTTTGTTGTCGTTATTGTAGGATGAAGAAACTTTCAAACTTTTGATTGAAGGGATAGCAGCGGGGTGGCATGTGAATTTTTTAAATTGTTGAATTTGTATTGGGAGTACAATCCTCCCCCTGACGTTTACGCGAAACACTCATCATATTCATTTAAGCTTACAACTAACCTATCTTTTTTAAGACACAAAAAATATATAAATAAACCAATCACCACGATAAACACCTAATTACAAGGATTACAAATATTGCACTAAATTATAATTGCAAAAAAGATATAACTATTAAGTAGGAAAACTACACTGATCTCACTAACACGCGTGTTTACCAAAACGTACGCCAGGGAAGTCCCACGAAAAATTGAGTTTTGACATTTTAATCTATAGGCACTAAAAATATTTAGTAAAATTCCTGAGCTAAAAGGTAATTTCTGGAGTTAATTATATATTCTATTTCAAAAAAAAACACTGATAGATACTCGTACTTACATTATTTCTCTCTTCTCGTGCTCACAAGCTCTAGCTCACAATAAGGTTAATTTAACAGTTTAAAACCTATTCAATGATCGAATATAAGTGATGGTATTTTTATGTTTCTTTATTATATTTAATAGTTAGACATTATCTTTCTAATAATCTGTAACAAAGATAAATTATAATCAAACTAGAAGTAAAATTATAAACGCATTCGCAATTTTAATAATAACTTATCAAATTTTATACTCATTGCTCTTTATCTATATTAAAGTTTGTTTACTTATCAATTAATTTTATTCATGAAACGTGAGATATAAAATATATTTCAAATACAATATTATGTTTGACGGAAAATCATCTTTCTCAACATCATCAATAGTAATTACGAGTCTAGTGGGCGTTATCAGGGCTTATTACGGGCACAAAATAAAGTATTTAATGCTCATTATAATTTAACTAGCGAAAAACAAAAACAAGTATATTCGACGGGAATTTTTCCGGGATAAAAATTAGCCTATATACTATTCTAGACTATACTCTATCTCTGTGCGAAATTTCATCCAGATCCGTTCAACCATTCTGGCGTGATTGAGTACCAAACATCCATCCAAACAAATGTCTAAACTTTCACATTTATAATACTAGCGGCTCATCCTCGCCTCGCTCGGGTTCGCCTCTAGGAAAACAAAAACAAACCTATTCCACGGGAACCGTACATATTTCCGGGATAAAAATTAGCCTATGTGCTATTTCAGACTATAATCTATTTTTGTGTTAAATTTCATCCAGGTCCGTCCAGCTGTTCTAGCGTGAAAGAAAAACAAACATCCATACTCACAAACTTTCACATTTATAATATTAAATACAGATTAATATAGATTAGTATAGATAAGGGAAATCACAATGTTATAAACTTAAAACCATAATTGTAATAGTTTTACTGAGCAGAAGGTTCTTGACACCGATCTGATTTCAACATACAATGTCGAAACACAGCTGTCCAATGATCCGCCACAATCAACCAACATTCCCAAGCCACATATCTTTAAAGAATGTCAAGATGGCGACTTGACCCCGCTCGAGGCGTTACCTCGGCTCTTTATTTGATTTTGATTTGACGTAGGTATAAGACATATCATAGTGACTTTAACCAATATTTTTTGTGGTTTATATAATATTTTCCAATGGTTTTACATTCTTGAAGAAAAATGTAACAAATTAAATTATAATTCATTTCTATTAAATCCATTTCCTCCAAGATGTATATTATATTATTACCAATATAATATTATATATATTAATTAAGATACCATAGATGTTTTACAGCTATAACGTAAACGAGACAAGCTTATAAGTTTATAAAACTCGCGGCACACAAACACCAACGAATTGTTTCATTCTGCTGCCTCCTTAAGTACGAAAAACAAAGACCATTTAAGACCTCCTGGTTAATTTCTAAGAAATCAATTGTTAACTGACACACCGGTGTACCCGCGACTCTTGACAGGTTAAAAAAATCATAATAGAAAAGAAGTATCCTGTCTGTGTCTCACTCAAAGCAATTTTCTGTTAACTTTCCTGGTCATGGATTGACAAATATCTTCTATATCATCCTTAAGTATGATGCTGATGTATTGTTTCTATGAAAAGGTTAATTACACTTGTAACTTCTGTTACATTTTTTTTATATACGTACAAACATATAAAAAAAAATCTAGAACTAGATGCATGACTAGTGACTAGGTACTTATAAAAAATTCTGTAGTTGATGATTCTGATAACCAAAATTACAGGGTAAAATACAGGGTAGAACAAAAGGATGGGACAATGGGACATGGAAGCAAAGTACCTTAAATATTGAAGTTATCAAGATTTATTCAAATGAAACATTTCTTTATTTAAAAAAATATTAATAACTGCGTTTAATTTAAAAAAAAAAAAAGGTTATCTGAACCGGGAATCGAACCAAATAAAAGTGCAAAAAAGGACACCATCACTATTTTATCGAATTTCATCGATAAGATTTATGGTAAGGATAAAATCTCTCGAACAAACATTGTATCTTAAATTAAAGAAAATCATAAAAAAATTACAATTTATACATATCGACTCTACTTAACATTGTGGAACGAACGCATAGGGAGTGAAAGAAAAGTTTCTTTAAATACTGAAAATGTCAAGTTTGACTCAAGAAAAACATTATTTTATTCAAAAAAAAACTGTATTTTTTTTAAGATTATAAAATATCGGGAAAACAAATATAAACAGCAAATAAAGAAAAATAAAAATAAATGATCGAGATGTTTATTTTAGTTGCCGTTTCACACTACATATTTAAAAATAAAAAAAATATATGTTTAAATTTGTCTTGCCTTAGGAATAGGCATACTTAAATATGTGTACCTTAAATGAGGATTAATAATAATTATTAAGGATTTTTTAGCTGATTTTACTTCATAAACTATTAAGAAACTTACTTGTCTAAAAGAGAATCTAGCAAGTTTTCGAAAGACAAGTCTGACAATACGCACTTGGCCAGTGTGGTGGACTATGGCCGACCCCTCTCGTATTGAAGGAAGGCCCGTGCCTGTGAAGTTGGACGATAAAAAGGGCTGAATACATAAATACTTCGTGGGTAATAAATAGCTTAGTTTGTGATGTTAGTTACGATCGGTTAATTGTAAGATACGATGTTTGTTTGAGAGATGCTTACCATAGACTCTATCGATTAATTTGATTAATTTGATAAAATAGTGACGGTGTCCTTTCTTGCATTTTTATTTGGTTCGATTCACGTAAGCTTTTTTTTTTAAATGCAGTTAGTTTTCTTTTAGTAAATCTTGATAACTTCCCTGTATACTTACTTGTTGTTGATAATCATGTCTTTACACCATTCTCTTATTGCAATATGAAAATATATAAATAAATATTAAATACATCTTTTAGTACTTAAATAACGTAAGAATAATTGTAATATAAAATATTTTATAGATTTTATTATAAGCCGCGAAGAAAAGCCAGTTTGTATTAAAACTATAACAATTTTTTTCGCAACATTTTCATTCAACATTCATGATTTAATTTAATATTAATTCAACTGTCAATAATTTATGCTTTATTTTCATCCACAGCATTTGCCACAATATACACATCCGGTTTTGGCATTACAGCGGGTGTCCACAGACTTTGGTCTCATAGAGCATACAAAGCGCGGCTGCCACTAAGGATTTTGCTTGCTTTACTCTTCACCATCACTGGTCAAGTAAGTAATTCTCATATTGTAATATAGCTCTGCTGCTACAGGTTAAAAATATGAAAAATAAAATGTCATGCTATTTTTTTTTTTTTCAATCAAATGAATACTTAGTTTACGAATTACCGTTTATATTGTTTTATACTTGGAACATACTCTTAGAAATAGTTAATACTTTTGCTTTTGAGCAATTGAATGGGCACTAAATTGAACGCAACATTGAAAGAAATCTTGCGAACGTTCCCGAGAAACTAAATGAGCATCGAATATTAGAGTCAATTTAACGAATTGACCTCATGATTGTGAGATGTAATGAACATTAATAAATACGTACAATAAACTTGCACAATAGGTAATTGTTATTGTTATTTAGTTTACAAAAGTAAACAAATATAAATATCTCGTGTCACGGTGTTTGTGGTAGTACTCCTCCGAAACGGCTCGACCGATTTTGTTCGATGATTATATTCGAGTATTTTTCAACCTGCTATACCCGCGAGCGGAGCGAGGTTAAGTCGCTAGTATTTATATAAAATTTAAGGTTATTTTGTTAAACATATTTGGCATATTTATATACTATTATTCTCGAAGTACTAATTGAACCAGTTGAATATTTGGAAACGAAGATTAATCAAAGGATACATCCAAAACAATATCGTCCATAGTCATATCGTTGAAAGCATCTAGACTCCCAATTAGAATGTTCCGAGTAATGCTCGGAAATGTGTAGCAATGTAGGGAAATTTAAATTTAATCTTATTGGTTTGTTCATCAATATTACATATATTACACTACCTGGGCGACCGAGCTTCGCTCGGAGTTTTTTTTTTGCTATATCCTATTTTTTTAACCGACTTCCAAAAAAAGGAGGAGGTTCTCAATTCGACCGTATATATGTTTTTTTTTTTTTTTTTTTTTTTTTATGTTTGTTCGGGCATTTTTTCGTCGTTTATAAACCGATTTTGATAATTCTTTTTTTGTTGGAAAGGAGATATCCCAAGAGTGGTACCATGATAAGGAAACCAGGATCTGATGATGGGATCCCAGAGAAATCGAGGGGAACTTTCGAAAATTGTAGCGGCGACTAGTGCGTTTGATAACATTTTCATTAGGTATTTTATAGCACTACAATTTAATGAAGGTCTGGAGTCGATCTGATCTGATACTTAATCAGATTTTTTCGAAGTCGGTGCCAGCCAATACAAATCAAAGCACACCGACTTCGAAAATATCTGATTAAGTATCTATTCTAAATGAAAACCTCCGTTTAGTTATTTTTTACTTTTCAGTGCCTGGAAGTCGGTTTTTTTTTTTTTTTATTATATATAAAAACGAAAAACTCGAATAAATACAACAAACCAAAGGGTTTTAAAAGTTTGTTTCCGATCGGGATTCGAACCCGGACACCTGTGATGGTCAAACTTCCACGACTTCCACGTTGGCCGCGTGACCACGATGCATATGCCCGAGCGTAAGAAATTATCGACAATATTTTGCGTGGAATAATGCGAAAGAAAACCGCATGAAACTCGGAAACAAGCGTTATCCTAGACATAAGACTTATCTAGATCAATTGTTTACCCGCGAAAACCCCACAGACCAAATTTCAGCGAAATCGTTAGAGCCATTTCCGAGATCGCCGGTATAAATAAATAAATATACAAGAATTGCTCCTTGAAATATATTAAATCGCAAATTAAAGTGGGTCTTCTGCACTATAGATATTTTATTACTTTTGATTCACAAGAGTCACTTATTGAGTTTCACAAACACTGTGATTGGAAATAGCATTACAAAGAACTATTTTTTTAACTTTGAAAGGGATATAGCAAATCTACTGTTACACGAACATTGAAAATAATAAAAATTAATAACAAATATATTTTTCAGAAAGACATCTACACATGGGCTCTAGATCACAGAGTGCACCATAAATACTCAGAGACTGTAGCAGATCCCCATGATGTTCGACGGGGGTTTTGGTTTGCTCACGTGGGCTGGTTGGTTCTTACACCGCATCCAGCTGTAGAGAATCGAAGAATCGCTCTTAAAAATATTTCGGTTGATCTCATGAATGACCCTGTAGTGCTATTGCAGAGGAGGTAAGTACCTCAAAATACAACGGGGATTTTAAATAAAAAAATAAAACCAAATTCAATTTTACAACTAAATCTTTAATATGCTTGAATGAGTTTGAATATATTATTACTGGCATTGTATAACGCAAATAAAATGTAAACAATAAACATGTATTTAAATTTTTTCTCCGGATTTTCGGTCTCTCTCGTGGCCATGATTGCTATACGCAGTCAAAACGTCGTGAACCAAAAGCAAAATCAAAAGTATCATATACGTTGATCCGGTTAACCAGTTATCATCATACCAAATTTCATCAAAATCTGTCCAGTGGTTTTCTCGTGATGTATTCCCAGACAGACAGACGGACGGACGGACAGACAGACATGCCTTATTATATGATAACATGATTATAGTACGCCTAATTTACCAAAAACAAAAATATTGATTTTCGACTTGATATAAAAAATCTTATGAACAGTTAAATTTTAAAATTATAAACCGTAATCTCATCCAATATTTCACTCAAGTTAAAGCCATTAATATTTTTTTTTTGAAAACAAAATATCTGTCCGTGTGGAAGCTACCACCGGTTCGAAAAGCAGTTCTTAGAAGAACCGACAAGAAACTTAATAGATACTCTTTTAAATAATGAGTCATATAATTTATAACAATAATTTTTAGTAATACAAACAATTCATGACTACTCCTGTCGTGAGATGTCGGTACATCTCCGTTACAAAGTGCGGGAAACAAATGAATATACGCGTCCTTTTTTTTACATACATTCCTATCAGCCAAGGTCACATAAATAAATGCTTTATATTTAAATCATTACAAATTAATCAAATATATTATATTTCATTAAAATGCTCATAGCTACGACTCTAATAACATTGTTTTACAGGTACCTACACATTAATTAAAACAAACAAAAAAAAAAACATATAAAAATTCAATCAATGAAAATTCTAAAATTTCTGACAAAAACAGCTTTTCAAATTTTTTTAAAGATCGACATAAATTATGTAATAATTAAAAAGTTATTTTAGCCATTTACAAAATTATGAACTATCTAGAGAATCAAATCTCCATGCATCATCTATTTTCTCATAATAAAATTAATACATAGGTACATAGTCTGGTCAATTTAGATATACGAAGCTACATAAATTTACAACAAGCTGAAAATTGGTGAAATCGTTCAAAATATAATTATAAATAAAATTTTAAAGTTCCCCATATTTCCCCTGTATGGAAATTTTTTTTATTCAAGGTCAAAGGTAAAAAAATGAGGTTTTCGCGATTCAGCAAAACGATAAGTTTTATCATAAAAATACTTCAGACAAAAATTCTAGGTGTTAAAATTATCTATAAAAAATATATAAACACTTTTTTGCCTACGAGCCATTGTTCCTGAGATATATTGATTCAAAAATTTGTAAAAGTTGTAATCGTCATAATAAGCACACGTTTCCACGCCACCTATGATGTAGTGTACTTAGCGCGTTTTTTTTAACGAGGTTTCTTCAGTAGGCCCATTCCACGGGTCAGTTAATGAACCTGTTTAATTTGAAACTATTGCAAAATAACGAAAATTAGCAAAGCCTGGAAAATATAAAAGCGATGTAAATTAAAACAAAGTAGTGAAGTTTATTGAACAAAGAAGTGAAGGAAAGATAGGAAACTTTTAAATTTTATTTATAATTATATTTTGAACGTTTTCACCAATTTCCAGCTTGTTGTAAATTTATGTAGCTTCACTCTTAGTTTTTGGTTTAATTTGACCGGACTAACATATCTATACTAATATTATAAAGCTGAAGAGTTTGTTTGTTTGTTTGGTTGAACGCGCTAATCTCAGAAACTACTAATCCCATTTGAAAAATTCTTTTTGCATTAGATAGCCCGTTAACTGAGGAAGGCTATAGGCTATATATCATCCCGGAAAAATGTACAGTTCCCGTGGGATAGATTTGTTTTTGTCTAGGGACGAACCCGAAGCGAAGTGAGGGTGAGTCGCTAGTGTATAATAAAATTGTAACTAAGCCGAATCTGCACATTAAATATTTTTTTAAAATCTTATTGAAATAGACATTATTATCGATACAGCGGCCGAATTTATAATTTTTTGAATTTTTGTCTTCGTCTGTCTATCTGTGACCGCATCACGAAAAAACCACTGGACTGGATTTTGATGAAGTTTGGTATGATAGTAACTGACTATCCGGGTCAACATACAGGATAATTTTTACTGCGGGAAAATATCTTATCTCTGAGCTAATCGTTTAAACGTAACTAGGGACGAATCGCTAGTCACATTTATTACATTAATAAGTTTTAAGATTAAACATTTTGTGATATACCCACTTAGTTTAATTATATTTTTTGCAGGTTTTTCATTCCTCTGTTTATATTGCTGAATTTGGTGATACCTGTGGGTATTCCTGTATATTTATGGGGAGAAACGTTGTTAAATAGCTTTGTTGTAAGCTTTGTGACGAGATTTACAATCACACTGAACATTGCGTTCTGCGTCAACAGCTTCGCGCATTTATGGGGCAACAAGCCTTATGACAGGTACGTTTGTATTTACATATTATGGTTAAAACTTAAAAGTTTTTTATAAAGAATGCATAACATGCCCTAAAGACGTTTTTGTAAGGATTTAAATACTAAATATGCACGTACTAGTATCAATAATGTAAAAGTACATTTATTAAGTATTGGTAGGTCTGATCAGTAAGTAAGTTTAAAATAAAAAGTTATCTTTCAGTTTATACACAATCTAGCCGTTGATCAACTGATGCACTTACCAACACACAGTAGCTACTCCTATACCTACTATTCTACACATGCCTTTATAAAGTTTATTTTGTAGTTTATTTATTTTCTAGTTATTCAAATGTATCGTAAACAATTTGTGTATTGAATGACCTCATGCTTACAGATTCATAAAATCAGTGGAAAATTCTATAGTAAGTTTAGCCGCTTTGGGCGAAGGATGGCACAATTATCACCACGTCTTCCCTTGGGATTATAGAACGTCAGAATTAGGAAGACTGAACATATCAACATGGTTTATTGATACATTTGCAAAAATTGGATGGGCGTATGATTGTAAGGGTTTAAATTATACATTTTTAAACATCAGTATTATTATATGTAATATTCCGAATATGTCTAATATACTATACTTTGTAAAAATTAATACACTTTAGTGAACAACGATCAATTGTGAATGTTACTTTTTAAATATTGACTAACGACATGCTAATGGATTTATACATAAATCAATTTACTTACGATAAGTAACTCTTGTAGTAAAATATTTGAAAATGAAGGACGTAAGGAAAAAATGATTAATTTTAATATATAACAACTCTATATGTCACAATTTTAAATCTATTTATACATATAATAAAATTCTAACTGAGTCGAATCTGTACATTTAATATTTTTTGAAAAATCTTATTGAAATATTCATTATTATTGATACAGAGGTCGAATCTATAGTTTTTAGAATTTCTGTCTGTCTGTCTGGGAATGTATTACGAGAAATCCACTGGACAGTTTGATAAAATTTGAAATGATGATAGCTGATTATACGAGTTAACATATAGGATCCTTTTTACTGTGGGAAAAAATCTCATCTCTGAGAAAGCTATACTAAAACTTAACACGTAACTAGGGACGAACCCGAGCGGAGTGAAGGTGAGTCGCTAGTTTAATATAAGATTTACTTAGGAAAATCTCATTACAGTAAAAGCCGCAACAGCATCCATGATCATCAACAGAGCTAGCCGAAGTGGTGACGGCAGTCTCGGAGAAATTGAAGAACCAGATCCAAGTTGTTCTACAAATTACAATCATTAAGAAAAATATTTATGATTTTAGCATTTACAAACTTACCTGGTAACATAGAGTGGTCCTTAAATAGATTTTTTTTAATTACAAACAGCTAGTCTTATTATTTAAAGTACCATTAAATGTTTAACGTCGACGTATTTTGATTCCCATAAAATTACATTTTTATTAGTAATTATTTAAAGTACATTGAAAGTAACATAAATTAGAATCTTATTTATTTAAAAGACATTACTTTTTTTCAATACATTTGAGGATCAATTTTTTATAATAATTCAATATTCTAAAGTAAACATCTTTGCATTTGTTATTCGAAATCGAAATTTTCAATAATGATTGTAGTCGAAATTTGTCATGATTATGGTCGTCATTATTGAAAAGGGTATAGCTATAAGTAAGTATAATGAGTAGGTAATTGTTTCTATATTTTTTTTATTGATAACGCAATTGCTACTAACCAAAAAAAATAGATTGTCAAACGGAGGAGAAAAATATACTGAACTGTTTTGTCTTTGCCTATTTATATATTATATACTAGATTAAGAACCATCTGCAGACTAGTCATAAGTACTATTCTTACGTTAGAAGTCGTAGTTCCAAGGTCTGTTCCTATTTTTTTGCTTTAGACATACAATTGCATGTATTATGTATTAATACTAGGGATTTGCCGAAAATCGTTTTACATTTGAGCTTGAGCCGAACTTCGGCATTCGGCAGAAATTCGGTTTAAATGCCGAACATTCGGCAATAGAAAAAAAACCTACTTGCACTACTTTGACTGAAATAAATAGAAAGTATGTCTGTTATAACAAAAAAATGAAATTACGTCTTTTTTTATACTCATAAGTCCGACCGGAATTCGGTTTGGGAATAAAAAAATTAAAACCTGACGTTGTATGTCTTCAAAACGCTTGCAGGTATATAAGGAACAAAAATCCGGGAAATGGCAGATGTCCAGCTACCCCCAAAAATGGGAGGATGAAAAGCGTTGAAAAATAGTTTCTTTTTTCAATTTCCGTCTTACCGTGTCGTCCCATCAAAAAATGTTCTCTTCAAAAGTCTAGTAAAAATCTACAACTTTTTTAATGATACTTTTTACAATAACTTGTAAAAATGTATTTGCAAAAAAAAAACTTTTTTTATTTTTTCTTGGTTTTTAATTCTTAATTCTGCAATTTATTTTTTTTATTTTCATAAAATTAGGGGAATGTAATCTTCGAAAATCATTTAGTGACCTAAAATTTTGAAATTGATATATGTATGTATTTAGCTATTTCTGAGAAATGTATGCTTTATGGTTTCGGTTAAAAACACCTTTAAAAATTAAAAAAAAAATAGTAAAATAGAGTTCGATAATGTTTACTTTGTAAGGTATTTTTTTTTAATAATCATTGAAAAAGTCTACTTTATTGACTACATTTTTATCCGCCCGCGTTCATATGTCTAATAACCAATTTCTTATGTTTTACATATTAGTATAATTTTACATATACCAATTTCATAGCGCACCGCATGATTGGTAAATAATGGCGGTGATTGACAATGCCACAAAGTTTCTTCCTTTAATCATATATTTGACTAGCGACTCACCCTCGCTTCGCTTCGGGTTCGTCCCTAGATAAAAACAAATCTATCCCACGGAAACCGTACAATTTTCCGAGATTATATATAGCCTATAGCCTTCCTCAGTTAACGGGCTATCTAATGCAAAAAGAATTTTTCAAATCGGTTTAGTAGTTCCTGAGTTTAGCGCGGTCAACCAAACAAACAAACAAACTAAAAAGCAAACAAACAAACAAACTCTTCAGCTTTATAATATTATAGTATAGATTTAGTAGTATTGCACTTTTTGTTTTAACAATAACATTTGTAGTTTGTCTATACTTCTGTTTTGTTTGTTTAGTTTTGGGTGATAAACTCTCAAACTACTGAAAATCATTTTAATCATTTATCTACTAATAGACAACTATTGATTAATTTATATTTAGCTGATTATTTAAATTACATAATAATAACTAATATTAATGTTAAAAGAAACAGGAATGGATAGCGTTAGTTAGTAATATTTTCCGAAACGATTTTCAAATGAAAGTGTTAGGGAAAGCGAGAGTTCCCGAAGTACATAATTAAGATGAATAAGTAAATAATTCTAAGCTAATGCTTTTTATTATTTCATATGGCTCTGCTAATATGATTAAAATCGTAAGCATTTTATTGCGTCCTTTAAGCCTTCCTTTCAAGAAATGGTGTCAAAAAATCTAAAAAAGTTGAGGTACAACAGTTTCTAAAATACTTTTTCATAGTTTTGAATATTTTAGTTATCCGCTTTGTCAGTTTAACAACCATAAACTTGTTTTCCATAAAATATTAAAAAATAATATTAAACGAACTTATTTTTATGGTTGATAAAATAAATCGATATTGTGAAAAGTAAAAATTATTCCTATTTATTTTAATATTAACCTAACAAAACACTTAAGTAAGAAAAACAACACGGAACGTATAATGCGCGAGTTGGACTTGCATTTGCCCAATTTTTACATTAAAAGATTTACAAACATTAACTTTATTTACTAAGCAATAAAAATTTACAAATATTTTCATTTGAAAATTGTTTCGGCCAACAAAATTACTAATATGTTACTAATTTATAAAGTCAAAAATTTGTTTCATTAATAATTTGAACACGGGTGGTCCCGCGGGTAATTTAGTTGTAATTCTAATAAAATCATAGATAGGCCATATCTGTATATTAAATTTTTCGGAATTAAAACTACGTATTTTAGAAATACATAGCGACATCTTTTGGCGGATATTTAAATAACACATACATAAATATTCATTAAAATAACTTCTTTAATGAATAAAATAGCGCTATTGATATTTTTTTTTTCAAGATAAGCTTTTTTAATAGTTTTGGGATATTTAGTAAGTCACCTTGATAAAATGTTTATGATATTATCGTGATTTAATTCTAACCAGTTTTTGTATTTTTCTCAGAAATGAGTATATGTTGACCCGGATAACCAGACATCATCATGCAAAATGTCATCAAAATTCCTCCAGCGATTTTTTTGTGATGCGATCACAGACAGACAGACAGAAATTCTAACTAAAACTAGGTTCGGCCTTTGTATCGATAATATTGTCTATTTCAATAAGATTTTCCAAGAAATATACTACTCAAAACAAAATAGGGCCCACCCCGATATAAGATAAAGAATTGTTTATAATTAACTGCTGAGGCAATTCACTGTAGTTTAAAGTAGAACACCATAAAGCAGATTAGTTTATGAGTCCTTATTTAATGTTTACAATATCAACTTTAATGTTTTTCAAGTGGGTAGTCAAAAACAGCAGAGGTACTTGAAAGTACCCAATATGTTCCATTTCTAATCATTAATTTTCTTACGCTTGTTAGAAACGTTTGCATAGAAACTTTTTACGTACAGTTGTTGTGTTTAGTCTCAGTATTAGTTCTGATTAATATGCCTGGATCTCGCCGTCATATGGATATGGAAACAGCTTGTAGAGCGGTCATTTTGCTTCAAGAGGGAGAATCTCAGAGATCTGTAGCGATAAGTCTCCGTGTGTCACGAAGAGCAATTCGAAATCTTTGGGAACGCTACCAAGAAACAGGTAGCGTAGCTAGAAGACGGGGATCAGGAAGAACGCGTGCCACAACATCCCAGGAAGACCGGTACATCAGGTTAACTGCGCGTCGAGATCGTACTGTGAGCGCACGAACTTTACAAAACCAACTACGGCAATCTAGTGATACACGTGTTAGTGATCAAACCATCCGAAACCGACTCCATGAGGATGGACAATGGTCTAGAATGCGTGTCAAACGGCTGAAACTATCTAGGCGTCATCGCTTAACATTCGCACGTGAACATTTGCATTGGACCATGGATAACTGGAGGACTGTGCTCTTTACAGATGAAACTAAGGTCAAGTTTTTTAGTGACGACAGACGAGTACGTATATGGAGGAAAAAAGAAGAACGTTTTGCAGAACCCTGCATCCACGAAATAGACTGTTTTGGGGGCCCATGTGTGATGGTTTGGGGTGGTATAAGCTTGTCTGGCAAAACAGAGCTAGTAATTCTGAACGAAGGGACCGTGAATGCTGCCAGTTATGTTGAGAGGGTGATCAGGCCTCATGTAATCCCATTTTCACAAAGAGTAGGCCATAATTTTGTTTTGATGCAAGATAACGCTCGCGCCCATACAGCCCGTATTACAAGTAGAGCTCTTTCTGATGCCAATATTTCAGTTTTACCATGGCCAGCGATGAGTCCTGATCTCAACCCCATCGAACATTTATGGGATCGGTTAAAAAGAAAACTTAAAGAAAATTACAGCAACGTAAATAACCAACAAGAGCTCATAAACGCTCTAAAAGTCTGTTGGGAAGGAATACCCGATGAAAGCATAAGACATTTAATTGAAAGTGTGCCCGACAGACTCAGAGAGTGCATACGGTGCCGAGGAGGTCCTACACGCTATTAAAACGTGGCATGTATCTAAAAACAACTTTTTAAATTATTTTGGTCAAGTTTTTTTAAGCATTTTTTGCCACGTTGCATATAAATGCTAGTTATCGTGATTACATTAAAAAAAAACTGAAACTTTTACTGTTACAAACTACTCAAAACAAAATAGGGCCCACATAGTATTGTATAGTATACAAATTGTGTAAGCATCATTATGCTTACACAATTTCTAAATCTCAAATATAAATAGCTATTCATGAAAACTCTGTGTAAATTTATATAATTTAAAGTTACGCAAGAAATACTATGTGGGCCCTATTTTGTTTTGAGTAGTTTATTTAATTTACAGATTCAGGTAAGTTACAATTTTATTATATGTATAGATTACACCAATGTGTTTTACGGGAAAAACGAAAAAACCGTTTACAAGGTTTTTAATTTAACGCTTATTATTTAAACAATAAAAAATAAAATTGGAAGTTACGTAGAGTATACTCATTCTTTTATTATTACTATATTTTTTCCTGGAGAATCTATTTATGTTATTTTTTTCCAATATAATCCATCTTTCATTAATTTTTGACCGATTTTAGAACTACAATGTTTTTGTTTCTTCGAAAAGTAGAGTTGAAGACGAAAAAATTAGCCATAGGTACCTGAAAATCGAATATTTTTTTTACATGTAAGCATCCACTTGAAGTTGGGGGTGATTTTCAGCCTCCCGAGACCATAAAACATAAATTTCTCGGAAACAGCAAAATATTTCAATTAAAAAAAATGATTATTATAAGTATTTCGAGGATTACATTCCCCTAGTATTATGAAAATCAAGATATTATTGCAGAAATTAAAAATAAAAACCAAGAAAGAATTGAAGATCGGTTTGTTTTTGCAAATATCTCGAGAACTTTGAGGTTAGGTCATATATAAAAGTTGTATATTTTTACTAAACCTACAACTTTTTTTTTTTGAAAATATTTTTTGATGGGACCTCACAGTAAGCGGGAAATTGAAAAAAAATACTATTATTCGACACCTTTCATCCCTTCCATTTCTCGGGAATAGATGTACATTGGAGTCATTTTACGGATTATAAGCCTGCTTACGTTTTAAAGACGTTAATTTTAAATATTTTATTTTTAAGTTATACTTCTTTTGGCACGTTTGGAAAAAATATGAGAGTAAAATTTTTAGGATGCGTGCGCACACCGCGAAGTGATGAAGTTAGCTGCATTTTTTTACAAACAGAGAGTTGTGACTTACTGGATGAAGTCTTTATCTATTTTTGTTCTGTTACGCCAAAGAAGTGTAACTTTTTACGTGCGTACACACACACACGTTTTTTTTTTCTAATAAAAATAGTCGAATTCCGATCGGTCAACATTGTTATTTATTTAGTTATGAACATGTAAACCTTAACTCGTACTTATGCGATAAAAAATTAAATTAGTCCTTCTTAATTTAACAGTCTCAAAAATCTTTGCCTAATTAAATAGACAAAATTAAATAAACTTAGTATCCTTCTAACAAACATATTAATTACAATTTGTAAATTGAATTAAAAAAATAACGTTCTGGTTCGCTAACTAATCAGAAACATTAAGTATTTTTAATTATTAAAGGATCACAACGTGTCCCTCGAGAAAGCGCGGTGAAATTGAACCGAAGTTGTCGAATTTTTTATCACTCACTGAATGTTCGGCCGAAGTTCGTATTCGGTTCAAACCGCATTCGGCTCTTCTCTTATTTATACATATTCAGTTCTGTGTACGTTTGTAAGTCCAATTGACCTAGTGAGGATCAATGGATATGTAATATTATTTATTTATTTAAATAATAATCTGCATTATGACAATGTTATTTTTGTATATGTATTAAAATGATAAATTCCAACTTATTTTATAATTAAGAATTATTAAGCTAATTTTCAATTATTCTTAAGTATTACAGTTTCTTAGAAATTAAATTGTATATGTTAGTATTAACTGACTTTTAGGTACAAGTGACCATGGGCAGCAGTAGAGTTATTTCGAGAGGGGTGTATCTGCTTGTTCACATTAAACTATTTTAATTATATATATAATTATATTTCTTTACTTTAAATTATTAAGTTTAAAATCTTTATTCATTAATGTGTTTTTTTTAATATTTTTGAGGAATGTGTTTTATCATTTTCCCCCAGATATTTAAATTTAAAAAGAGCTTTCACCAATATACTTTTATTTTTTAACATTTCTGTATTTTTCCTTATTTAAAGTGTACCCTCTTGCACCCATTTATTGACTGACGTATTATATAGAATATGCAGTGCATATTAGACGAAAGTAGCTGAATATAAACCCCAAGAATTAAAATCGCATGGGGTATTCGCAGTGCGAGCTTAACTTTTGTTTAATAAAACGCAAACTTTTCTTCAACAGTTAATATATAGTACCTGGGCGACCGAGCTTCGCTCGGAGTTCTTGAAAGATTGTATATTTTACATTAAGTGACTAAGTGTTACCGAGAAAGTTGTATAGATGTCGCGATAAGAACAATTTTCTTTTTAATTTGGCTTAAAAATAATTTGACATTAAGTGACTAAGTGATACTGAGATAATTGTATAGATGTCGCTATTTAATTTTGCGTAGAATAATGCATAAGAAAAACGCATGAAAACTCGAAAATACGCGTTTTCCCAGACATGTGACTAATCTAGATCAATTTTTCGCCCCCGAAAGCCCCCATATACAAAATTTCAGCAAAATCGTTAGAGCCGTTCCCGAGATCGCTGGTATAAATAAATAAATAAATAAACAAGAATTGCTCGTTTAAATATATAAGATTTTATCAACTGGTATTAGATTTTTATAGAATTCTTTTCTTAAAAAGTGTACATATTTTATTGTGTATTAATCGTATCATATAAATTATAATATTATATTGTCTTAATAATAAAACATAATATTTTATCTAAGTTTAAATTTAGTGTATGAAACCTAAATAAAAACTCAAAAGAACATGTTTTGTTTTTATTTTTTTATAAATAGTAATGATAGATAAATATGATTATCAGTTCATTAATTTTTTCCTCTTCATGATATTTCACAAGAACTTTGGTATTACTCGTACCTTTTATCCTATTCCCATGAACTTAGTATATAACCATTATTAGATAAGTAGAACCTAGGCGATACGGCACTTTTCAAAAAAGAGGTTTTTTGCAAATATCTCGAAAACTTTGAGATTTGTAAGAAATGTCATATATAAAAGTTGTAGAATTTCACTTTATGGGAATAGATGTATATTGGGTGTATTTTACGGATTTTTGTCCCTTATAAACCTGCTAACGCTTTAAAGACGTTAAACTTCAGGTTATAAATATTTTTTTTCAAGTTATACTTCTTTAAGCACGTTTGGCAAAAAGTTATGAGAGTAAAATTTTTACAATGCGTGCGCACACCGACAGCAAAAAAGTAACATAACGAAGTTAGCTGAAAGCGACATGATGAAGTTAGCTACATTCCTTGTACAAACAGAGAGTTATGTATGACATACGGGATGAAATCTTTAGCTATTTTTGTTGTGTTACACCAAATAAGTATAACTTCTTACGTGCGTAGTGCATACATTGTACATACACACGTTTTTTTCTTTTGTTAACGTAGAATTAGTGTAATGATTAATTAATATGTTTGTTTACATTGTTATTAATCAAATCTTAAGGCATCAGAAATTTTCTGACAGAAAAAATCTTATACAGTAAAACCTGGTTAAGTGGGACCTGGATAAGTGAGAAACCTCTACTATTGAGAGTTGCAATGAGGTCCCGGTTCTTTTACATTAAATTACCTCTGTTAATGGGACTTTTTGAAACTGGTTAAATGAGATTTGAATTCTAAGACTTTTTCGGTGTTTACCTCTATAATTGAGACTCTGTAGCTCAATTACCTGTATAAGTGAGACAAATTAATCAGGTTTTAACACGTTTTGACATGTTTGCTTACATACATTTCGCGTCGTCTTTCGCGCATGCTTTGTTTGTCAGTACTGTTTTAGGTTTTGACCTAAAAACAAGGGAATAAAAGTGTACAAAATGTCCGAACGTAAATATAAAACGTTATCAGTATCTGAAAAATTAAAACTTCTATCAGATTATGATTGTGGAAAGTCGCGTGATGAACTGTGTAAGAAAAATAACATACCAAAGTCAACCCGCAATACATTATGTATGCACATTCATGGCTTAATGTAGCCAAATTCATAACACAAAAAATACACATTTTTATTAACATTTCCACCTCTTAAAATGGAACAAGGGCACATTTCGACCTCTGTAAGCGGGGGCCTCTGTAAATGAGACAACTATAATTTTAAACCTGCTTAATTGGAAAACTGGATTATTGGAAACCCTCAATAATTGGTACATACATATATCTTGGTCCCTTGAGATCTCAATTAACCAGGTTTCACTGTAATATGCGGCCGGCCTAAACAACATTAACACCAAACATGTCAATTTTGAAAACTACTTTTTACTATTTTTCAACCGTCTTCCAAAAAAGAGGAGGTTCTCAATTCGCCCGTATATATATGAACCGATTTTGATTATTCTTTTTTTGTCGGAAAGGAAATATCCCAAGGGTGGTATCATGGTAAGGAAACCAGAATCTGATGATGGCATCCCAGAGAAATCAAGGAGAACCATCGAAAATCGTAGTGGCGACCAGTGCGTTTCTTAATTTTTTCATTAAGTACTTTAAAGCACTACTATTTAATGAAGGTCTGGAGTCGATCTGATGATGGAGGATTTATGCATAAATTTATGATGTATTTATATATCGAAATAGATTTGCTTTGTTTTAAATCGCCTGGCATCGACTTTGATAATATCTGATTAGGTATCTATGATAAATGGAAACTCCTGTTCAGTTATTTTTTACTTTTTAATATCTCGAAGTCGGTTTTTATTTTAGACGTAATAACGTAGACGTTATAAGCAGGTAATTAGTAAGAAGAAAGTTTATTAATAACAATTATTTTAGTATGCTGCCAAATTTTATATAAAGACTAACATACTACAAAAATTCACTTTCATTAGCAACACTAAAAATCTGGCTCTAAAATCCAATTCTAACGTAATGAGCTTGTCAAATGAAACCAAATAAGCTCAAATTCAGTGTTTACTAGAAGCAGTTTAAGAGTTACACTATCCACCTAGCCTCACCATCAGATCAGTTCGATGATACCAAATAACTACATATATTATCATCAGAAATACAAAAAAATGCAAAGTTACAAGTCGACAATATGACAAGTTGGTAGTTAGAAGTTGGTAAAAAGTTGAACTAAATCTGTTTAAACATATTTGAAATTTCTTAGTTTTTCCTAATTTTCTCGAAAATGGTATAAGCTATGTCAAAGAAAATTTTATGGGACAACGATTCCCACAATATAGGTTATGTATAGTTAATAGTTTATTGTTTAGTACTTATCACTTAAAACAAAAACATAGGCTATTTTTTCGGTAAATTTATCATGCTGGTAGTAAAGGGAACACTAAGCTAGTAGTAGTAGCATTAAATAAATAAACCATAAGAATAGCAGCATAAATTATATTTTTTATAATTTTTCACACTTCAAATTGTTAAATGACTATTTTTCATAAAATATATAAAGCCCCTTTAAAATAACAAAAGCAACACGCATATCTATACATATAATAAAATTGTAACTAAGCCGCATCTATGCATTAAATATTTTTTTGGAAAATCTTATCGAATTAGACATTCTTATCGATCCATATCCATAGTTTTTAGAATTTTTTTCTATCTGTTACCGCATCACGAGAAAACCATTGGACAAATTTTGATTAAATTTGGTATGATGAAATGAAATTTCTATGTGCAGTAACTTTATTTACCATTTTCATAAATATTGGAGGAAGTAAGAAAGAGAATTTAAATATTGTTTACCATTCCGATATTACATTACGAATTCTGATAAGATTATTACCTCCTGTGATTATGGTGGTAGTAAAATTATGGTAAATTCAGCTGTCACTATCAGAACTTGAAGATATAATGTCTTCCTGAATGATTTTAGCCTCGGGAGTTAGTTTTACTGACACTAGCCATAGGTATGCGTACGAGATCTAATGTAAAAGTAAATAGTATAAGCTAGCACTCTCCATTTGAAACAATTTTAAAGTGTGTCATATATTTTCAAACTCCAATGGGTCGACATTTTGACACGACCAGTGTCAGATCATGTGCAGGACCGACGGCTCTACGTGTTCTCCGAGGCACAGGATCAAAACCACTACCAAACTCTGCTTTTGCTGAAAATTTATGGCAGAGAAACCCAAATGTCTATGGGCACACTAGACTCGTAAAATACGTATAATACTTCCTCACAAGTTACAAGCAATCTAATTCAGATATACCTCTAACTTTCTCCATTATCAACAAGCCAGCTACCGCGAGCCCAACGTTTTTCTCTCTCCTCAAGCCCTTCTAAAATACCCGATCTAGCTGATCTTTTATTAACGTAACAAACGGTCCTTACACCACTGAGATGGCGACCCCTTTTTAAACACTGTTGAAAATTTGTATTTCCCATTCACTCCAAGCTTTTTTTTATGTTGGGAAATGCATTTACGCATATCACCTGTACACATACAGTGTGTATATTGAACTCACCGGCTAGAAAAGCCATTACTATCCACTAAAACCCAACTAAACAACAAAATAACTAAACAACAAGTCGCGGGCAATGCTAGTATGAGATAAAATTTAATCTTTATAATATGTATTTTATAATAATACATAATTTCAGATATTGCTAAAAATACTTCCTACACAATTGTCTGACAGACCAATAAGTGACATTTATATAGAAAATCCTTGACGCATTCGTTATGTTAATTAATTAGTTAGGCTAGAGTTGGTCCCGGATGTCTACATAAACATTAAAAAAAACCAGCTGCTGACCATACCTAATTTCATCAAAATCCCTTCTGTGGTTTTTTCTGTGATACGGTAATAGACAGGCAGACAGACATTAAGAAAAATTATAAAAACTATAGATTCGGCCTCTGTATCGATAATAATGTATATTTCAATAAGATTTTCCAAAAAATTTTTAATGTACAGGTTCGGCTTACAATTAGTTACAATTTTATTATATGTATAGATTTGCAATTTTTAAGGATTACATTTTATTACCTAAAAATGGACGAGGAATGTGTTTTTAAGAGCTTACAAAGGATGGGTTTGAATCTAACTATTGGGATGATATTGTTGTCATCCTTAACAATTTTGAGGTCCATAATGAATTGCAGCAAGAAAATGAAAAAAAAACGAGTGTGTTTTAGACCACACGACTGAAGTAAAACTTCTTTATATATGTATAATATATACATATCTAAATATGCATGCATGTATAAATTGTTCAAGAACGAAATGAAATTACAAAAAAAACGTGTGTGTGTACTTATGTACGCACGTAAGAAGTTATCCTTCTTTGGCGTAACAGAACAAATATAGCTAAAGATTTCATCCCATATGTCGCAATTCTCTGTAAAAGACTCTTTTGACTTACACACGCACTTTACCCGCCCTGCGCGCTTCGACCGTCCTGCGTACATTACCCGCCCTACGCGCTTTACCCACACTACGCGCTTTTTCCGACTTACGCTCTTTACGCGGCCTACGCACTTTATCCGCCTTACGCACGTTGACCGCCCTACGCATTTTTACCGCCCTACGCACTTTGACCGCCCTAAGCACATAGACGCCCTTCGCACTTTAGGCGACCTACGCACATCAACTGCATACGCACTTTGACCGCCCTACGCTTATTACCCACCCCATGCACTTTACCTGCCCTACCCACATAGCCCGCCCTAATTACTTTACCTCCCGTCGCACTTTACCCACGCTACGCACTTTAACCGCCCTACGCACTATTTCTGCCCTATGCACTTTACCCGCCCTAAGCACGTTATTCGCGTTACGTACATTACCCGCCCTACGTACATTACTCGCACTACGCACATACTCGGGAGTATATATAATTTAACCGGCTTACCCTTGTTTCGCTCGGGTTTGCCTCTAGACAAATAAAAACAAATCTATCCCAAGGCAACCGTACATTTTCTGGGATAAAAAGTAGTTTATTTATTATTCTGATATATGAACTATATTATTGTAAAGTTTCATTAAAATGCAATCAGTAATTTTTGTGTACTAAGCTGTATCAGTTACTATAGTTTTTTAACTATCCCACGGGAACTCTTTAATTTTCCGGGATGAAAAGAATCTAAAATGTTAACCGGGGATATAAAATACTGCCATACGAAATTTCATTTTAATCGGTTTAACAGTTTCGGAGATTAGCCCGTACAAACAGACAAACAGAGAGAGAAACAAAAAATTTAAAAAATCTGAATTTGTTTTATTGCTCTTCTTGTACCCCCCTTAGACTTGATTTGTAGTATTTTTTTCTATGTTCAGACATTCCACCTCTACAGTTTTATTATAGTATAAATAGATTATTTTTTAATTAATTATTTTATTATTTAAAAAATATAATAAGCTTTAAAAGGTTACCTAAAACCTGTCTTAGTTTTAAGTTTCTAGCTTTGAAGATTTTCGAGATATGCCCTTCGAACGAAAGTCTTAGTTACGCTCATTTTCTTCATATCTCAAGGTCAAAGTGGAGTACGACAGTAAAACTCGTATAAATCGCTTTTCTACATTAAGCCCTTATTGACACATAAGTTTCGATATATCCACAAAAATTCAGTAAATAGACAAATATCACAAAAAATGTTGATTTCACATTTATATAAATAAGTAATAACCACAGACCATATAATACTATACTAGTAGCAATACACACAATTTATTGAATAAAATATATTTATTGTACAATTTTAACTTTGTTACAATTTTATTATATTCACTTAAATCTATAAATACATAACAAAATAGGTATATGATGCAAATTTTACTTTACTTTCAACTTAATAATTGTATTAAACTAATACCTATACTTTTTTTTTCACAGTATAATAAGGAAATGCACTAAAAAATAATACGCAGACAGAAACAGAACGTATAGAGTAATAAAAGCGAAATCAAAGTCATCGTTAATATGTGCGTGCTTCCCGAATACTATATTTTTAGCATAATATATGTAATAAATACAATAATATTTCTGACATCTATCACTGTACTACTTTGCGCGTTCTATTCTTGTAATTTCAATCGAAAAAAAGGTACAATTACTCTTGCATTGAGGTTTAATGGTAGTGTACCGCTTGTGGTCCTCGCTTTCTTACCACAGCCTGTATAAGTGATGGCGAAGCTTTCTTCATATCGTATGCCCAGCCTATAGCGGCAAACATATCGATCAATAAAGTGGTAAGATTAATGAAATATGGTAGTTCTGCTGCTTTATAGTCCCATGGGAAAGTATGGTGGTAGTTATGCCAACCTTCGCCCATAGCTACAAGAGATACCTTCCAATTCTCCACTGGAGTTATTTTTCTGTAAAAAATTTACAAGTATATAGTTGCTACTTGTTTTAAACCACATTTTACATTGTAAATTTGAATTATAAGTATTTTTAAGGACATATAATATATGCACGAGAGTGCCTATACTGTTCTAATAATTAAAAATATTTTTGAAGTTATACTTCTTTTGGGACGTTTGGAAAAAATGATAAGAGTAAAATTTTTACGATGCGCGCGCACTCCGACAACCAAAAAGCGACATGATGAATTTAGCTGATAACTGTTTGTTACCATGATAACCGTTGTTATTGACTGACAAATGAAATATAATATTATATTTTTCCTTAAATGATATTCAATTTATTTTAAAAAAATTAAAATTTATTTGTTTTAATTTAATTGCGATATTTGCCAAAGAAGTTTTACCTCAACCGCGCGTAAAGGTTACACGCACACTTTTTTTTAAACAATTAATAAAAAATAATGATATTTTAATAAGTATTATATTTATGTATCATCGTTACATATTGATCAGTTTTATGTAACAATTTCAAGCTTTTTTGTGTTCAGTGAGGAAAATTATTATAATTAGATCGTAGTGGTAAAGAAAAATGAGTGAAAAGCGTGGATATGACAGTAATGGATTCGTTGTGACGGAAAAATATATTTGAATGGAAAAGGTTAGCATACTAACTTTGTTTTATTAATGCATCATTTCTTTTTATAAACAAAGAGTTGTGACATACGGGATGAAATCTTTAGCTATTTTTGCTCTGTTACGCCATAGAAGTATAACTTCTTACTTGAGTACATACTCGTAAGTACAAACACGCGTTTTTTTAATTTAATATGTACTTAAAAGGTGTAATTTTTTTCGGGTTTTGCCATCATGTAAGCGTAAAATGTCGTTTTCTATCTGTTTGTCTGTCCTTTCCTTAAAGAACTGTACTATAACACAATTACAAATAACAAACAAGATAAAAATATATGTTTGTTATAAAAAAGTTTTGTTTATCAAAAATTGCAACACAATAAGTAAATTAAGTTAAAATATTTTTTTAATAGTTTTAAAAATAGGTTGCTTTACAATTGTTCCTTCAAAGTAAATAAATTACGAGGTCAAGCTTCCTAAACACTCCACTAATTCATTAATTTCGTTAAAAAACATTAATGAATCGCATCAACTAACAAAATGTTACAAAGTTTGTTATGTCGGCCATACCGCGGGAATACTTTTTCTCTTCGGTGACAACAGACACACAGACAGACAGACAGATAAAATTTTACAGACAGACAGATAAAATTTTGAATTCACAGACAGACACATCAATATTGTTTTAATTATAAATTTACGAAACGTGATTATCTCCTTTCAGGAAGCCATTCACCTAAGAGCAATTGTAATATACTCAACATTTCCTCTAAACAAGACTCTAGGCCCTCCGGTTTAGTCTGTCCGTTTTTAATTAATCAATCAGTTTTAATCAATTCAATCAGTTCAATCAATTTTATAGGTACATATAGATTAAAATAATATATGAATTAAAAAAAAAACAATACTCACGTATTGTATGGCTTATTTCCCCAAATATGAGCAAAACTATTGACTGTCCAAGTCATATTTACAAGTAGCACATATCGAGCTCCTGTAGTCATTATTGATGTCATCGGCGACTCGCCCCAAAAGTATATTGGTATCACAATTGGTATTACAATACATAGCAATAGTTTCATTAATACGAAGTATCTAAAACAATTGAAAATTAGATCATAATAAAATTGATTAAATGCAGCTCGGAATCGCGTGAATGATGGTTCAGTGGGTACCCTATGAATAATATAAATAAATAATAAAATAAAAAATCACTTATTGATGTAGAATCAGGACGATTATTTATCAATGTCAATAACTTATAATTAATTTTGTACATATATATACACCAAATAATAAATATATTACATTAAATTATTAATACCAATCCCATGCCTTTTTAACTTATTTCCAAAAAGTTCTCAATTCGACCGTATTTTTATTTATATGTGTTCGCGGATTACTTCATCGTTTATGAACCGATTTTGATAACTCTTTTTTTGTAGAAAAGGAGATATCCCAAAGGTGGTACCATGATGAGGAAACCAACATCTGATAATGGCATCTCAGAGAAATCGAGAGAAAACTTCGAAAGGAAACTTCGTAGTGGCGATTAGTGCGTTTGTTAATTTTTTCATTAAGTATTTTAAAGTGCTACTATTTCATGAAGGTCTAGAGTCGATCTGACGATGGAGCCGAAAGACAGTCGAGGGAATTCCTCAACGATTTACAGCCATTACCTGGTGTTTGGGCATGATTAATTTGTATTGATGAGAACTTTACACCTAGATGGATTGTGACTGTCATTAGGGGTCTGAATAAATGGCTTAATCGAATATGTTTTCAAAAAATCTTCCTTCTTACAAATTACCTGCTTATATACAAGCTAATACAAATCAAAGCACATCGACTTCAAAAATATCTGATTAGGTATCTATTCTAAATGAAAACCGCCGTTTAGTTATTTTTACATTTCAGTGCCTGGAAGTCGGTTTTTTTTAAGTTTTATTATCAGCGTTTTACCTACCAATAAAACGCTTATTAAGCGATAACCTTATTTGAAGCCTATATTAAATATTTGAGAGAGGCTGAACTTGATTTCCGGTAACGCGTTAGTTTTTTCTCGAATTCTCATTGGTCGTCCCCCACCATTTTAGTTCCCTCGATGTACACCAGGTAGCGCTGCGCTCAGAAGATGGCGAGTGTCAGCGCCTTGCTTCATTGGATCTCAAATATAATATAGAAGAATTTTTCACCAGGCAGAGTTGATATAATAGGCTTCAAATAAGGTTATCGCTTAATAAGCGTTTTATTGGTAGGTAAAACGCTGATATTAAGCTTTGAACCGTTATTTGAAGCCTATATTAAATATTTGAGATCTGTCTGTTATCGCCTGGTGTACATTGAAAGCCAATGTGATAATATGTTAAACAAACAAGGATAATTTTAAAATTACCAACAGTAGGTAAATATGTAAGTAGAAAGTGAAGTGAAAGGTGATATAGGTTAATGAGGAACAACCATGTATTTTTATTAATTTAATATAAATAAATGAACTTTAACCACCACATAGTTTATAATATAATCCTTCCTATGTAATACTTATTATCTTAATAATCACAATTTGATGAATATGATAACGATAATTTAACATGAGCTTTTCAAATGAAACATTTTATTTCATGTGTAGCAATAGATATATAACAACTAATCAAATTATTATTAATAAATAAACTTTAAACAACCAAAGCATAGGGGTAAATAATTGCGATACAGCTTTAAAGCTAGATGGTAATGAAAAACTTTGAATTTCTCTGCAGTAATATTTTAGAAAAGTATTCTCAGATCTCTAATTCCCTCGTGCAAGTATGTCATCTAACGGACAATTTTAGATCCAATTCTTTGAAGCAACTGCGGGTCGACAACTACCTGGGCTAGCCTCGATACCCGCTTGATATAAACTCTTCTTAACCCAATTACCAATGTTGGTACTCGAAGCTTCTCTTGGTTGACCACATATTGTTAAGAATAAGCTAGTCTTTTTGCAGATTGCACGCCTAGACTGAGACAACTCAATAACTTTCTGTATCCAAATTTGTTTGATTATCTTTGTTTCTATAAATACGCCATCCTGACTGTCTATTACATACCGTGTCAGTTTTGGGCTTAAATTTAGGCCAGAAAATTATTGATTCATCCTTTAACAAGCAATTATTGTTTTCAATATCCAGTAATGTAAGATCATGTACACGACGGCCAGAGCATAATAACAATAATACAGCTTCACGTGCAGAACATTTAAATAAACTATTCATGTTTGGCAAGTTATTTTGTAACCAATCTGTCAGTACATCTGTATCCCATATTGGAGCTTTAGTTTTATTATTATTGACGGATTGACTATTACAAATAGCTTTCAAAGCTTGTTTTACCGACACATGTGAACTCAATCGGGATTCTGCATTCGGGTTGCATAAAACTGAAACAGCAGATTTATAGACTAATATGGTATTATATGCTAGCCCTTGTATTTGGTGTAGGTCTATAAGATACCTAGCAAAGTCAGTTCCAGTGGGATGATTGATAGGGACAAAGTTTGCCTTCGCCCACGCGCACCATTTTTGCCATGCTACTTTATAAGTAGTTAAAGTAGAATCCCGCCAACTTTTTTGTAAAAATTGTTTCTGCCTATCCGACCAACCTATTAGACATACCGTCCACCCCCACATCGCCATACCTCCAAATACATGTCTGGTGTCAGTGGAGGTGGTTGATTCGTTACTGTGTCGATCAGAACTAGGCCTAAGTTCCGTATTGTGAAAGGAGGATTCAGAGCGCGACTCTTCAAGTCTGGCTGCCAAAATACCTTGGTCTATCTCGGTGCTACAACCAAATATATTCCCGTTGCCGAGTTGAGATGCTGTAATACCCGGGGAATTAGAAATGGAGGCGGGAATACCCATGCTAGGGAAAAGTGCCATTCCTGACTGAATGCGTCGTAAAGATGTGCCTGCCGGTCTCTCACATTCGGCGTACCGTAAACTGGGACAACGTGAGCTGTCGCTGAGGCAAACAGATCTATTACTGGAAGGCCCCATCTCGCAAAAATTATGCACGTAATTTTGGGTAGAAGATGCCATTCTGGTAGACGAATCGAACGTGACAACCGATCGGCTCCTCCGTTGTAGCGGCTTGGAATGTAATGGGCTTCTATGTGAATATTGAACCGATCCAATAAACTGAAAATTTTGTAAGTAATTTCCATCAAAGGTCCCGACTTCGTACCCCCCTCGTTTCGTAAGTACGCAACTACTGTCCGGTTGTCGCTCTGTATTAGCATCAAAGATCCTACTAGGTGCGGACAATGATCTTCTAATGCGTACCACACAGCCCCCATTTCTCTTTGATTGGAATGTAAACGTCCTTCCTCTAGCGTCCAATGACCCGACAGCGTCAGATTGTACAGCTGAGCTCCCCATCCTACTTCTGAGGCATCTGTGACCAGGTAATGCGAAATGAGAGGGAAATGAAGGAGCGAGGGCTGAGTCAGGTTGATTTCCATCCATTCAACTCCTTCAAGACCGCGCTTGGTATTGGAAATTACAGACGAGGATCGCAACGCAGTAACTGCTGGCAATGTTTCAGGAGGGCTCGATGATGTAAACGTCCCCTGTGCACTGGAAAACTGGCAAAATTCATTGACCCCACTAAGCTTTGAATTTCTTTTAGATTGGCCCTTTTTCTTTCTAACAATGTCAAAATCTTTGCTTGGAGATCCCTGCACTTCTTTCTCGGTAGACATTTTAGATTTGCATGAGTATCCCAAACAATTCCCAGATATTGTACATTGGTTTGTGATACTGGGACCGACTTTTGGAAGTTTATTTGCCAACCTAGTTTTTGTAGAAAGCTCAGAGCATCCCGAATCTGTTGGTTTAGGAGCAGCGGATCTTGACAGGCTAATAGATAGTCGTCTAAGTACACCATAGTTCGAATGCCTTCCCTCCGAAGAACTTGTGCCACCCAATTCGTTAGAGATGCGAAAATTTTCGGTGTACATGCTAGGCCGAAAGTTAGGCGTTATTTGCCATAGATAACCTTTGTAAATGACTCTGAATAAGCATCGATGTGCTTTGGACACAGGTAGGTGGAAGTAGGCATTGGACAAATCTATCTACCAATCCCCTGGTTGCAAAAAGCTCACTATTTTGTGTAGATTTATGAGTCTGAATTTGTCTACAAACCCATAATTGTTTAGGCTTTTTAAATTGAATATTGGACGCATGGACGCGTCGCCCTTCGGTATTAGAAATATTTGTGACACGAAACTGGGGCTGAGCGGAGCCCGCTCTAAGACCCCCATTCTCCCTAATTGGTTTATAGTTACGTCCATGTCTCTCGATACTGGAGTTTGAAAACGATGGGAGACTAGGTCTGGTATTATTAATGGTGGCCTGGCTAAAAAAGGGATGCGAAAAATTCTGTATAATATTTATTAGACCTAGAGGTGCTTGTAGGCAACTCCAATGTTCCAGGAACTCCGGTAAGCGACCCGCCCGGAATGGGACATCGTCAATATTTTCTTTTTGATCGACGTGATCCTGACTGTACACATTGTTTACTTGATCCCCTACCTATGTTTGAGTACATGTCTGAATTTTGAAAATTTTGCGATCCTGGTCTTTGACGAGAAGGCCTTAATTGTTGAGGCAGTTGATTTGATCTAAAGGTAGGGCGAGCGTATTCGCGTCCTTGACTATTAACATTAAAAGTATTCCAGGCACCTTGAAAAGGCGGCCTATTTATATAATCAAAATTGACGATAGTGATAATTACACTAGGCATTCTTATTGCATGACTAGGTATGACCTGAGTCTGCTGATGGGGCTGTGCTTGCGCAGCAGCTTTGTTTTGTGTCGGCGCTAGGAGCGGCCAGAAAACTTTAGACATACCAGGCACCTTGAAAAAGGCGGCCTATTTATAAAATCAAAATTGACGATGGTGATAATTAACTACACTAGGCATTCTTATTGCATGACTAGGTATGACCCGAGTCTGCTGATGGGGCTGTGCTTGCGCAGCAGCTTTGTTTTGTGTCGGCGCTAGGAGCGGCCAGAAAACTTTAGACATACCCCCAGATTTTTCCGATAGCAGTAGAAAAAGATTCTTTATTAAACAGATTCTCACTAGTGGGAGGAATCTTACGTAAACTTGACTTCACGAAGCTATCTTTTACTGAACGCAAAACACTATCACGCCTCTGTTGTACTAATTTAGCTCTGTGACCACAAGCTAACTGTAAAACATCGCTACTAATTTTTTGAAAATTCCCTTTAATAAATAATTCATTCACTTTTTCATGCAGTGATTTTGCAGTTATATTATTGCCCGGCAGCAAAAACCTCGCTCAATAAGCGCAAGAGATAAATATATATTTATCATATGATTTGATTTCTTCATTAGTCTCTAAATATGTAAAACCCGGAGCAGAACAGTACTGCTTTTGCACCTCTTCATAGCGTACGTTATTCCAATCTTCAGTATCAAAATGTTTTATCGAATTAATTAACTTTACGCGAGCCTGGGAAGACTTCTGTATTGATGGTTCTTTCAACACAGTATTAAGAGAAAAATTGAAACTAACGGGTAATTCAGAAGTCTGCACTGGCTCCTCCGCACAATTTTCACTGGTATATAGCTCACCACTAACATCTGCACTAATATCTATGTTTTGTCCTTCATCAGGCACATAAACACTAGAGTGACAAGTAGGTTGAATAGCAACGCTACTGTTCGCAATATAATTTTGTATACCACTTACTTGTTGAGCCAAATAATGTATGGTACTTAAAGAAAAAATGAAAAAATATTAAAAAATAACGAACGATAAAATCGTTTAAAAAATATATACATTATAATATATAATTATAATATTATTATTATAATTTACAATATATTACAATTTATAATACTTAAAATATATGTATTTGAAACTCACTTGGAGATTTTAAACACGACCGACTGTTACGGAAAACAAATCGCCAATGAAGCAAGGCGCTGACACTCGCCATCTTCTGAGCGCAGCGCTACCTGGTGTACATCGAGGGAACTAAAATGGTGGGGGACGACCAATGAGAATTCGAGAAAAAACTGACGCGTTACCGGAAATCAAGTTCAGCCTCTCTCAAATATTTAATATAGGCTTCAAATAACGGTTCAAAGCTTAATATCAATTAAATACTCATCAATATTGTCATATGATTTGGATATAAGTTTACTTTTGACAAATGTTTTAAATTTATTCACTGATAATATTATTTTTCATTGTGTGGTAATTTATTATAAAATCTTACAGAATTACCTATGAATGAATTGTTCACTTTACGGAGCCTAGTGGTCGGTACTGCAAGTTTAGTTTATATTTATTTTTAGTATTCAGGTTATGAAAATCACTGTTTTTCTTAAATTGAGTAATATTTTTATGGGCATATCGCAGATTTTCAGACATATACATATATTGACAATGTACAGTCATTAAGTTAGCTTCCTTTACCTTTAATGACTCCCTTGGGCTCATTTTGTATATAACACGAATAGCTCTTTTCTGTAAAACAAAGATGTCATTTATATCAGCAGCATTACTCTATAACATAATACCATATGTCATGATAACTAAAGTATACTATTCTAGCTGTATCCACATTTTGAGCAAAAACTCCTGAGCTAAGTCTACTTGATAAATTATTTATGTGGTCGTCCCATTGTAGCTTAGAGTCCAAAGTAACGCCTAAAAATGTTGTCCTATCAACTAAATCAAGCTGTTCGTCTTGGATTATCATAGTGGTTATTTGGAGCCTTACATTCGGAAGCGTGAACTTTATGCATTTGGTCTTTTTTCCATTTAACAGCAAATTATTTATATTAAAGCAGTTTACTACGTTTACAATAGCTCTGTTTATATTGATAAAATCGTTTTGCTGGCGTTCAATTTTAAACAAAAGAGATGTGTGAATTGTCATCGACAAACAGTACTATGCCATGTTTATTTTTAACAAGAAATGGCAAGTCATTTATGTAGATGAGAAATATAAAAGGAATTAATATCGAGCCTTGTGGTACACTCATTGTTATCAGCGATCCCAAAGATCATTTTCCATTCACGTCAACGCGCTGAACTCTATAATTCAAGTACGATTTCACTAAATTCAGAGCGGCATTTTTTACTCCATAGTGGCATAATTTCTTGATTAATGTTTCATGGTGGATACAATCAAATGCTTTGGATAAATCACAGAAAATCCCTAGAGCATCAGATGATACTTCCCAGGAATCCAAAATATTCCTAATTAACTCTACATCAGCATCGGCTGTAGATCGGCCCCGAGTGAAACCAAACTGTTTACCATGTATAAGATTATGTTTGTAAAAATCTTTAATTGTGATAAAATAAGCTTTTCAAAGATTTTGCTAAATCAAACCAAAATGGGTCTAAAGTTAGTGGAGTCAGAACTACTATGAGAATTGTAGACTTAGACTTGTCGTTACCATTTAACTTATTGCTTACAAATTCTAGGAAAATCGTAATATGTTATAGAAAAACACGAAAAAAGAAATACACTTGAATGATCTTATAATGTTTCCTGTTTTATATAAGAAATATGGAACCGTAATAATAATAATAATATATTTTTTTGTACCAATAGTATTTTAAACATTGCTAATGAAACATTATAGAAAAACATTATTATGATTACACGATACTTATGAAAAAAAAACTTACATATACAACTTAGTTTTGCTAAGTGTATACATACATATGTACCTATGTTTCCGACTGCATAATACTATTTTTACCTTCGTCAACTTGTTTCTATCGTTTTAGTTCGCTTTTTACGCAGTGTGATTTTTTTGAAATGTATAATAAATTTTTGAGGTTACACAATTGTATTCTAAACTAACGACTCATTCTCGTTTTGCTTCGGGTTCGTCCCTAGACAAAAACAGATCTATCGCACGGGAACCGTACATTTTTTCGGGATGATATTAAGCCTATATAGCCTTCCTCAGTTAACGGGTTATCTAATAAAAAAAGAATTTTTTAAATCGGATAAGTAGTTGCTGAGATTAGCACGTTCAACCAAACAAACAAACAAACAAACAAACACATAAACAAACAAACAAACAAACAAACAAACAAACAAACAAACAATCAAACAAACAAACTCTTCAACTTTGTAATATTAGTATAGATAACTTACGAGTATATGCTCAAACATGAAAAAATATATAAATACATATAATTATGATAAATATAAATAAATATGACTTAAAGAAATTATGATAGATTATCTACCTCGTATGAAACTGCACAACCGGGTCGTTCAATATATCGCTCATATCAATTTTATTTCCTTCGCTGATGACATGAGGATGCTTCTTCATCATAAGCCAACCGATGTGCGCAAAGAAAAATCCCCGATGCGCATTGTGGGGGTCCGCTGTTGTCTCCGACAACTTGTGGTGAACACGGTGGTCACGCACCCAGTTCATTATGTTATTCTGTTTCATAAATAAATGTCAAGGCTAATTATGTTTACGTTGTAATAATATTAAATACATAAATTTGACGAATTGCAATAACACCTGTGTAGATAATGAATTTAACTTATATATTTACACGTAATTTTATTAGATACATATAAATCAGGTCATAAAATAGATGAAAGACAGAAGTAAAAAAGAGTAAAGGTTAACGTTACTGTTACAACCTCGACTGCATTATATTACCAATAATAACCGATGCGTTATAAAAAGTTAAATATTTATATATCAATTACCTGTCCAGATATTGCAAATCCAATCATAAGTATTATTTTAAGTGGCAATTTAGCTTTATATGAACGATGCGTCCAGTAACGATGAACCCCACCAGTCACACCAAAGCCCCCATAAACTCCAATAAACACCGCTGTAATATAATAATACAAGTTCAGTGTTAGGTTTCAATACTCGCTTAATTGTTGGTCCAAATGCTGTTATTTTTCATTTCATAAGAATTATAATTTTCATAAAGCATTCAGGATAAAGCTTTCAGGATACATCACTTTATATAATCGTAGACAATTCTTAGACTATTATTTGTAATAAATTAATAGCGAAAACTATTGGATGTATCTCAACAAAAATTAATGTGTCATTGTTTGACCAATGTAGCAACTCCAAGAAAAAAAAGTGATAACTTAATTACCGTTTTACACATATTTGTTTTTAAAACCAAGGTTATGGTCCAAAGAACAATTTGCAAAAAATTAAATGACATCAACTAAAAAACCTGACACGAAAATATATGTTATTTTTGATTGGTACAATTTTAAATCTGTAATAGCTCATAAATATGTAAGTAACTTTAAAATAGATTTTTTTTTATCATTACGCTTTCATTACATGTACATAATTAAGTTTAATCATGATGATCCATGCAAATGACTGAAAATTGTTGATTGATTACTTACAAATAGTTTTAAATACAAAAACTTAAAAAAAAAATAAAAACCGACTTCCAGGCACTGAAAAATAAAAAATAAGTAAACCGGGGTTGAAGTTTGTTTTATGTTTGTTACTTTAGAAGTTAGAACTTCGTAATTTATTAAACGATTTGGACAATTTTTGTTTTGTTTGAAAGTGTATATTTCAAGTGTTTCTATTTCCCCAGAGAAATCGAGGTGAACCTTCGAAAATTGTAGCGGCGACTAGTGCGTTTGTTAACTTTTTTATTAGGTATTTCATAGCGCACTCGGTCGGTCGGTCGGTGTGCTTTGATTTGTATTGGCTGGCACCGACTTCGAAAAAATCTGATTAAGTATCTATTCTAAATGAAAACCCCCGTTAACTTATTTTTTATTTTTCAGTGCCTGGAAGTCGGTTTTTATTATTTTTTTTAAGTTTTTATTTTTCCATTTTTAGTGTAGACGTATCATCAATACATATTAATCAAGCCCAAACACCAGGTAATTGCTGTAAATCGTTGAGGAGTTCCCTCGACTATCTTTCTAGTCCATCATCAGATCGACTCCAGACCTTCATTAAATAGTAGTGCTTTAAAATACCTAATGAAAATGTTAACAAACGCACTAGTCGCCGATACAATTTTCGAAAGTTCCCCTCGATTTCTCTGGGATCCCATCATCAGATCCTGGTTTCCTTATCATGGTACCACTCTTGGGATATCTGCTTTCCAACAAAAAAAAGAATTATCAAAATCGGTTCATAAACGACGAAGAAATGCACGAACAAACATAATATATATATATATATATATATATATATATATATATATATATATATATACGGTCGAATTGAGAACCTCCTCCTTTTTTTGGAAGTCGGTTAAAAAAGACGCAGATAACAACATTTTTTAATACTATATAGAATCTCTAAATAGTATTAAAAAAATCTATATACTCTATTTTTATAAACAGTAATATTTTTTTTATAAAATTATTAATAATTTATATAATTACCAAAGAAAAAAGTTTTCCACATAGGATATTCAACGGTTAAAAGGTAGTAAATGGGACCTAAGCCCATTAAAATATGAAATAAGGTTAACACAAGAACCGTCGTCCAACGAATAGGTGTGACAAAGCCCATTTGTTTCTCCCATCTTCTCAAGGGAGCAAGAAATTTTGGATCTGTTTTAGGAAGTGCTTGATAGTAATAATCAACATTCTTTTGTGGTTCACTTTTACATTCCATATTTGTACTTCCCTGAACACTGAATTCTTCATTTGATTTCTTATAGATTACTTCAACAGATGACGGTGACATTCTAAAAGTAACATATAAATATTAATTGTTTATTTAAATATTGGTGGGTATGGTGCGAACTATTTTCATAATAGCATTATAAATAATTATTTGGCTTTTCTAGAGGCATTATGGTATAATTTTGTGACTCCTTTTTAAGGTCTGTCCTTCTTTCTGTCCTTGACTTGACATAGTCAAATGAAAATTTTATAGAACATGATAAATTAATTATCTGTTTTAACGATATTCTTAACAAACAATTACTTATAGCTGTAATGTGTAATTTTTAAATTCTTTCCTTTTTAAATCCTCCAGATTTCAATATAATAAAAAATAAATATATTTGATAGACTTTTTTATAGTAATTTAATTCACCTTTGCGGTTAACACATAGGTACTAAATAAGAATAAGTGAAATTGTTTTACATAATACGTAGTGCAGTAATTTATAACAAAAACAAATTTTCCTGATTGTAACTTTTAATTTTAATAGACAAAATCACGCTGTCACGTCAATTCAACGAGTAATGGCTGATATATTTAAGAACACAGATTTCTAAACGACATTGAGGAAGTAAGCTGCCCAATTGGTACGCCTAGGTCACAAGACAAAATTAATAATAAGAACAAAGATACACACATACATAAAGAAATAACATAAAATGTATATGAAATAAATATAGACCTAGTTGTGTTATATTTTTTTAATATGTTTGTTATTTGAAATATTTGTTACACATGCGCAGGTAATTAGGAAGCTCATTCTTTTGAACTCACCTTAAAATTAAAGATATTCCTTCTATTAGATAACACGTCCTTAAAAATGAAAAATAATTATAATATTACATTCACAACTTTCACATATAAGCGCTGCCTTTATTAAAATGTGCCTAAAAAGTAAAATTGACGTGTTAAAACTCACGTTTGCTTACTTTACAAATCAAATAATTTGCGAGTATACGTTTATAGAAAAGTTAATTAAATCACGTATTCTTTATGAATGTGATGACACATCAAAACCTGTACATCGTTATAAATTACTGAAAACAGAGTTTCGTGCTCGCTATTCCACGATCATGATTGCACATTAGTGTAGGTATCGAATGTATTAGCAATCAAACACAATATATTACCGATCATAAAATTAAATAAATAAATACAACCGATAGTACTCATATAAAATAATGGCGCCAGCGAAAAACTATTTCCGTTACGTTATATTAAATAACACTCATTAGGTGATGGCTACCATCGATCGTACCATCATAATAATTAATAGGTTTAAAGTTCTCTAGATATTTACATAACACGTGAGCAAAATAAAATAAAATTGAATATATCTTATTATTATCATTTTGGAAATAAATATCAACACTTAAAAAAAACAATTAATTACATACCCAAAAAGACGAATAAAAATTTATATAAATTCGAAACGTACATACATGTTACGTGTACGCCAACGTGAAGTGGTAACACGCGCCGTGTAATATTATTTTTGACATTCCTGACTTTATAATCCGCGCACACACTAACATATAGACTAATACTTCTTCAAATCTTTTTTTTATTTGTATTCTGGTTTTTATTTTATTTACTTAGCGGTTCCCTGACGCAGTGACGCTCATTTACAAAATATTAATAAGTACATTTAATAAAGTTAAAAAGTCAAGAGAAGAATTTTATTTTTTTTCTTTTTAGATTTTTCTTTTACAGACATAGACAGACAGACACGTCAAACTTATAACACCCCTTTTTTTGCGTCGAGGGTAAATATTAATCGTAGTACTTGTTTGTAAAACCGCAAAAAAAGAAAAGCAATTATAATAACACAAGCGCGTATTTACATTTACAAAATAAATAAATCTATTGAAATTATGTCTATATTGTGTATGATAAGCCCGACAAATTTTTTTATTTACAGTCTTATGGAACAACTGATGACTGAACCGGAAGACAGTGTGGTAGTAGAAAGCAAATAATCGAATTCCTATTTATAAACAAAACTCAATAAAATGTACATATAAAATTGTATATAAACTTACGATATGAAAGGTAGTCCACCAATATTCAAATAATTATTAATTATGTCGCTATTTTAAATAGGTTAATCAACGGCACGACACTACGTATAGAAGTTTTAAGATCTATGTGTAACCTAAATGGTCACCGAAAGCAGAGTGACTCGGTAAAAAGAATAACTAACCGTAGCCAACCAACTGTTTGGATGTGAAAACTGTGAAGGCATCTATTTTATTAAATTACATCGATAACGATATACAAATGCTAAAAAAATATAGTTACATACTATGAAGTGGGTTGAATTAATAAATACCTAATGTAAATTAGAAGTAAAAAAATTTGATGATAGCAAAATTAGAGAAATAGGTGTAATGGAAAGTTCTGTCGTTTTTATTCTAAAGAAAAAACAAAAAAAAAAACACTTTTTATTTAAATATTAATACAATGTATAGTGTCCTTTATTAGTTACAACTGTCTGCTAGCATTCTGGCAGCTTATCTAACCCCCTGGAAAAGAATTTCTTTTTTTTGGAAGCAAAGTATACATTCACTCCAATTTGTATACCCTCATAATTTATATATGTATATTCATTTCCATCAAGAAAGTGTTGCAGCGACCTGAAAAGATGCTAGTCAGATGGTGTAATATCTGGAGAATATGCTAGCTGAGGTAGAGTTTCCCAACCCAATTCTGCAATTATTATTTTTTTTTATGGATTTTATTTCCACGTGTGGTCAAGCGTTGTCGTGGTGAAGAATCACCTACTTTCTGTTGACCAAATATGAACGTTTACGTTGAATTACTTTATTCAAAACTTCAAATTGCGAACAGTAACGATCAGCATCCACCGTTTCATTCTTTTTCAGCAAGTCATAGTGCACTATACCCTTGCGATCCCACCAACAACACAACATAACCTTCTTCTGATGCGACAGCTTTGGATGTAAATGGTGGTGTCTCCACTTTTTAAAAATATGCCCTTTTTCTAACCACGTGTTTATATACTATCCACTTTTCATCTCCAGTCACCAAGTGGTCCAAAAACGGTTCCTTTTTGGAATGAGCAAGATTTAATTTAAAAAATTTAATTTAAAAAATTTAATTTTCCGCTTACTTATAATCCATTAAAATTTTTTCGCTTAATTCGTGTGGCACCCAAACAGAGACTTTCGAGATGAAACTAAGCCTTTCAATGTGATCCAAAGCAATGATCTGATGAATTTCAAGCTTGAAGCCTACTTCTGTAGAAGTTAACGTGGGATTGGTCCTGATCATACTGCGTAGCTCTTCGTCATTGACATCTAATGGCGTACCTGATCTGGGTTCATCTTTAAAAGAAAAATCACCAGAAAGAAATTTAGCAAACCATCTTTGGTGCATTTGAGCTGTTACTACATCCACTCCAAACACTTCACATAAGTTTATTTTATGCATTCATCGCGTTATTCCCTTTTTGGAACTTATATAACAATGTCTTAAATGCACTCTTTTTTCATGTTAACAGTTTTACAAGTTTAAACAAACTGACTAAAATTAAAAAAAATTGTATAAATCATCAATTATTTACATATAGGCAGAAGTAGCACAGTGGCAACGCGCTCGCTTGGGAAATCGAGTAAAGCGGGTTCAAATCCTGGGTCTCGCACCTCTGATATTTTCATGTGCGAATCATTTCTAACATGATTACCACTTGCCTTACGGTGAAGGAAACATCGTGAGGATACCTGGATGTCTGAGAAAACCTAGCAAGTTTTCGAAAGACATGTGAAGTCCACCAATCCCCAATCAGCCAGCGTGGTGGGCTATGGCCTGATTCCCCTTTGTATTGAAGAGAGGCCCGTGACCAGCAGTGGGACGTTTAAAAGGACTGAATACCATCAATTATATACTAATCTAACTATTTAAACTGGTTTCAGACAGATCAGAATTCTTGGTAAGGATCGACAATGCATAAAAGTGCACGAGTTTAAAAACGACAGAATTTTTCCTTATACCTATTAGATTTTTCAAACAATAGAATATGTCAAAATCTTTCCATATTGTGTGTTTTAGGTTGTTTTTTTTTAGTTAATTATTCCATTATTTACAATATTCATTAAATTACGCTTGTTGTTTAAAAATCTTGTTAGTTCACACACATAACACTGGAAGAAAAAATCGGTAAGTGCGAGGCGGACTTGCGTAAGGTTCTGTACCACCACATAGAAATTATTCTCTCATTCAATAATAGAATCAGCTACATCTAGCGCTGCTTATACTACTAGTTAAATACATTGTAAACCTTGTACGATTTGGGGTGATCAGAAAAATTTGGAAAATTGGATATTTATACTAATCCTGTCACGATTTCAACGGGTCTGACAATTGGAATCAAAGACAGATTTTGATTGTCATCCAAGCGAGGTTCAGGATGATTTCAAGAACTTTAATTTGTTTCGCAAAGTTTAGATTTATTAATTTATCAATTACTGACTAATTTCAGAGCCAATTTATGGCATTTTTAGTGTGATTAGTTAGATCATTGCCATTTATAAGTAGAAAGGGAATTAAAGTACAGAAATATAATAATTATAGATTATAATTACTATTCGTAAACAAAGTTGATTAATTAATTATTTGCTAAATAGCATTCAAATTGTCTATTATAAAGCGAATTTGTTTTTAAAATAAGCTAATTTCGTTGTTGACATAGTTTTTCCGCATGTTAAACAACCATTTTCACGACTAAATAATAAACCTCTACGTTCCGTCCGCATTATTATAAAATTAGTCACTGGCTTATAAGTAACCAGCAGACAAAAAATTAAAAAAATACTGCCATAATAGAATGATTATAATTAATTTATTTGAAGTTTTGAGTTAGTTGACTATTTTGTTTGAGCAATCTTAACTAATTGCATACACAATATATAGGTAAACTATAATTATGTTTATTGAAAAAGATATTGTATAATATGTAAGGCTAATGCCTTCATTTGCTAAAAATATCTCTTCCAGACAATCTTTGTTAAATGGAAATAACATGGAAACGAGGAGGTGTAAATATAATAAATACTAGCGACTCACACTCGCTTCGCTTCAGGTTCGTCCCTAGACAAAAACAAATCTATCCCACGGGAACCGTACATTTTTTCGGGATGATATATAGCCTATAGCCTTCCTCAGTTAACTGGCTATCTAATGCAAAAAGAATTTTTCAAATCGGATCAGTAGTTCTTGAGATTAGCGCGTTTAAACAAACAAACAAACAAACAAACAAACAAACAAACAAACAAACAAACAAACAAACAAACAAACAAACAAACAAACAAACAAACAAACAAACAAACTCCGCAGCTTTATAATATTAGTATAGATAAATAAAAAATATAAAATAAATTATACTATATTACTTACTTTACAAACTACATACCGTTTTATACAAAAACCTTAATAAAAATATTCATAGTATAGATACAACATTTACATATATAAATACAAATACATACATACATAACACGTATACAAATATAACTACTATATGTACGTGGTTTTATATATATGTACATACGTATGTAAATATTTCTAATACATTTTTTTAGAAATTTTGCACGTAAGCCGCAATTTATTTTAATTTTTTTATTGATTTCAATGTATACTTGAAAAATATTTAATACTCAATGGTAACTTTATAACATCACTATGAATTTCCCTTTAAAAAACGCTTATGTAACAATGCTGTTACCATACCATATCTAAATAATATTATTACCACAATAACATCGTAATTGCAAGTTACACATCGTCTCCACGATATAAAACGACGTTGCAGAAGTCCATAATATGACGTTAAGTACTACATTACAATATTTGGTAAAATATTCTCATTTTACAAAATACTAGCGTCTCACTCTCGCCCCGCTCAGGTTCGTCCCTAGTTACGTTTTAACGTTTAGTATAGATTTCTCAGAGTTGAGACATTTTCCCGCAGTATAAAGTATCCTATACGTTGACCAGAATAACTAGCTATCAACATTTCAAATTTTATTTACATACTAGCAGAACCCGCGGCTTCGCTTGCGATCAAACTACGAAAAAAATAAACTTTTTCGTAATACATATTTTATTACTTGCAAAATTAAGTTCGTGTAAGTTTTATTATTATATTTTAAAGATATATGGAAAACAAATTAAATTTTAACGTTCGTAACTCAAAATATCTAGAACCTTAAAAGGTGTTAAGCGTATTTTCTGTAAATAAATTTACACTTTAGGTGCATTAGTAATTTAGCAAGCTCCACTACATGAGTTTTTTGCACATGTTTTTACTCCATCTTTCCAAAGTTAAAGGAAGAGACTTCAATGATACAATCACATACAATATTTACGACTTTAGCATGTAACATGGCTAATATGGGTATTTTAACTAACGTCCTAACAGGCTAACATCTACTTTATTTTTAAAGACCCAATGCTATGTACACCTGAAGCTTACAGTCTCCCTCCTTTTCCTTCTTTTTTAAGTTACACTTATAAATTTTCTATTCTTGTTTTGCTGTAGCTTTTTGCCCGCGGCTACTCTCGCGTGAACTGAAAAATTTGCTTAGTTTTAATTTCCAAATTCGATATTGTCATATCGAATTTTTAATATTATGCTAGTGTAAAACTCTAGATTCACTTGACTAAGTCTACGCTAAAAAAACCAACCACAAATATACTACGCTGATCAATATTCTGTCCAGTTCTGGGTTCTGCTAAATAGTCCTTGTGAGAAGCTATCATCTCTTAAGTCTACGCCTGCTACTTTTAACGACTGGCCCTGAGATATATTAATGGATATTTCAAAGCAAACTTTAATAAGGAATTACAATGGATTAAATTCAAAGGCGTAGTCAGAAGTTATAAGTGGTATTCGAGATATGAATTCTGATTCTCCCCGAGCACATCCAGCAAACACAGTGACCACTATAATGTTTAATGAATTACTCACAGTCTTATCCCGTTACATAGCTTAGGCGACTTTTTAATTGTAAATGTGCCAAGCTTCAGAAGGAGGATATAGATAGCAGGTTACTCTCTAGCTAGGTTCTCTTTTTCGCGCTCTAGGTCTGTTATAGTTGTCACTGCTGTGGCCAGTCGAAAAGTTATACATAATTTTACTTTGGATTCAGAGTAATTTCCGATCTCTAGTTTATATCCCACACAGTAAGTGTGTGAACTTGAGCTATGTTACTCTATTTAAATATATTCAACAACTCAAAGTTCAACGCCTAGTTTTACCCACTTAGGGGATGAATTTAAAAAAATTGTTTAATTGTATTAAAGAGCATTTATACAAAGTTTCAAGTAATTCTGATCATAAACAAATTTTTCCTCATATAAACAGCATAACCCCTTTTACCCTTTTAAGGGATGGATTACGAAAAAAATAATATTTGTATTATTTTAGTTTTCATTTTATAGGTAAATACTATTTTCCGTGCATCAATTACAGAGTTTCATACAAATTTTCTTCCCCTATTTGACAGCCTTATGGTATAAATTTCAAAAAATTCTAAAATACGTATTTATTTAATTGTATTGAAGACCATTAAATACCAAGTTTTAAGTTATTCTGATCATAAATAATTTTTTGCCCATATATCTACATCTATATAACTTTATCACCCCCTTTTAGCCTTTTAAGGAATGAATTTTGAAAAAAAAAATCGTATACATATATTTCTTATTTTTCATCTTAAAGCTAAATACCACTCTTCGTGCATTTCGCGTTAAGAATGAGAGAGTTTCATACAATCTTTTATCCCCTATTTTACCCCCTTAGGGGATGACTTTCGAAAAATCCTTTCTTAGCGGTTGCTTACATTGTATAAGCAATATGTCTTCAAAATTTCACGTTACTACGACCAGCGGTTTAGGCTGTGCGTTGATCGATCAGTCAGTCAAGATAAAGCATTTTATGTATATATAGATTTTCCGTGATGCGGTCACAGACAGACAGACATACAGACGAAAATTCTTAAAAACTATAGATTCGGCCTCTGTATCGATAATAATGTCTATTTCAATGATGTTTTCCAAAAAATATGGTAATTGCTAATTCCATATTAATATTACAATTATGTTTCACAAAAAATAGCTTAAATTTGATTTATCAATATTTAAAATTCCTCCTGGCTGAAAAGATATTCAACAAAAACAGTGTTTTATAATTTCTCCTATAAAATTAGGTCTTACGATTTTAGAGTTATTGCTTGCGAGCATGTTATTATTCTTTATACTACGTATCAACTTGTAACTTAACACAAATATTTATATCTACTATCCTATCTAAAATACTTGAAAAGCTCATTAACAAACGTCTAAAAAATTATCTTGATAAGTATAACATCATTTCTGAAAAACAGTTCGGCTTTAGAAAGGGAATTTCCACGGAAGATGCCATAATCACCTTAGTGAACAATATAGTTGATAACATAGAAGCTAAAAATAAAACCATAGCAATCTTCATTGATCTTAAAAAAGCCTTCGATACAGTTTCTATTCCTATTCTCTTGGGAAGGTTGGAGAGTGTTGGCGTTCGAGGCAATGTATTGAATCTATTCAAAGATTACCTATCACATCGTACGCAAAAAGTGAAAATTGGTTCAAATGTTAGCAAAGATGAGTCGATAAGCTACGGTGTTCCGCAGGGAAGCGTGCTCGGCCCTACGCTTTTCCTGATCTATATAAATACTCTCTGTAATTTGTCATTATCTAACACAAAAATTGTAACATACGCAGATGACACAGTTTTACTTTCTTACGGAAAGGACTGGGAAAGTGCACGCCTTCATGCTGAACTCGCGGTCAGTATTGTAAAAGAATGGCTTACAGAGAACTTGCTAACAATGAATTTAATAAAAACTAACTTTATCACCTTCTCTGCTTGTAAAAGTGACCAGCCACCAGATCGATTTCACTTAAAATTGCACAACGGTCTGAATCACCAACCTGACTGCCTATGTCCAAATATTGCTCGTGTCTCAGAGATTAAATATCTAGGATTAACTTTAGACAACTTACTTACCTGGAAGAAGCACATCCATGTTCTAGTACAAAGAGTGAGAAAGATGATGTATGTCTTTAAGAAAATTGTATCCGTTGCAGATAAAGAAACACTAATGACCACTTACTTTGGATTAATTCAACCACTACTATCCTACGCCATCTGTACTTGGGGTGGTACGCATGGAACACACCTGCTTCTTTTAGAAAGGGCACAAAGAGCTATTCTTAAACGTATAATTCGTAAGAAATTTACGTATCCAACTAGTCTTGTCTACAAGGAATGCTCTGTTTTAACAGTCAGACAGCTCTACATTCTAAACCTGTCTCTACGCTGTCATGCAACAACTTTCCCTGACAGCCAACAACCGCAAAAGCGTACTGCAAGAAATGTTAGTGTAGTGAAGAAATCCAGATCTGCCCTGGCTAGAAGACAAAGTTGTATAATGGGAGCTCACTTATATAATAAAATAAATAAAGTATTTAATATCAGTCGCACATCCCGTCCCAGAGCAAAAACCATTATAACTTCATGGCTTAAGAGTCTTACCTATGATGAAACTGAGGACCTGTTGAAATACTTAACATAATTCGTAATATTTCATACATACTCACACATGCTTACACAATTAATGGATATATCCTTACATAACACCCACCCACACACACACACACACACGCACACACACACACACGCACGCACACCTACACATTCACCACAAACATTTTATTTATACGCATATCATTAGTATATAGTTAATAGTTTTATTTATTCTTAATAGTATTAATTAAAAAATGCATGCTATCTTACTCATAATACTGTGATAATTTTTTATGTTGGTGTTAATTATTGTTCAAAATGGAAGGCAAGACGCTCGTAATAAAAGTTCACTTAGTACGAGTGTCTTAGTTCTGTAAAAATGATTTTTGTATTTTGTAATGAATAAATAAATAAATAAATAAAATAAATGTATATCTACACTTAAGCTTACCAAATTACCATGTGGAATCAAAACAGTTTCTTTAGTGCGAAAACGCGTAATTATCTCATTTTTGATTATTGCCATAGTTCCAGGTAGAATGAGACACTTGAGGCGACCATAATGATGATGTTTTTTTGGAAAGTATTTCTCTATTCGTACATGCCAGTTTCAGAATAGCTAATCCCAGATAGCAAAAAATGCTTAAAGCCTTTTAAAATATAATCATTGAGATTGAAAATAAATGTCTTTTTGTCTTAATCACACCCCTAAAATATGACGAAAGCTACCACTAGAATAGTAATTAACAATAGAGAGACTTGATATCTTCAAGTTTACGAGTAAAACTGTCAATATAAACTAGAAACATGCTGTCCCTGAAAGTCGACCTCATGTTGCTGACGGAATAATTAATACTATGAAATAAACTCTGAAATCGTCATTTTTCTGAAAAGGCAGAATTTTTATTCTGAGCTAATTTGAGTCATGCTGAAATTACCTATAAAAGTAATATTGTTGTCATCCCCAAACAGGGCCCTAAAATTGGCATCAATAACTTTTTAAAATGATTCCAAAATGGTAAGAGTTAGTTAAAAACATCTGAAATAAAAGTTGTAGAGCATAAAATACGTAGAAATTTTTCATACACTTTTTTGTTATTTTAAAGTCAAATTATGAAATTATGATGATACTCAACATAAACAATTTCAAGAAAATAACTTGAGGAGTCATCTGCATAAATTAAGTATGTTGTCAGCCCTTGTTGACATCCCACTGCTGGGCACCGGCCTCCCTACAATACGAGGGGGATCAGGTCATAGTCCACCACGCTGGCTAAGTGCGGATTGGCAGACTTCACATGCTTTTCGAAAACTTGCTAGGTTCTCTCAGACATGCAGGTTTTCTCACGATATTTTCTTTCACCGTTAAACAAGTGGTAACTATGTTGGAAATTATTCGCACATGCAAATATCAGAGGTGCGAAACCGGGATTTGAACCCGCATTACTCGGTTTCCCAAGCAAGCGCATTACTACTGGGCTACCACTGCCTAAATAAGTATGTACCTACGAAATTACGATGTGGTAAATCATAGCAAGTAATAACTAGCCGTGTCAATAAATCATACTAATCATTAATTGAAGAGCAGAATGACATATGACAATGTTAATTTGGAATAGATTCATAACTGTCACGTTTATTATGAATAATCAATTTCAATATTAATATTTGCCTATAATACTTTAAAATATATAAATAGCCCAGTTTTTAATCCATCCAAACTCCATTCCATAATTCTATTAGTTTTCCATATTTTCCATAGTCCCTAAGCATTGTACGGAGGCCATCTTTGGGCAATTCCCTGTGGGTTACTCAGACATGGATCCCTGCTGATGCGTCATATTAAACAAATTTTAATCTCTTGAATCTCCTCCAGGGTTCTCTATGCGTTGGACCTGTGTTCTTCGCGTGTCCACGCAAACCTTCCAAATGAGCGGGCTTCCTCGAGCCCGTGAATTCCAAAGAGAATAATAATAAAGCCTCTTTTATTATACAAATGAATTTCACTTTTAATTTGGCACTTTATACACTTTTTCGCTTTTTAAACTTAATTGAAATTAAATTTACACTTAATTAACAGTAATTTAAATGTAAGTTAACTAAATTTAAACTTTACTATTGTTTAATTCATTTAGTATATTTTCTTGGATAGGAATCCCTATTTGGATATAGATCTCCTCCAGTTTGGTCCAGTTTTCTCTGTCCTTAGCTGGCTTAATCCAGTCTATTCATGTTGCCGCTATAATGTCGTCGCTCCATCGTTTCATAGTCTAGAAACGTGAAATTTGAAGGACGTATTTCTTATACAATGTAGGATTTATAAAAATAAGTTTTCAGCTCGATAGATTAAGGTTATTTTTTTTAGCAACAGCCTACTTTATTTATTATTCGTCCTTTTAAATAAAACTATCTACGATTTTTGGTTTCCGACGCGACGTTTCGAATGCAGTAATCATGGTCATGGAATAGACTAAGGTTTTAGACGTCTAAAAGGCGTTATATACTTGTTACAGACAGTTCCTACCCACAATTTTACAAAATGATTTCAAAAATTCAAAAATTGTACCAAAGCACCTTTCAATCTTTGTTGGTTTTAATTCAAAACATTTTTTTTTAGTGAGTATTATAATTAAATATAGCAATATTATTTATTTAATTTTAGCTGTTATCACTAGTTTACACGATTTTTATACCCCAGCTAAAAGGTGGTAATTATTATTTATTTTAGAATAGGCTATTCAGATAAAATAATTAGAAAATTCTATTATGTCTGGTTATAGGAATGTTTATTTAATAAAAAAATTATATCAACAACACAAAAATACTAAAAACGGCTAATTTTCGTCTTCTTTCTCTAATACTGTGGATCAGTTCTCTTAAAATGGACTAATAGCTAATGGACTGGTAGATGAAAACATGCTAGAGAATTGCTCTTCTAGCATTTTTTAGCAGAATAGGCTATTCAGATAAAATAATTAGAAAATTCTATTATGTCTGGTTATAGGAATGTTTATTTAATAAAAAAAATATATCAACAACACAAAAATACTAAAAACGGCTAATTTTCGTCTTCTTTCTCTAGTACTGTGGATCAGTTCTCTTAAAATGGACTAATAGCTAATGGACTGGTAGATGAAAACATGCTAGAGAATTGCTCTTCTAGCATTTTTTCATTCCAAAATTCGTCTTTAAATCTAGGTAAAAATGTTCCTGATCTTCATCATACATACTTCTTAAATTTTAGGCAAACAGCTTAAATGCGAATGCAGGAAATGAATCTCTAACGACATGTTCACTCCCATTTGTTCAAATTTTTTTAGTAAATCAGCAACGTTATATTTTTACAACCAGTTCACCCTCGCTTCACTCGGGTTCGCCTCTAGACAAACAAAAACAAATCTATCCGACGGGAACCGTACATTGTTCCGGGTTTTAAAGTAGCCTTTTTGTTATTCTGATGTATGAACTGTATTATTGTAAAGTTTCATAAAATCCAATCAGTAGGTTTTGTGTACTAAGATGTATAAGTTACTATAGTTTTTTAACTATCCCACGGGAACTCTTCAATTTTCCGGGATGAAAAGTATTTAAAGTTGACTGGGGATATAAAGTACCACCACATGTTTTCCTATATACATAGATTCGAACTCTACAGTTTATACATATATATTACTGACCAAAAATTCTTAATCGACCAATGAAAAAAATTTAAACGAATGCCAAGTAGCATTTTTAGTTAGAGTTAGGGGAGTTTTAAACTGTGCTTTTTTTTATAATTTCTAGGATGTGATGATCTATGAACTATCAAATTATTCCTTCTTTTAGTTTTACTACTGTAATATTGAAAAGAATATTTGATCCTTCAAATGTAAAACTGGATTGGTAGCAGACGGATACTCGCAATATTTATTATATTATAACCCTATGTCTTCGTAGCGTATAGTATTATGTAATCTGTGATAATAGTAAGAGTCACTTCCGTGATCACTTGTTTCTCTCCAAAATATTGGTGAACAAGTGGAAGGTGTAAGTTCTCTCCTGATGAGCATTGTAGCAAAACGGTTATAAAGCTTTCACAAAATACATTAGGGACCTAAAGTTCTCGAACATATAGTCCATCATCAATGATATATATCTCCTTTCCAGTTCGACTTCCCTCCTAGGCAGAGCACTGTTACTGTACTTCCTCTACTGTAGCACCTTCTCCTAGACACCTCAAATTGCTCAACTTAGCCGTAAGACATTCTTTGCTATCGATACTTTAAGAAGGTGGAAAAACCTGCGGCCGATAAAAATTAAAATTTCTTTAGCTTCCTCCCTTCTAACTTCGGTAACGATACTTGATTATACTGACTCCTGCTACTCAGATCTATCTCAGCAATTACTCAATAAACTTTAGCTTCTTCAAAATCTTATAATAAGATTTGTTTTGGACTAAAAAAGTGTGATCACATCACACAGTATCGGACACAATTGAAATGACTAATAGTACACAATATACCTACGGTAACTTATACTCACTTTCTCTTCTATACACTGTCCTCTTACATCTTGACACTCACACCTACTTCAAAGAACGCTTTACGTTCCTAGGGGCTAGTTCCCAGCTCGCTCAACAACTTCGCTCCCGCAGTGAAAGGTTGCTCGAAATCCCAATAATTTATTCCAAATCTTATACTGAGTCTTTCACCAAACAGTGAAACTTTGTAATGAACTTCAAATTGAAATTAGATTGTCAAAGTCGGTAAGCATATTTAAAAAACGTCTCAAGAGATACTATCTATCACATTAGGGTTATTCTATCATTAGTGCCGTACTATGTAATTAGTTTACGCATAGACATTATACTATTATATTTATGTAAACATACATATATATAACATACATACTATATAGGTATATATAGTAAAAATATATATGGTAAAATTAGTATTTTATATATGTAAATTTTTATGTATGTTTATTTATATTCAGTTTTTATGACTTGCACTTTATGCGCCTTTCCGATCTTCTCACTTATTTTCTTGTATGCTTTACTATCGGACGCCTGTAAGATATCACTTTTAGTGATAAGGCCGCCTTTACACATCTCTTTAGTTGTATTTTTTTTAATGTACCGCTTTCGTGTGCAATAAAGTGTTATAAAAAAATAGGCACAATTTGTGAAATACATATTTATTTACAATTTTGACTTTGATACAATTTTATTATATTTACTTAAATTTATAAATAGATAACAATATATGTTGCTAATTTTACTTTCAACTTAATAATTATATACTAATACATATACTTAATAACTATATAATTATATATAATTGAATTTAAGTTATATATATTATTTTTTCGCAATACAAACAGGATTTACACTAAAAAATAATACCCAGACAGAAATAGAGCGTATAGAGCAATAAGAATGAAATCAAACTCATCGTTAATATGTACGTGCTTCTCGAAAAATATATTCTTAGCATAATATGTATATGTAAATACAATACTATTTATGACGTCCATCGCTGTACTCTTTTGCGCGTTCTATTTTTGTATTAGTTTTAGTCTAAATATGAGAGGTACAATTACTCGTGCATTACGGTTTAATGATGGTGTCCTGCTTGTGGTCCTCGCTTTCGTGCCACAGCTTGTATAAGTGAAGGCGAAGCTTTCTTCATGTCGTATGCCCAGCCTATAGCGGCAAACATATCGATCAATAAAGTCGTAATGTTAATGAAATATGCCAGTTCTGCTGCTTTATAATCCCATGGGAAAGTATGATGGTAATTATGCCAACCTTCGCCCATAGCTATAAAAGATACCTTCCAATTTTCCACTGGAGTTATTTTTCTGTAAGAGATATACGAGTATATATAGTTGTTACACGTTTTAAACCACAATTTACCATAATACAATACGCAGTGTACACGTAAATCATATGTGCTAATTTAAAATTCATGAAAAGTATTTAAAAGTGACTTTTAAAGTGAACTTCTACTCTAAATTGAACCATATATAATTAAAATTTCATTATATAGTGTTAAAATAACATATAAGTATTTTTAATGTAAAGAAACAATAACAAATATGTATTGAGGAACTTAAAAACTTAAGCGCAGTGTGTTTTGATAGAAGTTTGTAGATAAGATAAAAGATGTAATAAGATAGAAGTAGTATAGATAGTTTTAGGCGCGGCGTTAGTTTATAGTAAGATAACGCTTTTGCTTTAAACAAAGTATTTTGTTATATACCTGCCGCTTCCTTATTTATTAAAATGGATTGTAAATATTGCTCAGAGGTTTTGAAAGGGGATGATTGCATTAAATGTGTTTCATGTAATAATAGAACATCTCACTTCCAATGCGTGAGATTATTTGAGACAGACTTCAAAAGAATGTTACCAATGAATAAAGCCAAATGGAAGTGTCCTATTTGTAAATTTTTTTATAAAAGTAGCAATAGTCCGCAACTTTTTACCATTGACGCAAAACCTTTATTATTACTCGATAAACGATTCAATAATCTTACTACGACGATTGATGCCTTTAAAACATTTATTACTAAATAATTTAGAAAAGTAACTGAGGCAGTTAAACAGTGTTTAAAAAAATTCAAAGAATTAATGATTTCGACTTAGAAATATCTAAAATAGCGCATTTAGAATCAGAATTAAATGGAATAAAGATTTAATGAAGTAAAGTAAAATCATAGTTAAAATGAGCATTGGGTTCGCCGTTCAAACATACAAATTACGGTGTCCCCCAAAAAAAGGTGAAAATCTCATACAACTAATAAAAATATTAGCCGAAAAAGTTAACTTCCCCTTATCACCGGATACTGATATAGATTTTATAAGTAGAATCGCCACCAAAAACGATTTGAGTGACAGTAGACCTAAAGTCCAATTATATTAAAATTGCAGGCATGTTATAAAAAATATGATTTTTTAACATCTCTTCGCAAATTAAAAACTTAAAGGCTTGTGATATGGGGTTTTTAGAAATTCAGAATAGAATATATTTTAATGATCATCTTTTCACCAATAATAAAGCACTCTTTAATGAGGCCAAACGCTTAGCTAAACAAAAGGGCTATAGCTATTGCTGGGTTCGCAAGTGCACAATAATGGTTCAACGCACAGATAATTCGCCGGTACTTCATATTACCTTAAAGGACTATTTAAAAAAGTCCCATAAGTGTTAAATTGTTTTCTTATTTTTTTTACATTAGTTTTTATTGTAAACGATTATATTATGTGTGTAAACGTAATTTATATTTTATATTGTGTTTATTGTCAAAAGTTAAGATAAATAATCCTTTATTCATTAAACTCATTACTGAATTAATTAATTAAAAATTATAATAATTTGTCGTTTATTGTCTGATCCAAGTCTGATATTGCTTTTTGCTTTAAATAATAATAATAATAAATATGTTGGGACATTAACACACATCACCATCTAGTTCCATGTTAAGCTACGAGGCTTGTGTTATGGACACCAGAAAGTTGATACACTACACATATATAACTTTAAATACATACATATTATAAATATAAACACCCATGACTGGAGTATAAACATTCGTGCTTATCACACAAATGAATGCCCCCAGCGGGACTCGAACCCGCGACCGCTGGCGCAGCAAGTAGGGTCACTACAAACTGAGCCAAACATGTAGATGTTTGGCTCATCTTTATGTCGGAAGCTGTTGCCACAATTACTAAAAATAATAATGAAGTGCCACACATTTTGTTTAAGGGTTACAGTAGTTGCACCTATTAATAAAAATAATAAATATTTGCAGTTAAATTTGTCATTAACATGTTATTAAGTATTTTTTATCAAAATGTTCGTGGTTTACGAACTAAAACAAAGGAATTTTATACTAATCTTCTGAATAATAACTATGATATTATATGTTTAACGGAGACATGGCTTTTACCTGGTATTTTTAATGAGGCATTGTTTGATACTAGGTATGATATGTACCGCACGGACCGTGACTACCAGCGCTTTAAGTTGAGTATGGGAGGTGGGACTCTCATAGTGGTACGTCGTGAAATTAAAGTAGACTTGCGTAATATTCCTCAAATTCCGAATATTAATAATGCAAATGTCACTATCTTCAATATAAATCTGAGAACGGGTACTGTGCAAAAATCTCTCATTATTGTATGCTTGTTATATTCCTCAAAATAGTAATCAATCAGATTCCCAATTAAAACTATTCGAATATGTCTCGGATTTACGCTTAGACTTTCCCCTTTATAATATTATTGTAATGGCTGATTTTATTATAAAAAATGCGACGTGGTCACTACGAAACAGCGACAATAGTTTCAAATTAGAAAATATATCTGAGAACGTTCTCACTTACCAATTATCTACATTTATAAGCTTTACTGACCTACAACAATATAACTGTGCGCTTAACAATAACAATAGATTATTAGACCTTGTTCTATCTGACTTAAAGTGCATAGTATCTCGAACCTTGCCTTTATTAGAGTCAGAAGATGGACATCATCCCTCACTCCTTGTAAAGGTAGACATTCATTCAATAGAAAGAAATCTTAGTCTTAATCATCGTATAGTCCGCAAGTATCACAATGCTGATTATAGCATTATTAACACAAAATAAGCAAAAATTAACTGGAAACTCGAACTAGATGCCAAACATATTACTGAAGCAGTTGATGCTTTCTATAATAACATAAACGATTTAATTAAAAAATATGTTCCATCTTAATTGGCAGCAGAAAGTAAATATCACATTTGGTTTTCACGTCACTTAGTTAGTCTTATTAATAAAAAATTAAAATGGCATAAAAAATGGAAGATATATGGAAGATTAAGCGATTTTTTTTTTATTTTTTTTTATTGGATTCAGTGATAAACGAGCAGACTGTCCACCTGATGGAAAGCGATACCTGTCGCCCATAACACCTACGGTTCATGCACTTAAGTTTAATGTAACAAAAATGCAGAACCGCCGGTACGTTATCACTGTGAGGACTAAGATGATATGCCTCTTGCCTGTAATTGCGCTGGCTACCTTATCCTTCAAACCGGAACACAACAATGCAATCATTGTTGCTTGGCGGGAGAAATAGATAAGGGGGTGGTACCCATCCAGTCGGACTCCTCAGGCTTGACAGAGTCCTACCACCGGTAACGATTACGACAGGTTTTCAGAAATTAGAGCACAAACAAAGTTTTTAGAAAAATCTTGTTATAATTTGTATTTAGAACGATCAGAAAACAATATTTATATTAATTCTAAAACATTTTTAGTCTTTCATTAAGTCTAAAAAAGAACACTTTGGTATACCAGATACAATGTACCTAGATTCACAAACTGGCTCAGATAGACAAACAATCGCCAATATGTTCAATATTTTTTTCATTCTATCTTTGAGATGAATACATCATTCACAACTGATATTAATAATTATAGCTCTGATACAATTATAGCTTCATTGGATATATCAGAAAGCAAAGTACAATCTTAGTACAATACTTAACTAAATTAAAAACAGATAAGGGGAGTGGACCAGACGCTATACATCCAATTTTCTTGAAGCAATGTAGTAACACTTTAAGTATACCCTTAAGTATTCTGTTCAAAAAATCTTTAAATACCGGTTGCTTACCTTTAGAATGGAAAAAATCTTTGACAACTCCAATTTACAAACGTTTTGATAAACGAAATATTAAAAACTACCGCGGAATCTCAAAGTTGTCCACAATCCCTAAGCTTTTTGAAAAAATTATATATGACATGATATATCCAATATTGAGGTCATTATTGATGAATAATCAACATGGATTTATCAATAAGCAATCGACCGAATCAAATCTTTGCGAGTTTTTGGATGTTGTACTTAATGCAATGGATTCAGGGTACCAAGTTGATGTTATATACACCGATTATTCAAAGGCTTTTGATAAAATTTCACATAAACTTCTAATAAAAAAACTTAAATACATCGGTATACATGGTAATCTGCTCCGATGGCTAACATCTTATCTATGCGATCGATCCCAGGCTGTGGCAATTAAAGGTTTTACCTCCTTGTTTGTTTCAATTACTTCAGGAGTGTCTCAGGGCTCGTACTTGGGACCTACTTAATATATTCATTAATGATATCAATAGTTGTTTTTTAAATTCAATTATATTATTATATGTAGATGATACTAAAAATTTTAAATTATAAAAAATAAGCAAGATTGTGCTGATCTGTAAGACGATCTAAATAGACTCGAACAGTATTGTAGATCCAACAGTCTATATTTGAATTTAGAAAAATGCTATGCAATTACTTTTTCAAGAAAAAAAAAATTTCATATAATTATTTTATCTCGAACGCTAATTTAAAAAGAGTAACAGAGGTAAGGGATCTTGGAGTCCAGCTAGATAGTAAAGTCATATTTGATCACCATATAAATAATGTAGCGACTAAGTCATATCAAATGCTAGGCTTTATATTTACGCAAGGGGCAGATTTTAAAAATACTCATACACTAACATTACTATACAATGCATATGTTCCACAATCCACAATATAAGAAATATATTGACTATGTATTCAGCCCTTTTTAACGTCCCACTGCTGGGCACGGGCCTCCCTTCAATGCGAGGGGAATCAGGCCATAGTCCACCACGCTGGCCAAGTGCGGATTGGCGGACTTCACATATCTTTCGAAAACTTGCTAGGTTTTCTCAGACATGCAGGTTTCCTCACGATGTTTTCCTTCACCGTAAGGCAAGTGATAATCATGTTAGAAATGATTCGCACATGAAAATATCAGAGGTGCGAGACCCGGAATTTGAACCCGCTTCACTCGGTTTCCCAAGCGAGCGCGTTACCACTGGGCTACCACTGCCTATATTGACTAAATACAAAATAAATTTTTAAAAAGATTAAAAAATAGATTTGGTTCTGCTTCTTTTAGTAATACTACATCTCTAGAAAAGCGTAGAGAACAAAGAGATCAGCTTTTTCTTTACAAGATAATTAATAATTTAGTTGACTCTCCATACCTCTTAAATAAAATATTATTTAAATGCCTTAGTCATGGTTTCGATCTCAGGCTAGTTTCTCAACTTGTCTCCAGAACAAAGTATTGTAACAATTCATTTATTGTAAGATCCTGTAATATGTATAATAAGCAATATCATGACATCGACTTGTTCAATAATGGATTCAAAAAATTCGCTCATCTATTAAAAAAAATATAAATTGTGTTAATGTTTAGCATTCTTACTTTTTGTTCGACTTATTGTTGCTAATTTTAAGTTCACTTACTTAGTAATTGCTGCTAATTTTAAGTTTATCTAATTAAGTACTTTTATGATTTTAGTGGAAACTTTATAGGCTTAAGATTTTTGTTTAGAAGTGTTTAACTAAGTTTTATTAACTATACGCTGTATGTTTTCCAATGATAAATGAATAAATAAAGTCCTTCAAAGAAAATATATTACGAGGTCAAACTTCCTAAGCGCTCTACTATTCATTAATTTCATTATAAATTTGATTTTAGCGATCGTAACTTAAAATATCCAGTATCTTAAAAGATGTTAAGCGTATATTCTGTAAATAAATTTACATTTTAGGTACTTAGCAAGCTCCACTACCTGTGTTTTTTCCACATTTTTCTACTCCATCTTTCGAAAGTTAGAGAAAGAGAGTACAATGATATAATCGCATACAATGTTTACGACTTTAAAATCATGTAACTCAGCTCATATTAGTTTTTTAACTAACATAGGTACTAACAGGCTAACATCTACGTTATTTTTAAAGACGCAATGCTATGTACATCTGTCAGCTTACAGTCTCCCTCCTTCTCCTTTTGAAGTTAATTAATAAGAATGGCTAATTAATAAGAATAAGAATGGCTCTTTATATATGTTACTTAAAAAGTTAAATATATAAAGTGTCATTCTTATTTTACTGTAGTTTTTTGACCGCGGTTACGATTGCGCGATTACGGTTACGATTAATTTCCATTGAATTTATATGTTGTCATATCGAATTTTTAAAATTATGTCTAGAGTAAAACTCTACAATCTCTTAAGTTAGTCTACACTAAAAAAAACAAGCACAAATATACCACATTGATGGATGTTCTGTCTAGTTCTGGGTTCTCTAGGTTCTGCTTAAATGTCCCTATGAGAAGCAATCCTCTCTTAAGTCTACGCCTGCTACTTTTAAGGTTTGGCCCTGAGATATGTAAAAGCAAACTTTAAGAAAGAATTACTATAGATTAAATTCAAAGGCGTAGTCAGAAGTTATCAGTGGTATTCGAGGTATGAATTCTGATTCCCGCCGAGCACATTAAGCAAGCACAGTGGCCACCACTATAATTACTCACAGTCATTCCCGTTACATAGCTTAGGCGACTTTTTATTGCAAACGTGCTAACCTTCAGAAGGAGGATATAGATAGCAGGATACTCTCAAGAGAAAGATTCTCTCTGTCGCGCTCTAGTTCTCGCTTCTAGGTCTTGTCACTGCTTTGGCCAGCCAAAAATTATACATAATCTTCCTTTGTATTCGAAATAATTTCGTTTCGGAAGTAAGTGTGCACTTACAGAGAACTTGAGCCATGTTATTCTATTTAAATATATTCAACAACTCAAACTTCACTGCCCAGCTTTACCCACTTAGGGGCTGAATTAAAAAAAATGTACAATACATGTTTACTTAATTGTATTGAAGCGCATTAATATCAAGTTTCAAGTAATTCTGATCATAAACAATTTTTTCCTCATATAAACAGCATAACCCCCTTTTACCCATTTAAGGGATGAATTTTAAAAAAAATTATATTTGTATTATTTTAGTTTTCATTTTATAGGTAAATACTATTTTCCGTGCATCAATTACAGAGTTTCATACAAACTTTCATCCCCTATTTGACAGTCTTATGGGATGAATTTCAATAAATGCTAAAATATATATGTGTTTAATTGTATTGAAGAGCATTAATACCAAGTTTTTAGTAATTCTGATCATAAATAATTGTTTGCTCATATAAACTTTATCACTTCCTTTTACCCTTTTAAGGGATGAATTTCGAAAAAAATCTCATATATGTATATATTTCTTTTTTTTATCTTAAAGCTAAATACCACTTTTCGTGCATTTCGCGTAAAGAATGACAGAGCTCCATACAAACTTTTATTCCCTATTTTACTCACTTAGGGGATGAATTTCGAAAAATTCTTTCTTAGCGGATGCCTACATTGTATAAGAAATACGACCTCCAAATTTCACGCTTCTATGACCAGCGTAAACGTTTTTAATTAATCAGTTGCAATAATATTTCATTTTATAGATATAAATAAAAATAATATATGTACTTAAAAAAACAATACTCACGTATCATATGGCTTATTTCCCCAAATATGAGCAAAACTATTGACTGACCAAGCCATATTTAGAAGTATCACATATCGAACTGCTGTACTCACTACTGATGCCATCGGCGACTCGCCCCAAAAGTATATTGGTATCACAGTTGGTATTACAATACATAGCAATATTTTTATCAATGCAAAATATCTGAAACCGTTGAAAATTGGATCATAATGAAATTGATAAAATGCAGCTCGGGCTCGCGCGACTAAAGGATTAGTAGGTAGCCTATGAGAATTGTAGTTAGGATTTTCTTTACCTTTTAACTTATTTCTTACAAATTCTAGGAAAATCGTAATATGTTATAGAAAAACACTAAAACAGAAATACACTTGAATGATTTTATGTTTCCTATTTTATATAAGAAATACGGAACCGTAGTACCTAACCTGTTGTTAATTATTAATATTATTTTTACCTATAGTATTTTCAATATTGGTATTAAAACATACTAAGAAAAACCTTAATATGATTACGTGATGCTTATGAAAAAAAAACTTCTAAACTTATCAAATTGAGTATTAAAATGAAGGATTTTAATAGGCTGTACGGGATTTCGGCAGTATTTAGAGGAGTAAAATAAAAAACGTGTTCTTGATGCACATACAAAGATTCATTATTTTATTACAAAAAAAAACCTAAGAAGTGGGATAGGTACACCACAAATTTTTTGCAACACGCAATTTTGCCTCAATAATTATTCAGGCGCTTTGCATGAACATATCCCCGGGCGTTGAAAGCCTCTCTTTCAATCAGAATCTTCTCCCTCAAAATATTCAGATAAAGGGCAAATCTTACTGAACGATCTGCGAAGGATACCATTAGAAGTTCTAACATCCGCAAGTCGAACGATCTCATCTGGACCGGGATGCACAGCAATAATTCGATCCATCTTCCATTTTAAGGGGGGGTAAGTTATCTTCCTTCAGAAGTACCAGGGAGTTAAGTTTTAGAGAACCTTTGCATGACCTCTATTTTGTTCTCACCTGCAGCTCTGAGATATATTCCTTAATCCGTCTGGCCCAAAAATTTTGTTTCAACTGTTCAATGCGTTGAAAATGAGTTAAGCAATTTATGGAATAGTCTTGAAAATTAAATAATGGCAACGAAATTATGGGACGACCGATTAAAAAATGACCAGATGTTAGCGGCATTAAGTCTTCAGGGTTAGATGAAATAGGCGTCAGCTGTCTGGTGTTTAAAATGGCCTCAATATGTATTAAAGTTGTATATAATTCTTCAAAAGTAAGATTACAAAGGCCCAACACTCTAACTAAATGCTGCTTGGTTGACTTGACACCAGCCTCGGCAAGACCAGCAAAATGAGGAGAGTAAGCCGGAATAAAATGGAACCTAATGCCTTCATTTGCCATTTCCTCGGTAACTGGATCACAACACGATTTAAGAAACCTCGAGAGGTCATTGTACACACCAACAAACAAAGTACCATTATTGGAGTATATATTTATAGGTTTACCCCTATGGGCGATAAATCTTCTTATGCTAAGATGAAAGTATTACTAGATAAATCACCAACCAATTCAAAGTGAATTGATTTTGTTGCAAAACAAACGAAAATTGCAATATAAACCTTTACTAATTTGGAGCCTCGGCCCTGGCGAACGGCTGATTAAATCGGACTTGAATAACCCAACCCTATATTTTCAAAAGGATGACTCGCTGGAAGCCGCTGCTGTGGTAAGTAGCCCATAGTGGGAGTAACAGTTTCCCCTCTCATTCGAAAACAACAGATGCATTTTAGGTAACACTTCCTAGCTAAGTTTCAACCTCGAATTGGCCAATACGTATCTCTGATAGAGGATAGTAGCAGTTGAAGGCCAGCGTGAAATAATCTTTTGCGTTCATATTCAAATAGTAGCACCGTAAATCGGTGACTTGAATGAATCAGAATAGGACGCTTCTTATCATAGTGGAAATTTGAATTTTGGAGGCGACCTCCAACACGCATAATATTTTGGTCATCTAAGAATGCCTTGAATTTACCAAACGGACTTTTCTTAGGTAACTCTTTTTTATTAAGCAACAATTTATTTCGTTAAAAGATTCGTTTTGAGATGTGCGATTTATTACATTTAAAACGCCGACAACTATTCCCAAACCTGAACTCTGTGGTGCTTTGGTAGGTGTTCGTATTTACGAAAAAATTAGGGCCTCATTAAGAGCGACTCCACAATCGTTTTAGGTTGGTTGAAAATGCTGCCTAATAAAAGGATAAAGTTTATTCACAAATACGAACACCTACCAAAGCATCACAGAGTTCAAGTCTGCAAATAGTTGTCGGCTTAAGCGGGGCAACTTGACCTTTAACTAATAATTAGGGGCACTAATATTACACCCTTGTCACTAACACTACGTATAGATACGCACCATATGCTGTTCAGACGCATCGCAGAAAATGTGAAACTCTATCAATTTATAGGAATCAATAATGACAGAACGTGGAATTTTAATTTTATTTATTTCCGGTAGTTTATGAACTAACTCAGACCAAAGTTTACCAATATCCTGTGGCAGTTGTTCATCCCAGGACAATTTATGTAGTCATAATTTTTGAAGCAGCATTTTCATGATCATAAGACAAGGACCTAAGAGCCTTATAAGGTCAAAGATCTGTGAAATCACAGAAAGAATTTCACGTTTACTATTACTGTCTACAACAGCTTGGCTACTAATCGGAAAATATAACTGATGTAAAATAAAAAATCTTGATGCACTTACAAAGATTCATTATTTTATTACAAAAAAAAACCTAAGAGGTGGAGTAGGTACACCACAATTTTTTTTGCAATACGCAATTATATAATATCAATAATTATTCAGGCGCTTTGCATGAACAGAGACCGTTACAAAAATACATAATTTTTATATGTTTAAAAATAATTTGGATTACCAAGTTGTATAAAACTCTGTAGTGTAACTACTTAATTACATATTAATAATCCTAATTTATATTTCTTTTACAATGTATACAAAATAAATTACAACGCACGGACAAACGTGCGCCACGCCGTTTTATATTAGATAATAGAAATCCCTCCTCGTGCGTCGCCGGTGCAAGCGCAACTTCATCGCGGCGAGGCAGTTAGTTGAAAAACAGATCGCGACGCGGAGCGCACGCTTGTCCATTCAAAGTATTTCGTTGTTTTTATTAACTCCTTTAAGCTACAGTGGTGAACCCGACGTGGAACACAGATATGTGTGAAAAGGAGCTTGAGGTTAACCGGGTAGGCGTAAAAGTACCTCCATTTTACCCAGAGAATCCAAGCTTGTGGTTCGCGCTCCTCGAAAGCCAGTTTGTACTAGCTAACATAACGGCTGATAGTACGAAGTACTACCATACATTAAGCCAGCTAGAAACCACGTACGCAGCAGAGGTTGAGGACATCATAGTCGACCCACCACCTATCGACAAGTACGAGCGACTCAAGACGGAGCTCATCCGGAGACTTTCCGTTTTACGGGAGCAGAAGGTGAAACAGTTGCTGACCGCCGAGGAGTTGGGTGACAGGAAACCCTCACAGTTCCTGCGCCACCTCAAACATCTAGACGGCCAGGGAGTCCCGGATGATTTTTTACGGACTATATGGTCAAGCAGGCTACCCAATAGTACGCAGTCGATCATCGCTTCGCAATCGAAGATGTCTTTGGATGAAGTAGCAGAACTGGCTGACCGCATTGACGACATGGTCACGCCCGCCCCCCATATACACGCCGCGTCAACATCCACCGCAAACCCCGTGAGCACCATAGACACCATGAGCAGGGAGATCACTTCACTATCCCGACAGGTCCAGGATTTGGTGATCAAGATGGATCGCATCTCTAGATCACGGTCCCGTTCGACAGGCCGCTCCCGAGGACGTTCTACCAGTAGGTCACAATCTAATTTTCGGAAGTATCCTACGTGCTGGTACCATTATAAATTCGGGAAGGAGGCTAAAAAGTGCACGAAACCATGTAACTTCGCGGGAAACGTACAGGGCAATCGGTAATGGCGGCCAACGATTGTCAAAACAGTGGTCGCTTATTTGTTACTGACCAAAGAACAAAAGTGCAGTTCCTAGTAGACACTGGAAGTGACGTATGTGTGTATCCAAAACATTTATTAAAGCATAGTTGTATAAAAAGTGATTTAGTTTTAAGTGCGGCAAACGGTACGGCAATCCACACTTACGGTTGTATTAATTTAGTTTTAAACCTATGCTTGCGCCGCGACTATGCTTGGCGATTTATTATTGCAGATGTGACAAAGGCGATAATAGGTGTTGACTTCCTTTCCCATTATGAGTTAACAGTAGATGTGAGAAACCGGCGCCTAATAGATAGACATACTAGCCTCGCCGCCCCGGCTATGCTCGCTCCGAAGTCGGATGTCGTCACATCGGTGAAGGTAATGTCTGGTGATACTAATTATCATAAAATACTACAGAAATACCCCGAAATTACACGCCCCTCTGGCATACGTCACCCACCTAAACACAATACACTGCACTACATAAAAACAACACCTGGGCCACCTGTTACGAGTAAACCTCGTAGGCTGGCTCCAGAAAAGTACACAATGGCTAAGGCCGAGTTTGAAGCCATGTTGAAGGATGGTACATGTAGACCCTCACTGTCCCCCTGGTCTTCTCCACTCCACCTGGCGCCTAAAAAGGATAATGGCTGGCGCCCCTGTGGTGACTATCGGATGCTCAACTCCAGGACGGTTCCAGATAGGTACCCCATCCGCCACATCCAGGACTTCGCTTCCAGCTTATCTGGCTGCACTGTATTTTCCAGCATTGACCTGGTAAAGGCGTACAACCAGATTCCCGTTAATCCCGACGATATAGCCAAAACTGCCATCACTACACCTTTTGGTCTTTACGAATTTCCGTACATGACGTTCGGACTTCGTAATGCTGGACAGACGTTCCAGCGGTTCGTTGACGAGATGTTACGCGGACTGGATTTTGTATATGCGTACCTAGACGATTTTTTAGTATTTTCCCGGGACCAGCAATGTCACGAGCAACACCTGCACCAGCTGTTCACCAGGCTCAAAGAGTATGGTATGGTCATCAACACTGCAAAGTGCACCTTTGGCGTTTCTGAAATATCTTTTTTAGGCTATAATATCACAGCTAATGGTACGACTCCCCTGCCAGCCAAGATCGAGGTCATCCAGAAGTTCCCCACCCCCAGGACGGTCAAGGAATTGCGACGCTTCTTGGGCATGTTCAACTTTTACCGTAGGTTTCTTCCTAACGCAGCTAAGCATCAAGCACCCTTGAACGCGCTGCTCACCGATTCCGTGAAAGGATCGCATCCTGTAATGTTTTCCCCACAAGAATCGGAAGCATTCCAGAACTGCAAAGATAGCCTCTGCCATGCCGCCATGCTAGCGCATCCTGACTGCAACGCAAGACTCGCACTAGTGACTGATGCATCGGACACTAGCATTGGAGCAGTCTTACAGCAGAAAAAGAGCGATGCATGGCAGCCACTTGCGTTCTTTTCACGTAAGCTTACGCCAGCACAGGTTAAATATTCCCCATACGATCGTGAGCTGTTAGCTGTTTACGAGAGTGTGAAATACTTCCGGCATATGCTGGAGACTCGAGATTTTACGATCTACACAGATCACAAGCCTCTCACCTTCGCCTTCCACTCTCGTAAAGAAAACTGCTCTCCCAGGCAATTCCGTCACCTAGACCTGATATCCCAATTTACAACTGACATCAGACATATATCAGGCAAGGATAATGTCGTAGCAGATACGCTGTCACGCATAGAGGAGATCGTACAACCTGTATCTGTCGAGAAGATTGCAGAAGCTCAAGACTCAGATCCTGAACTGAAGCAGCTGCTGACAGACTCATCTCTGCAGCTTCAAAAAATTAAAATCCCTGGTATCCGGAGCGACTTGTACTGCGATGTCAGTAACTCCACTCCGAGACCATTCATTCCCAAAGTGTTGCGCCGTCAGGTCTTCGACAACCTGCATTCTTTGAGCCACCCCGGTTCTAATGCAACAGCAAAGTTAGTAGCAGAACGCTACGTCTGGCCTGGAGTCAAAAAGGACTGCCGTGAATGGGTACGCACTTGTCTAGCATGTCAGCGCTCCAAGGTCACTCGTCATGTCTTTGCTCCACTCGGTTGCTTTAAATTGCCGCAAGCCCGATTCACATTTGTCCACATAGACCTGATAGGCCCACTGCCATTATGTCAAGGATTTCGCTATTGCCTCACAACCGTCGACCGCTTCACGCGATGGCCAGAAGCAATACCCTTGGCAGACATCACGGCAGAAACTGTTGCAAAGGCACTTCTTAGTGGATGGATCTCCCGCTTTGGTTGCCCAACTGACATAGTAACAGACAGGGGACGCCAATTTGAATCGGCGCTCTTTCAAAACCTGTCCACTATCGTCGGATTCCGGCACCGTAGAATAACTGCGTATCATCCCGCCTGCAACGGCCTCGTGGAAAGGTTCCATCGGCAACTTAAAGCTGCCATAACCTGCCATGGGAACAATAACTGGGTTGAATCCCTTCCTCTGGTCCTTTTGGGAATTCGCAGCGCTTGTAAAGAAGATGTCCAGGCTTCTGCAGCTGAACTTCTTTACGGGCAGCCGCTGCGTCTTCCTGGTGAAATATTCAACCCAGACCATCAACAAACAGTGGATATGACGGACTACTTGTCACGCATCCGCAAATTTGCTGGTGGTCTTTTGCCAACTCCGGCCTCACGCCACAGTGGTCAACGTAGCACTTTTGTATTTAAGGACTTGTCTAACTCATCCCACGTATTTTTACGAGACGACACCACAGGGGGCACGCTAAAGCCAGCTTATTCAGGTCCCTACGAAGTCATTGCTCGAGGAGACAAGGTCTTCAAGATCATGGTAAGTGGAAAGCACGTCACGGTATCGATTGACCGCATCAAGCCGGCCTACATACTCTCAGACACATACACCACATCCCACACACAACTCAACATCACTCACACCATCCCACCCAGACAATACCAATCAACGATGATAACATCATAAAAACGCGATCAGGCCGCGTGGTACGTTTTCCCGCCTACTATCGCCCTTGACGGTCTCTGGAAGGGGGTGATGTAGTGTAACTACTTAATTACATATTAATAATCCTAATTTATATTTCTTTTACAAGCAAAAATAAATTACAACGCACGGACAAACGTGCGCCATGCCGTTTTATATTAGATAATAGAAATCCCTCCTCGTGCGTCGCCGGTGCAAGCGCAACTTCATCGCGGCGAGGCAGTTAGTTGAAAAACAGATCGCGACGCGGAGCGCACGCTTGTCCATTCAAAGTATTTCGTTGTTTTTATTAACTCCTTTAAGCTACAACTCCAATTTTATAACTAGTCAAAGCTAAAAAGCTCTAAATTAAAAAATAAAAGAATACAGAAATAAAAAAGCCGACTGCACAAAATGCTAAATAAAAAGATTAGAGAAGAACAAGTTGACAAAGGAACATAATAATAGGGGTTAAAATATGAAATTGCCGTTTATTGTAATAGGTACTTTGACTTGAATGAATTGACATAGAACCTTAATGGTTTGAGATTTTTGAGTGAAACTTTTTTCACATGCTACCTATGTAGTTCTTCTTTTAAAAAAATGTGCAACGATTATCGACTTTCAGTTGTTTTTTTATTCAGCTCAGACAAGAAAGATGGATACTTCGAAAATTCGAGTGATTTTTGAATACGAGTTCCGACGCGGAACTAACGCGGCAGAAACAGCTCGCAATACCAATGTTGCGTTTGGAGAGGGGACTGCTAATGAACGCAGCGTGCGATTTTGGTTTAAACGCTTTCATGATGGAAACTTTGATTTGAAGAAAGAACCACGTGGAAGACCGCCCTCACAGGTGAATAACAATGAATTGAAGGAATGGTGGAAGCCGATCCGAGCCAAACTATCCAGGAATTAGCCGCATGGTTTAACGTTATCTTACCAACAATATTGACTCATTTGCGTCAAATCTCGTCAATATGAAAAATGGATGCCTCATGACACGACTGATCTGCAGAAAGAAACGCGTGTTGAAACATGTGTTGCCTTATTAAATCGATACAGAAATGAAGGTATATCGGATCGAATTATGACATGTGATGAAAAGTGGATTCTTTACGATAACCTTAAGCGAAAAATGCAATTGCTGACCCTAGGTCAAACGCGACAACAGTGTCCTAAAGCAAAACTTACCAATAAATAGGTAATGGTAACTGTTTTTGGTGGTCTCAGCATGGTGTTATTCACTATAGCTTTCTCCGATCTGGTCAAGCAATAACGGCAAATGTCTACTGTGCCGAACTACGAACAATGATAGCAAAACTAGTAGTGAAACAGCCCCGACTCATGAATCGATCTTCACCATTATTGTTTCATGATAACGCGAGACCTCATACAGCACGAGAAACCGTTTTAACTCTACAGTAACTGCAATTAGAAACCATTCGTCACCCTCCGTATATGCCATACCTTGCTCCAACGGACTATCATTTTTTTCGAGATTTGGACAATTTTCTACGTGATAAAAAGTTTTCTTCCCAGGAGGCAGTACAAAATGCTTTCACACAGTTTGTCGAATCTAGTGTAAGGTAGTTCGAAATTTTTGAAGCGTCAACGTCGTAGAGTGGGGCCTACAGAACAGTATTTAAAATGCGTCGTTGTCTATTGAGTAACAGTTATTCATATTTTTCTTACGTGATTGGTTATTATGTCAAAATTGTGATTGAATATTTAAATAAATAATTTGTGCTAAAAAGTGTTTCTCTCTGAGCCATTTCCTTTTACTAGATCACCAGAGTTTTATCGCAAAGGCATAAATGACCTTCCTATTAGATGGCAGCAATGTATAGATAATAAAGGTAATTATTTTGATTAAATAAATATGTTAAATTAAAAAAAAAACAATTTTTCAGTACAAATCAGCAATTTCATACTTTAAGCCCTATTATGTATTATTATGTATTCGGAGACATACAACTCAGTTTTGCTACGTGTATACTGTATACATATACATACATATGTTTCCGACCGCATAACACTGTTTCTTCGTCAACTTGTTTCCATCGTTTACGCAGTGTAATTTTTTTGAAATGTATGATAAATTTTTGAGGTTGCACAATTGTATTCTAAATAACTTACGAGAGTATGCTCAAACATGAAAAAATATATAAATACATATAATTATGAATATATAAATACATATATTTATATATAAATAAATATGACTTAAAGAAATTATGATAGATTATCTACCTCGTATGAAACTGGACAACCGGGTCGTTCAATATATCGCTCATATCAATTTTATTTCCTTCGCTGATGACATGAGGATGCTTCTTCATCATAAGCCAACCGACGTGCGCAAAGAAAAATCCCCGATATGCATCGTGGGGGTCCGCTGTTGTCTCTGACAACTTGTGGTGAACACGGTGGTCACGTACCCAGTTCATTATGTTATTCTGTATCATAAATAAAGGCTAATTATGTTTACGTTGTAATAATATTAAATACATAATTTTGATGAATTGCAATAACACGTGTGTAGATAATGAATTTACCTTATATATTTACACGTAATTTTATTAGATACATATAAATCAGATCATAAAATAGATGAAAGACAGAACTAAAAAAGAGTAAAGGTTGTTACTGTTACAACCTCAATTGCACTATATTACCAATAATAACCGAGGTGTTATGAAAAGTTAAATATTTACATATCAATTACCTGTCCAGATATTGCAAATCCAATCATAAATATTATTTTAAGTGGCAATTTAGCTTTATATGAACGATGCGTCCAGTAACGATGAATCCCACCAGTCACACCAAAGCCTCCATAAGCTCCAATAAACACCGCTGTAATATAATAATACAAGTTCAGTATTAGGTTTTAATACTCGCTTAATTGCTAGTCCAAATGCTGTTATTTTACATTTTTTTATAAGATTTATAATTTTTCTTAAAGCATTACGCTTTCAGGATACATCACATTATATAATTCTAGAGATTTCTTAGACTATTATTTATAATAAATTATCAGCATAAGAAAACTATTGCATGTATCTCAACAATAAAAAATAAATTTAGTAGGAAAAACCCTTAAAAAGTAAAAAATAATTGTCCTTTATCACTCGTTAGAAACCATATAAACAAATGTTTATCGAAATGTGAATTGAAAAATAATAAACAAGCTGTCTCTAAACATGGTATTTTCTGATGAAACTTAACAATAAACTATATACTCAATTTAACGATATTTGTTTTTCAGGATTCCGAAATATACCTAGATTTTTTTTGTAGTGATTTGAAGTCGCGGCGGAGTATCGCTAGTTCAGATTTCAGAATCCAACACCAGAGGAGCTCATGAGCGCCTCTGAGAACGCAATTACTAATTACGCATATACTCGACCAATTTGACAACAGATATTCCGCCGATGCGATAGAAGAAGAATCGATATTTAAAGTTTGTTACGTAGTGATAAACTGGCTTTCAATCAGTCAAAAAAAACTGACACAAAAAATAAATGTTCTTTTTGTTTGGTGCAATTTTAAATATGTAAATCTCATAAATACGTAAGTAACTTTAAAATCGTTTTATTTTTTCATTAAGCTTACATTACACGTACATAATTAAGTTTAATGATGATAATCTATGCAAAGGACTGAAAATCGCTTATTAACAAGTTACAAACAGTGATGTTATTAAACTTCTTTTAACTCTATTTATTAGGCTAAGTATTATATAATTTTTTGATTTTCTCTTAAATAACCAAGGAATCTGTTGCTATGCGAAGAAATATACAAAAAGACGCGGATAACAACATTGCTTAATACTAATTAGAGATTTATTTTAATAAACAGTAATATTTTTTTATAAAATTAATAATAATTTATATAATGACATATGTATATTATTACCGAACAAAAAAGTTTTCCACATGGGATATCCAATGGTTAAAAGGTAGTAAATGGGACCTAAGACCGATAAAATATGAAATAAGGTTAACACAAGAACCATCGTCCAACGAATAGGTGTGACAAAGCCAATTTGTTTCTCCCATCTTCTCAAGGGAGCAAGAAATTTTGGATCTGTTTTAGGCAGTGCTTGATAGTAATAATCAAAATTCTTTTGTGGTTCACTTTTACGTTCCATTTTTGAACCTCCCTCAACGCTGAATTCTTCATTTGATTTCTTGTAGATTACTTCAACAGATGACGGTGACATTCTAAAAGTAACATATAAATATTAATTGTTTATTTAAATATTGGTGGGTATGGTGCGAACTAAGTTCATATAGCATTAAAAATAATTATTTGGTTTTTCTAGAGGCATTATGTATAATTTTGTGACTCCTTGTCAAGGTCTGTCCATCTTTTTGTCGATGTGACGTTGTGATTTGACGTATTCAAATAGAAATTTTATAAAACTTCGCTTTTATAAAGCTTCGCCCCGGGTTCATCACTAGACAAAAACAAAACTACCCTAAGGGAACCGTACATTTTTCTGGAATAATATATAGCCTATAACCTTCCTCAGTTAAAGGGCTATCTAATGCAAAAAGGACTTTTTCAAATCGAATTAGTAGCTCTTGAGATTCAACCAAACAAAAAAACTCTTCAGCTTTATAATAATAGTATAGATTTTAAATTAATAATCTGCTTTAACGATATTCTTAACAAACAATTACTTATAGCTGTAATGTGTAATTTTTAAATTCTTTTTCTCCAGATTTCAAAATAATAAAAAATAAATAAAATTAAACATATTTAATAGACTTTTTATAGCAATTTAATTTACCTTTGCGGCAAATACTTGGCACTAAATAAGAATAAGTAAAATTGTTTTACACTATATGAAATGCAGTAAATCATAACAAAAACTAATCTTCCTGATTGTAACTTTTAATTTTAAAAGAAATAACGCTGTCACGATTCATCGGGTAATTGTTGATATATTTAAGAACACAGATTTCTTCACGACATTGGGGAAGTAAACTGTGCCCAATTGGCACGCCTAAGTCACAAGACAAAATCTATACAGATAAATAATATTGAAATGTCTGTTTGTAATGACAAAATAACAGCTTTATACTAAATGCATATATACGGTACTTATAAGAAAAACACAATTTTTTAATTTTCATCTATCTGTCTGCTTGTTTCAGCTAATCTCCGAAACGGCTGAACTAATTTTAACGGGACTTTCACTGGCAAATAGCTGATATTATAAGGAGTAACTTAGGCTACTTTTATTTTAGAAAAACAATTAGGGTTTCGCTCAAAAAAATTAAAACGTACCTAGGGACGTTTTTTACGGGATGTTTTTTAATTTCTATTGCTTCCCGAATCATTCTAGGGCAATTCATTCGGGAAGCCATAGAAATTAAAAAACATCCAAGTTTCAATAGGGAAGATGGCTGGGTACTACCGTCGTCGTGGGATCCTGTTATTGATATTATAAAATCTAATAATAAATCTAAACACAACAGACAGAGGTAGTAAGTTCTTACTGTGTAGATCAAATCGCAGTATTTCAAATTAATATGTTCTATTTGTAAATGTAATTTTTATTTAATTTTAATTTCCTAAAGTACATATAAATCAATAATAGTACACAGTAAAAAAAAAGTTTCGTAAAAAGTTTTTTTTCATTTCCACCTGGACTTTTCCCGCCGGAAAATCCAGGTGACAATAGAAAAAATAAGAACGAATCGACAGTCATTTAACAGGCTGAAAAGAAACTTTTTACGTCGCTGTCGTCTATGCATAATGAACTGTGGAAGATAATTTGAACATTTAACACAAAATGTAATCAGTTGTAATTTTTAATAAATATCTAATTTTTACTGTTTGTTTTTATTTCGGTATTCATTACATTTGAACTACTACTTAGATAATTCTGTCGCCCCATTCAGGTTGGCGTAACCCGTTAATCAGATTAAAAATAACAAAGCAGTGCTTGCGCCCTCTTTCACATCTCAATAAAAGCACAAGACAGGTCTTCATACAACGGTGTTTTAACCAAATACATTTTAAGTTCAATTTCTTTTTCAATGGTACTAAGGTACGGAGCCCTTAGTGCGCGAGTCCTACTCGCACTCGACTGGTTTTAAGAGGAACTCAGGTTGTTATTAAGTTATCTTCTAAATAAAACATTTAGTAGAATAGTATTTAAATAAAATTAATTTGTATGATTGGAGTAGACAATTTTCCAAAAAAAAGAAAAGAAATCATAACTTCTAAACTATTGATTTTCGCGGAACTAATGTTTGTTTTAAATGGATCGTTAGGGTGTCCTCTACCTGCAAAAAATCGTTGGACCATTATAAATGGACCACCCTGTATAATGCTTTTGTGACATCTAACACCTTAGTCTCTCCCGTGACCATGATTGCTATAAAGCAATCGAAACGTCGGGAAACAAAAATCAAAATAAATCCGCGAAAAAATCCGAAAAGATAGTTTTATTTAAATGTCTAATATACGCGTAAATCTAAGAAAGTATTAAATATCGATGTCATAGAGACTATAAGAGTTGTGATGGTAAGTAAACGTTCGAACAAATAAAATCTACATATACCTCTCATTCTGTACCTATTTATTGACTTTAAAAAGGCCTTTGAAATAGTACCAAAATATCCAGCAATAGTCCAAAATATCTAAAAGAAAACCAAAACGCGCATTAAAAGTCCCACTGGTCTCAGTGACTCTTTACGCGTAGAAATAGGGATCCATCAGGAATCAGAATTCAGCAATCACATTAGAATGGCGCAATTAAATCGACAAATTTTTTTCGTATCTCGTATGAAAATATGATAGATTTTCAGGTTTTAAGAGCCTCCTTAAAAATCATCGCAAAAAGTTTTTAGAGGTCGCTTAATTTTTTTTTATTTACCAAAATGATCAAAAATTATTATTTTTTTGTTAATATTTATATTTAGAGGTCGCTCAAAAATATTTTTGGTACACTAATTTTTAAGTTAAAAAAAAGTATAATTAATGTTTAGAAATTAAAATATCGATTTGAAATTTTTAGAATCGAAATCTTTTTCAATCTAGAAAATGATGAAATAAAGAGAGAAAAAATGATAAAAAAGTGCCAACTGGACATAGAGTTTGAAGTTCTCTAATTATTTACATAACACTTGAGTGAAATAGAATAAAATTGAATATATCTTATTATTATCATTTTGGAAATAAATATCAACACTTAATAAAAAGAATTAATTACATACCCAAAAAGACGAATAAAAGTTTATATAAATTTGAAACGTACACGTTACGTATACGTCAACGTGAAGTGGTAACACGCGCCTTATGATTTGATTTTTAACCGACTTCCACAAAAAGGAGGAGGTTCTCAATTAGACCGTATATATATATATTTTTTTTATGTTTGTTCGGGCATTTTTTCGTCGTTTATGAACCGATTTTGATAATTCTTTTTTTGTTGGAAAGGAGATATCCCAAGAGTGGTACCATGATAAGGAAATCAGGATTTGATGATGGTATCCCAGAGAAATCGAGGGGAACTTTCGAAAATTGTAGCGGCGACTAGTGCGTTTGTTAACATTTTCATTAGGTATTTTAAAGCACTACTATTTAATGAAGGTTTGGAGTCGATCTGATGATGGACCCGAAAGATAGTCGAGGGAACTCCTCAACGATTTACAGCAATTACCTGGTGTTTGGGCTTGATTAATTTGTATTGATGATACGTCTACACTAAAAATAGAAAAATAAAAACTTAAAAAAAAATAAAAACCGACTTCCAGGCACTGAAAAATAAAAAATAAGTAAACGGGGGTTTTCATTTAGAATGGATACTTAATCAGATTTTTTTGAAGTCGGTGTGCTTTGATTTGTATTGGCTGGCACTTATTTTTTATTTTTCAGTGCCTGGAAGTCGGTTTTTATTTTTTTTTTAAAGTTTTTATTGACATTCCGTCTTTATAATCCGCGCACACACTAACATATAGACCAATATAGACTTATATAAGTAATTGCGAATGTACCTAAGGAGATAGACGTATACTATTGCAAACTTGTGTGTAAAACTTTTTAACACCTACAATTTTCCAGTGCATTGTTTTGATATATGTCTTAAGGTTTGGCCAGCATTAGCCATATGAATTTCTAAGGACGACTCAATAGAACCAGTCATTGTGTTTTCCCGTGGGAATGAAAAATGTGGCTATTGTAAAAGCCAATATCACTTCACCAAATTTCGTTGAAATCGGTTCATTACTTTTTGCGTGAAAAGCGCACACACAAACAGACATACAGACAAACAGACAAAAAATTTAATAACTATTGCTTTGGGGTCTATATTGTATATACATAATACGTTACAGTCATTCTTTTTAAAAAATATTTCATATACAGATTTCGCTAAGTTACTGTTTTATTATGGTATAGATGATAAGCCCGACAATCATTTTTTATCCACAGTCTTATGAAACAACTGACGACTGAACCGGAAGACAGTGTGGTAGTAGCAAGCAAATAATCGAATTCGTATTTATAAATAAACTCAGTAAAATGTACATATAAAATTGTATATAAACTTACGATATGAAAGGTAATCCACCAATATTCAAATAATTATTAATTATGTCGCTATTTTAAATAGGTTAATCAACGGCACGACACTACGTATAGAAGTTCTAACATCTATGTGTAACCTAAATGGTCACCGAAAGCAGAGTGGCTCGGTAAAAAGAATAACTAACCGTAGCCAACCAACCGTTTGGATGTGAAAACTGTGAAGGTATCTATTTTTATTAAATTACATCGATAACGATATACAAATGCTAAAAAAATATAGTTACATACTATGAAGTGGGTTGAATTAATAAATACCTAATGAAAATTAGAAGTAAAAAAATTTGATGATAGCAAAATTTGAGAAATACATAATATTATTTGTAAGGGAAAGTTCTGTCGTTTTTTTTTAAGAAAAACAAAAAAAACACTTTTTATTTAAAAATTAATACAATATAAAGTGTCCTTTATTAGTTACAACTGTCTGCTAGCATTCTGGCAACTTATCTAACCCCCTGGAAAAGAATTTCTTTTTTTTGGAAGCAAAGTATTCTTTCACTCCTATTTGGACATCCTCATAATTTATATATATTCATTTCCATCAAGAAAGTGTTGCAGCGACCTGCAAAGATGCTAGTCAGATGGTGTAATATCTGGAGAATATGCTGGCTGAGGTAGAGTTTCCCAACCCAATCCTGCAATATTTTTTTATGGACTTTCTTACCACGTTTGGTCTAGTGTTGTCGTGGTAAAGAATTACCCTCTTTCTGTTAACCAAATATGAACGTTTACGTTGAATTTCTTTATTCAAAACCTCAAGTTGCGAACAGTAACGATCAGCGTCGACCGTTTTATTCTCTTTCAGCAAGTCATAGTGCACTATACCCTCCCAGCAACAAGACAACATAACCTTCTTCTGATGCTCGCCAGCTTTGAATGTAGATGGTGGTGTCTCCACTTTATAAAAATATGCCCTTTTTCTAACCATGTGTTTATATACTATCCACTTTTCATCTCCAGTCACCAAGTGGTCCAAAAATGGTTCATTTTTGGAATGAGCAAGATTTAAAAAACATATTGAAATTCTGACCATTAAATTTTTTTCGCTTAATTCGTGTGGCACCCAAACAGAGACTTTGGAGATGAAACCAAGCCTTTCAATGTAATCCAAAGCAATAATTTATTTATTTATTTATTTATTTAGGGTAACCAATAGAACATACACTTAAATCGTTCAAAAACTACATATCTAAATCTGACAAATTCCAAGCTTGAGGCCTACTTCTGTAGAAGTTAACGTGGGATTATTCCTGATCATACTGCGTAGCCCTTCGTCATTGACATCTAATGGCCTACCTGATCTGGGTTCATCTTTCAAAGAAACACCACCAGAACGAAATTTCGCAAACCATCTTTGGCGCATTCGAGCTGTTACTGCATCCACTCCAAACACGTCACACAAGTTTTTTTATGCATTCATCGCGTTATTCCCTTTTTGGAACTTATATAACATACAATGTCTTAAATGCACTCTTTCTTCATGTTGACAGTTTTACAAGTTTAAAAAAACTGACTAAAATTCAAAAAATATGTATAAATCATCAATTATTTACATACAGGCAGTAGTAGCCCAGTGGCAACGCGCTCACTTGGGAAACCGAGTGGAGCGGGTTCAAATCCCGGGTCTCGCACCTCTGATATTTTCATGTGCGAATCATTTCTAACATGATTACCACTTGCCTTACGGTGAAGGAAAACATCGTGAGGAAACCTGCATGCCTGAAAAAACCTAGCAAGTTTTCGAAAACATGTGAAGTCCACCAATCCGCACTCGGCCAGCGTGGTGGACTATGGCCTGATTCCCCTTCGTATTAAAGAGAGGCCCGTGACCAGCAGTGGCACGTTAAAAAAGGCTGAATACCATCAATTATATACTAATCTAACTATTTAAGCCGGTTTCAGACAGATCAGAATTCTTGGTAAGGATCGACAATGCATAAAAGTGCACGAGTTCAAAAACAACAGAACTTTCCCTTATACCTATTAGATTTTGCAAACAACAGTATACGTCAAAATCTTTCCATAGTGTGTGTTTTAGGTTGTTTTTTTTTAAATTAATTATTCCATTATTTCCAATATACATTAAATTACGCTTGTTGTTTAAAAATCTTGTTAGTTCACACACATAACACTTGCATAAGGTTCTGTACCACTTAGAAATTATTCTCTCATTCAATAATAGAATCAGCTTCATCTAGCGCTGCTTATACTGCTAGTTAAATACATTGTAAATCTTGTACGATTTGGGGTGATCAGAAAAATTGGAAAATTGGATATTTATACTAATCCTGTCATGATTTCAAGGGGTCTGACAATTGGAATCAAAGACAGATTTTGATTGTCATCCAAGCGAGGTTCAGGATGATTTCAAGAACCTTAATTTGTTTCGCAAAGTTTAGATTTGTTAATTTATCAATTATTGACTAATTTCAGAGCCAATTTATGGCATCTTTAGTGTGATTGGTTAGATCATTGCCTTTTATAAGTGGAAAGGAAATTAAAGTACAGAAATGTAATAATTATAGATTGTACTATTCGTAAACAAAGTTGATTAATTAATTATTTGCTAAATAGCATTCTAATTGTCTATTATAAAGCGAATTTGTTTTTAAAATAAGTTAATTTAGTTGTTGACATAGTTTTTCCGCATGTTAAACAACCAATTTTCACGACTAAATAATAAACCTCTACGTTCCGTCCGCATTATTATAAAATTAGTCAGTGGCTTATAAGTAATCAGCAGACAAAAAATTAAAGAAATGCTGCCATAATAGAATGATTTTAATTAGTTTATTTGAAGTTTTGGGTTAGTCAAACTATTTCGTTTGTGCAATCTTAACTAATTGCATACACAATATGTAGGTAAACTATAATTATGTATATTGAAAAAAATATTGTCCGAAATAATACATAATATGTAAGGCATACAAATGCGTTCATTTGCTAAAAATATCTCTTCCAGACAATCTTTATTAAATGGAAATAACATGGAAATGGGGAGGTGTAAATATAATAAATATAAGTAAAAGATAAAAATATATAAAATTAATTATATTATATTACTTACTTTACATACTACATACCGTTATATACAAAAACTTTAATAAAAATATTCATAGTATAGATATAACATTCACATATATAAATACAAATACATACATAACACGTATACAAATATAACTACTATATGTACGTAGTTTTACATATATGTACATACGTATGTAACTATTTCTAATACATTTTTTTTGTAATTTTGCACGTAAGCCGCAATTTATTTTCATTTTTTTATTTATTTTAATGTATACTTGAAAAAATATTTAATACTCAATGGTAACTTTATAACATCACTATGATATGATTCAGTGACAAACGAGCAGACAGACCACCTGATGGAAAGCAGTACCTGTCGCCCATAACACCTACAGTTCATGCACTTAGGTTCAAATTATTCTCATTTTACAAAATACTAGCGACTCACCCTCGCTCCGCTCAGGTTCGTCCCTAGTTACGTTTTAACGTTTAGTATAGATTTCTCAGAGACGAGACATTTTCCCGCAGTAAAAGGTATCCTATACGTTGACCAGAATAACTAGCTGTCAACAGATCAAATTTTATTTACATACTAGCAGAACCCGCGCCTTCGCTCGCGTTCAAACTACGAAAAAAAAACTTTTTCGCAATACATACTTTATTACTTGCAAAATTAAGTTCGTGTAAGTTTTATTATTTTTTAAAGATATATGCGAAACAAATAAAATTTTAACGTTCGTAACTCAAAATATCCGGAACTTTAAAAGTGGTAAGCGTATTTTCTGTAAATAAATTTACACTTTAGGTGCATTAGTAATTTAGCAAGCTCCACTACATGTGTTTTTTGCACATTTTTTTACTCCATTTTTCCAAAGTTAGAGAAAGAGAGTTCAATGATAAAATCGCATACAATATTTACGACTTTAGAATCATGTAACATGGCTAATATGGGTTTTTTTAACTAACGTGCTAATAGACTAACATCTACTTTATTTTTAAAGACCCAATGCTATGTACACCTGAAGCTTATAGTCTCCCTCCTTCGCCTTCTTTTTTTAGTTTCACTTATGCAAAGTGCTATTCTTGTTTTGCTGTAGCTTTTTGCCCGCGGCTACGCTCGCGTGGACTAAAAAATTTGCTTAGTTTTAATTTCCAAATTTATATATTGTCATATCGAATTTTTAATAGTCTAGTGTAAAACTCTAGATTCACTTGACTTAGTCTACGCTAAAAAAACCAATTGGGTTCTGCTAAAATGTCCTTGTGAGAAGCTATCATCTCTTAAGTCTACGCCTGCTACTTTTAACGACTGGCCCTGAGATATATTAATGGTTATTCAAAGCAAACTTTAAGAAGGAATTACAATGGATTAAATTCAAAGGCGTATTCAGAAGTTATAAGTGGTATTCGAGATATGAATTCTGATTCCCCCCGAGCACATCCCGCAAACACAGTGACCACTATAATGTTTAATGAATTACTCACAGTCTTATCCCGTTACATAGCTTAGGCGACTTTTTAATTGTAATTGTGCCAAGCTTCAGAAGAAGGATATAGATAGCAGGTTACTCTCTAGCTAGGTTCTCTTTTTCGCGCTCTAGGTCTGTTATAGTTATCGCTGCTGTGGCCAGTCGAAAAGTTATACATAATTTTCCTTTGGATTCAGAGTAATTTCCGATCTCTAGTTTATATCCCACACAGTAAGTGTGTGAACTTGAGCTATGTTTCTCTATTTAAATATATTCAACAACTCAAAGTTCAACGTCTAGTTTTACCCACTTAGGGGATGAATTTAAAAAAAAAAAAGTTTAATTGTATTAAAGAGCATTTATACCAAGTTTCAAGTAATTCTGATCATAAAAAAATGTTACCTCATATAAACAGCATAACCCCCGTTTACCCTTTTAAGGGATGGATTTCGAAAAAATTAATATTTATATTATTTTAGTTTTCATTTTTAACCGACTTCCAAAAAAAGGTGGAGGTTCTCAATTCGACCGTATATATATTTTATTTTTTTATATTTGTTCGGGCATTTTTTCGTCGTTTATGAACCGATTTTGATAATTCTTTTTTTGTTGGAAAGGAGATATCCCAAGAGTAGTACCATAATAAGGAAACCAGGATCTGATGATGGGATCCCAGAGAAATCGAGGGGAACTTTCGAAAATTGTAGCGGCGACTAGTGCGTTTGTTAAAATTTTCATTAGGTATTTTAAAGCACTACTATTTAAGGCCAGGCTGTCCGGGCGAAGTAGGCATTTAACGCTACCACCCCTCCCGCAAAGCGAGCTGTGCGCTCACGTCGCCGGCGTGAACTCATAACTACAGGTCAAGCGTCACAGAGTACGCAAGCGCGTCTATAAGCAGTAGGCCAACTTATCAATTTGATTTTAATATTATTAAAATTTAAAATACGGGAATTGATCCGATAACATTTTATTTTATTATAATACGTATATATTTAGTAATCGCGAAAAGCTAAGACATTTATTCCTATGCAATAAATGAATTTGAGTAGATATTGAACATGTTAATTATATTTTATTCAAGTATTTATATATTCATAATATATAAATACATATTTAGGAATTTTATCAGGAAATTACTTATGTTTTTGTTAGTTTGATGTTTAAAAATTTACAAATTAGTATGTAATTTTTGTTGTAGTATTGAATAAATAATAATCAAAAGCAATCGAAGGATTATGATTATGAACCACTTATTTCACAATGCATAACACGTATGAGTTGGCGTAGCGGTAAAAGCTGGGTCTAATAACTCTAAGGTCGTAGGTTCAATTCCCCGTGAGTAGTCATTTTTCTTTCTTTTTCTCATTTTTATATAATATCATTCATTTTTCAATTATGCAAAGAAATAAGTATTTTATTTATTTATTATCATTTATCGTTTTTTTTTATTTATTTACTAGCGATTCACCCTCGTTTTAACGTTACGTATAGATTTCTTAGAGATGAGATATTTTCCCACAGTAAAAAATATCCTATGTGTTGACCCGGAATCCGAATAACCAACTATCATCATACCAAATTTCATCAAAATCCCTCCAGTAGTTTTTCCGTGATGCGGTAACAGACAGACAGACAAAAATTCTAATAACTATAGATTCGGTCTCTGTATCGATAATAATGTCTATTTCAATAAGATATTCCAAAAAAATATTTAATGTGCAGATTCGGCTTAGTCACAATTTGTTTATATGTATAGATATGCAAAAGGCATAGAAACGATAAAAAAATGGGATTTTGGACTTTTCAACAAGGGATAGTAATTAAAGCGCATGCGAAAAATCTTTGTATATTAAAATTCAAAATTCAATATATAATTGAGAAAAAGGAAAAAAATGTCTACACACGAGGGGAATCGAATCGAACCTATTTTGGTAATTCTAGTTTAAAAAATATACAATGATGTAAATTCAACCTTAAATGTGTTACTTAAAGTTGTTTTTACTAAGCTATGTATAAAAAGCAAAAAACGTTGATTTTTTACACTATGTCCAAGGAATGAATAATTCGATGAATTAGCGGGGGGGTTGTGCGCGAGCAAAAGCGACATAGGTCCTACCTCGTCAAGGGCCAGCGGCCGACTGAATCATTATCGTCGTTGCACCTTAGTTGCTTGCGAACAAGGTTGAATATCGAATATCCGATCGATCTTATTCTTGCACAGAATTAAAAAACGTAAGTCTCAAATCTAATTTAATTTATTATAAGAATAATAATTGGTCAATTTAAATGTCTTTCGTACAGAAGATAATAAACTATATTTTCCTTCTCTGAGTATATTTTTTGCGTATATAACTGAAGTAGTTTAAGAGTAAAATCCATTAATCTCTAAAAAAGGCATATTTTTAAAAAAATAAAACTATCGAGAAAATTTCATCCAATTGTGTTTCTGTTTCTTCTGATCCATAGAAAAAGGTTTGAAAAATCATACATTTAAATTGTCACATTGATTTAATGTCTGGTATACATAGAATATGAAAGCAAATCAGCGTTAAATTTAGGGAGCCTCCTCTTAACGAAGGTCTGGAGTCGATCTGATGATAGACCTGAAAGATAGTCGAGGGAACTCCTCAACGATTTACAGCAATTACCTGGTGTTTGGGCTTGATTAATTTGTATTGATGATACGTCTACACTAAAAATTGAAAAATAAAAACTTTTTAAAAATTTTTCATTTAGAATAGATATTTAATCAGATTTTATCGAAGTCGGTGCCAGCCAATACAAATCAAAGCACACAAGGTAAATACTATTTTCCGTGCATCAATTACAGAGTTTCATACAAATTTTCATCCCCTATTTGACAGCCTTATGGGATAAATTTCAAAAAAATATAAAATACGTATTTATTTAATTGTATTGAAGACCATTAAATACCAAGTTTTAAGTTATTCTGATCATAAATAATTTTTTGCCCATATATCTATATAACTTTATCACCCCCTTTTAGCCTTTTAAGGAATTAATTTTGAAAAAAAATCGTATACATATATTTCTTATTTTTCATCTTAAAGCTAAATATCACTTTTCGTGCATTTTGCGTTACTATTTATTACGGTATTTTACCCCCTTAGGTGATGACTTTGGAAAAATCCTTTCTTAGCGGTTGCTTAGAATGTATAAGGAATATGTCTTCAAAATTTCACGTTTCTACGACCAGCGGTTTAGGCTGTGCGTTGATCGATCAGTCAGTCAGGACAAAGCATTTTATGTATTTATAGATTTTCCATGATGCGGTCACAGACAGACAGACATACAGAGGAAAATTCTTAAAAACTATAGATTCGGCCTCTGTATCGATAATAATGTCTATTTCAATGATGTTTTCCAAAAAATATGGTAATTGATAATTCCATATTAATATTACAATTACGTTTCACAAAAAATAGCTTAAATTTGATTCATCAATATTCTAAAAATTCCTCCTGGCTGAAAAGATATTCAACAAAAACAGTGTTTTATGATATCTCCTATGAAATTAGGTCTTACGATTTTAGAGTTATTGCTTGCGAGCATGTTATTATTCTTTATAATACGTATCAACTTGTAACTTAACACAAATATTTATATCTGGGTCGTTCTTCTTTTCTTGCGACAACTATGTGTCCCTCATCTCATTTTGTGTCATATTAGAGTATAGATTATTATATATTCATTGTTTGAATCTACATCCTCATCGCTTTATACATTTTAATACTAAATAATCTTTAACTTTCTGTAACCAATATTTTTTTTGCATGTGTTTATTTTTCATTAAATACCGTGACAGAGTGTCTGAAAAGAAACCACTCTGTTACAGTGTTTTCTCGAAAATAGCCACAAAACAAACAACATTACGGGCATGAAAACAAAGAATAAATGATCCAAATGAAAATTAAATGCATTTGCAAAAAATATCTAATTTTGAAATAAAAATATTGTTACTTGAAAAACTCGAAATACTGAGAAACACCAATTCATTGTCGCAAGAAAAGAAGAACGACCCATCTACACTTAAGCTTACCAAGTTACCATGTGGAATCAAAACAGTTCCTTAAGTGCGAAAACGCGTAATTATCTCATTTTTGATTATTGCCATAGTTCCAGATAGAACGAGACACTTGAGGCGACCATAATGATGATGTTTTTTTGGAAAGTATTTCTCTATTCGTACATGCCAGTTTCAGAATAGCTAATCCCAGATAGCAAAAAATGCTTAAAGCCTTTTAAAATGATTATAATACAATTATTATAATCTCTCAATCTCAATAGATTGAAAATAAATGTCTTTTTGTTAATCACACCCCTAAAATATGACGAAAGCTACCACTAGAATAGTAATTAACATTAGAGAGACTTGATATCTTCAAGTTTACGAGTAAAACTTTCAATATAAACTAGAAACATGCTGTCCCTGAAAGTCGACCTCATGTTGCTGATGGAATAATTAATACTATGAAATAAACTCTGAAATCGACAATGTCTGAAAAGGCAGAATTTTTATTCTGAGCTAATTTGAGTCATGTTGAAATTACCTATAAAAGTAATATTGTTGTCATCCCCAAACAGGGCCCGAAAATTGGCATCAATAACTTTTTAAAATGATTCCAAAATGGTAGGAGTTAGTTAAAACCATCTGAAATAAAAGTTGTAGAGCATTAAATACGTAGAAATTTTTCTTACACTTTTTTTGTTATTTTATAGTAAAATTATGAAATTATAATGATACTCAACGTAAGCAATTTCAAGAAAATAACTTGAGGAGTCATCTGTATAAATTAAGTATGTTGTCAGCCCTTGTTAACATCCCATTGCTGGGCACCGGCCTCCCTTCAATACTAGGTGGATCAGGCCATAGTCCACTACGCTGGCTAAGTGCGGATTGGCAGACTTCACATGCTTTTCGAAAACTTGCTAGGTTCTCTCAGACATACAGATTTTCTCACGATTTCCTTCACCGTAAAATAAGTGGTAACTATGTTAGAAATTATTCGCACATGCAAATATCAGAGGTGCGAGACCGGGATTTGAACCCGCATTACTCGTTTTCCCAAGCAAGCGCATTACCACTGGGCTACCACTCTTTGAATGCCCAGTATTTTTTCCAGCTCATATTTATTCAGCGTTCTACCTCTGCTTCTTCATTTCTGTCTTCAAATGATATTTGTTTTCCTAAATATATGTATTTATTTATGTATTCAAGTGTCTTTCCTTCTAGTTTTATTGTATTTGTGTACCTGTTTGTCATAAGTTTTGTTTTATCTTTCGGAGTGTCTATTCGTCCTTTCTAAAATATACAAATTATAAGGAAGGACGAATAGACTAATAAATAAGTATTTTGAATAAGTAGCTCGGCTCAGCTCGGTAGGTTAAGGTTATTTATTTATTTTTTGCATACAGAATCTCCTGCACAAAAATATGTTTTCACTCTAGAACTTATAAATCGTTGGGATTTTAAAGAGTAAGTTTCCAGCTCGGTAGGTTAAGATTATTTTTTTTTTTTTTTTGCATATAGAAACTCTTGCATCTTAAACTCACGTTTTATATATAAAATTCTTCAACTTAAATATCATTACGATTTATAAAAACAAGTTTTCAGCTCGATAGATTAAGGTTTTTTTTTTTTGCAACAGCCTACTTTATTTATTATTCGTCCTTTTAAATAAAACTATCTACGATTTTTGGTTTCCGACGCGACCTTTCGAATGCTTTACAGCAATCATAGTCAGGAAATAGACTAAGGTTTTAGACGTCTTAAAGGCGTTATATACTTGTTACAGACAGTTCCTACCCACAATTTTACAAAATGATTTCAAAAATTCAAAAATGGTACCAAAGCACCTTTCAATCTTTGTTGGTTTTAATTCTAAACTTTTTTTTTTAGTAAGTATTATAATTAAATATAGCAATATTATTTATTTAATTTAAGCTGTTATCACTAGTTTACACGATTTTTATACCTCAGCTAAAAGTTGGTAATTATTATTTATTTTAGAATAGGCTATCCAGATAAAATAATTAGAAAATTCTATCATATCTGGTTATAGGAATGTTTATTTAATAAAAAAATTATATCAACAACACAAAAATACTAAAAATGGCTAATTTTCGTCTTCTTTCTCTAGTACTGTGGATCAGTTCTCTTAAAATGGACTAATAGCTAATGGACTGATAGATGAAAACATGCTAGAGGATTGCTCTTCTAGCATTTTTTCATTCCAAAATTCCTCTTTAAATCTAGGTAAAAATGTTCCTGATCTTCATCACACATACTTCTTAAATTTTAGGCAAACAGCTTAAATGCGAATGCAGGAAATGAATCTCTAATGACATGTTCACTCCCATTTGTAGAAATTTTTTTAGTAAATCAGCAACGTTATATTTTTACAACCAGTTCACCCTCGCTTCACTCGGGTTAGCCTCTAGACAAACAAAAACAAATCTAATCCACGGGAACCGTACATTTTTCCGGGTTAAAAAGTAGCCTTTTTGTTATTCTGATGTATGAACTGTATTATTGTAAAGTTTCATAAAATCCAATCAACAGGTTTTGTGTACTAAGATGTATAAGGTACTATAATTTTTTAACTATCCCACGGGAAGTCTTCAATTTTCCGGGATGAAAAGTATTTAAAGTTGATTGGGGATATAAGGTACCACCACATGTTTTTCTATGTACATAGATTCGAACTCTACAGTTTATACGTATATATTATTGACCAAAAATTCTTAAACGACCAACGAAAAAATTTTGAACGAATTTCAAGCAGCATTTTTAGTTAGAGTTAGGGGAGTTTTAAACTGTACTTTTTTTATAATTTCTAGGATGTGATGATCTATGAACTATCAAATTATTCCTTCTTTTAGTTTTACTATTGTAATAATGAAAAGAATATTTGATCCTTTAAATGTAAAACTGGATTAGTAGCAGACGGATACTCGCAATATTTATTATGTTATAACCCTATGTCTTCGTTGCGTATAGTATTATGTGATCTGTGATAATAGTAAGAGTCACTTCCGTGATCACTTGGTTCTCTCCAAGATATTGGTGAACAAGTGGAAGGTGTAAATTCTCTCCTGATGAGCATTGTAGCAAAACGGTTATAAAGCTTTCACAAAATACATTAGGAACTTAAAGTTCTCGAACATATAGTCCATCATCAATGATATCTACACTTGAATAATAATAATATCCTATCTCCTTTCCAGTTCGACTTCTTAGCCGTAAGACATTCTTTGCTATCGATACTTTAAGAAGGTGGAAAACCCTGCGGCTGATTAAAATTAAAATTTCTTTAGCTTCCTCCCTTCTATTACCGATACTTGATTATACTGACTCCTGCTACTTAGATCTATCTCAGCAATTACTCAATAAGCTTTAGCGTCTTCAAAATCTTATAATAAGATTTGTTTTTGGACTAAAAAAGAATGATCACATGACACAGTATCGGACACAATTGAAATGACTAAGTGTACACAATATACGGTGCCTTATACTCACTTTCTCTTCTATACACTGTCCTCTTACATCTTGACACTCCCACCTACTTCAAAGAACGCTTTACGTTCCTAGGGGCTAGTTCCCAGCTCGCTCATCAACTTCGCTCCCGCAGTGAAAGGTTGCTCGAAATCCCAATAAGTTATTACAAATCTTATACTGAGTCTTTCACCAAACAGTAAAACTTTGGAATGAACTTCAAATTGAAATTAGATTGTCAAAGACGGTAAGCATATTTAAAAAACGTCCTATCTATCACATTAGGGTTATTCTATCATTAGTGCCGTACTATGTAATTTGTTTACACATAGACATTATACTATTATGTATATGTATGTTTATATAGGTAAATATAATAAAAATATATATGGTAAAATTAGTATTTTATATATGTAATTTTTTTATGTATGTTTATTTATATTAAGTTTTTATGACTTGCACTTTATGCACCTTTCCGCTCTTCTCACTTATTTTCTTGTATGCTTTACTATCGGTCGACTGTAAGATATCACTTTTAGTGATAAGGCCGCCTTTACACATCTCTTTAGTTGTATTTTCTTAATGTACCATTTTCGTGTGCAATAAAGTGTTATAAAAAAAATACACACAATTTGTTAAATAAATATTTAATGTACAATTTTGATTTCGGTACAATTTTATTATATTTACTTAAATTTATAAATAGATAACAATATATGTTGCTAATTTTATTTTAACTTAATAATTATATAATAATACATATACTTAATAACTATATAATTATATATAATTGAATTTAAGTTATATATATTATTTTTTCACAATACAAAAAGGATTTACACTAAAAATTAATACCCAGACAGAAATACAGCGTATAGAGCAAAAAGAATGAAATCAAACTCATCGTTTATATGTGCGTGCTTCCCGAAAACTATATTCTTAGCATAATGTATGTAAATACAATACTATTTCTGACGTCCATTGCTGTACTCTTTTGCGCGTTCTATTTTTGTATTAGTTTTAGTCTAAATATGAGAGGTACAATTACTCGTGCATTACGGTTTAATGATGGTGTCCTGCTTGTGGTCCTCGCTTTCGTGCCACAGCTTGTATAAGTGAAGGCGAAGCTTTCTTCATGTCGTATGCCCAGCCTATAGCGGCAAACATATCGATCAATAAAGTCGTAATGTTAATGAAATATGCCAGTTCTGCTGCTTTATAATCCCATGGGAAAGTATGATGGTAATTATGCCAACCTTCGCCCATAGCTATAAAAGATACCTTCCAATTTTCCACTGGAGTTATTTTTCTGTAAGAGATATACGAGTATATATAGTTGTTACACGTTTTAAACCACAATTTACCATAATACAATACGCAGTGTACACGTAAATCATATGTGCTAATTTAAAATTCATGAAAAGTATTTAAAAGTGACTTTTAAAGTGAACTTCTACTCTAAATTGAACCATATATAATTAAAATTTCATTATATAGAACACTATATAAAAATAACATATAAGTGTTTTTAATGTAAAGAAACAATAACAAATATGTGTTGAGGAACTTAAAAACTTAAGCGCAGTGTGTTTTGATAGAAGTTTGTAGATAAGATAGAAGATGTAATAAGATAGAAATAGTGTAGATAGTTTTAGGCGCGGCGTTAGTGTATAGTAAGATAACGCTTTTGCTTTAAACAAAGTATTTTGTTATATACCTGTCGCTTCCTTATTTATTAAAATGGATTGTAAATATTGCTCGGAGGTTTTGAAAGGGGATGATTGCATTAAATGTGTTTCATGTAATGGAACATCTCACTTCCAATGCGTGAGATTATTTGAAACAGACTTCAAAAGAATGTAACCAATGAATAAAGCCAAATGGAAGTGTCCTACTTGTAAAATTTTTAACAAAAGTAGCAATAGTCAGTAACTTTTTACTATTGACGCAAAACCTTTATTATTACTCTTCGATGAACGATTCAATAATCTTAATACGACGATTGAATCCTTTAAAACATTTATTACTGAAGAATTTAGAAAAGTAACTGAGACAGTTAAACAGTGGTCTGAGAAAATTACTAATATGGAGAGTCATTAAATCAAATTCAAAGAATTAATGATTTCGACTTAGAAATATCTAAAATTGCGCATTTAGAATCAGAATTAAATGGATTAAAGATTTAATGAAGTAAAGGAAAATCATAGTTAAAATGAGCAGTGGGTTCGCCGTTCAAACATACAAATTAACGGTGTCCCCAAAAAAAAGGTGAAAATCTCATACAACTAATAAAAATATTAGCCGAAAAAATTAACTTCCCCTTATCACCGGATACTGACATAGATTTTGTAAGTAGAATCGCCACCAAAAACATTGAAGACAACAAAAATTGCAGGCATGTTACGCAATCCTAATTAATTCATGGGAACTACCTCGCGTTGACCACCAACATCGCATTCCTTTCGTATGAACTTTTATTGTTAAAGACTTTGTTTCGCAACTCTAATGCATGGGAACCACCTCGCGAGTCGCGTCGACCACCAATATCGCATTCTTTTGGTATTTCAACATAACTCTCGTGAAGTGACAGTGTTGTAACATCCGAGTGCACCTTATTGTTAAAAACTTTTCTTCATTCATTGCATTAGTCCCACTTCGACAGTGTAATCACTTTAGGATAATTAGTTTGTAAAATTACTTAGTATTAAAGTATTTTATAAGTAAGGTTTTCATTTCATTTGCATCCTCTGACTGTGACTTCTATAATTGGCATGTTATAAAAAAGATGATAAATAATAGAATATTTGTATTATTTTAGTTTTCATTTTATAGGTAAATACTATTTTCCATGCATCAATTACAGAGTTTCATACAAACTTTCATCCCCAATTTGACAGTCTTATGGGATGAATTTCAAAAATGCTAAAATATATATATGTTTAATTGTATTGAAGAGTATTAATACCAAGTTTTAAGTAATTCTTATCATAAATAATTGTTTGCTCATATAAACTTTATCACTTCCTTTTACCCTTTTAAGGGATGAATTTCGAAAAAAATCTTATATATTATATATTTCTTTTTTTTATCTTAAAGCTAAATACAACTTTCGTGCATTTCGCGTAAAGACTGACAGAGCTCCATACAAACTTTTATTCCCTATTTTACCCACTTAGGGGATGAATTTCGAAAAATTCTTTCTTAGCGGATGCCTACATTGTATAAGAAATACAACCTCCAAATTTCACGCTTCTACGACCAGCGTAAACGTTTTTAATTAATCAGTTGCAATAATGTTTCATTTTATAGGTATAGATAAAAATAATATATGTACTTAAAAAAACAATACTCACGTATCATATGGCTTATTTCCCCAAATATGAGCAAAACTATTGACTGACCAAGTCATATTTACAAGTATCACATATCGAGCTGCTGTAGTCAATACTGATGCCATCGGTGACTCGCCCCAAAAGTATATTGGTATCACAGTTGGTATTATAATACATAGCAATATTTTCATCAATGCGAAATATCTGAAACCGTTGAAAATTGGATCATAATGAAATTGATAAAATGCGGCTCGGGCTCGCGCGACTAAAGGATTAGTAGGTAGCCTATGAGAATTGTAGTTAGGCTTTTCTTTACCTTTTAACTTATTTCTTACAAATTCTAGGAAAATCGTAATATGTTATAGAAAAACACTAAAACAGCAATACATTTGAATGATCTTATGTTTCCTATTTTATATAAGAAATACGGAACCGTAGTACCTAACCTGTTGTTAATTATTAATATTATTTTGTACCTATAGTATTTTCAATATTGGTATTAAAACATACTAAGAAAAACCTCAATATGATTACGTGATGCTTATGAAAAAAAAACTTCTAAACTTATCAAATGGAGTATCAAAATGAAGGCTTTTAATAGGCTGTACGGGATTTCGGCAGTATTTAGAGGAGTAAAATAAAAAACGTGTTCTTGATGCACATACAAAGATTCATTATTTTATTACAAAAAAAAACCTAAGAGGTGGGATAGGTACACCACAAATTTTTTGCAACACGCAATTTTGCCTTAATATTTATTCAGGCGCTTTGCATGAACATATCCCCGGGCGTTGAAAGCCTCTCTTTCAATCAGAATCTTCTCCCTCAAAGTATTCAGATAAAGGGCAAATCTTGCTGAACGATCTGCGAAGGATACCATTAGAAGTTCTAACATCCACAAGTCGAACGATCCCATCTAGACCGGGATGCACAGCAATAATTCGATCCATCTTCCATTTTAAGGGGGGGTAAGTTATCTTCCTTCAAAAGTACCAGGGAGTTAAGTTTTAGAGAACCTTTGCATGACCTCTATTTTGTTCTCACCTGCAGCTCTGAGATATATTCCTTAATCCGTCTGGTCCAAAAATTTTGTTTCAGCTGTTCAATGCGTTGAAAATGAGTTAAGCAATTTATGGAACAGTCTTGAAAATTGAGTGATGGCAACGAAATTATGGGACGACCGATTAAAAAATGTCCAGATGTTAATGGCATTAAGTCTTCAGAGTTAGATGAAATAGGCGTCAGCTGTCTGGAGTTTAAAATGGCCTCAATTTGTATTAAAGTTGTATATAATTCTTCAAAAGTAAGATTACAAAGGCCCAACACTCTAACTAATTGATGCTTGGTTGACTTGACACCAGCCTCGGCAAGACCAGCAAAATGAGGAGAGTAAGCCGGAATAAAATGGAACCTAATGCCTTTATTTGCTATTTCCTCGGTAACTGGATCACATAAATAAATATGTTAAATTAAAAAAAAAAAAAAACAATTTTTCAGTACAAATCGACAATTTCATACTTTAAGCCCTATTATATATTATTATGTATTCGGAGACATACAACTCAGTTTTGCTACGTGTATACTATATACTTATACCTATGTTTCTTCGTCAGCTTGTTTCCATCGTTTACGCAGTGTGATTTTTTTGAAATGTTTTATAAATTTTTGAGGTAGCACAATTGTATTCTAAATAACTTACGAGAGTATACTCAAACATAAAAAATATATAAATACATATAATTATGATAAATATAAATAAATATGACTTAAAGAAATTATGATAGATTATCTACCTCGTATGAAACTGGACAACCGGGTCGTTCAATATATCGCTCATATCAATTTTCTTTCCTTCGCTGATGACATGAGGATGCTTCTTCATCATAAGCCAACCGACGTGCGCAAAGAAAAATCCCCGATATGCATCGTGGGGGTCCGCTGTTGTCTCTGACAACTTGTGGTGAACACGGTGGTCACGTACCCAGTTCATTATGTTATTCTGTATCACAAATAAAGGCTAATTATGTTTACGTTGTAATAATACTAAATACATAAATTTGATGAATTGCAATAACACGTGTGTAGATAATGAATTTACCTTATATATTTACACGTAATTTTATTAGATACATATAAATCAGATCATAAAATAGATGAAACATAGAACTAAAAAAGAGTAAAGGTTGTTACTGTTACAACCTCAATTGCACTATATTACCAATAATAACCGAGGCGTTATGAAAAGTTAAATATTTACATATCAATTACCTGTCCAGATATTGCAAATCCAATCATAAGTATTATTTTAAGTGGCAATTTAGCTTTATATGAACGATGCGTCCAGTAACGATGAACCCCACCAGTCACACCAAAGCCCCCATAAAATCCAATAAACGACGCTGTAATATAATAATACAAGTTCAGTATTAGGTTTTAATACTCGCTTAATTGCTAGTCCAAATGCTGTTATTTTATATTTTTTATAAGATTTATAATTTTTCTTCAAGCATTAACGCTTTCAAGATACATCACTTTATATAATTCTAGAGATTTCTTAGACTATTATTTGTAATAAATTAACAGCATAAGAAAACTATTGCATATATCTCAACAATAAAAAATAAATTTAAAAATTTAAAAATTTAGTAGGAAAAACCCTTAAAAAGTAAAAAATAAATGTCCTTTATCACTCGTTAGTAGAAACCATATAAACAAATGTTTATCGAAATATGAATTGAAAAATAATAAACAAGCTGTCTCTAAACATTATATTTTCTGTTGAAACTTAACATTCTTTTTCAGTATTCCGAAATATACCTAGATTTTGTTGTAGTGATTTGAAGTCGCGGCGGGGTATCGCTAGTTCAGATTTCAGAATCGATATTGCTGCTTGTCCACATACATGAACAGCAGAGGAGCTCATGAGCGCCTCTGAGAACGCAATTACTAATTACGCGTATACTCGATCAATTTGACAACAGATATGCCGCCGTTGCGATAGAAGAAGAATCGATATTTAAAGTTTGTTACATAGTGATAAACTGGCTTTCAGTCACTCAAAAAAAAACTGACACAAAAAATAAATGTTCTTTTTGTTTGGTGCAACTTTAAATCTGTAAATCTCATAAATACGTAAGTAACTTTAAAATCGTATTTTTTTTCATTAAGCTTACATTACACTTACATAATTAAGTTTAATGATGATAATCTATGCAAAGGACTGAAAATCGCTTATTAACAAGTTACAAACAGTGATGTTTTTAAATTTCGTTTAACTCTATTTATTAGGCTAAGTATTAGGCATATAACTTTTTGATTTTCTCTTAGATAATAAAGGAATCTGTTGCTATGCGAACAAACATATAAAAAGACGCGGATAACAACATTGTTTAATACTAATTAGAGATTTATTTTTATAAACAGTAATATTTTTTTATAAAATTAATATTAATTTATATAATGACATATGTATATTATTACCGAACAAAAAAGTTTTCCACATGGGAAATCCAACGGTTAAAAGGTAATAAATGGGGCCTAAGACCGTTAACATATGAAATAAGGTTAACACAAGAACCATCGTCCAACGAATAGGTGTGACAAAGCCCATTTGTTTCTCCCATCTTCTCAAGGGAGCAAGAAATTTTGGATCTGTTTTAGACAGTGCTTGATAGTAATAATCAACATTCTTTTGTGGTTCACTTTTACATTCCATATTTGTACTTCCCTCAACACTGAATTCTTCATTTGATTTCTTGTAGATTACTTCAACAGATGACGGTGACATTCTAAAAGTAACATATAAATATTAATTGTTTATTTAAATATTGGTGGGTATGATGCGAACTAAGTTCATAATAGCATTCAAAATAAATATTTGGCTTTTCTAGAGGCATTATGGTATAATTTTGTGACTCCTTATCAAGGTCTGCCCATCTTTTTGTCGATGTGATGTTGTGATTTGACGTATTCAAATGAAAATTTTATAAAACTTCGCTTTTATAAAGCTTCGCTCCGGGTTCATCACTAGACAAAAACAAAACTACCCTACGGGAACCGTACATTTTTCTGGGATAACATATAGCCTATAACCTTCCTCAGTTAAAGGGCTATCTAATGCAAAAAGAATTTTTCAAATCGAATTAGTAGCTCTTGAGATTCAACCAAACGCTTTAACGATATTCTTAACAAACAATTACTTATAGCTGTAATGTGTAATTTTTAAATTCTTTTTCTCCAGATTTCAAAATAATAAAAAATAAATAAAATTAAACATATTTAATAGACTTTTTATAGCAATTTAATTTACCTTTGCGGCAAATACTTGGCACTAAATAAGAATAAGTAAAATTGTTTTACACTATATGAAATGCAGTAAATCATAACAAAAACTAATCTTCCTGATTGTAACTTTTAATTTTAAAAGAAATAACGCTGTCACGATTCATCGGGTAATTGTTGATATATTTAAGAACACAGATTTCTTCACGACATTGGGGAAGTAAACTGTGCCCAATTGGCACACCTAAGTCACAAGACAAAATCTATACAGATAAATAATATTGAAATGTCTGTTTGTAATGACAAAATAACAGCTTTATACTAAATGCATATATACGGTACTTATAAGAAAAACACAATTTTTTAATTTTCATCTATCTGTCTGCTTGTTTCAGCTAATCTCCGAAACGGCTGAACTAATTTTAACGGGACTTTCACTGGCAAATAGCTGATATTATAAGGAGTAACTTAGGCTACTTTTATTTTAGAAAAACAATTAGGGTTTCGCTCAAAAAAATTAAAACGTACCTAGGGACGTTTTTTACGGGATGTTTTTTAATTTCTATTGCTTCCCGAATCATTCTAGGGCAATTCATTCGGGAAGCCATAGAAATTAAAAAACATCCAAATTTCAATAGGTAAGATGCTGGGTACTACCGTCGTCGTGGGATCCTGTTATTGATATTATAAAATCTAATAATAAATCTAAACACAACAGACAGTTAGAGGTAGTAAGTTCTTACTGTGTAGATCAAAATTAATTTTAATTTACTAAAGTACATATAGATCAATAATGTAGCTTAAATTATTAATATTTTATTTTTCTTTATACTTTAAATATAATAATAGCAACACTAAAAATATAGATTACTAAACAATAAAGTTTTCTAAAAAATTGTAATAATAATAATAGCTAGAAATTATGTAAATAATATTTCATATTTCAAGTATAAAATAATTAAAATTATAAAATGTTTGAATTAAAATTAACAAATATTGTAAGGTACTTTGGTGCCAATTTTCAAAATTTGAATTCATTTTTGTTATTTGTAGGTAGGCTGTCTGTAACAACTTTATTATGCCTTTGAGACATCTAACACCTTAGTCTCTCCCGTGACCATGATTGCTGTAAAGCAATCGAAACGTCGGAAACCAAAAATCAAAATATATACGCGAAAAAAATCCGAAAAGATAGATTTATTTACATGCCCAATATTCGCGTAAATCTAAGAAAATATTAAGAATAGGTATTGCGAGTGTACCTTAAGAGATAGACATATATTGTTGCACATTTTTCTGTTGGCCTTTTCGAGACATACAATTTTTTAGTACATTATTTTGATGTATGTCTTAAGGTTTAGCCAACAGAAGGTTTCTAAGGAGGTCTCGATAAAACCAGTTATTGTCATTTCCCGTGGGAAAGAAAGATTTTCATGAAGGAAAAGGTATTCTAAATGTTGAGCCGAGTAATAAGTTATCATTTCACCAAATTTCGTTGAAATCGGTTCATTACTTAAATACTTCAATACTTAATAAAGCTTATTACTGTTAAAACAATGTATTAATAACCATTATAATTTCAAGACGAGGAAAATAAGAACACAGTAAAATAATGTAATAAGTTTTAATTTATCACTCTTTTACTTTATAAGTTTCATAATGTTACTTCAATTTTCATATTTCCATGTAATATAACAAAATTCAATGTAATTTATATGATCACTTCATGTTACTACTATTTAACTAATCACAGGAAAGCTCTTTATTTTTTACTTTTTACACATAAGTTCAACACTATTTTGATCAATAAGTTTGCCAACATAAATTTAAATTAACAACTAATACTTATCTTGTCTGTCGTAATGAACGTCTCCTACAAAACTGCCCCCTCGAACGGTTATCTTATGCCTTTTATATCAATCAGCCGGAAGTTGCATTTTAATTTGAATTTTATAAAATCATACTAAAAATCAGTTAAGTATCCATAATTTATAATTTAATTTTATTAAATAACACAACAGTATTTCAAAATTTTTAAATGCAATAATATAACTTGAAAATTATTAATGTTATACTATTTGATTCATTTTTTAAGAATTTATTTTTAAGCATGTAATTACAAAATTAGTAACTCGAAAATAAGTTTAATTTTAAGATATTAACTTTTAAATTATTATATTTTAACATCAATATATTTTAAAAGCAAAATCAATAGACATTCCATATTAATTTAAAAGTAGTCAAATTATCTCTCATTAATTATATAAAATCAATGACTTTTAATTAAAATATTCTTATTCATGATTCCTAATTATGTATAATATTTTATTATGTACAATCTTACGACTCCGTGTAAGTCAGTTTATCATTACATTATTTTACTGTGTTCTTATTTTCCTCGTCTTGAAATTATGATGGTTATTAATACATTGTTTTAACAATTTTAAATCTTAGTTCATTACAAAAACTACGAAAATTTCAAATGAGATATTTTGTTACCGTACTTTGTACAAATATAAATATTAAAAAAGTATGTGTGTACTTATGTACGCACGTAAAGTTATACTTCTTTGGTATAACAAAACAAAAATGACTCCGAAAGTTGTATCTTGCGTGCCAATACTATAGTACATTTGAAGAAACGACGATAAAATAATAAAACAACGATATTATATACAATTGAAACAAGTTTAATCTATACTAATATTATAAAGAAAAAGAGTTTTTTTTGTTTGTTTGTTTGTACCGAATAAACTCTAAAACTACTAGATCGATTTAGATTTTTGGTAAGAAGATAGTTTGAGACTCTGGAAAGGACATAGGGTAGTTTTTATCCGGGAAATCATCCTTTAAGAGGGTGAAAATGGAGATGAAAGTTTTAAGACAAAAAAAAATTAAGACACTAATTGGTAGCTAAGATCTTTACAAAACTTACAAAATCTACAAAAGATTTCTATAATAAAATGGAAGACAGAAAATGAGAATATCGTCTACAAAATAGCTCGCCAACATCACACACCTACTCGCGATATTAAATCTAACAAATGTATTAATCCTTACAAGCCGCCCACTGAAAGGCCTACGAAATATCTAAGCTGAGGTGCGAAGACCATATTCAAAATAACGTATCACAAAGCCCCGACCGACCGATCTGGCCCAGATCAGATACCTGCAGATATATGGAAGAAATTGAAAGAAACTGCACTACTTTGTCTCACCAAACTCTTTAATTGAACAAAAAGGGGATATTACCCAATGCGGTAACTACAGAGGGATAAAGCTCACGTCAAATACACTAAAACTGTTTGAAAGACTTATGGTTTCGCGAATCTTTGTTCGGCATTACTCCAGAATAGTTGAAAATTTCTAATATTTCAAACTTGGCAAATCAACAATATCGATGTCATAGAGACTATAAGAGTTCTGATGGTAAGTTAACGTTCGAACAAAGAAAATCTATACCTCTCATTCTCTACCTATTTATTGACTTAAAAAAGGCCTTTGAAATATTACCAGAATATCCAGCAATAGTCCAAAATATCTAAAAGGAAACCAAAACGCGCATTATAAGTCCCACTGGTCTCAGTGACTCTTTACACGTAGAAATAGGGATCCATCAGGAATCAGCATTCAGCAATCACATTAGAATGGCGCAATTAAACCGACAAATTTTTTTTGTGTCTCATATGAAAATATGATAGATTTTCAGGTTTTAAGAGCATCCTTAAAAATCATCGCAAAAAGTTTTTAGAGGTCGCTTAATTTTTTTTTTTAATTTTCAAAATGATCAAAAATTATAATTTTTTTTTTTGTTAATATTTATATTTAGAGGTCGCTCGAAAATACTTTTGGTACACTAATTTTTAAGTTAAAAAAAGTATGATTAATGTTTAGAAATTAAAATACGATTTGAAATTTTTAGAATCGAAATCTTTTTCAATCTAGAAAATGATGAAATAAAGAGAAAAAAAATGATAAAAAAAGTGCTAACTGGACATAGAGTTTGAAGTTCTCTAGTTATTTACATAACACGTGAGTGAAATAAAATAAAATTGAATATATCTTATTATTATCATTTTGGAAATAAATATCAACATTTAATAAAAACAATTAATTACATACCCAAAAAGACGAATAAAAGTTTATATAAATTTGAAACGTAGGTTTAACACGTTACGTATACGTCAACGTGAAGTGGTAACACGCGCCTTATGATTTGATTTTTGACATTTCGTCTTTATAATCCGCGCACACACTAACATATAGACTAATATAAGTAATTGCGAATGTACCTTAGGAGATTGACGTATACTATTGCAAACTTGTGTGTAAAACTTTTTAACACCTACAACTTTCCAGTACATTGTTTTGATATACGTTTTAAGGTTTGGCCAGCATTAGCCATATAAATTTCTAAGGACGACTCAATAGAACCAGTCATCACGTTTTCCCGTGGGAATGAAAAATGTGGCTATAGTAAAAGCTATCCTAAATGTTGATCCGAGTAATAAATTATCACTTCACCAAATTTCGTTGAAATCGGTTCATTACTTTTTGCGTGAAACGCGCACACACAAACAGACATACAGACAAACAGACAAAAAATTTAATAACTATTGTTTTGGGGTCTATATTGTATATACATAATACGTTACAGTCATTCTTTTTTTTATGTCGCTATTTTAAATAGGTTAATCAACGGCACGACACTACGTACAGAAGTTCTAATATCTATGTGTAGCCTAAATGATCACCGAAAGCAGACCTATGTGAAGTTAGAAACTGACTAAACAATAATTAGTTTTTATCAATTCTATTCGATTGTACTATGTTTGTACCGGACTGTACCGCTTTTTAAATCGTTTGTACCTCAAAGGGGTGAGAAATAGGGGGGTTCGAATATATGTATCGTTCACAGCCAACCTAAACATACAACATTTTTGTTGATGCCAACTGGAAGCATATCGTTTGTACCGGATTGTACCGCTTTTTAAATCGTTTATACCTCAAAGGGGTGAGAAATAGGGGGGTTCGAATATATGTATCGTTAGCAGCCAACCTAAAAATACAACATTTTTGTTGATGCCCATTGAAAACATATCTTTTCTAAAGGATTATACGATTTTTCGAACTAAAATATATATATAAACATGTTTATGAATATATGTACGAAATTTTCTTTCTCTAGAAACCAAATTCTCAGCGGTACAAATAGGTACAAACGATGAGAAGGCGAGAACTTATCGTAAAATTCAATTAGCGTGTGAATAATATGATACACACTAAATTCTCCACGGTACAAACGGGTACAAACGACGAGAAGGCGAAAACTTATCGTAAAATTCAATAAGCATGTGTATAATGATGATACACACTATATTCTCCACGGTACAAACGGGTACAAACGATGAGAAGGCAAGAACTTATCGTAGAGTTCAATTAAGATGTTTATAATGATGATACAAACTAAATTCTCCACGGTACAAACGTGTACAAACGATGAGAAGGTGAGAACTTATCGTAAAACTCAATAAGTTCTCTCAGTAACTTCTCGCCTTCTCGTCGTTTGTACCGTGGAGAATTTAGTTTGTATCATCATTATACACATGCTAATTGAACTCTACGATAAGTTCTCGCCTTCTCGTTGTTTGTACCCGTTTGTACCGTGGAGAATTTAGTTTATATCATCATTATAAACATCCTAATTGAACTCTACGATAAGTTCTCGCCTTCTCGTCGGTTGTACCCGTTTGTACCGTGGAGAATTTAGAGTGTATTATCATTATACACATGCTTATTGAATTTTTCGATAAGTTCTCGCCTTCTCGTCGTTTGTACCCGTTTGTATCGTGGAGAATTTAGTTTGTATCATCATTATACACATCCTTATTGAACTCTACGATAAGTTCTCGCCTTTTCGTCGTTTGTACCTGTTTGTACCGTGGAGAATTTAGTGTGTATCATCATTATACACATGCTTATTGAATTTTACGATAAGTTCTCGCCTTCTCGTCGTTTGTACCCGTTTGTACCGTGGAGAATTTAGTATATGTCATCGTTATACACATGCTTATTGAGTTTTACGATAAGTTCTCACGTTCTCATCGTTTGTACCCGTTTGTACCGTGGAGAATTTAGTTTGTATCATCATTATAAACATTCTTATTGAACTCTACGATAAGTTCTCACCTTCTCATCGTTTGTACCCGTTTGTACCGTGGAGAATTTAGTGTGTTGTAATTCATTATACACACCTAATCAAACTTTACGATAAGTTCTCTCCTTCTTATCGTTTGTACCCTTTTGTACCGTGGAGAATATAGTGTGTATCATCATTATACACATGCTTATTAAATTTTACGATAAGTTCTCGCCTTTTCGTCGTTTGTACCCGTTTGTACCGTGGAGAATTTAGTGTGTATCATCATTATTCACATGCTAATTGAATTTTACGATAAGTTCTCGCCTTGTCATCGTTTGTACCTATTTGTACCGCTGAGAATTTGGTTTCTAGAGAAAGAAAATTTCGTACATATATTCATAAACATGTTTATATATATATTTTAGTTCGAAAAATCGTATAATCCTTTAGAAAAGATATGTTTTCAGTGGGCATCAACAAAAATGTTGTATTTTTAGGTTGGCTGCTAACGATACATATATTCGAACCCCCCTATTTCGCACCCCTTTGAGGTACAAACGATTTAAAAAGCGGTACAATCCGGTACAAACGATATGCTTCCAGTTGACATCAACAAAAATGTTGTATGTTTAGGTTGGCTGCTAACGATACATATATTCGAACCCCCCTATTTCTCACCCCTTTGAGGTACAAACGATTTAAAAAGCGGTACAATCCGGTACAAACATAGTACAATCGAATAGAATTGATAAAAACTAATTATTGTTTAGTCAGTTTCTAACTTCACATAGGTCGAAAGCAGAGTGGCTCGGTAAAAAGAATAACTAACCGTAGCCAACCAACCGTTTGGAAGTCAAAACTATGAAGGTATCTATTTTTATTAAATTACATCGATAACGATATACAAATGCTAAAAAAATATAGTTAAAACATACTATGAAGTGGATTGAATTAATAAATACCTAATGTAAATTAGAAGTTAATCAATTTGATGATAGCAAATTTTGAGAAATACATAATAGGTATATTTTGCAAACAATAGAATACATTGTTTTGAGTACGTCAAAGTCTTTTCATAGTGTGTGTTTTAGGTTTTTTTTTATTTATTATTCCATTATTTACAATATTCATTAAATTACGCTTGTTGTTTAAAAATCTTGTTAGTCCATACACGTAACACTGAAAGAAAAAATTGGTAATTGCGAGGCGGACTTGCGAAAGGTTCTGTACAACCACATAGAAATTATTGCCTCATTCAATAATAGAATCAGCTATCTCCAGCGCAGCTTATACTGCTATAGCAGTGTTTCACCCCCGTGCCTCGAAGAGCACGTAAAGCCATCGGTCCTGCGCCTCGACCCTCACCGGTCGTGTCGAGTAGTCGTCCCACCGGAGTATAAGAGTGACAGGAATAGAGAGTGCACTTGTGTCTGCGCGTACACTTGTGCACTATAATATCTCCTGTGCAGTCTCAATGAGATTGTGAGATTGGCCGCCGTGGCCGGAATCGGTCAGGAGGACATATATATATATATATATATATATATATATGAAATAGTTTATTTATAGCATATTTAATGTGATTAGTTAGATCATTGTTTTTTATAAGTAGAAAGGGAAATAAAGTACAGAAATGTAAGAATTATAGATTGTATAATACAATACTTCCAAAGTTGAGTAATCAATCAAGAGTTTTTAAAATAAGTTTATCTCTCCAGGATAATTTCTAAGAAATCCGTGCGAATTTCCGAGAGTTCAATTGTTATCCTACACGCCGGCGTGTATGCGGTCCTCGAGGGGTTAATTTAGTTGTTGAAATAGTTTTTCCGCATGTTAAACAACCAATTTCCACGACTAAATAATATTAAAACTAAAATAGGTATTGTAGATATGAAGAAGCGTACCTATAAGGATTTTAAATTCTTCAAGCTGTAATCTGACATAACCTCTACGTTGCGTCAATATACAATTGGTCGCTGGCTTATTAGTAATCAGCAGACAAAATAAAAAAGAAATGCTGACATAATAGAATGATTATAATTGATTTATTTGATGTTTTAAGTTAGTTGACTATTTTGTTTGAACAATCTTAACTTATTGCAGACACAATATGTAGGTAGACTATAATTATGTATATTGAAAAAAATATCGTCCATAATAATACATAATATGCAAGGTATACGAATGCGATCATTTGCTAAAAGATATCTCTTCCAGACAATCTTTTTTAAAAGGAAGTAACATGGAAACGGGGAGGTGTAAATATAATAAGTATAAATCTATTGTAAGGTTGCACTTTTATATTTGAGCGTTTTAATGAAAAATAATATATTTAATTAATTTTTAATGATTTATGTATGTATATGGCATTTGATGATATGATATTGGCCGATAAGAATGTATTTAAAAAAATAAAAAAGGACGCGGATATTCTTTTGTTTTCCCCGCGCTTGAGAGAGGGGCAGATCTCAATACCATCCTGTAGTGACTAGCCATAATAGATTGTTTGTAATACTGAAAATGATTGTTGTAAATTATGTAACTTATTATTTAAAAGATTAACTGTTGAGTTTCTTTCCGGCTCTTCTCAGCAGCACTGTTTTCCGAGCCGGTGGTAGCTTTTATACGGACAAACGTACTGACGATTATAAAAGTACTAAATATATTATGTAAAGGAATATTTGGGAAGTTTTATTGGTGACCTCCAAAACTATATATATATATATATATATATATATATATATGTATATATATATATATATATATATGTATATATATATATATATATATATATATATATATATATATATATATATATATATATATATATATATATATATATCAATTGCTGTTCGTTTGTCTCGCTAAAACTCAAAAACGGCTAGACCAATTTTAATAATTCTTTTTTTGTATTATTGAAGGTGTGTCAGGGGTGGTTTAAATATAAAAAAAATAGGGAAAACCTATAAGAACAGCTGGAAAATTAAAATGTTCAAAACTGTTTATTTTGTATGGGAATAACTATTTCGGATTACCCATCTACAAAAATGCGTCAAGTTTAAATAGGAAAAAAATAACATATACGTATATATAGTATATGTACTCCATACTAACCGTAAAAAAATAGTGTATGATAATTTTTGAGGTTGCACAATTGTGTCTAAATAACTTATATGCTCAAACATGAAAAAATATATACATAGATACAATTATGATACATAATAGCAATTATGATAGATTATCTACCTCGTATGAAACTGGACAACCGGGTCGTTCAATATATCGCTCATATCAATTTTCTTTCCTTCGCTGATGACATGAGGATGCTTCTTCATCATAAGCCAACCGACGTGCACAAAGAAAAATCCCCGATATGCATTGTGGGGGTCCGCTGTTGTCTCTGACAACTTGTGGTGAACACGGTGGTCACGCACCCAGTTCATTATGTTATTCTGTATCATAAATAAATATCAAGGCTAATTACGTTTACGATGTAATAATATTAAGTACATGCCGAATTGCAATATGGAACGATAAATACACGTGTGTGGATAATGAACTTACCTTATATGACACGTAAATAATAATTATTACGTAACGTGATAATTTACGCGGAAGCGCACAGAAAAAGAAATTTACTATTTAGCTTACTAAATTATCTCAATATAAACTCAAATGATTCAAATAAAATTTTACTATGTTTTTAATTCTTTCTTAGAGCTAATATATAATATAAAAATAATTAATTAGATACATATAAATATATTAAAGTTAAATATTTACATATCAATTACCTGTCCAGATATTGCAAATCCAATCATAAGTATTATTTTAAGTGGCAATTTAGCTTTATATGAACGATGCGTCCAGTAACGATGAACCCCACCAGTCACACCAAAGCTCCCATAAGCTCCAATAAACACCGCTGTAATATAATAATACAAGTTCAGTATTAGCTTTTAATACTCACTTAATTGTTGATCCAAACGCTGTTATTTTACATTTTTTATAAGATTTATAATTTTTCTTAAAGCATTAACGCTTTCAAGATACATGACTTTATATAATTCTAGAGATTTCTTAGACTATTATTTGTAATAAATTAATAGCATAAGAAAACTATTGAATATATCTCAACAAAAAGCAATTTGTGTCATTGTTTGACCAACATAGCAACTCCAACCAAAAAAATTATAAGTTAATCACCGTTTTACACTTTTTTTATAATATAAGACTTATAAGGTGCAAAAAACAATTTGCTTAATATTAAATAACATCAGTTAAAAAAACTGACGCAAAAATAAATGTTCAGGTGAATCAGCTTTCGGAAATTGGTAGTGATGCAGACGTTGCACACGAAGCTCGAGCATATTAGCACTATCAGCTCGATCGAGCTGATAGTGCTAATATCAATATATTGCTCAGAAGACGGTTTTACAGCAAATGAAGCGCAGAACTTATAACATTCACATTCCACGAGACATAGAACGAACTTGGCGCATATTTTAGGTCCTGATTCACCACTTGAAACACATCATTTCGAAAACAGACTGAAAACAAGATATATCTATAGCAGTTGTTCTCCTAAATTAAACTGTAAAAAGAATTAATAATTTTATTCGTTTAAAAAACATGTGTGCTTGCAGTGTGCGAAACAATTATGCCCTGACTGCCAATTAAAATTACCAAATTTTGCAGAATGTCAGTATTGTGAAATTACAGTTCTGATTAGTTTTTATTTTTTTTTAAGATGATTAGTATCTTAGTTAAAAAGAAGGAATTTTATTTTAATATACGGATTTTTATTATTTTATGACTCATAAACCGACTTCAAAAAAGGAGGAGGTTCTCAATTCGTCGGAACCTTTTTTTTATGTATTTTCACCGATTACTTGAAGACGCCTGAACCGATTTAGATTTTAATTCTTCTTTTTGTTTCAAAGATTACTTATAGATACTTTATAGTTTTAAATAAAAAAAAACGCCTTCAAAAAATTATGTATGTTCACCGATTACTCGAAGAAGCCTGAACCGACTTGGAAAATTCTTTTTTTTGTTTCAAAGGGTATATACTTCCCAGGTGGTCCCATTTAAATTTTATCGAAATCGGTCAAGCGGTTTTTAAATTTTTAAAAAAACGCCTTCATAAAATACACAGGAATTAAAATAATTGGTATTTACACACGATTTCCTACCAAAACCTATAAATCAATATTACAGTTCCAGTACAAAAAAATCAACTAAACTAAACACTTTATCGCGAATATCGTAGGGTAATCGCGAAATAAATGTTTAATTATTCAAATTATTATTTGTCATTAACGTGAGGGTAGTACGAAAAGAGTTCGATAGGATAGATTGAGATTTGACACAGACGCGGACGAGACGCGAGCAAAGCAGATCAGGCGCAACGCCGTGTTTAGTCAAGTAAGTGGACTTATTCCACCAGTATGTGAATATTCAGTGTTGTTGCGTGTAAGCAGATTGCGTGATCAGAAATCAGATTCAGAGTATTAGATTCAGCATAGACATGTGTTAACATGTTATCAAATAAATCAGACCAGTGATTTGAGTTCAGTTAAATCAGTTGACTAAATCATAACAGTTATTAGTTTAGCGAGGCTCGGGATTCAGTATAGACATGTGTTAACATGTTATCAGATAAATCAGATCAGTGATGTGAAATCAGTTAAATCAGTTGACTAAATCAGAACAGTTACCAGTTTAGCTCGGGGTGGCTATAGGGGAGGTTAGAGGCCACTAGCTTCGCTCGGGTTCGCCTCTAGACAAACAAAAACAAATCTATCCCACGGGAACCGTACATTTTTCCGGGATAAAAAGTAGCTTATTTGTTATTCTGATATATGAACTATATTATTGTAAAGTTTCATTAAAATCCAATCAATCCAACCAATTGTGTATTAAGCTATATAAGTTACTATAGTTTTTTAACTATCCCACGGGAACTCTTTAATTTTTCGGGATGAAAAGTATCTAAGATGTTGACCGGGGATATAAAGTACCGCCATGCAAAATTTTATTTAAATCGGTCAAGCAGCTTCGGAGATTAGCCCATACAAACAGACAAACAGACAGAGAAAAAAAATTGAAAAAAATCTGTATTTGTTCTATTGCTCTTCCTACACCCCCCTGGCTTGGTTTTTAGCATTCTTTTTCTATGTACATACATTCGACCTCTACAATTTTATTATAGAATAATATAAATAGAAGATACACTGATGATGACACCGACTGATGACCTTAATTATAAATTTTAATTAGGTATTAAATAGTTTATAGGTATAGTAATAGTAATGTTTATAATAAGTGAGTAAGACTAAACTAAACAGTTTAGTTGATTTTTTTGTACTGGAATTGTAATATAAATTTTATTTATAAGTTTTAGTAGGAAATCGTATGTAAATACCAATTATTTTTTGCTTTTTAGTTCGTGTATTTTTTGAAGGCGGTTTTTTTTTATTTAAAAATAATTTTTGATCTCAAGTGGAGTTCTTTGATTTAAAAGACTACATTCCTCATAATTGCAAGATCCTAATAAAAAAATATATTTAGAGCACACAAATTTATTGTAATCTATCCTGTAATATATTATTTAATATTGCATAAATATGGGGAGAAGCTACCATGTGTAATTTTCATGTTATAGAGAAGATAAAGTAGCGGCCTGTCAGACCGCACGTCACCAGTTACGTTACATAAAAACCATGTCACCAGTTAAAGGTTAAGCTTACATTACATGTACATACTTAAGTTTAATCATGATAATCCATGCAAAAGACTGAAAATCGCTTATTAACAAGTTACAAACAGTGATGTTTTTCTTTTAACTCTATTTATTAGGCTAAGTATTATATAATTTTCTGATTTTCTTTTAAATAATAAAGGAATCTGTTGCTACGCGAACAAACATACAAAAAGACGCGGATAACAACATTTTTTAATACTATTTAGAGATTTATTTTTATAAACAGTAATATTTTTTTTATAAAATTAATAATAATTTATATAATGACATATGTAGGTATATTACTAGCGGCTCACCCTCGCTTCGCCTCTAAACGAACAAATACAAATCTATTCCACGGGAGCCGTACATTTTTCCGGGATAAAAAGTAGCCTATTGTTTATTCTGATGTATGAACTATATTACTGTAAAGTTTTATTAAAATCCAATCGCTTCGCCCGGGTTCGCCTCTAGACAAACAAAGACAAATCTATCCCACGGGAACCGTACATTTTTCCGAGATAAAAAAACCTATTTTTATTTAAATAAAAGTATTACCTATTTTTATTTTGATGTATGAACTACGTTAGAGTTACGAGTTACTTCATCGTCAGTCATTCCGTGCAGACGTATTGCAAATTTTACTAATAAATTCAAAACTTAGTGTCGTTTAACTTTCGAGCTACGGACATTTCCGATAAACATCTTTTTTGAGTGTGACAGTGTTTGTGAATAAAGTCACTACGGTACTGTGCAAGACTCACACGCGACGTAAACCGCGCCCGCAAACCACTCTTCACCCCCGCGGGACGAGAACCGCTGCCATTTTTTGACCCGCTCACGCAACGAGTGCACTGTGTCAACACGCACACATACAAATATGAGTTTTGTAATGAAATCACCACCTAGAAAAATGCTCACCACGATAGACGCCGGTGGATCGGAACCGGATTTGTCAAAGATAAGCGATCTTAGTGTGGATACGCAACCAAATGTGACTCAACGCAACAAACGTAAATGGGCCAATGACTGTCAATGCACTAAAGAACTTTCAGAAATGCGATCTGAAATGACCCGCATTAGCTCACTCTTAGAAAAATACGTGAACTTGAATGAACAGACCAACAAAAATTTACAAGACAGTATTTCAGATATAAAAACCCAATTATCCGATATAAAGACTACTACTGAACAAAGTTTAAATGCTGTGCAAAGCAAGGTAGATGGCGCTATCGGCCAAATTAATGAAATAAAACTGTCCACCACTACCCTGTTATCAGACCAGGAGAAAATTAAATGTCATTTGACAAAGTTGGACGAGTCGATTGTTATTGGTCAAAACAAAATAAAATCACTTGAGGCCGAATTCATCCAGTTAAAACAGTCAGCGCAAACATCAAGTCACTCGCAAAACAAGCTCACCCTCTGTGAACAAATTATCAAGGAAGTACAAAATCGCAACAACAGGGAGAAGAATATTATTCTTGTAGGTCTTCCCGAGCCAAACTGCTCTCAAGCAGAGGAAAGACAATCAAAAGACGAAACTGATGTCCTAAATGTAATCTCTTCACTTGGCGTGGACATTCCGAAACCCGCAAACATCTTCAGAGTTGGCAAACTTAACCCAAAAAGATCTCGTAAAGTTAAGGTATGCTTTGAAACACTAGGGCCAGCCAAAACACTGCTTAGGAATAGAGAAAAGCTTCCTCGCGATATTAAAATATACTCGGATCAAACTCCTGCACAGCAGAATTTTCTTCAAACTGTTAAAAATGATCTCAAGCTACGAGAAGAAAAAGGAGAAACAGGACTCACCATCAAATATATAAATGGAACACCAACTATTGTAAAAGTCGGTCCAAAAAACTGAATATCACCAGCTCACCGAATATACCAAATATTTTAAATATAAATACCTATAAAATACTAGACAATTATCAAGATTTTCCAACAAATAAGGCCCGTTTAACTTTTCTTTACCTAAATGCTCGCAGCATACGCAAAAAAGGCAAATTCGATGAGCTAAAATGTATCATTTGTGCTATCCCAAACACCATACACGTTATTTTGATAACAGAAACATGGATAAGTACAGAAAGACAAACATTGCAGCTTCAGCTTCCTAACTACACTCATCACTACAATATTCGGGATGATACAATGGGCGGTGGAGTGTCTGCATACATTCATAACGATTTAAAACATAGTTTATCGGACAGCAAATACGTCGGAGGAAACAATTATCTATGGATAAAATTGGAAAAATATGGACTGGAAGTAGGAGTTATTTATAATCCTGGGAATATCAACGAAAGCTTTTTTGAAGAGTATGAGTCACAGCTAGAATCAAGACGTAGAGCAATAGTATTTGGAGACTTTAATATAGATTTGTTGAACAAAGATCAAAAATTTAAAAGATACAAAGAGGTTCTAAAGGGAGCTGGTCACAAAATTATTAATAAAGTTAAAAAGTCCTATTGTACAAGAGAATGTGAAACAAGAAAATCAATACTGGATCATGTAAGCACTAATTTAACCGAAGACACTTTTAATATGATACTCATAAATTCTCCACTATCCGACCATAAACAAATATATGTAGAAATAAATAAAACTAAACCACCTCCAAAAACATATTATCAGTATGAAGCTATAGATTATTGCAAATTCTATGATCACATTGAAAAAGAGTTACCAAAACTAACCAATAGCGACTATATACAACTTGAAAATGAGATTAAGCTATGCGTAGATATTAGTAAAGTACGGAAAACCAAAATCCTAAATCCACCACAGAAAGATTGGATAAATCAGAAGATAATTACTGAGATCAATGAAAGAAACTTGTTATGGGTGAGACATAAGGAAAATACGCATGAAGAGTCATTGAAGGAAGATTTCATCAAGAAAAGACTACATGTAGCTAAATTAATTCAAGAGACAAGAGATCGATACCACTATAAAGAATTTACCAAATATTGTAACAAACCTAAGAAAATGTGGACCTTAATTAATACTCTAACAGCTAATAAATTTACTTGCAATAGTTTTCCCACTAAACTAGAAATTGATTTTCAAGTAGTGACAGATCCTTATAGCATATGTCAAATATTTAATGAATATTTCGTGAGTATTGGGCCCGAGCTAGCCGAATGTATACCTAATCATTACCATGATAATTTCCATCATGCTATGCCGCAAATTACCCCATCAAAAAATTGTATTTCATCATTTGAACCTTGTACCGAAAAAGAAATCTTAAATATAATTGTTAAACTGGACTCAAATTGTAGTGTTGGTTTAGATGGTATAAGTACCAAAGCTATTAAATCTATAAGAAGTTTGATATGTAACAAACTAACTAAATGTTTCAACGGGCTTATATGTGACGGTATATTTCCAAATACATTAAAAATTGCCAAGGTTACACCTATTTATAAATCGGGATCCAATACAGACCCAAGTAACTATAGACCCATATCGGTACTCCCAGTACTGTCAAAAATTTTAGAAAAAGTCTTACATACAAGGCTACAAAATTATTTACACTCAATTAAATTTATTTCTAACAGTCAGTACGGTTTTAGGCCCAGAAGTAATACAACTATGGCTACTATTGACCTTGTCACCAAATTAAAACAAAATATTGACCAAAAGAATATAGCTTTAGGTATTTTTATCGACCTCAAAAAGGCCTTTGACACAGTTAGCCATCAACTACTTTTGAAAAAGCTAAAGTCCATAGGTGTCACTGGTAAAGCACTAAAAATATTTGAATCATATCTCACAGGTAGAACCCAAATAGTAAAGTCGGACAAAACCCAAAGTGACGCATTACCTATTACCTGTGGAATCCCACAGGGTTCAATACTCGGGCCTCTCCTGTTTGTTACATATATAAATAATATCTTTGAGCTGAGCTTACATGGTCATATTACTTTGTACGCAGACGACACGTCCTTATTTTATTTCGGAACTTCCATTCACGACCTAATATCAAAAGCTCAGGAGGATCTTAACACTTTATATAACTGGTTCCAATATAACTTATTAACCATTAACATATCGAAAACATGCTATATCATTTTTAAAGCCAAAAATAAACCAATACCCACATTTTCTCCTCTTACAATCAATGATGAACCTATTCAACAGAAAACTCACGAAAAGTATCTCGGTCTTCACATTGACAGTCAACTAAATTGGAATATCCATCTAAAGGAAATTAAAACAAAATTATTATCACTGCGCGGCTCACTCTGTAATATTACAAAATGCATCCCTCATACCTTAAGATATACAATTTACAATGCTTTAGTTAAACCACACCTGCTACACCTTATCGAGATATGGGGAACCGCAGCCAAAACTCGATTAAACAAATTGCAACGCCAACAAAATAAAATAATAAAATTACTTTTTAATTACCACTCCCTAACGCCAACTACTAAAATATATGAAGAAACTAAATTAATGAACATAGAAAATTTATACAAATACAATATCTGCATTTTTATTCGAAAATATTTTAATAGGGCTATCCATACTAATCTTTCGTTCACTAAACATAAACAAGTTTCCGAGCGTAGCAGTCGACGGGCTAGCTACCTCATCATACCGAAACATCGCACGTCATACGGCAAAACAATGATAACAGTCAACGGAGCGCGGCTGTATAACAGTATACCCTCACATATAAAAAATGTTAACTCATTTCATGCATTTAAAAAACAATTATCCGATTATTTATTGAAAAATAACTAATTTTACATATCATAGAAATTGATTTGAATGTATGAGGTGGGACAAAATTGAACATAATTCCATTGGCTTTTTGTTTTGTTTTTGCTTGTAAAGTCTTTAAGTATACCTACCTACATTATAATAATAGTACATACAATGGCAACGATGATGAATTTTATGTAACCACTTTAGTTTATGTTATCACATAAGTGACAATATGTCTTTGTTGATAATAAAGTTCTTTAAACCTAACTATATTATAATAAAGTTTCCTTAAAATCCAATCAGTAGTTTTGTGTATTAAGCTATATAAGTTACTATAGTTTTTTAACTATCCCACGGGAACTCTTTAATTTTTCGGGATGAAAAGTATCTAAGATGTTGACCGGGGATATAAGATACCACCATGCAAAATTTTATTTAAATCGGTCCAGCAGATTTGGAGATTAGCCCGTACAAACAGACAAACAGACATAGAAACAAAAAATTGAAAAAAATCTAAAGAAAGATTTGTTCTAATGCTCTTCTTACATCCCCCTGACTCGGTTTTTAACATTTTTTTTCTATGTACAGACATTCGACCTCAACAGTTTTATTATAGTATAGATAGAAGAAGAAGATAGATAGATGAAAAAAATGTGACGTGATAGAATATTTCTGTTAACATTTTCAGGTTTAAGAGAGCTAGTTTAATGAATTAAAATTTTCTTGCTAGGTTTATGAAAAAAGATAAAATTTGTAAACTAAAATATTATTATATTTATTTTAAATCTTTAATAATATTATTTAGTGTTGCTATTATTATAATATGTATTACCATAAAAAAAAATTTTAAATATTAATTATATATTTAAGTAATATTATTGTTTCATATGTAATTAAAAAAAAAATCAAATATAAGTTTAGATTATTATTATTTTAAGTTAAAATATTAAGCAATACTATTGCTAACAACTTACTAAATCTAATGGCATGTTATGTTTATTTTTGTTGTAAGACTTTATGATGTTTATTACAGAATCCCACGATGATGGTAGTACCCAGTCATCTTTCCTATTGAAGATTGGATGTTTTTTAATTTCAATAGCTTCGCGAATAATCCTCGGGCGATAACGGTACTCTTTAGTACGAGTAATTGTGGATTATCAAAGGAAATGAAAATATTTATGTACTAGCAAAACCCATGGCTTCGCTCGCGCTAAAACTACAACAAAAAAACTTTAAAAATGTAGGTTTCATAAAATTTTTCATCCCTTATTTAATCTCCCTATGGGATGAATTAAAAAAAACGCTAAAATACGTATTTATTTAATTGTATTGAAGATCATTAATACCGAGTTTCAAGAAATTCTGATCATAAATATTTTTTGGGTTGTGTTATAACGTGTACTCCCGTGGGAGATAATATATGAGATAATCTCCCACAGTAAAAAGTATCCTATATTTAAATAAAACTATCTTTTCGGATTTTTTCGCGGATTTATTTTGATTTTTGTTTCCCGACGCGACGTTTCGATTGCTTTATTTTTCGGGTGTTTCTAAAAAATTGAAATAATTATAATGATAATAGCTAAAATTATATAAATAATATTCCATATTTCAAGTATAAAATTAAAATTATAAAAATGTTTAAAATTAAAATTAACAAATATTGTAAGGTACTTTGATGCAAATTTTCAAAATTTTGAATTCATTTTTGTTAATTGTGGATAGGCTGTCTGCAACAACTATATAATGTTTTTGAGACATCTAACACCTTAGTCTCTCCCGTGACCATGATTGCTGTAAAGCAATCGAAACGTCGGGAAACAAAAATCAAAATAAATCCGCGAAAAAATCCGAAAAGATTATTTTATTTAAATGTCTAATATTCGCGTAAATCTAAGAAAGTGTTAAGTATCCTATATGTTGACCCGGATATCCAGCTATCTGTGCGCGTATAGGGGGGTTTTACTGGGATTAAAATGAAAAATTAACAACTTTGATGACTGAACAGCACGCAGTCTTAAGATTTATTCGAGAAAATTTAAAATCACCGTATGTGCTACACATATGATGATATGACAGAACGCCTGACAGAAAAAATGAGCAATACGTTGGTCTATGTTATGTTGCTTCAAATTAATTTAAAATATATTTAATGGTGCTTCAACACTATCATCATACCAAATTTCATCAAAATCCCTCCAGTGGTTTTTCTGTGATGCGGTAACAGACAGACAGACAGACAGACAAAAAATCTAAAAACTATAGATTCGATCTCTGTATCGATAATAAAGTCTATTTCAATAAGATTTTCAAAAAAAATATTTAAGGTACAGATTCGACTCAGATAGAATTTTATTATATGTATAGATTTTGGGTGGACGTGACATCTGTTCAGTGCAATCCAGATTAAATCGTGTGATACCGATTTCAGATTCTTTAGCATAATCGATGAATGCTACATATAATGGTCTGTTGAACTCCTTGTATTTTTCTATTATTTTCTGCATTCCTTGTATGTATATGGTCTATAGTTGAGAAACCTGACCAGAACCTTGCTTGTTATCTTGAACGTTTTCGATTTTGTCACCGATTCTGATTAGTAATATGGATGTAAAAAGTTTGTTAGTGCTTGGGAGAAGGTAAATTAGACGATATTTGCCTATATCTTGAGAGTCACCTTTTTTGTATAGCAGAATTATTATTGGATTTTTCCGTTGCTCTAGTATTTTTGTCCCGTGTTTATAACTATGCTAGATAAGTAGGATAGTGGGCCTAATTCCTACTTTTAAAGCTTTGTTCGGTATACCGTTTGGCCCTGGTCATTTTTCTGATTTAAATTTTTTGGTAAGCTTTTTCACCTCCATCGCATGCACTTTGACGGGCTTTTCTTAGGTGTCGTTGACCTATATATGTATATTTGTTTTTACTTGCACAGGTTTCTGCGTTGTTTTTATTTAGGTCTTCGTAGAACTCTGTGGCACAATCTATACTAACATTATAAAGCTGTAGGGTTTGTTTGTTTGTTTGGTTGAACGCGCTAATCTCAGGAACTACTGGTTGGAATTGAAAAATTCTTTTTGTGTTGGATAGTCCATTTATCGAGGAAGGCTTTAGGCTATAAATCATTCCGAAAAAATTTGCCCGAAGGATAGATTTGTTCTTGTCTAGGGACGAACCCGAAGCGAAGCGAGGGTGAGTCGCTAGTTTATAATATCTTTCCTTGTATTGTATTTAAATTTTGTATCGAGTTTGTATGCGCGTAGGTATTTAATTTATTTTCATGCTTGTAGGTGACTTACAACGTAATATATTTAATTTATCATTTTTATATATTAAACTTCTCATGCAATATATTTATATTTTATTTAATATTTATATTACACACGCACCTACATACACACAACACTTATACTTAATTATTTATATTTATTAATTATTTATTCATATTTAATTAAATCATAAGCATAGCCGCGCGAAACCCGTTGTATACGGCAGATCGGAATTTATTTGTCTCCTACCGGCCCTAAGCAGTCGATGCTGTGTGATCTTGTGCTAATTACTTGTATTTTATAATTTAATAGTTTTTCGTGAATTTTTGTATGTGGACTTCTTGCGTTTGTACTGTAACTCTTTGTGTTATTGTGTATCTCCCTAAGCTATCCCTTCTGTACTGTTGTTATGTGAATGTTGACTTTTCAATAATAATTATTTAATTAGTGACGTTCATAGACTTTTATTTGTATTACTTTGTCATATCTCTCAACAACCACCAAAATGCTCTTTTTATATTTCTATATTCTCTTAGGTTTGTTTCTATTATCTGTTTTCTGTAGTTTGTATATTCTTGTTCGATGGGCTCATTAGTTATTTTGACTAGCATCCTTTACTCTTCCTTTATTTCTTTTGTTTTGTGTTTTGTGTTCAAAAGTTCTGAGCGTCTTGTCATTAGTTCTATTTTAGGTTTTCTTGGGTTTTATTTACATATTTTTGGTTATATGTGATAGGTTTTTATCTGTTTGGTTCTTGACTATCTGTTTGTCTTCTTCTATTTTATATAAGCTATGATATCCTTCTTTCGTTCTTCTACAAGCTTTTGTTGTAGTGCTTTACATAGTTCCAATATTTCCTTTGTGTAGTGTTCTTTCACAATTGTCTTGGGGTAGTTTTTTTTTTTTCTTTTTTTGATTTAATTATTTCCATTTTCCTCCAGTACGTTACAAGTGAAATTAAAATAGGTCGCGACGTACTTTTTATTTTCCCGATTCTAAAATTTCATATTCTTGCAGGTTAATTTAAGGTAACAGTTCCAATCCTTTCATTTTCTCCTTCAGTTCTTTAACTTTATTTCTGTTTCAAAAATATTAAAGTACTATTTAAAAGTTTAGTTTCTATTATACACAAAAATAATATAAGATTTTGAGTAAGATATACATATAAATGGAATGATAACATATAATATGTCAAAGCACATCTCATGTGTTTTTTTAATAATATACAAAATAAGACGCACACAAAAATAAATTATGAGTGAAAATCGTATCTACAATTAATCTGAAACTAGACGATCTTGTCACTTTCTGTTTTCATTATTACACTAAATTAATTACTTGTAACATGAAAGTTGAAACAATTAATCATTTCGAACTGTATATTACGTTTAAATATTACACTAAGCTATTATTTATGCTACGACTATATTTAGTAGACTGTTTTATACGTACGAGTTGTTACAACATAGTATTAGCTGTGTCACGATGAAATTCGTTCATGCAGTTTTTTATGTTTTTTTAACCTTAAGGACAATTGTCAATTCTAAATGCATCTCTGCTTCAAGACCATTAGGGTACATCGTCGAACATGCTGTATGGCGAGGATGGCATCAAGTTTTTATCTTTTCAAATGCTTTAGAATCAGGTAAATATTGTCATAAAACATTTTTATTTATATGTAAAGAATATATAGCAGGGTTTACCAAAAATTCACAGGTGCTTTCTTGGCTCGGAATTCTGGTAATGAAAAATAAAAAGTTTTTTTCATCTCGGTAAAATGGATTGATAAACATAGGAAAGGGTCCAAAAAAATTTAATGGAAGCTGGCATTGACCACCCGACGCCATTTATATTATTTTTCGCAATTGAGATTTATATTTTTTAACCATTATTATATAACAAGCGCATATATAGTATATACATACAGTCACATACAGTAGATCAGTTTTTTAGGGTTTATAGAGTGAAGGTAAAAACGAACCGTTATTTCCGTTCCTCTCAATCCGTCCGTTTGCCTTTTACTGGTAACCCCTCCTTTAGGTGCCTCATATAAATCTTTGAATAGATTTTCAAAAAAATGAAACGGATATTTCTAAAAGTATATATTTTAATAAAAGCCAAGAGTGGCAGCCAGGCTATAAGATGTTAAAATCGTAAACGTTGTGTATCCAACTTCTAGCTTTATAAAGTAATAGCATTACCCGCGGCCCCGCCCACGTTTAGATGAACGAATACCAAATTCTTATGTTTTTCATTTTTGTATACTCTTACATCTACCAATTTCATAGCGCACCGCATGATCGGTAATAAATTGCGGTGATTGACATTGCCACAAAGGTTCTTCCTTTGATCTTATATTTGATTTAGTTATACTTTTTGTTTTAACAATAACATTTATAGTATGTCTATACTTCTGTTTTGTTTGTTTACTTATGGGCGAAAAATTCTCAAACTACTGTTTTGATTATTAACTTTTCTTAATGTTAATTTGTCGCGAAACAGGACTGGGTTAGCGCTAGTTAGTAATATTTTCTGAAATGATTTTCAAAAGAAAGTGTAGGGGAAAGTGAGAGTTCCAAAACTGCATAATAAAGGTAAATAAGCAAATAATTCTAAGCAAATGCTTTTTATTATTTTATATGGCTGGGCTAATATGATTAAAGTCGTAAGCATTTTATTACCTTTCAATAAATGGTGTCAAACCATAAACTTGTTTTGCATATAATGTTAAAAAATAATATGAAACGAACTCATTTTGAAGTAAATATTATTCGTATTTATTTTAGTGTTAACCTAACAAGACGTAAGTAAGACAAACAACACAATATTTTGCTAACCTATAATACGCGAGTTAGACTTGTATTTACCCAAATTTTTACATTAAAAGTTTCACAGACATTAACATTATTTACTAAACAATAAAAAAATTCAAATATTTTCATTTTAAAATTGTTACTACTATTGTATAATGGCCTAAGATCCCTGCAAGACTGCTACGTTCATTGAGTATTTTTTCAAAAACAATTTTTTATATACTACTAATACTAAAAGGGGCAATATTTTTTGGCCAGGTTGCCTATTAAAATGTTCCCACTAGTATTTTTAATTTAATTAATAATAATTGATTTTTTGGACAATTGAATAAAAATAAATAAATAAGGCACATTAGACATATTACAATCATATGGATATAGAATATCATTTAAGGAAAGAATAATAATATTATATATCATTTGTCAGACAATCAGACGGTTACCATGACAACAAACATTTTATTTGTCATCCATGGTTAACGTTAACTCTGTTTCACTTTAAGCTATCTTTAACAGCAGTAACCCCACTTTTACATAGACAGAGAAATGTTTTACCATGCACAGAAAAAAGTTAACTATAGTGTTGCTTAATATTTTAACTTTAAATAATAACAATCTAAATTAATATTAAACTTCTTTTTAAACTACATATAAAACAATTATATTGCTTAAATAAATAATTAATATTTTTTTTTAAATGTTTCATAGTCTTTATGGTTACAGATAATATAATAATAGCAACACTAAATAAGATTAGTAATTAATAAGGTTAAAAAAAAATTTGTAACATTTATAATAATAATAGCTAAAATTAAGTAAATAATATTGTAATATTTAATTATAATACTATTTTTTTTTTGAAATATTTAGAATTACAATCAACAAATATTGTAAGATACTTTGGTGCCATTTTTGAATTTTTAAAATCATTTTTGTAAAATAGTGGGTAGGCACTGTCTGTAACAAGTATATAGCGCCTTTGAGAGTCTAAAATCTTAGTCTTACTCCCGTGACCATCATTGCTGTAAAGCATTCGAAACGTCAGGAACCAAAAATCAAAATAAATCCGCGAAATAATCCGAAAAGATAATTTTATTTAAAATGTCAAATATTCGCGTAAATCTAAGAAAGTATTATTAGAAAAAAATAGCTTTAATTTGATATATAAATAATGAATATATGCCATGAACGTATAAATGTAACAAAATATGACCTGCTTACACCTGGCTGCGAAGAGGTTGCGGCCAAGTACGCCTCGGCAGCTATCACTTTTCAAGTTCTCTACGCATATTTCTGTGAAGTGGAGTATAATTTATTTTAATAACAAGTGCATAGATTTTGTTTCAAAAAGTCAATTATGTATTATTAATTTAATAAAAAATACTAGCGGACACATTTTAATAGGCAACTCAGCCAAAACATATTTTCCTTTTTATTATTTTATATAAAAAATTGATTTTAATTAAATACTCGATGAACGTAGCAATCTTGCAGCCGGATCTTGATCCATAAAGATAAAAAGTTTGTTTTATTCATAATTTGAACACGGGTGGTGCCGCGGGTAATTTAGTAGTAATTCTAACAAAATCATAGAAAGGTCATATCTGTACATTCAATTTTTTGAATTAAAACTACGTATTTTAAAAACACACGGCGACATCTATTGACGAACATTTAAATAGCACATAAATAATTTTTAGTTTTAAAGTTATTTTAATTAATAAAATACCAATATTAATTACTTTTTTCAAGATAAGCTATTTTTAATAGTTTTATGCCATATTTTATATTATATCATCGTCATTTTATTCTATTTAACCAGTTTGGTATTTTTCTCAGAAATGAGATACTTTTCCGGGTAAAATGTATTATATATGTTGACCCGCATAACCAGCTATCACCATACCAAATTTTATCAAAATCCCTCTTGTGTTTTAGAAGTCTAAGTGTAGAGCAAACAGACATTTTAGCAAATATAATAATAATCGACTTCGGGGAAGGAAGGTGTTGAGGGTGGGGGAGAGGACTAAAATCCTAAACTATAATAATAACTGTTCACATCTTAATATAGAGCTTCTAGTGAAGGTCAAGAAAATTAATGTATGTATACGCACATTTATGTTACAGATTGTTATTGGGCTATAGTAAGATTGGTAAAATGTCTAGGTGTAAATGGAATAGCTTCAGCTGTGAACATAGACAATAAAGTACGGGTCGACACCACATCCGGCATTGTGATATTTACACCAACATCCACACCTTTTCATAACACTACTGAAACTTTTATAACTATCCTTAAACAGGTACCGTTATATGTTTAACCATCTTATATTTCACAAAAGGACAAGCAATGTTTATTATAACTTATGTTTTTTTATACATAATACATTCGATCTTATCGTAATCGTCGTAACCCTTTACTATTTTAGATAACGAAATGGGAAATGAATACAGCTTCTTATGATTGGTTAATTATAGGCCAATCAATTGCTGACTTTAATCTTATAAGTGATGGGTTAAATGCCACTGCAGGGCGTTTTGATCAAAATATCCTAGCAGCTCTGCCTGACCTGAGACGGAATAAAAATATAACCTTAGATCTGTGCAAGGATAACTTCATTTATAGAAAAAAAGAATTATTTAGAAAAAATCTACCGAAGAATAAAAACCATTCCATTAACACGAAGCTTTGCCGTTACAATGATGTTTCTTTATATAACTGTAATAAAACTGAACATGAAATTAAATATTTTCGTAAATCAATACGATTCACAAATCTTACAAGACACCAAAATTACAAAAGTTTTGGCAAAACAGTCCCACTGTGGCGTTCAGGAATTTTAAATTTAAATTTTTCAGCAAGTTTTTACACAGAAAATATTAGCGACTTTTCTTTAAGACATTCTATAAGAAAATGGAAAAAGATGCATAGCCACGAATTTAATCACATTAATATCCATCTATTACAATTTTTCAAGATACGATTCAACTCAACTCTTTTTGTTACATATTTGGGTAACTCTAAAATTATTATTTTTTATTATTTAAATTTCAAACATATTGAATGGGTAAAATGATATTTAACATAAAAAACAGTTATTCTTTTTAATTTTTATTTAATTAATAAATAATCGTATCCCTATAGGACTATGGAGGAAGGAAGAATCTATGACCTCAGTAAGCTTCCCATATCCAGTGGAAGCTCGAAAATTTATGGGAGAGAAGTTCGTATTTGGCAGATGTAATGCATCTAGCGAAGCGTCTGCTTCCCTAGAGGAAGGCGGCCTATCAGCGCCAGAAATGTTGGACGACATCTTAAGTTTTCTTACTTTACGCTTAAATGCAACGTAAGAAAATATATTTCGCAGATATTTTAATTAATTGCTGTTTTTGTATAAACTTATTTATTATCTTGTGACTGATTCACAAAGAAATATTGATCGATTGAATCATGTAAATAGTTTAGTGAATTTACATAAAAAAAACAACCACTTAGATTGCATATTTATTAATGATGCATGGAAACCTTCCAATAGTGAATACATGCGAGTAGCATTATATGTACTTTAATATTACTTTTAATAAATGATGCTACGAACGTTAAAGGTAACTATCTTTTTCAGGCAAAAACTATTTTCCTTCAACGATAGTAAAAGCAAGCTATAATTAATATATTATAATTAAAAGACTATTTGGCTTAAACCTAACTTAATCACTACATATTATAAAATAAAGTTCCCCACCGCGTCTGTCTCTATGGACGCAATAAACTCAAAAACTACCGAACGGATTTTCATGTGGTGTTCTCCAATGAACAGAGTGAGTTATGAGGCAAGTTTATGTGTATAATTCATTAAGGTTTTGTGTAAATTGAGTGAAGATGGTAACTGTTGAAGATGTCGGAAAAATCAGACCAAATGGGAGCTTTATGGTCGTGCTCCGCGTAAACCAATAGAATTATATGAAAACAATGTATTACTGATTTTTCCCTCTTAAAAAGATCTATTAAACTATAGCAATGTTACATGTCTATGGACGTACCCGAGTGAGGATAAATCACTAGTTATATGTTTATTTAAATTCATGTATTTCGATTTCAGGCCTGTTACTCGTTACTATGGTAAGCTTGGGTTTCGTACATACGAAGGTGCTTGGACCGGCCTTTTAGGTGCTTTGATGGACCATTCCGTCGACATAGCGTTGGAACCAGTAACCACTTTATCATCACGTCATAAAGATTTGGATTTCATTTTTCCTATAGCCAAGACTATGTAAGCTCGTCTTGCTGATATGATATATTTATGTGGCTGAAACAATCGGTTAAAGTTTAAACTATATTATAATATATTTGAATATATTTCTCGTGTGTTAAACAATCGAATAAAAATTACACTTAATACTTGTACACTTTATTATTTCAGGTGCAATATTTACATTCGTCACCAAGAAACATCTGCAGTTCGTGATATTTTCTTAGCCCCATTCAAGCCAACGCTTTTAGCATGTGTAATATGTATAGCACTCGCCGCTGCTTTGGTAATATATCTTATAAGTAAAACAAAATTACACGACGGATCACGATATATGAGTTGTACTGAAGCTTTAATTTGGTCGTCGGGTATACTCTGTCAGCAAGGTATACATATATTTTTAAGGAAATAAATACTAAATGTTTTCTCATTACCTCGTTCGTTCCTCCTCGAATACTTACTTCTGCAATCTTACTACTATATAAGTGCAAAAGTTTTGATGAATGGATGTTTGTTAATCAATCACGCTAGAACGGCTGAACGGATCTGAATGAAATTTGAGACAAAGATAGATATAGATAAATAGATAGATTATAGTTTAGAATAGCACATGTTTTTATCCCGGAAAAATGCACGGTTTCCAAAAAAAGGAGGAGGTTCTCAATTCGGCCGTATATATATATATACATATATATGTATATATATATATATATATATATATATATATATATATATATATATATATATATTGTTCGCGGAGTTATTCGTCGTTTATGAACCGATTTTGATAGTTCTTTTTTTGTTGGAAAGTAAATATCCCAAGAGTGGTACCATGATAAGGAAAATAGGATCTGATGATGGGATCCCAGAGAAATCGAGGGGAACTTTCGAAAATTGAAGCGGCGACTAGTGCGTTTGTTAACATTTTCATTAGGTATTTTAAAGCTATTTAATCAAGGTCTGGAGTCAATCTGATGATGGACCCGAAAGACAGTCGAGGGAACTCCTCAACGATTTACAGCAATTACCTAGTGTTTGGGCTTAATTAATTTGTATTGATGATACGCCTACACTAAAAATGAAAAAATAAAAACTTTTAAAAAAATAATAAAAACCGACTTCCAGGCACTGAAAAGTAAAAAATAACTAAACAGGAGTTTTCATTTAGAATAGATACTTAATCAGATTTTTTCGAAGTCGGTGCCAGCCAATACAAATCAAAGCACACCGACTTCGAAAATATCTAATTAAGTATCTATTCTAAATGAAGACCCCCGTTTTGTTATTTTTACTTTTCAGTGCCTGGAAGTCGGTTTTTTTTTTTTAATGTACTCTCTTACTAGGGACGAACCCGAGCGAAGCTAGGGTGAGCCACTAGTGTCATTATAAGGAAGAATTTTGTAATTGTGAACGCCAATGTAATTATGAATGTATCTCGAATTGCTTCTAAATACGTTCCAGTTGAAATGCGTTATGCATTAGTAGTTTATTTAAACATTTTATGTAAGCATTATTTATATATGACGATTGGATATTAGGCGTCGACATGTACATTACGCGCATTGTAAAGTATGTTAAATATAATATATTCCTATTGTTAATAAACAATAGGAATAAATTTGTTTAAAAATATAAGTCATAAATAATCGCTAGATAATCGACAATTACTACGACGATAATCTTGAACTGTCCATAATGGTCAATTGGGATTAACGATTTTAATTACGATTAATCGTGATTATTTCATCACTAGAAAGAATAGCTTGTAGCACTCGGTAGTATTCTAGCTTTCTCTTAATGAAAGAATTTATTCTCTTTTATTTGTGAAAGTCACAATCGTCATAAGAAAAACTTTCAGACATTACCCCTACTACCCCTTCATCCAAATTTACTAATTTACAAACCTCTATAGTATTAGACTAGATTTTTTTATTTACCTGCTGTTCGATTTATAATACTCGGGTCATTTTTACTTTACTCATTAACTTCTACCTCAGCAAAGATTATTCAAATAATAACTAGCGATACAATTTACTTACATATTTTATTATTATTATTATTTTTGCTGATTCACAATCACAATCATTTTACTTTTAGGTGGATCTTGGACGCCTCCAAATTTAGCCGCTAGTGTATTACTAATAGTGTGCCTATTATTTGCCCTGGTCTCATACAATGCATATGCAGCATTTATAACTTCAGTGCTGTCTGTACGAGTTTCAAGTGTTGGTTCTCTGGCTGACGTATTGCAGTCAACGAATATTAAGATTGGTTATGTAAAGAACGGAGCTGATCAAATGTTTTTAATGGTAAATAAAAAAGTTATTTTTTCTTGTCGCAACGCAAATTAATTAAGCTCTAATCAAACACTCAAATCTTACAAAAGCTATTTTAAATTCAACTCTAGTTCATGTTTTATATTTAATTAAATTATCTTGTTAATGACTTCAAAGCGGGCCTGTTCAAGCGAAGCAATAATTCGTTTCAAATAAATAATGTTACGTTTTGTGAGTTCTGGGATCGGAAATTAAAGTATATCCCCTTTTTTTTTTTTTTTTTTAATAGTTGGGGAATGCATTTACGCATACCACCTGTCCCCCAGGTGGTTATGTGGGGCTCACCGGCTAGGAGAGCCGGTACTACCCACTAAACCCCAACTTTCCCCTCCCCGCCGCCTTAGTGGGACGCCGCGGGATCGCTTACGCATAACTACCGCGAAGCCCCGGCGGCAGGCCTGACGGCCACCAAACCAATGGGGCTGCTCCACAGTCCACTCTGCTGAATTAGAGAAGTACCCGGAGCAGCCCCATTAAACCACGCCGCCCACCGAAGTGGGCACCCTTCAATCGGCTGCAGAGGACAGGGAGAGCGGCAACGACACACCGACGCTCCTCTTCCCCTGCAGCCCCACCGCGTCTGCCATCTAAGACGGTGGTAGCCCCGTCAAGGCCGCGGGGGGCATGGAGAACGGCGCACCGAAATACCGGCACTCCTCTCCCACCGCGGCCTTCCCCTCTACCGGTTACGAGCCTGCCCTCACAGTCCCGCAACCGGTCCCCGCCCTCCAGTCATGAGACCGCCGAAGCGGCCCCGCTCCCGGTGGCCGCAACTCCGGAAGCCGAAGCCTCAACGGAGAGCGGCCCCGTCCTGCTTTGGTCCGCGCCGGATTTCTCCGGTACCACCCGCTGGGTCCAAGCGGGTGGCGTTCCCCGATCCGCCACCTGGGGACGCGCCCGGTAGGAGTTGGCTCTCCCCCGGGAAAGTATATCCCCTGCACTATAAATGTTTTGTTACTTTGGTTTCGTAACAGTCACTTAGGCCGGTTCTCAAACACACGCAAGTACATATACAGGGTTGGCTTTATTCTCTGAACACTATTTTTCACCACCACTTTCATTTTCACTATGACTTCACTCCAGCTTACTTCATTTTTCACTTTTTCGTATTTCTTCTGTCTTCTCTTAGCTCCAAAATTCTACTTATCTCTCGATACACTGCCGGCCTTTTTATATGAATAAACAAAAAATATTCGAGTATTCAAAAAATCGAAACATTTCTAGTAATTTCAATTCCTTTCTAGAAAATATTTTGTTCTTCTCTTACACACAGCAATTTATTACTGTCCTTGTACTTTAAATGTCAAGTATTGACAACTGTCTTAGGATATACCTACATATGAAGCATGATTCAGACGTGCATTTTTACTCTCTCCACTAAGCGACAATAAGCTTCGACCTTAGATGCGTTTGTTAATTTTATCATGATTTTTTATTATTGAATATTGAGCTGCAGTCCTAACTCAGCATTTAATATTATATTGTCTAAGAGAAGATTATACAAACTGGATTCTTTGAGTAAAATCTAATCGTATCTAAAACAAAAAGTCAAATTTACATATACATAGATAGAAGTTTTATAACTATTAATTACTTTGTAAAGCTTGTTTAGTAATAAAAGTAAAGTGCAAAAGTTTCTATATGACCTGTAGGCACCTAGTGACGCAACCGAGCGAAACGAGATTAAATCAATAGTACCATAGGGTCCTATCAGGAAAAAATTCAAATTATGTTTACGTAAAATTAATAAAACATAAAAAATAGACTCTAAAAAGTTATATTATGATTTAAAAAAAAACTTTCTGATCAAAAACGACCTTATTTTATCCATTATTAAAAAATCAGTATTTATATAATGGGTAAATGGGTATTTTCACTAATGTTCCTATGTATGTACATATGTGATGAATTGATCAAAAATATGCTTGCCAAATTATTGGCAAATTATATATATATATAACTAAATTATATATATAAACTATGGGTAACTAAAAAAAGGGCGTTAAACAAGGCTGTGTTCCCAATTCATATTTATTACCTGTACAGTAAAATGGTGCTATCAAATCAAAACACAGGCATTTATTTATAAACTACTTATGTAGTTCAAACTAGCTCTATAATAATGTATAATCGTATTGTTACCGGAGTTTGGTACATACCTATGTATGCAAAATTTAATTTTATTCGCATACTTATTTGAAATATGAATTACAAAATAAATTGAATCAGAACGTTAGCAAATGTTGATTTGACTTTATTTACGTCCCATATATCTTAAAATATAATTTTTCTATAAGTGTTTTAAGTTCAATTAACGGTACTAAAGTAATAACAAAAAACGTTGTTTTAGTCCACAAAGGATGTTCAACTCAACGCCTTCTATATTCGTGGTTATTCTGAAGCTGAAAATTTGGTGTCTTCGACTGAGGAAGGTTTAGTGCGAGCTGCAAAGCAAGATTATGCATTCTTCTCAGGACAACGTGTTGCTCGTTCTACATTAAGGTAGAACTCAAATAATGAATAATTAAGATTGTATGTATGTATGTGTTGTAGACCGAACTAACAATAATTCGCCCGAAGTCACTCAGATAGCAAACTGTGAGGTTGTCCAATCCTACATCTATCTTGGAGCTTTAATTTCAAACGATGGAGTTTGCATAGAAGAAGTAGAAAGATGATGAAGTATGACAGCAACTAGAACTGCGATCAACAGGCTGAAGAAAGTATGAAAGAACCGAAACGTAACGAAGACCACTAAGACCTGGCTCGTTCGAATACTTGTTTTATCATATTTTTATACGCTGCAGAGACGTGGACTTTGCGACAAGTCGAGAAGAAAAAGGTTGATGCTCTGAAGATGTGATGCTGGAGGCGAATGCTTAGAATATCGGGGACTGAATTTCGCACCAATGCCTCTATACTCCAAGAACTCGGCATTAACCAACGCCTTTCGGTGGTAGTAGAAGGTCGCATCTTAAACTGATTGGTGTTTTTGGACACGTCTTCCGGCGTGAAAGTGTCTCTATTGGGCGCACAATGACTGTAACGTAATATGTACACAATATAGACCCCAAAACAATAGTTGTTAAAAAATTGTCTGTTTGTCTGTATGTCTGTTGGTGTGTGTGCATTTCATGCAAAAAGTAATGAACTGATTTCAACGAAATTTGGTGAAATACCTAATAACTTATTACTCGGGTCAACATTTAGGATACCTCTTACTACAGGAAAATCTTTTATTCCCACGGGAAAACACAATAACTGATTCTATCGAATCGTCCTTAGAAACGTTCCGCTGGCTAAACCTTAAGACATACATCAAAACAATGTACTAAAAAATTGTAATCTTAAAAGGACTAACAAAAAAATTTGCAAAAATATATGTCTATCTCTTAAGGTACACTCGCCTTATAGCATATATATCTATCTCCTAAAGATGACTCGCAATATCTATTTTTATTATATGTATATTATTATACTAAAGGCAATGTCGCGACTCACTGACTGACTTATCAACGTTAAGCCAGTAATATTAAATGCGAAAGTAACTCCATCTGTCTATCCCTCTGTCCGTCACATTTACACGCTTCATCCGCTTAACCGATTTAGATGAAATTTGGTATGGAAATATTTTGAGAATCTGAAATAGGATAGTTTTTCTCTCGAAAAACATGTCATACATAAGGGGGTAAAAAGGGTGGTGGAAGATGTAATGAAAAATTAATCATTTCTCAAGGAAAGGATATATATATTTTTAGTATTTATAACTTATATAATATACTTAACGTACCTACTTTTCTATATCTATGTATGTACATTGTACACATATGTATATTATATATTATATTATAGTCTATTCTATACCTACCGTTAAAACGTACCTAGGGACGAACCCCAGCGAAGCGAGGGTGAGTCACTAGTCTATACTAATATTATAAATGTGAAAGTTTGTGAATATGGATGTTTCTTACTATCTCACGCCAGTGGCTAGACGGATCTGGATGAAATTTGGGACAGAGATACATAGATTAAAATTTGAATAATACAAAGACTACTTTTTATCCCGGAAAAATGTATGGTTCCCGTGGGATAGGTTTATTTTTGTTTTCCTAGAGGCAAAACCGAGCGAAGCGAGGTTGAGCCGCTAGTGATTAATAAATATTACTTGTGTAGCCATTCTTGATATTTTATACACGATTCTGAAGGTAGTTGAATGACGATACTTGACAATAGCGTTTGACATATTCAATGGGAAATAATTTATAAAGAGAGTCAGTGGTGCAAGTAAAACTTTATTGTGAGCACTCAACTGTGCCGCACGAGCGCACTGACCATGGTGAACGAGAATCGCGATAACTTAATATTAAATCTATCGATATCCGTAACATATATTATTAAATATTATATACACTCAAAATATAAGTATTTAAAAATGAAATATGAGTGTACATTATAGTAGATATTTAAAAGTTCACACTTAACAATCCAACCAGATCAGCGTGTATTAGCTTTATGTCTTTAAAACTTGCTGTAAATCAAATGAAAAATTACCAATAGTGACACGTCACAGGTTCACGTCCTCTTGTATTATTCAAATATACAGAAAATATTTCTGTAAAGGTCATTTTATTAATGGATAAAATTTTCCGAAATACAAAAAAAACGTGTTTATGTATCTATGTACGCACGTAAGAAGTTATACTTCTTAGGTGTAACAGAACAAAAATAGCTTAAGATTTCATCCCTTATGTCAACTCTCTTTTTTTTCTTTTTTTTATTCGATTCAGTGACAAACGAGCAGACAGACCACCTGATGGAAAGCAGTACCTGTCGCCCATAATACCTACGGTTCATGCACTTAGGTTTTAAGTAACAAAAATGCAGAACCACAGGTGCGTTGTCACTGTGAGGACTAAGATGGTATGCCTCTTGCCTGTAATTGCGCTGGCTACCTTATCCTTCGTACCGGAACACAAAACAATGCAATCATTGTTGCTTGGCGGCAGAAATAGATAAGAGGGTGGTACCCATCCAGTCGGACTCCTCAGGCTTGACAGAGTCCTACCACCGGTAAGGTGGTAGGACTCTGTCCCTACCACCGGTAAGGTGGTAGGACTCTGTCAAGCCTGGTGGTGGTCTCTGTTTGTAAAAGGATTGCAAATGCAAAACTTCATCATGTCGCTTTCAGCTAACATTATTATGTCGCTTTTTGGCTGTCGGTGTGCGCGCGCATCGTAAAAATTTTATTCTCATATTTTTTCCAAGCGCCAAAAGAAGGATAACTTCAAAAAGTAAACCTACTTTTACATTTTTTTTAATATAAACTAAACTCTTCCCAGAATACTTTAATATATATAATTCTTCTGTACGTGTGTTAGTCACCTAACTCCTCCTAAATGGCTGGACCGATTTAGTTGAAATTTTGTGTGTATATTTCGATGGATTCCTGAATGGTTTGAAAATACAAATGGAACCGCTAGGTGGCGCTGCGATCGGTGTGTCACTAAATTTTCATGAAAGACTAAATTTTCCGTGCAATAAATACATTTCAATTGTTGTTAAATAAAAAAATCGATATGTATATACATATATGTTGGTTTCCTCTGGACTCCAAAACAGCTGGAACGATTTTGATGAAATTTTCAGGCAATCGTCAGAGTAGCCCAACGGGTCATCCTGTGAATTTTGTTAGCGATCAGAAGTTTGGACGCGGGCGAAGTAAGAATGTAGACAAAACACTAAACTGCGCCACGCGACAATATAAAATAATAAAAAGAAATGTTTTGAATACACATATCTAGTGAACTATATTTTATAATAATTAAATGATTATTTTAATGTTAAACATAGATCTCTAAGTCAAGCGCGAGGTCGATGTGCCCTTCGAGAGTTACCCGTAGTGTCGACGAGAACTCAGCTGGCCTTCCCTCTATTATCGAGCTCCCCATATGCCAGACCCATCCTTCTTAGGTATTTTATTACTCAACACTTTACTTATACTTTTTTTAATTTATTCTTTCTTCAAAATGTACAATGAAACATTTCAATTATCAATATAAGTAGGAGACAGGAGCTCAAACTAAGTCAGCTCTGTAATAGGAGTATTCTGGCTCTTACCTTCAGAAAAGAATTTAATATAACTATGAAAAAAAATAAAATATATTTATTATAATTAATTAAATATTTAGAGTTATTTACTGGCCTTTTTAATTATTATTATATGAATGGTATTATTAGCTTATTACAGCTGCGTAGTAGTGGAGCTCTTGGAAGATTAGAAAAAGCTTTAGTACCAGGCATGCCTCAATGCTCGCCGCCATCAGGTTTTGCCTCTGCACGCGCTGCCGATGTTAAGACCGCACTACTTGTTATATTTATTGGACTGACATCATCATTTTTTATAGGTAATTTATATTTAGTATTTAATATTACTTCACTAAAGTACCATATAACTAAGTATATTGTTATGATTATTAAATTAATTTGTTCTCTAAATTTTCCATTGTAATAAACTTCATAATGATTTTATCATGCGTATGTGAAATCGCGCGAATTTGTAATCTTATTTTAATAAATTATGCTTTATGAAAATACATTACTTATAGGTAATTTGATATGATTATATAATATGTTTTATTTTATCGACATAATTTTTTTGATACCTACTCTATTTTAACAGGTGTCGCTGAGTATTCATGGAAAAATCGAAAAAGGTTCAGAAGATACCTGAAGACTCGTTTTTTACGAATATTTAATTATTAAGCTCTGCTTGTGATATGTTTTGTATAAATATCATATGTTATGGAAAAGAATCAAATAATACATTATTATCATTATTAGCATATATCCAATATAAATAATATATAAAAAAGGTTATATTTTGTGTGCTGTAATACTGTATTTAGAATATAATTCAATTATTTCATAGTTTTCTTTATAGAAAATAATTAATACTGCTATACTTAGTCGTGCATTATTAAATATCCACAGTCAAATTATACAATGAAGAATATCCAGCCCTTTTAACGTTCCACTGCTAATTAATTATTTTTAAAATGAATACATAATTAAATTTTCTGTGAATACTTCAAGCGTCTACCTGTTGCCGTTATCAATATCGAGCAATAACGAGCAAAAATATTACCCTTAATATTTATTTTATTGTTTTTTAGTATTTGTTGTTTTAGCGGCAGTAGAAATACATCATCTGTGAAAATTTCAACTGTCTAATTAACACGGTTCATGAGATAAAGCCTGGTGACAGAAAGAGAGACAGACGGATGGACAGCGAAGTCTTAGTAATAGGGTCCCGTTTTAGTCCCGTAGGGACCCGTAGGGAACGCACTTAATTCGTACAACCACGATCGTACGTTTAAGTACGATACAAATTCGTGTCCACAGTGCGCGGGGCCTAAGTCTCAATAACTTTTGACTCTCGTTTCCCCAAAATAAATTTTATATATTTGAGACATCCTATCGCCTCCCCTATCCAAAAATACCACCCACTCCTCCAGAGGCCGCGTCCCATATCCTAAACTGCAGCCACACGTGCTGCCGAGGTAGTCTAAGTATCGCGTATAACTGTAAATAGCAGCTACCTAACATTTTATAGTTTAGTTTTAAACAAGGATAAATAAACCTTGGTCGGTAGATGTAAATAAAATACCACTTAAAGCAGTCAGCAACAAGCAGCAAGAACGTAACATGTTATCTATTGCACACGCAGGCGTACTCGCCCCCACCGCGGCGCGCGCGCCATTTTCGATCTTATATCACACGGTAATGAGAACGGTAATAGCACTCGCGGCAACGGCAAGAGCGCACGCGCCTGTGTTGTCGAATGTTCCTATGCAAATGGTTCATAGTCAAGGAATAAGTAATGCGGCAGTTTGTATCGATTATATTTATCGATATAAGGAAGATTATTTTTACGACTTATGCATATATTATTTATTAATTTATTTTTGTGGTTAGTATTTTAATGGATATAGAACTTTTCGGATAATTTATAAATAAAAATATCGATGGAAGGCCTATTTGATAATGTAACTTGTGGAGATCAGTGCGAAAGGGAGTATTAAAGGCATATTTGATAACTTTATTTTGTAAAATCTGTAGCTTTTTAATGTTCGTTTTGCAAGTGCCGCTCCATACGGGGCATGCGTAGGTAATGCAAGGACGTACTAGGATGTAATAAATACGTAGTTTTGTGCTACTACTTAGACATAAGCGTCTATTTAAGATTGGATTTAGGGCACTTAATGCTTTAATACCTTTAATTCGTAGTGTAAAAGCGTTTTCGGTCCAGTTGAGCTTACTGTCGAGCTTTAAGCTAAGATATTTAACTGATTTGCTCCAAGGTATAATATACCCTCCAACTCCTCCACTCTTGCGGGTATTGATTTTGAGATTGATGAGTAACTATTGATGTGGAATCGAAAACTGCGATCATTTAAGTATGATTGGATGATTTTTATAAGCGGAAAAGGCAGCCCAAACCTTATGAGTTTATGAAGTAAAGCTTTGTGCCAAACAGTGTCATAAGCTTTTTCGATGTCTAAAAGAAACATTCCAGTTAATTGTTATAAATATAAATTATGGGATATAGTTACAGAAACTCTGGTAAGTTGTTGGACTGTGGAATAGCCTCGACGGAACCCAAATTGCACATCGATGAGATGATGTTCGGATACACGAAGTAATAGTTTAAAGGTTAACTTTTCAAGAAGCTTGCTAAGGCAGGGCAAAAGACTTATTGGGCGATAGCAGGTGGGATCTGTTATATCCTTAACCGGCTTATGTATAGCAATGACATTTGCAACTTTCCATGGAGTTGGAAAATAATTAAGCATAAGGCAAGAAATGAATATTTTAGTTAAGAGTACAATGGACTTTTGTGGGATATTTTTAATGAGTAAATTAAATGAGCCAACATGATTACTACTTGTCTTACGGTGAAGAAAAACGTTGTGAGGAAACCTAAATGTCTAAGAGAACCTAGCATGTTTTCTAAATACATGTGAAGTCCGCCATCAAGCACTTGGCCAGCGTGGAGGACTATGGTCTGATCCACCTTGAAGTAAAGGGAGGAAAATAGACTTATGTTTGTATAATGATAAAAAATATTCTTTTTAGATTCATTTATTTCTTATATATACGGAACGTTTGGTCATATCTACGACTTGTCTTAATAAATTGGGTGTATCTACCTTAAATTAATAAGGGTTTATAAACCTGGTACCGCACGAAAGAAATAAAATTTCATCACAATGCGAAACCAGGTCGAAGCACCTTGTACCCCGCGCACCTGGTACCGCACCCTACGTTAGCTTCGCGCGGCTAGTGTTGGCTTGCATTCGCGAGAAACGCACGCATCGACATGGCGTCAAGACCAACAAAGAAGGTGGAGGAAAGTAATAATGGAATTGTTATTTGGTACAGCTCTTGTTAATGCCTAGATTGTCTATAATTTAATTAATGATGGGAATAAAACACCAAAACTACAGTTTTTGGAGGAAATTATAAAAGCTTTTACAAAAAAGGACTTTGACAATGATACAGGTAATTTCAACGCAGACGAAAACGCATACATACACATACACATCCACATACAATCCACGCACACATAAACACATATAAGTCAGCCATACACGCCAATCTGATAAAAAAGTTAAAAATTTTTAACGGAATGTGTTCAATGTAAAAAAAAACTTTTGTTATCCATGCTTAATTGAAAAACATTAATACATGTTTTTTTTCTTTTTTTCATTATATTAAAACTTAATTAAGACTCGATATTTTTATTTCACATCCCTAAATCTTCATTCTTTTTTGTAAAATACGCACTAGACTTCCTATATTCAGTGCGGCACAGGGTGCATAAACCCTGTAATTTAAATATAGCTATAATTTTTAAACTAAACAAGTTGTTAACGAACGGCTTCAGGTGTATGTCAATTAGTTCATTATTATTAATATTCAAAGCAAAAAAATCAAATATATTTTTACATGAAGCCAAAAAAAGGATTTATATTTCTTAAATGTTACAGGGTCTATAAGCCTTGTGCCGCCACAATGGAAGTTTTATTACCAGGTGCATAGATCTTGTACCGCAGAAATGGAAAGTATAGATAAATCACAGCCGCTGGCACATATTAATAGGTTTAGCACGACGACGACTGAATGGACGACAGAATATCGTGGGTTGTTGAATTTTTTTTATTTGAAGTTTTTTTCATGTCACAAATTTCCGTCGTTGGTTTTTTCAATTTTTAATTTATGTTTTATAACACATTATTATTTAATATATATAAAATATTATTATACTATTATAATAATCTTATTCTATCGACCAATCTCTCTCGTGTTTTCTCCATTCTATGTGACATTCTCGAAGTAATTTGTTATCCACTGACACGTTGTGAAGCCATTAACAAAAAAATGAATTTAATAAATTTAACAAAAATAAAAATGATATATAAAATGGTATGGAAGTAAAATCAGAAATACTTATATCTTTTATTTTGATTTTAAGAAATGATCGTCAGGTAGCATTTGGTTAGTAACAGCGTCATCTAAGCACAATGTAAGAGGACGTTTTGTCTTAACGTTTTCCGCTAAAGCTTTCTGTAAAGTGTTAGATTCCAATGTGCAAAGATTTGTCGCCAAGCCTAAGGCAGCAAAAACACGAATGAAAGCTGTTGAACATCCAGAGCCTGAAAAGAACCAATGTTGTATATTGAATTTGAGATATGTTGATATTAATATTCTTTGATCTGTGATAAAATAAATCCACGCAAGTAAAAGGTTTTAGAGTGTTGCAAATATGTTTCACTTTTTGGTCAACTTCGAAAAGGAAAAGTGTACTCGTATATTTCACCACATACACACAACCATACCATACACCACATACACCACATATACACACAATTAGTGAATACTAATTGTGAATCGATTTTAAAAATTCTTGCGTTAATGAATAGGGCATATCTAAGTGTTTTCGTCCTTCCACCTTTCTTTAAAAGCGTAACTTTTAATAATATAAAATTTTGTAGGTTGAGTATACTCAACTACTATACTCATTACTCACCATAAGATCCATATTCCCCTGACTTGTAGTCGTGAGGGTAAATGTAGTGATACTCGGGCCAGAAAGTCCTATTAAGTATGAACACAGAGTTTGAATCAGGTGGATACCTGTAAATAAAAATTTCATGAATAAGATAAAATATAACAATTTTTTTCAATTCTAATTCGAGCGATTAACTGGCGAAAATGACGTCTTTAATATTCTACGAAAACTCTTGTTAAAACCTCGTCGACTTTAGAAAGAAAATTAATAATAATGTATTAGTAGAATTATTTAAAGAATCAAATATAAGAATAATTGAAAAATTCTATAACGAATATTCTTTATTTTTTATATAAACAGAGTCGGAGCTTATCAGGCCACAAATTTTATTACATGTAGTGTTTTCTAGGTTTGTTTTCAATAATAATTTTTTATTTATATTTTATACTTACTTTTCGCCTTCTTTAAGACCCCAAACGCACACACCACTCTCTACTAACCATGAAGCGTGTAAAACAAACGCATATCGAAGAAAACCTATCAAGAATACGGTGCTTAAAACTGATTCATTCCAGTACTCAAGAGGGGCATTCAGTGGAAGTAAGAGAAATATCACTCCATATAAAATCCAATAAAATCTGCCAAATAGAAAGACACAATTAGTTATTTTTATATTTAATTAGTTATTTTTTTATTAAAAAACAGACAAATATATTAAGTAAATGTTGTGTTCAAATTATTTTTTAGTCTTATACTATCTAAGTCCATTGTTTTTTTAATTTTTAATCGCTTTATATTATAAAATCTTACCGCTTTTGGAACATAACAATTGAATCTGCTGTAATATCTGACATGTCAATCGAATCTTTCACAGCTTCTTGATGTGGACTGATTTTTCTAAGTCTAGTTAAAATATGAGCGTAAAGGAACCCTTTTCTAGAGTCGTAGGGGTCTAAATCAGTTTTAAAGTGCGCATGATGTAATCGATGATACTGAACCCAGTCGTATATGGATCCCTGAAATGTTGTCATTAATATAAAGTTTTTTTTTTATATTTAGGATTTTTATTTATTATTATATTTATTATACAACTTATAGTTGTTAACATTGCATCAAACTCAATGGCTATAATAAATTTTATCCTACGCTTAAGGTGCTATATAATGAACACCCCACACGATAAAAATATGTGCATTGCGATTGGTTAATTTAGACCAGTCAAACTATAAAGACAATTTAGCGTCACTTCCTTATATTCTCCTCTTAGCGAAAATTTTACGACAAAGCGCGCTTAGTAACGGCTACCAGTGCCATGCATTTTAAATATATAAACATTTTTAACAATTAACTTACTTGTCCAGCCAATGTTTGAAATAGCATTAAAACTATTCGCAATTCAGTGCTAGCTTTATAAGTGCGATGAGCCCATAGTCTATGAGAGCCAACTGTAACTCCCAATGTAGCTACTAACGTCAATATTACCACTGAAAATGTTAAAAAATGGTTAACATAAAATACATTTTCAAAATATCTTTTATATATTACAGGCATATCATATGATTCGTCAGTATAAAACCGGCGCCGCCTGTTTGCAACAATAACTGTTTCTTAAAATAAGAAAGGCAAAATGTACAACGTTGGATTGTAAAATAGTGGTGTAATGTGAGTAATATCTGGGTTCGAAAAAAATATTTATAAAAATAAAAACTCCGACTGCGTAAAAATGAAACTGAAAAGAATTACGAGAGAACATACGGTCGGACATACACACATACAGGTCAAACATATATAAATAAAAAAAATGTACTCACAAAAGAAAATCGTTAATAATTTTGCCTCAAAGAAAATAAGCCAGATCCCATATAGGGAAAGAAGGTGTATGTGTATGAAGAACAACACTGCTGGCCAGTCCGCTTCCCTGGATTTGCTGAGGTGTGACAGATCCACCGATGATGACTCTGCCATTGTTGCTGACGTATAGGTGACCCTTTAAAAACAAAATATATTGACTAATATATTTTTTTATAAAATGTTTAGGGCCTCAGCTATCTCCACTACTGCCCCAGCTCTCAGGGATAAATAAGGTAAGTGAATATGGAATATAATAAAAGTATGTATATGTATTTAAGGAATATGATGAATAATAATAATATAAAAAGTATTCGTAGGGATTAATTACGCTTATTTTGCTCTCTGCCTTCCCCGAAGAGAATATTAGATGAATGTTGAAATATTTGAATATCATAGTAATTACCAAGCTATATAAATCTCAAATTTTACATATAAATTGTACTTTCTTTTCGCCATAATACCAACAAAAGCGGTAATTGTATTTTGTAGTGTTTAACGCTAACTGTGCGTTAAGTCGCGATCGCGCGATCTTTAAAACCCCATTAAATTGCTTAGTATTGTTTGACTATGCATTTTAAAATCAAAAAAGAGTTTGTAATCTATACATCTGTTAGAATCCAACATTTTAAATGGAAAAAGGCAATCTTTGCCCTTGTCCTAGTCTTTACCGAGTATTCTGAATTGAACATATGTACATGCTTATATTCGTAGCACTGTATTGCCTAATAAAATATGGTCAAGAAGTTCATTTACAAAAAAATATGTAATAAATTTTACTTTATATAAAATAATATTCATTTGCTTAGCTTTAGCTACTATACTACTCTGTGATGTACATATATCTGTGCTTATCCTTATTTCATTAAATAATCTACACAGAATATTATTCGTTTATGCAATAAATATTATACAATTATAAACTTCGTATTATGTAAGGCCTCGTTTATAATTTTGTTCTTTAATATTTTCATTTCTTAAATCACATAATAATACATTCGTTTTTTCCTATAATAATATCAGCTCATGTATCAAACAAATGTAGAAGATTTTGTGGTTACAACTTAAGATAGAACCATAATTATGAAGCTATATGACTCTACAATTGTTATAGTATGAATATATTTATCTTACCACTTTACGCTTGAGCAACAAAATAAAACGAAACGGCACTATGTTTATAACATATGAGTTTTAAAAAATACATAATTAAATAACTTGGCTAAATATGTTACAAAAATGATGAAATCAAGTGGCATTGAGCACATAATTCATTACTATGTACATCAGACAATGTTTTAATATTGCATACAAGGTAGGTACTTACTATGAGTACAATTAATTTAAACACGCACTAGCATCAGTTTTTAGGATGAATTTATATGTATTTCAATTATTTAATGTTTCTCTACTTCAACTAACCGTAGGTATTGCAATTCTTATTGATAGAATAAATGATTATACGAGAACTTTCGAAACGCGTGTGAATATCTGCACTTGTGATTAAATACTGCATCGTATCGTAGTCAACTTTCGTATACTCAACGATTTTATAATTAAACGTCTAACGAAGTTAGCGATCCATTCTTATGCAATATCAAGAAACGCGAGAACTGTCAGCCTCGCTGTGTCGAGTCGCTTTGCTTTGATTTCTATTGGATGGCGCCGACTTCGAAAATATCTGATTAAGTATCTATTCTAAATGAAAACCCCCGCTTAATTATTTTTTACTTTTCAGTGCCTGGAAGTCGGTTTCTTTTTTAAGTTATTATTTTTCCAATTTTAGTGTAGACGTAATAAGCAGGTAATTTTTAAGAAGAAAGATTTTTTTAGGCCATTTATTGAGACACATTTATTCAGACATGATTAAGCCATTTATTCAGACCCCTAATGACAGTCACAACCCATTTAGGTGTAAAGTTCTCATCTGCTATAATTGCTGCATAGCATAATTGCTGTAAATCTTCGAGGAGTTCCCTCGACTGTCTTTCAGGTCCATCATTAGATTGACTCCAGACCTTCATTAAATAGTACAGCTTTAAAATATCTTATGAAAAAGTTAACAAACGCAACAATTAGGTTAGGTTAAGCAACTAGGTTAGGTTTGGATTCGGAATGGTATGTAAATTATTTTTGAAAAAAATTATTTCCCCTTGCAGAAATTGTAAAAGATATAAACAATTAAATAAAAAGGGGGTTTAGTTTTTTGCAAATATCTCAAAAACTAATCGAGATTTTTCAAATCTAAAAAATTACTTTTGTAAAATATACTTTTAATTTATTTAAATTTAGGAGTGCGTTCTCCACGTAAAATATATTTTATTGAAGCGTGAAAGGCCAAAATACTATCTAATATACTATAACATCTCTAAGAGTTTAGATTTAGATGTCAAAATCCGAATATACCTAATGTAACATCTAGTGTAGATGTTATCTGAAAGAAAAAGCTAAAATGTAATTTTTACTAGGATCCAAAGTGATTTTCCAAGTCGTTTCACATAATCCCAGCATTTTACATGTAGTTCATGTTGATGACGCCGCGACACCAAATCGATAATATTTCATAACAAAAAAACATTTTGTCATCTACATAATATGCAATTACTGCAGCTTCGAATCACCAGTCCAAGCATAAAATATTAGGTATTCGTACATACATATGTGCCCGTAACAAAAATGGCAGATAACTTTGCTACCCATAGTGAGCAAAGTAGAAACCCTGGAAAACCTAGCTGTAGATTATTATTTAAGGAGATATTTCACAAAGATAATACTTATATTTTTTATTTATTATTATTATTATTTTTTAATTATTATAGTGTTTTTGGTATTGATAATTTAATCAATAGCTAATAAGAAATCAATTTATGATAAATTGACTAAAATATGGATATAGTTTATACATAAGGATTTTCGATTTTAATACAATACGTATAATTTAATTGACCTTTGCTCTTTATACTTACCGCGCACGTTTCCACAACGTCCAATGACCAATATTTCAATAGTAAAATACTTTAGGATGACGATACAAATTTACGCATGAAAGGTTTAGTACCTACAATAATACAATAATCACACCGAGTTTGATACTAAATGTAGTATCGAATTTACGATAGAGCGAATGAGGAACATAACAAAGAAACACGTCTCTTGAATGGAGAAATTTTGTACTTTTTTGATTACTATCTATAAAATATTACGGTTTTGTCTATCTTCCATATCAGTCCTGTAAAAATCCGGCAGAAAGGATGGAAAGACTATGTGGGTAATTAGGGTCCTATTACAAATACTAACTCATAATAGAGTTAAAGTTGAGTTTTTGAATGCGGACCCCTAAGTGAGTTGTCCGAGCTAAGTAACAAATAAAATAATGTTAATATCATGTAGAACATAACGAAATATGCATATTGTTAAAATTCAATAATTAATGCACGTAACATAATAATAAATTATAAAGCATCAAAAGGTTATACATTAATATTTAAAATTTTGTACAGAATTTTTACGTTAAAATAGTAGTCAAAGCTGAAGTTTTTAGTAGAGGTCAATATGTATGTATAATAAATTGCAAAACAATAAATAATAACTAGAAGGATTTTAATAGAATTTTTGAATAAAGAATACATAGAATTAAAAACAGCTAAGTTTTATTTTACTTTTTAAAGTTTTGACGACACTTTGAGTTTGTAGTGACCCTACTCGTTGCCCCAACGGTAGTGCGTTCGAGTCCCGCTGGGGGCATTCATTTGTGTTTGTACTCCAGTAATGGGTGTTTTAATCTATAACAAAATTGTAACTAAACCAAATTTGTACATTAAATATTTTTTGGAAAATCTTATTGAAATAGACATTATTATCGATACAGAGGCCAAATCCATAGTTTTTAGAATATTTGTTTACCTTTTGGTCTGTCTGTCTGTTACTGCATCACAGAAAAACCACTCAAGGGATTTTAATGAAATTTGGTATGGTGAGCGGGTTATCCGGGTCAAAAGGGATTTATTATTATAATATAATAATAATAATAAATCTAAATATAACAGACAGTTAGATGTAGTAAGTTAGATAGAAGTAGTTAGATGTAGTAAGTCTGTGTGGATCAAAATAACAGTATTTCAAATTAATATTTTTCATTTGTAAATTCTTAATTAATTTTAATTTTCTAAAGTACACATAGAACAATAATGTGGCTCAAATAATTAATATTTTATTTTTCTTTATAGTTATAAATATAATAATGGCAACACTAAAAATATAGATTACTAAGCAATAAAGGTTTCTAAAAAATTGAAATAATTATAATAATAATAATAGCTAAAATTAGTCCCTCATAAATCTAACTCCACGTCCGGCATGAACACCTTTGCCACGTGAGGGACGGGCATTGGCAACTTTTAAAGTTATTTACTCAACCAATGGCTCACGGAGCACTAGTGACCTTTTAATTATGAAGAGACACATTAGAGATAAACGTATAGGGCCGCTTCCCGGAGGTCGTCGGGGCACGTTTGGAGCTGACGCTGAGCGTGACAGTATGTGGACCGTCAGTGACTCACAGCTGAACAGGCGGGCTGGGGTCGGGGCAACCCGAATGGTTACAGCCGAACCACATTCCACAGATGATGCTTTGCAGAGTAAGGCAAGTGCCAATGAAAACTCTGTCGGTACATCTGTTATGACCACCACAAGTTTAGGTACAACGGATAAGAGACAAAAGTGGTCACAAGAAGAATTTGAAGAGCTTATGTACTGCTATTATAAAGCAAAACATGATGGAGTAGGATATTTGAATAAATTAAAAACGTTATTTGTGGAGCGAAACCAGCACAATCCCAAAATAAATAGTTTTAATGGTAACACATTAGCAACACAAGCACGGAGAATTATTAAACAAAAGATTTTATCAGAAGAAGTACTTGCAAGAATCAAATTAAATGCAGAAAACAGTGAACCACAAACTACTGAACCATTTCCACAATTAACTCATTTAACGAATATTTGCGATGAAAATACTTTAATGCACCCAACACAACATACACAAACATTTTACTCAACCAATTATACGACACAATCAAACATGTACGTCACAAGTCAGCAAACTACCTATAACACAATACCGGAAACAATTACACAGGACGATCTAAATTCTGAGTCTCAACAAATTCCTCAAGATTGCATAGAGAATGAAGAACCCATAATAGTTCAATTTCTTCAGATCTTAGCTGAAACAAAAGAAATACGCGTAGAAGATAGAGAATCCTTACCTAAACCCAAATTTAATAAATGTTACTTTCAAAATTTCCATAAAATTAATGCTTATATACCAAAAATATTAAATAATGAATACAGTTTACAAAATATAAATAATACTATTTATGCAGCTGCTAAAACTCTTATTTTAAATAATAACCAAAAAACATATACACCAAATAGTATTCTTAATAAGAATGAGAAAGACCCGCCATGGAAAAATAGAATAAAAAAGAAAATAGATATATTGAGAAGGGAAGTAGGACAGCTAATAGAAATAGGAAATGGAATTAATACGCGGAAAATACTTAAAATTAAAGACAAACTACATAACAAATATAGTATTAGTAGCGAAATAGACCACCAAAATACAGTTGAAATAATTAAACAGAAAATTAAAGCTTATGCAGGAAGACTAAGAAGGTATGAAGAAATGAATAGCCGAAAGAGTCAAAATACATTATTCCGCGAAAATGAACATAAATTTTATAATAATTTAGATACAACACATAACAATACTAATAAATTGCCTTCAAAACATGAACTGCAAGATTTTTGGTCAAATATTTATTCACATCCAATATCGTATAATAACTCAACTGAATGGATACAGGAAGTAGAAGATTCGTGTAGAAATATTACAACTAAAAAGTTTCAAGAAATAACTGTTGAACATATAAAACATGCAGTGAGGAAGATACATAATTGGAAGGCACCAGGAATTGACAAAATCCAAAACTATTACTTGAAATATTTTACAAGTACACACAAATATTTAGCTTTCTTATTTACAGATATATTGAATTATAAAGCATCTTTAAACGACTGGTTTACTACTGGATATGTAATTTTAATACCAAAAAATAGTGACACTCATGAGCCCAAAAACTGGAGACCGATTGCGTGCCTTCCAAGCATGTATAAATTACTTACATCTATCCTAGCCCAGGAGCTCTATATCCATTGTGATTTAAATAAAGTGATGGCTCCTGAGCAAAGAGGGTGTCGTCGAGGAGTTCGAGGGTGCAAAGACCATTTAATGGTAAATAAAGCGATTTTGGAAGATGCTCATCAAAATCAGAAAAACTTGAGTATGGCTTGGATTGATTATCAGAAAGCTTTTGATAGCATTTCTCATAATTGGCTTCTTAAAGTTTTGGATATTTATAAGTGCCCCCCAATCATCAAACAGTTTCTTGAGATGGTCATGCCATCGTGGAATATGATTATGACGGCACGTGGAGCCGATATCTCAATAGCTACTGAACCAATTTATGTCAAACGCGGTATATTTCAGGGTGACTCTCTCTCCCCACTTTTATTTTGTCTTGCCCTCAATCCTCTTACTCAGGTTCTTAGTAAATTAAAAGGATACAAGCTAAAAGATAGTGCACAGATTAATCATTTGTTATATATGGATGACTTGAAACTTTATGCCAATAGTAAAAGTAATCTCAAAAGCTTACTGAACATCACAGAAATATTTACAAATGATATAGGTATGAGTTTTGGCTTAGATAAATGTAATATACTCCATTTAACAAGGGAACGTAGAAATAGTAGTGAAGGAGACAAACATATTCTAATATCAGGAGAAGTTTTTGAACATTTAGGTACTAACGAAAATTATAAATATTTAGGTATTAATGAATCTGGAAAAATAGACCATGTTGCACTTAGGGACTAAATTACTAAAGAATATTACAAAAGAATACAAAAGCTTACCTATTCACATTTAAATTCTCGCAATTTGATAAAAGGCATTAATACATACGCAGTTCCGGTCTTACTTTATTGCATAGGGATAGTTAATTTTAAAAATAGTGATTTGAAAAAAATTGATATTAAAACCAGGAAACTACTAGCTATGAAAAAAATAGTTCATCAAAAAGCTGGTATACATAGATTATATTTACCGTTAACAGAGGGGGGAAGAGGACTAATCAATATAGAATACATGTATAAAACTCAAATAATAAAATATTTTCAATACTTAAATAATAACACTGACTACTTAATTAAAACTGTACAGAAACATCATACTAATAGGGATAAATATTCAATAATAAAAGAAGCAAAACAATACATAAGAGAATTTCAATTAGGTACTAAAGATATATATACCGATAAAGAAATAAAAGAAGCAATAATTAAATTACAAAAAACACAATGGAGACAGAAAAACATGCACGGCCAATTTCCGATTAAGGTCCTAGACGCCGTAAATATTGATAAAGATTTTTCATTTAGATGGCTAAAAAAGCATTTTCTTTCACCAATTTTAGAATCAACAGTATTTGCAATTCAAGATCAAGCAGTTGTTACTAGACAGCATGAAAGAGATATTCTTAAAAGACCAACCGATGGAAAATGTCGCTTATGTATGAAGAAAGACGAAACAGTACAACACCTAATTTCTGGATGTGATAAATTGGCCCCAAATCATTATATAAAAAGACACGATAACCTTGTTAAATATATATATTGGACCCTTATCAAAAAGCATAATATGAGCTCTACTAAACAATGGTGGAAAGAAGACTTAGACCAACCAAAAATTAAAGAAAATAGTTCAGCTAAGATACTGTGGGAATTGCCAGTACATACAGACATAACAGTAATGCACAATAGACCAGACGTAATTTATATTAATAAATCTGTAAATAAAACTTATTTAATAGATGTAACCGTTCCATCAGACTATAATATAGGGCCTAAAGAAATAGAAAAATTAAATAAATACCACTTACTCAAAGTTGAAATTGATAGATTATGGAATACACAGACCACAGTAATACCAATAGTAATAGGAGCAACGGGAGTTGTAGCAAAAACTTTAGCAAAATATTGCGAAAAACTAGAAGCCAATAGAGATATAGGTATACTGCAGAAACAAGCCGCCATCCACTCTTCGACAATAGTACACAAAGTATTAGCAAATAATATTTACATTAAAGAGTCTTAGTTTACACCCCATTTTCTTTTTTAATTACATAAAAAATAGTTAAAATTACAATTTTATGATTAATAATTATAGGATAATAAATGTCTTTTTTCCTAACTGAGTTAGGACGGGATGTTTATTTTTAAACCGATTATATCATATATAGTCGAGATAAGAGAAAAATAATAATAGCTAAAATTATACAACTAATATTCCATATTTCAAGTATAAAATAATTAAAATTATAAAAAAGTTTTAAATTAAAATTAACAAATATTGTAAGGAACTTTGATGCCAATTTTCAAAAATTTTGAATTCATTTTGTTATTTTGTGGGTAAGCTGTCTGTAACAACTATATAATGCCTTTGAAACATCTAACACCTTAGTCTCTCCCATGACCGTGATTGCTGTAAAGCAATCGAAACGTCGGGAACCAAAAATCAAAATAAATCCGCAAAAAATCCGAAAAGATAGTTTTATTTAAACATCATTTCTTGAAAGGTGGAAGGCTTAAAAGACGTAATAAAATGCTTACGTCTTTAATATATTAGCCGAACCATATGAAATAATAAAAAGCATTTTCTTAGAATTATTTACTTATTTACCTTAATTATGTAATTCTGGAAATCTCATTTTCCCCAATATTTTTTTTTGAAAATCGTTTCGGAAAAAAGGATACCGGAAATCATGCCTTAAGGGAGTAAAAATAAGGATAAAAGTTTGCATGGGGAATCAACCTAGGGACGAACCCAAGCGAAGCAAGGGTGAGTCGCTAGTACATATAGGTACTAAAACAGTAACTTTAACGAAATCGATGTGCGCGTTTCACTCAAAAAATACTGAACTGATTTTAATTTAGTATAGTGATAACTTATTACTTGGGTCAACATTTAGGATACCTTATACTACAGAAAAATCTTTCATTCCCACAGGATAACACAATAATATGTTCTATGAAGTCGTCCTTAGAAATTTATATGTCTATAGTCCAGTCATTATAGTAAGTTCACCTCGGAATTCGAGATACCCAGCTGTAAGTCTGTAAATACTTGTATATTGACACCCTAAAAGTTGTCTCAAAACCTACATATGGTAGGGTGTACGCAACTATTAAATTTCAAGGTCAAAGGTCAGAAAAATCGTTTTTTTTGCGTTTTTTTTTGTAAATATCTCATTTCCTATGGGTTTTTTGCTATTTGTATTTATTATCAATATTGTAGAATACAAAATTTTCTACAAATTTTGTTAAAAAATTTTTTTATACGGTGAACCGTTTTCGAGATAGAGGGCGGAGAGCACGCGGTCACAGCATCACTTCAGGTCAACCGGTGCCTCCGGTCGAAAACGCGCCATATATATAGTTGATGAACTATCGATAAATCAATGATTATAAATATTTGACAATTTTTATTAACTAATATATTATATTTTATCATTTTCTTCATGCATTAAATCTTTATCTATTCAATAATACTGATAACCGTTTCCTAAAATTAAAAAATAATTAAGGAAAAAACTTAAATCATAATATAACATACATTTTAAATAGAAAATAATTAAGTGCATCTTCTTTAAAATCTGTAAATTTTAAAATCCTTCCAAATACTCCACCAACAAGTGCAGCTGCTCATCAACATTTTGACGTAGGTGGGTGAATATTTGAAGATAGACCTATTCAGCGTTCGTAAATTAAGTTCAAATATTGCTACCAATAACAACTTTTATGCATTTAACGTGAAGTTAGAATAGCTTAGATTAATGAAATAAATCAAACGCACATTACCTATTTGAACTGTTATATAGGTCTAAATCTGAAGCTGAAAATTTTCGTCGAACGGTGCTGAGATATGGAACACACGGTAATTAGTATTTAAAAAATGGTAATTATGCTGCGTGATTGGTAATTATAAATAAAATGAAGAATATACTTAAATCACATATTTATTTATTTAAATAACATTGAAAAACTAAAAAGAGTTATTCAATTTTTTTTGGAAAGTAACGATATTTCAAGATCGACTCCAGGTAAAAAAGAATTCAGTACACAAAAGAAAGAAACAAAGAGGTATTTGTTAGATACCTTTCTAATACTATTAAAATATTTCACAAACTGTTTGAAATTCAATTTTGCAAGGTAAGTTACTCTTACTTTTGTAAGAATTTTGGGTACTTGTTGTACCCAATGCTAATCAAAGAGATACATGTCTCAGCAATCTCAGCAAACTGCATGCAAATGTGGAACTCTTGATTCAAGCGTTTCACAAAAGAAGATAATTAAATAGAATTCAGTCATTAGAATTATTGTATTGCATGCAGTTTGCAAAGACATATGTATATCTCTTTGATTAACACTGGGTATAAGTACCCAAAATGGCCTTTATTTACAAAAGTAAGAGTAACTTTGCAAAATTCAGTTTAAAAAAAAAGTTGTGAAGGTTTTTATAGTATCTAACAATTACCTCTTTTGCTTTCTTTCTTTATTTTGTGTAATGAATTCTAATTTACTTGAAGTTGCTCTAGAAATATCGTAGCGTTCACAAAGATTTTGAATATCGCTTTTTAGTTTTTCATATTCGACATTTTTTCGGTTGTTGCTGTTCTTCATATTATCTCCCACTCGGAAATTATTAGTTTCAGATAAAACCTTGAGGTTTTAAAAAAAACAGCTTATCACCAATGACAGCATCATTTAATTTTCTTTTTTCTTTCTTTTTATTTCTATAGTTTTTTGTAAGATATTCCTCATTGCTTCTCCAAGTAAAATTTTCTTCTTAACTTCTTCTACTTATAAATATAATTTTCCTATAGGCATTATTTTTTCATTACAGGGATTCTAATTGTGATTTGTAAATTTGGTATTTTTTGCTATTGTGTAGCGCATCTTTCTTAATTTGCTTCTTAATTAAATTCTTAACTAATGGTTCGTATATATCGTTAGATGTAGAGTGGCTCATTTTCGCAGATTGGGTGTAGTTTTCTTGGTCTATTTTCATTATTATTATTATTATATTTTTATTTTTTCATTTTTGGTCTCCCTTTTTAAAGGGGTATTTATTATTATTATCTTCGCTGTCACTGGAACTTGGTATATTTTCATTCATATATTTAATTCCTTCCTTTATTTTATTTTTATTGAAAATGTTTTCTAAACTTTTTCTTCATTTCTTCCTCTGTAGCCTTCTAGTTCTGTTTTTTCTGTTCTTTTCGTTTTTTATATAGTTGTTGTTCTTTTTCTTTTAAGGGCGTATAAAATAGGGTCAGCTTTGATTTTAGTGTATCGGTTCCGGCGTGCGATTTTGGCTTTAGGCAATGTTTCCTCCTTCGGTTGCTATTTTTTCTGAGGCATCTTTACTCTGAAAAAAAAGTCAGGGGTTGGTGGGTAGTCAGAATGTAGGTTTGTTTTGTTGCGGAAGTGTCATAACAAACGATTAAAATCGATCACGCGTTGGTAGTAACAGTTCGAACTCACGAGCGGGCCTAGCGGAGTAAGGAGTTTCAATATAATAAGAGGCCAGTTTATACTGGTACTAGCTGCCATTTTCCATTTCTCATTACCATCTGCCAAAATACGAACGGGAAAAATGGTAATTACATCAACGGTAATTAGATATTTGTACTCTTTCTCACATTATGCGTTCTTTATAAAACAAAATCACTTGGGAACTTAATCAAAGCAAAGAGTATCATATGGCGACTATTACAGTGCATAAAAATGATAAATAAGAATAATAGACTTACCACGGCAAACTCGAACAGTAAGGAGATTTTTATTTACCAAACACTATTTCTGGGCGTTTAAGGTAGGCTACAGTTGGCGCCAAAACACTCTTCGATGTGTGACCCGCACGAATCGCTACGTGAAACTAAGCACGACCACTGAGTTAACCTTTCAGATACCAATATGTACACGAAAAAAAATTAACCCTGCGACTGTGTGAACAAATGGTAGTGAATATAAAGTGTTGGAACAATTTTCAAATTCGTTACAAATTACTTAAAAGTGTTCTTTAATGTGTATGGTTTTGCTAATTAGTAAAGCATTTCGTGTACTATCTAAATTACTACAAAAAATTACGATCTTTAGGGTTTATTTATAAGTTTTCGAACAAGAACTGCTAAAATTTGGAAATTGGGACACGTATGGTGATGAGATTTGAGGAACATTTTTGAATATAACTTAGCTATTTTTAACAATAGGAATATGTTATGTACATCTGTATATAGTGCTGGAACTATGTTTTACGTGAAATAAAAAAAAACACAATTTTATATCTAACTAAGTAGTTATTTGGGGAGGGTCGCGTAATATGCACATGTTCAAAGAACCACCCAGGTGATCCTTTTTTAAAGTAGTTTAGAATAAAGCTATTATATTGCTTATTAAAAAAAGGCAGTGGTAGCCCAGTGGTAACGCGCTCGCTTGGGAATTCGAGCGAAGCGGGTTCAAATCCCGGGTCTCGCACCTCTGATATTTTCATGTGCGAATCATTTTCTAACTTGATTACCACTTGCCTTACGGTGAAGGAAAACATCGTGAGGAAACCTGCATGTCTGAGAGAACCTAGCAAGTTTTCGAAAGACATGTGAAGTCCGCCAATCCGCACTTGGCCAGCGTGGTGGACTATGGCCTGATTCCCCTCGTCTTGAAGGGAGGCCCGTGCCCAGCAGTGAGACGTTAAAAAGGGCTGAATACATACATTGCTTATTTTGGATAATACATATCGGTGGTACAAAAGCGTAATATATTTTAGAAATATACCAAAACTAATTACTCTATAATAAAAACAATTCAACTCATAAAAATTTAATGTACAAAAATCTTATCAAATCTCTATAAAGAATGTCCGAAGAACACAAAAATGAATTCTTGCAGAGTAGCAGAGTTTTATTTGACATTTGTGCATGTATAAATGTAAAAATTAAGAACAATGTAATTGTCTGAGAGAGCATAAAATCCCTAAAGAAGAACCGAAGTTTTTGATTGATCAGAGAGAGGACAGGAAGATGCGGATTAGTGGAATAGACCGTATTATTACTGCTTTATTATAGGATAAGGTGATACAAGACTTATAGGCCAAAAACACAGCCTTACAAATAAATGAAAACCAAACAGAATACGATATTGAATAGGCCTATGTTGTCAAAAACCTACGACCGATTTCTGACAGAGCAGTTGCTGCACTTGTTTCTTCTGCATTGCACGATACGAGTACAAATCTTGGAGTGGTCGATTAATAAAAAAATCGTCGGGAAAGGAAGAAAGAACGTCAAGAATTATCTAAAACACAAACACAGGTTCAATTGACTGCTTTATATTTCGATAGCTCAGTAAAAATATTGAAGACCGAACGTTCAGTAAAAATAGTGACAGAAGCAACTATGGTTTTCAAATCAAAAGAAGGCTTGATTCAAGCAAAGCTTGCGTCTCGAAAAATAATTCCCAGATGAAAGCAAATAAAGTTTCTTGATCAAATTACCTACGATAAATAATAATTAATTATTTTTTTACTATTTATTTATAAGTAATATATTTTTTAAACCGACTTCCAAAAAAAGGAGGAGGTTCTCAATTCGACCGTATTATATATATATATATATATATATATATATATATATATATATATAATAAGCCAATACAAATCAAAGCACACCGACTTCGAAAATATCTGATTAAGTATCTATTCTAAATGAAAACCCCCGTTTAGTTATTTTTTACTTTTCAGTGCCTGGAAGTCGGTTTTTTTTTTATAATAAGACAAGTTAAGTTATCTATACTTGAATTTTCATTCATTATTATGCTTTTTCTTTAACAAATATTGATTTTTATATTAAAAATTGTAGATTCTTAATTAAATAATTCAGTTTGATTTTACCTTGTTTTATTTAAATTTTCTTCAACTTTGTACCTCATGCGCGGGCTAAAGATTAAACTGAATTTGACTTTTTTTACATAAAATTATTTGTATACTCATAAGACAATGAAATATCGCTATTAGAATGCAATCACGAATTTTTTTGTTTTTTTTTCCATACATGAGTGACACACCCTAATGTTTACCACAAATGGCTAATGAACTATAAATATCACATTCAGTTTGAACAAAAGGTATTATTCTCCTAAGGTAAATGAACTATGTCAAAACCCTATTGGCCTTAATTTTTCTCCTGATCATATCGGCTTACATCTCATCAAAATGTAAGAAGAGTAAAGGAAATAAATATTCGTGTTTACTAAATTTGCTGGCAAATTTTGCTATTGAGGAGGTAGGTTCATGAACCTTATGAAACACATTACAGTTTTAAAAAAGATATATACAGTGTCTGTAATAAAATTCTGTATTCAAGGAATACTGTGACTATCATAATCTTTGGTAATTCTAGCATGGTATGAAAAAGCAATGCTAAATAAACTATTTCGGTAAAATCACACCCCACAGTTCTTTTTAAAAATTTTACAACAACGTATATAAAATTACTCTATAATGATGATATTGTTACATCTCACTACATATTATAAATTAAAGTTCGCGCCACGCCGAATTTGTGTTTGTCCGGGTTAATCTTAGAAACTAATGTACGGATTTTCATATGTATTGTACCAATAGATATCTAGGAAGGTGATAGACTAAAATTTATGGTCAATTTGCTTGCAAAAGAAAACCGATATAATAAATTATAATATGTTTTAAATTAATATAAATTCAAAGGTTATCTAGAGACGCTAGCATTATCTAAAGTCTGAACTGATCAATACTAAAAATTTCTATCAGTTTAATATTTATAAAAAAAAATAATATAATATAAAATGTTCTTACCCCTATAGCGAAACGCGTCCACGATCATGTACTGGCACACATGAAATACACAGTGACTAGCAGAAACAGAGCTGTGTCACGGCCCTTACTTACATATTCATTAACCAGGACTGAAGTGGCATTTACATTGTGTTTAATTCTTAGTTTAAGCTTACCTTTACTATATTTACCTATCACTAGCGACTCACCCTCGCTCCGCTCGGGTTCGTCCCTATTTTTATTTTAACGCTTAGTATAGATTTCTCAGAGATGAGATATTTTTCCGCAATAAAAAGTAATCTATATGTTGACCCGGATAATCAGCTATCATCATACCTTTCATCAAAATCCCTCCAAAGGTTTTTCTGTGACGGACTGACAGACGGAGGGACGAACGGACGGACGAACAGATAAAAATTCTAAAAACTATAGATTCGGCCTCTGTATCGATAATGATGTCTATTTCAATAAGATTTTCCAAAAAATATTTAATGTACAGATTCGGCTTAGTTACAATTTTATTATATGTATAGATGTTTCTATTTATTTATTTATTACATAGGTCGCTAACAGAGCATACATTCTTACAATTGTACATGCTAATAAACGAAAGAAGATCTAGACTAAATGATGCCCTAATTATAAGCAACACTGCATTCTAATAAGACAACAACATAATAACTTAGTATTAATAGTTTACTTTAGTGAGCAAAAAATTTTGTTTTAAATAAAAGTAAGTATATGTACTCAAACAAAAACATAAAAATGTGTTTTTTAGTTATTACAATAATTAATTAACCATTTATAGAGGAATGAAGAAACTTAAGTTTTATGGTTCTTAAATTTATAAAGAGAATCAGAAAAAATATCAATATTATGGCTTGAGCATAATGTTTTGTGAAATCGTATCATTCTATTAAGTGGCGCATTATGACCCAGGTTGGTTTTACATAATTTTTCATGAAATAATGAAACATTCTTAGATCTAGGTAGTCTTGATGGTATGGCAATGTCGATTTGGGTTAATAGCCATTCGGAGTCAAATACACCTCTTATAAGCTTATGTATATAGAAAAAGGTTGTCAAGCATATGTCTTCGATCTGTTAGAGATTGTATTTTAAAGTGTTTCAGTCGATCCTCATTACTACGAATAGATTTAACGACTCGACAATGATATGAAATATGCCATAAAAACCGCTTTTGAATAGATTCTAACCTTTTTTTATATATATTATAATGTGGATTCCAAACTACGCTGCAGTATTCGAGAATGCTACGAACTAGTGCGTTATATAAGTATATTTTTGTTTCTGGTTTCTTGAATTCCTTACAATTACGCAAAAGATATCCAAGAGTTCTAAATGCTTTTTTGCAAACATTATCTATGTGCTTATCAAAACGTAACTTTGAATCTAGTACTACTCCAAAATCTCGTATGTGCTTAACACGTTCGATGCGTTACAAGATATATATGTCCTGTACGCCAATTGCATACGGTGCGGAGATAGATTCTTAGGTTTTTTCCCTCGTGCGATATACTGCAAGTACAAAAAAGACAACTATACTTTTGGGTTGCTTTTTTAAGGTAGAAACAGAATTTAGTGAAAAATAGTACAGGACATATATACCTTGTACCACACTAGAAAATAAATTTCGTTATTCAGTGCGATACAAGAAGTGGATGTCCTGTAAGTTGTGACCCGGTAACGCACCGTGTGCACTGGCGTATTTTAGCTAGTACGTACTACATTATCGACAAATTAGGACGTTTACATCGATAAGGTATAGTTTTCGCGCCAAAATGAAAAGGTCCCGTAAAATGTTGTCAAAAGTGTTTGAACGAGATATGGACCCTATCATGAATGTCGATGATCGAAAATGTGTTGTTGCGGGCAACTCTTTGGCAACAGGTTCGTCGAATCTAAGCAAAATTAAAGTATTGGATACTGTTGTTATTTCTACTGAGAGAAATAACATAAGTAGTCCAGTAGTTGAAAAGATCACAAGAATTGACAATAATGCTAGTCCCCGTTCAGAAGCGAAGTATTTGATGTTAGAAAATGTGAATTTCCCTGGAGAATCAAGCTAGTTTGGTTCACTGAGCGACATAAGCAGTAGCAACAATATGACCTCAAAAACAGATGAAGGCGCAAGTCCCCATGCCAGATCCATCGATATCGATTGTTTTATTTATCGCTTGAACTTCACTAATTCCTGTATACAGGACAAAAGTTTAACTCATATTTTCAGTGCGGCACAAGACAATTTTAGTATGTATATGTTATTTGCTATAAATCTTAAAATATTTATTATATCGCCATCCTGCTTTAGTAGATAGTAGGTAATAATACAATTACTCATATAAATCTGTAAAAAATCATTTAATTTTAATTTTCATGAATTTAGAGGCTTTTAACGAAAAGGATTTTACGAGACAATAGTGTCATGTATCGCACTAAAAGTAAATCTCTTACCAACCATATAGTTCTTGTAACGCACTAGCTGCTAGTTTAATCAAAATGACTCTCGCACTGAAGGTGTTAACTTCACACAATGGTATGTTATTAAAATGATATGAGCCCTGAGATTTACTTCGACTTCTCGTGAAACGGATGAAATTACATTTATCAGTATCTAGTACAATACCATTGTTAGTGCACCATGAGGGTAAACGGTTTAAATCACTTTGCAAATGTAATACGTCATTGTCATTCCGGATGCATCTAAATACTTTTAAGTCATCAGCGTATAAATAGTAATCGGAATATTCAAAACTGCTGCACAGATCATTAATAAAAAGATTAAAGAGTACAGGGCCCAATATAGAACCTTGGGGGACTCCGGAAGTAGACGTAAATGGACCAGATTTGTAACCGTTGACAACCACAACCGATGTTCTATTAAAAAGATAGGATTTAAACCACTTCAGCAGTTGGTCAGTAAAACCATACATAGCCAGTTTTTGAAGTAAGATTTGGTGCTGCACCTTATCAAAAGCCTTACTGAAATCAGTATATATGACATCAACGGTCTGCCTAGAATCTAAAGCAGCAGAGAGTTTCTCCACAAATGCGACAAGATTAGTGCAAGTAGATCTCGCTTTTATAAATCCATGTTGATGTGGGGATATAAGTTGTTTACAATGCCATGATATTACATTACAGATAAGTTTTTCAAATACCTTAGCGAAAACAGGGAGGATGGAAATAGGTCTGTAATTTTTTATCAACTCCACTCTACCGCTCTTAAATATTGGGATGATTAACGAGTTCTTCCATAAAGATGGAAAAGACCCAGTGGCAAGAGATGCATTGAAAAAATACCTGTCGTTGCCATGAGTCACAGTTTTTGTATCAAGAGTCATTTCGCTCGGATATGAACTCTTTCTTTGTTTCTTACTCTTAAAAAAAATCCAAACCAGCTTAGGATTACTTTTAAAGGTGTCTTCGAGCTTGGATATATAAACAAGGTAAGAGATTTTCTGGATATTTTCACATCTTTTCTTTAGGAGTTCAAAAGACAAAACATCAAGTGGATTTTCATTAAATTTTATGCTTCCTCGGAAATCCTTCCTTAAAGTGATGCAAATGGGGATGAAATTTATATTGGGAAGCAAGCCAGGGACGAACCCGAGCGAAGCGTGGGCGAGTCGCTAGTTTCATTATAAAATTGGATTGTGCAACCCCTTAACTCATTCCCTTTAAAATAGTATATTATGTAAATTAATAAAATATTGAGTAGTAATGTATATCCTTGCAGCTGTCGAAAGGTATGAAGTAGATATACTGTTTAGCTTTTTGTACCGTCCGGGCATATCTGAAACGGGTTTCATGGCATAAAATAATACACCTTTTATAATGCATTTTATTTATTATCTCCATCAACAATAACCATAACATATTATTAGTCCAACCAAATAAGCTTTGATTTTTTGGAATTTTGAGCTTCAATCGAGATTTCCCGTTTAATTACCAAAAGTTATGTTAGAACATATTAAAGTAAGCATAATGAATTATGTTATAATTCAGAATGTTTTCTAAAATTTATACATATTTTATAGCATCGAATGTAATAACTAATAATAATATTTCGTTTTCCTTGCGCATTTTTCATTTTAAATATAGATATTGAAAAATAGAGAAAAAGAATAACTTTGTTTTATAATTTTACTTTAACACAGATTTATTGTATACACATCAACAATAATTTTAATTTATATAAATAGTTCATAGGTTATTTTCTAATAATGGAATAGTAATTTAAATAACGAAATAACGATAGATAGATATTTTCAAAACAAGAAAAAATCTTAATTTTCAAAAACTTCGTAATAATATATTTTAAAACAACTGTAAAACACCATATAAGCATGAGTAATAATTGATTATAAAATAATGAACATATAATTAAGTATAGCAGTGACACCAAATATTGTTTTAATTTACCAACTATATAAACAAACTTACCTACTTTACTACATAATGTTCAATTAATCTAAGAACCTTAAGGTTTTTCATTGGTTAAATGTATTTATAGCTTTGTTCAAATTTATCATGTACAAAGCAACAAGAACAACATGTTACGTATTAAGAAACTATAAATGTAGTTGTATATCATTACAAGTGATATACTATAAATACGGTATATCTACGCTAAATTGAATTTTTCTTCATTGAACTGTAGATAAGATTTACTTTTTTCACAATTTTTACATTTACAAGTTTAACTTTTAAAGAAAATGACGGCAAAAAATTGTTTCGTCATTGAGTTGTTTGTTCTTACCATGTTCTAACATAATGAGTCAAAACCCATCGTGGGAAGCTCAGATTTTTTATAATTTACAAATGTCATTATGTCACCTCAATACATAAATAAAAAATATAAACCTTCCGACTGAATATCGCTAAAATTTACCAATATTTAAGCATCCTTTATGTATTTAAGGTTGAGATTTTCGAAGGTTTACGTAACCGAATAATCAATACATATGACTACAGTTATTCTAATAATCAAACGTTTGTATTAAATATAGTCCGGTCAAAATAAACATTTCAAGTATCAAAAACTCTGACAAAGCTGAATTTTGGTATGGATCATAGGTACACCAGTAGAAATAAAGTGTCAAAAGTCCCCATCGATCCCATGTGTGCTAAAAAAGATATTCGTGGACAAAGGTCAAAATTTTCGGTTTTTTGTGGACTATTCTCGAAAACGGTGGGTTTTATCAAAAATATAGTCCAGACAAAAATTATAGATGATATAATTATCTACAAAAATGGTCGTAATACTTTTTTTTCCTAACAATCACCATTGCTAAGATATCGCGATTGTAAAAGTTGAAGGTGTACAACTCTACCAAAATTCAGCTCTGTCGGAATTTTCACTATTTGATTACTATTTTTATGTCTTTGACTGGACTATTACATCTATATATTAAATAAAGAATATCGTTTTTTTTTTAGGATTTAGACGATATTGACACCAACTTTTTTATGTCTCAATACAAACGTCAAAAAGCGTATCCTTGCGTTAGTTACTAAAATATAATCTTAATTTTGATAGGAGCAATAACAATATTATACTAAAGTACCCAATAGTCCCTTAGGGTTGGAACATTCCGACTATCAAAAATATTTCTGTCTCAGCTTTAAATTACATTTTAAACCGTTGAAAAGTGACCGTTGACACGGTAAAAATGTTTTAGTATAAATATTTTAATGTTAGTAATAATATATTAATATAAAAATATAAAACTAAGAGTAGTCCCCATACAAGAAATCTCGTTTTTTGTTTGTTTTTATTTGCTTAAAAAGATAAAACAACTAAACATTAAATAACCAAATACAACTTGGACTCGCATTGAAGTTTTCAATTTGTATTCAATTTTTACATTGATTTCATTGATTTCATCATGGTGGGATATGATTATCGTCGATGCGCGAGTTCGATTTTGTTTTGATTGATTTTATTTATACATACACGCATGTTACAGGGTGTTAGTGCATGAGACTTGCAAGGTCTACTGCAGCAAAGACCGTAGGTTAGTCCACCATAGCATAAATGCGGGCAAAATTTCTTTTGATCTAATTTAAAGAAAACAACATTGAAACGGCCACACTCCATTTAGTATCTTTACTTCCACCAAGCGTAGAATAACGTACGTTATTTTTAATTATCCCATATAGGAACAAAATGGAGTCATGACAAATTCAAAATTTATTTTGATATAATGTATAATAATAATATAGTAAAATAATTATAAATAAGTGGAATAAGATTAAGACATACAAAGTTTTAGAATTTTCATTTCCTAAGATTACGTCGCAAAACATGATTACAGTTAAACAGATATGAGAAAGTGGAGTTTAAACCAAAATTATCTATTATCTTTTTTTAATAAAATATTTGCTACATACTTTAATAAAATATTTACTTTACAGTTTTGAAAGTTTACTTTTATACAGCTATACTCATATTCTGTCAAATAGATCAATAACAATTTAGTTTATGACTCATGTTGATATCGTTATCCAAATAAAAGTAGTAAATAATAGTACTTTAAAAACATTTTGGATCACAGGTTTTGTACAATCTATACTGTTACGTTAGCGAGTTTAATACTACGTACATAAATATACCCTGTCTTACTTAGTTTTCAATATCTTTTAACAGAAAAACGTTTTGTCAACTTGATTTTTCACTCACATTGTTTAAAAAATTTAAAACAGATGGTTCTGTTTTTAAATATACTCTTAGTTAATATAAACATATAACAACAACGTCACGTAAATCAGATTTTCTTCTGCGATTTACAAATATATAAATCAAAATGAGCTATGCACAAATTTTTCACTTAGTCTATACTTCATCGATTATTTTCGCAATTTTGGATGTTTAAATCAGTTTGTAACTTATGAGAACAAATACTATCATACGTTGGGACAGGTGCTTTCATTGTCCTTTTGCACCTCTCACAAATTTTCCACACTCGAGGCGAAGTCGAATTTTCTCTTTCAGGCCTCTTGTAAGCTAGCTTCCAGACTTTATCTCTCTGCGTTACGTGTTCTGCACATAAATAATAATAAATCTTTAAAATTAAAAAAATAACTCCAGGTTAAAAGAATATACATATTAATTAATAAACAAAGATATATTTGTTACCGGCCTAACCTGACTTTAGGCCAAACTGGTTTGTCCTAGGCCAAACCGGTTCATCCAAAACGTGTCAGGATAAACTAGTTTAGCCCGGACAAAAATATATAAATAATAAATATTTTGGGCTCAACTAGTTTGGCCTAGGCCAAAGTAGTTAGGCCTTAAATATTTAGGGAAAACCAGATTGACCTGGGCTAAACTAGTATATCCTGATACACTTTGGATGAACCGGTTTGGCCTAGGACAAACCAGTTTGAAACCAGAAATCTAGTTTGGCCGGTAATAAATACATTACCACCATTACAACTTTAGTATTAAATTGTAAAGTAATATTTTCATATTGAACACCTGGTTGTTATAACTTACAGCTAAATAATATGCCACAACATATTTTGCTGTATGCTGCACGTTAAATAATTGCATTGGCCGTTCGTCATATCTATTAATCTAGTTCAGGCAAAAAGCAGACTTAGAAAAAAGTATACATTATTCCAAATTGCAAACAAAGCAGAAAATACTCCTTTAACAATTTTTTGAAATAACCTGAATGCAATCCGCTGGGTGTCATTTGTCGTGAAATAGGCATCGTAGTGTACGAGCAGCGTGGCTTCATTGCAGCGTTGGTATTGCGGCAAAACCATTGCGCCATCGTAATCTATATATTTAAATAATAATAATTAGTTTTTGTTATAAGCATTGTTGTTATATTTTTTTTTATTTAAATTATTTTTCACAACTTACAATTAATATTGACGCGAATTTTTTTACTTTTATACAAATAATAATCGTAAACAACTCGTATCTGTATAGTTTCAAAATGATTAAAACTTAAGTCCGCTATACAATCAGGCAGCTTTCCATTCAGTTAATCTTATCCGCTCCGAATCAAATCATTTCAAAGATTTCTTAAAAAGTTATATAGTGTTTATTGACCAACCAGTGAATAAAAACTACAGCAATATTGAAGTTATACTTCTTTTGACGCGTTAAGGAAATGATGAGAGTGAATTTTTACGATGCGCGCGCACAGCGACATAATTAGACTACAGAAAGAAGTTAGTGATTATTAGACTACAGTATGAAATTAATCATTAAATCCCTTTTAGTATAGTGCGAAGTGATATCTATATTCAAGATATTTATCCCGGTATTTCTATATAAGTACACAATAAGTGTTTTATATCGATGAAAATAAAAATTATTTATGTGCTTTTAATTATTATTACATACGATGGTGATTGACATCAATAAGTAATAAAAGTTGGTTTATAATTTTTTCAAAGTTTTTGAATTGAATTTTCTTTAGAATCGTTGTGACTTGAAATTCGATGAAACGAAAATGCGACACGAAAAAGAGACAAAAATAAATATATGAGATTAATCCGGCGAGGGAATGAGATAGAACACATTGCCATGTTACCATGGTAACCGTTGTTATTGTCTGACAAATATATATGTATATTCTTTCCGTATATGATATTCCTTATATAATTATTGATTTGTTTTAATTTAATTATTTTCCAAAGAAGTTTTACTTCAACCGCGTGTAAAGGTTACACGCACCTATATTTTTTTTGTATTATTGAGGTTAACTGAAGCATGTGTTATTTTTTTACATTATTTATAAATTATTACTTTATCACTAAATAAAATAATTTATTTTGATTATTTTTGATAGGTATATTAATTTACTTTTACTTTTATTTACTATATATTCATGTAATACCAAAGGTTTTTATGCTCGTCGTTAGCCATTCTCATTCTACTATATAAAAATAAGTCGGGTTTTCCTTCCTGACGCTATAACTCCAGAACGCACGAAATGATTTCCACGGTTTTGCATTCATTGGAAAGGTCTCGGGCTCCGTGAGGTTTATAGCATAGAAAATTCAGGAAAAATTTCAACAAAAAAGCGGGAATATCTTATTTCACATACAGCGCCATCTCTGATACATAGCATGTACTACAAACCAATATCGGGTCAACATATAGGATACTTTTTACTGGAGGAAAATATCTCATCTCTAAGAAATCTATACTAAACTTTAAAGCGTAGGGACGAACCCGAGCGGAGCGAGGGTGAGTCGCTAGTTTATTTAATAAATAAATAAATTATTTATTTTGATTATTCTTTGTATATCAATTGTTTTCATGTGCGGATAACATAAAATCAATTCATTTTCTAGGAGTGTTAATTATGCAAATTTTAAAAAACCCACGTAAAATAACTTAAAAAAATTTTATTTCAAAAATGCGTATGAGAATATGAGAATTTTGAATACTGCTCTTTATACGATCCATGCATTTGGGGTAAGAGATGTTTGTTTGTCTGTTACCATTTTCTCGGAAACGACTAGGCCTTCTTCTGAGAATGTTCTTAGCTAAGTTTTATAATGTTATAGACGCCAGGGGCGCTACACATGTTTCTCCTAAATGGTTATCTTATTTAAATAAAATATGTATTGCATAAATAGGTACTATTAAAATTTAAGTAAGCCACAAATAAAACATAAATTAAAAATTTAACAACCTCACGACGGAAAAATGAGACATGAAAAAAATTTCAAATAATAGGTAAATTTCAAAAACCCACGGCATTAAAACGTAATATGATTAATAAGAAAAACATATTTAAAAGTTAAAATTAGGAATAATAATTTGCAATTGCTTAGAAAAGAATTAAAATTATAAGTAATACTATTTCTACATAGATTTACAAATGAAAAATATTAATTTGAAAGACTATTTTGATCCGTACAGTAAAAACTTTATTTTTTAAATTACACAATAATGTTGCTTTGAATAATTAATATTTTATTTTCTTTATGTTTATAAAAATAATCAAGGCACATAAATTTATTAATTAATTAAATTTTCTAAAAAAATTGTAATAATTGTAACAATTACATTTTAATAATAACAGCCAAAATTAAATAAATAATATTCCATATTCAGTTATAAAATTTATTAAAATTATAAAATGTTTAAAATTAAAATTAACAAATATTGGAAGGTACTTTGATGCTATTTTTGAATTCAACTTGTTAATTTGTGGGTAGGCTGTCTGTAACATCTAACAACTATATGTATAATGCTTTTGAGACATCTTAAACCTTAGTCTCTACCATAACCATGATTGCTGTATGATTCGAAACGTCGGGCACCAAAAATCAAAATAAATCCGCGAAAATATCCGAAAAGATAGTTTTATTTAACAAAAGATCTTATTTTTAAAGATCTATTTAAAGATTAACCCAAATTCTTAAATTTTCATAATGGTTACATGAGACGCCCACGTGAGACGTCCAACATCAATAGCAATAATAGCCTCCGAAAATTACATGTATAATAAGCGGATATGTAGAAATTATAAGGGTTCCATTTTTAACTTATAACTACGGAATTTTAAAAAGATGTATATTTTTTGTTATAATACAAAAAAATAAACATTACCTTGAAAGCGTCCCTGAATTTGTAGGACATGATGTGGTAAAAAACCGGATTAATGCATGTAGACATGTAGTAAAATACACCAGATGTATACGTCAGGAAGTAGTAGACTGAGAGCAGTATCGGTGATTTCGCAAGATGATTCTCCGACGTCCCATAAATAGCCACAAGGCGCTGAGCGTGGAAAGGCGCCCAACACACAAAGAATGCTACTACAACAGCAACTGTAAAGTAGTTGAGTAATTTGTAGTTTAATATACCTAGTAAATCCATTTTATCTATTTATAATTATATGGTCTCGATTAAAAATTATTTATTAAAAATAGTAATTATCTTTTCTTATTATTTAATTATGGATAGGTACTAGTATGTAATACTTTAACACGCGTTAATTTACTAATAATAATCAATAAAAATTAAAAAAAAATAAAAGAACTTAGAAATAAAATAGTAAATTGTTAAATATTAATATATAGGCGGTAAATAGTCAATTATTTTGTGTTTTTTATAAATTATTGACTCTTTTGTCCGCCGACAATTACATTTTAATATTAAGTTGCTTTATAGTTTACATTAATTACAAGTTGTATTAAAAGACATTAAAGACATATTAATGCGAGCTCATCCTACAGTAGGTACTTATAAAAACTTTTTTATCGCACACGTAATTAAAAAGTATCAACTTCCCATTGTACCAACTACCATATAAAGCGAAAAATTATATTTGTTATAAAAAAAAGAAGTTATTACGCATGTGCGAAAGATTGAATGTTGTAAATTAAATAATAATAATAAATCAATATCATATTATAATTAAAACCATACTTACTTAACATTTTAACAACTCTTTTGGTTGATTGGGTGCTGTTTTTTCTTTGTATCCTCTGTATAATTCTCGAATTTTTTTTGAGCTGTCTTCCTTCTTGTTGTTCTTTACTTAAATTAGACTTACTTAACCTAAGTCCTATGAGAGAGTACAGTACAGTTATCACAATCATTGGTGCAAAAAAGAAAAAGAACGTAGAAATTTCAAACGAATGTTCAATAATAACTCTCGTTTGTAAACACATTGTGACACCTTTGTGTACTTTAATACCAAATTGTAGCGCTTGAGGTAACGCTAAGCCTAAGGAAGCTATCCATAAAATTATAACATGCTTTATAGCTCTTGATAATTTTGACATTTTATGTGAAACAAAAGGATAGCATATTGCCAAATACCTTTCTATAGTAAACAAAGTGATCGTTAAAACGCTGGCATTGGTGGAAGTTTCGGCGGCTAGACCGCGCAGGACACAAAATATAGGTCCAAAAATATATGGCCACTTTGACCATATTGAATAAATTTCTTGAGGCATCCCACTTACTAGCAATAGAAGGTCGGATATAGCTAAACTAAACAAATAGTAATTTGTCGCTGTGTGCATGCTTTTGTTGCGGATAATCACTAAGCAAGTACAAAAATTGCCAAACACACCAGTGACAAAAATAAGAGTGTAAATTATTGTGATAGGGATAACTATGTAAAGCGAGTCGTGTTGAGGACCGAATATTAGAGTTGGGTCTACAGCATTTGACACATTCAAATTTGTCTCTGTGACATTTTCATTTAAATGACTCATGTTTTATTTATTAATACAATTATATATCCAATTATAGTTTCATTTAACACCAACAAAGATTCGCCAATCTGAAACAAGAAATTGAAACAATTATTACCTTAGATATTTAAATAGTTACTTCGTAAATTACTCTTAATGAAAATGGCACAATTATTATATTTCATTGTATCATGGAAGGTAAATTAACCCCTTTTTAATATTGGGAAATGTATTTACGCATACTACTTTCGTACATACTAGTGGTCATATGCGACTCTCCGGCCAGGAAAGTCAGTACTAACAAGTAAAACCCAACGGAACCTCCCCGGACTTAACGGGGCTTCGTAGGATCGCTTTCGCACTCAACTAGGACACCCCACGGCTGCCTGCCGAGGCAGACCACAAAAACCATGTGATTACTCCCACGGCCCACTCTGCTATAAGAGAAGTACCCACATTTTACATGGTTGAACGTAAGCTGTAAATTGTAGTATTTCGTTTACATCAGTTTCTCTCAAAGATAGTTAGTTCCATTTATGATTCAATTTTTTTTTAAATCTCCCAAATTTCATTTATTTTCTTACAAATAAAACTTCAGCAAGTCACTTACATACATTTTCAGGATTTCTAATCAAAACCAGTATTTTTTTTTTGGTTAGTAGGCAAATATTTTTTACAAATTTCATCTTTTAATATACAAAGTTGGCATAATGCGCTATCAATATTTCTAATTTATAATTCGTTAATGGTACCATGCTAAATATCGTACACTCTTTTTGTATTTCGTTTATATATTATATTTCGTCATACGATACGTTTGCCTCAGTTTGTAGTGACCCTACTTACTTTGCCCTCCAGTCATGGATGTTTATATCTATAATATGTATGTATTTAAAGTTATATATGTGTAGCGTATCTAACTATCAGCTTACCATGGAACTAGATGGTGATGTGTGTTATTGTCCCAACATATTTAAAAAAAAATCCATGAATAAATCAGTATACTTTGAAGTAGTTTAATAGAGTACCATATGTCTTTAGAAAGTAGCTTAAAGAAAGAACGAATGCGCGTATTCGTAAACAACTTAAGAAAACAAACAGAGATGTTCCACTACGAAAATAAAAACACATCTCATTTTGTTAAATTATGAATTGCTTTGAGGCAATGGGTATAAGGTTATGTACTATTTTCATAATAATCTAATCTCATTAATATAAAACAGGTGATAAAATTTAGATTTTGCTTACCATTTGGAATATTACATTACAAATGCCGATAACAGAGTGGACTTCTGTCAAAACTACTCTCACTTATATTGCAGGAAAACTATTGAGAGCTTTGTTCGCATCTGATATGTCCTTTTTTTAAATAGCAACATATTTTTTGTTATATCGTATTTTTAGATTAAAAAAACTAAAAACTTGAATAAGCACAAAAAAAACTAAAATAAAAACTTTTTATCCGACCGGGATTCGAACCCGGACACCTGTGATTGTCAATCCCTTGGCCGCTTGGCCACAATTCCTATGCCTAAACGTAAGAAATTATTAACCATATTTTGCGTGGAATAATTCGAAAGAAAACCGCACGAAAACTCGAAAACACGCGTTTTCCCAGACATAAGACTAATCTAGATCGATTCTTCGCCCCTGAAAACTTCCACATACCTGGTAACGCGCTTACTTGGGAAACCGAATGAAGTGGGTTCAAATCCCAGGTCTCACACCTCTTATATTTTCATGTGCGAATCATTTCCAACATGATTGCCACTTGCCTTACGGTGAAGGAAAACATCGTGAGGAAACCTGCATGTCTGGGAGAACTTAGTAAGTTTTCGAAAGACATATGTAGTCTGCTAGGCAGTGGTAGCCCAGTGGTAACGCGCTCGCTTGGACAACCGAGTGAAGCGGGTTCAAATCCCGGGTCTCGCACCTCTGATATTTTCATGTGCGAATCATTTCTAACATGATTACCACTTGCCTTACGGGGAAGGAAAACATCGTGAGGAAACCTGCATGTCTGAGAGAACCTAGCAAGTTTTCGAAAGACATGTGAAGTCCGCCAATCCGCACTTGGCCAGCGTGGTGGACTATGGCCTATTCCCCTCGTATTGAGGGAGGCCCGTGCCCAGCAGTGGGACGTTAAAAGGGCTGAATACATACATACAATACATACATGTAGTCTGCCAACCCGCACTTGGCCAGCGTGGTGGACTATGGTTTCCCCTCGTATTGAAGGGAGGCCCGTGCCCAGTAGTGGGACGTTAAAACAGGCTGAACATACAACAACATACATACCAAATTTCAGGGAAATCATTAGAGTCGTTTCCGAGATCGCCGGTATAAATAAAAAAATAAAAAAATATATTAGACTAGCGACTCACCCTCGCTTCGCTTCGGGTTCGTCCCTAGACAAAAACAAATCTACCCCACGGGAACCGTACATATTTCCAGGATTATATATAGCATATTGCCTTCCTCAGTTAACGGGCTATCGAATGCAAAAAGAATTTTTCAAATCGGATAAGTACTTCCTGAGATTAGCGCGTTCAACCAAACAAACAAACAAACTCTTCAGCTTTATAATATTAGTATAGGTATGTATAAAAATTCTGAGGAACTACGTCAATTCATTCAATCTCGGATTTTCAAGTTGTCAAACTAATTAAGAGTTTCTATTTCTTAGCCCCTTCTCATATATGTATACACGGTTTCTGTATAAACGGATTCATAACAGTTATGTAGCTTACATTATCTTTCTTCAGATAATTTCAAGGCTACTTCGAAAATAACTTTTAAATGAAAAATTGACTACATTAAAAAATTGTTACTTACGATCATGTCATTCTTTTACTTTTTATCACCTTTGCTAGAGCAAATATTTCTTTCATATGAAATGACCTCATTTATTTATATATCGTATATCCATTAGTAAGTAAGTAATGCTAATTTTCTAATTATATATCAAAGAATGACAAAAATACAATATAAAAGTATAGGTATTAAAATTCTACGAATCGATTATAAACCGGTCCTAACAATGTGTCAAGAAAACTTGCAGGGAAAATCCGTGTTCATATACTATATAGTGTTTTTATCATCTAGGTTGTAATTGTCGTAGCCAATATAATAAAAACAATATTGCTAACGACCATCAGAGGCATATTAATAAGTGTAATAAGTATTACATTAATCCTTAGTTACTTATGTACTTACAAACATGGTAAATGCAAAAATATGTCTTCGTTCTAATTCTGCTAAATAGATCCCTTTATAATGAGGCAAGTATGATGTATCTATTCGATATTCATATCACTGAAGCCACACAAAGGCCTATATAATTATGTATATCGAAGAAATATTTTCCATGAGTTCAATCAAGGATTTGCAGATATTTTATCGTTTGCGGAAAAAAATGATATTAATAATGATTAAATTTGACTTGGTTACGTATTATATTATTTGAATCGTTCATTGATTGATCATTCCTTTGAGAATTTCACGTCAATAATAAACATGGTATAAGGGAATAAAAGCTTATTTGAAAACATCATAAAAGTAAATACTGCGTGTTACGTCTAAAAACTAAAAGTCCCGAAGGATTACCAAAAAGGACATGATTAATATACATTACTCTTTTTAAAGCAACGCGGACAAAATTGCAGGTATATGCTAGTCAATAGTATTTATTAATTTATATTTTATATATTAGTATACGTATACACACGGAAATTAAATAATTATGTGCCTTTTTCATATCTTACTAATAATAATAGTAGACGGAGATTACTTAAAACAACGATAGGTATATAGAGATCTTCCTCGTATATTATTACTAGACATCGGATTATATGCATTTGCATGTTTGCATATGGAAATGCATAAAACGCAATTTTTTTAGCGTAGTTGTATATTTTAGTACTTTTTCATTGTAGTGCTTATTTCAGTAGTTAAATATGTGTGAGGCGTGTTTTATTACCGTGATGAGACTAGCAATTACACTCCTTCCTCTGTGCAAGTCCTTGGAAATATTGAAAAACAAAAATGATTTAATAGATTAATACTCTTTTGAGTTGACTATCGGAAGAGATCCGTGGCTATCCTAACGTGCTTTCACCTGTTTTTATACAGATGGTATGGGTAAATGCATTTCCCATTACTTACTAGTGCTTGCAACTTAATCTGCATGATTTTAACCTCGCCGACGACAAATTTTTAAGAGATAAATTGAATTGAATTGATAGATTTTAATTGTCTTCACTCTTCCTATTCTATGTGACATTAGAAAGTTGGAAATTTACTTTTGCTCAACTGACACGCTCTAAAACCATCAATAAAAATATGGAAGAAAAACAACCAAACACAAATATATTAAAATATTTAATGTACACCTTTAAGACTTTACAATTTATTACTGAGAACAACATTATTGACATAAAAACGATTTGTCGCGCTTTCTCCCCGTGATTTTGAACTTACAATACATAATATATTATATAGAAGTGATTTATTAACACGGATATATAAGAAGTACGTATATAAGAGAAAAAGAGTATATAAGAAGTAGTTAAGTTTCAATAAAAGATTTAACAATTTTTCACTGTCAAAAAAAAAGGAAAATAATTTTAGATTTGCCAAGATATAACTTTTAGATTTTAGAATTAACTTATTTATTTATTTTTCTTTTTATTTATTAAATAGGAAGTCAACGTCGTATACAATATTAATCCATATTCTAGAGCCCACTCTCAAGTACCTATGATAGAAATTGTATACCTCACTTACAGGCTAACTCAACATGTGTAATCTATACTAATATTATAAAGAGGAAGGATTTGATTATTTATTTGTTTGCACCAAATAGGCTCCGAAACTACTGAACCGATTAAGATGAAATTTGGTAAGGAGATAGTTTGAGACTATAGTGAGATAGAAATCAACCCTTAAAGGAGTCAAAATGAGGATGAAGGTTTATATGGGGAATCAACCTAGGGTAGGTAAGTAGGGTAGGGTAGGGTAGGGTAGGTAGCGAGGGTGAGTCGCTAGTGAATATATAAAAAAGAACTACAAAACAATTATATAATAATTTAGTTTAAATATTGAAACTGCTAGTTAAAGCTACTGCTAGCAAAAGCTAGGGCGGCTAAGAAACTCAAATCACAGCTAAAATGCATGCATATTGCATATTTATTCCGTCTTAATTATAATATTATCTAATTATCTTAATAAATTTTAATCGTTCAAAACCATAATCTGTGCATATTCGTCTGTAGAATTATTTACCAAATGCATTGTAAAAGTTGCTATTACTTTGGAATGAGCAAATTTACATTAAGTCACGTTTAATTATATTTTTTCACTAGCTCGCTAGTTAAACCCACGCAAACTAAGAATAATATGCCAAGGAGAGTTATTTTCATAACACTCATTCTCACTTAACATTATTAGTAAATTTGGAGAAAAGAATATAAATAATATGTAATAAAATATTAATCTGAAATATTACCACAATATTTTCTAGATTTTCTTAAAATATCTTTTAAAAATTAAAATTACAAATATTTAAAGCTTATTCACATCATTTTATGATGTTATATGGATTTAATTGCTGAACTATGTTATAGTGATTCCCAATTCATAAAGATATTTTCATTTGCATATATTATGTAATATTTACAAAAAAAAGTATTTAATTTTGAATTCATACTTTTCTCCACATTTATTTAACCACTTACTCTCGCTTCGCTCTGGTGCCTCCCTTGTTTTTTAAATAGGTATTAATAGTTATTGCAAGTGTACTTTGCTCCCTTGCTCTGTAAAAACAAAAATACATCTATCGCATTTTCCGGGATAAAAAGTAACCTATGTGCTATTCCAGACTATAATGTATCTCTGTGCCAAATCGCATCTAGATCCGTTCAGCCGTTCTGGCGTGATTGAGTAACAAACATCCATCCATCCAAACCTTCGCATTTATTAATATTAGTAAGTAAGATTTAGGAGTTAGGACGACGATACGTAGTCTTAAGGCGTACTTAGTAATATTTAAAATTCTATAGAGCATGAATATTGATAAAAAAAGTTAGTTAAAATTATTTCTAATAATGTAAAGAAGGGACCTGAATATTGAATATTTTTTAGCTAAAATATATTATTCCTTATACATAAATATATTATTGTCATAATTAAATAAAATTTTGTGTACGTAACCCTGGCTCTATTATACAAACTTGAAGCGAATTAGACATTTGCAGCGTTAAATAATACAAAAACTTATATATTTTAATTAATTAAGAAATTCAAGAGCTAAGCAAGGAAGCTCCTAATATCAGATACCCAATAATATATACGTAACACAGTAAATTAAAATAACTTAAAGTGGTTTCTATATTTAAAATTACATCAAAATTAACATGAAACATAATTAAATAAATGTAATAATATAATTAATTAACTGAGGTATTTAACTATATCTGAGGTGTATATAAATCACTCTCTAAAATCATTTCAATATCAGATTCATCCATTTTAGATCAACGCTTATTGAAGCAAAACTTCTTTACGCACGCTTGACTTGGGGAGTAAACTGGTGAATGCGTGACGAGAGCGTTACGAAAAGTGTATCGGGCAAGGTGAACGTTTATTGCCATGGTAACCGTTGTTATTGTCTGACATTGTATGATATATAATATTATATTCTTTCCTTAAATAATATTCTATAAAGATATGATTCTAATATGCCTAATATGCGTTATTTAATTATTTTTATTAAAATTTATCGTTCCTTTTACAAACAGAAAGTTGTGACATACGGGATGAAATCTTTAACTATTTTTGTTCTGTTACACCAAAGAAGTATAACTTCTTACGTGCGCACATAAGTACACACACACGTTTTTTTAGTATCTCACCTATCCTAATTCTTTAAAACATAAATTGAATTTCATAAACAATACCGATAACCTACAGAAGTTTTACTTCTTCCGCGTGTACACATTATTACACGCACTCTTTAATTTTTATTAGATTTTACTTTTTCCATTCCCTTTTAATTTGTTAATCTATCTTCACTGTTTTCTTTTATGTGGGACACATGCTTCTCTTTGCAACTGCTTGCTCAAGCTCATGTTTGTACGGAGATAACACTTTTGTCATTCTGGACTGAACTAAAGTCACTTCAGTTTCATTGTCTTTAAATTTCGAGTGGGATCAATGTTTAGTTTTGAAAAGTCTGGTTTCAATATATCAAAATATGATGCCACCGTTTCTTTAGTAAATCCTTTGGCGCAAAATATTATATTTTATAGCAAAATATGCCTATTTCATAGCATCTCAGCACCACGTTTTTGTCTGCTTATTATTATTAGCCATTTATTTAAACTTAAGCGAATAATTTAAAATGTATATTTCAAAACCTTATTTTACATAACATGACTCCCAAAATCGGATAGCCGATATTAAGCAACACCATATATCCCATATTGCGAATTCACATGTGAATAAAAAAAATATACCTATAAAATATTAATTAAATATTTTTTTTTAAAACAAGCTTTTATTCCAAGAGGGTTCTTGAGACTTCATCTTTAGATCCTGGATATCACCTAACACAAGAGTGCTTGTTAAGACTATTCAAACGAGTCCACACGCGACGGTTTTATCTTGTTTAGTTTAGGGGTTCCTATGGCCACCTTCCGACGCCATCTAGAGACCCTGGCTGTCATGTAGCACAAGAGTGTTTCTCAAGACTATTCAAACGAGTCGAAATTCGATAGATTTATCTTGTTTAGTTTAGGAGTTCCTATAGCCACCTTCCGACTCCATGCGACTTGAGACCAGCTTCATGGTACCATATTATCGCGTTGTCACCGAAGTTACGTAAGTAAACCAAATTTCAACCTAATCTAAAGACAGGAAGTGGTTCTAATTTAACTCGCAAGATTTGTCCCATACTAACATACTAATTGGGCAAGTTAAATAAAAGCTCGTAAAAAAAGCATTAATTTGTCTACAAAAGTTGACTTTTTCAAGTAATTACTATAAGCTATTAACTACAATAAATACAACATCAGGGAGCACTTACTTTTTCAGATGTTGTCAGATAGGAGATCACTGTATCCAAAATTACTCTATCCGGTATTTGGATCCCTTCGACTAAGATACTATTAAATTCTAGCATTTCAAGTATATTAAAAAAATCATAAATACTACTGTTTACTTTGTATACATTGAATATAATGTACTGAGTATCTAATTCTAATCATGTAATAAAATAGTAACAAAGCGAAATGTGTACATGAAATATTTTTTAAAAGCAATTACAGTACAGAATATAATATAATAATAGTTATTAAAATAATAGTTATTACAAATTTTGTTTGTTTATCCATTTGCTTTTTACGCAAAAAGGTCTGTGGTCTGATAACTGAGTACTTAGGTGAATTTTACCGAATTTTTCAGGATACCTGTTACTACAGGAAAATCTATCGCACCGAGACGCAACCGAGCAAAGCTCGCTAATTCTATATTAAAAGAATATTAAGTAGTAGCAGCCTAGTGTTTGTTTTATATTTCCTCTACTTTTAATAATTTAATATTTTATATATAAATAATCTATATACTGCTAGTAACATACTAGTATAGCATACCATGTTAACATACTATGACACCTTAATTAATTCAATGTTTTTTTTTTTTAATTTAATTTATTTGCTTCAATTTAGTTTATATGTAAAACCTATGTTGTGGTACCTACATGTTGTATAATGTTAATTTAATATTTATAGTAATAAATAAATAGTGTTCCTTAATAAGATTTCTCACCGGCAAACAGTCACCGGTGTTGAGCGCGTATAAAAGTAATAATAATACCATATAATGTAGGTAGTAAAAAACGAGACAAATCATAAAATTTCTAAATTTACTGTTAGAAGGTATGCTTCTTTTATAATAGTTATTGACATTCTGAAATAAATTATAGTAGGTTTTTACGAAGATAAAAATCTTTGTTAGCTTTGAAATAAGTTATAAAGTATTGCTCTGTATTTCCTGAGTATCTAGTTCGATTTCTATTATTTAACGTTTTCTCCCCTCGATTGCGTCAAATCGAATCTACAGGTAACAGTTACCAACAGCTGCCAAAGCGTCCTGTATGTATGTATTAATAGATATTTCTTTCCTAATAAGACAGTGTTTTTACCATTAAAATAATAAATGATATATATCTTCTCTATAGGTATAAATAAAAATCTATTGCCAAATGTATGTAAGCGCATCATTTCAGAGCGACGGCACCTGTTTGGCTAATCCTTTCTTTTTTTGTGTTTGTAATTGTCAGGACAAAACAAAAAAGTTTATATGAAAGAAAATGTTTAAAATATTAATTTAATTATATAAATGTACACGTAATATTACAAATTCGAGCGTAGCCGCAGGCAGGTAGCTATAACAAAATTAAAATGGCATTTTGTATATGTAACTTAAAAAAGGTGAGGAAGGAGGTAGATTGGAAGTTTCAGATGTAAATAATATTGGGTCTTTAAAAATAACGTAAATGTTAGCCTGTTAGTATATTAACTAAGAAGCCTATATAGGCAGAGTGAAATTACTCTTAAAGTCGTCAGCATTGGATGCGAGTTGTATCATTGTACTACTCTCTTCTTCTAACTTTGGAAAGATGGAGTACAAATATTTACAAAAATAGAGGTAATGGAGCTTGCTTAATACTTTAAACGAAAATTAATTTACAGAATATACATTAAATATCTTTTAAGATACTGGATAATTTGAGTTACAATCCCAAAAATAAATTTGTTTTCCATAATATCTTTAAGAAATAATAATATGTAACACAAAATTATTTTTGAAAATATTAATAATGTACGTATTCGCAATATGTATACATTTTTATTTTAGACGTAAATAAATTATTTTAGTGTGTAAATATGTTAGTAATAATGGGGAAGATTACTCGAAAGGAGGCGGAGGAGTTAAGCAATTTATTGTGATATCTCTTTTATACCTAGTTTTTTGGTTCTATTGTGTTCGCACATTACCTGTGCAATGTATTGTACCTGGAAGTTAGACCAGCTGAAGGAAGAATTGAGAAGGAGAGGTGTATTCTGGGATGGTCTTGACTGATTGATGGATCAACATACAGCCTAAAACGCTGGTCGTCGAAGCGTGAAATTTGAGAGGACGTATTTCTTATGTGATGTAGGTAATCGATAAAAAAGGATTTTTCGAAATTGATCCCCTAAGTGGTTAAAATAGGGGATTAAGGATTGTATGAAACTCTGTCATTCTTAATGTGAAATACACAGAAAGTGAATAGTGATGTTTAGCTTTAAGATAAAAAATATTTTATTTTTTTCGGAATTCATCCCTTAAAGGGGTAATAAATAAATAATATAGTTATATATATATTAGTTATATTAATAATAAAGTTTATATGGGCAAAGAATTATTTATGATCAGAATTACTTGAATCTTGGTATAAATGCTCTTCAATACAATTAAATAAATATGTGTTTTAGTATTTTTCGAAATTCAATCCCATAAGAAGGTAAAATGGGAGATGAATGAAGCGTTTTAATCCTTATAGAGTTAATTTTACTTATGATGTTAGGTTTAGTAATTTAGTAAAACGAATAAAAACAATGGGGTCAGCATAAAAATTTCTAATTATTTATCATAAGATCAACGCGTGTTTTAATTTAGTTTTTAATGAATATAATTCATATTCATTGATATTTACATTACATTTCTCGGAAACAGTATACTTACTTACTTGTCATATTGATATTTATGGATTATTTAATAAATATTTTTAATTTTATAAGTGCCGTCTATGATATATATCGTTAAGTTTGACTTTTTCAAAATTCAAAATGGCGGCGATTGGCAATTCTAAATAGATAATAAATCCCCTTTATTTGGAAGAGTTATGAATTTTACAATAATAATAATAAAATACTTAGATAATAAAAACATTAATTGCTTTTATTTTTATTTTATAAAATGAATATGATGTATAATTTAGCACTTACGTGAATTCCCGCGAGGTCCACAGATTTTGGACAAACTCTTACATAATCCACACAATTGTAACTTTAATTTCTTGTTTTTAGGTAATCCTAAATCCGCCACAAATCACATATTTAATAGAAATATTCTTTCACAGGCAGGAAGGGCGGAATGATTAAAACAGACATTTTCCATAGCAATTAAACATTATAACGCCAAAAAAGACGAATATCTTTAATTAAATCTGATATTTTTGATAAAGTAAAATTTTTACACATATTTTGCTAATAAAAAGAAGATAAGTACTCAATTCATCGATATAAATATTTTTACGTATTTTGACATTACTTTTTTATTATCGAATCGATTTTAAATTGGCCCAATAGATCCAGAAATCGAAAAAAAATCTTAAGCTTTCTACGTTAGTATAGATATTCGTCTAAATTAAGAAATTTGTTAAAACTTAATGAATGCACAATGAAATTCCTTTTATTTTGGGTAAACAATCGTAAAAGATAGTAAAACTTTATTTTATTGCTAATTTATACCGCACATTGTCGGCAATTATTTTTTTTGTTTGAAAATAGATGTGCTTCCAAACTTTTGACCCTTAAAGACCTTATATAGGCGGCAAAGCAAGAAAAAAATACTAATTAGACAGTGATGTAACGATTGAATCTATACATACTGCCCCCTATATTGTCCTCAACGCTCATGAAATAGTGTCATGATTAGGGATTGTCTGTAGGCAACGTTCGTTTTATGGATAATAAAGTATAATGGCTTTTAGAATAGCAGTTTACGTGAGGTCAATCTTACGATTTTTTTTTTGCACACTTTTATGTACATATTTCAGGGACACATCGCCTTGACTTCGAAACATTTTTTTTACTTTAGATAACATGAAAAATATAGCAAAAAAATTTTCAAGTGTGTGTGTATGCAATTCACTCACTGTAGAAGTGAAACTTCTTTGGCAAATATCGCAATTAAATTAAAATAAATCAATACTCGAATGAGGCATACCTATTAGGCAAATTACAATAATATATTTATAGAATATCATATACGGAATGAATATAATATTATATACTAACGACTCAACCTCGCTTCACTTCGGGTTCGTCCCTAGACAAGAACAAATCTATCTCACGGGAACCGTATATTTTGCCAGGACGATATATAGCACGTGGCCTTCCTCAATTAACGGGCTATATAATGCAAAAAGAATTTTTCAAATCGGATTAGTAGCTCCGGAGTTAGCGCGATCAACCAAACAAACAAACTCTTTAGCTTTATAATATTAGTATAGATTTGTCAGACAATTACAACGGTTACCATGGCAACATAGCAATGTATTCTATCTCATTTTCTCGCCGGCTTAATCCTATGTACATATTTATGTGTTTGTCTCTTTTTAGTGTTGCATTTCCGTTTCATCGAGTTTCAAATCACAACGATTCTAAAGAAATTTCACTTCAAAAAAACTATACGTAATTGGGCACCTTCCCATCTTTTAGGTTCAGTTAATTCTGCCAAGGTCCAGTGTTAATTAAGGTAGATAAAACTTTAGTTACCTATTTTGTACACAATAAACACATAATATGTTTACAGGTAAAATGGATTCTGTATCTAATAATCTCTACAGATCAATATAATATGGCACTTTTGCGCAATTCTCATTTGGGTCTTTGTTTTACAGCAATTATATTGTAATATTTATCTTTATGTATATTACCTTAAAGTTTACAAATGACGCGTAACCAAGTACAACTACAAGTATATGTTAGACTAGCGACTCACGCTCGCTTCGCTCGCGTTCGTCCCTAGGTGCGTTTTCACGGTTAGCTATGTTTATACATAAATAGTAGCTTGATACTTCTAAGATATTTATTTAAATTATATAGCGATATATGTTACGTACATACGTTATTGCGTTCGCCGTACGCGGATTTTGTTCACAATTTCATGGGTTTTCATTTTTTTTCGCGGAACCCTGATTCTTTTTCTAAAATAAAAGTAGCCTAAGTTACTCCTTATAGCAGTAGCTATCTGCCAGTGAAAGTCCCGTCAAAATCGGTCCAGCCGTTTCGAAGATTAGCCGGAACAAACAGACAGACATACAAAAATTGTAAATTATGTTGTTTTGGTATATGTACCGTGTATACATACATATGCATTTAGTAAAAAGCGGTTATTTTAATATTACAAACAGACACTTCAATTTTGTTTATCTGTATAGATTTATGCGGCGTAGAGGAAGGTGTACATGCTTTCTTAGTGGATTGTGTCCATAACGCTGACAGGAGACAGTGATTTAGAAATCAGTCTATTCACTTACAAATTACGAAGCTACGACCTACCTAAACATTTTTACTTTTAAGTTGGATATTTTTAGGTAGGTGCAAGCTAATATTATCTATACAGATTAATAAAATTGAAGTTCCTGTTTGTAATGTTAAAATAACAGCTTTTTACTAAATGCGTATGAAAGTATAGGCGTTACTAATAAGAATTTTTAAATTTTTTGTGTATCTGTCTGTTTGTTCAGACTAATCTCCGAAACAGCTAGACAGATTTTGACGGGACTTTCACTGGCTATGATAATTGATGTTATAAGGAGTAACTTAGGCTACTTTTATTTTAGAAAAAGAATCAGGGTTATAATTCTCATCAAAAATAAATTTAATTAATAATCAGGAAACTGTGAACAAAATCCGCGTACCTATAACGGACGCACCCGAGCCAAGCGAGGTAAGTCGCTAGCATTATCTCAATTTGTATTGTACATATAAACAATACACAGGTACTTGACCGAAATAAAAACGTATGTTTCCTTTGGTTGGAATTAAAAGTGTTAATCAAAGAGTAAGTTTGTTCAAGCGTTATTTTTTTTCATAAATTCTAATATGTAAAATCTATTTCTAAAAGTTAGCCATACACGCAGCCATAAAGTTAAACAGATGTAATAAATAAACTAGAGCGTGTTAGAGATACGGTAAAGTTATTAAAAATAGTTTTATTACCCATTTTGTAATTAAAAAAAATATTGTGCACATAATTTTAACTAAAAACTATGTAAATTTAGCAGCTTTTGCTTTTGGCAAAAGCCCGAATTTGGGTCATCAAATTTCTTGTTATAAGATGTGACATTGTATGTACTAGTATTTTATTTTGTCATCTCGATTACGAGGATTTAGCCTAACAAAATATCATATGTATTCGTTAACACTACGCTTACGAAAAACAGACGTGATTAATTCATCGCACCTACGAGTTCGCGGTGCGTTAGACAATAATTAATTAATCTATACATATATTAAAACTGTAGAGGTTGAATATCTGTACACAGAAAAAAATGCTAAAAACCGAGTCAGGAGGATGTAAGAAAAGAAATAGAACAAATCCAGATTTTTTTTAATTTCATGTTTCTCGGTCTGTCTGTTTATCTATTTCTACGGACTAAACTCCGAAACAGTTGGACCGATTTAAATGAAATTTTGTATGGTGGTACCTTATATCCCCAGTCAACATCTTAGATACTTTTCATCCAAGAAAGTTAAAAATTGCCGTGGGATAGTTAAAAAACTATAGTAAATTATACAGCTTAGTACACAAAAACTGCTGGTTAGATTTAAATGAAACTTTACAATAATATAGTTCATACATCAGAATAACAAATAAGCTACTTTTTATCTCGGAAAAAAGTAAGGTTCCCATGGGATAGGTTTGTTTTTGTTTATCGAAAGGCGAACCCGAGCGAAGCGAGGGTGAGCCGCTAGTATTTTATATATCAGTTTGATATGTATTTAGAGTTTCGATATAGAAAATGATAAATAAAGATTAGTATTTATGTATGCAAACAACACACGTGTAGCAATGTAATCGCGCCGTAGTTAATCTGTACATATAATAAAATTCTAACTGAGTCGAAACTGTACATTTTTTGTTTTTTTTTGGAAAAATCCTATTGAAATAGCTATTATTATCGACACAGAAGCCAAATCTATAGGTCCAAAAACCACTGAAGGGATTTTGATGAAATTTGGTATGGTGATAGCTGGCTATCCGGTTCAACATAAAGGATACTTTTTACTGCAGGAAAATATCTCATCTCTTAGAAATCTATACTAAACGCTAAAACGTGAGCAGGTACGAACCCGAGCGGAGCGAGGGTGAATCGCTAGTCTGTTATATATTAAGATGGACTCTGTAGCTCTATATATTTTTCTTTCACATCAAACCATTTTCGGAGATATATTATTTCGCAGATATAAACTTAGAGGCAGGATAACTTAAATATACATATGTATATAAATAATAAATAACTAACTCAAAAAATGTATGGAAACAGTAAATACTTGTATCAAAATATAAAATTTTATTTACTTACTTTTCTAAATTTGTATTACACTTACTTGATGCAGTTTCCGTTTTTTAAATCTCCATTACTAAATTGTCATAATAAGATAATGTATTTCATTTTTAATAAAATTATTAGTTATTCTAAAACGATTTTATTTAACGGAAGTATACCCTCGAGCACATTTAACTAACACGTGCTGTAAACAAGTATAGCGGAACCATCTCGTAACGCTTTTTCGTAATGTTACGATTTCTACCTGTCCACTGCAATCCGCATTAAGGAACTTCGTTCCAAAAATATTTTTAATAAGTGCCAGAGTGATGCGGTGCCAGTAATTTAGTACCATTATTTATTTCTGTAGGTAAAATGTTGTAAATTTATTAACGACAAAATAAATTTGTTAAGATTTTAAGTTTAAGGTCAAGTACATTGTATTCAAATTCAATATTGTTCGTTTATAAGACTCTAGGTCAAAGGTGTTTAAGTGATTTTTTATAATATTTGTTTGCTATTTTATAGTAAACGCTTATCGTTAATGTACCTAAACCAAGGGCAGATAAGATGACATATGGGAGACTAACGACTCACCCTCGCTTCGCTTCGGATTCGTCCCTAGACAAAAACAAATCAATCCCACGGGAACTGTACATTTTTCCGAGATGACAAATAGCCTATAGCCTATATCCTCAGTTAACGGGCTATCTAATGCAAAAAGAATTTCTCAAATCGAATTAGTAGTTCCTGAGATTAGCGCGTTCAACCAAACACACAAACTCTTTAGCTTTATAATATAAAATATAAGTGTAGATCAGTCCAAAACCGGTATTTAGGCTTTCTAATGTGTTTCATATTTTAGTATGCTTCGTTAATTGCAGCCAGTCATCTATACATATAATAAAATTCTAAGCCGAATCTGTACAATTTAATATTTTTTTAAAAATCTGATTGAAATAGGCATTATTATCGAGGCAAAGGCCGAATCTATAGTTTTTAGAATTTTTGTCTGTCTGTCTGTCTGTCCGTTACCGCATCACAGAAAAACCACTGGAGGGATTTTGATGCGGTATGATGATAGCTGGATATCTGGGTCAACAAATAGGATACTTTTTATCGCGGGAGATTATCTCATTTCCTCGGTAGTACACGTTATAACACAACCCAAATAATATTTATGACCAGAATTTCTTGAAACTTGGTATTAATGCTCTTCAATACAATTAAATAAATATGTGTTTTAGCGTTTTTTTTTAATTCATCCTATAAGGAGATAAAATAAGGGATGAAAATTTGTATGAAACCTACCTTTTTAAAGTTTTTTATTGTAGTTCTAGCGGGGGCGAAGCTAAAGCTAAAGCTGCGGGTTTGCTAGTCTTGTATAAAGCTGAAGAGTTTGTTTGTTTGGTTGAACGCGCTTACCTCAGGAACTACTGGTTGGAATTGAAAAATTCTCTTTGTGTCGCATAGTCCATTTATCGAGGAAGGCCTTTAGGGGTTATATATAATCCCGGAAAAATGTGCGGTTCCCGTAGGATAGATTTGATTTTGTCTAGGGACGAACCCGAAGCGAAGCGAGGGTGAGTCGCTAGTAGTGCATAAAAATGCACTTAAACGTAAATTGATATTAACTGTATATATTTACACACATCCATAATCGAAGAAACTAAATAAAATACATGTTATTACCTCGTCTGTCGATCGACCTCCTAGAGGTCAATGTCAAAAATACCCCTGTTTGTCAAGCGACCTCCTAGAGGTAGATTAGTCCCGATGTGATTTAATGTGTGATTTCTCGCGTTTAAACTATTTATTTTTATCTAGCTTTTGTAACGCGTAAAGAAAAAGACAAGGAATATCATACTACATGTCAAAAAAGTAATAACTCCGATAACATAAATTTTAGTAATTTGTGCAGGCAACTTATTTAAATTTTGGCGGTCTTCGAACTGAATATTTAGTGAGTAAAAATTAATAAAATAATGTAAAATTACTTTTACAAAGATTGGAATATGATGGAAGGGTAAGTAATTAACAGTCTTTATTTCATAGGATTTGTTTTGAATAAAGATTTTATACAGAAATTTTTACATTTATCAAACATCGTAAGTATTGACGCGCGCTAAGTCCTTATATTTTCACTTTTTATGGATAAAAAATACACTAGTGACAGCAAGCATATTATCTTTATTAACATGATTTAAATTTATAACTACATAACTACGTATAATTGAATTGGTAAATCTTCTATTAGATTTTAAGTAATTAGTAATATAAAGACACGTAACCCAAAACCGATCCGCCATTTTTGACAGTTGTAGGATAGTATGGATAAGGCTTTTTTAATATTCATTAGAATATTTTCATTGGCTTTTTTAACATTAATTGAAATTTTGTATTTTATAAATATTTTAACTGATTTCCTAAAAAAAATATATTTTTATTTTTTAAAACAGTACGATTTTTATTTTATAGATATAATTTCAACTTAGACATTACTTTAAAATATTATAAAAATTAAAAAAACTGACTGCATAAAAGCTAACTAAAAAAATGAAAAGAAGTTGACGAAGGAATATAGTATAATACAGTCGGAGACATACGTATGTACATCTCGCGAGAAGGATGAAACGTGGGTTTTTTTATAGTATATTTTTTATTTACAATTTTTTGGTTTTATTAGACATTTGAAGTTATAATAGGTCTTTGAAATTATTACCTACGAAATTGCCGTTTTACAATACTGGCCATTGGAAACGTAATTTATGAATGGCTAGCAGTAAATTCTAAATTTAAATTAATTTTATTTTAAAAGTATCGAGTTCTATTTTCAAATTCGATCATTTGTTTATTAATTAGTGTTTTGTTTTCACTACATTTGTTTGTTTTTCATCAATATGGGCACAATAAAAATACGAGTAATTATGAAATACGAGTTCCGTCGCGGTAGCAATGCCGCACAAACGGCTCGCAACATTAATGACGTGTACGGAGTGAACACTACAAACGAACGCACGACTGAACGCTTCCAACATCGAAATTTTGATTTAAAAAATGAACACCGTGGTCGCCTGAAGACTAAAACCAGCAACGACAAATTAAAGGCGATAGTGGAAGCTGAAGATACTCAATCTATGGCTGAGTTAGCAGTAAAGATTTACTGTAATTTTATTTTTTTATTTGTATATCTATTTAAATATTATTATAAAATGTATGTATATGTGTATTTTTTGTATATAAAATATATAGTCATATTATACTTGTAAGGTTTATATATGTAACAGTATTTTTTTTCTCTTTGATATATCTTTTGGCACTTAATGGACCTGCTACCTAATACTATCTTTCACATCCATGGGTTGACTGGAAGAAATCTCTTTTAGGGATAAGTCCACCTTTGCCTTTGTTTTCTAATATGCAATTACAATATTTTGTTTTATAAGTGCAATAAAGAATATACTAGGTTTCAACGTTAGCATCAAAAAAATATTGGTCCATTTGCATCGAATTGGCAAGGTAAAAAAACTTGTTTAACGGGTGGCGCATGAACTAAACGATCTCCAACGCGACGAATGCGTTGAGGCACATCGTAAGGCATAACGTTGTTTAACAAACATAGAAATGAAGGGATTTTTAATCACATTGTCATCGTGTTGGATGACCCCGGTTCAGCACCTAGACAAAGCCCCGAACTTACCCCTAAAAAGTCATGGCTACTGTTTAGTGGTCTAGTGCCGGTATAATTCATCACAGCTTCTTACCAAATGGCACTTGCATTACTGCGGATGTGTACTGTAAGAAACCGGACACAATAATGGAGAAGCTTGCCAATCTCCGGCTAGCCTTGGTTAATTGCTCGACTTCACTGCTCCTATAAGACAAACCTCGACCTCATACGGCACAACAGGCGGTCTCTAAGCTACAAAAGCTAGGGTTTGAAGCTTTGTGTCATCTACCGGAAACACCAGACATTGCGCCTACAGACTTCTACTTTTTTCAAAATTTGGACAACTTCTTGGCAGATAAAAAGTTCAATAACCGAGAGGCAGTGCAAGATGCCTTTGAAGAGTTTGTTGGCTCCCGTACACCTGGGTTCTTCAAGAAGGGCATTGAAAAATTACTACTGTGCTGGTAGAGATGCATCAATAGCATGGGTGCATATTTTGATTGATAGAAATGAAAAATATTTATGAAAAAAAAAAGACTAACTTTCTATGTATTAAACGGCAATTTCATAGGTAAAGACCTAATATTTAGCTATTTTTTTATCCTAAATTATTTTTAAATATGTAAGTTGTGTTCTTTTAAATATTTTTATGATCGCCAAAAATCTTTAGTTTGAGACCCCATTCGATTGGTTTGGAAGAATTTTTTTTAAAGACACACAAATTGGGGACTGATATCTGCCATTTTAATTTTTAACTATTTTTATAAAAGGAAAAAACATACATACACACATACATACATATATACATACATACATACATATATACATACATACATATGTACATACATACATAGGCTGATAAACACATTACCCTCCTTTGCGTTGCGCATTTGGGTAAAAAATATGTTTATTTGCATCTATTAAACTAGTATTGTAGTAGTAAACTATAATAGTTGCATTTTATGTTTATTGTAACTGCAGCAAAATTTATTAAAACATGCGTGGACTGGCTTCATTTGATTTTTTTTAAACTAGTGATACAATATGGTATATGTACCGTGTATACATCCATATGCATTTAGTAAAAAGCGGTTATTTTAATATTACAAACAGACACTCTAATTTTATTTATCTGTATAGATATAATCTGTTCAGATGTGATAGTATTGGTCGTATCCATACTTTTGTAGCTGTCCCTTATAATTTTTATAGTGAAATTGTTAGTTTTCGTAATTGATTTCTGAAATGTTCTAGTAAGGCAGTATGCCTGTTTATTGTATTTTTCTATTTGTAAATATCACTAAATTGTAAAATGTACACATATTTTAATGAAATATTAAGCAGAATTTGCTCTGCGATCCAAAGTTTGAGATGACGATTTTTAGCACTTATTTTCAAGTGTTTGGTTTGTTGTTTAACTCTCGTAAACTAAATACGTAGTTTTAAGAACTCAAACTATGTCAGTATTATCTACGTGGACTAAACTATAATATAAATGATTATCCTAAATCTCTTGGTCTTCAATGCTCTCAGAATTCAAGTATAAAAAATACCTCTTTTTTATCCATGTGCTAAGTCGCGTCGAAAAAATGTACAGTGAGTTAAGTTGTTTCTATCAATTAATATAAAATATTGTATCTATAATTCAATGATATAAAAAACTTTTTATAATAATAGTTTTATTTTGTAATAATTCCTGATTTCATACTATCTACTGATAAAAATCACTTACAGTGATTTCAACTTAGAATTAACTATATATTATTAAATACAATTGAACTTATATTTTTATAAATTGTTAGTATATTTCAAAACGATTCCAACGACATAAGCTTAATATATAGCTTTCATATATATTTTTTAGAAACATTGTTATTTTAATGATGCGTACATATTTCGCGCGAGGCCCTCGGAAAGTAGCCGACAGATGCGCCATATTCGTGCAAAATGACAGCGACAGTTGGGAAGTTATAAAGCAAGACATGTCAACGTCAATTACTCGTTAATACTATATTCAAAACTAGCGACTCACCCTCATTTCGCTCAGGTTCGTCACTAGGTGCGTTTTAACAGGAAAACAAAACAGGTATAGAAAAGTAGGTGAGTTTTATAACTTTACTTGAAAAATGATTGATTCCCCATACAATCTTCCAACACCCTTTTCACCCCTTTATTTATATATGATATGTTATCCCGGATAAAAACTACCTCATGTCATTCCCAGGGTCTCAAACTATTTCCATACCAAATTTCATCTAAATCGGTTCAAAGGTTAGGCATGAAAAGATGACAGACAGACAGACAGAGATACTTTCGCATTTAATATTAGTATGGACATATAAAGCTGGCTTTTTTGTGGTGCTGGTCTATCATCATTGGCTTAGGCTGAACGTTGATAAGTCGGTCAGTGAGACGCGAGTAATGAATAAAAATAGTAATCGCGAATGTACCTTGGGAGATAGACATAAACTAACGAAATTGTCGGTATAACTTTTTCAGCCCTACAATTTTCTAGTACATTGTTTTGATGTATCTCGTAAGGTTTAGCCAGCGTTAGCCATATAAATTTCTAAGGACGACTCGATAGAACCAGTCATTGCGTTTTCCCGCAGGAATAAAAAATGTGCTTGTAGTAAAAGGTATCTTAAATGTTGATCTAAGTGACAAGCCATCACCATACAAAATTTAGTTAAAATCGGTTCAGTACCTTTCGCGTGAAACGCGCACATCGATTTGACTTAAGTTAGTTTTATTATAGGTATAGATAAAAATAGGTATTACGAGTGTACCTTAAGAGATAGACATATACTGTTGCACATTTTTCTGTTGGCCTTTTCGAGACCTACAATTTTTTTTGTACATTGTTTTGATGTATATCATAAGGTTTAGCCAGCGGGAGGTTTCTAAGTAGGACTCGATAAAATAAGTTATTGTCATTTCCCATTGGAAAGAAAGATCTTCATGAAGTAAAAGGTATCCTAAATGTTGATCCGAATAATAAGTTATCACTTCACCAAATTTCGTTGAAATCAGTTCATTACTTTTGCGTGAAACGCACACAGACAAAGAGACAAACAGACAAAAAATTTAATAACTATTGTTTTGTGGTCTATATTGTATACATAAAACGTTACGGTCATTGTTTTTAAAAAATATTTCATGTACAGATTTCGCTATAAATAATAAAATAATGAATTTTTAATACAAATTATCACAGTCTAAAATAGTTTTCACATCGAACATAACCTTTTTCCGATCCGTGTTAAGTATGAAATTGTAGTAACTTAGAGCGATCAACTTAACCACAAACCACAAAATAGATCTTTCGTAGATCAATCAATCGTAGAACAAAATAGATCTTTTACTAGCTCATTGATCGCCTTAGTGGTTTAACTATATAACGTTATAGTTGTTGAAACATTACCTTGAAAATATTTTGTTTAATAAAAGTGAAGAAATATTCCATTACGAAAACAGTTTAAGTGTTGTTAGGGAGGGAAAAAGAAAATGCATCATACAATTTGATGGGCGAAAGAAAATCGATTGTGATACACTGGCATTCTTCATGTTATGATCTGGGGTGCCAAACCGCAATCATCTTTGTAGTGCAAATAGAAATATGTATTAGCTATCATCATATAAAAAAGAGAAATAAGTAAATTGTCTTTAGTAAAATTCGTTAATACCTACTAAGCAATCTATAAATTATTAAAAGTAAAAATAGTGTTCCTTCAAAGATAAACAATTAAACTATTACTAATGATCAGAAAATCTGTGAGTATTGTAATAAGTATTTTTTATCTAAAGGCAAAATTTTATCTAGTCAAATTCCACCAAAGTACTGCAATGAAAACACTTTTACTATTATACCTTTAGATAAGTTAACGCACAAACTAAGCGAGTTCAAGCCATGCACAGCACACGTTTTACTTATAAACAAATTAATAGGTAAAAATCTAAGGCAATGCATTTAACCAATCATTATATATCTACGTACATATAATGACCATTTCCCAGACAGACTAAAGATAACAAAAGTAACACCAATTCATAAGGGTGGCATACCTATATGATCTCGACAACTACCAACCAATATCAAGTAATGTCAGTTCTGCTAAAGATGTATGAAAAAAATATTCATGACCGATTAAATCAATATTTACATAATGCTAATACTTTATAATAAGCAATATGGATTGAATCTGAGACACTTTCAACAGCAATAGATCTAGTTACTACAAAAATAAAAACTAGAATTAATGACAAAAAAAAGTTCTAGGTGAATTTATTGACCTAAAAAAGCGGTTGACGCTATCTCACAACCGTTCCTTTTTCAGAAACTTAAAAAAATAGGAATAACTGGAAGCGCTTTATTGAATAGAAACTATCACATTTAAAGGAGCACGCACAGCTTCACAATTCTTTGCCAAATAATATGAAAGAGTCAAATACTTTAAAAATCTTCAAGAAAAGCTTGACACAATGTCATAAAAAGAACCAGAATTTGTATAAAATTACCACTGCTTAAATTGCAGTCTTATTTAGTCCGGTCAAATTAAACTAAAAAATAAGAGTGAAGCTACATAAATTTACAACAAGCTGAAAATTGGTGATATCGTTCAAAATATAATATAATTATAAATAAAATTTGAAAGTTCTCCATCTTTCCCCTATATGGAAAAAAAATATTCAAGGTCAATTAAAAAAAAAACGACTTCCAGGCACTGAAAAGAAAAAATAACTAAACAGGGGTTTTCATTTAGAATAGATACTTAATCAGATTTTTTCGAAGTCGGTGCCAGCCAATACAAATCAAAGCACACCGACTTCGTTTTTTAAGTTTTTATTTTTCCATTTTTAGTGTAGACGTATCATCAATACAAATTAATCAAGCCCAAACACCAGGTAATTGCTATAAATCGTTGAGGAGTTCCCTCGACTATCTTTCGGGTCCATCATCAGATCGACTCCAGACCTTCATTAAATAGCAGTGCTTTAAAATACCTAATGAAAATGTTATCAAACGCACTAGTCGCCGCTACAATTTTCGAAAGTTCCCCTCGATTTCTCTGGGATCCCATCATCAGATCCTGGTTTCCTTATCATGGGACCACTTTTGGGATATCTCCTTTCCAACAAAAAAAGAATTATCAAAATCGGTTCATAAACGACGAAAAAATCCGCGAACAAACATTAAAAAAAACGGTCGAATTGAGAACCTCCTCCTTTTTTTTTGAAGTCGGTTAAAAAAATTGTTTTTCGCGATTTTCAGCAAAACGGCAAGTTTCATCATAAAGATACCTTAAACAAAAATTGTAGATCATAAAATTATCTATAAAAAATGTATAAATACTTTTTTTCCTACGAGTCACCGTTTCTGAGATATAACGATTCAAAAATTTGTTAAAGTTGTAATCGTCATAATATGCACACGTCGTTTCCACGCCACTTATAATAACTTAACTTAACTTACTTAACTATAACTGCACTTAACGCGTTTTTTTTAACGTGGTTTCACGAGTAGGCCTATTCCATGGGTCAGTTATGATCCTGTTTAATTTGAACTATTGCAAAATAACGAAAATTAGCAAAGACTGGAAAAGAAGAGCTATTTTTTTTCTGTTACGCGAAAGAAGTATAACTTCTTACGTGCGTACAGCACACACACGTGTTTTTTTTGTTCAGATTATTATTATTTAAATAAAACTATCTTTTCGGATTTTTTCGCGGATTTATTTTGATTTTTGTTTCCCGACGTTTCGATTGCTTTACAGCAATCATGGTCACGGGAGAGACTAAGGTGTTAGATGTCTCAATGGCATTATACAGTTGTTACAGACAGCCTACCTACTATTTTACAAAAATGATTTTAAAAATTCAAAAATGGCATCAAAGTACCTTACAATATTGGTTGATTTTAATTCTAAACATTTTAAAGTTTAAGTTTTTAATAAGTATTATAATTAAATATAGCAATATTATTTACTTAATTTTTGCTAGTATAATAAATATTACAATTTTCTTTATTAATTACTAATCTTATTTAGTGTTGCTATTATTATATTATCTGTAACCATAAAGATTATTAAACATTTTTTAAAATATCAATTATTTATTTAAGCAATATAATTGTTTTATATGTAGTTTAAAAAGAAGTTTAATATTAATTTAGATTGTTATTATTTAAAGTTAAAATATTAAGCAACACTATTGTTAACTTTATAGATAAAAAATGTTAATTAGAATTACTACTATTATTGCGATCCACACAGTATGAACTAACTACATCTACAGGTCTGTTATATTTGTTTTTGTTGTTTGTTTTTATTATGTTTATTACAGGATCCCATGATGATGGTAGTACCCAGCCATCTTCCCTATTGAAGTTTGGATATTTTTTAATTTCAATAGCTTCGCGAATCATCCTGGGGCGATAACGGTTTTCTTTCGCTAGTATTTGTGGATTATCAAAGCGAATGTAGTGGCTTGGGCGATCCTGGCTATGTTTACAGACTGCAGATGTTGTATTGCGACGGTGCTTCACATCAGCTATGTGTTCTTTGACCCGAGTTCTAATGGATCTCTTTGTTTGTCCAATGTAAGAGAGCCCACAATCACAATCAAGTTTGTATACCCCTGCATCTTGGAGAGGGATGTTGCACTTGACTGGTGGTAAAAACTGACTAATTTTCTTTGGCGGCTTGAAGTAAGTTTTGATTGAAGCACGCTTTAAGATGTAGCCAATCTTGTCAGTGACTCCTCTCATGTATGGCAGGACAGCAGGGACTCGCTCAACTGTGGCTGGTTTCACTCGATCACTGTGACGCAGGCGCGGCACTTGCAGCTTGTTGTCTCGCAGGACTTGCTTAACATGCTGCAGTTCTCCGGCCAGATGTTGCTCGTCACAGATCCCTTGTGCTCTCTGAAACAAAGATTTTCCCACGGTAGCTAACTGTGAAGGATGGTGGTGAGATTCACCGTTCAGGTACCTATCAGTATGGGTCTTCTTTCTATACACAGTATGACTCAAGGTGTTATCTGGGTTGCGTTTTACTAAGACATCTAAGAAAGCTAAGGCATTGTCAGATTCTAATTCCATAGTAAATTGTATTTTAGGATTTATAGAATTAAGATGTTCTAAGAATACATTTATTTTATCAGATGGTAATATTGTGAAAGTGTCATCTACGTACCGCTTGTAGAAACGAGGGGTCACAGGTGATGTGTTCAGAGCAGTCTCCTCGAAGTCCTCCATGAAGATGTCGGCCACAACGGGAGAGACTGGCGAACCCATGGCCACTCCATCCACTTGCTTATAGAATTCATCATTCCACAATAGATAGCCGGATGTTAGGCAGTGTTTTAAAAGTTCAATGTATTCTATTGACATGTTGTGATCCAGTAGCTTCCTAGATATTACTTTAATACAGTCTTCCACTGGTAGGTTGGTAAATAAGGACTGTACATCAAAACTAACCATTGTTTCATTGTCCATGAGTTTTAGGTGTTTAACTTCATTGACAAAATGGTAAGAGTCTCTTGTGAACGCTCTTGTTAATCCCCTGAGTGGTGAGAGAACTTTTGCTACTAGTTTAGCCAACTTGTAAGTCGGTGAATCGATCTGACTCACAATTGGACGTAGCGGAGCGTTAGGCTTGTGTATTTTCGAAAGTCCATACAACTTAGGCGGTTTTGCACATGATGGAATAAGAGTTTTAACATCTAGATTTAATGTGTCGGAGTGTTGCTTAATTATCTTTTTAGTATTATTTAAAACGGTGGTAGTTGGATCCATTTTAACCTTTTTGTACGTGCTTTCGTCCGACAAAAGTTGTTTTATTTTATCATTATAATCTGTATATCTACATATAAAATGTTTAATAATCTTTATGGTTACAGATAATATAATAATAGCAACACTAAATAAGATTAGTAATTAATAAAGAAAATTGTAATATTTATTATACTAGCAAAAATTAAGTAAATAATATTGCTATATTTAATTATAATACTTATTAAAAACTTAAACTTTAAAATGTTTAGAATTAAAATCAACCAATATTGTAAGGTACTTTGATGCCATTTTTGAATTTTTAAAATCATTTTTGTAAAATAGTAGGTAGGCTGTCTGTAACAACTGTATAATGCCATTGAGACATCTAACACCTTAGTCTCTCCCGTGACCATGATTGCTGTAAAGCAATCGAAACGTCGGGAAACAAAAATCAAAATAAATCCGCGAAAAAATCCGAAAAGATAGTTTTATTTAAATGTCAAATATTCGCGTAAATCTAAGAAAGTATTATCAGATTATTATTAGTTATAAGTTATAACATAAAGCCAAAGAGTTTGTTATTTTTTTGAAGTTGGAACGCGGGTGAAGCTGCGGGTACTGCTAGTCTATACATACAAAAATCAATTACCTATAGGGAGTGAGAAAAATGACGATTATGCCAACTACTGGGAAAAAACACGAACAAAGTGATGGTAAACAGTACCAACGTTTTTAATTATTTTTTGTTAATTAAAATTAGTGTTTGTGATGTCTTCATCAAAAGCATCTTGCTATATTCGTAGCTGGTCAAATATGCCGTATAAAAATAATACACAGTTGAAATTTTATCGTTTACCCGAAAGTTCATTGAACACTGCGTGGATAACCTTCAAACGTCAAAAATGGATAAACGTAGTAAAAAACCACGAGTATGTAAAGTCTTCTAAATACATTTTTTTATTAATTTTAGTTATTATTTTGTGTATAACCAATATAATAATACAGCTGGTAGGTGTTAGACAAGTAGTAAAAGATTATTATCGAGCTAAAAATAATATGTTTTAATTTATTAACAGTTTCTTCAAAAAAAAATTAATATAGAAAATAATAATAATCAGTTTTTTTTATTTCAAGTGATAACAAATTATAAAATAATATTATTTGTACTTCGAAATTTTTAAAAATCTTCAGCTTTTATTTTTTAAATTCTGTTTAAGTTTAAGATACTTTTTAAAAATAATAAATATTACCAGATTTTAGAAACTATTTCAAGATCATACAGTTAACTTATAAAAAAATTTTTTAATACTTACAATAATTGTCACACTGTAAACGTTAGAAACACGGTTCGAATGACAACTGTGAAGATTATGACTAATAGTAATAGTAGGTAATTTAAAACATGACCTGATTTAAATAATTGTTGGCCTTTATAGTCGTTTTGACCTTTAATCGGATCATATTTATAGGTAAAACATCAAATTTTATTATTTTTTGCATTATTTAGGCATAACTTATATTATTTATTACACTGCTACATCACTATGTTTTTCTTATTTAACCCCAGGGCGGTCTACTTTCGACAGAAGTGCTGCCCTCTATAGTTTGCGCACACTCCCTATCGTTAGTCTCGCAAAAACTCAAAAACGACTGCACCAGTCCGAATAAATATTTTTTTGTTTTGTTGGAGGTGTGTCAGAGCTGGTTTAAGTATAAAAAAATAGGGAAATCCCATAAGAACTGCTAGAAAATCGAAAAGTTTAGAACTATGTATTTAATAATGAGTCCTCTTAACCGATTTCAGCCAAGGCGGCCAATCTCTTTGAGACTAGCCAACTGCACAAGTGCACTCTCTTTTCCTGTCACTCTCATACTCCTGTGGGTCGACTACTCGATACGACCAGTGAGAATTAAGGCGCAGGACCGACAGCTTTACGTGCTCTCTGAGGCACGGGGGTGAAACACCACCGACTTCCCAACTCCGGGCTGTTAGCTGTTACTAAGGCTTACTAAATAGAAAGACTCAATAACTAAACTTGGCCCGACCCGGGACTCGAACCCAGGACCTCAGGATGTGCTGCCTTACATGCTAACCACTACATCACTATACAGTTAAACTAACTATGTATTTATTTTGTTTGGGAGTCACTACTTTGGATTACTTTCAATAGATGGCGTTAGTGGTGGATCTATTATAATATATCTACAACAATGCGTCAAGTTTACAATATATAGTCTATCTATTCTATACAAACTGTTAAAACGTAACTAGGGATGAACCTGAGCGACGCGAGGGTGAGTCGCTAGTAATATAATATATCAAAGAAACTATAAAATCTAAGTATTAAAACTTAATTAATTAACTTAATTAATGGAAACCAGATAGTTGATACACTACACATATATTATATACTAGCAAAACTCGCGGCCTCGCTCGCGCTAAAACTACTACGAAAAAACTTTAAAAAGGTAGGTTTCATACAAATTTTCATCTCTTATTTTACCTCCTTATGGGATGAATTTCAAAAAACGCTAAACCACGTATTTATTTAATTGTATTGAAGAGCATTAATACCAAGTTTCAAGAAATTCTGATCATAAATATTTTTTGGGTTATGTTATAACGTGTACTCCCGTGGGAATGAAATAATCTCCCGCAGTAAAAAGTATCCTATATGTTAACCCGGATATCCAGTTATCATCATACCAAATTTGATCAAAATCCCTCTAGTGGTTTTTCTGTGATGCGGTAACAGACAGACAGACAAACTAAATGCTATAGATTCGGCCTCTGCATCGATAATAATGTCTATTTCAATAAGATTTTCCAAAAAAATATTTAATTTACAGATTCGGCTTAGTTAGAATTTTATTATATGTATAGATAGGTTAAATTAAATACAAACATATTATAAACTAGCAAAACCCGCGGCTTCGCTCGCGCTAAAACTACAACAAAAAAACTTTAAAAAGGTACCTAGGTTTCATACAAATTTTCATCCCTTATTTTATCTTCTTATGGGATGAATTTCAAAAAACGCTAAAACACGTATTTATTTAATTGTATTAAAGAGCATTAATACCAAGTTTCAAGAAATTCTGATCATAAATATTTTTTGGGTTGTGTTATAACGTGTATTCCCGTGGGAATGAGATGATCTCCCGCGGTAAAAAGTATCCTATATGTTGACCCGGATATCCAGCTATCATCATATCAAATTTCACCAAAATCCCTCCAGTGGTTTTTCTGTGATGCGGTAACAGACAAAAATTCTAAAAACTATAGATTCGGTCTCTGTATCGATAATAAAGTCTATTTCAATAAGATTTTCCAAAAAATATTTAAGGTACACATTCGACTCAGTTAGAATTTTATTATATGTATAGATGTATAGATTATAAGTTTTAATATAATAATGCACACATCACACTTTCATTATGTGCTTTCTTCCAGAAAGCATGTATAACAAAAAAATACTTCTAATTGGTTTTGCGTTGTATGTTCATCCATACTAAGATTTTAAATGTGAAAGTTTGTGAGTATGTATGGATATTTGTTACTCTTTCACGCCAGAACAGCTGAACGGATCTGGATAATACTTGGTACAGAGATAGATTATAGTCTGAAATAATGTTTTTATCTCGAAAAAAAAGTACGGTTCCCGTGGGATAGGTTTGTTTCTGTTTTTCTAGAGCGAACTGCGAACCCGAGCGAAACGAGGGTAGGCCCCTAGTTTATAATAATTAAGTATGTGTACTGACAATGTACGAGTTTATTTCATGTAAACTAAACATAAAATAAGCCCTGATTTAATTAATAAAGGTATCTTAGACATAAATATATATATACTATATATATACTATATATATATATATATATATATATATATATATATATATATACTATATATATACTATATATATAACTAACGACTTACCGGTTAGTATAGAATAGACTGTATACATATATGTATATGTGCATACATAGGTATAGAAAAGTAGGTAAGTACTTTAAAAATCTTCACACCATCCCCTATTTTACCATGATTGGTCAAAAACACCGAAACATTATTTATTTCTTACCAAAATGATAGCATACTAGCGATTCGCCCTCGCTTCGCTCGGGTTTGTCCCTAGGTTGATTCCCTACAAACTTTCATCCTCATTTTGACCCCCTTAAGGGATGATTTCCGGCATAAAAATGTCCTTTCCAGGGTCTCAAACTATCTTCTTACCAAATTTCATCTAAATCGGTTCAAAAGATCCAGAGATTACCCCCTACAACCTCACAAACTTTACCTCTTTATAATATTAGTACATATATATATATATATATATATACATATAACGGGTTTTTATGTCCTTAACTTGAAATGATTTGTTCCCAATACAAATTTTCACCCCCTTTAAGTTTTGCGAAAAAAATTAGCTGCTAAATATCCTTCACCAAAACCCCATCCATCTCTATAGCAAAATTTATCAAAATTGGTTCAGTGATTTAGGTGTGAAAACGTCTCAAACAAAGTTATTTTCGCATTTATAATATTATGTAGTATGTAGCCTAAGAAACCACCGCTCGATTTTGCAGGTATCTGTTCTTTTAATGAAACTTAAATCAAATGAATGATTAGTGAGTTGTGATGCATTAGTTCCGAGTTGCCTATAAAATATTGCCGCAATTACCTGTAATTAAATTTATTGTAATTAATTTATTTATATGAATTACAACTAAGTATGTATATGTTTTTTAAATAAAATCTACGCCATTTGAAAGAAAATGATATGAATGTTTTTTCCTTTATTATAAAATGTAGCTGAATAGTCGCAGCCAGTAAACACATGAAAGACATAAAATAAGACCCAACTTCGCTGTTAATAGTGTATAATTTATATAACTTTCATCTTTTATAGCTTTTTTTTGATTTTGTACTAGCTAACCATAAGGCCAGTTTTTATAAAGATAAGTGCTTTATTTTTCAATAACTATTATGATTTCTTGTAAAACATGTATAAACCACTAGCAAACCTTATTAAAATAAATAAATAAATGATAATTGTATTATGTCATAAACAATAAAGCCATTTACATAATTGCATTTGTTAGTTTTGTCGTTTTAAAAAAAAAACTGACTGTAATAGCGGTAACATTTCTCGCCATTTTCAAATGATTTTCCTGTGAATATAGCTAAAAACTTTAAAATTAACTTCATAAACGTATATACAATTGAAACACATCCACTTGAAACGAAATAATAAACACTTAAAAAAAACTAACAAAAAATCTTTAGCAGAAATAGATAATTTAAATCATGAGTTATCTTATACAGCAAATGTTTATTTGATATAATATTTTCGGAAAAAAACAGATGACTGTAAATAATTAACAATACCTATTTACTTACACCTGGCGACCCAAAGGTTGCGGCTAACTGAGAGCTGGCAACCATTGTTTTTTAAATTCTACACATCATTTTCTTTGAAATGGCGTACAACGTCAGTCAGGTACCTTGGCACAACTGTACCCAGTTTACCCTAATAGCGAATTGCTGTGTTTGATATAAACAAGGCAGGAAATTATCACTAATAAAAAAACTAAATATTTAATTTAACGGATAAAAACTTCATCAGTAAACAGTCGATTCTCTAAAACATTTTTTTTAGAGTAACTTACTGTACCTACGACTAAAATGTATGGCCTCGTAAAAGCATTAATGTTCGAACTTGTGTTATTATAATACTAAAGTTAGTATACCTATAGTTAGATATAATCAACAACCTTTAATAATTTCCTTAATGTTTGCATTTTACACATATAATATGCTGATTTATTCAAAAGTATTTTGAACTTTATTATCAGCCCTGTAAGACAAAAAACTAATAAAACGTTTAAGTTGCATACTCAGGTTGTTTTTCTGTGCGACTCATACTATATAGTAGGTAAGCTTTATAATAAAAGTTAAAACTAGTGTAATATAGTTAAGTCGAAAAGATAATAATTACTTGTAACTTAGACCGACTTTGAAACTAATTAATGTTTTCCTTAGAGATGAAATTTTTCTTCAAATTTATATGGCCTATTAACTAAACAAATGTGAAAATTAAAAACATTTATTAGGTTAACTTGTACAGCTATCTGTTAATCTTGTTTCTCCTAATTAGATACAGAAAGTTTATACAAAGTATGTAGAGTCAGGTGACCCAAACAGAGACTTGTTGCATGCGTAATCTAATCTAATCTAACTAATCAGAGTAATTCTTAAATTTTGAGTGTCCATCCATTAATCCGAGATCCCACCGCTTGATTCTGCAGTTATCTGTTTTTTTAATGAAATTTAATTCAAATGAATGATTAGTGAGTATGTGATGCATTAGTTCCGGGTTCCTATACAATATTAGCCGCAATTACCTATGAATAAATTTATTATAATTTGTTTATTTATATGAATTGCAACTACATACCTATATGTTTTTTAAATAAATTGTACGCCATTTGAAAGAAAATGATGTGTAGAATTTAAAAAAACAATGGTTGCCAGCTCTCAGTTAGCCGCAACCTTTGGGTCGCCAGGTGTAAGTAAATAGGTATTGTTAATTATTTACAGTCATCTGTTTTTTTTTCCGAAAATATTATATCAAATTGATGTTTAATATTTGCTGTATAAGATACCTCATGATTTAAATTATCTATTTCTGCTAAAGATTTTTTGTTAGTTTTTTTTAAGTGTTTATTATTTCGTTTCAAGTGGATGTGTTTCAATTGTAAATACGTTTATGAAGTTAATTTTAAAGGTTTTTAGCTATACTCACAGGGAAATCACTTGAAAATGGCGAGAAATGTTACCGCTATTCCAATCAGATTTTTAAAAAAAAAACGACAAAACTAACAAATGCAATTATGTAAATAGCTTTACTGTTTATGACATATTACAATTATCATTTATTTATTTTAATAAGGTTTGCTAGTGGTTTATACATGTTTACAATTTAAAGATCTAAGCATATATATTATTTAGGGGCAGACAGCGGGAAGCGACTTTGTTTTATACTATGTAGTGAAGATTTTAATACCGAAGAGTGAATCTGTAATTATAAGAATTAAATATACGAACTGTTTAATCTATATTTACGTTATAGATGTTGGAATGGGATTTTATGTTCAATAAATGTAGATATTTTACTAAAATTGGTTTTTTATTGATACATGTGGCCAAAAATTAACTCGATTCTAATTTTATTCTGCGAAGTCTTAAAGTCCCGTGGCTTTGAGAATATCGAGACTTCCCAATCTCTAGTATGCAGGTAGTATTCCTAAATGCATTTCCCAACGTTAAAAAAAGAGTACTTCTTTGATAGCAGAGTAGACCATTGGAGCAACCCCATGGTTATTGTGATCTGCCGTCGAGCGGACCCGCAACGTCCCATTACGTAAGGTTTCAGTGGATAATCCTGGGGGAGAGCTGACTCCTACCGGGCGCGTCCCCAGGTGGCGGATAGGGGAACGCCACCCGCTTAAAGGGGCGGGTGGTACCGGAAAAATCCGGCGCGGACCAACAGCGGGGGCGTGCCTCTAACCGAGGTTAGTTCAACCACGGTTAGAGGCACGCTCAGGACGGGGCCGCTCATCGTCGAGGCTTCGGCTTCCGATGTTGCGGCCGCCGGTGGCGGGACCGCTTCGGCGATACCGCGATCGGATCGATGCGGTGAGGCTGCAGGGGAGAGGGCTGGTGTTTCGATGCCATTTCCCTGTCCTCTGCAGCCGTAGTGGGGCTCTTGCGGGGGTCCCATCAGACGGTGGCCGTCATGCCTGCCACCGGGTCGTCGCGGAAGTTATGCGCAAGCGTTCCCGCGGCGTCCCACTATGGCGGAGGGGAGGGGAAAGTTGGGGCTTAGTGGGTAGTACCGGCTCTACTAGTCGGTGAGCCCCACATAACCACCTGGGGGTACAGGTGGTATGCGTAAATGCATTCCCCAACTATAAAAAAAAAAGGTTTCAGTGGATAGTACCTACTGGCTTTTTTAGCCGTTGAGTCTCACATAACTATCTATATGTACGCTGGTGGTATGCGTAAATGTTAAAAAAAAGGTTAAATATAAAATATATATACAAATAATAACACGAGGCTTATAGCTGTTGTAAAGCTAATCAACATTTTTTGTTGCCTTTACCTAATCATTGCAATATGCACAAGAAAGGTGAAGCTGGAGTTCACATTAGATGAATCTTAAAGATACTGGTTATTAATGTTTTAATAGATATAAAGATGTAGATTATAATAATTTTGTAAGTATTTATGATTTAAACTTATGAGCATGTCGTCAGTTCATTGGATAAAAGTATAGAATAAGTCTTTAATTAAGCGTTTGATGTTTTATGGATGTATCCAAAACCTTTAATTTGGCTTTTTTTTCTGTTTTACAATTATCATACACTATGTCAGTCAATGTTGTCCATGAATTGATACTGAATAGTTTGATCGTCACTAGTATTTTTTGGTTGCACTCAAGAAACTGCGACCAAAATCGTCGTCGCCTAGTATGTCGGAGCTCTTAGTGTGCTGGGGCCTTAGCCATGTTGACAATCTACAATCGTTAACGATTTAGAAAACTAAGCAAATGTATGGGCATTACGTATTTTAAACGTTATGTCACGTGATCAAAACAATCGAATTGAAAATTCGTAGCCAAGTTTACGACGTACATAGTTCGTTCTAAGAATAGAAACGAACTAAGAGATTCTACAATGTGGTTCGCAAGATCTCATACAAAATGGTAGCCAAGTTGCACGTTTGACAAGCGCTTGAGAATTCGAATCTAAGTTCTTGAACGCTATCTAAACGAACGGCGAGACCCTTTAGAATACGCTAAAAAAATGGCGTCTTTAGAATCAGCTGCTCTAAGACAGAAAGAAGTGTTTTGTTAATTCGCGTTGATTTTGGATAATCTTTTATTTTTAGACTTTAAGATTCCTTTACTTCAATTTAATTACTAAGAATTTAAAGTTACAGCAAGTTTATTTATTGTTCTAGTGGTCAACTGTGTTAATAACATAAATTGTGTAGTTTAATTTATTGTGTACTCTAATTTATAAAAAAAAGAAAATATATAGTGAAAAAATATATCGTTGGAACTAAAGGTTGAATAAACATTAATCATATTAGAACTTTACTTTTGTTTAAAACCGAAATAAATATTGTTTTGTTTTCTGTAAAAAGAAATTTACACAATGGTTTAGTTAAGTATTCATTATTTTGTTTTTTTAGTTTATATTTCATTATTCTTAATTCTTAGAACAAAAATATATACATAGTGGAATGGAAAAATATACATATAATTGAAACCAAAGGTTATATAAACATTACATATGGATAGTATAAGTTTAATTTTAGTTCAAATATTTCTTTTTGTTTTCTGTAAATGAAATAGTAAACTTTATTTAAAAACAGTACTTATAATCTGCTATATAAGTACAAACCTTATGTAATTGTAACAAGACTTATTAGACCTAGATATTATTATTATTAATTTGATTAATCTCTCAAGTTCTTTTTTCACAAAAGATATTTTAAAAATTATTTATTTTTCAAATGTAAGAAAAGACATTATTTTTAACTTAGTTGTGATATTTTGAATAAATTAATTAGACTTACAAGAATAAAAGAGAAATTATTTCTAATTTAGTTGCCTACAAATATTATAAATAAATAGAAAAATATAAATCTTATCAGTTGTATTGACATTCCATATGCATCCATGCCATATATAATTTTCTTTTTGTTTGTCATGTTATGTTATCATGTACATTCGCATCGTTTCTTACAAGTATGAATGCCAATGTCAAAAGTATAATATTTAATATATAATATGTACTTAATAAGTAATTGTAAAAATGAAACAAATGTCTTCATTATAAATGTCTTTATTATTATATAAATTGAATTGTACAGAAGATGAAGTTTTTAGTATACATAACATAATTTTTATAAATCTATTTTAAATTCTTTTCCTTAAAATTATAATTTTTTCTATTAAATGTTTATTTAGATTTACATTTTCTACTATAAACTTACATTTCATACATCAATAACATAATGTGTATATTGTTTGTTAATATGTAAACAAATATTTTATCAATATATTTGAAGTTGTGTGAGAAATATGAATATTTTCATAAAATTATTTTTGTTTCTTTACCTTATGATTAGTTTGCAGTTGTTCTAATTAAACTAAAGTAGTTAAATATGTTAACATTACTCTTAGCTTGAAGCATTATAGATGTCAATAAAGAACCCTTATACATATAATAAAAAGTATAATTTTATTAAAAGCTTTGTTATATCACCTTGGATATTAAGTTAAAACTATATTAGAGAAACAAAAGGTCAATTGATTAAGCAAACAATACAATCGTTTTGGTTTTTTCCTATACAAGTAGTAAACCTACTATAGTTTATTTATTTATTTACTTTCAGAGGCTCAGTAACTAAATTTACATAGTGACATGAGTTAACACTAACAATACTTCTCTATTTTCTTTATAAATTTAACTTAAAAGTAGGCACAGCTTATTTTAGAAATATTTTATTTAAATTTTATCTAGTTATGGAATAAATAAAAAAACATCTTCAGTGACTAAAAAAACAATCTATAAACTTAGAATGTCAGAGAAAATAAATGATAAAATACAGTTATGCAATTTAAAGCCTCTTATTTTTCTAATTCCTGCGTATGACAAAGACTCAAACAACAAAGGGAAATTTTTGAGTAATAAGAATAACTAATAATATACCTTTCCAGTAATTCTAGTAAAGCCGAAAATGGTTCCGGACTAACTCGAGATCTGAATTCCATACTGACTATGATAATTTATATAAACTTCGCACTGTGATATCAACAAGAAATAAATGTTTACACACTTAGTACTCCAGCTAGAAATGTGTCGATATCAAGCTAACTAAAACATTTTAAAGTAAAGGCTATTTCACCTCCGTTGCGCACTTCCATCCCTGAACACTTTACAAAGTCAAATAATTTTTTTAATGGACCCTTTTAAAACTAAATACATATATTTTTTTAAAGTGAGATCTTACATTACGAGCCACATCATTTAGTTTAATAAAATATACATAAATTACACTGAATGAATGCTGTACTTGCTCTAGCGACGATTTTAAATCACTTAACAACCACTTCATAGGTTCTGAACAAAAACACCAACCCTGCATCGACCGCACTTAAGCTGCATTCTTGACGTACGTAATTTCTATTATAATTAACTCACTTTTTTATCACGAAACAAAACATATTACTTTGATTATTCAAACAAGACCGTGACTTTGACGTGTAGAGGAACGCTCACAATATGCTATATTTCGATCCACATTGTAGAATGAACGATTGACACCTTAGATACTAGTTTTGTTGACATGGCTAGCACCAAATCGTTTTCTAAAATAGCTATCGACAAGACGCTACCAATGATAGAAAGAGATTAGATAAGAAACGTTTGTAACATGGCTAAGGGGGCTGAACTTGTAAGCATGTACTAGGTATCTGTTTGTTCTTCAAATTATCACTTATTAAGATTGCAAAATATTTGAAGGGGAGGTGTATAACATGTTGATGCATACAAAAAATAAGTATTAATAATAATTACAACGCCTTAATATTCCTATAAAAAGTGTGAATAAAATCGCATGTATTAAACGTACATAGTAGACATTGCATACTTTAAAATCTTAACCTTTTTAAAATGTTGCAATAATGTGGTAATTAATATTTTGCTGAGTATTGATTTATAGCTGTGAACATTATAGCTATTACTTGACTCCGCTGTATAATTTATAAAATTTTTAAGCGAATTGCATAAAATCATCTTCATTATATTTTTTAAGTATGTTACCAAATTGAAATTATTTAATACAATTCTAGTTTGTAACCCGTAATATTTTTTAAAGTTTCTTAGGTTTTACTTTATTATTAACAATAGATGTTTTGAAATTATTCATTTCAAGGAACATATTTTTTGTTTTTGATAAAAAGGGACCTTAATTTTAAAGCGAATTCATTTTATCACAAGTAGTGACACGCCTTTGGTTGAAATCGTCCCTAGCTAAATAAAAGAATACAAATGTCACTCTCGAGGCCCGCATTTTCCTCCATATAGAAAATCATATTAATTTAAATCCCCTGCGTGTGAATTTTATTATAATGCATTTCCTGTAAAATGAGATACTCCGCGTTAAAAGTAACTATATCACTCTACAGACCTCTACCTATAATCATACAAAAAAAAACTTCAATCTGGCGCTCCGTTTTAGTATGATAGAAGGATAAACAAACAAACACATTTGCACATTTATAATATTAGTATCGATCACATAAACATATCAATTCTATTATAGGTATTTTCCTAATCAAATCTATAGGTACTATAATAAACCAGTATCTTAGCGAAATCTGTATATGAAATATTTTTTAAAAACAATGACTGTAACGTTTTATGTGTACAATAAAGACCCCAAAACAATAGATATTAAATTTGTTGTCTGTTTGTGTGTCTATCGCGTGTGCGCCTTTCACGCAAAAAGTACTGAACCGATTATAACTAAATTTTGTGTAGTGATAACTTATTACTCGAGTCAATATTTAAGATACCTTTTACTACAGGAATTAAATTTATTTGCCTTTAATATCTATACATATAATAAAATTCTAACTGAGTCGAATCTGTACCTTAACTATTTTTTGGAAAATCTTATTGAAATAGACTTTATTATCGATAAAGAGACCGAATCTATAGTTTTTAGAATTTTTGTCTGTCTGTCTGTCTGTCTGTTACCGCATCACAGAAAAACCACTGGAGGGATTTTGATGAAATTTGGTATGATGGTAGCTGTATATCCGGGTTAACATATAGGATACTTTTTACCGCGGGAGATTATCTCATTCCCACGGGAATACACGTTATAACACAACCCAAAAAATATTTATGATCAGAATTTCTTGAAACTTGGTATTAATTCTCTTTAATACAATTAAATAAATACGTGTTTTAGCGTTTTTTGAAATTCATCCCATAATGAGATAAAATAAGGGATGAAAATTTATATGAAACCTACTTTTTAAAGTTTTTTAAAGCCGCGGGTTTTGCTAGTATTATTATATATTAAAGGCAATGTCGCGACTCACTGACTGACTTATCAGCGTTTAGCCAAAGCCATCTTCGATGATAAACCAACACCACAAAAAAGCCAGCTTTATATACCCATTCTAATATGAAATGCGAAAAAAACTCTCTGTCTGTCTGTCTGTCTGTCTGTCTGTCTGTCCGTCAACTTTTCACGTTTAATCGGCTGAACTGATTTATATTCAAAAAACAACGTAATGGTTGAAATAAAAAAGCTATGAGGTGTAATAGTAGTACCTACTGTTTTACATTTTCGTCTGTTTGTAATCGATAATTTTCGGATCGGGTTGTTTTCGGGCGATAACGTTAGCTCTTTTTATTCTAGAAGAGACTAGCATTTAGCCGATTTTTTATGATAAATCCAATTAAAACATAATTTATTTAAATATGTAATTAGGGTCCGGTAGATAATTGGAAGGAATATAAACTATTAATACTCCAAGCAAAGAAAGGGATTATTTGGGAATAGGGATTATAAATTATTTTATTTCTCGTGAATTCGACAATCAGTGTAAATCATATAGTGCAACTACCGCCGCAAATTTCATCCGCATATTTTTTTTTCTTTTCATGTGCTAGTTCAGGATATGTGGATGCCAAGTTTTATCTAAATCCGTTCAACTATGTAGTTCATATGGTTGAGTTACACACCTACATAATATAACCAAGTATTTCTATATTTAAATTATCAAACAGTGCGAGGAAGATTTACTAGCAAAAACGAAGAACTTTAGACTCCCACGCCTTTATTTTCAAAATCATTACTTTTGGCCTCTTCAATACTTTTGTTATGTAAATAACTCGTGTCGTAATGCTTCTAAAACTCAGCTCAAACTTAGATTGTGCGTCGTGTGTCAGTGAATCTTCGACAAGATGTACATAATTCTACCATTGAAGTATTGTTTAAAAATTGAATTGAAATTAATAGCTATGTCATAGAATCGTAATATGATATTCCCCTATATTTTTTAAAATTCTATTCGTCAAGCATTTTAGAATGAGAACTTGTCTAATGTAAGCCCCAATGTAAGAGTTTTATTAAGTAGAAGATTAATCAATAATATGCATATTCGATAACAAATGTCTTCCAATGCTCTTTCATATCCAAAAGTTGTTTTACATCACATCCACAACTTGTTTTGCTCAAAAACTCGAGCCCATTAGTATAATAAACTTGTTAATCTCTCATCACTAGTTGGTGCATATTGACGGTTACATTTTACATTAATGTTTTTTTTATTATTAAAGTTGAATTATAAACATTGCTTATTTAATAAAACTTATCTTTTTTTTAAAGAAAAACTAGTCCAGAATAATTATCTTACTATAAGTAAAAATATCCGGATCGGATTACTTTATACACTATTTTTTCTACATTAAAGAGCTCAAAAATTCCACTGCTTTATCATATTAATGTACACAAAAAACTTAATCTTAATGAGTACCTAGATCTTTTTTTCCTTTGTATATATAACAAGTGACTTACCCTTGCTTCGCTCGGGTACGTCCCTAGGTACGTTTCAAGTTTTTTTGAGCGGAACCCTAATTCTTAGTCTAAAATAAAAGTAGCCTAAGTTACTCCTTACAATATCAACACAACAGACAGACAAAATTTTTAAAAATTGTGTTTTTCTTATAATAAGTACCGTATATAATTTCATTACTGCCTCTTTTCATAACTGCCTCGGTGGTGTAGTGGCTAGCATGTACGGCTGCACATCCTGAGGTCCTGGGTTCGAGTCCCGGGTCGGGCCAAGTTTAGTTATTGAGTCTTTCTGTTTAGTAAGCCTCAGTAACAGCCTAGAGTTGGGAAGTTGGCGGTGTTTCACCCCCGTGCCTCGGAGAGTACGTAAAGCCGTCGGTCCTGCGCCTTAACTCTCACCGGTCGTGTCGAGTAGTCGTCCCACCGGAGTATAAGAGTGACAGGAATAGAGAGTGCACTTGTGTCTGCGCGCACACGCGCTGCACTATAATATCTCCTGCGCAGTTGGCTAGTCTCTATGAGATTGGCCGCCGTAGCCGGAATCGGTCAGGAAGACTTTATTATATAATTTTATATTATGCATTTAGTAAAAAGAAATTATTTTGACATTACAAACAGACACTTCAATTTAATTTATCTGTATAGATATATAATTAATATTAAAAAAATACATAATATATTAATGTAAATTGTAACCAAGCTAAACCATGGCTCCATCAAATTGTAAGCAAATAATATGAAGGTATACCTTTTTTATTTTTTTATTTTTTATGGTACTCAGTGATAAACGAGCAGACAGTCCACCTGATGGTAAGTAATACCTGTCGCCCATAACACCTACGGTTTATGCACTTAAGTTTTATGTAACAAAACTGCAGAACCGCCGGTACGTTATCACTGTGAGGACTAAGATGATATGCCTCTTGCCTGTAATTGCGCTGGCTACCTTATCCTTCAAACCGGAACACAACAATGCAATCATTGTTGCTTGGCGGCAGAAATAGATAAGGGGGTGGTACCCATCCAGTCGGACTCCTCAGGCTTGACAGAGTCCTACCACCGGTAAAATAACATAAAACACGTATACTTAGTGTTGTACCAATCGTATTTTAAATCTATACTGATAAATAAAATTGGAGTGTCTGTTTGTTATATTAAAATAACCGCTTTTTACTAAATGCATATGGATGTATGTATATACGGTACATATACCAAAACAACATTTTTTACAATTTTTGTCTGTCTGTCTATCTGTCTGTCTGTCTGTTTGTTCCGGCTAATCTCCGAAACGGCTGGACCAATTTTGACGGGACTTTCACTGGCAGATAGCTGATATTATAGGGAGTAACTTACTTATTTTAGAAAAAGAATCAGGGTTCCGCGAAAAAAATTTAAAACCCATGAAATTATGAACAAAATCCGCGTACGGCCTACGCACCCGAGCAAAACGAGGGTAAATCACTATATACACCGGTGGTAGGACTCTGTCAAGCCTGAGGAGTCCGACTGGATGGGTACCACCCCCTTATCTATTTCTGCCGCCAAGCAACAATGATTGCATTGTTGTGTTCTGGTACGAAGGATAAGGTAGCCAGCGCAATTACAGGCAAGAGGCATATCATCTTAGTCCTCACAGTGACAACGCACCTGTGGTTCTGCATTTTTGTTACTTAAAACCTAAGTGCATGAACCGTAGGTGTTATGGGTGACAAGTGCTGCTTTCCATCAGGTGGTCTGTCTGCTCATTTGTCACTGAATGTCATAAAAAAATATACATAATTTAAATTAAATGAATATCTTAGGAGTAGCAAGCTACTATTTATGGGTACCTAAACATAGCTAACTGTGAAAACGTACCTAGGGACGAACGCGAGAGAAGCGAGCGTGAGTCGCTAGTTAAATTATATTTAAGGATTTTTCGCACTTTTTTTTTTGATTTTTGGGTGCTAACGTTTCGAATGCTTTACAGAAATCATGGTCACGGGAAACTGGAAAGACCCTACGTGGAGAGCCTCTTGTACCAGTAATATTCAAATTCAAATAAGACAAATTATCCGTTATAATTCGCGAGAAACCTTTGCGGATTTTCGTAAAACTAATCTTCTAAACTAATCTGAATATAAAGTGTTCATTTTTTTAAAATTTATTTATTATTATAAGCCTGTAGTGTCCCACTGCAGGGCAAAGGTCTCTCTACTCTTCCTCCACTGCTCCCTATCTTTCAAAATAGTATGCCACTCTCTTTGGAAGGAGTCTAATTCATCCCGCCATGTTCGTCTTGGTCTACCACGCTGTCGTCTGCTGTGTTAGGAGATCTAAAAAGTTGTTTGTTTGGCGCATAGGTCATCTGACATCCGGATGGGATGGGATTCCACTTTAATTTATAGATTATAATTAATATATTTTTCATGTGCGTATCATTTCTAACATGATTACCACTTGTCTTACGGTGAATGAAAACATCGTGAGGAAACCTGCATGTCTGAGAGAACCTAGCAAGATTTCAAAAGACGTGTGAAGTCCGCCAACCCGCACTTGGCCAGCGTGGTGAACTATGGCCCGATCCCCCTCGTATTGAAGGAAGGCCTGTGCCCAGCAGTGGGACGTTAAAAAGGGCTGAATACAAATTAATATATTAATAATCTAATCAAAACAAATATTTTATATTTTACGAATTTAAAACTGCTCAGATTTATCAGTTTTGGGACCTTTACACTATATAACCTACGTTAACGATCTCGAGAATGTTATAGAAGACTGTGAAATGTATCAGTTTGCTGACGATACTTGTCTTGTGTCATCAAGCCGTAATATAGAAGAAGCAATCAGACTTCTCCAGGCAGATTTCGACGCGCTTGCAAAATGGTCACATGATGTCGGTCTTATCATTAATGTCGCAAAAACTAAGTTTATGTACATAAGCTCAAGTCACAATAGATACAATGTTAGAATATATCTAACCGCTCACAATCACGATTGCTTACACAGCCACATAAGCCATGACTGCCAATGCCCACCCGTAGAAATGGTACAAAGTCAGCGATACCTCGGTCTAATAATTGACGATCGTTTTAAATGGAAAGCTCATATAAACATTGTTTGTGATAAACTACGAGCCTTGTTATCAAAGTTTAGTTTAATAAGGAATAAAATTTATTTTCCAATATTGCTCATGATGCGTAGAACATTGGGTGAGTTAATAATTTCATACGGACTAAGTAGTTACGGTCTTGCATATAAAACTCATATTAATCAAATATACAACTTACAGTTAAGACTCATAAAAACCATTGTACCTAAAAAAAATAAACATTCGTACAAAGATGACGATCATGGGTTATTTAGTTAATTCAAAGTAATGCCGGTACATAATAGAATTCATTAAGTCTCAAAAGTCTCTTTATTCACGAGACTGGCGGTAGCAGTCTCGAGTCTCGAAAATTCGAAAAAATCGTCGAGAATCTCGAAATTTTCGAAACCGAGACTCCCTGGATGAAAGCCCTAGTACTTACGAAAAAAATACACGCTTAAAACTTCATACAACAGGTACTTTACCTGTTATATTATTACCTGTTATGTTTTTAATGTATTTTTTATCGTAAAGGCATCACGATTTAGCATAACATTGTAACCAGACATTGACCTAAATGCTACAATCAAATTTTATTCCATTATTTGATTCCAAATAAATATTAAAGATTGAATTGTAACTTAAGCGTAAAATTCTATTTACATTTTTGAATTAGATAATTAAAATAAAAGGTACATTCAATATCACAGGAAAAAATCCACTTAAGCGGCAAGTTACACTCTGAGGCGGATATAACCAGCAAATAGAGATAAGTAAATGCTTAATCAATGTTCCAAGTATAATAGTCCGCAGAACTTATAACCACTTATCAACCCACTTCTTCAAAAAAGAGGAGGTTCTCAATTCGTCGGAATCTTTTTTTATGTATGTTCACTGATTAATCGAAGACGCCTGAACCGATTTAGATTTTAATTCTTTTTGTTTCAAAGGGTACTTATAGATACTTCCCAGGTGGTCCCATTTAAATTTTATTGAAATCGATCGAGGTGTTTAAAAAAATCAATAATAAATTATTTTTAATAAATAGCTTAATTGAATATATTATTTTAAAAATCTTCATACAAAATTACCTGCTTAATCCTTACCTCCTTACCTTTAACGTATACACTAAAAAGAGACAAATAAAAACATAAAAAAAAAACAAATTCCAGGCAATAAAAAGTGAAAGATTACTGAACGTGGGTTGTTATTTAGAATAGATACCTAATCAGATATTTTCGAAGTCGGTTTACTTTAATTTGTATCGGCTGGCTCCGGACTTCTAATGATGGAATTGACATTTTCTTGAGGTTCTATACATGACTAGCGACTCACCCTCGCTCCGCTCGGGTTCGTCCCTACTTACGTTTTAAAGTTTAGTATAGATTTCTTAGAGATGAGATATTTTCCTCCAGTAAAAAGTATCCTATACGTTGACCCGATATTGGTTTGTAGTACATGCTATGTAAAGATATGATGGCGCTGTATGTAAAAAAAGATATTCCCGCTTTTCTGTTGAAATTTTTCCTGAATTTTTTTCCTGAAATCTTTGCTATAAACCTCACGGAGCCCGAGACCTTTCCAATGAATGCAAAACCGTGGAAATCGGTTCGTGCGTTCTGGAGTTATAGCGTCAGGAAGGAAAACCTGACTTATTTTTATATAGTAGATTATGATTATCAAAGAATATCTATTCGAATATATGTGTATATATTTATTAATCGCTAAATTTTAAAATATTGGAGATACTATTTCCTGGCATCGCATTGGTGAATGGTGTCTGGACGCCTACGAATAGGTAAATATCAAATTATCCCATATAACTCGAGTGTCACCTTTCTTATTTCCACCCTTAAAGGTACCCCCCTAATAATTGAAGCTATTAATTAATAGATTTTTTCCACAAAAAAATAGTTAAATCATTGTAACGGAAACTTCAACCGACGAAAATATCGTATTCGGTAAACAGAGGAATAAACAATTAAATGACTTCTTTAAAATGTCTATCCTATGTCCTTCCCTGGGTCTCAAACTCCATATCAAATAACATCTAAATCGGTTCAGCAGATTAATTGTGAAAAGGAGACAGACAGAGTTACTTTCGCTTTTATAATAATAATGATTTAACGATATTTGTGTTTCAAAATTCCGAAATATACCTAGATTTTTTTTGTAGTGATTTAAAGTCGCGGCGGGGTATCGCTAGTTCAGAATCGATATTGCTTCTTGTTCACATACATGTACACCAGAGGAGGCAGCGTACTGGACCAATTTGACAACTGATATGCGGCCGATGCGATAGAAGAAGAAGAATCGATATTTAAAGTTTGTTACATAGCAAATAAAAAGGGAGTTTAGTTTTTTGCAAATATTTCAAAAACTAATTAAGATTTTTAAAATCTATAGAAAGATTCAAAAAAAAAAAAAAAGAAAAACTCTTAAAAATGTGTCTCAACTATCAATAATAGTCCAATCGAAATACGATTTGGAAACAAAATGTAGTTTTATGGTTTTAAAATGTTAGCAGGTATATATGGAATAGAAATTCGTAAAATGCCCCCGATACCCAACTTCCCCTGAGAAATGGGGGGACACAAAGTGTTGAAAAATAGCTTTTTTTCAATTTCCGGCTTACTGTGACGTTCTATCGGAAAATGTTTTTGATAAAAGTTATAGGTGTATTAAAATCTACAACTTTTATAGATAACACTTTTTACAATAACCTCAAAGTTTTCGAGATATTTGCAAAACATTTTAGTTTTCTCGTGGTTTTTTATTTTTAATTTCTACAATAATTCTTTGATGTTCATAAAACTAGGGGAATCTAATCTTTGAAATACATATAATAAATGAAAAAAAAATTGGAATGTTTAGCCATTTCCAAGAAATTTATGTTTTGTGGTCTTAGGAATTAGGATGCTGGAAATAACCCCAATTTCAAGTGGACGTTTACATTAAAAAAAATTATTATTCAATTTTCAGATAAGGCTCATTCTTTTCGACTTGAAGTTAACTTTTTAAAGAAATAAAAACATTGTATGGTTACCTTGTAACAACATTCTTAAAAATTGAAAAAATTCGAGAAATCGATAATGTTTACTTTGTAAAGTACAATTTTTTAAATTATTATCATTAAAGAAGTGTACTATATTGACCAAATTTTTATAAATTGATTACACCAATGTATTTTTCGGGAAAAAACGAAAAAAATGGCATCCTTAAGTTTTTTATTTGACGCTTATTATTTAGACAATGTCGCCGTAAACAATTCAACTTTGCAATTTGACGAGTCGTGAAAAAATTATAAGAATTGGAATTCACGTAAAATACCCTACTTCTTTTGTGTTTTTTCCGGTAGAATCTATTTATGTTAGTATTTTTTAGAAGTCATCGGTTAGGTCATTTTCGAGTTAGTTTATTGATTTTTTCTAAAAATAATATTTTAAGGTAATTACAGAAAATAATGGAATTAATTCATAGTCTAATCTCGTTTATTCATTAGTTAAAATATAATATAAAAAATAAGTTGATATTTACAAAATTTAACAAGAAAACTATTACAGTTTTGTTAAAAAATCATAAAAAAAATTAAAAATGGAAAAAAATTTTTTTATTAAACTCTTTACGTCGATTTTTTCCTGAGATATTCGACTTTCAATGAAAAAGAATCCTTTTCTTTTTTATCATCAATATTTTGGCATTAAATGAATGCACAGATTTTTTGGAATTTGTCCCCTAAGGGTATAAAAAGAAGAATACTTTTGTCAGATTTTTTCAAAATTCATCACGTATAGGGACAAAAGGGTGCTAAAGTTTATATGGGCGAAAAATTCCTTATGAGCGGAATAACTTAAAACTTAGTATTAATGCTCTTCAATACATTATTACGTGATTTAGCATTTTTTGTAAAATTTTGCGAAATCCATGTGCGCGTTTTACGAAAAAAGAACTGAACCGATTTTAACAAATTTTATGTTGTTTTCAGCCCTTTTTTAACGTCCCACTACTGGGCACGGGACTCCCTTCCATAACAAATTTTATGTAATAATAGCTTATTACTCGAATTAACATTTAGGATATCTTTTAGTACAGGATAATCTTTCACTCCCACGGGTAACAAAATAGCTGGTTCTATCGAGTCATCCTTAGACATGTCTAACGCTGGCTAAACCTTAAGAGATACATCAAAACAATGTCTTCAAAAAATAAAAATAAAGAAAATAGCAATAGCATAAGTCTTCCTCCTAAGATTCACTCGCAATAACTATTCATATCTATTCAAAACGTACTTAGGGATGCACCCGAGCGAAGTCAGGGTAACTCACTAGTTCATTTCATGAGGGAGTAAACTGTAAAATAGGGGATGAAAATTTTGTATAAAACTCTGTAATTTTTGTATCTATGCAAGTAACAAAGTATGTATTGAGAAAACATAAAAAAAATATTTGAGTATGTAAATTTGTTAGTAAAAACAGCACAATGTTGGGTGGTACGGAACTCTCGATGTGCGAGTCAAAATCATACTCACATATTCAAAAATCTTTAAAGCCATCAAATTGTTATTAGTTATCACATAAAGCCAAAGCATTTGTTTTTTTTTTTGCAATTTGAAATATATCATATCTGTAAATGTGTTAAAAACTAATAGATTTTTATAACAAACTGAAATATAATACGTTACACATATACTTATTATTACTTTATGCTGATGCAGAAACAACACATTGAGTCTAATTATAAAATTGTTTCCTATACTCGTTAGTATAACAATTGCACTGGATAAAAATGTCGGCAAATTCAATTCGCAATGACTCCGCATAATACAATATAATAAAGTACAATGATCTAGTCTATCTATACATATAATAAAATTCTGAATCGAATCTGTACATTAAATATTTTATTGGATATTCTTATTGAAATAGTCATTATTATCGATACATAGGCCGATCTATAGTTTTTAGAATTTTTGTTTGTCTGTCTGTCTATCTGTGACCGCATCGCGAGAAAACCACTGGACACATTTTGATGATTGCTGGTTATCCGGGTCAACATATAGGATACTTTTTACTGAGCTAAAATATCTCATCTCTGAGAATTCGAATGGAATGTTAAAATAATAAACATAATTACATTACTAGTAATTAATAAAACTTATTTTTTTTCTTAAATCTTAATAAAAGTTTTTTTTTCTTAAATCTTAATTCATTTTAAAAAGATAGGCTTTAGCAGCTTTTAATTAACTGTGGAAACAATCTATATCGTCGTTGAAATCACTTCAGCAAAGTTTTAATTTGCAAAGTAATCAATTGATAAATTATTTTTTTCCTATAAAACACAAATGGAAAAATATAGCTTTATTAACGTTTTAACGTTAGTACCTGGGCGACCGAGCTTCGCTCGGAGTTCTTGAAAGATTGTATATTTTACATTAAGTGACTAAGTGTTACTGAGAAAGTTGTATAGATGTCGCGATAAGAACAATTTTCTTTTTAATTTGGCTTAAAAATAATTTTACATTAAGTGACTAAGTGTTACTGAGACAGTTGTATAGATGTCGCGATAAGAATAATTTTCTTTTTAATTTGGCTTAAAAATAATTTTACAATTAAGTGACTAAGTGTTACTGACAGAGTTGTATAGATGTCGCGATTAAATTTTGCGTAGAATAATGCATAAGAAAAACGCATGAAAACTCGAAAACACGCGTTTTCCCAGACATGTGACTAATCTAGATCAATTTTTCGCCCCCGAAAGCCCCCATATACCAAATTTCAGCAAAATCGTTAGAGCCGTTTCCGAGATCACCGGTATAAATAAATAAATAAATAAATAAATATATAAATATACAAGAATTGCTCGTTTAAATATATAAGAGTACCTGGGCGACCGAGCTTCGCTCGGAGTTCTTGAAAGATTGTATATTTTACATTAAGTGACTAAGTGTTACTGAGAAAGTTGTATAGATGTCGCGATAAGAACAATTTTCTTTTTAATTTGGCTTAAAAATAATTTTACATTAAGTGACTAAGTGTTACTGAGACAGTTGTATAGATGTCGCGATAAGAATAATTTTCTTTTTAATTTGGCTTAAAAATAATTTTACAATTAAGTGACTAAGTGTTACTGACAGAGTTGTATAGATGTTGCGATTAAATTTTGCGTAGAATAATGCATAAGAAAAACGCATGAAAACTCGAAAACACGCGTTTTCCCAGACATGTGACTAATCTAGGTCAATTTTTCGCCCCCGAAAGCCCCCATATACCAAATTTCAGCAAAATTGTTAGAGCCGTTTCCGAGATCGCCGGTATAAATAAATAAATAAATAAATAAATATATAAATATACAAGAATTGCTCGTTTAAATATATAAGATTAACGTTTGTAGGTGTTCGAGAAGAATGCTGGTCCCTATGTAAAACAATTTAGGCAGTGTTTATATTAAAAATAAATTAGTATTATTAGTAGGATATTAAAATAAAGAGTTAGTAAAATCTATCTTGTACCATTCGTAGCTTGTACCTATCAATACGAACTAAAATGTTTTTCCATTTACTTATGGTCAAGTTTTTTTAGATTGTTATTTAATTAATGTTTACTTGTATTAAGGTAAATCAAAGTATAAATAACTAATTAGATAGATACACTTTATTGCATGTATTTAGCACTTTTTAAAATGTCACTGCTGGGAACGGGCCTCCTTTTAATACGAGGATCAGGCCGCCTACGCTGAGCAAGTGCGGATTGGCGGACTCAACTTGTCTTTGGAAAACTTGCTAGGTTCTCTTATATATACAAGTTTCCTCGCGATGCTTTCTTTACAAGTGATGATCTTGTTGGAAATGATTTGCATTTAAAAATATCAGAGATGCGAGACCCAGGATTCGAACCCACTTCACTTGGTTTCCTAAACGAGCACGTTACCGCTAGGCTACCACTAGGTTTTTATTGTACACCACAAAAAGAAATATTAAAAAAATATATTTACAGCAGGCGGCCTTATCGCTATAAGTAATCTCTTCTAGGTAACTCTTAGACCCTAAGGGCCTAGGAGTAACTACGTAAAATGGTTGGCGGTGTATTTGCTAGACATAAGTATGTTCCTAAATACTTACATAAATACATATTATGTACAACAATGTATATATACATATATACTGCCTCGGTGGTGTAGTGGCAAGCATGTACGGTTGCACGCTCGGAGGTCCTGGGTTCGAGTTCCGGGTCGGGCCAAGTTTAGTTATTGAGTCTTTCTGTTTAGTAAGCTGCCGTATCAGCCCAGAGTTGGGAAGTTGGGGCGGTGTTTCACCCCCGTCCCTCAGAGAGAACGTAAAACAATCGGTCCTGCAACTTAACTCTCACCGATCGTGTCGAGTAGTTGTCCCATCAGAGTATGAGAGTGACAGGAATAGAGAGTGCACTTGTGTATGTGTGTGGCTAGTCTCTATAAAATCGGTCGGGAGAACATTATTATTATTCTTATTATTATACATTCTCTTTTAATTTAAAAGGAATAAAATGAAAATACACTTTGAAAAATTCTTTTGCATAGTACGTTTTATTGTAAAAAAAATGTAGAGCTTGAAATTATTAATTTCTAGCAAATAATTCTTTTGATTATGATCTATTTATTATGATTCGTTTATGCATACCATGATGTTTTTAGTCCACGCCGGAAATAACCAACTTAAGAAAATGTCGTGGAATTAAATTGAAATTATTATGAATTAATGAGGTCTAACAAAAACAAACAAATCTTCAAACAGTGCCAAAACTAATTATTAGTTTTAGACGTTTCTCAGAATCCATATCACAATACTACTGGTACTGAGAGCTTTTCAAGGCATAGCCCTCTTTGTTCTAAAAATTTTATATATATTATTTAACTAGCCACTCATCCTCGCTTTGCTCGCGTTCATCCCTATATTGATTCCCGATGCAAACTTTACCTCTTTATAATATTATATTAGTATTAGCAAAACCCGCGGCTTCGCTCGCACTATAACTACAACAAAAAACTTTAAAAAGGTAGGTTTCATACAAATTTTCATCCTTTATTTTATCTCCTTATAGGATGAATTTCAAAAAACGCTAAAACACGTATTTATTTAATTGTATTGAAGAGTATTAATACCAAGTTTCAAGAAATTCCTATCATAAATATTTTTTGGGTTGTGTTATAACGTGTATTCCCGTGGGAATAAGATAATCTCCCGCGGTAAAAAGTATCCTATATGTTGACCCGGATATCCAGCTATCATCAAATCAAATTTCATCAAAATCCCTCCAGTGGTTTTTCTGTGATGCGGTAACAGATAGACAGACAGACAAAATTTTTAAAAACTATAGATTCGGCCTCCGCATCGATAATAATGTCTATTTCAATAAGATTTTCCAAAAAATATTTAAGGTACAGATTCGACTCAGTTACAATTTTATTATATGTATAGATAATGTAGTTTTTGATGACTGAATGACTTTACGTATATTTGCACTTACCTTTTTATAATATATATATTTTTCTTAATTTCCAGTCACATAAGTGCCGTACAAATTTTCATTCCTTATGCCGAATGACAACCTTATATTATTATTATTAATTTTATTAATTTATTATTTTTTTTTAAAAACAGATTTAGCAAAGAATTATATCTCGCCAAGCTGTGATGCTTAACGGCGAGACGCGCTCGTTATTACAACAACAAAAACAAAAATGTATTCTAAAACATAAAGATAAACACTAAACATATAAATATAACTTTACTTTGTTTTTGTTACAGACACTTCAATTTTATATAAATCGAATAATATAATATATATGGAATAATAGAAATAATAATAACTTTAAAAAAAAAAAAAAAAAACCGACTTCCAGGCACTGAAAAGTCAAAAATAACTAAACGGGGGTTTTCATTTATAATAGATACTTAATCAGATATTTTCGAAGTCGGTGTGCTTTGATTTGTATTGGCTGGCACCGTTGGCCGTTTAGTTATTTTTGACTTTTCAGTGCCTGGAAGTCGGTTTTTATTTTTTTTTTTTTAAAGTTATTATTTTTCCATTTTTAGTGTAGACGTATCATCAATACAAATTAATCAAGCCCAAACACCAGGTAATTGCTGTAAATCTTTGAGGAGTTCCCTCGACTATCTTTCGGATGCATCATCAGATCGACTCCAGACCTTCATTAAATAGTAGTGCTTTAAAATACCTAATAAAAATGTTATCAAACGCACTAGTCGCCGCTACAATTTTCGAAAGTTCCCCTCGATTTCTCTGGGATCCCATCATCAGATCCTGGTTTCCTTTTCATGGTACCACTCTTGGGATATCTCCTTTCCAACAAAAAAATAATTATCAAAATCGGTTCATAAACGACGAAAAAATGCCCGAACAAACATAAAAAAATATATATATATATATACGGTCGAATTGAGAACCTCCTCCTTTTTTTGGAAGTCGGTTAAAAATAGTTTATATGGAAAACTTTGTCAGTCTCATTCTCCCTTATTGAATTTTCATAAATGCAGAAATATAAGTTTTATAAATTGAGTCTACAAGAACTTTACTACCTACCTATTTACTTCCTTTAGTCATAATTCATTATAAAATTAATTACGTAGGTATCATGCTTTTAAATGTATATATAAATAAAACATGAACATATTTTAAATAACCTTGTGAAGTTTACTGTAGGTAATGTTAGAAATAGTATATTTTCATATAAAATTTACTATCTATTTTCGCCTATTAATTATTAATCAAATTTGTCACTCCTCTTTAATGCGCCCGTAAGATACTCAATGATAACTTCAAAAGTCTATGTCTAAGTCTAGACTTGTCTGTCAATGAAATGTACAAATCATGATACCATTTTTTATATAAATTAATAAATCACTAGTTACCTATTTCATAAGTAATCTCTTGAAAATTAATGATCCGTTTACTTTAAATTTTTAATTGACAGATATTTTAAAAATAAGAAAAAAAGTTGTTGTTGTGAATGATTAACAATTATATCAATTGGTAATGACAAATTATACTTACCACATATCATCCTTCAAATATGAAAAGGCAATCCAATTCAAAGCACTACGTATTATTTATTATTTTTCTTCAATCATTACGTGTATACGGTAGCGCAAAGATGTCGTGCGACAGCCGCGAAAACATAAAGTTAACTGACGCTTCTACTAGACGCCAACACAATTCTGTAATAAACAAAAAAAAAAAGTACTTAGGTAGTTCTTGTTTATTTTTTAGCTAATAATATCATGTTATACGCTTGATATCTTTGAAAAGTTTATCTGCTAAACTATATATATATAGGTAAACTACATCAATAAAATAAAACAATTTTCTCAATTTATTAATAAATAATAAAGCGATCAATGAACATGTTTACTTTGAGTAGAAAACTAAGTTATGTAAGTATCTCTAAATAGTAGACAGAAAGATTATACACAAAAGTCTCCGATTAATATTTTTTTTAATAATATACATATATATTATGCAATCTTAAGCCTTTATCATAGTTGCAATTTCTTAAATGAATTTATTATTTAGGTACCTATATAACATTGGGAACTGTTATTGGTTAAGTTTTATATTTGAATTTCTACTATATATTTTTTTGTTAATACCGTTTGTTTCCAACCTACTACCGACTTACCCTCGCTCCGCTCGAATGTGTCCCTAAGTACGATTTAATTAGATATAAATAGTCATTGTGAGTGTACCTTAGGAGAAAAATTTATGCTATTACATTTTTCTTATATTTTTTGTTCTGTATGTATTGTATTAGATACTACGCTACAGTCATTGTTTTTAAAAAATATTTCCCGTAAAGATTTTACTATGTTTGCTAAGCCTACTGTTTTATTATATGTATAGATAAAAATAGTTATTGCGAGTGTACCTTAGGAGATAGACACATGCTATTGTGGACTTTTCTGTAGACCTTTTTAAAACCCAAAATTTTCTAGTACATTGTGTTGATGTATCGCTTAAGGTTTGGCCAGCGTTAGCCATAAACCTTTCTAAGAACGGCTCAATAGAACTAGTTATTGTGTTTTACCGTGAGAATGAAAAAATTTCCTGTAGTAAAAGGTATCCTAAATGTTGACCCGAGAACAACTTATCACTGCACAAAATTTAGTTAAAATCGGTCTAGTACTTTTTGCGTGAAACGCGTACACCCAAATAGACAAACAGACAAAAAATTTTATAACTTTTGTTTTGGGGTCTATATTCTGAACACAATACATAACAGTTATTTTTTTTAAATATTTCATGTACAGATTTCGCTAAGTTACTGTTTTATTATATGCACCTATAGATTACTCAAATTAACCGCTTTACCTATTCTAAAATATACGCAAACTATTTACAAAATAACATATACCTATATAGATACATATGTTGAAAAAACATACGAGTAGGACCAATAAACGATCCATTAAAATTTCAAAAGTCATATCAATTATGTAATCCAATCTTCGTTCGATACAATCATTTGTATGTAATTTTATCTAGCCCTATAACTAACAAGACGAAATAACTACGTACGCACTACAGACTTTAATAATTATATTGTTTTACTATCTATACAGATAAATAAAATTGGAGTGTCTGTTTGTAATATTAAAATAACCGCTTTTTACTAAAATGCATATGGATGTATACGCGGTATATATGCCAAAACAACATTTTTTACAATTTTTGTCTGTATGTCTGTCAGTCTGTCTGTTTGTTCCGGCTAATCTCTGAAATGGCTGGACCGATTTTGACGGGGCTTCACTGGCAAATAGCTGATGCAATAAGGAGTAACTTAGGCTACTTTTATTTAAGAAAAAAAAATAGGGTCCTACGAAAAAATACCAAATTAATTAATTAATTTTGTTTTGGAAAGCAGCCTAGGACGAACCCGAGCGATGCGAGGGTGAGTCGCTAGTTACATATAATCTTATGGGATGTATCCAAAACATTTTCAATTTTATATTATTTAAACACGCATTTATGCGTTATAAGTTTAAAGATGGCTAGACAAAGTCTAAAACATACTTGTACAGTTTTACCCGCACATTTTAACCGCGTAGGTGAGCTTACAACAAAAAAATAACGAACTCTCAGTCGAAACCATGTCATATGTAAATAAGTCGATGTCACAATTACTAGAAGTAGTTTAAAAATTTTAGCTCGTGTTATACTTAGGTAATATTATAAAGCTGAAGAGTTTGTTTTGTAAACCGCGCTAAGCTCGGGAACTACTGGTTGCATTTGAAAATTATTTTTGTGTTGGATAGCCCATTTATCGAGGAAGGCTTTAAGCTATATATCATCCAGGAAAAATGTACGGTTCCCATGGAATAGATTTGTTTTTGGGATGAACCTGAAGCGAAGCGAGGGTGTCGCTAGTTAAATTATATAAAAACATCTCGGTCTATCTTAATTTAATAACTACTGTTTTAACAAGGCGTTAAGGCGTTACCGCGACATCCGTAAAAATACCTATAATAAAATAATAACAAAGCGAAACCTTTACATGAAATATTTTTTATACACAATTACTGTTAAGTGTTGTGTAAAGAATATAGACCCTAAAGTTTGACACCTGATCCGGTACAACACAAGTAATGATCTTAAGTGATAAAACGTGGCCAACTTCTAAAAGAGATTACAATTTCCCTCTCTAATATTTGCAAATATGCAAATTCGTTATTATTTCGTTGCACATAGTATCATGGGTGTCTAGAGGGGGATGCAAGAAAGTGCACTTGCACCCCCCTGCTATGAAGGAATATATACAGAAAATATTGAAGAAATAAAATTGTATAAGTAAAATCCCTGTTTAAATTTAAATATCTGCGAAAAAAGATGATAAATAAGATATGAATAAAAATGATACAGTTAATCATTTAAATTTTAAAGATTCGTAGTTTAATGAGAAGAAACAGATGCACCCCCCCCTGGAAATAATTCTATCGCCGCCCGTACATAGTACTACAATTCAATCAGATTATAGCTCAATTCATGATTTTAGACAAGTCACTGAGTGAGTTACTTTCGAGAAAAACTTTTGATTGCGAAATTTTGTAAAAATCTAAATAAATATCCAATTTTTTCATTTTTGTTAACGGTACATTGCAGTAGGTAAGTACATCTTGAGCGCATCACATCACAAATTTTGCAAATCTGATATAATATCATAGTAACGGAGCTAACTGGACTTGAAAAAAAGACTTAACCGTAAAAATTAGATTTTTTGCATAAAATGTTTTTTTCAATGTGGTACGTGATAGCACATATAGGGCACATTTTATTTTTTCATAAAAAATCCAAAATGACGGGGTTAACATGATGGAGATCCCACTCGATTGATTCGGACGAAAAAAAACTACTTATTTCAAAACACACAATATGGTGCCTAAGATCCGTCATTTTGATTTTAATGATATCTATATACACTATGACACTGTCGTTATCAAGACGAATCGACCGACGTACGAATCATCAAAATCAATTAAGCCGTTTAGAAATTACGAGGGTACATTTACCGGTGGTAGGACTCTGTCAAGCCTGAGGAGTCCGACTGGATGGGTACCACCCCCTTATCTATTTCTGCCGCCAAGCAACAATGATTGCATTGTTGTGTTCCGGTTTGAAGGTTAAGGTAGCCAGCGCAATTACAGGCAAGAGGCATATCATCTTAGTCCTCACAGTGACAACGCACCTGTGGTTCTGCATTTTTGTTACTTAAAACCTAAGTGCATGAACCGTAGGTGTTATGGGCGACAGGTACTGCTTTCCATCAGGTGGTCTGTCTGCTCGTTTGTCACTGAATCTCATAAAAAAAAAAAAAAAAAAAAAAAAAAACAATCGTACGTACTTATGAGGGATCATACATACATACATATATAAATACATACATACAGGTCAAATACATAACCCTCCCTTGGGCTACGCCGCAGTCGGTCAAAAAGTCTGATTACGTAGGCTGGTTCTCTTATGAGATACATCAAAAAATGTACATATTAGTAAACTAGCGGCAAACCCTCACTTCACTCGGGTTCGCCTCTAGACAAACAAAAACAAACCTATCCCACGGGAACCGTACATTTTCCGGGATAAAAAGTAGGCTATTTATTATCCTTATGTGTGAACTATATTATTGTAGTTTCATTAAATCCAATCAGCAGTTTTTGTGTAGGTACTAAGCTGTATAAGTTACTACCTATAGTTTTTTAACTATCCCACGGGAACTCTTTTAATTTTCGGAACAAAAATTATCTAAGATGTTCACCGGAGATATAGTCTCCTTAAATCTTTTAAGCGGTTTCAGCAAGTAAGAAAATATTATACATAATATTAAACTTTCACAAAGAAAAAACCCAGTAATTTATGTCATTTATATTTTATTATGAAGCAGTTCGCTATTTTAAATATTTCACAATTAGTAATATTTTACAATATATTATCTTTTTATCGAGTATCAATATTACAAGCACGTAAAACAAAGAAACATATTGTTGTTAAATGCCAGTAAAAGTAAAACCATCAATTCTTCCACGCCTGTGGGATCCTTGTTACTCTCCAGTCAAAGGCAAAATGGAATAGGTAGTTCAAAGTTTCAAACTATAGATTAAGAGGATTGAACTAATTGTGCACAATTAGCACTATAAGTTATCTTACGTTAAAGGCTAGGTAAGCTGAATGAAAGTTACAGCTCGGTCGCCGTGACAGACATGCAGTTGAAAAATATTATTTGTCATTTTAATATAATCGAAAATAATATAAATAATAATTTCTGTTGTATACAAGTAATTAACTGTTTAATAATACTTTAAATAATATCAAACTAAATTAAATTCATATAAATAAATGTCAGAACTTCCTCAAAAGCAGTGAATTTGAAAAATTTTGGACAAACTTTGGCCTAAAAGCTTTTTTTTAAACGAATATTGTTGTTGAATCAGAGCTTCAAATGTAAATTTATAAACTGCCAATTTCTCTTCAAGGAACCCATGCTTCACCAAATTCTAATAGAATTATACTAATTTAATCTTGTATCAGGCTGAAACCAAGTGATATCTCACTTACTTCTTCTAAAAATATGTATAGAAATAAAATTGTGCACAGTTGCATTTAAAATTTACATCTTAATTTCTATTTTATAGTAAAATATTGTTAGTCCAATCGGAATCCGATTTGGCAACAAAATATTTAAAACCTGAAGTTTTATGGTTTTAAAAGTTAGCAGGTATATAAGGAATAGAAATTCGTGAAATGCTTAATGCCCCCAATGCCCCTTGCCTTTTTGTAATTACCTTAAAATCTAATTTTTTAGAAAAATTCAACAAATTAACTAAAAAATCAATCAAAAAGTAATAAAATATCGTTAAATTGAATTCGAATGTTTACGGCGACATTGTATAAATAGTAAGCGTCAAATTAAAAACTTAAGGAAATCATTTTTCGTTTTTACCCGAAAAATACATTGGTGTAATCAGTTTTTATAAAAATTTGGTCAATAAATTACACTTCTTCAATGATAATTTAAAGAATTTTATTTACTAAGTAAAAGTTATCGATTCCTCCATTTTTGCCGATTTTAAGAGTGTTCTCACAGGGTTGTTGTAACAATGTTTTTATTTCTTCAATAACTAAAGTTCAAGACCAAAAGAATGATCCCTATCTGAAAATTAAACGATAACATTTTTAAATGTAAACGCCCACTTTAAGTTGGTGCTGATTTTTAGCATCCTCAGACTATAAAACATAAATTTATGGTCTCGGGAATAATATAATGGCTAAATATTTCAATTTGATTATTTTTTTTATTTACTATATGTATTTCGAAAATTAAATTCCCCTAGTTTCATGAACATCAATAGATTATTGTAGAAATAAAAATAAAAAACCCACGAAAAAATTAAAAACAGAGTTTTTTTTGCAAATACATATCTCAAAAATTTTATAGAAAACATTTTTCGATTGAACGTCACAGTAAGCCGAAAATTGAAAAAAACTAATTTTCGACGCTTTGCGTCCCCCCAATTACTCGGGGGTAGCTGGGCATTGGGGGCATTTTACGAATTTCTATTCCTTATATACTTGCTAACATTTTAAAACCATAAAACTTCAGGTTTTAATTATTATTATTTTTTTCTCTTAAAAATAAACGGATTCTGAATGGTCTATGTGTACAAAATCATCATTGAAACTAATCATTGTTTGTATTAAAGACTTTAAATTAAAGTATGATATCTCTGATATAGTTTTACAGTAATTAACTTAAACTTAACACCAAGTTTTAAATAATCTTAAAGGTATTGATGGAAGATGGTGTCTTCTCACCAAGAGGTGTATTTTTTTTCTTGAAAATTTTATAGGAGATAGCCCAGCCCATAGATTAAAAGAATATTATGTATTTAATTTGGCTCACCAAGGGCAGAGATATTTTGGAATATGAACATATAAAAAATGTGCACCAAAATTGAAAACTCCCTTCTTTTTTGAAATCAGTTAAAAATCATTCCAATTCTATCAATTTTTATGTCTTATTTGCATTCAGCTGTATTAATACATTTTTAAATTGATACATAATAATAAACATAAATGAAATTATATGCTATATATTTTTAATGACTACGTTACTTATTGCACAAATCCTTTTATTTGTAAATTGAAATAATTTATTAGATTAAAAAAAAATAGTTACTAGTAATCTTTTCAAGCAAAGAAAAGGATACTAAATCTTGCTATGCTTTTAGTAATAGGTGCAAGCTGTTTTAAAGTTATTGAATTTCAGTCTTCAATGATAGACAATAAGTTTGAATTTACATGTCCTTCTGAGTCTGATTTGAGTATTTCATTTCGAACTTTAATCTCTTTAATGGGCCTTACATTTTCATCTTTAGACAATTTTCTTTTTAAACCTAATGTTTTTTTGGGGCAAACATCATTTTGATCACTGTTGGAAATTTTTCTCTTTTTTATTTTTGTAACTACACAGTCAAAGTCAGACGAATCATCATCATAATCAGTATATACCGGAACAGAACGGCCACTCCTTGTTGATCTTTGTGGTTGTATTCTTGTAGATTCTATGATTTGTATTGGTGGAGGCCATGTTGCCATATTAACTGACTGTCTTGCTTGTCGATAATTGTTTATTGACATTAATTTTATGTATACTGCTAAAGTTCTAGCTTTTTCAGCTGGCTCTAAAGTTTGTGGAATAAGACTCCAAGGCATACGTCTATCTCTAACATTTAAATATCTTCTCTTCATTGTTACTTTAGATGGTGAGGTTTCCACATCTTCCTCTACCTATTACAAAAATAATAGAGAATTAATAAAATATAATATACATGTTTTTTTGGATTTTTTTACTAAATATTTAAGAATATATTATATACAGTACACTAAATGAATAAACGATTGAATGAATACCTTTTTTTGTAATAATTGTTCCTCTTGAATATTTGATACTTTGGAATTTTTTAAGGCTTTAAGTATATCAATCATCTCATCTCTACTCAAATTATCCTCTTCTAAGCCATATTCTAAAATAAAAAGAATACATTTTGAAATTTTCGGTCAATGACATTAATGTTTACCTGCATGAGAACGAACACAAACCAGTTAATTGATTTTTTAGGCTTTTTAAATCGCGATCACAACTATCGTCAGATGAAAGTATTGATTCCATAATTATAAAAGTATTGGAGCGGCGTTTTCCAGTATGATTTTATTTAAGCATTTTATAAAGAACGAAAAAAATTCAAATTTACAAAAAATATTGACAATTATCTTCTGGTAACTGCGCTATTGTAAATTGATGTGTGCTTTAAAATAAATTAATAGCAATTTTTCTACTTCTATTCATTACTTATGTATTGTTTTAATGCCGTTTAACTGTTATTGATAAGTGATAACAATAACAGATTAGTATTACAGAATACAGATTACAGATCAACAATTGTCTGTCAAAATATAGTTGTTAAGCAGCCAGGAACAGCAGCTTCACTTTTTTACAAGAATGCCGACTTTATAATTTAGGGAAGATTTCTTGAAAGGAGGGCGCTACACTTATGATCTATAATCTCTTTTGTACCTGGATTTTGCTTCTATAGGGAAAGAGAGAGATGACATTAAGCCATCTGCTGAGAAAAAATACAAACAAAGTGATGGTAAACACTAAACAGTATTAGTTTTGCACTATCGGCGTTTATTTTTTGTTAATTAAAATAAGTGTTTGTGATGTCTTCAAAAAAGTATATTGCTGTATTCGTGGCTGTTAAAATATGCCGTATAAAAATAATACGCAGTTGAAATTTTATAGTTAGATTGAAAATAACAAAGCAGTGCTTGCGCTCTCTTTCACATCACAATAAAAACAGAAGACAGGTCTTCATACAACGGTGTTTTAACCAAATACATTTTAAGTTCAATTTTTTTTTCAATGGTACTAAGGTACGGAACCCTTTAGTGCGCGAGTCCTACTCGCACTCAACTGGTTTTAAGAGGAACTCAGGTTGCTTGTTATTAAGTTATCTTCTAAATAAAACATTTTAAATTTTGGTGTTTAAAAAAACAACCTAGTTTATTTTAATGCGAATTTCTGAAGATGTTAGTGGTTACATCACCACTATTTTTGCCTAGACTATCACTACATCCTAAGGTAGTTTTAAAAGTCGTAAGCAAATTTCTAGTTGTAACAATTTTACGACAGTGATTTTTCAAAGGGATTTTGTTTTTGCCACAAAAATAAATAAATCAACAACAATTTTAAAACAATAGAAAATGCTAAGAAAAAAACATACAAATCTTACATTGTATGCTTTTTACACAACTTCTCTACACACATGCCAAATTTCATGCGATTTAGTAGAATGGTATTTAAATTAAATTGATTTGTATGATTGGAGTAGACAATTCTCCAAAAAAAAGAAAAGAAATCATAACTTCTAAACTATTGATTTTCGCGGAACTAATGTTTGTTTTAAATGGGTTGTTAGAATGTCCTCTACCTCCAAAAAATCCTTGGAACATTATAAATGGACCACCCTGTATAATGAGTATTCCTTAAGTTTTATGGGGACCATAAATCTTAATATAATTATCATATAATTATCCTATCAGTATATATCACGGAAGATAAAGTCTTTTCTCTTCCGAGGTAAATATGCTATTGATATATTATGTATATTTACGAATTTTTGTGTTTAATCCTTAGTCTGTGGTTAAATTTAATCTGAGTGCTTTATCAGAGACAAGGAACAACAAGAGTCAAGAGTGCTTTTAGCTTTATTGTGTATCTGTGCACCGATTCTTGCTTGTGTCTTTAATTTTTGTGTACTTTTTGTAATTTATTTTAATTTTATTTTTAAATTTGTTGTCCTGTATTTATCGTATGTGTGATTAAATATTAAAATATAAAGTACCATAAAATGCTTTATATTAGATATCAAGCTAATTGGAAAATGCACTCATGTAATTAAATCATTTTTTTTAAGTGCTGCAGTCACAATGGAAGAAGAATTGAGATGTTTTGTATGTAAAGAATTTTATAGGGAACCAGTACTGCTTCCTTGCGGTCATGCGCTATGTCGCGTGTGTGCTACAGGCTTACAGACTCATGTACACGATGGTGATAATAGTTCGACTGTAACCACCGACTACCAGGAGGCAGATAAAGCATCTGTATCGAGTGAAACAGATAGTGGTGTAGTTTGTGGATCAAGGCCAAATAGCTACGCAGGCACTCCTGCTGTTTCAGCATACGTGTCCGCAGCGTTTAGTTTAACATGTCCATTGTGCAACAAACAAGTATTTTTAGATGACAATGGAGCCGAAGGCCTTCCACCTTTTCGCGTTATGCGAACGATTGTGGAACGATTTGGTGGAATAAGTGTAGCCCCTCCTGCTGAAGAAGCATGTCAAATGTGTGAAGGTGAGAGACGCGCAGCAGTGGTACGATGTGAACAGTGCTCAGTACGGTACTGTGCAAGCTGTAGAGATGCATGGCATCCAATAAGAGGGCCTTTAGCGCAACATGAGCTTAGAGCATTAGGAACTACTTGTACAGATCATGGATCAGTACCCGTCCTTTATTGCAATACTTGCCTTCTTCCTATTTGTCAACGATGTTTTGTAGAGAGACATTCTGCACATGAAACTCAACACTTATCTAGTGCAGCTAGAATTCATAAGGTATATAAAATATTCATGTATAATAATGACTATCATGCTGCTCTGAAGTAATGTGAATATTACTATGTACTAAATTAGATGACAATTACTATTATTTAAACAGATTAAGTGCCAAAATTGCATATATAATTACTGTAGTGATAAACGATTTCAGCCACAGCGGTCAATCCCATTGAGACTAGCAAACTATGCAGTAGATATAATAGTGCATATTTTTGTACACAGAGACCAGTGCACTAACTATTTTTTTCACTAATAAAATCCTATGGGACAATAATTGAATACAACTGTTGAGAGATCAGGCACTGGACTGACTGGTTTACTGCTGCTCTTCGAGACACGGAGGTAAAACACTGCCAACTTCCCGGCACTAGGCTGTTACTGAGTATAATAAAACTTGGCATGACCAGAGACTCAAAATGCTTAACTGTACCATCCGATCACCGATACCCGAATGTACCACATTTACATTTTAGGACTAATTTCAGAGCAGCACAGATATACATGTACATTGTACATACTTTATATATTTCATAATTAAAAAAATATATGTATATATTTTTTAAATTAAAATTGTTTCAGACTGAATTATCGCAAACTCTTCATCAATTATCAGAAGAAGCCAAAGCAATGACTGAATATATTCAACTAGTCAAGGGATCTGGAGATAAAATTAATGTATGTATTAGTGTTGTATGGTCTATAAAAATGAAAAAAAAAAACTTATTCATTTATAATCAAGTATTTTTTTAATTTCAATGTATTTCCTTTTAATTGTTAATAAAAGAAAATTGGCCTATTTCTATTACTAACAATAAGACCTTTCTTCGTTCTACAATAAATACATCAAGGAGATAATCTTGCAAACAATACTTATTATTAAATTGGTATATTTAAGTATCACTAAAAATCATACAAATTTTTCTTAATATTATTTAAAAAAAATCTACCATCTAAATATGAATATTTATGTAAGCCTAAATATAATCATACAAATGCCATATCATATAATTATTTATTTTTTATTTATTTATTACTGTATTTACTTTTTATATTCAATTTTATTTATTAACAACTTAGTGTTTTGCAATAGACATTACAAGTAACAGTTATGTGCATACTATATTATTGCTACAAGAAAATATATGAATTTATTTTGTATAGGAATCATGTGAGGAGCTGGAAAGACAAATAGACCAGGCGTGTGCAGAAATTACCCGGGCAGTAGAAAGGAGGCGAGACGAATTAGTTAGGGCAGCGCGAAACACTAGATCACAAGCCGTTGCTAACATGCGCTCTCTAACCTCACAGGCCGCGCAGAAGCTACGTGAGGCTACAGCATTACTGCATTTCTCTATTGAAGCTCTAAAAGAATCTGATCATGCTGCATTCTTACAGGTACATTCAAATAGTATTTGTATATTTTACAATTTTAAATGTACATTATTTGATTATGATAAAAAATAATATATTGATTATAGTATTATAGCTACTATATAAATGAGTAATAAAATATTTAAGTAGTAAAATAACGTTTTACAATACAGGTCGGTAAAATTTTGTCAGCACGGGCTCAAGAAACAACGAGTGGGTTACGTTCGTCTTTGGACGCTCCGCCCTCTCCCCCCGCGCTCACGCTCGACATCGAGCCCGTGTTGCGCACCGTTAATACTATGAACTTTGTTGAATGCATACGTAAGTATGGCCAATCGTATTTGACAACTAAAGTAAAAACAATTATGCTTCTACGAGTTTAATGACCTCTCTCTCTCAACTGAAATGAATTATTATGTGTAAATAGCGTCGGATTAAAAATGGTGGCTCGTTAAGCCTATACTGTCAGCATATTATGAATTAAGCAACAATGATTATGTGGCAAATAACTATGTACAGATTTATGTTGTCATAACAAAATATTTTTATATTTTACCTACTGTTAATATAAAATTCCATTTCAATTCCTACGCCCCGCGGTTTCACCCGCGTTAAATTTAATTACAAACATCAGTTTTAAAATAATATATGGAAGTCCGCCCGATTTGTTGACCTTTATGAATACCGCTCCGCTCCCTTGAGTACTTAGTAGCACGATGACATATGTCTCACAGTACCTTACCCATTGACGGCCGGTAAGGTCCCCATGATGGGTTTCCCCAGCGTCAACAAAAAAAAAAAAAACACGATGACATATAGCCTATAACCTTCCTCAATAAACGGGCTATCGAATTAGTAGTTCCTGAGATTAGCGCGTTCAAACAAACAAATTCTGTCACTTTATAATATTAGTATAGTAGATATGCACCCATATAAAAATCGTTGCTTATCAATGAAGTTGAGAGGCGTTAGAATACAAAATAAATAATATGCATTTATAGGTATCATAGCATCTAATAGCATGCATGATGTTATAGAATTTGCACTTGAAATAAAAATTATATAATCTAAATAGGTAAATTTAAAAAAATGCTTTTTTGTTCAAGATAAATTGTAACTACATACATATTTATATTATGCTAATCATATTACTAAAATGCAACTACGATTAGTTCTACATATTATAATTATAATATAAAAAAGTATATAAAAATTCGCTAACAATACACCTATCATTCGGAATGCAGCTCCAGAAAAGGAAATGAAGACATCAGGTAACAACCTACTTATTAAAAATGTTAAATTATTCCAATGACCCTCGCGACGAAGTGAAAGGGTTTTTGTATACCTAATCATCCTCTTGGGCAAATAGGGAAAATTTAATATTGCTGATATCATAAAGCCTTGTGTCTAATAATCACATAACATCTTCATTTAACGTGATTACTAGGCAGAACTCGGGCGACCGTTTTTCGGGATATACCTAATAGCCGACGCCGACGGGCGTTTTTCGGGATATACCTAAATAAACTTTTTTATATATAAACAAAATTACTCATTTAATATTATAAGATCACACAGCACAAACATACAAACTTTTGGTTTATATCAGCCACTAATGCTTTATATTTTCTTTCTCGGATTCTATGAATAAATATTAAATATGAATCATGAATGACTCTTAGCTCTTGTTTGGAAAGTTTAACAGTATAGTGGAGTTTTACTATCGTCACTTCAAATGAATTTTTAACTGTATAATTATTATCGCAGTTGTATTAAAAACATTGTTTCAAACCACAAAAGAAACTTGATAATATAATTATTACGAAACAGCGATGATTCATAGGCTTTATGTAAAAAGGGACCGAGTAATATTTGTACGTAAAGAGAATCGTTGCAAGAATCATATTGGATTCATACAAATAAAGATAACGCTAACACACATTGGTAACAATTTACTATATAGATAAGAGAATGTTAATAACTGACACCATTTACAATGCTTGTACCGTTATCTTGAATAAGCCCTAAAAGCATTAAATTACGTCACATTTTATCTATATTAATAATCTTATTTTTTTTTACATCTATACTAATAAAAATGAAGTGCTGGTAAGCGCATCAATTGATAACGTTGAACGGCTAGTTTTTTTTTAATATTAGTAATAATTCGAATGAGATTTAAAAATAGGAAAAGATAGAAGTTTCTATCTTTTCCTTTTTTTAAATTCGAATTAAAAAAATAAGATTTTTTCTGTAAGATTTTAGTTTTAAAGTTTTACCTAAACTATCATTGTGAAGTAACAAATTTTAATATGACTCCTAGACATGACATGATTATGCTTTACTAAACGTCATACTTGATTGTCAAACTTGCAGGAAGCAAAAAATGAGTTAGTAATTTCTATAAGGAAGCTAGTGTTACTTTGGCTGACTTTTTTTCTAAATTTGTAAACACCCACCCTATGTATAGCCTATTAAATATTAATATAAGAGATTATTAAAAAGGGTCAATAAAATTTAAATTCCTAATAAAGGAAAATATATCGTGACACTTAGAAAAGAATTATCCTCGATCCGATACTTTCTTATTTACGCGAATATTTGACATCATTGTCACGGGATGCTTGATTGCTGTAAATTGTAAAGCATTCGAACCGTCGGGAACCAATCAAAATAAATCCGCGAAAAAATCCGAAAAGATAATTTTATTCAAAATGAGAACCTCTTTTTTGAAGTCGGACAAAAAAATGACACTTGTATTCCAGCGCCAAGCGCGCCCGAGATGGCGGTGGAGGCGTGCGCGGCGCGCGGCTGCTCGTGCACGCTGGCGTGGCGCGCGCCCAGCGCCCCGCAGGCCGTGCGCGGGTACGTGCTCGAGCTCGACGACGGGCTGGGCGGACCTTTCCGGGTAAAGGCTTTTTTATTTTATTTATTGATTTATTTATTTTAACAACTGAAAGACGTTTAGCGTTTATTATAATTACTGGACTTTAATACATAGAATTTTGTGAACGTTTTTCATTTATCAAAGCAGCGGGTCAATGATCAGTGGTTATGTAAAACAGCGACTCGTTAGGTCTTTTTTAAATCCATACATTGGATAAAAAAAATACAGTAAATAATCGCCATTGATCTTCAGTCTTCAAAATTACAAATTTTCATAACTTTCAAATTTATAGGGTTGTAGTGCCATCTTGTGTCTTGTTACACTGTTATATTCAACCCTGAAGCCGTTTCCCGATAGTCATATAAAAGAACGTATGAGAATCAAGTGCTACTGTCTGTATGCCTTTGTTAGACGACTGTACGATTAGTACCCAGTCACAACCTCTGAGATCATTACAATCACTTACACTTACGGGTATTTATGGGCGCTTCTTAGCTTTCATTCGTAGTAATTTAATGTTGTAGTTATGTTCCTAAGGCAGGGGTAGCCCAGTGGTAACGCGCTCGCTTGGGAAACCGAGTGAAGCGGGTTCAAATCCCGAGTCTCGCACCTCTGATATTCTCATGTGCGAATCATTTCTATGATCACCACTTGCCTTACGGTAAAGGAAAACATCGTGAGGAATCCTGCATGTCTGAGAAAACTTAACAAGTTTTCGAAAGACGTGTGAAGCCCACCAACCCGCACAGGGCCAGCATGGTGGACTATGGCCTGATCCCCTTCATATTGAAGGGAGGCCCGTGCCCAGCAATGGGACGTTAAAAAAATGGCTAAATTCAAGTTATGTTCTTAAATTTCTTACACTTACCTTTATCATTGCCAGGAAGTTTACTGTGGTAGGGAGACAGTGTGCACAATCGACGGCCTCCACTACGCTTCGTTGTACAGCGCTCGCGTAAAAGCCTTCAATGGTGCGGGAGAAGGCCCATACAGTGAAGTTATAGGTCTACAAACTTCACCTGGTGTGTATGAAAATATAGATTTAAACGTTAACAATTTTTAATAATTAAATTTATTTAATGGAGCTTGTTAAGATGAAAGTTTAAAGTTAAGCTGAATTTTTAACTATCAGCTTGTTGCTTTAAAGGCAGACAAGGGAATAATAATATGAAAAATAACTAAGCAGTAAATACAGAAGGTGGTACCTAAATGATTTTTATATAATTATATAAATCTAATAGTAAAGCGGTGATTTTATGTTAGTTCATTTCGTCGGTGACCCTTCGCAGCTTGCGCTAATTTCAAACGGATCAACTTAGGGCCTTCTAATGCTTCGCTTCGCTCGGGTTCGTTCCTAGGTACGTTTTAATGGTTAGTATAGAATAGATAATTGATCCCTCGCTCGGTGAAAAATAAAAATGAATTATCCTACGGGAACCGTACATTTTTCAGGAATAAAAAGCAACCTTTTATGCTATTATAGACTATAACCTATATCTGTGCCTTTCATCCAGATCCGTTCTGCAGTTCTAGCGTGATTGAGTAACAAACATCCACCCATCCAAATTTTTAAATTTATAATATTATAATGGAATTAAACGAGCAATCTTATATATTTGTTTATTTATACCGTCGATCTCGGAAACGACTCTATTTCGCTGTTTGTTATGGGGGAGTTATTAGTGGCGAAAATTCGATCTAGATTAGTCATGTCTGGGTAAAGTGTTTTTGAGTTTTCATACGGTTTTCTTTCGCATTATTCCACGCAAAATATTGTCGATAATTTCTTACGCTCGGACATAGCATCGTGGTCAATCGACCAAGGTGCACGATTAACAATCACAGCTGTCCGGGTTTGAACCCCGTTCGGATTCAAAGGTTTTACTTTTGTGTTTTTTTTGTATTTATTCCAGTTTTTAGTTTTTTTTTATCTAAAAAATACGATATAACAAAAATCTTAAAAAAAGAAATAAAAACCGACTTCCAGGCACTGAAAAGTAAAAAATAACTAAACGGGGGTTTTCATTTAGTATAGATACTTAGTCAGATTTTTTCGAAGTCGGTGTGCTTTGATTTGTATTGGCTGGCACCGACTTCGAAAAAATCTGATTAAGTATCTATTCTAAATGAAAACCCCCGTTTAGTTATTTTTTACTTTTCAGTGCCTGGAAGTCGGTTTGTTTTTTTTTTTTTTAAATTTATATTTTTCCATTTTTAGTGTAGACGTATCATCAATACAAATTAATCAAGCCCAAACACCAGGTAATTGCTGTAAATCGTTGAGGAGTTCCCTGGACTATCTTTCGGGTCCATCATCAGATCGACTCCAGACCTTCATTAAATAGTAGTGCTTTAAAATACCTAATGAAAATGTTAACAAACGCACTAGTCGCTGATACAATTTTCGAAAGTTCCCCTCGATTTCTCTGGGATCCCATCATCAGATCCTGGTTTCCTTATCATGGTACCACTCTTGGGATATCCCCTTTCCAACAAAAAAAGAATTATCAAAATCGGTTCATAAACGACGAAAAAATGCCCGAACAAACATTAAAAAAAATATATACGGTCGAATTGAGAACCTCCTCCTTTTTTTGGAAGTCGGTTAAAAAGAACTCCGAGTGAAGCTCGGTCGCCCAGGTACTATTACAATGGAATGCGCACCGAGTTTTTCGTACACTTTTCTCATTGAAATGGTATACGTGTGTGCAGTGGCGTGGTTCACGTGGGACGCGCGGTGCGCGGACGGCGCGCACGCGGAGGGCGGGCTGGCGCTGAGCGCGGACGGGCTGTGCGCGCGCGCGGGCGGCTGGCAGCCGCGCGTGGCGCTGGCCGACCAGCCGCTGGCGCGCGGCCTGCACTACTGGCGCCTGCGCCTCGACGACTACGACGGCGACGCCGACCCCGCCTTCGGGGTGGCCCGGGCGGACGTGGCCAGGGATAAGATGCTTGGTGAGTGCTGTAATATTAATCATAATAATATTTTTTATTGAACACCAAAATACTAACAATACAAAGAAAAAAAACACAAAGAAAAGATGCACATCAGGCGACCTTATGGCTGGAAGCGGTGTATTACACATAAAATGGAAGTGTCTCTTTGTAATATCGAAATAACTACTTTTTCTTAAATTAATATGTGTATACGGTAGGTACTTATACGGTATGGTACTTATATAAGAAAAAACTATTTTAATAAATTTTTCTCTGTCTATCTGCATGTCCCGGCTAATCGTAGGTTTAAAGTTATAAGGGTTCCGCGCAAAACAATGAAACCCATGAAATTGTGAATAAAATCGCGTACGGCGTACGCTCCCGAGCGAAGCAAGAGTAAATCGCTATATAATTTAAATGAATATCTTAGGAATAGCAAGCTACTATTTATGTATAAACATATCTAACCGTGAAAACGTACCTAGGGACGAACGCGAACGAAGCGAGCGTGAGTCGCTAGTTATTATAATATGTATGTATTTAAATTTTTATATGTGAAGTGTATGAACTATCTGGTATCCATAACACAAGCCTCTTAGCTTACCATTGAGCCAGATGTTATGTAATGTCCCAAAATATTTTATTTATTTTATTTATCGACAGGTAGCGACGCGCTAGGCTGGGCGATGTACATCGACGGGTCGCGGTCGTGGTTCGTGCACGGCGGCGCGCACGGCGGCCGCGCGGCCGGCGGCGTGGCGCGCGGCGCCTGCGTGGGCGTGCTGCTCGACCTCACGCGCGGCACGCTGCGCTTCACCGTGGACGACCGCCCGCAGGTACACTGGGACAATGCATACATACAAGTGGTTATTTAGGTCTCACCGGATAAGCCAGTACTACCCACTAAAACCCATAACCTCTCCCGTTTTAATGGGCTTTCGATGCTTCACCAAGCTGGAGGGCGTACTACAGCTACTTTACAGGGCCGGTTGCGTTACTTAAAAAGTCTTATTTATAACAAAAAAAAAATCAAATTTCAAATAATTATATTTTATTTCATATATATATTTATCTGTAAGATTAATAAATTAATAATAATATTACACTGAGATAAAAATATTATTTAAACGAATGTCATACAAAGAGATAATAATAATATGTTATTTCTTTCTATCTAGCTGGATTTTTACATCTAACACATATACTCTAAGGGACGAACCCGAGCGAGACGCTAGTTATAAATACGAGAGTGAGACGCTAGTTATAAATATTTTGCATATTTGAAAACAAATTAGTAAAAATAGTAATCTTTGAAGATAGCAACGGAAAAAATATCATATATATCATTTTTCAGACGATAACAACGGTTACTATGGCAACTTAATGCAAGCGATTACTATGGCAACCATGACGGTTTTCGTGGCGATTTCTCATGACGCGGCCTTGATATTTTACTCTCATGTGCAAAAAAAAAAAGTTTGACTTCCAAAATATTTTTGTCTACCAGGGCGACATAGCGTTCACGGGGCTGCGCGGCGCCTTCTACCCCGCCGTGTCGCTGAACCGCGGCGTGGCCGTCACGCTGCAGCCCGGCCTGCCGCCGCCGCCCGACCTGCTCATGTCCAACCTTACCATAGAGTAAATTGTAAATATATATTAAATTAATCTATTTTTTTTTTTGATGGCATATTTGTTTTTTGGCTCCTGACGTCTTGATATCTCTACAGCAAATATGGTCACGGGAGGTTGTTTATTTCTCAAAAATTATTCATAGTTATTACAAAAAGATTATAGTACGTGCTACGAAAGATGAGACTTGACATACCACGTGGTTTCACTTGCGCGTAGGACGATTTATAGGTCTCTCTAGCGGTACGAGGGCTGAGGCGGGAAGGGATCGGGCGCCATCGGGGCGTCGAAAAGTGCGCGGGAGGCGCGGTACAGCGCTGCGCATGCGTGTTAATTGCCTATCGTTCTCCTCACCCCGTGCAACCCCCGCTTGACTCCGCAATGCAGACGAGTACAACTTGTGTTTTTTTTTTCTATTTTGTTTATAGTTGTGTTGTATAAGAGTGCAATTTTGTAAAATTTTGATTATGATTCTAGATAAAACATTAAAAAGACAAAGTAGGAAGATGGTTTACGACGTGTACCATTATATGTTAAAAGAAGCAAAGGAAGTGTACAAAATTTGAAGTAGGTACAAATGCGTACCATTGCGTACCATGCGTATCATTTCATAATAAATATTTTTAATTATTTTAATATAAAATTGCTATACACCTTATTGTAAATGACATCGAAAAATCCCTAAAATAGATATAAAAATAAATTAAAGATAAGTATTTCGTACACGACTGTACCTGCGCAGGCTCCCCACTATTGACGCTCGTCAAGTCTCATCTTTCGTGGCGCGTATTATACCTATAAATTATAAATTAATTTTGATGACGAGAAATGGCACTTAAATAACTTATATTATTAAAAAAATACTATTTTAAGAATTTAAAAAATTATTAATATTCTTAGGTTTCCTTTTCTGCTAGTACTGCTATTCTTTTTTTCTTCCATTACAATTGGCTATTTGACAATTCTAACGATAAAATATTTAATCTGTTGGAGACAGTAGCTTATGGGTCCACAATAATTATACAATATGTTTTTTGCATTAAAATAAATTGTAAATATTTCATTTTTGAAAAATAAATTTGAGTTTTTTTATCTGTGGATTACAAATACTGAAACGCTGGCGGCCATGTTTGTGCAGCGTGTGACGTCACATCGCACATAACAAAACATCGTGTGTTTTATCGTTTGCAGTTTGCTGAGAAGATCACTCTAAAATATTTTAATTAGTGCTTGTGAGAAGTTTAACGAAATGGAGCCGGGTTACACAAAAGCTGATAGTGCAAATTTACCAAAAATAGATTAATTTATGGTTGCAAATTTTTTTGCATGTAATCCTGACTTTTGCTCAGCCGAGTTTCGGAATGTAAAAACTTCCGTGTAAGTACCGAAATGAACAAAGTAATTATGTATAATTTATTGGTAAAAGTTAATGTGTATAGTTCTTAAGTCAAGTAGTAAAAATTTTATAAAATAATTTTAAATTACTTAAAGGTTATGTTGATAATTTTAGATCTTCGCGACAGTCGTATGGTGAATAATAAAAATAATACTTTTAAAATTAATAAAAATAATGTCATAAAAAGAATTGTTTTTATGACATGTTTTATGTACAAAATACTGGATTAAGTTTAATTTATTTTCAGTAAATCAGAGGCTAAATTGATTGCTTTTAAATACTTACATCGAAGTGATCTTCACAAAAAAAAATTGCAGATTTATCAGATGTAAAATTCAACTCTCAGCGTGCTAATTGTAACCACTGCTTTCGACGTTTAGGACATTTAGGGACGTGTATAAACAATTTATCAGGATATTTAATTGTAGAACTTTTACACATAGGTACGGCACACGTCTTGTAGCTTGTCATTTTCATAAAAATATTTATATTCTAAATATATATATATATATTAACTTATATGAGCTTGCCAATGAAAAAGCTGCAAACTTTTAGCTTAAAATATGTTTAAGAGTTGGAGCATCGTAGCATGGAAAATATATAACATGTTATATTCTCCATGCATCGTAGTTAGCTTTACTTAGTTTATTAAGATATGACGTCACAGCCAGGAATGTCACGTGATGTGCTGTTTTCGCGCGACTTTCAAATTACTGAAAGATTAATATATTTTTTTCCGAATAAATAACGCTTTTTTCAGAAAAAAATAATTGTAAGAGGTATAAAATGAACCTACGTATGTTTTAAAATATCTTTCCGAAAACTGTCAAATAGCCAATTGTAACTTCGCGTCGGGAACCAAAAACGAAAATAAAATTATCAAAAAAAAATAGTTTTATTTTATTTATCAAATATTCGTAAGGATCAAATACTATTTAATAATACTAAACAATATTAGAATTTGGTTAATTTAAGAGTGGTTTTTTGTTTTCCATTAGACAAACTTCCACCCGTGTTTAACTGTAGTGAATTATTTCCGTAGTTAGTAATATTTAATATGCATGAAAGTGTGAGATGTCTCGCTTCGGAATCACTTTTAGATCCGCCTTAAAATTTAGATAAGGTTTAATGCCTACTTTCACCAAATATTCTTTTAACATGTAATGTATTAAAATGTATTGGCCCAAAACTAAACCCTCGTGATAGAGTGGATCGGTTTGTTTGTGACTTAAAAAATATCTTAATCTTAAAAGTGTCTAATATCTTCTTGTGGTCTCAAATTCGATAATATATAAAATCTACTAAGAAAAGGCGTAATTATTTTTTAAGAGAGTAGGTTAAATTAACTTGCCACCTGTGTACATCAGACTTAAAAGCCTATGTTGGTTTTGTTCCTGCCCAAGTTATCGTTAAAAAAATGTATTATATATTATAGTGTATTTACTATATACTTTTGTGGCCTCCGGTTATGAAATCCTTGTCAAAAGGTGTATGTATATACTTACGAATTTATACAAACCCTATCCTTTATAAAATTAATTAGAATATCTTCATCATATCTAGTGCAAGTCATTACGTTGTAAATACCTATTGAATATCTTATTTTTTTTACCCGACTGCCAAGGAAGGGTATTGTTGTAGGAATCATTAGGTTTGTTTGCATAAAATTAAGTACAATATATTAAACTCCATTCGTACATGACTTAAATGTAGCATTTAAGTAAAATGTCATTTTCTTAATTTTAATTTACACGCATAGTTTTTGCAAACTTGTACAAGAAAAAATGTATTTAAATACCTTAATATATAATTAAAGTACGTTTTATGTGTTGATTATGCATGTTTTACTTATTTAATGTAATAATATATTTTAATAGGAGATTCATATTTGAATGCTGTTTATTTATAAGCCGACTTGGAATGAATTAATAAAAATAGTAAATGATAAAGATGAATAATTTATCTATTGGGGTTGTGAGATTTCCCTAGTGGATGTTTTCGGAACTAACGAAAGCACTAGTAGTACTTAACGCTAATGGAGAAGTTTCCAATATTTTTTTAAGTTTTATAAATTTTTAAGTAAAATATAACAAAAATAAGGAAGAATTATTAAAATACCTCAACATATGAAAAATACATACAGACGAACATAGAACCTCCTCCTTTTTGGAAGTCGGTTAAAAAGTTATAAAGTTTTAAAAATTGCGCTTGTAGCAATTATTTCTTGACGTCACTCGACCGAAATTTAATTAATTTTTTTAGTTATTTATTGATAGATTTAAAAAAAAACACTGATTTTATTACTTTTGATCTATTCATTCCATTGCTTTAAATATGGTATTAACAACATCACGAAACTTCTCCATTTTTGTAATTTCTTTGTCGTCTGTGAATACTTTTATCGATGACTTAACGACATGGCCACTTATTGTGCCATTTTGTTTTTTTATATACATTATATAATTCTGTATATGGATATTAGTGTACAATAAAAAAACATTTTATTGTACATTTTGTTGTACACTTTGATGTTTACTCATCTCATACATAATGTTGCACACAATGCTGTATCACCGTTACTGCTCCGACTTACCAGTAGGGAAGCAATGGACGCCTAAAATCCTATTAAATTTTGGAACGAAGTTCCTTATCGCGCGTTGTGAAAGGGGGCTGGCTAGACGGAAAAAATTCTCACGAAAAGTTGTGACGACACTTTTTGTAAGCTGTGCGGCGTGCGCATGTTTCTCTATCTGTCTCTCTCTCTCTCTTATAGAAAGCAAGCCAGATATTTTCATTTCTATTTCGCATTGAACAGTGTGGTGTCGCGACGATTATTTTTGTTGAGTGTATACAGGTTTTTCGTACATAATAAATAATTAAAAATAATAATAATAATAAATCCTGACAGTGTTTCTTAATCGAAAGGAACTTCGTTCCATAATTTTTTTAACTTTCAATCATAAAATGTATGATATGGTAACTTAGATAGCGTTATTGTGTGTACTTAATGTTATTTGAAAATTAAAAGCATTAATCTATAATATATAAATAATGTATTTATTATTTATATATTGTTTTTAACCTTAAATATGCTTGAGCTAAAAAAATATTACAAACAAATTATTATGATAAACGATTATGATTCCGTTCCGACGAAAAAATCCGTCGTTAGAAACAATTAATATAGACAATACTTATATTCTACAATTGTATACTTAAAAGACTTATGACTTGTAATTAATGTTGTAATTTGTTGAACAAATTCGCACATAAAATAATGCCAGGGTAGTTTATTGTCATTTTCATTTTCACGTTTTATTATTTATATACGTTTTTAAGCCATATTTTATACTTTCATGTACACTTGTGTTTGTTTATGATTATTATAAACTTCACAATGCGTATTGTGTTTTAGATAGTCATTAGAAACAAATTGAGTAAGAAGATTGTTATTTAGAATTTAGTAACTAATATTCTTAAACTATAACTAACATGATTTTTTTTCAATTGTTTAAACAAATAACTATGTAACAAAGCAGCGTGTAGCTTTTATATAATATATAGAATCATGTACTTACTTAGTATGTAAAATTATCCACTTGTTTAACTTCAAATGACAATAGCCTTTAATAGTAAAGTCGATTTATTTTTAAAGAGTACGATAGATATATCCTTACTATCTTTAGGGGACCTGATGAAGCAACTAAAATATTCCATTTCCCACCTGATATTTTTAAAGCTTTTCAAATATTTTTTCACATTTACATGTGTTAGTTAATACATTTTGTCAAACTAACGTATTATATATATTTTTTAATTATTGTGTGTTCATAAACTAAGATTAAATGTATTTTGAAGATTTTTTTAAATATTAGTATTAGGTATTTTTAGTGTTTATTATACGAAAAGAACAGTTTTGAAATGGAATCATGTTTTTATCATTGCTTGATTTTTATTATTAAGACCTGCCATATCTTAATGCTATTTTTGTCATTTAAAACAATATGTATTAAATGTTTAGTCAGCAATTTGTGTTTGTTAGTATTGTTTTCTTAAATTATTATAATTGGTACTTAATATATAACTTATTAATTTTATGGATATGACTGAAGAACTTAATAAATATCCTACATTTATTTGAATTTTCATTTTCCTACAAAATTAAAAACAAACGCCAAATTTCAGTTTTACCACATGACGACTACAGAAACATCGGGAAATCACTTAAAAACATCTGAATTTTAAAGATTAAAATTGAGAGATAGACTAGTGATTCAAATGAGACATCTACTTACAAATATTCAAAACAATATATAGCTAACTTCGGACTCATGCTTACACTGTTTTGTTATAGTTGTGTAACTATTGAGCATATCTATTACCGATTATTACACTACGAATAGGATCTATCTATACATATTATAAAATTGTAACTAAGCCGAATCTGTACATTAAATATTTTTTGGAAAATCTTATTGTAAAAGACATTATTATCGATGCAAGGCAGAATCTAGTTTTTAGAATTTCTCTCTGTCTGTTACCGCATCACAGAAAAACCACTGGAGGGATTTTGATGAAATTTGGTAATTGGTATGATGATTGATGGTATAAAATAGACATATGTTACACCAGTGTCGACATACACTGGTGTAACATCTATCACCAATGCTTACTGAGAAAACGATAGCCTTTGATTAATTATTATTAGGTTAGTCATTGAAATTAAGTTCATTTATAAATTTCTCATTTAATATTTGTATCTTCTAAAGCATTTTTTGGTTCTAAAAGTTCGTCATTTATGGCACTCATCGGCCGCTGCCGCGGCATGCTCGCTTCGCTCGTTCGGCTAACCTATTTTTTTTTAATGTTGAGAAATGCATTTACGCATACCACCTGTAGACATACAGGTTATGTGGGACTCACTGGTTGGAACAGCCAGTACTACTCACTTAATCCCAACAAACCTCCCCCGTCTTAATAGGGCGTCGCAGGATCGCTTACGCACTCAACTACGACGCTCCGACGTCAGGTCTGCCGAAGCAGACAAAAACAACCATTGGATTGCTCCACAGTTCACTCTGCTATCAGAAAAGTACCAGGAGCTCCAGGAGAGGCCACCTCGCTGTGGGTTTCTTGGCTTCGCGCCCGGCTAAACTGCCGGACGCTAATGAGCTCCCCTACCACAACAAGGTGAACGCACGTTGGGGGGGCTAACCTAACCAAACCAACCTAGAAAGAAACGGTTCTTCCGAGTAAGGCGTAACTCCCTCCTTAGCCTTCTCAACCTACGTTATCCAAGTCTTACCTGTCACATAATCTATACATATAATAAAATAATTTGTTTCATTTGTCCAATAAATAAAAGAATTATAACTGTTTATTTGTTAAGGTGGCCTTCCATGGTCCACCCACCTTATTATTATACCAAATTTCACCAAAATCCCTCCAGTGGTTTTTCCGTGATGCGGTAACAGACAGACAAAAATTCTAAAAACTATTGATTCGGTCTCTGTATCGATAATAAATAATGTCTATTTAAATAAGATTTTCCAAAAAATATTTAATGTACTGATTCGGTTTAGTTACAATTTTATTATATGTATAGATTTCGTGTCTGAATTGTTAACCGATAAGGAGTTGCTTTGTCTTATCATAAAAAATCATTGGAACTGAACCAATATGTAAAATCATTTAATTCAACTCTCTAAGGTAAAGTGGTTCTAATTCAGCTTGCAATTTTTGACCCATACAAACATACTAACAAACATTGAAAGTTAAAAGCTTTAAAAAATCTACAGGTATATATTTCAAAGACATACATTTTTGTGAAGAGTTTATTTTTGGCCCATTTTCAACAAGAATATATTTTTGTTTAGAGGAAAAAACAAATCAATATATTACTATAAGACTCATTTCTTCATATTTTCTAGCACATCTTTTTGTTCTCGTAAATATTTTTACAATTTAGATACAATCAAATTAATATACATGATTTTAAAACAGGAGTTTTTTTTTTGTATACATAGATTTCTTTTAGTTTATCTAAGTATATATCTAAATTTTAGTTTATTAATTAATATAATACAGATAGACAAAAATTTTAGAAGAAAATAAAGAGCTTGCGAGATACTATCGATGTGCCAAAGTGAATTTAATAGGATTGATTTTAGTCCTATTTTGTATATGCATGATTTAAAATTGAAATATAATTATATAAAAACATCTATGATATGCGGCCTATTTGCACCTGGCAAAGGATGAGATGGCAAAATATTGTGGCATTTTGTAATATCTTTTTAGAAACAACACTATTTCGTTTGTACTAATATATCACCCTCAAGATTTACAAGATAACATATTGTTATGTTTCCTCATCATACAAGCATAATTCACAGTAAAAGATCTTAAGACTATCGGAAGACAAATTACAACAATTCATCTATTTTGCAACCCAACTATTATTTAACAGGCATTACACAGCTTTTTTAGAGTTGGGTGGGGTCTATAACAGTTTGCACAATGTTTCCCATGAGGATGTGATGTTATGTTGCAAGTCTTGCCTATGATTTCAGCAAATTTACTTTTTCATCAAGTGTGTGGAGATAGATTAAAATTTTCCATGTTTATGAGATTCTTATATTCATGAAAACCATGTATTTCCTCTTTCTTCAACCATGCCAGGCAAATGTATGATGAAATAAATATCACAGATATTTGAACAATCTTGACACACTACCAAGTGTATAACATAAACAACACTGATATTATAATCAAAATAGGGTGAAGAAATTATATGCAGCAAAGAGAAAATCCATAAATAAGCAGCAGCTTTCTGAGTTTTTTGACATGTAGTCCTCAGAATGGACCCGAACCTTATGAGAAATTTGTAAAAAAAGCTTCTGAATAAATATATTTCTTTCCATCCTGGCAGTTCTTTTAATACATAAGAGTATTTCAATTAAAGCATTTTAAATCCAGTGGCTTGGCTGTGTCCAAATCAGTAACTCTTCACATTACATCCCAAATTTTGAAGCCCCCCGAGAGCATGACAAATTTAGTTGAACACAAATGCTCTCGTTTTAATACCCAAGAAGTAGAGCAACATTCATGATACAAGCCGTAACATAATGAATTTATTCCTCCACTTTGTTAGTTAGTCACAATTATTATTTTCTCATCACCTTTATATTTTCTTTACTTTATGCATTAAGGGTTGTCAGGAGTGCAAATGTTTGTTTTGAAAATATCTTTTGCAAATAAAAATGAATTATAAAATATACTTCTTTTCCTTTTAACTGAACAACCCATTCACAACTAAAGATCTTTTCCATTACTAATACTGTGACTTTAACCGCTTAAAAATAATAAAATATTAATATTTGCAGAAAAATCAGGTCAAAACAGCACTGACCCTAAGTCCAAATAAATAATTACAAAACGGGACCCTTATATAATTTATTTAGGGTGCCTGCTTGCCTATTACAAATTCTGGTCAAGTTCACTGGTTCAACCTGATCTTATATAACGGCTTGAAGTAAACAAATATTGTTTCAAGCGGCCAGAAACAACATTCCTTATGCTGATTTTTGACTTTTTTTTTACATTTTCAAAATGTTTCATTTGAGCTAGACTTCACACCTACCCATACCCAGTATAACTTTATTTAGAGTTTTTTTAATTGCAAGAGAAACGCAAACTTGTGCTAGCTCAAACACAAATGTATGGGTAGGTAAAATACACATTGTCAAAAGTCTACCACAATTTATGTTAAGATCACTGACAAATTTAGATAGACTCTCACAAGAAGTAGGATACTGAGATAAATATTTTACTTTTTAACAATTGTAGGAAACCGCGCACAGAATCCAATATGGACAACGAGCGCATTGCCTTTCGTAAGTCCCGATGTTTATGTACACTTTTAAAAATAACCCTTTTCAGGTTCAAAAGTCTCACGATAAACTATATACACGCACATTTCTTTACGATAAATTCATTACACTTTACAAATGAGTTTTTTGTTTTTGCATTATAATCCTAATATCTTTCACCAAGTCAGCAAGTCCAAGCGTTACGGCGTTACTTGTCGGCGTCGTCCTCGACCGAGCGCGCCACATAAAGCGCAGGGTCGATGACCTTGGGGATGGGCTTTATCTCCGTGCCGAGCTCCTGCTCGATGCGGTGCAGCGCGAAGCGGTCCTCATACGTGATGAGGTTGATGGCGATACCGAGGTGGCCGAAGCGCCCCGAACGACCGATGCGGTGCAGGTACGTCTCGGCCATGCGCGGGAAGTCGAAGTTGATGACGACGTTGACGGCCTGCACGTCGATGCCGCGCGTGAACAGGTCCGAGCACACCAGGTTGCGGCAGAGGCCGGCGCGGAAGTCGTGGAACACGCGGTTGCGGTGCGCCTGCGCCATGCGCGCGTGTATGTAGTAGCAGCAGTATCCCAGCTCTGTGATCTTTTTAGCTAACAGCTCCACTCGTTGAGTGGAATTGCAGAATATGATGGACTGGTTTATTTGCAACTGTAAAAAATCAACATTTTATATGTGAAAAATTATATTAGACTACTACAATATAATATGTGAAAGTTGGCAGTGTGTGCATGTATGTCTGTTTTTCTTTTGATTGAAATTTAGTAGTGTAATGTAGGCTATGGTTTAGCACTTAGAGACAGACATACACAGATTAATATAACAATATTCTACAAAAAGGTAAAATAGATGAAATAAGTATTTAATGAGATTTTGCACACTGCAGAAGTACCAGATGAAAGGGGAGAATCGCACATTACCCTCAATTACAAAGAAAAAGGGACAATTAGACGACTTAAATAACCACAGGTCCCATAAGTCTAAATTCAACCTCTAAATTCAAACTCAATAGGCTTACACAATATTTTGGCTATCTTGTCAATCGTGGCACTAACCAACCACCCAATTTGCAGGGTTTAGGAAAAACAACCATATACATACTGTTAAACAATTCTAAAGAAGCACAATGAATACAAAAAAACAAGAATATGTGGCATTCATCAAATATTCCCAAGGCATTCGTTCGATAGCTTAATCTATAATCACATATAGTCAAGCCTAAAGTAATAAGGAATGAATGGATCTACATAAAAATAATCAAAAACATCTAAATCATATAACAGAAAGAACCTCCTTTTTGGAAATCAGTTAAAAGTAAAGTAAGTTACTATGTTGTGTGGAATAAAATGCTCTATTATTATTATATAGTAACTTTTTTCTTAATCCTCAGACAGTCAAGCCAGTGAAGTCATATTCAAATGTAAATAAAAATGGGAATACTCAATGCCTCATATATAATTAACCTGAGTGAAGAAACCTTATTATATTTTATACTTTGTGTAATTATGAAATAAAAGACTACTGCAACATAGCACATGTTTATACAGAACGCAACCACTTTATTTCCTGTAATTTGATCAGCATAACAAAAGATAATTTGATATTGTGATATTCTTTACTCAAATCAAAACAAGAAACATTCTTTTAAGGGTATATACAATAGTTAACATTTTAGAAAGTGCTAACAATTTATTGTAAAAGTAGAAAAATAAATCTTATTAATCATTCGAGAGAAAAAATTGAAATGCACACAAAAGTTCTGTATATTTGTTGTGGCATGGAAATTAGACAAGCTTTAACTAATTAACAGTATTTTAAACATAACTGTATAAATATAGTTCTACTAGCTGTAAGTCTCACTATGTGTATTTGTCTCTGACTGCATTATACTATGTTCCTTTATCAACTTGTTCTCGTTTTTTTTCTAATTAATCCTAATAATTTCCTTCTCCATTGTCAAAATATACTTTATTCAAATAGACTTTTACAATGACTTTTGAATTGTCAATTTTAATTTTAAATTTAAATAACATGTCAGTCTGTGAGTAATCTACCACTGGCTCGGAAGGCGGTTCTACTGAAAAGAGCCAGCAAGAAACTCAACAGTTGCTCTTTTTAACACCGAGGACCGCATACACGCCGGCGTGTACGATAACAATTGAATTCTCGGAAATTCGCACAGATTTCTTAGAATTTATCCTGGAGAGATTAAATACTATTATATGTAATTTTAATTTATAATATATCAATACAATAATTATGTTTCATTACAATTGTTTGTTACATTTCAGGAGAATGCTCTCTGTGAGGGACCGCCCTACAATAACTTGATATTGTGATTGTGTGTGTGAGATTTATAATAAAACTGCGCAAAACTACACTAATATTATAAAGAGACTGTTTGTTTGAACGCGCTAATCTCAGGAACTACTAATCTGATTTGGAAAATTCTTTTACATTAGATCTCCCATTTATTGAGGAAGGCTATAAGCTTTATATCATCCTAAAAAAAATGTTCAATTCCCATGGGAACTGAAAGTATCTATCCCATGGGATAATTTGTTTTTGTCTAGGGACAAACCCAAAGTGAAGAAAGGGAGAGTCGCTAGTAATAAAATAAAAATAAATAATTAAAAAAAAAAAACTTTAAAACTTAATTTTTTTAAGGCTTATCTCAAATCAATTTAATTTTAATTTTCTGTCAATAATAAAAAACTTTATATACATGATTGTTTCATGTGAACATCTTCCTGCCATATTTATCATTAATATTTTTACTACATTTTTTTAAGACTTAAGTCTCAGGTTTAGGTTGTTACTGCATCTGGTCCAGCAATCTAAGCATACTGTTTTATTGCAGACATTCAGCTCTAAAAACAGATAATTTTTGTTGTAGTGTAGTTTTTGGAAGAAGAGCAATACTTCCTATGAAACAACACATTTGGTACATATAATTACAATACACATACACTAAGAAACAATACAATTAACATAGGAACTATTAAAACATTAAGTATCCTTAGCGCTGCTAGATTTTTGTTAAGTATACACTAAGCTAAAAATAAACATGGATAAGACGAAAATTATGTCAAACATCCATGTTGTAACCACTCCAGTTTTTATCGGTGATTCTATGCTCGAAGTTGTTGACGAGTATGTATACCTAGGGCAAACTGTCCAGCTAGGTAGGTCCAACTTCGAGAAAGAGGTCAATCGACGGATCAGACTCGGATGGGCAGCGTTCGGGAAGCTACGCAATATCCTCTCGTCTCAAATACCGCAGTGTCTCAAGACAAAAGTCTTCGACCAGTGTGTGTTGCCAGTGATGACATACGGCACAGAGACGTGGCCGCTCACGATGGGCCTGATAAGAAAGCTCAAGGTCACACAGAGAGCAATGGAAAGGGCTATGCTCGGGGTTTCCCTGCGAGATCGAATCAGAAATGAGGAGATACGCAGAAGGACCAAGGTCACCGACATAGCCCACAGAATATCCAAGCTCAAGTGGCAGTGGGCGGGGCACATCGCTCGCAGAACGGACGGTCGTTGGGGACGCAAAGTTCTGGAGTGGCGGCCACGTACCGGAAGGCGAAGCGTGGGCAGGCCTCCCACAAGGTGGACCGACGACTTGGTCAAAGTCGCTGGAGCCCACTGGATGCGGATGACACAAGACCGGTTGTCGTGGAAATCTCTGGGGGAGGCCTATGTCCAGCAGTGGACGTGTTTGGGCTGAGACGACGATACACTAAGCAGTAAAAAAAATTTAATCCTGAATAAAAAATATTATAATACACTATACATACCTTTGAAAAAAGTGTATTTAAACAATGTACTTTCTGCCTCTCTTGTACAAATGCATAATATTGTGTGACCCCTTTCAAAGTGAGCTCCTCCATGAGATTGATCTCATATGGTTCTCTTAAATGTTTTTCCATGAACTGTTTTACACTCAGTGGGAATGTTGCTGAGAATAACAATATTTGACGTTCTTTTGGTAGTCTGAAATTAGTAAATATTTTGATGTGATCTTCATATAAGTAAACATGTTTTATTTATACAATGTTTTCCTATTTGTGAGCTTGATGTACATATTTTGCAAATTTAATTAATCAGGAATTTTAAAATTAGCCTTTCTATAGTCTACAAAAACTAACCGTGAAATAACTGTATCCAGCATCCCTTTGAAGTCTTGAGATAGAAGCTTATCTGCCTCATCCAGTACCAGCATTCTACACTGCTCCATCTTTGCTACTTGTTTATCCATGAGATCAATCATACGCCCTGGTGTTGCTATTATTACCTGAACTGTAAGAATTAATTTAATGACTATTGTTACTGTAACAGTTTATATTCTAACAGGGTTTAAACGATAATTTTCTGATAATTATCACAATTATTATCAATAGACATATTTATCTTGATAATTTCATTCTCTGTATTCTAATATAAATTAAGAATACATGTAACATACAATTAAAACACAGAGCAAACAAAATTTTACATAAAATTCATACACATTCTTACCATTCTGATAAATACGCATTATATCATCTCTCAGGTTTGTTCCACCTGTGGTAACCATAACACGTATGTCTGTGTGCTTTGCAAGCTCAATACATATTTGTGATGTTTGTAAAGCTAGCTCTCTGGTAGGTACCACTATTAAAGCTTGAATAGCATCTTTTTTTGGATCAACCTATGAAATAACAATTTTTAGTAAAACAAATCTAATTCAGTATTAGTAAATTTTATTATAGAAATACATATTCAGAACTGTTTTTTCTCACTTATAAACAAGTGAAGGGGAATCCAAAAGTATCATCATTAAAAATATTCTGGCCTTTCATATGCAATCAATGTTTATATATGAAAAATTAATATAACATATTGAATAAATGAAAATTTACATAAAATAGTAATATTTTTAAGACTCAAATTTTCCTTAAATGAAATATAAATATTAATTTAGAAATTAGTGCATAACGGTAATGCTAGTAAGAATATAAAATTATACATACTTGTTCTAAGACTGGAATACAATAGGCGCCTGTTTTGCCAGTACCATTCTTGGCTCTTGCTAGAACATCCTTACCACTAAGTGCAATGGGAATTGAAGCCTCTTGAATAGGGGATGGCTTCTCCCATCCCTTTTCAAAAATTCCCATAAGTATTTCTCTTTTAAGACAAAATTCTTCAAACTCATTTCCTCTTGTGTCAGTCACATCCTATTATATTAAATACAACTAGTTATTAACACTTATAGATATAAAATAAAAAATCGAAGGTATTTGAAAAACTTACACTGGTTTTGATTCGTCTGTCTTTGGGGGGTAGTTTTAATTTTGCTTTCCACCCTATATCGTCCACAGTTTTATCGACATCTCTGCAATTAGGAAAAATGTAAGTTGAAGAGAAAGTATGCAGTTTTAAAACAAAGAAATCATAAATGACACCCTTACCCTTTCTGACTGCTCATGTTTCCGACGTGATTACTGGTGCTAATTCTATTTTCGGTCATCATTTTACCAAATTTTGCCCTCAAGGGGTGACTAAACTTAGAAACTTATGAAGTCTTTATTTAAGTCCAACACTAAACAAATTTCACGATAAGTCACTTTTAGATACATAAGCTATTTCAGGAGTATTCACATTCACCAACTTAGTCCGGAAATATCTGAAATAAAACAACAAATTATTGAATCAATCTTCGATACGACCCACAGAGAAGACATTATGAGACGCGTCAACAAGCAATGTATACCTATCAACATATACACTTGATAAACGGCAAAGATATACGTAAAACAAAATTATAGGTATATAAATAGTAACTAAAGTAACGTTAAAAAAGAAAAGCCTAAGCATATTGGTTCCTAGGAGTACTTATACAAAATTAACAATCGATGAAGAAGATTAGCAGCGATTAAATTACCAAACGAACTACAATTTTTAATATGGCCGCCCTTAAGTGAATTTCATAAAAGCAAATTAAGTAATAGTGTTATACATTCAGAATAAGAATTATAATCTATATATTAAAAATTTAAATAAGTTATTAGCTAGCACAAAAATATTTAAATAAACAAAAATCACCTTGATAAAACTTTAAAAAAGACGACGACACTCGATACTCGACGACGACATCACAAAGTAAGCAAGCAATTGTGTTGCCAAATCAAAACAAATTACAAAACAAATTGTCATAGACATCTAAAAACTTTTATTAATTTCAGAATCAAAATTATTTAAAATACAGTATACGAATATGAGAATAATAAATTTATATTTATAAAAATAGAACGAAACGGAGATTTGATAATATCAAGCAATAACTTATGTAATCTGTCCGATCCGTGATTCGATCGGTCGGTTCGGTTAGTGATTCGGTGTCCTAAATCCTAAAGAGATTTATCAAAATGTTGAAACGTATGAACAAATATTTTTTGGGTCTTATTTCTTCCATCAGTCGCTGCCATCGTCGAATTATTGAGAAGTTAAAATATTTAATTATAATACTTATTAGTTATTACAATAATTTAAAATCGCTGAATATCTCAAAAAAATACAACAACCATTATATTCTCTATTTTGTAAGATCTCAAATAAAAAATCGTCTAAATTGAGATAATTTAAGAAAATGCTATCATTGAAAAATCCTGAACTTTGTGAATTCTGAAATATTGTCTCAATAACATATTTTTACCATTTGTACTAAAGTGTTGACACATAAGAATAGTTTTCATTAGGTTCTTTTTTCTCTTCAAGAGAATCTAATATATAGGTAGCCTATAGAAAGTGAGTAAATTATATAATTTTTATATAATTCACTTTAATTTAAAACATACACATTTCATCCTTGCCGCGAGATGTACATATGTATGTATGTTTTCGACTGCATAATATGTACTATATTCCTTCGTCAACTTTTTTCATCTCTTTAGTTAGCTTTTATGTAGTCGGATTTTTTATTTTTATAATATATTTTTTATTGAAGTTATACTTCTTTTGGGACGTTTGGACAAAATTATGAGGGTAAGATTTTTACGATGCACACAGCCAAAAAGCGACATGATGAAGATACCTGAAAGCGACATTATATGAATTAAGCTGATAATTATTTGTTGCCATGGTAACCGTTGTTGCTGTCGGACAAATGATATATAATACAATATTCTTTCCTTAAATGATATTCTATAAATATATGATTGTAATATGCGTTATTAAATTATTTTTATTAATTTATGGTTCCTTTTACAAACAGAGTTGTGACCTACGGGATGAAATCTTTAGCTATTTTTGTTCTGTTACGCCAAAGAAATATAACTTCTTACGTGCGTACATAAGTACACACACATACATTTTTTACAGCATTTTAGTTTTTGCCAATTAGACATTTGAAGTAATATTTATGTTTGTTCGCGGATTTATTCGTCGTTTACGAACCGATTTTGATAATTCTTTTTTTGTTTGAAAGGAGATATCCCTAGAGTGGTACCATGATAAGGAAACCAGGATCTGATGATGGGATCCCAGAGAAATCGAGGGGAACTTTTGAAAATTGTAGCGGCGACTAGTGCGTTTGTTAACATTTTCATTAGGTATTTTAAAGCACTACTATTTAATGAAGGTCTGGAGTCGATCTGATGATGGACCCGAAAGACAGTCGGGAGAACTCCTCAACGATTTACAGCAATAACCTTGTGTTTGGGCTTGATTAATTTGTATTGATGATACGTCTACACTAAGAATGGAAAAATAAATACTTAAAAAAAAAAACGACTTCCAGGCATTGAAAAGTAAAAAATAACTAAACGGGGGTTTTCATTTAGAATAGATACTTAATCAGATTTTTTCGAAGTCGGTGCCAGCCAATACAAATTAAAGCACGTTTTCGTTGCGCAGTCGGATAACAAAGATAGATTTAACCATAAAATCAATATTTTGATAATATAATTGTAAGCCAGGGCTACATGCCTGTGCCGAATTGTCTATGGTTACATAATTTATGTACCTACTTGTGACTACATATTGCTTAGATTTTTATTTCAGAGGACACCTCTTTGGAATTTATACTCTTTAATAATACTTTAATTTAATTGACTGTATCCTGTACCAGAGTGAAGTTAGCGTAAAAATATTTTATTTTGTATTCTGCTATATGCTAATAAATTGCTCTTAAAATGCTCCACCGAAATCTGCAATTGCTCCAGGTCTAAAGTGATTAGTTAATTAATAATTATTTTTTTAAAAAATTGCCCACTCAAACATTAAATTTACTATAAAACGAGTAGTAATCACTTTTTATTAAAGTTTTTTCGCTTAATAAATTGCTCTTAAAATGCTCCACCGAAATCTGCAATTGCTCCAGGTCTAAAGTGATTAGTTAATTAATTTTTTTTTTTGTTTAAATTGCCCACTCAAAAATTAAATTTACTATAAAACGAGAAGTAATCACTTTATATTAAAGTTTTTTCGCCTAATAAATTGCTCTTAAAATGCTCTAAATAGCAGTATTTCAAATAAGTAATTCTAAACTAAATCAATTAAAAAACTAATCAATTTAGATGTGGAGCAATTCCAGATTGCGGTGGAGCATTTCAAGAGCAATTTATAAAGCAAAAAAACTTTACTAAAAAGTGATTACTTCTCGTTTTATAGTAAATTTAATTTTTGAGTGGGCAATTTAAAAAAATTATAATAATTAATTAACTAATCTCTTTAGACCTGGAGCAATTGCAGATTTCGGTGGAGCATTTTAAGAGCAATTTATTAAGCGAAAAAACTTTAATAAAAAGTGATTACTTCTCGTTTTATAGTAAATTTAATTTTTGAGTGGGCAATTTTTAAAAAAAATAATTATTAATTAACTAATCACTTTAGACCTGGAGCAATTGCAGATTTCGGTGGAGCATTTTAAGAGCAATTTATTAGCATATAGCAGAATACAAAATAAAATATTTTTACGCTAACTTCACTCTGGTGTATCCTGTAAACTTGTTCCTGGTCTGTGCTGTGCATTTTGAATGGTGATTACCATGGATGACAAATAAAACTTACTTACTTATTGATTACTTGCAGCGTTGCCAGAAGGTTACATTTCTTACATTTTTCGTAACTTTTGACCCCCTCGCGTAACATGTAAGTAATTTTTATATTTAACCCTTAAGCACTGTTATAGGTCTGATAGACTCCCACACCAAAAAGAAACACTTGCTGTTTCGCTCTATTTCGCCGAACCGTCTCGTGTGTTTTAGTACCTTCAAGTTAGTTAGTGAGCCACAAGCTGTGAAGAGAAGAGGTCACTTCGTTCGCTTTTGAGGTCAATAGCAAAGTTTAAAAATTTTTTGGAGGTCTGACAGACCTATAACAGTAGATACGGGAGTTTTTTGAGCAACATACATTTTGTTTTTAGGATAGGTTCTCAACAACCTAGCACTTCACGCTCACTATGATCTTGTGCATTAAAGGTGTCAGATCCTGCGACACCTTCAATGTTAGAAGAATGACTTTTAAGCGAGGAAGTCTGCGATTTTAGTGATAATTCGGAGGCTGTCTTAAACTTTTTATGGATGTCACAGGTTCGCGTTTCGATCCCGAATTTACCAGAAATAAATTTATTTTATCAGTAATAAATTCATTTTACAATAGTAGAGTAAAGGAGGTGTTAATGCTATTGATGAGATACTCGTAAGTTGCAAGATGACTTGCAAAAGAAGATCGTGACGTTGGCTCTTTACTATTTTCTATCGTATTCTGGATATAGCCTCTACCAATGGATACGTTTATTCAGGACAAATATACAAAGGATCAAAATTCATATAACATGTTGGAAAAGAGTTAGTCTTAAAGTATTTGGAAAGCATATTGACTAATCCTTACATCATTGAAAATGCCAAGATGACTACTATTGAACAAGCCTTGACAGATCCAAAACGTAAATGTAGAAAGTGAAAAGCTAACCAAAAGAAAATACTGCAGTTTTTGTGATTAAAAAAAAAAACAAAATATGTATGCCAATTTTGCAAAAATCCCAATTGTTTGTCTTGCTCTAACCAGCATGTGTAAATTACATTCCTAAAAATTAACCAAACTTTAAGCAATCATATATTTTTTGTGATCTCAAAAATTAAACAATTGAGACTTAATTACAAAGATTAATTATGAAAGAGTATAATTTTGTTGATTTAAGAAAGATTTTTTAGTTGTTTTTATGTTTTAATTTTTTTATAACAAAATGAGTGCCATAAAATAATGTTCACATAATAAGTTGCTAAAAACTATTAATTGGTGTTTGAATGTTATATAATTTATGTTAAAATGTTGCTATGCAACAGGTAATATGTTTAATAAATTGTTGATTACGAAATTGACAGGTTCTTTTAAAAAAATCACCCGTTTTAGGTATGGGAGTCTGGGAGACCTATAACAGTAGTAATGGTATAAAAATATATAACAGTGCTTAAGGGTTAAGGCAATTTTCGTAATTTTTGAGAACGAGATTTGTAATACTAGATTTTTATTGTAAACAGTTAACAAATGCATTCAAATTGAACGCATCTGGAACTGGCGTGTTTAAAAAGTTACTATTTCATTCCATATCATACTCAGAGGTGGCTCTGAATGCTTTTTTTTTTTAGAAGTTGGTTAAAAAGTACCATTACGTAACTTTTACTTTAAAAATGTAACTTTTCATGGATGGCAACGAATTATCAAAATCGGTTAATAAACGACGAAAAAATCAGCGAACAAATATATAAAAAAATATATATATATCGAACGCAGAACTTTTGACCAAACCTCTCTGGCAACACTGATTACTTGTCATCCATGGTGATTACCTGTGTTGACAACTGACATTTGTAATTAATAAATTTTCAGTTTATTATTTTAATTAAAAACAATAAGTTTGGCTTATTTACCGCAAAATGTTCAATAGTTTTTAAAGCTTTTCTTGGAGTTATATTTATGAAGAAGTTCAAAATATGATATATGGAAACTAACAAATAAGTACAATAATAAAGAAATGTAAGTTTGAAAAACACGATGAACATGAGTATTTAAATCACACATTGTATCAGTTTTTTATTTATTATTTTATATTTCCCTAGGGCTACTTATTGGAAATCTCAAGAACGTAAATTTTGTGAATTTTGCAAATGCTGGTTTGCTGATAACAAAGTCGTAAGTTTAATTTAAAACTCTTCTATTATATTATTATTATTTATTATATATTATTATACCTAGTCTAACTATTTATATTGCAGTCAATTTCCTTTCATGAAAATGGCAAACGTCATAAAGAAAATGTTAAAAAACATATATCACAACTCAGTAAGCGAAGTGCAAAAGAATTTAAGCATAAGGAAAAGATGGATGATGAAATCAAGAAAATGGAGGCTGCTGGAATGAGTGCTTATTTGAAAGATGTTCAAAATAATGCTGACCTCACTTCACAAGTAATTTTAATAGCAAAATATTAATTATTTAATTGATACATTTTTGACTTAGTATTTACTACATTGTGTGTATGTTTTGTTGTTTAACTAATTACTATGTGTGGCTTTCTGTGTGTAGACATGTATTTCTATTGAGTGTATAATCACTTAAATTAATCCTAAAAATGAGGGCAAGTCTAATAAGCCCAAAGTATTGAAATTGTGAAACTTACAGTTTGTCAAATAAGTATTGATTTGGTTTCTATTACATGTGAAACACTTTTAACACAAAAAAAATACAACTATGCAAAGTCCCTTAGCAATAACAATTTTATATTAATTTGTATTGATTAGATTACATAACTGAATTTTATTATAGAGCATTAATGAAATGTTAGAACAAGATGGCAAGAGTTGCAAAGATATTGTTATAGCTAGCAGTATAAGTGTTAAGGATATAGTAGCCTGGAAAGAAGCAAAAAATGATGATGGAAGTTCCTACTTTTGGAATATTCAAACTAATGGTGGGTATAATGTTTATTTTGTTATTAAAAAAATACGCTAACTTTTATATGTATTGCAAGACCTTATATAAAATAAATTTATTCATAGTTCACTCTAAAGAATTATTATTGAAATTTTCAGAGACAACATGGGATCCCCCAGATAATTATGTTTCATTAGCGGAACAAGAAAAGAAGAAAATTGATGAAAAAGAAGAGCAGAAAAAGGAAAAAAAACTAAAGTAATGATTCCTTGTTGTACTTCCTTAATTATAAATATATCTTTAGTACTCATTAATGGAAATCCTCAAAAGTGGTTTTGTTATATTATTATTTTTAGGAAACAAAAACAAAAAGAGGCCAAAATGGAGGCAAAGGCTCATTTAGCAAGAGAAAGCATGAGAGAGTTAGCTGTAGATAAAATCAAGTCACCACCAAAAATTAATGTGCCTTTTGGACCTGCACCTTGTAGTAAACCATATGGATCTTGGAAGCCAGTTGAAAAAGAGTAAGTTTTGTGTAGTACATATTTATATATTGGAAAGAATTCCCTTATCGCATGTTATATGCTGCACCCTTGGTGAATGAGAGCTAGACAGAAAAAAATGTTATGTTTCAACCATCACAACACTATTATTTACTAAGAGCACCCCATGTAATGACATCATAAGTACCAGGTGATTACAAGTATTAAATTTGTGTTCACTATCTGCAGGATTTTCTTGATAAGCTTCAACATGAACAATATAATGTTGCTTGATGTTTATGATATCCTAGTACTTGTTACATTTTTTATGACCTCATTTATGAGCCAAGGACTGACACCAAAAGGTATTTCATTTCTACTGGACCTCTCGCGATACCTTTTGACTTTTTTATTTATAGTCTTTTGAGCTGACACAACATAACACAAATTGTAATATTTATATTTTATATCTTATATAAACAATATACATATATAACTTTTCTTTTGTATCTAACATAAATGTAATATATGATACAAAAATATTTTTTATAAATATAGTTAAAAATGGTTTGATCATAAACTATTTTAGTACTTTTTTGGTCAGCTTGTTGTATGAGTGATCTTCCACTCTTGTCTCTGCCTAGCGCTTCCATGTTGTTCCCGCCGTTGCTCTTATGTCATCTTCCCATCTATTCTTATTTTTCCTCTTTTTTTGCAGTTCCAATCCACCATTCTACTGTCTTTAGTCCATTTTTCTACTTCTTCCCTGATAAGATGCCCTATCCAATGCCATTTTTATTAGTGATGAAACGATTAATAATAATCGTCGATTATCATTGCGATTATCTATACATATAATAAAATTCTAACTGAATCGAATCTGTACTGTGTACATTAAATAAATTTTTAGAAAATCTTATTGAAATAGTCATTATTATCGATACAGAGGCCGAATCTATAGTTTTCAGAATTTTTGTCTGTCTGTCTGTGACCGCATCACGGAAAAACCACTAGATAGATAGATTTTGATGAAATTTGATATGATGATAACTGGTTATCCGCATCAACATATACTATACTATTTACTGCGGGAAAATATCTCATCTCAGTGAAATCTATATTAAACGTTAAAACGCAAGTAGGGACGAACTCAAGCGGAGGGAGGGTAAGTCGCTAGTGACTTATAAGTTATATTTTCAAACAAAACAACATACTTTAAATGCACATAATGTAAATCTTTTGTTCATGTGTATATGTTCAGTATTGGAAAGAAGCAACACAATACGCCCTTCTAAAAGAAATATCAAAAAAAGTATCTTTCAATCAAACCATCGTCCGTAGCATCGGAGAGGTTATTTTACACTGCTGGATTGTTTCAAATTTCAAACTGAATAAAAAACAGATTGACGCTCGACAAGCTAAAAATGTTGTGTTTTCTGAACGAAAATTTAAAATTCCTTAATTTGATTATTAATTCCTTAGCAAATAATTTTTAATTTAGTTTACAGTATGTTTAATTAAGTAATAGAATTAATCGTAATCGAAATCGTAATCGTTTCATCGCTCATTTTTATTGGTTCACGCTTCTAAATTCTGCTGATTTTTGTTTTTTGCTTATTGTATTGACTGTTACTTTGTCTTTTTGTATAATACACGAGAAAACCCCAATTTAAAATAAACTTTACTCAAAGCTTAAAATTCCATAGAAAATTAGTAATTTAGTTTTATTCCAAAAAAAAAGGTAGGTAGGTAAATAAACAACTGTGACAATTTCATAATTTTATTTACTAAATTTAATTTTATTTACTAATAAATGTTGTTTAAATTTAGACTCCATTTTAAAATCACAAAAATTTTACAATATAGATATTTTTAATATTTTCAGACCAGAAAAGGTAATTGATTTACAATTGCCAAAATGTGATAAAGAAGTAATACCTCCGCCAGTTATTGTAGAACCAGAGATTATACAGTTTAAGGAGCGGCGTGTTGAGTCACTAGGTGAAGGCCCCGTTGAGTTCAAAAAGCGAAAACTCAATCTTTCAAAACGAAATATACGACAAAAAGTAGATGATGATTAATAAAAAAGTTTATTATATTCATTTATTACTTATTTTATTGGTTACTTCATTCATTTTATTCGATTTCCTAAAGAATATTTTTGAAAAAAATCAATATTAATCTATAAAAATTTAATGAAAAAAGCGCCTTGCATAAATTGAAAACATTAAGTGCAGGTAATATGTACAAATGACAATACCATATTAGTGCTAATGTATGCCTTAATAGACGATAGATGACGTTTATCTATACAGATAAATAAAATTGGAGTGTCTGTTTGTAATATTAAAATAAGCGCTTTTTACTAAATGCATATGGATGTATACACGGTACATATACCAAAACAACATTTTTTTTTCAACAACACTTTTTTTACAATTTTTGTCTGTCTGTCTGTCTGTTTGTTCCGGCTAATCTCTGAAACGGCTGGACCGATTTTGACGGGATTTTCACTTTCAGATAGCTGATGTTATAGCAAGTAACTTAGGCTACTTTTATTTTTATAAAAGAATCAGGGTTCCTCGAAAAAAAATTAAAACCCATAAAATCGTGAACAAAATCCGCGTACGGCGTACGCACCCGAGTAAAACGAGGGTAAATCGCTATACAATTTAAATTAAATGAATATTTTAGGAGTAGCAAGCTATTTATGAATACCTAAACGTAGCTAACCGTGAAAACGTACCTAGGGAAGAACGCGAGCGAAGCGAGCGTTAGTCGCTAGTATATAATATAATTTAAACCCTACAATAAAATATTATAATTAATTTGAATATTATAAATGCGAAGGTTTGGATGGATGTTTGTTACTCAATCATACCAGAACGGCTGAACGGATCTGGATGAAAAGCACAGGGATAGATTATAGTCTGGAATAGCAAATTGATTATTTTTAACCCGAAAAAACGTACGATTTCCGTGGAATAAATTTGTTTTTGTTTTACACAAAGCAAGTGATCGAGTATCTCAATATTCAATATTAACGGTTAAAATGTACTTAGGGACGAACCCGCGCGAAGTGAGGTGAGTCCTTAGTCCTACGCTCCTAGCTAGTGTCAAAATAAAATTGGTAGTTAGCTGAAGTTGTGTTTCTCTTCATTATTTATGAAATTCAGCATTCATACTCGACTATGTTCCGGTTGCGGCACTCCGGCTTCTTTATCTTCGTAAAAACCCTTATTGAAGTTGGGATAGCCGACTAAAACAATTCAATTAATTTAATTCTTCCTTTAATATTTATTCCTTGTTAATCTAGTAAGTTCTTCGTACAAGTCATTAAATAGACCAGAAGCCATAGCAGCGAGGGCAATATATCGCGCTAACAATTTTGTATATCCGGTTATATATAATATTTAACTATATTGTAAACAATTAATATTTTCTATAAATCCGATAAAATACAATTGCTGTGTGCATATAAAATACAATTGCTGTGGGCATATAAAATAAAATGCTGTGTGCAAATAAGATAAAAAGCGGTGTGCATATAGAATAAAATACTGTGTGCATATAAAGCTATGTAAATAAGAAAATTTAACCATAAGTTGTGCAAATAAGACAAAATTATATGTAAAATAATTTCATATGAGAGTAAAACATTCTTTTGGCTAATTGGTTAAATTTGTAAAATTTTTGTTTTGATTGTAGATGTAATAATATGTTCTTGTTAAACTAAATATATAGTCTGTTTGGAATATTTTTATTTTGGATTTTGAATAATGTGCCCTTGTTAAACTGAAATAAATATGTTTTCCTTTCCAAATATTTTTATTTTCCCCTGCAACTGGCTAAAATGTACATTACTGTTGTTATTTTTTTTCCTCTCAGGTTTCAACATTTAGTGAGCACCGAACTACTACAGCGCCGAACAACTACAGTGAGCGCCGTGAGACACGGCCAGCACAGGATGGCCGAGTGTTACAACCTTCAGTCAAGAAGTAGTTTACCGATGAGATAATAGGTGTCGCTACATGTCGCCATTACATTTTCTTTAAATACTAATTTAATCATTTTATTGGAATAATAATTAGTTGGCAATTATCACTTTATTTTTAATTCAATTGTATATTATGTTGTGAACCTATATCATATTTAATTAACATTTATAGAAAAATAGTAAATGATTTGTTTTCTAATAGAACTTGGGATATTACCATAGGTCGTCACAGGCTAGCAACAAAAGATTCATAGTCCAAGTTTTTGTTTTTGTTTTAAGGCCGCAAATATTATGGTACAAGATATTCAAGGTGACATGGTTTTTTGTACTATCGATGCAGCGGCTGGTTTGGGTTACGAAAGGACTGACGCCATCCGGCATCTAAGTTGCCGGACGATTTTCGAAAATTAATACATGTCTTGATCCTTGTATATATAAACATAGGAATCAATTAATATTTATTGGTTTGTATGTGGCTTTTGTCGCTTTTGATGAGATCCTATTGAGAGTTTTTAAATAGGGTTGATCGGCCATGCGTCCTCTGAAAGACATTTGTCGTAATCGTAATAGACTATCGTAACTCCGAATTCTTTCACAGTTCAGGTATCCGTACAGGGCCAGATTTAGGGGAGGGCAGCCGGGGCTGCAGCCCCGGGGCCTCCACAAGAGAGGGCCCACAAAAAAGATTTAAAGAAAACCTAAATTCTGACTGGTCGACACCTTTGTGGTTTTTATTTTTAACAAATATGATTGATTATATATAATTGTTCTTAAATATTAAAAACAATTTATCCATATTCGTTCACCGCAGTTCATTACAGTCGGGTAAAAAGAAGTTACATAGCGGTTATAATTAATTAATTATCATGCGTTTTTTGGTTTCGCGTGAGTTTTATAATTTTTAGGTCTGCAATATTATCATCAAATGTCAATGTTTTATAGGTAAATTCACGTTTGTTAATTCAAATTTGAAAGAAATTTTCTTTAATCCTTTTCTATTTTTGTTTTTCGTATTTTTGAGTGCATGCCCATAACTATATCTACTCCATAGGTTTAGGTAGTTAACTAAAGGTAAACAAAGAGCTCATGGGGACCTTTTATCATAAAAAAATTAACACATATTGTCAACTAGCGACTTACCCTCGCTTCGGTCGGATGCGTAGGGACGCATCCGACCTAAGGAGGTACGTGGATTTTATTCACAATTTCATATTCGTGTTTTAATTTTTTGAGCGGAACCCAGATTTTTTTCTAAAATAAATGAAACCTAAGTTACTCCTTATAACATTAGCTATCTTCCAGTGAAAGTTCCATCAAAATCAATTCAGCCGTTTCAGAGATTAGCCGGAACAAACAGACAAAAATTTTAAAAATTTAAACCGTATATGCATTACATGTGCATTTAATAAAAAACTGTTTTTTTTTGACATCACAAACAGACATATATCTTATATATTTAAACGAGCAATTCTTGTATATTTATATCTTTATTTATTTATACCAGCGATTTCGAAAACGGCTCTAACGATTTCGCAGAAATTTAGTATGTGGAGGCTTTCGGGGGCGAAAAATTGATCTAGATTAGTCTCATGTCTGGGAAAACGCGTGTTTTCGAGTTTTCATGCGGTTTTCTTTTGCATTATTCTACGCAGAATATAGTCTATAATTTCTTATGCTCGGATATAGGCATCGTGGTCAAGCGGTCAACGCGCAAGTTAGACTGCACATATGCCCGGGATCGAGTCCCGGTCGGAATACAAAGTTTTTACTTTTGTGTTTTTTTTTGTATTTATCCAAGTTTTTAGTTTTTTTTTTATCTAAAAAATTACGATATAACAAAAAAGAACTCCGAGCGAAGCTCGGTCCTCCAGGTACTAAATTTTATTTATATAATTGTAGGTATAGATAAAATAACTGCGTTCTTTATTAATTCACCCACAATCAACCACAATCAAAACTAACTAAAATTGATTTAGACTTATACAAATTCATATACAATATAACATTTAAATTGATGATGTATGTTACGGACGAGTCTACGCGACTGCAGAATCTAGCTTAAGTGTGTGTAAAATACAATAAGAATTTGGACTCACAGGAGCATATCTAAAAAAATAAAAGCATAGTAGCTTATCTAATAAGATTGATAATTAGAAATAAAAAAAACGAGATTTTATTCATTGTGTACCATTCGTCGGATAGCTATAGAAGAGGCAACTAGCAAGAAAAGCTAAGGAAGAATCAACGAACGAGAGTTTCATTTTGAAACCCTTAAATGCAGTCCACCCTATTTAAATTTAAAAGTTTCCATATGGCATATGACGTTAAAACAGGTGAATAAGGTTTATTTATATGCTGTTGCTGATATTATATAATATAGATGTTTGCTTTTTTACCCGACTGCGGCGAAACAGGGTTATGTGTTTAACCTGTATGTGTGTCTGATTCTATGTTCGTTCGTAATCATAAAATGGCTTAACCGATTTTGAGGAATCATACGTAATTAGATTCGTATTGATAATTCTAGTCTCATAGGCTATATAGATATTATTAAAAGTCAAAATGGCGGATCCTAGGTGCCAATTTGTGTATATTGAAAAAAAATCGTCCGAATAAATCGAGTGGGGTATCGAAATACAAGTTATTAAGAGGCAATTGCAGAAATATATATAATTTATATGTTCAAAAGTAATTTAGGATAAGAAATTGTTAAATAAAACTAAAAAGTCTAATTCTCCTAAAAAGAAGAGAACAAATTGACGAAGGAACATAGTATTATGCAGTCGGAGACATACATATACTATGTATGTACCTACATGTTTTAGAATAGCTGCATGTTTGTATGTCTCCGACTACAAAATAATAATAACATTATGTTCCTTCGTCAACTTGTTCTCTTCTTTTTAGGTCGCTTTTTAGGTAGTTGGTTTTTTATTTTTGTAGAAAAAAATTTCTGGAGTGGTTGTGTGTATGTCCTTAGTGTATACATAAGCTATGTATACTCTAAGGTATTGTCCATCAAAAATCTCTGTAGTTTTAGTAAAACAGTACTTAACCACATCTCAAAATTATTTGTATCTATTCCAATATAAAAAAATAGCTCTCCGGCTTCATCTAATCAATTAATGGAACTAAAACATAGTTTTAAATTATTTATTGATCAACTCCTATCCCAGTATAATATTAATTTATTAAAATAATGTATATTCTTTTACTTAAAAAGTAACTTTATCATAGATTATTTATGCTTACATTAAGTCTATAATTTATATGGTCATTTTATTTATATGGGTAATTTAAGACTTCAGCTATGCATAATAAAAAAGCATTAACGTTCAGCGAAATCATCAACTAGTTTTCGTAGAAAAAAGCTCACAAGGTTCCATTCATTAACGCTGTAATTTAATCTATACTATAATAAAACTGTAGAGATCGAATATCTGTACATAGAAAAAAAATGCTTAAAACCGAGTCAGGGGGGTGTAAGAAGAGCAATAGAACAAATCCTGATTTTTTTCAATTTTTTTGTTTCTCTGTCTGTTTGTCTGTTTGTACGGGCTAATCTCCGAAGCTGCTGGACCGATTTAAATGAAATTTTGCATGTTGGTACCTTATATCCCCGGTTAACATTTAGGATACTTTTCATCCCGTAAAATAAAAGAGTTCCCGTGGGATAGTTAAAAAACTGTAGTAGCTTATACAGCTTAGTACACAAAAACTAACGATTGGATTTTAATGAAACTTTTCAATAATATAGTTCATACAAAATGTACGGTACGGTAAATCGGCTTGGGAAGTAAGCCCGTTATACATACCAGAGGTGTCTTTGAGGATGAAGGTACTCTATGGATAGATAATACGTAGATTATGTTTCAATGTGTCAGTTCTCAAACTCTTAGGACTTAGTGTGTTATAATGATTACTGTCATCCATGATGATTACCTACAGTACATAATGTGAACCCTACCATTAAAAGTTTGAATACTAATGTGGTGTGTTAATTGTCCTCAACAGAACTACGTGTGTCGATAATCATTATCACATTAGGATAGATTAAAATAGGTAACTTAACCATATAAAAATTGATTATACATGACAGAAAGCCGAGGCCTTCTACTACAGATTACGTACATGTACCTACGTAGACATTAAAATAAATTGGATCTTCATTCTAAATATTGTCACATTTAAGTGATTTATTCTAACTTGGCTAAGGCTTCAGTGATTTTTTTGAATCAACAATAATAACGCTATCTTTGAATAGGTGTTTTTTAAATAAAACTATCTTTTCGGATTACTTCGCGGATTTATTTTGATTTTTGATTTAAAAAAAAATGTGTTATAATTAAATACAGTAATATTATTTGCTGTTATTATTACAAAATATATTACAATTGTTTTAAACTTTATTAGGTATTAATAATATTATTAAGTGCTGCTATTACTATAATATGTATAACAAAGAAAATTAAAAATATAAAATATTTGATAATTAATTATTAAAGCAATATTTTATAATTGTTTTATATGTTATTTAAAAAAATATTATTGTTTTTTAATTTAAAAATTAAATTATTAATTTAGATTGCTATTATTTAAAGGTTAAATATTAAGCAACACTAATGCTGTTTTTACAGATAATAAATATACTTAGATTAATCTGAATTACTGTTATTGCGATCCACACAGAGTACAGACATACAGTATGAATTAACTACATCTAATAGTCTGTTATGTTTGTTTTTATTGTTAGATTTTATTATGTTTATTACAGGATCCCACGATCCCAGCCATCTTCCCTATTGAAGTTTGGAAGTCGGTCTTTTTAAAGTTTTTATTTTTATTGTGAACGTAGTAGGAACAAAGTTGGTTTGATGCCAATTTTATATGACGACTAAAACTAAAGAACTCTTTTATTAGAAGCTAACACTAAAAATCAGGCTCTAATGAAACCCAATAAGACCAAACTCAAAGAATTTACTTATAGAATCCGTTGAAGAGGTCCGCCTTGGATGCTTGCTTGCACCTGGCTTCACCATCCGATCAGCTTGATGATACTAAATCACTAGGTACTATCATCGGAAATACAGACACCTGCAAAGTTTCAAGTCGATATGACAGTTAGATGTCTTGGGTGGAAGCTTCAATTAAAGGGTCTTCAATTTTAATCAGTTTTATTTTTTTAAACTCACAAACAGCACGTGGGTTTAGACAAGTTTTATATTAAAAAGGTAAATTAAGTATTAGCAACAGAGTATACCTATAGACTAAAACTACAGTCTAGTCTAGAGAACATGTTTTTAAAGTTAACAACAGATTATCAAAGGCAATATTATTATAATACTAACAAGATGTAGTGGAGTAAAAAACACTAATTAGATCTGTTTAAATACGTGAAATACGTACATAGTTTTTTTTTGTCAGGTTTTCTTTAAAACGGTATACTCTATGTCAAAGAAAATTTTATGAAACAACCTCGGCATCGACCTACAGTCAGTCGAGTACAATTTAAAGTAACAAAATCGGATCAGCCTTCTGCGAGAATACTCCTCCTTTTTGGATGTCGGTTAAATACTCTACTTATTCAGTTTTACTCATAGATTTTCTATTAGCGAGAATGGTTGCAGAAAGTTAATGAGGCAGCAGCATAAAAGAAAACAAAAAGGATAGATTAAACTTATAAAATGACGCAGATATTAATAGAAAATATTTATTATTTTAAAAGCACTTATGGAAAAAAGGGTGTCATGTAATATTTTCAGATGAAAAGTTTTATTTGGACGTTGAGGTAAAGACAGACAAAGCATCGAATTGCACCCATGTCTCATTTATATTATAAGGTTTCCTTACTTTTTAACGATATTCTTATTAGCCTTATACATTTCGTCAAGTCAATTTTCATCAACCAATTTTAATATTTTATGAAGATAAATGAAAGCATTAAGTTTACGTAGATTATTTATACTTTCGAAATTTAGCCGGTAATTTAAAAAAGAAACCTACTCATACCAATGTAATTACCCGACCTTATAGGTTTTCACCCTTATAAAATTAACGGTACGGCGCGGCGTAACGGCGCGTCTTTCCTAAAAGCACTTAATAGCTATCTACATCCCACCCTTTCATGTACATATTTATTATGTTACTAGCAGAACCCGCGTCTACGCCCACGTTCTTTACGTATTTATCATATTGTGGGGAGGAGGTAGAAAGGTGAAAAATACCTACTTTACGACCTATAATCTCATATCTACCAAATATAAAAAATAAATCATTAAAATCGGTCGAGCCGTTTCGGAGGAGTGCGACCATAAACACCGTGACATGAGATATTTTTATATAGGTACTAGATGTTAAATATATTATATATTAATAGACCAAACATCGATAAATATTATTTTAACATTGTTAAAAAATAAAACATCAGTATAAATATATAAATATTATAAATGTGAAAGTTTGTGAGTATGGATGTTTGTTACTCTTTTACGCCAGGACCGCTGAACGGATCTGGTTTAAATTTGCCACAGAGATAGATTATAGTCTGGAATAAAATATAGCGGAAAAATGTACGGTTCCCGTGGGATAGGTTTGTCTTTGTAGTAATATATAAACATGTTTAAAATTTATTATATTAGTATTCTAAAAACGTACTTTATTTACTAACAAGTCAATTTCGAAAATTAATGTATGAGAGGATTTACTTAAATAAAGAATACAATCAATATTTTATTTCATTTTATCCTTAGCAGAATGAATATCTCAATCGTTCACGTACCAATTGAGTATTGTTACGAAGACAAGGTTTAATATGGAAATGACATAGTACTCTTAACGCTTAATGCGACATTGTGAATAACATTTATATCCGGTATCATTGAACGTCGAAGACGTTGCGGCGGCGATTAGTTTTTCCAATCACGGACCAAACATTGTTCTTCGATCATCTATATAAGAATTGGGAATAGGAGCTAGCTGCATTACAGTCACAGCCGTTGACAACATTCCCGTCTAGTGTTTCTAGACCTGACTTTGTTGGTTCACCATTGTAGATTTATCACGTCATCATGTTTAAACTGGTAAGCATTCCGTTATATATTTTCTTCTACATAAGTATTTATGTTATGAAAATACGTAATTTTTAAATCATATTAACGTCAGTCAGTGTGCTTTGATTTGTATTGGCTGGCACCGACTTCGAAAAAATCTGATTAAGTATCTATTCTAAATGAAAACCCCCGTTTAGTTATTTTTTACTTTTCAGTGCCTGGAAGTCGGTTTTTTTTTTAAGTTTTATTTTTCCATTTTTAGTGTAGACGTACCACCAATACAAATTAATCAAGCCTAAACACCAGGTAATTGCTGTAAATCGTTGAGGAGTTCCCTCGACTATCTTTCGGGTCCATCATCAGATCGACTCCAGACTTTCATTAAATAGTAGTGCTTTAAAATACCTAATGAAAATGTTATCAAACGCACTAGTCGCCGCTACAATTTTCGAAAGTTTCCCTCGATTTCTCTGGGATCCCATCATCAGATCCTGGTTTCCTTATCATGGGACTACTCTTGGGATATCTCCTTTCCAACAAATAAAGAATTATCAAAATCGGTTCATAAACGACGAAAAAAACCGCGAACAAACATAAAAAAAAATATATATACGGTCGAATTGAGAACCTCCTCCTTTTTTCGGAAGTCGGTTAAAAAATAATCAACTATGACCATGAAGTAGCTGTCCGTATATTATACAATTTAAAGATTTTTTCGAAGGAATTTGTATATTTTTCTATCTTAATATTACTTTTATCTGTTATTAATTTAAAATTATTTAGTGAAGCTATACTGAGTCCTTTATTACGGCACTTAATTGCTAATGTAGTATTTATTACATTTTTTTTACCGTTTAATAGATTGGGAAAAATACATTGAATCAGTCAGAGACAGATACACAGACATACAAGTGATCTTATAAGGATTCCAGTTTTAGTAGAATAATACATCTTTAATTTCAAAACTCCAACATTTTTGTAGATTCAAAATATTTTATTTATATTTACAATCTCTATTACGAGTATTTAACATTGTTCAACTTCAAAAATAAAACTATTTTGTTACAGATGTTTCTTTTAGTCGCTGCGATGCTGCTCGTAGCCTCAACTTTCGCGAAACCCCAGGTTCTAGTCGACTACGGCTACTATGCTCCGGCCTACATCGCTTCTTACGGCACTCCCTTAGCGTATACCTACCCCTACGCCTACGCATACTCTTACCCTCTAGCGTATTATTAGCTTTACACTCACAGTAATGAATTGTCTATTATTGGATATATTAGCAGTTCTTGGTTTTGTACATAATTTATGAAGGAAAGGTTAAAATTACTTATTAAATTACATCCACAAAAATTTACTGTGAAAACTGTAACATATGTATAATCGAAAATACTTACCGGAGAAAATGTTAAATTAGTTATTAAAATAATATATGTAAACTGTAAACATGATTTAAATATTTATATAAATTATTTAAATTATATTTATTTGTAAACCCAGTAATATATTACTTAAGTAAAATTGATTTTTATTTTATTACTTACCAAATTACAACATTTATAATACTAACAACTAAAAATAATTCAGCCTATTTCAAACATCCCACAGCTAGCCACGGTCCGCTCAATTCTGTTGAGATATTTCACTACACTAACCAATTCCGATTGGCCTATTTATAATACTTTCTTAGATTTACGTGAATATTTGACATTTTAAATAAAACTATCTTTGCAAATTTATTTTGATTTTTGGTTTCCGAGTCATGACGTTTCGAATAGGTACTTAATAGCAAACATGGTCACGGAGAGACTAAGGTTTTAGATGTCTAAAAAGTTATTAAAGGATTTTTTTTGAAATGGGCTATTTATATTTAAAAACAAATATTTTAAATAATAGAAGTAGTGCATCTACTTTTTCAATATCATTACTCTTTAGAGATTGCATTAGTCTTTGCCAGGATGTGCATATTTAGTGTAGATATGGCCCTCCTATCTAATTAACTGATTATATTGAAATGTAGCTGTGCTTTAATTCGATGTTTTAAACGTAAAGTAAATAATTCCGTCAACCATCCTCGAGTCTTAACAAAAATTTAATCGCCATATTTAAAATATAACTTTGACCCTATTACAATTATAATATACTAATATATTTTTAAGCTATAATAAAATGATATATGTAGGTACTTTTTCAATATCTATGTATAAGCTTTAAACGATGACTCCGCTCACGTAATAAATAAATAATATAATTGTTCCGTTCCTATTAACCGTAAGCTGATGATAAATAATAACTTTTCTCAATTAATAGGCTATAAAGAAGAACATTTCGAATTCAACTTGTAGTGCCAGAGATTAAGCGTGTTCAAACAAACAAAAAAACCATCTTTTCAGTATTATATTATTGATATAGAACGGTGACTTTACTGACTGTATGCGAAATTCCAATACAAATCTATTGCATGAATGAAATTATTAATGTGTATATAATACATTAATGCATTGATAAATAATAAAGTTTAAAATGAAATAGGTCAGGGACGCTACACATCATCACTATTTGAAGGAGTGAAACAGTCCATGACATATGTATTATGGTATGTCCAAGGTCATTTATCGGTCTTTCCCATAATTTGTATGCAAGCACTCAAACGGTCTGACACCTAGTATTACTCATCTGTCTTAATGCCTCTGCAATTTATTAAATGTAGTAGTTGTTCTTGATGTGCATAAATTATTTTACAATGTTTTACAGATAAATAGAAAAAAAAAACTTTTTAAATTTCAACGTTTTTGTTCTATCAATAAATCTAACAGTAACTTGTATAAAGTGCTATCTATCGAATCGACGTTATAGATGTTAGGATGGGGTAAAAAAAATATTTTTTTCTTAGGTTGGGGTTAGAATTTTGCCTTTTTCACCCGCCAGATGTCTCGATCAATATATTGTAAAACTCTATAGCGTGGATAGTCTTTTTTTTAATTTTATTTAAAATTTAATTAAACTGACAAATTGCGCAGTGCTAGGATGCAAGGAAAATGGATATCATTTGGTCCCAAAAGACAAAAACTGAAGAAATTGTGGGCTTAAGCAGTAAGATAAACAAAATTGGTGATATCACAATCTTTATACATATTTAAGGCTATATGGACATCATTTTAATGAAAGTGACTCTTAAATCGTCTACAGCTGTTGTTGTGCAAGTGATGTTTTTTATTTTTTGTGCTTTTTTACACATTCATTACAGAGTTTCATACAAATCAAATCAAATCAAAATATACTTTATTCAAATAGACTTTACAAGCACTTTTGAATCGTCAATTTTACATTTCCAATTTAAATTTAATGTCAGTGTAGTCAGTCCGTGAGGAATTTACCACCGGCTCGGAAAGCTGTTCTGCTGAGAAGAGCCGGCGAGAAACTCAACAGTAGCTCTTTTAAAATAATAATTGTGTACAGTATTATAATATCTTACGTGAGACCCAACCAGACATTAGTTCCACACATTAATATCTACGGAGTATTCCGTAACTGTATAATAATCCTTATTTACTAATTCACAAAGTTTCATCCCCCATTTTAACCCCTTATGAGATTGAATTTTGAAAACTGCTAAAACACATATTTATTTTATTGTATTGAAGAGCATTACTACCAAGTTTCAAGTAATTTTGATCATAAATAGTTCTTTGATCATATAAACTTTAAACCCCCATTATAGGGGTATATATAGTAAATAGGGGTTCATTTACCCCTTTAATTGATGAATTTCGAAAAAATCAAATAAATATATTTCTTTTTTTTTTAACTTAAAGCTAAACACCACTTGCTGTGTACTTCACTTTAACAATGACAGAGTTTCATACAATCTTTAATCCTTTATTTTACCCACTTTGGGGATGAATTTCGAAAAAATCGTTCTTATCAGATGCCTACATCATGTAAGAAATACGTCCTCCAAATTTCAAATTTCTACGACTAGCAGCTTAGCCTGTGTGTTAATCCATCAACCAGTCAGGACCACCACAGGATACACCTCTCCTTCTCAATTCTTCCTTCAGCTGATCTAACTGCCAGGTACAATACATAGGGCAAGTAAGATGCAAACATAATAGAAGCCAAAAAACGGATATAAAAGAAATATCACAATAAATTATTTAACCTCAGACTGAATGTAAATAAGCGATATTTGTGGTATCCTCCTTTCGAGAAACCTTCCCCATTGTAGCTTATAAAAAATAAAATTTTTGATAAAAAAAAAGTTTTTTTGCTCAACATTTTGAGGCGGCCCTCTAAGTTTTATAATATATAATTAACTTTTTTTGTCAAAAAAATGTTTTTTTATATGCTACAAATTGTACTCTCAATGGGTATAAGAAAAAAAATATTTTTCGCTCCACATAGATGTGTATGAGTTATATTGTTTTGCGAGTAGTATCAATAACATGACTATGTCACCACCGTTTACTTATATTCCAGCAATCAGCATAACTATAAAACAAACCACAAATAAACCCTCTTGTTTATGAGATTATCTATTCTAACATTGTCGCATGAAAAATATTATATGAGCCTATGTGAAGATATTGTCGTATATTTAATCACACAGACAGTATGCGTTATACAAACTATAATATAAAGTCAAATAATACAATGATTGAATTTGTCACGTATTAGAGTTCAACGCGTGTTTGCTTTGCTAAAATCAATATAAAACATGTTTAGAAAATTGACTATTATTTATATTACTTTAGACATATTATTATATATTTATATTTTATTGTATTTTAATCACAAAGTAATAAAACAATGGTTTTGCTTGGTATTATTTATTCATATTGATTAGTTGAATATATTACCAAACCTATGAACATCATATAAGTAGATAGTATCTTATTGCATTTATAAATACGAACAATTTAATGATATAGGTAAAGTTAAGTTTGCCTACAACGGGTTCTATAAATAAATGCTACATTTTGTCCAAAATTATCTAGAAACATTTTAGTAGATTTGATGTAAACGATTTTATTTCTCTAAATTTCTGTTTCTGATTTGCAATATTAACTTAATACACACCTTTTTATGTATGTATAGGTACCTATCTATACATTAAAGTATCGATTTCAATTTAAAAAATAATTTAATTACCGAATCATTACATTTGAAGCTGTTATAAGTAAGAAATATGAGTAGTAAATTTATCTACAATATTCAAAAAATAATTAGAATAACTTAAAAACATTTCTATAAATACAATGTTACGAAGACACAATATTACGAGATATTTATACTTTAATTATAACTACGACACTACTAACAGTTATTATAATTTTAATTATAAGAGATTGATTTACAAATCGCTTCGTTTGCCTACTTTACATCTAAATCGAATGTTAATAATAAGTCCTTAATGCCTAATCCTTTGTGCACTTTTTTATAAACGTTCACTTTTCCGATCCATTTATTATAATGTCACTTCATATTCCTACAATTGTTTGTATGTAAGGTCCAGGTGTCATAACACTTAAGCTACTTCTAGATCGGAATCTTCAGAGTCGTCAGTATAAGGGCGAGGCGTAGGCGGCGCGGGCTGAGGCCGCGCGGGTGGCGATAAGCGAGTCCGCGCGGGCACCATCGCGCGACCACACGCCCGCTCTTCTTGAAGCTTTCGTAGTCGCTCCTGCTCTTCGCGTTTCTGCTTACGCCATTTAGCACGACGATTTTTAAACCATACCTGTGAAGAAATATAATTTTTCTTTTAAAATGAGTATATCCTAGATAATAAATATATGTATTTAAAAACTGTTTACAAGTAATTCCACATATTGTGTAATTATCTATTTGCTCTATTAGAGTAGCTATTTAAAAGGTTCGCGTATAATGTGCATTTGAAGTAATATAATGTCTGGTTTCACTTGACCTATTTATATCAAAAGTTACGTTTATAGGTAATAAAAAATATTAACTGTGCGATATAAAGTATCATTTAAATCTATTCAATTATATATTAAAGTAATGATGTACTCCTGATTAATTTCTGCCACGACGGTCAATCTCACTGAGACTATTATATAGTGCAGAAATATGCGCGCAAACACAAGTACACTCTATTTCAGGGTTACTTAAGCTTATGGCCCCACGTATGTATTCAGCCCTTTTTGACGTCCCACTGCTGAGCACGAGCCTCCCTTCAATACGAAGGGGAATCAGGCCATAGTCCACCATGCTGGCCAAGTGCGGGTTGGCGGACTTCACATGTCTTTCGAAAACTTGCTAGGTTCTCTCAGATATGCAGGTTTCCCCACGATGTTTTCCTTCATCGTAAGGCAAATGGTAATCAAGTTAGAAAATGATCCGCACATGAAAATATCAGAGGTGCGAGACCCCACCCCCTCCCCCGTCGCCCCCTCTCCGTAAGAAAATCTAGCATTACAAGAAAATACGGTTTTCTATTGAAGTTATTGGTACTTCTTTTGGCACGTTTGGAAAAACTTATGAGAGTAAAATTTTTAAGATACGCGCGCACACCGACAGCCAAAAAGCGACATGATGAAGTTAGCTGAAAGCGACAAGATGAAGTTAGCTGCTTTCCTTTTACAAACAGAGAGTTCTGACATACGGGATGAAATCTTCAGCTATTTTTGTTCTGTTACGGCAAAAAAAGTATAACTTCTTACGTGCGTACGTTACAAGTACACACACGCGTTTTATTTAATAAAAGTTAACAAATACAGTAACATAAAGAAATATGTTAAAAGTATTAATGTGACGAGTAGGTTTGTTTCTTGTCACAAATTGAGTCAATTTTAAGAGTCATTTTGGACAATTTTAACCTCGATTTTTGTATTTTGTTTTTATCATGTCCAGGTGTGAAAATCCACTCTCACATAAGTATGTCGTTGCGAAGGAAAAATGGAAATTCACCGCTTTGCTTTTGTGAGAGTTCAGGGTAAATATTCTTCCTGTCTAGCTGCCCAAACAACAGTTAAAGACATTCCTTTTAAATTTACTTGAAGAGTTTCTTCTGCGGACATTTCTACTAACGACTCCTGTTGCTTAATACTCAAACCAGAATTTATGCTCTCGGTTGTGACCATAAATGGGTTTCGAATCCAGCCTCACTTTCTGTTCTGGAGTGATACTCGCCATTACATAAAATCTTGTCGCGACTCCCCTATGTCCAAATGACGAACCCCTAAGGGTTCGCGTACCCCACTTTGAGTAACCCTGCTCTATTCTATTCACTCTCAAACTCTGATCGGACAACAATTCGACACGACCGGTGAAAACCCAGGCACGGGGATAAGACACCGCTTGAAAATCTGTTAGTAGAAAAAGTCGATAACTAAAATTGGCTCGACTTGGGACTCAAACACACGACCAGACAGACAGAAAACCTGGAAAGATGCTAAAAACTGCTGTTTTTTCTATTGTTAAATACCAAACATTTTTAAGATAAACAATTTAATGTAAAATTTTTGTGTATTAGAATTTTAAAACAACAAAGGACAAATTATTAGAAAAAAATTTTTGATAATACTTTATTGTGCCTGTATTTAGTATTCTTTTAGTTGACAAGCACTAAATTGTAAACACGACTTCAAGATGACAATGACTACGTGTGAGTGGGCTGAATTCGAAGCAGGCGTATAAGTAAGTTTTTAGTCCTTGCTAGAATAAGATTTTGTTATTAGATAAATGTTTGATAACATGAAAATCATAACGACAAAGTATTTAAAAAATCCAGGCCGACAGAAATTGATAAAAAATATTAAAATCTATTTAAATATATAATATTTCATGTTAATCTGTGTATTAATTACCATGATTGTAGTAAGTAGGCCAAATCTATCTGGTTGTTATGTACAAATAGTCCGTTATTGAATAGTTACTATGACTTTATTGGAAAAAAATAACATTGGGGTTGGAAAATGTAATATAATGACATCGGTATTAAATATATAATCATTTTAGTACAAACATTAAGAACATTCTTAAGTATAAATATATTATAATTAAAAGATTCCCAAAATATGTTAACATAATTATTCAAGTGTAAAGTGTAGCATTAGATTATTCTAAAGAATATTTTAAATATAGATATTTGAAGGCTTTCAAATTATTGTACATCGGTCAATAAAAACATTATAATACAACGCGTTATCCGCGGACAATTGTATGACCGAGTCCCATTCAAAAACGACCGCGCTACTGAACTAACACCAGAAGTAGAAAAAAAGTGAATAAAATAATTCTTTACCTTATTGAGTAAAATCAATGATATTTCTTAGTAAGGGTTCGAAATTTCCACTCGACTTAGTTCCTATAAGTGTTGAAATGTTCCTGGCTGCGGGTGGTCGCATCGGCTTAAGTTATCCGTCAAAACAGCGGCACATTTACTAGCATCGTTTTATTTAAATTACAATTTGATTATTGGTTATAATGCGCCATTCATAAACGAAAGCATTACAAATTCTGGAATAGTTTGCCTGTTCGTATAAAACGTTCCAAATCAATAAGAATATTTAAAAAATCTGTTAAAAACCATTTTTAGATAATTAGTCTAAATGAGAGGTTGAGGCAATGAACATTGTGCAATATTGACAATTTAAATATGTATTGGTATAGTTTAGAGATGTATATTATGTATGTGTAGAATTTTTAAGTATTAGGTTGTACTGTGGTATATATTGTATATTATATTTACACCAGCCACCTGTATAGTCTTCCATATTTCCTAACCCTAAGGTTATAGGTAGAAATACCTAATTAGCCACCTTTTGTGTTTTAGGTATTTTGTTTTTCTTTATTTATGTCATTACTGTGGTGTACAATAAAGTGTATAAAAAAACAAATTAACATATCCTTAGAATTTTCGAAACATATTTAAATGTAAATTATTATGATATACATATATTCATCTCCCGATTCGATTTTTTTTTATATAAGGTAAGAACGACAACAACAACTTCAGACAATTTTCTGTAGTCTAATCACTTTTGAAGTTAATTAATTAGTATTATACAGAAGGGGTAATAAAACTTCAAAATCCTATTTAGAATTTCAAGCCGAGATATATTACAATTTAAAGTGCACACTTGGACACAAAGGAAGTATTATAGGTGATCTAATCTCTGCTAAAATAATGTAGGTACTAACTAAACTAATAGTCTGCAGTTCCCAACGGGTTTTTTTTAATGATTGACAAACTAACTTGATGAATCGCTTCATTTTGGCCCAACTTTTCTTTCTACGAAAATTTGATAGTGGTAGATGCAATTGTGGATTGATACTGAACATGTCGAAACGGTGATTGTCTAAAATTTATTACTAACAGGTTGTTTTATACGATTTTACCTTAGAATAATCCAACGTAAAACAAGAAAAACATGTTGTCCGATACAGATGCATCTACATCTTAATACTAGACTCTGAAGAGTTCTATGAAGTATGAAATGACTCTAAAGATAAATCGTTACAGTGCAGATATACAAATGTTTAAGTATGTTACATCCATCATCCCTACGTAGGAACATGGTGATATGTTAAACCTAACGTACATATGTGTCGTTTAGGTATTATAATTAACTGCCATAATAACTGAATGTGAACATGTTCGTTTTCATAATTTCATGAATATCATTTTTTGCAAATTGTCATTTCAACACCAAATATTTAACGAAGCGTAACTCCTAAGCGTGCCGAGTTTAAATAGAATTGGATACTTAAAATTAAATCGTAAACGATACCACCATTGTAGGAGTTAATTGCATTACAAGTGTCGGTCGGTAGCTCAACAAAAGCGCTATTAACTTTCGGGAAATGAGTGAGGAGCTTTCGCACTCATCGAGCGGCGGGCTATTGTGCGGCGTTCATGCGGGAAATATAGCCGCCACCGCCAGACTCTAGGGCGACTCCTTACGGCACGCTCAGCAAATCTCATATCTCATATCTCGTTCATTGTGGATGGTAACCCACAACAAGATTAAACCACACTCTTTTGTATGCTACTCATTGTGTATGGTTTAACTCGTTCATTGTTTATTTTTATTGAATACTGAACCGATTCATAACTTCGCATTTGTTTAAATAAACGCAAACGTTTGCATTACTCGTTCTATTGCAGATGGAATTCTGAATGAGCAGCACAGCTTCACCCCATAATACTTTCAAGTAGTTAATTATATTTTGTTTGAAAATTTATAAATATTTTATTGGAGGTTACCTATTTATTATTTATTAACATATTATCACTTAAATAGCGATATCTACATATTTAAATAAATTGATTTGTATGTTTTGTTTTGGTGTATACACGATATTTTTTTAATTTTAAAGTATATGCTTCATTTATAACGTTCCCTATTGTTTTAAGTCACAGGGAATTGCCAAATTCTATTATAGCCGCCGTAGCGCTCCTAACATGCATACATAATTTCAAGCTCGTATACCAAAGACAAATATTGCTTTATTGAAAAGCTAAACTGCATAGTAAATGTGTATAAGTTTCGCCTTTGTTCCGGTTTAACTAGATTGTATCATAAGTACTTAACCTGAAACTAAATTCTATATGCTAACGATTCTAATAAGATGTTTTAGTAAAATTACGAGATACGAACATTTAACGGAAATCATAGATTAAATCTTCTACAATAGATTGTACCTATATGTCTTAAAAAAACTAAATTAAGTAATGTATATAACTCCCTGTTATTAAACTTAATCTGTAAACGGTATTCTTGAAATATGGCTCACATATTTAGGACACCATATTATAATAATTTTTAATTTGACGCTTCGACTGTAGACTAATCGGAATCCGTTTATTTTTAAGAAAAAAAAATTTAGAGTCAATTTATTGATTTTTTCCGAAAAATTAGATTTTAAGGTACATACATACTGTGGTATGTAGTACACAGTAAGTAAGTATACAGAAGAAATGGAATTCATTCATAGTCTAATCTTGTTTATTCATTAGTTAAAATATAATATAAAAATTAGGTTGGTATTTACAAAATTTAGTCATAATTTTGTTAAAAATTAAAAAAAAACTATAATAGCTTCTTGTAGAAAATTGATTTAAAATTTTAAAACTACCCTTTAATTTTCTGTACATCCATTAAATACTAAGATATTGAAGATAAAAATGAAAAGGATCCTTTTTCATTGAAAGTCGAATATCTCAGGAAAAAATCGACGTAAAGAGTTTAGTAAAAAAAGTTGTAAATTTTTACTAGACCTACAAATTTTACAGAAAACATTTTTCGATAGAACGTCATAGTACCTAAGCCGGAAATTGAAAAAAAACTATTTTTGAACGCTTTGCCTCCCCCCGTTTCTCGGGGGTTACTGGGCATCGGGGGCATTTTACGAATTTCTATTCCTTATATACCTGCTAACATTTTAAAACCATAAAACCTGAAGTTTTATATATTTTGTTCCCAAACCGGATTCCAATTGGACTACTGGTCTATAACTGATTATCTACTGTTAGCTATAGAGCTAAATGTTTAATATACTTAAATTATCATAAAAATCTTAAGCCATTTACATGTAGATTATTTTTTATTTATATTATTTAGACTTTGTGGACTAATAGAGCAAGTAAGTAGTCAAATAAACGTGCAGCATGATTAAAACGTTTAGAGGCGGTGCTACTAATGGGAAATGGGCATTGTTGATTGATTAACAATTTAATATATTTATTCGAAGCTAGTTATGTTTTAGGAAGACGAGCAGATGATTGGAGGGAAGCTTCGCTCCCGGCTATGTGCTGCACGCCTCGACGCCTGGCGGCTGTCGCTGGGATTACTGATATGCATACCGACACTCATTAATTATCTGTTATTTTATCTCGTCTTGATTTAATTACTGTGTAATGACTGTTATAGGTAGTGATGATGATAAAGTAATAAAGTAATTTTTGCGATCCAGTTTGTAAATATAAGATTAATTTAAAAGTATAAGTATGTGCATTTTGCATTTCATAGGTAGAGGCACAATTCGTTAGAATTGACGGACATATTTTTATTCCTGAATATTATTCCTTGTATAACACAAGAAGTATGTTTTAATATTTCCAATTTTATATCAAATTTAAATTAAAGTAAGGTAATTACTTATACTTAATTTTGATAAAAAAATTGTATATAAAATATAAATAGATGAGCTATGTTTAAAAAATATAGTTTAAATTAAAAACCCGACTGCTTAAAAGCTAACTAAAAAGATTTATAATATATTTTTTTATTTATAACTTTTTACTTTTCGCCAATTAGACATTTGAAGTTATTTTAGCAATTTTTTATCCTAAATTACTTTCAAACATATAAATTGTATATATTTCTGTGATCTCTTTTAAAAACTTTTATTTTGATACCCCACTCGATGGGTGTGGAAGATTTTTTTTAAAGACGCAAATTGGCGTCTGAAATTTTTAACTTAATTTTAATTTTTAACTATTTTTATATAGCTTTTGACACTCGTGTTATCAAGACGAATCTAACGACGTATGAATCATCGAAATCAGTCTACGCGTTTGGTCTCTAGAACGCCACATAGGAACATGTGGAGCATTGGAACAACACGCAGTTGAGTAAAAAATAAAAAACACGCTTTAATTATTTACAGAACTAAAAATTAAAAAAATATATTTATTATAAGAATAAAGTGATTAACGAGAAAATTAATGTTATTATGAAAAAAGCGTGGGGTGTTTTGTACAATAATTTTATACTCGCTCTACTTTTAGAAGTCGTACCAATTGAATATTTATAGCAACTGATATCGAGCACTCCATACTTTTTTCACAATAACATTAACTTTCTTGTTAATCACTTTATTCTCATATTAAAAATTATCTTTTACTTTTTAGTTTGGTGTTTTTTAGTTTTTTAAACTAAAAAACTAAAAAAGTTAACTAAAAAAGTAAAGAAAATATTTTCCACTCTTTAGTTTAGTTTGCTATAAAATCATGTTTTTTTTTATTTTAAATTAATATCCTTCTTAGTCCTTGTTAAATGTGCAAAGTTTTATTTCAATCTGAAGTTTTCAAGTGGGTGAAAAATGCATTCTAAGATTCCTTTACACAGATAGATAGATAGGTTGATACAGATGAAGCTAATAAAAGCGTGTTATAACAGAGCATTTTTTGCATTGAAAACTATGTGTTGTTCTGTTTAATATATATTATTTATTTAGCTATTCGCCATTGAGCGTTAATAAAAACATTAATAATATAACTTTCGATATTCATCCTTTCCATTCAAGAAAGCTAAATTGATTTTGGTTTATGAAATAGTTTGCGATCATCTTTTGTTTTACTTGGAATTATTAAATAATATTATGTATTATACTTACATGAAGCTATAGAAAGGCAAAGTGAGCAGTGAGTATCGTGTGAACCGCTGAGTGGAGGCGGCCGGGCACCGCGCAGGCCGCGGCGAACCGAACCCGAACTTATTGTAATAATGTTGTTAGAGCAAACACCGCCGCTCCCTCCGCTACTCCGCTTCTTGTTTGAGATTACAATTACGGTTTTAGCGAACTGATTTATTAATGGACCGCCTGATCCGCCTCTGATACTTTAATGTCGATTTAATTTACATCCATTGTTATTTTTTTACTTTCCGATTATTACTCAATACTTATTTATAGGCAAGAAATTAAAAGAGGAAATATGTATAATTTCAACTTACGAGTATAGGTTAGTCGAAAGTTTAATTATAGTACGTAAACTTTTATCAATTATTTCTGTCTATGACTTATCTAATTTAATTACAAGAACTCAATAATAAAACTGCATAAAGCTTAACGTTGAATATTGCTAGTTAAACCGTGTTTAAAGCTCTCACACCTGTCATACTCTGAATCCCCATTAGCTGTGAAATACATTAGTCGGTATTAAAGTTGCCATCCGCGAATATAATTCCACAAAGGGCACTTCAAATCACACCCATCTCTTTTCGGTTAATGTCAAAACATTACTCCTCTTCGCGGCCGGAGGCTGAAAAAGTAACCCCTAGTGTCTGTCACTTCGTATCAATTACCGCACGCAAACATCCGTGCCAGCGCCTCGACGCAGCCATAAAGGTCTATCTGCACACAATGCGCCAACCGAATTGAAATTCAATTGTCAAAAGATTGCTTTAATAGTACCCCTATTTTAGTTTAAACGAAAAAAGTATTTTATCACTGATATTTTGAAGTAAAGTGAAACTTATCATCGAACGGATAGAAGTGAGATTCGTTGAGCTGCCGTGCAAGGGGACCCCAGAGGGTCGTTCTATAAACATCGAGTTCCCCTAAAACGTTATACTTTGAAAACAATAATTTGTATTGCGTATCGAACGCGTCTATAAATAATAGAGTGATACTTCACTTAGAGCAGAGGCCGTGAACGAATATTGCTTCAATTATGAAGTTAATACTCCAATCAATTAAGTTAGTTTAAACGTATAAAGGAACAGATTGTCAATTAAGGTATATTATATTTTGAATCAAAAAAATCTATCAATGGGTGGGTGGTGGTGATTTATAAGATGTGTTGAATCACAATTATTTAAGATTTTTACTCAAATGTATTGTTTGTATTCAGCCTTTTTTAACGTCCCACTGCTGGGCACGGGCCTCCCTTCAAGACGAGGGGAATCAGGCCATAGTCCACCACGCTGGCCAAATTCGCAGACTTCACATATCTTTCGAAAACTTGCTAGGTTCTCTCAGACATGCAGGTTTCCTCACGATGTTTTCCTTCACCGTAAGGCAAGTGGTAATCAAGTTAGAAAATGATTCGCACATGAAAATATCAGAGGTGCGAGACCCGGGATTTGAACCCGCTTCACTCGGTTTCCCAAGCGAGCGCGTTACCACTGGGCTACCACTGCCTATTCAAACACTTTGTATTTATTTACAGACTAGCGACTCACCCTCGCTTCGCTTCGGGTTCGTCCCTAGACAAAAACAAATCTATCCCACGGGAACCGTACATTTTTCCGGGATGATATATAGCCTATAAGCCTTCCTCAGTTAACGGGCTATCTAATGTAAAAAGAATTTTTCAAATCAGATTAGTAGTTTCTGAGATTAGCGCGTTCGACCAAACAAACGAACAAACAAACAAACTCTTTAGCTTTATAATATTATAAGTATAGAGTTGTATTAAATTTTTTAAATACGCATAAGTAACTATTTACTATAACAATTATTTTTATTTCTTTTCTAAAACATAAAATACTCTTTAAATACTTACATAGAGAGATTCTTAGAATAAATATTTTTAGAATAGCTATGTCATTTTCATAATAGTACCTGGGCGACAGAGCTTCAGTCGGGAGTTCTTTTTTGTTATATCGTATTTTTTAGATTAAAAAACAAAACTAAATATTTGAATAAATACAAATAAAAACAAAAGACTTTGACAGATTTTTTCGAAGTCGGTGTGCTTTGATTTGTATTGGCTGGCACCGACTTCGAAAAAATCTGATTAAGTATCTATTCTAAATGACAACCCCCGTTTAGTTATTTTTTACTTTTCAGTGCCTGGAAATCGTTTTTTTTTTTAAGTTTTTATTTTTCCATTTTTAGTGTAGACGTATCATCAATACAAATTACTCAAGCCCAAACACCAGGTAATTGCTGTAAATCGTTGAGGAGTTCCCTCGACTATCTTTCGGGTCCATCATCAGATCGAGTCCAGACCTTCATTAAATAGTAGTGAGAGTTAAGGCGCAGGACCGTCGGCTTTACGTGCTCTCCGAGGCACGGGGGTGAAACACCGCCAACTTCCCAACTCCGGGCTGTTACTGAGGCTTACTATACAGAAAGACTCAATAACTAAACTTGGCCCGACCCAGGACTCGAACCCAGGACCTCAGGATGTGCAGCCGTACATGCTAGCCACTACACCACCGAGGCAGTTAGATATATATATATATATATATATATATATATATATATATATATATATATATATATATATATATATATATATATATAACAAAAAAGAACTCCTAGCGAAGCTCGGTCGCCCAGGTACTATTAATAAATAATTAAATAAGCCATATTAGGCATATTACAATCATATATTTATAGAAATATAATATTAATATTATATCATTTGTCAGACAATAACAATGGTTACTATGGCAACAAACAGTTATCAGCTAACTTCATCATGTCGCTTTTTGGCTGTCGGTGTGCGCGCATATCGTAAAAACTTTACTCTCATATTTTTTTCCAAACGTCTCAAAAGAAGTATAACTTCAAAAATCAATAAAAACCGACTTCAAAAAAACCCACTAAAAAGTAAAAAAATAACTGATTCTTAGTTTTTATTTACTATAGATACATATAGGTTTTATTTTTACGAACATTTACATTTAACTTTAGTCAGGATTCATGAGAAAGTGAGTTCTTTTAAGAAAAATGTTATTATTTAAAAAAATGGTTTAGATATTTAGTTTTGTAGAGCTAGTCAGATAAATAAATAAATTTTCATAGAAAGAATAAACTTTAATTTCATTTCATATTTTGTTTCATTATATAGGTATTTTTTTCTATTTCGTTGAGTTTGAACTTGATTAGCTTGTATGTTTCAACTTTCAATAAATAAATGTTAATAATTAATAATAAATAAATGTTATTTTAACATTACACAATGTTAAGTAGTTAACTAGGTACATTTATAAGACTTCTACAGACGTCAAAACTCGATGAAGACACAAATCTTTTTCCAGCTAGAGCTATATGACTCTATTGGTACCTAATAGCTTCTAGTCTGAATGCTTTTATGTTCCGCAGTGGTAGTTGCAGTAATAGTTTATTTATTTATATTATTTCAACCTTAGAGATAGGTCAAGTGACCGACTTTAAACATAGAAGGTGGGTACTCAATACCGTTGTATGTTTTTGAGCGTGTAATACTACTCGATATTTTCTTTAATTGTGTTTTTTTTTGTAATGTATAGAAATAAAGGGACCTCTCCATAAAAATGTTAAAGTAGGTACCTATACCTTTATTTACCTATTACTTAAAAATTAATCCTTTATTTACCTATTACTAAATTTTTTTACCTATTAGTTAAAAAATAATACAATGAATCTAGTACCTACCGAGTACTTGTAGTTGCTCGGTAACCATATAAATTATTTTAAGTATAGATACACATACTGTTATATTAATTTATGAGTACAGCTTAATCTATTATTGCCTATTTTAAGCATTTTATATTTAAAGTAATGATAAGAAGCTTTTACCTACTATGTATACCTACTAAGTACGTATAACCTATCCCGACTGGGAATTCATACCGTGTCATCATTATCATAAACGTATTCAAAACAATTCAAAGATTGTGTTATATACGTTTCGTTTGACAATCAGAAAAGGGCAACAACCGTAAAATGAAACGGGACAAAACTCTTTGATCAGCATCGCCGGATCGCTGCTCCGTTCATAAAAGCGTTATTGCTTTCAGTCGACACGGAAGCTAAAGACAAAATGGCGCCGCTTTATTACTTAGTAACACATTGCCAACGTATCTCTTTTATTATAGCTACCTATTACGAGATAAGTCCTGCCGGGGGAGGTTGCATGCGACTAGGAAGCGACACTGGCCCGCTTGCCGCTGGGCGGAGCGACACGCCCACTTTTTCTTGTTCGTTGCTGTCTGGGAAATACTTTGTCATTGTGTTGTGCTTGCGCTCCTGTCATTCGTTTCGATTAACTACATGTGTATTTTTACCTGAGAATTTATATTCCCTTTCTGCTTATTACACGGAAGGTATTGTGAGAGGAGATTAGTTAGGCGTTAAATCCTTAAAAAAGAGTTAAGAAATTAAACTCAAGCTTTTTCATAAAAATAAACGAATCAATAAAATTAACTTAACAAAGAGACGAATAAAAACTGAAAATCCTACTCATATGTTAACGTGTGTTTTATAGCGATAAATTTCTAAGATCAAGTAATCTACGTACGAAGATATTAAATCAAACATTTATATTCATAATATTAGCCTAGCTTTCTATTTTGCCAAATATTCAGAAACAAACGTACGTGATCTTATTATGATTTCATTAAGTGAAAATTTTGTAGCCTGAGTCAAATAAGTAGGTATAAGCTTGGAATTTATTCAGACAGTACTGGCAGCAAAGATCAACACTGACTACATCGAACACCCGAGGCGGTGTGGTGAGCGCGGCTGAGGACAACCGAGATTACACGTCCCTTTAATTATTAATTGTGTAAAGAGTTGAGTCACATTGCTAAAATCAAACAAAGAAATGCCACCCCTTCATTGTCTTTTCATTTGCAGAGAACGCTTCATCATCTTAAGCAATCAAGTAACCGAAAAATTATTTCGTTACTTATTTATTTTGTGTAAATTGGAGTCGTAACAAAATTAACGAACTTATAATTTATGCATTCGTAATTTATTATAGCTATGATATGCTAACGATTCTTATTCCTACTTACAACCTCACTGGAATTGATATTTCGTATCAATAGTAGCCATGAATTTTTAATATTTCAATTTAGACAAATCTATAATTTAGTTATTTAAATACAACATGTATAAACACAATTTATTCTATACTAGCGACTCACCCCTGGCTCCGCTCAGGTTCGTCCCAACTTACGTTTTAACGTTTAGTATAGATTTCTCAGAGATGAGATATTTTCCCGTAGTAAAAAGTATCCTATATGTTGACCCGCATAACCAACTATCATCATATCAAATTTCATTTAAATCCCTTCAGTGGTTTTTCCGTGATGCGGTAACAGACAGACTCTGTATTTGTAATAATGTCTATTTCAATAAGATTTCATTCCAAAAAATATTTAATGTAATTCGGCTTATTTACAATTTTATTAGGTATATGTATAGATTAAAAATATTTAGGCGTAGCGTCAGTCTTCAGCATCTATACTAATATTCACGTCGAAACGAAGTGACGGATAGGTGCGATTTTGTGTGGAGATAATAGATAATTGGGAGGGCTGAAGTGTCTACTTTTTACCGCGAGAAATTATCTCATTCCCACGAAAAAACACGTTATATATAATGATGAATGGTATATATAATATGAAAGCTAAGCTGAAAGGTAAGTCGCTAGTAAAACATAAATCTACGTAAATGTAACCATAACCTTACACATAGATAATAATAATCTCAATCTCACTGATATTGAAACGCAGTTAGACTTTTTCTACGAGTGACATTTATTACGTTTATTTTTAATAAGACCATATACATTAAAACCTTATTTTGATAAAAAATAACATAGGGTAACCTGGTCTAGGAGTACGCACTTAAGGTTCAGAATATTCTAAAAATAAAAAACTCAAGTCTAGGAAATCAACTTAGCATTTATTATGTCGACAATTTAAATATCTCTTATAAAGTAACATAAAATAAAACAAAATTATAAAATATTTCTCAAAAAAATAACAATAATAAGAAATGGGAATTGCGTACTCTTACAAACAATATTGGGTAAGAGTACGCATCTACGTCGATAAGAGTACGCATTACTTTCTTTTTACTTGCAGAGGTGGCAAATAAAAATTTCTTGTCCCTCATAACTAGTACAAGCCTCATGCCACCACTCGGAGCATTTTGAGCATCCAATCCAATCTTCCGCGGGAGGGTCCATGTAGATTTATGTGCAAGCTGGACATCTCCATACCTTTTTTTTAGGCATCTTCTTTGGTACTTTAGCTGGTCTCTTGGCCTTTTTAAGAGTAGCTATCAATAATGGTTTTGGAACACGCTTTAGTATGTATGTAGTGATTGTCAAGTATTAATAATACTGGATTGTCTTTGCTAGGTTTTGCATGGTCTTTAAAATGAAAAAGCCGATCCACAAATAAAAAGCTATTAACTTAACTCGAGTCTGACAACATTCCTATAGAAGAAGGCGGAGCTCCGTCCAAAAGCTCGGCCTTCATTCGTTTGCGAGGAAATATAAAGGCTGGTGGAATAAAATTCCCTGCAGCATTACCGCATTTATGAGAGTTACATTGATCCCACGTTCAGCTTCATATTACCAACACATTACATATTATACTTACACACATTACATATTATATTTATTTAACTAGAATAAGATAACAATACAGTAAAGAAATCAACTTAAAAATAATTTCGTGTAAAAGTACGCGCGTACTCTTACAAGGGATGTAACTGCGTACTCATAGACACACGAGTCAAATCGTAAACAAGCGCCGCGTAACGCCATCTCGGAACAGTTAACACAAATTACGCTCGCTGCATGAGACCGGTGCGTCCTAGAAAACTCAACAATCAACTTCATTTTTGCAAAATAATTTCAGTCTAGTCTCAAAAATACGTTGAACATTGTAAAAGTATTTAAGATTTTAAGAAAAATACTTTAAACTTACGTAATTTCCGTGTTTTCGTTCGAAATTGATTTTTTTTTTTGCACAGCACTTGTTGTCACTCACGAAATCAAAATACGACTGAAGTTAGCCGCGTATCATAAACAACTTCACGGTTTCTGCTGTTGCGTACTCTTACCAAATGCGTACTCTTAGACCAGGTTACCCTACTCCCTTTATCAAAATAATCTAAAATTTAAAAATAAAACAAGGTAACTAAAAAATTCAATGAAGTATGCATATAAAACCTAAACAATCTAAAAACTTAACATGTTTAGCAGAATTTAAACATTTTGTCAAAATGTCTGCTGGCATATTTGAAGTTTCCAAATAAATATTTTTAATAATGTTATTTGAAACAGCATCTCTAACAAAATGGTACCTTATATCTATATGCTTACTTCTTTTATGGAACATTGAATTTTCAGTCAATTTTTTCGCACTCTGATTGTCATTATATAAAATAATAGGTAAATTTACATGACCAGTTAATTCTATCAACAGATTTTTCCATTGCTTCCTTCCACTTTTCTTTTTCTGGTCCATTCAAAGCATCATCGTAAGTAATTTCTCCATAGATTTCTGGATCATCCAATGCACACAAGTTACTGTAACCATATCTATCAGGTTGTCTCCTTTCACGTTTTGATGGTAATATAGGCATTACTTGTTCAATTATATCATTATCTTCTTCTGAATGTGCATTAAAGTAATCTTCTTCACTTGTGCTAGTACTGGATCCATCGTATACATAAGTAGGATCAGTAGCGTTACTATCTGCTGTTAGGTCGTTTTCAGATATATTAAGTGTTTCCTCTGTCTGTACATATTCTTCCTTCTTACTCTCAACTATAGCTTTTACCATATCTGAGTTTTCCTTTTCCTCCATGATAACGACATCTCTGCTTGTAGTGACTTGTTTTGTTTCTGGATTGTACAGCCTGTACCCTTTTACATTATCTGAAAATCCGACTAAGATGTACTTTGAAGCTTTCTTATCCCATTTCTGTCTTTTATTCTTTGGAATATGGACCATAACAGAGCTACCAAATATTCTAATATGGCTCATATCAGGTTTCCGCCCTGTCCATTTCTCATAGGGTGTCATTTGATCTAGTCCTGAGGCTGGCGTTCTGTTCTTAAGATAAACTGCCGTGTTTACAGCCTCAGCCCAAAAAGATTTATTTAGTCTTGCGTCAAATAGTAAACATCGTGCTCGCTCGACTATAGTCCTATTTAGACGCTCACAGAGACCATTCTGTTCTGGAGTGTACGGGTTACTCTTTTGATGTACTATGCCAACTTTTCTTAAAATACTGTAATACCTGGGTTTTTTCCTTTAAAAAATATACAAAGGCCATTCGACTTGCGTCATCAACGAAAAGAAGAAAATATCTTGCTTGACCAATCGAGCGAGTTTCCATCGGCCCGCATAAATCCGAATGTATCAAATCTAGCAATTTATCACTTCTATGACCTTTCAAAGGAAAAGGTAGACGAGACTGTTTCCCCTCACAACATACTTTGCAGTTGGATTTTCGAACATCAGCCTTATCGTCATAAAATACACCCTGTTCAGCACCATCTTTCATTTTTTGTAAGTCTTTACAATTAATATGACCCAGCCTTCTATGCCATAGTTTAGCATCAGCCGTCTCAACTGCTGCAACTAATCCATTCTCTGACTTCAAAATATTCAACTTATACACACCATTTATTAAATCCGCAACTCCAATCAGCTCGTTCTGTTGATTAAAGATATGACAAACATTCATCTCAAATGTTACCTTATTCCCTTTCGCTATCAACTGGCTGACTGATAATAAATTTGTCGCTAAGCTAGGTATGCAAAGAATATCTTTTACCTTGATGTCAAACTGAGAATTGTTTACTACTGTGGTAATCTGTGTATCACCTTCACATAAAATTGGCACAGACGTTTGATTCGCCACAAGTATTTCCTTCTTGTGACATACTTCTTTAACACGCAATAGCTTACTTTTGTTAGTAATCATATGGGCACTCGCTCCCGAGTCCACATACCAATCTTCTGTACTGAAATTGCCATTCAAAAAAGCAGCACTAAAAGCATTTTCTTGCTTTTGTTTCATTTCAGGACATTGGTTTTTAAAATGTCCAGATTGCTTACATCGATAACATTTCAATATTTTCTTGACAGATGGTTTCGTTTTTGTTTTTGCGTTATAATGAGATGTATTACTGTCAGTCCTTTTTGAAATAAAGGCTTTGTCTGATTCACTACTAATAACATCAGAACTCATATCCAGTAGTTTAGTTTTTATAACATCCGCATTAATCGTGATACCTGAGTGCTCTATTGCCATTATCATGGGTGAAAACTTCTCAGATAGTCCCGCTAACAATAATGAACCAATCCATTCGTCATTTATTTCAAACCCTGTTCCTCTCAACCTTTGTGCAGTCTCAACTAACTGATTAACGTAGCTTGTCATTGATTCACAATTTTCGAGACGTATAGATATTAGCGTTCGAAGTAGGGTAATTTTTCTCGTGAATCCGGAATCGTCAAATAATTGTTTTAACTTCATCCACAAGTCGTTTATCGTTGCCTCGTTTTTTATATGCACATATAAAGAAGGGTCGATGGTCATAATCAGCTTTGCTTTACCTTTTTTATCATCTTCAGTACTTGATTGTCCCGACGGCTTCTCAAGATCAATGCCTTCTAGTACTAAGAAATTTTTCACAGCAAAAGCCCAATCATCATAATTTTCTCGCCCTTTAAGTTTAGGAACATTAATGATGTAGCTTCCCGATGACATTTTACACTTTTCAACAAAATAATTCTAACTTTTTACTATTTATTTTTGCTAAAATATCAGACTGGGCCCATAACCTATTGAAACGCAGTTAGACTTTTTCTACGAGTGACATTTATTACGTTTATTTTTAATAAGACCATATACATTAAAACCTTATTTTGATAAAAAATAACAACTGAGACTAGTCAGATGCGTAGGATATACCTATCATAGTGCACATTTGTACGTGCATTCTCTATTCCTTTTACTCTCAAAGAGCCCGATGGGACGGTACTTCGACACGATCGGTGAGAGTTAAGGCTCAGGACCGACAGTTTTACGTGCTCTCCGAGGCACGGGGGTGCAGCACCGCCAACTTCCCGACTCCAGGATGTTACTGAGAATATCTTAACAAAAAAACTCAGTGATTAAACTTGGCCCGACCCGGGTTTCGAACCCAGAACCTCTGGTAGCCGTACGCACATGCTAGCCACTAGACCACTTAGGTAGTTATACATAGATACTCCAATTCTGTATAATTTACGTATCTAGATCGCTGTACCTATTATTTAGTTGCTTATTTCTATTAAGTTAAATTTTATCTTGATGTAAAATGTTACAAAACATATAAAACATTAAAAAATAACCAATTTTCGGATACAAGCGAAAACTCGATTTTCAGTAAGTGTTGCGTTGCCTAAACAAAAGCTGTTTAATAATGCAATTTCCAATTGCCGCTGTGCAAATAGCGGGGAAACAACGGCATGCGGCGATTCGACAAAACACGCTTTTTACAAATAAACGCGATATTTACAAGTGCTGTTCAAAAGAAAACCTTATTCAACACATCTCGTAAGTTTCTGTCTTCTCATTACGCCAATATTTAACAGTCCCTTTCTTTTGATATAAAAGGTAACTATTATATTATAATAATAAAAACTATCATTAGTATTGGTATTGCTTTTGGGTGCTTTTGTAAAACACTCTTGGATGATACAAAAACACACGGCACACCGCATCTGCGTTTCCATTTTGGGAGGATAAGAGGATAGTATCTGTTCATAGTTTTGTAGGATAATCTCTAATTCTATCTTGAAACAATCGTTCAGCCAAATTGGCATGATTTTCTTTGTTCAATTCAGCGTAGGTGACGGCAAAACATGAGTTTATCCATGGGAGCATCGTTCCACGACATCAACCCTTGTCAGTCCTTAGTCGTTCAATGGTATCCTAGTTTATTGCCATTGTAAAGACTTTTATCAAACCAATCAGTCAAACCTATAGTTATAAGAGGGACGGCCTTACTTTTTTATATTATAGTTCATGCTAGTCCGTGGATATTTTTAGTCCCATTTTCTTTTACAGTTCCACACAGTTAATTTATGTTTTTCAAATCAGAATATAATATCAATATTCTTAGTGTTTCATATAAGAGGAATTATCGGATCGGATAAACGAAATATAAGCATAATATCAACAATATCTTTACAAAAAAATCAATCGATTTTTTTGTAAAGATTTGTAAGATATTGTATTGTAGACTCACGTCCCTAAGTTCTACAGGAATAGCATTTAGAATCCTCTCTATCGTAAACTTTGGAAGTACGATGGAAAATTGAGGTATATAAGTATACACCTCAATTTTTCAGCGTACTTCTTTCTCCTATTTAGAAGGTTTGCGCTAACTTGTGATTAGCCAATGGATAATATTTGTCGTCTCTTTTTCGACACCAGCGGAACCTCATCACCATCGTCGCTAAAACTATCTTTTTTACAACTACCCTCCTAATTAGTAAATATCTCAATAGTACCAGATACGTAATGCAGTATCGTCCTTATGTCGCTATATCCTGCTTGGCCCATTCCTCTTTATCAATAAATGACATTGAATCAAGTGATATGATACCCATACCATACTTATCATCATCCCGATCTCATAAAATTACATGAAGAGCTTCTCTTTGTACCTCTTTTAAGCCGTGATTTATTGTTTTGTAGTTGTTTTGAATCGGACTGTTTTACTTATATGTAACATACATATAAGTAAAACAGTCCGATTCATTCGAAGTCATTGTCCCAATCGAGTACACCAAGGTTTATATGAGTATAGTTTTTATGTAATTATAATTTATTTAATTATTTTGATGCTTAAAACTTACTTTAACTTATGTTTTGTACTAATGTAATGTAAAAACTAATTTTTAATGAGTCATTATTTAAATATTTCCATTAAAATATACCTACTTACCTGCTCAATATTTCTGTAACACAACTTTACATAATGTTTTTATTAAAAAAAATATCAAATTATACGCAAAATATTTATCTATAGCTTTAAATATAGTGTAATAATATAGTGGAATAAAAAGACAAAAATCATCAATTGTTTGAAATTAACAATCTAGGCTCAAAAATATAACTGTACCCAAGATACAGTTATTTTTCTAAGCCTAGATTGTAAAACAAAGTTTTACAATTTTATGTTTTGTTACAACACTTATAACTCGAGAACTACTGGACCTATTTTTATGATCTTTGTTTTGTTGGATTTGTCTTCACCCCGAATAGCAGAATTAAAACGTTGGAAAAACTGAATAAATAATGAAAAAAATCTATTCCATATTAAGCGTCAAAACGTAGGTACCTAGGGGCGAACCTGAGCGAAGTCAGGGCGAGTCGCTAGTTAAGATTATTGAAAAAGAACGAAAGGATGTGCATATTACGGTGAAGGCGGGAGCCATTTAAGTTGAGCACGAAAGTTTTATATATGGTTTGCTTACGCAAGTCAAAAATAAAGCGTATACTTAGCAAGATTTTGAAGACGCTCTAAATTGTTGAGTTGCTCCTCAGTCACATGTAAATAACACACATCAACGACGAACACCAGACGATACAAATCAAAGCACACCAACTTCGAAAATATCTGTTTAGGTATCTGTATATCTGTGTTTTTTTTAAGTCGGTTTTTTTTTAATTGTCAAGTAAATCGGTAGCGTTTAATTGTCAAGTAAATCGGTAACCGTGTGCACTTCCGTAAAGGTTAGTGATACGCAATTACCATGTCTTAAAAAAATATTGATCCTTAGTACATCTAAAAAAATAATAGGGGTTAAAGTATGAAATTGCCGTTTTATTGTAATAGGTACTTCGAATTGACATAGAACCTTCATGGTTTGAGTTTTTTGAGTGAAATTTTTTTCAAATGGTACCTATGTAGTTCTTCTTTTAAAAAATGTACAACATTCTATTATAGACTCTCAGTAGTTTTTTTATTCAGCTTAGACAAGAAAAATGGATACTTCGAAAATTCGAGTGATTTTTAAATACGAGTTCCGACGCGTAACTAACGCGGTAGAAACAGCTCGCAATATCAATGTTGCGTTTGGAGAGGGGACTGCTAATGAACGCACCGTGCGATTTTGGTTTAAACGCTTTCGTGATGGAAACTTTAATTTGAAGAACGAACCACATGAAAGACCGCCACACAGGTGAATAACAATGACTTGAAATCGATGGTGGAAGCCGATCCGAGCCAAACTACCCAACGTTTAACGTTACCTTACCAACAATATTGACTCATTTGGTTAAATCAATAAAATAAAAAAATATGAAAAATGGGTGCCTCGTGATTTGACTGATCTGCAGAAACAAACGCGTGTTGAACTTGTGTTGCCTTGTTGAATCGATACAGAAATGAAGGAATATTGGATCGAATTGTGACATGTGACGAAAAGTGGATTCTTTACGATAACCTTAAGCGAAAAATGTAATGGCTGACCCCAGGTCAAACGCCGCAACAGTGTCCTAAAGCAAAGCTTACCAATAAAAAGGTAATGGTAACTGTTTGGTGGTCTCAGCATGGTGTTATTCACTATAGCTTTCTCCGATCTGGTCAAGCAATAACGGCAGATGTCTACTGTGCCGAACTCCGAACAATGATAGCAAAACTAGCAGTGAAACAGCCCCGACTCATGAATCGATCTTCACCATTATTGCTCCATGATAATGCGAGACCTCATACAGCACGAGAAACCGTTTTAACTCTACAGGAACTGCAATTAGAAACCATTCGTCACCCTCCGTATTCGCCAGACCTTGCTCCAATGGACTACCATTTTTTTCGTAATTTGGACAATTTTCTATGTGATAAAAAGTTTTCTTCTCAGGAGGCAGTACAAAATGCTTTCACACAGTTTGTCGAATCTAGATCATCAAAGTTCTATTGCAAAGGCATAAATGACCTTCCTATTAGATGGCAGCAATGTATAGAAAATAATAATGGTAATTATTTGGATTAAATAAATATGTTAAATTAAAAAAAAAACGAATTTCAATTTTTCAGTACAAATCGGTTAATTTCATACTTTAACTCCTATTATCTGCGATACCAAATATCTCTTGTACATATAAGCCACACAATGGTATTTTGTGTCAAAAATGTATTGAAAATTAAAAAGTGATTTATGAGCATTATTATTAAGCACTAGCTACTACTACATTTTAACATTTAGTATAGATTTCTCAGAGATGAGATATTTTACTGCAGTAAAACGTATCCTATATGTTGACTCGGATAACCATCTATCATCATACCAAATTTCATCAAAATCCCTCCAGTGGTTTTTCCGTAATGTGGTCACAGACAGACATACAAACAGATAGAGACACAGACAGATAAAAATTCTAAAAACTATAGATTCTGCCTCTGTACTGATAATAATGTCTATTTTAATAAAGAAAAATTAATATTATTCAGAGCTAAGTATAAAGTACCTATTTTTATTTAAAATATTGCTTATAATAAATTCTTATACATCATCAATCGGCGATTTCTTTTAAATTATACGCGAGTATAACCGCATAGCACAGCCAGTATCGAATAAAATTAATAAATCTTTGCAAATAGCCAAATGGTTACAGATCCTACATATTTTTTGTTTTTTAGCCAATTCCATGTAGCGAAGTATTAAAAAATAAAATAATAATAATCGAAGTAAGAAAAAATTAAAAATGATCATCACATCCTCAACCATAGCTTAGTCATTACATATAATCTCTAGACAATATTTGTACCTATATAATCGCTAATTCACAACATTCTCTGTGAAATATACAGGCCGAACAAATCGATGGGATATGGAAGAAAAGTAGTTTAAATATTAAAGTTATCAAATCTTCTTTGATTGTAAAATACAATGTTTTTTCCTTACTACTACTTGACTATCGGCTAATTCAATAAAATAGTGAAGATGTATTGTACTGTATTTTTAGTTTGTACCAGTTGATTACCAGTTCATATAACTTAAAAAAAATTAAATGCACTTATTATTATTTTTTAAAATGAAGGAATGTTTCCATTGAGTAAAACTTGATAACTTCAATATTTAAAGTACTTTTGTTCCATGTCCCATGCTATTGTTACACCTGTAGATATGTACGTATCACAACTATACCTATCAAGCACATATATCCATCAAGTAGACGTCAATTGACTGAACGATTTGTTATTTAATAATATAAATAAGTCAGTTAATAATAAATCTTAAACTTTTGTAACAAGAAACTTAAGGGCTTCATAATAAGAATATCTTTTATTGATTAATCAAGTCACGAGTGAGGCAAATCGGAAAAACACTGTTATCCAGAGAGAAAGCCATATAAGTGACCCTCATCAGCCTCATTGCTGTACTTTTATCGTTCTCGGAACCCTCGGCTCGGGCTAGCATAAATAAATCAAATTTAATTAACTCCGATTAATTTTCGCGGCGCCGTCTCACCCACTGAACGTCCCTTTTTATTTTGCCCCGAGGTAAAATTTTCAACAACCGTTCGACTCGCGGTGATTTAGTATGGATTCTTTAATAAAAAGTTTACACTTAGTATATTTTGCATGTCACCCATTACTTTCTGACACGAAGCCGTATAAAATCATTTAAATTAATTCTATCACAGTGATTTTTTAATTTACTTTGATTTTAAAAACTACTTGTTTTGATAGTGGGATATATTATACAAAATATAAACAAATATGTTACTATGGCAAAATGTAGATAATATACCTAAATAATTTCAATAATTTTATTCCTATAGAGCTTTGGAGGAGAGAGAAAATCAAAGGAGAAAAAAACACAGTATATTTTGCGTAACGCGATGCTAGATAAAAATGCGGCCATGTAAACATGTGACGAATCGCTGTCTGGGTGGCGGAGGCACACTGGAGTGGATGACACACACTCCACCACACACCAACACCGGTAGCCCGCAAACATCTCGTGCTAACAGCCGGTAGCCGAATTCTGACCGGCGAGTTAAGCTGGACAAATAATGGTGTAACAGTTTACTTAAGGTACTAGAAACCAGCGGTCATAGTTGTAAAACTATCTTTTCTATCTGGTAAGGTTGATTTAACATGTAGACTACGTATTTTAATTTATATAGTGATCGAAAATGTCGTAAACATCAACATTATGTAAAAAAGTATTAAGGATTTATTTAATGCCTGTTTTATTTATATTTATAATGACAACCCTATTTAAAAAATGCATTGAACGCCTATTTTTAGGATCACAAGATTTAAAACTTGTTACCATAGAAGTAAATAAAATCTCAGTAAAAAATTGAGATTACTAGGTACTAGAGGAGAATATGTACTTTAAACAAGATTTGATTTTTTGAGTAGTAGGCCACCCACATTATGTTAGCACACAAAGTGTCGCGTCAGCTCTATTGACTAGAAGACCCCTTTGCCTCTCTAAAGTTTCCGCCTTGCCAATGTAATCCTGTGCCTGCTATTAAGACCATTACTCAACATTTCATTGTTTATAATATATGATTTGTTTATTTGCAACCTATCTAAATAGTACATTATTTAGATCCCTTTTAAATAAATGTGCTCTATCAATTGTATATTAATGATTATTATTAACCATTTCCTTCTTATTAGTGGTCAGTAAATAAAGTAGACTACGTATAATGTAAAACGTTTGGCTGCATAATATGTATATGATCCGCTCTCGTTTTGTTACAGAATTTCACATACATATCGTAACTTTTTGTAGTTAACTAACAAGTATTCAACGAGAAGCACTTAATGTATCCGGACAGCTTATATCTATTATCATTTTTTTACTTTGACTATTTGGCTAAAAACAATAAAGTATAGTATAATATATATATAAGTTGGTATCTATTTCCATTATATGAAAATCTGACTAGATTTTTAGAAATTTTTTTACGCAGAAGAATAAATACTACAGAAAAAAAAGGTAAAAACATTTTTCAATCATCGCGTCGCCTTGAATGAAACATACAGTTATTCTATTAAAATTACGACGCAAACAAAAAATATTTTATTCAGTATTGTTAAGTAGATTTAACATAAATATTAAATCATTTAGTGGATTAATATTTGTGACCTTAAAAAGCTATTGTTTTTTTGTCCTTATAATCATAATCGTCGTTCGCTTATTCTAACTGTACCTAAAAGGAGTCATTTGATCAAAATCTTAATCGCGATAGCGATATTATCGTTTGCTTTATAATAATGTAAGGCGGAGGAATTAATACATATTAATAAATATGTGTAATGTTATAAAGGTACAAAATTATATAGATAAATAGATATACTCTTTATTGTAGACCTGTCTCGGTGGTGTAGTGACTTACAAGTATGGTGTAGTGGCTGCACATCTAGAGGTCCTGGGTTCAAGTCCCGGTTCGGGCCAAATTTAGTTATTGAGTCTTTCTTATCTTTACTAACGCAATGAAATGAAATAAACTTTATTCAATTAGACTTACTACAAGTGCTTTTGAATCGTCAATTTAATGTAAGCGTCAGTGTAGTCAGTCCGTGAGGAAGCTACCATCGGCTCGAAAAGAAGTTCTGCTGAGAAGTGCCGGCAAGAAACTCAACAGTTGCTCTTTTAAATATGGAAACTTTACATTTATTTTATTTACATAACAATATAGATAGCCCGCATATGAGTCAATAATACTCAATTCCACACAGTTTCATCAACAAGAAACTCTTGAACAGTTTAATACGCTTCGCTCAATAAAATATTTTTAATTTTATCTTTAAATTTTAGAAGAAGTAAATCTAGGACATTTCGTGGAATCTTATTAGATATGCGTATACTCAGGCCCATGAAGGATTTATTCACCTTCTGGGGTCGAAATCTAGGCGTAACAAGCTTATTTCTATTCCTAGTGTTTATTGTGTGTCTAACACTGTTTTATACATACCTAATTATTTAAATTTTTACGAACAAGTAATATATTACACAGTATATTTTGTGACGCAACCGTAAGAATATTAATTTTTTTGAAAACATCTCGCAGTGAATCACGAGCTCTTAGATCATAAATAGCCCGTACTGCTCTTTTTTGAAAAATAAATATCGAATTAATTTCCGCGGCACTGCCCCAAAGAAGTATTTTGTAAGATAAAATACTATGAAAATAACTAAAATATACAAGTCGGGCAGTGTTAATATCCATTAAGTTTTTAGCTTTCCTAACTGCATAGGGATGGGGGTTCCACTGAAGTTTGGACTTTGGAGTCTAGTGTTATATTTAAAATTTTGCTTTTTTACATAAGGCAATGTTAATTCGACACTTTTTTTTTGCATTTAATACTAGGTTATTTAATTCAAACAATTGAAGTATATGCGACAATGCACTGTTTACTGTCGTTATAATTAGGTTTACTATGCTCTACTTTAAAAATTAAGGAGGTATCATCAGCAAAGAGTACAATATCGCATAATTTATTTATGTAGAAAGGTAAATCATCGATATATATTAAGAAAAAGGGCCAAGAATAGATTCTTGTAGAACACCCATTTTTAGTAGAGATCAAGAAGATTTATATATATATATATATACATACTTTGTACAGCCAGTGACAAATATTTAAGAAATTTGGCAATTATTACATATATTTGTTATGTAGGAGGCAAAAATATTATTCTGTGTCTTTTAAAGGATATCGATATCTGCATCAATAAGAAAAGTATTTTTGGATATTAAGTCCCTTTTAAAGAGCGATATACATTTTTTTATAAGTATAAATAATAAATACCTCAACGCGCTCCTCTTTCAAGTCGACCCGCAACGCCAGTTGTTCTCTTAGCACGACGTCAGGGTAGTGGGTTTTGTCGAAAGTACTCTCGAGTTGTTCTAGCTGCTCCTCTGTGAAGATGGTGCGATGACGTCTCTTGCGCTTGGGTGGCGGTCCCGAGAGTCCCGCCAACGCCGCCGCCGCGTAGCCGCCATATAGTCCCGCGTAGCCCCCAGCCTGCGACACTGCACTGCCTACGCCTGTGAAATAGTTATATATAAATCAAATCGGTCTAACAGTTTCGAAGATTAGCCCGTACAAACAGACAAACAGAGTATGAAACAGAAAAATTGAAAAAAAACCTGGATTCGTTCTATTTCTCTTCTTACATTCCCCTTAGTCGGTTTTTAACATTATTTTTCTATATACAGACATTCGACCTCTACAGTTTTATTATATGTATAGACTAGCGGCTCACCCTCGCTTCGCTCGGGTTCGCCTCTAGACAAACAAAAACAAATCTATCCCACGAGAACCGTACATTTTTCCAGGATAAAAAGTAGGCTATGTATTTGTTATTCTGATATATGAACTATGTAATTGTAAAGTTTCATTAAAATCCAATCAGTAGCTTTTGTGTACTAAGCTATTTAAGTTACTATAGTTTTTTTAACTATCCCACGGGAACTCTTTAATTTTCCAGGATGAAAAGTATCTAAGATGTTGACCGGAGATATAAGGTACCACCATACAAAATTTCATTTAAATCAGTCCAACAGTTTCGGAGATTAGCCCGTACAAACAGACAAACAGACAGAAAAACAAAAAAATAAAAAAATATGGATTTGTTCTATTTCTCTTCTTGCATCCCCCTGACTCGGTTTTTAGCATTTTTTTCTATCTTCAGACTAGTAAAATATTTTTTGGAAAATCTTATTGAAATAGACATTATTATCGAATTATTAGAAAAGCCTTTTGCCTGAAAAGATTTTTGCCTGTCTGTCTGTCTGTCTGTTACCGCATCACGGAATAACTACTGGAGGGATTTTAATGATTTTTTATAATGATAGCTGCTTATCCAAGTCAACATATAGGATACTTTTTACTGCGGGTAAATATCTCATCTCTGAGAAATTTATATTGAACGTTCAAACGTAGTTTTCTTATAATATTTATTACTAAATCATAAACTTTCTAATTTACATAGTCGTGCAATTATATTTAGTACCTGGGCGACCGAGCTTCGCTCGGAGTTTTTGGTTAAAAGTAATTTTTTTTTTAATTTGGCTTAAAGACAAAAAAAAAACTAAAAACTTGAATAAATACAAAAAAAAACTAAAGGAAAAAACCTTTGTATCCGACCGGGATCCGAACATACCTATGATAGTCAATCTCGCGCCTTAGCCGCTTGACCACGATGCTTATATATAATTGTGCGAAATTATTAACATATTTTGCGTAAAATAATGCTAAAGAAAATCGCATGAAAACTCGAAAATATGCGTTTTTCCCAGATATAAGACTAATCTAGATCGATTTTGCGCCCCAAGGGCCCCCACATATCTAATTTCAGCGAAATCGTTAGAGCCGTTTCCGAGATCGCTGGTATAAATAAATAAAGATATACAAGAATTGCTCGATTAAATATATAAGATACCTGGGCGACCGAGCTTTGCTCGGAGTTCTTTTTTGTTATATCGTATTTTTAGATGATAATCTATATAACTTAAAGAGCAAAACGTAAACTGATGGGGAAGTCCCGTAAGCCCGGACGGGTCCCTTAGCCGGACACAATTCAAATCAACGTAAAAAAACGCACAGTTTCGTTATTTGTGTCATGGTTAAAATGATCCTGAGAAGTGAGGCACGGGAGCGGTCGCTTACAACCCAGTGGCGTCCTGTTCACCGAGGAGAGTTGTACAAAGTTTGAGGTTAGTAAATTTTTTTTGAAAATATGATATTGATGTTGTTTATAATGAATCATGATTGTAATGTTAACAATCCATTACATTTAAATCATTTTTCTTTAATCCACAGAATATATTATAAACAGTAATTTTTCTTGCTTACCTTTAATGGATCCTAAGTTCGGACACTCAAAAGTCCCCTATAGACGGACAGTTTTATCGTTATTTTAGAAAGTAATTGAGTTAGTATTGTTTTTTAGGTTCAACATGGGTAAACTCACACCACTCTATAAGAATACTTGACATCAAAAAAAGACAATTCATCAGCTATCACCGGTTCTAAATATTGCGGCAAAGGAAACTTATAAGTCGATGAAGAAAAGCGGAGAAAAGTGATTTAACATCCTCTCCTTTATAAAGTGCACTTATAGTAAATAAAAATACAAAATCTGATTCAGCTTAAAGGCAAGAAAACTGACGAATCAAAAAAATATATAAAGTTCAGTGACTCGATAGCAAAATTGGAGAGAGTGAAGATTCTATCACATGAAACACCGATGGCTCAAAAAACAACAACTTGTACAATCTGTCAAGAAGAAAACGATGAAGATTGGATTCTTTGCCCTGCTTGTAGTCTATATTTGTGACTTTTACAGACCACAATATTAAACCTAGTAATCTCATGCAATGTTCTTATATATATTCTGATTGTATGTTTGTTTTTTTTTCATTTTTAATAATTTGTTGGTTAATTATTTGTTTAAATAATGTATTTTTATCTTTAGGATTAAAAAAGAAGATTTAGGATTAAAAAGAAGACTGTCCGATATTAGAGGACCTTTTTGAAGACGTGTTATTTCGTATATTAGTTATCCATAAAGAAATTTATATTTTAAGGAAATCTTTGAGCCTGTCTATATATTTGTATTGATTAAATATATAATAACGAACATTTAAAACTAAAAAAAATAAATCTTGACATGAATTTTGTTATTTTATTTCAAATATTCCTTAAGTGTCCGCTACTGGGGGACCTCCCCCTAATAAAATTTTCATCCTAATCGTTTGGGGACATTTCCGATTGGTATAGAATTTGTCATTTCAGCTATAAAACGTTCACTGCTAAACATAGGCCTTTCCTATCATATTCATCATCATCCAGTCATTTAAACAAACAAATCATTGATACACTTTAGTAAAATACTTTATTTTAAACATAATTATTTTAGTTTACATAATGAACATAAGTAGCACTTGCTAGTACGGAAGGAATGAGCAGATGTCGGTAGGTATATATTGCAATTCTTTTTGATGTATTTAATTCTTATTCTTAAAAAGTAATACTGGTAGCGGGAAAAAACTTTAAAATTCGTAATTATAATATACGAAACCGGAGTAAGATGTTACCTGTCATGGCACTTTGAAAGATTGTATATTTTACATTAAGTGACTAAGTGTTACTGAGACAGTTGTATAGATGTCGCGATAAGAACAATATTCTTTTTAATTTGTCTTAAAAATAATTTTATATTAAGTGACTAAGTGTTACTGAGAGAATTGTATAGATGTCGCGATTCTCGTAATTGAATTCTGCGCAGAATAATGCATAAGAAAAACGCATGAAAACTCGAAAACACGCGTTTTCCCGATCAATTTTTCGCCCCCGAAAGCCCCCATATACCAAATTTCAGCAAAATCGTTAGAGCCGTTTCCGAGATCGCCGGTATAAATAAATAAATAAATAAAGACATAAATATACAAGAATTGCTCGTTTAAATACATAAGATTAACTTTTATTAAATTGTAATGAGACTTCACTAATATTTGGCATTGGTTTAGTATTGTAAATAATCAACTTTTCATTAGAATTTACCAAACAAACAATATTTAATGTTTAACATTCATCAAACTAAAAAAATTCTTCTCTTATACTTTAATCAGTCTTTGTACAAATTGTCTACTATTTTGAACTTAAAATAATTTTCTTTTATCAAATTAGAATTTATAATAAATTTATATAATAAAATTTATAAACAAAACAAAAAGGTAACCTCTATAAAACTTCTTTTAGACAAAAACAAAAATATTTGGTTGACAAAATAATTATCAAACATGTTCTACTCTTAATGTTGTGTTATAGTTCTACTATAAAAATGATCATCTGTTTTTATTAATTGAAAATAATAATATGAAAAAGATTATACACCACTATTCAACTTATTTGGGCAAAATGATTAACATTTTACATATTTTTAACTAATTAATAATCAAACTTTAGTAGAGGAATGATAACAGTTTTGTAGCTTTTTCTCCTTCAAGTCTATTGCGTTGAAGGGTATAAATAATCCCAGCACCACTAAACATCCACTTGCTAGGAACGCTCGTTGGCGGTGTGACCAAATACTGCCTCGCTATAGAAGATAGTAGCCCGTATTTCTGTTTGTTTACCTTCCACCAAGTGACAAGGTCTACTTCATTCGTCACTCGTTTTTCGGCTAAACATTCCGTAATTGACTTTCTAATTAAAAGACGAGCAGGTTTTTGGTAACCAATTAGAGGAATGTCATCTTTATCTTCAATTTCACTGTCACTCGTATCTATCATTGAAGCCATCGTGTCCCTCAAAGATAAATGTTTACATTTGCCGGAATCATCGATTTCATCTAATCTGGCACGCTTCGAACTTGGACTACGAGAACTTGAAGATAAGTCTGCTTGACCGTCTTCAAGGAACTCAACATTTTAGTGCTGTTTGACACGTTTCATGAGACAAGCTATTTTTGAATAACTGTATATCTTGGATCAATGAAGATTGCCGTTATAAATAATACTTCATTTTTTAAACTAGAAAATTTGCTAAAGAGCTCCTGTTTTAAAACGGCTATCGTGTCACTAATTAGTTCATCTGTTGAATGAAAATCATTAAGAATTATTTCTGAAGTGGCGATTAATGGAATTAATGATGATACATCAGCCGCACTTAATTGTTTGGTCATTTCTTCGAATGGTCTTATTAAGTTGACTAGTTTTTCAATAAGCATCCACTCTTCAGAGATCAGTTGGGGAATTTTATTATTTATGGACGCATAAAGACATAATGACTCTTTGACTCGCAAAATACGCTCAAGCATATAGAAGGTGCTATTCCATCTGGTCATACACTCAACCTTAAACAGGGTTTGATTAAGCTTATTCTATCTTTTTGGATAACTTTAGAAAAATTTATTGATCTAAAAAAAATTTGTAATATTTATAATAATAACAGCTAAAATTATATAAATAACATCCCATATTTCAAGTATAAAAGTAATTAAAATTATAAAAATGATTAAAATTAACAAATATGATGCCAATTTTCAAAATTTTAAATTCTTTTTGTTATTTTGTGGGTAAGCTGTCTAAGACCTTAGTCTCTCCCGTGACCATGATCGCTGTAAAGCAATCGAAACGTCGGAAACCAAAAATCTAAATAAATCCGCGAAAAAATCCGAAAGGATAGTTTTATTTAAATGTCAAATATTTGCGTAAATCTAAGAAAGTATTAAGCTTATTCTGTATAGCTTTTAGCTCCTCTTGAGCTGTATTAGAGTGGTGAAAGTGTGTCGCCATCCTTTTGCTATAGCATTTTGTTATAGCAGTCGCGACAGTTTCTTGAGCTTTCAACCCTTCTTTTAAGATGTTTTGAATTTGTGTGAAGCAAAGTCGATATGTTGAATTTTTAATAAAGAAACTCTTTTTTCATGTTTGAGTATGCATCCCAAACTAAACATTTTACTTTTTCTTTAGGTTTTTACCATGACGACAATAAGTCTTCAAGTTTACAAGCAATATTTTCTCCGGTATGGCGGCTCTCATTAAAAACGCTCGCCTTCAACACTATCATTTTTCTTCCAAAATCTTCAGTTATCTCATCCGAGATCCAGAACAAGAATCAGACCAAATATCACTAGTAAATGACATTTTTTCAAAGGATTTCAGCAATTTAAGGAATTTCTGGCTCACTTTGCCATATAATTCATGGCAGATAAAAGAAGTAAAATACGGACGAGACTTTAAATTATAGGACGGACATAAGTGTTTCTCGAATCTTACGAACCCAGCACTTTCGGCGAAACTAAATGGAAGATCTTCCAACGCAATTATCTCGCTTAGGTACTAATTTTCCAACTGCCAAGGATTTCACAGATTTATTATCCCACTGTTTCGTTTTATCGACACATTCTTGAAGCGATATTTGTTTAACTTTAGATTTAATACTTTTCTGGGAAGATGTCGCAATTCTACTCATTGCATCCTGTTTTTCTTTTTGGCATTTTTCTAATTTTGAAAATTCGGTTTTATGCATTGACTTCAAATGATTACTCAAAGCTGTTGTAGATCATCCTTTTCGAGAATATTCATTGTTACAGATCTTGCATCTAAAAGCAAAGCGTAAAATAAGTCCATACTTCCCTAGAAATTGATTTATTTATCTTAAAAAATCACTAAACACACTCTAATCTCAGAATTCTCTTGTTTCTGTTAACGATCTTTCTTTATTTAAATACACAACATCAATCGGCTTTTTTCGGGTCAGCTCGACAATGTTCGGAATTAGATGCAAACAATGACAAATGTTTGCATGTGACTCACGCGCTGAGGAAGCTGCCAAAATAAAACCATAGATGGCGCCAAATTCAAAAGAAATATTCGCATTCGCTTTCGCGAATGCCTAAAAATTTATATTCGTTACATCACTTGTACAGACATTCGACCTTCTACAGTTTTATCATATGTATAGATTAAAGTCGTTTGTTTGTTTTGTTATTAAGCTAATTTCAGTAACTAAAGCATGGATTTGCATACGGTTTTCACTAACAGAAAGAGGGATTTTCTAAAAAGGTATTAACTTTAATTTAAAAACGTATTGTGAAAGTAAGGGATTCACTATTCAGGTGTCGATATGATAATATTTGTGTATTACGTCGGACTGACAAATATATATGTACCTATAGATAATAAAGTTGGCATGATATAACATTATAATATTCACAAACAAAAAAAATATACTTTTAACCAATGCAATATAAAGAACTCATAAAAACTATCCAACTCGAAGACTTTATTAGTAACTATTGAAGAATTGGACTATTGTTATTCTATTATCGTATTCCACCTTTCGGCTCCATAATTAGTTTAGTTCATCAATCAAGGTATCAAATTAGTGTATTGTTATCATTGTAATGTTACATCGTAATAACACTTGCAAAGTTACAAATCGATACGACAATTGCAACTAGGTTAATATAAAAATTGTTATAATTGACCTCGCCGTTGCAAGCGAAGCATCTCTGCTTCAAGTCTGCTCTTAGGTCTTCGTCACGCAGTCAATATCCCCTAGGCCTAGGGAAATCTCACGCTTTTTTGAGCTATAAAACTCACTCTTGGCGTCACGCTTCAAGCACCGTATTAATAAAAACAAATATGATATAAATTAAGTTTTTTTGAAACTTTCTGTTTGCAAAAAAGATTTAAACCCATATTTATGAGTCACTACATGAAAACTAGAGGGGGGCGGGGGGTTCTTGGCATATACTACATGTGGTCACCGAGTGGGCTAAAAAATGGGTCACGTAGTATGGGTACGTTCCCTTATGTACATATTTCTCTCGTCTCCGAGGGAACTGTAAATATAAATACATAAATATACATATAGGCAAACATAGAACCTATTCCTTTTTGGATGACATTTGACCATTTTCTACAGAAACAGATCTTTAATTTACGTGTTATTGTGTAACACATATATTATACGTACGTACTACGTACATTTCCATATAATAAGTTTCTTATGAGCTCATTACCAAACAATTTCAAATCAAATATCTCCCTTTAAGAGGAGGCTCCCTAAATTTAACGCTGATTTGCTTTCATATTCTATGTATACCAGACATTAAATCAATGTGATAATTTCAATGTATGATTTTTCAAACCTTTTTCTATGGATCAGAAAAAACAGAAACACAATTGGATGAAATTTTCTCGATAGTTTTATTTTTTTAAAAATATGCCTTTTTTAGAGATTAATGGATTTTACTCTTAAACTACTTCAGTTATATACGCAAAAAAAATACTCAGAGAAGGAAAATATAGTTTATTATCTTCTGTACGAAAGACATTTAAATTGACCAATTATTATTCTCATAATAAATTAAATTAGATTTGAGACTTACGTTTTTTAATTCTGTGCAAGAATAAGATCGATCGGATATTCGATATTCAACCTTGTTCGCAAGCAACTAAGGTGCAACGACGATAATGATTCAGTCGGCCGCTGGCCCTTGACGAGGTAGGACCTATGTCGCTTTTGCTCGCGCACAACCCCCCCGCTAATTCATCGAATTATTCATTCCTTGGACATAGTGTAAAAAATCAACGTTTTTTGCTTTTTATACATAGCTTAGTAAAAACAACTTTAAGTAACACATTTAAGGTTGAATTTACATTATTGTATATTTTTTAAACTAGAATTACCTAAATACAGAATACTTTTGCTTATGATTTTTTGTGTAATATCTAGTTTAGTGATCGATGATTCCGTTCTGTCGTATACTAAGGGTTTCGCGCGGCTATGCTTGTGATTAATATTAAATATGAATAAATAATATAATAAATAAATATAAATCATTTACTATGCGCGTTGTATGTATGTAAGTGTTTGTATATATAACATACATACATACATGTGTTTGTATATATAACATATATACATACATACGCGTAGGATTTGGACGCGGGTTTCAAATAAATCTACATGTAACATACCTACCAAATTTCATAAACATAACGCGAACTTAGCTAACCATAACTAGTACGGGTAAGTAAGTATATCATAATAAAACATTGGTTATGTTTGTCCCTCAAGGATAATGCAGATTTCTATCACAGAAATAATTTTCAAATCGGACTGGTAGGTACCTATCTACATATGTAGTTTAGCAGATTATCTTCATATTTATAACTTTACCTTTTATTATGTACATATAAGTATATACGGGGCCATTTTAAATTTACTGAAGACCTTTTGTGAATATATTATTTACATCATAACATCGTTGAAGTTTTTTTATGTAAGATAAAGCAGTATGTAACTAGTTAGTGTAAATATGTTATTTGAAGTGGCGCCCCTGGTGTAATAGGCACAGTGGATAGTGAGCGCAATCAGCTGAGCGCGGGCGTCGAGCGGTTAGAAAGCCAAGCGCTTAGAAAAAAAAGCAAATTTATATTTATACAGATAAATAAAATTGGAGTGTCTGTTTGTAATATTAAAATAACCGCTTTTTACTAAATGCATATGGATGTATACACGGTACATATACCAAAACAACATTTGTTACAATTTCTGTCTGTCTGTCTGTTTGTTCCGGCTAATCTCCGAAACGGCTGGAGCGATTTTGACGGGACTTTCACTGGCAGATAGATAGCTGATGTTATAGGGTATATATAGTTGTAACTTAGGCTACTTTTATTTTAGAAAAAGAATCAGGGTTCCGCAAAAAAAAATTAAAACCCTGAAATTATGAACAAAATCCGCGTACGGCCTACGCACCCGAGCAAAACGAGAGTAAATCGCTATATAATATTTAATTTAAATGAATATCTTAGGAGTTAGCAAGCTACTATTTATATAGGTATACCTAAACATAGCTAACCGGGAAAACGTACCTAGGGACGAACGCGAGCGAAGCGAGCGTGAGTTGCTAGTCTATACTAATATTATAAAGCTGAAGAGTTTGTTTGTTTGTTTGGTTGGTTGAACGCGCTAATCTCAGGAACTACTGGTTGGAATTGAAAAATTCTTTTTGTGTTGGATAGTCCATTTATCGAGGAAGGCTTAGGCTATAGAACATCACGCTACGACCAATAGGAGCGGAGCATAAATGAAAAATGTTGCAAAAACGGGAAAAAATCATTCCTTTTGAGAGCTTCCGTTGCGTGCGCTGCGTAAGCGGTTGAAGTTACGCAAAAATCGTGTATGACGGAATTGTTCTCCTTTAAAAGTTCTAAAAAAAAGTCCGCGACAGCATATGTCTATCTTTTAAGGTTGACTCAAAATAACCCTTTTTATGGCAATCAAATTTGTTCTAAAATAATGCATTACTTCCGAAGGTGTTTTTATAAACATGATACTATCCTTATCCAAATAAATACGTTATTCATCACAAGTATTTAATTTTGAACAAAATTGCCCTTGACATAATTTGATTTCAATGAATATCTTAGGAGATATCATAGTTTTAAAATATACATATTTAACTTTACGCGGTCTATGGGTGAGCGCGCTCTCAGCCCGATACAAGGCGAGGGCAGGGCGGTCGTGAGGGGGGGAGTCACTATTCCACGCGGACGAAGTCCCGGGCAAAAGCTAGTAGATAAATAAAATTGGCGTGTCTGTTTTAATATTAAAATAACCGCTTTTTATTTATTGCATATGGATGTATACACGGTCCATATACCAAAACAACATTTTTTACAATTTTTGTCTGTCTGTCTGTTTGTTCCGGCTAATCTCCGAAAAGGCTGCACCGATTTTGACGGGACTTTCGCTGGCAGATAGCTGATGTTATAAGGAGTAACTTAGGCTACTTTTATTTCAGAAAAAAAAATCAGGGTTCCGCGAAACAAAAATTAAAACCCACGAAAAGCGTACGCATCCGAGCGAAGCGAGGGTAAATCACTATATAATTTAAATGAATATCTTAGGAGTAGCAAGCTACTGTTTATCTATCTTCTTCTTCTATACTATAATAAAACTGTAGAGGTCGAATGTCTGTACATAGAAAAAATATGCTAAAAACCGAGTCAGGGGGGTGTAAGAAGAGAATAGAACAAATTCAGATTTTTTTTTAATTTTTTGTTTTTCTGTCTGTTTGTCTGTTTGTACAGGCTAATCTCCGAAGCTGCTGGACCGATTTGAATGAAATTTTGCATGGTGGTACCTTATATCCACGGTCAACATATAGGATATTTTTTATCCCGAAAAATCAAAGAGTTCACGTTGGATAGTTAAAAAACTACAGTAACTTATACAGCTTACTACACAAAAACTACCCATTGGATTTTAATGAAACTTTACAATAATATAGTTCATACATCAGAATAAGCAATAAGCGACTTTTTATTCCGGAAAAATGAACGGTTTCCGTGGGATAGATTTGTTTTTTCTAGAGGTGAACCCGAGCGAAGCGAGGGTGAGCCGCTAGTATATAAATAAACATAGCTAACCGTGAAAACGTACCTAGGGAAGTACGCGAGCGAAGCGAGCGTGAGTCGCTAGTAAAAAATAAAAAAATGTTTCGCACCTTCTGAACCACGTATTTCAATTCGCAAGCCAAGCAAAAGTGGGTGTAGCGGTATGATCTCGGACTAGAATTTCGATGATCGTAGATTCGATTCCCCTCGTGTGTAGACATTTTTTTCCTTTTTCTCAATTATATATTGAATTTTGAATTTTAATATACAAAGATTTTTCGCATGCGCTTTAATTACTATCCCTTGTTGAAAAGTCCAAAATCCCATTTTTTTATCGTTTCTATGCCTTTTGCATATCTATACATATAAACAAATTGTGACTAAGCCGAATCTGCACATTAAATATTTTTTTGGAATATCTTATTGAAATAGACATTATTATCGATACAGAGACCGAATCTATAGTTATTAGAATTTTTGTCTGTCTGTCTGTTACCGCATCACGGAAAAACTACTGGAGGGATTTTGATGAAATTTGGTATGATGATAGTTGGTTATTCGGATTCCGGGTCAACACATAGGATATTTTTTACTGTGGGAAAATATCTCATCTCTAAGAAATCTATACGTAACGTTAAAACGAGGGTGAGTCGCTAGTAAATAAATAAAAAAAAAACGATAAATGATAATAAATAAATAAAATACTTATTTCTTTGCATAATTGAAAAATGAATAATATTATATAAAAATGAGAAAAAGAAAGAAAAATGACTACGCACGGGGAATTGAACCTACGACCTTAGAGTTATTAGACCCAGCTTTTACCGCTACGCCAACTCATACTTGGTATGCATTGTGAAATAAGTGGTTCATAATGATAATCCTTCGATTGCTTTTGATTATTATTTATTCAATACTACAACAAAAATTACATACTAATTTGTAAATTTTTAAACATCAAACTAACAAAAACATAAGTAATTTTCTGATAAAATTCCTAAATATGTATTTATATATTATGAATATATAAATACTTGAATAAAATATAATTTACATGTTCAATATCTACTCAAATTCATTTATTGCATAGGAATAAATGTCTTAGCTTTTCGCGATTACTAAATATATACGTATTATAATAAAATAAAATGTTATCGGATCAATTCCCGTATTTTAAATTTTAATAATATTAAAATCAAATTGATAAGTTGGCCTACTGCTTATAGACGCGCTTGCGTACTCTGTGACGCTTGACCTGTAGTTATGAGTTCACGCCGGCGACGTGAGCGCACAGCTCGCTTTGCGGGAGGGGTGGTAGCGTTAAATGCCTACTTCGCCCGGACAGCCTGGCCTTAAAGGACATTTTTTAAAAACGTATTAATGTACATCTTTGATGTGAACTTTTTCAGCTTTTTTGTCAGCTAGATATAGCTAACAAAGCATAGATATATTTATTTCTCCAAACAGTCCAAATTATTCTAGACTATTAATATTAAAACTTTGAATTTAATCTTATAAAAAATCATTTTGCACCGCTGCACTGCCTCAGAGTGGAAACCAAATATAAACACCAAACATAAAATTCAACACGTCATGGAATATTAGTATTAACCTTGAGTAAAGTAGTCGAGCCGTGAATATCCGAGCTTAAGGCCCTATAAGCGCTCCCTAGACGCGGTCCAAGCCACCCGAACAATTCAAAAATATTAGACTTGTAAAGAAAAATGGAATATTTTTGCATAGTTCCGGCCTCGACAGAGTATAACATTGTATTATTTCCGATAGAAATGTAAAAGCTTTTAAGGCCGACAGTGTATTTCTAAGGAGCTATCGGTGCTTTTCCACACACCGTCTTCGCATTTACGCGAGCGCCGCCCGCCTAAGCCGTATTGATTTAAAAATACTAGGGTACTCGTAATGTAGAGCAATATTAAGAAGATATGTGTGGTGAAGACCATTCTTTCTTCCCCTTTACCAATATTATATTTATTTCAAAATAAAAGTTCTTCTTCAATAATATTTCGAATATATTCATGTGTAGGGCTATTAAGTAACATTATTGCATATCTCAAACGTTTATGAAAATATCAAATTATAAGTATTTTGCTATGATAAAAGCACACATAATCATACAAGAGATGTATAGTATAATCAGTAAAAATAGTATAATCTTTGTCTACATAATAAAAAAAATATGTTGGAGTCAGAATTACTTATTGTTAAGTTTGTGTTTTATACACAAAATTCATATGAATTGCCTAGTTTTTATAAAAAAAAAAATATTTTCCGCGGAGTAGAAAGTAATTAAAATAATAGCGTTCTTATATTGCCAAATTAGAAGGACGAAACTGAAAGTAAAAGTAGTATAATCTTTGTCTACATAATAAAAAAAATATGTTGGAGTCAGAATTACTTATTGTTAAGTTTGTGTTTTATACACAAAATTCATATGAATTGCCTAGTTTTTATAAAAAAAAATATTTTCCGCGGAGTAGAAAGTAATTAAAATAATAGCGTTCTTATATTGCTGCAAATTAGAAGGACGAAACTGAATGGCACGGTTTCCTAAGCGGGTAAAACATTTAACGTTTTGTTTGTTGTTAAAAGTTTTAGTAGCACCACCATAAGTTTAATAAACTCCCTGAGTATAAAACAAGTGCCGTAATTATTTCACATTCATTCTTTTTTTTCTTTTTCACTAACTTATAATTTGATCAATAGAAACTCGAAGCTGGCAAATTATCCTAAACTAATCCAAATAAACTCAGCTTCGTTGGATGTTATTTTTCGTGGTCGGAATCTTTCAAGCCCTGAAGATATTTTTAAATTTTAAAAGGTTTTCTAAGAGGAAAAAAGACTTTAATTGGGATAAATCTTGTCTTCACCCCTGGATCACTCGCGCGAGGGATGCCCCGAGGCGCCTTTCTCACTGCTTAACTCCATAGATATTGTAATTTCAAAGAGTAACTTTAAACTAATACTAAGAACCATAAAGATTAAAAAATGTAGAATGGATTTTTGACAACCAAATTTACAAATAACTGACTTATTAATCAAAAAGTAAAAAGGTAATTAAGATAATAAACATACTTCATCATTACTTCACGTATTTAACCTAGTAGGGTAAACTGGTCCTCTATTTTAATAGCCTTAAACTATTGAAAATTATATGTCATGAAGTATAATTTTCAATAGTATATGTCGAAAAAAAGTTATTTTCTTCTTTTAATTTATTTAAATTCATGAGAAGTATTTCATGTAATTTCGTTATAATAGGGTTTAAGGTATGAAATTGCCGATTTGTACTGAAAACATGATTTTCGTTTTTTTTTTTAATTTAACACATTTATTAAAACCAAATTAATTACCATCATTATCTATACATTGCTGCCATCTAATAGGAAGGTCATTTATGCCTTTGCAATAGAACCTTGATGATCTAGATTCGACAAACTGTGTGAAAGCATTTTGTACTGCCTCCTGAGAAGAAAACTTTTTATCACATAGAAAATTGTCCAAATTACGAAAAAAATGGTAGTCCATTGGAGCAAGGTCTGGCGAATACGGAGGGTGACGAATGGTTTCTAATTGCAGTTCCTGTAGAGTTAAAACGGTTTCTTGTGGTGTATGAGGTCTCGCGTTATCATGGAGCAATAATGGTAAAGATCGATTCACGAGTCGGGGCTGTTTCACTGCTAGTTTTGCTATCATTGTTCGGAGTTCGGCACTGTAGATATCTGCCGTTATTGCTTGACCAGATTGGAGAAAGCTATAGTGAATAACACCATGCTGAGACCACCAAACAGTTACCATTTCCTTTTTATTGGTAAGCTTTGCTTTAGGACACTGTTGCGGCGTTTGATCTGGGGTCAGCCATTGCATTTTTCGTTTACGGTTATCGTAAAGAATTCACTTTTCATCACATGTCACAATTCGATCCAATATTCCTTCATTCCTGTATCGATTCAACAAGACAACACAATTTTCAACGCGCGTTTCTTTCTGCAGATCAGTCAAATCATGAGGCACCCATTTTTCATAATTTTTTTATTTTATTTATTTGACGCAAATGAGTCAATACTGTTGGTAAGTTAACGTTAAAACATGCCGTTAATTCCTGGGTAGTTTGGCTCGGATCGGCTTCCACCATATCTTTCAATTCATTGTTTTTCAAATCTTCTGTTCTCCAAATCAAAGTTTCCATCACGAAAGTGTTTAAACCAAAATCGCACGATACGTTCATTAGCAGTCCCCTCTCCAAACGCAACAATGATATTGCAAGCTGTTTCTGCCGCGTTAGTTACGCGTCGGAACTCATATTCTAAAATCATTCGAATTTTCGAAGTGTCCATCTTTCTTGTCTAAGCTGAATAAAAAAATAACTGAAAGTCGATAATCGAACGTTGCACATTTTTAAAAGAAGAACTACATAGGTACCATGTGAAAAAAGTCACTCAAAAATCTCAAACCATGAAGGTTCTATGTCAATTCGAAGTACCTATTACAATAAAACGGCAATTTCATACTTTAATCCCTATTATTTTGAATACAATTCTTACATCAGTATTATATTATCCTGTAGGTAATTAATAGGTGCATTTACGGTCTGTGTACTCGCAAATTAAAGTAGAAGAAGTGTTGTGTTCCATACTGTTCACTTCTCCACTGGTTTGTTCAGCATATTTTTAGTCCTTAAAAACGTCTTACGTTTTTAATCTGGCTCTATTACCTGTTACTCTTCAACTACATTTTCAAGTGCGAGCATTTAAGCAGTTCTTAGGATTTATTTTAATAGTTTTAAGCTTAAAATTCATTTTATGGAATATTGTCTTGAAACTTACTTAAAAATTTGTTGTTGAACTATGATTTAAAAACTGAAACCTAAGAATTTAAAAAAGAAAAAGATAAGTAGGTACATACATTTATTGACCTTGGTAAAGGATTGGTTCAGTTTTCAAACCTAATAACATTGAATAGAATAACATTTTTTTTTATTTAAAATTCGAAATTAAAGCTAATTTATTTATTACCTATTTCTATTTACCCTATTTTTGTTTAGCGTTAATTTTAAATCAACTAACGAAAAGTTATCACCAAAGGAAGGAAGAAACAAAAATTAAAACAAATAGCTCTCTTTTGCACAAAGGTGACCAAAAACAGTTTTGAATATATAAGACTACTCCTTCTGATCAAAGAATTACATATATCAAGACTGAAGGCGTTTGATGTTAGTAATTACGTGTGAAACATGTAAATAATTTAATTTTAATATAAAAAATAATCTTTTTGTCAATTTTTACATTTATTATGTATGTTATCGTACGTAAAATACATCGCTTTATAATTTGAAAACGATTATCTCCGACATATTTTTCTGCTATGAGTAGGTACTATACAATAGTTAATACTGCAAGTAGTGCCTGAAACACTTGAATATCTTATAGGTACATATATGTATGTGTTTAGTTTGATGTTTCTTCTTCAGATAAAAAAAATATATTTATAAAAGGAATAAATACATTAATATAATTATTTATTATAACGTCTGACATAACTTAACATTTTTCATCTTCATCGGAAGATTCACTTATAAGTTAACCAAGTTCGTTCTTGGTAGGTAATCTTACTGAATAATTCGATGATAAACCTCTTTAGAAAAACGTTAAAAAAACTTAATTCGCTATAAATATGATACCTTCGAGTGGGTATTTGATGAACATTAACACGTTTTCTCTAATGACTCAAAACTTTTAATAAAAAGCTACCTTGCATTTTTATTACAAAGATTTTACTAGCGACTCACCCTCGCTTCGCTCGGGTTGATCCCTAGGTTGATTCTTCATACAACCTTTCATCCCCATTTTCACCCCCTTAAGGAATGATTTCTGAGATAAAAACTATCCTATGTCCTTCCTAGGGTCTCAAACTATCTTTTTACCAAATTTCATCTAAATCGGTTCAGTAGTTTCGGAGTCTATTCGGTACAAACAAACAAAAAATCAAATCTTTCCTTTTTATAATATTAGTATAGACTAGCGACTTACCCTCGCTTCGGTCGGGTGCGTCCCTAGGTACGTTTTAATTTTTTGAGCGAAACCCTAATTCTTTTTCTAAAATAAAAGTAGCCTAAGTTACTCCTTATAATATCAGCTGCCAGTGAAAGTCCCGTTAAAATTGGTCCAGCCGTTTCGGAGATTAGCCGGAACAAACAGACAGACAGACAAAAATTTTAAAAATTGAGTTTTTCTTATAAGTACCGTATATAATTCCATATGTGTTTAGTATGAAGCTGTTATTTCGAGATTACAAACAGACACTTCAATTTTATTTATCTGTATTTAAAAAAACACAAAAAGATATCGTGGTACTACTTATTACCTATACACTTTCATGTTCTAGTTTTTCTAATAGTACGATTTCGGAATATTGTAATTATTATATAAACAAATAAGTTAATAAAGTTTTTATTATTTACCAAGTCATGAAAATATTATACGACTAGTAACACTGGACAGCGCACAAAGTATAGGTATAGTGAGTGCATCATCGCTCCCTCCTCACACGCAAATTGTTAGCAAAAATGCCATCCATATAAAATCAATTCAGTTATACAAAATAAATTAAAAAATAGTTATTTGGATAAAAATATGTAAAAAAGTAAATCAATACTACTATTATAGAAAAACTGAAAAATTAGGTACTAAGACAGGATATAAAACATTTCATTTCAATTAGTCGCTAAATTTAAAGATACAGCCTGAGCTTTTCGTTCTACGCGCTCCCATACAAATCTTTTTCCTAGTAGTTGAAGAGTGAAGCTGTAGGCAGAAAGAAGGTTATTCTGTACAATTTCTTTAAGTAATATGCGTAGCAATATACTACGTATCATGGGCCAAGTGATTAATTAAGGCACTATTTATAATGCCCGGTCTGAATATATAATGACAATGCGAACTGGGGCAAGTGATTAATAATTATTATTTAAACTTCATGACATCACAGTATCTGGATTGTTATTTACGTTTCATTCGGTATTAGAAAAATAGTATGGGTGAACTCAACGCTATAATAATAACGTGACTCACATATTAAAATATTTTAGAACATATTTCTTTTTATTAGGTATTTTGCCCAATAACTGAAGGAAGTGTGTTCATCAATCCCGGTCAATTTAATTACTTTTCATTGTGGGCACTTTTTAAATTGCACGGGCATTATGAATAATTTCCTATTATTTACTTGGTCCATACGCATATGTCTGTGGCACCAATATAATTTTGTTTTATTTAATTTATACGCCCAACGTACAAACATTTATTAAAAATTGTTAAAAATAGTTTCAACGATTTGCTCCACCGGTATGCGACTGATTATAACGTACCTGTCTTTTTCCTCATTCCTGTAGACTTTAATAATAATTAGCAAATAACTTATTCTAAAACATTTCAATATTTTTATTATGTAGGTACTTTACTTCATTTACACGCATAAGAGACATTTTTAATTTTTGGTTTCCGACGTTTTAAATGTCCTACAGTAGGCCAAGGGCGTTCTGCACGAAAAAAAAGCTTTTTTTTTTAAATATTTCTTTATATTCATTTTAAGCTTATATCCTACAAAATAATAAGTAATACCTAAGAGCTTGAGAAAATAATGAGAAACTTGGTATTATATAATAATTAATTTAATAGTTTGCAATAACTAGGTTTTTTTACCCGACTGCGCGATGCAAAGTAGGGTAATGTGTATAAGTCTATGTATATATGCATTTATGTATGTATGTTTGTTGCTATATGGCGTTCCAAAGACCAACACGGGGGCCGATTTTGATGATTTATACGTCCTTAGATTCGTCTTGATAACTCTAGTGTTATGGGCTATACAAAAATAGTAAAAAAAAATAAAATGGTGAATTTCAGATAGTTTCCTTTATTTCTAGTTAATGTCATGTTCAGAATTCGAACGCCAAAATAGGCTGTGTAAATACCTATTTACAAAAAGTTTTGTTTGAGAATATTGTAGTAATATGATCCAGTTAGCCGGCCTTTAAAAAGATTTTAAAATTATATTAATAATGCAAATTAATATTTCTAAGGGTGGGAATTTATCTATTTATTTATTTAGATAAAGTAAAATATAACTTTTATTTAGAACGCTAAGTTTGTATTAAGTGGCCGAAGACTAGAGTGGACATGCAATAGTCGGGCATTGGAATGGGGTAGCCGGAGATTGAGACTTTTTTTATGTTATAGCGCAGAGCCTAGATTTCATAAATTAGTTTCAAATATATTTTCAAATTAAAAAATACTTTTGCGCAAATCGTCGAAAGAGCCAATTTATTACATAAACAAATCGGCGAAAGACTTATGAGGCCGGGCGACGGACACTCGGCCTTTTTTCCCTACCTAATAAATAACTATTCGAAATGCTTTGTGCTTTGATAGCTCCATTCTATCCCATTTAATACATACCTATATATATTCAGAATTTAGTGTCTTATTTTAATTTGAAAAAATCGGACTTTCTTATTTGATAATTCATACCTATCCATCTAGGTGCTCGTATATAAAATTGATATTTTACATTTGAACCTCTTCAGATAGGTTCACTTGTATCCAGATATAGCTATTCAAATAAAAATATTACATACCGAAGAAATCGTGAGCTCTATGAAACGGTGTGTGAGCTAGATGGTGCAGTTGCAGCGGCTGTATGGGTTGCGGAGGCCGCGGCGCCAGGATGCTGTCGATGGTGAACAGCGGCGGTGGCGGGCGGTCGGCCAGCGCGCCGCCCGCGCCGCCCAGCAGCAGCGCCGTGCTGAGCAGCGCGGGCGCGTCGCGGGCCCAGCCCGGCCCGCCCATGTCCCCGCTCGCACTCTCCGCCACGCTGCCTCACCGCCCTTTCACCGCTACCTCACCGCACAACCTATCCTCGACTACACCAACACACCTCATCATATTCCTTTACAAATTCTTACAATCATCATTAAAACACTATCACACTAATCCGTTTTAAATAAAAAATTGTTGTGTACTGTAGTAGCGTAAGTTTGACGAGCTTTTAAAACAAACCGACGCCGGAAGGTTCGTTATTACTATCGCAAGTAATGATAGGATAATGTAATAGACGCGTGATGCGATTGCGAGCAAATCGTTTTAGTGAGATGTCGCGTAGTGATTCGAGTGTGAGTCGAAGCGCGGGGCGCGTGGGGTGCGCCGGGGGCGTGCTTCGGGGCGTGCCGCGGCCCCGCCCCTCGCACAGCTTAATGGATGTGACAATACGACGCTCCCAAATACTCACTAATAATAGTAATCTTTATCCCTTCCTTTGATGTTACAGTTATACCTATATGTTGATTTAGATAGCTAAAGTCGTTGAAAATTAAATATTGAAACGACATTTTATTTAAAAACTATTACCTATTTTATAGTAGACAGCAGACTCATACAAACAGTAAATTAGGTAAGGTACTATTTTTGAACAAAACAAAATTACCTATTTATATACTAGCGACTCACCCTAATGGGTAATTGATAATATTTTTTGCGACAAAACCGTCTCTTGTACACTCTTCTATATTTTGAATATTTTCTTTTCTTTTTGGGTATACAATATAGTGTTGATTATTATTATTTGTATCTCTTTGGATCTCACGGGCTCGAAGGAGCCCACTTCTTTGGAAGGCTTGCGTGGGGACTCAGGTCCAAGTCCACACACGTAGAGGCCCCTTAAGAGATTCAAATTTGTTTAATGTAACGCATCAGCTAGGATCCGTCTCTGAAAAACCCATAGGGAATTGCCCAAAAATGGCCTCCAGATAATACGTAGAGACTATAGGAAATATGGAAAACTAAATAGGGTTATGGAATGGAGTTTGGATTGGCTAATAGTCTCAGATTAAATATATGACGGACGGTGACTCGCCTCCCACTAGATGGACCCCTACAAAGCGGCATACAATTCCTATAAGGTAAAGCTGGAGGTCAGAGGCTAGAAATCAATTTCTTTAATATTAAATACGTACTTTTATCCATATAAATCCATAACATTTACTCCACACATTTAAAATATACCACCCACGGTTATACAATTTTTTTTATTTACTAAAAGATTCCACGGTACACAAAGCTTAGTGACAATTGTAAGATGAGGATTAACTCTTATCTAACAACCAGCAAATTGAGCAAGGGTTTATTATGCTCAATGTTGCGCCCGCGGCGTTCACAACGTGTTCGTCTTTTTGCAATCTTACAGCTCAACAATACCTAATACAAATCTACCTACTTGTGAATAAACGACAAATGTCTTTTTTAGCAAAAGTAAAAATGCTTTTTTACTCGAGTAAAAAATAGGTAGGTACATAAAAAGAGAATGCTTTAAAAGATTTACCTCATACAAACGAACTAAGTATTTTTCAAATGTTAATTCTAATTTTCAATACGAGACTGCACATATCCAAAAAAATATAAAGGGATTGATAATATTTTTTGCGAAAAGACCTCTTTAAATATATACTTATTTCTTCTTTATTAAGTACCTACTTACCAATCTACCTACCAATTAAATTAGCTCTCCTTAACGGAAATGAAAAATACCTATACTTACCTATCTACATATGCTAAAATTGAATAAATTTGTGTATTTATTTGTTTATTTCAAATTTATTTTCAATACGTAAGTAATTATATACAGCACAAAATAAGATTTTCCACTTATAAATTAAAAAAATTGTGTGGTGCGTCGAAGAGGAGTGCGGAGGCGGCGTCGGGCGGCTCGAGGCATCTTTGCAAATATTTAGAAAGGTGGGAGCCAGAAACCCGAGCGCGCTTCTGTTTGCCTGTAATTGATGTAATTAGTCGTGTCGACCAGCTGCCATAGATAAAAACTCACATTTGATGTTTGATTAGTTAATACGATACTTTCACAGACCGGAAACATCTTTACGGTGTCCTATTCTAGCAAATATTGGTCACACTCGACGATGCGTGACATGCTAGAGAATAGCTTGGACAGTTCGAAGTACAAGTATACCCACTGTAATACACTATAAGAATCACTTATTTTATGGATATCCTAAAAATAAATAGATACAGGTATATCTACTACAATACTAAAAAACAGCTTTTACCTATCTCTAAATTTGAAGATATTTAGTAAGTATAATAATTATATTACCATAAATGACCTGCCACCTGGTTACATTATATAATTGATTCATGATCATAATATTGTAGATTGAATTGATAAGATTACATATTTTGTAACAAAGACTTTTGTAGGAAATGTAAAGTGACTTTAATCAATCACTCGCACCTTAAATCATTTGACAAAATATGTGTAATATTTTAAAATAATTAAAAGTGACTTAAAATCTGTACCTAGCCTAGAAAATGCACAATTCTGGTCGCTTTGTTGACTTTCCCCAGATGCCTCATAGAAAATATCGATATCATATCTTTTGCTTGTTATAACAATACATTTATAGTTAGCGACCGATATCTTGTATATAAATGTCAACGATTTGTGTCGCTAAACAGGCAGCTGCCAATCCCTTTGATACGTGCAATGGAAAATTAACTGTGTATAATACAACGATTATCTGCGTATAACTTAATACGACCAGTCACATAAAGAGCATAAGCATTAAAATAGTTAACAATAGGTGGGATTATCCCGGCTAACCTCCAGCCCTAACAATATAGTATATACCCTAAACACGTCCGTTTGCTAAATAAGTTCGCGACTGTTTGGTATTTTATACAAGTAAATCATATGAAATATGATATATTTTAGGTATGATATTTCAAATATCACACCTAATTATATATTATAATATTATTTTATTTACAGCCTAATAATATAATAATATTTTTTTTATTTACAGTTTCAGTTGTCCACTGGACAAAACTAAAACACTGTAAATAAAAAAAAACATTGTATACTGGACAATGTCCAGTTATTCATTTGGAGTTTTATTGAAGTGAAAACTTCTATAGGCAGGTTTGGATGGGTAGTACCTATTCATGTAAGTCGTCATCGACATGGTTACGTGACGTGTTAACGCTAATGACAAAACCAGATAAATGTAAACAGTTTTAATTTACAAATTTTAATTTAGGATCAAACAATTAATTTGAATATCCAAAAATAACAACTGTTAGTTTATAGTTTTAAGTTTCTCTTCTGTCGGCAGTCCTCATGACTGCATTATTTATTAACTAGCGACTAACCCTCGCTTCGCTCTGGTTCGCCTCTAAACAAACAAAACAAATCTGTCTGTAAATTTTTCCGGGATAGAAAATAGCCTATTTGTTATTCTGATATATGAACTATATCATTGTAAAGTTTCATTAAATTCCAATCAGTAGTTTTTGTGTACTAAGCTGTATAGATTACTATAGTTTTTTAACTATCCCACGGGAACTTTTTAATTTTCCGGGATGAAAAGTATCTAAGATGTTGACCGAGGATATAAGGTATCACCACACATAATTTCATTTAAATCGGTCCAATAGTTTCGGAGTTAAGCCCGTACAAATAGACAAACAGACAGAGAAACAAAAAATTAAAAAAAAAAACTGGATTTGTTCTATTTCTCTTCTTACATCCCCTTGTCTCGGTTTTTAGCATTTTTTTTCTATTTACAGACATTCGACCTCTACAGTTTTATTTTATTTCATTAAAATCCCTCTAGTGATTTTTCCTTGCTGCGGTCACAGACAGAGACAAAAATTCTAAAAACTTTAGATTCGGCCTCTGTAACATAATGTCTATTTATATAATTTTGTTATATGTATAAATTTCTCTTAAATTATTATTAAACATATATAAGTTCATATAAGGATCAATATATATATATATATATATATATATATATATATATATAAGGATCAGACATATATACATACATACATACAGGTCAGCCACATAACCCTCCTTTGGTCTTCAATATAAATAGTATTTTTAATTTCATGTAGATATCTAAATGTTATTATGTTAGCAACTATAAATCATATCATTTATAATCATCATCTTTTTAAATACCTTAAGTAAGTATATGATAGAAAATATAGTACAATAACGGCTTCGCCAGGTTAGTGTTTTTTCACACGAATTAGATACCCAAAAAATATTCCTTTATTCAATTTCCTATACAAACTTTGCCGCTCCTTTTCACCACTTTAGGGGTGTAAAACAAAAAATCTCTTAGTTTAGGAAAATAGACCGTCTGCCGTCAGAATTGGCTTATATATATTTACTCTTCCAGCAATATGGTCTGGAAGTTCATAAATCAATCAGTCTTTAGGTATGTAAATATTCTTTTGCTCCACTGTAATATTCGTAATTGATGATAGAATAGTTCCACTTATCATAACGAAACTAATGAGTAGAAACTAATTTTTTTTAAGCAGCTTTTAAAGAGTACCACTAAGCACCTCCTGTTTTCATCGTAAAATCAGTACGATGACAGAATGGAAGTTCAATTCGATATGATGACAATTAGTCAAAAGTTAAAAGTTTTGAATATAAATACCTAATCATAATAGGTATTTTCCAGATATACGAAATGCCCTAGTATGTCTAAAATAAGTATAAATAAGTACATGATCATTGAACAGTCAATTTATTTAAAATGTACCTAACAAAATCTATGAAGTTTATCTATTAGTTCTATATTGAAAGATTTTCATAATAAATATGTAACACAATATGGAAAGGGTGATTTTACTACAGACATAATAGCATTAACATGGACTAACAAGATTGTGCGATATAGCGGGCTAGGCTTCTTAACGACTAGGTAATACTCGTAAGTACGACGCCCTCGATGCCGTAAGAGCATTAGTGCAAGCCTTTGTCAAAACTAGGTCTTGCTTGACTTGACCGTGTAACATGCGTATCAGGTTGAATGAAATCAGGTAAATGTGAAAGAACTTAGGTTGAAAAATTAATTGCCTAAGATACAATCCCACAGTAAACAAACAAAAAGCAGTAGTTTCAAAATGTCAATACCCATAAATGCGTCGAGGGACCTTTTAATTTGTTTTAAACAAATCAACACGTTCCCCGCTTTATATGGAAGTGTGTAAAATGGGAGCACGCATTTAGGGTCTGCTCAATTTAAAAATAAATATGTATGTAATATTTAAATATGATTGAAGCACTAAAATTATTTCAATCAGAAAATAGTCGAATAACAAACTTTCAAACACACAAATAGAAAAAATGAAAACAAAACTTCTGAAACTATTGATTTTACACATGTACCTGTTATAGAAGTACTTTCTATCTACCCCTAAATATTTTCTAAAAAAATTGTAAAAATTATTAGGTGTTAAAGTTGTAATTTTTGTTGTAAAATAGGTGATCAAACTATAAATTCAACAACTCAACTCGAAGTGTCTACTGAGACCGCCAAAACTACATATGAAATAAAAATATCTATACAGTAGGTAAGTACCTACTTGGTTTTTTACCCGAGCCCAAAGGAGGGATGTTTGACATGTACCTATGTATGTATGTATTTATGTCCGATCCTATGTTCCCTCATAATTAATTAGGTACTAAACGGCTTAACCGATTTTAATTATTCATACGTAAATAGATTCGTACAGACATACAGACAAACAGACAAAATTTTTAATAAATATTGTTTTGGGGTCTATATTGTATACCTACATAATACGCTACAGTCATTGTTTTTAAGAAATATTTCATGCACATATTTCGCTAAGTTACCGCTTTATTATAGTAGACGACAATACCTACAAAATAATTAATTAATTAATATAAATAAGCTAACAAAATTAAAAGTTACATATATAATAACAATAATAATAACCTTGAAAACAGTACTTCTCATGAAAGCGAACCTTTAGAAAACGGCTTAGTGAAGCGTATCGGTCGTGAACTTATTTTGTTGTGTAAGCTGCCTGCCTCTTGTACATTATTAGATTAACTAAATAAACAAGAAAAAGTATTTCAAAATGATTGCTAAACTTATTGAAAATATTAGTAGGTACGTATATATTATTAATAATATGTGTAGGAATAACACTAATTTACTAATACTATTCGTATCTTACATAAGTATAGTCAATATTTAAGTAACGATGATGAAATAAAGTGACGGTAGGAAGGTAGCTAAATAAATAGATTCTCCAACAATGACAATATGCCAAACGTAACAGACCTGACCCAGATTTACCTAATAAACCTAGTGATTGAAATAGAAATATCTGTGTAAATTGTAAGTTAATCTACTTATAACCTTGTATAAGTGTTACCTTAGCCCTTTTGGGGCTAGATCTAGCTCTTTTTACGATTGGATTTCTCCAGATTTCACTATTTAGCCCTAAGAGAGCAATCTAGCTCTTTTCAAACATCGCACAAAAACCTCTCTTGCCATACTTATTGAGTTGATAAAAGATATTGAGCGCCGTGTAGCATAACATTTGCCAGTGATCATAAGCATTTTTTTTTGTTTTTACTGTAATAATCCTAGCTTTAGCGGTGAATACCCTAAACGGATACACTTTGCCATGTCAGTAGGTATGAACCAAGCAATTTAAAATGTAATCATGATTGGTTCCTAATAATTTAAATTGGGTGATATTTTTATAGTATTATAATGCGATCAAATTTTAAATAAAGTATTTCTTTTATAGTCTCTTAGCCCTTTCTGGCCCCACTTTTTAAGGAAGAATTTTGTACAATCTAGCCCTTTTTCGGTGCTCGATAGCCCCTTTTCAAAAATCACGGTAGCAACACTGCTTATAACTACTAAATTACCATGAAATCAATTACGTTTTTAATTTTCTATTCATGGTATAAGTACTTCCATCTATCTTCAATACCTACATATAATAAAATTCTGAGTCGAATTTGTAAATTAAATGTTTTTGGAAAATCTTATTGAAATAGTCATTATTATCGATACAGAGGCCGAATGTATAGTTTTTGGATTTTTTGTCTGCCTGTTTGTCTGGGAACGCATCACGAAAAAACCACAGGGCTTTTGACAGCAGATAGAGAAGCAAGGGTGAGTCGTTAGTATTATTAATCAAATTTATATATATTATGTCATATAGATTATATAAAAACAAAGAAATTTTTCAAAAAGATAAAGTAAATAACACACAGTAATTAGTCGTAAATAAATTATATTTTATAATTATTATACTGAGTACTATAACTACAAAAATAATGTTTATTACTTACCTATTCTATGCCAATTGCCAAACCACTAAAATAATCTTGACATTTTTTTGCGTAGATTGGTTAAAGTACCTACGTAAGTTCTATTTAAGAAACTATGACTTAAAAGCCCTACGGACCAGGATATCCTGTAAGAAGAACTTACTTATAAGAATATTAATTATTTTTACTCCAGTTAGCATGCCATTTAGTTTGTCTAATATTCGGAGAAAAAAAAAATAATTTTAGACAGAAAATTCCTTCAAGTAAGAAATTAGTTTTACGCCATTATTTTCGTAATTTCTGTTTGGCTTTATTTTGGAATGAAATCTACCAACATACGTATTTTACGTGATTAACTGTAGGTATATATAATATGTACTTCTAGGATTAAATTTACGCTAGAAATGTACTTCATTTAATGATTTATGTTGATAAATAAAGATATTTTAAAAATAAATGTATATCAAATGCATAGCCTAGTTCTTGGGCCATTTAATTCTTATACTACACTAGCAAAACCCGCGGCTTCGCTCGCGCTAAATCTACAACAAAAAACTTAGAAAAGGTAGGTTTCATACAAATTTTCATCCCTTATTTTATCTCCTTATGGGATGAATTTCAAAAAACGCTAAAACACGTATTTATTTAATTGTATCGAAGAGCATTAATACCAAATTTCAAGAAATTCTGATCATAAATATTTTTTGGGTTGTGTTATGTCGTGTATTCCCGTGGGAATGAGATGATCTCCCGCGGTAAAAAGTATCCTATATATTGACCCGGATATCCAGCTATCATCATACCAAATTACATCAAAATCCCTCCAGTGGTTTTTCTGTGATGCGGTAATAGACAGACAGACAGACAGACAGACAAAAATTCTAAAAACTATAGATTCGGCCACTGCATCGATAATAATGTCTATTCAATAAGATTTTCCAAAAAATATTTAAGGTACAGATTCGGCTTAGTTAGAATTTATTATATTATATATATTACATAATGAAAAACAACATGCGAGAACATTGTGCCTATGTATAAATGGAATATGTATCTACTAGAAGTTGATTAAAAAAATATTACAAATACGTTTGATTTAAAATCTTTATTCTATTTTCTGTTATAATCTTTAGGCTCTTTCAATATCTGATAAGTCGGTAGGCGTGTATAATCGAAGCGAATATGCAAACAGAAATAATGCAATGAAGTATACGGGACGGACGTATGCAGTAAGGGCGGCTTTAAACAAGTTTAGTCGCTCGGAAGAATTGTTTAACGCTATCCAAATAGCATTCTTTCATACATGATAGAATGCATTAAGCAGATAATTTACGAATCGGTGGCGATTATCAGCCGTCGATGAAGTGTGGTGAATTGAGTAGAACATTCTTAAATAACCAATACTTTATTTTCTTAAAAAATAAATATCTGCATATATTACATACGTAATATACGTAAAAGTAAAACATAGTTTTATTAATACTGAAATGTAGAGTATCTTAAACATATAGGTATTACCTATTTCTGTATATACTATTGTATTTATTAGAATTTAGGTAGGTGTGGTACTTTTTAATAGGTATTACACGGTCACTGATCGTCATCTTTTCCTTATATAATACAATTTTAAAACGAATAAAAATACTACAGATTACCAGTAAATCGTACTTCATAGTACATACAATTATTTTATTTGGTATGATTAAAATAAAACAAGAAACAATAAAAATTAGCCAAGTTTAAGTCGCCCTCAGGCTAAAGGTTTTACCGCTATCTAATCTGCGGCCCTATTTTTTTACTCCTAATAAAACGTACTCGTTGAACATAACATTATATATATGGATAAGTATAGCCTATAGGTATATTGTATAGAGCCTACGAAATCTCTGGTGCGCGAATCGACTTTCACTATGATATAACAAAAATCCTTTTTAATATTATTTCTGCTTTTTTGTTTCCAATAATGTCGCAAGCCACAACTGACATGACAACAACTGAAAATTAGTACCTAAATTTTCATAGTACATAGTAGCTATACAATCTATACAGATAAATAAAATTGAAGTGTCTGTTTGTAATATTAAAATAACCGCTTCTTACTAAATGCATATGGACGTATACACGGTACATATACCAAAACAACATTTTTTACATTTTTTGTCTGTCTGTCTGTCTGTCTGTTTGTTCCGGCTAATCTCCGAAACGGCTGGACCGATTTTGACGGGACTTTCACTGGCAGATAGCTGATGGTATAAGGAGTAACTTAGGCTACTTTTATTTTAGAAAAAGAATCAGGGTTCCGCGAAAAAAAATTAAAACCCATGAAATTGTGAACAAAATCCGCGTATGGCGTACGCACCCGAGCAAAACGAGGGAAAATCGCTATATAATTTAAATGAATATCTTAGGAGTAACAAGCTACTATTTATGCATACCTAAACATAGCTAACCGTGAAAACGTACCTAGGGATGAACGCGAGCGAAGCGAGCGTGAGTCGCTAGTATATTATAAGTTCATGCAATAAATGCATTGCATTTGAAGAATTTGATAATGCGAGAGTGACTTTGATAATGAGTGAGTGTACTTCAATATTAATTTTAATTCTTTATTATTTTATAAAAAAGGTAGTTCTAAATTGCGTATTCAAACTAAGTTATTAAATTAATTTTCCCAAAATTTTACACAATAACAAAGTAGATACATAGGTATATTTCATTTTTGACTTACCATATAAAGTAAACTCTGGCAGGAAGAGCGAATTTCTTTATTTTCTCAGCCTACATTTATTTCTTTCTGCCTTATCTGTTTAACGTGGATGACGTCTGTGTTGGTATTTTAAATGCAATTTACTCGAGTACAAAAAAACACGGCTGATATAAAAGTACCTACCTATATCTTGAGGGTCATACAATATCTTATATGTAAACGGTTAGTTTAACCTTAAATAAGCAACATATAGATTAAAATAAATCTACATGTAGATACAGAAGGAACACAGGCTACGTTAGACACCTAGGGATGCAACAAAGCGAAGGGTAAGTCACTGGTATGAAAATTTAACCCCTTGCGGAACGCGTACACGCCGGCGTATCAGTTAACAATTGATTTCTTAGAAATTATCCAGGAATAATAAATATGTTTCATATTTGTATAAAATAATGAATAACGCAACAAAGTAAATGACTTTCAGTAGCTGATAACAGATAGGTAATTATTTGAATTTTAATTGTCCCTGAACTACTACCGCCAAACTGTTGCGGAATTGTTTAAATATTTCTCCACAGTTACGGACTATACCACTTCTTACTAATATAAAATAGACATTCAGTGTTTCAGAAATCAGTCACAGCCGGACTTCCGATACAACAAGCAAGAGGACGGCAATCATGAGGGTGTTAATAGTGGTAGGTGTTCTGTGTATAGTGGCGATATGTAGCGCTTACGAGGCAGAGGATCAGGCAGTCGCAGCCAGTAAACACGAGCACGGTGGTGGCCACGATTATCATGAACATCATCACCACGAGCATGGCGACAAAGGGCACAAGGGCCACAAAGGTCATCACCATCATCACAAAGGCGATGAAGGACATTATGGCAAGCACCACCACGAGGGTCATCATCATGAGCATGGCGGTGGCCATAAGAAACATTGGGATGAACATGACCATCATGGTGAACATCACGAACATGGCCATCACCATAAAGGTGAGAAACACGGTCACCATGAACATCATGATAAGGGTGAACACGTTGATGGATACCATAAGAAACATCACAAAGATCACTTCCATAAGGACCATCATTTCCATGATGGCCATCATGATGAAGGTAAGCACCATAAATATGGACACCACCACGGACACCACGAGAAGCACGGAGGACATCACAAGAAAGGCGGCCATCACCATTCCGGCCATCATGAGGGTCACCATGGCAAACACGGACATCATGACAAACATCACTATGACGAAGACCATCATGACCACAAAGGTCATCACGGACACGACGAACACCACCACCATCATCATGACCATGGCAAGAAAGGCGGGCATGAGGACCACAAGCACTGGGGATTCCACCATGGAAAACATTAAATGTAAATGTGTCTGACTGAAAATATGAATTTTCACTGTAAAAATTGTTATTGTTATTATCCATGTTTTTTACTTTATTAAAATAATTAATTACCTAAAATAAAATTAATTATTTCATATCATAACTTTAATCTTCAAAAGTAAAACGATTTAATGTCTGCAAAAAAGCAAAAAATATTACTAAGTTTACCTACTTAAGGTATATTCACCTGCAAAATCTAATTTTAATGTAAAATTATATTACATTAAACAAGTACCAAATTCTTGATTTCAGTGAAGTGTCTTGAATTTGTTGCGTGTTAAGCAAATAGCAAATAATTGTACTAGAAATGAAGTAAATTAGTAAAGTTGAAATTATGAAGAGAGAGAATGATGGTGGACTGTATATTATATAGCATTGAAAGTTGAAACAGCAGTCAGCAGGTACACAGTAGTCATTAGTAATTTTACTTTGACTAAAACTACTTATATGTAAATATGTCGATTGTCGAGTCAATAATTAAGCGAAACCATATGAACAAAAAATACCTCCTCGGTAGCTCTACCTCAGAGATTATTATAAACGGAGTACGTGTTAAGTACCTAATCGGTATATACCTACTCCGGGACTAAATATATAACGCTGAACGCTGGAAATGAGATCAAAATATACTTTATTCAAATTCAAATACTACTTTTACAAGCACTTTTATACAATCATTTTTTTTTAAAATATTGAAAATGTTTTTATTTTGAATTATTTTTAGATAAAATAGCCATATATTTATTCAATCTATACATATGTACCTATAATGAAATTGTAAATAAGCCGAATCTGTAAATTAAATAAATTTTTGGAAAATCTTATTGAAATAGACTTTATTATCGATACAGAGACCGAATCTTTAGTTTTTAGAATTTTTGTCTGTCTGTCTGTCTGTCTATTACCGCATCACGGAAAAAGCACTGGAGGTATTTTGATGAAATTTGTATGATGATAGTTATCCGGGTCAACATATAGAATACTTTTTACTGCAGAAAAATATCTCATCTCTGAGAAATCTATAGGTACTAAACATTGAAACGTAAGTAGGGACGAATCCGAGCGGAGCGAGGGTGAGTCGCTATAAGTTTGTTTATTATGCTTATTGCTTCTTATTGCACAAACCTACTTAGATTTTTAGTCTGAAATCTGTCTCTAATAACACTAAATATTATAAATCAAAGTTTCCTAGCAGCATTCGTCTGCCTGAATGCGATAAACTCAAAAACTACCGAAGAGTTTTTCATACGGTTTTTACTAATGGACGGAGTGATTCAGGAGCAAAATTTAGGTGTATAATTAATTAAGGTTTTTTGTAAATTGGCTGAAATATGAAGAAGGTTGTTGAAAATGTCGTTAAAAATCATGCCAAAATGGAGCTCTAGTGGTGGCGTGCACCGCGTAAACCAATAAAGTTATATGAAAACAATATATTACGAAATTATTCCTTTTAAAAAGATCTTTGTATTAAACTGTAGCAACACTTAATGTACATACGTGAAGACGACCAAAGAGAAACTAAGGTGTCATCAGTAATTATTATTATTATTAGTATTTACTAGGTAAGGAGGACGCTATTATTTATTATATATTATATATGTATAATAAAATAAAATTCTAACTAAGTCGAATCTGTACATTAAATATTTTTTTAGAAAATCTTATTGAAATAGACATTATTATCGATACAGAGTCCGAATCTATAGTTTTTAGAATTTTTGTCTGTCTGTCTGTCTGTCTGTTATCGCATCACGGAAAAACAACTGGACGGAATTTGATGAAATTTCATCAAATTCCGTCATAGTTGGTTATCCGGGTCAACATATAGAATAGTTTTTACCGCGGGAAAATAACTCATTTCTGAGAAAAAATACAAAAACTGGTTAGAATAAAACCACGATCATATAATACTATAAACATTTTAGCAAGGTAATTTACAAAATATAACAAATAATTATAAAAAGTTGCTTATCTTGAAAAAAAAACAATATATTGTTATTTTAGTAATTAAAATAACTTATTTTTGGAGTTTTATTTACGTGTTATTTAGATATTCGATAATAGATGTCGCCATGTGCTTTTAAAATACGTAGTTTTAATTCCAAAAAATTGAATATACAAATATGAACTTTCTAAGAGTTTATTAAATTACCCGCGACACTGCCTGTGTACAAATTATCAATAAAATTAACTTTTTGGCTTATAAATTAGTAACATCTTAGTAATATTTTGTTGGCCGAAATAATTTTCGAATGAAAATATTTGTAAGTTTTTATTGTTTAGTAAATGATGATTTATAAATTTCTTAATTTAAAAATTGGGCTAATGCAAGTCCAACTCGCACATCCTAGGTTCCGTATAGCAAGATACTCTGTTGTTTTTCTTACTTACGTATCCTAATATGTACCTAATATACCTATATATTAGGTTAATATTAAAATAAATACGAATAATATTTACGTGTCAATATCAATTCATTTTATCAACCGTAAAAATAAGTTCGTCTCATATTATTTTTTAACAACGAAACGTATATTCTGCAAGGTGATTTTCGATAAAAAGTGTTTAAGAAACTGTTATACCTCAACTTTTTCAGATTTTTTGGACACATTTTCTTGAAAGGTGGAAAAGGCTTAAAGAACGCAATAAAATGCTTACGACTTTAATCATATTAGCCGATCCATATTAAATAATAAAAAGCATTTACTTATAATTATTTACTTATTTACCTTAATTATGTACTTCTGGAACTTTTTCTTTTTTTTTTAAATCATTTCAGAAAAGATTACTAACAAGCGCTAACCCATCCATCCCTGTTTCATAAGCAAATAAATAATTAAAATTAATTCAGTAGTTTGAGAGTTTATCGCCCAAAACTAAACAAAAAAACAAAACAGAAGTGTGTATAGACATACTATAAATGTTATTGTTAAAACAAAAAGTGCATTATTACTAAATTAAATATGAAATTAAAGGTCCTCCTTTGTGACATTCTCAATCACCGCCATTATTTACCAAGCATGCGGTGCGCAATGAAATTGGTATATCTATTGATATCATCTGAACGCGGGCGGAGCCGCGGGCAATGCTAGTTTATTATAATCTTCTATACTATAATGGAGTATTAACTTAGCGAAATCTGTACATGAAATATTTTTTTCAAAGAATGGCTGTAACATATTATGTACACAATATAGGCACCAAAACAATAGTTATTAAAATTTTTGTTTGTTTGTCTGTAGGTATGTATATAAATATGGCAAAAAGTAATAAAAATTGCTTATTTTAAAAAAAACAATATATCGTTATTTAATTAATTAAAAAACTTATTTTTGGAGTTTTATTTATTAACGTGTTATTTAGATATTTTTTAAAAACAATGGCTGTAACAAATTATGTACACAATATAGGCAACAAAGCAATAGTTATTAAAATTTTTGTTTGTTTGTCTGTATATATAAAAGTAATGAACCGATTTCAACGAATTTTGGTTAAATGATAACTTATTACTCGAGTCAATATTTAGGATACCTTTTACTTCAGAAAAATCATTCTTTCCCACGGAAAACACAATAACCGATTTTATTGAGTCGTCCTTAGAAACCTTCCACTGGCTAAACCTAAAGACATACATCAAAATAATGTAATAGAAAATTGTAGGTCTTGAAAAGGCCTACAGAAAAATCTACAATAGTAGGTATATGTCTATCTCCTAAGTTATACTCGCAATACCTATTCTTATCTATACATATAATAAAATTAACTGAACTGAACTGATTTTAACAAAATTTTGTGTAGTAATAACTTATTACTCGGGTCAACATTTTGAGTACCTTTTACTACAAGAAAATTTTTCATTCACACAGAAAAACACATTAACTGGTTCTATCGAATCGTCCTAAGAAATTTATATGGCTAATACTGGCTTTCCCTAAGAGATACATCATACATCATATTAAAGGTCTTAAAAAGGTCTACAGAAAAGCAATAGTACCTATTATTGTCTATCTCCTGAGGTACACTCGCAATAACTACTTTTATTATTATTTTATATATATATATATATATATATATATATATATATATATATATATATATATATATATATATATATATATATATATATATATATATAGTAGTAGTATAGTATTCAGCCCTTTATAATGTCCCACTGCTGGGCACGGGCCTCCCTTCAATGCGAGGGGAATCAGGCCATAGTCCACCACGCTGGCCAAGTGCGGATTGGCGGACTTCACATGTCTTTCGAAAACTTGCTAGGTTTTCTCAGACATGCAGGTTTCCTCACGATGTTTTCCTTCACCGTAAGGCAAGTGGTAATCATGTTAGAAATGATTCGCACATGAAAATATCAGAGGTGCGAGACCCGGGATTTGAACCCGCTTCACTCGGTTTCCCAAGCGAGCGCGTTACCACTGGGCTACCACTGCCTAATATATATATATATACAGATAAATAAAATTGGAGTGTCTGTTTGTAACATTAAAATAACCGCTTTTTACTAAATGCATATAGATGTATACATGGTACATATACCAAAACAACATTTTTTACAATGTTTGTCTGTCTGTCTGTTTGTTCCGGCTAATCTCCGAAATGACTGGACCGATTTTGACGGGACTTTCACTGGCAGATAGCTGCTGTTATAAGGAGTAACTAAGGCTACTTTTAATTTAGAAAAAGAATCAAGGTTCCGCGAAAAAAATGAAAACCCATGAAATTGTGAACAAAATCCGCGTATGACATACGCAATAACGTACGTACGTAACGTACATCGCTATATAATTTAAATGAGTATCTTAGAAGTAGCAAGCTACTAAATTTATGTATAAACATAGCTAACCGTGAAAACGTACCTAAGAACGAACGCGAGCGAAGCGAGCATGAGTCGCTATTAGGTATATATATATATATATTTTTATTTCACTCACTTATGGGATGAATTTTGAAAAATGCCAAAACGCGTATTTATTTAATTAGTTGTATTGAAGAGCATTAATACCAAGTTTCAAATAGTTTTAATCATAAATAATTTTTCGGGTTGTATATATTATAATTTATAACGTGTTTTCCCGTGGAAATGAGATAATCTCCCGCGATAAAAGTCTCCTATGTCACACTCCAGCTCTCCAACTATCTCCACATAAAAAATCACGCCAATCTTTGGTTTATTTACAATTTTATTATATATATAGATAAGTGTTAATTAAATAATTGCGAAAGTTATAGGGTTGGTATGATTGCATATGGTTATAGGGTTATTAGATGTAGAGGTACTTAATAAGTACCTATTATGTAGGTATATTATATCATTTGTGTCTTTTTTACTTACTCTTGGGGCTTTTTTAACGTTCATATAAATGTATCGTGTACGGTGTACCGCGTGGTGTACCTACTACATTTATAACGACCTTACGATGTCTAACAGCGTTTCCATAGCTATTTGCCCCTTTGTAACATAGATTATATAAATCACAAAATCAATTTACCGCTTTTATGCCACATCATATCTTTACCTATAAAATATAGATTCTAAAAAAACTATATAGTATCTTCCTACATACAAATAATACATTTTAAGAGTGTCTTAATAATTTGCAGTGAGTTTGGTTGTGTTAATTTTATTTTAGAACTTCAAGAAAGATTACGAAAACATCAATTGGAATGGATCAATACATAATTACTATTTGTTAACGAAATAAAATAACAATATAATATTTTTGCAGCCTTATAAAAGTAAATAACATTTTCCATAATTTATACATATAATGAAGGTTAATTATATAATACAAAAACAAATACTATAGGCGTAACGGTTGCTTTGGCGTCCTTGCAGATAATTTCACCAGCTGCAATCAGCTACTTTAATGATTGCTATAAATGCCCTCTCAAGCGACCGTAAAGTCAGTTCAATTCCAGTAGCAAAACTTTAAACTTATAACTAATATACACCACAACTGTAAAAATGAGGACGCTTGTCGCCCTTTTCCTATTAGGATGCGCTTTAGTCATTTGCTCTGGCCGCGAAATCGGCCAGCAAGAATCTGACTTAATAGCCGCAGCCAGCCATCACAAAGGGCACCATCATGAAGAAGGTGGCGGCAAAGAGCATCACGCACATCACCACCACGAACATGGTGAAAAGGGACACAAAGGTCATAAAGGACACCACCATCATCATAAAGGCGAACATGGTGACCATCATAAACATCATCATGAAGGTCATCATCATGAACATGGCGGTGGACATAAAAAGCACTGGGATGAAGATGATCATCATGGAAAACACCACGAACACGGCCATCATCACAAAGGTGGAAAACACCATCATAAAAAACATCACGATAAGGGAGAGGAGACTGAAGGCTATCATAAGAAATATCATAAGGACGAATATCACAAGGACCATCATTTCTATGATGACCATCACAAAGAAGGAAAGCATCACAAGCATGGCAAGCATCATGGTCATCACGAGGAGCATGGTGGTCATCATAAAAAAGGTGGCCATCACCATTCTGGTCACCATGAGCATCACCACGGTAAAAAAGGACATCATGATAAGCATCACTATGATGAAGACCACAAAGGTCATAAAGGCCATCACGGACATGAAGAACATCATCACCACCACCATGATCACGGCAAGAAAGGCGGCCATGAAGATCATAAGCACTGGGGATTTCACCACGGAAAGCATTAAAAATGTAACTTTTAACGAATTAATTTTTAATTTCTTTTTTATTTCTTTATTGTTTATACCTCATCAACTTTGTAAATAAATATCGTTATTTTATGTTTTATTCAGTATTTTTATTTAAAGTTTTTCTTTTAATTTCTTATTATTTACCGAATAAAACTATTAGAAATAATATTTAGAAATTAAATATTCACTAGGTATAGTGATTACTATGGCGGAAACAATTTTAATTTAACCGTAAACTTCTGATGTCGCCATTATAACCAACAAAATCAGTCGTCCAGAAATCTAAAGTAATGTGATTGCTAAAGATCTATTTGTAATCGTCAAAAGATGAAAGCGACATTATCTATAAATACAAACTTTGGAATCTCTTGTAACATAACAAGCATTGCTTTCCACCCAACACCATCACAAGGTAAGATAAATAAAAAAAAATGTTAGCATCTACATAAATATACCAAATACCTTCATTATTATTAGCTATGATATATGATAAAATATTAAAACATTTTTTTAGGAATATGAAAGGATTATTATTTATTGTGCTTTTAACTTGCGGTCTTATAGTCGCAAATGCACGCCATTTTGAAAATGAACAAAAACATAAAAATGATCCTAAAGAATTAGATCAAGCTGTTGCAGGCACTGAAAAAAAGGAATCTAAAAGTAGCCATAAAGAGGAAGGTGGTGGCCATGAACATCATGCAGACCATCATAAAGAAGAAGGGGAAAAGGGAGATAAAGGATACAAATCTCACCACCACCATGACAAAGGAGAACATGGACAACATGGTAAACATCACCACGAGGGCCATCACGACGAACATGGCGGCCATAAAAAGAAACACCACGACGAACATGACAGCCACGGCGAACATCACGAAGGGGAACACGGGCATAAAGGAGGTAAATTTGGCCACAAAAAAGGTCATAAAAAGGGTTCAAAAACCACGGGTTTCCATCACAAATCACATAAAGATGAATATCATAAGGAACACAAATTCTATGACGATTTCCACAAAGGTGGACATCATCACAAGCATGGCGATTTTCATGGGAATCATGACAATAAGGAAGGACATCATAAGAAAGGAGGTCACCAAGAAAAAGGACACCATGAAAAACATCATGGCAAGAAAGGCAAACATGATAAAGGTCACTATGATGAGGACCACAAGGGACATAAGGGACATCATGGTCATGAAGAGCATCATGCACACCATCAAGATCATGGTAAAAAGGGAGGTCATGCCATGGGAAAAGAATTTGGTTACAACCATGGAAAGAAAGCCTAAAGGACAAGATCAGATACAAATGTTCATGTTAATTATATTGTTATTTTTTTACAAAACACATCAAAATGATAATAATTATTTAATATTTCAGTATTAAAATTGAGTCTTTATGTTAACTTTTTCTTTTCTTAATATTTTCTTTTTATATTCCACACTTGGCTACTTTGCTTTTATACTATCTAAATACTGACAAAGATAACTAATGGGAACAAATCTTAAGATTATTTTTTTTTTAATTCTAATAAATTATAAAATAAAATACAATTTTCACATAGTTTATTTATTCTTTTGAAGCATAATATATGTTTGTATAATAAATGTAAAATTAATACTTCACAATATTGTCATCAGAGGAGCCAGATGTTCAAATTCAATTTTCTCAGTAATATTCTTGGTTTTGATATTTTCATCTTGATTGGCAATGAAAATAAGGTCACCTTCATCACGCCAGCCATATTTTTTGACCCAATGTTTCAAAGTAACATCTGAAAAAGAATAATTATTAATTAATATAAAACATAGAGGAAAGATATTTTGTATTTATACATTATAAAAATACTAACCATCAATACCTCCTAAAAGATTAGCCAAGTTATTCTTATCAATAGTCTGAAAGGTAATACCCACTACATGGCATACAAATTTACGAATTGAATCATGGAAACTACTAATACGGTTACACAATTCAGGCATCTGATGAACTCTATTCCAAAATTGAGCAAAATCACATTGCTCTAAGATATCTGCCAAGTATTTAATTTGTGAAATTGTTTCATTTTCAACCTAAAAAAATTGAATTACTATAATTAGTTAGACGATATTGATAAAATTTCCATTTATTATAAAATAGATAAAACTTACAACTGATTCTAATAATAAACATTTGCACAACGTAAAATCAGTGTGAGGAAAATTCGTAAGAGCCTTTAGTAATATTTGGCATGTAATATCTGCGTTAAATTTCTCTGGATTAAATTGATATAGCTTTAATACAGCTAAATTGGCTTCCAAATCATATGTATTCTCCCGAGACTGCATTTCCACGTAGCGTTCCAACGTTTGAAGATTAGCTGGGTTATATCTCTCAATACTTTTTAATATCGTTGCAACTGTCTGTCTCATCGTTTCAGCCATAATTAATTATGATAATTTTTTGTAACCTTAATGTAAAATTATTGAATTTGTGCTTTAAAACTTATTAAAATTGAAACGCGTGGTATAATCACAGATTACCTAGGTCCTAATTTGACAATTGACAGTTGATACTACAGATTAGTTATTTACACAGATTAAATAGTGATTTTTGTGATTATAATCATGGATGATCATGGATGACAAATATTATAATACAGAGTACATTGACAAATCTGGCCTTGTGTACACTAGATAATACATTGAACATTTTAAATTCTTTGTTTCCTGATAGCTGATGCAAACACATAATTATATCTATTGTTCCTGTATCTTGCTTTTATTGAATTTGAAGGCTCGTACTAAATTCATCTATACCTTTTCTATATAGTTTGTGACTACTTTAATAGGCAGAGCTTGTTTGTTTGAACGCGCTAATTTCAGGAAATCCGATTTAAAAAAAAATTTTTTGCATTAGATAGCCCGTTTATTGAGAAAAGCTGTAGACTGTATAACATATAGGAAAAAGTTTATCTATTCGTTACCAACCGTTAAAACTTACGTACCTAGGGAGAACCCGAGCGAAACGAGGAGCGAGCGAGAGTCGCTAGTTTATAATATTAATGTGGATAATGGGATTTATAAGATAGGTACCTACTACGAAATTTTATTATTAAAAGCAAATATTATAGGGCCTATCACCAAATATACTGAGTTCTATTGTATTGAGTTCGAGCGGCCGACACATCGCTGTTTCTAGCATTTTCTGCAGTTGTAATTACTTCTATGTAAAGTTTTATAATAAACTAGCGACTCACGCTCGCTTCGCTCGCGTTTTCTCGATTAGCTATGTTTATACATAAATAGTAGCTTGCTACTCCTAAGATATTAATTTAAATTATATAGCGATTTACCCTCGCTTCGCTTCGTTTTAATTTTTTTTTGCGGAACCCTGATTCTTTTTCTAAAATAAAAGTAGCCTAAGTTACTCCCTATAACATCAGCTATCTGCCAGTGAAAGTCCCGGCAAAATCGGTCCAGCCGATTCGGAGATTAGCCGGAACAAACAGACAAAAATTGTAAAAAATGTTGTTTTGGTATATGTACCGTGTATATCCATATGCATTTAGTAAAAAGCGGTTATTTTAATATTATAAACAGACACTCCAATTTTATTTATCTGTATAGATTATTTTAAAAAAGTATGTAAATACGTTTCTTTTGAACTGACGTATATTCTGGTATAAATTTTACTTAATAATATTATTGTTGTAAGGATATATTTACAGCTAATTCTTAACGTTTTTAAGATTGTGAAAAGGATTTTTTTGTAGAAATCCAATGCATATTTTCAAATTCAGAGGCCGTTATAAATTTAACCACTATATACGAGATATTATTATATATTTTTTATTTCGTTTGCTTGTTAGGTATAGTATTTCAATCCATTAGCTTGAAAAAGTGCCATCGCGCATTTTATTAAAAACTTGCTTCGGAATTTTGGCTTTATTTCGATTAATAATGTAAATTTGCGAAAAGCGAGGCCGCTATGAACGATATTAATAACTATTCTCCACCATACAATAAGTCAAAATCGCCTAAGAGTTTCAGTTTCTCTGAATAAAAAAGCCAAAGATGGGCATTAAATTGAAAAATCACGGTCATAATGTAATAGGCCTCTTAAACAATTTTTAGTACCATATGACAAAATGGTTACACTAATAAAAATATGTATTTTAGTAATATAAGTAAAACTTCATATTTATGGTAATTATCATTTATAAACGAAAACATACAAAAATAACTTAATACAATGGAAAATATGCTACTTATCAGTCTATTGTTTTTTGAAACTCTTAAGGATAGGATATATATTATCAAATGCTTCATAGATTTCTTGACGTACTTTGGCACCAGTTAATACTACTTTCCCAGAAACAAAAATAAGTAACACTATTCTGGGTTTAACCATTCGATAGATAAGTCCAGGAAAAAGTTCAGGTTCATAAGAGCTAAATTGACCATGAGTGAGCACTAAACCTTCAAGGCGAATGGGAAATTTAACATCACAACTGCCAACCATGTTTTGTATTTTAAAATCTAAAAATTTTGCCTGTAACAAAATAGTAATGTAAATAAATATTTTTTCTAAAAATATTCAAATAAATAAATGTCTATAGAGATCATTTAAAATACTTTTGCTAATTAAAATGTACAAGAACATTGTATTCTGTATAGTATTTCCTATGCTACTTAAAGACTTAGAATTTATATTTAAATATACACATATATTTTACATTTTAAAAAGATGAAATGAACACTTATTTCTTACAAATTTGTTTGTTAAAATTTTACCAAAATTCACAAAAAAAAAATTACATTTGATAATGAATTAGGCATGTCTCATCAGGGTTCGAAACGATAATTATCATGATATTTATCATCATATTTATGAGGATAAATATGGTTTGATAAATATGATTGAAAGTATTTAATTTGCAACTCTTCAAATTGTCGATCAGCAAACTGAACTCTCTCAATCAGCTCAAAAATCTCAATCAGCAACCTATATTAATTGAGGACAACCAATTGAGGAGGATGAGGATGATATTCTTCTCGTTAAGGTGTCTGCCCACAACACCGTCTCATACTATGACCGTGCTATGAACGTATCAGACACGGAAACATATGAGCGACACGGGCTACTACACTAGAACGTTTCAACAGCGTATCATGTTCGTATGGTTCCCGTTTTCTTAGTCGTAGTAGTTTACTTGTGTTTTCGCGTGAGGCAGCCGCGTCAGGAAGAGTGAGTGAATATTTTTGTTAAGAAAATTATTTTCTATACCTATACGATGGCTATTAGAAAATTGTCAGGCAGAAAATTAACAATGTTACCCATTGTTTTAGACGAGAAAGACAGAGAAAAGAATAACATCAGTCGATCACGATGTTACTGGGTTCACGCGGCTTTAAAAAAATATAATTTAAAAGAAAAAAAATTCACTAGAAGACAAACGGCAACACGTTTATAACGGGCTTAGGACGGTCATCATACGCAGTTATAACTCGTATGCTCACCGTTTCGCCGCCAGCGGACACCGGTTCGGCAACGTCGCGTGCCAGGCACGAAGCGTACCAGCACCGGCAAAATATTCTCGCCTACAATTGTTAATGCTCCGTGCACGGCACGCGACGCTGTTGATCGGTGACGGAACGGTCTAGGTCCCTTACAGAACGGTCTAGTGGGCATAGTCTTATACTTTTCAATATAAAGAATATTTTTTTGCCTGACACGGTCCTAGCACGGTCGTGAGATGGTGTAGTGGACAGACACCTTTAATTTTATTAAATAGTGCCTATGTAGTTGGTTAAATTTATTGTGTTTTTAATTCCAAGTTTCTTATATGTCAAATTTAGTTATAACTTAGTTATAATATGTCAAATTTATGAAAAAAAATTATAATAAAAGTTTACCTTGATTGTTAAAATTGTTTAAAAGTTAATTAATTCTAACGTAAATTGTGATAGGAAAGTAGTCAAATACCAATATCTACATAATGATAGCTAAGTTTTTACCTTTTTGATAATTATCTCCATAATCATCGCAATAATTATCAATAGACATATTTATCTCGATAATTTCATTCTCTGTGTCTCATAACTTCTTATAACAAATTATATGTTTAACTAGTGTTGGCTGTTTGAGAAGTCAAACTAAAATAATTATTAAATATTAAACTACTTTGACTTACGGTGAATCCAAGTTTTTGAATAATTCTGGCATATTTTCTAGCAGCTAATCTTGAATCTTCCTCACTTTTGGCTCCTGTACAAACCATTTTACCGGATGAAAAAATAAGTGCTGTAGTCCTAGGTTCTCTTATTCTCATAATAACGGCTGCAAATCGTTTTGGATTGTATTCAGCATTACGAGCATGAAGAGCAATTTTCTTTAAATCCAGCTTACAATTAAGATTCACTGTTGATACAATATTCCTATAATAAATAACTTTAGTAAATTAGTAAATATTTTTTGATAACAATGACATTTTATTATAACAATGATAATAATTTGTGTACAATAAATTAAATTTCGACTTATACTTAAATTTACACTTCCTAATGATAAATAATATATAATATATTACTGTAATTGGGGCAGTATTCCAGGATCTGCAGAGTGTGGAGTCATAGGTGTCATAGGAGCTGGGCTGGCCTGACTTAACATTTGTGGACCAGCTATGCTTCCTCCGGTTATCATTGGTGACATTAAATTTTGCTAAAAATCAACATTATTTTAGAAATCTTTTCTTATTATTCTTAGTATTCCTATGTATGCATATAATAAGAATGCCTTATGTTACTATTAAAAATATATCAATACATTAATTGTACAATGTTATATTTTGCAAATTATCAATCATATATGTATTAGATAAAATAGCTAACATACTGGAGTCTGTGGTTGCATCATTTGCTGTGGGGTAGCATAACTAGCTGTAGGCGCATAAGTGTGCATCGTCCTCTGTGGAGTACCCATAATAGAAGCGCCAAAACCAACAAGAGGTGACGAACCCAATGACACCAAAGAATGTTGTTGCTGCTGTTGTTGTTGTTGCTGCTGATGTTGTTGCTGCATAGCATTAGGCAAGATTTGTTGATCTTCCTCTGGTTGATGGAGCGGGGTGCCTATCCCCGGTATATTATAAGGACTTGGAAGCATTTGATCCATGTTTATATTGATATTTGGTTAGAACTATATGACGATTTTTTAAAGAACAGATAGAATTTTATTTTTCAATTATAAAAAACGAATTAAATAAAAATAGTCGAACATTAAGACGGCAACATACAAATTCTCAACTTCCAAGGCTGTCAAGTGTCAGCCGTCAGATCACATAAAATGTCAAAATCATACATAGATTATTAAATATCAAAGCTTATAGTATAGATGAAACAGAGGGTCATCTTATATTAGCATATAAAGCATTTTTTTTTTACAAAATTTAGTATTCATATTTCTCAGAAAATAAAACTTGGATTGTAATAAAATTTTACCTGATTTTAATAGCTTTACTTTGTAACCATACATAAATAATAAACCTTGTAACTAGCTAATAGCTATGTAGATGATTAAATATCATTATTTATATTCCGACCCAACCGACGGGGAAGATTTTTCGAAAGAAGGACGCCACAGGTATGGCCTATTTACATTCAATCTGAGGATAGGCAATTTACTATGATATCTCTTAGTCTTTTGTATCTAGTTTTTTGCTTGTATCGTTTTCACATCTTACCTGTGTAATGTATTGCACCTAGAAGTTAGATCAGCTAAAGGAAGAATTGAGAAAGAGAGGTGCATACTTTGGTGGTCGTGACTGACTGATGGATCAACACACAGCCTAAACTGCTGGTCCTAGAAACGTGAAATTTGGAAGACGTATTCCTTATATGATGTAGGCATCCGATAAGATATGATTTTTCGAAATTCATCACCTAAATGTGTAAAAAAAGGGGATTAATAATTTGTATGAAACTCTGTCATTCTTAATGTGAAATATAAAAAAGTGGGGTTTAGCTTTAAGATAAAAAATAAGAAATATATTTATTTGATTTTTTCGATATTCATCCCTTAAATGGGCAAAAAGGAGTAATAAAGTTTATATGGGCAAAGAAATATTTATGATCAGGATAACTTAAAACTTGGTATTAATGCTCGTCAATAAAATTAAATAAGTACCTGTTTTATCATTTTTCGGAATTCAATCCCATAAAGGGGTAAAATGGGGGGTGAAAGTTTGTATGAAACTCTGTAATTAATATTTAAAAAAGTATTAAAAAAAAACATCTGTATATGACTTAAGAGTTTTAAAATTAGTCCACATAGCCTTGAATATGATGATTGTGATTTTATCAATTTTGGCCCTCTTATTGCTTTAGCCCACAATATCTTCAATTTTTGTCTTTTGAGAACAAATGATATCCATTTTCTTCGCATTCTGGCACTGAACAATTTGTCATTTTGATTAAATTTTAAATAAAATGAAAAAAAATCCATCCACGCTTTACAATATAATTGATATACTATATATTGAGGGCTATAATGATCACGACATCCGGCGGGAGAAAAAGGCAAAATTAGTAATTTAGTGTCTTTCTCTGTCACCAGACACCAATGTTATGAATGCCATTTAGTAATTTTTTGTCTAAATCTGTGGTCTAAACTCTAAAGAAATAAAAATTAAAAATAATTTACCAATAAAATATAAATACCTAATCAACATATTTTGTTCTTTTTATTTTATCTTACATTTTAATTAAAACAATTTTATAAATGTATGATATGTGTTGTTGTACATTTTATGATTATATTCATTTAAAACCATTTTAAATAATAATAGCTAATATTATTCCGAAATCAAATTATATATTATTTTTATATAATATACCTATTAAGTATTAAGCCAAAAGGCAAAAATGAAGAACGATGTTGAAAAGGAAGCGGGTTCGTACATTTTACGATGTTATGGTGAATTTTTCAAGAAACAATATCAAGATTATGCCTTCCTATTACAAGAACAATCTAAAAGCGAAAATAAAACATTTTCACCCATACAAGTTGTAATGGAATCACACGAGCTTATCACAACCATTGACTTGGTAGCATCAGACAACACAGTGATTACAAAAGTTTTAAGTGTTTTAACATCACTATGTGTAGAAGTTCATAATTTAAAGAATGAAGCATTCAAAAGGTTGACTATTGTTATAATTTGTACCTGCATAATTTAATAAACTCTTTTATCATTTTATAATAATAACTATTGATTTTTTAAGGCATTTCAAATTTTTGGCAGTGTATGATGAATATAGTGAAAGTGATATCTCCTTACAAATGGAATCAATATGCAATTTAAGTTCGTTTGTAAGTCGTTGCAATGAAACTCTGAGTAATATCTGTAGTCAAATTTTTGCCATTTTCAATGAAAACATTGTTAATCTTAGTAAGTACATATATATATATATAATATAATACCTACACACTCATTGATATAATAAATGTTTCTTTGAAATGAAATTTACACTCAATAGCTATGCCTAATATACCACTTTAAATTTGTGTATTTTTCAGATGGAATTCAATGGCATTTTCTGATTAACAAAATTGGAGAGATTTTTACAATTCTAGTTATAACTGAATTGCTTATATCAAGATGTTCTTTGATATCTAATTGGAATAAATTCAGTCAAATTCTAAAGACTCAAAATGTAAAAGATGATTATATGGACATTAATAATGAGAAATTTGGAGTTTTAATAGCTGCTGTCAACAGTATAACAACAAAACTAATGAATGATGATATAGTTCAAAATTCTCTCAATAATTTACTTCTTTTAAGAAAAAAAGATTTACTTGCAAAAAATTGTTCACTAGTCTCAACAGAATTCATGCAGTACATAAGACATGCTATCCTCAATCTAGACAAACTTGCACAGGATAAACCAAATAGTGAAACTATGTACAAGTGCATAAAAATAAATACATTATTTGTATTAGCTTCATATTTATTTGGCAATAATGAAAAGAAAGTATTCAAGACCTTGATGGATTTAAATACAAAGGTAAATATTTTTGTATGTAAATATAAATATTATAACTTGTGCAGGCTGCAATCCATAATATTTAAGTAATTTATGTTACTGTAATGTAGTTTTAATGTGGCAGTAGTAGTATATAGATTATTATTATTGATAGATTATTTAAATGGACTAGTACTTGCCCAGTCATTGAAATTCAACCATATTTTTTTTTAATCAATATCAATATAAACTCTTAAATAGCTACTAAACAAAATAAAAAAAAAACCTTTGAAAAACAGAGAAAAAAAAGGTACTGAACTGCTTTGTCTTTGCCTGTTCATATATACATTAGTATAACTTGTTTATGATTTAAAAATTGAATCAAAAATCCTTTTAAATACTCTTTTCTAGGCACACAGTATTTTCATTATGGGCACTGTTATTTGGTTTCCTGAACAATTTCTTCAAAGATTTGTTCCTTCACTTTGTGGCAATTACAATAAACTATCCCAAACTATGCTAAAGTCACGTCAGTCTTATATGAACAGTAAAAAAATAACTTTAACTAAAGATGTCATGAATCTTCAGAATGTGAGCTCGCAGTGGATATTGATAGTGGAGGAGCTTTTTTCTAGCAACAATAAACTCAGTGCAGCAGATATGTCATTACATGCAAAAACTCTATTAGAAGGGCTTGATATTGCCGCTAATATAAATTGCTCAGTGTTGTCTTTTATTAACCTTCATCTTTCACTTGGGATTGCATTATCAAAAAACATGCTGATGTCATTATTTGATATTATGGACATCCTTAAAAGTTTGTGGAACACTGTAAGCAGAAATTATAATGAAATAGTAAATTCCATCTCAATGATCATCCAACATCTTACATATCAAGCAGTATCTTCAATTCTTGAAATAAAGAAGACATTGATTAGTGATAAAAAATATGCTAATAAAAGATTAGATGAACTTACGTGCATAGTAATTGCAGAACAGGCCATTAAAGGTGCTTCGACTTTTGAACGAAACATAGCTACGAACATCGCCCTTAATTTTGTACCAGAAACTACTTATATAGAAGACAGTTATGTTAAACTAAGTTTGCTACTGGAAAAAATTCAAATCTTATCAATCTTTATTAAAAGCATGAACCAATATTGTAATTGTTCGTGGTTATTGTGGCATCAAAATATAATATCTATATATTTCGAGCAAAACTTCGCCATGCAACTACAATCTGTTAAATTAAAGTTTTTTTTAATGGTATTAGATGATTGTGTAATGCTGTTGCAAGAAACGGACAAACAGTATGGAGGCGACAAGTCTTCAGATTTTAAAAATAAAGTGAAATTTATTATTGATGAATTAGTTTTGCAAAATTTAGGTCAAAGCATTGAAACCAACCTTCGACTTCATATACATTCACATTTGCAGTTGGATATAGTAAATCCGTTAACGTTTGATATGATAAAGAAAACTTTACTTCTTTTGGACAGTCTTCGATTACATAATTTGTATATGTCAGTTGCGCCTTCTGTGGAACAATATTTATCCAAAACGTATTACAACTTGACTACCGTGGTGCTGTCGGACTGGAAAACGTATGGGGAAATGCGTCAAATGGCAAAAATGAAATTTAACATTAAGACAATACAAGACAATCTTCCGACACAAACATTGGAACAAGGCCTAGATGTGCTAGAAATCATGCGTAATATTCATGTTTTCGTCTCTAAATACCAATACAATCTTAACAATCAAATTTTTATAGAAAAAAGCAGCAACAATAAGCACTTGAATTCTATCAATATACAACACATTGCAAACTCGATAAGAACCCACGGCACTGGTATAATGAACACTACGGTCAACTTTACATATCAATTCTTAAAAAATAAATTCTTCACATTTTCTCAATTTATGTATGACGAACAGATTAAATCTCGATTGATAAAGGATCTTCGAAATTTTAAAGAAAGTGCAGGGGATAATGGAAACATTTATGTATATAAAAATGCGGAAAAATTTAATAAAGGCATTAAGACGTTAGGACTCGCCGAAGATGGCCAAAGCTATTTAGATTTATTCAGAGAATTAATCAGTCAAATTGGCAATGCCATGGGATATGTCCGCATGATTCGATCGGGCGGGAGGCATTGTTGTTGCGACGCTACTGCATTCCTTCCCGACCTCGAAATCAGGGATTTTAAAAAATTATGCGAAGACAATGAATTAGGAGAAAAAACAACTCGTTCAGCGGAAAATTTAGACGAAAATATTGACTGTCTCGTATCTAACTTTATTCAAGGAACGGAGTACTTCAAATTACTGGTAGAAGTGTTTGCCCCAGTGTTCAGAAATCCTAAAAATGTACACTTAAAAAACTTTTTCATTATAGTTCCGCCTTTGACGTTAAATTTTATAGAGCACATGATTTTATCTAAAGATAAAATGTCGAAAAAGAACAAAGCAGGAGCGTCATTTACTGATGATGGTTTTGCGATGGGTGTCGCCTATATTCTGAAGTTGTTGGACCAGGTAATTTACTATAATGTATTATATTTACAAACCAAACATCAATCGTTTAAATATAACAGTCACTTAGTTTCTGCGAGAGATTAGAGCGATTTCTTTTCACTTGTCTCTGTCCCTTTTGTCTGAAATGGAATTAATTGTCACCACAAATAACATTTTACTGCACTAGTTCAGATGCCGCATCCTATACAAAGCAATTGGGCAATTTTTTAACTATTAGAAAAGACACATTTGAAATATTTTATCCGCATGACGCACACTTAAAACGACTATTTTTTATTATTTCTTGTATTTTAGGATTCCAATTTTGAAGCCCTGCATTGGTTCGACTCAATATGGAACCATATAAAAAAAGAAAGAGAAATTATCAATGAGCAGAAAAGTAAAGGTCCTTTACAATTACAACAAGCATTGGCTCTCAGTGAAAAGAAGATAAAAACTCTTGAAGAAGAATATAAATTGTTATATTATAGTCTTACTAGTGCCAGAATATTCTTTAAATAAGTAAAACATTAAACATATTGTGATATATGCAAAAAAACTTTAAAACTTAATATATTAATTTTATCTTTATATACATAAATAAATCGTTTTCTTTTTATAACATCTTATTTCTCTATATCTATCTATATAAATCTCGAATGATAGAGGTTTCTGACAAAAGACTAAGTCAAGCCATCAATCTGTCGAGGAGTCAAGCCGATGCAAAGCAAAGCAAATCGATACGTGTAATGTTATACATCACAAATTGATGTATAATATTTTAACTAATTAAGAGTTCATATCTTAAAGCTTTGTCGGCTGGCACCGACTTCGAAATTATCTGATTAGGTATCATAGTAAATGAACCACGTTCGTTATTTTTTACTTTTAAGTATATTTTTTTTGGAGTCTGTTTAATTTTCGAAGTTATACTTCTTTTGGAACTTTTGGAAATGATTATGAGAGTAAAAAGCGACATGATGAAGTTAGCTGCATTCCTTTTGCAAACTTAGACACGGGAAGAAACCTTTAGCTATTTTTGTTTTGTTACGCCAAAGAAGTATAATGTCTTACGTGCGTTTTTTTAAATTATTTTTTTATTTCGTAATTTTTTTTTGGTTTTATTTTTCTCGTGGGACCCTATTTTCTTTTTCTAAAATAAGAGTAGCCAAGTTACTCCTTATTACATCAGCTATCTGCCAATGAAAATCCCGTCAAAATCAGTCGAGCCGTTTCAGAGATTAGCCGGAACAAACAGACAGACAGACAAAAATTGTGAAAAATGTTGTTTTGGTATTTGTACCGTGTATGATGATGTTCTCCTGACCGATTCCGGCCACGGCGGCCAATCTCATTGAGACTAGCCAACTGCGCAGGAGATATTATAGTGCACGAGTGTACGCGCAGACACAAGTGCACTCTCTATTCCTGTCACTCTCATACTCCGGTGGGACGACTACTCGACACGACCGGTGAGAGTTAAGGCGCAGGACCGACGGCTTTACGTGCTCTCCGAGGCACGGGGGTGAAACACCCCCAACTTCCCAACTCCGGGCTGTTACTGAGGCTTACTATACAGAAAGACTCAATAACTAAACTTGGCCCGACCCGGGACTCGAACCCAGGACCTCAGGATGTGCAGCCGTACATGCTAGCCACTACACCACCGAGGCAGTTACCGTGTATACATCCATATGTATTTAGTAAAAATCGGTTATTTTAATATTAAAAACAAACGCTCCAATTTTATTTATTTGTATAGATTATAGCATAATAATGAGATTTTACGTGTGTCACGCTAAACTCGAAATGAAAATAAAATCTATATTAAAATGTTTATTACGCATGTAAAAAAACAGACACCAAAACGATAATTATATTCTGGTAATAAAAATAGCACAAGTAAAATAAAATAAGGCATTCCTAAGGCTGTCAAATTTCTTTGTATGAGATCTGTATTAGTCTGGTATGAAATAGTCATACCATTATAAAGTTTATATCAATAAAGAGTACTGTAAGAAGAGCTTACTACAAACTTGTATAAGCTTGATGTGTAGTAGGTACCCCGTGGCCCGTACCTATTGCCGCTCATGGATGTACTATAATGTAATCTATACTAATATTATAAAGCTGAAGAGTTTGTTTGTTTGGTTGAACGCCCTAATCTCAGGAACTACTAATCCGATTTGAAAAATTCTTTTTGCACTGGATAGCCCGTTAACTGAGGAAGGCTATAGGCTATATATCATGCCGGAAAAGTATACGGTTCCCATGGGATTGATGTGTTTTTGTCTAGGGACGAACCCGAAGCGAAGCGAGGGTGAGCCGCTAGTAAATTAAATAAAACTGACATGCTGACATACACATATTTTATTTAGATATTATAAATGCAAATACTTAAAGTATCAGTATACTTTAGTACACAATACAGGTTTATCCCATAATGTATATCTACTATGTACTTTCGTAAACTTTGCTCAAGGTTTGTTTCGTCTCGTACATAAATAGTAATCAATAAAAACGACATTTAATATTATGACTGTTTCAAACATATAACTTTATTCTACTAATTAAACATAGGTATACTTAAAATCGATACTTTGTAAGGTACATAAGATGCTACAGTAGTGTTTTGATGTTGGAAACAATTTACAATTTTTATTATTCAACTTTACTTTTTATAATTCTTGGCTCTTGTAAAGTATAATCTAAAAAAAACTACTGTGTCAAGTGTCAATTCATATAAAAATAATAAAACGTAATCGTAACATTTGAAAGTATATTTTCATGTATTATTATATTTATCAAGGTTACTACACAGAGTAAAGTCAGAAAAAGCGCTCGAGACTGTCTGTCTTGAGAGAGGATAGAATGAATACAATATTAAGTAATACATGTTATATTTATACATTTGAAGTCTCCGAGGCCGTATCCGACATAGGCGATATAAGTGGTTGTTTGATGCAGTCCTCCAATAAGGACGGCGGGCTCGGTTGCGACAAGGAACATATGTCGTACTTCTGTTTGAAGTCCGATTCTGTAATCGTAGAGGAGGTTTGCGGCTGTGTATATTGTCGAGCAAAGTCCTCCGGCGGACTGGGTGGTTTGATGGCAAGTTTCTTATAACAGTACTGCAGTATTGGCGGCGGGGTGGGCGAGGGCGGTGCGGGCGCGGGCGCGGGGGAGGGGGGTGCGGGCGACAGCGGGCTGCGCGGGCAGTGGCGGCGGCGCGCCGGGTAGCGGTTGAAGATGTGCACGTGCGTGACGCGGCGTCAGTCCGCCTCGTGCTCGTGCAGCTGCGCGAGGAGCGCCGCCCTGCGCGACTCCAGCTCTGCGTCGCTCCAAGCCGCTGACCCGCCCGATCTGATTTGTTTAAACAAAAAAAACATTATAACCATTATTATTAGAGATGAAACAGATATCCGATAATAATCCGGTATCCGTACAGTAACTAAATTGTAGGAAAAAAGCAGTCATAGGACTGCCGACAGAAGTGAAAACTTAAAACTATAAACAAACAGTTGTTATTTTTCGATATTCAAATTAATTTTTTCATCTTAAATTAAAATTTGTAAATTAAAACTGTTTATATTTATCTCTTTTTGACATCTATCGACACTCGAGTGTTAACGTTAACACGTCACGTAACCATGTCGATGACGACTTACATGAATTTACTTCCCATCCAAACCTGCATATAGAAGTTTTCACTTCAAAAATAAGTGTGAGAAAAAGGCAGCAAGGTGTTCAAAGGTACACTTTGGCAAACTTTAACAAGTGTAGAACTGCTTTGAGTCAATCTACTACAATTTTAAAGGTCGCAAAATGAATAAGTCACAATGACAACCGCATACGTCCGGATTCTTCCAATATCATACGCACTTTTTCTCAACATATAACGAAACAACGTCAACAAATACCTGGTATGGCCATATAGCTATCTGTTGCATCACTAATTATAATTAGTACCTGGGCGACCGAGCTTCGTTCGGAGTTCTTTTTTGTTTATTGTATACAAGAATTGCTCGTTTAAATATTAGATAGATAATAGCAAAGGCGTATTATACAAACGTTTTATTAATAGTAATAATTTTATTATAATTTAATATTTTCATTCAGATAATATGATGATCTACATAATTTCGTCAATCGTTATAAAAATAAATTGTAAATCTCACGGAACACTTTAATCTTGCGGCATATGGTCTCTAGTGCGCGCCTCACTGTAATGTAAAATTTGCATGATTCGAGACTGAATGACAGTTACAAATATTGTTACGTAATAACAATTACAAATGATCGTAACGAATCGATCTAAACATGAAATTTAACTACAAAACTGAGATGAGGCCTTGATTCACGAGACCTACATAAATGCCGCAATTTAAATGTATATTAGATTTTAATGCTATCGTATTTTTATTAAATGTGATCTTATTATAATATAATTAAATTGAGATGCACACTGCAAAGTATATTGGGAGTAATGAAATCATCTTTTTACCTTTCTTTCTTCTCTTTTTTCTCCTTCTTCTTCTTAGGTTTATGAGCAATCTCGGGCTGGTCGGGGGAGCTCGGCGCACTGCGCTTCGTCTTTTTGCTTTTGTGTTTCACAGGCTCTTCGTCTGATATACCACCCTCCTCCGGAGTCGGGGATTTCTACATCATAAATATACATATTAATAAGAAATGTTTATTATTTAGTCGTGTAAGGTTTCGCTATTTTAATGTATAATAAAACAGTCATTAATTGATTATACTGGCTACACTGACGACGCGACTGCACAAATATAGATTCCTTTATAAATCAGGCAGTTAAAAATCACGAGAATGAGCAGGCCGAAAAAAAAAGAAATAAGAAAAAAAAACAAAAATAGAAAAACAGAAAAAGGGGCACTGGCTTCCCGACGGAAGTTGACATGAATGGATGCTATCCGTGATTTTTAACTGGAAAAAGGAAATAAGTAATAATTGAGAATAAATATTTTCTAATAAATTGTACTAAATATATAATATAAAAGGTACTAAATATAATTAAAATATATAAGTTTTGAAACATAGTGCGGGCTTTTTCTGAGATATCTTACAGTTGTATAGAATAAAGAATTTAATAAATTAGCTTTTCCTTTAATTTTTCTTCAAACAACTAAAAGTTCTAAATCTCGACCAGAGATTGTTTGAGATTGTTTCTACTGGAGAAAAAGCGATCTTAGACTGTAAAATATATGATGTGACCACTAGTGGTGGAGCCCTATTAGTAAAGTAACGCGTGTGATATCAGTGGCCACCAAACACATCAGTGTTTAATGTTGAAGCAATGAACTTCCCTAATAGAGACAAAGTCATCTTATACTAAAAATTCACTTTAAATTTATTAGACTAGCGACTCACGCTCGCTTCGCTCGCGGTCGTCCCTAGGTACGTTTTCACGGTTAGCTATGTTTATACATAAATAGTAGCTTGCTACTTTTAAGATATTCATTTAAATTATATAGCGATTTACGTTACGTACGTACGTTATTGTGTACGCCGTACGTGGATTTTGTTCACAATTTTATGGGTTTTTTAATTTTATTTATCTGTATAGATAGCAATAGCACAGTCAACAGTGAAGTGAAATAAACTTAATCAATTAGACTATAGACTAGAATATTATAAGCATTTTTGAATCGTAAATCTATACTAATATAATAAAGCTGAAGAGTTTATTTGTTTGTTTGGTTGAACGCGCTAATCTCAGGAACTACTCATCCGATTTAAAAAAATCTTTTTTCATTAGATAGCCCGATAACTGAGGAAGGCTATAGGCTATAAATCATCCCAGGAAAATGTACGGTTCCCGTGGGAAAAATTTGTTTTTATCTAGAGACGAACCCGAAGCGAAGCGAGGGTGAGTCGCTAGTATAATGTAAAGAGCTTCAATTTAGCCAGCCCATGAGAAAGCTACTAACGGCTCGGAAAGCAGTTCTGCTGAGAAGAGCCGGCGAGAAACTCAATAGTTGCTCTTCTTCTTTCTCAGTCTGCTAAGCCATAAAGTACTGAAACAGCATATAGTATATAGACTGTGTAATAGTGCGGGGTGTGCGACAGGAGACAAGGTCGAGACGCACCCGGCTGTCATACGTTTATACGACAGTGAGATAACAGCTCTAAGGTTGACGGATATATCTGTAACTTGCCACCAGACGGCAATACTGCACTTTAACTTCGAAACCGTTATCCATGAAAATTGATATTTCTTGCCAAACCTTATATTTGGCGGCATTTTATCCTTAAGATCAAAGGCAATCGCCTGCTACTGCCTCGGTGGTCTAGTGGTTATGTACGGCTGCGGATCCGGAGGTCCTGAGTTCGAGTCCCGGGTCGGACTAACTTTAATTACTGAGTTTTTCTGTTAAGATATTCTCAGTAGTAGCCCAGAGTTGAGAAGTTGGCGGTGTTGCAGCCCCGTGTCTCAGAGAGCACGTAAAGTCGTCGGTCCTGCGCCTTAACTCTCACCGGTCGTGTCAAACTAATGTCCCATGAGATTTTGAGAGTAAAAGGAATAGGGAGTGCACCGCTGCACTATACCTTCTGCGCGTCTGGTTAGTCTTAGTGAGATTGGCCGCCGTGACCGAAATCGTTTAGGAGGGCATTACGTTACACATATACTCACCGGCGGCGGTGAATGTTTGCGATGTTTTTTCTTGGGCTTCTTATGTTTTTTGTCTTCATCAGAGCCGGAGGTGGGCTCGTCGGAGGCGCGCGAGGAGGCGGGCGAGGGCGAGCGCGACGCCGACGCCGAGCGCGACCGCTGCTTCTTCTTCTTCGACCGCTTGGACTTGCGCGGCTTGGGGTGGTGGTAGTGCAGGCAACTGTCTTCTTGCTCGTGTTGGAAGTCCTGTTTGTAATTGATGATATTATTTATTATTTAAACTACAGAGAAAATATCAATTAAAAAAGACTTAATTAACCTAAACATGATCCATAATTTTCTGAATAAAGGCCGAGTTAAGGCTGAGCTCAAATAACAATCGGTTGCATGGTTTAACTTAAGATTATCACGGCACATCTTGTTCGACAACCGTCATGGCACTGTGTTATTTAAGTCTGTCTGTATTGGTGAATTATTTCGGTAGTATTATAAAATATTAATTTGCTAAATTATCTTTCCTACCTCGTAATATAAATGCATAAAGATAAGAGAAAATGCTATAGCGGTGTAACATTCCCAGCTTCAGCGAGAGCACATAAAGCCTTTGAGTTCTGCATCTTAGAAAAGGCAGGAGCCTTTTCTCGAATTTCAGATTGAAAGATATACGACACAGAAAAGTGAATGCATGTTGTGTTTGCGTACATAGTTGTGCCCTATAATATCTCCTGCACACATGTCTAGCCTCAGTGAGACGGCCACCGTGGGTTCGTGCACTCGCCTTGTATATGCGCGCGCGCTCGTCGTCGTCGGGCACGGCGGCGAGCTCGGGCGCGGCGAGGTCGAGGCGCGCGCGCGCGTCGGCCCACGGCAGCGCCGGGTCGATGTTGGCGGCCGCCAGCGCCCACTTGAACGCGCTCTCGATCTTCTTCTGCGCTTTCGATTCCTCCTTTAGTTTCTCCTTGTTTTTAGCTTCGGCCTGAAGGTTATTATTATTGTTATATTACTATTTTATCTCACTAGTGAAAAAATAAAAAAACTGACCATGTCCCGTGATGTATCTACTACACTTACATTTTTTTTTATTTCTTTTATGATATTTATATTAGAATTTTAGGTTTATTAATATTTCTTTACAAACACAAATAAAAATTAAAAAATACCTTTTCCAATAAAGAATTATAGGTAAGTTTGACGTTGCCGGCGTCCAGCGACGCAGACTTGCTGTCTTCGCACACGACCGTAGCGAATTCCTCGAAAGTTGTATCCGGTTTCACTTCGAACTCTTTCTCTTTCAATATCTCCTTGATCACTTTCTTTTCGTCATGGAACCTGGCCTTCAGATTTTCCACATAGAATTTAAATAAATCCAAAGGCGTAGACCCGCTTTGTCCTATAATTAAATATACATTAAGCGTATTATTTAAAAAAAAAAAAAATTTTGCAAGTCAATTAAAAAAAGTTGTAATATAGTAATATCAGTGCACCAAACACATAAAAATCTTCACAGAAGCTTTCGATAGATACAAAACCACTAGAGGTCGAAAAATCTTAACTTTTCTTTGTTTTGAATACAATATTATATTCATTGCTGTCAAATTAAAAAAAAATTAAACCAATTTAAAAAAAATAAAAAGTGAAAAAAATAATTGAACGGTGATTTTCATTTACTATATATACCTAATCAGATAATCTCGAAGTCGGTGCCAGTCGATGCAAAGCAAAACAAATCTATTTCGATACATATAATTAATACATCACTAATATACATGTGAGAGGAAATAGCGATGGGACAGTCCCCACAAGATCACCCGAGGGCGTGTGAATAGCAGGACGGCCGTGACGGAGGAGGATTTAGTTACCTTTTTCTGCCATAAAACCTTATTATCGTTTAAAGTCACTATGTTATTTAGTATACTTTTTATTGCTTTTTAAGTGATTTTAAATTTAGAGCAGAGACTACGTCTCGAGCGGGGTTGAGACGCCATCATGACGTTCATTGGGGATACGTGGCTTAGTAACGTTGGACGTTCATATTGAATGTGAAAGTCTATCGGTGACTACGAACCCGCTGCTCCGCTAAATTATTAGAATTACCATTTCAAGTTTATAACATTGTGATTTACTTGATTAAATCGTATAATACGCATTGAATACTGCATTATTTGAGCCCTGATTACGCCCACAAGCTTAGTAATATGGATAATGCGTCATACATATAATATTTTAAGTATAATTAGAATTCATACCTTCCCATATTTACCTATTGGATATTAATATCTTAAAGCGTTTTCGGCACCGACTTCGGAAATATCTGATTATTTATCTATCTATACATATAATAAAACTATAGAGGTCGAATGCCTGTACATAGAAAAAAATATGTTTAAAACCGAGTCAGGGGGATGTAAGAAGAGAAATAGAACAAATCCAGTTTTTTTTTTATTTTTTGTTTCCCTGTCTGTTTGTCTTTTTGTACGGGCTAATCTCCAAAACTGTTGGACTGATTTGAATGAAATTTTGCATGGTGGTACCTTATATTCCCGGTCAACCTTTTAGGTACTTTTCATCCCGGAAAATTGAAGAGTTCCCGTGGGATAGTCAAAAAACTATAGTAACTTATACAGCTTAGTACACAAAAACTACTGGTTAGATTTTAATGAAACTTTACAATAGTTTATACATCAGAATAACAAATAGGCTACTGTTTATCCGGCCGGAAAAATGTATGGTCCTCGTGGGATAGATTTGTTTTTGTGTGCGACTAAAGCGTGTGTGTCTAAAGCGAGCGAAGCGAGGGTGAGCCGCTAGTAGTAAATAAATATCCCGTTCAATTATTTTTTACATTTATGTTTTTTTTTTTGAAGTCAGTTTAATTTTTTTAAATTACTTTTTTATTTCGTAATTTTTAGTTTTAAGTAATTAAAACTAAAAATAATTGAAATAGTTTACAAAAAAAAAATATTTCAATGTTTACTTATATAAGTAGTAATTACAAAAACTATTTCAGTTTTAGTTACACGTTTTAGTCCATATCATATAAACTACGGAACCGATTTTGATGAAATCTTAACTGTTCTCTAAGTTGAAATAAATGTAAGCAAATAAAAAAAGAATCATCATGGTCGGATAACTAGTTTCGGAGAAATCCGTGGACAAACATACATACACCTATAAAATTTTGTACATATATTTGTTTGGAAGCCCTAATAGGTTTTCATTATTATGTGAACATTTTGCTATTTCAATAATATTACATACATACGTGTCGAATTGATAACCTCCCTTTTTGAAGTCGGTTAATAAAAGTAGCTTAAGTTACTCCATCATCAGCTATCTTTCAGTGAAAGTCCCGTTAAAATCATTTCATCCGTTTAGCCGGAACAAACAGTCAGAAAAAAAATTCAAAAATTGTGTTCGTCTTATACCATTCTGTATACAATTTCATATGTTAATGTATGTATGTATGAAGCCCTTTTTTACGTCCCACTGTTGGGCACAGGCCTCCCTTTAATACGAGGAGGATCAGGCCATAGTTCACCACGCTGGCCAAGTGCGGCGGACTTTCCATGTCTTTTGAAAACTTATTAGGTTCTCTCAGACATGCAGGTTTCCTCACGATGTTTTCCTTCACCGTTAAGACAAGTGGTAATCATTTTGGAAATGGTTCATTCGCACCTGAAAATATCAGAGGTGCGAGACCTGGTATTTGAACTGGGCTACAACTGCCTATATGCATTTAATAAAATGCTTTTATTTTGACATTACAAACAGACATTCCAATTTTATTTAACTGTATAGATAAAATATAAGGGAAGACTGACCGAGCATGGCGGAGAAGCGCATGTCGGCGGACACGACGGGGTACAGCTCCACCCACAGCGACATGGACGTGAGCTTGCCCTCCTCGTGCAGCGCGTCCAGCAGCGCCTGCACAGACAGACAGACACTACATATACATTCAACTGACTAATCTACGTTTAACGAACGATAAATTGAAGGTTTTAATTCGTATAAGAGTAATTTTGAAATTGGCCAGAAAGAAAAATTACATTTGCACGTTAAAGTGCTATTAATTATTCCATCGCGATATCATGAATCAAATAAATAAATCGATTTTAATAATTATTAATAATGTTATTAACAATAAATCAAAAATAATATTAGGCTTTAGAAATTACCAAGAAGTTATCTCTATTTTTCCTCTGTTGTCGTTTGTTTCTCTTTTTCACTTGTTCTCTTTCTTGTAAATATTCAGCCTCTAAATTCCTAATATGCTGTTCGAATACTGAAAAATATTATAAAAGATTTTTTTAGATTACGACAGTTTAGATTTTTTTTATTTATCATTACGTAATAAATAAAAATAATTTTATATAAGTATATAAAGTTACTAGCATAACTATATGCCCTCCCTGGCTTTGCTTAGGCACGTACTTTAGTTAGTTTTACAGTAGACTAATATCCAACAGAAAAACTTCCATACACCGAAATAAAAGTCACTTTTGTTACTCTCACCTCTATGCAAAAACTCACAAACTAAGGGTGTGAGTAAGTTGGAAACGAATAAGTCTTACCAATGAGAGCGTCCTCTTTGTCCATTCCCAATAAACTGACGTCATTTTTGAACGCAGCGTTTTCTAGAAGCAGTACTTGCGCCTCACTCCAAGTACTGCTGTATGTAATTTCGCTCATGTTCTCTAAAACCTGTAAATTATTTCATAAATGTAGTTTATTAGTGTAGTTTAAGAAAGATCAAAAATTTATTATTAAAGAATTTTAAACGATTTTTTTTTATTAATGTGTAATAGAATTGTTACCATTTGGTACCAATATAATAAAATCTATAAGTAGCATAATTACTTTATAATCAAATATCTTTAATAATAATATAAATAAATGTAATTGTGGAAGGTTATGGTGATGGTTGTGACAAGTTATGTTATTCTATGTAAATTCCAAAACATCTAATACTTCCTAATAACTTTTAAGTGAACATACATATCAACTAAATATGGACGTTTTATTACTATAAAGTTTAATTAATTAAATATAGAAATAAATACAAAAAATGCTTTACTTGTGCTAACATCTTCATATTTCTTTTCTTTAAAGCCTTTGCTTCCTCTTTCTCACGCTTAGCGATAGTGAAGATACAGTCTTCGTAGATATCTCTCCTATCGGAATCCGGAACACAGCGCCATATCTAAATAAAAAGTTATTAATATTTTAAAACAAAGTCAACTAACTATCCATTACCAAACGCTATAATAGAAGTACAATAAATAATAGAAATAAAAAATGTAAAAAGGAAGAGTTTTTTTGAGTTACAAAGTACCTAATACATAATAAAAGATCCCGATTTATATGATGGACTCTTCACTTTGTTCCAGACGAAATTTTTTTTAAACCATAAAACATATTAACAAACACGACTCAAGGGGTTTGTCACCAAAAATTTGCTTCAGGCTATCTTAAATTAAAAAAAAATAATTGTTTTTTTTTTAAGTACAAGAACTATTTTCCTGTGACAAATTAGTATCAATCAAAATTAAAAGACTTGTAGAAAATGCCGCCATACGTTTGGCTGCCTTCCCCGAACATATTACCTGACATCCATGTATAAACAGGTAATTTGAAGTAGTTAATTTCTCGTATCGTTTTCCAGAACGAACCAAGTATCAAAATATAGATAATTTTATAACAATGCCTGCCCGTGACCAAGGTTGGTGCGACCCAGTCGAAACGTCGGGAACAAGGTATATAGCCACTTACAAATTCACGCGTTAAGTCCCGTAGTGTAATCATTTCAATTTTATAACAAATTTAATGATATAGGGTTGTCATACCAAAACATCTGTAGAGGTTTTTTAGTAAAAAATAACAGGAAGCAAAATTTTGGTGACACTCCCCCTGGGTCGGGTTTGTTAATATGTTTTATGGTTTAAAAAATATATTTCGTCAGGAAAAAGAATGAGGGGTCCACCACATATATCGGGACCTTAGACTATAACTACCTCACTAGTATATTAAGAAATATCAAATAACTTTTCCATAAAAACTTTTTACAGAACATGACATTTAACAAAAAAACTACGCTTAAACTTTAAAGTTTTTGTTGTAGTCTCTAATCTGGTGCATAGTTCGAGTTTTTTAGGGCCCATCTATGCACACGATGACTTTTTATGCTTTTAACCCCTCCTGGATAATTTCTAAGAAATTATGGATAATTTCTAAGATATTAATTGTTAACTAATAAGCCGGCGTGAACGCGTTCCGCAAGGGGTTAACGCGCAATAAATGCGCTGTTGACGCCCGCTTAATCGATATCTATTCAGAAATTTAAGTGTAAAACGGTATGATGAAACTATCAATTTTTTAACTCTCTTGTGTTCATATAAAATTTCAATCATCATCGTTTTTCAAACTATAATTATATAGATAGTTAACCAAAGTTTCAGCCAAATCCACTGAACACTTATTTAGTAGTATTTGTCATGTGTCATGTGATTCTTTAAATTGATATAACTTTTTTTATTTATGAACAGAGTAAAATAAAACAAATGTTAAGTGAAGTTTACCACAATGCATTCATGAAAACCGCACTCAAAACGATTAAATCGTTTGCGAGATTAGCGCGCACAAACGCACAGACAAACAGACAAAAATTCCTTGCCTTGTTTTTGGTTCTATCGCGTTAATAAAGACTCCCAATAATAGTTTTTCTCAAATATCTTCCATGTACAGACAGCAGATCAATTGCACTTTTATTATATTAAATATTAAAATTTATCAAATATTAAAATATGATGATTTTAATTTTCATTATACTTGAATTTAAAAAACGAACCTCAAGAGTATTGAACATTTCCTCACACTTGTAGTACTTGGTGAGAGATGTCACGCGTTCACAGCTCAATAAGAATTCTTCCAAATTCTCTCTATTCTTTTTCGTTTTCAACCTAAAATAAAATATGTATTAAAATATATGCTATAAAAACTAATACTAATATGTGTTTGTAACTGCGTTTTAGGCTGAACAAGTAATTAAAATATTATACTATTGTAAATAGGTAAAAAAATAATGTTATTACTTTAGAAATATTATTTCAATAAAATTCTAAATTTAAACAGAAAAGAATATACTATATATTCTAAATGTATATATATTACCTCTGCTCCTCCCTTTCATCTTTTAATTTTTGGGTCTTGTATGCGTTAAACGCTTGCTTTTTCTCACTAAGCTTTTTAAAGGTCACATATCTCGGATCCTTTGATATTATTTTAACACACTGTTCCCATGTCGCATTTGAGGGCACATTCTAAAATGGATGTTTATTATTTAATTTAACGACGAAAACATACTTAACATAATTATTACTCATTAAGGAAAGGAAAACATATAAAAAGGACCAGGGTTAATTTATTCAATGTGTTCATTTTCTCATAATAATAATAAAATTAACAGTTATAGTTCACTATGTTATGAAAAAATCTATCAAAATCCGGATCCTATTTCTGTAACAAGGATAACAGAACAGTAGGTAACTGATTAATATCATACAAAATATATTAATTACATAATTATATTAAAAATTATTTAACATTTCTTACTGCCTCATCAAAATTTAATCTATGTATATCTAATCTAATATATTTAAATGAGTAATTCTTGTATATTTATATCTTTATTAATTTATAGCAGCGATCTCGGAAACGGCTCTAACGATTTCGCTGAAATTTGGTATGTGGGGATTTTCGGGGGCGAAAAATCGATCTAGATTAGTCTTATATCTGGGAAAACGCGTTTTCGAGTTTTCATGCGGTTTTACAATACTAAGTTTTTTTTTTTGTTTTTTTTTTTTGTATTTATTCAAGTTTTTAGTTTTTTTTAATCTAAAAAATACGATATAATAAAATAGAACTCCGAGCGAAACTCGGTCGCCCAGGTACTTTAATTTATAAAATGAATTAAGTTACCAAATATAAGTTACTCTTACATACCCTGTCTTTCAAGAGCTCTTTGAAAGCTTCAATCGCTTCTTTTTTGTCCTTGTACTGCAGTAGTTCTGGCTCATTTACTTCAGTGCCATTTGGTTGTGGAGGTGCTGCTATTTCTTCAGGGTTAACTGCAATGAATATGTTTTTTTTTTTTTCATAAAAACATGATTAAACATAAAAGAACTTTAGTGTATTCTGCATTTTCATAAACTAAAACAGGGTTAAGATATAGTATAATATCATATAACCGATTTAAATTTGATTAAAGTTTAAACCTTACTTTCTTCAGGAATAGGTATAGCATTGGCTAGGGAGGGATCAATAGCTGCTAAAGTTTTTGCCATAGCTTCATCAAGGGCTGAACTTCCAGAAGTGGGTACTGCAGGTGATGATGGAAGTGGAACTTCTCCTGGAGGAACATCTGCACTAAGTGCTGCCCTATAAATGATGTTAAAAAAAAATTAAAAATTGGAATTCAAAAGTGTTTCAAAAGTGTATTCTGCTGGATACACCAAATGTTGATTTGATTTTCAATTAATTTGACCATACAAATCTTTCTTTGATACTAGTTAAAATAGAACACTCTTATAAAATCTGAGCGAAACTTCGATCAACAATACTAATAATGATAACTATAAAGATAACGTGTCACATACAAAATTAAAGCTTAATTCTGTCCGCGCGAATATGTAGTTATACAGCTACATTTATATACTAACGAACAAAGACAAAGTCTTACAATAGTTTTATTTTCCTTGTAATAAAGTCACAAATTTTCAAATTATTGTCATACACTTACGATCATTTCGTTAGTTTTATAATGTTTAATGTAAAATCAACCTTATTTTAAAAACATAAAGCACTTTTCCGTTTTTGCTTTGTGAGCTAAATCGTTATGTTTTGTTTCTGTTTGCTTCTTTGAATTTCGCCAAACGTTCTAAGCGGATTTAAAATTGTTCAAAATTTCATTTTTATATTATTTCGTAGGTTAAATCTTTAAATATTGACTTAATCTACATGTACTTACCGAAAATAAGACACTCCGTCCGAAAAATTTCTTCTTCGCGCATTATTTTTGCAACTTTTAAATACACATTGCGGCATTGTGAGCGTGTTTACGCTTGCAGTGTTTCAATACAACTAATCGAAATATTCACTCACTTTTCAAGTGAGCTGATATTTACCGAGACAGATTTCTGAGGCCGACCCGATATCTTTAGTATTTTTGATCGAAGGAGCGAAAATAAAATGAAAAGTCTATCCTATATAACAAAGTTAAAAAACCTTAAAAGATGAAGAAGTTGAACCTTTACTATTCTATTTTTCTTAACTTGGCCCTCTTATAAAATCCAATAAAAATACACAAGTACTTACTGAGCAGCTTCTTCTGCAGTTATTTTATCTTTAATGTCTTGAAGTTCTTTAGGAATGACCCAGCTTGATTCCTTTGTTTCAATATTATGGTAATAGACTCGTCCTGCATCTGTAGTATATTCCTTCCATACACAAGATGATAATAATTTCTGAAATAAAACAATGAAAATATTAATTTTTTTTTAAAAAAAACAAGCTTTTATTTAAATGCTCTAAAACGAAGAAAAAGTGCTTGTTAAGACTATTCAAACGAGTCTAAACGCGACGCTTTTATCTTGTTTTGTTTAGGAGTTCCTATGGCCACCTTCCAACGCCATCTTGGGACCCTGGCTGTCATGTAGCACAAGAGTGCTTGTCAAGACTATTCAAAAGAGTCAAATTTCGATGGATTTATCTTGTTTAGTTTAGAAGTTAGCATAGCCACCTTCCGACTCCATCTTAAGACCAGCTTCATAAAGCTAAAGACAGGAAGTGGTTCTAATTTAACCCGCAAGATTTGTCCCATACTAACATACTAATAGGGCAAGTTAAAGCTTGTAAAAAAATGAAATAAAATAATAATAAAACCTTGTAAAATACCTATATATATTCTCATCGTTTTAGTTAGCTTTTTACACAGTCGCGTTTTTTTATATATATTATTTTATTTTATTTTTTTATGTTTTTTGTATTTTGCATTTCATTATTTGCACTTAGAAGTATGCATATAAAGGTTTTTTGACAAATTTGCCCATACAAAGGTTCCAACCCTTCAAAAGAAAAATAAATTGAAAAAAGAAAAATAAGTGGGATTTTGAAAAACTTTGAAATACATGTTTCTAGTTTGTTTATCAGTTCAATGAAGAAGCACAAATAGTAAATTTCAAGCAGATCAAACCATTTTTTTTTTTTTTTCATTTTTGAATTTCCAAAAATGATGAAATACATATATATTTATTTTTGCTAAGAAACTTTAATATTAAATTTTATTCAGCTTACATGAAAATTTAAAAATGAGGCTTATTTAAAAATGAGGGACTTTAAACCCCCATTACACCCTCGTAGGGGACAGATTTTTAAAAACACTAAAATACATATTTATTTATTTCTAACCAGAAGCTTGTATATGAAATTTTATACTTCTAACTTTGAGAATGAAGGATTTCCATACAACCGTTCATTTACCCTTATTTTACCCCTTTTGGGGTAGAATTTCTAAAAATCCTGCCTTAGTTAATGTTTACATCAATCATAAAATGCATCAACTGCCAAAATTTCAAGTTTTTCACTACTGTGGTTTAGGCTCTGCGTTGATGAATCAGTCAAGACAAACAAATATATATAATATATATATTTATATATATACAGGTGTCCCAGAAAGTAGTGTCAAGTGGATGTCCAAAGATAGAGCACCTTTGGGGTATCCGAATCACCCCCATATATTTTTTTTGCAACTGAATCTTCATGAGTTGTACTTTTATGCTTATAATAATCAGCTTTGTAGCCTTGATAGAAATTATCAAAATGTTGGTGTGAAGTGAAAAATTTACATTCGGCGAATTATGACTCAAATTTTCAACTTTAAATTAAAAATTTAAACAGGTGACTTCATGGTTCCTAAGTAGGTCTCAAAAGTTTTCCAGACTCTCAGCCTTCATAATCATTAAAAAAAAGTTGTACTTAATAGGCTACTTTGACTAAAATATGCCTTCAAAGATAGCGAGGTAGAAAATACTTAAAATTAACCATCTGATAAAAAAAATTTTGCCTATTTTATCATTCCTAAGGTTAATTCGTTTAATAACTAACCAAAATGATGCTCTATCTCTGGACTTCCGCTTGACACTACTTTCTGGGACAATCTGTAAATATAATATAGATAGATTAACCTGTCACTATTTTAAATAGCATTCTAATAAGGTGAAACCTAAAGTTCATAGCATTTTCAAGAAAATCAAAAATAACCTTACATTTCTAAGCATGTAAACAAAATCTAATAAATCAATTATAATCTATCTCTGTCATATTAGCTTGAAACTTTAGAAGTTTATGTATTTTTGATGTCATTTAGGTATGTGTATAAAAAAGGAAATACTTCAGCAGGAGATTTTAAATCATCAGGTTTTTCCCATAGGCTCTGCTTTGTAATAGAGTTGTAATAGTATATGCGACCATCTGGGGCTTTGTGCTCAGACCAAGGGCAATTTTGATTAGCCATGGGTGATATTTCAGGTGCTGGTGCAGTTAGTTCCTGAAAAGCAAAATAAATCAAACTTTTAAACATCTCTATACATAAATGAAATACTATAAATTATCAAAATATACTTCATTAATATACCAACTTAAAAGAAGTAGAATTTTCTGTATCAGTTTAAAATATTATATACCGGTTTAAATGGTGGAAATCCTGGAGGTGGCATAGAGAAGGGTGCCATCATGGGTGGAAAACCCATAGGTGGCATAGGTCCCATATTAGGCGGCATCCCTGGAACTGGTGGCATCGCGACCGCCGGTGGCATTGGGGGCGGCATTGCACCCAACATTGGTGGTGGCAAAAGCGGCGGCGCAGAGGCTATTAAGCCAGGTGAACTTGTGCCAGCACTTGGAGGATCCTAAAAATACTTGTTTTTGAGACTGATAATATGTATTTTAATATTAATTTTTAAACATATATAAAAAAAATCACCATTTAAGTGTATGGCACCACTTTTAATCACTATTTTAAAACACTGCAAAATTCAGAAAATGTCTTTTAGTCTTTCATATCAATAGGTACTGTACATAATAAAGAAAAATATAAAATATTGCTGCTAAAATTTAAGCGAAGCTGCTCAATCTTGTTGTTCCTTGTCTATGGCTCAAACCTCAAGTTTTAAGAAATGACACAGACAATTGACAACTGACATCAGAGACAAGGAAACTAGAGACACATCATACCACAGACCATGGATGACAAATAAAACCACAGACTTCAGATCATGGATGGTTCAGATCTTCATATCCACATGCATAGCATTTCTTTAAAGTTTGTGTATTCTTGTAATATTTCTCTATAGTGTATCCACTGAAGAAAAAAAACAAGCGAAGTGCGATGTGACCAGTGTTGCCACCTTAGCTCTTTTGGGGCTAGATCTACATAGTTTTTGTTACGATTGGATTTCTCCAGATTTCACTATTTAGCCCTAAGAGAGCAATCTAGCCTTTTCTTTAAACATCACACAAAAACCTCTCTTGCCATACGTATTGAGTTGATAAAAGATATTGAGCGCCTTGTGACATATCATTTGCCAGTTATCAGCATTTTTTTTGTTTCCACTGCAGAAGCCCTGGAATGCATCTTTAATCATAAAATACACTACAAATAAACAACCAATCAAAAATTGGGGAATGGTATTTTATTTTAGTCAAACCTAGAATAATTATCAATATCCCATAATGAAAAATTTATCGTTTTCCACTATAAATAAGATTTATTTTGCTATACTGTAGTATGTAATAGAGAAAATTTCATGAAAAAAAGGCGCTACACATAATATGATTTATTTACATTCAATTTGAGGTTAAGCGATTTGGTATTGTTACATTCTATGAGTTCGGGGGTCGGAAATTAATACACTTCTTTTGCACTATTGATATTTTATAAATTGAAATCGAGCCTAAAAAAACGCGACAATTTTAAAAATAACTACAGTTCTCGAGACGTAAGCTCAGCTTTGCATTAGTGTGAGTGATAGCCAAAAGTAAGGTTAGTCAAAAAATTACTTAAAAATAAAATCAATATTTTATCAAAAGGAAATGCTGATATTTTAATATCTTTGACATATCTTTTTCGCTTACGTATTTAAAATATTCCTTCAATTTGCACAAAATTTCTTTCTTGCTCCTTAATGGTTTTCGTTTAGTCAATTTAGTTACAGTAGAAGCTATTTCACTAATGATAATAATAATATAATAATAATAATATAATAATAATATGATAATAACAAAATAATTTAAACACAACAACAAAATAATATTATATGTTAAGCTGCAAGCGGTACAAGAGGTGAAATGCGGAAAGTGCAGGGCAGGGAGATGACACGCATGGGATGCGTCGCGCCTCAGGCCGCGCTTTAAAAACCAGTATAAACCGAATTAAACCATGCGCGGGACGCGCAACGCCACAAGCCATACCTCTCCGTACACTATGCGTGTGCACTCACACAAATGCAAAGCTGAGCTTTAAGGCACGAGGACTATACATGTGGTATTACTTAGTACAAATAAATTGTCTTGATACTTTACAAAAAAATAATACAAATATTAAGTGTAAGATTGATTTTTCCTAAGTAAAATACTCATGTAAATGAGTTTAAATTTTACATAAACTCGTTATATATGACTATAATTATATAGAATGCTTTTAATCTATATTCGGTTTTTTTTTTTTTTTTTAAGTTTTTATTTTTATCCGACTTCCAAAAAAAGGAGGAGGTTCTCAATTCGACCGTATATATGTTTTTTTTTTTATGTTTTTCGGGCATTTTTTTCCATTTTTAGTGTGGACGTATCATCAATGCAAATTAATCAAGCCCAAACACCAGGTAATTGCTGTAAATCGTTGAGGAGTTCCCTCGACTATCTTTCGGGTCCATCATCAGATCGACTCCAGACCTTCATTAAATAGTAGTGCTTTAAAATACCTAATGAAAATGTTAACAAACGAACTAGTCGCTGCTACAATTTTCGAAAGTTCCCCTCGATTTCTCTGGGATCCCATCATCAGATCCTGGTTTCCTTATCATGGTACCACTCTTGGGATATTTCCTTTCCAACAAAAAAAGAATTATCAAAATCGGTTCATAAACGACGAAAAAATGCCCGAACAAACATAAAAAAATATATATGTATATATACGGTCGAATTGAGAACCTCCTCCTTTTTTTGGAAGTCGGTTAAAAATGCCGCAGAAGGCATAATAAAAATAAAATGTTAACTATTAAATATTAATTTATTTTATGAGTCATAATCAAACTCAGAATCTTAAAATTCAATTTCTAGTGAGACATCCGAGTCACTGCTATCGTCACATACATTTATCATGAACCGCTCTATTTCTTCATCAGTAATTTTATCTCTATCAGTAATTTTATATCTTACATTGTATGTATGTTCTACATGAACAATATAATCTATATTCTTTTTTCCAATCTTGTGGAGTACCACACTCTAAGGATTCCCTCTTCGGCTGATGGCAAGTTTATATATATTTTTTATTATTACTACTTACTTGCAATTTTACGTTTTACAAGACTCCAAATGAGTACTATTGAGTATTGGATTTAAATCACAGTGGTAAGGAGGTAGAGGGAGCACCTCATATCCATGCTATTCAAGATTACCAGCTTCATAAATGAGTTTTGGTTTAAGCTTCTGTGCAAGACAAAGTAATTCAGCCTTTGTAAAATCGTTTTCAAATTCAATATTATTTTCTGTGAGCCATTGCTGTATTTTGCTTTTCACATTATGGGTCGTAGGTTCCTTATTATGTTTATATTGTACAATAGGATAATTTGTATTATCCATGACAGTTACACTTGGGTCGGTTAAATCTATACATATAATATAACTGTAGAGGTCGAATACATGGAAAAAAATTGCTACGCTCACTTTTCAAGTGAGCTGATATTTGCCGAGACGGACTTCTGACGCCGACCCGATATCTAGTAGTATATTGTTGATCGAAGGGTGGTTTGTACTTTGTGCAAAATGCAAATAAATCTCAGGCTCATATTAACCTTTTGTATGCCAGACTCTAAACACACAATTACACAAAAATGGTGCGTTGGAGAAGATTCACTGTTAATGTATAGTCGGATCAGAGGTTCGTGCACATCGAGCAAGCATGTTACTACAGCATTGTTGGCCATTGGGCACAGTCTATATGATTCAAAATAAAACAGTCCTTTTAGAAGAAGTCCTTTTATAAATGAGAAGCTACAGACTTTACAACAGCGGCCAGCCAAAGAAAAAATATTCTTCTTCGCTTTTAAAAGCTTAGAGCTGACCATATCTTATTATATATATTATATATTTAAACGAGCAATTCTTGTATATTTATATCTTTATTTATTTATTTATTTATACCGGCGATCTCGGAAACGGCTCTAACGATTTTGCTGAAATTTGGTATATGGGGGCTTTTGGGGGCGAAAAATTGATCTAGATTAGTCACATGTCTGGGAAAACGCGTGTTTTCGAGTTTTCATGCGTTTTTCTTATGCATTATTCTACGCAAAATTTAATCGCGACATCTATACAACTCTGTCAGTAACACTTAGTCACTTAATGTAAAATTATTTTTAAGCCAAATTAAAAGGAAAATTATTCTTATCGCGACATCTATACAACTGTCTCAGTAACACTTAGTCACTTAATGTAAAATTATTTTTAAGCCAAATTAAAAAGAAAATTGTTTTTATCGCGACATCTATACAACTTTCTCAGTAACACTTAGTCACTTAATGTAAAATATACAATCTTTCAAGAACTCCGAGCGAAGCTCGGTCGCCCAGGTACTAAAATAATAAAACAGGGCTATGATTTTTACCCGTTTAAAGGTGAAATAAAGCAAGACAAATACAATGAAAAGATAAGGAATCTCGTGTTGAATTTTACAGAGAGTACTAATGCCTTTTAAACAGCTGTATATGCATGCTTATCCTAGAATGCAGGTGATTGAAATCATGGTAGGTGTAATGTTTCATCAAAAAATGCAAGTTTTAAAATCAATATATAAAACGTACTACGGAAGATATATTACAAATAATGAAAAAGACTAAAAAGCAGAGTGAAGGTTGTTGGAGTCCTACTGGGACGTTAAATAAAAGAGGAGCGTATAATTTGCTGGCTTATTGCCATTAATAATGAAGTGAATTAGAGGCATCCGTTAGCGGTGGCTTCAACTTCGACCAGTCCACAACAATGGTGAAAAATGGAAAAGGTAGAGAAAAAACCGGCTTACGACAAGATTTTTATACAATTTGCCATTTGCATGTCGAAAGAATGTCAAGCTTTGCGAAGAACAATAAAGAAAAAGTGCAATAAAGAATAAAGATATATTGAAAAATATGCACAATTGATGTAGAGCAGCGGAATCGGCAACCTTTCAGCAGGCAGGGACCACATGGTGGCAATATCTAGTAAAGACGGGCCGCACTTGTGATATTAAAAACGAAAAAAACATTTTATTTGTGTTTTTTTTTTAATATGCGATTCAGTGACAAACTAGCAGCCATACCACCTGATGGAAAGCAGTACGTGTCGCCCATAACACTTACGGTTCATGCACTTAGGTTTTAACTTTTTAAGTAACAAAAATGCAGAACCAGTGCGTTGTCACTGTGAGGACTAAGATGATATGCCTCTTGCCTGTAATTGCGCTGGCTACCTTATCCTTCAAACCGGAACACAACAATGCAATCATTGTTGCTTGGCGGCAGAAATAAATAAGGGGGTGGTACCCATCCAGTCGGACTCCTCAGGCTTGACAGAGTCCTACCACCGGTAAAAGAAATGAGCAAAAAATAACAAAAAATATAAACATATACCACAAAATATATAACTACAAACATCAGTATGACGATTGAGGCTGTATTTGAGCGGCTATTTGTTATAAGTATCTTAGCTTTCATGTTAGTAGTTACAATTCGTAAAATGGCTCTTAAATGCTCATCTGTGAGACGAGAAGCATATTTGTTTTTTTCTGTAATAAAGAATTGTAAAAGTTTGTTCGCATAAATAAGTAAAGTTCGCATAAAGAGTATTTATAGAAGTTTTATTTATAAAACAGTTACGGGCCGCATTAAGGCAGCTCGCGGGCCGCATATGCCGCCCGCGGGCCGTGGGTTGCCGACCGCTGAATTGTAGAGGAATGTGGGTTCCCTGTGGAAAAAGTCTTATAAATTCTGATACAAAACAGCTAACTGGGTATCAGAATTTATCAGTTAAAAAAATATTTATAAGATTGAAAAAATTTTCTGATACAGATTTCTATAAGAATCTATCAGTTAAAATTGAGACCAGTTTTGTATCAGGAATTACTGCTTATTTTTTATAAGAATGATTAAGACTGAATAAGTCATGAGATTTTATCGGGTAATACCGCGGAAACAAATAAAAGATTTTATAAGAATATCTGGTTTCATAAGTTTATGTAAGTTTATTCTAGGATATTTTTAATGAGATATACAAAGTAGATTCACATAGGATAATACTTGTAGAATCTTAGAGATACGATTTTTTTACTCAAATAAGAAAAATTTATAAGTTTATATAAGAATTTTCACTTGCTGAAGTATCTGATAAAGTATCGAAGATCAGTTATCATTTTTTATAAGAAATTTCTGAACATTCTTATTTTCAAACTCTATAAGATCAAACAAGGAATTCAGAGGACAAAGGCAGACCATTTTCTGGTAAAAATTTTATCAGATTTGATTAGCAAGTTATTGTTCGAATAAACTTGTGAAAACTCGAAGCATGTATTATTTGATTCAAATAACCACTATAGCTTTTATGAGATTTTTCAAATTTTATCTAATATTTTTGACAATTCAAAGAAAACTTAAAGTAATTATATCCCTACTAAAAACAGAATTTAGATTCATATTTATTTCATTATTTATAAATTTAAAGTTGTTTTTTGAACAACAATCATTGTCATTAAAAAAAATTATGTTTTGTGGAAAAATGGTTATGAATTTTATTGTTTTTAAAAACAGAGTTTAAGATATAATTATCTAACCTATTGTAACTCAATTTGTTAGTTAAAATTTAATTTTAACTAAATCTTTTTTTGCAATTCTTAGTATTTTTCTTTTCAATCCGAAAAAATTACACATTTTTATTATCAAATGCAATCACAAATTCTTTTTTTTTTTAGTATTTATAACAGTATCTTTTCGTATCTATAATCCATCATTTTTTTCTATATCGATGTTGAAAATTAAATAGTGCAAATATGGTTACTTTTGAGAATATTATTTACCAATACAACGATAATTAAATAATATAAAAATTTACTTTATAATGATGCTCGTATATATAAAAGCAAATATAAATACGAAAGTTTTCAGTTGGATTAAGTATTAAGTTTTTATAAGTATATATAAGCATTATAAAAATATTTCGGAACATAAGAATATATCAGAGCTTATAAGAATTCAATAATAACCACCTGACGAAATTTAATTTTTTTGGACTGTAATTTTTTCGAATAATTTTTTAAATGATTATTACAAAATCACTATTCATTCTTATCAATGCTCTGACAGAATAAAAGCATGTTGACTTGTTTTGATAAAGGATAAGATTTTGAAAAAAATTACTATTTGAAATTCAAAGAATGAACATTCAAGTACAATTAATTAAAAATACATAAAGTTTAATATGTGATTTTATATTACTTTTTTAGAATTGACAAAAAAAATATTAAATTTAACAAAGTGTATTTGTGTGTTATATTTATATGTGTGTATCGATGTTCGCTGCTGTGATAGAAGACGGATACAACGTACTATACAGTTGCAATATATCGGAAAACGGTAAGTATTGTTTGCATTTCTCTTAACCAATCACAGGCCGCTTCCCGCTTTAAGAGTAGCTAAGTGTGGCTCGGGTCTCGGGACTTCCCAGTAGCTAGTAGACGCTTGACTCACGCATACGACGGCAGAGTTTAGTTTTTCGCCCCATTCTTTCTTATAAGTAATAAGTATCTTGCGCTTTTTTGCGATGTAATTTTACTTGAGATTTGACCTTCATTTTATTTTTAAATAATTAAGTTCAGTGTTGAAGTAGTATCCTCATGTATGCGTATGTGAAATTAGTCAACAGTGGAAAATTTACTAAGGTTGGAATTAATCAAATAAAAAATTACAAGCTGAATCGACCTAGCAAAGTCTTTGAAGTGAAAATAAGAGGCGAATACCATAAATGTTTGATTGGATTAACAAATGGTGAGTTTTATATAGTATTACATTTTATATTATATTCTATGTATTTTAATGTTTTAATGTTTTAAACTTTCAAATCATCTATTTAAACTAAAGTCAACATGTTGTTCTTTCTAAATGACATTCAAAATCTTTATAAATTATTTCTTACTTTTTATTAATTATATTTTCTTAAAATAATCGAGTTTCATAGAATATTCATCGTAATAAACAAATATTTTCCGTAAAGTTTTTGATTCGTAACAAAGTTTGAAATTCTTTGTTTAATGAAACTCTTAGAATCTTGTAAAAGGGAAAAAAATTTTATCAGAATCTATGAGAAGTGTATTGGAAATGTAATTTTCTGATAATATATCAGTTCTGGTATGGCATTTATAAGTTTATCAGATATTGCATGTTTATAAGAAACTATGAGAAGTTTATTAAGAATAAAAGTTTCTGGTATAATATCGATAGCTACTAGCATAGAATTTATAAGTATATTAAATTTCATATGCGTATTTTACTAAATTCTATAAGAATTTATAAGATCTTTACTGTTTTATTGTTATTAATTAAAAATATGTTATTTTAGAATCTAAAGAAGGACTGGCAGATCAAATAAACAAGGGTGGACGAGTCCGATTTCCACCAGCAGCTCTGTTATCAGATTTATCTGAAATTGATGAGAAAACTTGTCGTAAAGAAAAAAAATCTGTCGTTGAAGACAACACCCGTGACATTTTGAATAAAATCATTTTCTATGAAGGCATTCAATTTCTTTGAAAATCCTCCCAAACTACTTGTAGAAATAAATCTTATTAAAACTGATCCAGATGTTATGTGAATGAACTCATAAAATCTTATAAAATTATTAGCCATTATAGCATTCAAGTTCTCTGAAGTTTCTCAAAAAATACTTCTAAGCATTAATCTCATTAAAATAATGGAAATATAACATGAATTTACTGATGAAATCTTATAAAAGTTTGGTTAGGTTCGCATTTAATTAACCTTGAATGTTGTATATCAGTATACAATCTCATACCACCACTCCGACAAAGTTCTCCTTAAATCTCATTTGTTCTCGTAATTATTATAATCTTAAAATAATTCAGTTTCCCGAACTTATAAATACTCATAGCTAAACAATTTTATCACTCAACTCTCATAAATTCTAATTAAACTTATCAGAGTTTTGCCTAAAAAATTGTTAAACCCTTTATTGCTAAGAGAAAATAATTGTATAAGAATTTTCGAGGTTTTTCATGGACAAATGCAGATCGTTTTCTCATAAACAATTTTTTTATGAGAATTTATGAGACCGTTTCCACAGGGTTATTTATTAATTAAGATAAACCATATTTAGGTGCTTTTCCTCATGGATTGTTAGTAAATCTGCAGATAATAACTGAAATAAAATGTCCTTACTCCACTAGACAGCTTAATAAGCCCAGTTACTGTACCTTATCTGTATTTTGAAAATGAAGAGCAGAGAGCTACAATTAAAAAAAACATCCTTAATACTTTCAGATAAAGGGACAATTCTTTTGCACTAATAAAAGATTTTGTAATACGGTAATCTATACATACGAAGATTTCCAAATTGAGTATATCACAAGGAATGAAATATGAAATTTTATTATAGGAACTAGCGACTCACGCTCGCTTCGCTCGCGTTCGTCTATTAGTTAGCTATGTTTAGGTGTACATAAATAGCAGCTTGCTACTCCTAAGATATTCATTTAAATTCTATAGCGATTCACCCTCGCTTAGCTCGGGTGCGTACGCCGTATGCGGATTTTGTCCACAACTTCATGGGTTTTAATTTTTTTTTCGCGGAACCCTGATTCTTTTTCTAAAATAAAAGTAGCCTAAGTTACTCCTTATAACATCAGCTATCTGCCAGTGAAAGTCCCGTCAAAATCGGTCCAGCCGTTTCGGAGATTAGCTGGAACAAACAAACAGACAGACAGACAAAAATGGTAAAAAATGTTGTTAGCCTGTGCCAGCCGATACAAATCAAAGCACACCGACTTCGAAAATATCTGATTAGGTATCAATTCTAAATGAAAGCCCCCGTTTAGTTATTTTTTACTTTTCAGTGCCTGGAAGTGGTTTTTTTTTTATTTTTTTAAGTTGTTATTAAAAGAAGAACTACATAGGTACCATGTATAAAAAGTTTCACTCAAAAATCTCAAACCATGAAGGTTCTATGTCAGTTCGAAATACCAATTACATAAAACAGCAATTTCATACTTTAACCCCTATCATAATTACAAGTACTATACAGAAATAATAAAACCTTGATTAATTTATTCAAATGTGTTTATTTATAACTAAAAACAATTTTTTCCCTGAAATTACATAGCATTACACAAACAAAAAATATTTTTGAAGTTAATGGCACATAGTAACTATTAACTTCAGTTTTAAGAATTGTGTATGTTTTTGTCAATCCAATAAGTTTTTCAATGTGCATTCTTTTCTTTGATAACTCCCCATCTTTTTTTAAATTACGTGTAGAAAGTTGTGACATCTCCTTTAAAAATGTTGGTATTTTAACTTCAATATCTTTTGGAGCAAAAATGTCTTGAATATTAAACCTTTTATCAGCCATGATGGTATCTCCTGCCTGACATAGGGTACTTAATTGGGACCTCTCAATTAACTGCCGATCACTTATTGCACCACTATAACCATCTGAGCAGTATGAAATTAGACCACCTGGAGTAGCACCAATCAAAAATTTAATTGTGTTCTTATTTTTATAATTACTAAATGTGGCCTGTTGAGATAGAGGGTTAGTTGGCTTACATATAGGCACCTCTGTGGTATCAATAATTATTCGAGTATTTCCAAATTTTTTAAAGCTTTCTGGAGTATAGTGTTTAACCAATTCTTGCATAGGCCATAAGTTAATTAATGACCAAGTATCATACATAAAATTCAGCCAGGTTACAAATATATTTGATACTACAGATTTGTTGACACCAAATATTTTTGATAGTTCAAAATCACAATAATTACGTCTCAATTTCATTAATGTTAAAAGAAACTGGTCTTCCACACTTAGAGAAATTACATTGTGTGATTTATAACATAGACTATAAGCCATTGGGCATAAAGTACTGAAGACAAATTTAAATTTCTTATATGTTTCAAGTCCAGTATAAAATTTTATTGATGTGTCATCAGAAAGTAATTCTTCTGTAGAAAATAATCTTAATAGTACAGAGGTCTGTGTTGATGTATTGTTTATATCCTGAATTTGAATATTACTATAACATTGTTGTTTATTTATGTTCAAAAGTTCCCTCTCTACAACTTCAGTATCATTATTACTACAACCTGAAAATTCTTGAGGGGAAGGCTTTTTTTTCAGATTTCTATTTCGTAGTCTTTCTTCCCTAGCAGCTGCATAAGGTGGTAAAAACTTAGACCAAGGGAAAACAGACGGTACTGTATTCTCCTTTAACTTTCGACGTAGTAAACTAAAACCTGAAATTTAAACAATTATGGTAGTTTATATTTTATATATTTGTAAAAGTTTAAATAATAGTAAAAGAGTACAATAAATAAAAATAAATATCCACCTGTAGTCGATTTGACAGTTTTAAAATCACTCTCTTTAAAATGATATCCGCATAGCTTTAAACATAAAGATTTTGATTTCGCCAATTTTGGTCGTCTTATTGCTTTAGCCCACAATTTCTTCAGTTTTTTGTCTTTTGGAAACAAATGACGTCCATTTTCTTTGCATCCTGGCACTGCACAATTTGTCATTTTAATTAAGTTTTAAATAAAAGGAAAAAATCCATCCACGCTGTATAGCTTTACATTTATAATTATTGAGGAGCTCTCAGCTCAGGAGTGATCAGTGAGGATCAAAGTAATCATGACATCTAGCGGGAGAATACGGCAAAATTCTTCCCCATGTCTATTTGTGACACGCACGTCACACCGAGGTACACCAGAGTGAAGTTAGCGTGTAAATATTTTATTTTGTATTCTGCTATATGCTAAATTGCTCTTGAAATGCTCCACCGAAATCTGCAATTGCTCCAGGTCTAAAGTGATTAGTTAATTAATTATTATTTAAAAAAAAAAATTGCTTACTAAAAAATTAAATTTACTATAACAAGAGAAGTAATCACTTTTTTTTAAAGTTCTTTTGCTCAATAAATTGCTCTTGAAATGCTCCACCGAAATCTGCAATTGCTCCACGTCTAAAGTTATTAGTTAATTAATTATTATTATTTTTTTTAAATTGCTTACTAAAAAATTAAATTTACTATAACACGAAAAGTAATCACTTTTTTTTAAAGTTCTTTTGCTCAATAAATTGCTCTTGAAATGCTCCACCGAAATCTGCAATTGCTTCACGTCTAAAGTGATTAGTTAATTAATTATTATTTTTTTTTAAAATTGCTCACTCAAAAATTAAATTTACTATAAAACGAGAAGTAATCACTTTTTACTAAAGTTTTTTTGCTTAATAAATTGCTCTTAAAATGTTCCACCGAAATCTGCAATTGCTCCACGTTTAAAGTGATTAGTTAATTAATTATTAATTTTATTAAAAATTGCTTACTCAAAAATTAAATTTACTATAACAGGAAAAGTAATCACTTTTTTTACAGTTCTTTTGCTCAGTAAATTGCTCTTGAAATGCTCCACTGAAATCTGCAATTACTCCACGTCTATAGTTATAAGTTAATTAATTATTTTTTTTAAAAAAATAGCTTACTCAAAAATTAAATTTACTATAAAACGAGAAGTAATCACTTTTTATTAAAGTTTTTGCTTAATAAATTGCTCTTAAAATGCTCCACCGAAATCTGCAATTGCTCCAGGTCCAAAGTGATTAATTAAACAATAATTATTTTTTTAAAATTTACACGCTAACTTCTTTCTGGTTAGTATTTCCCTTGATTTTTATCTTCCATGGTTTTAACCACAAAGTAGTATTATCTGTCCAATTGTACTAAATTATTTAGGGCCTTAAATTCCTATTACTGGTTTGGACTTGGCTACACCTCTGAGAAATACTAAACTAACTCAAAAATATACCTTATTATAATGTCACAAAGTCGATTTTAAATTGACATTCTAACAAATAATTTATATTTTGAAATTAACTAAGTTTCCTTAGAAAATAAATAAAATCATGCTTTGGTACCATCAGTTGATGGTATTAAGCATCGGCATTACAAAGATTTTTTTCTCGTATATATAGACGTGCAATCCGGTGCGATATGAGAACTTATCTGGCAAGTGGCATCTAATATGCGTTGTAACTTGTAACACCTAATTATTATACACGCGCCTTAGAATATACATAAGCACTTGAGCGCGCGCATCGCTCATTGTCCATTAAGCGAAACGTAAGCAGATGTTCTATACACACTTATAGATATAATACGCGCCACAAAAGATAATGCTCGCTTCTCACGGCACGTGATATTACGAGTCGCTCCGCGCCCACCCAAGCCACGCGCCGTGTGAAGGCAGTGGCTCGGCGCGACTCGGGCAGGCGCGCTCTGGCGCGTTCAATCCCCGAAATGTCGGTAACTTCAAAGGCGCGGTGCGGCGCGGGCTCGCGCTATTGAATACGTTCATTTCATCTCGACTCATTCGACCGTGAAGTACTCATGTGTGTATAAATGACATAATTGTGATTGTGATTGCCGAGTTTGTAATTTTATATAAAAACGAACCATGTTTGTCGAACTCGAAAAGTGCACAACACGAAAATAGATATAACCAGCACAATGCCTGAATTAGAATACAAAGTAAATTAAAAGAAGGTACCATTCCGATAAATAATAAAAAAAAGAAAAGATAAAGATAGGTATGCGGCGCAGAAGCTTCGGCGCGGCGCGGCTCGTGATATCACGCGTCGTAAGAAGCCACCTTAAGACTTGACGAGCGTCAGTAGTGTGGAGCCTGCGCAGGTACAGTCGTGTACGAAATAGTTATCTATAATTTATTTCTATATCTATTTAGGGATTTTTAGATGTCATTCGGAATAAGGTGTATAGCAATATTATATTAAAATTATTAACAATATTTATTACGAAATGATACGCTTGCACGGGGTGAGGAGAACGGTAGGAAGCTAACACGCATGCGCAGCACCGTACCGCGTCTCCCACGCTCTTTTCGACGCCCCGATGACGCCTGATTCCTTCTTGCCTCAGACCTCGTACCGCTAAAGAGACTTGTCAAGTCTCATCTTTCATAACACGTACTATATATACTCGTAGATGAAGCGGTTGAAATGTGATGCGCCATGATTGACATTTGTGCATAAATGTAAAATGTTAGTTTAAGTAATAGGTATGTAATATCGCCCTAGGATGATTCGAGAAGACTTTGAAATTAAAAAACATCCAAATTTTAATAGAGATAATGGCTGGGTACTACACCCAGCAATAGTCGTGAGGTCCTGTAATTAATATAATAAAATCAAATAATAAAATTGAACATAATAGACAGATGTAATAAGTTCTTGCTGTGCGGATCAAAATAAAAGTATTTCATTTTAATAGTTTTCGTTTGTAAATGAATGTAGTAATAGTGTTGCTTAATATTTTGTTTCTTTTCAATAATAGCAGACTAAATTAAAATTATTATTCTTTTTAAATTTTCGCGTTCCATGATTAAGTATATAATAATTACACAACGGGACTTAAACGCGGACTACGGAAATTAAAGGTGAATAAACGCCTTTAAACCCAAATTGTAATTATAATATATGACGGAGTTTTAAAGTACGAGGGACTGGTCCCTCGCTAGTGGCCTCCAACCTCCCCTTATAGCCACCCCGAGCCTCGCTAAACTGGTCACTGTTCTGATTTAGTCATCAGTTGACTAATTTAATTGATTTCACCATATTTATCTCTATAGGATCAGGGGCCGACATCTTCCTTTAAAAGAAACAGCAAACTTCTGTAACACAAAACAACACTTTAATTATCACCAATACGCAATAATTAGCTTCACTTAGCATGTGCACCGGGCAACCGCCTTCCAACGAATGCCCCCCCAGCCGCATTGCGTGCTCAGTTTTATAGTGTTTTGGTGGTGGGGGTTTGCCCGCCGCACGTGCCGCGCTTCGTTTAGCGACTGTATTCATGACTGTCTCCGACACGGCCAGACTGACATTCGACCGTCCCCGGGCGATTTATCTGAAACAAGTCTAGTTAACTGCGTAGTCCGTTCGCTCATCCTGACTTAATAATTATTATCAGCCTGACACTAAGATCATTTTGATGACATGGACTAACCAGCTAAGTGAACCGCTTCAGTCAACCTGATGAGGTATGACTAGGACTACACTTCAGCTAGACCAGTCAACTAGAAATATGAACTTAGATTATAATATTCTATCCAAAATTTGACTATGACTATACTTCACATTTTTAACCATCTAGACAAGTCAATCCCAACCAAGATGTGGCCTGGACGACACCTTTCGTCATTGCATACAGCCAGACAAGCCAATCTTAGTCGAAATGTGACCCGGACGACACATTTCGTCTCTATTACAGCGCGACAAGCCAATCCTTGGCCGGATATGACTCGGACGACACATTTCGTCTCTATTACAGCGCGACAAGCCAATCCCTGGCCGGATATGACTCGGACGACATATTTCGTCTCTATTACAGCGGGACAAGCCAATCCTTAGCCGGATATGACCCGGACGACACGTTTCGTCTCACTTATAACTAGCAATCATCCAGGACAAGTCAGCCCTCCGAACGGACCCGACTCGGACGACAATTTTCGTCGGATGATGCTAAGTACATCACTGTGACAAGCCAACCCACTGCATGGGTGTGGCTCGGACGACAAATTTCGTCTACTCTCTGGGACTCAGACGTGTGCCCACCACCTAATCACTCTGGAATAGTTAGGACGACACTCTTCGCCCAGGGTCAACCATTTAGCAACAATTTCAAACCATTCACCATATACGTCACACACTAAGTACCTAGCAGAAAGTCCAGTAAGCAAGCAGTACCTTCAGCTTGGGACACGCTACAGCGTCATTTATAGGGATCCACCCAACAAAAGTTATTACATTTTAGTATTTTATTATTTTACAATGAAGGTAATCAAAAGTAAATTAATCATTTAAAACAATCTTAAACTATTATTCTAAACTATTAAATTATAATCATGTGTTTTTCTTTTCTAATTGTAATTTGCGCCGATACGGCCATACTGACAGGCGGTGCGCGCTCTCCACCAGCCTTGTTGCTTATGATTGTGATAACGGTTTATTCTGATGGGATGTCTTTACTGTGTAAGTCGTGGTTCGGTTGTACTTGTAGCTCTTCGCACGAGGTCGATGAAATAGGTTCATTTAGTGCTGAAACAGAGTTTTGGCAAGTAGGAGATTAGTTTTCCGCCGATACGGTCAATTGTTCACCTGGTTGTGGAGCACGTCGCAGCTGATCGTGGGCAACCTTGCGTGGCCGCCCTCTGCCAACAACTTTCTTCACTGCATATCGGTCATTTTCCAGTATTTTGCAAATTTCGTATGGTTCGCTGAATTTTAGGTCTAGCGAGGTTTGGTTGCGAGGATTATTCTTAATCAACACGTTTTTGCTCAACCTTTTGGGTTGTGACTGTTGAAGTAGTGGGGAGGGGATTCCGAGACAAAAAAATCTACATGACTCATTTACTTTCCGGGTCTATAAACTATTTCAAAATCAAATGCTTGAAGAAAAGCCCACCATCGGTGTACTCTAGGTGTCAAGTAGAGTTTATTATGAGAGCTTTTTAGGGAGTTGCAATCAGTTACAATGGTAAAATGACGACCATGAAAGTAATGTCGAAAATGTTTTACAGCATTCACCACGGCCAAGGTTTCCAACTCGTAAGAGTGGTACTTTGACTCGGCATTCGTGGTGCGTTTGCTAAAGTATTCGACCACATGTAATTTATCGTCTTTTTGAAAGAGGATACCACCACACCCTTCCGCACTGGCATCTGTATGCAGTTCCGTGGGTAAATCAGGCTTAAAAAATCATAAGAACTGGTTTATTAGTTAAAAGGGAAGTTATTTGCTGTCGAATTTTCTCATGTTCTGGTTTCCAACCGAATACTTTAGATGAAATGAGAAGAAAAAGAGGGGTCATGATTTGAGAAAAGCCAGAAATAAATTTTCTAAAATAAGATTTTCAGGAGGTGGTAATTTGGTAAGAGCCTCAACTTTTCTTGGGTTAGGCCTGACTTCACCAGCAATAATTTCATATCCAAGAAACTCTACGCGATGTTTTAAAAAAAAGAACATTTCGAAATATTAAGTGAAAAACCAGCCTTGGTCAGGGCTCCCAAAATCTCACGCAACCGTTCTAAGCCCTCGTTTTCGTCGAGTGAAGGAATTAAAATATCATCCATGTAAAGGACCGCGTATGAATATACTAAGTTACCTAAGGCATTTGATGCTGCTCGTTGGAAAACACTTGGCGCGTTACGTAAACCTAAAGGCATTGTCAAATACTCGTATTGCCCATCTGGAGTAACGAATGCAGTACGTTCGATACTTTCGGCCTTTACGGGTATTAGATTAAAGCCACTTGCATAATCTAGACAGGAGAAGAAAGTAGCCCCAGACAGTCTAGCAATCAAGTCAGAAATTAAAGGCAAAGGGAAGCGATCAGGTACAGTATTCCTATTTAACTCGCGATAATCCACGCACATACGATCACTACCATCACGCTTTTTCACTAATAAAATAGGACTCGAAAATGGAGAACAACTAGGACGAATAATTTTCGCTTGTAACAACTCGTTAATTTTGGTACGCACAACTTGCCTTTCACCTGGACTTAATCGGTACGGACGACGTTGAACAACATTTGGATTTATCAAACGAATATTTAATTCACCAGTTGTAACACGCGTTTTTGGCAAACCATCTACACACGAATCGGAAAAGTCATTTAACAATGTCACTAATTTTTGTTTATTTTCTGTGGAAATATCTGAATTTACGTTATAAAAATTAAAATTGGAAGGTACTTCACAAAAATTTACTTCTTAAAATTTGTAATTGTCAAACAAATGTCTGTCATCGTAATTGTATATCCCAGTTTTAGAATATCACGACCTATCATAACGTCTTGCCTTAATGGCAGAATGTGGAATAAAATTGACAAACAATTTTCATTAATAATAACGTCACTTTGAATTTGTTCGGTACAACACAGAGTGGAGTTACCAATACCAGTAATGTGGATAGAGGCATGATAACGTGTGCCTAAAAATTTACTAGCTACACTAAGTTTCATGGGAGAACATTCGGCACCGGAGTCAAAGAAAAATTAGTACAACTTACCGGAGTGTTCTAGCTGGCCCGTCACGCCTTGTGTCTCACAATAATCTACACGACGCTGTGGTAGTGCTCCGCTGATACCAGCCTTACCGTTTGTGTTGCTACGAGTGCCGAACTTTAAACAGTGTGTTGCGATGTGTCCTTTCTCGCCACAAGTGAAGCAAATGACATTTTTCTCCATGTTAGGAGTGGCTACCGACGAAGAGTTTGTAGATGTACTTTGGTGTGCATTAAACTTTCGTTTGCGACAGTCGATTATTTTATGACCAACCTTGCCACAAAAATTGCATGTCAAAGGTTCAGTTGTTGAAGGTTTAAAACGCTTGTTATCCAACACTTTGTTGTCACGATCATGTAGTTTGCGTTTCAAATAAGAAAACGACTTCATTTCTTGCAGCAACTTGGCTTTGGCTTCTATTGGAGGTTTCGGTGGTGCATGCCAAACGATGGAGTCTAGTGTCGAATTGGGAGGTATGCGCGAGTACATACGATATAGATTTCCTCCGCAGTCAGGTTCTTCCATTTCGTCATCAATCGACTTGCGTATGCAGCCATACATTCGCCTTCCTTTGGTCGACCGTTGTTGATGCTTATAAGAGCTGCCGCGACGGTTTCGGCACTTTCATAACGGGCAAGAAACAGCTCCTTGAAATAAGTCCACGTCATACCAGGATGTGATACTTGTGACAGCCACGAAGAAGCACTGCCTTTCAAAGACCTGCTGAGTGCAATGATTAAGGCACCTCCTTCCAGCGCTTGTTCTGCCATACAAATATCAATGGTTGAGCACCAGGCATGTGCATCAGCATCATTGGAGTCAGGATTGAACTCTGGGAGTGTTGGTACAGCTCGACGTGATTTCATAGCTTCAATAAGCAGCGTTATATTCCGTTGTTGGAGTTCAAACATCATCTGCCATTGACTTCCATGGGTAGTTGATGGTTGTGATGCCTGAGTGTATCCCACTTCTGATGACGGAGTTTTAAAGTACGAGGGACTGGTCCCTCGCTAGTGGCCTCCAACCTCCCCTTATAGCCACCCCGAGCCTCGCTAAACTGGTCACTGTTCTGATTTAGTCATCAGTTGACTAATTTAATTGATTTCACCATATTTATCTCTATAGGATCAGGGGCCGACATCTTCCTTTAAAAGAAACAGCAAACTTCTGTAACACAAAACAACACTTTAATTATCACCAATACGCAATAATTAGCTTCACTTAGCATGTGCACCGGGCAACCGCCTTCCAACGAATGCCCCCCCAGCCGCATTGCGTGCTCAGTTTTATAGTGTTTTGGTGGTGGGGGTTTGCCCGCCGCACGTGCCGCGCTTCGTTTAGCGACTGTATTCATGACTGTCTCCGACATATAATTATTATTCTTAATTAATTTATTTTTAAATTAATATTTTATTTTCTTTATATCTATAAATATAATAATGACAACACTAAATAAAATTACTATTTTAATTAATAGTTTTCTTTTAAATAAAACTATCTTTTCGGATTTTTTCGCGGATTTATTTTGATTTTTGTTTCCCGACGTTTCGATTGCTTTACAGCAATCATGGTCACGGGAGAGACTAAGGTGTCAGATGTCTCAAAAGTATTATATAGTTGTTACAGACAGCCTACCCACAATTAACAAAAATGAATTCAAAATATTGAAAATTGGCATCAAAGTACCTTACAATATTTGTTAATTTTAATTTTAAACATTTTATAATTTTAATTTTATACTTGAAATAAGGAGTATTATTTATATAATTTTAGCTATTATCATTTCAATTTTTTAGAAAACTTATTATTGCATTATTGTTTAATAATCTATATTTTTAGTGTTACCATTATTATATTTATAAACATAAAAAAATAAAATAGTATCAAGAAAGCTACTCGACAATAATATGCAAGAAGAATACACTGAACTTTTAAAACACTGCCTTACATCAGGCTATCTATTGTGGAATGATGAATTCTACAAGCAAGTGGATGGAGTGGCCATGGGTTCGCCTGTCTCCCCCGTTGTAGCTGACATCTTCATGGAGGCCTTCGAGGAGACTGCTCTAAACACATCACCTGTGACCCCTCGTTTCTACAAGCGGTACGTAGATGACACATTCACAATATTACCATCTGACAAAATATCTGTATTCTTAAAACATCTTAACTCCATAAACCCTAAAATACAGTTTACAATGGAACTGGAGTCTAATAATTCTTTAGCTTTCTTAGATGTATTAGTTAAACGTAACCCAGATAACACCTTGAGTCATACTGTGTATCGAAAGAAGACCCATACAGATAGGTACTTGAATGGTGAATCTCACCACCACCCTTCACAGTTAGCTACCGTGGGAAAATCTTTGTTTCAGAGAGCACAAGGGATCTGTGACGAGCAACACCTGGCCGGAGAGCTGCAACATGTCAAGCAAGTTCTGCGAGACAACAAGCTGCAAGTGCCGCGCCTACGTCACAGGGACCGAGTGAAACCAGCCACAGTTGAGCGCGTCCCTGCAGTCCTACCTTACATGAGAGGAGTCACTGACAAGATTGGCTACATCCTAAAGCGAGCTTCAATTAAAACTTATTTCAAGCCGCCAAAGAAAATTAGTCAATTCTTACCACCTGTCAAGTGCCACATCCCTCTACAAGATGCAGGAGTTTACAAACTTGATTGTGATTGTGGACTCTCTTACATTGGACAAACAAAGCGATCCATAAGAACTCGGGTCAAAGAACACATAGCTGATGTGAAGCACCGCCGTAATACAACATCTGCTGTCTGCAAACATAGTCAGGATCGCCCAAGCCATTATATTCGCTTCGATAGACCCCAAATCCTCGCGAAAGAAAATCGATATCGCCCTAGAATGATTCGGGAAGCCATAGAAATTAAAAAACATCCAAATTTCAATAGGGAAGATGGCTGGGTACTACCATCGTCGTGGGATCCTGTTATTAATATTATAAAATCTAATAATAAAATTAAACATAACAGACAGTTAGATGTAGTAAGTTCTTACTGTGTAGATCAAAATAACAGTACTTCAAATTAATATTTTACATTTGTAAATGTAATTCTTGATTAATTTTATTTCTTGATTAATAATTTTATAAAGTAGATATAGAACAATAATGTGGCTTAAATAATTAATATTTTATCTACCTTTATGTTTATAAATATAATAATGGTAACACTAAAAATATAGATTATTAAACAATAATGCAATAATAAGTTTTCTAAAAAATTGAAATGATAATAGCTAAAATTATATAAATAATACTCCTTATTTCAAGTATAAAATTAAAATTATAAAATGTTTAAAATTAAAATTAACAAATATTGTAAGGTACTTTGATGCCAATTTTCAATATTTTGAATTCATTTTTGTTAATTGTGGGTAGGCTGTCTGTAACAACTATATAATACTTTTGAGACATCTGACACCTTAGTCTCTCCCGTGACCATGATTGCTGTAAAGCAATCGAAACGTCGGGAAACAAAAATCAAAATAAATCCGCGAAAAAATCCGAAAAGATAGTTTTATTTAAATGTCTAATATTCGCGTAAACCTAAGAAAGTATTATGTAAACCAGTACGGACTGGAAATTGCAAACCAAATACGCCGGTTAGAAGATCTCAAGACAAAGCGCGCAAGATTATTAACATCTTTAACATTCTTGAAGAGATGTCGGGATCATCGTCTCATCCCTACGTGTGTGAAAATATCTTCTAAAAAGAACATACGGGGAAGCGCCAAGATCGCTAATCAGGCAAGTTTTAAGTTGTTACGGACGGTAATTCGTCAAACCCGCCGTGATCTACGCAGTAACAACCGGTATGTAGAACAAACGTCCCTTAATATAAAGACAGTATTGACACCTAGTGATTTCATTGATTGCATTGATACTTTAAATAAGCGCGAAACATCTAAATTTAACCAATGCAAAAACAAACATATATTAAAATACGAAAAAATAGCTGAGAAATATAACATCAAAAAGAAAATCATAAACAATAACGGAACGCGCCCGCCTACCACAGATTCAAATTCATGCGTACGTCATACAGTTGTCAATCTGTCAAAACAAACACTGGACGAACCTACTATTCAAGTACTAAGTAAAGGCTTAAATTTTGCTGTAGCGCCGGCCCGCATACCTTATGAGGACATTATTTGTGCAGTTGAAGACGCTCTGGCCAAAAATGCTATGAAACCTGAGGACATGGAGGCCATACGTCAAGATGTTTCATCCTTGTTACGTCGAAGTACTAGGCCCAAACCAAATCTCAATAAACAACAGTATTTAGCGTTGAAGAACTTACGCAGCAGGTCAGACATCACCATCCTACGCGCAGATAAGGGAAATGCTACCGTCGTGATGGATACATCAGATTACAATGACAAAATTAAACAACTTTTGTCGGATGAAAGTACATATAAAAAAGTCAAAACAGACCCAACCACCACTGTTTTAAATAACACTAAAAAGTTAATTAAGAAACACTCCGATGCATTGAATCTTGATGTTAAAAACCTTATTCCATCTTGTGCAAAGCCGCCTAAACTTTATGGACTTCCTAAGATACACAAGCTGAACGCTCCGCTACGTCCAATTGTGAGTCAAATAGATACACCGACATACAAATTGGCCCAACTAGTAGCGAAAGTACTCTCAACACTCAGAGGGAAAACATCAGCGTTCATAAGGGACTCTTACCATTTTGTTAATGAGATAAAACAGCTACAACTCATGGACAATGAAACAATGGTTAGTTTTGATGTACAGTCTCTATTTACCAGCCTACCAGTAGAGGACTGTGTCAAAATAGTATCAAGAAAGCTACTCGACAATAATATGCAAGAAGAATACACTGAACTTTTAAAACACTGCCTTACATCAGGCTATCTATTGTGGAATGATGAATTCTACAAGCAAGTGGATGGAGTGGCCATGGGTTCGCCTGTCTCCCCCGTTGTAGCTGACATCTTCATGGAGGCCTTCGAGGAGACTGCTCTAAACACATCACCTGTGACCCCTCGTTTCTACAAGCGGTACGTAGATGACACATTCACAATATTACCATCTGACAAAATATCTGTATTCTTAAAACATCTTAACTCCATAAACCCTAAAATACAGTTTACAATGGAACTGGAGTCTAATAATTCTTTAGCTTTCTTAGATGTATTAGTTAAACGTAACCCAGATAACACCTTGAGTCATACTGTGTATCGAAAGAAGACCCATACAGATAGGTACTTGAATGGTGAATCTCACCACCACCCTTCACAGTTAGCTACCGTGGGAAAATCTTTGTTTCAGAGAGCACAAGGGATCTGTGACGAGCAACACCTGGCCGGAGAGCTGCAACATGTCAAGCAAGTTCTGCGAGACAACAAGCTGCAAGTGCCGCGCCTACGTCACAGGGACCGAGTGAAACCAGCCACAGTTGAGCGCGTCCCTGCAGTCCTACCTTACATGAGAGGAGTCACTGACAAGATTGGCTACATCCTAAAGCGAGCTTCAATTAAAACTTATTTCAAGCCGCCAAAGAAAATTAGTCAATTCTTACCACCTGTCAAGTGCCACATCCCTCTACAAGATGCAGGAGTTTACAAACTTGATTGTGATTGTGGACTCTCTTACATTGGACAAACAAAGCGATCCATAAGAACTCGGGTCAAAGAACACATAGCTGATGTGAAGCACCGCCGTAATACAACATCTGCTGTCTGCAAACATAGTCAGGATCGCCCAAGCCATTATATTCGCTTCGATAGACCCCAAATCCTCGCGAAAGAAAATCGATATCGCCCTAGAATGATTCGGGAAGCCATAGAAATTAAAAAACATCCAAATTTCAATAGGGAAGATGGCTGGGTACTACCATCGTCGTGGGATCCTGTTATTAATATTATAAAATCTAATAATAAAATTAAACATAACAGACAGTTAGATGTAGTAAGTTCTTACTGTGTAGATCAAAATAACAGTACTTCAAATTAATATTTTACATTTGTAAATGTAATTCTTGATTAATTTTATTTCTTGATTAATAATTTTATAAAGTAGATATAGAACAATAATGTGGCTTAAATAATTAATATTTTATCTACCTTTATGTTTATAAATATAATAATGGTAACACTAAAAATATAGATTATTAAACAATAATGCAATAATAAGTTTTCTAAAAAATTGAAATGATAATAGCTAAAATTATATAAATAATACTCCTTATTTCAAGTATAAAATTAAAATTATAAAATGTTTAAAATTAAAATTAACAAATATTGTAAGGTACTTTGATGCCAATTTTCAATATTTTGAATTCATTTTTGTTAATTGTGGGTAGGCTGTCTGTAACAACTATATAATACTTTTGAGACATCTGACACCTTAGTCTCTCCCGTGACCATGATTGCTGTAAAGCAATCGAAACGTCGGGAAACAAAAATCAAAATAAATCCGCGAAAAAATCCGAAAAGATAGTTTTATTTAAATGTCTAATATTCGCGTAAACCTAAGAATAGTTTTCTAAAAAAATTTGTTATAATTATAATAATAACAGCTAAAACTAAATAAATAATATTACATACGCAATTAGGTATAAAACTTATTAAAATTATAAAAATGCTTAAAATTAAAATTAACAAATATTGTAAGGTACTTTGGTGCCATTAAAATTCAAAGGTTTTATTTTTGATAAATATAAAGGATCTTAATTTATAATGCTATGGTTATACAAAATAATCAAGTAGTAGTAGAATGTGGTACAACACTAGCTCCTAATGAGGGAAAGTAGGAAGCGGGGGGCGCGGAAGCACGTATTGTGTTGACCCGCCCGCGCGCCTCCCGCAACACCGCTCATACCTGTGTAATTTTGTTAAAATCAGTGTTTTCTGATTAATATATTATGTAGGTACCGATGAAAAGAAATATGTTTGATCTTTTTAGTTTGCTTCCATGAATCGTTTACAGCTTGAAACTGCACATTTCACCATGATTACATACATCCAAGTAAATACGGACGAGAGAAACAATCAGCGCGCGTAACTTTTCGTGACTAACAGCGTCTAAAGAGAATGTAACCACTACGTTTAAGTCGCCCTTGCTATTTCGAGACTGTTCATACCCGTGCTTAGAGTTCATACTTGCTAGCGCGTACTCTATACCTTATGTGTACTCTAAGTAGTCTCTTTATTCTGTGGTACAGATATAATTTGACGGACGAACAGACTGGTGTATGCGAGCCACTACATTGTTCATGAATACGACACGACATGACATTAGCAATATGTCAACTTACACTTAGTTGTCATTTTTATTTGTCATCCATGGTTGTCACTTGTCATTGTGGTCTGTGGAGTGTGGAATGTGGAATGTGGATATGATTGTAGTTTTCAAAAATTGAAGTTTTATCAAATATTGTTCAAAAATTTAATTGAGTAATAAGTACTTTATGTTTACGGATTTTTATAATTAATATTTACTATTTGAAGTAGTTTTTTATTATTAAGTAATTATATTTTTTTAAATAGTGTAAATATTTATTCCTATTGAATATAACAATTTCCTTACATTATATATCGTGAGATTGTAAAAAAATGTCATTTAACAGAAACGATGACCTAGATAAAGATGAGGTAAACAACTGCCCTACATAGATTTATTTATAATATTATATTCAGTAATACTATATACTAGCGACTCACTCTCGCTTCGCTTTGGGTTCGTCCCTAGACAAAAACAAATCTATCTCACGGGAACCGTACATTTTTCCGGGATGATATATAGCCTATAGCCTTCCTCAGTTAACGGGCTATCTAATGCAAAAAGATTTTTTCAAATCGGATTAGTAGTAGAGTAATCGGTAGTAGTTTCTGAAATTAGTGCATTCAACCAAACAAACTCTTCAGCTTTATAATATTAGTATAGATAATAATGATATAGTCATTAACATGGAAACAATATTTTGTATGTTTTAGGTAATGGAAGTTACTGAGAAACAAGTTGAAATTGATAATAATTTTATGTCACCACCTCCTAGTAAGCCCGAGAACAATGTACAGAACAAATCTACCAATTCTACTTTTACACCATTTCGACATTCCTCAGAGGATATACATTCAACACCACAAAGTGTGACACAATCACATTTATCTGGAGAAGTGACACTTACTCCTACTCATAGATTATTTACACCCCAAGCTCAGTCAACAAATCCTCACAGTTCCATGAGTGCAATTACACCAATGGCCAGTGCAGTTATTCAAGCAAAAAGTAGCATTAAGTTTCAGTAAGTGTAATCTATAAAATAGCATGCAAAATAACATAGGTCATTGGATCATAATTAATAGGGAATATGCGTGATTTTTTAAATAGTTAAGCTTTTTTTATAATTTTAAATAAAATATCCAGCTCCAAAAAGACTAAAATTTAGTATAATCTTTTTTTTTAAATATACTGATAGGGATACTTTAAAGCCTGCCATTTCATGCGAGCTTGTCGTGACATCATACATAGAAAAATTATGACTTGTTCTTTTAATTCGTAGCAACAAGATCGCTAATTGCTCTATTATGATAATTCTTTGACGTCATATTCAGTGTGACCAATGGCATTTGTTTCAACTACTTTGAATTTCCCACCTATATTTGCACATTTTGATAATTATTTTCATAATCAAAAAGAAATTACATTAAATTAATTTAAAAGCAATAAAGATTATAAAAAAATATATATTTCACCTTTATTTAAATTACACACATATTCTCTATAACTAGATTTGGGAAAATTAATCAAGATTGAACCTATTACAATTAGTCCAGTCAAATAAGGTCTGAAATCAAAACTTTGACACTCAACTTTGCATTTTTAATATAATTTAGTTTTAAGGATACAAACACAATGTGTAAAGGATAATGACTTTATTTTGATTTGAGATAATTAATCAACTTAATTACCTCAAATGTTCAAGGAGTGTATATAATATATAATATCCTACCTTATTTTCTTAACCTTTCCTTCATTACCTGCTATTGACTATTGACATTTTTATATATTATTATATTGATTTATGACTCAGTAGTCAGTTCGCACGTTTGTAATAATCCAACTAAAGTAGCGGCAAATGGACCTGAAGTAGCGGCCGACTAGTAGCCGGCCACCTGACGAATTAAACAAAGGGCCGCTACGGTATCGCGGCATCGAAAACATATGTTATTAGAAAAATACGCGATGTATGCAATTAAATATTACTATTAAATAATTTTAAACACAATAATAGGAATATATAGTGTTTTATATAATTTAATACCCATTTTTTTCATTTAGTAATGTTCGTGTCCGTTCTTAGCGTAAAAGTTCATTTAAGCTAAGAAAAACTAGAAAACATGCTTGAAACTTGCTGATTTTTTACTGAAGCTTCCTGTAATATATATTTATTCAAAACTAAACGATTTTTGTAGAATCAAACGGTACAAGTGTCGTAAAAAAAAATATTGTTGCCATTGAGCGCGTACGTGTAAAACTACATAAAAAACCGTAAAAACTATATAAAGCAAACTGGGAGCTCGTTGATTTTTTAATATATTATTATGCTTATATATACTAATTGAAAACCGTTTAAATTAGGATCAAGCAGTAGTTTATTTGTATTTTTTTTAATATTGACTCCTATCGCGTACTCATACTAACATTCAAACGTATGAAAATACGAGAAAGCAAACTCAGATCATGTTGATATTTTTACTAAATATTCTTATAATATTATGCAAATTATAACTGTTTAAATCCTGTAGGATCAAGGCAAAGAATAGTTATAATTTTTTTTAATATTCTCATACCAGCCCATACTAGTTTCCATAAAAAAACTTAAAGTTCATGAAAACGATATAAACCAAACTGGCAGCTCGTTGATTTTTTATATACATATTATTATGCTTATATATACTAACTGAAAACCGTTTAAATTAGACATGATCAAGCTGTAGTTTATTTGTAAAAAAAAACTTGGCTTAAATGACCTTTTACGCTAAGAACGGACACGAATATTACTAAATTTAAAAATTGGGTAATAAATTATATAAAACACTTTACATTCCTATTATTGTATTTAAAATTATTCAAAAGTAATATTTAATTGCATATGTCGCGTATTTATTCTAATAACTTGTGTTTTCCATGCCGCGATACCGTTGCGGCCCTTTATTTAATTCGTCAGGTTTTATTTATTTTTATTTCGTTTATTTACCTCTATTTATTTCGGCGACTGCTAGTCGGCCGCTAGTTTCGCTAGTTAGTTGTATTTTGAGAGGTCACGATGTGGCCAACAGAAGAGGTTTTTTTTTATTAGGAGCATTATTTTATTATTTACTGATAAAAAAAACTAACAAGCTAATTATATGCTTCATTTTTTTTTGTTCTTGTCGGAGTATTCCTTGCTTTTAATTTTCCATATAGCCGGCAATTTGTATAGTTCTATGAAAGAGCATGGCGGGATAAGCATGGGGTAGCGGCCCCAGCGGTAATTTCAATTTTTGTGTACGATGGCCTTACGGAATACAAGTTGCCTGTAAATATTACTTAAAAATATGCATTACTTTTCGAGAAAATCAAATAAATATTTTTTATGAAAAAGATTTTTTTCGTTAATAATTATGAATACATCAATGGCCATGATATATGTTGTACATAATTTAGAAAGACAAAACATCATGATATTTATGTCAAAAAATCTCGAGATAATTATTGTTAATTTTTTTTTTTAATTTTTGAAAAATTAATTTCATGCTTTCTAAGCACGATACACCTACGAAATTTTCACTAAAAAACACCTTCATCATAATCTACAGCATATATTTGGATCCAAATTTTTACGCGGGTGGAAGGGAGTTTTTTTTAAATTGGAAAACAAAAAAGTAAATAAGAAAAAAATATAAAAATTATCCCGCCATGCTCTTCGTATAATTCTATGAACTGAGTAAAAAATTCCTTTGAATAACTCCTTACATCACTCATTTTTTCGATTTGCGACGTGTACTTGTTAAAAAATATTTTCCTCGGACTGATGCTCGGCTTGAACGACCGGCCACACGTTCAAGTAAAACCGTACAAGCCAAGTTTGCGCAGTCCAAATCATCAACAGGTCAACGATAGCGCAAGCCGCGCTTCCGGGACTGCGCGAGCTACCGTCTCACCGGCAAGACGGAGCGTGTAGCCTAGCACTTACACATTGTTTTTGTATCTTTAAATCTACATTATATCAAAAATGCAAAGTTGAGTGACATTTTGATTTCAGCTCTTATTTGATTGGACTAAATGTTACCTATTATATAATTTAATGTATTATTATTGTATATATTTTCAGAAATTGTGTTTCTACTGTCAGTTTAGGCTGTGAATTAAAGTTACTAGACATATATTGCCGAACAAGATTTTCTGAATATAATCCTGCAAGATTTCATGGAGTGGTAATGAAAATTTTAGAGCCAAGAGCTACAGCGCTAGTTTTTAGGTAATAAAATTGTATTTTACTTTGTTATGTTACTTGCTCTAATGTATGAATTTTTTTTTTTTAAATAAATATGTTGGGACATTAACACACATCACCATCTAGTTCCATGGTAAGCTACGAGGCCTGTGTTATGGATGCCAGATAGTTGATACACTACACATATGTATATAACTTTAAATATATACATATTTTTTTTAAGATTTAAGGTTTAAGATCTCTGCTTAGGATCTGTGAGCATTATGCCAATGCACATGGACTAAGATACAATACTAATAAAACTTTTATGATGGTTTTAAAAGCAGGTAGGGGACCGTAGAATATTCCTGAGCTAAAATGGAGTGATGGTAGTGTCATAAAGGTCGTTAAGAGTTTCAAGTACCTTGGTCATATTATTGCTGAAGATCTTAAGGATGATCTGGACATAGAGCGAGAAAGACGGGCACTCTCGATTCGCTGCAACATGCTAGCTCGTAGATTTGGCAAGTGTTCTGATGAAGTTAAGCTTACACTTTTTAGGGCATATTGTCAATGTTTCTACACTTGTCAACGTTGGATAAGATTACTTATAACAACATGAGGATCCAATATAATGATGCCTATCAGATTCTCATGAAAAAGCCAAGATATTGTAGTGCATCAGGCATGTTTGCGGAGGCGAGAGTGTCCGACTTTTATGCGATAATTCGAAAACGGATTGCCACTTTCTGGTATAGGTTGAGAAATTGTAAAATGCAATAGTCAGAGCAGTTAATGGTAGCTTGGAATGTGCAATATTTTCATATTAGCTGTCTGTTCATAAACAGGAGAACAGTAAATAACTACCTAAGAATGAATGTCAAATTAATTTACATTATTCTTAATTTTAACTATTTTTTTTTTGTACATAATATTATGGGGGTTGAATTGCCTGCAATAAATGATTATTATTATTATTATATTGTAAATATAAATGCCCATGACTAGAGTACAAACATTCGTGTTCATCACACAAGTAGATGCCCCCAGCGGGACTCGAACCCGCGACCGCTGGCACAGCAAGTAGGGTCACTACAAACTGAGCCAAACGTGTCGTCATGAATACGATAATAATATTAAAGACATTAAAAAAAAGCTTTTATATGTTTATTTTTTCTTTTTAGAACCTTAAAATAAAAGCTTGTTTTTTACTACTAATTTATTTATCTATATAATTTTTAGTTTATAAGTCATGATGTTTAAAAGTTAAGGTGTATAAGTAATGGTGGTGCTTAAGTCAATTGAGTCATAATTGAATGTGTATACAAAATTTCATGTCTATGCCGTTATTTGTGAAGGAGATCTCTCGTATCCTGGGTGCAGCAGCCAGTTTATGGTACACTTTAGAATGGGCTATTATAATTTAATATGTATAAAAATTTCGTATCTGTGCTGTTGAAGATCTCTCATTTTGAGCCTACATGATATGGATTCAGCCGCCAAATCATGGTAGACTTTGGAACGAGGTGTGATAATTGAATGCATATATAAAATTTTGTGTCTACTATTAGCCGTTAAGGTGTTGTTTTTGTGTAGCCAATCCTAGATTGAAAATCAGGTCATAATTATCAAATATATATACATATATATACGTTGTCATCAGAACTGAACCAACATATAAAATTTCAACTTTGTAGGATAAGAAGAAGTGGTTTAAATTCAGCTTGTAATATTTGACCCATACAAACATACCATGTTGGTACACATTGCAAGTTGAATAAAAGCTTATAAATATGATCATAATTTTCAGATCTGGTAAAATAGTATGCACAGGCGCAAGGAATGAACATGATTCTTATATTGCGGCAAGAAAATTTGCGAGGATTATTCAAAAGCTAGGTTTTCCTGTAAGTATTGAGTAACATAAATATTATAATATAATTTTATATTATAATACTTATAGCCTTCCTCAGTTAACGGGCTATCAAATGCAAAAAGAATTTTTCAAATCGGATCAGTAGTTTCTGATGTTAGCGCGTTCAACCAAACAAACAAACTCTTCAGCTTTATAATATTAGTATAGATTTGACTAATGTTCACTAAAACTTACGTACTTAAAAATTATTAACTTTCATTTAAATTTCACTCAAAAAGTATTTACAATTACTATGAAAACTTCGGTTTTCTATTAAATGTATAAAAATCTAAATATACAACATTTTGTTATTTCAGGCTAAGTTTTTAAATTTTAAAGTACAAAACTTTATTGCAACAGCAGATTTAAGGTTTCCAGTAAGACTTGAAGCTCTGCAACAAGCACATGGTCAATTCACTTCATATGAGCCAGAATTGTTTCCAGGTTTAGTGTACCGAATGATACGACCGAGAGTTGTTCTCCTAATATTTGTTAACGGAAAAATAGTAATTACAGGTAAATTGTTTTTTTTTTTTTTTATTTACAATATTTCTCTTTCTACGACAACAAAACACTTTAAGTTAATCCCTTTTTTTATCTATACATATAATAAAATCCTAACAGAGTCGAATCTGCACATTAAATATTTTTTGGGAAATTTTATTGAAATAGTCGATTACTATCGATATAGAGGCCGAATCTATAGTTTTAGAATTTTTGTCTATCTGTCTGCCTGGGATCGCATCACGAGAAAACAACTGGATAGATTTTGATGAAATTTGGTTGATAGCTGGTTATTCGGCTCAACATATAGTTAAAATTTTATTATATGTAAGGATAGATAAAGGCAGTGATAGCCCAGTGGTAACGCGCTCGCTTGCTTGGGAAACCGAGTGAAGCGGGTTCAAATCAAGTCTCGCACCTGTGATATTTTCATGTGCAAATCATTTCCAACATGATTACCACTTGCCTTACGGTGAAGGAAAACATCGTGAGGAAACCTGCATGTCTGAGGAAACCTAGCATGTTTTCGAAAGACATGTGAAGTCCGCCAACCCGCACTTGGCCAGCGTGGGGGACTATGGCGTGATCCTCCTCGTATTAAAGGGAGGCCTGTGCCCCAGTAGTGGGACGTTAAAAAAAGGGCTGAATACACACATGGATAATAATAAATGCATATTTCAGGTGGTAAAACTAAGAATGAAGTTTATGAAGCAGTAGATATATTACATCCAATTCTAAGAAGCTTCAAGAAGAATTAGTACTATTTTAAATTAATTTATTAAATTACCTATTATAATCTTTTAATATGTGAATTCAAAATATATTGTGATTAGTGATATAAGTTGTTACTTCTTGTTTATTTATTTTTTTAATTACGAATAATGGGTTCTTCTCTGGCCTGAATCATTTTTCGTTCAAACTGCTGATAAAGTTGACCAAAAAATGGTTTTGTAAAATATCAATATTGAATATAGAATTTTTAATTTAAAAAATTATTTTTTTACATTTTTTTCCGTTCTATATAATTTGGTAACTAAACTTTAGTTAAATTTAGGTTTTAGAATAATATAATAAATATTTCAAAAAATCGATCCTTATCTTTTGATAGGATGTGATAGGCAGACATGAGATATTTTTTTCTAAATGATTATATAGAAAAAAAAATTCATCTATAAAGTTTATGTACGGTTTTGCCTCTCTTTGGTTTGATGATCATCAGCTCATTTCCTTTACTTGACAAAAGGGTCTTACTAACTTTCACAGATCAGATTGATTTGAAATTTGGTGTAGGTTCTGAATACTGTCACTTCGGCGGTATTTCCAAGACATGCTAACCTTGCGGGATGCTCAATTCCTCAGAAACATATAGCAGATATAGCGTGTTAATTGGGTTCATAAGAATAATCTCAATGAGAATTATATATTAGAATTAATGTCCGCGAGTATTTAAAAAGAATAAAAAAAATAATTGTCTCTTGACCTTTAACTTTATTTAAAAGTATCTTTTAATATTTTGATAAAAAATAAGCGTCGCCTAAAGCGGGCTACTCGCACACCTGCCGCACCGGGGCGATCTAGAGTGTAAAAGTGGGGATGACCCTTAATTGTGAGCAAGCTGGGGCAATTTCCTAGATTGGCCCTGCGGCAGGGCAGCAGGGGCGCGAGACCATCCGTAGTCCCTATAAATTGTCCCTGCCGCCCTGTACGTTGCCGCGTGTGTAGCGCGATCGGAGCAATTTCTTTACGGATCTTTTGGTTTTTCGATAATACTGAGGCCATTCTCAACGCGTGTGTTTAGCTCAACTTATACCCGAACACTGAATAACAAGCATGTGCGTAGAGACAATTCCCATATTTCCGCGACCGCCGTGCGTCCAAGATCGCCCCTGCGGCAGGTGTGAGGGTAGCCCGCCATAGATACCTAATCAGATATTTGGAAGTCGATGTGCTTCGTGTATCGGCTGCTCATACATATCGTATGTGTAGTGTGTGTGCTGAGATAACGGTTGATAGAGAAAAATGGAACAAGAAAACATGTCGCGCCGATTCCTGGTAATGTGGGATAAAGAAAATGGGGAGATATATTTTTTTTAGTGTTTTGTTTTAGAATGAAATGTTACATAATATATTTTATTTTCTTGCATTAATGAAATGCAAATAATGGTATGGTTTGGTATTATAAAGATAAAAATTACAAGGTATTGTTAAAATAATTTTAGGGTCACAGTATAATGAAGTTTCAAAATAACAATATATTTATAGCATCAAATTTTATTTAAAAAAAATATATTTCGTGTTTGAATGAAAATTGACATTGATTAAAAATAAAAAGATTCACAATATAACTAAATACAATAAACTAGTTTAAACTAAGAGCTACAGCTCAAACATTCATCTTTGTTTGCCAAAGAACAAGCAATCATTGACATTTTCGCTTCATCAGATTCTGTTTGTCCATTAGCAATTTTAGCTTTATCCACTGTAAATTGAATAGCATTAGCGGCTGGTTTAGTTCTTAGGTAATACATTCCTGTCTTCAATCCCATCTTCCATGCATGGAAATGAATAGATGTCAGTTTCCCATAATTTGGTTGGGCAACATGTATATTAAATGACTGACTCTGGTCTATAAAAGCTCCCCTATCTGCCGCCATTTGAATAGATGTTTTTAAAGAGATTTCCCATACTGTTTTATAAAGATCTCTTATTTCTTTGGGAATCTTTTCAATATCTTGTATGGATCCATTATTGTAGATGATAAGATTTTTCATATCCTCGTCCCATAAGTCAGCCTGAGTCAAGTCAGTTAGTAGGTGATGATTTACAACTGAAAATTCTCCAGACAGAACTCTTCTTTGGTAAATGTTTGATGTAAACGGTTCAAAAGATTCACTATTGCCAAGTATTTGTGCAGTAGATGCAGTTGGCATAGGAGCTAATAAAAGGGAGTTGCGTAGACCATGTTTAGCTATCTTCTCTTTAAGTGCAGCCCAATCCCACAGGTCTGTAGGAGTCTTGTTCCACATGTCGTATTGTAAAATACCTTGGCTAGCTGGACTTCCTTCATAAGAGCTGTATACTCCTTCTTTCTCTGCTAATTCACAACTAGCTTCTAATGCACCATAATAAATAGTTTCAAATATTTGTTGATTTAAAAGTATAGCTTTCTCACTTTCATAGGGTATTCTCATTAATACAAATGCATCTGCCAATCCCTGAACGCCAATACCAATAGGTCTGTGTCTCATATTAGAATTCTTTGCTTCTGGGACTGGATAGAAATTAACATCAATAATTTTGTTTAGATTTTGAGTTACAATCTTAGTCACTTCTTTTAATTTTTTGAAATTATATTCTTTGTTTTCTACAAACATATTTAGCGCTATGGAAGCTAGATTACACACAGCCACTTCATCTGGTGAAGTGTATTGTACAACTTCAGTGCAAAGATTACTACATTTAATAGTGCCAAGATTTTTTTGGTTGCTTTTTCTATTACATGCATCCTTGTAAAGCATATATGGTGTTCCTGTCTCAACCTGAGCCTCTATAATTGCTTTCCATAATTCTTGTGCAGGAATTTGTTTCAAAAAGCGTTTTTCCTGCTCATATTTCTCATATAGTGCTTCAAACTCTTCGCCCCAACAGTCAGCCAGACCAGGACAGTTGTGAGGACACATGAGACTCCAATTTTCATTCTTTTCCACTCTTTTCATAAACAAATCTGGTATCCATAGAGCATAAAATAATTCTCTAGCCCTCATTTCTTCTTTACCTGTATTCTTCTTCAAATCTAAGAACTCAAATACATCTGCATGCCATGGTTCTAAATACACAGCAAAAGCACCTGGACGTTTGTTACCTCCTTGATCTACATATCTAGCAGTATTGTTGTAGACTCTTAACATAGGCACAAGACCATTTGAAATTCCATTAGTACCAGCAATGTAAGTACCTCTAGCTCTAATGCAATGGGTGTGCAGTCCAATACCTCCTGCTGATTTCGAAATTAATGCACATTGTTTTAAAGTATCGTAAATACCTTCAATGCTGTCATCTTTCATAGCTATAAGAAAACATGAGGAAAGTTGTGGTCTTGGTGTAGCAGCTGAAAACAGAGTTGGACTTGCATGGGTGAAATATTTTTCAGATAAAAGATTATAGGTATTTATAGCACTATCTATGTCTTCTCCATGAATACCAATTGAGACTCGCATAAGCATTTGCTGTGGCCTTTCCACAACCTAAAAAGATAATATTGTGATAAAAATACTGTTTTCTTTTTTTATTAGCAAGAAAATTAATTTATACTGATCAATTAGAAATTAATATTAAACATAGTTTATCTAATAAAATTCATTTGAAGAATATAATCCCAATAAGCAAAAATCTCATTAATTTTTCAATTTTAAAAATGATAAATATACATAAAAATACCTTATTATTTATTTTCAGTAAATATGATCTTTCTAAAGTTTTAAAGCCAAAGTAGTTGTATTTAAAATCTCTATCGTAAACTATTGCAGAATCTAATCTGTCCTTGTTTTTCATAATGATGTTGTAGTGGAACTCCGATATCATTGGTGATCTTTTATTTGTATATGGATTTACAATGTTATATAAATCCGACACAACAGCTAAAAATAATAAAAAATTAATATTATAAATATGTAATTGAAATTTATGGGAAAGGTTATTTGCTAAATAGAGAATCTTACCTGAAAAGTGCTTCTTGGTTTCTTTGTGAAGATTGGAAATTGCTATTCTAGCAGCTAGAATTGCATAATCAGGATGATCAGTAGTCATTGTTGCTGCAATTTCAGCAGCTAAATTATCAAGCTCAGTTGTTGTCACCCCAGAGTAAATACCACTTATTACTTTTAATGTTATACTAACCTGTTATTTGTACAATTCCATATTAGAAAATAAAACAATTTTCATTCTGATATAATTAGCTTAATAATTATAATTATACTTACAGGATCAACAAAATCATTATTTAGGCCATAACATAATTTTTTTATTCTTGATGTTATTTTATCAATGTGCACCTCCTCCATTCTACCATCTATAAAAAAATTGTATGTTGGGTTATATTTGAAATTTGAACTGGCAAAATAATGTATGAAATTTGATAAATTGTTTAAATAATAGAATAGGACATGGAAAAGACAATAAATAATATTTCTTACAACTTGCATGAATAATTCTAATTGAAAATAAAAACTTTTTAAAAAATAAATAAAAACCGACTTCCAGGCACTGAATAGTAAAAAATAACTAAACGGGGGTTTTCATTTAGAATAGATACTTAATCAGATATTTTCGATGTCGGTGTGCTTTGATTTGTATTGGCTGGCACAAAAAAACTGCAGAAAATGCTAGAAACAGCGATGCGTCGGCTGCTCGAACTCAATACCATACAACTCAGTACATTTTGTGATAGGCCTCTTAAGTATTTTATTATATGTATGTATTAGATTATACTTAACACTTGCAAAATACCTATACGTCGCATTAAATATTTATCTAATTCACATTTTTAAGTACACCTATCTAATTAGGACTGGTACCTGTTACTCACTATCTGTCGAATAAGAATAAATTATTGATATACAAATATACCGAATATGTCACATGTGTATATTTATTTCATTTAATTACATTTCAAGCTTTATATGGTCGAATTGAGAACTTCCTCCTTCTTTTGGAAGTCGGTTAAAAATATACTTTAAAAGAAATTATAATATAAAAATTCAACAATAATAGAACATTCTCAATAATGAAGACCCTTAGCTTTTTAAATAATATAACATTCATGAGTTATTAATTTTCTACTTACCCCTCTTAACAACAAACAGTTTACTCTTGCCAACCATTGTTATTTTAAGAGTATGCAAAACAGCAGGTACTTAAAATACAATATTACTGAGAATTTAAACTCCACACTCCAGCTCTAGATTGATATATCTAGAAATAAAAGAATTTTATATAAAAACAATAAAAAAATACGTACCTATTTCATATTTGTATCCAAGTTGTTTTAAAGTGTAATATTTAAATTTTAAAATATAACATTAATGTATTTTGCAAAATTTTGTGTAGTAAATAATTATAATTTAATTCATTAGGATCTAGTTACTTTCTAGAAGTACACAAAACTGGGATCATATTTTAAATCTATTCAGCCTTGAAATACTACAACCGTGATTGGGTTTCATTATCTCTGCACTTAAACAGAATCCACTTAACCGTGAGTGATGTGCAGTTAGTTATAATGTGGTCACTCATGAATAACACTTTTACTTCACCTGTTTACGATAATGCGTAATAATACTCAAACTTTGGTACTATACCTTTTAAATTTGATTTAGAATACAAAATATTACAAATAATTACACTGATATATTAAAAGCAAAACATTAAGCTCGACATTAAACAAGGGCGTGTTTCAGTTCGACTTTTTAACATCAGTTGTAATATATAAATCGCTTTTAACATAAAACTAAAGTTCCCGTTACAAAGTTTGTCAATAATTGTGGCGGGAAAATGCTTCCTTCGTTACTGTCATGAATGACAAACAGTGTTGCAAAAGTGAAAAATAAAATAAAGTTGAATTTATCAGATAAAAATCCGGAGAAATCGGGAGATTTTTATTTAGGGATTGCAACTTTGGTAATAAGCGTAGATTTTTCCTTTTAGGCTTTCTTTTAACCAATTTGAATATTCTGGTTGTAATCCCCATTCCTTTTTATAACTTCAAGAGTATTTTTTACGCCTAACTCTAGTACTAGTACTTGGTTGACTATCAGGATCATTATCTGATTTGGACATCGTAAAGCACAGTTCACAACACAACAGTAGAAGACAAGTGTGAAATGAATGCATTTCTACGAACGAACAACACAGTATATACATGATTTAAGCTACCTAATTTGAGAAATAACCCGAAGAAAGTTATCTTTAGGGATTTCCCCTGTACTTTCACCAAAAAATAATAAACTCTATTTTAAGGTGTTTTAGTGCAATATTATTTTAAGCAATAGATATATACCGCGTTGTATTTTGTAGTTGGATAGCCTTACTGGACGTGGTGCGAGCAATTTCGGGAAGTCCCCGTGCGTTGATTTTGTATTAAAGGTTTTATTTGTCATCCATGATTAAAGGTTTATTTTAGTGTTGCCGTATTTAGAATATTATTTTATAATTTTATTAATAAATATTATTTTACATTAGTTGAAAATGCAAAAAATCGGGAGAAATGATAGCTAAATCGGGAGATCGGGAGACAATACCTAAAATCAGTAGATCTCCCGATAAATCGGGAACTTTTGCATCACTGATGACAAAATAGATGGAATAGTTCCGTTACTGTCATGACTCATGACAAAGAGTCTCAGCCATAAACTGTTCTATATATACACCATAGGTCATGGATATACACTGTGAACATTAATATTTGATTTTGTTTTTACATTATTATTTATTTTTAGCTATATATTATTATATATCTATATATATAATAAAATTGTAACTAAGCCGAATCTGTACATAAAATATTTTTTGGAAAATGTTATTGAAATAGAGTTCATTATAGATATAGAAGCCAAATTTATAGTTTTTAGAATTTTTATCTGTCCGTCTGTCTGTTACCGCATCATGAGAATACCACTGGAAAGATTTTGATGAAATTTGGTATGATGATAGCTGGTTATCCGGTTATTTTACATAATTATTTTAATGTGTGAAAGGGCATACATTTATTGCAATCATTTCACATGTAACTTTAAAATAAATAATAGGAATAGGAAGTGCTTGAAATAAGTATTTCCCTACACACATTGAAATAAACATGTAAGTTGCGACAAGGTAGTGTGCAGTTTAGTAGTTAAAGACCTCTAGTCTCTATAACCACCCTCAAGTCTCAACCCTGTAGTGAGTCATCACTATTCAACCGCTTCATCTACGAGTATGTATCTATAAGCGTGTATGTATAGAACATCTGCTTACGTTTCGATTAATGGACAATGAGCGATGCGCGCGCTCTATAGCGCATACTCTAAGTTTTGCTATCACATATTTGTGATAATGTTATATCATTTAACTTACGTAATATTTCTTTATATGTATACACAAAAATTCACAAAATGGTTGCCAGAGCATTTGCGAAAATATCTTTAGATTATCACAAAATCAAAATTTTCGTGGTTATTCACCCAAAAAACCACTGTGAAATTGTTAAAACGAAATAAAATAATGTGAATTTTCAAATAAAAATGAAATTGCGCGTCAACTTATTATTCGCAAAATTGAAACGCATAATTAAAACTCCCGTAAATGGTAACACTTTCTTCTTGCAAAATCAAAAGTCAAAACGCATTAAAACTTCCTAAAAATAGCAACACTGCTGTCCATATTGCGATTTCAAAAGCATTGAGCTATAAATTAGGGATGCGTAAGTAAAAAAAATATATCGATATTTATCGTATCGATATTTGTAAACAGTATCGATAATTATCGAGTAAAAAGTATCGATATATCGTCAGTTTTCGCATGATTATTCATACATATTCCCAAAGCATTTAAAACTAGTAAAAAAAGAATAGACATGAAGAAAACAGTATTTTTTATAAATGCTCGAGCAAAAAAAAACCTCTCACACTCATTTCATGCACGCAGCCAATACTCCTACTGTTATAATATTGCATTTCATAAAGATTGTGGTGGGACTTTTTAAAGTTTGCGATGCGTGATTAGCATGAAAGAAGTATCGAGTAACAATAAACACGAAACCAGAGTTGCGTTAAAAAAATATATCGAATTTGATATGAATCGGGTCTTCTCACAAACCCCGCAAGGGGAGTGGGGAAACGGCATCAGGGCATTGCCCTCTGGCCGTGGTGTCTATCGCCGCCCACAAATATGGGCGCGTCCCGGGGAGGTCCTATCTAGGACCGTAATGGATTCAATGATGATGAGTCGCTGCCAGGGCGATCAGCCCAGCCGGGTGAGACCCATTCGGGAGGCCCAGCTTGGCGATCAGCGACCGGTCGGCAGCGACTCAGGCGTCTTCAGATATGATGATGTTCCTCGGGAGCGCGTAGCGGTCCGGTGGGCGGGCGTGCCAGGGGGCAATATCCCTGATGTGGGTGTGGGCTGAGGAGTCTGCCTTCTCAAACATCCCCTGCGATAGGCGGCGGACGAAGTCGTCGATGCTCTCGATACGGAGGTCACGCTGAATGGTAGCGTTCCTCACGTATCGAGGGGCGCCGACGATTCTTCTAAGGGCTATGGCCTGCACTGTGCGGAGTCTTCTCTTTTGGTGTTCCGAGAGCAGCGCGAACCATGCGGGCGCTGCGTACGTCAGCCGGGATCTGATGTAGGTCTTGTAGATTCCGACCTTCGTACGCAGCGGCAGCTTCGACTGGAGGACTGGGCGGAGCAACACCATAGCCGCCCTAGCTCCGTTTATTGCCGTGGTGACGTGAGGCTTCATGGAGAGAAAACAGTCGATGGTTACACCCAAGTACTTGGCTGATGGTGTCCATGTGATGAGCGTGGAATTCATTGTGAGTGCCGGCGGCGGGCGTCGATCCGCTGGGATGGAGACGGCTTGCGTTTTTGCGACATTGACCGCCATCCTCCATTTGTCCAACCATGGTGGAAGGGCGTCCAATGCACGTTGCATCTTCACGGTGGCGTGGTTAGTGTTAAATGACGATGTGACGAGTGCCACATCGTCCGCGAAAAGTGCGAGAGTGGCACCGTCAGCGACAGGGATGTCATCAGTGTAGAGGGCGTATAGGCTGGGCGATAGCACACTGCCTTGGGGTACTCCGGCTGTTATTGTTCTTTCTGCTGATAGGCTGTCTTCTACGCGGACGCGGAACGTTCGCTCCCGCAAGTAAGACGCTACCAGCAGAACGAAGCGCCTGGGTGCTGAGGTCTGCGACAGTTTGTAGACCAGGCCTTCGTGCCAGACCCTGTCGAAGGCCTTTTCTACGTCTAGGAAGGTGGCGACAACCTTCTCCTTCCTGTTCCTGGCGGCGGCGATGTGGTGGAGGACTCTAGCCACCTGCAGAGTGGTGGAATGTCCGGTGCGGAACCCAAATTGCTCGGCTCGCGGTTGGATGTGCGACTGGAGGTGCGGGAGTATTAGCCTCTCGAACAACTTGGACACCGCAGACAGCAGTGTGATAGGGCGATAACTTCCTGGCTGCAGGGGGCTCTTCCCTTGCTTTGGCAGCATTATTACCGTGCCTCTCTTCCAGGGAGCTGGGAAGTGGCCGAATTTGATATGAATTCGATACTCTAAAATAAATATCGAATATCGATATATCGCGATTAAAAATATTGACGATATATATCGATAATTATGTGGAAAAATATCGCTATTTAAATATATCGAAATTTTTTGCCCAAGCCAATAACAATAAATTAATGCAAAATTGAAGTTATACATATTTATCATACTTTGATATTTTTTATTTCCGAAAGTATTTATTTCCTAAACTTAAAACTTTGTTTCATTTCTCAAAATAATAAGTATAACTCGTGCCACGAAAGAAGAGACTTGACAAACCACGTGGTTTAACTTGCGCACAACACGATTTATAGGTATCTTTAGCGGTACGAGGGCTGAGGCGGAGGGATGATCGGGCGTCATCGGGGCGTCGGAAGTAGCGCGGGAGGGGCGGCACGGCGCTGCGCATGCGTATTAGTTGCCTACCGTTCTCCTCACCCCGTGCACGCCCCGCTTGCCTCCGCAGTACAGACGAGTGCAACTTGTGTTTATAAATTTCTACTTGTTTATATTTGTGTTGTATACGAGTGCAATTTTGTAAAATTTTCATTATGCCTCGAGGTAAAACGTTAAGTAGACAAAATAGGAAGATGATTTACGACGTGTACACTTATATGTTAAAAGAAGCAAAAGATTATGCCATTTTGTATCTTAAACTTTATCATTTCGTAATAAATATTGTTAATAATTTTAATATAATATATTATATAATATATTATATTAAAATTTATTATATAATATATTATATTAAAATTATTAACAATATTTATTACAAAATGATAAAGTTTGAGATACAAAATGGCATAATCTTTTGCTTCTTTTAACATATAAGTGTATACATAGCTATATACTTTATTCCGATGTCATCAAAAAATCCCTAAATAAATATAAAAATAAAATATTATAGATAACTATTTCGTACGCGACTGTACCTGCGCAAGCTCCCCACTACTGACGCTCGTCAAGTCTCTTCTTTCGTGGCACGAGTTATACTTTGCGCAAAAAAAAAAAAAATCAAGAGTACTGCACATCATGGATGACAAATAAAACTGCACATCGCGTATATAAAAGACGAGCCAAACAAAAAAAGAAAATTAATAGGGGCATGTTAATAATTTATCATGCGAATCTAGTCTGTATTTTGTTATATTGTATATAAATGAGTCATTCACAATCTTATCTATGATTCTTTGGATCTTTCAGCTTTCTTTGAAGTATTACCATGATTCTACATATTATGAGGAAATTTAAATATTGAAAATTGATAATAAAATGCCGTCAAGACAAGAATATGATCATGAGTCTTTTTTAATAGGATTATGTCTTGCTATATCATCGAGCGTATTTATTGGATCAAGTTTTATTATAAAAAAAGTAGCTCTTATAAAGATTAATGAAACAGGTAACATAAGAGCTTCTGCAGGAGGATATGCATATCTAAAACAATGGATGTGGTGGTTAGGCCTAATAACAAGTAAATGGTATTATATTTAAAACAACCATGGTTGATTTCTAATGTTAATTTTTTTTATTATACATTATATTTTCAGTGGGCATAGGTGAAGCAGCAAATCTTTTAGCTTATGCATTTGCTCCTGCATCTTTAGTTACACCTTTGGGTGCTTTAAGTGTTCTTGTTGCTGCAATTCTCTCTTCAAAGTTTCTTCATGAAAAACTCAATTTTATTGGAAAGGTAAGCTTTAAGCTAATTGTATACATTGTAAGAATAGTTTATACGTAAAAATTAAATATGTTTCATCTATAGTCTTCAAATAATTGATCTTATTGTAATTCAAACAATCTTGTAAGTAAAAGGACACTCATAATTTAAAGTACTAGCATATATACTTAGTTAATTATAAGGTAAATCTGAAAAATTTAAAACTTGTCTCCCAGAATCATAAATTTATTTCATAAATCTATTATGAATTACTAATGATTTACCATTGTTCTGTTTGAGTGCCAATGTGTTACTACAGGTATATCTGAGTTCTAAATTTCATACTATCTACCTGTCCTACCATTTTATGAAGGAGTAAAAAATACACACACAAACTTTTGTATTAATAATAATACATAGATATTTTTAATGTAATTTAATTTTGTTCCAGATTGGATGTTTTCTGTGTATTATAGGTTCAATTATTTTTGTAGTTCATTCACCAAAAACTGAAGAAATAAAGAAATTTTCAGACTTGTGTGATAAGTTAACAGATTATGTTTTCACAACATATGTTGTAACTATATTAGTTATGACTTTAATAATTAAGGTAATTTTCATCCCTAGGTTTGGGAATACCAATGTTGTTGTATATTTGTTACTTTGTTCTTCTATAGGTAGTTTAACAGTAGTATTTTGTAAAGGTGTAGCATTAGGCATAAGAGAAAGTGTTAGGGAAGAAGTAAATAATTTTTCTAATTATATCTTTTGGTTACTTTTGGTTTTATCAATTATTTGTATAATGGTACAAATGAATTATTTAAATAGAGCACTAGATATATTCAATACTAGTATTGTCACACCAGTGTATTATGTAATGTTTACAGTACTAGTGATAATATCCTCAGGTATTTTATATAGGGAATGGGAGCATATGAAAACTGTCAATATTTTAGGTTGTATTTGTGGTTTCATTGTTTTAATAGTTGCTGTTTTCACTTTAAATGCTTTTAAAGATGTAAATTTCACATTTAAAGATTTAAATTTTTATTCAAGGCAACATATATCTAGACGATATAATGATGCTGAAGATCTTGAAAATTTTGCTTTCAGTAACTTAAGAAGACTATGATACTATACTATGATAATAAAATATGCACCTAGTAAAACAATACAGTTAACAAAGTACGACAATAAAACTAAAGATAGTAATAGACAATAAATATATTTAGTATCAAATTTTATGTATTTTTTTTTCAACATATAACTATCATTCTTACAAAAATCTTTTAAACTGAAATTGAAACGAGACTGTAATTACATTATTATTTTGTTAGAAAAATATCATACAGGCCAGGAATGACGTATCAAGTCGCAATAAATATCACAAATATACAGTCACTGAGTGATAAATAAAAGTTCTACAAATAGGACAAGTACGTTGATAACCATAAAGGCGCATGCAACATTCAGTACACAAACAAACATGGCGACAGGGTAAGGTAAGTACACATTTTTGTCTTTCCTGACAAATTACACATAAAGCTTCAGCACCATTTGCAGGATCTTCATTATCACTTGCTAATTGGAAATCAATATCTCTTGAAACTACTGGTTGTCCCCCTACTATTTGTGTTATCATTCTCACTTCAGAGTCCGTAAAATAATTATATACCACATGATATAGATATGTCACTTTTCTTACTAGAATCCAGTATATGTTCATTATCTGAATCTGTATTGTCTCTCTAAAATGTATACAAGACCTTGCAATTATCATTGTAGTTAATATACCCATAAAGGATTCCAGAGGTACATCTGACAAAAAATTTGTAACTCTCAATAATGCCATATATGCATCAATCACACTGTTTACGAAAGAATCTTTCATGTATTTAAATAAAGCCTTTATTAAATCTGGAAGATGTACAGGCACAAATGTAAGCACAAGCCATAATGTATCACCAAAGAAAATTATTGTCTTCTTTAGGTAGGATAAGACTTCATAAATTATAAAAAACAGTGTGCTAATTGACCCTTTCATATTACCAATAATTAAATTCGCTTTTATAATAATTTCACTTCCCAGTGTTGTCAACACATTACACAAATAGTAAATATGATAATAAAACGCATCATAGAAATTATTTGCCAAGTTAGGCAAATCTTCTGTAAAAATAGTTACATTGTCCTCGTAAACGATTTGAAAAAATAGAAAGATACATTTAAAAGCATTATAAGTAAAAGAAGTTACGATTGTCACCAACAAAACAATCACTTGGCCAATATAAGAAGTAAAAATTACGACATTCTGAAATATAGATGCTAAGATGTTGACAAACTTTGCTAAATAGGTAATCATATTATTTTAAACTCATGATACAAATGACAGATTATTCGGTAATGCTATTTGTGCTCTTTTCTTTATTTCTCATTTAATAATATATTCTGGTATTGCTATTTCTGTCTTAACTATTGTTAATCCTCAAATATAAATTTTTTTTTATCACTTATGAATAAGTAGGTAGGTAAAGTTTAAAACATATATTATTTTTAAATATTCAACTGTCATATTGACATTTGACAGAGACAATAGTAATCATAGATGATTATTAAACTGACAGTAATACCACAAATAACACCTATATAGTTCAGCCACCAGAAAGAAGTTAGCCTGCAATTTTTTTTTATGCTAATAAATTGCTCTTTAAATGCTCCACCGAAGCCTGCAATTGCTCGATGTCTGAAGTAATTAGTTAATCAATAATTATTTAAAAAAAAAAATGGTTACTCAAAAATTAAATTTACTATTAAACGAGAAGTAATCACTTTTTACTAAAGTTTTTTTGCTTAATAAATTGCTCTTGAAATGCTCCACCGAAGCCTGCAATTGCTCCACGTCTAAAGTGATTAGTTAATTAATATATGGAAATGGGGAAAGATTTCTCGAAAGGGGGACGCCACACGGAATAGGTAAAAAAGGCTGGAAGGGTAATGTGGGCGTGACAGCGTCGCCGCAACTATGGTTAAACAACCATACTTGAACCGATTCATGCGTGCACCGCTTGTAGTTCGTGTTTAGAGTGCGTCGGGTACGGAGCTGCGATAAATAGTGTTATAATGCCGTGTTGTGCTATTATTACTTGCAAGACAAAAAGTCAAACTTCGAGTATCGATCGAGGAGGTATGTCTTTTCATCGGTAAGTCAAAAATAATAATGAATATCTCTTTAATTTCAAAAATGTAGCAACGATTACAAAATTCAAAACAAACGATACTATTGTAATAAGCTAAAACAAACAATGCTCGCTATGCATGCGCATAATCAAAGCAACGCGCGATCGTTGTCTGCAATGGATAGCGTTCTCTGCGAAACCCACACCTTTCATTGCTTGCTTTGCGATGATTCACTTTTGTATATTATAATAGTGATGGCTTTTGTTGTAAGACAAAATAATCGATAAGGCAATGATTTTTGTATAATAATGTGATTGAATGCTTTCTATGGCAAATTTAAAGTTTATATACAGGTTTATTTTAGAAATAAGAAAAAATCAATTTTATATATTACCTAAAAATATTCTTACGTTTACGTTTAAAAATTCTAACTGAGTCGAATATGTATATTAAATATTTTTTGGAAAATCTTATTTAAATATTCATTATTATTTTTATATGATTGTTCATTGTGTTTTCTCATTTTCGCGCCAACATATTGTAAAATATTTTGTCATGTAAAATAAGTGTGATAAAGAGAACTAACTTAAGAATTCACTTACCACGTATGTAACATTAAAAATACATTTATTATAAGTTAAACATTGTTTTATTTTATTTTTAAATTGAACTAATCTAATTCGTTTATAAAATGTGTGTTTTAATAACTGTAAAATAACAAATATTATATAAAATTTATTTTAATACACTGACATAAATTATCGACAAAAATATCGTTAGCAAATATTACATAAAATTTACTTTAATACACTGACATAAATTATCGACAAAAATATCGTTAGCATTTTTTATTTTCAACCACTAGTCATTTTATTTATTTTACACAACACAGACGCAACACTAATTATCTATGTGTTGACCAATTACAGGGCTGCGTTAAAGGTTGCGTATGTGTGCGAATGCTTGTGTTTATTTGACTTGCGCGTGTACTAAAAATATTAAGAAGGGATGAGTGGCGACAGTGGTTCCCATACAAATTACGCGTGATTACCATTCTACTATCTTTCTTCAATTCTGTGGGACGCCACACGTAGAGCCTATTTATATTCAGTCCGAGTCAGCAGATTATTTTATAAATGTTTTTTGCTTCTACTATGTTCGCATCTTACCTGTGCAATGTATTGTACCAGGAACTTAGACCAGCTGAAGGAAGAATTAGAAGGTGGTGCATTTTGCGGTGGCTCTGACTCACTGATGGATACACAGCCTAAACCGCTGGTCGTAGAAACATGAAATTTGGAGGACGTATTCCATAAAGGGAGTGTGCGCGAACTATAGGGGGCAGTGCACTTCTGTAGAAAGTAGAGCGCTCTAGTGTTAAATAAGAAAACCACAGTTATGTAAACAGTGTAATAAATAATATTAGTTATGCCTAAATAATGCAAAAAATAATAAATTTTTGCATATGGTTTTCTACCTATAAAAAATGATCGGATTAGGTAGGTCAAAACAATAAAAAATGCCAAAAATTATTTGAATCAGGTCATGTTTTAAATGTAATTGAAACAGAAGATAAAAATAAGCTATCAGTCATAACCATAAGTATCAGTGTTTCGTATAATGTTTACAGTGTGACAATTTTTGTAAGTATTAAAAATTATTTTTATAAATTAACTGTATGATATTGAAAATAGTAAAAATCTGGTAATATTTTTGCTTTTTGAAAAGTATTTTAAACTGACAGAATAAAAAATTTAAAGAATAAAAGCTAAAGATGTTTAAAAATTTCGAAGTACAAATATTATTATTTTATATTTTTGTAATCACTTGAAATAAAAACCTGATTATTATTATTTTCAATGTTAATTAAATTTTTTAAGAAGCTGTAAATAAATTAAAATATTATTAAATATTAATATTATATTAATAATCTTTTATTATTTATGGAAAAATAAATTCGAACTTGTCTAATACCTGCCAACTGTAGTATCATATTGATTATACACAAAATAATAATTAATATTAGTAAAAAATCAAATTAGAAGACTACTCATACGTGGTTTTTTACTACGTTTATCCATTTTTGACGTTTGAAATAATCCACTTAATGTTCAATGAACTTTCGGGGAAACTATAAAATTTCAACTGCGTATTATTTTTATATGGCATATTTGAACAGCCATGAATACAGTAAGATAGTTTTGATCGAGCTAATTCATCTATTTTATTTGTCATCCATGGTTTTGATGAAGACATCACAAATACTTGTTTTAATTAACAAAAAGTAATTAATTCAAAACACTGATAATGCAAAAGTATATACTGTTTACCATTACTTCCCTTGTACTTTTTCTCAGCAGATGACGTAATCGTCATCTTTTTCACTCCTTATATAAGATGTAGGCATCTGATAAGAAGAATTTTTTCGAAATTCGTCCCCTAAGTGGGTAAAATAGGGGATCCAAGATTGTATGAAACTCTGTTATTCTTAATGTGAAATATTCAGAAAGTGGTGTTTAGATTTAAGATTAAAAATAAGGAATATATATATTTTTTTTCGAAATTCATTTCTTAAAAGGGTAAAAGGGGGTAATAAAGTTTATACGAGCAAAGGATTATTTATGATCAGAATTACTTGAAACTTGGTATTAATGCTCTTCAGTGCAATTAAATAAATATACGTTACAATATTTTTCGAAATTCAATCCTATACGGGGATAAAAGGGGGGATGAAAGTTTGAATAAAACTCTGTTAATTATTAAACTTTTTTACATAATTTTAAAATGGCTTTCTGCAAAATGATGACCACATAGCTTGAAACATAAAATTTTTGATGGCGCCAATTTCGTCTTTTATTGCCTTAACTCACAACTTTTTCATTTTTTCTTTGCATCCTGGCACTGCATATTTAGTCATTTTAATTAAACTTGTAATAAAATGAAAAAAATCTATTCACGTTATAGAGCAGTGTATTGAGGGCTATAGGGGTTGCGACATCCGGTGGAGAAAAAGGCAAAATTCTTTCCCCATATTTCATCTGACAAAATATATTTTCATCACACGTTTTAATCTGTTTAGTTTCTGAATCTATAATCTAAATTTTTACTTTTGACATTAAATGCCAACGTCATCATTTATTATTTCATTTAAAAAAGTCAAATAAATTTATATAAAGATTGAAATAGTGTATACTTACTAAATAATAAAAAATAGCTGCAGTGAATATTTGTTGGTTTCAATTTGTTATACCTCTTTTGTATCAATAAATATACTTATATTTATGCCCTATTTTAGATCTTTTCTGATGCAATCATATGGGAAAAGTTAAAAATTTCTGACAATTATTTTACATTAAGTATAAGTCTAGAATGCAATGCTCCCTCGTCGTCGAAACGTTGGTGTGTCAGACAAGACACCTCTGCTATCACAGGACGAGTTAATTCCTTATAATAAATTAAACAAAAACGGATCTGTATTCCATCAGCCTTTAACGTATAACCCTGAAAGTAAATTTCACAAAGGAATAGAAGAAAGTGATATTAAATTTGACTTTTTGGAAGAATTTATATTTGAACCAGTTATGGCATCCAGGGATAGAACTCAAGAATTTGTGTCTACAGTCCGTAGCCTTCAAGGACGGACTTTGGCTAGACCAGTAGTTAAAGATGAAAGAAAAGCAGCTGTGCTAGCAACTTATTCACAATTTATGAGCATGGCAAAAGTCATAAGCAAAAATATTACAAGTACTTATGCTAAATTAGAAAAGCTTGCAATGTGTAAGTTTTAGATTTTATTATTTTGCTTGATTCTCCATTAATAATTTGTAAATTATAATTTTTAATATTATTTTCAGTGGCAAAAAAGAAGTCTTTATTTGATGATCGGCCAATGGAAATACATGAACTAACCTATATAATAAAAGGTGATTTAAATTCACTTAATCAGCAGATTGCTAGATTGGGTGAAATGCCAAGAGGTCGTAAAAGTATGCACAGTCATTCATCAAGTGTTGTTCTAGCTTTGCAATCTAGGTTGGCATCTATGAGTAATCAGTTTAAGCAGGTATTGCCCTGTTTGATTAGTTACCTATATTAAGTATATAATGAGCTATATCTCTTTAAATTATTTCTGTTTGACATATTTCTTTTAGGTCTTGGAAGTTAGGTCAGAAAATCTGAAACAACAAAATAATAGACGAGAGCAATTTTCAAGTACTGCTCCAGTGATAAAGGAAGTGCCAACATTGTTGCAACCTGATGAAATCAGTATAGATTTAGGTGAAGGATCCAGTTTGCAAACTCAGCAATTAGCCTTAAGAGATGATACTGACACATATGTACAACAAAGAGCTGAAACAATGCACAATATTGAAAGTACTATTGTTGAACTAGGTGGCATTTTTCAGCAATTGGCTCATATGGTCAAAGAACAAGATGAAGCAATAGGTAGAATTGATGCTAATATTCAGGAAGCTGAAATGAATGTAGAAGCAGGTCACAGGGAAATTCTCAAGTACTTTCAAAATATCACTGGTAATAGGGCACTTATGTTTAAAATATTTGGTGTACTGATATTTTTCTTTATATTCTTTATTATTTTCATGGCTTAGTTAACATTATTCTTTGGATCTTTGTATCTAGAAAATGTATCATTTATCAATACTGCCATCATAAAAAAGAAGGCCGTAACTAACAATTTAGTCAAAATTGACTTATATGGAGATTCAGAATCAGCAAAAAAATGCTACTTGATAGTCTCACTCATAAAGCTCTAAGTCTTATGAATCCGGAGATATCATATACATTTTCATTGTAACTACGTAAAAACTAGTAGTAATTTTGACATAGTAGTAAGACAAAACTTCAAATATATTGAAGTCAACTTTGACGAAGTTATGACCTTCTTCCTTATGACGGCAGAATAGGGTATGTATATTTTATTTATACTTAATACATAATTTAAATCTTTTTGTCATAAATGTGCTAGTTTTTTTTTATATTTCCAACAGAAAAAGGCTGTTTAAATATCACCATTTATTTATGTATTAATTAATACTATACCCATTTCATATTTTTAAATTTTCTTAAATTGCTGTTATATTTTCAAGGTGGTTTAATTGCACTAATTAAATAAAGGAACTACAGACCCTTTACTTAATTAGTGCAATCAAACAATTTTTTTTAATCAAAAACTGGAAATACCACTTAAACATCAATATTTAGATATATCTGGTGGATATAGCATCTCAGTCTCACAAAATATTTTGATCAGTGTTGTATTTTGCAATTTTGAATTTACTGCTCTTATTGTACAATTAAAAAATTAATATAGTGAAAAAATGGTATAAATATAATTTCTGAGTGATAATCATTAGTGTTTAAACATTATTTAATGTTATTTCATTCCATATAGACCAATGTTTCAAAAAATACTTATGTTCTTACTACATTACCCAACTATGTAAGTAGCACTATCGTTACATATTGAGAAAAAACTTAAAATTTATTTCCCACCAGCAATAAAAATAATTGTGATAATTCTTATACATACACATGTAAATATTGTCACCAAGTCAATAAGTTTATGAAGAAACAATAATATTATAAACTTAAAATATAAAATTTGGTTTAAAATGTGTGAATGTGTTATACATATACTATATTATGTTGTTAAAATATATGAAGTCTTTAGATAATTGTTTTTTTTTCTTTTAATATAACAGACAAGTACTCTACTGAGCATAAAATAAAATATATTTATTAAAAATAATGAATTATTGATACATACTTGATATCAAAGTCATACAAAAGTTATCAAAAATTTCGAATGTAATCTATGCAATGAACATGTAAGATCTATTTGTTTTTATCTATTTTATAAATACAATTTATCATATTATTTAGTTATTTACATATTTTATTTAGTGTTGTATTAACAGCTTTAGTTTATTAAGAATTCTTATGCTAAATTATGTTTACAAAAATTCATCACACCAATCTTTAAGACATTGATAACAATCTGCAGATTGCTTGGAGTTGGCACTGCAGGTTTCTTTCATCCATTCTTGAAATAACTCCTTGTCTTTTTTTAGGACTAAAAACTGTCCCAAAACAACATAAGCCTAAAACAAAACATATTATTAGAAATCGTAATCAATTTTAGGGTAATTCAAATTTTTTGTACAGCTAAATGTGTTAACACCTCCTGGATAAATTCTAAGAAATTAATTGTTAAACTGACCACCGGTGGCTTGGCAGTCGTTGAAAGATTAAAGGTCATATTTAACAATTGTTCAAAGTAATAATTATTATTCAACAGCCATCTAATATACACGAAAAATTCTTTAATAGATGAAGTTTGTAGAGATAATTTTATTTTTTGTTTTTTATTATTTCATTTCAAAAATTAACTTTATTATATATTATGTATTGTAAATTTTAGTTGACTACCCCCTGGGTCATGTTTATTAATATGTTTTATGGTTAAAAGATATATTTCGTCTGGAAAAAGAATGAGGGGTCCACCACATACAATCTATGACTATATCCTATCTTCTTAGACTATAAATGGAACACAGGCAAGCCTTTATGCTACTTATAAAAATGTCTTTAAATAATCTGTAAAACTGTTTTTAAAATTCAAAATATTATTGAATAAGTTATTGTGCCTTTACCTAAACATGTCTATGCACTGAAATAAACAACTTTGTTGTCACTCGTTTGATTTTTTATGTTAATATTAAATATGTAGGGTGTGCTATTTTGAATGATCAATATCTAAAAATACCTTATCGAAACCTGCAGTTTCCAATCGTTTTCCAAGAACTTCTCCTACTCCTGCTAAATCCGTGACAGGCTTCTCTCCCATAGGTTCAGCTACAAAATTACGATGTTTCTGTGATGTACTAGACATTTTTGTAGTTATATATAAAAATTAACTAAAAAAATAAATTGTGCTGAGTGTTATGCGGACGAGAAAGAAACTTATAAACAAACAAGAAAGATTATCAAACTAGCAATCTTCCGTGCCGCCTTTTGATTTTGTCAGTTCAACAGTTGGCTAATGGCTTGGGTTAGATCACCACAGAACATATATACATATACTCCTAGCCTTATTTGTCATCCATGAAAATGAAATTTTATTTGTCATCCATGCTCCTAGCGGCTAGGCTCAGCACACTTGGCCCCTCAGATTATTTTTTTTCTAATTTTTAAATTTTTATTTTCACATATCGTTTGTTCGTCGTTTGTTCTTGATTGTTCGCTATAAATAATTGTTTGTTCGTCAATTGTTTATTTATAATTAAATAAACAAAAATGTACCCTCAAAATAGCCCCCTCAATCGAAATACATATATATTTTTTATTGTTACTAGGAGTCTTTAAATATTCATTAGTGTTTGTTCTTTTATAAAATACGTTTGTTCTATCGTCAAAGTGCTTATTTGTTTAATTAACAATTTTCATTTGGCCCCCAGGATTAATATTTTCTAAATTTTTAATTTTTATTTTCACACATCGTTTGTTCGTCGTTTGTTCTTGATTATCTGCTATAAATAATTGTTTGTTCGTTAATTATTTATTTAAAAATAAATAATTAATCAAAAATGTAACCTCAAAAATCAAAATATCCCAATCAATCGTAATTTATATTTTTTTCTTGTTACTAGGTGTCTTTAAACATTCATTAGTCAAAGTGCCTTTTTTGTATAAATAAAATTGTTTAATTCGCTCAAAGAAAAACACATCATGTAAGAAATTTGAATATTATGCAATCTATATATTTTTAATTCTATAACTTTAAAAGATAGTAAAAGCGATTAAAAAAGTATCAATTATTTTGTTTTATTTTACGTAGTTCATTATTATTTTTTTACATTACAGGCTATCTATTTTTCGCTCGAGAATTGCAGGCACATCGGTATGCCAGTTAAGTTAACAATTAATTTCTTAGAAGATAACCAGGGGTGCTAAAAAATACGTTTGTTCTATCGTCAAAGTGCCTATTTTTGTTTTAATAAAATTATTTAGCTCCATTATTATTCAGATAGGTACCTACTTGTGTTGCGCATGCACGCATTTAAGGCGGTTCGTTTGAAAATCATAGCGACATCGAGAACATTTAAAAAAGTTATCCATTTAGATAAATTTTATTAGTGCATGCAAACAAATAAGCACTTTGACGATAGAACAAACGTATTTTATAAAAGAACAAACACTAATGAATATTTAAAGACACCTAAAACAATAAAAAATATATATTTCGATTGAGGGGGCTATTTTGAGGGTACGTTTTTGTTTATTTAATTATAAATAAACAATTGACGAACAAACAATTATTTATAGCGAACAATCAAGAACAAACGACGAGCAAACGATATGTGAAAATAAAAATTTAAAAATTAGAAAAAAAAAAATTATCTGGGGGGCCAAGTTTGGTGAGCCGGTAATGTGAATATTTGACCATTTCATAATGGTCCAGTGGTCTAAAACCGTGCTTTTAGAAATAAAAAATTAAGTTATCTATACAGATAAATAAAATTGAAGTGTCTGTTTGCAATGTCAAAGTAAAACCAAATGCAAATGGAATTATAAACGATACATATAAGAAAAACACAATTTTTTAAATATTTGTCTGTCTGTTTTTTCCGGCCAATCTCCAAAACGGCTGAACCAATTTTAACGGGACTTTCACTGGCAGATAGCTGATATTATGAGGAGTAACTTAGGATACTTTTATTTTAGAAAAAAAATTAGGATTTCGCTCAAAAAAATTAAAATATACTTAGGGACGCACCCTAGCGAAGCGAAAGTAAGTCGCTAGTATAAGTATAGTATAGTAGTAATAAGGTTATGGTTTATAACTTTGAACCTTCCATTTGGAGATTAGCTTTTTTAAGAATTCTCACCTTAAAGGACTAAATATTAGCCAAATACTATATTTCAACAATTCGATTTGATCAATAAAAATTATTATGATAAAAATCCGTGAAAGATAATATTTATTTTTCATGCTAAAATCCACTAAGACGTAAATATTATCTTATATTAAGATTTGAATTTTGATGCTCAAAACCAGCAACAGAATATCATCACGATTCGTCAATAGGCACCCTTATGAAAACAACTAAACTAGCTAAACACTAATGAAGAACGAAGATTTTTAATATTAAAAATAACTAGGAAGAATGCAATATGCAAATACCAGTTATATTATTTATATTAATGATTTATTATTTTTAATAACGCAGAACACTAGGTATTTAATAAGCTAATCAAATTGAAACACAACTTGACAAATGAAAATGACTATTGACAATGGTGAATGGAGAGCAAATGTGAAATGTCAAAAAAATAAAATTTTGGATGCTAGTTGTTAAATGCAAATAAATACTATTGAAAATTAAAATTTATACCTTACATTAAAATGCAACGAGAAGAGAAACAGTTAGAGGCGACATTACATGCTATTTTAAACAGAGTAAATGATTTAAAAAGTGCTATTCAGGCCTTAATTACAAAACTAGAGACTGAATATGAAACAATCAACTGGCCAACGTTTCTTGATAATTATGCTATACTATCTGGACACGTATGTACAATTATTTACTCTTAACTTTTTCATAAAGTAATACTTTAAACTGATAAAACTTCATTTCAAAATATTACGTAGTTGACAGGTTTAAGTAAAATACTACAGACTGAGCTAGCTCCTTCTCTTCGTTCTGTAGTGGTCCTTCCTTTGCAACTGGGATGCGAGCGCGACGAGGAATTAGCCAGGTTAACTGATGGTAGAGTACCTGCTTGTACCCACGATCTGGTTCCAGACTTGCTACGTACCAAACCAGAGCCTCAAGCTGAACAAAGGCTTCAGCAATTAAACCATAAAGCTACTACTTTAAGTTATGATACTGCACAGGTAGGAAATCATGCAATTAATATAAAAAAATATAAATAATATTCAGGTTTTAATAAATGTTATTGATTAATATTATATTACGCTTATATCAAAGTAAGAAATGAAAGTATAAAGATGTAGTTTATCACCTAAGAAATTTTCATTTCAAGCAAGTCTCCTATTTTTATTTTTTCCAAACTTATACATTATGAATAGAAAACATTAAAATAAATAAAACAGAATAGCTATATAATCTCTTCCCTATAAAATCATCATGTTTCTGAAATATTTGAAGGTTAAAATCGCATTATAAAAACATTGACAATTATTAAATATGAACTTATTGTGTTAGTTTGCATTAGTTCTACTGCTAGGTGTCTTACTCATACTCATTTAAAGAAAACCTTGAGTATGACACCATAATGCTAACATTTTTTGATTGTTTATGTTTTCTATCTATTTATAACAATTACTTTGAAGAAAAAATCAAATCTCTCAAGAAAAGAAAAATCTTTGATAATTATATGTTTTTTGACAGAAACAAGTAGCACAGTTTACAAAAGTTGTTAGTCATGTCTGGGAAATCATATCAAAAGGCAGAGAAGATTGGGAAGGAGAATCAATGAGATCTGCAGGTATATTAGTAATAGTGGATAAAGCAAGAATAGTAAATAAAAAACACATTTAAATAGCACTATAATGTCAATTGAACATTTTTTTTTCTTTTCCATTGTCAATATTGTCTATAAATATATCCTATAACATTTGTGTTATAAAATTTAGGAAAATTTAATACAATGCTAGTGGCATTAGGGATTTTTTAAAGTTGGGAAATGCACAACATTATGCATTCCACCTGTTCAGCAGATGATTATGTAGTGACTCACTGCTCAAGTCAGGCCTGCCCTAATTGCTTTTTGATGCCTATAACATTTGCTTTCCAAACCAGCTCCTCTTATTACCCTTTTGGGAGGCTACATTTCAAGAGTTAAAGTCGAGGGTTATGTCATCAGGAGTAAGCTTAATGTATATCTATACATATAATACAATTCTAGCAGAATTGAACCTGTACATTAAATATTTTTTGGAAAATCTTATTGAAAGTCATTATTATCAATACAGAGGCTGAATCAATAGTTTTTAGAATTTTTGTCTGTCTGTCTGTGACAGCATCACGAAAAACCACTAGAGGGATTTTGATGAAATTTGGTATGATGATAGCTGATTATCTGGGGCAACATGTAGGATACTTTTTAATGTGGGAAAATATCTCATTTCTGAGAAATCTATACTAAACATTAAAACGTAAACAGGGACAGAAATATAATGTTGCTGCAAGCATGTTAAGCCATTGGTTTTGTCGGCATATCTCTTGAGGATTTAGTTAAATTGTTTTTCCGTTGAATTTTGAGTGACATTCCTACACTACTTTTCTACTGATAGTCCCAGTGGAGTTTGTCACAATATTAATTTTCAGGTATGCAGCCTACCCACAGTATTGCTGACACACATGCATTAGTGACAGCAGTAGGAACTGGTAATGGACTAAGACCTGGAATGCCTTCTATGGTGCCACAAGGTGTTGGTGCCCCTGGTATGGGACCTGCTAGAGGACCAACTCCTCAGATTGGTCCTGCAGCACCCACCATGCCTAAAGCACCATCAGCAATCAAAACCAACATAAAGGCAGCAAATCAAATACATCCATACCAACGATAAAAATACACTTTTATTGAGATGTAAACCTTTAATTAAAATTAAACTATTAATTAATGTGGTATTTTTTTATTTAAATTAGTTGAAGGTTTTTAAAAGATTTTATATTCTAACCTAACATAGAATAAAAATAAAGAGTCTCCAAGTTAAGCAATTCTATATTAAATAGTTTACAGTAAAGCAGTATTCTCAAGTTTGTGTCAATATTCTAGCAACCTATGACAATTTTAATGTGCTATAGTACTAAATTATAAGAATAAAATTAACATTGCAAACAAGTAGCGTTTATTAAAAGAATGTTTAATAAGAGAAATAAAATGAGAAGAACTAATACTTAGTCACAATTTGACCAGCCTTTATGACAATATGAGTTGTTAAGTAGTGGTCTTGATGGTAAGCTCTCAATTGACTGTATTAACCTGTAACAAAAAATGCGATATGTTAATTAATATATCAAAAGAGTTCCTGAGTGTAACAGTTGTTATAACCGTGTGTTACTTTTTTGTGTTCGATTTTTTTCAATTATCTTATTAGTTCTTAGAAAAAATCCTCGCAAATAATCTTCCCTCTTCTGCGAACTTATGAACATACATTCATACACAAAAAACTTACTGGCTTCTATCAACATATTCATACCACCCACCCATTTGACTGTCATCATTTTCAAAATCCATCAAAAACGAACAGGAGCAAACTTACAATATCATCAATCTTGAGTATAGCTCGCACCGTCTCTGTAGCGAGGCCGAGCGCGGAGGCGGTGACGTGCAGCGGCTGCAGCACGTGCTCCTGGCGCATGTCGGTGACGCGGCCGCGGCGCACGTTGACGCCCGCGCCCGCCGCGCCGCTCGCGTGCGCCGCGCGCAGCTCTGTCACTGTCTCGATGGGGTTCAGACCTGGCCAATACAACGTGTTTTTTTAGTGTCGATTTTATGTATACATATATGATTCGTATGTATGTATATATATATATATATATATATATATATATATATATATATATATATATATATATATATATATGATTTTTCCTACCACACCATATGTAAGTAAGTAAAAAAATTAGCAGTGAAAAACTTACTTAAATTTTTTTTAAACACCGACATCTAAACAGACAAATATTTGTCCACAAAAACTATCACCTTGGCGACACACACGAAAAAAATGCGAAAATTATTACCAGCATTTTCGGCCAGAGTGGACGGTATAACTTCCAGAGCGTCCGCATACGCCCTGAGGCAGTAGTGGTCAGCACCGGGGGCTGTGATGGCGGCGCGCGCCAACGCTGCGGCGGCGGCGGCCTCTGGGGCTCCCCCGCCGGCCACGAGCGCGGGGCGGCGCGCCACACAGCGCACCACGCACAACGCGTCGTGCAACGAGCGCGCCGCCTCTGCCACAACGGCGCCGCTCGTGCCGCGCACCAGCACCGAAACCGTTTTTCCTCCGCCCGCGCACCCACTCATCTAAAACATATGTTATAGATATTTTAAATTTTATATAAATTTTGGCCCTGCCATTTAGTTGTTTGGTAGGTCCATCTCTTATCTTGACAAGTACCCTGCCCAGTTCTACTTCTGTTTCAAACTAAAATGAAGAGCATTTGTTAGTTTATAGTTTTCATGTAGATGTCTGTTCCCCATTTTTGTATTTCCTCACTTTCAGTATACTTCGTTCCATTGCATGTTGACAAGATGAAATTTTATTATTTACTTTTTCAGTGAAGACCCATGTCTGGCTAGCGTAAGTTTAACTTGGTAGAATGCAAGAATCCATTATTGTCATTTTTATATTAAGGCTATAGTTCCCTTTTAGAATTTCTTTTTGGGCCCAGTATTTCTTCCAAGTTCTATTTATTCATATGTCTATTTCGTTTTAATTGCTATTTGTATCAAAGGATACCAATTTACCTAGGTACACATATTCATTTGTATATTCTATCGGTTTTTTCTCTACTTTGATTGATGACTGTTTGATATAATTTTAGTTTTAGATGCGTTTATGTGTAGGCCGATTTTTTTGCTTTCAGAGTTTAGTCTTTGTAGCATTGCTTCTAAATCTGTCGCGGATTCACTAAAAAGAACAATGTTATCTGCTATTCATTTATTATTAACCGATTCATTGCGACGGTCTTTTTTACAAACTTAGGCCCGTGGCGGCTAACAATTTTTCATGACACCTCTAGGGCGTCATGCGCCATAGGTTAAAATAACGCCCGTACGGCGCCTTCAGCCATGTATGAAAACTTTTTGCTTTTTTTCTGTTTTTGGCTTCTTTAGACTTGATTTCGTTTAGTCGGCATCTATTATCAGAACTAAGCAGCTTGCTAATTCGTTTAGAGTTCTGTGTGTTTATATACGTGTTCTACTGAAATAACGGGTAAGTGGCTATTTTGAATCAGATGTTGTAAACGTTTTGTATTCTTTTTTCTTTGACTATACAATTTAAATAGCTTAAGAATATATTTTGAAATATGTTACGAAATCTTGCAAAGTTTCTTTTATATACTTGGTGCAATATGGAAAACTTATAATAATAATAGAATTGAATAGATACGTAAAAATTCCAAGAAAAGTTTGAAAATGTTGAGTTAAGCTGTTGTAATGACGTCTATTATCTTATTATATAAGCATTTTGTAATACAAGACGACTTTATATTTTTCATAGCTTTAATAATTGTTACAATTTGTAGAATTGAATCGAAAACGCCCATACATCCCTGAATCGCAGAGTGACGACGACGAAACTCAATGCGAAACAATATCTAATCAAGAATACACTTGGGAACAGAACTTCCAATGCTACGAAGAGTATGTTCCTAACAAAAAGAGATTAAAAGATATTGGGACATGCACTGAACATAAAGAGCATAGATTGTTCAAGCGTCGTAGATCTGCATGACTGCTTATATTTTGGACAATTTATATCTAATGAATTACTAAGATTTGATATCAATGAAAGGTACGAAATAATGCAAAAAATTATTGGATTACTAAATAAATATATGTTTTTTTTATTGTATGCTGATGGAAGGAGTAAATAAAAGAAAATATAACTTGTAAGATTATTTAGAACCTACCTAAGAAAAATTAAAGAGCCAAAAATTTAATGCCTTTGTTTATCGTACATGAAAGGAACTTTTCTTTCTTAATGTTTTTAATATTTTTGAAATGTTAATATAAAATTTAAACCTTATAACATTTTTTATTTAGAACCAGTTGCAAATATTTTAATTTACACGGAGACATTCCGTTACTAAAGAAGAATCTACCGACGTATAAATTATCGAAAACACTTTATCCGTTCCGTAGCTACGAGGGAACATCGAAACGTACATCAAAATTATAACCTTTCTCGGCTTCGCCGCAATCGGGTATAAAACTCAGTAAAACGGTTAAAAAGTTCAGTTCCATACGTTATTCTACTATTAACAGAGTTTCAACGGATTGAATTATGATGACGTCGCTCGGGTGGCACACGCCACACGTGAAAGAAATGTATCAGCAATAATGATAAGGTTTTTAACCCCTGAAATTTTTCTATTCCACTAAATCCTGAAACGAACGGTACAGGCATGATCTGCGTGATAAAATAATGATAGTTTTATTTAGCAAAAACCTGTTAAAATGTCATTTTAACACAGTTTCGATGAATTGAATTATGACACCGTTCGGGCGTCAAACGCCACAGAGGAAAGAATTTTATGACACCCCTAAGGCGCCACTCGCAAATTCATTATTAAGTATCTGTAGCCCTTTATTTTACCAGTTAATGTTTTTGAAAATGTCTTCCAGTACAGCTATGAACAGCTTTGGAGACAGCGGGTCTCCCTGCCGCACCCCTCTACCAATTGTGAACTCTTCCTTCCCCTTGTCTTTCTAGTTTTACTCTACTTATAGTTTTAGAACAGATATTTTTTATGATATTTACATAGTCTTGTTTATATCATTCTTTCTTAGGGCAGTCTATATAGATAAGTGTACTATGCTGTCTAAGGTTTTGGAATAGTCCACAAAAGCTATGTAAAGTGGTTTATTGAATTCTTTAAATTTCTCTATTATTTGTTCCATAGTGTAAATGTGGTCTATTGTTGAGTAGTGCGGCCAGAAGTCCGCTTGTTCTTAATTATAGTTTTCACAGATACAAAATTATATAATAATTTGAAATAAAAAACAAAATATATAATATTTGGGTAAATCTAAAAAAGTACCATACATATTACAAATAATTAAAATTTAAGAAAACTGAAAAACACTCTTTTCACAACAAACTATGTTAGGAACTATTAAAACCAATCAAATAAGCCTAAACTTAAGAAATTAATTAGTAGCCACTAAAGAGTTCCACTATCCACCTGGCTAAATCATCAGCTTAAAGATACAAAATGTTAGTATTGTCATATGCACTACACATAAATACAAACTTTCATTTCACTACCACACTTAAACTAAAAGCAGACTAAAAACCTTACAAAATTTGATTATATTGTTAGTTGCAAGTAAAGTTAATAGAAGAGATTTAAAAAAAGATAAAAAAAAAATGTTAGTTCTGCTGAGTTTCTTCACAAGTTCTTCTCAGGACCGAGTCTTTTTTTTAACAAACTGGTCTGTGATAGCTTTATAACATTTAGTAAAAAATTGCAATAATTTAATGAACTTGAATATTAATATAATATTCTTTTTAGATTAACTAATTTCTTTAAATGTATATTAAGTTACTATAGACCAATATTCAACCAGGCAATCAATTACTGGAATGAAATGAAATAAACTTTATCAGACTTATTACAAGTGCTTTTGAATTGTCAATTTAATGTAAGATTCTGCTGACAAGAGCCGGCAAGAAACTCAACAGTTGCTCTTTAAAATATCAAAGTTACATTTATTTTATTAACATAACAATGGAGCCCGCATATGAGTCAATTATATTCAATTCCACACATTTTCATCAACAAGAAACTCTTGAACAGTGTAATACACTTTGCTCAATAAAATATTTTTAATTTCATCTTTAAATTTTTGAAGAGGTAAACTTAGGACATTTTGTGTAATCTTATAATATATGCATATACCATGAAGGATTTATTCACCAGTTGGAGTTGAAATCTAGGCATAACAAGCTTATTTCTATTCCTAGTGTTTATTGTGTGTCTATCACTGTTTTTTACATAATTATATAAATTTTTACAAATAAGTACTATATTACACAGTATATATTGTGACGCAACCGTAAGAATACTAATGTTTTTGAAACTACTACTACTACTATAGCAGATATTGCATATATGAAAAATGTGTAAATAAATACACTACACATTGTGTAATAAAATAATTTTCTGTAAATACCACATATTTTTAGTCACTAAGATCTTGAAAAATATTAAATTAGAAAATGTATTAATTACCTTGATGTACCTTCCAGAAGGTTCATTCACCTCTTCAACGAGATCAACATTAACTAAGTTCTCAGCTGTAAAGTGATCTAAAGAAGCGATTGGACGACATCCCAATGTCTTACAAACAAATTCAATATCTTCACGCTCAATGTCTTTAATCACCATGGTTTTTATTTTATCCAAGAAATGAATTGCCAAGTCACTCAGTGCATCTCTAAAACATAAAAATGAAGTGTGATTAACTTTTTTTTATGATCTCCACATAAATACTATGGATAGATGTATACAAACTAACCTTAAAATAGACTTCTGTACTAATAACACATTACAACCAGCCTTTTTGATTTGCTTGACAATGTTCAAAATGTACTGACGCTCTTCCTTTAATACACGGTCCATTGCAGCATAATCTGACACAATCACATTGTGATCCATCTAGAATGTAAATATTAAATATAAAGCATAAAATGTTTATCATTTAATTTTAAAATTTACAATTATTTCTACTTATGTAAAGTTAATAAGAGCTTAATTATATTTAAATATTATCTATAAATAAAATTAAAATGTCTGTTTGTAATGTCAAATTAACAGCTTTTTACTAATAATAATAATAAAAAACGCATTTTTTTAATTTCTTGTTTGTCTGTCTGTTTATTCCGGCTAATATCCAAAACAGCTGAACCAATTTTGATGGGACTTTCACTGGCAGATAGCTGATGTTATAAGGAGTAAATTAGCCTACTTTTATTTAAGAAAAAGAATCAGAATTCCGCGCAAAAAGATTAAAACTCATGAAATTGTGAACAAAATCTGCATACATAGGGACACGCCCGAGCGAAGCGAGAATAAGTTACTAGTTAATGATAGTTTGAATGTGTGTTATTCAAAACTTTTAAGTAAACATATGTACATATATCTCATAGTCAAATGGACGTGTGACATAATATGGACAGATGGACATAACGAAATTACATAAAATAAGGGTTCCGTTTTCATCTTTTGAATACAAAGCTCTGAAAAGATCATGCAATTAATAAAAAGATTGACATATTCTTTAATTTTATGGTAACATATGCAAAAGTTAATGTTTTATATTACATTCTTGTTAATTAGCCAAACTTACATCAGTTTTTGGTGGCGATATACAAAATTGTATAAGACCGACTTTAGCCTTCTCAATACGATGAGGTCCGTTGACGTTAGACGCGCGGTGCGGGATTACCAGTCCATTAATTAGCTCTGTGTCTTCCACCGTGCCTCCAATACGTTCAATCACCTTCACATCTCTTAAATCCACACGAGCGCCCACTCCACCCACAATTGGCTCCATGACTATAATAATATATTTTTTTTAAATGAAAGCATTGGCAATCAAATGTCGTTCGTAGTACGAACTTCATACATATAGGCTTTTCCCAATGGGGAACTTATTTCTGAACGACATATATATAATAACTGTAATTATTTTTAAATTACTAAAAATGATGGCATTTTATCTCCAACTTTATAGAAACATAAAATCTTCCTCATTAAAAAAATAAGGTAACAATGACATATGTATTATAACATAAAATAACAAAAATAACATATGAATTTACCCTCATTACTTTAATTTTACGTAAACAAAACAAAATATCCTCTATGTAACAATACTATACTTCAAAGTTCAAACTAATAATACATTTACTAGTTTGCAGTATAGTAATAGTATATAATAAAAAACTTTTAGTTTGTGTGCTTTGATTTGTATCGGCTGGCACCGACTTTATCAAAAAGTATCTATACTAAATAAAAACCCTGTTATTTTTTACTTTTCAGTGCCTGGCAGTCGTATTTTTTTTTTTAGTTTTTATTTTTCCATTTTTAGTGTAGACGTAATAAGCAGGTAATTTTTAAGAAGAAAAATTTTAAAAAACATATTTAAGCCATTTATTCAGACATGAATAAACCATTTATTCAGACCCCTAATGACAGTCACAACCCATCTAGGTGTAAAGTTCTCATCAATACAAATTAATCAAGCTTACACCAGGTAATTGCTGTAAATCGTCGAGGAGTTCTCTCGACTATCTTTCGGGTCCATCATCAGATCGACTCCAGAAAGGCATTAAATAGTAGTGCTTTAAAATACCTAATGAATATATATATATATATATATATATATATATATATATATATATATATATATATATAGAACTTCCTCCTTTTTTGGAAGTGGGTTAAAAATTGGCTTTTAATGTTTTATTTCTTATGCACAAGAACATTTTTTTCCCAAAATAACTTAAAAAAAAATTGAAGTACCTCCACGTATAGCTTGGACAGCAATAGGTGCCAAAATTGTAGAGTGCTGGGAGACCACTTTAGAGTTCAGTGATGTAGCAGCTGCTTTCAAAAGTGCATCTTCATTTGCTAAATCCACAGGTGTTGACATTCCTTCAACAACCTATGATAACAAAAGAAATATTTTTCTTATATTTACTATATTTTCAGTTTTTTTATGTATCATATTGTGTCATGAAGCCCTAAAGACATTACTTAAATTTAGTTGTTTTATTGAAAAAAATATAAACATAATCTTTACATATAGTAAAATATTAACACAAAGAAATCTGTACATGAAATATTTTTTTAAAACTATGACTAATAATTACATACTGTGTACAGAATATAGACCCTAAAACATTTTTCTGTTCATCTGTTTTCTTTTCATACAAGAAGAACTGAACAGATTTTAATAAAATTTTGAGGAATTGATAACTTATTGCTTTTACTGTAAAAAAATCCATCAACACAATAACCAGTTTAGCTGAGTTGTCCTTCATGCAAAAATTTTAATTATTTAATTAAGACACAAAAAAAAAAAAAATTATACATAATAAGGAAAGTATATATTATGTATATATAACTTGTAAATATATGTTGTACAAAATGGCTGAGCAATGATGCTATTTTGTCAAAAAAACTGTTGTCATATGTTTATATGGTTAACACTGGCTTAACACCTATAGAGAAACATCAAAACAATAAACTAGAAAATTGTATAGTTCTTAAAAAGGCCTACAGAAAAATTCACAATAGCAAGTGTCTATCTGCTTAGATATGCTCACAATAACCTAAGGAGGCACTCAAAAGAAGCGAAGGTGTCTCCAGTTATATATTTGTTTCACTAACCATAGCTAGATTATCTATAGAAATATATATTTTCATATAATTCGATAATATTAAATAATTCACCTGCAATGCCATTTGAAGAGCTTTTTGGAAGCCATCAGAAATGACAGTAGGATGAATACCCTTCTGAAGTAATTTCTCAGCTGCATCAAGCAAAGCTCCGGCAATCACCACTACAGATGTTGTACCATCCCCAGCCTCAATATCTTGAGCTTTTGATAACTCCACCAGCTATAAATTTTTATTAAAAAAATCACAATGGCCAGATACATATCATCACAAGATGCACTAAGAATATTTACCATTTTAGCAGCTGGATGTACTACACTCATCTGTTTTAAAATAGTAGCTCCATCATTTGTAATTGTCACTTCACCATTAGCTGCTTGAATCTGAAATATCATGTTCATTTAAGTATGTAAGCCAATTTATGCACTGAAGGCCTTAACCTACAAATAACACTATAATATTGATGTTACAAAATTATGATAAATTAGAAAGAATTTTAATTACCATTTTATCCATCCCACGAGGACCCAGGCTAGTCCTGATGGCATCAGATACAGCTGAAAATTGATAACTTTACAATCATATAAAACTTGACTACAATTAATAAAAAAAAAAAACATAAATCTTGGGCCTTAACTTTTATTTCCTTACAGGGATTCCATTTAATTCGAATTTTATGTTTTAAATACTCGTAGTAAATAAATAAAAGAAAAAATCATAACAGATGTAACCGTTTCATTACATTAAATTTTACCATACATAGTTTAATAAAATTTAGCTCTATAATCGCTATCGCTAATAGAGATACCGGTATATATCGTAAGAAAAGCGTACGAGACCCGCATCATGTTACAATAGTTGAGATATGTGATTTTATTTACCTTTAGCGGCATTTATATTGCTAAGGCGAATGTCAGCAGGTTTGCTTTTATCTTTATATACGGCTGAATTAACTTTAGCAGAATCACCACCAGCTTTTGGAGCCATTATAGCATCAAATTCAGTTTTTTTGTTATTAAAATTTTTATAATAATACTTCCAACTTCAGGATGATTTTGGATTCAAAATATTAAGGTAAAAACAAATTTACCATTGAATTTGAAAACTTTCAAGTTTGACAATCACTGTTATCAATCAATGTCATTATTACTTAAAACAGTGGACACATAGGTAAAAAATAAAACGTAAAGGATAGATAATATACATCGAGAAAGATTTCTCGAAAGGCCACACGTATGGCGTATTTACATTAATTATGAGGTTAATCAATTTATTGTGATAACTCTTTTATACCTGGTTTTTTAAGTGGTGGTTTTATACCTAGTCTTTTAAGTTAGACCAGCTGCGGTAGTACTGACTTACTGATGAATCAACACACAGCCTAAACAGCTGGTTGTAGAAACGTGAAAATTGGTGGATGTTTTCCTTATGTGGTGGGTAAAATAAGGGATTAAAGATAGCATGAAACTCTGTCATTCTTAATGTGAAATAAGAAAGTGGTGTTTAGCTTTAAGTTAAAAATAAGAAATATATTTTTTTTTGAAAATCATCCCTTAAAGGGGTGATAGGGGGTAATGAAGTTCATATAGACAAAGAATTATTTATGATCAGAATTACTTGAAACTTGGTATTAATGCGCTTCAATACAATTAAATAAATACGTGTTTTAGCATTTTTCGAAATTCGATTCCATAAGGGGGTAAAATGGGAGATGAAAGTTTGTATAAAATTCTGTAATTAATATATAAAAAAGTACAAAAAATAAAAAATATATATTTACTTGCAGACGATTTAAGAGTTTTAAAATTACTTTCTTTAAAATAATGTCCACATAGCTTTAAATACAAAGATTGTGATTTCGCATATCTTGGTTGTCTTATTGCCAAAGCTTGCCCACAATTTCTTTTTATTTGCATCGTGGCACTGCAAAATTTGTCATTTTAATTAAATTTATACACATAATAAAACTGTAGAGGTCAAATGTCTGCACATAAATGTTTGTCTGTCTGTTTTTTTGTTTGTACGGGCCAATCTCCAAGACTGTTAGACCGATTTAAATAAAATTTTGCATTGTGGTACCTTATATCTTCAGTCGACATCTAGGATAGTTAGAAAACTCTAGTAACTTATACAACTTAGTACACAAAAACTACTGATTGGATTTTAATGAAATAGACTTTATTATCGATACAAAAGCCAAATCTATAGTTTTTAGAATTTTTGTCTGTCTGTCTGTTTGTCTGTTACCACATCACGGGAAAAGCACTGGACAAATTTTGAAGAAATTTGATATGATGATAGCTGATTATCCGGGTCAACATATAGGATACTTTACTTTTACTGCGGGAAAAATATCTCATCTCTGAGCTAAATGTTAAAACGTAACTAGGGACGAACCTGAGCGGAGCGAGGGTGAGTTGCTAGTTTATTATAATAATGTAAAATACAAATTCAAAAATGTTTATGGAAATGTATCATCCATTAATTATACATCAAAATTCCATCCATCTAATTTTCCTATAAGCAATTTACAATTTCCGCAGACGCAGTTGAATTTCAACTCAAATAAATTAATATTTTTAAAGGATCAGGCTCTGATGGTATTCCGCTAATTTTTATAAAAATTTGTTCTTCTGCATTATCAATCCCATTAACAATCATTTAAAATATATTTTAAATGGTATATTTCCATCTTAACGGAAAATTGCTAAAATCACCCCTATATGTAAATCAAATGATAAGAATGATGTCAGAAATTATCGACCAATTTCTATCTTAAACTGCTTTGCTAAAATTTTTGAAACTGTGATCTATAAACAACTGTACAGTCATATAAAACCACACCTTGACATTAAACAACATGGTTTCGTATCTGCTTGTTCCACAACTTTCAACTTTTTAGTATATATATACCTACCACTTTTTAAAGTGAATCATTTGATACAAAGACTTAAGTAGATTTAATATACCTTGATTTCTATAAGGCGTTTGATCGAGTAAATCACACAATACTATTATCTAAGGCTAGTCATCTAGGAATACAATATAGTAATCTTTATCGTTGGCTATGCTCTTATCTGGATAGCCGTCTCAATTGGTAGCTCTAAACGGATAATATGTATCATTTCCATTTTTGCCACCTCTGGTGTACTACAAAGATCTATCTTAAGCCCTTTATTATTATTGATATTTATCAATGACCTACTGTCTTTGATAAATAGTGAATGCCTCGCATATGCTGATGATATAAAAATCTATCGCCAAGTCACTAAAAGATCAGATTGTAATATTCTTTAGCATGATCTCGGCTCTAGCCAAATTTGGTGTGATGAAAATTTGATAGAGCTTAATAAAAATAAAGCTTCAATATTGTTCTCGGCTCGGCGGCTTCTTCGACTTTTAGGCACATCTCGATTATATTACAAGTAAAGTAAACAGATCACTTGGTTTTATCACCCAAACTGCCCAGCTTTTCAAAAATTCTATATCGTGGATAATTTGTATATCACCATGGTAAGAAGCATACACCTCTTCCGCATGAGAAGTGGAAACCAATCTACGACATTCATATTAACAGAATCGAGGCTTTACAACATAAATTTCTATAAATATTAAGCAGGCGGCAAGGTCTCAGGCGTGAGTTACTGACTTATACTACCAAGCTTCATAAACACAAACTAAAAAGCCTGGAAGATCGCTGTGTTATATCCTAGATTTGTGTATCCTCCATAAAATTGCCAATGGCGATTTTAACAGCAAATTGTTAGAAAAACTGGAATTTAAAATTCATACCCACTCGATTCGTCAGCCACAATTTTTAAGATACCTTCGGCAACTAACAATGTTTCCCAAAATAACCCTTTAAACAGAATGTATACAATAGTTTAAATAATGAATATGACATTTTTAATAATAGTTTTTTTATCATTCAAGAAAAAATTAAAAAAAATATAGTTCTTAAATTATTATCATATTATTATTATTTTTTTTATCTTTACATTTTCGATGATAAGGATATGATTTCTCAGTTTGTTCTCCTTTTTCTTTTTTTTTTCTTTGTTTGTCTTTTTTTTTTAAATGAAGTGTATGCATTATTTTCTTTTCGTTTTTTAATGTTTTTTCTAACTTTAAATGCACTTTAAATGTTAAGTTTTCTATATAATTATATGTTTTTATTTGAATGTTGTGGACAGATATAATTGGACAACAAATTTAAAATGATATTTTTAGTTTTTAATACGTAGTTGTAATTTTTTTTTAATTTTCAGTTTCTGTACCTAAATAACTAAAATAAAAATGATATACAAACACTAATTAATATTTAAAGACTACTAGTAACAAGAAAAAATATAAATTACGATTGATTGGGATATTTTGATTTTTGAGGTTACAGTTTTGATTAATTATTTATTTTTAAACTAGCGGCTCACCCTCGCTTCGCTCGGGTTCGCCTCTAGACAAACAATAACAAATCTATCCCACGGGAACCGTACATTTTTCCGGGATAAAAAGTAGTCTATTTGTTATTCTGATATACGAACTATATTATTGTAAAGTTTTACTAAAATCCAATCCGTAGTTTTTGTGTAGTAAGATGTATAAGTTAGTTTTTTAACTATCCCACGGGAACTCTTTGATTTTCCGGGATGAAAAGTATCCTATATGTTGACCAGGGATATAAGGTACCACCATTCAAAATTTCATTCAAATCAGTCCAGCAGCTTCGGAGATTAGCCCGTACAAACAGACAAACAGACAGAGAAACAAAAAATTTGAAAAAAATCTGGATCGGTTCTATTGCTCTTCTTACATCCCCCTGACTCGGTTTTAAGCATTTTTTTTCTATGTATAGACATTCGACCTCTACAATTTTATTATAGTATAGATAAACAATTTAAGACGACAATTAAACAATTTACAAACGACGAACAAACGATGTGTGAAAATAAAAATTAAAAATTTAAAAAAGTAATATCCTGGGGATCAAATGAAAATTGTTAATAAAACAAAAAATAAGCACTTTGACAATAGAACAAACGTATTTTATAAAAGAACAAACACTAAGGAATATTTAACGACACCTAGTAACAATAAAAATTATATATTTCGATTGAGGGGGCTATATTGAGAGTACATTTTTGTTTATTTAATTATAAATAAACAAATGACGAACAAACAATTATTTATGGCGAATAATCAAGAACAAACGACGAACAAACGATATGTGAAAAAAAAATTTAAAAATTAGAAAAAAAAATAATCTGGGGGGCCAAGTTTGGTGAGCCCACATTACCTATATGAAAAATAAAATCCTCTGATCATCAAAAGTATTATTGCTGTTCGACATACATAAAGGTTTTTGAAAAATATCGATCGAATACTTGCGTCGTATCTTAAGATATAATCTGAACGATAACTTTACGACTTTTGTTGATATAGAAGTTCTTTAAAGCATAAGAAAGGAAATATTATGATGTATCGTTTTTTCTAGATCCAGGTCATATAATAATTAATCGCTCATAATATTTAAAATGTAATCAAATCAGTGTAAATATTTCATTTTGTAATCAGTTTATACCTAACCTCCACAGTCTATTGTGCCTTCTCTCTCATCGACATTGGCGTGTTAAACTGGCAGGGACCTAAAGGAAATGTAGTGTCATAGTCTAAAGACTGTAAAACTGACATAGCTGTTATCTGTCCCTTTGACATTTGTATGTTAAATTTGCCATTTCATTTTATACCTTAAGCAATTACTCTCCTGGACCTAATTTACTGAATTGCTTAGTGTACTAACAGAGATGTCATATTATCCTGTCGACATAGGATAGGAATTAGGATAGTGAAGTTACAAAAAATATTCCGCAAGGTGTACAAATTAGACTGATAAGGATTAAGGATTTTATGATAAGTAAAAATAGGGAATTTGATTGAAAATGAATATGATTTTAAAAACAACTGCTAGACCATTTTGTCGGCTGTTATCAACATCATCAGTGAAACAATGTGCACAACCGCCCAAGTTAAAACCGAAGAAGTCATTGGGCCCAATCACATGGAAATCGATGACTGTAACTGCAATAGCAGGAGGAGGATTAACAGCCTTTATGTTATATGTTAGGAAAGAAAAACAAGACGCACTGGATCGCGAAAGAAAGAGGCAATTGGGTAAAGCAAAAATTGGAGGGACATTTGAACTGGTTGATTCGCAGGTATGAGCTAACAGAATTTCATTCATCGATGGAGTAAGAAAGTTTAATTATAATTTTAATAAAACAACCTTTAAAATTTATACATATTACATAATAGTAATGTTATTTATTACAGGGTAAAACAGTCAAGAGCAGTGATTTTCTTGGTAAATGGTTGCTAATATATTTCGGCTTTACCCATTGCCCTGATATTTGCCCTGACGAGCTGGAGAAATTAGCAGAAGTAGTAGATAAACATGGTAATTTCCATTTTATTACTCATATTTCATGTTTAGTTGCCCAAAAGGGAAAGTAAATAATAAACTGGTACAATATGAAATATACACTACATTTTAAAAGTTCTAAAAGATTAATTACTTTGTACAAAAGTATAATGATGCTAATTAGAAAAGATTTAAAATGTTAATCTACTATATATTATTTCTTTCAGATAATACTCCCTCTTCACCACCATTACAGCCTTTATTCATTTCAGTAGATCCACAAAGGGATACACCAGAAATCGTTGGAAAGTAAGTCTGTTTAAAATGATATTTATTACTTTAAATATTATTAGATATTGAGTGTATCTAAGTACACATTTTTTAGTAATTTATATTAGTTTTGACATTATTTCAATATTACTTATAAGGTACTGCAAGGAGTTCACCCCACGGCTGCTTGGACTAACTGGAACTAAAGAACAAATTCAACAAGCCTGCAAATCATATAGGGTATACTTTAGTTCAGGCCCGCAAGATGCTGATGATGATTATATTGTAAGTATTAAATCTATTAATTCTATATATATCAAAATATATTTGTCCAGCCAAATAGAGTAATAAAAAGAAGCAAATCTCTAAATGAAAGATCATAACCTTATATAAATAGGGTATTAGATAACCCCTCCCGGACAAATTCTAAGAAATCTGTGCAAATTTCCGAGAATTCAATTGTTATCGTACACGCCGGCGTGTACGCGGACCTCAAGGGGTTATTGATTATAATATATTAAAAAAAAAACTACTTTACTGGCACCTTCACTTTAATTGGCATTGGCATATTGATAAAAAATAACTTATACCCATATAAATTAGGATATAAGCTGATACAATGTGAAGATGTAACCAACTTTTTTCACTCACAAAGTTTTCATTTACAATATGAGTGTGATGTTTAATCTAATGGGTTTAATTTAACCCATTATTTATAACTCATAAGTTTGTATTTGTGTATTACAGGTGGATCACACAATTATAATATACTTGGTAGATCCAGATGGAGAGTTTGTAGATTATTATGGACAGAATAGAAATGCAAAGGAAATCCACGAATCGATGCTTGTAAATATTAAAAAATATGAACTTTCAAAAAAAACTTCATGGTTTTGAATTGAATGGCAGACATACAGCATTTACTTAGCATTTTAGTTATATTCCAAATAAATTTAAAATTTATTTATTATATTAAACCTCGTTTTATTATAAACTAGCGACTAGTTTTTTGAAAAAAAATACAACATTTTTTTTGCCATTTTGTACAAAATATTTACAAATTCTATACACAATCCTTTGTCTATCTACGGGCAATCTCAATAACCATTAAGTAGTTTAAGTTTTTTAATTTTTTTATCATATGTACCTATAGATATAATATGATATAAGTGACTTGTGCTACAAATAAATTTAGGATTTTCCCATAAACATGAGATTTTACTGCACTAAATATGTTAATGTTTACTCTGGTAAAGTAACAGTTTTTGTGTAATGAATCATTGAAATAAAAGGATATTTCGACCAAACCAGTTAATATGTTTTCCTGTGGGAATGAGAAATTTTCCTGCAGTAAAAGGTATATATTAAATGTTGACCTGAGTAATGTTATCACTACACACAATTAACTTGTTATTTTTTAGTTAATTTATTATTTAGTTCAAATCCGTTCAGTACTTGCGTGAAAAGCAAACAGGTAAATACAGACAAACAGTCAAAATTATAACAATTTTATTGGGGTCTATATTCTGTACACAATAAGTAACAATTATAGTTTTTTTTTAAATATTTCATGTAAAGATTTGTCTTTGTTACTATTATATTATACTAGCGACTCACCCTCGCTTCGCTTCGGGTTCGTCCCTAGACACAAACAAATCTATCCCACGGGACCCATACACTTTTCCGGGATGATATATAGCCTATAGCTTTCCTCAGTTAACAGGCTATAAAATGCAAATAGAATTTTTAAATCGGATCAGTACTTCCTGAGATTAGCGCGTTCAACCAACCAAACAAACTCTCCAGCTTTATAATATTAGTATAGATGTGTATTATATATATTATATGTATATATATCTTCATTTAAATGGAATCTGTCCATTTAAATGACGGTAAAAAAGTTCAGTTGCAACAATTATGAAAGAATCTTAATTAATCAAAATATTTATTCTGTCTCTATTTAAGATGATATTTTCCTAATTTGAGGCGTTCTCAAGGCTCACCTATACATTTCGCAACTTTGCACCTTTTGTTATTTGTTTTTGGTGTTTGCTCTAAATATGTCCCTTCGAAAGCTTTCGCACAAGAACTCTACTATGTTTACTCTCATTTATCCGAATATGGAGTATAGACGAACATAATTAAATTATTTGTATAAGTACTTATCTTTTTTAGTTCAAAAGAAGGTACATCCATGCAAATTGAACTGAAAATAACCTTCGGTTTTCATGGTATCTATACGAAATTCTATGAAACACAAGTATCCTTTGCTGGCATTTTATAATAGCAGCAGCTGGTATTTTATAATAAATACAAACATGGTATGAAATGAAGTACGATCAAAGAGCTTTCTTATGACATGGGCCTATTAACAAATGCGCAAGATCTTTTCAAGAAAATGCACATTGTCCTTTTACTTACAATTTAAAGATTGCCGCTTTAACTTATTATGTTAAAGGCTTTTCGACATTTTTTAAAATAAAAGCAATGAATATTGATTATGTATAATTTATTATTTTTAGAATTTATTATATTTTAATATTTACATAAATAAATAACATTCTGGGTAATTGTAGATAAGTTACAATTAAAAATTTGCAGTCATTTTACTAGTTATTTTTCTAATTGTGACTTGTCCCTCAGATGTATGAATTTGAACCAAGCTTTGATCCAACTGGTAAAGTTTTACCGTCGTACCGTCTAGTGCTGATGACGAGGATATATTTACACCTTGCTCATTAACAGTTACTAAGTTTACATCATTTATTTCACTATTACTATAGTTTTCATGCTCATTTCCATGAAAATTTAAATTGTTTTGTCCATTATCAACAACTACGAGTTCAGTGTTCACATTGCTATCATCTTGTAATATTAGCTCTCCTGATACTTCTAAAGGAATTTCTTCTGTCACTAAAATATCTTTATTCATATTTTCACGGCTGAGATTGAATTCCGTCCTATTGCTTATATCATTTGAATCATTTTCTGTAAAAATAATATTGTCGTCGATCACCAACGGTAGTTGAGGGACCATCACAAGACTTTTATTTTTCATTTTGATATCTCTTTCGTGTAGTCTCAGATGCTTAGCCAAGTAACTTTTTCTTTTAAATTTTTCTGAACAGATGGCACATTCATACGCCTTTTCACCTGTATAACAGAAAATTTTAATAACGCGATACAATTTATAAACTAAGAGAAATAAAGTCAACTTAATTAATAACTATAAAGTTGTATTGCAAATTATAAATGTTATGTTACTTGTATATAACATCAATGATTAATCAACTTATTGAATATATAATTACTGGATTATGGTAGGTTACACAGAATTAGGACGCTGATGTGAAGTGGATGGGTCTTGTCACGTGTTAGTGGAGACCGAGTTTAGGCAAGCGTAGCGTGGGGCGCCCTGCAGCACGATGGACACATGACCTAGGAGCGGATTGAAGCGGGCTGTCCAGGACCGAGATGGTTGAAGCTTATTGAAGAAGGCCTTCGCTCAGTTCCGGTCTAGCGAGGAAAGACGGCTAAGACGAGCGAGGTTCCGTTGGGTTTTAGTGAGTAGTACCGACTTCTACATAACCACCATGTAGGTATACAGGTGAAATGCTGGATGCGTAAATGCATTTCCCTACGCTAATAAGAAAAAAACTCCTTCTTCCACTAGTAGACGCCGACTGATCGCCGATGTACGCAACGTACCGGTGTGCATGAGGCAGTGGTCGCGCAGCCGCGCCGCGTTCACAAAGGCCTTGGGGCAGGCGCAGCACGCGAACGGCCTCTCGCCGCTGTGCTGCCGCAGGTGCGTGCGGATGTCGGTGCGCGCGAACCTGGCCAGTTTATTACATTCACATATTATACTTCTTAATTAACTTGCCTCGATGGTGTAGTGAGCAATGGTTAGCAGGTCCGCCCAAGTTTTAGTTATCGAGTCTTTCTGTTTAAGATAATTCTAGTAAATAGCCCAGAGAAAATTGGCGATGTGTCAACTTCGTAAACCCTTCTTTCGGCAGTTCATTTTAGGATTGAAGCATTTTCACCCGAACTACCTACTTTTTGAAAAACAATATTGAACAAATTAATTTGAATTTGGAACCGTTTTCACGGAATTTCGTAAGTGTGTAAAAAAGTGTTATATCATAAAATAAGTATAAAAATCCATAGTAGAATCGCCTATTGTAATGAAACTACTACCAAATGCTAGTTGTATAGAAATTTTTATAGTGAACGGTTGCCAAGTTATAGCGCAGTAGTGCCATCTGGTGGCGTGTTACAGTTATACCCGCCATCCCTAGCTGTTTCCCGATTGTCATATAAGAGTCGGGTGCGTCTCATCCGCGCTTTCCTGGTCAAGAAGCCTTCGTTAAGAGGCCTGTATGGATTAGTAGAGTGTGGTACCATCCACCTACCTCTTGCCACAAATAGGGCAACTATAGGGCTTTTCGCCGGTGTGCGTGCGGCGGTGGCTGGTCAGCGACGAGCCCGAAGTGAACTTGCGTCCGCATATATCACACGAATATGGCTTCTCACCTATAACATTTTATTATGTTCAAAACTATGGGAAAATAGAGTAATATCGTACTGTAAATCTCAGCTATGTCTACAGGTAGCCACTGAGGCAGTTAAAGCAGTGTACCGAGTGCGAGTTTTCACAAAAAATTTCGATTCAATGCGCTGCGTTTACATTTTGTAATTTCATCACACTTTGTTAGATTTTATTGATTCATCAATCAGAATCATTAGATTATAAACGTTGTATCGGGCTGCAAGGTTAGTAAGTGTTCCTCAATTTGCCATCGATAATCGAGTAGTTAATTTTTTTAATAATTTGTAACATTAATAACAAATAAAACTATGCTTACATCACTTCGTAGCCACTAGCTTGTTTATAATGTGGTCCTTTTAGAATATAGGTGAATATTTTAAAAAGACTTTCGTCTTTAGTTAGGTTTTCATTTTGTTATAATTATGTATATATAATATTTCAATTTATTGGTTTTTGTAAACACTGATTGGTTAACTACTCATTTATAAGGACTTGAAATTGGCCCTTGAAAAAAAATGGAAAGTGATGTCTGTTTTTATTACTAGATGGCGTGGTTTTAATTTCTTACATATCCACTCTAAAGTTAACGCGATCGAGTAGGTTGAAAACGTCGCACTACACACTGGGCACACGGTTCCAGCAGCACAGCACGTACCTGTATGAGTACGCATATGCAGCTTGAGATTCGAGTTCTGTATGAAGGTCTTGCCACATACGGAGCACACGTAGGGCTTCTCCCCGGTGTGCGTACGGTGGTGCGTGTTGCGAGTTGACTCGTGGCGGAACCTTTTAGTTATATTATTAGTATTATTGTATATAGAATATCATCGTACATTTCATATAAGGTTTTGAATTTTTATATTTATAATTTCGAGAGGTTAATTGCAACATTCCAAAATTACACAAATAAGTCAATAAACGTACCTAAATCATAAATTATAAGCTATTTTCAACAGTTTCAAACAGCTTAACATATGTAGGAAAATGAGGATTAGGATTAATCAGTTGTACAAATAGTATATGTACATGCGAAGGGTATTTGGTACAATCAACACTTTTTTTTAAACCTTTTAAAATAGAACCTATTCTCTGACAAACAATTTTGTAACATACGGACAACCACAAAATTATAAATATTCATAAATAATAATTATAGTCAGTAAAAGGGTTCATTCTTGGATATAGAATTATATTTATAAACAAACTAAAACGTGTGAGGTGTGTGATGAATATGTGTATGACGGACCGCTTGTCGCAGTAGGCGCAGGCGTACTGCTTGAGGTCGGAGTGCACGCGGCGGTGCGAGGCCAGCAGGCGGCGCGAGGGGAAGGCCTTGCCGCAGGCGTCGCAGGCGCAGGGCCGCGCGCCCGTGTGCCGCGCCATGTGCACGCCCAGCTGGCTGCCGTCGCTGAACCTGGCCGTACACGTTATATCACCATATGCCGATACCTTAACTAGCACACACCACGGTATGAAATTATCAAGATAAATATGACTTTTGATAATAAGAAAATAATTATTAGATATTTATTCGATAATTATCAAACAGACTTAGCAATCCTTGTGTAGGTATTGGTATTTGAAAAGGTAAACTTTTATTATATATTTTTTTTTCATAATTTTGACATATACATACTTAGAACTAAAAACAGAATAAATTTAGCCAACTACATAGGCATTATTTAAATAAATTAATGAGTGGAATATCATTCTCATCTTACTCAACTGCATTAACTCAGTTTCCTGATTGAGTTTTTTGAGCTGATTGAGAGAGTTCAGTTTGCTGCTAGACAATTTGAAGAGTCGCAAAAAAAAAAAAAATTCAATTATATTTATCAAAAATAGTTATCAACCCATACCCATATTTATCATGATAATTATCAAACATAATTATAGTTTCGAGCCCTGACACATACGAATAAATAACACATACTTGTGTTAAGTGCTACTTTTTCCTACTAGTACTTGTGGTTTACCACGGTCGTGGTCGACTGTAAAAGCAATCCTGCGACGTCCCATTAAAACAGGAGTGGTTCCATTGGGTTTTAGTGGGTAAGTACTGGCTTTTCTAGTCGGCGAGTCCCACATAACCACCTGTGAGTATGCCACCTGCATACTCACAGGTGGTTATGTGGGACTAAATGTAAGAGTAAATGCATTTTCCAACGTAAAAAATAGGTATTAAACCCAGGACCTCTGGATCTGCAGCCGTAAATGCTAGCCCTTAGGCCACGTTATTTTATAATGTACTAGCGGCTAACCCTCGCTTCGCTCGGGTTCCCCTCTAGGAAAACAAAAACAAACCTATTCCACGGGAACCGTACATTTTTCCGGGATAAAAAGTAGCCTATGTAATATTCCAGACTATAATCTATCTCTGTGTTTTTTTTTTTTAGATTTACGCGAATATTTGACATTTTAAATAAAACTATCTTTTCGGATTATTTCGCGGATTTATTTTAATTTTTGATTCCCGACGTTTCGAATGCTTTACAGCAATCATGGTCACGGGAGAGACTAAGGTTTTAGTCTATATCTGTGCCAAATTTCATCCAGATCCAGCCGGTCTGGCGCGGGCGTAAAAGAGTAACAAACATCTATACTCAAAAACCTTCACATTATATTAGTACGGATGTATGTACCTATCAAATGAACATCTACAAGTACCTACCTTTTGTCACATATTTCGCAGCTAAACCTCTTCTCGGGCTCCTCGCCGGTGTGCACGCGCGCGTGTCGCTTCAGCCCGCACAGCTCTACGAACGTCTTGTCGCAGCGCTCGCACGCGTAGCGCTTCGACTCCATGTGTCTTTGTATGTGCCGGCGGAACCTGTTGCGCTCTGTAATATAATTGTTTCATTGGAATATGAAGTACCTCTTACAGTATCAGCAGTCTACTTAGCTATACTGTCGCGGGTTTGCCGCTGACCAGCCAGTTTAGAAACGGCATAATAAACCCTCTTTTTCATATTTTTTTTCAAAGATTGATAAAAAAACTAAGCTTCGATTAAAGTTTTATTAAACACTTTCCGACCTTGTCGAGTTTACGATACATTAGAACAACTGCACCAGTCCAGGTGTAGCGACGTACCGGGCTCAACATCTTAGCACCCCTAGCACATTCCCGGAGGTCTTCAGCAAGACAAAGAGATTGCTGAGATTTCTGGAGGAGCTGGGTTGGCAAGAGTAACAAGAGTAAATTTACTTCCCACACACGCAAAATAGGCGCAAAGTCGCCGAGTTGCGGAAACAAGCCCGATTTACCATACCATACCATACCAACAACTGCACCAGCGCTCTCACTTAACGCCTTATTTTAGTGTCATAATCGTTGTGATATTGAGCATTAAGCGTTGTGTGGTCCTACTATTAGGGAATAACCGTTTATATGTTTTGTGGTCATAGCATAAGTTTAATATATTTACCTGTAAATTGCTTTGAGCATCTATTGCACGTCCAGTTACTTCCCTCCACATGCAAAGCGGAATGTATTTGAAGATCACTCTCGCATATGAACGACTCTTTGCACTGTGGACAGCCATATGGCTTCTTAACCTTACTGTTATTACTTCGACACTTCTTTAGATGAGCTTTTAAAGATTTTGTTTTTATAAATTTCTGAAAATCAATTATTTTGTTTTGTTACATACCTAATATCGTATTATATTTGAGGATTACATTATGCTAATATTATATAGAGGAAAAAATTGTTTCACATAATACTTTCTTAGATTTATTTTGAAAAAATTGATTGTTTGTAATCGATAAACTCAGACACTACAAAACCGATTGCAGTATTTTTTTTTGCTAATAGATGAGCTGCATTATCCCAGAGTGCTATAGGTTATAAATTTTATATATTTACTAGACAAATCTATCCCACGGGAACTATACATTTTTCCGGGATAAAAAGTACCTTATTTGTTATTTTGATGTATGAACTATATTATTGTAAAGTTTCATTAGAATCCAATTACTTTTTGTGTACTAAGCTGTATAAGTTACTATAGTTTTTTAACTATCCCACGGGAACTCTTTAATTTTCCGGGATGAAAAGTATCTAAAATGTTGACTGGTGAAATGTTGATATAAGGTACCACCATCAAAATTTCATTTAAATAAGTCCAACAGTTTCGGAGATTAGCCCGTACAAACAGACAGAGAAACAAAAAAAATGAAAAAAATCTGGATTTGTTTTATTTCTCTTCTTACATCCCCCTGGCTCGGTTTTTAGCATTTTTTTTTTCTATGTACAGACATTCGACCTCTACAGCTTTATTATATGTATAGATTTAAGCCGGAAAAATACAACGTTCTTTGCGCTCCCTGTTTAACGGTATGAAAAAATTATAATTACGATAAAAATAAACACAATGTAGGTATGTCGAATATGTAATTCGCTCGTTAGTTTAAAAGTAAAAATTGTTACAGTTTTGGTCGATTATTAAAATAGAAACATTTATTCCGATACAAAACACAGCCATCCCATCGTCTATGTAGACAAAAATAAATGTCTGAAGAGTAGCCTGAATTAGGGCCATAGTATTTTTTTTGTATGTGATGGAATTGCCTTGTCATTGGTGACTTGGTACGCGTTAGGTAGGTACATAAGTTATGTAACATAACGCATAACGTACGTCAGCCAAGACGAAATTAGGATTCCGCAAGGATCCATTTTACGACAATTACTGTGCAACATTGCGTACAACGCGGATTAAAGAGTTAAAACGAAACGACTGTCTAATTTTGTAACATGACGCAATCGTCTTCATGAGAAATGGTTTGCACAAAAACTAGTCGTACATGTCCGTCGGTTTTCGAAGATCTGAGGAGAAAGCGACGACGAACCAACGCCTATCGACTTACGGAGATAATCACCGTAATTCGATGATTATTTAAGTTAAATAGGTCATGCGATGACAACAATATGTCATCACTGAGCAGAAGCACTGGGAAGTCGAGCGACAGAAAACCATATGAAATATAGTCCTTGCTGAGATTAGCTCGAACAAAGACAAATGTTACTTTATACTGAGTTCAAGAATCTCACCTTTGAGCACATGTCACAATTAAGCTGTCTTCTTTTTACTTTACTATCCTTTAGTGATGCCTTCTTCTGAAGTAAAGACTTTAAATCTGAAAAGTATATATATGAGCAGATTAAATACACTATTACTTAACTTCTCTTTTTGTTTATCTGTCATTAAGCTGAAACAAATATGTAACTTATGTACAATTGTGTGTATATGTGGACTTTTTTCTATTATTGTTTACATTATTTTTTCAATAAATTCTTTTGTTTTTACAGACATGATACATTATGATGTAAGTCTGAGAAAACAAACTTGGGTCACTAATTTGACCTTTTCACCTCTAAATAAAACTTCACACCTTTCATTTCTTTTGACATCCATTTTCTGAAAAAAAAGAACAATAATATAGTAGAATATTTTACAAAGACAAAAAAAACCATACAGTGAAAAGTTTATAGAAATTAAATAAGACTACCTTTTGGCATATTCTTCTTTAATATTTTCACCAGAATCACTAAGAAATAGCTCTTCCTCTAAGTATTCTATATCTGTGAATATTATTATTTTAGTGTATAATATAATTTACATTTATATTATTTATTTTCTACTTCTAATTTATTGGAGATAATTTCTTAATATATTCTATTCTTAATAGAATAGGTATTTTGTTATTATAAATGAGATATAATGAATTTTTAAACAGATACAGACAGAGAAATAGTAAATATAAGGTGAAATGTGTTATAACCTTCGTGATCTTCATTTCCATCTATTGCTTGTGTGGGTTTGGAGTCTATGCAATAATCAGTATTGACTAATTCGTTTTTAATGTTGCATACAGGAAAATGCTCACCATTATTTTCTATTTTTATATCATCGAGTATTGTCTGTGTCTCTCTATCAGCTTTTTTGTGGAACCTAGATAGTAAATAGTTATGTTTAGAAAGCTTTTAAGACTTATTATAAAAATCAGAGCAAAACGAATTACATTTATAACTTTTCACCAACAAACAAACAAAATAAATAATAAATACTTAGTAAAGGTACTAAAATATAATATATCCTCTTCATCATTTGAATCAACACTCTCTTAATAAAATAGTAATTGAAATACATATAATGTTATACTAAAAAAAAAAAAAACAATATGGATATACAATAAACTTACTTAAGATAGTTCTGATCAACAGAACTTTCTGTCTTCAGTAATGATGTAAGGTAATTATTAGTATTACAACATTTGACCTTAAATTCATAACAATGAACAATTTCCTCGTGACATGTAATACATATTTGTGAGGGGAGATTTCCTTGTGGAGTAATCTAAAAAAAAATATATACATATTTTTATGTATCACATAGATTTGAGTCAGCTGTTTCCCCACAATGTTTGTACTCAGTCAATGAAAACGAGTTCGAAATAAGATAAAAATATTAAAACTGATCATAAAAACTAAACTGGACTCATAATAACAGTTATACAAAAAAATTACTAATTTGTGGCCTCCATTTAAAAATACTTGGGAGGCTGCATGAAATGATTTGTTTGGTTATACATATACTTAGCATTATGTACTACTTTCCTGGCTAAATGAAAAGTTTTAATAGAGTTTTTACTAAGTCTTAAATACAAGAACATTATCATTAAATTAAACATGTTCTAGTTTGATTCTTAAGTAAAGTTTGTATTCATTTCATCTCAGTGACTCGGTAAATACCTTTCAGTGAAATAAATTTATTTCATACTTTATAGCATCTGTGAGAATATTTCCAAATTCAGACTAACTACCTACTCACTTTAATTGACGTTATAGATGAAAACATATCTGCTATTGTATCATGCCCAATTTTAGACATTAATGAAACCATATTATTATCGCTGGTTAAGCATATTCGACAAACAGATTTTATATCAATATTTTGTTCAATTTTACTTTTAGCTTCTTCATTATATATCTCATCAGAGTTTGATTTGATAGAAAAAAATGTATTATCTATTAATATTTTTGTTTGATTTATATCGACAATTGCAGTGAAAGGTATTTCACTTTCCAAATCTAAAGACGACACTGTCTTTGCGTTTTCTTCCATAATATATAAATTTTCTTCTCAACACATAATATTTCAATTCATCAAACTTGTTCCATATATTTTACATAATTTATTTAAAAATATTTACAGAATTTTACAGAAGTAAATTTACAGAATTTTAACATCATGGATGAGAATTGAGAAATATTATTCATATATGAATACCATAGATAATAAATTAAATATCAATCGGTTCCTAGTTCCTACCAGTTCCTACATCTTAGGCTTGGACAAAAAATATCGATATATTAAAATATCGATATTTTTCCATAAAATTATCGATATATATATCGCCGATATTTTTAATCGCGATATATCGATATTCGATACTTATTTTAGAGTATCGAGTTCATATCAAATTCGACATATTTTTTAACGCAACTCTGGTTTCGTATTTATTGTTAATCGATCCTCTTTGCATGCTAATCGCTAATTGATAACTTTAAAAAATCCCACTACAATCTTTATGAAATGCAATATAACAGTAACACTATTGGCTGCGTGTACGAAAACACTAATACTATTAAACTAATACATCAGTGTGAGACGTATATAATCCTGAAGTTAACAGACAATTAATAATTATCGGTTTTTTTTTTTCAATAAATCAATTACAAAATAAAACTAAAAATATGCACATGTAGAAAATAAAAAAACGCAAGTACAAGCGCTTCCACCATATTTTAATGGCAGAAATTTAAAAGTTTTTCACAATAAAAGCCGCTTGATAGGTGAGCATATCAAACAGACGGTGCATCTAATATATGTATATATCTATGACTACTGGTTTGATTAAATTGTATATAATTGTTTAGGCTCGAGCATTAATAAAAAATACTATTTTCTTTATGTCTATTCTTTTTTTTTACGAATTTTAAATGCTTTGGGAAGATGTAAAAAATCATGCGAAAACTGACTATATATCGATATTTTTCACTATAATTATCGATACTGTTTAAAAATATCGATACGATAAATATCGATAATTTTTTTTCACTTGCGCTACCCTATTAGTTCCACAGACTAGTAAGAGTAAGAGATAGGTTCGGAAGTCGGAACTAATTCATCTTTTTTTATTTGTCATAGGGATTTCATGCAACAGTTTACAGTTGAGTAAATTACTGTTTGATATCAATGAACGTATTTAGTTTTTTAATAATTACAGCGTTAACTACGTGAAAATATGTCAACATAAGACGTTCAAAAATAGAACGTCTTGTTTTCTTTACCTATATTATCAAGTACAAACGATAAATTGCGAACTGCAAAATACACTCAATCTATGCAGTTTACAAGGCTGTTCTTACATACCTTCATTATTATTCGCCTTGTAGCTATTTGCATTCTCTTTTTGTCCAATTATTTTGTTTTTAATTTTCTCGTTGTCACTGATTTTCAAAAGATCCGCCTTAAATGTAAAATTGACACATGTGCAACCTATGTACATTTATCTGAATATTAATTGAGCTGAATGAAAATGTTAATTAAAAAGGAAATAGGCTCTTTGATGATAGAACAAACGTATTTTATAAACGAACAAACATTTAATGAATATTTAAGGATTACTACTAACAAGAATAAAATATAATTATTAAACACATAAATTTCGATTGACGGGGCTATTTGAGGGTACATTTTTGTTTAATTATATATAGTTAAACAATTTACGGATAAAAAATTATTTGTGACCAACAATTAAGAACAAACGACGAAAAACATTATGTAAAAATGAAAATTCAAAAATAAGTAAAAAATCTGTGGAGTCTAATGAAAATTGTTATTTAAAAAAATATAGGCTCTTTGATAATAGAACAAACCTATTATATCTATGTGGAGATAAAAAAAAATTCACCCCCTCCGCTTTTACGTAGTTCCATGGAACTTTTGTTTTTATTAGACGGAATTGTCTAGCCATTTACATAGATACGTACGGTCTACCTAATTTCAGCACATCTATATATATCTATACATATAATAAAACTGTTGAGGTCGAATGTCATACATAGAAAAAAAATGCTAAAAACCAAGGTAGGAGATGTAAGAAGAGAAATAGGAAAAACCTGTTTTCTTTTTTAATTTTTTGTTTCTCTGTTTGTTTGTCTGTTTGTCCAGGCTAATCTCCGAAACTGTTGGACCGATTTAAATGAAATTTTGCATGGTATCTTATCCCCGGTCAACATTTTAGACACTTTTTATTCCGGAAAATTAAAGAGTTACCGTGGAGTTACCGTTAAAAATATAGTAACTTACACAGCTTAGTACACCAAAATTATTCATTGGATTTAAATAAAACTTTACAATAATATAGTTTATACATCAGAATAATAAATAGCTGCTACTTTTTATCCCGGAAAGACGTACGCTCCCCGTGGGATAGATTTGTTTTTGTTTGTCGAATATATTTTTAAATTTTTTACATCTATACCATAACAGCTGCAATTGGTCAAATGATTTAGAAATTCGTAGCTACGTTACGAACCCTTAAAGAAATTCATGTTTATAAATAGTATAATATCTACATAAAAATGGTTTGTGAATGGAATATTTCAGAAATCCACCAAGTAAACAAATATGTTACCATGAACCGACATTGATACGTAAGTTATACACATTACATTAAATTATTTATTATCAATGTACATTCATATATTTATTGTAACTTTATGGCAGATGTTTCAGAAGAGCAGGTATATAATACGTGTATTATCTAGTGGGTAGACTGCAATCATAAAAATTTTAACTTTAAAATAATGAAAATGAAACTTTAATATTATGAAATTAGAAAAAAATAAAACAAATCAATCCCACGAGAACCGTACATTTTTCCGGGATAAAAATAGTATCCTATGTGCTATTCCAGACTATAATCTATCTCTGTGCCAAATTTCATCCAGATCCGTTTAGCCGTTCTGGCGTGATTGAGTAACAAACATCCATCCAAACATCTAAACTTTCACATTTATAATATTAGTAAGATATTTTGTCATTACTAGATTTAATTTATAGTTCTTTATATATGAAATGAAGTGACTACGTAAAGTCAAAGTAATAAAAAAATCTTTCAATTTACATGGAGCCGTATTTAAAAGCGTTTATGTACAGTTTGTGAATAGCAGTTATTTCAAGTAGTATTGTGCCCCTTGAGATAAACCTGACCTATAGTGATAAGGGGTGGGAAGGGTCTCGAGCGGGCGGGCCCGGACGATTGCGAGACGGACGGTGACCGGCCGGTGGACAACTTCGCATAATCCGTTTTTGCACCCAGTTGGCTGCATCTTCGCTGGGTCAGTCGCAAAACACTCTGTCACCAATATGTTTATTGGTATAACATCCAGTGGTGGCAACGTAAATTCCCACTACGATTACTTGATTTGAACTACTAGAAGAAGGTGAGAAATAATATGAGCTTATCTAGAGTCATTACAGCCATCGTCTTACCAAAATTTATAAAAAGTTTGTAAGTGATAACGTCTGATTTTGTTCACTAATTAGGGAGATTTAGCTAAGACGATGGTTGGGTATGACGTAGTTTAGTTTGTATACATATAATATATTTGTTAAATTATGTGACCTAAATAAATATGTGATTGATATTATTCTAAAATTTAAAACGGACTATCGATGAAGAGATTCTTTGAACTTGCTAGGTATAATTAATTTTCAAAAAATACTACTTTAGAAACATTTAAAACATATACTTTTATTATTTGGTTACAGATAGCGGTTTTATTAATAAGTACTCTATAATTAGGTATAATTACGATAATGGCACTAGACTTCATAGCAGGATGTATTGGTGGTAAGTTGAAATACGATATGAGATGTTATTAGAGCATTTTCATCTTAGAGCTCTAGGATTATTAAAACAAAATATTTTATAACTACAGGTTGTGCTGGAATTGTTGCTGGTCATCCCCTAGACACTTTAAAAGTACACGTTCAGTCAGGTAGGGGTGGCGTTCTGGAATGTGCTAAATCTTTATTAAAAGGAGGAACATTATCGACTGCATATCGTGGAGTAGGTGCGCCTTTGGGTGGAGTAGCAGGAATAAATGCTATAGTATTTGGAGCTTATGGAAACACAAGACGAGCACTGCCTAATCCAGACTCTTTGGTGACACATGCAGTTGCCGGTGGAGCCGCGGGAATGCTACAAAGTTTTGCCTGTGCACCGGTTGAACTAGTGAAAACGCGACAACAGTTAGTTAAGCCAAACGAGGTTGTACCATCTAGCGCTTGGGGAGAAGCCCGATACATTTTGAGAACTGGTGGATACAAAGGGCTCTTTCGGGGTTTAGGAATAACAATACTTCGCGATAGTCCAGCATTTGCAATCTATTTTACATCGTATGAAGTGATGACCCGTGGAGATCAATCAGTCACAAAGGTGTTTACTGCTGGTGGAATAGCTGGAGCATTGTCGTGGATTTTACTATATCCTGTAGATGTAGTGAAATCGAGGTTACAAGGTGATTCAATAGGACGATATTCTGGTGCGTGGGATTGTTTTTTAAAGTCAATACAGGCGGAAGGTTGGCGATGTATGAGAAGAGGGATTTGTGCCGTAACGTTACGGGCTTTCATCAGTAATGGAGCTTGTTTCACAGCTGTTGCGTGGACGGAACGTGCTTGGCAACGTATTTTAACGAATGAATCCACAAACTTAGTTCAGGCGGCTACTATTGGTGAAGCTGTAAGGTGCGACAAAACGGAATATAAATATGATATTTGAAAACATTATTATTCATGGCTAAATATAATACTTAGTATGTTTTTTATTATGAATAAGTGTAATATAAAATGTAAGGAATAAGAATTTTGTTGTACAACTCTTATTCGGCTAATTTTTGTGAAATTTATTTACATGTATTACTATCGAATATTTATTTATTTGCTAGATAACTTTTTTTTTGTGATTTTACGTATAATTTTTGTAATGAATATTTTTTTATGACATCAGATATGGTAATTTTTATTATAACACTATTTGTTTTAAAATAAATATTTTTGTACTACATTTTAAGCTTTTTGGTTTCAATCGAGCAATTCGTTAAAACATATTCGTATATAAATCATCGTTACACTTTATTTACGAATTAGTTATTTTAGGGCATAAACAAACAGGTATAGAGTATTTTTTGTCAAAATAATATTCCTATATTTTTTTTAAATATACAAATGTAGAAAAATACCTTAAATTGATTTTGTATCCCAGAAATAATTTTATTTCATTCTATGTTTTATCTAAAATACATCAATACTCCTGTAACTTTTTAAAAGCTTACAGAACCTATGGGTAAGTTCCCTCTTTATATAGGATGTCGAGGTTTTATAAGAATATTGCAAAAAATATCAAACATAGACATGCCACGACAAGCTACCTCAAACGCATAGTGTTAGATTTTCTCTCTGAATTGTAATTTATTAATTTTTTTGCATGTGTTTTCATTTGTTCTAGTATTTATTGTGTTACTCATTTTTTTAAATATCAATAACAGTTCTTTTTTTTTTGACGTTGGAAAATGCATTTACGTACATATACCATCTGCGTACATACAGGTAGTTATGTAGGACTCACCGGCTAGACTAGACTCACCCACTATAACCCAAAAGAACCTTACATGTCTTAATGGAGTGCCGCAGGATTGCTTACGCACTGAACTACGACGCCCCGACAGCAGGTCTGCCGAAGTGAACCACACAACCAAAGGGCAGGGCCGATTTAATCCATGCAGGAGCCCTCGGGCACACATCAATTTTTGGGCCCTTTAGAACGAAAAAAAAGTTAATAATGAACTTCTAAATTCAGAAAAATCCATTCTAATTTATCGCTTTTTATGAGGTTATGTAAAACTAAGATGGAGAAACCCATTTTTGGGCCCTGATATCTAGGAACCAAATATATATAAAAAAACCCAATTTTTTTTTTGATTATTCCATTAAAATCTTAATTTTATTTGCAACGGCCAAGTTAAGAAAAAAATGCATTTTTCGATATTGCTTAAATCTCCTATAAAAGAATATTATTTATTTGTCTTATTTTATAAAACGTCAATGTCTTTAAAAATGAAATGATTTTATAGAACTGTTTTGTTATAAATTATAATCAATTTATTTGAGAATTGGTGCTGTGCGGTTTGCGTACATTTTTGTAGAATTTAAGCTGAATTATAGTTTTAAGTTTAACATTAAAACGAAAATCTGAAATATGATTTATTTTTAAATGCTAAATAAAAACCTCCTTAGATATTAAATATCTGAATACGAAAATCGTATGAGATAATATTGTCATATGCTTTTCATATTTGTACGCAAGGAAATGTGTTTTAATCCTAATCTGTATCGAATTTCTTGTACTTCTGCACATATGTATACCGATTATTCTTATTGATTGCAAACGTAATAAGTAATAACTTAAATATCGGCGTAGGATGCAATTCCGACCAATAGATGTCAATACAAATAATTTAAAAGATTTTCCTGACTTATGTTATAGTGGTGTAATTCTTGTATTGTTGGGTATATCAAATAAAACAGGCCCGATCACGCAAATAGCTCTTATCTTATAGAAGTACACAGGGAGGTGAAAAGGGAGTTATTACAGGAGCTGTCTATATCTGAAACTACATGGTTATTAAGAGGAAAAATAAAATCAAGACCTATAAGCAATAAAATATATTTTTTTTATATTTTAGTTGACAGCTCTTTAAGTGCAAAAATGCGATATTAATGTAACTGTATTGTGGGGAAAAGAACAGTTGCTGTGCCCACACAATGAGCATAATATGGTTTCTTGGTTGGGTACGACACCAAGGTTTTTTATAATACCTTCTGTACAATTATTAGACAATATTTTATTCCGGTGACGATGATGATTTATAAAATAAATTATAGCATCTAAGTATATCTTTTATTTCTACATACCGAGCTGTCTTATTGGCATGGATGGTAGGTAGGTGTAACAGATTTGTCCATATTAAATAAACGTGTTTTGTGCGTTCAACTATAGTTTACAATTTAGATCTTACAATGATTTATCTAATTTAAAACACTTGAGATTGTTTTTATAGTAGTTAGACGTACAAGACACTGTCGCGCTTTCTACGTGGTAACATAAAACGCGGTAACATGTTGTAGGTATAATAAAAAAAAAAAACGACTTCCAGGCACTGAAAAGTAAAAAATAACTAAACGGGGGTTTTCATTTAGAATAGATACTTAATAAGATATTTTCGAAGTCAGTGTGCTTTGATTTGTATTGGCTGGCACCGACTTCGAAAAAATCTGATTAAGTATCTATTCTAAATGAAAACCCCCGTTTAGTTATTTTTTACTTCTCAGTGTCTGGAAGTCGGTTTTTTTTTTTTTTAGTTTTTATTTTTCCATTTTTAGTGTAGACGTAATAAGCAGGTAATTTTTAAGAAGGAAGATTTTTAAAAACATTTTTAAGCTATTTATTCAGACATGGTTAAGCCATTTATTCAGACCCGTAATGACAGTCACAACCCTAGGTGTAAAGTTCTCATCAATACAAATTAATCAAGCCCAAACACCAGGTAATTGCTGTAAATCGTTGAGGAGTTCCCTCGACTACCTTTCGGGTCTATCATCAGATCGACTCCAGACCTTCATTAAATAATAGTGCTTTAAAATAACTAATGTAAAAGTTAACAAACGCACTAGTCGCCGCTACAATTTTCGAAAGTTGCCCTCGATTTCTCTGGGATTCCATCATCAGATCCTGGTTTCCTTATCATGGTACCACTCTTAGGATATCTCCTTTCCAACAAAAAAAGAATTATCAAAATCGGTTCATAAACGAGGAAGAAATCCGCGAACACACAAAAAAATATATATATATATATATATATATATATATATATATATATATATACCGGTCGAATTGAGAACCTCCTCCTTTTTTTGGAAATCGGTGGATTATAGAAGTGTCTGTAAGAGACCCCGTGCGCTCATAATTTACAAAAGCAGTTACCTACTCTGTCATTTACCTTAATATGTCATATAATTATGTCTCACGTGTCATTATATAACGTAAAATCTTACCTAAAAATAGCGTATTTAAAACCCGACTTAACTAAGTTGGCCATCGCTGGAGCCCCTAAAAATTGGCCTTATGACGTTTTTCTAAATGTATTATTTTATGACTAATTTTACAAGCCTGTAACACCGGGCCCCAGTTTGTATGGGGAATGGTTTTGTCCTTTGCCGTTATGCAAAAATTAAAGTAGTAAATTAGTAGTAACGGGAACATTGTTTAATTTATTCTAAGAATCTTACACAGCTTATTCAAATCTTTATTCAGCCGGACGGACGCATTTTTACGTTTTTTTTATGTCTTTGTGAAATGTTTACTGTTTTGAAAATATTACGAAATCTGGTCTGATTTTATATTTTTAATTAAAAAAATCGATAGTTCATAGTAATAATAGGCAAAAAATCATGCTTTTCTCTGTATCATGTAAACGAATATTTTGTCTTTGCGGGGCCTCCGTAAAGCTGCGGGCCCTGGGCCGGTGCTCCGTGTGTGTGCCCTTATGGTAAAGAGCAAGGGGTTGTTCCCACGGTCCACTCTGCTGTCAGAGAAGTAGCAGAAGCAATCCGCATGGTACACCGCCCACCGAAGTGGGCCACCTTCCATTGCTAATATGCAATAAGAAATGAAGAATGAAAAACATAATGTGTGAAAGAGAAAAAAGAAAGTATTCTATAGCACTCTTATGTACACAACTGTTTACAAAAATATCAACCAACAAACACACTTCCGCATTTAAGTAATCGGTAGGGGAGATCCGCTATGAAACAGATATTTAACTTTGGAGTATTATTACATTATGTACTTAAAAACTTAGAAACTTGTTAACTGTCCTTAAGAAATTCATAGGTAATATACTATTACTAATACAAAATATTTAAACAGAAAGAGATTTATATTTCACGAAATATAATGAATTTTTTTTTACTCACTAATGTCCGTTTCATGACACAGGAAGCATTGAAACGGACAGTGAGTGTCATGAAACGGACTAGGAACCAATGCAATACTTTATGCTACACAAATACGCAAGGTTTCACAAATTCTTTGCTTTTACACAATAACTCTAATTTAAACAAGTCAAACACTTTGGTACAAAACGAACTGAAATCAAAAAATTAAACAATAAAAAAAAAAAAAACAACATAAAATAATTAAACACTTCTTAATAAACATGAGAGCTTGGCTTAATTTGGTACAATATAAGTAGGTATCAAAAATATTTCTTAATGAATATTAGATTATAATTTATACCTACACATTAAAAATAATTAGTCTTCCCGTTACCTATTGGACTTTTCCCACAACAAACTACTGCTGCTGTCTCTGGACGAACTCTTTTTTTTGGTAGTATCTGATATATTATAAACAAAGCTAATTTTGAGAGTCTAATAGTTTCTTAGATTTACGCGAATATTTGACAAAGAAGAATGGGCATGAAGAAAATAGTATGTTTTATTAATGCGCGAGCCTAAACAATTTATATACAATTTAATCAAACCAGTAGTCATCAGATATGTACATTAAAAGCACCGTCTGTTTAATGTGCTATTTTTAGTTTTTTAGGGGTTAATCTGCACCCCCCCCCCCTCTCCTTCTCCCCTTCTCACCCCCAAATACATCGATTTAAGGGGACCACTAACCTAAAATCCTTCCGAAAAAAGAGTTCGTTTCTAAGGAGGACTTTGTTCGGGAGATTTAAAATATTTCGAAAGCAAAAAAAAGAGTCACAAGTGGAGCTATTGTGGAGTGCAGAAAGGATTAAAAATGTAATTAAGTTTGTTGAAGAATATAAATCGGCGCCGATTTTGAATAAATCACGTAATATGTAGCAATATTATTATAGTACTAAAAAATATGATATAATGAGTATTGGAATACATCAGTTAATTGAAATACATCGGTTAATTTGAAATGACAAGGTTTCCCGTTTGAACCGACCTTACATAAAGAAGTTAGTCTATTTTGTTTTTTTTTTACACTTATTACGTACTCTCATTTGTTAAATTTATGAACTTAATTGAAATACATCAGTTAATTTGAAATTTTGTTTTGTTGTTTTATCCAGCAACACAACACTTTTTTCATTTCACTAGATTTAGTCTTTTGAAACGACATATCACGGGCGGTTTATTAGTATTTTGTCATATTCCTAAATATTTTTAATAAGAAGACGTAATTAATAATAAAATTCGTCATCTTCCGTGATCTCGTGGTATCCCTAGTATCCTCATTTCCCTGCGACATATAACTTCTGCTTACGTTTCGCATGATGAACAATGAGCGATGCGCGCGCTTTATAGCTTATATTGTATACTCTAAGGTATTCCCCCTACTCGTATATGTAAGGGTTAAACATAGACAACTTTACTATTTAGATTGTGTCTCTAAAGGTGATTAACGTTGGTAATTAAAATGATTATGAAGGGTCAATAAGAATAAAATAACTTATGTGTCCGAATTAATACAGTATATTGTCCGAAAATTTAATACAAGTTAAAAAATATTCCAAAACATACAGTTTGATTCACATTATGAAATACCATCAAATTAAAAATACGCCAAATCTAAAATAGGTGTAAACATTTTATAAATATCGGTTACAATAAAATTTCATATAATAATTTATTTGCTTATTATGTTTCTTATTAGAATTAATCCAGCGTCTTAATATGTATAAAAGTAAAATATCAAGGGAGAGCGTGTAAATTACCTGTTAAAAAGTCAAAGAGATATGAATCATTTTTGTGTAAAATATTTCATTAAAATATGTCATGTCGTTTTGAATAGGGACAATACGAACCAGTGTATATTGGAATCTTGGAAAAAATTAATTTCTATCGTGCTCCATGTGCTGAGGCGGGGGCGGCGGGGGCGGTATCGGTAGGTCATTATTAGCCTGGTTCTCCATCAACCCAAGCTGCTCCAGCATGTCGTCATTGTCTTCCATTAAATGCACCTGACAGAAGATATACTTATAATTCTTAACAATACCACAAAATGGAATCGTAGTTAGTACCTACCGATTTTCTTTAAATTGTTTGGAGATATTTTATGCACATTCAATAGAAGAAAAATCTACAGTTCTGTCTGTTTGATTCATGTCGCATAACTCGAGAACGATTTGACGAATTTCCATTAGTCTTTTTAGTAATTAGTCAAAGTACTAAATTATAAATATGAAAGTTTATGAGGATGGATGGATGGGTGGATGTTTGTTACTCTTTCACGCCAGACCGGCTGAACGAATCTGGATGAAATTTGATGTAATTGATGAAAACACTTTTTAACCAGGAAAAATGTACGGTTCCCGTGGGATAGATTTGTTTTTGTCTAGAGAAGAAACCGAAGCGACTCGAAGGTGAGTCGCTAGTTAAACATATATTTCATCTGATCGGGTTCCTTAATCCAAGTGTACAGCATAATCATCCCAGTTCTTGATGTACACAATGCTATACAAAGCGAGACAGTAGGTATTAAGTAGTCGTGGATTGTACAAAAACACCTATTAAATACTCTCGAGTGAGTGGTATCAGTGTCTTAAATAAAGTATTTTTTATATTCAAGTTACTTAATCTATACTAATATTATAAAGCTGAAGAGTTTGTTTATTTGTTTGTTTGGTTGAACGCGCTAATCTCAGGAACTACTAATCCGATTTGAGAAATTCTTTTTGCATTTAGATAGCCCGTTAACTGAGGAAGGAAGGAACTCATTATCATCTCGGAAAAATGTACGGTTCCCATGGGATACATTTGTTTTTGTCTAGAAACGAACCCGAAGCGAAGCGAGGGTGAGTCGCTAGTTAGATATAAAGTCCATAATATTTTTTTACCTACTTTTGCGTGACATTTATTCATTGAAAATTGTAACCTCATGAGTAAAAATAATGTTACGATAACAGAATCATGATGTATGTATACATAACATTTAATCGACCTTTAGAGCAAATTATCGCAAATTATATGTTTAAAAATACTTGTAATAATAAGAGCTGAAGTCTCTGATGTAAATAGATAAAATATTGCCAACGCGCCTACTCTTATCTACGAACTAGCTTCTTTCTAGAATTTCATAAAGGGAACAACAGCAGCCTTGGTCAACCGACGCATGATGCAAAAGAAAAGCGATACGTTCGCATGACGCGTGCCGAGATAATTAGGCAAAAAAAAAATTAGGCAAAAAAAAAAAACAAAAAAACCTGACTGCATAAAAGCTAACTAAAACGATGAAAACAAGTTGACGAAGGTTAATTTTTATGCAGTCGGGTTTCTTATTTTCATAATATAGGTATTTTTTTAATTTACAGCTTTTTAGTTTTTGCGAATTAGACATTTGAAGTAATATTTAGCAATTTTTCATCCAAAATTACTTTTAAACATATACGTTATATATATATTTTTGTGATCGCCTCTTAAAAAACTTCATTTAATTGGCTTAGAAGAACCCACTCGATTTGTTTAGAAGAATCTATGAAGTGAAAATTTTTATAGGCAGGTTTGGATGGGATGAAATTCATGTAAGTTGTCATCGACATGGTCACGTGACGTGTTAACGCTAACACGCAGAGTGCCGATAGATGTCAAACCCAGATAAATGGAAACAGTTTTAATTTAAAAAAAATAATTTAAGATCAAACAATTAATTTGAATATTCAAAAATAACAACTATTTGTTTATAGTTTTAAGATTTCACTTCTGTCGGCAGTCCTTATGACTGCTTTTTTTTTTAAAGAAACACAAATTCACACCCGCCACTTTCATTTTTTACTATTTATATAATACTAGCATTGCTCGCGGCTCCGCCCGCGTTCAGATGACTAAAAACCAAATTCTTAGATTTTACATATTAATATACCTACTCTTACATTGCAGTTTTTGTATTTTTTTTCAGAAATGAGATATTTTCCCGCGGTAAAAAGTATCCTATATGTTTACCCGGATAGCCAGCTATCACCATACTAAATTTAAGTAAAATCTGTCCAGTAGTTTCGTGATGCGGTAACAGACAGATAGACAGACAGACAAATATCCTAAAAACTATACATTTGGCCTCTGTCTTTCATAATAATGACTATTTCAATAAGATTTTCCAAAAAATATTTAATGTACAGATTCGACTTAGTTACAAAACATACATAGGTACACGCATACATACAAACATATGTATATCGTCCCTTAGCTTACAACACCGCTCAAGTCGAAAATTGGCAGTTTTTACATTTTAATGTGTTTAGATGGGTTTGCTCATTGCGCGTCTAACCATTGGTTAATTGATATAGATTTCAGCCAGTCAATAGTCGTAATTTGAAAAGTAGTGACAGCGCGCAAGTCGGTTGGCATCTCAACACCGCTCAAGTCGTTAGTCTGTCATACTTTTCACGTAAAAGTACTTCGCGCTCCGTAATTATTATATTTTTTTATAAGTTTTGTCGCCGAAAGGTCTGTGCAAGAAGTTTTAATAGAAGATTAAAAGGTAAGCTATATAATAAAGTAATATTTATTGATTACGCGTATTAATATAGAAAGAAATGATAATAGAATATCTTCATTTACTTAAGCGGTGTTTACTATTTTTTTTAACTTAGGCGGTGTTTCAAAATGTATCTTATTTATTTTAGGAAGCTCAATAATTGAAAAACACTATGAATGGAGAAGAAATTAATTCCTGTAGTGATCCGAGTTCAGGTGATGAATTGTTATGTGCCCAATTACAAGAAGCACGACTGATATCAAAACATAAACGGTGTAAACAAAGTTGCAAAGAAGATAAAAAAAGAATTAAACTAGGTTAGTAGCATAGGTTTGCTTTGAGGTCCGCATTTATTTTTTTGTTATTTATATTTTTTAAAGCAATAATTTCTATGATTTTTTCAGATTTGAATCAAAAAGATAACACTAGTTGATAGTTCTTCTGATACCAAAGCATGTAATTCTTCTAATAAATATGAAATTATTGCAACACCAATAAACGAACAAAACTTCGGAGAGTCCATGAAAAGTATTATAAGTAGCCAGGAAAAATAATATTTGATCAAAACATAGATTTGGATAATATTGAAAACATTTATATTAAAAATCTACAAGTTATAGAAAAAGTTGGTAATGACTTCTTTGATCTGCAACAGGGACCACCCGAATTTGCTACGGTGGTCATCGAGTATCCTCAGCGGTGGAAAGTGAGAACGTTGTGCAAAAACTAGAAAATATTGTCCTTAATATAAATTCTATAAATTTAAATCATGACAAATCTTTCCCTACTCCAAACCAAGATATTCTCATATCTACGAATACTCAAGACCCAATCTCTGATATAGTCATTAATAATGAGAACAATACTCAATGTACAGATAAAATAATATACCTCAGAACAATATGCAGCAATCCATGCATCTGCTACTCCATCGTGTTCTTCAAAAGTGGTCATACTCAGTAATGTTCCATATCACGGTGAATTGTTAAGTCATAAAAAACGACAGAACAAGGCGACAAAAGAACCAAAGCAATATAAACGCAATGTTAATAAAGAATTACGGATGAAAGGTGAAAGTTATTTAGGATACAGAAGAGACAGAAAAGCAAAGACTAATGAAACATTTAAAGTGAAACAAGATGTATTTAAGCTTGCAAGATCCATGAAACCACCGTGCACTTCTGCATTTTGCAAGAAATCGAAACTCAGGTCATGTGACAACATAAATGAACAACAGCGGCAATATTTGTTTGAAAATTTCTGGAAGAACATGAATTGGGAGCAACGTTGATCATTTATAACTTCTCATGTTAGTAAAGTACCAAAGAAAATTACAAAAAATCCAGAATCATCCATAAGAAATGATAGTCGAACTTACGTTTTGACGATTGATAATGTACGTCACCAAGTCTGTAAAAAAATGTTCTTGGCCACTCTGGGCATTAAAGATTGGTTTGTTAGATATTGGCTGACAAAAACAGACTGTGCCATGCCTCCCGATTTGTCTACTTCAACCAGTAATCGTAGAAATCCAGAGAAAATTGAAGACCACAAATATGTTGAAAAGTTTTTAGCAGGTCTTCCAAAGATGCCGTCGCATTAATGTCGTGCTAAAACATCGCGAGAATATTTAGAACCAATTTTCACGAACATGACACAGCTATATCACACATATAAAGAGAATTGTGAGTTAGAGGGTAGAGAATGCCTTGGCCGTAAATTATTTGACAAATTATTTTTGAAACTCAATCGCTTATTCCACCCGAAGAAAGATCAATGTGACGTTTGTTGCAGTCATAAAACTGGAAACATTACAGATGAAGAATACGCTCAACATGTTTTGAAGAAAGATCGAGCCAGGAAAGAGAAAGATACTGACAAAGGTATTGCACAGTCCGGAGCTTGTCACGTATTTACACAGGATGTTGAATCCGTAAAATTGGCCCCGTATCTTCAAGCTGGTGCAATTTATTATAAAACTAAATTATGCGTCCATAATTTTACATTATACAATTTAGCAACTAAGGAAGTAATGTGTTATTGGTTCGATGAGTCAAATAGCACGCTTGAAGCCTTTGTTTTTGCTTCATGCTTAGTAGACCATCTAGAGAAGGTTTTGAGTCAGAAATTATTGCCTGTAATTTTATATTCCGATGGCTGTTGTGCTCAAAATCGCAATGTTACCTTAAGCAATGCTTTATTACGTTTAGCAATTGTAAAAAATATTGTGATTACTCAAAAGTACCTGGAAAAAGGTCACACCTACATGGAATGTGATTCCGTACATAGTGCAATAGAGTGAAAATTAAAATTGATCTCAACAATGTGATTCTTAAGATTAGGTTATAGATAACTATGTTATAACGATTGTTAATTATTCTTGAAATATTTCTTAATAAAAACTTTTTTTTTGTAAATCATCTATTAATACGGTATTCCCTAACATTTCCGCAAACAACACCGCCTTAATCTAATAAATTTATCAGTCAACACAGCTCAAGTCATAAAATAAAAGTTAAAATAAAATAAATCATTTAAATAAAATTATCTTTTCGGATTTTTTCGCGGATTTATTTTGCTTTTTGGTTCCCAACGTTTTCGCGAAATTTCCCGATAAATCCGCGAAAAAATCCGAAAAGATAGTTTTATTTAAATGTCTTATATTCACGTAAATCTAAGAAAGTATTATAAAGTAAATCGTCAAAACAAGTATACATAATTATTTCTTAACCGCTAACTAGGGTATTTATTACGTAATAACATAAAAATTCTACCGACTTTTTAAAATCATTTCAGACAGTTTTTTTCGTCTCCTGTAAAGTTGTTAAAAATGACTTATGCGGTGTTGTTAGCTAAGGGACGATATAAGGGATATATATATATATATATATATATATATATACATATAATAATATGTATCTAAATAAAGCATATTTGTATGATTCCTTACATCAGGTAAAGCGGTTCGATGCTGCGCATGGCGAGCGGTTTCAGATAGAAGGATTTTTTGGCGTTTTTCTTCCATAAGGCGTTCACGATGCTTGTGTATGTAATCGTACACATTAGGCAGCCCCATAATCACGCATGCTGACAATGCTGACCTATAGATGTTCATGTCGGTCGCTTCGTACCTGGTCAATCAGTTTAATAAAATTCCTATTCGTTTATTGATTTAGTTATTAAGCAAAGCCTTTATTACATTTTAAAAACGTATCCTTAAAATATTATACACTCATTCGTTAAAATAATTGTCGCATCTTATTGTTTCACATTTGCATTTTAAGACTATTTTTAGTTTTATATTTAGAAACAATGTACCCTTCTACTTCATCGGTTATAAAGTGGGTGGACCATTAAGGCCATGCTTCTTATAATGCCGATTATTAAAAAGTCGTAGTTATTGCCATGCGATGACAAATTCCTTCTACTCAGATTAGCACCCTACGAACTTAAGAACACAGACGCGGCGGCAAGTCGTTAGCGCTGCTGGTTTATCAATGCTGAATGCTCAATGCGGTCCCTCGCTTTGTTGACTTCTTTCGTCGACGTTAAAATTCTAATATGCGTTCACAGCAAAACGCTAGTTTTCAAGTAAATAAACTATTATTTTCTTCATTTTTTTTTCATCTGAATTCATATATAAGGATTTGCTATTGTACTAAAGAAAAACTATTTCATTTTATTTCAATTTTAGTTAAAATATCGGTAGTGTTCCTAGGAAGCCAATGGTTCCTTATAAGGCCGAAATAAGATCATAAAAAAATTGACAGTTGGCCTTGCTAGGGCACAAGGACCTTGTTAGGAACATTAAGGAATCATGAGAATATTAATACTTAGTTTTCAGTTGTACGCAGTTACGTTTACTGTAGTTACGTAGGTATACGTTTTTAGATGTAAATACGTCTTGGGAAAGGAAAAACAAAATATAAGTTCATAATATTATTGTTTATAATCATGCTTTAAATAATTTTATTTTTAAACTCCATTTGGCCTTACAAGGAACAGATCCACAAGAAGGCCATTGTGGTCAGTTTCATTTTTTTTTATTTCGTTATAAAGATTATTAGCAAGTTACTTATTTGATATCGATGTAATACCTACTTATTAGAATTATTTTTAAAACATTTTCACGAATATATTCTTAGTTATACGATAGTGTTTAAGTAATGTTTGTAGACTATTTTTAAAGTGAATATATGATATGCATTTATTATTTTATTTTAATGAAAGACCTTTTTATGAAGATTGATAACCAGATATTTTGATTGTTTCATCGTTAGTTTTAAGTTAAACGACTGATTTATTATATCCGCCTTGGAGCCCTGTTTTTTGCAAGGCCATTTTGGAAGAGTTCAATAAAACTTAAATTTAATAAATAAGCATTAACTCTGCAATAAAAAAAATGTTTTATTAGTTACATTACAGAACAAAGTGTTACTTAATAATCTGTTTGTTTCATTTATCCAATAAATAAAAGAATTATAACTGTTTATTTGTTAGAGTGGCCTTCCATGGTACACCCACTTTATTTTGCTTAAAATTAATTACTGATCATGTTAATCGTGAAAACGTACCTAGGGACGAACGCGAGCGAAGCGAGCGTGAGTCGCTAGTATATAATATAGACGTAACTTTCGCAGTGATACCATACTACAATGATTTATTAATGGAGTGCGAAAACACTAATAATAGTCTGTATCTATCAAATGACATTAATTAATTTGTTAATTTACAGGTATATAATACTTTTAATTATTTTATTAGTATTGGATAGTAATGTTCTCAATTGAAATTGTAAATGGTATAGTTCGTGCCACGAAAGATGAGACTTGACTTACCACGTGGTTGAACTTGCGCATAAGACGATTTATAGGTCTCTTTAGCGGTACGAGGGCTGAGGCGAGAAGGGATCGGGCGTCATCGGGGCGTCGAAAAGTGCGCGGGAGGCGCGGTACAGCGCTGCGCATGCGTGTTAGTTGCCTACCGTTCTCCTCACCCCGTGCAACCCCTGCTTGACTCCGTAATACAGACGCGTGCAACTTGTGTTTATTTTCTATTTTGTTTATAGTTGTGGTATATACGAGTGCAATTTAGTAAAATTTTAATTATGCCTTGAGATAAAACATTAAGACGACAAAGTAGAAAGATGGTTTACGACGTGTACACTTATAATTTAAAAAAGCAAAAGCAAGTGTACAAAATTTGAAGTAAGTACAAATGCGTACCATGCGTATCATTTCGTAATAAATAAATTAATAATTTTAATACAACATTGCTATACACCTTATTCTGAATGAAATCGAAAAATCCTTAAATAGATATAGAAATAAATTATAGATAACTATTTCGTACACGACTGTACCTGCGCTGGCTCCCCACTACTGACGTTTGTCAAGTTTCATCTTTCGTGGCACGTATTATAGTCATTGGAATATAATAATAATCCTCGTTTTATATTAGGTACATGGCTTCTTAACCTGTATAATTACCATTCATTCGTTTTTTCATCATAGCACTCTACATGGTATATAGTAGTGACGCCATTAAAACCCCCTATGGCAAAGATCATGTCATCAATTACTTCTATCGCGAAGTTACTGCGAGGGTTGTACATGTCGGGTACTGGCGACCATGTGTTCGTATTCGGATCGAACACTTCTCCGCTACACATTCTCGATATGCCATTAAAGCCACCAATGACGAAAATCTGTTGTATAAAAACATTAGTCAAAATGTGCAACTAAGTATAAGGCAGTTTTTATAAACTACACGTATAAAGTAGATAAAATGTATAAAAGTCTTATTATTGTTATTACGACCATTTCTTAACTTCTAATTTTCAACCTTAATGTGGTATTAAATTTTATCTAAGCGTAAGAAAAAAATAACAAGTCATCTTTATTAGTTGTACTAAATTATTATCTATACTTATTTAAATTTAATAACGACTCACCCTCGCTTCGCTCGGGTTTGTCCCTAGCTCGCTTCCCAAAACAAACTTTCATCCCCCACTTTACAAGTTCCTGCGAAATTTTCTTATTTTTTTTAATGTAAGAACTCTCTTCTGACAATAACAAACACAACAAAAAAAGAATTAGTGAAATCGGTCCAGCCTAGCCGTTCACGCGTGATGGCGTGACCAAGGGAAATAGGTATTTATTTTTATATATACAGATGGTTAAATTAAATATTTAAAAGAAATCTCTTTGAATAAAGAATTGTTATTTATACTAATATTACAAAGAGGTAAAGTTTGTGAGTTTGTGAGGTTGTAGGGGGTAATCTCTGGATCTAAATGAACCGATTTAAATGAAATTTGGTAAGAAGATAGTTTGAGAGCTTGGGAAGGATATAGGATACTTTTTATGCCGGAAATTATCCCATAAGGGGGTGAAAATGGGGATGAAAATTTGTATTGGGAAGCAAGCTAAGGACGAACCCGAGCGAAGCGAGGGTGAATCGCTTGTTGTTGATATACCTTTAATCAGAAAGCATCTGAATCTACTAGTCTAGTCAACAAGTGCCTTTTAGGTCAACTTTTTTTAGCAATCTCGGATAAATATGAACGACGTGTCATTCGATTCGGAATGGCATGTAGATGATTTTTAAAAAAAATCAAGTTTCGCTTGCAACAATTGCAAAAATTATAAACAATAACTAAAAATAAAAAAGGGGATGGGGTTTTCGGGGGCGAAAAAGCGATCTAGATTAGTCTTATGTCTGGAAAAACGCGTGTTTTCGAGTTTTCATTCGATATTCTTTCGTATTATTCCACGCAAAATATGGTCGATAATTTCTTGCGCTCGGGCATAAGCATCGTGGTCAAGCGGCCAAGATGCAAGATGGACAGTCACAGATGTCCGCGTTCGAATCAAGGTCGGATATAAAGTTTTACTTTTGTTTTTTTGTTGTATTTATTTAAGTTTTTAGTTTTTTTTTAATCTAAAAATACGATATAATAAAAAAAAGAGTTCTTTTTTAACCGACTTCCAAAAAAAAGGAGGAGGTTCTCAATTCGACCGTATATATATTTTTTTATGTTTGTTCGCGGATTTTTTCGTCGTTTATGAACCGATTTTGATAATTCTTTTTTTGTTGGAAAGGAGATATTCCAAGAGTGGTCCCATGATAAGGAAACCAAGATCTGACGATGGAATCACAGAGAAACCGAGGGGAACTTTCGAAAATTGTGGCGGCGACTAGTGCGTTTGTTAACATTTTCATTAGGTATTTTAAAGCACTACTATTTAATGAAGGTTTGGAGTCGATCTGATGATGGACCCGAAAGATAGTCGAGGGAACTCCTCAACGATTTACAGCAATTACCTGGTGTTTGGGCTTGATTAATTTGTATTGATGATACGTCTACACTAAAAATGGAAAAATAAAAACTTAAAAAAAAAACGACTTCCAGGCACTGAAAAGTAAAAAATAACTAAACGGGGGTTTTCATTTAGAATAGATACTTAATCAGATTTTTTCGAAGTCGGTGCCAGCCAATACAAATCAAAGCACACCGACTTCGAAAATATCTGATTAAGTATCTATTCTAAATGAAAACCCCCGTTTAGTTACTTTTCACTTTTCAGTGCCTGGAAGTCGGTTTTTATTTTTTTGAAAAGTTTTTATTGTTACATTGTATTTTTCGCTTCGGAGTTCCAAGCCAGGCTCGATCGCTCAGGTCATCATATAAATTGTGTAATGTAATAAATTATTGAGTTTGATTTAATTTAAAGTTTATTTTCTTCTTTTTAGAGCATTTAAATAAATACTTGTTTCTTATTACTATTAATTTATTTTTAGTTTTTATTTTATTCGTATTTTTCTCAGCAAACCCTTTCATTTGATATCTGTGACTCTGTCACCGATATGGTACTTTAGGGTATGAAACTGCTTATACCGTTCTCTACAGTACCCATCGGAGGCAAATCCTAGCCTTGGTTTGGTCGCTTCTGCAAGACGGCATCTCGCTAAAAGCTGGAATGCCACCAAGTCTGAGCTGTCGCGTCGGCGTCTAATGATGTAAATACGAGTGTCTTTAAAAAGGAGTATAACTTTGCCTCCAGGTCCTTCACAAGTATTATTGCTAATGCGAAGTCGAAGCACATCGGCAGAACTGGCGAGAGATTGAGGCGTCTCCCTTCAGGAACACGTGCGTTTTGGTCTATCGCCAAAGTTGTTTTAGGGAATTTCTGTCAGCCTTTTTTTCCACCTCTGCATATGGTGGATGACTGGTTGGCTCATGCCGCGAAGGAGAAAGCTGATCTACTGGGCTCTCTCTTCGCATCCTACTCGACTCTGGATGATCAAGGGAACTCACTATCGACGATCCCGCGGTGCGATACTATGATACCGGAAGTTCAGTTCCGCCAAAGTGCAGTTCGCAAAGTACTTCTTTTCTTGGACTTTCATAAGTCGAGTGGGGGCGATGGCATCCTTCCGATCATGTTGAAGACATGTGCTCCGGAGTTGGCACTGGTCTTAACGCGTCTTATTCGGTATTCCTATTCATTAGGCGTAGTTCCGAAATTCTGGAAGGCCACTTTAGTGCACCCGATCCCAAAAAAAAGGCTATCGCTCGGATCCGTTCAATTATAGGCCTATAGCCATTACCTCCTTGTGCTCCAAGATAATAGAATCCATTATCAACTGCCAGCTAATGCCGACCGCCAGTACGGCTTTCGTAAATATTGCTCAGCCGGTGATTTTCTAGTTTACCTGACACATGAGCAGAAGCAGTTAAGACTAAGGGGGAGGCGTTTGCAGCTAGTCTGGACATAGCGAAGGAACTTTGATTGGGTATGGCACAAAGCGCTTCTTTCGAAGCTACCTTCTTATAGGCTACCTGAGAAATTATGCAACTGGATCACCAGCTTTTTGGCAGATCGGTACATCAAGTTCGTTGTCGACGGTGCTTGCTCTGATCCTAAATATGTCAATGCTGGTGTTTCATGAGGCTGCGTACTGTCTCCTACTCTGTTCCTTCTGCATACTAATGACATGTTGCAAATCAGCAACATTCATTGCTATGCGGACGATAGCAATGTGGATGCCCTGTACAGTGGCCGCGCTAATATTTCTTGTGAATACGTCGACGAGAGCCTCTCCCCAGTACCAGCTACTCCCATTTGACCGCATGCAACGTAGGGCGGCTCGAGTTATCGACGATCAAGCTCTCTCCGATCGGCTTGACCCTTTAGCTCTGCGTAGAGATGTTGGATCACTCTGCGTCTTCTATCGCATTTATCACGGGGAATGTTCCGAGGAATTGTTCGGACTGATCCCGGTCGCTAAATTTTATCATCAGACATCGCGCCAAAATAGTAAATTCCATCCACACAACCTTGATGTCCAGCGTTCCACAACAGTCCAATTTCTAAGACATTTTCTACCCCGCACAACCACTCTGTGGAATCAGTTGTCGCCAGCGATCTTTCCTAACCGCTAAGACCTGGCAACCTTCTAGAAGAGAGTGTATTCATTCCTGAAAGGCTGGCAACGCATTTGTCAGCCCTGCTGTTATGCAGATGTCCATGGGCGGCGGTGATCACTTTCCATCAGGTGAGGCTCCTGCCCGTTTGCCCCCTTGGTCCCATAAAAAAAACCATATCATGGGGGTGCATGAAAAACCATCTTTTTGAGTCCGCCATATTGGATTTAGAATGCCGATTAGTTGAATGTAACTTGCAACATTTTATTACAAATAGACAGACAGACACCGAGATAGGTGAAATCTATACAGATAAATAAAATTGGAGTGTCTGTTTGTAATATTAAAATAACCGCTCTTTACAAAATTCATATGGATGTATACACGGTATATATACCAAAACAACATTTTTTACAATTTTTGTCTGTGTATCTGTCGGTCTATCTTTCTGTTTGTTCCGGCTAATCTCCGAAACGGCTGGACCGATTTTCACGGGACTTTCAGTGGCAGATAGCTGATGTTATAAGGAGTAACTTAGGCTACTTTTATTTTAGAAAAAGAATCAGGGTTCCGCGAAAAACATAAAAACCCATCCGCGTACGGCGTGTGCACCCTATATAATTTAAATGAATATCTTAGGATTAGCAAGCTACTATTTATGTATACCTAAACATAGCTAACCGTGAAAACGTACCGTAAACGTACGTACGTACGTATAGTTAAATAATACAAGCTTTTATTAAAAGGATTCCCCGGCAAAGGAGGAAATATCTTTCAGGAAAATTCTTTTCTTATACAGAATCTATTGCATGGATTTCAATTCAAATAAGCATTCATATTTATTATGCAATATTTGAATGAAATAATTTCCGCAAATATGATATGTTCATGTAGAATGTACTATGTAAATTTTATATCTTACATAGATAAAAAACTGACTTGATTGTACATAGGTAGGTTTTAGCAAAAAAGAAGTATGTATCTATTTTTGGATACTGTTTACGATTGAATCTATTGTATAGGTACAGACTAAAAGATTAAAATTCTATACAACTCGCGCGTCACTTATCGTATGTTGATGGTAGGTACCTATGTAGGTACTATTATATTAGAAACCATCGTGGGCTACCGGCTTACATAAAAGCATGGGCTTGCACAACTAAAGTTGACTGACTTACTTTGAATAATCATTTTCATCTTTTACCCATTAATATTATGCGGTTATTCTTATCCAAATCAATAGTCTTTCTAAGGTATTTGAAATTAGGCGTAGTAATATAAATGATATAATAAAGATGTAAGAAAAGAAATAGAACAAATCCAGATTATTTTCAATATTTTCGTTTCTCTGTCTGTTTGTACGGGCTAATCTTCAAAACTGTTGGACCGATTTAAATGAAATTTTGCATGGTGGTACCTTATATCCCCGGTCAACATTTCAAATACTTTTCATTCCGGAAAATTAAAGAGTTACCATGGGATAATTAAAATATATAGAAATTTATACAGCTTGGTACACAAAAATTACTAATTGGATTTTAATGAAACTTTACAATAATATAGTTCATACATCGGAATAATAGACTACTTTTTATCCCGGAAAAATGTACGGTTCCCGTGGGATAGATTTGCTTTTGTTTGTCTAGAGGCGAACCCGAGCAAAGCGAGGGTGAGCCGCTAATATACTATAAAAAGCGAGATTTAAAAGTCACCTAGAAGAGAGTCACAGGGGTCACTGGTAGTCTAATAAATCTGGTAAAATGAAACGTAGCAGTATAGGTGTATTGTACCTAAATACCTTGTTGTGGTAAGCAATACAAGAGACACCCGAGCGGCGAGAACGCATGGGGGCCAAGTTCGTCCATTGATTTGTATCCGGATCGTATACTTCTACGCTATTCATACATTCTTGTCCATTAAATCCACCCGTTATATAAATCTTATCTAAAAGATTTTATTTTCAATTAGAAAACTTTTTTTTCAATTAGAAAACATTTTTGGAGTTATACTTCTTTGGGCGCGTCAGGGAAAAATTTATGAGAGTTAAATCTTTCGATACGCGCGCACAGTGACATAATTAAATTAGGTATAGAAAGTTAGTTGTTATTACTACAGTATAAGCCATTAAATCTTTCTTTAGTATAGTGTGAAGTAATGTTTATATTCAAGATACATATTGCAATATTTCTATAAAAGTACACAACACGTGTTTTATATCGATAAAAATAAACATTATATATGTGTTTTTAATTATTAGATACATACGGTGGTGATTGACATCTGTGATTATCTTAAAAAATAATAGTAGTCTAGTCAACAAGTGCCTTTTAGGTCAACTTTTTTCAGCAGTCTCGGAAAAATATGAACGAAGTGTCATTCGATTCAGAATGGAATGTTAATGATTTTAGAAAAAAATCAAGTTCCGCTTGCAATAATTGCAAAAGTTATAAACAATCAACTAAAAATAAAAAAGAGGGTTTAGTTTTATGCAAATATCTAAAAAACTATTGAGATTTTTCAAATCTGAAAAAAGAGCAGGTAAAAAAGAGGAGGAAATTTTATAAAAGAAAATTTCAACTCCTGGAACTGTAGGATCAATATTTATAATTTTCTCAGAGGAATGAAAATATACCGAGACCCGTTTCTCATTCCATTCCCATTCCTTTTCTTTTTGAATCTTTTAAAAAAAGATTTGAAAAATCTCAATTACTTTTTAAGATAGTTGCAAAAAACTAAACCCCCTTTTTTATTTTTAGTTAATTTTTTATACCTTTTGCAATTTTTGCAAGCGGAACTTGATTTTAAAAATAAAATAATCTACCTGCTATTTCGAATCGAATGATACCTCGTTCATATTTTTCCGAGACTGCTGAAAAAAGTTGACCTAAAAGGCACTTGTTGACTAGACTATAGATTTATTGTGAATATAATTAATAAAACTTGTATTTATAATTTTTTAAAGTAATTTTGAAGTTATACTTCTTTTGGCACGTTTGGAAAAAATTATGAGAGTAAAATTTTAACGATGCGCGCGCATACTGACAGCCAAAAAGCGACATGATGAAGTTAGCTCCATTCCATTTACAAACAGAGAGTTGTGATATACGGGATGAAATCTTAACCAAATTTTGTTCTGTTACGCCAAAGAAGAATGTAACTTCTTACGTGCTTACATAAGTACACACACATGTTTTTTGTATTTTTTTTTGTATCGTTGAGGTTACTTATATATAATTTTTTTGGACGCGACTATTCGCGTCTACGGGAAGCTTTCTCGAAGCTGACTCGTGGATCGATTGAGTTTAGTTCAAGCTTTCAAATCCACGGGAAATCTTCCTGTACCTCTCACAATTGTTACATTTACTTTTAAATAAGTTTTCAAAGACAAATAATGTGGTGTTCGTTTTTAATTTGGGGTATTTTTTAAATTTGTGTGTCAATCTCTTGACGGCAAGTATGGCTTAGTTTGTAGTGGCCCTACTTGTTGTGTCAGAGGTCGCGAGTTCGAGTCCCGCTGGGAACATTCACTTGTGTGATGAGCACGATTGCTTGTACTCCAGTCGTGGCTGTTTATATTTATAATTATGTATTTAAAGTTATATATGTATGTTTAGTGTATCAACTATCTGGTATCCATAACACAAGCCTTATAGCTTACCATGGAACTAGATGGTACTGTGTGTTAATGTCCAAACATATTTATTTATTTATAATGTAGTCGGTAATATATCTACTTTAGTAAATTCTCTTTTAATTTGTGTTCATTATTTTTGAATGACATGAAATTAGGGAACTCGGCCACACATATTGCTTAATGGAAGTTTTCCCGTAAATGACCCGTGGATTGATTATTATATTTAGTTCAAATTTCAAGTCCACGGGAAAATTTCCTGTACTTCTTTGATTTTTTACATTTACCTATGAATACGTTTTCAAAAACAAATTATGTGATGAGTATTTGTTTTTGAATAAAGTAATGGTAAATTCTCTTTTATTTTGCGTTCATTATTTTCAATCAAATACTCGGGCAACGGGACTGGTGTCAAATAAGTACGTCATACGTGTACGGGACACGGATACAGATTAATTAATTATTGATTCAAAAATATTTCTTTTTATACAATTTTATGATTATTGAAAATTTTGAGCCATTTTGAATAATAATTACGTAATGTTTTTATTTTAACAATTTTGTTAGAGTTATCAATAATATTCTGGAAGTATTAAAAATATTTAATAATGATAATGTTTATATACCTACCCTGAGTCTGTATCCCGTCTCCATGACCCAGTTTTATAATTTGCCGTCATACAATACCATTAGCTACACCGACGTCATACAAAAAATATCGGAAGTCGAAAATTACAAGTAAAAAATATATAATAATATTTTTATTTTAATATTTATTAATGTTTATAACAAACGCCACATAATTTTTTTTGTGAATTTATTTATAGGTACCTAAATGCAAAAATTTTGAGAAGTACGTAAGTTAATTTGAAAGCTTGAATTAAAAATCGGTTCACGAGTCAGCTACGAGAAAGGTTTCCGTAGACCCGTAGATCGGGTAAATGTTACTTCGTATTTTTTACATTATTTATGAATTATAACATTATTTAATAAAACCTTTATTAATTATATTTAATATCTTTATTTTATTATATTGTCGTTTTTACAAATGTATAGGTATTGACACACAGGAAAAAAATTTTTGGAGTTATTTTTGTTTTGTTTTGCCAAAAAAGTATAACTTTCTACGTGTGTACGTATGTACTCACAATTTTTTTTATAATAATAAAAGATAGCTAATTAAACTCTAAGATAGCAAAAGAAGAATATATTTATGTACGCACTATCCAAAGCTGCAGCACTCGCATCAGATCTTTGAGCATTCATAGGTGCAACCAAGGACCACTGATTAGTGCGATGATTAAATCGCTCAGCTGTATTCTGACGATGGTGGCCGTCATATCCTCCCATTGCATAGATAGTCTCGCTAAGTACTGCTACAGACACATAACAACGACGGGCATTCATTGGTGCTACCTGTTGACAACTCTGGAAATTCTAATCGAATCTAACGGTAACGAATTATTTGCAAGTATAATAAGAATATAAAATTTAGTAATAAACATAAATATATGTAACTTGCCTCGCGCCAAGTTTTAGTGACAGCATCAAAGCAACGACACGAGTTAAAGTAGTCCATGCCATCAAATCCGCCAATGACATAAATACAATTGCCAAGCACAGCTGTACCGTGGTAAGCACGTGGCCCAGCCGGGTCTACCTCTTCCACCTCGACATAATATAAAAGTGCATAATAATTATATACATGCTTATTACTAGGTACACTAAGATGTCTTGTTCGCTTAATTTAAAATCTAAATTAGCGTTAAACAATGTATTGCAGCATATTTAATGTTATATAAGAATAGTAAATTAGTCATAAAGAGTTATTATTCTGTAAAGTCGGTAGAAAATATACCATGTGAATTGATAGTGATATTCATAAAGTTTTTGACCCCAACAATTAAAATAATCATACGATAACTTAAGTAGGTTACGCTCAACACTGCACAAAAAACAACTACGCCCACAAATGATTGATGACAACAATATAAAAAATCTTATAAAAATAAAAAAATAAAAAAACACGAATTGCAGGTAGTTTACCGCTACTTTGCAAAAGAGATCTAGAGAGCGGAGCGCCACTTTATCATATATATCTACTATGTACATGATATTCCGCTGACATGTGTACATTGCGCGTGATAGTTTTATTTCGTCTTATTTTTAACCGACTTCCAAAAAAAGGAGGAGGTTCTCAATTTGACCGTATATATTTTTTTAAGTGTATTCGCGGATTTCTTCGTCGTTTATAAACCGATTGTTATAATTCTTTTTTTGTTAGAAAGGAGATATCCCAATTATCCCAAGGGTGGTACCATGATAAGGAAACCAGAATCTGAGGATCTTCAAAAATTGTATTAGCGACTAGTGCATTTGTTAACTTTTTCATGAGATATTTTAAAGCACTACTATTTAATGAAGGTCTGAAGTCGATCTGATGATGGACCTGAAAGATAGTCTAGGGAACTCCTCAACGATTTACAGCAATTACCTGGTATTTGGACTTGATTAATTTGTATTGATGAGAACTTTACACCTAGATGGGTTGTGAGTTGTGACTGTCATTAGGGGTCTAAATAAATGACTTAATCATGTCTGAATATTTAGTTTAAAAATGTTTTTAAAAATCTACCGGTGGTAGGACTCTGTCAAGCCTGAGGAGTCCGACTGGATGGGTACCACCCCCTTATCTATTTCTGCCGCCAAACAACAATGATTGCATTGTTGTGTTCCGGTTTGAAGGATAAGGTAGCCAGCGCAATTACAGGCAAGAGGCATATCATCTTAGTCCTCACAGTGACAACGCACCTGTGGTTCTGCATTTTTGTTACTTATAACCTAAGTGCATGAACCGTAGGTGTTATGGGCGACAGGTACTGCTTTCCATCAGGTGGTCTGTCTGCTCGTTTGTAACTGAATCTCATAAAAAAAAAAATCTTTCTTCTTAAAAATTACCTGCTTATTACGTCTACACTAAAAATGGAAAAATAAAGACTTAAAAAAAAAACAACTTCCAGGCACTGAAAAGTAAAAAATGACTGAACGGGGGTTTTCATTCAGAATAGATACCTAATCAGATATTTTCGAAGTCGGTGCCAGCCGATACAAATCAAAGCACACCCAACACCAAGTTCAGTTATTTTTTACTTTTCAGTGCCTGGAAGTCGGGTTTTTTCTTAAGTTTTAACTAGTACAAACTGGTATTATAAGACGCAAAAAAGCCAAATAATAAATGGCAAACTAATAGAGTTTATCTTAGGCGGTATACCTTTATCCAGCGGTCCGCTCGAGTGTCATAAGTTTCAATAAAAGCTGTCGGTGAACCACCACTCCACCCCCCAATCGCAAACAACACCTATAACGGATCAGGATATAATATATTTAAAATATAGCTGTTAATAAAAATTTCATATAAAATGTGTCTAGCTAATCATCGCTTATTAACTTTTTATTCAATTCTATTCAATTCACAATTTTATTCAATTCTAAAAAAACATACTTTTGGCTTCTATTAAAGTCTTAACATCTATTTGACACAACTTATTATTTGAAATACCATAATATGAGAAATTCAACAAAATCTACTTAAAAAGTTACAAGTAAATATTTTTAAGACGTAAAATACATATACGATATTATCCAATTATTATACAAGCAATTACAATAATAATAAAGATAATAAAATATAATTGAAACTTATTAACTTCATGTGGAACTCGAGGGCGTGCTATCTCCGGTGTAGCTACTTCACCGTCTCTCTGGGCAATCATTTCTAAGTCGTACAGAAACTTCAGAGTTTCGATAATTATTGGGCGTGAACACTCATTTCCTGTTACATACGGGTGATCTTTAACATTCTCAAGAAAAAACTGAAACATTTGAATAATATGTTAAATTTAATTAAATACATATTATGGATATCTTAATGTCAATATTTTCTTAATTGACATTTATGATATTACTTGTGTATCCAACAATCCAAGTCGTATGCTGCCCATAAGCTTAACGGTGTGATGCCAACGTATATCTGGATCATAGTTGACCCAACGCAAAACGGCTTCCCACACAACTTCTTCACTTTTAACATTCAGCTCATCTTCAAGTATAATGCTATTTAATTCATCTATTGGGAGGTGAAGAAATTCATCACTTTGCGTCGCTACAGTTACAAAATATCGAAGTAAATATCTTCTAGATTCAGCCTCTAGTTTATAGCAAAATACTCGTCTGTAATAATTTAGAGAAAGCATCTACAATAATTATACCGATTTCTAATAATACATACTATAATATGGTCTATTCATATTGGAAATTATATATTAATATTATTATCCGTGAATATACAGTAACAAACCTGGCAAACATCATAATGCCGAGGCAATTTTTTGGACAAAGTGAAACTCTTAAATGATCACAACAGAGCTGTAAAACACCCAGAAAGGCGAGATAGTCAGCGGTCATTAACAGCTCATGAACATTGACATCGGTAACTTCGATTCTTCGGAGATAAGCATATTCAATCAGCAGGAGCAGGATTTCTGAACGCACACCCGATATCAACACATCGCTTTGCTCTCGTGAGTGTAAAGTAGTTGTAAACAATGCCCTACGATAATGTAAATCACTTAAAACAAATTAATTACAGAAAGAGGTGATATTGATATTCAGGTATAAAATAGATATTTATTCTAATGTATTAAAAGAAATAATTTGCGTATATTTAGATGCATTATAATGATTTGTATATAATAATAATAAAAAAATAATCATCATCATTTTCAAAATAGAAAAAAATCTAACAGAAAGTATGGACTGCAGGCCGAGAGTATAGCGCGGTGCACGGGGAAAGCAGCGCCGTCATCCGCGCGGACTATCGCATCGCAGAGGAGCCGACACTCGCGCAGCCGGTGTAGCGCCTGCATCGCTGCCACCGACATGCATCGACCAGTCTCGCGACCCGCCGTCTAATATTATATGTGTATGTATGTACAAATAAAAATTGTAATGCAATTTATTTTTGTTAATTGGTTTCCTCAAGTCATTTATCTAACATTTCCTACACTTAATTGGATATTTCCTAAAGTAATTTTCTTAACACCTCTCTACTTACTGTGTTATTCGGGTCGTTTTCCATTTTGATGACTTTAACGCAAAGTCATTTTTATAATATTATCACTCATTAAAAAGATCTAAACGCAAGGCGGAATGTGTCACGATACAAACGAGATTTAGTGTAATAAATTTGTAAAATTACCGTAAAAAAATACTAAAAAAAATCGCAAATTCAAGTCATTTGATAAAACATTTTAGGTTAGCAAAAAAATGATATATGAATGACAAACATGTCAAACCTTTTTCTTCCAACTGACATTACTGGATATTATTATTTTCATATTAGCGGTTGCCTTGCTGAAATCAAAAACTAAGTTTATTACTTTTTTTAATGAACTAAAGGCTGTTGAGACCATTAATAAACAGATATATGCTCTATTTTAACCTGTCGAGAGTCGCGGGCTCACCGGTGTGCCAGTTAACAATTGATTTCTTAGAAATTAACCAGGTGTACACGAAGCTATTTACTTTAATTTCTTTTAGCTGTTTACTTATTAAAAATTTAATTAATATTAATATAAATAATATAGTGAAAGGAAAATCCTCAGATATTAATATAAATTATATAATAGAATTAAGTATGTAGGTACGTATTTGGTACAACTAAACTTAAATTAGAGGTTAAGGAAAGGTGTAAATGACATATTATTTTTTACAAATTGAATTTATTGATATATTTTAATTAATTGAGCTTAATATCTTAAAAACGTAAAATTTATATACCTACTTATAATGGTAATTTTACTAGTATGTACAAAAACGATACGAGAACTGATTGATCATTAGGTCGTAGTAATTGCAATTTGCAATGCTGATCCTAAAATACACAACGCCAGTCGCCAGGTGTTGTGTTTATTAAACGATGTAAAAGAATATACCTGCTAATTCATAGCACACACAATACAAATAAGTTTATTCAGTCAAGTTCAGAATTATTGTACGTAAATATGTATCTATTTAATGTAACTCTAGTTATTAATTTAATGGTTTGACGACTTCTCTGGCGGTAATGCCGTCGGCGCGCAATCTTGACAGAAGTGATTTGTATACTACAGGTGCGAATGGTAGAACGACACCACGTTGTTGAATTTCACCTGAAATATACAAATATATGTATTATAGTTTTATCATATTTTTGTCATCGATATTCATATCGCTATATTTCTATAATATTTAATCTTTCATTAATCATTCTTTAATCTTTCATAAAAACAACAGAAATTTCGGAAAACAGCAAGTGCTTTTTTTATGAACTCAAAGATAGCAGATAAATTCTTTACATATAAGACAACGGCTGAGTTAAGTCGCTGTAACTTGAAAATAAGCTTAAGACAAATGATTACATTTAAAATTAGTTAAGGTAGGATTGCATACTTAGAAACGAATGAAAAGAGCCCAAACATGAACCAACTATCCACTTTCTAGCATTCATTAGATCACTTTGGTAGTATAAAATTATGGTATTGTCAACCGTATTTCACAAACTTACATCGTCTCGTATCGATCAGGCAATTAGAATTAGGCTAAAATGTACTTTCAAGTTTTAATTAAGTACATACTTAATAACAAATGAAGTCATTAAAACGTGTTAAAAATATATTACTAAAATGTTTCAACTTAAAAGTATTTACCGTCGAGCACCATTTTCGCGGCAATCGCTGTGGGGAGCCCCACGGTCCTCGCCATGGCTGTGTGAGAGGAGGGTTCGCCGCGCACTGTCATTGTCACCTCGCGCCGTTCCTTTTTTCCATCACTCCATGTTACACCAATCTCATGTCGAAGAACTACGAAGTCCGTTTCATTCTTTTCTAATTTAACATAATAATTATATTTAAGTATTTTCGAAACCAGTGAGCAGTTAGAGGGCATTACCTATTGTTGTCTGGGACGAAAATCGTAAAGCTATTCTAGAGTTTTAGAATTGGTGATCGTTAATTTGAAAATCGTTTTTTAAATTCTTTTTGTTGAAGTTTTACGAACTTTAAGGCCTAGCGCGTGCCTAGACATGACAATTCAGCGACAATTTTGTCTGTCGACCTGCGTGACAAAAATGTCACCGCGCTGCTAGGTTTCAGATATCGATAAGGTAACACACAAATATGGCGTCAGCGTCAGTTAATGATACCCATGATATAACAACGTAAGTAGTTATAAAAATGTTTTTTTTTTAAAACACAAAAAACCTAACGGTGTGAAACTATAACCAGAGGCGTAGCGTGAACTAATATAGACGTAGGCGAAACCGCATCAGCGAGGCCCCTTTTCTTTCGTTCCCAAGACCAAAAATGCTTTGATTCGACATACCTACTCATCATAGTGCAAAAATATAAATACGCGGTGGGAGAATATTGAAAAGCATACTAATTTAAAACAAGATTTTTTGAAACTTGCGGGATATAATTTTTTACAAAAGTAATGTTCTTCGGCTTTTTGCTTTACTGAATCGGTTCGGCCTTAACACTACAAGGGTCAATGCCGTCAATTTGACCACACGACGATTTTGATCGGTAGTAGTTTTTTAATTTAAGTTTTACCATCACTTTTATTTATTTATTAATTCTTAAGTACAAAGGTCGACTTCATTGGCGTCATTGGCATTCCTTTACGCTTTACCTAACTTAAAACTTTTTATCTTAAGAAAAATAAAGAAATAATGTATGGTATATGCGAAAAACGTCCGTCAATCTAAATATAAATAAATTTAAAGGAAAAATAAAAATTTAAAGGAGCCTCGCGAGGCCCTTTAATAATTAGCAACACGCAGCTTCGCTCGCGCTAAAACTACAACAATAAAACTTTAAAAAGATTGATGCATTAACAGATGATGCATTAACAGACAGACAGACTGACAAAAATTCTAAAAAGTATAGATTCGGTGTCTGTATCGATAATAAAGTCTATTTCAGTTAAAATTTTATTATATGTATAGATTTTGTATCCTAAAGAATTTTTACCATATGTATAAGTTGTATAATATTATATTTTTGTAATGACTTCTTAAATTTCTTACTTTTGAAAGCACACTCAATAAATTTGGAAGAAAAAATAAATTTAACATAGCCCAATTAACGCCTATAATCCGCCATTTTGATATTTTATAATATAAATATGCCCTATGACTGTCGCGTTAACAAAGGAACATAATATTAGACACATACTTATACGTAAACGACATAACCATCCTTTTGGGCTTCGATAAAGTTTCATAAAAACCCGCTCTTTTTGACAAAAAAAAATTGACGTTTGAAAATTGAAGAATGGAAAAATTCAACAGAGTTGTAGCCATCTTTGGTTAACGTTTAGCTGATTGTATTCAGCCCTTTTTAACGTCCCACTGCTGGGTACGGGCCTCCGTTCAGTACGAGGGGATCAGGCCATAGTCCACCACGCTGGCCAAGAGCAGGTTGGCGGACTTCACATGTCTTTCGAAAACTTGCTAGGTTCTCTCAGACATGCAGGTTTCCTCACGATGTTTTCCTTCACCGTAAGGCAGGTGGTAATCAAGTTAGAAATGATTCGCACATGAAAATATCAGAGGTGCGAGACCCGGGATTTGGACCCGCGTCACTCGATTTCCCAAGCGAGCGCGTTACCACTGGGCTACCACTGCCACAGCTGATTTTAGCTGATTAGCTGACGTTATTTCCCCTTAAAGACCCATATTCTATTTTTTAGAAAGTTTTTTAAGTTTACTAAACTATCTCATCCTTTATCTCGCTTTCCTTCAAACATTCTGTTTTGTACTTCTTACAATGCTTTGGCTTTCTCGGGCTTTCTTGGGATAGTGGAAAAATTTGTCGAACCACCTCCTTATTTTTAATGGTGCATCTATGTAAGTTATTACAAGATGCTTATTATGGTGTAGCTTGTTGGGTTCCTAAAATCGAAATTATTTTATGGTTTAAATGTCCTCCAGAATCATCGGTGCTTACAGATGAGATTACTCCTTTGCTAGAAGCAATCCTGTTTACCCTCTCACACGACTTCTAAAACATACTTGATATTGACTCTCTCACTTGTTTGATGGCAATTAAGAAGAACCCATATCCCTTATATCCGTATACATATTTAATTGTGCTGTTTTTTGTTGTAGGTTCAAGATTTACAAAGGATCTACTCCTTTTTTACATGTTATAATTTAATTTAGAATAATAATCTTATTTTACCGACCAATCTCACTTGTCTTTTACACGACATTGGCGCAATAATCTGTGCTCAAATGGCACGTTTTGAAGCCATTAACAAGTGAATTGAATTGAAATCAACAGAATAATGTCTGTCACACCCAGAATTTTAGATTTTCAATTATTTACGATATTTTCTTTTACGTATCATAAGTTAGCAGATAATGTCCTTTCGTTCTCTCGTTCAAATCCCTGTTGACATATCATGCTTGGATTTCAAAAAAGTTACGTGACTGTCAACCTCCGTCAGAAGAGAAAGGTCACGTTGTCTTATTGAATTTTTTATAACTCAAAATATGTCAATTAATAGTTACCGAGCTGCAGCTTTTTGCCGAGATAGTGGCTTATAGTATCAAGTGGAGTTCCAAGTTTGACGACAGGCTCGTCGCTCAGCAAGCCGAGTGACTCTAAGGCTTGTGCTCCAGTACTGCCGATGCGCTCCGCAAGACGTGTCTTGAGATTCTCATAGAAGATTGATTGATCCATCAGACCGAGCAGCTCGCATGCAAATTGTTGCTAATGAATAATAAAAAAATCTTTTTATTAAGGGTGTATTATGCTACATATTCACTTAAAAATCATAAAAATCATTTAAATGTCAATAATGTATCTTTACGAGTTAATATTATTATGTTTTTTGCTTTTATGACGAATAGTGAGCGGAATTCCAACTGTGAACCAAATGTTTATTAAAAACGTTTCTAATTTATCATACACACAAAATAATTATAACTATGTATTATTTTGTTTTCACATGGAAACGTTTTATTACTACTACAGCTATATATGATTTGGTATTACATTGGTAAACTGTAAAACTAATTATGTTATGCAGAAAGCGCCTTATGTTATAAGTACGAGTAAGTCACGTTGCGCTTGGATTTATGATCATGTTTGCCTTATTGTGTAGGTTGTTTTAAGAAATGCAAATTATTGACAAAATGGTAAACTAAAATTTCTTAAATAACTTTAAGCTAAACCCACCCATGTTATTTCCGGGCCCTCAGGGTGTAAAGACGGATGAGGATTAGGATCTACGAAGCCAAATAGTTGCATAGCCTTCATTGTTTCAGCGAAACCTACAATCAAAAACGTTATAATTATTAAATATTTCATTTATGCTTAATGTATGTATTTATATATTAAAAATAACTAAACATGAACCTTTTTTATTATTTTTTATTTTAATGTTGGAAAATGCATTTACGAATGCAACCTGTATATACTTACATACAGATGGTTATGTTGGACTCGCCGGCTAGGAAGCCAGTACTACCACTAAAACCCGACAGAACCTCCTCCGTCTTAATGGGGGGTCATAGAATCGCTTACGCACCCAGCCACGATGCCTCGTCAGCAGGTCTGTCGAAGCAGACCACACAACCAAGAGGTTGCTCCCACGGTCCACTCTGCTGTCAGAGAAGTACCAGGAGCAACTCGCATGCTACACCGCCCACCGACGTGGGCCACCTTCCAATGTGTCTCTTGGCTATACGCCTGGCTTAATTGACGGACCTTGTCTCACCACGACAAGGTGAACACACGTCGGGGGGAACTAAACATTAACCTAGTACTACCTTAAAACACCTTTTTATCCTGTTTATGTTTAGTTTACCTACTCTGAGCATTTTTTTACTGCTTTTTAATAAATACATTAATAGATATTATGTGAAACTTATTTAAAATATGGAGAGAATCCAAAGCAAATATATATTACATATTAAAAATATTTTGTTTTCATAAAAAAGTAGCCAAACCTCTATAACGCAGCGTCCCACGGAACATAGTGTGAGCGTCCTCAATACCATAGAGCGAAGAATAAATAGTGCTATCTCTATTAGGAAAGCCTTCAAATGCGAAACCCGGTAAGAAGTCCAACTCTCGCGCCACAGACATTAGTTCCCCACCGCTCAGAACTTCTACCGCCTATTGTATGAAAATTATACAAAATAGTTCATCAACAGTAAAGAGCATTAGAACTCGTATTAAATGTTTGTATATTTGCAGGAGTTATTCAAACAACCGTTAATAGGAGATAATATTAAAAAACGATGTTACCTGTCCTTTACTGAGGTATTTGGCCCCAGAAATCGTATTGAGCAAGACACCTCGTGGACTCCAAGAGAATTTATATCTGAGAGCATTGTCGCTGAATTCTGGCGCCGGGAGACCTGTAGTGATAAATTCAAGTGATTAAATAAACCAGTATAATATTGTAAGATATTTTTATGATAAAATTTATTTATAAAGTGCAAATAAATAAAAAACAACCTCAATAAGGTATATTAAATTACGAGAAGGGAAAAAGAATAATAAATAATGATTTTTCACTAATTCAGCTTACCTCCACAATATGATACGAAAGAGTCAACTCTACCACCATGGCTTTGTACGTCGTGAATACATTCCAAAGCGAGTAAGTGGTCAATACCAGGATCCAAACCAACTTCGTTTAATAACGTTATGCCAGCCTCTTTAGCTCTATAATAATAGAATATTTAGTATAAATTACATATTTCAATATTACATATTTCAATATTGTATTCGCTCTCGTTTGAGATCTATTATACAACTAGAACAATGAGCTCCGTTTTATTTGGGTACGGTAAGATATAGAACTGCATCTATGGCTATACGGTTGATTAAATAGAAATTTATTTTAGCTCCAACAAAATGTGAAATGAACTTCGATGGATTTTTATTGTATAGCAACAAGTTATTAAACAGTTAATTATAAAGAATAAAATTTGAATAAAACACTGATTTGGTTTAGTGAAAACATTCAATCAATCACAATCAAAAATTCGACGATTTAGTTTTGAACATTAACCATGTTATAGTTTTAATATATGTGTTAATAGACTATTAAAATTGGTTTTTTAACCATCTACTTACGCATCGTGTAATTCTTGGACTTCTGGTCTGACATACGATGCTGTGACCATGTGAGAGCCCGCGCTGAGGCACGCCCGCGCTACAGCCCCGTGCAGGTCGTATGGGAGCAACGATATCACAAGTCGAGCTTGCGACGCTAAAGATCTAAGAGCCTGTTCGTCATTCGCTTCTAAGTACTGGGAATGGACTCCATATCGCTCAGCAAGTGCGTCCGCTTCTTCTTTTATTTGTGAAGCTGAAATAAGTTTGTAGATACTAGGCGGCATACTGAGAAATATGTATAAAGCCGATTCGATTTGAATACACTAAATGCTGGGTTTGACAACATCATAGGCGTGTCAGCCTAAGACCAGAACAAATATATACACATTGTAAAGAAATAACGCTAGATCTACGATTATCGACGATATATAGACGTTATCTCATAGTAATAAGTGCTTGTACCGTCCCAGTTATAACAGTACAATATAGTTGTTATAAGAGTTTGCATAAGTTAAAATACTTATAAGTTTGAAGTATTTTAATTACTGAAGTTACAATATAATTTTGACTACTCTGACTCGCCACGTCTGTTCTGATCAGTGTTTTTGAATGCACTCGTAAAACATGCAGCGACGTGCATCATCTCGAAAAGCTATCGTGCAAAGTAAGCAAAATTAAAAATGGACTGGAAACTGTACAGTACTAAATTTAATAATATACTTATTAACCAATAGTGACAGCAACATTCTTGTCCCTAGCGAGGTACTCCACTACGGGCGCAGACACCAAACCACTACCTAAGATTACTACGTGGTTTTGCTGATCATTACCCTCTACTTTGTGTCGCGATCGGCTATGGCAATCAAATAATAAAAATTATAATTAAAAATTAAGAAAAGAAGAAGATAATATTATGTCTCAGCAATAAAACTCATCTTATACTTACTTATTAGAATTCCGTAGTTCATTGATGTATTCAAATGAGGGAGTTAACTTTCCATTACTTGTGATGATAGCCTAAAATGTAGGTATATATTATGTAACAATAAAAAAATTTATATTCATACATAGATTCGTAAATATCCATTTTTAAAACATTCTCTTAAATATATTAACACAATTATAACAGTGTAAAAGCTCACTCCTTGAACGACAGGTGAGAATTTGTGTTCCTCGAGTGGTCGTGAAGCATCTGAGCTCATAATGTCCTCAGCGTAAGGGTAAAGTAAGTCGCCAAAGAAATCAGTCGATTCCCGGGGCAATTGTGTTGGCATATTATCTATGGAGCATACAAGTACACCTGGACCTTTGAAACTGCAAAAAAACAGTGTTAAATGTCATTACGACACGTTTGGCTCAGTGTGTAGTGACCCTACTTGCTGTGCCACCCGTCGCGGGTTCGATACCCGCTGGGGGCATTAATTTGCGTGAGCGCGAATGTTTGTACTCCAGTTATGGGTGTTTATATTTATAATATGTATGTATTTAAAGTTATATATGTGTAGTGTATCAACTATCTGGTATCCATAATACAAGCCTCGTAGCTTACCATGGAACTAGATGGTGCTGTGTGTTAATGTCCTAACATATTTATTTATTTAACATTACAAGTCTAAATGGTTAAAATTATTATTAGCACTCTGTAATAAGCCGTTTTAAATTTAATAATAATTCGTAGAAAATTAATGTACATTTTATAAGTTCAAGTGAAAAACTGTGTGTAAATGCTTTCATCAAATTGACGTTCGTAATGATATCGTACGATATGTATAATATTATACGATTACATGTGGACTGTAGGTATAAATATAACATTAGATATAAGTCGGACAATAACCTTATTCATCTATTTGGCCTTTGAGCTATAGATACTGCATTAAAACATCATTAAGATAATATTGCAATACTACAAATATTTAAAATGATGTTATGAGATTATTTATATATTTATTTTGACTGCTTCGAATGTAGTAAATAAAACTGTTCAAAAGGAAGTAAACTAATATTTCAATTTGTAAAAATTTAACAATCTATTTACCGATCTTTCTTTCCGATGTTCATTATTATAAACCGTAACAAGCCATAATAATCTAATTGTAAATTAAAATTTAAACAAGCTACAAGTTGAAGCTAAAAAAATATATCAAATATACCTTTTAGTGTCTTTATTTCTGTCAGCGTCATAAAGACAGAAAGGAGTGTCGATAGTAGTGCACTCATTCATGAACTCGATAGATCCACCTGGGTCCGCTGATATATCGCATATTGCCAGCATTCTGTCAAAACATATGGATAACTTTTATGATATATTATTTATATAATATATAAAAAAATGGCATTAATGCTTATGTTTATGACAAATTTGTTAATGCTTATATTTATGACAAAAGTGCTAATTTGGTGCCTATAAAAATGTCAATACAAATTATGAGAATGTAAAATAAAATTAGTTATTAATTTTTAATTTTTTCTTATATATACCCCGGAAGTTATAAATCGACAACTATTTTTAACACACACAAAAGACTTTATTGTAAAGGGTACAATAAGTAGAGTTGTAACTCTCGGGGTCTAAAGTTCGGTAAATTACCCGAGTGGAAACAAAGAGAATAAATAAGACTCTAACCGATGTGGTAGAGCCGGCGCGCCAATACTCTTTGGGAGCCAGGGTGTGTTCGAAGGCATGAGCAGGTGCTTGGCGTCGGGAATGGTCAGCAATTTGGGACTACCCACCGCCCAGTAAATACAGTTCACTAATACAGATGTGTATGGAGCTATCTAAAAAAATGGTAGTTTTAATTAAAACGAAGATATTAAAATTGAGGAAGCACAATTTCAGTTAAACCAAGAAAAAAGTAATAAAGTGATTAGAAAGATAAAATGGATATATTTTGAGGAACACAATTTGCAGCCAAAACTGAACCTTTGACGTCGGTCTCAGTTTCGGCCGAACCGAAACTTATTTAGACACGCACGTATACGCGCGTGCACACGCATATGCACATGCACACAGAATCACACACGCGCGCGCGTGCGCTCACACACACACACACACACACACAGACGGGGGGGTGGTAGAGAGAGTGTGGCCTCTTGACCTTTCTCCTAACATCGGCCAATCTCAGACTGACGGCTAATCTGAGACTAGCCATCTCCACAGGAGAATTTATAGTTAATAGTGCACAAGTATGCGTGTATGCACAAGGGCACTCTCTTTTTGGCTGAAACTGATACCAAATCTTCGGTCGGTCATTAATTACTTTTGACACAATTTATTGATATTTTAAATAATGTATCAATTCAATTATATTTAGTAGTACCTAGGCGACCGAGCTTCGCTCGAGTTCTTTCTTGTTATATCGTATTTTTTACATAAAAAAATAAACAAAAACTCGAATACAAAAAAAACAAAAGTAAAAACTTTGTATTCCGACCGGGACTCGAACCCGGGCATATGTGTTGTCTCACTTGCGCCTTGACCGCTTGACCACGATGCTTATACCCGAGTGTAAGAAATTATCGACCATATTCTGCGTAGAATAATGCAAAAGAAAATTCGAAAACACGCGTTTTTCCAGACATGAGACTAATCTAGATCGATTTTTCGCCCCCGAAAGCTGCCACATACCAGTTTTCAGCGAAATCGTTAGAGCCGTTTCCGAGATCGCTGGTATAAATAAATAAAGATATAAATATACAAGAATTGTTTAAATATATTAGATAATTCTTACAGTTTGGGCAAAAGTAGACACATATCGGTCGGGATGTTCTTCGTATTCTTGAGGATCATAACCTCCGCCGTTTTTTCTCACTAAGTGATGTCGTCTGCGAACCTCACAGCCATATATTTTGTTTGGACCTTTAAAAATAAGCAGAGTATAGTAATTAAATAATTTTAAATAAAACTATTTTTTTGGATTTTTTCGCGGATTTATTTTGATTTTAGGTTCCCGACGTTTCAAATGTTTTACAGCAATCATGGTCACGGGACAGACAGAAGATGTTAGATGTCTGAAAGGCATTATATAGTTGTTATAAACAGTCTACCCACAAAATAACAAAATGAATTCAAAAAAATGAAAAATGGCACCAAAGTTATTAAATTATTATTTTATAAAAACATTTTTATAAAATAATAATCTGAATCCAACCAATTTCTACCAAGACAAGTCACAAAATATCATACTATATTATACAATCGTTGTGATTCAATTAATTCTATTAGGTATGACTTAACTATATTGTTGATTTTTAAAATTTCTATTGTCAAATGACATTTTGTAATTATGTAATATCTCGATAACAATGTTTGATACCATCAAGCTAATCTGATGCTTGAACTGGAAAGTGTAGTGATTAGAGTTATTTAAGTTCTAATAAAAGTAAAACCTTTGAATTTGGACTTATTTAATTTTTATTTGGACGAGTCTCATATATTACAATCAGAAAGCAGCGACTTTTATTAGTTTTATTACAATTATTATTCTTAAAAACGCACTAGTACCTAAACAATTATATCAACAAACACGTTATTTGCATAGTGTTATCTAAATATAATTTATTAGGGAAAACAAGGTATCTAGGATTAGGATAAGGATCTATATATTATATTTAAAAGTATAAGGATCTATATATTATGTTTAATGTAACTATATTAGTTAATTAAAAGAAAGAAGAGTTCATACTCACTGCCATGCTCTGCAACCTTCCTCAACATTTCGGGAGGAACATATTCGTGAGGTAGTTCTTGGAATATTTCTTGGCTACCCTATGAAAGTACTTATATAATAATAAAATGTAATATAAATAGATAAAAAAGAAAATTAAGTAATAAAAATAAGACATAATTAAGCAATCATGATATAAATAAGGCAATAAATAAATATATTATAAAATATAAAAACCCGACTGCATATAAGCTAACTAAAAAGATGAAAACAAGCTCACGATGGAATAATATAGTATTATGCAGTCGGAGACATATACGTGTCATCCTTGCCGGGAGATGTACACACTCGTATTTTGTTTTTAGTTAGCTTTTATGCAGTCGGGTTTTTTATTTTTATAATATATTTATTTACTGCTTTTTAAGTATTTTTAGGTAGGAACATTACCGAGAATGGTTGTTAACCAACTTTAAATCGTTATATATCCTAAACTGTTATTTAAAATGAAAAATGATGAATGAAACCTAATTTAAATGATTTTTAAATACCTATTCAACGATACCCTTGACTTAAACTTGACATAGTTTGACGATTTTAATTATTTTTTTCACATTATGGAATCTAGCAGCCCCCATGTTTAATTTTTATTATGTCACCTATCTAAGAACACTTAGACTAATGAGACGAATCTAACGATACCTTAATTAAGGAATTCCATCGAGTTGTTTGGAGGATATGAGGGAATAATTTTTTTAAACAAAGAAACATATAGAGATAGGCGCGAAAAAGAGAACCCTATCCTTGTAGTCGGCTAAAAAAGCATAAAATATTATTTATAATTAGTTATGATAATACTAAATTACAGTAATCGAAGCAAAGAGAGCGAAAGCAGATTAAATTAAATAAAAAAAATATTGGATTGAGATAGTAAACTAAAAAAGATTGGTTATCATGGCAACAGAGCGCGCCCCTATCTGCATACCTTAATTTATCACTTAGATTTTTGATATATTGATTGTAATTTATATATTTATTTATCATTTGTTGATTAGCTGTTATTTTTTAATATTAAACAACAATTATAATAATTATGTGAGCGATTTTACGTATGAATTTTTTCATTGATTATTGATTTTATTAAATTTATCTGTTCTATATTATATCATAAATGAGTATTAAATTGCAATAGTTATACCTGTGAAACGTTGCCTGATCCAGTAAAAACAAATGTAAGAGGCCCTAATGATTTTGGCATCATACCAAGTGCTACTTCGTATCCCGCGTCCCGTATCGCTTGCCGGGCCATGCTTGAGTTTCTGTAGTTATGTGCTGGTCCGACATGCTGTAAGAAAGAACAAAAAAAAAAGTTAGCCATCACCACTAGCCTTTTTTTTATATAAGTATAACTTCACACTACAATATCTCATGCGAGGTAGATAGAATAGAGTATAAAAGCGCTACGATACATCACATAAATCAACATAAATCATCTCTACATAAATCAATTTCAATATAACCTTCCTATACAATTTACTTTATTTTGACAATCATAATATAACTTAAGCGTGCCATATTATATTTTCATTGAGAAACTGAAAAGCTACTTCTGAGTTACACGTTGCATCTAGATTTCATATTTTTTTAGCTACGTCTATTTTCACTGTCATGCATGCAAGAGATTATTTATTATTTCTTCTCATAGTAGGATCAATTTCTCGACCTCTTGAATTAGAATAAGCCAGATAGATATTGTAGTGTTCAATTTTGGTTTGCCTGTTTACTTTAAATTTTACAACATGAGGTTTTTCATACATTTCACAGAGAAGAGATGAAAACGGATAAAAAGTCATGGAAACTGAGAAACCCAATCATATTTACTTAATTAATTTATTATTACTACGTCCTTATCAATAATAATTTGTTTACGCTGCCCATTACCTGCTTAGTCGATTGTAGGTTATCAATAATTACTCAAGCAGCTTATAGGATAAGACATTGTGATAATAAAATTTGTAAAAACAAACATTCATGTTTTTTAAATTTCATAGCGTCAAAGCAGTAAATTAAAGTACTTACCTATAAGTGATGGGATATACAATATATAAAATAAGTGATGAATCTGTATTTTTGCTCCGTAAAAACTTAAAAAAATAAATAAAAACCGACTTCATCCTTTGTACACATGGTTCCTGTTTTCTATTTTATATGTATATTTTGGTACATAAATAAATAAATAAAGTTCATACCTTGTCTATTTTTTTATTAATATATATATGCGATGCGGGCTGACACCGATTTCGAAGATATCTGGTAAAGTATCTATAGTAAATGAAAACTCCTATTCAGTTATTTTTTACTTTTTAGTGTTTTTTTAAGTCGGCTTTTATTTTATTTTTTGAGTTTTTTTATTTTCATTTTCAGTGTAGACATAGTAGTAGCAAAGTAAGATGAAAGTTTTTTTTTTTACATTAGTAGGTGAAAAATGAATCACCCCTATTTTCTACACTTAGGGGTGGATTTTTTTTTTCAAATTTAAATGGGACCAACTTTGAGGTATATATACCTCGATCCAATAAAAAAAAAACATCATAGAAATTGGACTACACTATAAGAAGTTATGCATGGTCAAACAAAAAAAATATACGTGTCGAATTGAGAAACTCCTCCTTTTTTTTAAAACAGTATGAATTGAGATTGTATGCAGTTTTATAGAACTAATTATTTTGATCCTTAAATTAGTGATTAAAATTAAATTGACAGATTAATAATACGAACATACTACTACTACGTACTAACGTACCATGAACGGTGTATGATGCCCTAGTGCTAGTAAACGTAAGCCGAGACCATGCAAGATGTTGATCATGCCAGCAACACCAGCGTACTTTCCAAATGCTACCACACGGTTTCCTGCGTTATCCATTAACTTTTCGTAATCAATGAGACGAATGTTCTGAAATAAATCATCAAAATTGTAGGTAAATTATACATAATATTTAATTGAAGTAAACTAAAACTTGTAACTAAAAATATAATAAACTACAGCACTTATAATATAATAAACTGCAGCACTATTTATCCATGTTTGCATATAAGCTACCATCAGATAAATTTTCAATTGAGAGAAAATCATTGAAAGTATACATTTTTTTTTCGTGTTCGAGAGACCAGCACCATGTTATAGTCAGCTGATTGTTTTCTTTCGTCGAGATATTGGGTTAGCAACAATTTAACAAATTTTCAGGTAAGAGGAAATGATTGATTTTTTTTTTCGTGCGTGGGAGGCTATCTCAACCCACCAACGGAGCCGCAGCTGACGTTCCCAAAGCTATATGATACAACTCTCTGATGCATTCCACCAATTATCATTTGAGAGGAAATAATCGATCAAATTTGTACCTGGCTCTCGGACTAAAAATGCTTGTCTTCTTCTACTATAGTTTTATGAATTGTAGATTGCTCTGCCTGTTCGTGAAAAAAGTGTCGTAATCTAGCTATTTGTTTATTGTATTAATTGCAAAATGTCTATTAAGCCTCTACATCCTTCTTCTCTGGGGAACGCCAGTCTTTGTATACAAGATCTTGGATGATGCTTACGTTGTTTTGTCATTGAAGTACCTACTAGGTAAGTAGACGCCGCGCTGTAACTTTATTAAATCAATTTTAGTCCATAAAATGATTCCAAATGAATATGTGAGTATCGGGATAGCGTAAGAATTAATAGTTTTTATAGTGTTAGCAGAATTCAAATTCGTTTTTAATACTGAACAAAGTCTATGTTTAAAGCAGATAAGTTCTGCTTTCGTATGTTTTTGAAGAATTTGCCGGTCTTGTTGGAATCCAAAATATTTGTATAATTTGTTTTAATCTAATGGGTCAATTTTTTCTCCCGCATTTAAGACATCTTTAACTGAAGCCTACCTTGACAAAAAAAAATAGGTTTTGCATTTTTCTATCCCGAATTCCATACATCCATCATTAGAAAATTCTTTAGTTATATTTGCCAATTGATGTAAGGTATTTACGATATGGCTATATAATTTTATGTCATCCATGTAAAGCAAATGTGAAATTAAAACAGAAGGGTTTGATTGGCCTATTGCAATGCGAAAGAAAACCGCATGAAAACTGGTAAACACGCGTTTTGCCAGACATAAGACTAATTTAGATCGATTTTATTATAAGTTATTCTTTGCAGCCTTGGCTGTTCTTACGGCAGCCTTTCTGTTCAATAGCAAGAATATTGTTGCTAGTGACGTGTTCATTGATAAGAGCTGCAATACATCATGTTAGAAGCTTATAAAATGTTTGTAAACAAGTTATAGACTGGTACATAGCTGGATTCTGGATTTGGCAACTGACCCTTTCAATCATGAATGTCAAACCTTGTGTAATATGGCATAGAATATGGATTTCCGATGAACGTTACGTGGTCGTTTTATACCAGTAGTTGTGTATGCGATCTGAGCCAGGGGTTTTCTAATTACGTGTTTTCTTAAGAATTTGTACAAATATTTGTAAAGGTACCGCATCAAATATCATTTGAGGAATTCTATTATCTTCTTCTTCTGATAATGTTTGTACTTTGTATTCATTCAGCTTGTTTATTATGTTGTACCGGGTTTTTCCAAATACCTGACTAATAACTTTGAAATTGCTCTTTTGTAGGTAGTCGATTTGATGAAGTATTCTGTTGTATATTGTTAGTGCCTTTATTTAGATTCCTATAAAAATTTTTTTGATTATTAGTGAATTGTCTATTTTGTGTCTTTCCTAAATTGCAAATTTCATATCTTCTAAGTTTGCTAGTCTTAGCTGAAAGTCTTTGTTTTAAGCTATCAAGATAAACAATTCATTTGAAATAAACGATACTTTAAATTTTTCTTTAATAGCCGCTACTTGTGATATCAGTCGCTTATTTCTATTTCCTCTAATATACTGGGTCATTCTTCAAATGTCGGCCCTAAACTAAGGCCTAAGCTTTTATTTTTTTCTGAAATCTTATTTTCCAAGATGGTTTTTTTATATTTTTATTATTTGATGGAGAGGATTGTTTATTTTTATTTTTCGAACCATTGCTCACTGCTGTGGAATAAGCTGCACAGATTATTGTTTGTAGTGTATTGAAATCATCATTTGTTGAAATGTATTGAGGGAGGATTTTTTTATCTAGGTAATGGACAATATATTATTTTAATCTTTTCCATATTTTCTGTTTCGGTATAAATGGTTTTTTAGTCGGATCAGTAGGTATTTTTATAATTATTAAGTGATGTTTGAAATGTTTCCTGTATTTTGTTATTAAAATCTGATGAAGTCTGATAATTTAAAAATGTATTCATAGTATTATGTGATTCAATGTAATTTATATTTGAATATTGTGCATTACTATTTGATAATATCATCGGTCTAAGAGCACTTTGATCATTATTATCCGCTATTTTGTCCAGTTAGCGTTAATCTTGCATGCTCATCTGATGTTACTAATGTTTGTTCTACTATCTTTCGAATTACTTCTGTTCTTGTTGGCGATAAAAGTCGATTATTTACAATCATACGTCTCTGGTCTGCTATTCGTTGCTCGGATACATGCGATACTTGTGAGTATAGCTCTGTTATTGTAGTATGTATAAAGGTTTTCGGTAAAATGTTCTATTGAAATCCAAACTAGTTTTTTTTTAAATATGTCCGCATTATAACTTCATTGAAGTATTCTGCCCACTTTATTCTTGTAGATGATGAGTTTATAGTAGGTATCTATAGCACTTTCAGTTAATAAAGATGTCACGGGACTGGATGAATAAAGAGATTTTTCTACATCTTCTTTTATTTCATATTTTTCTTTTATTTAATATTTTGCAGTAGTAGTTTATTTCGTACAACAGCCCTACGTTGATCCCCTAGCCTTTGTTTTGAACCATCGTAATTTGAATATTTGTCGGTTTTTTTATGTATTTTATTTAAATGTCCACGTATGTTCTCTATTTCTGTAACTAGAAGATATGTATGCTATTCATATGTGAACTCCACTTTTTTCGCGTACGATTTTGGCCAGCGGTGGGTGCAGCGTTTACAGCGGGTGCCATCTGCACTGCATCCTCTGGCCCATCAGAAATAGTTGATGATGAGCTCGGTCTATCATATAAATCAGAAAGACGTATTTATGTGTAGGAGATGGAATGGAATATTGACTGGTTGATTTAGGCGAAATACTTCCTTATTTTCTGTGAGTTGCTTAGTAGTATTTTTTTCATTGTGGAAAATTATTTTTCTTCTTCTGAAGATTGTATCGTGTAGCCTGATTACTTATTATTTGCTCTTCGTCGTTCTTTCTATCATTTTCTTCATCAGCGTCCAAGGGCAAAGCAAAAGTCGTTTGATGGTTTGAGACCTACCATCATTGGCATCCCTGTTGGAGTCCCCGGGTACTTGGGAAAGGGTTGTTGTTTGCATCTTCATAATTTTATTTGGAATCGAAAACCCAACCCAACGCGTTTCCAGGACACGAGGGTGTGCAGTGAGATATTAATAAACTCGTAAGCGTCAATGTTGAGATACTAAATACTCCTTCACTGCCGTCTTAAACTGCTATCGTACATTAATGACAATTGTTCTGCCTTCGCTTCTGTTAAGTTCGCGACCGCTGGCACAGGAAGTAGGGTCACTACAAACTGAGCCAAACGTGTCGTCATGCATTTTAGAATATAATATGGATATTTAAAATTTAAAAACCATGTTACATATGTATCTAATATAAATTAACGAAATCGCAGGTATCGCAATCTACTCCTAATACAACATTTTAGATCTTACCTTAGCCAAAATAGCATCCAACATTGGCATATTAGCTTCTTGAGCTTTTATAGTGTGGGAAAAGAAACAGTACGTCTTATTGGGAATAAGCAAGTCAATTGGCGTTTGTTTAACACCAAATATTACACTGGCTTCACTTATATCTTCTTGGATTACAGCGCCGGCGTTGATATATGACTTGAAAATGGTAAATAAATATTACGTTTTAATTATTATTTACTATTAAGATAAATAGAATATAAATTTAAAAGTAACAATTGGTACACTAGTAACAATGACTTCATGCTTCAATTGTTTAAAAGAAATTATGTAAAAAAAGTAGAACTACGATCAATTAAATACCTGCATTGGATATGCCCTACGATTAGACGGCTGTACAATAACTTTAACACCATTTCGTACTAGTCGGTTGACATTGGTAGGACAGAAAGGTGCTCTCCTCTCCCATACTGACTGATCTTCTCTACGTATTGCTATTATACGTCGATGCTAAAATCAACATAATATAAATACTTGTTTAAAAACTAGAATACATCTATTTAAAAATAATATAAGAGTATAGTAAAAATATATTATTTTTTATAGTCAGAAATACCTACAGAAAGTCTAGTATATACTCGATAGAGTTCATGTTGGGTTTTTTTCTTATGTTATATGTATTGTTACATTTAATTAATTTAATATAATTTACCCATTTAAATTTATTACCTATGCAATATGATTTCAAATTATAGTTTCAGAGAAACAGGAATTAATGAGCTTTAAATATATTATCTATCTTTTTATTTTAACTTATGCCTGCTTAGTTACTCCACGTTAGTATGCCTATCAAAACCAAATATTTAAAGAGTCAAGTACTTTATGTGATTATAAATGATAAAGATATGGCCAATATAATATTAAACAAAGATAAATTTACGCTTAAAGATATTCATGTACTTATATTATAGTACAGATGACAGATCACATAATACTAGTAATTATAGTAAGTACTAGCGACTCACTCTCGCTCTTCTCGGGTACATTTTAACGGTTAGTATAGATTTCTCAGAGATGAGATATTTTTCCGCAGTAAAAAGTATCCTAAATGTTGACCCGAATAACCAGCTATCATCATACCAAACTTCATCAAAATCTGACCAGTGTTTTTCTCGTGATGCGTTCCCAGACAAACAGACAGACAGACAAAAATTCTAAAAACTATAGATTAGAACTATAGATATTGACTATTTCAATAAGATTTTCCAAAAAATATATAATATACAGATTTGACTCAGTTAGAATTTTATAGATAGATATTGTTTCGATCACAGCCTGAATTGTATATGTAGGCAGATACTCTAATAGCGTAGCTCTAAGGCTATAGGGGGCCTATTTATAATATAAATTAAGTAATGTATCATAAATCTATCTATATCTATATATATATATATATATATATATATATATATATATATATATATATATATATAAAAGGCAAAAGTGATTGACTGATGTATCAACGCACAGGCCAAACCCTTAGGGCTAGAAACTTAAAATTTCGCACACGTATTCTTCTTATGACGTAGGCATCCACTAAGGAAGGATTTTTCAAAATTCGTCCCCCAAGGGGGTGAAATAGGGGATAAAAGTCTGTATGAAACTTTTTATTCCTTGAACATACTTGCATGAAATTTCGTATTTTTTGGTAGTTTGATCGCGAGCGAAGCTGTGGGTTTTGCTAGTTTATTATATGCTTGCGACTCACTCTCGCTTCGCTCTTTCGCTTTCGCTTCTTTAACGGTTAGTATGAAATAAACTATATATAAATACATATGTATTTATTTGTTTAGGATCGTCAAAAGAAAATACATTATTACATGATAATTTAAAAAATGCTATTAGTACATTGATTAAATGGTTTTCCAGTTACAGACTATCACAGCATGCACAATATACTACTCTACTCATAAACTATATACAAAAACAAGTATCACAAAACGAAAATAAACATAAATGTGATACAATGGAAACGTATTAAATTAATTAGAAAAATAGATAATTAATAAAGTACAATAAAATTAAATGAAATTTAAACAAAATTGAGTAGTAGAATAGAGTAAATTAATAAAATAAAATAATAATCAATCATTAACAAAAACCAAAATTTTTATCGTCACACTGAGTCATTTTACCTACTTATTTTATTTTTGAATATATTAAATGTGTCGTGGGCTACGTTTAAGTTACAAATTAAATTCGTCAGTTGGTTGTAAGTACGTTGAAGCAATTACGTACGGAGAATTCTTGTCAACTTGCTTCTGTAAGCTTTGGTGCTAAACAATGGTTTTGGATATCGTGGTATCACTGACATATGTTAATATTTAATTTTTCAATAAGAGCACGACTATCAATCTCATTATTAAAAAGGTTATGAGAAATAACATCTGTAACAACGCTCTTCGTTCTTGTAAAGAGTGGAGTTTGAACCGCTGCAGTTTCTCTTGGTACGTTCTAGACTTAGAACTACCAACTAACTCGAAATTCGAGGATTTTTTTCAATTCTATTATTATGAATTGAAATAGGTATATGTTTTATCTTGTTTTGTCAAAAAGGCTAATATACCTATTCTTTATTTCTTAATAAAAATCTATTCTTAATATTATAAAGAGGTAGAGTTTGTTTGTTTAAACATGTTAAACTAATATTAAACTAACATACTAAACTCAGGAACTACTAATCCGATTTGAAAAAATCTTTTTGCATTAGATAGCTCATTTAGTGCGGAAGGCTATATATATGCTATATATCATCATGCTACTACCCAAGGGAACGGAGCAATAATATAATATATAGTCTATCTATTCCATACTAACCGTTAAATCGTACCTAAGGACGAACCCGTGCGTAGCGAGAGTGAGCCTCTAGTTATAGGATGTAAAGAATTTTTATGTTCCCAATACAAACTTTTAACCACTATTTCACTTCATGTTTCATTTTTGCGACAAAAATTAGCTTATGGCCTTCACTAAAGTCCCGTCCATCTCTATACCAATATACATCAATCGGTTCATGGCGGCTTAGGCGTGAAAACTTAACAGACAGACACAATTACTTTCGCATTAATAATATATATTTATGTATATTACATAGTAAGGATTAACAAAAAGTGTTCCTGCGAAATATCGAAGCTTGAAATGTGATTAAATGAAATAAATATACACGTGTTACATATTCGGTATATTTGTATATCAATAATTTATTCTTATTCGACAGATAGTGAGTAACAGGTACCAGTCCTAAATAGATAGGTGTACTTAAAAATGTGAATTAAATAAATATTAAATGCGACGTATAGGTATTTTGCGAGTGTTAAGTATAATCTAATACATACATATAATAAAATACTTAAGAGGCCTATCACAAAATGTAATGAGTTGTATGGTATTGAGTTCGAGCGCCCGACGCATCGCTGTTTCTAGCATTTTCTGCAGTTGTAATTACTTCTTTGTAAAGTTTTATAATAAATTATTTAAAAAAAAGTATGTAATTACGTTTCTTTTGAACTGACGTACATTCTGGTATAAATTTTCCTTAATAATATTAATGATGTAAGGATATATTTACAGTTAATTCTGAACGTTTTTAGTAGTTTTTATAATTTTGAAAAGGATTTTAACATTGAAAATTTTTTTTTAACCGACTTCCAAAAAAAGGAGGAGGTTCTCAATTCGATCGTATATATATACACATATATATACATATATATACGGTCGAATTGAGGTCGGATATATATATATATATATTTTATGTTTGTTCGCGGATTTTTTCGTCGTTTATGAACCGATTTTGATAATTCTTTTTTTGTTGGAAAGGAGATATCCCAAGAGTGGTCCCATGATAAGGAAACCAGGATCTGATGATGGGATCACAGAGAAACCGAGGGGAACTTTCGAAAATTGTAGCGGCGACTAGTGCGTTTGAAAACATTTTCACTAGGTATTTTAAAGCACTACTATTTAATGAAGGTCTGGAGTCGATTTGATGATGGACCCGAAAGATAGTCGAGGGAACTCCTCAACGATTTACAGCAATTACCTGGTGTTTGGGCTTGATTAATTTGTATTGATGATACGTCTACACTAAAAATGGAAAAATAAAAACTTTAAAAAAAAACGACTTCCAGGCACTGAAAAGTAAAAAATAACTAAACGGGGGTTTTCATTTAGAATAGATACTTAATCAGATTTTTTCGAAGTCGGTGCCAGCCAATACAAATCAAAGCACACCGACTTCGAAAATATCTGATTAAGTATCTATTCTAAATGAAAACCCCCTTTAGTTATTTTTTACTTTTCAGTGCCTGGAAGTCGGTTTTTATTTTTTTTAATTTGTCGCTTCGGTATAGGCCCGATTTTCAGCAAAAGTGCGACATCGCCCTGGTGTTGTGACTTTTGGGACTACGTGGCTGATTGGGATGTCAAAAGACGCATCTTAACGAGGGCTACAAAATGCAAAAAACATTTTTGAATAAACTCAATTACTTTTAAAAAAAATTGAAATAGTGTGAAAAATGCGGTGGTTTTTCGCTCGGTTTTGCTCAGAAAATAATTAATACCTACCTTAAAAACCGAAATGGAGGTGCGTATCATGGCTGGGTTATTTAGAAGTTGTACCTTTGTGACGCAGAGTTTACGCGCGAAGAGCGCGTGAGCGCGGTAGTGATGGTGAATAAATGTTTTGGAGCATGATCGTGTGTTTGAACGAAGTGATTATGTAAATAAATATGTATTTAAACTAATAACTAACTAATATCTATACACATAATAAAACAGTAACTTAGCGAAATCTATACATGAAATATTTTTTAAAAACAATGACTGTAACGTATAGTGTACAGAATATATATTATACCCCAAAACAACAGTTATTAAAATTTTTGTCTGTATGTCTGTTTGTCTGTTTAGGTGTGCGCGTTTTACGCAAAAAGTACGGAACCGATTTTAACTAAATTTTGTGTAGTGATAACTTATTACTCGAATCATATATAATATAATTTAATCCCTATACTAAAATATTATAATTAATTTAGATATTATAAATGCGAAAGTTTGGATGAATGTTTGTTACTCAATCACACCAGAACGGCTGAACGGATCTGGATGAAAAGCCCAAAATAAAATATACAGAAGTGGTCACAAGATATTAAATATACAGCTCTTATTAATTATTACTATTTATACCAAATAAGCTTTATAAGATATTATCTTAAAAATGTAGGTCGAAGATCACAGTTTCGCATTCATCATGGAATACTTGCTATAAGTTATTACTTAAAATTCAACATTTAAAATTTAATTAATGAAGTAGTTTCTTCTTTTCTTAACTCAATAGATATTATATGGTGCATAAACAAAAAAAACAGGCGCATAAAATATAAATTATATTGTAATTGTATAAGTAAATATAAATGACGTACCTTTGCAGTCGAATAATAGGTTAAGTTCTTTAAAACTTGATGCTTTGAACGGAGAGCTGCAGTTTTATAAAGCATTTCGTTATGTTATTTAAATATGAAGGCAATTTAATTATTGAAAAGTGATAACCGCAAGACACGGCCGTTGAGTTCGTTATAATGTACATGAGTAATCTATTTTTATCATCGCGATATCCCATTCCGAACTTTCAGAAAACAACAATTGTCGTGACGTTTATCTGCAACAATTAAGATATTAAGTATTACTTACCTATTAATTCGCTACGCCCACAATAATTTCAATTTTTAATCGATTAACTAGGTTTACATTTTTAACACTTAAATTATGTTTAGGTAAAAATGTGTTATTAGTTACCTATTACATATAATAGCAGTGAAAACTAGCGTTTTTATTCGTATTTCAATATTATTCAATATTCATATTGTGATCTCCAGCATGTTTACCCGACTACGACGGCGAAGCCAAAGCGCATAGCCGTCTTTAGACTTCGCCACAGTCGGGTAAAACACATGTATACATATCATGTCCGCGTAAGTAACTGATTTATCTCTCAATTTGATTATTCATTATTCAATATGTCGTTAGAGTCATCTTAAGAACACGAGTATTGAAGTACCATAATCAAAATAGCGGATCTTAGGGGCTAATTTTTGTGTAAAATTTTTTTTCTCTCAAATCTAAAGAATAAGTTATCAAAGTGCAGGCTTTAAAAGGGAATGCATTTGCTTCATCAAGTTTGTAATTGAAATTATTTGTTATTACCCAATAATAAAGTCTTTTTTCACATACTAACTGTAAGTGGTTATTGGTTTAATCTATACAGATAAATAAAATTGGAGTGTCTGTTTGTAATATTAAAATAACCGCTTTTTACTAAATGCGTATCTATTTATACACGGTACATATACCAAAACAATATTCTTTACAATTTTTTGTCTGTCTGTTTGTTCCGGATAATCTCCGAAACGGCTGTACCGATTCGGACGGGACTTTCACTGGCAGATAGCTGATGTTATAGGGAGTAACTTAGGCTATTTTTATTTTAGAAAAAGAATCAGGGTTCCGCGAAAAAAAATTAAAACCCATGAAATTGTGAACAAAATCCGCGTACGGCATACGCACCCGAGCAAAACGAGGGTAAATCGCTATATAATTTAAATTAAATTAATATTTTAGGAGTAGCAAACTACTATTTATGTATAAATAAACATAGCTAACCGTGAAAACGTACCTAGGGACGAACGCGAGCGAAGCGAGCGTGAGTCGCTAGTTAAGAAAATAAATTTTGTAAATGTATATTTTTTGTATTTATTGCTTTATTTTACTTTTTCTTTTCGTTTTGAATAATTTACAACAAACATGTTCATAGGAGAGACTAAGATTTTTAACGTCTCAAAGTTAACAGACGGTGTTACAAAGTTTATCCACAAAAAAATATAAAACTTAAAAAAAAAAAACGACTTCCAGGCATTGGAAAGTAAAAAATAACTAAACGGGGGTTTTCATTTAGAATAGATACTTAATCAGATATTTTCGAATTCGGTGTGCTTTGATTTGTATTGGTTGGCACCGACTTCGAAATAGTACACTATAATTTAAAATTAAATAAATAATTCAAATCGGTTTTGCTATAGTTTTCATATAGATTGCAATTTATGTATATGATTTAAAATATAATTTAAGGTATATAACAAATTGTTAAATAAAACTCCAAATATGTAACTGGCTAGAACTTTATAAAAAGTTAATTATAAAAATAAAATCCCGACTGTGCAGAAAGCGAACTAAAAATAAGAATATGTACGTGTAGAAGAAGGATGATATTATAATATTTATGCAGTCGGAGATATAGAGGCTTCAACCTTGCAGCGATACCTATGTACGGTTTTTTATGATGTTTTATGATGTGGTGTTGTGATTTGAATGACAGCTTTTGAGTTTGGTGCATAATTAACCGAAAAATAATGTTTTGGCTGAGTTTTTCAAATATAATTTTTTTACTTAAGTTAATGTACACCCGTTTAAAACAGAGAGGTCCAAAAGTATCAAAAAAGTGTTGAAAATTGAAATTCGAATCCCACATATTATGGACTATGGCAAATATTTTACGTGTAATGTTTACCTAGCAAATAGAGAAAAAAAGAACAAGAATTTCTTAGAACGTTTTGTCCATTTTTTTTTTCTTTTTACCTGACTGCGCGGTGCAAAGGAGGGTAATGTGTTTATCAGTCTATGTATGTAGGTATGTATGTTTGTTCCTATAGGGCCTTTTAGAGACTATACGCATAGGCCGATTTTTATAATTCTAGTTCTACATCTGTCGATTTGTCTTAACCTTGCAAATGTCACTAAAGACATAACAGTAATCAAAATTTATCACAGCGACAACGTCAAACGCCATATTGTCAAAATGAAAAGAATCGACGAACCATGTCAAGTGAGATATCGTTGAATAAGAATTTAAAATTTATTTTTTGTTTCGTTTCATCACCTTTTATTTTAAATGACATTTTAGGATATATAACGTTTTAAAATTGGTTAAATTTTCTAATTTAGATTAAATTCTCGCTATTTTTCCTACTTATAACAGGTACTTTATACATGTACTTTAGTATTTACTCGACTGCGCGACGCAAAGGCGGGTAATGTGTTTATCAGTCAGTATGCATGTATGTGTGTGTGTGTGTGTGTGTGTGTGCGTGTGTGCGTGTGTGCGTATGTGCGTGTGTGAGTGTGTGCGTGTGTGCGTGCGCGCGTGTGCGCGTGTGCGCGTGTGTGTGTGTGTGTGTGTGTGTGTGAGGTGATCACAAAAATATATACAACTTATATGTTTGAAAGTAATTTAGGATAAAAAAAGAAATTGCTAAATATTTCTTCAAATGTCTAATTGGCAAAAACTAAAATGTTGTAAATGAAAAAAAATATTGTAAAATTTAAAAAAAACCGACTACATAAAAGCTAACTAAAAAGTTGAAAACAGGTTGACGAAGGAATACAGTATTATGCACGCGGAGACATACACGTCTCATCCTTGCCGCGAGATGTAGGGTAGGCACTAGGCTAGTCTAGGAATACGCATTTAAGGTTCAAACAGTTCTAAAATTAAATTAAATATCTCTACATATTCAGCTTAACTTTTATTTTGTACTTAATAATTACATCTTTCATAAAGCAACATGAAATGTACTAAAAAGTTACAAAATCTTTAGAAAAATAAAAAATTAACAAAAGTGATAATTGCGTACTCTTACACGAGCTATTGGATGAGAGTACGCATGTGAGTTAATAAGAGTACGCAGGCAAAATTTTCTCATAATTCGTGTCCTGTAGCTCGTACAGGCTTCAAGTCAACACTCCTGGCAACATCCTATGCAATCTTTATTTGGGGAGTCCACTCATACTTCACTTCTTTTTGGGTGTCTTCTTTGGGACTTGGGAAAGTTTTCCAGCCTTATTAGTAGTAAGATTCGCAATTCTTTTTGGTTTCTTTTTGGTACTATTTTTGAGGCCAAAGTGTGAGAAAATTAATTGCTTCTAAAGTGCATTGGGACGTGTGGTTATCTAAAATCAATAGTATTGGATTAATGTCTTTGTGTATAAGATTACGCGCGTTCTCTTGTAACATACTCAAGTGCGTACTCTTACACACATTCGCGGTTTTCTAATCGAGCAAAGCGCAACACCATTTATTAGTATTGATCGGAATTGCGCTTGCTATGACCCCTAGGTGGATTAATTACCTATCAAGCTGCATAATCGTATTTTTCAAAATATTTGTAGTTTTTTCGCAAATATACTTCCAAAATGCTAAAATTATTTAAGGAACTAGACAAATATGTTTAAACTTACGTAATTTCTGTGTTTTTGTAGGTTTTCCTTTTTTGTCCGCACAAAACCTTTCACTAGCCTAAACTTCAAAATAAAGTAAACAACATCGTGGCTACATTGCGTACTCTTATCAGATGCGTACTCTTAGACCAGCGTACCCTACATGTATATGTCTCCGACTGCATAATAATATATAATTCCTTCGTTAACTTGTTTTCATCTTTTTAGTTAGTTCTTATGCAGTCGAGTTTTTCTTATTTTTATAATATATTTTTTGTTCAACTGCACTATTTAGGAATGAAATTCAACTTCGACAAATTTGCATTTTAATATATTATTTTATCGTAATTAAACACCACATTGATAAGCATTGTTTTTCAAGGAGAATAATTTGTGGTGTTTTAAGTATGGGCAAAAATTTATAATATTTAATTCAGGCATTTCAGCATAAAACATGTTAAGTCAAAATATTATACACTTTGTTTAATACACTAAATCATTAATCAACAATCTCGTCCCCTCGTTTGTTTATTTGTTTATTTGTTTGTTTTTCGTTTGTTTGTTTGTCTTTCTTTCACATTGAAACAAAGTGACCGGTGACGGATTGTCATAATTTTTTGTGTGGAGATAGTTGGAGGGCTAGAAAGTGACATAGGGCACTTTTTACCGCTTCACAGGTAAATCTCGCGACAAGCTTTTATCTATACTTAATATTATAAAGCTGAAGAGTTTGTTTGTTTGTTTGTTTGTTTGGTTGAACGCGCTAATCTCAGGAACTACTGATCCGATTTGAAAAATTCTTTTTGCATTTGATAGCCCGTTAACTGAGGAAGGTTATAAGCTATATATGATCCCGGAAAAGTGAACGGGTCCCGTGGGATAGATTTGTTTTTGTCTAAGGACGAACCCGAAGCGAAGCGAGGGTGAGTCGCTAGTATCATATAAATTGTGTAATGTAATAAATTAATGGGTTTGATTTAAAATTTATTTTCCCCTTTTTAGAATATTAAATAAAGCTTGTTTTTAAAATGATTTTTCTTTCGTTATTAAATCGTTGACTACGAGGTTCCATAGGAGAGGTGACAACACCCCTCCTTGTGGGCAGCCTTTGGCAACAATGGCTCCTTGTTTTTTGTCGTTGCCCAGCCTGACCATTCTATTCACTAACATATGTTGGATCCAGTTTGTTAGTACTGGGTTCACATCATGTCTGTTGAGTGCCTCTCTGATGCTGGCGAAGTTGGTTTTGTCGAAAGCACCTTCAATGTCTATGAAGGTACCTAGACTATGTCTATATATATAATATATAATATGTCTTTGGTGTTTAACGCTTCCTCGATTTGGCCTACTACTGTGTGAAGTGCTGATTCCATTGATTTGCCTGAGCTGTAGGCGTGTTGATTCTTGTGTAAGGATATTTTTGATAATGTGTTATCTCTCAGGTGTCTGTCACATAGTCTTTCCAACGTTTTGAGTAGAAATAATATGAAACTGATCGGTCTGTAGGATTTTGCATCCGAATAATCTGATTTACCGGGTTTCGGTATGAAAATTGAGAGGTTACTCTCTCCAGGTTTTGGGCACGTAGCCAAGAGCTAAGCATGCTTGATATACTTTGTTGAGTATGTGGTACATTTTTGGGCCTCCCCATTGTATAAAGGCTGGATAGATGCCGTCTAAGCCTGGCGCTTTGAATGGTTGGAAGCTTTTGATGGCCCACGCTATTTTCTTCGGGTTTATGACCTCCGTTGCAAATTGCCAGAAAGTGTCTGTTGTGTTGTGGTCTGAGTCTGACCATTTGGTTTCATTAGTGATTAAGCAGTCGGGAAAGTGCGTCTGCACAAGTACTTGATGTGCTTCTTCTAATGATATAATATAATGGTGTATGTGTTATCTGGTTTCCTTAAGGAACCCAGTTCTCTTTGCGGTTGACCGGTAAGAATCTAACGAATTCTGCATGTATAAACGATTCTATGGATTCACAATATTTCTGCCATGCATGATTTCTCCAGTATCTTGTACGTTTTTTGTACTTGGCTTTAACATTATTGTAGTGATCCCATTCTAGATCGTTGTATGTGTTCATAGCTCTATTAAAGGCTTTTCTGACCTTGGTTCTAAGGCGTTTTAACTCTAGGCACCACCATGACTTTTTGTCAGGTGGGTTTTTAGGAGGGTGAATTGATGTGCACGTTGCTTCGTAACATTTGGTCATTAACTGTGCTAATTTATTGACTAGTTTTTCAATACTATCGGTTTCTATAAGTCTGTCAGGGCATTCGAGCACCTGCAGGCCTTCGATAAGTAGTTAAAGGAATTGCTCCTTCTTTGTTTCTCGAGCGTTTCTGAAGGGTTGGGGGTGTGTAGGAGTTATCTCTAGATCGAAACGTATCCACCTGTGGTCCGAGCAAGAAGCTTCATCGGACACATGCCAGTTGGATATCAGTTTTGCTCCACCGTCGTTTGCTAACGTGAGGTTAATAATGCTATTGGCACGTCTTGTTACAAAGGTAGGCTTATTACCTGTGTTAATAATGTCTAAGTTAGTGTTTGATAGATATTCAATTAATATCTTACCTGTGGCATTTGTGTTTTCGTTACCCCAGATCGTGTGATGTCAGTTCGAGTCTGTGGCAGTTATGATGTCTAGTTCTTGTGGTGGGGAGTCCTCTCCGTCTGCCATATATACTGACGAGAGGACCACTCCCCTTGATGTCGTCTGGGTTTTGGCTGTTTTTATTGTGCAGATCACGGTTAGCTATGTTTAGGTATACATAAATAATAGCTTGCTACTCCTATGATATTCATTTAAATTATATAGCAATTTACCCTCGCTTCGCTCGGATGCGTACGCCGTACGCGGATTTTGTTCACAATTTCATGGGTTTCTTTTTCGCAGAACCCTGATTCTTTTCTTAATATAAAAGTAGCCTAAATTACTTCTTATAACATCAGCTCTCTGCCAGTGAAAGTCCCGTCAAAATCGGTCCAGCCGTTTCGGAGATTAGCCGGAACAAACAGACAGACAGACAGACAAAAATTGTAAAAAATGACGTTTTGGTATATGTACCGTATACATCCATATGCATTTAGTAAAAAGCGGTTATTTTAATATTACAAACATTACTTATTGCACAAGTATATCATATTTTAGGCACATATAAAATTTAGTTTAAATAATAAAGATATTATTTTGATCGCGAAAAATTTAAAAATTAGGAAGGACGGCATCTAAATATACCTGATTTATGATTTGTTTACCTTATTTAGTTTTAAAACTACCTAAAGCTAAACCGATAAAGTATAAATAAAAAAATCCCGATTTCTCCCGATTTTTAGCTGACAAATTCAACGATTTTTTATTTTTCACTTTTGCAACACTTGAATTTCATTCAGATTATTTATTACAATATTTCAAACTTCAGTTGTGTCATATGTGTGTAATGTGCAGAATGAGGGTTTTGTCGGTAAAATAAATAATATTGTTTTTCTTAATCATTAAATGTTTTAATATTATACTTGGAGAATATTAACAACTAATTTTCTATCTAATATTTTATAAATATTTTGTGTTCCATAAAAATATACAATGGCTCGCTTCCTGACAAGAGACAAATTAGAAGGTTTCGAAAAATACAAGGTATTTCTATTTTCTGCTTAATATTAATTAATATCAACTAATATGAAAAATACTGTTATTGTAATGTTTTTATTTATTACTAATTAAAATACCTTGCAATGCACAATTACTTTAATGCATTGAAAAAAATATTTTTCAGTGCCGGGTATGCTTATTGCGTATTGTTTTTCTTTATCATAAATTAATGTTAGACACAATTGTATAAAAAAAATATGTTATTAATATATATTTTCCCTTTCCAGTATAATTCGATTGATACAAGTATACTAAGTAATTATGTGATGCACCCTTTCTGGAACTGGTGTGTTCAGGTAATATAAAAATAATTTTACTATTTTTTTTATTTTTTGACCGATTTTTTTTGTGTATATGTATTTTATTATGTAAATGTGCTTCAATAACAAAACAGTATCATTAAAATAGTATGTAATTTTCCTTTCATACAACTTGTTTTGTGAAAAAATATTATAAGATTTTGAATAAAAAAAATAACTAATAAATATTATGTCTTTTTAATTGAAGTTAATGAAAGGAAAAATTTTACAGTTTTGTCCGGTATGGGTGGCACCAAACCTTCTAACATTCTCAGGCTTTCTACTGACAGTCCTTAACTTTTTATTATTCTCCTATTACGACTATGGATTCCATGCGCTTACAAAGGAGAATATCAACAATGATCACATACCCAGATGGGTGTGGGCAATATCGGCAATAAACTTATTTGTGGCTTATACACTTGGTGAGCATGATAAACTGCACTTAAATTACATAATTATTGTAACAATTTTATTTTATATTAATATTGTATTAATTTCAACAATGAAAATATTATTTTAAATAATGATAATGAAAATATGAATTTGTTCAGGCTCAAGTATTGCAAGAGAACATAACTATTTTATTGATAATTGTATATATTTAACCTTATTTTATTTATTTTTTTATATTTAAAGAACAATGCAAGAAAATTGAAATATAAAATGATTGGTCTTCTTATTCTAAGACAAAATACTAAGTAATTAAATTGTTATTTTAATTGTAAATTTAAAATGTCAAGAATCATTTTTTTTTAAGATCTACTTCTATACTGTTTATCATGTGTATTCAGCCCTTTTTAACGTCCCACTGCTGGGCACGGGCCTCCCTCAATACGAGGGGAATCAGGCCATAGTCCACCACGCTGGCCAAGTGCGGATTGGCGGACTTCACATGTCTTTCGAAAACTTGCTAGGTTTTCTCAGACATGCAGGTTTCCTCACGATGTTTTCCTTCACCGTAGGGCTGTTTATCATATTTTATCATATTTAAAATTAATACTGTTTATCATATTTAAAATTAAAATTTAGCTACTTTGATTTACTTATATTTAATTCTATTTTATCTTCTAATGCAATTTTTACACTAACCAATGATAAATTAATCCATTAACTTTAAATCACCTGATAAGAATTTTAGATTTCAAAAAAATTCTGTAACAGAAAGACCAGCAGTTGAATCAGTTGGTTGTTATGAATCAAACTGTTTATCAAAATGGTATATTAAGTATTATAATTAAATCTAAGAATTATATATAGACTAATGTGTATTTATGAAGAGTAGAGATTATTGATAATTATGTTGAAAGAAAAGACTAATATATCTATAGGAAAAGACATCAAGTACTATTTCCAACTATGTAATAATTATGTTTAAACAATAATTCAATACCATAAAATATATAGATAATTTAGAAATAATCCAATCTAAATTATCTATATATCTTATGGTGATAAATTATTTTTGACTATTTTTTTATATTATACTATTAATTAATAACACATTTAATGATCAGAATTTATAAAAGCAATGATTTAAGTATTATATCTTATTTCTCTCAATTTAGCTAGTGACGAAATTGCTTGAATATAAAACTAATATTTTTTTGTACTTTCTATATTCAAACAAGTAAAAATAAAAATTACTATTACATATTATGTTAAATACATACAATTATAAAATACATTTAAATTATAGTACAACTAAACAGACCAATTAATCTTTTATTCTTATTGCCCCTTGTTATCAATCTCTTAATGTCTGACTTTGATAATAATAGTTAACCAAACCAGTGCATCCTCATTCCTTGTGTGATAACAAATATTTACGAGTATTCCCTTCACAGTTTAAAATTACTCTACAAATAAGTACACATAAGCACAAAACTCAATTTGCTTTCTCCAGATTTATGCTATCTTCCCTAGAACGATTTGTTTTTATTCTAACTGGTGTAGTTTTAATTTATTAAGTAAGCAAACCATACTAAGTCTTCAATGAGACTTAAAATGTTATATAACATTTGAACTCACTGACTACATGGCTCTATAGTAGTTATATTATTTTTTATCGCATTTTAAGCTCATTATCTATTTTGATTTGTAAATAGGACATATTAAGTACCAATTAAAACACATGTATCTTTGTTTCCGAATATTTTATCAACCTTGAAATGGTTTTTATATAATTTAATTACTGTGCAGATACATAAACATAATCTATACATATAATAAAATTCTCAGTCGAATCTGTACATTCAATATTTTTTGAAAAATCTTATTGAAATAGACTTTATTATCGATACAGAGGCCGAATCTGTAGTTTTTAGAATTTTTGTCTGTCTATCTGTCTGTCTGTTACCTCATCACGGAAAAACCACTGGACAGATTTTGATGAAATTTGGTATGATCATAACTGGTTATCGGGGTCAACATATAGAATACTTTTTACTGCGAGAAAATATCACATCTCTGAGAAATCTATACTTAACGTTAAAACGTAAATAGGGACAAACCCGAGCGGAGCGAGGGTGAGTCGCTAGTTCTAAATATAAAAAAAAAAACAATTCTATTGAATCTATTTTTTTGAATAGATAAGTAGCTGTAGCTATAATAGCTATAATACTGGCACCAGATTTATAAAATAACACGTTTTTGTCCTAATCCATGTGTACTAATACTAATAATATTATAAATGTGAAAGTTTATTAGGAAGTATGGATGTTTGTTACTCTTTCACGCCAGAAGGCTGAACGAATCGGGATGAAATTTAATAGAGAGATAGATTAAAGTCTGGCATAGCACATAGGTTACTTTTATTCCGGAAAAATGTACGGTTCCCGTGGGATAATTTGTTTTTGTCTAGGGACGAACCCGAAACGTAGCGAGGGTAAGTCGCTAATAATAATTATTTTTAATACCGTCATAAAAATTTCAGATGGAATTGATGGTAAACAAGCTCGGCGCACCGGTAGCAGCGGCCCTCTAGGTGAACTTTTTGATCATGGCTTGGACTCTTATTCCACGGTCCTTATACCTACTTGTTTATACAGCGTTTTTGGAAGGTAGCGTGAAGTTTTTATTATCTTATTAAAATATTTTAAAGTATTTCTTAAATATTTGAGTTATATGTAAATTTAGCAAATAATGAATTCTTCTTAAACATTCTATTATATATTTAATACACTTTTATACATTCTCAACCCCTGACGCAAAAACGGGTGTTTTGACGTGTCTGTGTGTGTGTCTGTCTGTGGCATCGTAGCTTCCGAACGGATGAACCGATGTTTTTTTGTTCAAAATGTAAATTAGTCGGGAGTATTCTTAGCTATGTTTGATGAAAATCGGTCCAAGGTAGCCTCCGCTACAAAATGGCAGATTACATATTTTCTCACAACTCCCTCAATATGGGTATCAAATGAAAGGGCTTGACTAGTACCTACTGTCGAGGGATTTTTAACATTTTTAATTTAATTATTGTTTTATTACAGGGATGAATTAAGTCCGCTAAGGTTTTTCTTCGTAATGTGGAATATATTTTTAAACTTCTATCTAACGCATTGGGAGAAATATAACACCGGAGTTATGTTTCTACCTTGGGGATATGATTTTACAATGATCGTAAGTATTCTTTATATAAATTACATACAATAATAGGAATCGGTAAAAAATAATTTTAGAAATCGAATATGTTACCTACTGTGGTAAATGAAATAATTCGACAATAGACTTCTATTTACATGATATATCTACTAATAAAATCTGCAAGAATTTTATGCAAGGAACGATGAATGCTTAGCACTATAAAAATACATTATCAGACAGATATCGGACCTGTGATCGGTACAGCGAGGATTTGCCCTTAGGGCTTGTTCAGACACGCGGGAACCGCGCGATTATAAATCGTGCGGTTTGGAACTGCAAAATTGTGTTTATGTATTCAGACAGGAGGCGGTTAGTAAACAATTAGCGTGCGCGAATAGCGTAGCTTGTACATGGAAGTCGAGAAAGAAATACTGTGCTTACTGTAGGTGCTTATAAAGAAATGAAAAGAAAAAGGCCGTATTGGGTGCATCCAGTATTATGTGACCGACATGTACATGGCTAATTCGTAACATAGTATCGCAATTGAAGAATGTTTGAGGGTTGTTTTTGATTATTTAAGAATGTCAGTAAAATCTTTTGATGAACTAATCAAATTGATCAGGGAAGATAATATATATTTCGGGCTCTGAAACACTTGCTGCTCTTAACGTGACGTACGAATCGCGCGGACCCCGGCCCCCGGCTCCCGCAATGCAACTGAACGCTATAAAGGGGCTCTATAATAATAAAATCACGCGAGTGCCACGTCATTGTATTTTCTAGTTGTTGAATGGCGGTAACCGCGTTGACTAACCACGCAGTTACGTCTGAACGGTTATGAAAATACTTAGGTATATAAGTAAGAGACACATGATTCCCACGCGATTCTGAAACCGCGTGGTTCCCGCCGTATCTGAACGCAGAGTCACAGACTAAAGTTATCCAGTACCGTGCAAAATGTCGCAACTCCCAACTCCGACCGATACAACTAACGAATCAGCGATCCTCAACCCATTTGCCACATACCACACACTGCACTGACGTCGTCCTGTTAATTTGTTAGTAGTATTGATACTACTAATATTACCGGTAACTTCTTAGTAGTATTAATACTGCTAATAAATTACCGATCGCGATATTAATTTAACTACATAAATATCGTGACTAATAATTAAAAAGGTTCTTTTATTATAGATTTTTATTCATACCTACTCTTGTAATAGTAAAATATTATTAAAATAGTTTTTGTAAGTTATTATTATTACTGATTACATAATAAACAATATAAGACAGTCAGTGCAAAGGTTGTACTTATTGTAAAACCACCGTAAATATGCATGTGATTTAAATAAAGGTAAAATATTTTTTTAATAATCTTTATTGCTTTTGAATTATATCTGTATTAATATTTTTTTAATGTTTTTTCTTTTTGATTAAGAAAATAATTATTTAAAAGTGCAAATATAGCTGGGAAATTCAAAGTAGTTGAAACGCAACGTCATTGGTCAGACCGAATGTGACGTCAAAGTTATACCTATTTTATGACAGAACCAGTGCTGCTAATTACTAAAAATGACTGCTTTTGATTAAGTCAATCATTATTAGAGATAAATTGGCAGCACTGGCTCTGTTATATCATACTTTGACGTCTTGCCAAGCGCGCGAAATGGCGAGCACTTAAAATATCCGTATAGGTATGACTTTTTTAAAGATTTTTTTTAATATTAAATTTTAGTTTTTTTAAGCTAGATATTTGTTTACAATTACATAAGGATGTAAGCTATTGCATAAAAAAAAACATGTGTCTGTACTTATATACACACGTAAGAAGTTATACTACTTTAGTGTAACCGAACAAAAATAGCTAGTGATTTCATCCCGTATGTCACAACTCACTGTTTGTAAAAGGAATGACAAATTAATAATCATTTGTTTGACGACACGTTTAGCTCAGTTTGTAGTGGACCCTACTTGCTGTGCCAGCGGTTGCGGGTTCGAGTCCTGCTGTGGGCATGCATTTGTGTGATGAGCACAAATGTTTGTACTCCAGTCATGGGTGTTTATGTTTATAATATGTATACATATATTTAAAGTTATATATGTGTAGTGTACCAACTATCTGGTATCCATAACACAGGCCTCGTAGCTTACCATGGAACTAGATGGTGCTGTGTGTTAATGTCCCAACATATTTATTTATTTGTCAGACAATAACAACGGTTACCATGGCAACAAACCGTTATCAGCTAACTTTATCATGTCGCTTTTAGCTAACTTCATCATGTTGCTTTTTGGCTGTCGGTGTGGGCGCGCATCGTAAAAATTTTACTCACATATTTTTTGCCAAACATCCCAAAAGAGGTATAACTTCAAAAATTACGCATATTCCCTATAGTTACACTCGAAAGACAAAATGCAAATATTTTTTTGCCATACGTTTACCTAAACACTAGTTCCACTATAGAGAAAGATATCTAGCTCCCAGTATAGAGATGCTCTGCGCGTTGGCAGGGCTCGTGCATCCTGCTGCTGGTGACGTCGGCGGTGGGCCCGCAGGCGTGGCACGCCGCGCTGCCCGGCGGCCTCACGCCCGGCGTCGTCTTCGAATTCGTGCTCTACTTCTCGGCTATGATCACCAGCCAGACAGTCATATTGTGGAATATATATAAGTAATTACACTAGTATTATATTATATACATATGTAAAAGTATGTGTGTGTGTGTGCGCGAGACTGACCTGAAGTAACACGTTAGAGACGCACCCGAGCGCAGCGAAAGTGTAGGTATATTATTGTATTTGCTTATAGTTAAAACCGGCGGCGTCAAAGTTAACGCATACGCATGAGTGAGAACAATGGTCAGTAAAAAAATGTTTTACCTACTGAGAGTATAGTAGTAATATATGTACATATATTTAAGCTTTTTGGTATTTGAAATTTTTTGTTATTATTATTGACTATCCGTTGCTCGTGACGTCACGCTTGTTAATTGGACTTCAGTTTTAGTTGTCGTGTCAATTTAATACAGACATAAAAACTTGCCGTGATAATGAAAGAAGTAGAATGTTCAAGAAGAAATCGACACAAAAAAACGATATATAAGAATTGCTTAGAAATAGCCTGGTTGGATTAATGTTAACCCAACCAGAGAGGATCCTGCAATTGTTACTCCCCCCACGAATCATTTTAATTTTACTGAATAACATGTATTAATTAAGTGAAGAAACGAGTAAAGTTTACAAAACCCAAGCTTTAAAATTACGATGTGATCATAGATGATGGTGTCCCTGTTGCTTTAATTCATTCTTGTGTAACATACAGCCTGACTATTATAATGATATTATTCTCTTAAGACGCAAAGAAAACCACCTCATATACCAGTGCTTTTCTTATGTTTATATTTACTACATAAATACTCTTTGGTCAATTCCAAATTACATTTTTACCTTTTTTTAATTTTCACATTTAATGATATAATGAAGTTGTGTAATTATAAATTTTAAAATTTTCCTTATAGAATTTCTAAAATATAGAATTTTTCTATAGATACTTAAATAAGGCTTGAAATGTAGTTTTTACTATTGTTGTTACAGATGAGCTATTTAATTAATAAGGGCTGAATACAATTATGTCTTTATTTCTTAATTAAGAGTATAATATCTATACATGTAATGAAATTGTAACTAAGCTGAATCTGTACATTAAATATTTTTTGGAAAATTTTATTGAAATAGACATTATTATCGATACAGAGGCCGAATTTATACTTTTTAGAATTTTTGTCTGTCTGTCTGTTACCGCATCACGGAAAAACCACTGGAGGGATTTTAATGAAATTTGATATGATAATAGCTGGTTATCCGAGTCAACATATAGGATACTTTTTACTGCTGGAAAATATCTCGTCTCTTAGAAATCTATAATAAATGTTAAAACGTACGTAGGGACGAACCCGAGCGGAGCGAGGGTGAGTCGCTAGTATAATTATAAAATAATGGTTAAAATTAAGTGCCATAAAATAGCGAAAATATTTTTTTCAGATCTTACCGTAACCGGACTGGCAAGATGCGTCCGTTGTTAGAAGCGGTAAGGCCGCTCGTACCACTCGCAATGTTTTTCGGCCTAAGCACCATTTGGGCCCTATACTCCCCTAACGACATAATAAACAGGGGTCCAAGGCTTTTCTACATACTCACTGGAACTATATTCTCTAATATAAATGTAAGTTTGTTAATTCCTAATTACCTTAAATAATGTATAAATGCGAGTGTTGGTTTGTTTATACTAATGAAAAAAAACGTGTGTGTGTACTTACTACTTATGTACGCACGTAAGAAGTTACACTTCTTTGGCGTAACAGAACAAAAATTGCAGCAGTGTATTTTCTGAGTAAATTATTATTTAGGACGAAAGTGATATTAGACGGCTGAATAAAATATTGACTATTTTTGTAGTGGTTAAATACGAAAATTAACTCAGTATGTACATATAATGATAATAAAGAGCGTTGATACACGTTTATTTTTAAATTAGTATTTAGTAATTTGTATGCTAATTTTAAACAATTATTAATAAAGGAGCCGTCAGTGGGAAATGTTCCTAAGTTTGGTATAACAATTAACGCAGAAATAATGGTTACTTTGTGTTACATAAAGGTGATAAAAATGCAAAGTGTATCGTTTTTATTTATATATTAATAGTTTTATTGCACATTTTATGTATGAGATCATTTTTATAACAATTAGTAGATATAATATTACATTGATAATACAAGTTTAACAAATTTTAGTATTGAACCTTTTGAAATTTAATTTTCAAACATGTAACGCTTGCGCATGTCTGAACTAGTGTTACAAAAAAACTGTTTCTTTCTACCGTGGAAAAAAAACGCGTTTTTTTTTTGTAGCATGTTTTTTTCAAGAGTAGCTACAGAATTTAAAATCATTAAGGTAGTTTCCGTAAAAGATGAATACTTAAGAGTTCATATTAATGTTTTATGTTTATATTTAAGCCTACCATACTTTTTTGGTTGAAAAGTGCCGAGCTTACTCGTGAAAATTCCGACACTGACAACGACAAGATTGGTTTAGGTGGTACTGATACTGAAAGTGGTACTGACATTGACAAAGAGGAAGATAAAGTTTTATTTAATTGATTCATTATAATTTAATTGATTCATTATAATTTATTCGATTTGTCATTTTAGTAAAATGTAAGAAAGATTCCTATAAATTTTTTTCAAAAAAAAAATTAGAAAAAAAAAACAAATGTTCTAAGTTTTTTTCATGTTTTTTTAACTTAGTGAAAAAAAGTTGTTTTTTTCATGTACATCACTAGTCTGCACCATGGTAACCAAGACATATTATACTCTAAAACTATTTGTACGTCTAACACCTTAGTCTCTCCCGTGACCATGATTGCTGTAAAGTATTATATATAAGGTCATTCTATATAAAATAACAACGTATTCTAAGCGATATTGGCGAAGTAAACTGTGCCTAAATCGCACTATAAAAAAATATTAAATTTTATTTTATTACAAATTATTAACAATTGTTCACTAAAGTATTAGCAACATGAACGAGCCCTATGATTACAAACCAGTTGCAAGCGCTAGTGGGCGGAGCTAGGCAGTTTTCTGTCCTTATCAGTTTGTATAATAATGTTTCAGTGCCGGCTCATAGTGTCGCAGATGAGCGACACGCGGTGCGAGGCGTTCAACCCGCTGCTGGTGCCGTACGCGCTGGCGCTGGCCGTGACGCTGGCCGCCGCGCCGCCGCCCGACGCCGAGCTGCTGCTGCTGGCCGCGCTCGCCGCGCAGGCCTCCGCCACGCACCTCTACTACGGCACCAGAGTGGTACGTCTCACGTTGTAAACTATTTTATAGTGCAAACTGACAATGAGACTATGTGTCTCTTTCCTGTATTATAGTGTACAATGTATACAAGTGCACTCTCATATTCCGGTTGGACGGCAATTGGATACTGATGAGAGAACAGGCGCAGTACCAACGGTTTTGTATGCTTTTAAAGAGAGGGGATGAAATACCGCCAACTTTCCAACACCGAGCCGTTACTAAGAATTTATTAATAGGAAAGTTTGGTAACTAAACTTGGTCCGACACAGGACTCGAACCCAGGACCTCTGAATCTTCAGCCATATGTGCTAATGGCTGCTGGAATGCTGAAATATCTTGACGCGCATTGTGTTAATGGTTGCAATAAAAAGTTTTCACACAAATAGTAAATCATAAAGATTAATAAATTTTATCGTTATGCAAATTGAATTTCTTGTTTATTTAATACAATATTTCACAAAATATGTATTTTTTTTAATTTCAGGTGCAGGAAATGTGTGAGCACTTCAAAATCTCATGTTTCAAAATTAAACCAAAGATTTAAGTCAGGTAAAGAGTTACCATTTATTTCATATAAAATATAATCTGGTCGTAATTTAAAATAGCATATTCTATTCTCATAAAGATCCAGGATCTAATATTGCAAGTTTTATAAATTTTTACTTGTAGTCATCTTGCTATACACCTTACTACTTGTATTGATTGAAAAGTTTAGATAAAGCTAAATCAGACAATGAAAATTATTGAAATGTTTTTTAAACATGTACGTCAATGTTCTAAATTCACTCCAGAAATCTTTGAATAGTCTTCAAATTAATCATCATATACATATGTATATTAAATATTAAAAATTATTTGGAGTATGGTATAATAGTATCAAGTTAGATAATGTACAAAACAAACAAAAAATATATATGTGAGTTAATTATACCTAGCATTTATTTTGTTAATAATTTTTGAACTCGAAGTTTTAGACTTGTATAAAATAAAATTTAATACACACATTTTGGTATAGTAACAATAATATTCGAGGACTGCTTGTAATTTTAAACTGCCATCATGTGCGAAGTGTTTTACAGCCTATCAAGTTATACTAGTAAATTATTTGCAATAAGTCATATATTGGCACTGAAGTGTAAAGTTCCATAAAAAATGAACTTCATTATAAAAACAAACTTAATTTAAATAATGAATTCTGTATAAACAAAATGTAGTAAGCGTGTATTTACATTTTGCTAACAGCCGCGCCTCCTTGGACTAAATAAGATGACTGACTGACGTAAGACTTTGATTTTAATATCGTATATTTACTCTTTTTTTATATATATTTTTATTATCGTCATTCCGATACTGTTTATAATGCCAATATTACTATAATTTGTTTGTCATGAAGACACAAATGTCTTCGTTGTTTTGACTGCTAGTCACAAAATAGTTATAAACATATCATAGTTGAAATTGAATTATTTATTACAAATAAATATACAACAATATATAAATAACGCATCTACAGTATGTAGATATTCTGATGAAGTATTTATATGATTTTAGTTTTTCTCAACATTGGATTATTTTTTAAACTTTCGGCATCTCGGGTATAATTTTTGATATGTTTGTGAAATAATTACATAAATATTTATTTTCCAAATAATAAATAAATGTGGCAGTGGTAGCCCAGTGGCAACGCGCTCGCTTGGGAAACCGAGTGAAGCGGGTTCAAATCCCGGGTCTCGCACCTCTGATATTTTCATGTGCGAATCATTTCTATCATGATTACCACTTGCCTTACGGTGAAGGAAAACATCGTGAGGAAACCTGCATGTTTGAGAAAACCTAGCAAGTTTTCGAAAGACATGTGAAGTCCGCCAATCCGCACTTGGCCAGCGTGGTGGACTATGGCCTGATTCCCCTCGTATTGAAGGGAGGCCCGTGCCCAGCAGTGGGACATGAAAAGGGCTGAATACAAATAAATTGACTCATTAGTAATAGCTGTCGCTGCAGGATGGTCACAGTAATGAACTATGGTTGTAATAAGGTATCTAAATAGTGTAACATGAATTCCACTCATTATTTTAATTAGACTAGTGTTTAGTTATTGTATTCCTAAATACCTTTATGAAGTTTTTTCTAATAAATGAAAGTTAAGGCAGAATACTCAGTGAGTTAAAATATTACGAAATGCCAAGTCCCTACATTCCTAGTAATGTTTCGGTCATATTTGTGTATGTTTGCCTGCGATATATCTTGCCTAAGAAATAATAGTGTTAACTGTATTGTATAGTAAAGAATTGGTGTAGTACCTAATTATGTTATAATTTGTTCTTATCTAACAAAATTATAATTATTAAAAAAAAACTTAACTTCCTTTTTATCTTGTATGTAATAACTAAGGTTAGTAGAATGTTTCTTATTCATGTTATAAGCACTGTAGTTATAAATCATGATGTATAAAAAATAGTATGTGTAGTTTGTGTGTTCAAAGATGGTGAAACGGTGTTATAATTCCTATGGTATTAAGATTTTCTAAAGACACTTCCTTGATTTTTTTTGTTAAAAAATATATTGAGCACTATTCCTATTGAAACTTTCAATAATGATAAGGGCTGGTTTTTTAATCATCAGATAAAAGTGATCCATCAAGTAAATTATAACCTGACTGAACATACAAGTAAAATATTGGAACTATTTTATTCAAACAACTAATTTTTAATTTATTTATATTGTACTTTAAACCAGGAGGATGTGTTGTGTTTAATCACATTTATCTGAGAGTGAAAAATCAAACATATTTATGTACTGGAAATTACATGTGCGTAATGTGTCAAGTTTCTTCAAAATTTTCATAGATGTGTTGATAAAAAAATTAATTAAGAAGTATTTAATAAATCAACGTTTATTATGGAGTACTTTAATTTTGATGCTATTATTTTCTGTCCCTTTTACATAAAAATATTTTAAATATGATGAAATAAAATCAGCCACAGCTTGCCTGGTCGGCGCGTATACATAATACGTGAGGTCCCTGTTTTACTTTTAATTGATACAGATGTTTGACTGATTGATTGTATTGACTTTTAATTCATCAATTGTATGTAGCTTATTGGTGGAGATATTTTAGCTGTTTTTTTTTTTGTCTGACACATCTTTTGTATTGTAAGCAGGTATTCAATGAAAGGAAATAAATGTCAATTATAAAAAAGCCAGGTATTATTATACTAGACGTTATGTTGATGTGATAACGTGCTCAATGTTTATGTACCTGTTTATTTTTAAGGTTTCCTTTATGCCATTGATAAATAAAATTCTATATAGTATCACCAAGGAACTAATGAATATACTTTGTTTGCAAACTAATAAATATTGTTTCTACATTATTTTATTCTCTCGCCTCTGATATTATCGTGTGCGAATCATTTCCAACATGACCACTTGTCTTACGGTGAAGGAGAACATCGTGAGGAAACCTGCATGTTTGAGAGAACCTAACAAGTTCTCGAAAGACACATGAACTCCGCCAACCCATACTTGGCCAGCGTGGTAGACTATGACCTGATCCCCCTCGTATTGAAGGGAGGCCCGTGCCCAACAGTGGGAAGTTAAAAGAAGCTGAATACATTATTTTCTAAACACAGATGACAACACTAGGTATATGTATACAGTTTACTAATAAATGTTCCTATCCCTAACCCATATTAAGATATTGGACTATTTTAATTCAGGCAATTTTTCTTTAGCCTGAATAAATTGAATTGGCTTTGGCTTTATATAGTTTGTGGCGCGAGTAGGTTCGCAAAAAAAACGATTTAATAGCTCAATCAAATCTAATACCTTTAAACGAGCAATTCTTGTATATTTATTTATTTATGTATGCCGGCGATCTCGGAAACCGCTCTAACGATTTCGAAATTAGGTATTTAGAGGTTTTCGGGGGTGAAAAAACGAGGTCAAGCGGCCAAGGCGCAAGATTGACAATCATAGATGCCGGGTTCAAATCCCGGTCGGATACAAAGTTTTACTTTTATTTTTTTGTATTTTTTCAAGATTTTAGTTTTTTTTGTTTTAAGGCCAAATTAAAAAGAAAATTGTACTTGTGGCCAAAAACTCCGAGCGAAGTTTGGTCGCCCAGGTACTAATGACTAAAACGAATGAAAAGTATCGAAGGTAAAAAAAATATATATTTTGCTATTCCTACCGACGTAGGTCACCTTCCTTCCAGCTTCCAGTGAATTTCTTAGCTTCACGCCCGGCTGCTTTGCTGGACCCTATTGACTATTGAGTTCTCTAACAAGACAAAGTAATCACACATCTAGAGGAAAAATATGAGACTTGCCCCAAATTATAATAAGCTAAAACGAAATATATGCAATTTAGAAACTTAATTTTTATTATATTTTTTGACTGAGCTATAAAATTTGGTTTGGGTAAATTAAACGGACGATTACTGAACATTTTTATATCATTATATATTTATATCACCATTGAAGACTTCACTATTACAAATTTATTAATACAATAAATAAATATTAAGGACATCATCCATCTTTTTTTCAAATTGAACCAAAGCAAGTTCACTCAAAGTTCTGTTGAATCTCAAAGTAAGGTATTCTGAAAAACGCTCGACCGCTAGTCACATGTTCCATCGACTTTCCAACATAATGTACCTCACAAGAAGTAAAGGCTCACTACGAATAGTCGTTCACTTTACGAACGAACGATTGTAGACGCAGACGCAATGAAAAATGACCTACCTATTACATAAACGATTTTTAATGTACAATGGCCACGTGTATAGATGTAAAACAACCGATTTAAAACGTTTTAAATAAAATGTTGCCGTTTGAAATCCCAAATAAATCATTTTAAACGGTTAAAACTCGCCTACAAAAATAGAACTGTGTTTTACACTTGTGGGCAATTTTTGGTCACCTGACGTCACGTTTCGTTTTAATAGTTTATAGAAAATCAATAGAAAACCTGACTAAACCTACTACATGAAAACTTAAGTATTTATTTTTATTTATTTATTTAATTCGTAATAATAAAAATACATACAGATATACTCCATAATCTAATAACAATAATTATTTTTAAAACGTATGTAGGTATTAATAACTACCTATACTTATTATATTACGCACACTAGATTAGAAGACATCATTAACACAATGCCGCCTGTTTTCCTACCTCGGTAAAATCAAGAAAATGTAGTTATAATTAAGAAAAACATAGTCATCAACACCAACCGTTTTAAACCGGGAAAAATTGTTATTTCGGTTTTAAGCCGTTTTTTTTGTTTTAAACGGATTGGTTTAATCGGTTTTAAACCGGCCTTACATCTATAGCCACGTATATAACTTTTTCAGAATGGTCCGATTTTAATAATTCGTTTTTTATTGTATAAAAATGAAGTGCTCCCATTTAAAGAAAAATAATTCTATTCCTAAGGGTAGTCCTACACTTTCAATTAATTAATTTTTGTATCATTAGTAAATTTTAATTACAAAATAAAAACTTTTTTAACTAATTATTCAACAACAATAAAGTTTTAAATAAACCTTTTTAATGTTTATATTAGATATATAATAGTTTACCTATAACTAAACCATGTTAAAAATTTTATCTGAAATCGTTTTTTATCCAACTGTGGCGAAACCCAAATGAGGGTTATGCGTTTGACCTGTATGTATGTCCGGCCCTATGTTCCCTCGTAATTATTAACGGCTTAACCGATTTTGATTATTCATACGTCGTTAGATTCGTCTTGATAACGCGAGTTCAAAATTAAAATTTGCAGGCGCCAATTTGTCTTTAATTATTTTTTCTTCCAAGCATATAATCCACTTATTATCAAAATAAAGGTTTTTAGGAGGCGATCAAAAAAAAATATAAAACTTATATGTTTAAAAGTAATTTAGGATAAGAATTGAAGAAGAGTATAGTATTATATGATCTGTGATTGAAGTTATTCAAATGTCTAATTGGCAAAAACTAAAAAGCTGTAAATAAACATTATTTTATAAAAATAAAAACCTGACAGCATAGAAGTCTACCTAAAAAGATGAAAACAAGCTAAAGAAGGAATCTATTATCATGAGCCAGGCATGTATGTAATTTTATCATTAGAGATAGAAAATAGCAAATACATACTTTATTTCATAAATATTTGAAGGGAAGAAAATAGGTAGCAAAATAAAAATCAAATAACTTTGACCCCTTTAATCGTTACATCTAAACAAAATTTATTAACACATGGAGCTAACAGTTTCATTGATTTCATCTCCTAAGGATAACAGCTTTCTCCACATATCTGGATTTAAACTTATTCCTTTCTTTCCTGGTAATAATTCCCCATTCTTTTCATAAAATTCTCTTATGTCTATGTACACTTTGCCTTTAAACTCACGCACTTTGACTAACTTCTTTCCTTCCAATACCCAAGTTGGCTCTTTATCGTCAGTTCTTGAACCCATTTTAGCCTTCTTTTCAGGAGGAGGGTTTCTCTGTAAACACAATAGAATTTATAAGAATTATAATAACAAGACATTGAATACAAAAAAATACTTTGATGTTTCATATTGCCTTATTTTATTTATAAATCTAAATAGAAAACTTTGAAGGAAAACATTTAAAGATATATATAACAATAATAACGTCTAAAATTTAAACTTACATCCACTGGACCGTCATCGCTATCACTGCTGGAACTATCAGCTTTTTTCTTGTTTTTAGGCATGTTTAATTATTAATTTTATGGTTAAAACGCTACAAAAATATAAATATAAAAAAATCGAATGAGAAATTAAGAAACGTGATGTTCCCGGTGCCACATTAATTTAGAATCTATCCACAGATATAAATTATTATTCATAATGTACATTGAACAGTTAGACACAGATATTAAAAAATACAAATTACTGCCATAGCCCTGTTTTCCAGTGAGTAAGATTTCTGGAAAGGAGGGCGCCATACGTATGGCCTATTTACATTCAGTCAGGTTATGCAATTTATTGTGATATCTCTTTTATACCTGGTTTTATGCTTCTATTGTGTTCACATCTTACCTATGCAATATATTGTATCTGGAAGTTAGACCAGTTGAATGACAGAGTTGGATACAATCTACAATCTCCTATCTTTCCCACTTAAAGGATGAATTTGAAAAAGTCTTATCGGATGCCTAAGTTTAACATTTTTACGACCAGCGGTTTAGGTTGTGTCAGTCAGGACCACCACAGAGTGCACCTCTCCTTCTGAATTCCTCCTTCAGCTGGTCTAACTTCTTGATACAATACATTGTACAGGTAATGGGCGAACACAATAGAAACAAAAAACCAGGTATAAAAGAGATATCACAATAAATTGCATAACTTCATAATGAATATAAATAGGCGATACGTGTAGCGCCCTCCTTTCATTCCCCATTGGAAAACATCGTATCTTTTGCTTCACTAAGATGAACATAGATATTTTTTAATTATTATTACTACAAATTAAAATTAATTAATTGATGCAAAATAATAAAAAAATACTTAGAAATGTGTACAAGAAAAAACATCTATTATAATGTTCAAAGTTTTATGGCTAAGGCTATTCCGACACTAGCGTGACTACAGCGGTATTTTAGCGTGATTGGCACTCTAGATAAGTTATTTGAAGAATTAGCGTTAATATATTTTAACTTAAAAATTCACATTATTTTATCTGATTTTATTTAGATTTTGTGTGAAAATTGTTTTTTCTAGTTTTGTAGACTGTAGTCGATAATTTATATTAACGCTGTTTCTTATAATTTATCTAGAGTGCCAGTCACGCTAAATAAATTACCTCTGTAGTCACGCTAGTGTCCGAATAGCTCAGTATGCATATGCTATATGTTTATTCTATGGAATAGCCTTACCCAAGTTTTATTAGCATACTAACGGCTCGCCCTCGTTTCGCTCGGGTTTGTCTCTAGGTTGCTTCCCAAAACAAACTTTTTTTTTATAATTTTTTTTTGTTATAATTTTTTTCGTGGGACCCTATTTTTTTTTCTAAAATAAAAGAAGCCTAAGTTACTCCATATTACATCAGCTATCTGTCAGTGAAAGTCTCGTCAAAATCGGTCCAGCCGTTTCAGAGATTAGCCGGAACAAACACATAGACAGACAGACAAAAATTGTAAAAAATATTTTTTTGGTATATGTACCACACATCCATATGCATTTAGTAAAAAGCGGTTATTTTAATATTATAAACAGACGCTCCAATTTTATTTGTTTGTACCTATAGATTTATCTATTTTTTTCTGTCAATGATAAAAGAAATTTGTTATAGTTATCTGTGGTGATGTGGTGATAAATATACGAAAATCGAAATATAATCTAAGAAGTAAGAAGATTTAAGAGTAAAAGAAAATTAATTAAACTTTACAGTTTACAGTCATAATTGAATACAATATTGAATATATTCTGATTTCTGAATTCTAATTAGCAGTACTATTGATGATTTGGTTTGCCGTTTCGTGATCAACTTTGTTATTAATGTCTATTTTCGACAGAAATTTTATATATCGTTGTTAAGTATTCTTGACTGTGTTATGTGAATGAAATTAATGTACGAATTGTCAAGATAAATTTCACTTCCGAGTACGTGCTCTATGATGAAATCAAAATAAAAGAAGTGTTATGGAAAATATTAACCATGATATTCTTTTGTATAATTATTGTTTTTGTCGTCTCACGTGAAACACAATCAACAATTTTCAACAAAAGTGACACATTTTCATCGTTGAAGTCCAACTCAACTTCTGAGCAAAAAGTATGGAATATAAAGCTGGATATTTACTTTGCGAAAACCCTTCCCCCTGTGCTACATAAAGATCCTGGAGCTGATGTTCGATTTAAGTGCGAGGCTATGATGAATTTTACTAAGGTTGAAAGATTTACAAAAAATAAGGAAGGTGTAGAAACATCTTTAAAAGAATTCCCACCAGATCATATTCAAGAAGCTTTAATGAAAAATGTAAAAGTTTACTGGTTAAAGGATAGTAAAATATTAGTAGATTCTGCAAGGATGAAAGTTTTAACAAAAATTGACAAAACCAATGGCACCATTGCCACTAATCTTAAAATTAAAAATTTAAGTATTTCTGATACTGGAAATTATACATGTGTTATCAAACAAAATTATGAAAAAAAACTCTCATCTAGGCTGATTGTTGAAAAAGATATGCAATATGAAACTTTTGAAATGGCAACATATACATCTGTGCTCCCAAATGTTAATAATGATAAAGAAATTGTGATGAATATCAAAACTACACCTGATTTAGTTTCTGAAGGTATGACATCTGAATTTGATAAAAATATAAATTATACTATGCCTCAAAAGTTGGAGTCAATATGCCAGGAGTATGTGGGTAAAGTTTGTAGCTCTCACCTAAAAGGCCACTTTGTTTATATACCTTATGATACATCACAAATTGTCCTTGAAGATAAATTGGTGAAAGCTTTTCAAGTAACAAAATATTCAAATGATATCAGTTCTAATTGTGAGCGTTATGCACTTCCAAGCTTATGTTATTCCACATTTCCTATTTGTAGGCATCCAATATTAACTAATGAAAACTTTTTTAAAGAAGCTAAAACTATTTACAGTAATTTACTAGACAAAGAACAACTTAATGAAAATAGTGATGGAAAAGTTTTACCTAAATTGGTCTTAGAAAATAATAGTATAATAGTCCCTTTTAAATTAAATAAAAATTTAACTGGTGATTTATTTAATTATCGTTACAATTCAACAGTATTAAAACGTGTATGTAAACAAGACTGTGAAATACTTGAAAATGAACTCTGCCAAACAGAATATGCTATAGCTAAAAGACATCCTCATATTGGTCAACAATTAACTCTTGAAGAATGTCAAGATCTGCCAGAAGATGATCCAGATTGTCTGAAGATAGGTATAGGAAGTTTAATGGTGTCAGATGATGAATGCTACTGGGAGAATGGGAGTGGGTATTTGGGCAAAGTAAATGTGGCTAGTAATGGCATACCATGCATAGAGTGGTCCAAACAACTCTATGTTAAAGTATCTGAATATCCAGAGCTAACTGGCAGACATAGTTATTGTAGAAATCCTGGTGGTGTTAAAACACAACCATGGTGTTTTATTGATAAGGATGGAAAATCAGAGCAATTATGTGACATTCCTAAATGTGCTCATAAAATTTGGATCTACATAGTTATTATTTTTCTTCTATTTTCATTGGTAATAGTTGCTTTTGTAATATGCCTCTTTTATAGACATAAAAATAAAGGAAATGCCGCTACCATAAGGGACATAAATCTTCCTAATGCAGATAAAAATATTTATGGAAATTCTAGATTGAATTCACCCATAGAAATGAATGAATTGTTAACTAATCAAAACAGTGGTAGCCAACCACATTTGACCAGCACATTACGCGGGAATGGTATTTTGAGAATACCACAGTACTCATTATCACAAATAAAATTTTTAGAAGAGTTGGGAGAAGGAGCATTTGGAAAAGTATATAAAGGAGCTTTAAAAAAAAATGGTGAAACTCAATATGTTGCTGTAAAAGCTCTGAAAGAAAATGCATCTGCTAAAACAAAAGCAGACTTTCGAAGGGAAATAGACTTAATATCAGAATTAACACATGAAAATATAGTCTGTATAGTAGGAGTAGCTCTAAGAGAGGAACCATTGTGCATGCTGTTTGAATTCATGGCTCGAGGAGATCTACATGAGTTCCTGATGGGGCGAGCACCTCCGTCTGGTAAAGGATTACCTTCAATGCGATTGCTCAACATCGCTTACAACATTGCTTCAGGTATGCAGTATCTTGCTTCACATCACTATGTTCATAGAGATTTGGCTGCAAGAAACTGCCTTGTTTCAGATGATTTTATTGTAAAAATATCTGACTTTGGACTTTCTAGGGATATTTATAGTTCAGATTATTACAGAGTGAGTATATTTAATTATTTATTAAAATTTTAGTTTTATCTAGTTTCTTTTAATCATTAAACTTACATTTAATATATTAATTACAGGTGCAATCCAAAAGCCTTTTACCAGTAAGATGGATGCCACCAGAATCAATACTCTATGGTAAATTCACAACTGAAAGCGACATCTGGTCCTATGGAGTTGTACTGTGGGAAATTTATAGCTATGGATTGCAACCTTATTATGGGTAAATTGATATCAACATGTTTCTATATATCTTTAAATATATGGTGTATTAGTTTTGCTTGTAACTTCAATCGTTTGGTAAGCATGTTTACAAAAACCTGTCAGTAGAGTAGTCTGTGTTACTCAATTCTATTTATGTATTATATTTTATCCAAATCTGTTGTCCTTTCAGCATGAACGAGTAAAAAATATATACATGCACACACTCACACCATACACACAAGCGCGCGCGTATACAAACGCACACACGTGCTCGCGTACTTGCACATATGCATGTACACACAAATCCACAAACTACGCATGTGTAACAGCAGTTCAATTTCCATGACACAGGTACAGTAATCAAGAAGTAATATCAATGGTGCGCGGCGGCGAGCTGCTGGCGGCGCCGGCGGGTTGCCCTGCACACATGTACATGCTCATGAAGGAGTGCTGGAGGCACACTCCCCAACGGAGGCCCAACTTTGAAGAAATTGTTAACAGGTTAATTCTTCTAACTGTCATCTATTAATAAACTAGCGACTTTCCTTTCGTTTGCTTGGATGGGTCCCCATCCCATTTTATTGCTTTATTTCTAACCTTTTAGGCAGCGCACGCCGATACAGCAATTCAACAACCAGTTTTCCCTACATCATTTCAAGTTACTATGAATTCTGACAGTAAACACGTTTTTATCGAAGTAAAATACCCTGTAACACCCGGGAGTAGTGTAGCTTCGTATCAGTGAATTTTCAGAATCAAATCAGTCTTTTCAGAGATTACCCCCCTACATACAAACTTACACACTATACCTCTTTATAATATTAATATACATTTAGTATGTAAATTTGTGTTTATGGCTCACCAAGCTTTTCCATCAGTAAGTTTTAAAAATTTTACTTGTGACTTACCCTAGCTTCGCTCGTGTGCGTCTCTAGGTGCGCAGCACATACCGTTGCTACAGTTTAATAGGAATATCTCTTTAAAAGGATTAATCCTGTAATACATTTCTTATTTCTTTTCGTATACTATCTTAATTAGTTTATGCGGCGCACGTCAATAAAATTCCTATTCATCATCATATTTCAGTCAATTTACACGAAATTTTAATGTTTTACACACCTAAATCTTCCTCATAAATCACTCCATCTATTGGTGAAAACCGTATGGAAATCCGTTTGGTACTTTGAGTTTACCGCGTCCAGACAGACAGACAGACTCGGCGGGGTGATGCTAACCGTCGTAAGTATGAGGTAGTATATAAAAAAAGATCATTACGTTGAGTGATGATGCTTATTTATTACTAGCGACTCACCCTCGCTTCGCTTCGGGTTCATCCCTAAACAATAACAATTCTATCCCACTGGAACCGTACATTTTTCCGGGATGATATATAGCTTATAGCCTTCCTCAGTTAACGGGCTATCGAATGCAAAAAGAATATTTCAAATCGGATTAGTACTTCCTGAGATTAGCGCGTTCAACCAAACAAACAAACAAACTCTTCAGCTTTATAATAGTATAGATTAGTATAGATAAGAATAGTTTAACAAACAGACAATTTATTTGTGATCTAAAAAGTGAGATCTAAAAATATCCTTAAATTTTCACATACATTATTTACGAGTGAATCACCCTCGCTTCGCTCGGGATTGCCTCTACGAAAAGAAAAACAAACCTATCCCATTGAAACCGTACATTTTTCCGGGATAAAAAGTAGTTTTAATTGTTCATAGTCATTTAGTATGGAATAGACTGAAAATAAAAACAAAAATATCCCAGGGGAATTGTACATTTTTCCGGGATAAAAAGTAGCCTATGTGCTATTCCAGACTATAATTTATCTCTGTGCCAAATTTTATTAAGATCCATTCAGCCGTTCTGGCGTGATTGAGTAACAAATATCTATACATCCATCTAAACTTTCACATTTATAATAGTAGTACGATGAGATAAGATCCATGTGTATAAAATGAAACCTGGCGTTTGAAAGTATATTATTATACTTTCTATCCTCCAGGCAAAATATGTACATATATTCTTGTACGAAACTATCTTTTCGGATGTTTTTCGCAGATTTAATTTGATTTTTGAATACCGACGTTTTGAACGCTTTACAGCAATCATGGTTACCGGAATGACTTAGGTTTTAGACGTATCAAATAAGTATAAGTATTTATTTGCAGGATACAAGAGTGGATACACATGGGCGGTTGTCCAGAAACAGCAGCATCTGAATCCGGGAGCAGTTGCGGGCATCGCCCCACAACGTCTGGCAAGGAGCAGCAAGAGAGAGTCCCGCTACTCCCTCCCCACTGCTCCTCTTCAAACGGCTCCCTCGCCACCGGTAGCTTGAAAAAGTTTAGCCCTGCTGGGTCTAGTTCAAAAATATTGGATGATAATTTCTCCACTTGTAGCGAAGTACCCCCCCTAGCACCCAAAACCAAGAAATACAGCTCCGGTTCTCTCATAGACACTGACAAAATTGGCACCAAGGAAACCATTGTGAGAATACCCAACCAACATTATGGCAATGAAATCTAAGCTTAATTATTGCTAGATCTCATATTAGCTAAAAATTTGTGCTGTAATGGTCGTCACATAATCCTAAGTAAATTATTAGCGTTGCTATATAGTATAAGTATTTTTAGTAATAGGCTTTACACACTCCGCCTTATTATTTATTGAAAGACAGTAGATTTTTATTTATAAAAAGACACTATTTTATTTTTAATGGCAATTTAGTAGTTCCTGCTCTTGTTTGTTGTTTATGCCGATAATAATAAATGTGAAACATAAAAATGATTACTAATACAAAAATAACACTTGCTTAGTTGAACATTTGAGAGGCTCAATTTTTTATTTTATTTGGGTAAATTTCCTTAATTACATTCGGGATTCGACTCTATATATAAAGATGAAGTATATTTTCTCTTAAAAAAACATGCTAAATTTAATCATAACATTATAAACATAAAATTGAAAAATGATAGTACTTTAAAACTTTATAATGAACAGGTTTTAAAGGCCAAGTTTATTATGAGTATTAGTTTATATAGTATAACAACTTTATTGTGATCATATTAAAAGTGCAATCATTTTGTTATAAAATAAGTAGTACTATTTTCTGTTCATTCCATGTAACATATAGTGCTTTGAAGTAGCAACATGCATGCTGTAACATGAATGGCTCACGTAGTCCTGTGCTAGGACTAGTGAAGTAATTTATTGCATTGGTAAAGACATTTAAAAGGAAGAAATATTTATGCTACATTCAATATTAAATAAAAACAAGATCAAACTAAGCATGTCTATACATAATATATATTTTTTTTTCATGAAAGTAAAAAGAATGTCCATATTTAATATTAGTAAAACTATTATGTCCAAATGGTTAAGGCATTTTGTTGGTCAAATTGTTTGTAGGTAGATCAGGGCTGTCCAGACCAGATAAGATAGCGGGGGCCAATACAAATCACGATATAAATTGGAGGGCCGCAGAAACAAATACCTATGTTAATTAATTTTTTTGAATAAAAATATAAAAATACGATGATAATGTTAAATTTAGTTTTAATTAATTCTTCATTAATTTATCTTTTGCAATTCTATCAATATCAACATTAATATTACATAGTTGTTGCCAAGCCCCAGTGTGGCTTATCTGTCAGTGAAGGCAGGAAAATATGTTGTAATTGTGGTAGATTGGAAACACGTCGCAGGCCGCACAAATATTAGCCGGGGACCGCTTGCGGTCCGCGAGCCGTGCTTTGGACAGCCCTGGTGTAGGTAATAGTTATAATCAAAATCAGTGTATTGCAGAATGAGAATAAAGCGTCTTCAAGCAATTCTCGAATGTTGAATAGAGAAATTTGTTTTGTATTGTTCCTTTTTTAAGTATTATTTTTATTGTAGATTATTTTTCATTGTGTCGTACCTTTTCTTAAGTAAGACATTTGTGAGCGCATTTGTATAATTTTAAACATTAATTAGATACCATTTTTTAATAACAGAATTTCTACACTGCCAATCTTGCCACATTTTCTAATTATAAAAAAATAACATTTTTTGATAAAAATATTTTTTTACTCCTATCAATAATATATTGTACATTTATTAATGCTGGCAGGTATTTAGTGAATTAAAAACTTTATTGTTGCAATTTTTTAGATTACGTTACAGATAGAAACTGCACCGATTTTTTATAATATCTATTTAACAATAATAACATTTTTATAGTTTTGTTTCATAAAATACTTATTTTTACTTGTTTTCATTTAAAATACACTATAAGTTTGAATTGCTCTCTAGAATCGAGTTCGAACGTAATTAGAATATTTATATCAAGTTGGAGTGCGTTTTATCAACTCTATGTGCTGTTTAGTGATTTAATTTAAAGTAAGTCAATTGTAATAAGTTGGACGAATTGATTAGGTTTGTTACCTTATTGTGAGTAAGTACTTGTAAGTACGAAGGACTGTTCACGTCACTTTAATCTTTATTAGGAACTTGTTTAGTACATTTTTCTGTACTCGCCAAAGACTTTTTTTGTATGTGATATGTTTACTTACTTTTTTACTTAGGTATAAACGGTATTTCTAAAATAAATAATTTATATAAATATAATTATTTTAATTTCTCTCATTAAAGATAGGGAAATGATACAACCTTTAATAATATTCTTATTTATTTGTTACTTTCTTTGTGATTAAATATTCTCCATGGATCCTCATGTGGACTTTTAAATTATTGTTTCCAGTGAATGCCTTTTGACAAATTTTGCAAACATATGGTTTTATTCCTAAAAAACAACAAAACATTTAGAGAAAATAAACGAATCAGATTTATTAGCCCAGTCGAATTAGCTCAAAAAAAGGGCAAACATTGCAAAAATTTTAACAGCAATTTTCCTTCGGAACTCTTTGGGGGGCGTCACTAGAAGTCTAAATTTAGATTTACCAGACCCATTGCGTCATCCGCCATCTATAATTTCAGGGTTGATTTTTGTTTGTTGAATAACTCGTTTATTTTCATTTTACACGAAAAATAGTTACCCCGAAAATTTAAATTTAGACTTTCAGTGACCCCATCCAAAGAATTCCGAAGGAAAAATGCTGTTAAAAATTTTTGCAATGTCAAATCCTAATTCAACTGGGCTACACGTGTTCCAAATATTATGGGAATAGGCATGATGACAGTAACCAAGAACCATTAAAATAATGTGTTCATCTGATGATATAAGATTAATAGACTTCGAAAAATGTATTTATTTACATATTTAGGGCGAGATTGATAATTTATTTAATAAAACTACAAAATACAGCAGTCCGCCATGATAAGTTGAACACCAAACAGAGTGAATTACGTCACGGCCATGTAAACATTGTAAACGTCACTTTATTTCGTACGAACTTCGACGTTTTTATCTGCGTTTGTAAAGTATTTCGTGATTTCCATCAATCATTTGCTTAGTTTTGTGTTCTCACAACATGGAACAAGGAAAATACCAAGGCAAATAGCTCTAATTTGCCTAGAGTTGATTTGTTGATGCTGGGGGAGATTTTGGCATCAAACAAAGACTTCACAAACTATATATAAATGCTACGCATAAAGACTTGTTTAGCAGAGTTTAGACTTTAGAGATGTCAAAACCAAAATAAAGTACCCATTAAGATGAAAAGTGGTAAACATATTCAAGAGACGAAATCTAACCTAAAAAAGGATGAACTTTATTATTAAATTTAGTTAAACAAAGTCGCAAATCATTTCACAATATATGAAATTAAGTAAAAACTTACGTCAAAATGATCTTCACAGAAATAAATTGTAGAATTTAGAGATATAACCGTTGGATCTCGCCGTGCAAGATTAAGCCACTTATTTCGCATTGTTTGATTGTGTGGAACGTAAACAAATAATTTTTTAGGAGTTTTTATTGACGTATTAACGCACTGAGGGACCGCACACCACTTATACGCCTTGAAATTCATATTTAACACCCAAAATAACTGATTTGTTGCTTGGTTCCCTAGTGTTTACGGTCGGTTTACACGGCCGTGACGTCACAAGCAGACGCCATGACACCGGCGATCGTTTTGAAGCAAATTTTAAACTGAACATTTAAATAGCATTTTTTTCCTAATAAAACTTTGTTTCCGGCAGAAATAATATATTTTTTAGAAATATTAGATACTTTAGATTATCATAGGCCAGTTTTTCAAAATCAGTCATCATGCCTATTAAAAGTACTTCATCGTTATTTTTTAGTATTCCGAAAGTTTTGACACTGGTCTCCTGGAGTTTCGGATATAAGGTAACGGTAATTTTCAATTAATATCTTTCAATGTATCTATGCATTTCACAAATTGTGTTAGGTACGAGATTGCATTCGAAAAAACCTTTTACTTTTATATTTTGATCGAAAAATTAACCTTTAAAATTAGACCTATTTTGTCTACGCTAAATGTTTATCATTAAGACTTATAAGATTTATATTTGTATCTAGATTAATATTTTCATCTGTACATTCTGAAAAAGTCGACTGACAGACGAATGATCCTACGGTTCCGATTTTTTCTGAAACTCGGAACCCTAAAATATAATTTAAAAAAGAAAAATAAGTTAGTGGTGTCCATAGGCCTCAAAGGGTGTGTGGTCGTTGTTGCTTGGAGGTTTACCTGTGTGTGTGCGCTTGTGTTTGGTGAGCACGGAGTGCGAGTAGAAGGCGGCGGGGCAGTGCGGGCAGCGGCGCGCGCGCACGCCGTCGTGGCGGTCGCGGTGCGCGAGCAGCGCCGTGCGCGAGCGGTAGCGCGCCGGGCAGCGCGCGCACTGGAAGCGCCCCGCGCTCTCGTGCGACACCATGTGCCGCGTGAGCTAACGCCGATGACATGTTTTTGTTTTTTTTTTGTTGTTATGACCAACCCCGGAACGCTTGCCAAGCCTCAACAAGTCATCACAAACATATGGAGAAGAAGGAAACGTTTGACTGGGCTTGTGTAGGCTTGCAAGCACTCGTGGTCTTACTGATCGTGTCAGTTTTACACATAAATAAAAAAAAAACTGTGATAAGTGCTACATAACAATGCATCCACACATTTGGGTATTTCTAGAGTTTTGAAGTTAGTGGCAAATGGCAAGTGTATGGACTCGGCAAGACAACAATATAAGTCGCATAATAATTATGTATTTAATTAGGTAACTAAATTGATGTATGTATTAATTATATCAGTTACAAAAATCAATAATTGTTTCATATATTTGATTTTCCAGCAGCGATATCTTAGAAAGTTTCCTTGATATTGAATAACGCTCTTTTTAAAAAATCCAGATCTGATAATTCAATTTATTTTTAAAAGTTATGTTCATAAAGTGGCACAAATGTATCTTAAAATCTTATATACCGTAATAAAATTTCTTTGTTTTATAAAGGTTTAAGAACTTATTAAAAATTGAATAATTCGATCATCAAATATAGAATACTAGCGACTCACCCTCGCTTCGCTCGGGTTCTTCCTTAGCTTCCTTCCCAATACAAACTTTCATCCCCATTTTCACCCCCTTAAGGGATGATTTCCGGAGCAAAAACTATCTATCGACGAAAGACGTTTTAGGGCACTTTTTTACACCTTGGGTTACGTTACTTAAGTTTTAATAAAGATCCCTAATCTTTTCTAGCAACAAATATAGCCTATGTGATATGTCACTCAGGGTGAATGTAGCTTTCCAATGATGAAAGAATTTTTGAAATCGGCACAGTAGTTTTTGAGTTTATTCATTACAAACATACATACACAAAAATACAAATCTTTCCTCTTTATAATGTTAGTATAGATATAATGTGTACCTGTTTGTTTCCTTTAAACGTTTTCCCGCATGTGGAGCAAATTGACGATCGTGCGTTACACTTATGGGCGTCGAGCTTGAGTTGGTCACTAAATACTCTAGAACACACTTTGCAATATACTCTTTTCGGCGTGTGCTTCCTTGTTTTGTGTACCTAAAAACATCAAATTCAACATTAAACTACAACAAATTTAACAACAAATGAGGCTTGCAAAACTACGAATCTCAACAGGAACGAAGAAAAACTAGTTAAATTAAATTTCAATAGATGGCATTAGGTATATGTACTAGTTTTAGCCCAGTGATCGACATTTGATCATAATCTTTATTGAAAATTTGAGGAAAACACTTATATGAATTTAAGTTTTTCTAACATGTCTTTTCTACTCTTTTACATTCGTTCATTATATATACACAAGCCAAAAAATACAAAACAGAAGAGAAAAATTTACTGAACTGCTGGTATTTGCCTTTTTATATTATAGATTAATTTATTATTAAAATTGGAGTAAAATTACCAAAAGTAAAAAAATAGATTTCCAAATTCTTTGATATAGTTTACAAAAATACAATATAAATAGAAATCAAGTTTGCGTAATTTTACTGATTATTGAACTGTAACCGGGAAAAGGTTTTATAGTGCACAGATGGCGGTAGTTATTTTTAAATTTTAACCACGATCAAGTAAACACAGTGAAAAAATAAGCCCTAATATGCGCTGACCAATTTAATGTGGTTTTGTGTGCGTTTAATCTATTACAGTTCAATAGGTGTAATCTTATGTAATGATGAACAGATAACTAGGGCTCCAACTTATTGTGTACCGACTCAAACCCTAAAACCCTGTTGCATATTATAGGTACTAGACATTAAAACTTTTATTTTATTATACTATAATGATCTAATTACAAAACAACACGATTTCACATTATTACAAAACAACAGTTTCTCGATTATTTACTCCTGCCTTATGGACATATAGCACCAGTTACGCACCTTTAGGTTTGTAATATATTTAGTAGAATAATCGCATTGGTCACACGCATGCGACTTGCGGCCCATGTGTCCTTCTATATGCTTTCTCAGTTGATCTTTGTGACAATATCTGAAATTTAAAAATCTTTAAAACAACCACTTTTCAAAATATCTTTGTTACTTATAAAATAACCTTTAAAATCATGTCTTAATTATATTTATTTTAATACTTAATCTAAAGAAATACACATAATCAAAGTCGCTAGTACATAGGTCATAAAACTCACATTTTTGAACAAAAGTCGCACATAAAGGTTTTATTAGAATGACTTCTCCACATATGTTTTCGTAATTTAATGGGTGTGTTGTAGCTTTTATTGCAGGTCAAACAGTTAACCATCGCCTTCTATAAATACATAAATACATATTTACTTAAAATATTAACAAAATATCATGATACAAAGTCAAAAAACTATCAAAAATTAAACAAGTGGTATAAAAAGTGAAAATTATTATACTATAGGTACTATTATACATAAAACGCCTCACTTCATTGTTGCAATGAATTTTTTGGTAATGGTGTTCCAAATATACATGTGATCGAAACCCTTTGAAGCAAATATGGCATGCTTTTTGTTTCGTAGGTAAATGTTGTAATCTGTGGGAAAACAACTGTGTCCAGTCTGTGAATGTCTGCGCACACACGTGGCAGGTGTTATCACTGTTATTCTTATGACTGTTCAAGTGTTCAAATAAAGAATCTGAACTTTCATATATATTTTCACAAAGTCCTGAAAAAATACATAAATGTGATGTGCATGTAAGGTAATTAACTGTGATCATGCTATCTACAACTGTTTGCCATCGTGTGCTTCGCGCTGGGGTTGAACCCATACCTACTAAACTAATAAATTACGGGTCGTTATATTAACTTTCCAACGTTTTGTCGACCGACAGGCGATACTGAATCGTTGCTACAAAAGTCTTTAAGTTTTCACGGTTTCTGATATCAATTTTATGATTAGAAGCATGACATGACCATATGGCGCTTGTAGCAGTGCCGAAATATCGAGAACTCAAAAAGAAAGTAAGAACATGGTAGGTAAACATCCCGCTTCAAACCATAAAACTATTGCATCTGTGTAATGTAATGGGCACTTGTATACATATTCTTACTTATTACGAACCCGCCCAAGCTATCAACTGTTATTTGTTTTTATAGTCCCAAACAATATAAATATTTTTGACTGCCTTAAACAGGAGGAAGGGATAATTCGGTAAATATACATATGTACCTATATAATAACTTTTTAAGTGAATTTTATTTACGTATGTATTTAGTTGTATGGGACCTATGCACACGACAAATTATTATTGATGACGCACTGGTGTCGCTCGTTCCACGCGCAATGAATGCGCTGCAGATGCGCGCTTGTTATGCCTTTGTATCGAAACGAAAGCTGTTGTACACAGGCCTTTTTAAGCTTATCAAGGCAGAATTCGTTTACAAAACGTGGTGTAATAATACATAAATCCAGCAGCTAGGTAAACTTAAATTATCAGTTCTTGATCACTTTGAAAGGTTAATATATAATCTTTACTTGTAATGTTATGCATCAATGTATTTGATTTGATTTTAATTCATCACCAAAGCTTAATAATAAAAGCTTCTAAAAAAAAATCATTACCGCAAAATAATCTGGTTTCTAATTTTTTTATATTTTTATATTTTTTCACAAATAAGTCTTTTTCCTTCAGTTCATTAGATGTTTTATGGTTTGTCTGAAAATAGATAAATATAATTTATATAGTTAATGAACAAGTGTAAAATATGCAAGAGTACGCTCTGACACTAAATTGTATGATCACAAAAGGATATAATAAAATATCAAACAGCGATAAACGATAGTAAATAAATAAATAATTTGTAAAAAATACCAATGTAGGGATAGGAGTAAGGAGAGTGGAAAAGGGGAGGGCTAAAAAAAAAGTAGGAGGAGATTGTAGTGGTTAGGTTAGCTTTTCAATTGTAGTGGCGGAAAAACTGTTTCATTTTTAACCGACTTCCAAAAAAAGGAGGAGGTTCTCAATTCGACCGTATATATATTATGTTTGTTCGCGGATTTTTTCGTCGTTTATGAACCGATTTTGATAATTCTTTTTTTGTTGGAAAGGAGATATCCCAAGAGTGGTCCCATGATAAGGAAACCAGGATCTGATGATGGGATCCCAGAGAAATCGAGGGGAACTTTCAAAAACGGTAGCGGCGACTAGTGCGTTTGATAACATTTTCATTAGGTATTTTAAAGCACTACTATTTAATGAAGGTCTGGAGTCGATCTGATGATGGACCCGAAAGATAGTCGAGGGAACTTCTCAACGATTTACAGCAATTACCTGGTGTTTGGGCTTGATTAATTTGTATTGATGATACGTCTACACTAAAAATGAAAAAATAAAAACTTAAAAAAAAAAAAAAACCAACTTCCAGGCACTGAAAAGTAAAAAATAACTAAACGGGGGTTTTCATTTAGAATAGATACTTAATCAGATTTTTTCGAAGTCGGTGCCAGCCAATACAAATCAAGGCACACCGACTTCGAAAATAACTGATTAAGTATCTATTCTAAATGAAAACCCCCGTTTAGTTATTTTTTACTTTTCAGTGCCTGGAAGTCGGTTTTTATATTTTTTTTAATTCACCAAACTATTTATATCCAATCCGTAAAATCCAAATCCCAATCCGATTTGGTGAAAACACAGGACAATACTTTAAATTCATTTTTATCACTCTTTTATTTTATTTAGAAGATATAGATATAAGATAAGAGCCCAATGGTAACGCGCTCGCTTGGGAAACCGAGTAAACCGGGTTCAAATCTCGGATCTCGCACCTCTGTTATTCTTATGTGCGAATCATTTGCAAGATGATTACCACTTTTGTCTTACCTGATTCCCCTTGCCTTGAAAGAAGGCCAGCAGTGCGACGTTAAAATGGACTTTCAAACGTTCGTTAAACTGACAAGTTATGTGATCAATTCTTTGAAGAATTTGTTTTCTTATTTCTAATTATAATCGTATTATTTGAAATTATATAAAACCATCGTTTCGGCTCATATCGAAATTGTAAAATTTGCTTATTATTATTTTTATGATTTGAGCAAATTGTTTAAAAACATTACAAAAAAACTCTTACATAAATAATATGCAATAAGTCACGTTGCATGGGCGTATCATGAGGAGGGAAGAAAGAAGATATTAGGTATGAGGAGATGTGGATGGACATAGGAGTAGAGGTAGGCCGAGTATGGATGGACTTTGTGAAAGAGTATATGTGTGTGATAGGTGTTTGTGCTGAGATGACGGCTGATAGAAAAAAATGGAACAAGGAAACATGAAAAATAAGACGTTATTAAACAACAAATTAACATCAATTTTAACTAATTGTTAGAACTTACTTCTAAATTACCAATATTTTTGCTGTAGTTTTCAATAACATCTTCCACAGTCTTCCTCTCTGTATGTTTAGTTACATGCAGCTTAAGTTGTTTTTTGTTTGCAAATCTATAATAAAGGTGATATGATTAGTCTACATATATACAGAACTTCGTTTATTGTTTAAGCCAGGTTAGGCCATTAGGGCCTCTGCACACGACGACATTATAACGCGCCGACGACAGACAGTGAACGAGATGTCGATGCGCATTTGCATCGATACGAAAAGCAAGCAATCTGTTTTTTTTTTAATTTATCAACGTAATATGTGCAGAGACGGCGTGCGTTCATGATACGTGTGTAAGCGTGTTTATCAGAGCAGATACAAGCAGGCGACACATCGTCGTCGTGTGCACGGGCTCTTAAGTGAATACTTATAATACATTTTTGAACAGCAATTGCAGATAAATGAGTCTTCTGCATGACATCTCGCTTTATGCTCTTGTAACTCCTGAGGAGTGGTGTAACTTTGTTTACATGAACAGCAGAATAGAATGGGATTCTGTAAGGATTAAAAATAATCATCATAGGCAACTTTTTTATTTAATAATTAATTATTATTATTTTTAATTTTTGGATTGAGCTAGAATACATCCTTACCTCCTCATTCAAATGTTGCTTTTTATAATGATATTCTAAAAATGCAGGAGATACAAATTTTGTAAAACATATATGACAAATTTTGTCATTCTTCTTAGACAAGTGTATTAATCTATGTGAAAATAATTCCTGCCAGTCAGAGAAATTTTGCATACACAAGTCACAAATATTGTCACCATTAATTTTATGAATATCTAAATGTTCTACTAATGAATTTATTTGATTGAATTTTTGAATACAGAGTCCTGTAAAAATTTAATTTAAAAGCCAATTGGCAAATCAATGCAATAAAAAAAAAAACTTAATTTGAATGCTGAAATAGTAATAGGCGGAACATAAATATGTTCCATCAACATAATTTATATTATTAAAATTATTATATATAACCAAAATTTAATTTAAAATTGCATGTTATATTTGTATGAAACATAATTTGTTTAATTATTATTAACTACAAGATGCAAAACATAAAAAAGGGCAAAATTCATTCATATAAAATTAAAATTTTATTACCGCAAGAAAAGTTTTTTAACCTGCCATCCCATTTGTCATTACTTGCTTCTGTAATACATATATTGAAAGTATTTAAAAAAAAAACAGTACTCAGTATTTTTTCATGTTATGACCATATTAAGATAAAAACAAGTTGATTCATTATTTTTAATATCTACCTTCAAATTCTTTTTCATTTAACACTAACTCATATATGAAGTTATCGTCAACATCACTATGAACACCATCACTGTTATGAAATTCACTTTTTTCTTGTTTAATACTGTCATTATCAGTTTCATTGCTTTCTTTATTCTCCTCTTTAATATTCTAAAATTGTCAGAAAAATACTATTTATTAGAACATTCTATCGAAGTATATAGAAGAATAAACTTATAATTTTTAACCTACCTGCATATATATGTTGTTGTCAAATAAAACAGAATTCGACAAAATACATTTATCTCTGAATTCTATAAGCAAATTAACCATATCAAGACAGCATTCACATATTTGTTGTGGCAAACCATCATTAAGTTTTACCTAGTAAATTAAATTTGAGATTTACTTAAAGTTCATAGACGGCATAACTAAATAAAATCATATGAAATATAGAAAATCCTTACGTTTATATCAGTGAGCAAATTAAAGTATACAATGATTTTTTCATTAAATGGATACATCTTAAGATTTTCTTCTGTTTTAAGACATGCTCTACATTTGATCATTTTTAAAGCCTGATAAAATAAGTATGGAATTAAAACTAAACAGTATGAATAATTTATGAATTGAGATTTTGTTAGGACGTTGTAATATATCGTTATTCTTTTGAGAGTTCATTAATCAATCAGCTGATATTGTCAATGTCAACTCAAAATGTTAACAATAAAGTCACAATGACAGAATATTATTTATAAAAAGAGAATCTGCTATTGGTAAGCCATATTTTACGCGCAGTTTCACTTGGTTCGTTTGACATAAACTTGGTTTATTTCCAAAACTTAACCTTTATTTAATGATCTTTCTTTCATTTTGAATACAAATTACAATAGTACTGAAATACATATTACGATTCTAAAGTGTAATATTATATCTGTATTGTTTGTTGTCAATAATTGACAAATTTGAAATTGACAACTATTCAATTTCGTGTTGTCTTTTGACTATTACTTGCCATATAATCATAATTCATATTTATTTCCATTGTTGTTTCTAAGTTTTTACATTGGGAAATTAATTTTAGCCCTAAAATGTGCAACGTAGAACAAATAGCAGATTGTGGTGATATATTGACTTTAGGACGAGCACTCTTCATTCCAGAAAAGGAAGGCTAGTTTTTTTTTCTAAGTTAAAATTATTTTATGAATAGAAGCAATTTACTAATTATTATTTTACTTCTATATTTTTAGATACTTCTTGGCTATCAAAATGTACAGTATCATTATCTTCTTGCGGTAATTTGGTGGCAGTTGCATACAAAAAGCGTCTTTGCTTTCTTACTGCTCAGTGGATTTCTTCTATTGATAGTAATACTTATTTAATATCATGGAGTGGTACACTTCCAACAGAGGCAACATATGTCCTAGCATTATCTATATGTCCTACTCAACAATCTTCTCAGGTAAATGAAATAAAGTAAGAACTAATCACCTAGCTATTTCAGAATTAATTCTCTTAATTTTAAATTTTTATTATTTATTTATAGAATGGCCCAGATTGGTTTTGCATTGTTGTCGGTTTTATAAATGGAAGTATTGGATTTTACACAAATACAGGTCATCTATTGTTACTTGAAAAATTAGAAGAAAAGCCTGTTTTAAAAATATCATGCCATACTGGTACATATGGAACATTGCCTGATGATATTCACATATTATTTCAAAATGGTATATGTGTACTTTCTGGATCTAGTTTATTTCAAACTCTTAGAAATGCCAAAGCACAACTAGCTAAAGGTAAAGGGTAACAAAATAAATAATCTAAGAAAATATGATCTCTTTATTGGTGTATAATTATGTCTTATTCTATTCACAGTACAGGCAGGCATCCAAGATGAATATGCAATAGATAGTAGAAGCATTCAAATAAGAAAATGGATTTTTTCAGATCAAGAGCAAATAAATGATGCTTCTGTTGTGGGTTTAGATTTAAAAAACTCTTTTGATCATTTCCTTGCTGCATCAACTTATGGAGGATATGATACATGGTTCTGAATTAAAATTATACATAATACTTTTTGAAAACAGTGGTAGCCCAGTGGTAATGTGCTCACTTGAGAGACCGAGTGAAGTGGGTTCAATTCATGGGTCTCGCACCTCTGATATTTTTATGTGCAAATCCCACATGATTACCACTTGTCTTATGGTGAAGGAAAAAATCATGAGGAAACCTAGAGCATACCTGAGAAAACCAAGCCACACTTGGACAACGTAGTGGACTAAAGTATTTTCTCCCTTGTAGTAATGGGAGGCCCGTGCAGAGCAGTAATATGTTAAAAAAAGGGCTGAATACATAATACCTATTTATCATAGATGTTATTATTATAATGTGTTTTATATTGTAATTATTAGATGTATTTTTTATTCCAGGTATAGATCTATTCCTCCAGTAAATACTTTAATTCTTACATCAGGGATAGCACCTTTCATGGGATTCCATTATGCTTTAGAAGGTGGCACAACACCACCTTTGCAAGATGTGGCTAGAGCAGTAGCAAATAAAATTAAATCAGCACTCCCGTTAGTATCCTTCTGAAAATATTATACTATTATAATTGAGAACATTAATCTAATCTATTAAGTTGTTAGTTTTTCTAAATCTCATTTCAAGAGTATAATAAAGTCAAACATATTTCACTTATTGTAGTGGTTGGTTGGGAGGATCCACTGAGAGTGCTCCACTAAACACTGAGCCCTTAATAAGGGCTGAACAACTATCTATGCGCAATGGGATATTTGATGTGCAAAGACATGGCACTACGGTTGTGATATCACCAGATCGTCGACTTGCTGCTTTTACAGATAATTTAGGAAGAGTAGCAGTTTTAGATATTACTAAAGGCTATATCATACGATTGCTTAAAGGCTGCAGAGACGCACAGTGTGCCTTTGTTCAAGTACATATATTTAGTTATTACATGTTTAATTTGCTATTTGTATTTGCTAGTGTATTGACGAAAATGAGACAGAAACAATTTTATTTCTTTATATTTGTTTAAATAGAGCTTCTAAGAAAAATTACATGCACTAGATCAATTTCGTAATTAACTTAATTGTATTTAATATTTTTAGGTTTTTGATGCTGAAAATAAAAAACCTCAACTTTCCGTAATTAAGGAAATCAGAAGGGCAATATTTCTTATCATTTATAATCCTAAAAAGGGCTTAATCGATATAAGATTGATGCAAAGAGGAAGTCGTGTTGCAGTTTTTACTGCAACTAGAAATGGAAAACTTTTGTACAATACTTGTGGGCTGGTTGGTGCAGAAAGAAATTATACCCATAAGAAGTTAAATTTACCAGAGTTTCAATGTGTACTAATTGACCCTGATGGCAAATTAAAAAAGTTTAACATTCCATTTTATTATTCTTTGGGAGGTGAGCATCTCGATAGATCCAAAGATCTTCATGTGTTGAGAAGCATTCGTGATATCATAAAAAAGACATCTAATTTTTCGGAAGATGTTAAAGTTGAAATTTTTCAAAGTGCAGAAAAATTAAAAACATTAGAAATTAAAAAACATTGTTTGGAATTATTAATTAAATCCTGCGAAAAATCAACCGAAATATTAATTGCGTGTTTAGAATTGTTTTGGGACAGTTTAACTGGCGAAGACTTAAACGCACACAGTGCGAAAATTAAAAACTATTTTGGAAACTTAGCACTAATTACTCTCTTTTATCGAAGTCTGTATAACGAAAATATTGACGATATGCAAAATTTGGTCGCAAAGGTGTATGAAACATTTCAATTACAAAAAAAAAATTTAGATGATGATTCAGTTCACGATTTCCAGCTTTTGGAAGATGATAATTGTATATTAGAACGATTATTAATTTTGGCTCAAGAAAGCAACTTTAAAGAACAACAACATACAAAAGTTACTTTCGCAGATAATCGAGTTAACAATTACAGAGATTTTGTTTCGTGCTTTTTGTTAGACGAAAGAAATGAATATATCGCTTTAAAACCAGATATACCGACAGAAAAAATGCTCAATTTATCTTCTGACATTTTCAAGTCAATATTAAAATTGAATGATTTTGCTCTGTTGAGTAAAGTTGTCGAAGTCAGTAAAATTGAACCCAAAGAAATCGTAAAACTTGTTATTATACATTTAACGAATATGCCTCTAGATCAAATAAATATTGATTTGATAGAGAAAATAATTGCAATACTTTATTACGTCATCAGAGTGTCCGAAGATGCAACTAAAATTATATACAATGAATTGTCGCCTTGGTGGGAAAATATACGGACCATGTTGGTAGATTTACCTTGTCCTCTAAGAACAATGATAGTAGCCATGGCTTGTAAAGCAGTTGCAAATATTTTTGAAAGTGGTGTTTCTGAAAAAGAAGGTGCCTGGGAATCTGTCACTAAGGAGAATGCGAAATGGGGTATTTTGATTGGCAAGTTAGAAGACATATCTATATTAAGTATAATTTTAATGTTTAAAGCCAATTTTATGGGGGAATCAATGCCAAAATTGCAATTTGAAGATATAAATGTTAATTTAAAATACATATACACTAGAGGAAAAGGTTCGGTAACAGAGTTAATCGCAAAATGGCTCTGTGGAATGGGAATTCCTCCAGAAGCTATAGTAGCAAATGAATTAATGGAAACTTTTGATGCTATAAACGTACAATCATCTTCAGTAGAAGATGATGATAAGCCCGAGTTTTTTCTTATGGAAAATAATCGCTATCACGTTGATAATAATCCACAAATATTTAAGTGGTTATCTCTTCTTAGAAGACAATTTCCATTAAGTACTAAAGCAAATTATATAATAGCAAATATGTGCTGGGAATACGCCATGGACTGGCAGAAATTTATGAACAAAAATGACAAACTGGCTGCTGTTATACATTGCTTGCAAAATATTACGGACCCCCATTTGCAATTGGGATTATTTTCTATTATTTGGTCTACTTATATAAAACACGTATTTGAGTCAAGTTGTCGGTTAGTCAATAAAGTTGGCAAGTTGCCTAAGGATCACTTATGCTTGCAAGACATTGGACTCAATAGCGAAAGCTTATTGAACTTTCTGAAGATTACAAATGAATATTTAGACAATTTTTATCATTGTGCAACAACACCTTTTGAACATGAAAAGCAACATATACAGTTTGAAAAAATATGGGATGAGAGCATGCCTTCTTTAGTAGAAGTTGCTCAAGATACAAAAAATGTCAAAAAAGATATTTTAAATTTGAACTATCAAATTTCATGTACTATTTATTATCAGTGTCATTTTAAGTTGAAATTTTCAAAACCACTTGACACTCTTTACGATATCGACTATCAATACATATTAGAAGCTTTAACCGGCGATGTTGCTCCGCGAGATATAAGCATGAAAAGTTCTGAAAAGCTAATGGGTCCAAGAATGAAATATTTGACTAAACTCATACGCACTGCCATTGAGACCATAACATTAGTAGACAATGATCAAAGAAATAAATCATACAACAACGAAGAGTGTCTGCATTGGATTGAAAATATTTGCAATCTTGCGGAATTATGGGGCATTGATACCAACTTTGTAAGAAGGCAACATGTAAGTACTTGTTTCAGAGTTATAGACAATTGAATAAATATTTACACATTACGTTTATATCATTTTACATTAAATGTTTGCTGCTTTTTGAAGTTATATTTCTTTTGGCGCGATAAGATAAATGAAAAATGAATGATGGAAGTTATTTTTTTAACGATACGACAGATTTAGACTACAGTATGAAGTTAGTGGTTATTGGCTACAGTGTTAAGTTAGTCCCGGTGTCTGTCAAATCTTGCAAGTTAAATTTGACCCACTTCCAAATGTCCAATTGAGCTGGAATTTAGCACGCACGTCTGGTTCTCATGACTGCACGATTACCTTAATGCCGCCATTTTTAATTCAATATAGCGGACGTTACAAAATTGCAATTAATTATTACCATAGATTCCATTATGATGTGAATATCAATCACATGAAAGGACTTAAGGAACAAAACACAATAAGCAAAGTGACGTCATTGTAAATCCAATATGGCGGACTTGTTTTTTATGCACCCCCATGATATAGATTTCAGATGAATGGGTTTGCTAAGAAGAATACAAAAAAAATAGTAAAAACTTTAAGCACTTAAATTAAAAAAAAGATGTATTAAAAAAAACAAAGAAGTATAACTTCTTAGGTGGGTACATAAGTAGACACACTTTTTTTTTATATTATCAAATATATAATTGCAGGTAGTTGGTTTGTATCACATGGGTTACGATGAATTGGCTGAGAGTATACTGGGTGTGATCACGGAGCCGGAGCTAGTGTTGTCGCCGATAATAGCAATAACTATACAGAGGCTAAAACGAAGTCTGGAGAATTCGCCAAATCAACCAGAGTGGATTGTATCTATGCCGCCACAACTTTATAAGAGACTGCAGAACACGGTGAGATATTAATCAAATTTTAAAGTATGTTTCTTTTAAAATTTATAATTATAAAATTAAGATAGGTATATAGTTTGGGCCTACACAATTGAATTTTAACTTTATTTTTACTTTTGACGACACGTAGACTCAGTTTGTAGGAACCCTACTTGCTGTGCCGCTGACACAGTCGCGGTTTCGAGTCCCCCTGAGGGCATTCATTTGTGTGATAAGCACTAATGTCTGTACTCCAGTCATGGGTGTATTATATTGGTAATATGTATGTATTTAAAGTTATTTATGTGTGGTGGATCAACTATCTGGTATCCATAACACAAGCCTCATAGCTAAACATGGAACTAGATGGTGCAGTTTGTAAATGTCCCAATATATTTTATTTATTATTTGAAATACTTAACACTAAACTAATTACAAATTAAATTACTCACTAGGATAATTTGTACAACATTATATAGTTACAAAGAGACCCCATATCATCAGGAATAAAAAAATCAAACGTATATCTAATAGATGGCGTTATATGTATCGACTTGTTTAATAATAATAATATGTTGTGTAAAATTAATAGAATTAAATAAAGTGAATGTATCTCAAATAGATATATTTTGTTTCTGAAAAAAACTTAAAAAAAAAAACCGAATTCCAGGCACTAAAAAGTAAAAAATAACTAAACGGGTTTTTTCATTTAGAATAGATACTTAATCAGTTATTTTCGAAGTCGGTGTGCCTTGATTTGTATTGGCTGACTTTACTTTTCAGTGCCTGGAAGTCGGTTTTTTTTTTAAAGTTTTATTTTTTCATTTTTAGTGTAGACGTATCATCAATACAAATTAATCAAGCCCAAACACCAGGTAATTGCTGTAAATCGTTGAGGAGTTCCCTCCTTCCTTTCCAACAAAAAAAGAATTATCAAAATCGGTTCATAAACAACGAAAAAATCCGCGAACTATATATATATATATATATATATATATATATATATATATATATATATATATATATATATATATATATATATATATATATATATATATATATATATATATATATATATATATATATACGGTCGAATTGATAACCTCCTCCTTTTTTTGGAAGTTGGTTAAAAATACTCTTAAGTTTATAATAATGATATTTTGATACACTTTCATAGTCGGCGCTGTTTACCTATTGTGTGTTCTTTGTCATGGTTAAAAATGACTGTCACTGAAATTTGTTTTATTGAATGCAAAATTAATTTTGCTATATTTTATATATTTGTAAACTAAATATTTGCAAAATAGCGCGGTAATTTTGCACATTAACGCCATCTATCGTTTATTCAAGTAAACAAAAAAAGTTGTTTGGATTAAGAAGATAGCGGGTTTATGTCATACAAGCTATAATATAGTAGATATACAATACTTGTGACTTAAGTTAGTGTATTAATGCACCACATTTAGCCCATATTATTTCATGATATGTAGAGGAAATACAACAAGAAAATTTTTACTGCTCTTGAATTTTCTTTGTATATTATTAGAACATGCCCTGAATATACTAGAGGGTATTTTTACGCTTGCTTGTTTGTACTTGTGAGCGTTAGTGCTATCATAATATAATAAGGACTGACACGGTATGAGTGTGCTGACTGCTGACTCATATCAGCATGAACATTTTTTCAAGCTCTACGAACAAAGTTGAGGCCATCCCCGAGCAAACGACCTTCAACATTCGGCTTCTTCCTTCCCCACCTCACCTCTAGAAAAAATCGTAATAAATACTGCGACATCCACAGAATAATAGTTAAAACAATACTACACATGTTATAAAATACAGACCATAGAATTTATAGAGGCAGTAGTGTAATATTCACCGTTGATCCGAAACAGAAATATTTTATTATTATTTTATTTATTTATTTAGTACCTCGGCTAGATCATGTCAATCACACACAAAATGACATAATAATTATGTTCTAACAATATTTGTCATTAGAGAATGCACTCTATTATATAATATTATTTATTGTGTATGTCACTTTTATTACATGTACTAAAGTTTGCAAGCATTCTTTTTTCATAAGCGAAATGTCATAACAGCCGGAAGCGAACACGAACGACGCGGGTACCACGTACGAAAGGCGGCTGCTGACTGCCGCCCGACCCCCGCCCAGTATCTCACTCGAAAATTTTCTTATAATTTCTGAATATAAGTCCAAAACAGAATTGAAATTGAAAAAAATTCAACGTGTAAAATATCTATTTTGAAAAGATCTATCATGGTGTTAACCATACTTTTATATGAGTTATAAATTCATGAGTTGATGCAAAAAATAAGAAAAAAAATTAATGATTACAGCCATACTTTAGAATTTTATTTCTTTAGTAGTGATGACCTAAAAAACTATATTATTCGTGTAATATGACCTCAAAATGTTGAAGACAGATATTTTTTTTTTATTATTTTACATTTATTAAATAATGGCACATTCGCTTCTAAATATTATCTTCGTAAAACGCGTTTTGGGAGGGGATTGCCCTTAATATCTTTTGACTTATCTTGGATTTTACTATAAATCTTAAAAGTATGTATAAAGTTAGACACAAATGTTAAAGTAAAAAAAGAAAGTTTAATAATATATTTACTAAATTTGATGCATAATTGCATTATATTTAATACCACAGTATTTCATTTCAGGCTTTGGACACGTCGATTCCAGCGCATCCATCGCTACAAACCACAGTACTAGTGCTACAAAAGTTAATTTCTCAAATAGTAAAAAAATCTTCCGATATGGAAGATCTCCTCCAAAACATTAAATTAGCTCGACTTATCATTGAAAGCTGTGAACTATTAACAAGACGTAAATTATAATTAAATAATATTATGTATCTAAATATACTTTTTAAACACATTATAAAATAAAGAGTACAATATAATTAATGCTATCTTTTAATAATATTTTATATTAAGCAAATTTTTTTAATGATATTTTAACATTCGACCCGCCTTTACCTTATTTCGAACCAAACAAAAATCTTGATGGCAAGGATAAAAAACCGAACTAAAAAGAAAGAAACAAGTTAGGAAAGGTACAATTGTTACTCAGAGTAAGAATAAAACATGTACGTCTTAACTCTCAGACTGCGTCGGCTGAATACTATTTTCTTTCGCTTAATTTGTTTCTTTTCTTTTAGTTCACTTTTTACGTAGTCGTGTTTTTTTTATTTTTATATTTTAATTTTTGAAGTTATTCGCGCGTGCAGTGGAAATGAGCCGCAACGGTTAGTTCTATTTTTATACTCGTGACGTAGTTGCTATGCAAAAAATTACAAACTCCAGCGCAGGTATCAACCCCGCTCCCGAGCCGGCGCCAGTCTCTTTCGCATCTACGCCCTATCCTCGCACTTTCGTTCCGCTTCTTTACGATCCCATGCATTCGAAACTGTACCTTACGCTTTTGTTTAATTACGTCTTATTTTCCCTGCTTACTTTGTAGTTTGTGCGTCTAAGAATATACTACGTTGTAACTGTTGTACTCGATATAATATTCTCCTTCTTATCTTATGGACTTTTTGGTGGACTTATTTGTATTTAGTGAATGTTAAAAAGTGAATATACTCGATTCAATTGTGCTTGGGTTGAGCGTTATTTTCCATTTTACGATATAGACTATTCTTGCACAAATAATTTATCGAACACCGAATAATCCATACCTTTGCTGCTACCACCACGCCAAATTTTGAACTAAATCTTAAATAAAATGAAAAAAATCCTATCTACGATATAGCTTTACAATATTATGCTGAGAGATGAGGATCATAGTGACCGCGATGTCTGGTGGGAGAAAATGGCAAAATTCTTCCCCTTACCCCTATTTCGTAGTCTGTGATCACAGATCACAGAATATAATATATACTCCTAACGCCACAGATCAGCTGACGTTTGTTCCTGGTCTGTGTTTGACATCAATGATCAAATCAAAACTCAAGTGTCAATTGACAAAACGATAGAGTTTTGATTTAATTTTTGTTTACAAGTAATGAAGTAATCATTTATGAAATGACATAAATTAAGAATAATGTAAATAAATACAAAAAATTGTTATTTAGTAATAAGTTACACTTCATCTCTTTTAACCTTCATGTAAGAAACTTATCAAAATTTCTTTTACATTATAAAAAAATTAATAGTAATATTATCGTAGTATTTCGTAAATCTTTCATTACAGATATCTATCTATCATATTATATGAATAAACAAATTCGACATATTCAAAATGGGATGTTTACAAAGCAAAAAGGAAATATCTGATTTACATCCAAACGTATTTCGAGTTGTTAATATTGACGAGAATGGCTCTGACTTGTGTACGGGGCAGTTAGAAATTACAGAGTCAGATATAATACTATATAGAGAGGGAAGAGATTCTACTATATGGCCACTTCATTCTTTGCGACGATATGGTTTTGAAGGAGAAATATTTAGTTTTGAATCAGGTAAATGTGGACTTTGTTTCTTAACATTTATTTATAGTGTACATCTCAATTTTAAAACTATCATATATTTATTGATGTATAATATTTATAATATTTAAATGCATAAACATATTATATACGTTACAAACTTGTCAACGATTTCCGAGCCACCGGTGGTCCGGTTAACAATTAATTTCTTATAGTTTATCCAGGAGGTGTTAAATTTTATAGCTAAACAAAGTTTATGTTGTAAAACACATGCAATATTCTTGTTTATTACTGGAATATCTAAATAATATGCCATCTTATAGCTATTCCATTATAATTTAATAATAAAAACCATCTTAAATCCTCGATCATCTCTCATCTCAATCACCAATCATAAATATTTGAACAAATAGTTTTTTTAAAGATACATAAATAATAATTTATTAGAAATGCTAGAAAGACTTTGTTGTATATCTTCTCTTTATATTTTCTTTGCATTCACTTTATCAACTTATTAATTAGGTACCATTAATTGAAATATATAATTAAATAAATAAATATAACACTGGTATTCCAGGTTGTAGAAATGTTAATTTAAATTTGATATTTTTAAATAATACTAATAAAGAAGAAATTATGAAGCTAGATTAGAAGTTGTTATTAAAGAACACTTATTTTGTGAATGTTTCGATGTTTATTTGACTTATATAAGCTGCACTTTAAATAGAATATTATGTCTAAATCACTTTTATAAAAAAATTTTTAACATTAGACTGACAAATCAAAATTTTATTATTAATCTTTTGATCTTTAATAACTCTGTAATTAGTATGTCAACAAATATATTCATTTAACTTTTAGGACTTAAAACTTTCATATTGTTTTTCAATAATTATTTTAAAATTCCTCTGGTACTACTAGGTACCTTGTACTTGTCTTGGTTTCAGAGGTTAAATAAATTTTTCAATCTGTCTTAACATTATTGGTGGTTCAGAACTTATTTATTTTGTTGTTTATTTAATTGTTACTAAGTCTTGGTTCTAGAATTTGCTGAGCTTTCTTTTCTGCGCTTTTTTTTATGTGACTTTTATAATTTTTTATCATATAGGAAAGCCATTTTTTCTATTTTCTTTACCCCTATTAATGATTCCCTGTCATTACTTTCCTAATGTGATATAAATCAATCTCTTTTCCTTTTCTAAAAGTTTCTCTTACTTAGTTTACTATTAATTTCTTGTGATGTTTTTGGTATCTCTTTAGTACATTTATAATTTTAATATTATTATAGATTTTTGATGTCTAAGGTACTTTTTATTAAATATTATGTGCTAATCATTTTCTATTTTATACTTATTAATGGAAGTCAGTTGCTGGTTATATATTTACTACACTCTATTGCTATATATTTCTTGAATTGGGGAGTGAAGACAAGAGTCTAGACGATTAAGAATATTTTGAGGAAATGGAAAAGATAAGTTATAGATGCTTAGATTAAAATAATTTCATTCACTGTTCGTAGTTGTCGTATTAAATAAATAAAAAATAGTTATTCATCCTTAGACAAAAATAAAATATTATTAATTTTAAACTGAAACACAATGTTTACAATTTTAGAAGCATGTAATTTTTTAACTTTTGGTTTACATAAAAAAGTCAGTGAGAAAAATATCTATCTAAATTTTTAAGACTTATACAAAGATGAACATGTTTATTGTAGACTTAAAAAAATATCACCCCTCAGTTACATGTATGGAATCCCAGCTTTATTTTTATAGATTTTTTCTATTTATTTTTTTATATTCTATTTATAGGAAATCTATTACACAATTATCTAGCGGTATATCTACTAAAGTTCAGCAATGTAGCTCCAATAGTCTTTGAGTAAAATGGCTGCCACATCTATACAGATAAATAAAATTGGATTGTCTGTTTGTAATATTAAAATAACCGCTTTTTACTAAATGCATATGGATGTATACACGGTACATATACCAAAACAACATCTTTTACAATTTTTGTTTATCTGTCTGTTTGTTCCGGCTAATCTCCGAAACGGCTGGACAGATTTTGACGGGACTTTCACTGGCAGATAGCTGCTGTTATAAGGAGTAACTTAGGCTACTTTTATTTGAGAAAAAGAATCAGGGTTCCGCGAAAAAAAAATTAAAACCCATAAAATTGTGAACTAATCCGCGTACGGCGTACACAATAACGTACGTACGTATCGTAAATCGCTATATAATTTAAATTAATATCTCAGAAGTAGCAAGCTTCCATTTATGTATAAACATATCTAACCGTGAAAACGTACCTAGGGACGAACGCGAGCGAAGCACGCGTGAGTCGCTAGTATATAATATGCGATAGACAGACATGGCAAAATTACAAGGGTTCCATTGTAGTCATTTGTCTACGGAACACTAATAAAAAAGATAATTTAATCTTATTTTAGTCTCCTTTAATTAAGCCCTAGTTATCCTTAGTAATTTCTTCAACGGGACAGAGTAGTATATTAGTGGGTTAGTGGGTCCAGAATCCGCATTGACGAACGAACATGACATATAATGTCTATGCTGGTAAATCTGCTTTAACTTTCTTTTTCTTTAAGAATTTCAAAACTATCAATTTGTAATATAGTAAAAAAATGTTTACCTAGTACCCCTTCTTTGATTATTTGTGTTTAATCTTTTAGTATAAAAAATACAAAAATTTGTATGTCAGATACATCATCTAATCCTGGACATACGCTTGAACTATTATTATTGTCTAGCGTTTGGGGCAGTCTGGCATTTTTTAGCACGCTATTCTTTCCCTTATAACTATTTTACTCACTACTTACTAATAATTTCCTCTTTATTGTTTTTATTTAATTTTATGAAAAATTCAACTTGTTTATGCATAATTATGTTTCTTCTCTAAGAGAACAACGATATTTATGACGATCACTATTGATTGCTATCGACGTCTTATTCAGTAGATATCTGAAATTATTATATTTAATGAAGCTGGAGCTGACTTACGCACAAAAAAAGAAATTTTTTTTTGTTTACAACGAAGATAAATTATAGTTCAAACACATAATCGTCAAAGATTGAGTTACGATTTTTCTTATAGACGTCGAGGTCAATTTCAAGTAAAATTGTATTTAATACAAATATATACCTATATAATAACGTATAACTTTTGATTAGATATATTAATTAAAAATTAACTTGGTTTTCAGGTAGGAGATGTGAAACTGGTGAAGGTATATATGCATTTAGATGTCGAAGGGCAACTATACTATTTCAAACCCTTCAACAACAAATACAATTACGGAATGTTGTGCATGACACAGTGCCATACCCGGTTTCTAGGATGACTCCATCACCTCAAGGGCGTCAAACATTACAAGCAAGCGTCGTACATCGTTCATCTTTAGACAACGGTCAGCCAGAAATTATTGGGTCCAATTTCAATAATAATCTTTCAAATATGATCACACCGGGAGTACCACCGATGTTGCCACAATCGCCCCGCTCGCCATCTAGTGCAGATATACTAGAAGTAATGCCCTTGTATCCTCGCTCTCAGGCCAGCAGTAACCACGTCACTAATGTTTATCAAGTACGCGATTTTAAACGTGAACATAACAATAACCAAGCAGAACTAACTATGGATAATCGACATGTTTACACCAATGATTTTAATAGAGATTTAGCGATGCTTCGAAACACCTTGCGACAAGAGACTGTATTAAATACTATAAAGGATATTGAGGACGAAACACGTTTTCTGGAAAACAGATATGTAAACGAAAATACAGCAAGTATTTCGGCTAACACTCACCTGTCTCCCACAATGAGCAACTCGAGCGAGCATTACGCTCAGCTTAGTATAGAACAACAAGAACAACAACAAGCTTCTAGATTATATGTAAATATAGCTACCAATGACGCCGGCGTATTTGATGCCAATAAAAATGACACAATTCCTACTACTCCAGTCACACCAAAGCAAGTGGAATATTGCAATTTCTCAATCGGCATGAAACCAGAAGTAAATTCCTACGCTAATTTAATGCTCGGTGACAAAACAGATAGTGGTATTATAAATAAACAATTTTTCAACGCTTCCGACGCTCAAAAGAGTAACCAAAAGTTTTCCGAATCCGACACCGTAGTGTCCATGTCACCGATAGAAGATATGGAAGTGAATTATGCGGTTTTAGATATAGATTCCAATAAAGAAACGATCAAAGTGACAAGAGAGTTAGCATCTCCGGAGAGTCAGTCGTATAACAGTTCGAAGCAGGAGAGCACGGCGTCGTGCTCGTCGCAGCCGCGCGGTCGCGTGGCGTCGCAGGCGAGCGTCGAGCGCGGGCCGCCGCCGGCCAGCATCGGCTACACCACCATCGACTTCGACAAGACCGTGGCGCTGACGTCGGTGGCGGCGGGCGCGGAGGGCAACATGGACGGCGGCCGGAAGAACAGGCACAACTCCTGCGGCATCCTCTGCGGCAGCCCCGCCATAGGGGAGAAGAGCAGAGGGAACAACTGAGATCAAATTTTCGCAAGATTCAAAAGAAAGATTTGACTCTTCTTCTTTTTGGATCTTCCCAGGTAAACCTTGATTACAATTTCTGTATATGTAGTCAAATTTCTAGGTTATCACGTACGGCTTGTATATAAGCGATACTATTATACATGTATTGATATGATGCCAAATCTAAAAATCCAAAGGAAATTTCTATTTATTCTTAATAAAACCAAATCCTATTCCATATTATTTTTACAATTTATTAGGTTTACATTTTGGACTTACGATCCACTATTTATTTGTGAGATACATTTTTGTGACGTTTTTAATACTAAAGATATAAGGCAGAGTGTGTATGGTATTCTATCACACAATATGATAAATGCTTTTTTTAATGTGTATTTTAACTTTGGAATTTGTAACATAGTACATCGAAGTCAACATTTGGGCTATTCACTATTCCATCCAAATCTTTGAATATTGCTTAGTGCATATTATATGTAGTTTGAATTGTGTTATTATATTTATTGCAGTGTTGTGAAATGGTTACAAGTTGCTTATTTATTGTAAGTAATTTTTATATTTAAAATGTTATATAAACATTATGTAGCCACGTTTTCCCTATGGGTATGCACAAAGCTCAGCATGCACACTCTATACTAATAATAATTATACAGTATAGTAAGTATATAAAGTAACAATGTGCCAGATTGTTTTAAATTGATTATTCTACAAAAATCAAACTCATTCGGTTTTATTTTTGGGGTACTTCAATAATTATTTATTGATAGTGTATTTTCCTACATTTATCTATTTACTTTAATATTCAAAGATTTTTCAATTTTATATTTACCTAAATAAGAGATATTTTTCAATTTACATTGTACTAACTAGTAGTAGTAGAGGAAAGATTAAATTATCTTCGAGGAGATTATCTGTGTCTATGTGTATGTCATATTAAAGAATATTACATATTTACAACTTCAACCCATGTTGCAACAATATTGTCTGCTCTCTTATTGTGCTTTATAGACACTAAATAATTCTACAAATCATGTTTTACATAGTAAATTAATGGTATAAAAGTATTCAATGATTATGAATATGTAAAATACATATAAGATCGTGCATAAATATTATATGTATAGATTAGGTATTAGATAATATAATAAGTATAAAGGTAGCTAGATACTACACAACGTGTGTAGGTAGCCTAATCATATCATTTGAGCAGTTATTACTGAATTTGGCCTGAGCATATTACTTTAACAAGTTCCTAAATTTATTCCACGTATGCGCCATTAAAAGCCAATTAAATCGCTTAGACTGTTAAGTTAGTGTTATTGTTTTTACAATTTTAATTTTTATATTAGTATATACATATACCAAAACATAATCTTAAGACCTCTTCACGTTTTACACTTTTGATTTTATTATGTTGTTTACGGTTGTGCAGCTTTTGTCATGTTAATATTAAATGACTTACCCATAAAAACATTTTCTGCATTTAAGAAAAAGTGTAATACGTTATATTGTGCGAAAATGGTTCTTTAATAATACCAAAGAATTTGTTATATTTACGAAACTGGTGAAAAGATGGTGACGACCACTGACCAGTATTTCACTTCTTACGAGTTACGACCAAACAATACCATTTGCCAGATGCTTGCTAGAAACAACGCCATATTAATTTTAAGGGAATGATTCAAATGTTTACATATTTATTAAACGGTTGGTTTTTATATGAAACAAAGTATTCAAATAAGCGATACTAGTATACAATGACGTTATTGAGCTTACATAACTATATCATTACTTGAAAAACTATTTACATTTAGGTAAATAAACATTTTAAATAAAACTATTTTTTCCCATTTTTTTGATTTTTGATTCCCAAAGTTTCCTTATTAATTTCTTAAATATTTAAAATTAACATCAACATATATTGTAAGGTACTCTGGCGACATTTTTGGAATTTTTGAAATCCTTTTTATAAAATTGTGGGTAGACACTGTCTGTAACAAGTATATAATGCCTTCGAGATGTCTAAACCCTTAGTCTCTCCCGTGACCATGATTGCTGTAAAGCAGGGTTCCTCAAACTCATGGCCCCAAGTACCCCTGTTGAAGTTCCCTGACAACAGCGAACCCCAAACCTTCAAACACCCTTACTCACACCCCCGGCCCCTCGCCGACACTTCTAGTAATTACTCCTGTCAGTTAATACTCAAACCAGAATTTATGCTCTCGGTCATGACCATAAATGGATTTCGAGTCTAACGTCACTTTCGGTTCTGGAGTGATATTCGCCAGCCATCCAGCCATCATTGCATAAATCTTGTCGCGAACCCCCTACAGTCAAATGGCGAACCCCTAAGGGTTCGCGTACCCCACTTTGAGTAACCCTGCTGTAAAGCATTCGAAACGTCGGGAAACAAAAATCAAAATAAATCCGCGAAATAATCCGAAAAGATAGTTTTTTAGATTCGCGTAAATCTAAGAAAGTATTAAATAAAACATGTTTTTTGTTTGTGTTCATTTTTTTAGGAAATTTCCGTTAAACAAACTGAACTATTGGTTATGAAGTATCTAATAACGACCTTGAATGAAGTGAAGTAAAATCTCCTTTGTTAGTAATATTATCTAGAAACTAGAAATACAGCTGTATGTCAATGTTTGTAAATGTATTTGTATGATAATAGATTATGCCTATAGCTTTATTTGTTAACTGTACCTTAGTATAATACATGTTTAAATGGTTTTCCCTACAGTTTGAAACAGAATTTAAAAAAAATAAGTAGTTTATAAACTTATTGTGAGAAATGTCGTTAAATAATGCATCACTTTTTAAATATGAATGTTGAAAAATATGGCCATATAATATGTGTATGTAATTTCTTCTTCCAAGATATTGGTCCCTAGTTTCCCTAGTAGATGGTTTCGAGTCAAACGACAGAGGTTTACACCACCTACTTACCTACCTGTATACATACATACCAACATTAATAGACAATGTAGTTAGATTATTACAAACGTGCAAACTGAGTCATAAAACATTAAGTCAAAGGAATGTGACAATGCCGCGCGACTCTTTATCGATAAACGGATGCCGCTCGGACGCAGCTATACAGGACGACGCGACGCGGTCGTTGATGACTATTCGCGTTAAGAAAATAGTGAATCTTGATTTGAGATGATAATGACTTTATTTTGATTTGGGATAATTAATCAACTTAATTATTATAAATGAAAATAAAGTCATTATATAATGATTTCATCTATACATAATATAATAAAATTCTGAGTCGAATCTGTACCTTAAATATTTTTTGGAAAATCTTATTGAAATAGACTTTATTATCGATACATAGACCGAATCTATAGTTTTTACAATTTTTGTCTATCTGTCTGTCTGTTACCGCATCACAGAAAAACCACTGGAGGGATTTTGATAAAATTTGGTATGATGATAGCTGGATATCCGGGTCAATATATAGGATACTTTTTACACACGTAGTAGAGTACACGTTATAACACAACTCAAAAAATATTTATGATCAGAATTTCTTGAAACTTGGTATTAATACTATTGGTACAAGTATAAATAATAAAGTTTGTACGAAACCTACCTTTTTAAAGTTTTTTTGTTGTAGTTTTAGCGCGAGTGAAGCCGCGGGTTTTGCTAGTTTCATTATATAATGATGACACAGATATAGATTAATCTCTTACCTTATTTTCTTAACCTTTTCTTCATTACCTGCTATTGACTATCGACATTTTTTTATTGTTACACACAACACTAGAAGTGCGAGCGAGAGTTCCGATATCCCAATAAGTGCGAGCAAGAGGCCTGATAAAAATGATTTATGACTCAGTTCGCACGTTTGTAATAATCCAACTATAATAGCCAAAGAGCCAGATACACTACGACCTTCACCGATCTGTTAACCAGATGAAACATATATTTCATTAAGTTTCAATAATAGATAAGTACCGCTAAAACAGCTTGCCTATCGAAATCCTGACCAGGCTATTCTTAAATTTATTAATCAAAAAATTGTTTTTAATTTTTTACCGTTCTGTTAACTAGTGTTGCCGATCGATAGTCGACTATCGATAGCATATCGATAGTTAATCGATAGTGACCGATAGTCAAAATATCGATAGTTCTATCGATACTATCGATTGTATCGATAGATTGAAATGTGACAATACTATTGACAGACCACAATAATATCGATAGTATTGGTGCTCACAGATCATAAACTATCGATAGTATCGATACTATTGAAGTTTCAAAATAAAATAATATCGATGGTATCGATACTATCGATGCTATCGATACTATCGATGCTATCGATACTATCGATGCTATCGATGCTATCGATAGTAGCTCATTTTTCGATAGTATTGTACACAGTTCGCAGGTCAGATAGTCAATAATAGTCACAACATACATCTTGCATAGCAAATATTTTAAATGTGGTTTTTTAATTTTATTCGGTTCAAACTTATTGTACATGGTTACATTTTATGTTTATGAAATTGGCAACATTTATAAGAGTCACTTACCTAATACTATCGAAAATTAGCAACTATCGATGTCTAAAACTCAACAGTATCGATAGTATCGATTCTATTGATAGTATTGTTTTTCAGAAGTTTGATAGTATCGATACTATCGATACTATTAATAATTTATAATTCATTAGCAGCAATACTATCGATAGTATCGATATCATTGCCCTCGTTAGATAGTACCTATTGTTACATTTCGAGCTATCGATACTATCGATATTATCGATAACATCGATATAGCTATCGATAGTAGGGCTGTTTTAGATAAAAACTATCGATAGTGAAACTATCGATATTTCGGCAACACTACTGTTAACTAGCCGAATTTTATCCTAACCGATAGAATACAAAGGATATGCCGAGGTAGTCTTATAGTATCCGTGAAGTCACCTAAAGTAACTTACCTGTTTATACCCGCTTGCTAGTGTGGTCAAGAAATAAGTAGGCATGGCTACCTAGGCATATTCTTTATATTATTTTTTATCGATTAGAACAAATATCGGCTGGTTAACAGAACAGTGAAAAATAAAAAATAAAATTTTAATTAATTATTTTAAAAATAGCCTGGTCAGGATTTCGATAGGCAAGCTATTTTAGGCGTATTTATCTATTATTGAAACGATCGGTAAAGGTCGTGCTGTATTCGGCTCTTAAACCATATAGTCCAGTCAAATAAGGTCTGAAATCAAAATTTTGACACTCAACTTTGCATTTTTGATATAATGTAATTTTAATGATACAAAAACAATGTGTAAAGGTTTTCGTGTCTGCAACCCCCGGTAAGGGTTGAAATTTTTTTTGTCAAAAGTGTTTTTTCGCAATTACTCGAAAACGGTAAAAATAAGACAAAAAGTTTAATTAAAATATGTAGAGCTTGAAATTTTACATAACAAAGGTTCCATGATTTTTTTTCTCTGGTCAAAATTAACCGAGTCAGGATGGTTTTAAGTTTAAGGGATGAACGTAAATTAAATAATAGTAGGTAGTAGAAAAAAAAAACATTTTTACCTGGTATATTTCAGCAGGTGTGAATTTTTTTCAATCGGAAATTTTACGAGGAATCTAAATATGGTAAAAAAATAAATTATTAATTTTTAAGTATTGAAATATTATTATATATAATTTTGCCTATCGAACCATATATATATTTAACAATCAAAAATAAAATCTGTGTCTCTAAAATTAAAGATTAGATTTTTTAAAGTAATTTAAAAGAAAAAAAAAAGAAAAAAATCGCTTATTTTTCTATTATCTACGATTTTTTTTATTTACGTTCATCCACCCTGTTCGTTTAATTTTGACCGGAGAAAAAAAGTCAAAACCTTTTTATGTTAAATTTTAAGCTCTACACATTTTCATTAAAACTGTCTATATTTTACCGTTTTCGAGTAATTGCGAAAAAACAATTGTTATCGTACACGGCGTGTACGCGGTCCTCGAGGGGTTAAAACTACATTACATCAAAAATGCAAAGTTGAGTGCCAAAATTTTGATTTCAGACCTTATTTAACTGGACTAGTATCCATACATTGACTTTATCGATTGAAGTTAGTTCTGTGACATCGTCGATAGGGAATCTGTTCAACGCCAATGAGGTGTTGACAAACAATGATGAATGAATTATAGCTGATTGTAATTTGTACTTTTTATTGCTACGGCAAAAAATTTATTACGGTTTTTTATAAGGTCAAAATTTAAATGTTTATTATCAAAAATGTGTAATAATAAAATAAAGTTTATATTTACGTAAGTGTACCTAATTAAAATTTTATAAAACGATGTTGTAGACTTGCGTTATAATTATTGATTCTTACGATTTATAAAAAAGCTAATTTCAATTCAACTGTTAAATTACCTTTCCATAGTACAAGTGAAACTGTTGTCGGCGCCTTCATTACTTTGCTGTTTAAAAGTTATGATATTGTTAAAGTGTAAATTTATTTACATATATTTTGTGGACTGAATTTGGTTTTTTATTATATATTTTTTTCAAAGTGCAAACATTTCCTATTTTAACTGACTTCATTAACCATAATATTAACTACTTACATTTAATTCTAAGATAAAACAAAATAAAACTGAAACATAAGTTGGTTCATTGAAATTTTAGTAGCATGACGATAGGTTAATGTTCTAGCATAAAAAAAAAAAAACAAAAAAATTAGGTAAAATATGTTGGAGTAAAATGTTGACATAGTAAAAATGTCATACATCTTTACAACGACTGTACCTTGCGATGCCACGGTTGTAAATTGCTATATTGCGATGTTTTTTGAACACTGTAACACTAGATTATATTATAAAAAAAATTTTTTTGGAAAATCATTAAGGCGATTTTGATTTACAATAAATTGTTATCATGTTTATTATGAGTAGCAGGGCATTAAAATAATAAAATAATAAAAAAGTTAAAAGTTTAATAATAAAAATAGGTATATTTAACAATACAATAGTATTAGTATCACATAGTAATATTTAATTTACGGCAAGACGAAACAGGAACGTTACGATGACTAGAAGAGCACAGGAGGTAGGTACGAAGCTGGCATCGCCTATAAAAAATATATTTCTTATTATAAATTGAGTTTATTTAATGTCTTTAAAATCTATTTTATTTATTTATTACATAAAAAATCGACAAACCATATTTAAATTACGCAATAACTAATTACAATTTTTACAAAATACCATTACTTTTTATTATATTGTAGATACATTTGAAGTGTACAATTATTATTTATTTACTATTATATGTAATAATTACTAATTATATAATCGAATTGGTTAAAATGGCCTTAAATTTAAATTATTTATTCTGCCTAAGATTGCGTTATAAAAATAAAAAATATGTTTTAATATGTAGTTTATGTTATAAAGTATAATATGTAATATCTACCTATAATTATACGTATATAAAATGCTTTTTATAGAAGAAGATATAAATTGTACTTATAACTCGTATGAGTCGAGAAACTTAAAGATAGGCTTTGAGCTTAGTGCACAATGATGTAAATTTGCATAATTGCGAGTATAGAAAATCTAGAACAATAAAGCACGCCTAAAATAGAACCAGGTAGACTGATCATCTAGTGAAAGAGAACATGACAGTGTATGAGGAAGAGTTAGAATATCTTAAAGAGAAATCAACAGTTCTAGAAAAAAAAATCTAATTTCGACAATTGTCTGTTGACTAGTACGAGTTCATAGTGAATAATGAGAAGTGATATGCAGAAGTAAAAAATAAAGTGCAGCTTGTGGCGGAATTATTAGAGGTAAGGGGAACTATCTAATATAATGGAGAAAAGTTAAAAAAACGTTCACCTGTAAGCGTAGCAAGAGGGTATAATATGAATTTAGCAGTTGTAAACGGAGTGAAGTGTGCCGAGTTGAAAATTTACTTAAGAAATTATTGAAATCATTTACGTAGTCCAAAATCATTTAGTAAATATAACCGAAAAAATTGTGGTGATATAAACGTAGACTGATTTTTTTTGTGAACTTTTAATAACTTTTGGCGCTTTCTTTAAAATTTACCCTGTTGCTACTGTAGCGTACTGTACTTGTACCCTTGTTTAACACCTTTCGACGGACACCTTTTCATCACAGAGATAGTTCTCCTTATCTCTACCCTCCATAGACGGAATACTAAATTCCGTCATTTGCATTTTATTTTTTCAGTGCTCAGCTCAGTGACCGAAATAAGATGTCACTAAGTGTTTACCGCGAGTGAGTAACAATGTCTAATATTGTTTAAAATTGACGGAATGAGGGAGACAACAAACGGCTGCTTCTGTCTGTAAGTCTGTTTCTGCATCGATATGCGTATGTGACTCTAGGTAAACCTGCCATAGGAGACTAGCTATTATTTACTTAGTTAGACTTTTACAAGTACTTCGTAGAAGATTCGAGCATTAAATAGAAACACAGGTGTTTGTAAATAAGTCATTTAAGATAAAGGAAAGATTGTGTGTGTGTGTGTGTGTGTGTGTGTGTGTGTGTGTGTGTGTGTGTTTGTTACTTCACAGTGATTAAACCTACTGTGATAAAGTACGCATAGGAAATAAGAATCAAATTATGAAGAAAAAAATTATGTATGAAAATTTACAAGAATGTTGAAAATCCTTAACTTACAGACTTTTATACCCTGATTTTATGAGCAAAATCTATATCTTTATCTGTATTAATTTGTGATAATAGTTAAGATACTTAATAATACAAAAGTGTTTATGTTTGTGGTATTAATTAAAGGTTTATTTAAAAGAACACGTAAATGTGTTAAAAAGTTAAATACAAATAATATAAAGGTGGTTTAAAGCTCATCAATGGTGTCGTCGGTTAGTCTACTATGTTATAATGTAAGGAAGGATACATGTTAACGTAATATTAGTTAAAATATAGGTTTCATGTAAGCCACTCATTGATAAATTTAACCTATAAGCTAATTTTGTCTATTTTTGTACATAACCTGAACAAACAGGTAAGTTACAATATCCACAAAGTAGATAAATTTTCTAAGAGTGTATATATTTTTTTTAAATAACTACATATAATTTTGGAAATCTATTATATATAATAAATATAATTTACAAAAATTTTGGATCGACATTACATTAGTTATAGTAAGTACTTTTGGATACTTTTATAAAATTCTAGTTGGAGCAAATAAGATGAAGAAAATAATTGTTTTTATGTTTATGGTTTTTACAATCCGAAATGTTTGGAATAAAAGTGGGGGTCAGGAGACTTACTAGTATATTGTAAAGGATCTGAAGAAGCTTCTGTAGTAGAGAGGTCTTCGGCATCCTCCGTAGTGGTCTGCGCTGCGCATCGACAACCAACGCACGTTAGTACAGACAACACAAGCTACGTACTTCACTAAAGCATTTTTATATGACCATTACCTTATAAATATTTAAAAAAAAAAAGATGGAGAACATAATGTTATATTCAAATAAATAACTTTGGTATATGTGATTAAATGTTTGTTTCTGTCAAAAGGTAATGATCGTATCAACACATCGAAAACAAATACAAATTGTCAGCATAGTACATTCACACATAGCAAAAAGAGAAGCCTATAATATTTTTGTTGAAATTAAATTAATTAAACGGTTTTCTTAATTAATAATATCATAAATAACACAATAATAAAATAAAATATATAATATAATAAATAACGTAAAATACCTATGTCAAATTAAGGTATAAAACGGACTATAAAGTTTACCGCCAGAGATTATGTAAATTTAATACTTAGTGTTCGTTATATTTTTCAAGTAAGCGTAAAATTCAATTTCTTATATTCTAAGCATTTGTCTCTGTTTGAGGAATTGAAAAATTTGGATTTTTAAATGTTTCACACAACAATGATATTAATATAGGCACTCTCTGTTGTTAAAATAAGCTTGTAACTGCTTTTCTAGCGTAAGCTTCCAAGTATGTTTCTGGGCATTAGTATAAGTTTTAAGCGAAAGACAATTTGCGCTGCGCTCACAGCTCTAGCTAGTAGCTATTAAAAATTCATATTAAGTGCATAAAAAATATCAGTTTTACAGAATTTAAACTAGTAGGTACAAATGCTCATGGTGTATTGAAGAAAAATATGGTCTATAAAATAAATAGTGATTAAAGAAAAACTATTTTAGGTACAGTCGACACCTTTCCAGTCGGTCAGTTAAGAACAAGTGAAATAGGTGCGTGCCTTCACTTGTTCTAAACTGACCGAGTTTAAAAAAAAAGAAGTTTGGGTGTAAAATTATTGTCAGTTGCATGTAATTTTCGCCTACTCCAAGCCGATTTTGATAAATTGACTATTACGTTGAAGATGAATCATTTTACTTTGGTAAAAAATAGTTATTATTATTTATTAAGTAGGTTTTATTCAATCATTCTCATGTATAATATTACCATCAAAATTACATGGAGCGCTCATCCTTCCCAGGGTCTATAAAACAACAGTACCAGATCCTGGCTAATACGTGTATTATTTATATCTTTAAAATTCAAATTAGATCCTATTAACTTTCTCGGTCTTTTAAATAATATATCTTAGGCATTAATTTAATTTTGTGAGATATTCGTATTTTCTAGAGTATGTAGAAAATAAGACATGCATACTTGTCGGATTGAAGTAGAAGGTTTGTGCACCGACGTGAGGATGCGTGACGTTTACTGATTCAATGAAGAGTTGACAGACTATATCTGCTCCATCGGCATTTTCTTTACTAAGAATCGCAGTTTCCAATATATCGTATGTGCTTTCTGAAGACGGCTCTATCGTTTTCTCTGTTTCGACTTCATTGCTATAATTAATAAGTACAGAATTATGTATTAAAATAACACGCCCCTGCTTCAGCTAGAGAAGGCTTTCCTTAAATGATTTAGTTTTCGCTGACAAATATTTTAAAATTATCTACGCCACTACTATACCTATTATCAATAAATAAATTAGTAGATCAAGATAAAATAACACAACTGTAACGTATGAAACTATATGAAAGGATTTGAGTGAAATTCCCATTTAGCCCCAGACTAAACCAATTTCATACAAACGTAATACTTAAATTACCCGTTAACAATAGATAATGATCACGTGTTCGCTTCGGAAATCAAGGGAAGCAGGTTCAGATCATGGATGTCGCACGTCTGACATTCTCATGTGCGGACCATTTTCAACAGGATTAACACTTTCCTTATGATAGAGGCGTGCTCTAAAGCTTATTGGTGACCCTACGCTAGTAAAAGCTAACTTACAAAGCCTCGATCACCGACGTAGGGTTGCCAGCCTTTGTGTATTCTATAGGTTACATTTCGGAGAGTGTCCGCAGGAACTAACACTGCTTAATTCACCCATCCCCTTTCCATCATCAGACAACCCGACGAACGGCTGACCTCCATCCTTATGTCGTGGACATTCCACCCGTCCGGACGAAGCGTTTCGCTACGTCATTTATTATACTTGCGGCTAAGGATTGGAACAACCTGCCTGCGTCGGTGTTTCCGTCCGATTACAATATGGGTGTCTTCAAGGCAAGAGTGAAAAGGTGGCTACTGAATTGGTGCGACTTACCATCTACGACTGCGCTACCATTTACCATCAAGTGGAACGTAGTCAAGCACTAATTCAGATTAGACTATAAAAAAAAAGGTAAACATCGTGAGAAAACTGAGATGTTTATGGTTCTAACCTAGCATTTAGCAAGTTTTCGAAAGACATGTGAAGTCCACCAACCCGCCCTCGGCCAGCGTGGTGGACTCTGGCTTGATCCATCTCCCATTCCAGGGAGATTCACGCCCAGTAGTGGGTCGTTAAAAAGGGCTGAATACGATACCCGTTAACAGTGATGACGAGGTTAGGCTCGGGCGCGACGTCGCTCGCGGCGCACGTCACCAACACTGACACGTCTTCCTCGGAATCTTCATCGGGCCCGTCGGCCGTTACATTAAGAGTGATATTCAGCTCTGGACCCTCACCCAATTCTGATTAAAATAGAAATTTGAGAAATATTTACATTTTTTACACTTATATTCCACTAAAATATCTACGAATAATGAAATAGGTAAACTAAACAGATATGTAGATCAAAGCTACAAGCCATTTACATATATAGCACAAGCGACCCACCTTTGCTTCGCTCGGCGGCTCGGGTTCGTCTCTAGGTACGCTTTAACGGTAAGTATTATAAAAAATAAAAAAATATATATCCCTTAGTTGAAAATGATTGACTCCCCATTCAATCTTCTACCCCCTTTTCACCCCCTTATATATGATATGTTTTCCGGGATGAAAACTATCCTATGTTATACCCAGGGTCTCAAACTATTTCCATACCAAATTTCAGCTAAATCGGATCAGCAGATTAAGCGTAAGGTGACGGATAGACAAACAGACAGACAGAATTACCATAGCATTTAATATTAGTATGGATATATAAAGCTGGCTCTTGTGGTGATGGTCTATCATCATCGGCTTGGGCTGAACGTCAGTATGTTAGTGAGTCGCGAGATTGCCTTTAATATAAACAATAAATAGTTATTGCGAGTGTATCTTAGGAGATAGATATATACTATTACGGACTTTTCTGTAGCCCTTTTTAAAACTTAGAATTTTCTAGTAGGTATATTGTTTTGATGTATCTCTTAAGGTTTAGCCAGCGTTAGCCATATAAATTTCTAAGGACGACTCGATAGAACCAGTAATTGTGTTTTCCCGTGGGAATAAAAATTTTTTCTGTAGTAAAAGGTATTCTAAATATTGATCCGAGTAATAAGTTATTACTACACAAAATTTAGTTAAAATCGGTTCAGTACTTCTTGCGTGAAACGCGCACATCGATTTGACTAAGTCAGTTTTATTATATTATATGTATAGATAAGAATAGGTACTGCGAGTGTACCTTAGGAGATAGATATATACTTATGCAGACTTTTCTGTAGGCCTTTTCAAGACCTACAATTTTTTAGTATATTGTTTTGATGTATATCTTAAGGTTCTTAAGGTAAGGCCAGTGGAAGATTTCTAAGAACGACTCAAACCAGTGTGTTTTCCAGCGGGAAAGAAATATTTTCCTGAAGTAAAAGGTATCCTTAATGTTGACCCGAGTTATTACTTCACCAAATTTCGTTGAAATCGGTTCATTACTCTTTGCGTAAAACGCGCACACACAAACAGACAAATTTTTTAATAACTATTGTTTCGGGGTCTATATTGTGTACATAATACGTTACAGTCATTGTTTTTAAAAATTATTTCATGTACAGATTTCACTAAGTTACTGCTGTATTACGGTAATGTAGATAGATAATAACTAATTAGCGATTATTTAAAATGTATGAAGTTTCATTCATTTTGGAAGACGTTTGGCTCAGTTCGTAGTGACCCTATTTGGTGTGCCAACGGTCGCGGGTTCGAGTCCCGCTGGGAGCATTCCATTGTACTCCAGTCATGGGTGTTTATATTTATAATACATATGTATGTATTCAAAGTTATATATGTGTAGTGTATCAACTATCTGGTATCTATAACACAAGCCTCATAGCTTATCATGGTATTAGATGGTGATGTGTGTTAATATCCCAACATATTTATTAATTTATTTATTTAAACATGCGTTCACCTTGTCGTTCTAGGGGGACTAATTAGCGTCCGGCAGTTCAGCCGGGCGCGAAGCCAAGAAACGCACAGGAAGGTGGCCCACTTCGGTGGCAGTGTACCATGCGACTTGCTCCTGACGGCAGAGTGGACCGTTGGAGCAACCCCATGGTTATTGTGGTCTGCTTTGGCAAACCTGCCGTTGGGGCGCCGTAGTTAAGTGTGTAAGCGATCCTGTGACGCCCCATAATAAGACGAGGGAGGTTTTGTTAGGTTTTGGTGGGTAGTACCGGCCTTTCTAGAAGGTGAGTCCCACATAACCTGTTGTCTACAGATGATATGCGTAAATGCATTTCCCAACGTCCCAGCCAACGCTACTACACAACAAGGGCTACAGAACATGGTAATGTAATATACTCACTATAAACAATAAGCTCGCCATGTTTGCGAACCTCGTCAATGTTAGAAACTTCACACTCGTAAATGCCAGAGTCTTCAGCCGTTACATTTTCTAGCGAAATACCATCATTTTCATTTATAACTGAAAAATTATATAACAATTTATAAAAATGGATTTGAATTGACTTCAGACGACATTAATAATAATTAGGTATGCAACATTAATAGTTTTAGTCATGTCTATACATTTGTAAAAATTTTTATTGTGCCCTATCTAATAACAATAAAATAAAAGATTAATATTCGTTCTTGTTTGTATTGTTTAAATTATTTCTGTTAATGCACATTTTATTAAAAAAATTTTGACTTTGTAATTCGTAACTAACTATAATATATAATTAATTAGTCTCTAATTACATTATTTATGCTTACTGATATCCTTGCGTGTAACTTCTGGGGAATGCCCAGCTATCCTTTGATAAAGTTGATGGCGACTGTCGCTTGTGCCATTTATTGGAGTCCACCACCATTTTACAAAAAGTGCCTTATCATTTTCTTCTGGAGATAGCGCATACAAGCATTTTAAGGTGGCGTTTTCTCCGAACTCTATTGATTGTGGTACTGAAAACTCCGATATGGATATTTGATAACTGCCTGAAAGATCACAAAGAAAATGGTTTGGTCATGTTTTCGAGAAATATACCGACATGTTTTTTTTTTATGTAAGAGGAAACACTGATTGCAGACGTAGAATCATCCACATCATTTTTTCATGTCTAATAAATCATCATTATTTTATTTTATGTGCTATAAATCTAACCCATTTAGCTACTTCAAAACATTGTTATAGCCACCCACTACAACTATTGCGCAGTCAAACAATATAGGACTACTTATAATATAAAAACAGGTATAAGTACATAATATTAAAAGATCATTAATATAGATTCAGAATAAGAATTGTAACACCGTAAAGAGTATTAATAGATCCTTGGACGTGAACTTCTGATGGCATTGGAATTTATAAACCAAGCCCAACGTTATATGTACAACAGGAATGCTGTAAAACTTTTAATCACCACATTATATAAAGAACATTGAAATCTCGACGAATGGGAACTATTTATAATTTTTATAGAAAATTAGGTCATATCCCGATGAATAAGCGACTATCTTAGGCAACCTTGAGTTGGTCCGGGAATGTTAAAAATACCTCCGCGGTCCGCGACGACCTCAAGTGTGGCTCGCACGCGCCGTTTATTCGAATTATTCGATAAATAGATAAGTCACTATTATTATCTAATCCCGAGTAACATCGCTTCATTGACTAGGTACAAGCTTCAATGACTTGTCACTTCTCGACTTCCCTTCAATATAGTCACATGAAATATTTTTGAGAAAGAATATAAAATTGAATGAAGTTTATTTCATTTTATTTCAAAATATTAAAGCACAGAATGAAATACAATTTCAGAATTCATTAATATAGTGTAACATAACGAAAAAGTTAAATATTTTATATACATAGGTATGTATTTCATTTAGCTACTAAATAGTAAACAAACACTTAAACTACGTAAATATTTAATATAACGTTTAAATTTTAAAATGAAACAATTTAAAAAAAGTTTTGAAAATATCTTTACGGTTTCAAATCAATGCGATTTTAATCCTTAAAATGCTAAGACTTTTTCCCCGATTGACTTAAGTCAAAAATGAGAGAGAAAGAATGAAACGATTGCTTAATCATGGAATATTTTCATCTGCTGGCGGCGCGGCAAAAAAATATTTCTCTATAAGCTCAAACATCTTTTGAAAAATACTTGACATCGTAAGAATCACACTGGTTCGTAGGTAATACATGTTTCGTTTGCAATATTGGAACAATCCCAAATTCGTTAATTTAACGACACTTAAAACTGGCAAGACGAAATAACTGCTTTTCGGTCCGAAATCATGTTAGGGGTTTTATTTTTGCTTGATTTTTATATTTATATATTAAACAATAATAATGACAACAGAATATTGATTCTGTGAATATTACACGATATATATTGGACCGGAGGTAAAAAAAAAGATTTTCATCAAACATGTGTAGATAAATTACTAAAATTAATATACCAGTCCTGTGAGTACGAACTACGTTTATTCCAAATCAAATAGTAGATTCGTTAGAAGCTATTAAGATAATTCACATGTTTACTATATTTACTCATAACAAGCGATGTATGTATCGGAAGGCGCTTACCTGCGACGAAATAAAGGAGCAGAAGAGTACCCCACATCGCTGCAAACAGCGCGCGTGCGACTGACTGCCGCCCGCCCTTCTGCCACAAATTGGCCTTTAGTTACCGCGAGATAATCGCACCGCGCGACTACGAGATCACAATATATCACTATTATCTAGGACTTTCTTTTAAGTAATCACTACCAAAGCACTCGTTGATCACATTTGAATACAATTCATGTATAACTGTCCACTTAAGCATTGGATATTAATAAAATCGCGTTGAAGACAAGCAGATGCTTCGACGTAGGAAGTCGCTCACCTACTAAATATTTTTGCTTTCTGATGCCAATTTACGTTAAAACTTGAAATAGATTTGATCATAATATGTAATACCACATGTGCAGGGAACGCGACTTAGCCGGAACTCAAAATAATAGTTTTTTTTTATCAACGAGTTTATTGAACCTTAAGAAATATGTGATAAATTATAATAGCACTTAAGAAATAAAACGAATTACAACTAATAACAAAGTATAATAAGTTACCGCATTTATTTTTGAAAATAAACAATTTATATATTTATACAATCTGAATAAGTAGACAGTTCTTAAAACTAGCTCTGTGTTGTGTTTTATAAAATTGTATTTAAAAAAAGTGCACATTCAATAACATTAGATAATATATTCGTACATAATATTTTTAAATATAAACTTAAACACGATGACATATTTACATATTATAAAATATGATCTCTTAGTCACAGGTCAGTTTTAACTTGTTAGTAACAAGTTGTTTATGCAAGGTGCAAGAGATACGTCCGCCGCGTGACGCATTCTCATCGGTCTCTATGATATAACTTTAAAGTTAATCTGTTTTAAGAAAGTAAATCTCATCGATTCCCTTATCTTATGTCAAGAGAATAACGAAGATAAGTAAAGTTTACTAAAAATGTTTACCGTTTGCTTAAGTAATGCAAGGCTTTTTCGTGCTTATTCTAAAGAATGTAAATTTGATAGGGTATTGATTTACCTTTGGATTGTTTATTAATAAAAAAAACAAAGTTGCATAACCAATTTATAGTGTAATCGGTAAGTTCAGTTGCATGCAAATAATTTGTAAACCAAAAATTGCATACTACAGGTATTGTGTACGACACTGAATGGAAATCAGTCTACAATCTGCACGCGCATCATTCAAATGGCCATGACGTTAATCTAGAATCTAGATGATCATGCGACGTGCGCCGACGCAGAAGCACTGGTTTGACAGTTTGTTCTTTACATCAAAGCTGATGATATAGATGGAAAATTATATATATTGAGGTTGCATAAGAAATTAATATATGATTAATATAATATTCTGCGTTAGACAATTAAATTATGTGTAGCAACACCTAACTTCGCAAACTAACTTCGTTTCAGTGATCTTTTCAGGTGGCACTAAAAACGTATTTATTTCAACAATATAAGTTACTAATTGGAAAAATTAAAATTCCATTTTCAGATTATTTAATTAAATACATTATAATATAAAAATTCGAATTCGATTTCGGTATCGATATAAAGTTAACCATTACACAGTCATCACCCTCAAGTTGGAGCTTCGCCAAATAGTGTGCGAATAGCCTGAAGAGTAATGACAAAAATATGTTTCTCTTTAAAGAAAAAATTCAAGCATTATTCAAGACTTACGTCATTGTTCAATTATTATTGTTGATGTTTGAGAGAGCAACCTGTCATTGAAGGTGACAGGGCGAATGAACCTGCAAGGAGCAGGTGGTGTTAAAATTAATGAGTTTATTTACTTTCAATATACAGAGTTATTAAATAAATACAAATTCTGACAATTATCTTGATTAGCCGTTCGCTGGCAAAAAAAAAGACCTGTTTGAAGTTAGCAGAAGGCGCCGTAGCTTGTGGCATACGTCAGTCTACTGAATTGCTAGCACAAGCTACAGGAACACAGTCTTCTAATCCATACAGTCATTTTACAATGGCATTTAGACAGTGCGAGGTGAGATGCAAAGAACGTGACATAGACTGTCATACTTATATATATATATATATATATATATATATATATATATATATATATATATATATATATATATATATATAAGTATATCCCGGACCAACATCGTGACACGAGATTTATATATATTAAGAAGATAAGATATATATATATATATATATATATATATATATATATATATATATATCTTATCTTCTTAATATATATAAATCTCGTGTCACGATGTTGGTCCGGGATGAACTCCGAAACTACTTATCCGATCTTAACGTTTTTTTCTTTCAAAATGTGTGATTTGTTCCAACTTAAAAGATAGGATAGTTTTTATCCCGATTATTTCCTTTTTTTATTGCAAAATTGACGATTTTCATATGTCTGCCACAGCAACGCGTGGCCGGGTCTGCTAGTATATATATATATATATATATATATATATATATATATATATATATATATATATATATAAAATTCTGGAATCGGCACGGAACGAACTTTGCAACCGTTCGCCATAAAAATTTGCAACCATTGCATTTGACAGCATTTCCGTGAAAAATAATAGGATCGCCTACTGTATGGAGTTTACTCTGTGACTATAGTGTGAAGTGTGATAGCAGCCTGTCGTTAAAAGTGATGCCGGCGAACAGTCGCGGCGTGGCCGCCAGCGGGGGCGCACGCGGGCGGTGCGCGGCGCGCGCGTGCGCCACGGTGTCGCGCACGTGCGCGCGCGGCACGTCCCCGCGCAGCGCCAGCAGCCGCACCAGCTGCTCCTCCGACACGTCCGGACACTTCTCCAGCAGCCCGTGCAGGTCCAGCGAGAGCATCTCGATGTCCTGGCAACGGATCACCTGGTGACGGTGTAACGCGTCTTATTAGGTTATATTATTGCCACGATAGCCTCGTCTCAGGTCAGAGAGACGGCGTCTCATGTTAGGGCTGCGATAGAACAGCCTAAACTACTCAAATTGCCTAAATACCTTGAAAGTCAAAATCATGCTTTTATACAAAATTAAGCTTTATGAATGCTTCTTCAACTTTTAGAGTCACTATATTTAGACAAAGTGATTCTTAGGATAAAAAGTTGCAAGTACAATTTTTGTACATAATTGCATAATCTACAATTTGGGCTTATGATAAAACGTACCGTTAAAAATTCAAATAACCAATAATTTCGACCTTAGGGTTAATTTTTTTTTGCCGATGTAGGGTCGATAGTGATTTTTCAAATTTAATTTGTAATTGTATACCCAATGTATGTATGTATACCCATGTAATTATATACCCAACATATGTACCAATTTTCAGTTATAAGCGAATTATTGCTAATTAAAATGTCTTTGACCTGACTATAAATTAAAGTAAAATAAACAATGTGAAGAGAGCACGTACCTCAGCCAACATTTTAATGACATCAAACGGCCAGTCCACATTGACACCTTCCGCATTGAGTGCTATTTTCCTAAAGAATGATCTAATCTGATTTGCTTCTTTAACGATCTTAGTAGCAGCCTGCTGGGCCTCCTCGACGGTTTTGAATGTTATTTTCTTCGACAACATTGCTGTTATATATTTCTTATACACAAGATTTTGGGCTTCATTGATAACATACTCGAAATTTTTCTCTCTTAAATGATTATAATCTTGGAAATAATCTTCGAGTGTTACGCAGATGGTGTCAACTGGAATGCTCGATGTGAGCCATTTCGTAGTGAACAGATCGTCGAAGTGTTCTTCCAAATCCAAGAACGCCTCATCTAATAAGAATTGAGCTGCTTCGTCTCTTAATTTCTATAACAAAAATGTTTATTTTAAATTACTATCTTAATAGCGATATTGTTTTTTTGGCTTAAATTATTTTGTGAACACTTGTAAACATTTTTTTGGTAATAATTTATATTATTATTTATTTATTTTATTTATTTCGTAACGCATTACACTTTTCGTAACGTATTCACCAGCTTACTCCCCAAGTCAAGCATGCGTAAAAAAGTTTTACTTAATAAAAAAAAAAAACGATAACCACTTACCTGGAACACGTCCATGAGGCGCGCGAAGCTGGCGTCGGCGGGCGCGCGGCGCCGCAGCTGCGTCTGCGCGGCGAGGCGCAGCATCTGCTCGCTGTTGTTGACGATCGTGATCATGTGGTGCGTGAAGTACGCCACGCGCGACCGGTCCGCGAAGTGCGTCTCCTGCCACACACACACCACACCACACCCACATTCATATTGTAAAAAATTAAATCACGCAAGTTATAAAATAAAAGCTTTTTTCAAATCTATATGCTTTTTAATATTCTCTTAATGGTTAAAACGGAAACCTTACAATATCACCGTGTCCATTTTTTCGTATGTCACAGTCATTTTACTTGAAGAGTATTGGGGCTAAATTGATAAAATTGAAGGTTAGGTCTCACGTACATTGCACATGTACATAATATGTTTGTAAGTAAATCGCTAGACAATTTATTTTGTAGTCAAAATTTGGATATACATTCTTAAGCCTGTATTGAAATCTCGTAAAACATATTAATAACTTATAAAAACATTACTACTAAAAATTATTTCATTACTAGCGACTCACGCTCGCTTCGCTCGCGTTCGTCCCTCGGTACGTTTTCACGGTTAGCTATGTTTATACATAAATAGTAGATTACTACTTTTAAGATATTGATTTAAATTATATAGCGATTTACGTTACGTACGTACGTTATTGCGTACGCCGTACGCGGATTTTGTGCACAATTTCATGGGTTTTAATTTTTTTTCACGGAACCCTGATTCTTTTTCTAAAATAAAAGTAGCCTAAGTTATTCATTATAACAGCAGCTATTTGCCAGTGAAAGTACCGTCAAAATCGGTCCAGCCGTTTCAGAGATTAGCCGGAATAAACAGACAGACAGACAAACAAAAATTGTAAAAAATATTGTTTTGGTATATGTACCGTGTATACATCCATATGTATTTAGTAAAAAGCGGTTATTTTAATATTACAAACAGACACTCCAATTTTATTTATCTGTATAGATTAAAAACTAAATGTTAGTTAAATTCAATTAATTAAGTTTATTAGATTTAAGGGTTTGAGCCCCTTCACTTGCATACATGGGTAGACCTAATTCATATTAAAACAAAATTTTATAAAAAAGTACCTTAAATTGTATAACGCCATCTCTGTACATATTTCCAAAACGCGTAACTTGATCTATACTTAACAGCAAGGCTTTATAAGTAATCTCTTTGCTGATAGTCTCGGTGACCTGAAAAAAAACCTTATATGTAGATAGGTACTACAGTTACCCGTGGCGTGATGCTAAATTGCCTATAATCTCTCAAATGTACTATAAAATGCAAAAAGAATTTTCCTAATAGATAGTCCCAGAGATTAGTTAGTAAAACAAATAAACAAACATTATAGATAGATTTGAACCTCACTGGATAACTCCAAATTCTTTTCGAAATATACATTTTAATATTTACTACGATGATTAAACATTAAAAAGAATAAACATTTTTATTTATTTTTTTAAATTTCTAATTAATACTTCTAACTTTTAAATTTTATTTTTTCTAAGATTTTTGAACTAATAAAAACCCGAGTTTGAGCAATTTCCGATTGTTTTCGATGAGTTCTTTGTACAGTGACATGTGTCCATTTCTCTGCATTGTATTGTTTTATCGCGCACGCGCACACACTCCCACCTGCAGGTTCTGGTCGATCATCTGGAAGATGATGACGGGCGCGTGCGTGTGGTAGGCGCTGGTGTGCGGCTCCACGTCGGGCGAGCGCTCGCCGCGCCACTCCGCGCGCTCCGCCTCCAGCGTCTTCTCCATCCACTCCATGTAGTTCGACTCCATTTTCTGCATCACATATTTTATATTTATAAAGGTGGCCGTATGGATGTATGTATATTCTTATTTTCTTTCTTCTTCTATAAACATATTATATTCATACAAAAACTACTTAACGGATTTACATGAAACTGTACAGTAATATATCTTAGGCATAAAAGTAACACAAAATATATTTTATAAAATAGAGTAATACATAAGTGAACCGAAACTTTTTAAATAAAACTATCTTTTCCTATTATTTTGCGAATTTATTTTGATTTTTGGTTCCTGACGTTTCGAATGCTTTACAGCAATCATGGTCACGGGAGAGACTAAGGTTTTGGATGTCTCAAGGTATTATATACTTGTTACAGGCAGTGCCCTACCCACAATTTTACAAAAATGATTTCAAAAATTATTGTTAGTAGTAATATTTGATAAAGTATTGGACTTCACGTACCTGTAAGTATTCGTCTTGTAATTTCTGCATAATTTCATTGCTTAACAAAGGGGGTAATGTGGACACATCCACATTCACTTCTGGGCTTCCCATCAGTTCCACACCTGGGTAGGTATTTAGAATCCAGGACAGTAAGGTCACATACTCATTTCCTTCCAAGCCATTTTGAACTATATCTTGTAACTGAAATTATTCATACTAATATTATAAATGTGAAAGTTTGTGAGGATGGATGTTTGTTACTATTTTACGCCAGAACGCCTGAACTTATGTGGATGAAATGTGGACAGAAATGTATCACAGAGATACATTACAGTCTGGAATAGCACATAGGTTGCTTTTTATTCGAAAAAATATTCCGTTCCTGTGGAATAATTTGTTTTTGTCAAGGGATGAACTCGAAGCGAAGCGAGGGTGAGTCGCCAGTGTTTAATAAATAAAAGTAAGAAATTTAAAAATGTGTTTAATTATTTTAAGAATGTATTCAAATTATTTAATTTCAAAGTTTAGTTCTAAATGAAGCTTTTTAATACTAAGTACCTTTAACTGAAAAGTTACCTAATAATCTATACGCATTTGTGAATATTTTTCTTGTAATTTCGTAAATATTTAATAATTTACTTAGACCACCCATGAGGTTTTCATTAGAAAAAAAATCATAAAATCAGTTTATAATAGTGTTATATATCGTGTTATGTGGACAAAATAATATATCCCTTATTTTTGAGTACTGGTCAATTCCTTGATTAATAAAATGAATTACTTACACTAGTTGACAAACATGTATGATACATGTTAACATATTTGTTGACAATATCATAGTGAGGTGGGAAACATGGTACACATAGTGTTTTGACTACTCTCAAATCTTCTAATATGAGCATTCTAGTTAACTCAAGATATCTAATTAACCACAGCTTATTATCTTCTCGCTCATCAACACGAGTCCCTTCGACTCTTTGAGCGACGGCACATTCTAATACTTCAAAGGCTTTGGTCCGCCAATTTTTAGGCCGCCCTGGAGGCATAAACCCAGACTGGTCCTGTTGCTAAAAATATTTCATTTACATATGTTAAACAAAATAATAATTTTTATTTTTTCATTTAAAATTAAAATAAGAATATAGCAAAATAAGAGTTTTTAACTTGAGTAAGGGTTGAAGAACAAAACCCCCAACGTGCGTTCACCTTGTCGTGGTGGGAGGCTCATTACCGTCTGAAAGTTCAGCCGGGCGCGACGCCAGGAAACGCATTGGGAAGTGGCCCACTTCTGTGGGCGGTATGTGTGTATGCGGGATGCTCCTGGTACTTATCCGATAGCAAAGTAGAGCGTGGGAGCAACCCTATGGGTGATGTGGTCTGCTTCGGCAGACCTGCTGTCGGGGCGTCGTGGTTAAATGTGTAAATGATCCTGCACCGTTTTCTTGGATTTTAGTGGGTAGTACTGGCTTTTCTAGCCAGTGAGTCCCACATAACTACCTATATGTCTACATTTGGTATGCGTAAATGCATTTATTCAATTCAACCTTATTTTTCTGCATTGCTGCAGTCTAAAGTAATATTGAATAAAACCAAGACAGATTACCTGTAGCGCCATTTGATCTCGTTTTTCTTCTCTTTCAATTATTCTTAAAGCAGTCACAATAACTGTAGGCTCCTTACGCACTGTGTTTAATGTTCTTGCTAAAATTAGCTTTATTTGCTTCTCTAGCAAGTTTGAAACCATCTCAACATCTTCAAAATATGCTTTTAACATAATTTTGTCATGAGAAGATTGATTAGGCAATCTATGCAGTTCATACAGTAAATCATCTCTTGAATTTTCCAAATCACTCAAACACTAAAGATTGTTATTAAAAATAAATATCATATATGAAAATATTTATAAGATATAAAAAAAATATTTAAATTTTAAATCAATATTTGTTTAATATATATATATATATATATATATATATATATCCAGTGCTGTGAAAAAATATAGACTCATATCCAATTTTCAAGATTGTACTTCCATAAGTATACACTTCTAAAAAGGTCACAAAAAAAGGAATTTCTTAGTGTATGTAAATATTTTTTTTATTCATTACATTAGATATAAAAATGAAAAAAATATTTAACGGAATACTTGCCGTCAAAAGTGGCATCAGGGCTTTGGTATACCACTAATGGACTGGGCAACATGCAGTCCCGATTTAAATCCACTATATATAAGTATTTATAAAAGCCTATAATAAGGAATTTAAAAATACTGTCACTGGTTTAAGCACTTTTTTTTCAAAGTTAAATTTTGCTGTTATATATATAACTAGCGACTCACGCTCGCTTCGCTCGCGTTCGTCCCTAGGTACGTTTTCACGGTTAGCTATGTTTATACATAAATAGTAGATTACTACTATTAAGATATTGATTTATATTATATAGCGATTTACGTTACGTACGTACGTTATTGCGTACGCCGTACGCGGATTTTGTTTACAATTTAATTTGTTTTAATTTTTTTCGCGGAATCTTAATTCTTTTTCTAAAATTAAAGTAGCCTAAGTCACTCCTTATAACAGCAGCTATCTACCAGTGAAAGTCCCGTCAAAATCGGACCAGCCGTTTTGGAGATTAGCCAGAACAAACAAATAGACAGACAAAAAATTGGAAAAAATGTTGTTTTAGTATATGTATCGTGTATTGTACTGTGTACCGTACATCCATATGCATTTAGTAAAAAGCGGTTATTTTAATATTACAAACAGACACTTCAATTTTATTTATCTGTATAGATAATTCAACAGAAATAAGTAATACCTGATGAGCATGCAATAATTTCCCTTCACCAATCCACTGTTTAGTTTTGGCAACACTTTCTGGTACTGTGAATATATGCTTCAAACTGTCCATAGCTGTTACATATTGAGAATGCCTGGAATCTTCCTCTCTCACAGCTTGTAACGATGCAACTAGAGGTGGAACACCTCTTAATAACTCCTCTAGCTCATCCATTCTGAAAAAAATGGTAGTCAAATTATAAAAATTAAGTACACATAAGTAATGGTTGAAAAATTCTTTTTAGTCTAATGTCGAAAAAAAAATTGTCTCCAAATACCCCATTTTATCACATTTCATCCAAATTTATACCCCAAAATATCTCACAAAATGTCCCAACAAAGGTCTGAATTTTAAGTTTTCCCATATAAATAACATGGAAAACATGTTTTTTAATACTTTTTTGTCCTGCAAACTGTGAAAAAATTATTTTTCAAGAAAATGAATTAATAGATCTTTTTGTTGGGACCTTTTCTAAGATATTTTGGGGTGAGAGGAAAGAAAAAAAAAATCGTCATTTTTGGCACACCCTAATATATATATATATATATATATATATATATATATATATATATATATTGATAAGTGGCTATCCACATGTAGTCTCTGAATACATTTTTAGCTGTAATTTCATATTTATTCTGTATTATTTATAAATTGGTAATGTATTTTTGCTTGTTATTCAAAAAAAAAACATTCAAAATATTAAGTGCTATCATTAAAATATTAATCAAAATAAAATAACAGTTTACTTCACACTAATTTGCTGTACATCGTCTAGACATTCTTGTAACTGCCTTAATCCAACACTAACACCATCAAGTTTCCCTTGCACTGCAGATTTTAATTGAGCTTCAATTGATGCTTTCTTGTGTGTTATTCTTTTTTTATACTGTTCAACCTAAAATTAATTCCACCATCATTAGTACAAAAACTAATATTTGGCACAAATTATAGATACAATAGGTTGTTGAAGATTTGGAATATTTATTTCGATAGATAACAAGTGTGTAATAAATATTGGAAATAAAAATAAAATACTGTTTTAACGTCAAAGAAATAAAAAAGAGATTTGCTTTTTCTAGTATTATTAAATTATATTTAAAACGGCGCTTAAAAAAATTCTGTACTATAAAAGCAAATAGTAAATGTGTAAAAGTTATTAAAAGTAGTTACTTTCTCAAGTTGTCCTGGTCTTTGCATCATATTCATGACCATTTTTTCCGCGGCTGCTTTCGATTCTTCTTCAATTTCATCCATCGTGCTCATTTTAAACGTAAATATATTAAATATCTTTTCACAATAACAAAATAAAGCCCTACCACCCAAATTTTCTTATTTTATATAAGAAGTTCAATTGCATAGAAAAATATTACAGTAAATAGTTTATAGTTTTAAATTAAAAATTAATAAATAAAGTTCATAAAATAAGAATCAGTACATCAATTAAAATATTATTAAAAAGAAATTTCAAATAGGTAGACATGACCACCATGGATGACAAATATGACCACAGACTAGTGTTGCCGATTGATAGTGGACTATCGATAGCATATCGATAGTTAATCGATAGTGACCGATAGTTAGAATATCGATAGCTCTATCGATATTACTGATACTATCGATAGTATCGATACTATTGATAGTTTTAACTATCGATAGTAGCTCATTTTAAGATAGTATAGTTAAAAAAGAGAGAGGAAGTGGGTAGTGAATAAGTAAGTCATAAGTAAAAAGGATCTTTTCAAAACAAAAAAAAAACTAACTATTACTACTGACACACATACGCGCTACTATCGATAGATATAAAGTATCGATAGTATCGATAGCATCGATACCATCGATATTATTTTATTTCGAAACTTCAATAGTATCGATACTATCAATACTTTATGATTTGTGAGCACCAATACTATCGATAGTATAGAGGTCTGTCAATAGTATTGTCACATTTCAATCATCGATAGTATCGATACTATCGATTGTATCGATAATATCGATATAGCTATCGATAGTAGAGCTTTTTTAGATGAAAACTATCGATAGTGAAACTGTTGATATTTTAGCAACACTACCACAGATCAGGAACAATAAGACATGTAATGTAGTCTCCTTAATCCGTATTCTGTGTCTTAATCTGTGGACATGTAGTCTCCATTAGGCTTGGAAAAAATATCGATATATTAAAATATTCTTATTTTTCCATACAATTATCGATATATATCGTCGATATTTTTAATCGCGATATATCGATATTCGATATTTATTTTAGAGTATCGAATTCTCAAGGCATAATTAAAATTTTACAAAATATCGATATATAACACAACTATAAATAAAATAAAACTCGTATATAACACAACTATAAACAAAATAAAAAATAAACACATGTACGGGTCAACGCACATTGAGCAATATGATTATGTTGCAACCTCCTTAATTTAGCTTATTTATTATGAAATTGTTATTTGTACGAAACGTATGACGTCTGTACTTCTGCCTATATATACTGTAAATTTATCTTAATAAAGCAGTGTTGGATCGACTTTCATTGGGTTTGGTTTCCCTCATAACCTTCCCTCACATATGTCATCTCTCACTCAACTATAACTGTACCATACAACACAAATTGCACTCATCTGTATTGCGGAGTTAAGCGGGGGTTGCACGGGGTAAGGAGAACGGTAGGCAACTAACACGCATGCGCAGCGCTGTACCGCGCCTCTCACGCACTTTTCGACGCCCCGATGACGCCCGACCCCTTCCCGCCTCAGCCCTCGTACCAATAAAGAGACCTATAAATCGCCAAGCGCAAGTTAAACCACGTGGTAAGTCAAGTCTCATCTTTCGTGGCACGAACTATAACCAATACCTACCATCAATGTGAGACGTATATGACCTTGAAGTTAACAGATAATTAACACATCGGATTATTTTCAACAAATCAATAACAAAAAAAAATAAGATTATGCACATGTAGAATCATTTTTTTTTTTATAATTTATCGTATTGAAAAAGTTCCAAAAATTACTAGACGTCTGCTAAGTTTAGTATTATGAGAACTATATAGGCCTTTTCATGACTAGTTCAGCTCAAGCGTATCCACCATGTTTTAAAGACGATAATTCAAAAGTTTTGAACAATAAAAGCCGTTAGACAGGCAAGCACAACAAACAGTGAGTGCTTCTTATGTCCATATCTGATGGCTATTGGTTTGATTAAATTGTATATAAATATTTAGGCTCGAGCAATAATAAAAAATACTATTTTTTTCATGTCTATTCCTTTTTTTTAATTTTAAATGTTTTGGGTATATGTATGAATAATCATGCGAAAACTGACGATATATCAATATTTTTCACTCGATAATTATCGATACTATTACAAAATATCGATACGATAAATATCGATATATTTTTTCACTTGCCCATCACCAGTTTCCATATAAAGCGACATGACCATTGACCACAGGCCAGAAGACAGGAACAACAAGGACATGAAATTTTTCCACAGATTTGAGATTATGGAGTACATTTGTGTTAATAGAAAATACCCCAATCCCCATTGGAGAATACTCCGTGGTAACCATATTTATAAATACCTAATGAAGATTTCTCGAAAGGAGGGCGCCACACGTATAGTCTATTTACATTCAAACTGAGAATAAGTTATGCAATTTATTGTGATATCTCTTTTGTATTTTTTTTTTATATTTTTTCTGCTTCTATTGTGTTCGCATCTTACCTGTGCAATGTATTGTATCTGGACATTAGACCAGCTGACGGAAGAGTTGAGAAGGATTAAAGATTGCATAAAACTCTGTCATTCTTAATGTAAAATACACCAAGCGGTGATTAGCTTTAAAATAAAAAATAAGAAATATATTTATTTGATTTTTTCAAAATTCATTCCTTAAAGGGATAAAAGAGGATAATAAAGTTTATATGGGCAAAGAATGATTTATGGTCAGAATTACTTGAATCTTTGTATTAATTTTCTTCAATACAATTAAAAAATGCGTGTTATAGCATTTTCCAAAATTCGATCCCATAAGGGGGTAAAATGGGGGATGAAAGTTTGTATAAAACTCTGTGATTAATATATTCACTTGTAAACGATTTAAGAGTTTTAAGATCACTGTCTTTAAAATGATGTCACACATAGCCTTAAATATGTATGTGATTTCGCCAATTTTGGTCGTCTTATTGCTTTAGCCCACAATTTCTTCAGTTTTTCAGTTCTTCAGTCTTTTGGGAACAAATGATATCCATTTTTTTTGTACCATCACTGCACGATTTGTAATTTTAATTAAATTTTAATCAATATGTAAAAAAAAATACAACCATGTTATAGAGTTATACGATATACTTGAGGACAATAGTGAACGTGACATCTGGCGGGAGAAAAAGGCAAAATTCTTCCCCAATAAACAAATATGGCTCTCAAAATAGCCCGCACAATCGAAATTTATAATTTTTCTTGTTATTAGTAGTCTTTAAATATTCATTAATATTGTTCGTTTATAAACTACGTTTGTTCTAGCGTCCTAGTATATTTTTTTTTCACACATCACGATCACTTTCAAAATAATATTGTCAAATGTCATTAGTCAATAACTAGTCAATCCGCATTCTGCGCTGTTATCAGCTGATTATTTTGAACTTAAAATTAGTTATAAGTAAACGAAAATATTTAAAAATAGTACTTAAAAATGAAATATGTTGAATTATAAATACGTTTTGTAGTTGCGATTTTTTTCATAAAACTTTAAAAATGTGGTCTATAATAATTTTATCAATGTTATCACTGATTGCTTACTTTATAACTGATGAATTAATACCTAAAATGAAAAACCTTTTCATAAATGCAGGTTTGTTTGGAGTTGATCTGTGTAAAGTATCAAAAGAAAAAATGTAAGTTGTAAATGAGATTTTTAAAGTTCAAAGCATATAATAGTTTAAACTGTGGTTATACTTTCAATAAACATAAATTGGTTATGTTTCAGACCAGAGGCAATAGGAGTATTGTCAGGATGTGTTTTTTTAGTGACTATATTTTTATTTATTCCAATTGTATTTGGAAATGGACTTATGGACAGGGGAAAATTTCCTCATAATGAGGTAATATAATTCATATTTAGACATGAAATGAATAGCTCTTATGCTGGATACTCAATACTTAATATCTGTTTGTCATATAAGCCTCGCTGGGTATATGAAATATATTTATAAAAGTGGTAAATGTGAGAAAAATTTACCAATTCATTGGCAGTCTGTTAATAGAACTATATTATTATATCATCAACTCGTAAAGATCACAATACACTGGCATTCCTAATAAGATGTCTCAAATAGAACCTTAAAGAATGAAATAATTATTGCATTTTTTTTTAAATTATAACTTTATAGTTGAATGTGATTATGATAACAATAAAAAATATTTGGTTGACTTTTCAAAACTTTTACACATAATACCACATAACTTATACATAGAATTTGATTTTTATTCAATTTTGTAATTTAACATCCAGTATCCAGGATTAGAATGGCTGCCAAATAGATATCTATTTAAATTTTAGTAATATTACTTCAATACATGTATGTTTTAAAATAAATTTTCACTTAAAAAAAACCATTATGTTTTAATAGCTTATTTTTTGCTAGATGACTTATTGACAGGAAAATACAGTCATAAAAAACCTAAAGGTACGTTTACATCTATTCAACAACAGGTGATTTTGAGGAAAGCAACACTATTGCCGTTTGTTGAATGAGTCTTGCAACAGAGCATCGACCATTCTACAAAATACGAGTGGTTGAAACGTGTGCTTTTGTATCCACAGATGATGGATTCATCCAACAATATTGCTTCTTCAAATCATACTTTTTGGTTGTTTTGTAATTTTATCGAGTTTTTAAAAAGAAGATAACGCTCCATTTATGGGTATTTTTACCCAACTACCAAGGAAGGGTATTTTCATATGTATGTTACGAGTTTCATAATTCTTTATTAAAAATGGTTAAAAAAAAAATTCGGTCCTTAGACTGATTTTTTTAATTTGAAAGTGATTTAAATTAGTTGTCTTTTTAATTACATAAAATAGTAAATAAACAAATAGTAATTTTTAAATATTTTAAAATAATGTTAACGTAAAAATACATGCCACACTAATTCTGTATTTTATATCACACTAGCGACTCACCCTCGTTCCGCTCGGTTTGGTCCCTACTTACGTTTTAACGTCTAGTAAGATTTCTCAGAGATGAGATATTTTTCTATCATCAAATTTCATCAAAATCCCTCCAGTGGTTTTCCCGTGATGCGCTAACAGACAGACAGACAGGCAGACAGACAGACAAAAATCTAAATAGTATAGATTCGGCCTTTGTATCGATAATAAAGTCTATTTTAATAAGATTTAAAAAAAAAAAAATTATGTACAGATTCGGTTTAGTTACAATTTTATTATATGTATAGATATAAAAAAAAAATAAAAAAAAATTTGTAATTTTAATTATTACTCAGGCTAAACCACAAATTATATAGAAATGTTACATAGATAATTGTTAAATGGTAGATTTAGATAGCCTTGTAAAATTGTTAAATAACAATCCATCATGTGATAGTACATCTTAAGTCCTTTAGTTAACTGTTTTGGCATCCACTTCTAAACATTGCTCATTTCCACCATCGTTTATTTCTCCTTTCTTTCCCAATATGTAGTTTCATTCAAAATTAACAAAGCCGCAGGAGCAACAACTTGTTCGGTAGACATGACTGTATACAACTGTAGAACGTATGTAAAATGGAACTGTCGAATGTGTTGCTGCAACAGACGTTGACCATACAACATTGTTGAACAGTGTTGCTTCGACAATATGTTGCTTCAACTAATTGTTGAACTAGCGTAAACGTACCTTACCTCATCAGCAATGTGACATTTTAATATTTCTAATATTCAATATTTTTTTTAAGTTTGCAGAGTTGCTGGCAGCTTTACTGTCAATATGTTGCATGTTACTTCTGGGATTTGCAGATGATGTATTAAATCTAAAATGGAGATACAAGTTATTGCTTCCAACAATAGCATCACTACCTTTACTTGTTGTTTATTATGTAAATTTCAATTCAACTACATTTATTGTACCAATACCATTAAGACAGTTTTTTGGAGCTTCTATTAATATTGGTCAGTATTGTTTATTTTGGGGACATTGAGTTAGTAAAGTTACATAAATATATAGTTTCATTTGTTACAGGAATCCTATATTATATTTACATGGGAATGTTGGCAGTTTTCTGTACGAATGCCATTAACATTTTGGCTGGTATTAATGGTCTTGAAGTCGGTCAGTCTGTTATTATAGCTATATCTATAATTATTTTTGATATAATTGAGTTGAGAGGTGATCAATTTAAAGCGCATAGTTTTTCATTACATATTATGATCCCCTATTTAACAACTACATTGGCATTATTAAAACACAATTGGTAAGTAATATTTATTGCATTTGTACGGTTATATACACGGAAGGAAAAATACAAGGCAAGTGCTAAGTAGGCGTGGCGCGTGTGACATAGTCAGGAGGAACAACGCTTATTAGATGCCAATAATGTTTTAACAACGCGTTCGATTACATGGCTAAGAAGATTCTTAGTTTTCCGCAACTTTGCCATATTGTTCCATTTTGAAGTGCAAATATGGTAGTCGCAGGAAGAATCTTAGCAAAGGAGATGAAAGACCATCGATTAGCATGATTTTCGATCGAAATTGTCACCAAATTTACTATAACAAAGTAACGAAAAGACTAAAGTGAGAGCTACGCTACGCTTCGCTCCCGCCTATTTAACCTATGTTATTCAAGTCTGGCCTGTCACAATCAAAAATTAAAACTTACAAATAAGAAATCTACTTCACAGAAATCTACTTATAATTTATAAACATGAAAATCTTAACACGGGTTTAATATTAACAAAACACCCTTCAACAAGACTCCGTATCACGTAAATACCACCCCCTCCTTCTAAGGCCGCGTCCCATATACTAAACTTGTGCCTGTACTTCATAATACTTTTCCATACTATACGAATAGTAGGATCGTCAACACTTCTTTTTAAAAGTAAAACCTTTTCACCCGCAATTTCTATGAAGTCATATTTTGAAATCTAATAATAGTCCATTGATTTTCGTTGCGTGGTCACCCTACTTTCATTTCTGCATCACAAAAATAAAACGATAACAGATATAATAAAACTGTAGAGGTCGAATGTCTGTACATAGAAAAAAAAATGCTAAAAACCGAGTCAGGGAATGTAAGAAGAGAAATAAAACAAATCCATTTTTTTTTCAATTTTTTGTTTCTGTCTGTTTGTAAAGGGCTTATCTCCGAAACTGTTGGACCGATTTAAATGAAATTTTGTATGGCGGTACCTTATATCCCCGGTCAACATCTTAGATACTTTTCATCCCGGAAAATGAAAGAGTTCCTGTGGGATAGTTAAAAAACTATAGTAACTTTTACAGCTTAGTACACAAAAACTACTCGTTGGATTTTAATGAAACTTTACAATAGTGGGTATAATTCATACATCAGAATAACAAATAGGCTACTTTTCCGGAAAGTACGGTTCCCGTGGGATAGATTTGGTATTGTTTGTCTAGAGGCGAACCCGAGCGAAGCTAGGGTGAGCCGCTAGTGAAGATATATATAAATTTATTTCGTGTAATTCAGAAATAGCTCTAACGATTTGCATCAATTTTTGTTTTTAGATAAAGTTTTACTTTTTAAGTCTATCTATATATTTAAATAAAACTATCTTTTCGGATTTTTTCGCGGATTTATTTTGATTTTTGGTTCCCGACGTTTCTATTGCTTTACAGCAATTATGGTCACGGGAAAGACTAAGGTGTTAGATGTCTCAAAAGCATTATATAGTTGTTACAGACAGCCTTACAATATTTGATAATTTTAATTTTAAACATTTTTATAATTTTAATTATTTTATACTTGAAATATGGAATATTATTTATATAATTTTAGCTACCTACTATTATTATAATTATTACAATGTTTTGGAAATCTTATTATTGTATTATTGTTTAGTAGTCTATATTTTTAGTGTTACCATTATTATTTTTATAACCATAAAGAAAACTAAAATATTAATAATTTAAGCCACATTATTGTTCTATGTGAACTCTTAACAATGATGTGGCTTAAATATATATTAGTTCATACAAAAATACTAAAATCGCAATTTAAATTGGGGGTTAGGTGGTTGAAAAATACTTTACGACCTATTCTCTTCTACCAAATCTATACTAATATTATAAAGCTAGAGTTTGTTTGTTTGGTTGAACACGCTAATCTCGGGAACTACTGATCCGATTTGAAAAATTCTTTTTGCATTTGATAGCCCGATAACTGAGGAAGGCTATAGGCTATATATATCATCCCGGAAAAGTGTACGGGTCGCTAGTATAGAATAAAAAATCTTTAAAATCGCTCGAGACGTTTCGGAGGAGTGCGTCCACAAACACCGTGACACGAGATATTTATATATATTAGATTTTCCACAAAAAAATAATACAATTTTACAAAAAAATCTGCGGTCGCCCAGGTACTTGGTAATTATACTAATTTGAGTAAAATAAAACATACATCGTAAATTTTTGTGAGTTTGGCGACACCGGTTCCGATACAAACATAGTCACATCGCACTTACCTTGTTTTTTATCTTCCATGGTTAAATATTTCCATTAAATAGTTAATGAAAAAATAATATTGTTAATATTTTCAGGTATCCATCTAAAGTCTTTGTTGGAGATACTTTTTGCTATGTATCAGGTATGACATTTGCTGTTGTCGCTATCCTCAGCCATTTCAGTAAAACCGTATTGTTATTTTTCCTGCCACAAATAATTAATTTTATATATTCCACACCCCAACTCTTCCATATTTTACCTTGCCCCAGACACAGGCTGCCAAAATATAGTGCTGAAACTAATTTACTTTATCCGAGTAAGACGGTAATTTCAAAAAGTGATTTAACTTTTTTAAGTAAATCCATCATACTCGTCTTAACATGGCTTAGACTGCTCGACAAAGTCGAGGATAGTGATAGTATAGTACTGAATAATATGACATTAATAAATTTATTTTTAATAAAATTAGGACCAATTAGAGAAGTTCAACTAACTAAATGTTTGCTGTTATTTCAAGTAGTTTGTACATGTATAGCTTTTCTGGTTAGGTATCCTATGGCTTCTTATTTTTATGATGTTAAGTAGATATAATTACATAATTATCAGAATTTATTGCATACTGTACTAAATTCTAATCAATGAAAGAACTTAAACGAATAAAATAAGCTGAGGAGACACTAACAAATATTAAACTAATTTAGCCTATCTTGTGTCTCTACAACGGTGCGTGTTTGTATAGAAAATGATATTTTTCTGGTGTCTCCAATTGACTTAATTACGAAAAAAAAATATAGTAGGCAAGTAATTAAAAAGTATTAGTGGCTTCGTTTTTCATAAACATTTTTTTTTAACTTCAAAAGAGGATATAACAGCCGGTTTTTGTATTGCATTTTACTGATAAAGTAAGAGAATATGGTACTTTGCATACTATCTTATTCTTTTATTTTAAGTGTATAAAAATATTTGTGATAAGTTAAAAATGATAAGCATATGTATAATGTAGCTGTTTGTGATAAATAATAAAATATAAATATATATTTTATAATTTAACTTTTTATAAACCAAAAATGTTAGTAACGTATGTATTAGATTCACGTAATACAAATCTTCACTTATATGTTTAATTTTTTTAATATACAAGTGATTTTTTAAGGTTCGAAACCATATGTAATAATATTGCTAATGTAATAATATTGCTTGTCTTTAAACAAAAACAATTTATATACAACCATAACCTACAATAATGGGGTCTCATCACGAATTACAAAGAAAAAATAGTTTTAAATTTTAATGTCATTAGATGACGTTACATGTTAATAAAGTTGTATTAAATTAACAAAAGATAAAAAAATAGATCCAAAAAAGGTATATAATGTTTTTAAAAATACTTTCAGTGAAGGTAAATGAAATAATGCGCCCATAAATCAAATTTACGTAATTTTACCAATTAATCAGATGCGTTGGTAGAACATTTACACAGATGGCGCTTTTATTTTTTATGAGATGTCACGATATAAAATGGTTAAAATCACTGAAATTTGTTTAATCGAATGTAGAATGAATGTTACAATATTTACCATACGTTAGTTTGCACATATTTATAAATTAAAACAGTTTCAACTATTTACGGATCATCGACATCTATTATCTATTCAAGCAAACAAAAATATCCCGAATTAGCGCTTTCCATTTTGTTTATAAGGGATGAGCATGTTTTACTAATTATTATGTGATGTGTGGGACAGTAAAGTATGCTAATTTTTCGATTTTTTAAACATGTGTAAACTAAACTATGATAATTATTACTTACTTTTTAATTTTAGGGCATTTAGATAGGAAGATATGGTTTAAAGTATAAGTATATTACTATCCCATATTATTTATTTTTTGAAGCTTAGGTTTTATAGAAATATTATTTACAAACAATAATTTAATATATCACACAGATTTTTATACATGTACGAGATAATACTAATACACATTTTTTGACTTATGATATAGAAATGGTATTTATACAAGTCAAGTCAGTCAAGAAAATAAAAAACCAAATAAGTGCAAAATAGGATTGTAAAGCAGTGTCATCATTCCAGTTAAATCATTGTTTATTAAATGACCAAACACTAGCAACTAATATGTGAATAATATAATGTTTGTTTAATAATATTGTCCTTCATTGTTAAAGATAAACCTGATTATTTTTGTTTGAAGTTCCAATAAAATATAACTGCTATTTTATGTATATTATTTTTGTTATATAAAATGCCTGTGCCTTTTTTCCTATATGCTAATTTAACCATATATCATATAATATGTTGTCCTCAGAATCATTCTCATTAATTACTCTTAGTGTTTTAAGGGTTTGTAAGTAAAATGTCAATTCAGAAGTAACAACACCATGTTGAGGACTGCCATTTGCGATTATATTCATTTTATTCAATTGTTCTCTTAATTTATCTTTAAAGTTATTATGAACTTTCATATATATGTTACGTATTTGTTCTAATGGTAAAATATCTATTAGAGCTTCATGTAATTTTACTAAATGTTTAGATATATTACGGAATGTTTGTGAAGGGACTGGAGGTTTAGCTTCCCATCCTCCTAGCTGGGAGCTTAACATATTGCTCACTATTAAACAAATTTTACTTTCAATTTCTTTTTTATGACCAGCTATATCACTTTCTAAGCTGTTAAAACCACTTAAAGACAGGTCTTTAGAATGCACTCTTTCTAGCAATTTTATAATTAAAGGTAACAACCATAAAATAACTTGCAAAGACCTTGATACTAGAGCTAAATTTGATGTAGATATTGTCTTTAAGCCAGCACTCTGAATAGCACCTGCACCTAAAACTAATTGACAGCACCGAGAGTTAAATAACCTAATAAGTTCCAACATGCAATGAACTAAGTATTGAACTATATCTGGAGACTGTTTGGTTGCATCACAGTATTCTAACAAAATTTTTATTAAAAGTTGTACTGTAGCAACAACAGCATAATTTTCTTTATTAATAATTAAATATTTTCCATCTGGTTTTCCACTTTCATATTGTACTACTAGAGGTATTTCACCAGCTTCACATATTTTATTTATCACACTTTGTAACTCAAATGGTACATCTGCTATTTTCCATCTTTCAGCATTAAGTGCAACAGTAAGTTGTGACCTCCTTTCAGAGTGCAAATTTTGAATATATTTCATAGCAAAACTTCTTAATGCCAGTTTCATGGCATTACTGTGATGACCTGTTATATTTTCACATTCTCTAGAGAATTTCTCTATTAAATCAGATAGTTTAGACAGTTGAGATAAGTCTGTTAATGCAAATTCCTTTTCAGTCTTAGTCACTATAAGATTGGCACACCTTTCATTGCTGTAGTCGGAGAGGGCAATAGTTAATTTTTTTACTTTTTCCTCTACATGTAACCATTCCTCCGGTGTCCAAACTTCTTCACTATCATTACCAGCTATGTCGCTCATTTGGCTTATGTCTAACACCAAATTGCTTATAGATAAAATTCTTTTAAATAAATTTACTAAGTTTGGTGTTACTTTCTGAAGAAATATAATACCCTCATTGCAGAGTAACCATGTATCTGTGTGAGAACCTCTCAAAACAATTTCATTACTTCCATCTCTCTGAGAAATAATTTCAATGACACATTGTTTAATTGTAGCCTGAATTGATGTCATTGCTTCAGTTTTAAAAATATCAAGAAAATCAAATTCTTTTAAACGAAGTATTCCTGATACAATGGAAACTATTTTGTCCCTATCTGGTAGCTCAGATTGATCTTTAAGAGGCCTATTAAGATCAGACACAATAAATCTTAAAAATTCATTATTTAACATTTTGTGAATTAATCTTTTCATTTCTGTTAATTGTGGTGACAAATGGCGAAAAGCTTGAATTCCTGACAATCGAGTAGACAATACTTTTTGAGTAGAACTTATTAAATCCAATGCAGCAACATAGTCTGATGTACTGAGAAGAAGTTGAATCATTGGTTGAGTTTGTTGTACTGTACCCATTAGTTTTAGAAGATCATGCACATTATTAAGATTTTGATTAATCCTTGTTAGGCTTATCAGTTTCAATGGATTTTCAGTTAAATTTTCTTTAACATTTTTTATATCTTTTCTTGTACTTTGGACAGTTCTAAGAGCTCTAGCCATTTGATCCATTATTGTATCATGAGAAAGCATTGCATGAAAGAAAGCATCAGATTTTTGGGCAACCTGCTTTGATATTTTCATTTCTATTACATCAAGATATGTGCTCAATGTTTCTTGTAAAGATCTTATTGTATTATTTATGTCATTACTGTTTGAAAGACCAGGAAATACTTGGCAAAATATTTCAGGATTATTTAAAGCTAAAGATTGTTCATAAAAAATAGGAGGTACTTCACAAACAGTTTCTACAACTGGTGCTTTAGCTTTACTTGGTACATTAACTTTTAGCTGACAGTGCCTTCTATATCTTTTAGATATTTTTTTACAGTAAGATTCAAAATGTAATAATGTTATTTCTGGTAAATATGGACTAGGATAAATTTCTACTCTATCTATAAAACCATCACCCCATGTTTTAGTAAAAAAATTGCTCTGCTTTCCTCTGTTTGGATCATTTAGTACAGCAGGAAGATTTTGTGATGAAGAGTAAAAAGTCCAATCATCTGTAACATTATTTTTGTATAGATGATATTGTCTTACATGATATTTAAATCCAGCCTTTCGTAAATCTCCAAATTGTAATGCTGAACATATACCGTTTTGTCCATATTGACAAAGTATAATACTGCCTTCTTTAATGCTATGTTTTTCTTGAATGTGCCTAAAATATAAACATAAAATCCAGATAAGTTATGAAATTTTGGTTAATTTATTCTAAAGTTATTTCATGATAGAAATGAGGGTAAGTAATATAATCAGGATGGTAATTTTGAAGGATTGACTTATTAAATAGATGCGTCGTCTTATAAACCAAATATTAACCTTTCGAATTCCGTGGCAGTGTTAAACAGCAGGTTCGGGCAATGGACACAGTTTTGCCATATTGGCGTCTTAATTGAGATGCTCTTGTCCTCCATAACATCTTTGTCTTGATGAAGAGTAAAAATTCTAGTTGTATTTTTAATATCATCTAAATATTAAAATAACAGAATATATTAAAGAATACATGGTATTGATAAAAGTACATAGGCCGTCAAATTGACAATTGACATTCCATAATCCATTATAATTTGACAAATGATAGTTGACACAGTAAGGAGGGTCATCTTATATGAGAGAAAAGTTGAAAAAGTGTCCAGTTGTATGCGCTAAATAACAGTTCCAAAATCCTCCACAATCGCGCTGGTGGACTCACAGGGTATGGTATGAATGTAGCATCGCAAATGTGGCGCCATCCTAATTTAATACATTTTGACGGACACTTTTCATATACACAGATGACCCTCCTTACTTCTACCCTCCATAACTAGGACTCTACGTTTATTATTCATCTATGCACTCTAATTTCTTTTAAAACAGAACTTCGTATCATGTTACATGTACAGTAATATTTAAGTGTACATTTGTTTTGTTATATCATTAAGTATATTTGTAATTTTTTTTTGTAAAATTACTAGAATATTAAAACCACTGTTTCGTTTCTGTATACTGTGTATGCGTATATAAGCACTAATACTAATATATCAGCACTTTAATAAAAACTTTAAAAAAAAAAATAAAAACCGACTTCCAGGCACTGAAAAATAAAAAATAAGTAAACGGGGTTTTTCATTTAGAATAGATACTTAATCAGATTTTTTCGAAGTCGGTGTGCTTTGATTTGTATTGGCTGGCACCGACTTCGAAAAAATCTGATTAAGTATCTATTCTAAATGAAAACCCCCGTTTAGTTATTTTTTACTTTTCAGTGCCTGGAAGTCGGTTTTTATTTTTTTTTAAAAGTTTTTATTTTTCCATTTTTAGTGTACACGTATCATCAATACAAATTAATCAAGCCCAAACACCAGGTAATTGCTGTAAATCGTTGAGGAGTTCCCTCGACTATCTTTCGGGTCCATCATCAGATCGACTCCAGACCTTCATTAAATAGTAGTGCTTTAAAATACCTAATGAAAATGTTAACAAACGCACTAGTCGCCGCTACAATTTTCGAAAGTTCCCTTCGATTTCTCTGGGATCCCATCATCAGATCCTGGTTTCCTTATCATGGTACCACTCTTGGGATATCTCCTTTCCAACAAAAAAAGAATTATCAAAATCGGTTCATAAACGACGAAAAAATGCCCGAACAAACATAAAAAAAAAAATATATATACGGTCGAATTGAGAACCTCCTCCTTTTTTTGGAAGTCGGTTAAAAAGAAAACTTCTTCCACTTGTTACAATAACACCCACTAGGGAAATCGGAAAGAACCGGCTACTTAACTTTTAAGCTCTATACACAATTCTCTTTCAAATCATTTTAAAATTTATTCTGTTTAGTCCACGCAATGGTTTACTAAATTATTCTCAGTTAATTTGATTCATATCTCTTAGACTCGAATTAGCTTTAAGTAAAAAAATATAAGTTTAAGTAACTGTTCTTGTGTAATTCAATAATTAGAAAAAAAAACAAAGGTGTCAAGGGACACCCGGATGGAACGAAGTTCCTTTCGATTAAGAAACACTGTCAGGATTCATAATAATAATTATTTTTTATTATTTATTATGTACAAAAAACCTGTATACACTCAACAAAAATAATCGTCGCGACACCACACTGTTCAATGCGAAATAGAAATGAAAATATCTGGCTTGCTTTCTATAAGAGAGAGAGAGAGAGAGACAGACAGACAGAGAAACATGCGCACGCCGCACAGCTTACAAAAAAGTGTAGTTACAACTTTTCGTGAGAATTTTTTCCGTCTAGCCCACTTTCAAAACGCGCGATAAGGAACTTCGTTCCAAAATTATCCTGGGGGGCCAAGTTTGGTGAGCCCTGTTTTGTGCTTAAATATTCTATTATCTATATATTTGTCATCTATGACATGAAATATAAGCTCTATGTTGTAGTTTGTAGGGTTTATTTCTCTATGATCGTTGTTTTGATAAATTTGAATACGTATTCATCTATGGTTTGGAATCAATACTTGGATGTTATATTTCTACATAGATGAAGATGAATGGATCAATAGACGACAGCTGAGCTGATGCCTGATACCTACCTAGTTCATATAATCAGTGTTTAGTGTTTACTCGTCTCTGTATAGTTTGTATCACTTTATTTGTCATCCATGGTAATTGGTTTATATTTGTGTGTTTCTTATTCTGAATAGTATACTTTTATTAAAGCACAAGGATTGTAACGAAAACAAAATAATTAAAAAAAATAAATTCATTTAAACCTAGTTATTCGTTTATAAGATGAGCCGAGAAAAACGGGAGGCGGACTATCCAGTAGAATTAGAATCACAGTTTATTATGAGGATGCCTGAAGAACCTGGAAAAGTTTTAGGCGAGTTAATAAAATCAGGAGAAAATTTTAAAAATAGGCTTTCAATTCATATCCATGATGATATGCGACATGGAGAGGTTAGACTTGATCATTGGTTGTTATACGCCAAAATAGTAGATTTACCTACAATAGTTGAATCATGGAAAAGTATAGATAGAAAAAGCCTATACAAATGTGCTGATATCTGTCAAATGATGCTGTGTAAAGAGGAATTAGACCCTATAACAGAAGATGAATCTCCTATAAAAAATAAGAAAAAAGATCCTCTAAAAGTAGATAAAAAATATCTATGGCCTCATGGCATAACTCCTCCAACAAAGAATGTTAGAAAACGAAGATTTAGAAAGACATTAAGGAAAAAATGTACTGAGGCACCTGAAATAGAAAAGGAAGTAAAAAGGTTGTTAAGAGCTGATAATGAAGCAGTTAGTGTTACATGGGAGGTTGTTAAAGAGGATGAGGGATATACTTCTAAAAATGAAGCGAGTGGATCATCCCAGAAAGTAAAACTTAAAAAAGAGTCTACAAAAACAATTCCAAGTGTACCAAATCAATCTTCTAAAGTAGAAGACATATTTGGAGGTGCTCTCAGCGACAGTGACATCGAAGATGACAACGTAAATATTGATATAGATGATAGTCGATTATCTGCATATGATGAGCCATTATCTGACACTAATTCCTTACATATGGGAGAAGGTATGAAAGCACCTAATTTAGTAACAGAATTCAAATCTGAAATGTTTGATTGTTCTTTAAAGAAATCAGTAACTCATAAAAGTAGTGCTTCAAATGAAAAATGCACTGGCAATAGTTATCAAGTTGATATGATTAAGCATCATAGTTTTAGTGGTTTTAATGACTCATCAAGGTTACAGGAACTTGTAACTGAATTAGAAGAGTTAAAACAACGTAAACAAAGGACTCAAGTTGAAATATCTGGAATGGAAAATATGACTTTAAAACAAAGATTTCAAGATATATTGAAATCACTCAATAAAGATATAGCGATAAAGGAAATGGAGTATCAAAATCTGAAATCACAGTTAAAATAAGTAAAACAAATATTTATTCAGTATTAACAATTTCTTTGTTATGTATAAATAGGATTTGTGATTTAATGTAATTTAATTGATGTACAAGAATAATACCTTTCACATTTCAGCTATGTCATACTAAAATTCACAAAGTATAACTTACCAAAAATATTAGTTAGTTTTTACCTCATGGCTATAGAATCCTAAACAGCTTATGTTACTCTTTAGTCCATTTATCTGTACTTATGCAAGAAATAGATAATAATACTATATTGTTTTATCATGTAACATATTATGTACTGAGTCAGTCAGTTCTTGAAATTAGAAAGTAGTCCAGAATATTCTTAAATATGTTAATTGGAATAAATATTGAATAAATGAATTATATTTAATTAAACTTGTAATGTCTTATTTTTGTAATTAATCCCATAAATATAATATGTACAAGTGACAAAAATGATGTGTCTTTCCCGAAGGAACATTAATATAGTTCAGTAGTGCAGCTGTGCACACTGTTATCAGTACATGGAGGAAGTTCGATTAAAAATACCGTTCTGTTGAGAAAGCTGGCAATAAATACAATTAGTGTTGCCGAAATATCGATAGTTTCACTATCGATAGTTTTCATCTAAAAAAGCCCCTCTATCGATAGCTATATCGATACAATCGATAGATGAAAATGTGACAATACTATTGACAGACCACTATACTATCGATACTATCGATAGTTTTGGTGCACACAAATCTTAAAATATCACACATCATAAACTTCAATAGTATCGATACTATTGAAGTTTCGAAATAAAATAATATCGATAGTATCGATGCTATCGATAGTTTATATCGATAGTGTCAGTAGTAATAATTAGTTTTTTTTTGTTTTGAAAAGATCCTTTTACTTATGACTTACCTACTTATTCACTACCCACTTCCTCTCTCTTTTTTAACTATACTATCTTAAAATGAGCTACTATCGATAGTTGAAACTATCAATAGTATCGATACTATCGACAGTATCGTTAATATCGATAGCACTATCGATATTCTAACTATCGGTCACTATCGATATGCTATCGATAGTCGACTATTGATCGGCAACACTAAATACAATACCAATTCCTGCATTTGAATAGAGGAGGTACTCAATATAGGATGTTTTTTTGTGCGTATCTCGCGCGATATCTTCGCCAGTTGCGCATTAGCAATGATATTTGATAAGATTTAGGCTGTTTGGGGTTTGTGTGTAGTTGTAGATAGAAAAACAAACAATTATTCTTAGTCACGTTTATGTTAGGAGGATTTCCTTCAAGCTAATCAGCAACTTTAGCAAGTTAAATTTCTGCATTTTTTTACAAACATCTTCCCATGATGAGCCTTAATTAAAAATTAATGCAGTATCATCGGCATGACAGAAGACATGTCACATGCCTATCATACAGGTCGATATTACAAAGGTCGTTTATATATAGTAAGAACAAAGTAGGGACAAGAACACTACCTTGCAGAGCGCCGTAAGTCACGTTTTATAGATATCGTCACTTAGGTACTGTAATCCGTGTACTTTGCTTTCCATCAGATCGATAGCACTTGAAAAGCAGCAGCGGTATTAGGTATACCACGTATGGCTATTGCGCTCCAGCTTATGTAAAAGAATATCAACACAGAAATGCCTTTCTCAAATCCAGAAAAACGGATAGGCAGCGTTTGTTATTGTCTAGCTATCAAAGACGAAAGAGAAGCGGTGACATATCTTCATTTGATTTGCCATTTCTGAAGCCATGATTAGTTGTAAGTTTGAAAGGATTTTATATTTATTTAAATAGTTGATTATATTTATTTAAATAGTTGACTGACGTTAATTTTCAATAATTTTTGAAATAGCCGGTAAAATAGCCGGACTTACAAACTGGTATGATGATGGCATATTTTAGTAGCGATGGAAAAAAGAAGAATGTACGCAAAGATTTAATGTGGTATGAGGTTTCGGTTTATTAAGGTTTAGGTTTGATAATATACTTAGTACAATTATTAGGGTGTGGGATAATTTTGTCATAAACGGCTTAATGTTTGTATTTGCGACTAGGACTTACCCTAGCTTCGCTCGGGTGCGTCTGCGCTAGGTACGCGAATTTTGTTCACAATTTTATGAACCCGAAAGTTCCGTCAAAATCGGTCCAGCCGTTTCGGAGATTAGCCGGAACAAAAAGACAGACAGATAAAAATTTTAAAATATGTTTTTTTCTTATTAGTACCTACTGCCACAAATCATATACCTAATACTATACTACTATACAGTATATTATAATAATATATACTTGTAGTTTACTGTGTATACCTACGATCTTATGCATTTAGTAAACAGCTGTTATTTTGACATGACATAGGGACATTTCAATTTTATTTATCTTTAGATATTATATAGATGACAGTACAGATTTAGTATCATTTGCGTCCTCGCAGTAATGCCTGTTCACGATATCGGATATCTGCCTTTTAACAGTTTCTAAAAAACTCTTGAGTTGCATCTATCAGTGTAACAATATACTGGTAACATGACAGTATACTAATTTAATAATATAACAGAAATTACACTAATAATACCGTAACAGTGCTAATAATGTTCATTTAGCACATGACGTATATATTAATATTTACATTCTTTAATAATTAAATTAAAAATTTAAAAAACGTAAAAAATATTTATAGTTAGGAACAACCCTTAAAAAATAAATAATTTTGGAAAAGAGCTGATACTCTTCCACTGCTGGACCGATATTAACCAAACATACTCGTAGCTAAAAATAACAACAAGGAAACTGGCTTTCAAATGAAAAAAAACGCACCGAAATCGGTCCATCCGTTTGAGAGCTACGATGCCACAGACACACACACACACGCGCACACGCACACACACGCGCACACGCACACACACACACACACACACACACACACACACACACACACACACACACACACACACACACACACACACACACACACACACACACACATACACACACACACACACACACGCACACGCACGCACGCACGCACACACACGCGTACAGACAGACAGTATACAAACATCGATGTCAAACTTATAACACCCCTCTTTTGCGTCGGTGGTTAATATTGAAGACTTTGTGTTAGGTGAATGAAATTTGCAGGCTTATTCTACATTAACTAAATATATCCATAATTTCTAAAATATGATTTCTCCTTGTTCTACGTTTTAACACCGAAATACTTATGCAGCTGTAAAAATCCAGGCATCTGTAGAGGTCTTTAAACTCTTTAAACACCTTACCTTAGGCCTGTAGTGTTTCCTAGCAACAGAAAACAAAAACATTTAATATTTGTTAATTTAGTAATAAAACAACATAATTTCCAGCTTTTACATAAAAAAATAAATAAAACACTTATGTTTCATTTATTTTACTGTGAAAATGTCCATACCTGATTTAGCTGCTGAAATAGTTAAAACTACAACTGATTCAAGCGACGAGAATGCTCGTACTATTATTTTAGTTGGAAGTAAATCTGCGGTATGTAATATCAACATTGTGAATGGACAGTAGAAAATAGTTTAATACCACAACACCAAATTAGAATACCGGTGGTAGGACTCTGTCAAGCCTGAGGAGTGAGGAGTCCGACTGGATGGGTACCACCCCCTTATCTATTTCTGCCGCCAAGCAACAATGATTGCATTGTTGTGTTCCGGTTTGAAGGATAAGGTAGCCAGCGCAATTACAGGCAAGAGGCATATCATCTTAGTCCTCACAGTGACAACGCACCTGTGGTTTTGCATTTTTGTTACTTAAAACCTAAGTGCATGAACCGTAGGTGTTATGGGCGACAGGTACTGCTTTCCATCAGGTAGTCTGTCTGCTCGTTTGTCACTGAATTTTATAAAAAAAAAATACTAGTACAGAATAATTAGGTATCACCACCTATATTTTCCCAAATCCCCATTTCCCAAATTAGGTACTTGGGGTCGGCGCAGTACGTCTTCCGGCATACTGATCAGTTTTGGCAAAAGTTTTATAACCGGCCGCCTGCCTGACATCAACCCTCTTTTGGTATTGAATGAAACCTATATTAAAGTTATAAAATAAAAAATATAAAAAACAGTCATATGGACTGCCGATAGAAGTGAAAACTTCTTTGTGTAAAAAATAGTTCAGAAACCCATTATGTATTTCATTATATTTTCGTTGAGTGTACTTAGATCTAAATAAAAATGTATTAGGTACATATTTGAATTTCTCTTAATAATGAATAACTATAAATAAAATTGGATTGTAGCTGTTTGTATTATTAAAATAACCGCTTCTTACTTAATGCATATGGATGTAAACACGGTACGCAAAACAACATTTTTTGCAATTTTTTGTCTGTCTGTCTGTTTGTTCCGGCTAATCTCCAAAATGGCTGGACCGATTTTGACAGGACTTTCACTAGCAGATGATATAAGGTGTAACTTAGTCTACTTTTATTTTAGAAAAAGAATAAGGGTCCCGGGAAAAAATTAAAACCCATGAAATTGTGAACAAAATCCGCGTATAGCGTACGCACCCGAGCAAAACGAGGGAAAATCGCTATATAATTTAAATCTTAGGAGTAGCAAGCTACTATTTATGTATACCTAAACATAGCTAACCGTGAAAACGTACCTAGGGACGAAAGAGAGCAAAGCGAGCGTGAGTCGCTAGTTATAGTTAATATACATATTATAATAATTATTTGAACATATTCTTTTCTCTTGATAAGACCTCATTGACCATAGCTATAGGTATATTAAAATTGTTAAATTTCTTTAATCTTTTTTCGTTTTACAGGGAAAATCAACCTTGTTACATTTTTTCCTGGAAAAAACTGATGTGCCTAAAGAAACATTAGTTTTAGAATACTCATTTGGTAGGAAGTCTGCGCAAAAGCAAAGTATAGAAAAAACAATTTGTCACGTCTGGGAGTATGGAGGAAGATTGGAAATGTTAAAACATGTCTTATTATCGATTCCTGTGCAAGGAGCATGTTATTTTTGTGTCGTACTTGATTTGAGTAAGATTAAAGGTCTTTGGAATACATTGGAGATATGTGTTCAAGAAATGATGGATAATTATAAAGATGCAGCATCTCTTCCTGAATTAATTATTGTTGGAGGGAAATATGATTTGTTCAAAAATTATGGTACTTGTTACATATTTTATAAAATTAGTAACTGAGATCCTTGCAAAGGGATGAAGTGTTTGACAAACTTTAATTTATCTATTCTTTATTAATTCTGAAACGCTGAACCGATTTTACTAACCCTTTCACCAATAGAAGGCTTGAATTTACATACAAAAATTCATATATTTTATTTGAAGCCTGAAATAGAGTAGGTTTTTAGCCTGAAATATAACCAAACCTTTATCAAATTCGTGTTCACCTTTAATTGTTAATTCTGTTTTGTCATTTTCTATTAAGCGAATTATTTCAAATCGCATTTTCATGTCTCTACCAAATAACTCAAAAACAGTACTCTTTTAAGTATAAAAAACTGAGTATAAAACCAATAGTGTCTTGAATTCTTTTTATTATCAGGTATTATGCGATTGATAGGTTCGTCGTATACCTAAACATACCTAATAAGTAGTATACATATACTTACTAATTTATAGCGAACGTAATTGTATTTTTACCAAAATGAAGTAGGTAAGTACCTATATTGATTCAATACATGGATTATATACCTACTACGCAGATCAGGAGGTCTTGGGTTCGAGTCCCAGATTGGGCTAAGTCCATTTAATGAGTATTTCTGTTAAGAACCTGGAATTGAGAAGTGAACGGTGTTTCATTTATCCCTGTACATTGGAGAACACATAAAGCTATCGGTCCTACGCGTGATCTCTCACCGAATAATTCAAATTGTTGTCACACCGAAGTTTGAGATTAACATAAATAGAGAGTGCATTTATGAATGAGTGTATATTTTTGCAATATACTTCATATCTCCTGGCAGACAGCTAGTCTCATAGAGATTGATCGCTGTGGCCGAAATCAGTCGGGATGACAACATACTTAGAATAAAAAAATTACACTGACTTTAAAATAAATTATTTATAAGTTTTTATATAAGAACCAGTCGAAACTTCGGGAAGCAGTTTTTTTTTGTGTGATTTGACAAAACGCGAGAATTTAAAAACTTACCTAACAAAAGGAAAGTAGTCGAAGATATCGCGTAACATATCTGTATATATATACAAAAATATCTAAAGAAATTCAACCGTAATCAATTAAACATTATGCTCTTCCAGATAGTGAAATTAAGAAATGTACATGTACAACTATAAGAAGTTTCGCTTTACTACATGATGCAAATATAATATTTTATTCGTCTAAGGAGACACAACTAGTAAAAAAAGCTAAAGACATGTTTAATAATATTGGTTTTGGTAATGGCGTTACTCTTAAAGAAAAAAATACAAATTTCAATAAACCTCTGCTTATACCAAAGGGATTTGATACATGGGAAAATATTGGATACCCAGCATCTACCTTAGAACAGGTTTGATACTTTTTACATTTAATATTGATTGTCTATACACATAAATAAAATTGGAGTGTCTGTTTGTAATATTAAAATAACCGCTTTTTACTAAATGCATATGGATGTATACGCGGTACATATATACCAAAACAACATTTATTGAAATTTTTGTCTGTCTATCTGTCTGTTTGTTCCGGCTAATCTCTGAAACGGCTGGACCGATTTTGACGGGACGTTCACAGGCAGATAGCTGCTGTTACAAGGAGTAACTAAAGGCTACTTTTATTTTAGAAAAGAATCAGGGTTCCGCAAAAAAAATTAAAACCGATGAAATTGTGAACAAAATCCGCGTACGGCATACGCAATAACGTACGTACGTAACGTAAATCGCTATATAATTTAAATGAATATCATAGAAGTAGCAAGCTACTATTTATGTTTAAACATAGCTAACCGTGAAAACGTATCTATCGACGAACGCGAGCGTGAGTCGCTAGTAAGTAGTAAAAGAAGAAATCATTCTAACGTTATTTTTGATAATGAAAGAAAATAATAATTTGATAGGACATATTCCTAAATAGAATGTGCTTTATAATATTTACCAAATTATGTTTACAAATCTTTTGAAATAGCAATATAACTAAAGGTACCTTACTACTACTATATTTTCATACAACCCCCTACTAGGCTACAACAATTATAAACATTTAAACATTTCAGATAAAAGAGCGTCACTTTTCACGTATAGCGCCTGAAGCTAAAATTAAAGAAGACATTAAACTCCTTCCACGTAGTCATCCTGAACCAATATTGGACTCACTAGCGGCTCTGAAATACGAAGAACTTCGAAATATGGACTTGTATGATCCGTGTATAGACAATTATTTAAGTTTGCTATGAATTAAAAATATTACTACACAAATCACAATACAGATTAAAAAGATTAAGATTCTTTTAGACTATGTGTTAATAAATAATCTTTTTATATTTATTGATTGTTGCATTTTTTCAATCATTTTTTATCCAGTGTAATACTCAAATTACATTTGAAAACTCTTTCCTCAATATATTAGTGTATAATATTGTTAATTTTAAACTAATGTAAAGTGAATAAATCACTTTAGGAGGACTTTCACTTAATGTACACAATCTACTTCATTAGAAGCAGTTTTCCTTTACGAAAGACTGCTCCACAAGAGGTGCTAGTATTGAACTGGTAAAATATATTTTGTATGGCTTGAGGAAGGTCACAGTATGCACTTGGGCTTTTCTGTGATTTATCTAACACCTTTGATTTTGTGCAACATAAAATTTTGATCGGGAAACTTTATCGACGCGACATTAGAAATAAAGTATCTACAATTTTTCAGCAGTTCATACCAGGAATACGGCATTTTTTCCTAACAGTTGGTCGAGTTTTTGACAAAAGATAAGTGTATTTGGGAAATACCAATACAAAATAAAGATTATTCCGCCAATTTGACATAAGAATGACAAAGAAAGACACGAAGGGGATCTAACCGAATCGGACACTCTCTGACTCGCACAGTTTCTTACAGAACTTATTAGGCAACCTGTTCTACCATCCACTGTTCGATTTTTAACTTATGAATATAACTCATATATCATGTGTACCTCGCAGTGTTTTGTATGTTTTTCTTATGGTCTTGTACTCTTTAAAAATAGGACTGACGATTTTTTAATTCTCTAAACTAAATTCTGTAAAAAACTCAAAAGCTAAACTTCAAAGACAGAGAAAAATATTGTTTAAAAATTTTAGTAATATGTATTTTAAAAGTTCAATATAGAATTTATCTTTAAATAAATTTTAGTCACATCAATAGTTTTTAGGCTCAACTTACAAAAAATAAATATGTAGCACCATCTGTTAATATGCTTTTCAAACCCATAATTATATTTTTTTCCGCACATCATGGCACAGATGACAAAATCTGTAGGTAGTATTGTAATTAACCGACTTCCAAAAAAAGGAGGAGGTTCTCAATTCGACCGTATTTTTTTTATGTTTGTTCGGGAATTTTTTCGTCGTTTATGAACCGATTTTGATAATTCGTTTTTTGTTGGAAAGGAGATATCCCAAGAGTGGTACCATGATAAGAAAACCAGGATCTGATGATGGGATCCCAGAGAAATCGAGGGGAACTTTCGAAAATTGTAGCGGCGACTAGTGCGTTTGATAACATTTTCATTAGGTATTTTAAAGCACTACTATATGATAAGGAAACCAGGACCCGAAAGATAGTCGAGGGAACTCCTCAACGATTTACAGCAATTACCTGGTGTTTGGGCTTGATTAATTTGTATTGATGATACGTCTACACTAAAAATGGAAAAATAAAAACTTAAAAAAATAAAATAAAAACCGACTTCCAGGCACTGAAAAGTAAAAAATAACTAAACGGGGTTTTCATTTAGAATAGATACTTAATCAGATATTTTCGAAAACCCCGTTTAGTTATTTTTTACTTTTCAGTGCCTGGAAGTCGGTTTTTTTTTAAGTTTTTATTGTAGTAAAGAAATTGAACCGTGCTAAATCAGACTATGGCGAAGATTTCTCGAAAGGAGAGCGCCAGTGACGCCACACGTAAGGCTAAGGCCTATTTACATTCAGTCTAAGGTTAAGCAAGTTATTGTGATATCTCCTTTTATACCTGGTTTTTTGCTCCCATTATGTCGGAACCTGGAAGTTAGACTATCTGAAGGAAGAATTGAGAAGGAGATGTGCATCCTGCGGTGGTCTTGACTGATTGATAGATTAATACACAGCCTAAACCACTGGTCAAAGAACTGTGAAATTTGTAGGACGTAATAATAATAATGTCCTCCTGACCGATTCCGGCCACGGCGGCCAATCTCATTGAGACTAGCCAACTGCGTAGGAGATATTATAGTACACAAGTGTAGGCGCAGACATAAGGGCACGCTCTATTCCTGTCACTCTCATACTCCGGTGAGACGACTACTCGACACGACCGGTGAAAGTTAAGGCGCAGGACCGACGGTTTTACGTGCTCTCCGAGGCACTGAGATGAAACACCGCCAACTTCCCAACTCCGGGTTGTTACTGAGGCTTACTATACAGAAAGACTCAACCGGGACCCGGGGCTCGAACCCAGGACCTCAGTATGTGAAGCCGTACATGCTAGCCACTACACCACCGAGGCAGTTATGAACGTATTCCTCATATGATGTAGGTATTGTATTCAGCCCCTCTTAACGCCCCACTGCTGGGCACGGGCCTCCCTTCAATTTGATGTAGGTATCCGATAAGAAAGGATTTTTAGAAATACATCCCCGAAGTGGGTAAAATAGGGGATTAAGGATTGTATGAAACTCTGTCATTCTTAATGTGAAATACACAGAAAGTGGTGTTTAGCTTTACAATAAAAAACAAGAAAAATATTAATTTGATTTTTTCGAAATTCATCCCTTAAAGAGGTTTAATAAAGTTAGGGGGGTAATAAAGTTTACATGGGCAAAGAATGATTTATGATCAGAATTACTTGAAACTTGGTATTAATGCTCTTCAGTGCAATTAAATAAATGCGATTCGATCGCATAAGGGAATAAAATGGGGGAAGAAAGGTTGTATGAAGCTCTTTAATTAATATGTAAAAAGTACAAAAAAATATATATTTACTTGTAGACGATTAAACGATTGATTTCTGTAAGATGATGGTCATCATTTGCTGTGGCTATGTCCATATAGCCTGTGTGTGATTGAGTGTGTGTGATTTCGCCAATGGTTGTCTTTCTGTTTTCGCCCACAATTTCTTCAGTTTTTGTCTTTTGGTAGCAAATGATATCCATTTTCTTTGCATCCTGGCACTGGACAATTTGTCATTTAATTAATTAAATTTTAAATAAAATGAAAATATTCCGTCCACGCTGTAGAGCTTTACAATTCACTGAGAGCCATAGTGATCGCGACATCTAGCGGGACAAAAACGCAAAGTTCTTGCCCATTGTCGAACCGTTTATTTTATAGATATGTATGTAAAAGCTAAAATATATAAATATCTGAGTCCAGATTTTTAAAAATCAGTATAAAAATCCTTTACTTCTTTTTTGTTTTATTAATTTTACACAAGCTTTAATACCAAATCGATAGGTACATATAACGTCATCTATTGATATTTATTTGAACTAATTTTCTTTTGTTCTTGATGAGACCCCATAATTTTACTAAAAACAAAAACAGCCATTTTGTATTTTGTGTATAACCGAAGGGAGCAGCAAGTTTAAATGAGTATCACTACATATGATTTTTAATTAAAGTGAAGTATTACGTCTCTTTTAGGGGCGCTCCCGGACGAAGCTAGTGTAAGTGTGTAGTATTAATTACTGTGCAGTTTTAAGTACACTTTCCTTATAATGTTAAGCATATGTATGTATGTGTAAGTAAAAATTCTAAAAATACTAGGTAATAGGTACCTATAGATTCGTTTCTTAGCAACATTGTAATACAAACAAAATATTAAAACTTTTTTCCAAGAATGGATGTGGACGCAGAGTATAATATTTTAAACTTATATAAAACTAGACAGTTTGATAAATGCCTAAAATTGTGTGATTTGGTATTGCAAGACAAAAGTGACCGAATGATTGAATATATTCGTATGCGCGCAATGACTATTCAAGCTAAGATAGCTGGTAACGGATATGAAGAAATGTGCTATTACCCGCAAGAAGACGATCTTTGTTCAACAGCAGTAGCTAAAACACCTCGTCCCGGTACATCGTTTCAAAGAGTTACCAAAACATCACAAAATGTACAGGTAATGGAATAGGAAGAAACAACATTTGGCAATATTAATATCTATACATATAATAACATTTTCTTTCAATCAGTTGATTGTGAGTCGAATCTGTACATTAAACATTTATTGGAAAAATGTTATGTGAAAAATTATTTATGAAATAGTCATTATTATCGATACAAAGGCCAGAGGATAAGTCCTATAGTTTTTAGAATTTTTGTCTGTCTATCTGTCCGTCCGTCCGTCTGCCCGTCCGCCCGTCCGCCCGTCCGCCCATCTGTCTGACCTCGCGCAGATACATTCGAGTAGACAAAAGTTAGTGCAATTATAAATAAAGTAACATAATATTGTTTTTTACTACTTTTTCATATGCAATAAATTAATTTATTTAGTGTTCATAAATATAAATATAATATTCATAAATAAAGTCAATTAATAGGATTTGGAAATTAAATACATTTCATCATCAAAGACATTTTAAATGTCAAATTAAAGTCATTTTCGAGGTTACTTTTCATCTATACTTAATATTATAAAGCTGAAGAGTTTGTTTGTTTGTTTGGTTGAACGGGCTAATCTCAGAAACTACTGGTTGGAATTGAAAAATTCTTTTTGTGTTGGATAGTCCATTTATCGAGGAAGGCTTTAGGTTATAGAACATCACGCTACGACCAATAGGAGCGGAGCATAAATGAAAAATGTTGAAAAAACGGGAAAAAATGATTCCTTTTGAGAGCTTCCGTTGTGTGCGCTGCGTAAACAGTTAATGTTACGCAAAAATCGTGTATGACAGAATTGTTCCCCTTTAAAAGTTCTAAAAAAAAGTCCGCGACAGTATATGTCTATCTTTTAAGGTTGACTCAATATAACCCTTTTTATGGTAATCAAATTTGTTCTAAAATAATGCATTACTTCCGAAGGTGTTTTTATAAACAGTACCTGGGCGACCGAGCTTCGCTCGGAGTTCTTGAAAGATTGTATATTTTACATTAAGTGACTAAGTGTTACTGAGAAAGTTGTATAGATGTCGCGATAAGAACAATTTTCTTTTTAATTTGGCTTAAAAATAATTTTACATTAAGTGACTAAGTGTTACTGAGAGAATTGTATAGATGTCGCGATTAAATTTTGCGTAGAATAATGCATAAGAAAAACGCATGAAAACTCGAAAACACGCGTTTTCCCAGACATGTGACTAATCTAGATCAATTTTTCGCCCCCGAAAGCCCCCATATACCAAATTTCGGCAAAATCGTTAGAGCCGTTTCCGAGATCGCCGGTATAAATAAATAAATAAAGATATAAATAAACAAGAATTGCTCGTTTAAATATATAATATATATAAGATAAGATGATATTGATCCTTATCCAAATAAACACGTTATTCATCACAAGTATTTAATTTTAAACAATATTACCGTTGACACCATTTAATTTTAATGAATATCTTAGGAGATATCATAGTTTTATTATATTAGTCGCCGCGCCGGTAGCTCTGCGAGCAGTCACTATTCCACGCGGACGAAGTCGCGGGCAAAAGCTAGTATATTATAAGACTGGTTACTTTTCATAAATAACAAAAGTTAAACACAGTAAAAAGTAAAAAAAATAATATTATAACAAAAAAGTAGTTTTTTACTGGAGTGTTTTGTACAGACGTGTCACTCACACGCGGGACTGGGAGACAGAGATGGAGGACCCGCGTCCCCTGCGCGCCTAGCCCGATACCTTTGTTTCGTTCTGTGTAGCGGCTCGCGCCAATATAGACTATATGCGTGATTTTTTTTTATAGAATAGATAACATCGTAACATAAATTTGAAAAAATATCTAGCTCCAAAAAAGTAAAATTTAGTACGTATAAAAAAAAAATACCGATATGGATACTTTAAGCGCCCGCCATTTCGCGCGCTTGGCGTGACGTTATACGACGATCATGCATAGAAAAACAACGACTTTAGTTTGTAGCGACAAAATCGCTAATCGCTATGTTATGATAATACTTTGACGTCATATTCGGTTTGACCAACGGCGCGGCGTGCGTTTCAACTTTTTAATAATTATTTTCTTAATCGAAAAGAAATTAGTTACATTAAAAATATATGGATAATAAATTATTTTTAATTTAATTTTTTTCACAAAGAACATCTATTTTTAGGATGGTATACCTGTAACAGCTAGAATCAAATCTAGAGCCGGTACGAGTACAGCACGTGGTAGTACTGCACGATCTGCCTTACGTACCGCATCGCGAGCTTCCCGCGCAGCCACGGCCCTCGCTGGCGGCACTGCATTTGCTTTAGATGCACCAGTTACTCTGAGGTTCTTAAATAAGGACGATAAACTTTTTGCACCAGCTGCGAAAACTTTATTCGAATATATTTACTATTGTGAAGGCAACGTGCGAAAGGTTCGTTAAAACTCTTGTTATGATTAGTAAGTATAAATATGTATCGTTATATTAAAAAATGTTCTCAAAACCTACACTTTGCCCTTGCTATTTTCACAGGCTATGGAGGTCGCTTTCCAAGCTCAAAAAGCAGATGATAACGTAGATTGGTGGTGGAATTTCTCTCTTGCACGTTGTTACGAGACTCTTGGCATGTTCAGAAATGTAGAAGAAAGTTTGCGACAAGCGCTAAAAATGAATAAACACATTTCTATATATTTAAGACTAATTGCTATGTACGTTAGCCTAAATCAGCCACTATCAGCTGTTGAAATTTGCAAACAAGGTCTTGTAGTATTTCATGAATGTACTCCGTTGTTGTTAGAACAAGCTCGCATACACGAGCAATTAGGCAATTTTGCTGTCGCAGTAAATTATTATCGAATGGTTGCTACTAAATACCCCACCAATATGGAAGCAATCTCTAATATTGCAATGTATAATTTTTATAATGATCAACCAGAAATAGCTTTAAGATATTACAGGTAGGTTTCAATACGCTGCATTATAAAATAGTAGGCAGGCACTTATTATTCTAACGTTACATTTTCTACTAACTAACGGGAGCCGGGAGGACTCCCAGTTTTCAGTCAGTATTTGCCTCTGGCCCACATGTCTAAGTTTACATCGTTTAGAATTTTATCGATTAAAACGAAATGTCCCATTATAGGTTGCTGAACTTACCTTTACTAAGCTTTATGTTTATAAGCTTAAAGTTATATAAAAAAGTTACATTAAAATTGGTCTAGCCGTTGAAATTCCAAGGACTGTTATTTTGATTGTTCTATTTTTATCTATAAAATAATATATTTATGTTATTTTTCATACCTATTCATTTTATTTTATTGAATACTTTTAAATACTTCTTATTTTAAGGAGGCTGTTAGCAATGAGTCCACCTGGTGCGGAAATATACAATAATATGGGGCTATGTTGTCTCTACTGTAATCAATGGGATCTTACGCTGCCTTGTTTTAGACAAGCTCTTTATTTTGCCTCTAGTCCAGAGACTCGTTCTGACATCTGGTTTAACTTAGCGCATGTTGCATTGGTAATGACTGACTTATTATTTTTTACACAATTAATTATTATTATTATGATTTTGTGTTTTTAGGGTTCCGTACCTCAAAAGGTAAAAAAGGAACCCTTATAAGATCACTCTTGTCCGTCTGTCTGTCCGTGTGTCACCACCAATTTTCTCAGGAACGGGTAGACCTAGCGAGTTTAAATTTATACCATATACTGAGCTCTATAGTCCCTATTAGACAACACGTTAAAAAGATATGGGCAAGATTTAGATTTTCGCGAAAACTTGTAAGTACCAAAATTTATCTTAATTTTCAACTTTTTTTATTTTTCGGAATTTTCTCTTTACTTGTACTGTAAGACATTACTTTTTAACCAAAATTGATAATTTTAGGTCAACCGGAAGTACCCTATAGGTTTTGGGACGAAAAATTATAGGGTAGTTTCTGTTGACCTAGAATAACGAAATTTGGCGAAAAGCAAGGTCTTACAGTACAAATAAAGGAAAAAATCCAAAAAATAAAAAAAGTTGAAAATTATACAGATTTCCTACAAAGTACGGAATCCTCGGTGGGCGAGTCCGACTCGCACTTTTCCGGTTTTTTTTTGTTTGTAACTAAGCTGAAGAGTTGAAACTGGTAGAATGAAAATATTTTTTAAACAAAAACTGGTAGAATGAAAATATTTTTTAAACAAATAACTTTTATAAATTTACAGTCGACAGGCGACATGACACTGGCTCGAAGGTGTCTTCTAGCGAGTGTAGCAATCTATGAACATGGACCCGCTCACCGGGCGTTGCATGCAATGGATATGCGGCTACGTGCAAGAAATATAAAAATCTAAAAAATAAATTCGATTTAAGGCTCTTGTTATATAACAGTATGACAAGTATTTAATCGTCAGTTGTCATAATGATGATCATTAAAAAAAGCTATCTGTATAATGCGAAATTTTAATAAATATTTGAAAAAAACAGAGAGATACTTACGTATATTGTCGCATTTATAATTAACTAGCGACTTACCCTCAATTCCGTTTGTGTCATATTATATTGTATTGTATTCAACCCTTTTTAACGTCCCACTACTGGGCACGGACCTTCCTTCAATACGAGGCGGATCAGGCCATAGTCCACTACGCTGGCCAAGTGTGGGTTGGCGGATTTCACAAGTCTTTGGAAGACTTGCTAGGTTCGGCTAAGGCTCGAAATCTTTTGAAAATTTCTCAGACATGCAGATTATAGGTTTCCTCACGATGTTTTCCTTCGCCGTGAGGCAAGTGGTAATCATGTAGGAAATGATTCGCACATGAAAATATTGTCGCGTAATGGTGAGTGTGTAACGACATTACACTATAAGTAAAAAGACGCGTCTGAAGCATGCTTTATAGATCCTAAGACTGTTGTCAAAACATTCCCAGAATCCAGAGACGCATCGAAATTACTGGAAGCTTCGAGTTTTAGACAAGAACAGTTAATCGTAAATTACCGTGTGTAAGAGTAAGAGCGGAACAAAACATTCGAGAAAGTTATCGAAGTTACTAGAAGCTTTGAATTTAGATAAGAACAGCTAATCGTAAATTGCCGTGTGTAAGAGTGAGAGTGGAACAAAATATTCCAAATGACTAGAAAGGTTTTGAATTTTCGAATACTAGAATGTTCTTTGTTTATGCATATAAAAAGGCCGGCGGTGTGTTGAGAGATCAGATGAATTTTGAAGTTATAGTGAAGGTGTATCTAGTGGTGAAAATTGGTGTTCAGTGACTGCGTTTAACCAGAACCCAGAATGAAAAAAAGAAGAAACCAGTTTTCTTTTGACGCAATACCGTCACAGTTCAGCCATCTTCCACAAAATATTTACAAATGACACTACAATTATACATATTATAGACCTTCCTCGGTTCTCGCTTTATCTCATACTAGGAATGTATATGTAGAATAGACGAAGTCAGTGGCGTAACTAGTTCTTTTGGGCCTCAAAAAAAATGGCGGTGCCCGCCATTGCCTATTATAAAAACGAATGTGGACTGCCGAGCATTAAACGAAGTCGGGTAGTAGACACCTGGAAAGCTGGGTTTTATTATAAACTAGCGACTCATCCTCGCTTCGCTATATATATATATATATATATATATATATATATATATATATATATATATATACAAAAATGTGCGCGCGTCGATTACCGATTTAGACGCTGTTTTTTTTTTCGAAAGAAAGTTCGAATAGGAGAAGACTCTAAAAAATGTCAGCTCAATACGATTTAATCCAGCCGCTGGAGAATTTTTTGAAAGTTGAAAAAAGTTGATTTTTTAGACATTTTCAAAAATTCATATCTCAGCTTTTATAATAATGAGAGATTCGATCAAAACAGAATTTTTCTTTTTAAATGCTATATATATTTTTAAGAAAAAAATACCTAATTGATCTGAACTTAAACCCGGCTTGGCTGTGAGTTTCTAACTGACCCACTGTTTGAGCAATTTTTTTCCAATTTTCAAAGTGCTCTCAAATCTACAATTTTTGGAGAGGACAATCAGCTCAAATTTTTTGATGAAGTATGCTCTTTTGATTTCCATCCTAATTATCTCTGATTGCTGCTGTCTTCAAAATACAGCCACGTACAGCCGATCGATTTCCCAAAAATCGCTATTTTTAAATACACCTAACTTTTTTCTGTCAACTCGAAATCTTTTGAAAATTTCCAAAATTATACTTCATTTTATTTTCAAGCAGCTCTAAATATTTAAACTTTGGTTTTGACCTGATTACGGAGCTATGAATTTTTAAAACTGTCAAATTTTCAACTTAATATGTCGCTTTTCGGACTTTTATCATCATATAATTTTACGGTATCAATTAATACTTATCTAAATCTTATAGTAAAGGAGGAAGGAGGCTTTACAAATGTTTTTTTTTTTGTCAATACAATATGTAGAATATATCCCACGACAAAAAAATCGCTATCTTATTACTTCAGAGTTCAGGTAATTTACTAAGTACATATTAGAATAATCAATTCAAGTCGGTCATCACTTACAGACAATATAAACCTTTCGGGTCATAGCACTTTCGTTTAATGAAGTGTCTCTGAAGCTTAAATAAATTATAGTCTCTTAATGGTAATTTTTCAGTAAGTCAAAACATTTTTTTCTGATAATTTGTTACTACATATCTTGATATTTTTTTTTGCCTAAGCATAATATATTATTATATAATATATTCTTGTCTGTTATTAAAGCACTAATAACTATAATTGTATACCGTATATAAACGAAATTTAAGTACATTACTCCTGCATAGCATTCATTCTAATTTACTTTTTTAATGTGAAAGTAACTTTGTGTGTCTATTACCTACCTTTTCACGCTTAAACCGCTGAAAAGATTTCTATGGTTGGCAAGGAGTACATACATATATTGCTCATGGTTAATCTAACCTACCACGCAGGAGGACGCTGGAATTTAAGCGCATTACAAATATTTTTCAATAAAAGTCGCCTTAATCCGTTGAGAATCGCAGGCACGCCGGCGTGTCAGTTAATAATTAATTTCTTAGAAATTATCCAGTGTTAATCGAACACAGTTTCACGATATATATTTTTTTTAAGTTTACAAAGCTAGGAGTATAATAAAACAACTTCAACATAGTGCTAGAATGTATCTGTTCAGGTAGTTATTAAAGTTATTTTTATTAAAAAGTCAAGATGAAGACATCTGGCAAGGTTTCTATTCTAATTGTATTAATATACATATATCGAACAATTTGGATTTATTCCGTTTTTTTTTTTCAAAAAATATTAATGCTCAAAAAATTTCCAATGGTTTACAGACGCTGATAAAACGCTATAAGAAACGAAATAAAATAGACGAAAAAGGGCAGGACTTACAGTTACAGAAGCTAAACTTGAGATAAACACAATGTTTTTAAGAATTTTAATATTTTTCTTGTCTATTAGTAACTTGTTTGCTTCTGAACTATGGAAAAAACCAGGTTGCCACGTAAGAGGTAAGTATCTCCTAAAACACTGCTTTCGGCTGCAAGAAACATTAATATTTCTTTAACCTAGCTGTAGTAAATTAAATTTTACTAAGGGAAAAAAGTTTCAGAATAACCACAGTAAATAGAAAACGCTACTTAGGAGTTATTGCTGATGTCGATTTTAAACCTCACACTTTATTTTCATCAAACTGCGGTCAACACAGTTGGCAGTGTCGACCGAAAACACAATGTGCTGCAATAATACAGCCTTCATTGATGTAATCTTAATCTCTTTAATTTTATATAGGTTACAAGAAAAACATAACAATACCGGATTGTCTTAAATTTGAAATAACTACAAATGCTTGCCGTGGATACTGTGAATCGTGGTCTCTACCTAGCATAATGTTGGGATTTAAGCGGCATCCCGTGACCTCTTTGGGACAGTGTTGTAACATCATGGAGTCTGAAGATGTACGTCTTTTTTTTATTTTTTTTATAATAGAAATATATTTTTATTAGAAACAACCTAAGTTTTGTGGCTGTAACAGAATTGCATGTTTTCTGTTTATATTTTTAAAGTAAACAACTAAGAAAGGTGGTTATACAATATCACAATCTTTTAGGCTTTTATGTTAGTATACAAAATAATATTATGTATAAATACTTAGGGTATAGAATCAGTATGGCTAAATAAATAACTATTAAAGGTAGGTATTTACTATTTAACGTAAATCTGTCTGTCCTCAATTTTAGAGTAGGCAATGCTCTTATCTTTTAGAAAAAAAAATGGTAAGTATTTAATTATGTTATTGACCATATTATTGTAAGTAGGTAACTCTGTTATACATATTATAATTGAATATTGTTTTTCAGATTCCAGTAAAAGTTTTATGCTTGGATGGAGAAAGAAATTTAATATTTAAGTCTGCTGTATCTTGTGCATGTTATCATTGTCAAAAAGAGTGAAGATAGCAATGACTTACTCGTAATCACCATTGGATATACAATTAAAAGAATATTTTTTTGTTGTTATGACTACTGGATGCATAAGTTTTAAATAAATGTAGTTTGTTAAACAGAATGTAACTTGCAAATTATTATAGGTAAAGCTATTATATGATAAAACTACAAATAAAACATATCGCGCGAGCAAGTATTGTTCCTTCTGTTTTAATTTTTTTTTTACCTTGCACTTACTTTCATAAAACGCCTTATTATATTATATTGTTATAGGTAGGTATGTGAGCTAAACACGCTCTAGGTAATATTTATCAGTGACTCTTTCAATTTTCAACATCTACGCAACAATAAATCTACGTAGCTACAGGTACTTACGTGATAACTAAGAGAATAGACTTTTAGAAATTAGAGGTTATTTTATATTTCAAAATAAATATTCCCAATGTTAAATAGCTGAAGGGATTTTGATAAATTATATTCTTAGTAAGGCGACTGTCATTATAAAAAATTCTAGTGACTCACCCTCGCTTTGCTCGGGTTCGTCCCTAGTGTTAAACTGGCTTACACGGAGTCGTAAGATTGTACATAATAAAATATTATACATAATTGAAAATCATAAATAATAATATTTTAATTAAAAGTCATTGATAAATTTATATAATTAATGGGAGATAATTTGACTACTTTTAAATTAATATGGAATGTCTATTGATTTTGCTTTTAAATTATATTGATGTTAAAAAGTTAATATCTTAAAATTAAACTTATTTTCGAGTTACTAATTTTGTAATAAATTCTAAAAAAAAGTAAATCAAATAGTAAGACATTAATAATTTTCAAGGTATATATTATTGCATTTAAAAATTCTGAAATACGGTTGTGCTATTTAATAAAAACTTCCGGCTGATTGATATAAAAAGCAAAAGATAACCGTTGGAGGGGCAGTTTTTGGGGAAGACGTTCATTACGACAGACCAGATAAGTACCTATTAGTTGTTAAAATAATACTAAATTTATGTTGGCAAACTTATTGATCAAAATAGTGTTGAACTTATGTGTAAATAGTGGAAAATAAAGCGCTTTCCTGTGATTAGTTAATAGTAGTGACATAAAGTAATCGTTAAAATGACATTGAATTTTGTTGTATTAAAGGGAAAGTACCTGGGCGACCGAGCTTCGCTCGGAGTTCTTGAAAGATTGTATATTTTACATTAAGTGACTAAGTGTTACTGAGAAAGTTGTATAGATGTCGCGATAAGAACAATTTTCTTTTTAATTTGGCTTAAAAATAATTTTACATTAAGTGACTAAGTGTTACTGAGACAGTTGTATAGATGTCGCGATAAGAATAATTTTCTTTTTAATTTGGCTTAAAAATAATTTTACATTAAGTGACTAAGTGTTACTGACAGAGTTGTATAGATGTCGCGATTAAATTTTGCGTAGAACAATGCATAAGAAAAACGCATGAAAACTCAAAAACACGCGTTTTCCCAGACATGTGACTAATCTAGATCAATTTTTCGCCCCCGAAAGCCCCCATATACCAAATTTCAGCAAAATCGTTAGAGCCGTTTCCGAGATCGTCGGTATAAATAAATAAATAAATAAATAAATAAATAAATAAATATACAAGAATTGCTCGTTTAAATATATAAGATACGAAAGTTGAAGTAACATATATACAACGGTTAAAGTAAAAAGAGTGATAAAATAAAGCTTATTACATTGATTTACTGTGTTCTTATTTTCCTTGTCTTGATATTATAATGGTTATTAATACAATTGTTTAACACTAGGTTGATTACCCATACAAACTTTCATCCCTATTTTCACCCTCTTAAGGTCTATGTTCTTCCCAGGGTCTCAAACTATCTTCTTAACAAATTTCATCTAAATCTGTTCTGTAGTAGATCCAGAGATTACCCTCTACAAACTCACAAACTTACAAACTTTACCTCTTTATAATATTAGTATAGATAGATTTTTTTTGTGCCAAATCTATCGACAGAATCTTCCTCGTCTTCATGTCCGTCCTCTGCCGGCCGAAGCAGAGCACTAAGCTATTACAACAAGTTAATATTACATTCCTAATGACAATATTATCAAATTACAATTTTTCTTAGAAAAAACAATAAATTTAGTTAGCTTTTATGCAGTCGGGTTTTTATTTTTACAATATTTTTTTTTTATTTATAGCATTTTAATTTTTGCCAGTTCATAGGTATTTGAAGTAATATTTAGTATTTTTTTTATCCTAACTTACTTTTAAACATATAAATTGTATATATTTTTGTGATGGCCTTCTAAAAGCCTTTCTTTTGATACCCCACTCGATCAGTTAAGATTTTTTTTAAAGACACAAATTGGCGCCTGAAATCTGCCATTTTAATTTTTAACTATTTTCTATAGCCTATAACACTCACGTTATCAAGATGATTCTAACGATGTATGAATCATCAAAATCTGCAAATGCATGCGAATGTATATACGCTCAAACGCACATGCACGCATGCACGCAAGCACGTGCGCACACACACACGCACGCACGCACGCACGCACGCACATGCATAGACTGATAAACACATTACCATCGTTTTGCGTCACGCACTCGGGTAAAAATAAATATATGACTCTACTTTTATATCACTAAAGTTTATCGGTTATATTTATTAAATTATTTTGGACTCCGTTAATAATTTCTACAACTTTTTAAGATACCCAAAATATTATATTTTTCAGCTCAGACACTTCACTCTGTTTGGCGTTTACAAATGCTAATTTCATGTCATACATTTTTTCTACGCTAGCGCCATTCTGGTCGGTTGTTGAACTATTATTTATTTATATACTATTTATTTACTATTAAAGAGTTTTCAGGAGGACATTTTTTGAAATATCCCCCATATGAGTACTATACTCATATAGGGGATACCCCAATACGGTTCTCTTTATCTTTACCGCCATAACTTAAACTAGAGTTCCCTAATAATAAATTAAATAATATTTTAAACATACTATGATTTATATTTCTATCTATTCTATCTATATTTATTAATCAAATTTTTTTAATTTCAAATAAATTTTATTTTGATTTATACTTGCAAGATTATTATTTACTTGCCCATCCATCATATTTTAGTATATCCCACAGAGTACACATAGGTATATGACGTATCCTATATCCTGGAAATCGAAAAGCTCCCGATAGTAACGGATTTTTTGAAAATCCTTTGATAAGCGGAAACTACATCGATTTTAATACAAAATAGTATGATAATAGGGAGTGTGCGCGAACTATAGAGGGCAGCACTTCTGTCGAAAGTAGAGCGCTCTGGTAATAAGAGAACCGTAGTTACGTAAACAGTGTAATAAATAATATTATTATGCGTATGCCTAAATAATGCAAAAAATAATAACATTTTGTTTTTTTACCGATAAAAAAATGATCAGATTAGAGGTCAAAACAATAAAACAGGCAAAAAATTATTTGAATCAGGTCATTTTTAAATGTAATTGAAACAGAAGATGAAAATAAGCTATCAGTCAAAGTTATAACCGCACCAGTTGCCGCTCAAACCAGTGTTTCTAATGTTTACAGTGTGACAATTATTGTAAGTATTAAAAATTGTTTTGTATAAATTAACTGTATGGTATTTAAAATAGTAGAAATCTTTTAATATTTAATTTTTTTGAAAAGTATTGTAAACTTTGACAGAATCTATACTAATATTATAAAACTGAAGAGTTTGTTTGTTTGTTTGTTTGGTTGAACGCGCTAATCTCAGGAACTACTGGTTGAAATTGAAAAATTCTTTTTGTGTTGGATAGTCCATTTATCGAGAAAGGCTTTAGGCTATATACCATTACGCTACGACCAATAGGAGCGGAGTATAAATGAAAAATGTTGCAAAAACGGGGAAAAATGGTTCCTTTTGAGAGCTTCCGTTGCGTGCGCTGCGTGAACGGTTAAAGTTACATTAAAATCATGTACGAGGTAATTGTTCCTCTTTAAAAATTGTAAAAAAAAGTCCACGACAGCATATGTCTATCTTTTAAGGTTGGCTCAATATAAACCGTTTTATGGTAATCAAATTTGTTCTAAAATAATGCATTACTTCCGAAGGTGTTTTTATAAACATGATATTAATCCTTATCCAAGTAAATATGTTATTCATCACAAGTATTTAATTTTGAACAAAATTACTCTTGACATTATTTGATTTAAATGAATATCTTAGGAGATATCTTAGTTGTAAAATATACATATTTTACGCGGACTATGGGTGAGCGCGCTCTCAGCCCGATGCAAGGCGAGGGCGGGGCGGTCATGAGGGGGGAGGGCGCTGGTCGCCGCGCCGGTAGCTCTGCGAGCAAAGTCACTATTCCACGCGGACGAAGTCGCGGGCAAAAGCTAGTAAAAAATAAAAGTTAAAGATGTTTAAAAATTTCAAAGGACAAATAATATTATTTTATAATTTGTAATCACTTGAAATAAAAAAAAAAATCAATATTATTATTTTCAATATTAAATTTTTGAAGAAGCTGTTAATAAATTTAAAAAATATTATTTTAGCTCAATAATAAATAATAATCTTTTATTATTTATGGAAAAAAAATTTAGAACTTGTCTAATACCTCCCAACTGAAGTATCATATTGCTTATACACAAAATAATATTTAAAATTAATAAAAAATAATTATTAGAAGAATAGTCCCACAATCCCTTAAGACCAGGGTATTTAACCAGTGCGTCCTATCCGTAATGACATACGGAGCCGAAACGTGGACAGTGGACACTCACCGTAGAGCTGGTCCACAAATTCAAGGTCGCTCAGCGAGCAATGGAACGCGCGATGCTTGGAGTTTCTCTGGCGGACAGAATTCGGAATGAAGTCATTCGCCAGAGAACTAAAGTAACCGACATCGCGCGCAGAATAGGCTCGCTGAAGTGGAAGTGGGCCGGTCATGTCTCCAGACGTACCGATGGTCGATGGAGCCGAAACGAGTTAGAGTGGAGACCGCGTTTAGGCAAACGTAGTGTAGGACGTCCTGCAGCACGATGGACAGATGACCTAAGAAAGGTGGCTGGCAGTGGCTGGATGCGCGCTGCCCAGGACCGGGATGGTTGGCGCTCATTGGGGGAGGCTTTTGTTCAGCATTGGACGGCGATAGGCTGATTGATTGATGATAGTTACACGTGGTTTTTTACTGCCTTTATCCATTTTTGACATTTGAAATTATCCACGCAGTGTTTAATGAACTTTCGCGGAAACTATAAAATTTCAACTGCGTATTATTTTTATACGGCATATTTAAATAGCCACAAATACAGCAAGATACTTTTAATGAAGACATCACAAGCACTTATTTTAATTAACAAAAAATAATTAATTCAAATCACCGATGATGCAAACCTAATACTGTTTACCATCACTCCGCTTGTATTTTTTCTCAGCCGGTGGCGTAATCGTCATCTTTCTCACTCCCTGTACCGTATTCGCCAAGTTGTTAATTAGTGCAGTAGCTGGAAAAGACATCCCTAAGGAATAGGAATAACCTTTGGACAGGTAAGGTTAAGGTAACATTGGATAGGTAAGATGCGAACACAATAGAAGTAAAAAATCAGGTACAAAAGAGATATCATAATAAATTGCTTAATCTCAGACCGAATGTAAATAGGTGATATGTGTAGCGCCCTCCTTCTGAGAAATTTTCCCCATTACAAAATTCATAACCAAAACATTTAGAAAAAGTTTTTTTATTTTATAAAAGTGTAAAATTAGTGTGGACATAAACTTTGACTTGGTTATTTTGTTGATACTTAATACATCAAATAATAGTACTTTAATGTTATAATGTAAGCTCGACTCGCATTCGGACAATTTTTATTCATATACTTATTTATCTTTATTTATAAAAAAATGTTACTTCTGTTTTCTGTAACATGATTACGTTACTGTCATTTATTTGTTGTTTTAAAATCTTTAATCTGTGGTTCATTTTATATGGTTGATGAATACGAGTGATATGTGAAATTAGTTAAACGATTAAAAAATTGATTTACGAGTAAACGAATTGCATTAGAGTCTTAAGAAAGTGTTAAATAGATTTACACGTTTTAGTCTTATAATTAGTTAAATTAATATTGAACAGCGCCTTAGCGTCATGGCTCATTGAGTGTAAGTGGGAGACATTACAAAGCTCATTATTCTATTCTACCTATTTATTATTTGTTTTTGCTTACTGTAACAGTATGTTTTGTTTTTTCAAAATATAATATTTAATTTAATCATTTATAAATCAATAGAAAACCTACGTTATACATACGGGTTACAAAAGAGAAAGGTGCATCATTCTTCGTAATATAATGGGACAGTAACCTACATAATAATTAAGATTGATTTCGTACAGCATGAATATTTTGGATTGTAGTAATAAAAATAAAATATCTAAATATATGAATAAATCACTTTCGCTCGTCTTAGTTTTGTTTAAAAATTATGTTACAATCATGATGATTCAAAACAATAGATCATTATCAGCATTTGTTAAGCTTGTCTTCTATATATAATAATAATTGATAAAGTCACTTAAACAAATATAATCAATAACAAATTATTTTAGACTATAATATGTAAACATAGTAGAGATTAAAAAATAATCACCTAACATGTTAATCAAATTATTTATGAAATAATAATTATTATCTGTTAAGAGAATAATATAAGGTAGTTATAAATAATTTATTTCAATCTGACATAATATACTCATTACTAATAAACATAAAAAATGTGAATTGTCTTTAAGAATGTGAATATGAAATGCATATAAGATAAATTACCAATATATGCTTGTTTCAGGTTTGTTTCATTCACTTAGGCCTAAAGGTAAGAAGGTCTTCAATTCGTACATTTATTATTTAATCAAAAACATATATTGTTTTTCTTTTTCACTTCACTGTTCAACTTAAAGTTTTATCAATTTATAAGATGGCTGAAGTGGATCCTGAAACGTTGTTGGAGTGGTTGCTGACAGGTCAAGGAGATGAGCGGGATATGCAGCTCATTGCTCTTGAGCAACTGTGCATGCTGTTGCTCATGTCAGACAATGTGGACAGATGCTTTGAAAGGTAACTAGTTTTTGATGTTAAATAAATTTTATTGTACAATATAAATTTTTTTATTTATATATTGATTACTTTTTTAATACTTATTGATAGTGAAGTTAACCTTACATTTAATTAATGTTTCTTAACTATTTTTCTCATAGTTATATTTGAAAAGGTTTAAATTTACTTTTAGAATGGTTATCCTTAATGTGAAATTAACTACACAAAACTACACTGTATTTTTCTGTAATGTAATAAAATAAAAAAAATCTGTATGTATGAAATTAATGCAATTTTTTTATGCTAAAATTTTTATTGTGGTGCATTTATGTTTCAGTTGTCCACCAAGGACTTTTTTACCAGCCTTGTGTAAAATATTTCTTGATGAATGTGCTCCAGACAATGTGTTGGAAGTTACAGCTAGAGCTATAACATATTACTTAGATGTCTCAGGTATGTACTGATTTAGAAATCAGTTTTTTCAATTTCATTTTTCCTTGAATATATAAAATATGTATTAAAAATACTTTAATAATTCTCTTAACTTTTGTTTCTTATTTCAGCTGAATGTACTAGAAGAATTGTAGCAATTGAGGGGGCTGTAAAAGCTATTTGTAGTAGATTGCTGACAGTTGATCCTAACAATAGAACTAGTAAAGATTTAGCTGAACAATGCATAAAAGTAAGTATAGACAACCTGCTTTGGATACACTTTAAAAATGAAAAGATGATAATGAAAAATTAACTTGCCAGGTTAATATTGGTTATGTTGAATGGATGATCTTAAAGAATGTTTGTTTGACATGGAATATTAAGTTGTCGATATAGTCTATGTTAAGTTACCTAGAGCACATAAATTTGACAGGTGTGGATAACAAAACACATCTTCTGAGATTGTAATGCAATGTTATATAGTATGTATGTCCAAGCCTTGACTAAAATCATTTATTAGAGGGAGCATTAGTATAAATTGAGTTTAGTTTTTATGTAGTTACACAGCTTTTATATAAATTTCCCTTAGAAATCTTATATTATTCCTTTGTTATTATTAATTTTTAAAAGACATCTTGATGCATATTTGTAGCCTGTTATAATCTCAATGTGACCCTCATTTTTAATGGATATAATAAAAAGTCAATTCATTAAGATCTACTTGATTAATTGAAATGAAACTCATTTTACTTTATGCTACCTCATACACCTTCTATCTATATGTTTATGTTGAATTCAAATATTACTATTCTTTAAATATGCCCCATTAAAATTTGCCCCATGGCAAGGTTCTCAATGATATTCAATGTAATACACTTATTTGGGAAGCCAATTGAAGCAGTTTAAAATCTGGGTCTTGCACCTCTGATATTTTTATGTGGAAATCATTTTCAACATGATTATCACTTGTCCAACGGTAAAGGAAAACATCATAAGGAAACCCGGCAAGAACCTTGAAAGTTTTTTTATGACATGTGAAAACTAGGGCCTGATCCCCTTGTATTGAAGGGAGGCCTGTGCCCAGCAGAAGAATGTTAGAAAGGATTGAATACTACTTCAAAAGAAAAATATGGATACCACTTTATTATTAATTATTCCTGTCTGTCTGTTACACATTTTCTTAAATGTTTGGTCAAAAAATGATAAAATTTTGCTATGTAGATTGTTAGTATAAAGACTATGATGGACATGGATGTGAATTATGAATAAATATATCTATAGCATGCCAGATGATCGTTATAAAGATTATAGAATTTATGATTTCTATTACAGTAAACAAATATTATTTTCCTTTGGTTATTTTAGTTGTAATATTATATTAGAAGGAACATTTTGTATTTTGAGTGTTAATACAAAATTTTTATATTTGTATACTTTAGGTGCTAGAACTTGTATGCACTCGTGAAGCTGGGGCAGTGTGGGAAGGAGGTGGCCTGCCTTCAGTATTACATTTCATCACACACCATGGAACATCAGTTCATAAGGACACACTTCACTCTGCCATGGCTGTTGTTTCTAGGTAAGGATATCAACAACACTTTTTTGTCAAAACATGTCACATTTTGAATGTCAATTGTAGGCAAGGGACTCCCTAATTTCATAAAAACTAGTTAATTCATACGGCGAATTTATTTTAGAATGGTCTCTAATTCACTTACTTACATTTAGAGAACCTTTAATGTATAATTTATATGTGAATAGTATCTACTCATTAGATTTTTTTGTTTTGTTCTATTTGATGTTTACATAAACAAAATAACTTGTTTAATAAGAATTGAAATACTAAAGCGCAATTAAAAATAAAATAACAGTACTCGATTTTTGCACATTTCTATGTATTATCAATTGGATTAGAGACTTATTAATACGTATTGATCTAAGTTATACATTTTTGTTATTATAGGGTATGTGGTAAGATGGAGCCAGGGGACGCTCGTGTTGGCGACGCGGTGTCGTCGTTGTCGGCGCTGCTGCGGCACAGCGACGCACGTGTGGCTGACGCCGCGCTGCGCTGCTTCGCTTCGCTTGCGGATCGCTTCGCTCGAGCACACGCTGACCCCGCTCCACTTGCTGAACACGGTACGATAATTTTTGTAAAATTAAGCTATTTTTGATTGATTTACTTTTTAATAAATTCTATATATTATGTCTTGTTGGTCGAGTTACTAGGTATGTACTGATACAGAGGGTCTGGGTTCTATACCCAGATTGGGCCAAAAATAGTGATTAGATTTTTCTAATAAGAAATTCGCAGGAGAAGCCTGAACTTAGGAAAGTTCGCCATGTAATATCTCCTGTTTTTGATGCCCGATATTTCATGTGCAATTGAGTAGTCTATGTGAGACTATCACACATTGTCATCATTCTATTAATAGTCTGAATTGAATATTTTAATGATCATATTTATGTTGCTTTGGTTTTGGCAGGTTTGATTGAAGAGCTGGTTCGACGACTGGGGGCAACAGAGAGCTCTGATGACAAAGGTCTCATGCCATCAGTATCCACCACTGTTAGCCTACTATCAACTCTATGCAGAGGTTCCGCGCAAATTACACACGTTAGTATTTACTATGCAACATATTTTTTTATAATTTTATCTATACAAATTATCTATACAAATAAATAAAATTGAAGTATCTGTTTATAATTTCAAAATAACAGCTTTATACTAAATGCATATGGAAATATATACGGTACCTATAAGAAAAACACAGTTATTAAAATTTTTATCTTGTCTGTCTGTTTGTTTCGGCTAATCTCCGAAACGGCTGGACCAATTTTATCGGGAATTTCACTGGCAGATAGCTGATATTATAAGGAGTAACTTAGGTTACTTTTATTTTAGACAAGAATTAAGGTTTCGCTCAAAAAAAATCAAAACGTACCTAGGGACGAAGCCGAGCTTATTTAAAAAATTATTATTATTATTAATTTTCTTTATAATACTTTTAAATAGCACATCATATGCTTTATGTTAATATGATAGTCATTACTTTAACAATGAACAAAAATATCTGTTAATGTTTTCTCATAATGAAGGAAAAAAAATTAAATATGGTATAGTATGTTATAAAATACACAAAAAAAAAAGTATTATTACTTTTATTATTCCATAAATGTAATAAAAGTGTATCTGATCGCTGTCTGTACATGGAAGATATTTAAGAAACTATTATTGGGGGTCTTTATAAACGCAATAGAACCCAAAATAATGATTTTAAGAACTATTGTCGGTTTGTCTATGCTTTTGTGCGCGCTAATCTCAGAAACGGCTTGACTGATTTAAGTGCGGTGTCCACTAATGTTTTGTGGTGAGCTTCACTTAACAAATAGCATTTGTTTTATTTCAATCGGCTTATAAATAAAAAAAAAATATTAATTTAAAGAATCACGTAGGGACGAACCCGAGCGAGGCGAGGGTGAGTCGCTAGTTTATAAATAATTAATAATTAAAATGGATTTATTATATGACAACATAAAGAATTCGGGAATAGTAGCATAAATAGTAAAATGACGCTACTATTTTTGACTGTGACATTTCTTGGCGGACTCCGTCATTTTGATTGTTAAATATAAGGTAGGGATATTTACTTGTGTCAATATTATAATGTACAAATAAATGTCTAGGACCTGGTGCGCCTGGACCTGTGCTCGGCCATCGAGGCGGCGGTGCAGGCGGACGAGCGCTGGTGCCTGGAGTGTATGCGTCTCGTCGACCTGCTGCTGGTGCTGCTGTGCGAGGGGCGGCACGCTATACAAACGTGAGCCTTTTTTTATATTAACATTTACCGATAAAATCGGAACCAGGACCACCTAATCAGATATTTTCGAAAATGGTTCCAGCTGATACAAATCAATGCACACTGTTTTCGAAAATATTTGATCAGATAATTATAGTAAATAAAAACTACCAATCAGTTATTTTTTTACTTTTTAGTGTTTTTATAAATCGTTTTTTTTTGAGTTTCAATTTTTTCATTTTTAGTGTAGACATAGTAATAGCAAAGTAAAAAGAAAGTATTTTAACAAAATATTAGCTTAAGTAAGCTATTTAAGTTAATTTGATGCCAATTTTTTATATGAAGACTGACAAACTAAAATTCGCTTTTATTAGTAACACTAAAGATCAGGCTCTAAAATCAAATTGTAACCTATTGGGCTTATCAAATCAAACAAAATAAGCCGAAAGTATTTTTTATTAGCCGTTGAAGAGTTCCACCTATCCACCTTCTGGCTTTACTATCAGATGAGGTCGACGATACCGAACCGCTGTTTTATTAACGGAAATAGAAAGTTTCTATTAGAAACACTGGCATAGTTTCTAGTCTATAGGACAATTGCAAGTAGGTTAAATTTTAATTAGTTATTTTTCCACACTTAGGGGTGACATTTTTTTAAAAAATTTAAATGGGACCAAACTGAAAGTATACATTTTTAAACAAAATAAAAATTGTCCAATTCGTTTAATAAATGACGGAGTTCTAAGGTAATATACATAAAAAAAAATACAGCCAAATTGAGAAACTCCTCCTATTGAAGTCGGTTAAAAAAGGAGGACTAACCAACTAATTATTTGTTTAGTTTTAATATATTTAAAGGTAGGATGTGTGTATTGACTGACATTTAAAGCATAAATATTATTATAAATCGATGATAAAGGTATTCTATTGTGGGTGGATGTTTTTTGTATACATAAATGTTATTTTTTAATTCTTATTTTAATCAATATGTTTTATGTTCATATAAATAAAAAAAAATGATGAGCTATAATAATTATTGTTACTGTAATAAACACCATTCAACGTACAGTGGAGCAAATCGCAACGGGGCATCCAGCTCCGGCGGCGCGAGCGGCGAGAGCTCGAGCTCGGCGTGCACGCCGCCCACGCGCGACAAGTCGCACCGCCAACTCATCGACTGCATCCGCGGCAAGGACACGGACGCGCTCGTGGCGGCCGTCACCGCCGGCACCGTCGACGTCAACTTCACCGACGACGTCGGACAGACACTACTCAATTGGGCCGCTGCGTTCGGGACACGCGAAATGGTCGAGTTTTTGTGTGAAAAAGGTGGGGATAAGAAATTGTGCTATTGCTAAGCGTCAAAGGTCGATTGAAATTAATTATGCGATATGAAAGCGAGTGAAGTGATGAAAATTGTGAAGTTTTGAAAATATAGGTCGATAAAAGATTTTGCTAAATTGCCTAAAAATATCATAGTTCTTCTATTAAATAGCTCGATAAATAAATGTAAGGTACATATTGATATATACATAGCTTGTGCAAAATAGCTCACATACACATATTATTCCTTTTTTTTTAGTATTTGTTCTTAAGAATTTATTATATTTAATACTAATTTAGAATGATAACTTTAAAATGATAATTTTATTTACAAACAGGAGCAGACGTAAATCGTGGTCAACGCAGTTCCTCTCTTCACTATGCCGCGTGTTTCGGCAGGCCGGCTATTGCTAAGGTGCTTCTTCGATACGGCGCTAACGCTGATCTTCGGGATGAAGATGGCAAGACCCCATTAGACAAAGCTAGGGAAAGACATGACCAAGGTACAAATATTATACATTTTAGTGACCATATAAGTACATTATTAATTAATATGTTACAATATAAATAAATATGTTGTACCAACATATTTATTTATTTATTATAAATTAATTCTTCAGAATTCATTAGGTAATGGTAGGTAATTTCATGCAGCATAAATGTGTAGAAAAATTTGGTCTTCTTAATAAAGAAATTAAACAGAATTTCTACTAATAATATTCCAATAAAGAAGATATTGGATTAAATATTAGAAGTAGTTATTTTTTTGTGTAGTTAATAGATTTCACAAAACAAAACATTATGTTTTATTTATAAAATTGTGTACTTGTAGTGAATCTTGTAATATAGATATATAATATCCAGTAAAATACAAATTTGTGTCCAAATGCAATCCGTTTTCAATTTATTCATACTGTTTTATTTCAAAATAATTATTAATGTATATATACTGTTTATTTTTTTTAGGTCATAGAGAAGTGGCGGCAATATTACAATGTCCTGGAGAATGGTTAGTAGTGAGTAATCAAGACTCTCCTGCGTCATCCAACGATGAAGATTTTCCTGAAACTGGTGACAAGGAAATGGCTGCTATATATTTAGAGTGAGCATATTTTTTTATTATTTCAACACATTTAAAATTTGAAACTGAATAATGTATCGCAAATAGATATTCAGTGCGCCACAATATTTTATTAAGAACTATTTCCATCGTGTGTTCCCCTTGATTTCATATTCTGATGGCCTGATCAGAAAAATAAAATTGGGCCTAGTGCGCGTCTGATTCGTACACCGAGGTTCTCGTAGCATGAGACTTACAAATAAATAATAAGTCAGGAAGTCTAATTCAGTTCAAATTTCACACAAAAAGTGGCCCTACTTCAAACCAAAACGACATATGTTCAAAATACGAATCACTACAGACATGCTTGGTGATTGGTTTAAATTCAGACCGAAAGCAGGGGTTTGTTTGCGCGCGTGCTGCAATGGCTGCTATGACAGCCGAGTCATAGCGGTGTAAACGATGTTATTGCAATAAGTGGACCGGACCAAGTCAATAATAAAACAATGTATTATGTATTATAATGTTTTAAAAAACAATATTATTCTACAATGTTTTTTCATTGTACATTGGGTTACTTTTTACAATTCATTGTTTTTTTTTTTTTTTTTTATGAGATTCAGTGACAAACGAGCAGACAGACCACCTGATGGAAAGCAGTACCTGTCGCCCATAACACCTACGGTTCATGCACTTAGGTTTTAAGTAACAAAATGCAGAATTACAGGTGCGTTGTCACTGTGAGGACTAAGATGACATGCCTCTTGCCTGTAATTGCGCTGGCTACCTTATCCTTCAAACCGGAACACAACAATGCAATCATTGTTGCTTGGCGGCAGAAATAGATAAGGGGGTGGTACCCATCCAGTCGGACTCCTCAGGCTTGACAGAGTCCTACCACCGGTAGACAGAGTCCTACCACCGGTAAAAGTCATTGTGCCGCAAAATATAATTAAATTATTAAGTTTTTGTCTAGAAGACTTTAAAAGAGAATCTTTCTTTGCAATGTAGTGACGACGGTTCTGAAGTTTTGGATCAAAGCGAAAAATATATCAAAGGTCTCCAGAGACTGCTCATATATATTTTAAGTTTTATATCACTTTTTGCACGGCTAGCAGAGGCACAATGAATATTAAAATTTATATTATAATTTATTTAATTATATAATTTATTATTCATATTTTTATTATTAATTTATTTTATATATTATTTATTACTTTTTTATTATTATTTATTTATATTATATTGTAATATGCCTAATATGCGTTATTTTTAGTATCTTACATATCCTAATTATTTAAAACATAAATTGAATTTCATAAAGAGATACCGATAACCGATAATCTACAGTAGTTTTACTTCTTGCGCGTGTACACATTCATAAATGCACTCTTTATTTTTTTTTGATTTACATATAAATATTTTATCAACAAGAAAAGAAATACCGTCTAAATTAGGTCAAAAATCGACTGACTTCATTTTGCATAGTATTGGCAATCTCGGTTTGACAACGTCTTTGTCTTTTGAACATCTTTGAAAATAATAATTATAATTTTGCTACAACTTACTAGTGAAAAGTGATTCCTGGACATTTTAATCTTGTATCGCTCCCGCACCACTTCACAACACATACTGGCATGATAATCCACAACCTTAGTTCACAATGATACAAATTTAAACGTACGCGAAAATTTACATGTGCTCGCTTGCAAGAACAATTTCTGAATGATGACGCGCTGAACACGACTTATAAGCCCCGCCTACTTGAACACGACTTTTGTTGGGTCATTTTTTTAACGCAGTTACATTTCCTGACTTATTATTTATTTGTAGCATGAGTCATTAAATTTATTGTTTTAGCATACGATATGTACAAGAAAGCAGCTAAGAAACATCCATGTATCTCAATTTTAAAGATACAGCCTCCACTTAGGACTCAATTTTTTCACCTTTTAGTTGCATGTATGGAAGACCACCACTATTTTATTTTTTTGTAATTTTATTGCAGAATGGTCTATAAGTTCACATGAGACGTTATTAAATTTTATTCACGTACATACGTGATACAAACGTGGTCATCGTGCCATACAGACAGATAGACAAATAGACATGACCAAATTAAATAGATTTTTTGTTTTCTTTGGCTCATAGAACCCTAAGAAAATAATATTATTATATTGTAATATGATGTCGTTAGTCAGATGGATATGACGAAATTATAAGGGTTCCCTTTCAGCTTAAAGCCAGCTACAGACCTTAAAAATAAATCAATATGATTAATTCGTGATGTCGCCTGTCAGACGGTTGGTGCCGGTGTTCTGCGCGCGCTACGTGGGCGCGGGCGGCGCGGGCGTGCGGCGCGCGTGCCTGTCGCTGGTGCGCAAGATGGTGCACTACGCGCCCGCGCCGCTGCTGCGCGCGCTGTCCGCGCCGCGCGCCGCCGCGCTGCTCACGCGCCTCGTCGCGCAGGTGCTCGACACGCAGGTACCTACGTCTACACGTCTACACCCCTACACCCCTACACCCCTTTAGTATCACTACGTACTATGATGTACTGACTCGGGTACGCCCCTGAGTGTGCCTAACAGTAGCCAAGTATTAGCCCAGGTCAGGTCCGTGCTCATCCATCTGTATATTAAATTTCATCCAATTTCGTCCAACCAGTTCAGCGTAAAGAAGAACAAACATAAACATACATAAAAGAAATTACAATGGGCATCTAGAAACTCTATAAATATAACTATATGGCAGCCTTTTTAACATGCCACTGCTGGGCTTAAGGTGAAAAAGCCGTAGCCTATGACGATGACTGATTAATGTAGTTTATGGAACTTTATGCGTTTTTAACTGCTGCTGAAACTGAGTGCCAAAGACATACAAGTTTCGTCCCAATATTTTCGTTTACTGTATTAATATATATTATGTTGAAGATAACATTTGCACATGAACATCTTAGATATGCAAGACCGGGGACTTGAACACGCTTTGCTCTATATCCAATGAAAAGCTTCTCCGATTGGGAGAATTCCCTTTTATTATTAATTGCCTATATGTATTTATTGATAATAATCTTCTATATACTCGTATATACATAAGTAGAAAACAACACATGATTTGTCGTTTTTATTTAGAAATCAAAGGAAATAATATGATAACGACGTCTTCGTGTCGTAATACATTGTAATAAGATATACAAAGAGTTATGTAAAGCTCGATGGTAGGATGTTATTGAGGTGAGGCTTTGTGCGGCCAGGGCGAGAGCTGGGGCCGGCGGCCGCCGCCGCGCCACCTGCGCAGCCGCTATATCCGTCCGCCCGCGGTAATGTTCCGATGGTGTGATCGATCCCGATGTAGGGTACATGACTATTATTAGTTTTTTTGTCATAATCTATTGTGGTTTTAATTTTCAAACTACTTACCTGTACTATGGAATAAAGAAATGTAGGTGTTTGTAATAACGCGTACTGTGTTTCTAGTATTTAGTCATGTACCCTATTGTCTTTTGTTATCCCTCACGCGGCTTCTAATAACTGGACGCGCAACTAGATCAGATAAGAAAATTAATTATTTAAACCGTAATACAAAGTTTACATTATTAACGTGTTAAGAGGCGCATACATACCCGTGTGTATTTTAGCAATTGATTTCTCGGAAATTCGCACGGAGGCGTTAAAGCCAAAAACATTGGTAGAATGTTAGAAAGATCATTAAATACTAACTGGCCCTGCAGACATTGTTATTCCCTTTGTGGAATATGAAATTTATAGTTAATTTGATCACAGTACCCTCTAGCCCGGCCACGTTTAGTTATTTCCTTTTTTGGCACTGAACAGTCTAGCATATATTGTGAATTTTAGTCATATAGTCCATAAACAGAATTACTGAATAGCATACTACAGTGCCACTTAGTAAATACCTAGGTAGTATTATGTTTAACGATAAATCATTGTTTCACTAAACAATTATATTTTGTTATTATGACATTAATTAGTCAAGTTCAGTCATTCAGTGATTTTGTAGATCACCAACATACACGCCAAGGATTATATATAGATATTTTACAAAGTAATTTATTGATATTTTCATATAATTTTTTTTATTATTACTGTTACAAAGCAATTAATCATTAAACTTAATTATCAGCTTTTTTTTTATAAAACCAAGGCCTCATATTTCAAAAATATGTCAGTAGTTGCATAGTATCCACATTAGAGCCGTTTATATTGATTTATTGTAAAAATAACTCCAAATTCCTTTAACAGTGTCATGGACGATGGTGACAATTATTTAATTAGTTAGTCTTTAGTATTTTAACATTACTGTATATAATAAATGGTTTGTTCAGATGACACCACCTTTAAATTTGATCCTTACTCAATTGATTCATATTATATGTATAGTTATGGTAATAGGATTTTCATTCGAGCAAACTATTCCTGCAGTTTCAGATCATCTTATGTTTGCTACTAATAAAAAAATATGCCATATTCCTTTAATATGACTAATAAAATAATTTCAGATAACGGCACTGTGATGTTACTATTATTGTGCACATTAAAATAATTAATTACAGCATAGTTTTATACAAAAAAAAAATCACACCATCGAACTTTACCCGCATTAAACTGCCCGTCCTATTTGTGTTTTTTTTTTGCTCTAGATATAGCATTTGTGTTTTTGTTGTATCAACTGTAAAGTTTGCGTCTGTTCCTTTGTGATGCTTAAAACGTTGACCATTGAACAACGATACTAATGTTTAGGTGACTAAATTTTGTAATATTATTTTATATTAATAATGACACTCTCTATTCCTGCTTAGACAATATTATATAACTTGCTTGCATTTAATTAATTTGCAACATGTTTAACGCAGGACGATGACGATGGTCACTTGACCGTGATAGGCATCGCCGAAGAGCTGATGGTGAAAGCCGCTGATATTTACTTAGAGCAGTTCGCTCGGCTCGGCGTGTTCAGCAAGGTGGAGGCGCTGGCCGCCGCGCCCGCCGCGCCCGCCGCGCCCGCCGCGCAGCTCTCTGCGGACGGGGAAACGGTTATAGCTGCTGGTAGGTTTTTCCATAATATTTTTGAGGTCGCTCGTTCGATAAGATTTTCTATCTAACTTTAAGCGCAAAAGTAAAAAAAATATAATGTAAAACCTATCACCAAATTTTATAGTTGTCAAACATATTTAATATAAACATATATAATAATACGAGTATTTAATTCAAATTAAAATGTTGGTGCTTCAATTTAACGTATTTCAAATTGTTGTCGTTTATTGTCGAGATACATTGTTTTATTTATTATAAGATTAAGGAGAAGAAGAAAATATTTAAACTTATTTTTTTTCCATACTTAATACCATAAATGTGATAGTGTATAAGTTCTATTGTTTCTTTATCGTTTATAAAATTTTACAGCAATAAATAAATTTATTTGTCTGAATAAGAAATTCTTAGACGCTATTTTTCATCAGTGAAAAATACCACATCGCATATAACAAAAAACTTCTATTTGTTCTATATACCCAGTATGTGTTTTATTACCTACTTGTTGTGTCTTATAGACATGTAATGTATCTGTCCAAAATTGAAAGACTTACCCTCGCTTCGCTCGAGGGCGTCCGGTACGTTTAATTTTTTTTAGTGGAACCTTAATTCTTTTTCTAAAATAAAAGTAGCCTAAGTTGTAAAATGTAAGCTACCTGCCAGTGAAGTCCCGTCAAAACCAGTCCAGCCGTTTCGGAGATTAACCGGAACAAACAGACAGACATATAAAAAAAGTGTGTTTTTCTTATAAGTACCATATACATTTAGTAAAAAGCTTTTAAATTTTGACTTCACAAACAGGCACTTCAATTTTATTTATCTGTATGTATATAAATATTCATAATACGCATATTGCGACAGGTCCGGGCGAAGACGCGACGAGCCTGTCCAGCGGCTGCGCGTACTGCTGGGGCGAGTGGTCGCTGTGCCGCGGCCGCGACGCGCTGTACGTGTGGAGCGACGCCGCCGCGCTCGAGCTCAGCACCGGCTCCAACGGCTGGTTCCGCTTCCTGCTCGACGGCAAGCTCGCCACCATGTACTCGAGCGGCTCGCCTGAACACCAGACTGATAATACAGGTAAAAAATAAGATGTTTTATTTGTTTTTCCATTAGTAATAGGAAATTGACAGAAGCCATCTCACAGTCAAACATTTAATTCTGGTAGGTTAAAAGATTTCGATAGGTTTCTTCATATATGCCGTTACAAACAGTTTTTACAGATGTGGATTTTAGATGTAGTGGATCGTACAAAATAATCGCACGTATAGGTGCATATGCCTAAACAAGCATTCTAAAACGTATGCACACTAAATTAAACAACGACAAAAACGTCGTTTGTCTTTATGAAAAGTTGTTTAGATATATACTAATGGTAGAAAATTTGTAAGTATTAACTAGGAAAAAGGAAACATAAATGACACTATTATGAAAAGAAGATTGTTTTTATTGTTATCATTATCTTAATTGCAGAAAACCGAGGTGAATTTATTGACAAACTCCAAAGAGCGAGAGGATCCGTAAAAAATTGTGTACCCCAAAGCATATTATCTAAACCAGGCCCAACCAAATTGATACTTGGCAACTGGGTATTGTCGTGTAAAAAGTAAGTACATTGACTGTTATGTGCAAATAGATTTATTGTTTAATATATTATGTTATATTATATATATTGTTTTTCAGAGAAAAAGAACTTCATATTCATAATACCGATGGGCAGCAGCAGACTACAATACTAAGAGAAGATTTACCAGGTTTTATCTTCGAATCGAATAGAGGCACTAAACATTCATTTACTGCTGAAACATTTTTGGGTATGTATAAAAAATATACATTTAAGCAGCTAATGAAACTTATGCATGAGTTAAAATAATTATTTTTATCGTAAAATATTTTATCCAGGTCCAGAATTAGCCAGTGGTTGGGCTGATCGTAGAACAACAGCGCCTAATAATGGAAACGTTACGTCAACTCGTAGTCGATTTTCAGCTAAGACTGAAGCACAAAAGGCACAGGTTGGTCATCATTTTGATATATTATAATAAATTCCAATATACAAGATTGTTTTTACTTCAGAAGCTTCAAATAAAGTGACAATGTTCCCACATAATTTAATTAGCCTTTCCTAAAATGATTTGAATTGATGAAACTAAAGTATGCCATAAGATTTGTGACGAAATTGAATAAAAGACGAATATTTTTTTTTTTAATTGAACTTGGCAACTTTTTCTGAAAAATAGATCATACGTTATTGTTCTGTTTGTGTTTACTTTTTAGATTTATGTGAGTTTAGGTAAATAAATCTAAATGACTACTTGGTCTATATTTTCACTAAAAATGTACTACATATACAATCTCTGAAGAGTACTTCAATTCTTTAGTTAATATACTATTAAATGACGATTTAACATCGGTATTATAAACAAATGCATAACCTGCACAGGTGGGTGAACGCGCACGCGCCCTGTACACGCGCCACCTGGCGTCGGCCGCGGGCCGGCAGCCGCGCGCGCCCGTGGCGCGGCTGCGCGCGCTGCTCGCGCGCCTGCAGCGCCTCGCCGTGCAGCCCACTGGTAACGTGCTCGCACTTGCTTACTACCTGGCCTAATTACTCATTTAACATACTTGTACTCTTTAAAGAGTAGACTAAAAGGATAAAATAAACTGTCAGAATTAAATATGAATTCAAGCAGTAATGACGATGTGTCAGTAGAATTACTAGGCGTTGATTATAATTTACTGTAAAACTAATGTTTTATTATGGGTTTGGTGAATTTAATTTTATAACCGTTGATTTTTTTTTAAATAACTATTTTAATAATTGGTTTAAAAAATATTGCACATTATAGGTATGTTTTTTAACTATAAAAATATGAAAATTAATAGATTTCCCTTTTTCCCTTGAAAAATGATACTGATGAAACATCAAGAAATTGGGATTAATAGTATAAACAGAAAAATCACGCTACTAAGACTTTTTGGGCGGACACACTTTATGTCATTCTTTAGTTGGAATACCTATAATAATTTTTGAGACGCTATGTTTATTGTCCAGTTTTTGAAAGTGAAAAGATAGTTTGATTTAAAGAAAATAAAAGCAAATGTAGCAAGTGGTTTCATTGTTCAAAAGTTTTCCTAACAATAATAATATTAAGCTTATATACCATGTGTCTTTTAGTTCCGTGGCTTCACTTGCATAGTTGGGCATGGATCCCTATTTAAAATATAATTCAAATCTGTGAAGTCATTCCAGGGCGAAGAAGTTTACAAACTCTCTCTTAGACTTTTACATTTATTATTTTAGCAAGATTTTAGTTTAATGTATAACTTTTCTCTTTAGGAGATTGGCGTCAAGAATTGAGGGAGTCACTAGATCAGTTAACAGAATTATTATGTGGAGAGGAATTATTGTCAGCCTACGAACTTCAGTCTTCAGGCCTTGCGCCAGCTCTACTGCAAGTGTTGTCGCCACAGCCGAATGGTAAGATTTAACTCAGAATAAAAATGTGGTTTATCAAGTATTAGCTTTGTTTATAAATTATTGTTTTAATTATCATAGTTGTTCGTAAGTTATTTTAATTGTCATAACTGTTGGTAAATATCAGATCATTAAAAAGCTAAAGTCTAACGTGATGCTTATGAAACATACATGAGCACATAGAAAAACCTAAGCCATAATACACACAACTTCATGCTATATCCCTTCCGGGGTAGTTACGGAGAACAGTGCCAAGTTCTAAGATAGAAGTCATAATCTATACATATAATAGAATTCTAACTAAGCCGAATCTGTACATAAAATATTTTTTGGTAAATCTTATTGCAATAAACACTATTATCGGTGCAGAGGCCGAATTTATATATATACCTCTTTACGGAAAAACCACTGGACAGATTTCGATGAAATTTGGTATGAAGATAGCTGGTTATCCGAGTCAAAATATAGGATACTTTTTACTGCGGGAAAATATCTCATTTCTGAGCTAAACGTTAAAACGTAACTAGGGACGAACCCGAGCGCAGCGAAGTTGAGTTGCTAGTATAATAAATATAATACATTGTATGACTAAAATAATTAGGTATTTGCTTCGTGCGGGATTTTAACAGAAAGATACGATTTATTAAATTAAAAAAATAAAAAAAATATAATAATTTTAAATGGAAGGTTTTCTAGAGGAATTCCAGAGTTCTATTAGATTTTATCCCTAGAAAACCAAATAAGTAAATAGATAATTAATAAAGGTAGTCGGTAATAAATACCATAAGAAAAAAAAGCATGTTTCTTCCCAATGTGTTAGACGCACCGGGCCAACTGGCGGAGCGAGAGCGTATCATCCGCACGTGGGCGCGGCCGGAGGAGGCGGAGGCGGAGGGCGAGTGCGAGGGCGGCGCCGGCGCGGCGCTGGCGGCGCGCCTGGTGGGCGTGCTGGAGAGCGTGGAGCGCCTGCCCGTGCTGACGCCGGCGCCCGACGCGCCCGCGCACCAGCCCGCCTCGCTGCATCACCTCACCAAGCGGATTAGGTATGTTGATATATCTACTATACGCCGTCCACCCGCGGCTCTGCTCGCATAGTATCGTCCGCTTGTTGTGGAAATTAATCTGCGTAAAAATCCGAAAAAATAATTTTATTATAATTGTTAAATATTCATGTAAGTCAAACAAAATATTATTTGACGGCTTCTTGGTATATTGCGTTTATGACGTTCGGCTTTCATGTATTTAGAGCATTAGATTGCACGCGGCACTCACTCTCGAACAGTCCTCGTAGTCTGTCCATGAGAATAACTATTATCTTTGGCCTAGTTAGGATGTTTTAATTGTTTGCTCTCGTGCTTTAATAGTCATCGCGAAGGAGATCAAAAATATCATATATTTTACTTCCTACACTTGTGCATTATAATATCGCCCATGCACCTAGCCAGTCTAAATAAGATTGGTCGCTGGTCGGTGAAATCTATTCGGAAGACATTATTATTATTTATTACAACTAAATTCAATGTAACGTTTTGTTTTTCAAAGTAATTATAATTAAAATATTTTGTAACATGCAGACTTCGCGTCGAGCGAGCAAACGACGATATATCAGAGGAATCCGTCGTCAATAACAACGCGGGACGAAACCTAAAAGTCGAAGCTTTAACGACAGTACGTCAGCTCGAGAGATTCCTGGCGAAGTCTGTTGCTCGCCAGTGGTATGACATGGAGCGATCTAACTTCCATTTTGTACAGAAGATAAAGGCTGAAGCACCACTTAATTTTACATATGATGTAAGTATAAGAAAGATATTACTAATCACTAATAGAAAATTACACTGTCCCTGACGGATATAGGCTATATTTTATTTTGATTTAAAAAGTTTTCAGTTTTAAATTTTAATATTTGCAAATAAAGTCAGAGTAAAATACGCTAAATAGCCGCCTTACCTGCCTGCGATGGCCAAATTATTGCCTGTATATAATAATAATGTTTATAATTAGGGATGAACTTGAGCGAAGCGAGGGTGAGACGTTTAGTATTACATAAATAGAATGCTGGGTGCATTACACATAAAAGTTTTATGTAATAGTTATTAACATAGTTGTAGTTTTTACGCATAGTGTCAATTCCTATTTTTAGAACATTGATCTTCTTTTTCAGCATGATTTTGACGAAAACGGTGTTTTATATTTTATCGGAAGCAATGGTGGGACCTGTGAATGGGTAAATCCTGGGGCACATGGACTAGTCAGCGTATGGTCTTCAGACGGTCGTCAGTTGCCATATGGTCGTGCAGAGGATGCTCTCTCCAGGTCACCAGAGCCTCTAAATGTTCACACCAATGACGATAGACGAGCCTTTATAGCTGTGGATTTAGGAGTACACATTATACCATCAGCGTATACACTAAGACATGCTAGAGGATATGGACGATCTGCTCTCAGAAATTGGTTATTCCAAGTTAGTAACCCTTGGCGTTTTTTTATTAGCTACTAATTTTAAAAAATCTAATTTAAATATATTTTATTAATAGTTTGTGCTCAAGGAAATCATTAATGATTAATTATGCAAACATTTGTTTCTTACGTTAAGATAAAGCTCGGCGTTCAATTTGTGTGATGATTTCAATTGTTGAAAGAATAGTCTGAAATTGTCTATAGAAAAGAGCGATAATCAGATACTACAACATGAAACTGTACAATGTACATGATTTTATTAATATCTTGTTTTTTAATTAAATTTAAGTCATTTTTTAAGTTTAGATATATACTAATGCTAAATCTAAAAAATCTATATTTACACTAATGCTAACTGAAAACGCGCCCTACTTAAAACCTTTGCTAAAATGTTTTAAAATATTACTTGTAATGATTTTATTCAGTATAGTGACCATTACAATAGCTGATGTCTTATGGAAACCATTTTATTTAATCAATTTAAATGAAGTCATAAGACTAAATATTAAGTCCTGGAGTACGAGTAAAACACTCTTTCTACTTTTTAATTATCGGGCTATGATAAATGCGAACGTTTGATGTGAGTAGTGTATTTGTTATTCCTATATGCTCAAACGGTTGGATGGAAATTAAAAAAAAACCTGGAGTAACACCGGCTATTGTTAGACAACGAACACACCCGGACAACGGAGCGAGGCGATGGTTAATTGTTAGTAAGTAAATAAATAAGGTCTTATTTCATTTAACTATGACACCCATCAGATGTCAATGGACGGAGTGAGCTGGAACACGCTGGTGGCGCACAGCGACGAGCAGGCGCTGCAGGAGCCGGGCAGCACGGCCACGTGGCGCGTGCGCTGCGACGCGCCCTACCGCTACCTGCGCGTGCAGCAGAACGGGAAGAACGCCAGCGGGCAGAGCTGCTACCTGTCGCTCTCTGGCCTCGAGATATATGGCAAGGTTCGTGTTGTTTAGCGATCAATCTATTAACTTTCTCCAGTGGATGCATATATGATGGGGATTTTAACACGTTTTGAATATAATTTCAAAAATAGTATAGTTTAATACGAGTCGCAGTTAGAAAGTGTACTTAGATATTGAAAATGGTTTCATCATTATGGTTTCATAAAACACATTTTCACATAAACACTTTAAATATATTATTAGATTTTTTCGTGTATTTCATGAACTTGCTAGGTATTCTCAGATATGTAGGTTTCTTTACGATGTTTTGCTTCACCGTAAAATAAGTGGTAATCACACATGTAAATATCAGAGGTGCGAGTCGATTTCCCAAGCGATCGCGTTACCTCTTTTTTTTTTAATGATGGGAAATGCATTTACGCATACCACCTGTGATTATGTGGGAAAATCCAACAAAATCTCCCTCGTCTTAATGGGGCGTCGCACGATCGCTTACGCACTCAATCACGACGCTCCGACGGCAGGTCTGCCGAGGCAGACCACAACAACCATGGGGTTGATCCCACGGTCCATTTTGGCTGTCAGAGAAGTACCAGGGGCTACCTATATGGTACACCGTTTACGGAAGTGTCTCTTGACTTTGTGCCCGGCTAGGTTGAATACTTGAGCTACTACTTCCTTTTACAGCTCAACGGATTTAAAGGAAATTTGTTTTTTTTAATATGCGATCAGAATTGCATGTAAAAATTTTAAATTAATAGAATTGTATTGTATTCAAGGTGGTAAGCGTTGTAGAAACGCCCCCGCGGCAAGTGGGCGGCGCGAGCGCTACAGCGAGCACGGGGTCGGGCGGCGCGCGCGCGCGGCGCTGGTCGCGCGGCGCGCGCGGCCTCAGCGCCGGCGCGCGTGTCCTGCGCGGCCCCGACTGGAAGTGGCGCGACCAGGACGGGCCGCACCCCGCCATGGGCACCGTCACCTCCGATTTGCATAACGGATGGGTCGATGTTAGGTAAGACTTGTTTTTTTTATTGTGATTTTTTCTTTTATATTGTAGAGATTTGTTTATGAAGTTATAGAAAATACAAATATATTTAGTTTTTATACATAGTATGTGATTACTCAGTCTAAAGATCAAGTTCAGCTATTTAATCCCATAATATAATAAGAAATGCGGACCTTGGTTGCGGATTTTGGTGATTATTAATTAAATGTAAGTTCCTGCAAAACTGTTAGATGAAATTTTATTTTCTCACTTATAAATAAATCAATTGTATCTTATGTTGAGATCTATAAAGCGTGCTTAGCGTTAGTTTAGACTTTATTTTGGAGTTAAGACAAAGTCGGTATTTATAAAACAATTTCTAGGTCCGCGCTAAGCGCAATCTTAGAATAGCCTAAGTTCACAGCAAAAACATACCAAAAATAATGGTCAAAGATTTACTTTACCATCATAATTCTTACATGACTCTTTAATTTTTCATAATATAAAAGTGATGGACTTATCATAGTGCTACCAGATTAAAGAGGACTACTTTTAGAACGGAAAGCATAGAATTGGAATTTAAATGAGCGCTAAAAATGTTGATAAAAAACAGAAAATAAAAATAATTGGACTGTAATTTAACTTCTTAAAATGGTATTGAAGCTCCTATGTTTTATTTTATTCATTTATAACTGGAAATGGCTCTAACGATTTCGCTGAAATTTGGCATGTGGGATTCTTTGGGGGCGAAAAATCGATCTAGATTAGTCTTATGTCTTGGAAAACGCGTGTTTTCGAGTTTTCATGCGATTTTCTTTGGGATTATTCCACGCAAAATATGGTCGCTAATTTCTTACGCTCTGGCATAAATATTGTGGTCACTGGTCAAGCACCAAGGCGCAAGCCGGTGTGCCGGTTGGATGCAATGTTTTTACATTTGTTTTTTTTTGTATTTATTCAAGTTTTTAGTTTAAAAAAATTGTACTTTTGGCCAAAAACTCCGAGCAAAGCTCGGCCGCCCTGGTACTTATTACTTAAAGGAAGCAAATCAAACTATCATCTGGCAACATTGGATTCTAAAACGTCAATCGAGAATACAAACAAAACTATCAGGCGCGTGTTATTGATTCTTGGTTGTTTCGTTACTTTGAACTTGAGCTCAGCATAATCTCAGCGTGGTAAGTCTATAAATTCCAAATCAAAGATTATGCTGAGCGTAAACTTGCTAAATTTTTCGTAAGTAAAGTCTGAGCAAAGTCTAAGTTTGCTTTATAGGTATCAATCAGCCTTAGTTTAACGAAATTAATTTATGCTAGGTGGGACCATGGTGGACGTAATTCTTACCGTATGGGCGCCGAGGGTAAATTCGATTTGAAGGTGGTTAGCGGCGGTGCGGGCGGGGGCGCCGGTGCGTGCGGTGCGGGCGAGGGGGCGCGCTCTTCCCGTAAGAGTCACTCCACACCAAGCCTACCTGATGCCACGGCCGATCAAAAGGTATTATAATTATAACTATAGGTACAAGTTTTAATAAGTGCTTCTGAAAATAAACAGTTAACTGAACATAAAAACAGTAAAGAGGTAAAAAAAAGGCAAAGTTTTATTTACAGTTTAGTATGAATTAAAAACTCGGCGAGATTTGAGTAGTCTGTTTGCTAGTTTTATATAGTAATTCGCAAAATAAGTAAAAAATACAAGATAGAAAAGAAGAAGAAAATTATTAATCTACTTTTATTCATAATATAGGTATCAGTCGCATCAACAGAACAGGCGTCGTCAGCTGACAATATATCGGAAGAAGTAGGCGGCAACATGGCGCGGCCGCGCGGTCACGCTACTGACTTATCCGCCATTAACACATCTACACATCATATCAATACTGGTAATATTGGTAATACTTTATATCTTAAAGTAGATGATATTTATGTTCAAACAAATAATATTTCTATTAAATTTTATTTTTAGATTTGGCTACAATAGTCGAATCGCTTACGTTGGGCGCTGAAGGTAACAACTGTATGACAGATTTGGGCAACACATCATTTACTAATATGGAAATGGGGCCTACGAGCATAACGGATATAACAAAACCGTATCCTGCCAAAGAACCTTTACTGGACTCCACTTCCCAAGAGGTAAGTTCTTCACGAAAAGCTAAATCACTGACTATGAGAATAAGATAGATGGTGCTTTTAAAAACTTATAACATAGCCACACAAAATAGAAAGGGAAAAAATCGATTAATAAAATTATTTTTAATATAAATAATTTCTTCTAATACAAGATTTTAATTTGTTTTCAAATGTAAGAGAGTATAATTACTTTCATTATTTAGCTTCTTTCTATTTCTTTGAATATATACATATACTACGGCTATTGCGTCAGAAGTGACAGAACTTTTCAGATTCCAATTATATGGTATCATCTATCTAATTCTTTTAACGTGAGTGCCAAACAATGTATATAACGCCTGATGTGTTTTTGATAAGTGTGTTAATATATTATTTTAAATAAAAACGTCTTTCAACTAACGAAAATATATAATAATAGTGACATATCTGGGTCACTCTGGGTCTTTGAGGTTATTCACTGACCGGATATGCTAGTTACGTTTGTGTTATTGTCTGGCGTCACCACCGCACCCGTGACGTGTGCGTGACGTGTGCGTGACGGGTGCGACGGTGACGCCGGCATGTGTCGTGTGCGCAAGGAGCGGGCCCGCTGCTGCGCGGGCGACGCGATGCGCAACAGCGCCAACGCGCTGCTGTCCAGCGAGCTGCTCGCGCTGCCCGCGCTGCCCGCCTCGCTGCTGCACACGCTGCGCAATAACGCAAACAGACTGCATATACAGGTACATACAGCACACGCGTATAACCATCGCGTTCAACTCCTACCACTCACAATCGATTGTCCTGTGTCAATTTCTATTTTATATATCATCTTTGAGGTTATATAAATTGTATTGCATGTTTCGAATTTCCTAATTTGTTGGATACTTACCATATTTTTTTTCACTAAAAACCCTATTCAGGCTGTTATGAATATGTTTTAAAAGAATAACCAAATCGGCTCAACTGTTATGCCAGCTGTGCTTGTTTAGTATGTGCTTACTAACAAACTGCATTTAATTTGTTACTATATAGATTAAAATGCGATGGTCATAACGTTGCTGTATTGTTACTCAAAGCATATTACGTTACGATATTTAAAATAATAAGTAATAGGTTTATTATTGACTAACTATTCACTAAATAAACACAATTTTAATAAATTTACAAATGTAATCGTAACGTTATGTACTAAAATAAAATCTATACTAATATTATAAAGAAGTAAAGTTTGTGAGTTTGTGCGTTTGTGAGGTTGTAGGGGGTAATCTCTGGATCTCCTGAACCGATTTAGATGAAATTTGGTACGAAGATAGTTTGAGACCCTGAGAAGGACATAGACCTTAAGGGGGTGAAAATGGTGATGAAAGTTTGTATGATTTGAATTAACCTAAGGACGAACCCGAGCGAAGCGAGGGTTAGTCGCTAGTTTAATAAATAAAGATAATTATAGAATAAAAGATGTAAGCGTATTATTGCTTAACTGATTTGTTGCTATAACAGCATCGTTTGTTGTGTACTAAAATTGGAATAATTACGCTATAAAATTCTATTTTTATATTATACATTTTACAATATTATATCGTTATTATAATATTTAAATTCCTTATATTATTTTTGTTATAGTGCGAGGAGAACGAAGGCGGTGAGGGTCAGTTCGGCGAGCACAAGAAGGACGCTCAAGCTTCAGGAGGCGCGATGAGTGCCAGCGAACCGGATCTCACGCAACAGGTTAGTGTTTTATAGCTTTAAATAAATTATACGCGAAAAATTCTCGTAAAATTCCATTAAAAAAAAATTTATTTAATATAATGTGAACAGGACAAACACATAAAAAATGACATAATTTTAAGGTTAAGGTATTTTATTTATTTCATAAATTTTCGTTGAGTGTACTTTTTTTTTGTAAAGAGGTTCTTAGTTTTAACATTTTTTCACTTTGAAACAACTTTTTTTTCCTATAATACTAAACCGTCATCATTTGTATAGAATCCGGGTATATGTAATAAGAGAGTATTTCTCTTCTTAGACTTGTTTTGGGTTTTATTGGCACGTAATTATGCATCTGTGTGTACACACCGTATAGGGTGCGGCCAGGTTGCTCGAGTCCTTGGGCGTGGGCCGCGGCGCGGGCGTCGGCCGCGGGTCCGCCACGCAACGCGTCGCACGGTCTAACCATTCAACGGGACTATTTCCCAGGCATGTACAAACATAACATACTATTTTAATATAATCTGACAACTATTATAATTGTGAAAGTTTGTATGTGTGTGTGTATGTTTGTTACTCGTTCACGCTAAATAGTTGGACGAATTTGGATAAAGTTTTGTTCACAGAGACTGGAGTACCTGGAATAACACATAGGCAATATTGTCAGTCACTTAGGGATGCTTCCTATCACATTCCTATTATTTAACTATTACGAGATAATAAAAACCATTTTTTTTTAAATATGGGTACTTATACACGATTCGTGTTTGTGTTTTAGTTTGGTGCGTTTGGCGTTGTCCAGTAATTTCCCCGGCGGGCTACTGTCAGCAGCACAGAGCTACCCATCTCTAGCGCCCAATGCGCAAAACGCATTAACATTATCTCTATCTTCTACTACTAGCGAAAGTGAACAGGTAATTGTTACGTTTACTTACTTGTTATAATACTAGTCTATAACAATAATGTAGTAAAATATGCATTTGCTTCATTGTTTTGTAACTGTCAATGAACTGTTATTTTTCACTACATGGTTTTACTTTTGTTTATTGATAACATACATTACGCATTTTTTTTTTGTTACAACAGTGTTTTCCTATTAACTCCTCCTGGTTGATTTCTAAAAAATCAATTGTTAACTGGCACACCGGTGTGCCCGCGACTCTCGACTGGTTATAACATATGTTTTCAATATTTTGTTTATATTATAGAGTTTTTGTTCATATTATAAAATTAATATTGTGCAGGTATCATTAGAAGATTTTCTTGAATCGTGTCGAGCTCCGGCTCTTCTTACGGAACTGGAAGACGATGATGAAGGTGAGGACGCTCTCGACAGTGACAAAGAAAACGAACCTTCATATCAAGAAGTGGTAAGTAATATTTCAATTTTGTTACAAGAAATCGACATATCAATATTCTCACTATCCAGTAAGAATATTGATTCTTACTGGATAGTAAGAATATTGATTGTTAAGAAAAATGAATATTATAATTTTTTTACATTCTTACTAGTACTTACTTTTCTAAAGTGTCCATTTATTTTAAGATAGTATGGTAAGGTTGGGTATGTACGATATGGTTGGGGAATGATGGGGGTGTTGTAGTGTGTGCGCAAGTACTCCCAAAATGCTCCATGTACTGTGGCGATAAGGTTCCGTTGTGGTATTAGTGGAAAAGTCTCACGGTCCCCTGACCGTTGACGGCCGGCAAAGATTTCATGAGGGCTTAATTCTCCAACGAAGTTATTGAAAATGGGTCAGTGATGGAAATTGGCTACTTTTTATCCCAACTTTTTTATATGAGATATATCAACTTCTTTATAGAGAATCATAAAAAATACGAAAAAAGGATCATAAAATCCAGGCAGTGGTAGCCCACTGTAGTAACGGGGCAAGTGAAGCGGGTTCAAATCTCGGGTCTCGCACCTATCATATTTTATAAGCGACTTATTTTCAACATACCCTCAAAAAACGCCGTGATATAATAGAGATCAAATGTTATTGTACAAAATTGCTACATAATATCACCGACTCTCCCCTATTTTTAAGCAAAGTAAATGCGTGTCACAGATTAGGTACACGACATAAACCTCTTTTTGCAATACGTAAAGTTAAAACGAAGTATGGTTCAAATAATTTTGTATCTCGTGCATGTCTCGTGCGTGCATTTAAAATATTGTGAATTAAATATCTTTCACCTTGAATATAATTGTTATAAAAAAATAAGTAAAACTTAATTTGTAATAGGTAGTTTTGCTTTAGGCTGTATGTATATTATAACTTTTAACTGAATAAGTACTTAATGTTTTATTATAAGTGGTACCATTCAGTTATTTTTATATTATATCGTAGTGGTATTTATTATGTATTGGATATTTGTGGAAGCTTGGTTGGTTTTAGGATTACTTTTATATGTTTTATAATGTAATTATTTATTGTACTGTTAGTTACACTGAAAAGCTAATCTATACTATAATAAAACTGTAGAGATCGAATATCTGTACATAGAAAAAAATGCCAAAAACCAAGTCAGGGGGGTGTAAGAACAAATCCAGATTTTTTGTGTGTTTGTCTGTTTATACGGGCTAATCTCCGAATCTGTTAAACCGATTTAAATGGAAATTTGCGTGGTGGTACCTTATATCCCCGGGCAACATCTTAGATACTTTTCATCCTGAAAAATTAAAGAGTTCCCGTGGGATAGTTAAAAAAACTATAATAACTTATAAAGTTTAGTGCACAAAAACTATTGATTGGATTTTAAGAAAACTTTACAGTATTTTAGTTCTTGCATGAGCCGCTAGTAAATAAATAAATAAACATGATTACCACTTGTCTATCGGCAGAATAAAACACAAGGAATCCTGCATGCTTAAGAGAACTTAGCAAGTTTTCATACTTACTTAGGAAGACACGTGAAGTACGCCAATTTCTACTTGTCCATCGTGGTGGACCATGGCCAGATCCCGGATTGAAGCTCAGCAGAGGGACGTTTAAAAAGTCTGAATAACAATATAATAAAAAATATATACAAGTGCAATTTTAACAGGTGTCAAGAAATCTCCTGTCGCTAATGGAGGAGGAGGCGCTAGAGGCGGTGCGAGGCGGCGCGGGCGCGGCCGGCGGCGCGCGCTCGCGCAAGCCCTGGGAGGACGACTTTGTGCTCAAGCGACAGTTCTCCGCGCTCATACCTGCGTTCGACCCGCGTCCTGGACGAACCAATCTTAATCAAACTGTTGGTGAGTCATATGTTGGGAGTTCTTTAATAGTGTTTAATAGCATAGATGCTATAAGTACAGATATCACATTGAATGTGAATCGAAATACGTAACCTAATCTGGGCTATACTTTCAGTTGCCAGTTGAGCTTTTTCTTTTTAATTTATGCTCAAAATTTATGACTTGCTTAATTTTTATTCCGGTTCCGGTTATTGAATTGATAAAACGTACGTCACCGATCTCCGCGAATTTTACATTAGAATTCAGTGTAAAATAGTGAAATTAAATATATTTCTACTCAAAACTGCCAAACAAAACCAAGCAAAGAAGATTAAGAACAAAATACTATATAAAGTAACGTTTCGCGAGAAATGTACGACAAATATCACTTGAAAACATAACCTAAAAAGTGCAAAATCATAAACTATAGTGAAGTGAGCAATAGAACAGTCCCAGTAGTGCCAACATCACAAACAAATCTACCAACAGACAATAACAAAAGTGTCATAGACAAAAGGTTGACTAGTGTTGCCATAAAAACAAAATCTCCCCAGAAATGGACAAAAAATGTATGGATTGGCTAATATCAATATTAGATGAGAAACTTAACAACCAAACTCTCATCATAACAAATTCTATAACGAAAAATGTAATGGAGGCGCTTGATGAGAAAATGAAATGTATTACAGAAGAAAATAATATCCTAAAAACTAAAGTATCTGAATTACAATTGGAAGTAAAGTTCTTGAAAAATGAGAAAAGAAAAAACAATCTGGTGTTTTTCGTGATTGAAGAAATAGGAAAAACTGAATGCGAGCTCGTAGATCACATAAAGGAGGCTATAATAGACTCTGGAGTACACTTAGAAAGCAGTGAAATTAGTAACATATATAGAATTGGGAAGAAAAACAACAAAAATCGCCCAGTCGTTGTCTCCATCACTACTTTATGGAAAAAGCACGTAATATTACGAAACAAGTCCAAGCTTCCCCAAGGTATATACGTAAAGGAAGACTATTCCAAAGAAGTATTAGAAAAACGAAAGCAGCTCCAGTTACAGGTTGAAGAAGAAAAGAAAAAAGGAAACATAGCATTCATAAAATATGATAAATTAGTAGTGAAGAAAAACAGTGATAACCCAGAAAAAAGGAAAAGAGAAGAGTCAAATTCACCTACATATTCAAATCAAAACAAAACTATAACTACCACCTTAAACCGACAAACCTACTCTGCGACAAAAACAACAGGAAAAGACATTATAAGACCTAATATACTCAATTATGTTGGACGAGGAAGGTCAGCTTCACTATCAGAAATACCAAAAAACTAGTAAACTGCACCGACATCCGGAACCAAACCAACATAACTTTAAATAAACCAACTTTTTGTAAAGGCACCCCAATCCGGCTGGTCACCGTGGGGGAAGATGACTATTACCCTCCAACTGATTTAATACAAGATCAACCATGCACTCTCTCAAAGAAATGCCGTCAAAGGGAAGATATAATTTACATTGCAACATATAATACGCTATCACTAAGAACCAATAATAGTCTAGTAGAATTAATCCTAGCTCTAGAAAATATACATTGGTCGATACTGGGTCTAAGTGAAGTACGACGCCTAGGGGAAGGTATAGAAGACCATGGAAATTTTATGTTATTTTACAAAGGAGAAACACCAGGCTTATATGGAACGGGATTTCTGATAAAGAAAGAACTGAAATCATATATTGACGAATTCATTGGTATCTCAGAGCGCATTGTAATACTTAACATAAAACTACCACCTAAAAACGATAAGTGGTCAATAGTCCAAGTCTACTCTCCAACTGAAAAATCTACGAAATCAGAAATAGACTCCTTCTACTCTAAACTAACAGACGTAATAAAAAACTACTCACACGACAATTTAATAATAATGGGAGATTTCAACGCAAGAACGGGAGAAAGAGGAGAAGGAGAGGAAATTATACTGGGTCCGTATTGTTCAGGCACTAGATCAAGGAATGGAGAAATGCTTATACAACTGGCTTACGAAAATAACCTAAAAGTACTAAACAGTCTATACAGAAAACGTGAAAACAACAGATGGACATGGATACACCCAGATGGCCACCACAAAAACGAGATAGACTACATCTTAACGAATAAAAGTAAAAAGTTTCAAGATTGTAGAGTTATAAATAATATTAACTTTAACAGCAATCACAGAATGGTTAGAGCCAAACTACAAATTACACTCAAGAAAAACAGACCCTTTATGGCAAAACAAATCAATAATGTAGCATTAGAAAATACCGAAACACTAAAAGAAAAGCTAGAACATTTCATAGAAAATACAAAAGATTTCGATACACAAGATAAATACAACAACTTTCAAGAACTTCTGTACACAAATAAAAGTAGCAAACATGAAAGCAAAAACGACAGGACAAAATGGATAACAAATGAAACTAAAGAAATGATAAGAACAAGAGAAGAACTAATATCTATTCCGGAAAAGACAAAAATCCTAAGAAAGAAAATATCAGAAATAAGTAATGAAATCAAAACACACATGAGAAAGGACCGTCAGAGACACAGATTAGAAATTCTGGAAAAATGCATACACGAAACTGGAGGCACCAAAAAAGCTGTCAAACAATTAACAGAAAAACGAAATTGGATACCCAATTTAATAAATAAGGAACATAAATGCGAAAGGCGGCGACCAGAAATTATATCAATAGCTACCAACTTTTTCACGGACCTGTATGCAAGGAAAAATACATTACAAACAACAATCTTGACAGGAGGAAGTGAAGTACCGGACATATTATCCGCAGAAATAGATAAAGCTATGAAATCCCAAAAAAAAGATAAAGCTCCAGGATCTGACGGTATCACCAACGAGTTCCTTATCAAAAATAAAAACCACCTAATACCAATTCTCGAAAATCTCTTTAACGACGTATTACGAAGCGAAATAATACCTAACCAATGGACATTATCAACTATAACACTTCTACACAAAAAAGGAGATAGAAACAACATAAATAATTACAGACCTATCAGTCTATCGTCGAATATCTATAAAATCTTTGCAAAAATATTACTATGCAGAATAGCTAAGACGTTAGATGAAAATCAACCAAAAGAGCAGGCAGGTTTCAGGAGCGGATATTCGACTTTAGACCACATTCATGTTATCAAGCAATTATTCGAAAAAGGCAAAGAATACAACCTAACCTTCTATTGCTGTTTCGTGGACTATAATAAGGCGTTCGACACAATAGAACATGAAAAGATCTGGCAGGCTCTTAAGAACCAAGGTGTTGAAAATAAATATATTAGAATATTAAAAAACATCTACGATAACAGCAAAGCTAAAATAAAATTAGAGAGGGAGGGCGAGGTGATCAAAATAGAAAGAGGAGTACGCCAGGGTGATCCCCTTTCACCGAAACTTTTTACAGCAGTCCTAGAAGAAGTCTTTCGTCAATTAGACTGGGAAAAATGTGGGATAACCATTAACGGGGAAAACTTATCGCACTTGAGATTTGCGGATGATCTGATAATCCTATCGCCATCAAGTGAAGAGCTACAGGTGATGCTAAATGACCTAGATAGAGAAAGCCGTAAGGTAGGATTAGTCATGAATGCGCAAAAAACTAAAGCTATGACAAATGGAAAACAGACACCTATTTGGATCAATAACAACCTAATTGACTATGTCAATGAATACATCTACCTAGGCCAGATAATTTCTCCTTCAGATTTAACCACAAAGGAAATCAATAGACGCATTGGAAACGCTTGGAAACAATACTGGAGTCTGAAGGAAATTATGAAAAATAGTGAAACTAGGATAAGTATCAAAAGGAAACTATTTGAATGTTGCATACTACCTGTACTCACTTATGGTTGCCAAACCTGGGCACTCACAAAAACACACATAAAAAAGCTAAGGACATGCCAAAACTCCATGGAAAGAAGTATGATGGGGAAAAGACTATCGGACAAAATACAAATGGTAACTATTAAGAAATACACAAAGACAAAAGACGTCATAAAAACAATAAAAAAGTTAAAATGGAAGTGGTTAGGACATACCATTAGAGGGAAGGAAAAATGGTCAAAATTAGTAATGAACTGGTTCTTAAGTCATAAATTAAGGAAACGTGGTAGACCATATAAAAGATGGATTGATGACATTAAAGCCATAGTACGTACTACATGGACAAGAGTGGCTAATGACAGAGAGAAATGGAGGCAGTTGGAGGAGGCCTTTGCCAATTCGTGGCATACAGACAGGGTTGTCGATGCATAACGTTGATTAATTATATTGAAATACTGTCTGAATAAAGGCTATTATTATTATTATTATTATTATTAAAAAAAGTATAAAAATCATATGGTGTTTTACTAAAAAAAAATAATATTGTTCATACATCATTTTTAGTTATGAACGATTGGAAAAACTATTTCATAAATTTTGGCTGAATATGAATGTCCTTAAAAACAAATTTTCATTTAAAAACTTATGATATACTGTCTATCTGTCTACTGTGTTTCAGAGTTTGTTAAGTAGTAGGGGAAAGGCCAAAAGTAGGCTATTGTATAATAATATGATATTTTAAATTTCAGATCTCGATATTCCTCTCAACGACGACTCTGACGTTGAAGACACCATGGAAGCGACAACAAGTGCAACGGTTCCCGAAGCCAATGGCAATACGCCACCAGCAAGTACTAAACTACCGGCATTACGTTTGGTCCTGAGTGCGGGAGGAGTCTCTTTCCCTCTAGAGCGACCTTCTTGGACCATCTATAGAGCTGTCCTAGCGCTGAATTCCCGATTGCCTTCCCACGATACTCACAGAGATATGACGTACACGTAAGTTGTTTGATTTAGTTTACTTTTAGTAAGTTTAGTTGGGAAATTTTATGTTTTTAGTGTTAATTAAAAATATTAAATAAATAATTTTTTTACAGGTTAACGTACAAAGAAATTGAGGGTGCTGACACATTCGCTTCTTCTAGTGATAGTGAAGACGATGAGCCAGGCGATCCGGGTGAGTGATCTTATGACTCATGTTCCTACAATCTGTTAAACACGTATACAAAACACATGTTTCGTACACTTGTTTATAAATATATTATAGTACATTATTTAACTTAAGTATCTGTTTATGATTAATTATGAACTGTTGACTGCTTACACAGTATTGTTATTTTCAATTATGACAAAGTCTTTATCTGCAATGTACTTTTACTTACTATTGTAAGTTTAATTGATGATACGACAGAGCGCGGCGTGTGGGGCGCGGAGGGGCCGACGGGCGCGATGGTGAGCTGCTGCGTGCGCGCGCTGCGGCGCCTGCGCGCGGCCGCGCCCGGCCTGCCCGCCGCCGCCTTCCTCTCCACCAAGCTCACCAACAAGCTGCACCACCAGCTGCAGGACCCGCTCACGCTGGCCGCCGCCGCCACGCCGCACTGGTATGGCATGGATATCCTGGATAATACTAACAATACCGGCGAATACGTTTATACCTCCCTTAATTCGGTTCTCGCTCTCTTGTCTGACGTCTTCCTGCTATAAATTATCTATCTGTCAATTTAAAATGCCAATTTCATGATTAATACTTGAGATTCTATGATTACTTGAGTAAACGGTATTTCGCATTTGTATTTAGCTCTTTTTAACGTCCCACTGCTGAGCACGGACTTCCCCTCAAACGAGCAGGATCCACGTCGCTGTCATAGTCTACCACGCTGGCCAAGTGCGGGTTGGTGGACTTCACATGTCTTTTGAAATTAAATAAAATCTCCCTTTGAAAAAGTCATTTGCTATGTTTTCTCAGACATGTAAGTTTCCTCACTATGTTTTTCTTCACTTGGTTTCCCAAGCGAGCGCCACTGGGCTACCACTGCTTGTGCGCGCCGCACATATAATGGAAGTCCTGAAGTTGAAGTTTTTGTATTACTAATTTTTTTTAACAATTTTTATACAACTAATGGAATAAGGGGTTTTAACCCGTTGTCAACGCGCGGTGCTGTCGTGTTTATAAAACGTGCAACGGTAACGGCAAAGTATATACATAGGCCAGGCCCTAGTTTATCAGCAAAGAATACCCGCAGAGATTAAGTGCGTCGTCGGCGCGTTCGTAAAACATTGTGCGTATGGATCCTGACTCACTATTATGTAAATCAAATTTGAAATCAATTTCAATCTTCTAAGTTTACTGATTTGAAAAGATGCATAATGGTCCCGTAGTATAGGTAAAGATTGTGTGATGTAGAGAACTATATACTTGATAATACGTTATCTACATTGAAAATGGAAAATAGGGTGATGTCACTAAGTCATTTTTGTCTCTTTTGCGTGCACTTTGTAGGTACTACTTTTATTTGTTGAGTTAATACTATAAAATTACTTTTTATTTTCAATTGGTTCGTTCAAAAATTGAATTCAATTTGCTTTTATTTTCAATAGGTGCCAGCAATTAAATGACTGGTGTCCATTCTTGTTCCCGCTGGAGACGAGGCAAATGTTCTTCGCGTGTACAGCTTTTGGCACTTCCCGGACTATTGTATGGTTGCAGGCGCAGCGCGACCGCGCGCTCGACAGACAAAGGTAAGCAATACGTACGTGGTAAATTATATAGTAAGAGACGCATATTGGAAGGAAAAATTAGACTATGTAAATATTGAATGTTAATACTATTTCCCCTATAAAAAATGAGAAATAATATGTTCCTTATGAAAAAGTATATTTAGTTTATGCAACAAAATATTCTCCGTAAGTAACGTTTATTTTGATTTAGGACTGGAAATACTGTGTCACCAAGGCGAGCCGAGTTGGAGGCAACAGAATTCCGAATGGGTCGTTTAAGACACGAGCGAGTGCGGATACCGCGCCATCCTAATTTATTAAGATCTGCTATACAGGTTATTGAGATAATTATATTAATGCTTTGTACATATTTTTTAATAATTGTAATAAATTATATAAAACGTTGATAGGATTTTGTAGGTCATACTAGTAATCAATAATTTCTAGATAGTTTCTCTACAAAATATATTTTAGCCCTCAAAACCCTAAATTGTACAATAAAATTTTTATTTGCTTTGAAATAAATAAAAAGTAAATTTTTTTGGCATACAAAATCTTTGCGGGAATCGAATTTTGACAGCTCATAAAAAGTGTGTCTATTTATTGGTATTGTCAATTACCCAATTAGTATCTACTTTTATTAATTAAAATGAATAATATTTACATCGCCGATAACTATAGTACGACATTAGTAATATAGGCAAACTTGTTTAATTTTCAAAAATGTACTATGTTGATAAAAGTTTTTTTGGAATATAATAAAAACCGAAATAAGAAGTAAAATGTTAGTGAGTACAAACGAATGCCGTGCACATACAGGTGATGCAAGTGCACGCGGGCCGCAAGTCCGTGCTGGAGGTAGAGTTCGCGGGCGAGGAGGGCACGGGGCTGGGCCCCACGCTGGAGTTCTATGCGCTGGTGGCGGCCGAGCTGCAGCGCGCCGACCTCGCCATGTGGCTCAGCGACGCGCCCGCGCACGCGCAAGAGGACTTGGCGCCGTTGCCGCTCACGCTGCCCGATGGTGAGGTCGCTTCACTTTATATACACATTTATCTTCAGCTAGCCAAATTTTTTTGCCATATATTTTATTGCTTTATTTCAAACTGTTTAGGCAGTACACACCGATATAGCAACTCTTAACTGACCGTTGATATTTAGTGTTTTTTTAAGTTAAAGTTATTATGATTTCTGACAGTAAATACATTTTTATCGGAATAAAAAAAAACAATGGTAATGTAGCCTCCTACTAGCGAAAGCATTTTAAGAATCGGATCAGTAGTTTTAAAGATTACCTCCCTACATTATTAGTGCAGATGTATATATATATATACATCTGCACTAATAGTGAGATATATATATATATATATATATATATATATATATATATATATATATATATATATATAAAGAAGTAATAGATTCAGACTTACACATAGATTTTGCAAATGTGTTATGATGTATTGCTAATATTATAAATGTTTTAAGTGTGTTAGTTACTTTTTCACGCTGTAACGATTCTGGATAATAGTAATAGGTTACTTTTGTCGGTGTTTGCTTTAATTAGTTTTACTAAATAGTTTTTCTAATTAGTTTTTCTAACAGGTATCTATGACACACTATAGTCCAAAATCTTCTATTTATCTATATAAATAAAAACAAAAATATGTTCGTCCTCTATGCGTTTCTAAAGCATTGATCCGATTATGTTAATGGTACAGGCACACCTGTGAAGATTCCTGGCACTAAAAAAATTTGTTTCTTAGGACGATTGTGTCTTATGCGGTACTAAGCATTCAGAACTATATATCAAGTAATGGAATTCATGCTCATTTTATATACAAAAACTACTAAAATTTATTTTGTAAATATTACCTTAATTACTCACGGGTATTAGTAATTATTTAATGCTTTAATTTAAACTTACACTTGATATTATAACACAATTATTTCTTCTTTCTTCAGAAAAGCCGCCAGGTTACTACGTAACGCGTGCAGGAGGTCTGTTTCCAGCACCGCTACCACAAGACTCTCCTATCTGTGATAAAGTATGCAAATATTTCTGGTTCCTAGGAGTATTTTTAGCTAAGGTAGGCATCTATTTAATAAGCATTAAAATACTATATATATTTTGGACGTTCTGATCTTTATGTAATTACTTTTATAATTTATAGGTTCTTCAAGATGGGCGGCTAGTCGATTTACCTTTATCAGATCCATTCTTGCGGATAATGTGTGGTGATGAGTTAACAAGTGAAGATTTACAGGATATCGATCCAATTAGGCACAGGTAACTTTGCTTTTACAGAGATTCTTTCACTAATCTTGTATACAGTGCCTAAGGCATGTTAGTTTTATTGTTTGATATGTATTATATATAATTATTTTTTTATTCTTTATTTTAGGTTCTTAACGAGTGTACTGGCGGCCGCGGAAGAATATGAAGCTTTGCAGCGCGATTCGTCTATATTGGAGGCGGACCGTGACAAGCGTATTGCTGATTTGACTGTAGACGGCGCTACCTTCGAGGAGCTGGCTCTCACCATGACGCACGTGGCCTCTAACGTCGCGCCCGAACTCGCCGTGTACCCTCTGTGCGACGGCGGAGAACATATCGAGGTCTTTACTTATCACTTACATATTATGTTTATTGTACTTAAAGCGAATTCATGTGTACGTTTCCTTTTACTTTAACTGTTTGAACAGGCACTGATTTGAATGGGTTCAGGCTTACCCATCATCTCCTTTTATAATAAACTAGCGACTCACCCTCGCCTCGCTCGGGGTCGTCCCTAGCTTGGCTTTGGTAAAATGCATATAGTATGTTATCCTTAAGAGGTAGACATATGCCATCGCGGACTTTTTTGTAGATCTTTCTAAGGTGAAGAATTTAAGCGCAAAAAATGTGTTTATTTACGACATCACATTAGAAACCTCTTAAATTATGAGTATTTCTCTACTATATTATACATGTATTATACATATAAACCTTCCTCTTGAATCACTATCTATTAAAAAAAAAACCGCATCAAAATCCGTTGCGTAGTTTTAAAGATTTAAGCGTATATAGGGATAGACAGCGGGAAGCGACTTTGTTTTATACTATGTAGTGATGAAGGCTAACGTTGTTCACGTATTGATATGTACCGTGCCGCAACACAGGTGAACGCAACGAACGCGCGCGCGTACGCGGAGAGCAGCGCGCGGTGGATGGTGTCGGCGGGCGTGGCGCGGCAGGCGGGCGCGTTCCGGCGCGGCTTCGCGGCCGTGTTCCCGCCGCGCCGCCTGCGCGCCTTCTCGCCCGCCGAGCTGCGGCTGCTGCTGTGCGGCGAGCGCGGGCCCGCCTGGACGCGCGAACACCTGCTACAGTACACCGAGCCCAAGCTGGGCTACACGAGGGATAGGTACACTCCTATACTATTACTAAACTGCCTTGGTAGTCAAGCGGCTGACATACGGCTGCAGATCTGGAATTCTTGTGTCCGAGTATCGGGTCGCTCCAAGTCTAGTTATTGATTTTTTTTCTGTATAAAAATTCTCAGTAACAATTCGAAGTTAAGATGTTGGCGGTGTGTCATCCCCCGCACCTCGGAGACCATCTAAAGCCTTTGATCCTGCCTGATTTCTCACCGATCGTGTCGAATTGTCGTCCCATCGGAGTATGAGACTGACAGGAATAGACAGTGCATGTTGTCTGCTCGTACACTTGTGTATGGGCAAACACAATATAATATCTCCTACACAGTTGGCTAGTCTCAGAAAGATTAGCCGGTGTGTTCGATATCGGTTAGGAGGACATCATTAAATAATTAATTTAAACTTGTTTTGGAGACTCACTGTGATGAAAGCCCAGTGTAACCCAATAAAATTCAATACAATCTACCCCGTCTTAATGAGGCGTCGCAGTATTGCTTACGCACTCAGCGATGACGCCGCGAAGGCTGACCTGTTGAGGCAGACCACTACAACCATGGGCTTGCTCCCACGGTTCGCTAATACTGACTAGATATTACACTACTGCATTTTAATTTTCATTAAAATCATTTTTATCATGATGGTAATGAAATGTCAAACCCGAAACCCAATTCGTAGTAATTGTATTATTGCACTAATCTATAGTATTGTTTATACCAATTTATTTTTTACAAATAGTACAATACTGTACAAAAAATACTCAATTGTCCTTAATAAATTTGGATTTTGCTATTCACGTCCACTGCAAATGTAAACATGAATGAATTAGTAAATGAATTAGTAATGTCTTCAAAATGATTGAATTTAGCTGTGTTTGCTGCTAAATTACTCTAGCCAACATATAATGAGTAATTGAGTACATTACTTCCTTAGCCCCGGGTTCCTGCGCCTCGTGGACGTGTTGGTGGAGATGTCTTGGCGCGAGCGCAAGGCGTTCCTGCAGTTCGCGACGGGCTGCAGCAGCCTGCCGCCCGGCGGCCTCGCCAACCTGCACCCGAGACTCACAGTTGTTAGAAAGGTACGTTCTGTTTTATATAAACGCCCTACAGTGATCTTTTGGCAGTCGAACCTGGTGCCCTTGGTTTCGGGAAGAAAATTTGTTGAAATATTGTTTTAATAGATAACGTTATATGTATATATCCATTTATTCAAATATCTTTGTATGAGATGGGCTATCTATTAGAATTTTCTTTTGGATTATTAGTGCTGTTAAAATGTTACCGTAATATACTTTGCTATAAAAGTAAGTAACACTAAAACTGGAGAAAAATTTTAAGATTACGTCCAACATCAATAAAACAAATTATTATGAGGAATATACAGTTAGGTAAAAACTTAATTTATTTTAATCTATTTTACAGGTGGACGCAGGGGATGGTTCATATCCCTCAGTCAACACTTGCGTTCACTACCTAAAACTTCCGGAATATTCATGCAAAGAAGTACTCCGTGAAAGATTACTGGCCGCCACGAACGAGCGGGGCTTCCATCTTAATTGAGACAAAATTCAAAGCTTTATAAATAGAATACACGTTTTTAAAATATTTTCATACTTCAATGTGCCGCACGTTTATTATATCCAAGTCTTTATTATATACATTAGATCATTGTTAATATGCCATGATCCCTTCATTGTGCTTGCAAAGGAAACGTGCGTTGCAATGCTGTATGAACTAGACCTTAGACTGGCGCGCGCAGGCTTACACTTTGTTTACAGTCCACCGATGCGAGATGCATTATGGTAATTATTTATTAATTAATTACATTCACAGTAAACACGTTTCATTCAAAACTATTAATATAAATTTTATAGTACACCTTACCGCATAAATCATTAATTCATAATCATTTTTGTAATGTACACATTTTTTATATTCAAGCTGTGGCTTGCATAAAATAATTTTGCCAATGTGCGCGTATTGTTTAAGGAAATGTTGCTTTATCTGTAGTTATTCAAGAACTGTTCTATAATATGTATAAAAAATATATAAACTTCTGCATAAATATTTGTACACCATAAGTATTAAAAAAAATATGAAATTTTAATATTCCGGGATTGTGTATCGAATTTATTATGATTTTATAATGTTATTGATATTCTAAAATATTGAAAATAAAGGAGTTACACTTAAATTTGAAATCAGCAATAAAATTTGTGGTATTTGTTAAATTAAATCAAGACTTACCTTTTTGCCTTTTCTATACTGACTGGGTTTAGTTGTGAAAACATGTTTAATTATTGAATATGTATGTATTTTATATTATTTATACATAATAACCGAAAAGAGGCTTTCTTAAGTTTTCAAGTATTTCTTGCGATCTCGCTGTTAAATCTAAACAGATACGCTGGACAATATTTCTTTATTTATGAATTTGGATACAATCGGTATAAGTGCAACAGGAAAAATAAATAATATAAAAATATTTTCTATATTTATAATACCATCAATTTAAAAGTATATAATTAGTTTATAAGTTTTATCAAATACTTCTGGTTATCAGAAGCTTCTTATATACTCTTTTCGTTAAGTCATTTTTGTTATTTAACATGTCTTACTACGCAATATAGCATATGTGATCTGAAATAAAATATATTGAGAAATTTTAAATTCATAATATATATATATATATATATATATTCGTGGTTTGTAGAAAAAAAAATGTAGCTAAGGGTTTGTTATTTTACATAATATGGTTTATTTTATCATAAATTTGAAATCTACAATTTAATGTTTATAGGTAAGGTAGCTTTGTGGTTTTATAAAAAAAAAATGAAAATTCTGGCTTTATTTAATCTAAACAATATAAACAATGAACTTTTAAGTAAATAAAATGTATCGAAGCGTGTACGTCTTTTATAATATACAAAATTCACTCGATTCTTTGTAGTCAATAACAGCAAATTGTCCATTTATTCAAACAGCCTGACTTGTCCTATTGTTTGTAGACATTTATTGTATCTTTATGTTTCAGTTAAAATAATCTCATTTCCAATACCAACAAAAATCTTCTGGATATCTCAACCATGTAGAGTGAACCATCGACTCATGAGTATGCCTTGTGAGGTAAATCTTAACAAATTGTTTGTATTGAATAATAAAGTTTATAATATTTCTTTAATTTAAGGCACTATACTGTGAGGGCATATCTATGCGATAAGATGATGTAAACCATGCTATGTTGTAGCCAGTGTAGGACTGAACATTTATTGGTATTTTTTTCTAAGGTGTGTAACACTTGTTTAACGTGTGTAATGATTAGTTGTATGTTCCTTATTTAAATAATTTCCTCAACTAAAAGTTGGTATTGTGATTTATGATATAAATATATATGGATGAAATATATTTAGTTTGAATTGAATAGGGCTGTAGTATAGTTAATGAATATTGTAGTCTGTAATCCATTATTTTGTTGAAGATTGTATGAATAAAATAAGGAAAGTAACATTGTTTTTTCTTTCACATCATATAATTCCCGAAATATTGTATAGATAAAAAATATTTTTATTAACTAGTTTCGGTACCACTAATGGAGATAACGATATCCTTTTTAACATTCTTTTAACTTTTAAGGGCGGTCCCTAGGGAGCATTCGCCTGTAATGTAACAATTTAAGATTGGATGTTGAGCATTACGTTACATTACTGCCTCACTGACTGACGAGCATTCGCCTGTACCGTAACAATTTAGATTTGATCTTGAGTATTCGCATTTCGCCTGCAGTCAAGTTAGTTGTTACAATGTCGGACGAAGCGGTCATATTGAGCGCGGTAATATAGATGCGCTCGTGTTATTTACGTAAAAAAAGCAAAAGGAACGAACAAACAGTCAAACAAGTATAGATAGATGCATTACACATTGTATCACGATGTTACAAATTGTATCATTACATGTTACGCATTGTAGTGCTCGGTTCTTTTCTCTCCCTGAGGTAATGTTACAAATTGTATCATTATATGTTGCACACTGTAATGCTCAGTTCTTCGTATTCACTTACGTAATGCTCGAATCTGAACTGTTACATTACAGGCGAATGCTCTCTGTGAGGGACCGTCCTTAAATACGTAAAAATAGTTTTTGGAATATTGGGACAATGCAAATTTTCCGAAAGACTTCTAGAAAAAAATCTAATATAACTTTTTAACGGAAATTATTTTGGAGTGGAATTATTTATTAAAATTTGAGATATATGTTATTTTTATAATATGTATATACATACATACATATATTTGTTGTTTAGTAAACGGATGAAACAAATTTAATGTTTGGTCCTACAATTTTTATTTTGGAAATTTCGAGAAAACAAATCACAGCAATCTTTTTGAAGACCAATTTTTTTTTAAATATGTACACTATGCATGTCGCTATGCATACGCATGTCGATCGCTACGACAGTTGCTAATGGGCATACTTTAGGCCTAAACAGTAGGTAGGACACAAGAGACAAAATGTCGAAGCAACAAAAAGTTACAGGTATAGTGAACGCGAGGTCTGGGAAAGTCTTACACCTAATTTAAAGCGTAAGCGTACTGACTGTCTCACTGATGCACGGGCCTCCCTTTAATACACATTTGGTCACAGCAGACATGCAGGTTTCCTCAGGATGTGTTCTAACCATAAGACAAGTGTTGTAGATAAATTTTGTTTAGCGATATCATACTATTCGAGTCAACATTTAGCATACCTTTTACTACATAAAAGTTCCATTCAATACTAATGTTTAATGGCTTCTAGGATACATAAAAGTTTCTCATTCTCACGGGTAAAGATATTAACTGGTTCAGCCGAGTTGTCATTCACAAATTTCAATGACTTATTCTCAGACTAAGGAATAGGTAATATAGACAGAGTTTAAATAATTATATTTTAAAACAGTGTACAAATATTAATAGAATATTCATGATAAGTAAATAAATGTCAATCAATTAAAATTGCTAGCGGATTTTGTTATATTGTCCTCTATACATATGATAAAATTCTGAGTCAAATCTGTACATTAAATATTTTTTAAAAAATCTTATGGAAATATTCATTATTATATAGATACAGAGCCCGAATCTATAGTTTTTAGAATTTTTGTCTGTCTGTTTGAGACCGCATGACGACAAAAGCACTGGATGAACCACTGGTTATCCGAAGCAATATAAAGGATACTTTTTACTGCGGGAAAATATCTAATGTCTTAGAAATCTATAGGTATTAAACGTTAAAATGTAATTAGGGGAAAACCCGAGCGGTGCCAGGGTGAGTCGCTAGTTGCCTACATAAAATTTTAGGCGCAACAATGAAGATAATTCGAAAAGGGTCTTTTTGGATTCTTTTAACAAAGCTCTCTTCGTGATTAACTTGCCTTGCCAATGGATTCCTCTTCCCCATGGTAAACGATATATTGTCTAGTTATTAACATTATCTTATATTAATATATACCTACATTTCTTTACACATTATAGGTAGGCAGAGATGTTTATATTAAATAAAAACATCGCGTAGTAGAAATAATGATCATAAGTTTCTAAATGAGGGAAAACCAAGTTGGATTACCTTCAGGGGTTCAATCATTTTTCTATGAAAGCTTACATTAGCCAATAGTTTCTTTATGAGAGCAGTTTTTGCGACGCAACCATCAATGATAGAGTCGCAACCTTGGTACTTCAAGTAATTACACAAGTATTTACTAAAGAAATTAAGTAGTATAAAACGTTACTCGTGATTGGCAAAGTTATCAGTCACCTGCTTCCATTCAGGTGAGACAGTGGAATCATGAAAATAATATTACTTTGTTGTATTACTTTAGCGGCGCTGGCATACGTCAGTTGTCGGGAGGTGCCCAAAGAAAAAAGAGAAGCTGATTTAGCAGAAGCTGCGAGTGACCACGGCGGAAAATGGGATAAGGGAGGCGGTAAGGAACACCATGAACATCATCATCACGACCACGGTGAAAAAGGACACAAAGGCTACAAGGGTCATCATCACCATGAGCATGGCAAAAAGGGTCATCATCACCATGAAGGGCACAAAGGGCATCACGATGAGCATGGTGGTCATAAGAAGCATCACCATCATGATGATGGTCATCATCACGAACATCATCATGGCGAAAAGGGCCACAAAGGGCATGGTCATCACGAAGAGGGACATTATCATAAGGGGCATTCGACTAAAGGACACCACGGTGTGCATAAACATGATGAATTTAAGAAAGAAAAGCACTTCCATGACCATCATCATGATGGCGGCCATCATGAACATCACGGTGGACACCATGAAGAACATGGGCACAAAAAGGGCGGTGAATTTCATAAGGGACACAAACACGGTGGACACCATCACCATGAACACGGCAAAAAGGGTCACCACGAAAAAGGAGGACATCATCATGACCATAAAGATCATCATGATGAGGGTGGCCACCATGAGCATCATCATCATCATCATGATCATGGAAAGAAAGGTGGACATGAGGACCACAAGCATTGGGGCTACAAGAAGGGACACAAATAAATCAATAATATGCCCAAAGTCAGTTAAGCCATTAACTAAGTTTGTTTAATTAAGCTCACTTTTGTTAAGTTTTTATTACAATTTATGTTAACTGTGATGATTTGTTAATAATAAAAATATGTTACTTTATTTTTTGTTTGGTTAAACCCATTTTTATTGTCAGTTATAGGTACTAAAGTTTCTATACAGTAAGTAGCAACAGGTTTTGCAATGAGATGTCTATACTAAACAATTGCACAGTACATTTATTTCGACAACAAAGTTACATAAATTCCTTGGTTATGGTTTATAAGTAAGTTATTTACCGACTATATCGGTAGTTTAAATAAATGTTGAGAAAGTAGATCGGTCAGTGTCGGATATCGAACTACTGTGACAGAAACAATAAAATAAACCTTGGCTGCAACTGCAGTCAACCGTTTCCTATAGAAAACACTTGCATTCAAACTGAAATTGATAACATTTCTCAATAAGTCGGTACTTCCAAGTCAATAAGTTACAGCTACTGGCTGAGAAAAGCGAAGATAAATCTCGTCCAATCCTTGCGGTTAAGACGCTAATGTGGGATCGCTACTTGGTATTGAACTATTGACAGTGAAGATATAAAGGAAAAATAACTCGGAACTGGTATCATGAGTATTTGTGTATTCCGATTAATTCTTAAAAATATTTTGTTATTTTTATTTCAAAACGTAGAAATAACATAAAATATTTTTATGTTAAATAATGATTTTGATTGATTAGAAAGCTATTATCTTTGTGTCTAATAAATCAAAATGATATATTATAAATAAAAAATAGATAAAGATGATATTGTGTGTAGATAATATGAAATAGGTACGAGAAATAAAAGATGGATAACACCTACCAGACGCATGAATCAATATATATGTTCAATAATCACTTGACAACTTCCATAATGGATTGAGTGTAAACTGTAAAGCTACATAAATCTTTATTATAGATAATATTTTTTACTAGCGACTCACCCTCGCTCGGGTTCGTCCCTACTACGTTTTAACGTTTAGTATAGATTTCTCAGAGATGTGATATTTTCTTGCAGTAAACAGTATCCTATATGTTGACCCGGATAACCATCTATCACCATACTAAATTTCATTAAAATCCTCCAGTAGTTTTTCTGTGGTGCGGTAACAGACAGACAGTCAGACAAAAATTCTAAAAACTATAGATTCGGTCTCTGTATCGATAATAATGTATCTTGTATGTATCTATTTCAATAAGATTTTTCTAAAAATATTTAATGTACAGATTCAGCTTAGTTACAATTTTATTATATGTATAGATAACGTTTATAATGTGTATAAGTGTAATGTGTAATTCAGTGCAGCCATTACCCTTATAGTTCCTACATAATTAAAATAAATCATTTGCTTACGTGTAAAATAAAAAATGAGATAAGCAAATATTTAAGACTGTTTTGCTAAGACAAAATAATTCTGGCAGTATCTAAACAATAGCACTTTGGGTTAAGTTGCTACGTATAATTATATACTACGTAGTTACAAACAAGTGTTGTTTCTGTTCTCCTTAACTTCGTCAAACTTTTAGGTAATGGGCCCCCATATTATTGTATAAGTTTATATATTATGTAGTATCAGGTTTTGTTTTAAGAAATAGGATTCTTTAAAACCACGTTAGGAATATTTTGTGGTATTTTATGTGCATATGTTTAGGAACATGAAGGCATTATTTCTGAATAGTCTTCAAAATTTTCGCATTTATATGGTTAGTGATATTTTATAAATGAGGGTCATAAAATAACCATTGTCAGACCCCACTTTAATCGTTTAATTGAAAATGAAGTTTGTAATATAATAGTTTGTAATTATTGTAAAAAGATTCAATACACAACTCGCAGCATCCCTCGGCTTTGCGCAGTGCCATTCTATACTAATAAATTTCAAATTTTCCCGTATAAATCGCGTGCCACCTATCGTAAATTAAAAGTTTCACTATGTCAATAACCATTAACGTTAGATGGCAATCGGATGAATGATTTAGGAAAGGATACGTTAAAACAAAGACCTATAAACATTACGTGTGCGATAGCACATCTGGATAAAAAGTAGCACAACTCAAAATATCTCTTTTTTCAAGAATAGAAAAAAACGTTTCACTGTTTTTCTATTTGATATATTAAAAGTAATCTTATGTGTTCTTGTATATAATTTTTTGAACACATTTTTTTGATCAATGGCTTGTCATCAAATAGCAGTATCACTTGTAACCAACTCAATACCAAACACTTGAAGATATTTATTTGGATCACCAATGAATCAACTATATATTAAAAATCAACAATTCCAAAAATATTTTTATTTTTTCGTGTTAAATTAGTAATCATGCAAAAATCACCAGAGTTTATGTATATGAAGGTTCTATGTCAATTCGAAGTACCTATTACAATAAAAATTTCAATTGCTAGATCGTGATATGAATAGGGTACAATGTAAGGAGTACAACAAACTGATCTAGGAAAGATGCATCAGTTGTCTCCTCATTGATATGTATCATGAAAATCCTTGTCTATCGCATTGATTCCACATTGGAGCAAGACTGGCCTTGACAGTAAGTATGTACATACTAATCAACAAAATAATACATATTATTCTATCTAGTATTACAATAAGTATGTACTAGGATAAGTATGAAAATTATATTTGTTGTATTTAATTGATTATAAAGACATAAGACCTGTACCAATTTTCAGTTTTATGCGAATTATTGTAAACCTACCACTATTTTTACGTCTATTTTGACTGGACTATGAACTTAACTACTTATTGAGTTCAAAATTCAAAATTCAAAATATTTTATTCAGCATTAAATTATTACAATTTTTTACTGAACGTCATGAGTCTACTACCAGTTCGGAAAAATGAAACCTCAGACCTGAGAAGAACTGGCGAAAGAAACTCAGCGGGACTAATATTTTTTTAATAAATTGTAATTTACAATATTTTTATAAAGTTGAAGTAGCCTGGAGGCGATCACTTCATTCCCAAGGCGTGCTATCTTCTATGAAATTATTTATTGTATAATAGCCTTTAGCACACAAACGTTCTTTAACAATTTTTTTGAATTTAATTTGAGTTATTGTAATCTCATGGCACCTTTACTAGTGTAGTAAGGAATGTTTCAAATAAGTGTTTTAGCAATAACGGGGATAAATCACGGGTTTAAGGCTAGCAAGGGTTGAAAGATGAATTCACCATGTAGAAATTCGTTAGCTTTACACAATTTCGTAGCCGTTTTTCTTGCTGTTAAATTTTAAGTTTACAATGATAATAATAATATAAAGTAAAATTATTAGTTAATCATTGCGCTTACCTATTATGATAATATGATATTAAGTAAATATAAAATTAGTGTATCAATTATTGAAACCTACAAGGTTTTTATTTTATATTATATTAGTCAAATAATAATAATATACATTAATGAATAAAAAAATAAAAATATGGAATTATTTTTAAATAATATTTGTTACTTATTTCTTTTTTTGCAGATAAATATGGAACATTTATGTAAAGTATTATTTTCATAATTAAAATTGTTGCTCTCAAACCAATAATTTAAAAAAGTTCAAAGAGAAAACAGTCAAGTAAATTGAGAATGTATGTTATGAAGTGAAATTGATCATATGTATGAAGTAGTTGAAAATTTCATATTCATTTCATGAGGCCATTTTATGATGTATATTAGATACTATCACTGGCCAGCGTATATCTTGATAACGGCTGAACCGATGTGTCAATTGTTTTTAATGTTGATAATAGTCCGAATAACTCTATAGATTCAAAGTTGCAACCGGATAATTAGGAATTTTCTAGGGTTTTTATATGAACTAATAGATCACACACTTTATTTAAAAACAGGATAATGTCTGTTGGGTCTGTTATAAATTAATAGTTTTATGAATTAATTTAATATTTTCGTATATCCACAAGTATAAAAAAATTATATATATTTTTATATCTATATATACAAAAATCAATTGCTGGCCGTTAGTCTCGCTAAAACTCAGAAACGGCTGGACCGATTTAAATAATTCTTTTTTTTGTTTTGTTAGGGATGTGTCAAGGCTGGTTTAAATATAAAAAATAGGGGAAATTCCAAAACCATAGCTGGAAAATGGAAAAGTTCAGAACTGTTTATTAAGGGGCTTATTTAGTAGTATCTAGGGGCGAACCCAAGCGAAACAAAGGTGAGAGGAATAATCCTATTAATATTATATTTTTAATCTACCTTATTTTATTTTTTTAGTGTCGTAAGTGATATACCTCGTTACTGAAATAGGTAGTTAACACTCATTTTACTTCACTCTGTCGTTTAGAAGCATGTTTTTCATCTATACATATAAAATTCTAACTGAATCGAATCTGTACCTTAAATATTTTTTGGAAAATCTTATTGAAATAGACTTTATTATCGATACAGAGACCGAATCTATAGTTTTTAGAATTTTTATCTGTCTGTCTGTCTGTCTGTTACCGCATCACAGAAGAACCACTGGAGGGATTTTGATGAAATTTGGTATGATGATAGCTGGATATCCGGGTCAACATATGGGATACTTTTTACCGCGGGAGATTATCTCATTCCCACGGGAATACACGTTATAACACAACCCAAAAAATATTTATGATCAGAATTTCTTGAAACTTGGTATTAATGCTCTTCAATACAATTAAATAAATACGTGTTTTAGCATTTTTTGAAATTCATCGCATAAGGAGATAAAATAAGAGATGAAAATGTATATGAAACCTTTTTTTTTTTATGAGATTCAGTGACAAACGAGCAGACAGACCACCTGATGGAAAGCAGTACCTGTCGCCCATAACACCTACGGTTCATGCACTTAGGTTTTAAGTAACAAAAATGCAGAACCACAGGTGCGTTGTCACTGTGAGGACTAAGATGATATGCCTCTTGCCTGTAATTGCGCTGGCTACCTTATCCTTCAAACCGGAACACAACAATGCAATCATTGTTGCTTGGCGGCAGAAATAGATAAGGGGGTGGTACCCATCCAGTCGGACTCCTCAGGCTTGACAGAGTCCTACCACCGGTTTACCTACCTTTTTAAAGTTTTTTTGTTGTAGTTTTAGCGCGAGCGAAGCCGCGGGTTTTGCTAGTAATATATATTAATCAAATCTGTTATATATAAAACTAGCGACTCACCCTTCGCTTCGCTTCGGGTTCGTCCCTAGACCAAAACAAATCTATCCCACGGGAACCGTTCATTTTTTCAGGATAATATATAGCCTATAGCCTTTCTCAGTTAACGGGCTATCTAATGCAAAAAAAAAATTTTCAAATCGGATTGGTAATTCATGAGATTAGCGCGTTCAAACAAACAAACTCTTCAGCTTTATAATATTAGTATAGATTGCTAATCTGTTTCCGCTATATATTAAACTATGACATAGTAAAGTAATCTATACTAACCTGTCAACGACCTTCGAGCCACCGGGGGGTTAACAATTAATTTCTTAGAATTTATCCAGGAGGTGTTAATATTATAAAGAGGTAAAGTTTGTGAGTTTGTGATGTTCTGGTGGTAATCTTTGAATCTACGTAACCGATTTAGATGAAATTTGGTAAGAAGATAAGGATATAGGATAATATTAAGAAAAGGATATAGGATACTTTTTATCCCGGAAATCATCTCTTCAGGGGATGAAAATGGGGATAAAAATTTGTATAGGGAATTAGCCCAGGGACGAACCCGAGCGAAGCGAGGGCGAGACGCTACTATCTAATATATTTAAGCGAGCAATTCTTGTATATTTATATATTTATTTATACCGGCGATCTCGGATATGGCTTTAACGATTTAGCTGAAATTTGGTATGTAGGAGTTTTCCGGGGCGAAAAATCGATCTAGATTAGTCTTATGTCTTATGTCTTCTGTCTTATGTCTTCTGTCTTATGTCTTCTGTCTTATGTCTTATGTCTTCTGTCTTATGTCTGTTGTGTGTTATGGTCGATAATTTCTTACACTCAGGCATAAGTATCGTAGTCAAGCGACCAAGGTATTATGAGTAACTCTAACACCTGAGATTAACAATCTCAGGTGTTCGAGTTCGAATCACGATCGGATACAAAGTTTTTACTTTTCTTTTTGTTATATTTATTTAAGTTTTTAGTTCCTTTTTATTTAAAAAATACGATATAACAAAAAAGAATTCCGTGCGAAGCTCGGTCGTCAGGTAATGCTTAATAATATCAGGGCTGCCAATTCTAAAATGTTTATGGTACCTATTTATGTAGATAAGACCTTTTAGTACTTTTTTTACTAATATTATTATTACAACAAGTAATAGGTTTAGACAATAAGTAATAGGTATTATGAAATCAAAAACCTTGAATCATTTATCAATAAGTAAGTATGGGTCATGGTTAATATTATGTAAAGTTGATCATTGAATTATAAGAGTTATTGTCAATTTTTCCAATAATTCAATGAAAGTGTGTTTAAAATTAATATTTTAAAATTTTAATAATAGAAAGTGACAAAGAAACATTATAGGCATAAATAATATATGAATTATTGTCTAGAATGTGTAGAACATTACATTTAACTTTACATTACACAGGTAATTTGAAATTGTCGAACATAAATACATAATTCTAACTCAACAATCAAAACTTATTTATACTAGTTGCTAATGTTGAAAGGAACATTTGTATAATAATATAGGTAAAAGGTTATAATATCACCTCTGAAATAATTTTAGTAAAAAAGTAAAAAGTTTAGTAAAAAAGTATTTTTTAAGAAAAAAGATATAATGAACAAGTTAAAGGAAATATTAATTCCTGTCATAAAACTGAAACTGTAAGTAGTACCTAGTTTGGATATGTTTCAAAGATCGATTATAATTTTTAAATATATGAAAACAAATGGATTACAAACCAGAAATAGTTAAGCATTCTTGCGACAATGAACTGCGAGATTGTCTCGCGACGCGTCACTTAATATCGCTTACTCAACTCCTTATATAAAACTACTGCGTCGCGGTAATATCGCCAATCGCCAATTTTAAATAAAAGTGATCAGTATTGGGGCGTGTTAATAAATTTCAATCATGAGGTTAATATTAGTATTAGGCTTAGTGACATTAATAGCCGTAGCTCATAGTCGACGGCTTCCATCAAAGAAAAATGAGCAATCTTCAAAAAAAATAATTGATCAAGATGTCGCAGCCACTGAGCATAAAAAAGAACAAAGTAAGAATCATGAATTCAAAAAAGGGGGTGGCAAGGAACATCATGCTCATCATCATGACGAACATGGAGAGAAAGGCCATAAAGGTTATAAGGGTCATCATCATCATGAAGAGGGAAAGAAAGGTCACCATGATAAGGAACATCACAAAGGTGAATATGATGATCATGGAGGTCATAAAAAGGAGCATCATCATGAAGACGGTCACTATGACGAGCATCATAAGGGTGAAAAAGGAGAAAAAGGCCATAAATATGAAGAAAAGGGCCATTACAATAAAGGGCACTCGACTAAAGGACATCATGAAATACACAAGCTCGACGAGTTTAAGAAAGATAAACATTTCTTTGATGAAGAAGGAGACTCTGGACATGAAGAAAAGCATGGTGGTTTCCACGAAGAACATGGACATAAAAAAGGTGGGCACTTTAAGAAAGGTCATCACAATGGTGGGCATCACGAACATGAACACGGAGAAAAAGGTCATCACGAAAAGGGAGGTCATCACCACGAGCATAAAGGTCACAAGGAATCTGCAGGTCATGACGAACATCATCACCATCACCATGACCATGCTAAAAAAGGAGAACATGAACATCATAAGAAGTATGGGTATAAAAAAGGCAATTGAGAGCTATCAAAATAATCTTATTTTAGACTTTCAACAGTTTACATGTACATGGCGCGCTATAACGTATTATGCAGAATGTCTAGTTATTTATTTATTTATTGTTAATAGGACATTAATATTGAAACTGAGACAGATCAAATAGAGAATAACTTTATTTAAATAATAAGTATTTCAAATAATGTTAAATTTGATTATAAAATAATAAATAATAATTTATTAAATAAAAATGACTTTTTCGTATTCTGGCTTACACTTTGTTGTTTTTGAGTCAAGCGATCTTATGCTTTTCTCAATAACTTTTATTCAGTTAATCAATTTAGATTTTAATTTATAAATGATAAAGTGATTTATCAACATTTTCTAAAGCTTATCCTATGCCTTCGTATCGTCGAGATGTTTTGTATTGTATTGCATTGTCGACGACCTTTTATATAAAACTTCTAAGTATAAATGTTATCTAACTACACTTATGGTTGGAGTGTTTAGTCCATTTATATATTTAGCAGCTAAATTGATCCCTTCTAACCTAACCTTTGTACATATTAAATACATAAACCGATATCGATCATCGTTTTGTTAGAACTTTTGGAGGCCAACAATATTGTCATATGTGATAAAGTAACTTCAGAAAGTGTATGCTTATAACTTAAGTTATAAGGCTAAAGGTATTAGGTATATAATAAAATTGTTAAGTGATTCAGGCTGTTCATTAAATGTCACTAGAATAAACGAATAATAAAATTAACGCCTTAACAGTTACCTAGCGAATTTATGATCCTCATAATAGTATCCACCTTTATATCTACATAATATACACTTATTAAAATATGAATTAAAATGATGTGAATCATATTAAATTCAATAAAATCTCATATTGTTCCGAATAATATAAACATATAAAAATATTTATCATAGAATTTATAATATACTAGCGGCTCACCCTCGCTTCGCTCGGGTTCGCCTCTTGACAAACGAAAACTTGACAATAAAAAAAAAACTGGATTTGTTCTTTTATGTGTGTCTAAAGAAATGTTATAGTACAAATGTGGGTGCACATATTCTCTATTTCTTTTGTTTTCATTTAAGTTGGTGGGGATGCAAAATAGCCAACTACTTAAGTTCCATAAAGTAGGCTGCGGGCAATAAAGCATCATTGTTTTATTCAATTTGATCTGTAGAAGAATTCGAGAATACCACTCCACAAGTCCATCCACAGTAAATATCTGTATTGCCCAAATTCTTAAAGTACCTTTTGGATTGACAACATTTTTAATTGTTTTTTCAGTGATGTTGTGAAATAGAATGTTGTTTCAAAGTGTTTCAAACTATACTTGCAAAATTTGAAGATAGACTGATTTATCAACCTGCGGTGTCTTCGATTGTTTTAAAAAACATAACAGGTACACTTATAAACAGATGGGTCTAAATATTTTCGTCTTTTTATTATATAGAGCTATATTTTTTCATTTTTCTATAAGAAAGTGACATCTACTTGAGGCTAAGTTATAACAAGCACATTTTAAACTTTTTGAACTGGAAAGGTTGGGTCGGGGACCCTATTAATATGTATTCCTGTGCAGTCTACTCGTCCGTCCGTCTATATTACGAATGAAAGGCAGTATTTGGGCTTTGCTTTGAATCTAATATTCAGGTCTTAATCTTACCGTTATATAATAGTAACGCAAATGCTAAAGTAAAGAAAACTACTAATAAAAGCGGCTCTTTACTTTACAACATGAAGTCGCAATTTACTTAATTAAAAATACCTACATATCACAAAATTGTATCTTATCAATTATTATGTTACAAAATTCTTAATGAGCAAGTCCTACTCTTATTTGACAGATTTTTTATGGAGTTGAGATAATGTGCCCAATATCCAAAAACATCTACTTCGTCAAGATATCTCGTTTTCCGGCTTAGGGTGATTTAGGGTGATTTTTCGGACACATTCACGTATAGATAAGATACAATCCGGTGATAATGCTTTTACACTAATTAATGAGCGGGTGAGGGCTTAGCGATGTCACACCTCACACTAGATTTATGGCTTCATCTAATGTCACGTTAAATCCTTCACCTACTGAAGCTAATGTGATATTAAGCCAAGGGATATTTTCACTAATTACCTCATCTGCTGGTAAAAGGTACCTATGGTTTGAACTGTCAGCTTTATATTAAAGTTATTGTCATCTTAAAAACTAGTAAAGCCAAATCATTGCAGTACCTCGAAGCCACAGATATTAGTTCTATATTAATCCCCGCGACAGATATAGTCGTAGATGGTTGTATACATACAATATACATAGGATATTATAACACAACACTACGTCGCACTTCTCACTCCTTTTCTAACATGTCTTGTGGAGTTTTTGTATTCATATCTAGCTTTTGATAACATACAGAAGTTTTAGTTTTTCTTCCTTGATTGTATTTTATAATTTTTTATGATGGTTTATCTCTCCTGGATGTGGATATTATAATAATGAGCAAAGGTATAGGTATATATATAGCGAGTGATAGAGATTATTTTTAGGTTCCGTATATTGATTAATCAGTAAAAATAACTTCTACTTATTTCTGAATTATTTCATTTACCGTTCGTTCCAACTATTTATTCGCAGACAAATTCAGCCAACAGCAGCAAACGGACAAGGTTTCAAGTACCAATTAGTAGTAAAATTAAGGTCTAAGATCCTTTAGAGATCTAAAAACATAATGAGCTTCAGTCAACACGATCAATTATAAGGCCAAATATGTTATTTCATTTCTCGCATACTTATCATAAGCAACATAGTACGCCCCTTTGATCTATAATTAGAGTTATAAGAAGCAAGATTTTACAGCACAAGTTAGGAAAAAAATTGTAAATGTGCTTTAATTAAATCACACAAAAATACGATTAATATTTTTGAATATTTTTATTTGTTAAAATGGTAATATAAATGTCAAAGTTGGTGTGAATATAATACTTAATCTAAAGTACAAGGAGAAAATTAGAGAATTTAAACGTGATGACAATAGAACAGTCAGGCAGTTCCTATAAAAACTAATAACTTTTAGAATATTTAATCAATCCATTATATATTTAATGATGGCAATTGTTACTAATATGAGCACCCTAAATTTTTTTTTTTTTTTTTTTTTTTTTTTTTTTTTTTTTTTTTTTTTTTTTTTTTTTTTATAGGCAGTGGTAGCCCAGTGGCAACGCGCTCCGCGCTCGCTTGGGAAACCGAGTGAAGCGGGTTCAAATCCCGGGTCTCGCACCTCTGATATTTTCATGTGCGAATCATTTCTATCATGATTACCACTTGCCTTACGGTGAAGGAAAAACATCGTGAGGAAACCTGCATGTCTGAGAAAACCTAGCAAGTTTTCGAAAGACATGTGAAGTCCGCCAATCCGCACTTGGCCAGCGTGGTGGACTATGGCCTGATTCCCCTCGTATTGAAGGGAGGCCCGTGCCTAGCAGTGGGACATGAAAAGGGCTGAATACATACAAATATTTTTTAAAATAATAACAGCTGTTTATTGTGTTATAAATAAAGACATTTTTCGTATTAATGAATAGCTATTACACTATACATATAGAATGTACCAATGTATGGGTAATTAGTTAAACCAACAAAAGTCACATAAACTATTACTTTTAGTAAGTTTTTCGTTAAAAAGAGGATAAATAGGATTTTTCGATATATGGCATATCGAGGAATTATTATAATAATCGATCAATACCTATTATAACAAATCTTTTTATTGACATTATTTTCGCCATTTTATATAGGCAATATGAAAATTGATAAAGCTAGTTATATTTGTACATATGCTCATAAAGGATAAAAGTATAATAAGATCAAGCTAGCATAATTAATTGGTTCAGGGTAGTAAGCACTCACAGTCAAGCAAGTCTCAGTAGTATTATCTTAAAATTAAATCTTTAACTAATGGGTGAACTATCGGCAAGGTGTTATAAATTAGAATTGAATGGTACCATAAGGGATTATAAAGATAGAAAGAAGAAAAATCGTTATGTAATTCAAAGTATTTTACGTCGTAAGGAAACATTGCGATTTTAGTATAGTAATACGTGTTTATTTACATGTGACTCTTTAGAAATAATGTAATAACAAAAGAAAAAAAACCATAATAAAATATTTGTATAACAACAGTTCCAAAACAGTTTAATGACCTTTTTTGTAGCCCCAGTGCTTGTGATCTTCATGGCCACCCTTCTTTCCATGTCCGCTGTGGTGGTGATGGTGTTCGTGGTGATCGCCTTCATCATGGTGTCCTTTGTGTTCATGATGGTGACCTCCCTTCTCATGATGACCCTTTTTGCCATGATGATGTTCATGGTGTCCATGATGCTCATGGCCCTTATGGAAGTGCCCACCTTTCTTATGGCCATGTTCGTCATAGTGTCCACCATAGCCTTCTTCAAAGCCGTGCTCCCCATGCTTATCGTGGAAATGTTTGTCTTTCTTAAATTCGTCTATTTTATGAACTCCATGGTGCCCCTTGGTAGAATGACCTTTATGATAATGCCCCTTTTCTTCGAACCCGTGTCCTTTTTCTCCTTTTTCACCATGATGATGTTCATGGTGGTGGCCATCATCATGATGGTGGTGTTTTTTGTGTCCTCCGTGTTGTTCATGATGTCCTTTGTGTCCTTCATGGTCATGGTGCCCTTTTTTGCCATGTTCGTGGTGGTGGTGTCCTTTGTAACCTTTGAAGCCCTTTCCACCGTGTTCGTGATGATGATGTCCGTGATGTTCGTGACCTCCTCCTTTTTCATGATGAGATGCGGCAGGTTCAAGATCTGCTTCACGCTTCTGTCTGATGTCTCGTGCACTTATCAATACTAAAAGTGCTACGAGACACCCTAGCAGGAAAGCCACATTCATATTTGCTGTTTTATTGACTGCCTGTTTATCTATGGATATTATTATCGTCAACAACGTTTTATAAACACTGCCAATCAATTTTCTCAGTACCAACATGAGGCAATGATTGCGATACTCGGCAAGTGCTTGGTTGAACTATATTGTCAAGGTTAACTATTTAATTGGAATTATTGTTAAATTTATTAAATATTTTATACCGTGTGATTAGTTCGTTGAATTTTAGATTTCAACTTTTTATTTCATAATGATATTAATTATTGTTATATATAATTGATTTAAAACATATTCAATTTTTTTTAAAATAAATCCTATTAAGTTTATCCTATTGTCCATACTGATCAGAAAAATTAACTAAGAGATGCTTTATAAAAATAAATCAACCTACAGTTTTGCTGTGTGTATGCCATTAACATCTCGATATTAATGCCAATAAAAATGTCTATGCGCTTATTATGTAATAAATCATTAAAATATTTCATTTAAATCAGCCACGTGTATTTAGTACTTAGTCGGCAATTTAACGCTACTTAGATTTGTATAAGAACGTTCAAAAACGGGAAGGTAGTGGGACGGAAACTAAACTTACGAATAATAGCTATGGATAACTATTGTTTTATGCTATCTATACAATAAGTAATATTTGGCCAGATATTTTTGAATTACAATTTATAATCAAAAAACATACACAGACAATGGACAGACAAAATTTTTACTTACTAAGATTGTTGACTGAGCCCAGAGTTAATCTGCCGAGTAGGTACGAGTTGATTTACCTGAAAAACCTATTTTCGGTGGCAGGAGAGCTGCTGTAATGAGCGGCAATTTTGAATTTAGTTGAAGTGTAAGCAGTGATGGAAAATGTGAAATGGTGGAAGTGTTCAGAGATTGAATTAAGCCAAAAGCGACTATTGGCGGTGCATTTAATATTTATTTATTTTAAATCTATACTAATCTTATATAAATTGGAAACATTTGTTTGTTTGTAATTTATTAATCAGAAACTACTGAGTGATTGACTGATTCAATATTACAAATATATGTATATTATAATACTCATATAATATTTGTGTATTATATTTCAGAAATTTTCATCCTGAAATATCACTGCTGCTAATTAGTTTTAAATAAAATTAACTACATCTACAGACATCTCCTGTAACATGGGTTTCATCACGATTAAATGTGGATCCAAAATGGTCGACTACGTTGACATAATATATAATATGTATATTTTTTGGTTGGCCTCACATGGACAGTTTTCTCAATCTGCCTAATAATATCCTATTGTTATCTCTGTATGGCGTAAAGACTTGAAAGTTAAATATACTAGTATATTAATACTTGATCTTATGAAACTAAAATATAGTCCATTATACCAATAAGACCATTTTCTTTTAAATAATAACTTTGCCATACACATGATATTGCTATTGGCATTTATCTCAGTTTTTATTCAATGCAGAAGTTTTTACTCAGAGCATTTTTTTTACATTTTAAGTAAGTTCGCAATATAGTTGGTCTACATATTTCTAGATGGCATTGCACGTTAAGAAGTTACAGCTGCTAGCTATTGCAACCCTGCAGTTGTTGTTTTTATTCCCAATTAATGTCATTTATAATATTTTTTTTCGTTTTATTCGTCAGTTCTCAGGGTTTAAGATTTATTTCCAAAGTGATGGAAGACTTACATATGTTCAGTAAAAAAGTGCAATAATTTAAACTAGAACAAAAATTTTCGAAACTGAATTGAAAACTAGTTTACTACTAATTCCATTAATTAATTTTACTACTATCTAATGCGAAAGTTTGAATGAATGGATGTTTCTTACTCAATCACGGCTGAACGGAGCTGAATGAAATTTGGGACAGAGATTGATTTTAGTCTGGAATAGAATATAAGTTACTTTTTATCCTGGAAAAATTTACGGTTCCCGTGAAAAGGTTTATTTTTTATTTTTCACAAGTGACGAACCCGAGTGAAGCGAGGGTGAGTTGCTAGTATTATTTATTAGTATTTTTTTCTACTCAGGGTGTCCCGAAACTCAATGTCAAGAAAAAAACCGTACCTACTGAATGATAATAACCAATAATTAATCAATTGACTATTATGTATCGGCGTCACTACAATAAAGAAATATAATAATAAGCATGTATTTAAAATATCAAATATTCGCGTAAATCTAAGAAAATATTTTTTTTTTTATAAAAAAATGTATTATAATCTTTGACTCTTTAACTTCACAAAGTTAAACCCTTTTAATTTTTTTGCTAAAAATAGCTAATAATGTATAGATAAATAATTCTTGCCAAGTTTCATAATGTGCGTTAAAGTCGGTTCGGAAGTAGACCGGTTACAATGCTGAAGCGCGGCGGCCAGTGCCTGGTCACGCCTGACATCAGCGAGCGTGAGCTTACAGAAACATTCAATAAAATATGTATTTCCCACTTATCCTTGGCAATTATGAATCAGTTAGGTTAATCAGTTTTATACGGTAGATAACTAGCAACCCTAGATAACTTTGCGTGCAAAATATTAAAGTTATATATAGGTACCTAAAGTATTGAGGAAATTTTAGTTAAATATCAGAAACTTACAGATTTGCCATGCAGTATTTTCCATTACGTCGATAAAGCAGCGATTTCTCATTAATACCGTCTATGCTGGGCTTCTCTGCTAATTTTTAATACGCTAATACCTTTCTAGAGAAACGGTAAAATCGTTTCTAAATTTATTCAGAAGTTCTCGAGATTATCACATACGTGCAGACAGATGTTCACTGGCAACTTTTTTTTACGTTAGAATAATAAAATGATGTTGAAATGTATAATTTTCATAAGCATCTACGTTTTTATTTCACAAAATATTTAAGTCCATGACTGTACTGCACTCAATTAAATTAGATCTAAGTACGTTTCTTTTTTCAGATTTTTTAGGAAATCTAATTAAATCTATTACTTATTATTATTATTAAAATTGTGTTTAATAAAACAGTATATATAATAATAAAAAAATAATTATAATTATTATATTTACTACTAGTTATAAGAAGGACGAGAGTCACAACATGGTCATTAATTGTCCAGCCCATATTAGAATGTGCAGTGTCGCGACACGCAAAATTTGCAACGCGGTGAAGTGTGAACAGCGTATTATTACTGTATGAATTAACGCATTGTGTCCGTACAGTTTAGATAACTTTAAAAACAATTTAACTGACTTTTAAAAGCTTTTACCCTTAATAATAAGATGTAGTAGATAGTAAGTGTAAGTTATGTTTTTATTTAGTTAATTGGATTAAATAAACACTTTAAGTAGTATTAGTTTTATAAAACTGCTATAACATAAATTAAGATTATACTTAGGAACTCATATCGTTCAATGCTATGGTCTTGATGACATGCTGTATGTTAAATTCGAGCTCGGTGATACGTAATTAATACTTCTCTTATGTTACAATAGTATATTCCCTGCCTCGCTCCCACAATGTGCACGTTGAAATATTCGATAATACCTTAGTTTATCACGTGTTTCCAAGAACTTTAAAACCCCAAAACTTAAGGAAATAATGGAAAATGTCAGCCGCCCGCGACAGATATCACTCACTATAATAAACCGAACAGCTTCGCGCCGGAAAAAAGTTCCGGCCATTTTTCTGAAAATTTCTCAAACTGCATAATTACCTACCATAACTTTTTAGTAGAATTTAATTTATTATATTATGTAAGTTTAAATTACATGTTTTTGAATAGATAGAATAAACTAAAGCCAACAGATGCGTTTCACTGTAAGCTTTTTTAAATAGAGAACATTTTTTCATTTATGTATAGTAAATAAGTATTAATTTACATTTACGGACGATCCCTTTAGTGTCCTTTCAATAAATTAATTTTAAGACTATTTACTATAAGTAACTCTTGCAGTAAATCTTTACTATAAGTATAACTTTATACATATATTGGTAACTTCATTGCTGTAATTTGGTTATTAAAATTTAACTTATCAGTGGACAAATCGTTAGCAATATTATGATATCATGAATATTAAATGGTTTTATTTCTTGTAGTAAAAACATAACAAAGTAAACATATAAAATCAACAACTAACAATTTGTGTCGTACTAATAAATTCCACATTTTAGTGACCGGATTTATGGCCCCAGTGCTTGTGATCTTCATGGCCTCCCTTCTTGCCATGTTCGTGGTGATGGTGATGGTGCTCATGATGACCTCCTTCGCCATGATGACTCTTGTGGTGATGATGGTGTCCTCCATCCTCATGATGGCCCTTTTTACCATGATGGTGCTCATGATGACCGCCATGTTTGTGTCCCTTGTGGAAATGACCACCTTTTTTGTATCCGCCCTCATGATGATGACCACCATGATGGGAGTGGTGACCTTTTTCTCCATGATGATCATGGAAATGCTTGTCCTTTTTGAATTCATCATGTTTTTCGATACCATGGTGTCCTTTTGTATCATGTCCCTTGTGCCAGTGTCCATGTTCTTCATGACCATGACCATGCTCCCCCTTTTCACCATGTCCGTGGTGATGGTGGTACCCTTCGTCGTGATGGTGGTGCTTTTTGTGTCCACCATGTTCTCCATGGTGCCCCTTGTGGCCCTCATGGTGATGATGACCATGTTTGCCATGATGATGTTCGTGGTGTCCTTTATGTCCTTTATGATCGTGATCACCGTGCTCGTGGTGATGGTGTCCATGATGTTCATGGCCACCACCTTTATCCCAATGATGACCAGAGGCTGCAACTTCAAGATCAGCTTCTCTCTTCTCTCGGATCTCCCTGGAGGAGACCGCGACGACGAGGACCACGAGTCCACATAGCACTAGAAAGCTTCTCATGGTTGTAAGACAAGCTACAATTGTGGAATGATACCTGCTTAGGTACTTAAGATATTTTATACTAGATAGCAGCTACGGTTAAGAAACGTATTGTGGCTTGGTAGTGTCAAGGTTGTAAAAGTAATGAACGAGAGGTAACATTTCCAGTTCCAGGCAATTTGGTATTTTCATGATACGTTTATATACATAGCTATGTTATAAAATAATATTTTTGGATCATATACTTAGAAAAATGAAGCCTGGGCATCAGCTTCCCATGTAATGCGTTTTTGCGAAAAATTCTAGGTTTTCCATCAATTAAGTGTATGAAGTATGTTTTATATCAGAAATGAATAGTTAATTTTTAAATTAAAAGAAAATTACTACTAATATGTATTTTTATAATTAAATTGGATAAATAATTCTTTATTAGCACAATATAATATGTCCTCATAAAATATATTCTATAATTATTAATTCGTAATATTTATAATTTAATAGTTTATGTTTGTAAAGTGTGTTCATGGTTTTGTACTTCTTTCACGTACTAAAGGGGCAAGAAAAACAAAATATTTTGCACATATTATAGACTTAGTTTGTGGGTTGAAAAGTGACATAAACTAATTTATGACTGCGGTACATTAAATTCTCGTAGCGAATTAGTTTTATGCAAAAATGTACACAAGGACATGTTTAAACGAAGGTTGGTTCTAAAGGAAATAATTTAAACTATTCCCATCTAGTTTCAAACTTCCGCTTTTCTGAAACATACTGAGTCCTTCAGTATAAATTAAATATCTTATATATTTAAACGAGCAATTCTTGTATATTTATATCTTTATTTATTTATACCAGCGATCTCGGAAACGGCTCTAACAATTTCGCTGTATGGTATGTGGGGGCTTTCGGGGGCGAAAAATTTATCTAGATTAGTCTCATGTCGGGGAAAACGTGTGTTTTTGAGTTTTTATGCGGTTTCCTTTGGTATTATTCTACACAGAATATGGTCGATAATTTCTTACACTCGGATGTAAGCATCGTGGTTAAGCGGTCAAGGCGCAAGTTAGACAACACATATGCCCGGGATCGAGTCCCGGTCGGAATACAAAGTTTTTACTTTTGTTTTTTTTTGTATTTATTCAAGTTTTTAGTTTTTAAAAAAAATATACGATATAATAAAAAAGAACTCCGAGTGAAGCTCGGTCGCCCAGGTACTTTTAATAAGAAATAAGAAAACTCTACCTGTTTTGCATTTAATTAATTTTATACATATAAATTTTCCTTTAGATTTCAAGGGTTCAAAATAGCCCAGCTTTTTGGTAGCTTGGGAACATAACCTACACGTAGATAGTGTAGTACATAACCTACAAGTAGACAATAAATTTACTTTAGGGCCCTATAAGAGGCTTTATGTTTATGTGACGCATCAACTAAGATCCATCTCTAAGTAATCATATTCATTTGCCCGAAGATGGCCATCGGTGAATACGTAGAAACTATGCAAAATATGAAAACAAAATACTATGGAATGCCTAGAGAATCTATATAAGACTACATGTGGCTTTTTAATAACCTGAACTTGATCGTTTGGCGGATACTGACGCTCGCAGTAGTAGTAGTAATACTAGATGAGAATTGAGGATATCAAGATGTTTATTACCATGAGTAAAGCTCGTAGTTTATTTCTGAAAACACTTATATGTCCGGACATACTGCGATTAAATTTTAATAAATATCAATTATAAACTTAATTCAAGTTCCCATTACATATTGTTTTTGAATCAGTTTTGTAAAGCTAAACATAATAATAAAAAAATACTGAACGAAATTGTCTTTAATAGCATCTAAAACAAAGTTAAAGTTTTCTTTTACTTCACTATTTCTTACTAAGTATCGTGTCTTTTGTTTCTGATTTTTGGAATACTGCCATTTACAAACTAGCTATCTTAAAGATACTCTTAATTCTTGTTGAATTAAAAGATGTACTTTAGATTTAGAGTTAGAAAGTTTACTTCTGCATGCTATGATTTGAATATATATATCTATACAGATAAATAAAATTGAAGTGTCTCTTTGTAATATTAAAATAACCGCTTTTTACTAAATGCATATGGATGTTTGCAGGGTACATATACCAAAACAACATTTTTTAAATTTTTGTCTGTCTGTCTGTCTGTTTGTTCCGGTTAAAACCCTAAATGAAAACCTCCATTCAGTTATTTTTTACTGTTCAGTGCCTGGAAGTCGGTTTTTTTGATTTTAGAAAAAAAACAGGGTTCTGTGAAAAAAGATTAAAACCCATGATATTGTGAACAAAAACCGCGCACGGCATACGCACCTGAGCGAAGCGAGGGTAAATCGCTATATAATTTAAATGAATATCTTAGGAGTAGCAAGCTACTATTTGTGTATACCTAAACATAGCTAACCGTGAAAACGTACCTAGGGACGAATGCGAGCGAAGCGAGCGTGAGTCGCTAGTATTGAAAAATACTTATACTACGGATTATAACAATCGATTTCAATATAAATATATTAAAAATAATGTCTAATTTAGCAGTAGAATTATAGTATTTCGGTAGGTACTACCGGAAAGTATCAAAATGGTACAGAAAATGTAATTTAAAATTATTTATTTGAACAACGTTGAAACCGACATTGGAGCTGCTATGGATACAGCTTTTTGGAGCCTTGTTTTATCATTTTCTCTTTGTGATAATTGGCAACTACTGCAACTTGCCACGGTAAATACAGAAAACACGCTAAATTATTTTCCGAGGATATGAGATATATTATATACTTTAATGTTAAACTTAGCTGAAACAGTATGTTGTCGGAACAAAATTTTGAATTAATTTTGGTAAATAAAATTATACACACAATGAAGTGTTTATTAAGTAACTAATAAGAATTCAAATAAAAAAAAACATATTTATTGTAATAAATTAGCAAAGTATTGAAAATATTTTAAATATCATGTCGTCTTCATGTAATTAATGACTTTCCCATCCCCAACCTTTGTGCTCTTCATGACTTCCTTTGTCTTCATTAAGAGCATAGTGATTCCAGTAGTCTTTGTCACTGCCTTCATCGTGATGGCCTTTATTATCGTTGTGATATCCGCCCTTCTCATGGTGTCCTTTCTCACCGAGTTCGTGTTCATGAAAACCTCCTTCGCTATGTCCTTTACGGAAATCACCTCCATTTTTGTAACCACCTTCACTATAATATCCACCATAGCTGTCGTCGAAGCCAGACTCACCATGCTTGTCGTGGAAATGCTTATCCTTCTTAAATTCGTCTAACTTATGAATTCCATGGTGGCCTTTAGTTGAATGTCCTTTATGAAAATTGCTCTTTTCTTCAAAGCTATGTCCATTTTCACCCTTTTCTCCGTGATACTTTTCGCCGAAGTAGCCATCCTCATGATTATGGTGTTCTTTATGACCTCCACTTTCTCCGAAGTGACCGTTTTGCCCTTCGTGCAGGGAATGTCTTTTCTTACCAATATTATAATCGTGATGTTCTTTGTATCCTTTATTACCATATCCTCCAGCCTCGGTGTGGTGTTGACCATGATGATCTCCTCCAGCTTCTTTTTCCCATAGATGGGACGCCGCTTCATCAAGATTTACATCTCGTTTGTGGCGAAAATCTCTAGCGTTCACAGACACTACTAACACAGCCAAAGCGAAAACACTGCTACTCCTCATGGTCCTGTTGTCCTGGATGCTGTAGGCTATTGCCAAATGATGCCTGTTGCTCATTTCTTGTAACTTATATAGTATTGCCAACACTATACTACGTTGTCTTTAATGTCAGGGTCCTTGCTAAAATGACGGTCACAATAGCGTGAATGACCCAAATTATTAATAAATTATTTTTATTGTTATCTTTAGTTTTTCTTTTAGTGTTTCTTTTCTTTAATTGATAACGACATTTATAATAATACTAGCGATTCACCCTCGCTCCGCTCGGGTTCGTCCCTACTTACGTTTTCACGTTTGGTACAGATTTCTCAGAGATGAGATATGTTCCGTATTAAGTATCCTTTATATTGACTCGGATAATCAGCTATCATCGTACAAAATTTCATCAAAATCCTTCTAGTGGGTTTTCCGTGATGCGGTCACAGACAGACAGACAAATAAAAATTCTAAAAACGATAGATTCGGCCTATGTATCGATTATAATGATTATTTCAATAAGATTTTCCAAAAAATATTTAATGTACAGATTCGACTTAGAATTTTATTATATGTGTAAAAGATATAATAAATTAAATATTCAAAAGTGCAAACATTTATAATGGTATGTTAGTAATGTACCTAAGCCCTAAGGTAAATATTTTTGTGCTTTTAAATAAGATATTAAGGTTAAGACTTTTATATGGTAAATGTTATACTAATATAACCCACATTTTGTTCGTATGTTTGTTTCTCTTAATTAACTTCTTTATTGAGTGATTCATTATGAAGTAAATAGTTACCTCACAATTATTAATGCTGCAAAATGACTAATCTTATAATTATTTTAGTACCGAGTATTTAATATTAAGTCGCTTCAAATGTTCATGGATTTATTATGCGTAATGAACTGAAAAATAAAATATAAAAGTTACATTTATTTTTTCTATAAATGCTCTATTACGAGGCAAAAAAATAAATGTTTGAATTGAATGTATGTTAATATAAAGGGATGAAACGAAGCGTCGTTTTCACCTAAATCAAGGCCATCTCGTGTCAAGGTAACGTTGCGAAGCCGTCGCCCTCGTTGTTTTCTACGTTTTATTTAAGTAAAACACTTTTGATCGATCCCTTACGCCACTCTTTCCGCAAGAGCGCACACGCTCTGTCCTAAGTGAGTTGGGTACTGTTTTGTTACTGAGATAATGTAAGTGCAATTGTCATCGTATCTTGTTTAAATATAAAACCAAACTTTAGTACAACTTGTGCAAATTGGTTAAATTGCCAATGGCATATTGTTTAGAAAGTTTTTAATAGATTGTAGCTTCCATAAATATTAAACATATTTTTTATTATCTGTCAACCAAATTCTTTCTGTAGACTCGCTAAAAATGCTAAATGATATATCAAATAATAGCCACGTCAGGGTTAAAAAATACAATTATACTTAATACAAAGATAAAAATGTATCCTATGGTATAACTGGTCAAATTTTTCAGTTGTTAATGAATGTATCCTTAAAATCGATAAAACCGATTTCGGAAAATAACCGAAACAAATGGACGGACAGGCAAATTATATTGTATAGGCTTGGCTATCACCCAAAAAATCTTATGGGTTTCATTTGCGAAAAATATATGAACTTATTTCTAATATATGAAAAAGAAGTTCTTTGCGCTATCACCCTGAAGGTAACCTGTAGTAAAAAAAATCGATTATATCTACCAAACTATAACGCGAGCTTTAGTTTTTTTCTATTATCAGATTATTACTATAAAATGTAGTCTATATCACTTTAACTTCATTCGCCAGTGAGTGTCCCAATAAAATTAGTTCAGCCGTTTCAGAGTTTAGCAGACTGACATACATTATTTTAATAGTTTCTTTATAGGCTGTAGTATCATCTCAGTACTTATATGAACATTTAACATTAAGGGTAAAATTAACGGTCACAGCTTTGATATGATAGACAGACATCTTTATTTACAAGTATAGATTGATAACATATCAAGCGTATGTATTTAAAATATGTAAGTAAAACAAAAAAATAATTAATAGAATTGTCTTAATTAACGTTAAATATGAAAGAATTTATGTAATCCTTTGCAATCATTTGCACCGGTCTTTGTGATAACTTAGAAACTTCATTTTTTACTTCAGTCTTTAAAAAAATTAAGTGGATTTTAAATTTAAAACTAAATATATATATTCCAATTGTTATGTTTTTAACAGTTAAATACATATTTTTTGCAAGATTGCTACAAAATCCTTTGGGTCAACAATATGACAAGCAAAGTTAAACGATTTGTGGTGTCTGGAATACTAAGTGTCTTGTTTTCATAATTTCGTAATATTGACAACACTTAAATTCTTTTTCGCTATCTTCGTTTATGACTTTTGTTCTCATTTTATATGTTTATAAAGATAATGTCACACACCTTTTGTCCAGTCCTGCGGAGGTTCGATTTCCATTTGACTTAACGTTTATGTTGAAGTTGTCTATCAAAACATTTTTTTTACAAATGTACTCAAAATGTAGAGCATTAGATTTTCGCATTAATTTTCTTATAGTAACGGATATTTTAAAAGATCATTTGAAATTAGGTATTTGTATCGTTGCATAAAATGGGGTGAAGGTATATAGGATAAAAATTTCGTTAAGTAAGAGTTGGACTGGCGTACCGAGGGTTCATTGTCACGTAATATTTGTGATACATATTTTCCAAATAAATAAGACTGTCGATCGAATAGCAGTTTAAAGTCTTAGCGCGAGTCCTACTTAGGTTTGATAAGCTTTTAGTACTTGTGTATTTCTTTACGATTTTTTCTATTATCGCTCCAAGATTATTTGTTGAATTTCATTACAATAAACCCTCCAAGTTTGATGTTTGTATGTATCACTATTTTAAGATAAAGCAAAGATAATTTAATATAGAATCTTGAAATATAGACACCTCAAAGTGCTATATTACCCGTTTTTCATTTTATATCAGTTTTATTCGAATCTTGATTATTTTCGATTCAAATAAACATTTAATTTCAAAGCAATATACTGAGATTCTTGTACAATTTTTCAGGGATCAGATATCACGGAACATTTGTTAGTTCGCCTAGAAGCGTACTGCGAGCTCTAGATCACGACCCATGCATTTTTCAGCTCGTTGACTCAGAAGCTACATAATATGTAGGTATTATAATTGATTGCAACGTATGTATTAGACTTGATAATGTTGGGTTTTTCAAGTAGAAATTAAAATATGTTAAAATGTGGCTTATAATGTGTAAGAAAATATATGTTTTAAGTTGTTTTGATATCTAGTACTTATGAAAACTTAGCGTGGCCCGCGTGTTTTAATCATAAAACTCAGGTAATCAATACAATTTTCGAATTTACAAATTATTAAGTAATTATTACAATTTTTCTAAATTATACCTAAACGAGGTACCTACATAATTTAATATCACTAGAATTTCCTTAATGATTTGATATCCTTTTTAATTATTATAATAATAATTTATTATTAAACTTTGCAAAATATTGCTAACGTGCTAGCGTGTAGCTATGTTTAATAAGAGCTAAATATAAGTTCAGTAAGAGTTCGGACTACTGAGTAATTACTACTAAAACTACCACTAAAAGAGGTAAACTTAAGGAAACTCTTGTTTTCGTGGCCATTTGTCAAACAAAAGCATGGCCCAAGTTTTCGGTTCGTATTGTTAGCCGTGACTTATATAAATAACCACTCAGACATGGGTCGACTGAATTATATGTTATCTTTTATGATTGTTTTTATTATTAGAACAGCAAATTCAGTCTTCTAGCTCATAAGTTTTATTAAAAACTACTAAGTTAATGTTAAAACTATCCCGAAAATCTCGGACGGACTCCAAGTAGAACATATGGTTGCTCCTTGTACTTCTCTGATAGCAGAGTGGACTGTTGGAGCAACCCTACAGTTGTTGTGTCCTGAGACAGTCCTGCTGTCTCCCTGGAAAAACAAGATTTACGGGCACTCAAATCGCAGCAGACTCCCCGAACACCCTGTATATAACGCACACGCAAGACGAAAAACAACACCTAGTCAGCGAAGGGTACGGGAGGGGAGAAAACTCGCGCACCCTCACGAATAACGAGGCTCAGGGATTAACATATGAGTCAGTAGTGATTATCCAGACAAAAAGTCAAAAATCCAAAATCCATGACAGTGTCCCACATGCCATAGTCGCCATCTCTAGACAAACGGTTGGATGTATCTACTACTCTGATGCCGAGGAAGATGCCATTGGCAGATTTATCCGGCGGACGAACGAAGCAACACCCAGGGCTATTATAGACTATAATCTAAAAATGGCAATCTCTCATAGAGACAACGAGGCGATAAAGTTCCTAGCAAACTTCACCTACCAGGAAAGCACCACACCACAAGCAGAAGCAACATCATCAAGCTCAATCCATGCCTCCTGAAATCTTCTTTTCACTCATTGAATAACCTCGCACACAACACACTTATTCCATTTGGGTGGACTCCTAAAGCCCACCCGATCGCACAGCTTTGTTCAAATTTTCTTTTTATTCGCAACATTTTTTGGTTCTGAAATTGTACACGCACGAATCCATCTCAGATAAAATAAAATAAAAATAACAACAAAACACAAAAATAGCTCAAAAAAAGGCACGGACGTATGTCTGTGGGTAAGACTCCAAATATATAAAAAAAGACAGTCCTGCTGTCGTGTAGGGGCGTCGTGGTTGAATGCGTAAGCGATCCTGCGATGCCCTATCAAGACGGGGGAGGTTCCGTTAGGTTTTAATGGGTAGTACTGGTTTTGCTGGTGAGTCCCACATATATATATATATATATATATATATATATATATATATATATATATATATATATATATATATATATATATATATTGTGGCAACACGGGTAAAGAAAAGAGGAGATTCTACTAATACTACTATATTGTAACAAAAAACTTTTACAAATCTCGAAATGTACTATATTCACAAACATGCGGGCGTCTGAACTAACGTATCAGAGTGAGAGGAAAAGAGAGAGAGAGAGAGGTTGTGAGGCTGCTATTGGCTAGCGCGTGGCGTAAGCGGCAGGCGCCTTGATTGGCTAATAGCCCGCGAGCGGCAATTTTAAATAACATGCGTGCTACATCTCTCCTCCTCCAAGTCACGATATCGTCCCGAGAGTGAATTGGCATAACTTTATCTAAGAGCACGCCTTCCGTTTCGTTTTAGGCGGCCGACCTCGCGGACGTCGTGGTTGTACCGGTTCAATAGGTTCAGCGCGATTACAAATAAGAGCATTTAGATCGGAAACATGAAAACGTCCTAAAAACTGACCCTGGCTATCGACTAACTCATAAGTGGTGGGGCTAACAACCCTTTTGATGATATAAGGTCCATCTCTCTGAGGCATGAATTTTCGGGTTAAGCCCTTGGCTGCATTACTAAGAGAATGAGTGGATAACAACACTTGATCACCGACCTGAAAAAGTGGGGACGGACGACGGGACGCGTCAGCGTATTCTTTCTTGAGATCCTGTTGCCTCTCGACTCGATCTCGTATCTCTTCTAGGGAGTCAATAAATTTAGACAAATATGGCGTTACCTGAGGCACATACGTCTCTTTATCCAGGATAACACGCAAGTTATGCTGTGCATCAAATGGTGTTCGCATTTCGCGGCCGTACATCATGTACGATGGCGTCAGTCCGGTGGTTGAACAGGTCGCAGTATTAAGAGCAAAGCGTACCTGCGGTAAGAATCGGGGCCAACTGCGATGGTCATTCTTGACAAGCATTGCCAGTTGAACCTTCAAGTCCCGGTTTTTTCTTTCAGCCGGATTAGCCTCTGGATGATAGAGAGGGATCAAATTTTGCTTTATGCCAAACAGGAACATGCACTGTTGCATCACTGCGGATATGAACTGAACTCCATTGTCAGAGATCACACGCCTAGGGAAGCCATAACGAAGAAAATACTCTTCGATTAGTATTTTAGCACATACCTCAGCGTGCGCCTCCTTGATTGGGTATAACTCCACCCATCGAGTGGCAGTATCCTCAACAAGAAATACCCATTTTTCACCTGTTTCAGCTTCTGGCAGTGGACCAAATAAATCTATAGCTAGTACCTCACCTCTTTGTTGAAGTATTGGCGTCTGCAACAGACCAAATGGTTTTTGATTTGAGAACTTATATCTCTGACAGTCAATACATTTCTTTAGGTAGTCTGTAACATATTTACGCATACCCGTAAAATAGTAACGCTGCCTAATACGATCGATTGTACGATCCACGCCCTGGTGACCAGCTGTAGGGGCGTTATGGAACTCATCCATAACCTCTTGGAGCATAGATGCCGGTATAACCAGCTGAGGTTCCTCAGACTCCGATTCGGGCGAGTGACGATAAAGAACTCCCTGGTTCATGAGATAACCACGCTCCAGCCAACGGAGAGAAGACGTGGGGACCGATGTGTTTTCTAAATCCTTGATTATCTTACAGACCTCAGGATCATCGAGTTGAGCAGACCGAAGAGTAGCTGCACTTTTACGTGGTGTATCTATTATTACCGAACAAACTCCACAACTTTCTTGAGAAACCTCGTCACACGTAGGACGGCTAAGCGTATCGGCAATGACGTTACCCTTACCAGGAGTATATTCATATAGTATGTCAAATGCTTGTAATTTAAGGGCCCAGCGCATCAACCTGCCGCTGGGAGACTTTAAAGTTAACAACCACCTTAGAGGTTGATGGTCACTACGCAGAATTACTGAGTGACCTTCAATACATGGGCGATACTTTTCCAAAGCCCAGACTACGGCGAGGGCTTCTCGCTCCGTAGTTGAGTACTTACGTTCAGCTGAGGTCAGCAAACGACTAGAGTACTCGATGGGGTGAAGGTCTTTACCTTCACCTTGTAAGAGGACGGCACCCAACGCATAATTGCTAGCATCGGTGTGAACGATAAATGGCTTACTGTAGTCTGCCTGCACCAGAACTGGTGCAGTAGTCAGCCTCCTTTTTAGCTCATTAAAAGCTCGTCGCTGGTCTTCAGTCCAATTCCACGCTTCGTTTTTCCTAGTGAGCTTGGTGAGTGGTTGAGCAATCTCTGAAAACCCAGGCACAAACTTCCGAAACCAAGAACAGGTTTGCAGAAAACTTTTCAGGTGTTTGAGGTTGGTTGGCTCATTCATCTGCTGGATAGCTTGCACCTTGGTCTCATCGGGCATTATACCCTTAGGAGTGATAAGATGGCCTAGATACTTAACTTGGTTACATGCGAAGTGGCACTTGTTCCTGTTGGCACGTAACCCAAAAACACGAAGACGGTTAAATACTGCCTCTAGATCTTTCAGGTGTTTCTGGAAGTCCCCTTCGGAGAGAACCAGCAGGTCATCTAAGTAGACTAATAAAGTAATATCCTTCATAGCACTCCCAGACCGAAAACGGTCCATCAACCTCTGGAAGGTTGCGGGAGCGTTCTTAAGACCGAAAGGCATGCGGATAAAACGGTATGTACCGACCGGTGACACAAATGCGGTTTTATCCCTATCTGCAGGTGACACGCTGACTTGCCAATAACCTGACCGCAAGTCTATGGTACTTATGTACCCTTCCCTTTTGGTAGCATGAAGGAGGTCCTCGATGACCGGCAAAGGGTACGTATCACTTTTAGTAATAGCATTGAGTCGACGATAGTCGACGCAGAACCTATACGTACCATCCTTTTTAGGGACGAGAAGAGCTGGTGCGGCCCATGCTGACTCGCACTCCTCAATCACACCCTCAGATAGCATCTTGTTAATCTCCGCCTCCATCGCGGCCCGCTTCGCGGGCGTGAGGCGGTATGGGGGAGCTGCGATAGGCGGATGATCCCCTGTATCGATATGATGCTCGGCGAAGTTAGTCGCCTCTCCTCCTGGACGGAAGACATCTTCATTCTGCTGAAGCAAATCTGTAAGCTGCTGGTGTTGATGGCTAGTAAGCATTAAGCCTTCATCAGCCCTTAGCGACATAGAAGCCACCGAGAGTGGTTTGCGCTGCGATATTGTTTCACCCTCATACTCAAGCGGGTATGTCTGCGTGCAACCAGAGAAGCGCCAAGAAGAAGCAGCAAAATCAATAACCATACCTGCAGCGTCGAGAAAGTCGATACCAAGAAGAGTATCATTGTTGTCAGCTTCAGGAAAAATGACGAAATCCACTCGAACACTTTTGTCCACAGAGATGTTGACGTCGACGCGAGCAATGAGGACATCGCGCGAATGGACGACACCATCTGCCAGCTTGACATTAACTTGCTTCGAAGAGAAAGTAAGCCCCTTTTCTACAAATATTTTATATAAAGAATGTCCCGCTATAGAGCATCTAGCAGCTGTATCAATTAAAGCCATGCCCCGCAAACCTAGAATTTGTATGCTGAGTACAGGCCTAAGATGCGTTGACTGTACGGTCGTCGTTTGTAAAACGCGAGGCATAGATACCAGGACCGTAGGTGTAGCACTAACCCCAGGAAAAGTAGTTGTCGCCACAGTGTCGGCGCGAAGTGAAGAAACTACTGTAGGCGTGTTACACTGTTCAACGTTTAAACAGCACAACCTATGAATCGGGTCGATAGTAGGTGAGTTTACCCTATCAGATGCATGTTTATTATTATATACGGTAATAGGCACATTTACCCTATCAGCTGCATGATTATTACTATATACGGTAATAGGCACCTTTACCCTATCAGGTAAGTCACAAACATAACTATCGATAATAGGTGCGTTTACCCTATCAGCTGCATGATTATTATTATATACGGTATTAGGTACACCTACCCTATCAGGTGAGTCACAAACATAACTATCGATAATAGGTGCGTTTACCCTATCATAAGAATCGAACAATATGTTATCCGAACTCGATTGGTTAGGTACCGAATCCTCCGAACAAGATAAGTTTGTATCAGAATCGCACAAATAGTTATTAATCAATCGTGGTCGACAAAGACAAAGAAAATTATTATTTAACCGGTCGCACGGTTGAGATAAAGTTTTATGATTACTATTAGAACGCACATGATGCATGTATTTATTGTTAGATAAAAAAGGAATATTACGATAATTATTATTACTATGGGTAATATCGTGACTTGGAACGTTATTCAAAGATGTAGTAGGCATATTACAATTTCTTACCAGATACGATGAATCCATTGTAACAGATGAGAACGACAAGTTATTGCATTTAGAACATTGTGACCTCATTACCCCTTTCGCTCCACAACCATAACAATGTAACGATTTATCCTTAACATTAACACTGCACTTGTTTAACTTATAACAATTTTCACGTAAGTGTCCGTATTGTTTACAATAAACACATTTAGGTTTCGCGACATTTTGATTCGAACACACACTATCGTTAATAACTCGGCTCGGCGTTGCTAACGCTGTCCCGCGCCGCCAGCGCCAGCTGACTTTGCTGACCGCACGGTAGATGAAAGGCCGGGCTGCGACAACTGAGTACCCGTTTCGAAGTCTTCTATTTCTATAGAACGGGCGAGGCGAAGCATTCCAGAGAAGTCGTTAAAATCCTCCCTTCTCAGACGTTTTCGAATACGTACGTCAAGGAGACCGTAGACCATGTCCACTTGCGCTTTTTCAGGTATATCGCCCGCGGGAATTTTTGACAATAACGCTCGGCATTTAGAGACAAATACGTCGGTGTTTTGATTTTCTTGCTCTTGTTCAAATAGTTCTTTATATATACGGTGGGGGGGTCTTTTATCTCCATAAGTATTAACTAATAAAACCATGACCTCGCCCCATGTGTGAATCTCCTTCTTGACGCCTTGGTACCATATTGCGGCGTTATTTGTAAGGACCATAGATAGGCCCCTGAGGGCATTTTATTCAGACACGTTAGCACAATCCTTATAACTTTGGATGGCGTCTATGAAAGCGTCCACGGACTCGTCGGCGTCACCGCCGAACCTGGCAGTGCAGTGCGTGAAGGTGCCGCTGCCGAAGGCCTGTGATGCTGTAGACGTTGATTTGGAAACTGGGGATGACGGCTGGCGACTCATAACTTTCTCCAGCAGGCGCTCAAATGCTTCAGTTTGGGACTGCTGCATGGCGGTCATCATAGCAGCCACTTGTTTTGAAGAGAAACTTGCACCATTGTCATCGTCGACGCATACGGCGTTTTCATCGTCCGATGGCGTCGCTCGATCCCTGCGCGTGCGTGGCATGATGGCGACAAAACTCACGAGTATAACGTCCTTATTTTTATAGTTCGAACCACGGTACGAGCACTGTTATTACTCGCGACACGTTGGGCAGCCACTTGTGGCAACACGGGTAAAGAAAAGAGGAGATTCTACTAATACTACTATATTGTAACAAAAAACTTTTACAAATCTCGAAATGTACTATATTCACAAACATGCGGGCGTCTGAACTAACGTATCAGAGTGAGAGGAAAAGAGAGAGAGAGAGAGGTTGTGAGGCTGCTATTGGCTAGCGCGTGGCGTAAGCGGCAGGCGCCTTGATTGGCTAATAGCCCGCGAGCGGCAATTTTAAATAACATGCGTGCTACAATATATATATATATATATATATATATATATATATATATATATATATATATATATATATATATATATAACCACCTATATGTATGCAGGTGGTATACCTAAATGTATTTCCCAACGTTGAAAAAAAAAAGGTATAAAACTTGACGTATGCTCTATAACTTTTATTCGTAATATTTTCCTGGAGATAACACCTATTTTGTGTTATTTTGTTATATACTTTTATATACTGCAATTCTTCAGGCTAGCAGATGTTTGATAGAAATTTTAATATATGTATCTACTGTTCGTATGTATCTATACGCACGCACCGAGTTTGGTGGAGAATCGTCCTTTTTCAAACAGGCTTAAAATACTTGAAGAGAATAGAAGTATCATTTAGTTTTAGAATATTTAAATTATAAGCGTAGATTGAATCAAAAATTCATTTTTTTCACTATAATAACCCTTTGGTCTGTTACTGAGGTAATTGAACACACCTATCAAAAATACTTCGCGTTCTTCTATTACATAATCACCCGCATTAAGTTCTTATTGCAATAGATCCGTTAAAACCTATTAATACTATGTACTTACTATAATAATCTAAATATCTCTGTGTAAGTAACAAGCACTTTATATATTACACTTTTCATGTTCAATGCTCTTTTATAAATACCCAAATAATATTTTTTGGATATATACCTAGCGAATCTCATTTTATAAAGATTTAAAATGCTCTACGTAGCGGCTGGCGTCTATGATCTCTCATGAAAGATCTAAAACTCGTCTGTTTCATAGAAAAAGCTATATAGCTACGATACGTTTGGCTCAGTTGCTAGTGACTCTACTTGCTGTGCCAGCGGTTGCGGGTGCGATGAGCACGAATGTTTGTTATCCAGCCATGGGTGTTTATATCTATAATATGTATGTATTTAAAGTTATATATGTGTAGTGTATCAACTATCTGGTATCCATAACACAAGCTTACCATGGAACTAGATGGCGCTGTGTGTTAATGTCTCAACATATTTATTTATTATCAAATAGATAAATTATTATTTTAACTTTAAGTTATATATTTTTACCGATAATATAATATAGTACCTGGGCGACCGAGCTTCGCTCGGAGTTCTTGAAAGATTGTATATTTTACATTAAGTGTTACTGAGACAATTGTATAGATGTCGCGATAAGAACAATTTTCTTTTTAATTTGGCTTAAAAATAATTTTACATTAAGTGACTAAGTGTTACTGAGACAGTTGTATACATGTCGCGATAAGAATAATTTTCTTTTTAATTTGGCTTAAAAATAATTTTACATTAAGTGACTAAGTGTTACTGACAGAGTTGTATAGATGTCGCGATTAAATTTTGCGTAGAATAATGCATAAGAAAAACGCATGAAAACTCGAAAACACGCGTTTTCCCAGACATGTGACTAATCTAGATCAATTTTTCGCCCCCAAAAGCCCCCATATACCAAATTTCAGCAAAATCGTTAGAGCCGTTTCCGAGATCGCCGGTATAAATAAATAAATAAATAAATAAAGATATAAATATACAAGAATTGCTCGTTTAAATATATTAGATAACGTGTAATTATTACTAATACTGTGCTCTATCTTCCTTTTAGAACAGAAAACCATAATAATTATATTTGTATAGGCCTGACTGAAGACCCAAGCCCAGGATCTCTGGATCTATAACATTACATGCTAGCCACTAGATCAACAAGGCTAGTCAGTAGTCGTATTTAAAGTGCAGTTTTAAACCGACTTCTTTAAAAAGGAGAAGGTTCGGTATCGTCGACCTGATAGGGCCAGAAGGTGGTTAGGTAAAACTCTTCAACAGCTAATAGTAGATACTTTGAGTTTGGGCCTATTTTGTTTGATTGGACAAGCCCAATACGTTAGAATCGGATTTTAGAGCCAGAATTTTTAATGTTACTAATAAAATCGAATTTTAGTTTGTCAGTCTTCATATAAAAATTGAGATCAAACTACAGTAGAATCCCGATTATCCGAATCAATTAAAAGGGGTATTCCGTATAATTGAAAATCCGGGTAATCAATTTCAAAGCCTAATCAAACAATAATTAAATTAGAATTACTTTTTATTATAGAAAGGGTTTTACATACGTCATTTGTACAATACGATATAAAAAAATTACGAGTTATAAAGATAAAAAATAACCTTGTACCTATGTAATTAATTTATTTTGGTTGAAAATAATTTGTTATTAATCTTTGACGTAATTAATGAATCATTATATCTTTTTATTGCGGCCAAGTCTCTGATGCGCTTCAGTTGTAATAAGGGGCCGTTCACAAAATACGTTCGCATACAAGGTATTACTTTTTGTGTCAAAAAAAGCTGCTTTTAGCGTGACGTAATTTATTAACGGTCCCTAACTGTATGGGGTCCGACTCGTCCTGTCTTTCTAGCCATTTATAAGCAACATCTAGAGCTTCAAAAGCTTCTGCGTGGAGATGGTACTTGACATACATCACCAGTTTCAGTCTTCTTCTTCTTTCTCGTTACTGTTCAAATCATCAATAACAAACACTATTGCGCAAAAAAATAAGAGCGGGAGTACTTACCCGTCGGAGGGGGCAATAAACTTGTCGTAATATGTCTCGTTGCACCGTTAAATCATTTCCAAATGTTTAATTTGAGTCGTGAAGAATGAGTCAGGATAATCGGATATTCAGATAATAATAATCGATATTTAGATAATCGACATTCTACTGTAACTTAAACGGCTTAAGCGAATATTTTATTAAAATACTTTCTTCTTTGCTATTACAATGTCTACACAAAAAGGCAAAAACAATAACTTTTAAAAAAAAACGACTTCAAAAAAAAAAAAAAAACTGTAAAGATTAAAAATCGGCGTCAGCCGATACAAATCACAGCACACCAACTTCGAAAATATTTGATTAGGTATCTATAGTTAATGAAAACTACTAAGCAGTTATTTTATACTTTTTAGTGTTTTTTTGAAGTCAGTTTAAAAAAAGAGGTTATATATTATTAAACAATCTATTTGTTTAATTTTAACGTCAACTATTTGTTTTAACTATAAAAGGAAAGGAAAAGTAAGGCTCAACCTTTTGAAATATAAGTAAAACATTTTTTTGAGAAATCTAAGAAAGTATTATTTAGTATAATATTTAATAAAATTGGGAAAAAGAGATTTTCTACTTTTATTCAAATTTATATGAAAGTAACTAAATTGATTAACGATAAAAATAAGTAGGTAAACAAATTTTAAATATAAATATATAACTGTTAGTGCTCGATAAAAATTGAGGTAAAATAAAGACGTCTCTCGAAAACTTTATTCGGTGTAATAAGTCTTTTGAATATCTAGCTTTGCGGCCCTTTGTCCCTTGTCTGTGATAGAGAGCTCCTTCGATTGATGACTCTTATTTGCATGGAATTCGAGCTTCTTGCAAATGACATTGAAGCTCGCCGTCAGTGCCTCATTTATTTGAATATAAAGAATCGGAATTTCATTTTATGATTTTATTGTTTAGTTATAATTATTTTAACGTCAATATGATAACTTATTTGTTAAAGCTGATGTATAGAGGAATGATTAGTTTTCCTTATATTTGGTAATGCATGTGTATATTCGATTAGTAATCATAGCTATAGATGATAGTTTACTTAATTGATGGACACCTGTAAGGGGTCTTTATAATTCTTTTTCTTTATAGGGTAGACCAAGAAGAAAATGATATTTTTGGTTTTGTTTAAATTTTAATAGTTTGATAACGTTAGGGGTCCGAATATTTCACCTTTATTACCACTTGCTTTACGGTGAAGGAAAACATCGTGAGGAAACCTGCATGGCTGAGAGAACCTAACAAGTTTTCGAAAGACATGTAAAGTACGCCAACTCGCACTTGGCCAGCGTGGTGGACTATGGCCTGATCCCCTTCGTACTGAAGGGAGGCCCGTGCCCAGCAGTTGGACGTTAAAAAGGGCTGAATACATCTACTTTTCTAACCGGACGACTCATGTGTCGAGCCGGAGTGAAATGGCGTTATTCTGTATGGAAATACATTATGAAATTAAATTTTTGTATAAAAAAAAGGGAAGCTAATCGGTCTCTTTGTATTGCCTAACAAACGATTTTTTTTGTTCTCGGACGAATTAATCTGTTAATGACTTGACATTATCTAATAATAGTCTTGACAGTTTTTACTTAAATTTATTACGTATTTTTTTTTAATAGACAGGTATATTCAATTCAGAAGGAATTCGTTCTATTTCAGAGATGATATAATACAAAAATTTTATTTTTTAGCCCTATTATCGCTTGTCTATTACACATTGTTAAAATTATTTATAATTACCAAAATGTAAAAGTTTTCAGCGGCACTTTAAATTGGGGTTTATTAGTGTGGAAGTGACCGAGAAAACTTAATTTAAAGCTGTTATTTCAAAATCACAGAGAGATTCAATTATTTATCAAACTTTGTTATTCCGTGTTTCAATTTCAACGAAATATATCTGCCAGCAGGTAACAAGCAGCTAGACTCATATTTAATTTAATACGGTCCGTTAAGAAGTTTCATTATTTTCAGAATTATTTATGTCTTCATTACTCATAATATTTTATTTGCTTAGAAGTTCTTATAATTACAAGTATTTTTTAAACAATTTCACTTCTACTCTTTTTCTAGGTAATGAATATTTAACTCAAAATAAATAAATATCGATTTCAAAGTAACCTTATACATAAGTATTGCACTCTTAGCTGTGAATTGTTTATGAGAAATAATTAATGGGAATGTATGTGTGTATATTGAATAAAAAAAGATTGTTTTTATCCGTCCATAATAAGCATATACATCGTGAAATATACAGCCTCTTTGGCCTTTTTTCGTTAAAATAAAAAGCAATTATTGAAGCGAGTTAATGAATGCCGTAGTGGTGGAGGCAGTGGTAACGCGCTCGCTTGGGAAACCGAGTGCAGCGGGTTCAAATCCTAGGTCTCGCACCTCTGATATGTTCATGTGCAAATCTTTCTAACATGATTACTACTTGCTTTACGTTGAAGGAAAATATCGTGAGGAAACCTGCATGTCTGAGAGAACCTAGCAAGTTTTCGAAAGACATGTGAAGTCCGCCAACCCGCTCTTGGCCAGCGTGGTGGACTATGGCCTGATCTCCCTCGTATTGAAGGGAGGCCTGTGCCCAGCAGTAGAAAGTTAAAAGGGGCTGAATACTAATGAATGCCGCAGTTATTGCGGATCATATAAGTATTGAAGTATGTTTCTTTGTGTTCTTTAAAAAGCATTTAATATTTTAAGTGTATCCTAGTATTATTTACCCTGTGATTTTTCTTAATACAGACCATAAGAAATAAAACACACCGGACTGGTTTAGAAATCCAGGACCTCGGCAACATGCCGATGTACCCTCGAGCTACTAGATCTATAAGACAGTAAACTGAAAAGATACTAAGACTTCAAAAATATTTAAAAAGTGCCTTCCTTTAAGAGGCTTATAACAAATGTACTGAGTTCTATGATATGGAGTACGAGCGGCGGATGCATCGCTGTTTCTAGCATTTTCTGCAGTTGTAATTACTTCTATGTTAAGTTTTATAATAAATTATTTTAAAAAAAAGTATGTAATTACGTTTCTTTTGAAATTATGTATATTTTGGTATAAATTTTACTTAATAATATTAATGTTGTAAGGATATATTTACAGCTAATTCTGAACGTTTTTAATAGTTGTTAAGATTTTGAAAAGGATTTTCTTTTTGTAGAAATTCAATACATGTTTTCAAATTCAGAGGCAGCTATACATTCAACCACTATATACGAGATATTATTATATATTTTTAATTTCGTTTGCTTATAATAGTATTTCAATCCATGAGTTTGAAAAAGTGCCGTCGTGAAAATTTGCGAAAAGCGAGGCCGCTATGAACTGTATTAATTAATAACTAATAACTATTCTCCACCATAGAATAGGTCGAAATTGCCGAAGAATTTCAGTTTCACTGAATAAGAACGGCAAAGATCGGCATTAAATTGAAAAATCACGGTCGTAATGTAATAGGCCTCTTAATGAAAACCGGTTAACAATTTTTATTTTGTAGCCGTTAGTTTCCCACTGCTGGTAAAGGCCTCTCTCTTTTCCTTCCGCTCTGCTCTATTTTTACATATATAAATTATAAATAAAAAAGGAATTGAATTCCTTTTCGAAGTCTTTTGAAGGATAAAATAGCCTTAAGCCTGAAGATATTATTGCAAAATTCTAAAAACTTTAAAGCAGATTCTTAAGCAAGTTAGTAATTAATGTTTTATTAAAATTAATTCTTCAAAGAGAAACTGTAAAATAGCATTTGAATTTAAGTCGCATTAAAAGTTTGCGTGAGCAGAGTTTGTAGTACAATGGCGACGTCGGAAAAATTGTAATTACTTTAGTGAGTCGGCTTGGAATTTATAAAAGTTAGGCACAGACCTCTAAATTTAACATTTCAATTTAAAATAAACTAATTATACGAATTATGTTAACGTGCTAATATATCTGAGTTAATTTAAACCAGAACAGCTAAACAGATTGTAAAATAATTAGTTTATATAAATTCATTTCTGGATTTGGCGCTCTCCCTCAGTAGCGGAGCCATCATGACTGCGTGCGTATCTGTTATTATAAACAAGAATGCTAACTACAAATATGCTTAGTATATTATAGTAGTTAAAGGCTTGCAAGATACTTATTTTTCATAGAATATTTTCAATATTATTTAACTATCCATTTATATACTTCCAATGTTTAAGAATATATAATTTGGTCAAATAAAGTAGTTGTTAGTAGCATGCATCGTGTCTATCAATTGTACAGTTTATTTTAACTAAATTGTATTACTAGCTATACAAATGTGTTAAACATGTTAAACTTTAGGATAGCTCGAGGCGGCATTCTTTTGCGTTTTTCCGTGATCTCATGGTACTTCGATAAATAATGAAGGGGAGTAACTTCAGTAAACGCCTCTGGCTCACGAAGACTTGGCAATTGGTTACAGCTGGCGACGCTACAATCGTCAATTTTACCCTATTTGTTTCAATAAAAGAAAGTATCGAGTATTTTATATGTTTCTTTATAATGTGGATAAGATATTATATTTTAATAGGGATAACATATGTTTATGTTTTTCAAAAATGAATAAATACATTTGATTCGAACCTATTTACAGCTAATCAAGAAGGTATTTATGCTGTTATAAAAAAATTACACATATTTGTATATGATAAGATACTGCGGACTGTTTATACCTAAATATATAAACACTCTGTATATATTCAGCCCTTTTTAACGTCCCACTGCTGGGCACGGGCCTCCCTTCAATACGAGGGGGATCAGGCCATAGTCCACCACGCTTTTTTTTTTAACGTCAGGAAAACCCCTGTTACGGGTACCCGCTCGCCAATGGGGAAGCGAGTCGGGTTATGTGGGACTCCTGCCGCGATGTGCGGCAGCCTACCCACTAAAAACCTGACCAAAAACCTCCTCGTCGCCATAAGGCCGGGGTCGCGGGTACCAATAAGACTCTTCCGCGACCCCGACGGCGAGCGCCTGCTAAGGCCCGTCTCCATATCAGGGGCTGAGATGTTCGACCACCCCTGACGGCCTCCTCCCGCCAGAACAGTGGACGGCCGGCCTCCCCTAGCCGACCGCCCTCTGGCACCTTCCATTGGTTTGGCGGACACCAAACCAATGAGGCTGCTCCAAAGTCCACTCTGCTAAACAGAGAAGTACCCGGAGCAGCCCCACCAAACCTCACCGCCCACCGAAGTGGGCAACACTACCTCGGCTGCAGAGGACACGGAGAGCGGCAACGAAACACCGACACGCCTCTTCCCCTGCAGCCCCACCACGTCCGCCCCCCTCTCATCCGATCGCGGGATCGCCAAAGCGACCCCATAACCAGTGGCCGCAACGCCGTCAGATGCAGCCACGACGAGAGAGAGGCCCCAACCCTTCCACAAAATGTGGAAACCAATCCACCCACCGAAGTGGGCACCCACCACTCGCCGCACAAACGGCCCCGTCCTCCTGGCGCCCCAACCGCGTTCGACGGCCCACGGTCAGGGCACCCACCACCATCCCCCCGTTAGTGGCCGCAACGCCGTCAGATGCAGCCACTAACGAGAGGCCCCAACTGGTCCACCGAAGTGGACACCCGTCTTGCCCACCTAAGTGGGCCCCCCACACCGGTGACCGCAACTCCGGAAGCCGAAGCCTCAACGGAGAGCGGCCCCGTCCGGGGTGCCTTAACCGCGTTCGGCGGCCCACGGCCAGAGGCACCCCTCCCCCTGCTGTTGGTCCGTGCCGGATTTCTCCGGTACCACCCGCTGCCCAAGCTGCAAGACAAAGCGGGTGGCGTTCCCCTATCCGCCACCTGGGGACGCGCCCGGTAGGAGTCAGCTCTCCTCCGGGATAGTCCACCACGCTGGCCAAGTGCGGGTTGGCGGACTTCACATGTCTTTCGAAAACTTTCTAGGTTCTCTCAGACATGCATGTTTCCTCACGATGTTTTCCCTCACCGTAAGGCAAGTGGTAATCATGTTAGAAATGATTCACACATGAAAATATCAGAGGTGCAAGACCCAGGATTTGAACCCGCTTCACTCGGATACCGAAGCGAGCGAGTTACCATTGGGCTACCACTGCCTTTTACACTCTGTATCCATTTCTTTTATACATACGAGTAGTTTCATAGTGTTTTTGAAACATAATTTATTATTCAGCTAAAAATATATTAAAAAATCCTTTTTTAAATGCAGTAGGTATATTCATAAATGCTATTAGTTAAATTTTATAATTCAATTTATCCTGCCTTTTGCCCGACTAGTTTAATATATTGTAGGTACTGGCAACATAACATTTTAACATACTAGCGACTCACGCTCGCTTCGCTCGCGTTCGTCCCTGGGTACGTTTACACGGTTAGCTATGTTTAGGTAAACATAGATAGTAGCTTGTTACTCTTAAGATATTCATTTAAATTATATAGTGATTTACCCTCGTTTTGCTCGGGTGCGTAGCCGTACGCAGATTTTGTTCACAATTTCATAGGTTTTAATTTTTTTTCGCGGAACACTGATTCTTTTTCTAAAATAAAAGTAGCCTAAGTTACTCCTTATAACATCAGCTATCTGCCAGCGAAAGTCCTGTCAAAATCGGTTCAGCCGTTTCGGAGATTAGTCGGAACAAACAGACAGACAGACAGACAAAAATTGTAAAAAATATTGTTTTGGTATATGTACCGTGTATACATCCATATGCGTTTACTAAAAAGCGGTTATTTTAATATTAAAACATTCCAATTTTATTTATCTGTATAGACGATATACCTGAACCCGGGGGCAGACAAGATCTCATTCTACAATCCTCAATGAATAGAAATTCAAAAAATGACGATTTAATGAATGATAATATTTGTTCGTGGAATTTTCATGTACCTACTTTTTACCATAAATACTCTTTATTACACATACACAAAAGAAAGAAAAAAATAGCACAATTAGAAATAGAATTAGGTCTGTATACTAGAGGAAACAGCGATGTCTATCAGGCAACCTTAAGGTTGGAATCGGCAAACTGTAAGAGGGAAGGGGTCTAAGCAATATAATTTGTTGAAAAATAAAAATAATACTAAAAGCTTAATTCAATTTACAAAATAGTATAAATATTGTAATATATTACTTAAATTCCTATACTTTAAAGATTGTAAAATATATCTATACAGATAAATAAAATTGGTGTATCTGTTTGTAATATTAAAATAACCGCTTTTTACTAAATGCATATGGATGTATACACGGTACATATACCAAAACAACATTTTTTACAATTTTTGTTTGTCTGTGTGTCTGTTTATTTCGGCTAATCTCTGAAATGGCTGGACCGATTTTGACGCGACTTTCGCTGGCAGATAGCTGATGTAATAAGGAGTAACTGAGGCTACTTTTATTTAAAAAAAAAAAAAAAAACAAAATAGGATCCCACGAAAAAAAGCCAAATTAATTAATTTTGTTTTGGGAAGCAACCTAGGGATGAACGTGAGCGAACTGAGGGTGAGTCGCTAGTAATATAATAAAGTATTTTATACAAATACAACATATATTTGTTTCCTTATTAAAATCACAATCAAAGGTGTGATTTATTAAATGACGCCTAATATCTTTAATTTATACCTTTATTCAAAAATCTGATTGCACATCTACTCTTTATAACTACTTAAAACAATCGCTCTGCAGATATAGACACCTATTATATAATGATTAAAGACAGGCCTTATTAACAAATGAATTGACCTCTATATTCAGGATCTAAAGCGTCATTACTTCGGTGGTAGAGCTACTTTAAAAATGACTAGAGTCAGACGCCTCATTTTTCCTAGCATTAGGTTTTACATTTCTGCTCGTTAGAATTGTGCTCGTTAAAACAGATTCAGTCTCGTCAGTACAACAAATGTTTTCCTCTGTTACATTTTTTATTTCACTGTTGATTTTGTTAAAATTGTAGGATTTAGGAAATATTTTTTTTAAATATTGTATCTAAAATAACTTATAAGCCTATAATTTATTTTTGCAATAATTTGAGAGGAATCAGCAGAAATTTAAGAGCTGACTTTTAAAGAGTATTCTAGAAATAAAAAAAATCGAATATACATTTCATGAATTTTAAATGACTGAAAGTTTAAAGCTACGCTTTTTATGTTGATATACCGAAATATTATTAAATGGGCTCTACAGGTAACAGGTTTCAATTACCTAGGTTAACATATTTTGTTAACCTAGGTAATTGAAGTACATACGGTACAATATAAAAAATTCTAAACACCAAAATTATTTCAGTTAGTATTAAACTAACAAACATTTGCTATTAATATGTTGCTTAATAAGCATCTTTTGTAAAGGGCAGAAGAATTTAATATGTTTTATCCACTTAAAATAGATTGAATTCCGGTTTAACCAGCAAAGAGAGCTGTAAAGGCGAGTTTCAATTAGTAATAAGTATCCAGAGAGTATATGCTGTTTCTAACATGAAAATTGAGTTAATAATGGATATCTATTTATGATCTGAAGCTTAATAATATTATTAGTACATATTATAAAACAAAGCCCCCCCCCCCCCCCCCCGTGTCTGTCTGTCTGTCTGAGCGCGATAAAGTCAAAAATTACCAAGCAGATTTTCATACGGTTCTCACCAATAGACGAAGTGATTCATTAGGAAGGTTTAGGTGTATGATGCTTTAAGGTTTTGTGTATATTGGCTGAAATATGACGATGATTGTAGAAGATGTCGGAAAAAATCATGTCGACTGGGAGCTCTACTGGCGTACGCCAAGTAAACCAATAGAGTTATATGAAAACAATGTATTACGGAATTATTTGGACCTAGAGATGAATCCGAGCGAAGTGAGGGTAAGTCGCAGTATATTTAATGCAATTCAGGTAGTTTAATGCTTTGTCATATTCAGCACACTTTTGACTATTTTCTGATGCTACACACCTCTTTTTTGATTGCTAACTTTGGTATCCATGCCACTACACATTAAACATAAAGGCCTTACAGCTTTCTCGGTAAAAGCTCCAAGCAGAGCTTCGAAGTTTCATTCACAGTGTCATTGATCCAGCCTATCAAATTATCCATTTGTCATGGCTGAGACTAACAAAATATTGTCTCTACTGCACTAGTCTCCATCGTATCGAATAGCCAAACATGTTTTGTTAAGAGTGACAATTAAATCGATGAGATATTTCCTTTATTGTGTGTTACAAAGAATTAGAAATCGTATATTTGCATTTTAATTTTCGAATATAATATGCACTATCAAACTGTTATTTTTGCGTTTACACAAACAATGTTCCAACTTTCAATACCAGGTTCATTTTTTGAGAATTATAGAGTGGGGGTTTTACAGAAATATTTTAAAACTGCTTAAAAATTTTCCATTTAAGATTTTACAATTTTTTTGATATGTATTATTTTTGATAAGCATTTAATTAAAAAAAATATATTTTTTTATATTAAAACTCTCCACTGTCACGCCGCAGCTACACTTGCATATTGTTTTTCTGCTTAGTCCATATCATGAATCAAAATTTACTTTATTCTGTTAGATTTTTACATGCTCCTTTGAATCATCAACTTAATTAAAAGAGAATTAACATAATGAGTTTGTGAGGAAAGTAATACCTGCTAGGAATGCAGTTCTGCTGAGTAACGCCGGTGAGAAACTCAACAGTCGCTATTTTTCCAGTTCCAATAATTAAAATACATCATAAAAGCTATCCCGCCTATGAGAGTGTATCCTGAAACCATTTGTAATAATTCCATACATTTTAAAGTAGAACAGCGTAATACGATGCTCTTTTTTACATTTATAATTTTAGCTTTAAATATTAACATACATGTAAAATTAGGTCCTTGCTGTAATCTTCCACGATGTTTATTTGATATGATGACTGATCATACCATGACGTTTTATATTCAGTGATGTTAAAGAAAACATGGTAGAAAAAAAACAGTTTTTATAGAAAATATGACATAGATAAACTTATTATTTATTTGCGTTTGATTGATTATAATTCGTATAGAATATATCGAATTTAAAGCCACTAAGTAGTCAGTATAACTGGCCAATATAAAAAATCGTTTCACAGGTGTACCTATACTTATATTTAGACCAAGCGAAATGCGTTTATTTTTAAGAAAAAATAAAATATTGAAAACCTAAAGTTTTATGGTTTTAAAATGTTAGCAGGTATATAAGGAATAGAAATTCGTAAAACGCCCCCGATGCCCAGCTACCCCCGAGAAATGGGGGAACGCAAAGCGTTTAAAAATAGTTTTTTTCAATTTCCGGCTTACTGTGACGTCCTATCTAAAAATGTTTTGTACAAAAGTTGTAGGTTTAGGAAAAATATATAACTTTTATAGATAACACTTTTTACAATAACCTCAAAGTTTTCGAGATATTTGCAAAAAACTCGGTTTTTAATTTTTTCTTGGTTTTTTATTTTTAATTTCTAGAATAATCTTTTGATTTTCATTAAACTAAGGGAATGTAATATTCGAAATATATATAATAAATGAAAAAAAAAAATTGAAATTGAAATGTTTGGCGATTTCTTTTTTTTTATTTATTGAATAAGGCTTACCAACTAGAGTACAGGCAAACATAATTACGATTTACGATTTCTTTTAAAATTGTACAATGTATTAGAAAATATGTATATCTATAACAGGATACTTGCGAGAGATTTCATTATATTCTATTAAAATTTTGTTTAAAGGCGAGTTTTGACCGAATTTATTTTATCTTAAAGGAATATAAAATGGTTGATAATTACTTAATCGTACGGAATAGCGCGCAAGATCCAAAGAAAACGAAGTGTGGGTCGAAGAAGAACATCTTGGCTGAAAAACCTACGCCAATGGTTTGGAAAAAGCACTCGTTCCTTATTCAGAGTCGCGGCATCAAAGATACAAGTTGCCTTAATGATCGCCGACCTTCGAAAGAAGATGGCACTTTAAGAAGAAGAAGCGCGCAACTTGTAGTCCAATCTTAGATATTATGTTAGGCGAGTCTACACATTTATTCAATATTTTATAAAGAAACATTAATCCAAGAAGTTCTTGGCGCTATAATAATGAGTCCATGTGAAAGAGACTTAGCCTACCCTCGTACGTAATATGTTTTCTGTTTGGTACAGATTTCGTAGTGTAAACAAGTCTAGATATAAAATTTCTTTGAATTTTTTCAATTCTTTCAATATGATTTTGATAGTATAGATACCAAATTACGCAACAGTAATACATTGCTACGTACCAAAGCATTGTATAGAGTTTTCAAAGCATATACAGATTTAAATTCTCTTGTACAAAAACAAGTACGGATAGTTTTATTGATAAGGCTTTTAAATTTCATTTCAGAATCTATTATAACACCAAGATCCCTAACTTCATTTATTTCTTTTAGTATTATTTTATTAATATAATAATTTGATAAGTATTTGTTTCTTTTTCGCGAGTACTTTATGTGGTAGCATTTGGATATATTTAATTCCATTCGATCAATGTGCGATTGTAGCATTTTTTGTTCTTTGTCATTTCTTACATTTCTGAATATTTTAAAATCATCAGCGTATAAGGCAAATTCTGAATTTGTTATTGTATATTTAATATCATTAATAAACATTAATAATAACAATGGGCCCAAGTGCGAACCTTGAGGTACCCCAGATGTTGGTGTTATGATATTTGATCTAAAGCCATTAAGGACTATAGTCTGAGACCTATTACTTAAATATGAATTTATCCAGGTTAAAAGATTTCCGTGTATGCCAAAATAATGTTGTAATTCAAAAAGAAGTAATTCGTGATCGACTTTATCGAGTGCTTTACTTAAATCGCTGTATATGGCATCGACTTCATTGCCTGAACTAATCTTATTTAAGGTATCTTCTACAAATGTAACAAGGTTTGTACTGTAGATCTCATTTTGAGAAAGCCATGTTGGTGATCAGATAGCATTTGTTTTACATGCCAATACATAATAGGATAAATTAAGGACTCGAAAACTTTAGCTATAGTACATAACAAACTTATAGGTCTGTAGTTAGAAATTTCGGTTTTATTTCCTGATTTAGGTGTTGGAACTACTGACGCTTCCTTCTATTTTGAAGGAAAGGCTGCGTCTTGTAGGGATCTCTTAAACAAAAAGAATAGAGGAATCGACAGTTTCTTCGCACACATTTTGTAAAAAATGGGTGGAAGACCGTCGCCGCCTGAGCCCTTATTCACATTTAAAGTCTTTAATTTAACTTCTATGTCTTTTGGGGATATTTCTATTGTACTAAGAGAACTTTGGTTGCTACTGACGTTAATTTTGGATGTAGTAAGATAGTCGAAAGGGACAGTATTGTGTGATTTCGCAACATATACGGATGAAAAATGTTCAGCAAAAAAATCTTTTTGACAATGTCATTAGCATGCTTATTCTCGAATTTTATAGCTCCCAGTATAGTACTTTTTACTTTTGCTTTTCGTATACGACCAGAAATTTTTGGATATTTAATAACTAATTCCTCCGCTTTTTCGCAATATGCTACGTATAGTTTATTAATGAGTTTAGTAGTTCTCTCTTTTAATATATCAAATTCATATTCATCAAGCTTGTTGCCGAAAATTTTAAATAGTTTTCTGTGTTTCTCTTTTAAAAGCTTTATAAGATTCTTACTGTTCCATCGAGGATACTTGTAGTTGCTTGGAGGTGTATGGTATTGTTCTACTTTAGATAAATAGCTAGTGCTTTTTTCCACAGCAATATCGTGATCCCAATTTGTCAGTACTAGATCCAAGAGTTTATTTTCGTTATTTTTTACGTTATTAAATTAATTTAAATTATTGGATGACATAAATTCAATAAGAGTGTACCCTAAATTACTATTAAAGTTTAATGGGTGTGCGTACATATATTTATCTTTTATCCAAGAAATATTGCACATATTAAAATCACCCATTATAAAAACGTTATTTAATTTATCTATGAAAGTGGAGGTTTTAACAGTAAATTTTTCCAAACTATGGACATTAACCGGTGGGGATATAATATAAATCGCACAAATATAAATTTCAATAATAGATTTATTTCGCAATGGTACAGCTATTTTTACTCAGATATCCTCACATTCACTTTCGTATGAAGAAATCCTTGTTGCCTTATAAGATTTATCTACAGCAATAAGGACTCATCTTCCATTTTTATTTTTTCCAGAGGAATTATAACACTGCCTATCCCTCCTAAAAACTTCATATCGACATACAATTTTAATATAATAAATTCGAAAAAATAAGAACATAAATAGATTCTACGGGGGAAAACTATAACAGAAAACAGTATACTTTACGTAAATTCCAATTTTTTGTATTTTTTCACGACTCGTCAAATTGCAAAGTTGGAATGTTTACGGCGACATTGTATAAATAATAAGCGTCAAATTAAAAACTTAAGGATACCATTATTTTCGTTTCTTCCTGAAAATTACATTGGTGTAATCAGTTTGTAAAAATTTGGTCAATAAAATACACTTTTGCAATGAGAATTAAAAAAAATGTAGTTTACGCAGTAAAGATTATCGATTTCTACAATTTATTCAATTTTTAAGAGTTCTTACAAGGCGACTATACAATGTTTTTATTTCTTCAAAAAGTAGAGCTTAAGACGAAAAGAAAGAGCCCTATTTGGAAATTGAACGGTTTTGTTTTTAAATGTAAACGTCCACTTCAAGTTGGGGGCGATTTTCAGTCTCTCGACGTCTCGAGATTTTTAGTCATAAAACATACTTTTCTCGGAAATCGCCAAATATTTCAATTTCATTTTTTTTTATTTATTACATATATTTCGAAGATTACATTCCCTTAGTTTAATGATAATCAAAAGATTATATTCTAGAAATTAATAATAAAATACCAAGTAAAAATTAAAAACCGAGTTTTTTGCAAATATCTCGAAAACTTTGAGGTTATTGTAAAAAGTGTTATCTATAAAAGTTATATATTTTTTTAGACCTACAACTTTTGTACAAAACATTTTTCGATAGAACGTCACAGTAAGCCGGAAATTGAAAAAAACTATTTTTAAACGCTTTGCGTCCCCCCATTTCTTGGGGGTAGCTGGGCATCGGGGGCATTTTACGAATTTCTGCTCTTTATATAGGGGAAAGTAGGGTAATTGAGAACGCGGGTAATTGGGAATAGCTAAGATACTTATACTTTCTCCCGCACTAAACCATCCCGCACCTGTTCAACGGACGCATCCAGCTCCCTTTAGTGCGTACGCGATAGTTAGTGTAAAAGACCGCACGTGCGCTGTTATGGTAAGTCAAACAATTTTTTTCGCATTTCTGTTGTAATTTTTGTCGTGCGTTATAATAGATGTAAATATCATATTTTTGGGTTCAAAGACACCACATTCTCTTAATATCATGGATGTACTATCTGTTTTCAGGCCCCATGTGATTTGAAGCTTACCAAAGTTGCTGTTGAGGTTGGCGGCAATTTTAATTTATATTGACTACTTCGGGAAATTGGGAACGGCGTTAGGCGGGTAATTGGGAACGTTCCCATTTACCCCTTGCGTTCTTAGTTACCCCAAATGCTACTAATTGATTGTGTAAAAATGTCTCAACGTTATAAATTGTTTTAGATACCTCGAAATTATATACAAAAGACTGAAACAAAATATCAAATTGAAGATCTTCGCTGTACAATCAATGATGTCAAAAATAAAAAGCTTACATTGGACCAAGCTGCTACCAATACCAGCACCCAAAAAAAAAACAAAACAAATTTAAGATATCAAAGAACTCGGTATACTGTATTTAATAAAAAACAAGAAGACCAACTAGAAAAAATATATACTTGATTGTTGTAAGTCTTTTTATGGAATAACATCAAATTCATTACGTAGAATTGTTTTTCGATCAAACTATTTTCACAGTTTTTAATAAAGAAATCCAGTTTGGAGGCAAAGACTGGTAATATGGTTTTATGTATCGACATCCTTCCATCAGCTTACAATTTCCAGAAGCCACTTTACTTAATAGAATAACATCTTTTAACGCCACTGAAGTTAGTCTATTTTTTTTCAACTAAAAACGATCTAAACAAAACACAATGTAACTGTCCTCGTATCCCGTCATCGTGTTTTTAATATCGATAAAACTAACATTAGCATAGTTTAAAAAAAAACAAGATTTTGGCTCAATAAAGAAATAGAGAAGACAAAATGAAGGCGAAGCTAGAAAAGAAAAATTGTAACTAAAATAAAACAAAAAGGAACATTAAAAAACTATACAAGAAGAAGAGTCAAGGGTAAAGGAGTCAGAAATTTAAAGAAGGCTTTATAAGTGAATGAAAACGAAGAGGAGTTTTATTGTATAATATGCAACGAGAAGTATTAATCCCCACCGATAGAAGATTGCATCATGTGCACCATTTATAAACTCTGCGCACATGAAAAATGTACTATTGGCGAAATTAGGAAAAGTTACATGTGTGTTATGTGCCACACAAATTAATAATTGTAGATTATTATAAAGATTTGTGTCGTTCCTAACTACCCTAAACTGTTCCCATTTCCCCCGCGGGGTGGTGCCAATTACCCCATAGGGTATGGGGTAAAAAGGAACGGCAATGTTTTTTGTTTTCATTCATATTTCTAATAAAACGTTGATCTTTAAAAATTTTTGTGTTAATAATAAGTAGATAGATAAGCAAAGTTTACGATGCAATGAAAGTTGATTATGTATGTGACTTTGTTCTATTATTTTTGAGCGTTAGAATTTAAGTGTTCTCAATTACCCCACTCTCCCCTGCTACCATTTTAAAATCATAAAACTTTAGGTTTTTTATATTTTGTTCCTAATTTTAATAATTGTTTTAAAAAAATTTAAAAACTTAATATTTTGTTCCGCATTTCGCTTGAACTAATTACACAAAAGAAGTATTTATTTTTAAGGTTAAATTTTACACAACAGAACCTCCTCGTCTGAATGGATCGCTTACGCACTCAACTAACACCAACACGACTCCCCGACGGCAGGTTTTCCGACGCAGACTATACAACTATGGGGTTGATCTCACGGTCCACTCTGCTAACAAAAAAGAACCAGGAGCAATCCGCATGGCACACCGCCCACCGAAATGGGCCACCTCCCTGTATATCTCTTGACATGCCCGGCTGGATTCCCGCATGCTAATGAGTCTCCCTACTACAACAAGGTGAACACGCATCTGTCATAAAAACGGTAACAATATTAAAGTTGATGTGATTATAGAGCAAACTCTAAAAATAAAATATAATATTAACGAACTCGTGTCCAGGATCAATAAAAGATCCTCTTGCCTTTGATAAATAGGTTCATGTTACCTATAGTAAATACATTTATTACGTAGTACAAAAGTCTTGATGCGTGAGTTCGCACTCACACTCACACTTGACCGATTTTTGTTTAAGTTCAGTAACATAATTCTATTCAGTAGCTACGAGTATTGAGTATAAGCAAGTATAAATAAATAAGTTATTACAATTGTTATTGTCAAAAGTAAAGGTCCCCAAAGATTATTTTGGTATTTGCACTCTCTTTACATGTCTATAAATAAATATGACAGATTCACATAAAATATCCGACAAGTTACACGTGTCTTTGACGGGAAATGGTAGTTATTGACCTAGTTGAATACTACGTAGCGAATCATACTCTTACTGTTTCGTTATATACCTATAACAAAATATTGCAAAGGTGTTTCAATAATAGATGCATACATTTTGTATTCAGTTTTCAATTATTATATTTATAAAGACTTATATTATATAAATTTATATTAATTATACATTGTTTTTAGCATTATACCGAAAGCACAAAAAACATAAAAAAACTTTGTGCTGAATAGATTTTAAAGGAGTTTGCATTATTTTAAAGAATTCAGTGAAAGTGACTTGACAAAATTTCTATGAATTTGATGTAACTGAAGTAAGGTCGGATCGGATAGTCAGTTAAAAAAATAATCGAAGAAAAGCACCAAATCTTATTTAATAATATGGTAATACTTAATAAACAATTTTTTGTAAACACATAATTTAAAGTTCCTATTTAAGTTAAACATTAAGTCAATCGGCTGAGCCATTTCAGAGTTAATATAAATATAAGGCTACAAGAAAATATTAAAATATAACATATTTCAATCTTTTCTAATTTATCTGAAATAAATTCATTAATTTTTTATATACGGTTAACCAAAGTTATCTTATATTTTGCTCACCGAGCAACTGCTTCCAATTCATACATATACATATACATTACGCCCGCTTTGTTGAATTAGGATTACTTACTACTACTACTTAAATCGGGTAAACACAATCTAACTGTCACTGGCGCGTATTCTACTATGAAAAACAAAACATGTAAAAAAATGCATGTCTTGCAACGCACTTCTTCTACCGCAAAACACGTAAACATGTAAAAAAATAAAACATGTTATGTTTGTCATGGGATCTCTTTTCTTTTTGTAAATAGTTCTTTTTCTTTCTTTTCTGGAACTATTTATTGAGCGTATACCTAACTTAATTTTACCTGCTATAAGATTGCCAAGATCTCAACTCTATAGTATAGGTATATTATTAAAGGATACATCGTCTGTGACTTAATGTACTATACATATTATATCAACTATTTACTTTTCTATTCATTTGGGTATTACTTTGTACTCGCATATATCGTATACCAAGCTACTTCTGCAGTTTGTTGTAAGTATATCTAAAAAACGGGACTGGAATTGGGGGATTTACAGGCTAAATACTAATTGTGTGTTCAAAATTTGAAGTTCGTAGTCTCGTAGCTCGAGTCAGTGAGAAAATTAAAGAACTTTGACTTGCAATAGTTCTTAAGCTGCGAATGTAATTAGAAAATATACCTAGTTATATTATGTGCTCTTAGTCACTGAAAATTCAGGCATCTAGCTTTATCCACAATGAAGTTACAGAATGAAGTTACAGGGGCAAGGGAGAAGGAGAGGCGGAGGAGGAGGGGGGGGGGGGGGAGTTTTTAGGAGTCGAAAATGATGTTACGGCTGTGCCTTTTTTACTCGACTGGAAGGGGACACTGTTAGGTGCCTAGTTATGAGAACATTACTAAATATTAAAAAGTATGTGATAAATGTTGTCTTAAATGGAACGATAATAAGTATTATTTACAGTTCAAAAATAAATCTAAATAAAAAATAAGAATGCTACTCATTTTATGCTCAGAGAAAATGATTACAATAGAGATAAACCATCCAGAAACAGAGAAGTTTTTGGTCTAAGCAAATAAGGAAATTGAAGTTTAAGCAAAAAGGCTGAATTTAGGGTTAATTAATTTAAAGTATTCTGGAACTACTCAACAATTCGGCCTTCTTATTGTCCGCCTGCTGGGCCTGCCCTCAATGCGACGGAGATCTAGTTATAGTCAATCGAATAGGTAAAATGTGGATTGGCTGAATTTATATATCCTTTTTAAATATCTGAATCTTTTCGGACTTTGTCATGGTTTTATTTTATATTTTGGTTCCCGACGTTTCGAATGCTTTACAGCAAACTTTTTTTGGACACAAGAGAGACAAGTTCGTCGTAAGATGTCTCAATAGTTATTTAATAGTTGTTACCAGGTCCGTCTTAAGCCACGCAGGGGCCCTTGGGCACACATCAATTTTGGGGCCTTTTAGAAAGTTAAAAAATGTGAATGATGAAATAAAAATTAACTTTATTGAATTAGATTTATACAAGCAACAGTCAGTGAGACAGAATTGTAGAGCATTGAAAATTACGCAAATGAAAGTCTATATTTTGTAAATATCTAATATGCTGATATTAGCTTTCATATATTTTACAAAATAAATATTTGTAATATTTTTAATAATGTAAATATTTGTAATATTTTAATGGAAAACCATTTTTTTTTATCTAATATACTGTAAAGCGTCTAAGTTATTATAAAATATGAAGTCTATACCTACAGATGAATAAAATTGAAGTGTCTGTTTGTAATTTCAAAACAACAGCTTTTTACAAAATGCGTATGAAATAATAAGCGGTACATATAAGAAGAAACAATTTTAAAAATGTTGTCTGTCTGTCTGTTTGTTCCGGCTTATCTTCGAAATGGCTGGACTGATTTTGAAGGGACTTTCACTGTCAGATAGCTGATGTTATAATAAGTAACTTAACTCAGACTAATTTTATTTTAGAAAAAGAATTAGGGTTTTGCTCAAAAAAATTAAAATGTACCTAAGGAGCCACCCGAGTGAAACGAGGGTAAGTCGATAGTTTTAAATATTATTCAATAACAAGGAAAAAAACGGTGATTTTGATTTATTATGCAGATAAAATATTTTAATTTTATATATTAACCTGCAGTAGGTAAGGACACATGATGTCATTTAATTATACAGTACCTGGGCGACCGAACTTCGCTCGGAGTTTTTAGCAAAACGAAAAATTCTCTTTTTTTTTAAAAAAAAACTTTTTATTCGACCGGGATTCGACACTTATGATTGTAAATCTTGCGCCTTGGCCGCTTAACCACGATGCTTATGCCCGAGTGTGCAAAATTAATGACCATATTTTGCGTGTGAAAGAAAACCGCATGAAAACTTGAAAACACACGTTCTCCCAGACTAATTCATCTAAATTGATTTTCGCCCCCGAAAACCCTCACATACCAAATTTTAGCGAAATCGTTGGAGCCATTTCCGAGATCGCCGGTATAAAAATACAAGAATTGCTCGTTTAAATGTATAAGATTATAACAAAAGAGAATTAGGGGTTGAAGTTTTTATTTTTGGGTTTTTTTTTTAACTTTGAAGATTATATCGATAGGAATTTAAATGAACATGAAATAAAATAATAAATTTCTTTTCTGACAATTTTGAATTATATAAAATACTAGCAACTTACCCTCGCGTCGCTCGGGTGCGTCCCTAGATACATTTCAATTTTTTTGAGCAGAATCATAATCCTTTTTCTAAAATAAAAGTAGCCTAAGTTACTCCTTATAACATCCGTCCCGTCAAATTCAGTCCAGCCGTTTCGGAGATTAGCCGGAACAAACAGAGAGACAAAAAAATTAAAATTGTGTTTTTCTTATAAGTACCGTGTATAATTTCATATGCATTTAGTATAAAGCTGTTATTTTGACATTACAAACAGACGCTTCAATTTTATTTATCTGAATAGATAAATATAGACAATGTACACTCTTAACATTATTTTATTTCAACTATATTAGCATTTAAATTATCAGAAAAACTCAAAAGACCTTTAATAAAGACAGTTTGTAACATTTGGGACTTTTTCACATAAAATTTTATGCCCTTCAATTAAAATTATTTTATTCTAACTCTTACAGTGGGCTCTTGTGGGTGCTTATAATATTCATGTAGGTAGCTTTAGAGAACTTTAGATTAGCTTAATGTTTTAATTTTTTTTAAGGCGCCTAGAAAATTATGAAGCAAAATCGCAAAACTACACGTTATATATTCATAGAACAAAAAAGCATTAAAGTTAAAAAGCTATTATTCAAAATCATTAATAGAAAAGTTTATATCTTTTCAGATACAAAATCGTTGTTAAATATTGAAAATATACATAAGATAACACATCAATAGTAACAGCTAAGTGTATGATTAAACTTACTAGAACCTGTGCGTTTCACATTTTAACATCTTTGTTACTAAGTAATAACGTACAAAACGTTGGCAACGTGTAATATTTAGCACATAACGCGCAGAGTTAATTATAAAGCCAGAATGTTGCGAGATGAGTATTTAACTGATGACGTGTTCGACGTGTTGGATTACGTATACGTGCAAGGTGACTAATTTAATTTCAAGCAAAGTAAATTGAATGTTAACGACGAGCTCAAATGAAAATGTGTATCGAAATGGCCCATGTGGAAATTCCTTATGTTTGAAAATAGAGTTTGTAGAGTACTCCAGTGCTTCGTGTAAATAACTATTAAAGTTTAACAAATATTTATTGCTATAAGATAGTATTATTACTAATTTGCTAATGACAATTTGGTACGTTCAAAATGAGAGGACGACATTCAATTGCTTTAAATAGTTAAATTAGTAGCACGGCTCGCTCGTTTTACTTCTGCTAATTCAATTTGCCGTATGGTTGTCTAATATAGGTTATTGAAGTCAGTCGGAGAAATAAAATGTTTGTATACAATAATTGCCAGAATGATTTTCTAAGAAAATGTAGACATTAGAAAAAAAATGTTTATACTATAACTTTACTAATTCTATTATCTTATACGAGGGCTCCCAGAGCACCCCAAAAACTCATAGTATCATATACATAATCAAATCTGGTAATTTTTTTTTCTAATAATTATTCGATCTTTTAAAATTTTTAAAATTATATTAAATCCGGACGCAAATGCTATAATTTCATGCTATTATAGAGCCAGGAGATAGTGAAGTTTTATGACTAGTAGACCCTTGGAATTTTCGCTAATTATATTCATTTTGACGAGTTCCAACAATTGGTAAAAAGCGTAGTTTTGTAAAATTATAATAATCAATAATTATTCATTATTATCTTTTAGATAGTATTAAATACTATCTAAAAGAATTTGTTCTAAAAATAAAATTATTTTATTATTAACGACAGACATTGTCCTGTCTGAATTTCAAGATACTTGTTTGTGATCTTTACATTTAAATATCCTGTCGAAAAAAGACTTTCAGTTGTCTCCGATTTTTCGAATTTTAGGGTAATTTTTTCCTTATTTTTTTTTCGGACCATTAAAAATATATTAAAAAATAGCCAAATGGGTCAACTCTTCTCAAGTGATGCGGTTGCCAACGAACAGCATTTGAACTTTAATATATGTAGGTAAATTAGTTAAAGTAAGTAAATATAAAATAAAAGGAAAATAAAGATGAAAAGAAAATTTACCAAACTTTGCATTGATACCTTATAGATTACTTGTTTGTTCTAAGAATAATAAATGCATTAACGTTGATATTAACGTTACACTTTGCTATTTGAATATTTATAAAGGATTTTTGCTAGGTTACCATATCCCTCATGAGTATGTAAAAAGGTACGTTGGCTTAAATAAGGTATTGAAAGCGATACGGGATTCAATATACCCAAAAATTAGTTTAATTAGGAACACGGTCGTGTTCTACGGTATTAATGCGAAGACTTGTAACATTAAAGGATCTTAAAATCTACGTAATTAATGAAAATGTTAATTATCTCATATTCACAATATAAAATATGACAGATTTAATAAAATTATTTTAGAAAATATTTAAGCTGAAGGCCTTGTTAGATTAAATCTAAGTATCGTATTTTTTAGATAAAAAAAAACTAAAAACTAGAATAAATACAAAAACAAAAGTAAAAAAGCTTTGTATTCCAATTGGGATTCGATCCCGGACATATGTGTTGTTAAACTCAGTGTTCCGCAAACTTTTTGTGGTCAAGGTACATCTAGGAAATCGGTAAATTTTGGAGGGACACCATAAATGAGGAATCAATTTTTTACATAGTATTAATCAACATTTATAATTATTCAACAAAACAATATTTATTAATAAACAACAAAACAATTTTTATTAGTAATCAATATATAATAATTTATTATTAATCAACAAACCTAAACTTTATATTACAGAATAGGTATTTAATGCGAAACATGAGCTTGTTTAATTGAGCATAGGCGGTCCAAATTTGGAGTAATCGTTGACAGGACTGCTCTCATCTCTTCGTCGATCGTCCTGAAACGTTCCCTTTTTTTGGTTTTATTATGGTAAGAGTTGAAAATCCTAATTCACATAATTAGGTCATTGCAAATGGCAAAAATATTGCAATAGCATGCTTAGAAAGCAGAGGATATTCATTTTTCACAGATAGCCAAAAATGTTCTAAATCAGTTTCTGAAAATTTTAATTTTAACGTGCTATTTTAATTTTAACGTCCTGCTCGTTAATCGGTAAGTGTCCAAAAGAAATGCTCTCGGAGAATGGATTTCTAACCCAGTCCATAGGTTGTAGATCACGCTTAGGGAAATAGGAATTCATTTTCTCTGCAAGAAGCTCCGTCGAACAACGAAGGGCCCCGCCTTGCCTCACGCGACGCACTCACAAAACGCCTCGCTCGCGCGCTCGTGTGTTATGGTATTTTTCTTCCGTCTGTCTATTTAACTTTAAGAGATAACCTTATTTTTTCAGGCACATCAACTAATGACCACGATACACCAGTGTGCCGCGGCACACACTTTGCGGAACACTGGTTTAACTTAATCGTTATCCATCCATCGCTTCAATCGCTTGACCATGATGCTTACAACCGAGTATAAGAAATTATCGACCATATTCTGCATGGAATAATGCAAAAAGAAAAGTGCATGAAAACTCGAAAACACGCGTTTTCCCAGACATGAGACTAATCTAGATCGATTTTTCGCCCCCGAAAGCCCCCACATACCAAATTTCAGCGAAATCCGATTAAATATATTATAGATAATAATAGATATAATTCGATTTGAATTATTTGTTTAGATAGATAATAACCCCCTAAAGAATTATTGGTATTTTAGGAAACCATTATTTTATTTTTCATTTAAATTAAATAATAATCTCGTTTCGTTTAATAAATTAAACATACAAAATACCTAGGACATGAACTATGTACATGATACTTATTTACTTGTATTATTTCTACTTATCAAACTTTTTCTTCAAAAGAATCGTCTTCCTAAGTGTACGCGGTGCGAGTCGCAATGCGGCCTTATTACTTTCACGTTCTACACCCTAGTAATAATAATATAATTGAGTGCTTCCGTGAACACAAGGACTTAAATTAAAATGTAAGGGATGAAAGGCAATGAAAATTCAGAATTAACTTTTAATACGTTTCTAATTTCTTGCCATGAATTTGACTATGATACATTATATTATGACTTTTATATCATACTAGCGACTCACGCTTGCTTCGCTCGCGTTCGTCCCTAGGTACGTTTTCACGCTTAGCTATGTTTAGGTAGGTAAGGTTGTAGCTTGCTACTCCTAAGATCTATATAAGTTATTTATTTTTTAAAATTATATAGCGATTTACCCTCGTTTTGCTCGGGTGCGTAGGCCGTACGCGGATTTTGTTCATAATTTCATGGGTTTTAATTTTTTTTCGCGGAACCCTGATTCTTTTTCTAAAATAAAAGTAGCCTTAGTTACTCCCTATATCATCAGCTAACTGCCAGTGAAAATCCCGTCAAAATCGGTCCAGCCGTTTCGGAGATTAGCCGGAACAAACAGACAGACAGACAGACAGATAGACAGACAGACAGATAGACAGACAGACAGACAGACAGACAGACAGACAGACAGACAGACAAATTATGTAAAAAATGTTATTTTGATATATGTACCGTGTATACATCCATACGCATTTAGTAAAATGCGGTTATTATAATATTACAAACAGACACTCCAATTTTATTTATCTGTATAGACTAGCAAAATCCGCGGCTTCGCTCGCGCTAAAACTACAACAAAAATCTTTAAAAAGGTAGGTTTCATACAAATTTTCATCCCTTATTTTATCTCCTTATGGGATGAATTTCAAAAAACGCTAAAACACGTATTTATTGAATTATATTGAAGAGCATTAATACCATGTTTCAAGAAATTCTGATCATATATAATTTTTTGAGTAGTGTTATAACGTGTATTCCAGTGGGAATGAGATAATCTCCCTCGGTAAAAACTAAAAATTATCCTATATGTTGACCTAGATATCCAGCTATCATCATACCAAATTTCATCAAAATCCCTCCAGTGGTCTTTCTGTGATGCGGTAACAAACAGACAGAAATTCTAAAAACTATAGATTCGGTCTCTGTATCGATAATAAAGTCTATTTCAATAAGATTTTCCAAAAAATATTTAAGGTACAGATTCCACTCAGAATTTTATTATATGTATAGATATAAAAGAATAATATAATAATATCTATGTATAGTATATTAACTATCTAGATAAAACATAAAAAGTGTATTTTAATCTCATTTATTGTCTTCTTTTAATTTAAAAAAGCCTTGAAAGAAATCATTCCGTTGATAGTAATGTAAATATTGTCCCGTAAATTGTTTCAAGAAACAAAAGGCAGTTGAGCTTCATTATCCCCTGTCTGCTAGGTTGTGTTTCTGGGCAACGAGAGTTATCTACTGAATTGATATAGCTTTCATTGTAACATATTTTAACCGACTTCCAAAAAAAGGAGGAGGTTCTCAATTCGACCGTATGTATATATATATATATTTTTATGTTTGTTCGCGGATTTTTTCGTCGTTTATGAACCGATTTTGATAATTCTTTTTTTGTTGGAAAGGAGATATTCCAAGAGTGGTCCCATGATAAGGAAACCAGGATCTGATGATGGGATCCCAGAGAAATCGAGGGGAACTTTCGAAAATTGTAGCGGCGACTAGTGCGTTTGATAACATTTTCATAAGGTATTTTAAAGCACTACTATTTAATGAAGGTCTGGAGTCGATCTGATGATGGACCCGAAAAATAGTCGAGGGAACTCCTCAACGATTTACAGCAATTACCTGGTGTTTAGGCTTGATTAATTTGTATTGATGATCTACACTAAAAATGGAAAAATAAAACTTAAAAAAAAAACCGACTTCCAGGCACTTAAAATTAAAAAATAACTAAACGGGGGTTTTCATTTAGAATAGATACTAATCAGATTTTTTCGAAGTCGGTGCCAGCCAATACAAATCAAAGCACACCGACTTATTTCTTTATAAAAATAGAAAGACTTGGCCATCGCACACTGCAATAGAATCTACAAATAACGAGATTTACCTAATACTTGCGTTCTGAGCGCATTATTTATGTTTTTGTCTGCCTAAATTTGACCCGCTAGCCCTATGTTCAATTTGGACTATTTAAAATAGTAGATTGTTCTTATGTTATTTTGTTTCTGTCTGATATATATGATTGATAAGATAAGTTTAACTTTTTTAGCAAAAAATGTCCTTTTAATTAGATAACATATTAAAAGACAACAACAATTAAAATATCCCATCTTGAATAGGCAGCTACGTCATATTGAATATGCATGTACAGGATGCATATTTGCTAAAAAAATTAATAGAATATAATAAATAATGTTCTATTATATGTATTATTAAAATAATATCTACATTTGAGTATAAAATACATAATATAGTTCGAGCCTCGGAGAAGTGGCCTCCGATACTCCGGCGGTCTTGTGCTAGACCCCGGCAGTCTTGATTATATCATAACTGAGTGCTTCCGCTGATATAAGTGAAGTCCATTAAATGGAGTGGTGGAAAATTAATACAACGCGGTATAGGTGAAAAGTTTGTCATAATTGTGAATGTTAATGATTGTGAATTGTACATTTATGTTTATAAAATTATTTAAGAAAAAGTTATACTAAAACACAATCAACTATTTAAGATTTATTTATTAATCGTATAATAAACGATTATTTCTAATGGCTTTCAATTTGATAACCAGCGCTGGATTTACACTAAGGGCACTCGGGGCTATTGCCCATGGCGGAAAATTTTTAGGGGCGGCAAAATTCGGGCGTTAGCGAAAATGCTTTTTTTATTTTCCAAAAAATGATTAATTAAAAAAATAAATAAGTAATGAATTTTTTGAAAAATTGGAATAATTTATATTTTTTTTTGCATATTTCAAAATATTAATAATTAAAAAAAATAAACTTTAACGAAACTTTACCCATTTTATGCACAATTTCGATAATAGGGCGGTATTTTTACTATGCTCAGGGGCGGCTCTAAGGTTGAATCTGGCACTGCTGATAACGTAGAGAGTAGTCTATACATATAATAAAATTGTAACTAAGCGGAATCTGTACCTTAAACATTTTTTTGAAAATCTTATTGAATTAGACATTATTATCGATACAGAGGCCGAATCTATAGTTTTTAGAATTTTATCTCTCTGTCTGTCTCTCTGTCTGTTACCGCATCACGGAAAAATCACTGGAAGGATTTTGATGAAATTTTATAATTATAAATAGCTTCTCTTGATAAAAAAAATCATATTAATAGCGATATTTTATACATAAAAATAACTCGAAAAATATTTAGTTAGGTGTACTTTAGAAAATTATTACCTACTAGATGTCTTCGCCCTGAGTTTTTAAAATACACCATTTTTTATTCGAAAAAAAAAATAATGTATAGATATGACTTTTCTAAGGTCTTATTGGAATTACTAGCATTACTCGCGGTCATACACGTGCCCAAATAACCAAAAAAACTAAGTATTTGGTTTAAAAATTAGTAATATATTAATTAATCTATATCTATATCATATATATCTATGTACATATTATAATAAAATTGTAACTAAACCGAATCTGTACATCAAATATTTTATTGCAAAATCTTATTGAAATAGACATTACTATCGGTACATAGACCGAATCTATAGTTTTTTAGAATTATTGTCTGTCTGTCTATCTGTCTGTTACAGCATCACAGAAAAACCACTGGAGGGATTTTAATGAAATTTGGTATGGTTATAGCTGGTTATCCAGGTCAACATATAGGATATTTTTTGCTGCGGGAAAATATCTCATTTCTGAAAAAAATGGAAAAACTGGTTAGAATAAAACCATGATGATTCTATAAACATTTTAGCAAGGTAACTTACTAAATATGGCGAAAATTATTAAAAATAGCTTATTTTGAAAAAAAAATCAATAGCGCTATTTGATTTAGTAAAATAATTCTAAAAATGTTTATTAATGTGTTATTTAGATATTCGACAATAGATGTCGCCATGTGTTTTTAAAATACGTAGTTTTAATTCCAAAAAATTTGATTTATGATTTGATTGATATGACCTTTCTATGATTTTACTAAATTACCCGCGGGTCCACCCGTGTTCAAATTATCAATAAAATAATCGTTTTGCCTTTATAAATTAGTAACATATTAGTAATATTTTGTTGGCCGAAACAATTTTCAAATAAAAATATGTGTAAATTATTATTGTTTAGGAAATAATGTTAATTTTTGTAAATCATTTAATGTTAAAATTGGGCAAATGTAAGTACAACTCGCGTATTATAGGTTCCGTATAGCAAAATACTGTTTTGTTTTTCTTACTTATGTACCTATTTGTTAGGTTAATACTAAAAAAAAATACGAATAATATTTACGTTTCCACAATATTGACTAAACAGATAAAGCGGGTAAGTAAGTATTTTAGAAACTGTTAATACCTCATCTTTTTTCGGATTTTTGATACCATTTCTTAATAGGTTTTTCACAAAGGTTTCTTAAGTTGAAAGGAAGGCTTACAGGTCGTAATAAAATGCTTATGACTTTAATCATATTACCCTAGCTATATGAAATAATAAAAAGCATTTGCTGAAAATTATTTACTTATTTACCTTAATTATGTACTTCTGAAACTTTCACTTTCCCCAACACTTTCTTTTGAAATTCGTTTCGGAAAATATTACTATCGCTAACCTATCCCACAAATTAACATTAGGTAAGAAAAGTTATAATTATGTAATTTAAATAATCAGCTAAATAAAAATTAATCAATAGGTGTCTATTAGTAAATAAATGATCAAAATTAATTTAGTAGTTTAGAGTTTGTCGGCCAAGACTAAACAAACAAACAAAACAGAAGTATAGACATACTATAAATGTTATTGTTAAAACAAAAACTGCAATATTGCTAAATGAAATATGAGCTTTACGAAAGTACATTTGTGGCATTGTCAATCACCGCCATTATTTACCAATCATGCGGTGCGCAATGAAATTGGTATATGTAAGAGTATACTAATATGTAGAACCTAAGATTTTGGTTTTTGGTCACCTGAACGCGGGCGGAGCCGCGGGCAACGCTAGTAACATATAAAATTAAACTATGCACATTTATTTGAACTAACGACTACCCTCGCTCCGCTCGGGTTCGTCCCTAGTTACGTTTTAAAGTTTAGTATAGATTTCTCAGAGATGAGATATTTTCCCGCAGTAAAAAGTATTCTGTATGTTAACCCGGATAACCAGTTATCATAATACCAAATTTCATCAAAATTCTTCCAGCGGTTTTTTCGTGATGCGGTCACAGACAGACAGACAGACAAAAATTCTAAAAACTATATATTCGGCCTTAGTATTGATAATAATGTCTATTTCAATTTTAAAATATCCCAATAAATATTTAATGTACAGATAAGGCCTAGTTACAATTTTATTATACGTATTTTATCTTCTATACATATAATAAAATTCTAACTGAGTCGAATCTGTACCATAAATATTTTTTGGAAAATCTTATTGAAATAGACTTTATTATCGATACAGAGACCGAATCTATACTTTTTTTGGAAGTCGGTTAAAATATGTTACAATGAAAGCTATATCAATTCAGTAGATAACTCTCGTTGCCCAGAAACACAACCTAGCAGACAGGGGATAATGAAGCTCAACTGCCTTTTGTTTCTTGAAACAATTTACGGGACAATATTTACATTACTATCAATGGAATGATTTCTTTCAAGGCTTTTTTAAATTAAAAGAAGACAATAAATGAGATTAAAATACACTTTTTATGTTTTATCTAGATAGTTAATATACTATACATAGATATTATTATATTATTCTTTTATATCTATACATATAATAAAATTCTGAGTGGAATCAGTACTGTGTGAAAATCTTATTGAAATAGACTTTATTATCGATACAGAGACCGAATCTATAGTTTTTAGAATTTCTGTCTGTCTGTTACCGCATCACAGAAAAACCACTGGAGGGATTTTGATGAAATTTGGTATGATGATAGCTGGATATCCGGGTCAACATATAGGATACTTTTTACCGCGGGAGATTATCTCATTCCCACAGGAATACACGTTATAACACAACCCAAAAAATATTTATGATCAGAATTTCTTGAAACTGGGTAATAATGCTCTTCAATACAATTAAATACATACGTGTTCTAGCGTTATTTAAATTCATCCCATATGGAGAGAAACCTACCTTTTTAAAGTTATTTTGTTGTAGTTTTAGCGCGAGAGAAGCCGCGGATTTTGCTAGTTTATAATAAATCTGATATGATGAATTCGACACAAATACATATATTTAGCAGAGAAGGTAAATAAAATGCGTGAATCGATGTTTTGCCTGCTTAAAGTAAAATGTACGACTTTACTTAAGTATTTGTAACTAAGTATTGACCACAGCCTGGGGCACGTGAATTTCCGAAGTAATTTATTTTAGAGTAGGGGATTTACCTATATAACAAAGAAATTCAATTAAAATCCCTTTTTACGTGATAGGCATGTAAGCGTGTTCTGTATTATAATGTATACCAGATATTCTACTCCAAATGAAAAAAAAAGATATAAGGTAGAAAGAAGCTTATCTATACAGATAAATAAAATTGGAGTGTCTGTTTGTAATATTAAAATAACCGCTTTTTACTAAATGCATTTGGATGTATACACGGTACATATACAAAAACAACATTTTTTACAATTTTTGTCCGTCTGTCTGTCTGTCTGTCTGTCTATCTGTTTGTTCCGGCTAATCTCCGAAACGGCTAGACCGATTTTGACGGGAATTTCACTGGCAGATAGCTGATGTTATAGTAAGAGTAACTTAGGCTACTTTTATTTTAGAAAAAGAATCAGGGTTCCGCGAAAAAAAATTAAAACCCATGAAATTGTGAACAAAATCCGCGTACAGCGTACGCGCCCGAGCAAAGCGAGGGTAAATCGCTATATAATTTAAATGAATATCTTAGGAGTAGCAAGCTACTATTTATGTATACCTAAACATAGCTAACCGTGAAAACGTAACTAGAGACAAACGCGAGCGAAGCGAGCGTGAGTCGCTAGTTATTTATAAAACTAGCGGCTTACCCTCGCTTCGCTCGAGTTCGCCTCTAGGAAAACAAAAACAAATCTATCCCACGGGAACCATACATTTTTGGGATGAAAAGTAGCATATTGTATGTTGATTTAGTATGAAAGTCGCTATGCTAGACACTGTTTTTGTAATGTTTTACTTTCCCGCGGGAACCCTTCACTTTTATGAAATTTATAAATTTTATAACATACATTGTTACATATATATATATATATATGTATATATATGTAACAATGTATGTTATAAAATTTATAAATTATATATATATATATATATATATATATATATATATATATCCCACCAGGTTTTGATTTAAAAAAAAATTTGATTAAGTCACAAATTGGCGCATAATATGCGCCGTTTTGATTTTAAACTAGCGACTTACGCTCGCTTCGCTCGCGTTCGTCTCTAGGTTAGGTATACATAAATAGTAGCAAGCTACTATTTATGTATACCTAAACATAGCTAACCGTGAAAACGTACGTAGGGACGAACGCGAGCGAAGCGAGCGTGAGTCGCTAGTCGATAATAAAGTCTATTTCAATAAGATTTTCCAAAAAATATTTAAGGTACAGATTCGACTCAGTTACAATTTTATTATTTGTAAAGATAGATTAGCAGAACCCGTGGCGTCGCCCGCGTTCAAGTTTTTTTCCCCTATAAATTTTATCATCTCTTTTTACTCCTTTTAAGGACGAATTTTAAAAAAACTTCATATACGTATTTTCTTATTTTTTATTTTAAAGCTAATTATTATTTTTTCGTAATTTTCACATTAAAAATGATGCCTTTCATACAAATTTTTCATCCCGTATTTTATCTCTTTAGGGGTGGAGTTTCCAAAAATCCTTCCTTAATTGATGTTTACATCATACAATGCATCAACTGCCAAAATTTCAAGTTTTTAACCTACATATGTGACTCTGTGTTGTGGAATCAGTCAGGATAAATTTTATATATATTTTAACATACCTATAGGGTAAGTCAGGGAAAAACGCCTATAATATAGACGTATTTCCGTAATGATCAGGAGAGATGCCCGATAATATTTCAGTGTTAGATGCCCAGTAAATATTGAATAATCTGCGTTTACTTTGTCGTGGTGGTGGAGGTCATTAGCGTCCAGCAGTTCAGCCGGGCGCGAAGTCAAGAAAAGCACAGAGTGGTGGCTTACTTCGTTGGGCGCTGTACCATGCGGGTTGCTCCTGGTACTTGTCTGACAGCAAAGTGGTCCGTGGGAGCAACCTCGTGGTTGTTGTAGTCTGTTTTGGCAAACCTGCCATTGGGGTATTGTAGTTGAGTGCGTAAGCGATCCTGCGACGCCCCATTAAGGCGGGGGAGGTTTTGTTGGATTTTAGTGAGTAGTATTTACTTTTATAGCTGGTGAATCCCACATAACCACTTGTATGTCTACGCATACTACATAAAATGCGTAATGCGTATATGCATAAAAAATTAATAATTGCGTAGTGTGTGGAGATTATTATAACGCCAATAAGAAGAAATGCGACTGATTACAGTGTCTTCATTGTAGTTTCCTGAAGACTGCAGTAAAGATTCAGCGGAATGCCTAAAGTGTAACATCTGACTATGCACTAATTATTCGTGGGCATCTATCTCCGATATCTATAGGCAACTAACCCACACGTCTGGATGAGATGTCTATTTTTTATTATTTAAAAAAAATATATTTTTTTATCTAAAATATATTGCACAATACTTCCAAATTTTATCTGAATGGCATAAATAAACAGTGATTCAAATAAACTATTCGTATTTTATCGAGTATTTTACACATATGAGTGTTATATAATTAATATAGATTTTTTTTAAACTATAGGCACCTCTCCCTGACTTACTATATACTTTATTTACATCCGGTAAGCAGACGGATTGAGTACATCTTCATGAACGCTTTCATTTTCCTTCGGACCCTATACTCTTAGTATTTAATATAATTGTTTATCGCGGTTAAAAATTATTAAAATCATTATATATTTTTTATTCAAATGCAGAATGAAATATTTACATTTCTTTAGTTTGCATATATTTATAAAATAAAACAGTTTAACTATTTGCGAATTAATGACATCTATTACCTATCTATACAAGCAAACAAAAATAGCCCGAACAATGTCCAATTTCTTTGTATGGGATGAGGCGTCTGTACTATTAAAGTATTATGTAATTTGTGGTGTTATTATCTTCAAAATATATATACATATAAACTCGCTTACAAGAAGATAGGCGTAATTCTTATTATTTATATTATAGTTGGTGATGATGAGGTATCCCTATTTGTCTTACCGGAGCAACTGTACCTCAAAGTAAATGATTTAGTGTAGTAATTTCCATCGCATAATTTATGATCGTAAATGGATTTAGTCATTTAAGGTTAATAGGAACCTGTTTAGAACTTTAGGCAAACTGATAAGCTAACATTAAGCCGTCGACATAATGACATTATGGTTGTCAATAAGTCTAAAAATATTAAAAAAAATGTACGGTTAAGATTATTAAGGGATGAAAATATAAGTTATTACATAATGATAGATATTATTTTTAATAAACGAATCTAGTTTAAAAAGAAATGGAAATAAGAATTAATTGATCTAAAGAATCTTTAAGAATAGTTTATGTACTTTTTTTTCTATGCGACATGTAATTGTCTTGAAATTAAAGAATTTACCATCAATACGATGAACTTTTTATTAATTTTAAAGAAATGTGCTTTTTTCACTCATTATTTATTTTAACTAGCGGCTCACCCTTGCTTGGCTCGGGTTCGTCCCTAGTAAAATATACAAATCTATCATAGGGGAACTGTACATCTTTTCGGGATAAAAAGTAGCCTTTGTGCTATTCTATCTCTGTGCCAAATTTCATCCGCATCAGTTTAGACGTTCTGGCGTGATTGAGTAACAAACATCCATCTATCTAAATTTTCGCATTTTTATAGTAGTAAGATAAACTTGAAATATTAAAAAAACAAAGATTTTTTCAGAAATGCCGTCTAAATTCTTTGCTTCTACAAAGAGCTTCTTCAGTCTTGTGTGTCGTTGTCTTTAGTGAAATAATTTCCGTAAAGTGTAATAGAGCTTCATATTATACATAAAAAGTTAATTAAATAAAATTGCATATTATTTTAGTTTAAGGAAGCTGTCTTTGAATATGAAAATCCCAATAAAAAGTTCGACGTATATTTTTTTATATTTTTTAATCGATATCAGAAATATAATACGTATAAAATGTGTGAGTTTTTCGTGGCGAAACTATGGCATAATATAAAGTGAAGTAAAGTTACCAACATAATAGGTGCAATTAGGGCAGGTATGATGAAACGACCAGACATTGATTTACATAAGCTGCTTTGTAGTAGGACTCAATACAGCGTGAATACACAGAGTAACGAGGGAATTTCAGCAAAGCTAACAATTCAGAGCCTAAGAAATTCCAGAAGTGGATTGAGCCGATACGGAAATAACTAGCTACTTATAAAAACAAAATGGTCTTGCTTTATTATTCTCCACTATTAATTTTCATAGATTGAAATTGTCATTCAGAAGAAGGGCCCATCATGATATGAAAAGCAGGTGGATCGATCTCTTGTGCTTGGAATACTAAATGTCTTGTTATCGTCTCATTCTTGACGGCGACGAAGCCCGAAGGTTAAATTATCTCTCCAATTTCTCGGTTGGATTTTTAGATGTTCCTTATTTTAAATTTTTACCGTTTTATTTTTGCGTCGTAAAATTAGGAGACTTCGTGGTGAATGTAATATCCTTAAATATAAAAATGATTTTAAACGTGAACAGTGTCATATTAAAATATTTTTTTATTACATTAACGAGTAGATATATAACGTTTAAGGTTACACAAAATGAATTGAAGTTTTTTTATTGTAATTAAACATTTTTTTACTTCAATACCTGCTAACTTTTTGTGCTATATGACTTTTTCAGACTTGAAAAATTGTGTATTATTTTTGGAAATATGCGTACCGGGTTATTAATGTTTCGAGCAGAGCTTAATTTCAACCAGATATTTGCAGGATCGAAATTGCGACTTTTGCAATGACCAATGCAGGTTGTTAAATTTTTATCTTAATATAACAAGTTTATATAATATGTAAAAGTTTCTAACAAATAATAGACACAGTGTGATAGAAATGTCCCAATGATCATCCATTTTCCATTATATTTTCCAATATACTAAACTGAAATTAGCATATAAACTAGTCTAATAGTGGTACCGAAATGATGTGTCTAGTTACATTATATAACAATATTAACACAGTATGGAATAAAGCGAATTATATTATTACTGCAGATTGATTTGTTCACAGTTTTCATGTTTGATTGATCTTTGGTCTTAGCAAATTTTTCTTTGGCTCTATTTATGGCAATATATCCGTATGAGATGTTAAGAAACGTATCCTATTTAACAATTTAGTTACATTTAAAAACATAAAATTTACAGTATTTGCTTAAGTAATTCACTGTTGTAAAATTATCTGCGATATAAATCTTTTCAATATTAATCTTTTTCTACATTTGAAACCTACCTACATATCTTAAAAGTCACAATATTTCACCCTAAAATAATGAATTAAATAGTAAAAATATTTTTATTTCATAATCTTTTATTCGGTTTAATATTTTAGAAATTCGTGAACATTTAAAAATAAGGGTGTAAAGAATAATCGATTACTCGGTACCCGGTAATGGAGGTGAAACTTTAGCAAACTCTCGTTTCCGTGGCCATTTGTCAAACAAAAAATATTGCCCAAGTTTCAGGTCAAAAGTGTTACCAGACACGAGTTCTATAAATAACTGATTTTATGGTTAGACCGTACTTATTTCTAATATTTTATATAATATTAATTTGTATGAAGTAAATACAACCTAAATACACCTACTATTTACATGTACAAAAGAGATAGTAGATGCATACGTATTTTAATATTTTTATAATCATAATTTTTTTAATGTATTATTTGAGTCTGAAAATCACTGAAAATTTTCATGGTGTCAAAACGATAGCTTAGATTTTGTCTTCGGTGAATGGTTACGATTTCTCAAATGTGAAATTAAATTAAGTTTTCTATATTTTAAAATATTTAACAAAATGTTTTCTATACTAATGCTGCTAAATAGTTTACTTGTTTGAACGCGCTAATTTCTGTAACTATCAGTTCAGTTTAAAAGAATGCATTTTAGGGAACATTTATTGAAAAAGCTATCTATCTGAACTATCCTTTTTGATGGATAAAACAAACGTGAGCTGTAAGTTTAGGTATTGTTAGTAAAAAGATAATATACCGATTTGGGTCCACGGTTATACAATATACTCGTACATACATAGTCATCAATTTGTTAAATAATGCTGAGCAATATTTACAATAACTTGTTTACAGCTTCTGTCGATAGTCGATTATCAAATTCAATTAAAGTAAGCAAGAAGCAACAGTTAAACTTAGCGAACTTCATCTACACCCACAAATACGTAAAGTAGGTTACCCAATTAACTTATTCTACATCGCTTTGTAATTGTTGTTCGCTTCAAAATTATCATGCGTCGCTGTGTTGGCATAAACGTACTTCCAGATTTTCAATTTAATTAATGTTTGTTATAATTGCTCCATGTCTTATTAAATTAAATAATTATATTTACAGTTTGCTTATTTGTAAGCAGTGAGAATCCAGACGATACAGTACGGAAAGTAACTTTTTTTTTTTATGCCAGACCACCTGATTGATGGAAAGCAGTACCTGTCGCCCATAACACCTACGGTTCATGCACTTAGGTTTTACGTAACAAAAATGCAGAACCACAGGTGCGTTGTCACTGTGAGGACTAAGATGATATGCCTCTTGCCTGTAATTGCGCAGGCTACCTTATCCTTCATACCATAACACAACAATGCAATCATTGTTGCTTGGCGGCAGAAATAGATAAGGGGGTGGTACCCATCCAGTCGGACTCCTCAGGCTTGACAGAGTCCTACCACCGGTAAAAAACCTTTTAAAGTTTATAAAAAATCATAGATTATAGGACGGTTGGATAGATTTCAATCCAGTTCTTCGGATAGAGAATCCTAAATAGTCACTGCATGCCGGCGACAAATCGGAAATCTCCTGTAGCGAATGTCACCAACACACTACGCGCCTTGAATTTATACACTGTATGTAATATTTGTATATGTAATTATCTTTAGTTAATTAAACTGATTAGTTATATGCACAGTTTAAATGATGGTAGCGGTAACAGTGATAGAACAGTAGCAACAAGGTCTAGAATTTAATTGTATCTATGTTTAGTCGAAAACGTATGGTTGAATTGAGTGGGTATTTTTTTTTATTATTGTAGAGAACTGTATTAAAAATATAAGTACATACGTTTTATTTATAGAGGCTCAGTAATTAAAAAAAAACCTTGTTTGATCCAATGCGTAGGGGCCATAGCCTTCATCTACCCGGCTAGTCAAATGCGGGTTAGTGGACTTTCGTTTCTTTTTTTCGCGTTTTCCGAAAAATAGTTACCTTTTCCAGATAGGTACGTTTTCTTATTGATTTATAATTTTTGTTTGCCTTATTACCAAGTGATAATCATGTTGAAATTGAGATTTACATGATTTTTAAGGTTTGAATCGCTTCACTTTACTTCCAAAGCGTGCATGCTTTCAATATTATTGCTATTTTTATCGCTTTTAAAATAATCAAATATTAAATTTAAAAGATCTGCTTTTAACAGTACAGATGTTGGTTCTAAATAATTCATTAACTGTACTAATTAAAATAATGTTCAGTTTAAAAATTTCGCTCGTTCATAGAGAGACCAAAATGGCATCAGAATATAACTCGCATAAAAAGTTTACGTGAGTCGAGTTCATACTTATTATGGAGCCGTTGCAAAAATTCTAATTACCTTAGCGAGTCACTTTTATTTCTTAAGGCCTTTTTATTATGATAAATGATATAGCTTAATATTTTATGTAGATGTTATACTTAGTTTTAAAAAGTTTACTCATTCGTGAGTTGACACGATATTTTATTATAAAACCTATATTAAAAGTGAAGCAATGTTCTTAGTGCAGGATTTACATAGGTATCTATACAGATAAATAAAATTGGAGTGTCTGTTTGTAATATTAAAATAATCGCTTTGTACTAAATGCATATGGATGTATACACGGTACATATACCAAAACTACATTTTTTTACAATTTATGTCTGTCTGTCTGTTTGTCTGTCTGTTTGTTCCGGATAATCTCCTAAACAGCTGGAACGATTTTGACGCGACTTTCACTGAGCTCTACAGAGCTCTCTTCTGAGCTAGTTATTCAGCTGCTGTTAAAAGGAGTAACTTAGGCTATTTTTATTTTAGAAAAAGAATCAGGGTTGGGCGAAAAAAAATTAAAACCTATGAAATACGTATATACATAAATACGTACGTACATAACGTAAATTGCTATATAATTTAAGTAAATATCTTAGAAGTAGCAAGCTACTATTTATGTATAAATATAGCTAACCGTGAAAACCGAGGGACGAACGCGAGCGAAGCGAGCGTGAGTCGCTAGTTCTTTAATATACTTAACTACTCGAAACAGATTAAATTACTTTAAATAAACTTTTTTGCATGTATTATAATTTTTTTTAATCTATAAAATTATTATTTTGTCTAAAATTCTGAAAATATCAATATAATATATTGTGACCAATCAGTGATTAATATATTAATACTAACACTCATAAAGAGATAATGTATAAGTAAAAGATCAGTAGGTACAGCAACATTGTTTTAGTAAAATTGACATCTTTCCTTTGTTAACTTTTAAATAAGCTTCCTCTTTAATTTGTTTTAAGAATGACGGAGTGCCTACTTGAGATTCTCAGTGTAATTATATCTTAAATAAGAATAAAATTAGGACAAAACTTTGACAATTGTTAAAAGTTTTAAAGTTTGTTCATAATGTTAGATAATGGTGCTTGTATAATTTGATATTAATTTTATGAAATTATTTATTCCATACATGTAATAAAAGTGTAACGGATCGCTGTCTATACATGGAAGATATTTAAGAAAAATCAAAACAATGGTTTTGAAATTTGGGAGAGAACCGAAGCGTGGATGAGTCGCTAGTTACAAAATATAAAAAAATGCTATAGAAGAGAAGTTCTACCTTGAAAAATAGGTTCTGTCCATAGTAGTAACATTGACAGAACTTGTATAATAGTAGTATTAGTATAAAGAGTTTTTCTAAGTAACTTTTTACAAAACTCTCTAATTCCACACTTGAGTTAATTATTAGTTAATTTATTTTTCTGTTACTGCAATCAACAAACTCACCTTTACACTAATATTTACTACTTTATAATTATCATAAAAATTAATAGGTTTATAATAATGACAAAACACGTCTTTACATATTGTTACATTCTATTGCATTCGGGGATCGGAAATTAAAGCACGTCTTTTGCACCACTGATGTTTTATTGCTCTTGGTTAACACGAGCAGTATACACAATACTGGTTAATTTAGTACTAATTATTTAGTGGTGAAAATTAGTGTTCAGTGATTGATTACTGAACACTAATTTTCACCACTAAATACACTTTCAGTCTGTCTTCACTCCACTCTCACTTTTTCGTACTTCTTCTCAGTCTTCACTTAGCTTCGAAATTCAACTGATCTCTCGACACACTGCCGGCCTCTTTATATGCATAAATAAAGAACATTATAGTATTCGAAAAATCAAAACCTAGTAATTTCGAATGTTTTGTTCCTCTTTTACTCTTACATACGACATTTTACGATTAACTGTCCTTGTTTGTTAATTGTCATGTGTTGACAACTGTCTTAAGATTGAGCGTCTTAAGAAGAGTGCCTTTTAAATTATTATTTTTGATGTAATGACGTTACACACGCTCCACTACGCGACAATATAATAAAATTCTAATTGAGCTGAATCTGTACATTAAGTATTTTTTGGAAAATCTTATTGAAATAGTCATTATTATCGATACAGAGGCTGAATCTATAGTTTTTAGAATTTTTGTTTGTTTGTCAGTCTGTCTGACCACTGGGCAGCTTTTGATGAAAATTATGATGAATGATCATAAATTATGCTGGTTATCCGGGTTAACATTTAGGACTTTTATACTGCGGGAAAATATTTTATCTCTGAAAAATCTATACTAACTTTAAAACGTAGTTAAAGAAACTGAGTTCAAACTTTCTATACCTAATTTTTAGATGGTAAAAGAACTGAGAAAATAAGGAACTATGTATCCCAACAAGTAATCAAGCGGAGCTAATTTCTTTAACTTTGGTAAACGCCTCAGACTTACGAGGAGATGGTAATTTCATACAGCTGGCGTCACTTGTTGCCGTCGTTTTTTCTATTCTTTAGTGTGCCTTCTTAAAAAAATCATGTTTAACTTTAGAAGTACCTATTGATTAATTTATACAAAATAATGTAAGGATAAAATAAAAATATTAATTACTATTATTAATCATATTATTATCATATATTTTTATACAAGTGTTTATTATTTCAACACCTATCTCACGGAAACCGTATATTTTTTCGGGATGATATATAGCCTATAGCCTTCCTCAGTTAACGGGCTATCTAATGCAAAAATATTTTTTTAAATTGGATTAGTAGTTCCTGAGATTAGCGTGTTCAACCAAACAAACAAACAAGTAAACAAACAAACTCTTCAGCTTTATAATATTATATATTAGTATAGATGTTTATCTACTCAAAACGTACTTAGACGACGCATCTAGGAAAAGTAGGACCTAGGAAGGTACTCTTACGAAGCGATTATAAGTTGCTAGTAAATTATATTCTCTGGCAGTGCCGTTTCTGAAAACCATTTAGTAATATTAAAAAATGCTAAAAGCCACATAATAAAGTATAAAACCCCAAATTACATAATGTTCTCTGATTGGAGGACATCCCTGTAGTATAGTAACATTATTAATGTGCTCAATTAACCAGCATTGTGTCTATTTACTAAGAATAGATATAGTGGGTTGACTATGAATAGTGGTATTTATGTTGTGGCTCTGTGCTTAAAATCTACACTTTTTGTCCGTCTGTCTTCGAATCTGTTCAATCTATTAAATTTTTAAAGGCTGAATCTTTAAGTAGTAAAGTTTATTTTATTTGTATGTGATGGGATTTGTACTAGTGTATTATGTTATCTGTGGTAAATAGTAGCTATTTAAAATTACCATAAAGTGTGTTTTAGCAGCAAATTTATGAACATATCATAAATATGCAAAAAATAAGAAGAAGAGTGCGGGAATATTCAAAAAAGAATTTTGTCTTCAATATTGATATTCAGAAATGATAAAAAGAATCTTCATTTTTAAAATATATACAAAAGATCGTGATGTGAGATTAATTTTTTGGTGTATGGGTAATAAAAAGTGAGTGAATTCTGTTATATATTTTGTGAAATTCCAGCAAAGTAGGTACCATTTAAAGATGTAAGGAACTCCGGAATCTGGGATTGGTCAGGTTCGACGGAAACTATTAAAAACTTTAAACTTCTTAGATTTCCTCTATTTTTTAATAGATTTTCATGGAGGAAAATTGTTATTCTATTACACAGGCGGTTTGGATTGAAATAGTTAACATTGACACTTATTATAAAACTTTTTATCCTAAATATTAAAAGGTTGTAAAATAAAATGAAGTGTATGTATCGATTTAGGTCACCAGTTGAGTACCAACGCTGCTATGCACTGAGCACAGATGGAAAAGGGGTCGACTGCTATGGACTCTATTTACTCTCATGCAGAAGAAGTTCAGAGAGACTTTTCTGTCATGGTTTTTTCGCTTACTTAGTAATCACTTAGTCCAACATAATAATATATACCACAAGTTTTTCAGTCCGTGACATTGACACGAGTGACTATTACTTTTTAGGATATAAAGGTACAATTTTATATTATATACTAGCAAAACCCGCGGCTTCGCTCGCGCTAAAACTACACCAAACATACTTTAAAAACTATTGATTTGGTCTCTGTATCGATAATAAAGTCTATTTCAATAAGATTTTCCAAAAAATATTTAAGGTACAGATTCGACTCAGTTAGAATTTTATTATATGTATAAATGTAGATACTTATATACGAAATTCAAAAAAAAATGAAGTAGGCTCTAATCTGGAAAATTCTAAAACTGATAAATAAATATTAATATAACAGTCAATAAATGTAAGTAACAGCGTTTCTATTTGCCTAAATAATTTTGAAATTGAAATTAAATTTCGACGTGTGTAAATTGCTTTCTAGTGGACTGATTAGACGAAGACCATGAGTACATATATCAATTATCTTGGATTGATTAGCCTCAGTCTGTAGCCTATCTTAGGCCATATAGCTAGATTAGGTACAAGCATCAAAACACATGACTAAATTAGCCATTTTTGTGTTTGTTATAAAAAAATATAATTCCTGAGTATGGAGAGTAGTCTTTAATCTCATAAAAAATAGTGTATATTTTTTGTGTTCGTACCTTTGCTAAAATAATAATATTATCGTTAACATTAAAATACACATTAATATCGATACAGAGGCCGAATCTATAGTTTTTAGAATTTTTGTCTGTCTGTCTGTTACCGCATCGCGGAAAAACCACTGGAGGGATTTTGATGAAATTTGCTATGGTGATAGCTGGTTTTTCCGGGTCAACATATAGGATAATTTTTATCGCGGGAAAATATCTCATTTCTGAGAAAAATACAAAAACTGGTTAGAATAAAACCACGATGATACTATAAACATTTTAGCAAGGTAACTTAAAAAATATGGCAAAAAGTATTAAAATTGCTTATCTTGAAAAAAAATTATCAAGAGCGTAATTTTATTTTTTTTTATTTTTTTTTATTTTTATTTTATTTTATTCGGGAAACAAACAGTACAAAGTATTATAATAAAAAAATACATAAAATATAAGTCATTGACCAATAAAGTTTCCACAATTAAATAATACATAGAATAATGCGAGCAAATTAATTACAATTAGAACAAAAATAGAACACGTTAAATAAAAAATAATATCATGTTAATAGAAAATAATTAATGATTATAGTAATAATTACATAATCATAAGATAGTTTAGTACCTAATAATTAAAAGCTGCAAATATACGTTAATATAAAAAAGAATAATTAAAACTAAGAAATTTTCTTAATTTGTTCAATTAATTTTTGTAAAGAACCTGTAAAGTAATCAATTGAACAGTATTCTTTGTTGTATAATAAACAAGAACGATGAATGAAAGCATTTTGTGCATATTTAATACGTGTAGTATGTAAATTATATAAAGATTTAATTCATGAAGATTGTCTTGGACATCGGAAGTTAAATGCTGTAAGAATTTTGTTTGAATTTTCTCTATTTCTTGGACTTTGTAATGTGGATTCCAAATCACCGAAGCGAATATAGTATGAAGCGAACGAATGCATTAAAGAGAAGAATCAGGGTTGTAATATTTTTAAAATCTCTACTTTTTCTAAGAACAAAACCAAGCATGCGATAGGCTTTTGCAGTCACATATCTATAGTGTTGACTAAAGGTTAACGAGGAGTCAAGGTGAACGCCCAAATCTCTCACCCCTAAAACCCGTTCAATAAGATTTTCATTTAAAGTGTACTTGAATTTAATAGTATTTTTTTGCGGGAAAATGATATTACGTTACATTTTTTAAAATTAAGTTGTAGGAGATTATCATTGCAATATTTACACAATTTGTTCAAATCATTCGGTAATAAGCTACAATCAGAAGGTTTACTTATATATCTTCATATCATCAGCAGAGAGTAGAATTGAAGAATGTTTAAATACTGCAATAATGTCATTAATGAATAAATTAAATAGAAGGGGTCCAAGATGAGTACCTTGGAGTACACCAGAAGTAACAGGCATGAACGTAGACCAGTAACCTTTAATTGTAACTGCCAGACTTCGATCTCTGAGGTATGAAGTAAGCCAACGAAGGAGGTTGCCATGTATACCGAGTTCTTCAATTTTACGAATCAAGATTACATGACAGATTTTATCAAATGCTTTTGAATAGTCGGTATACACCACGTCCACCTGGATCCATAGCTGTAGTAACCTGATGAATAAATTCACATAAGTTAGACTCTACAGATTTTTTATTTATGAAACTATGCTGTTGAGGAATGATAATGGTTCGTAGGATAGGAAAAATACAGTCATATATAATTTTCTCAAAAAGTTTACCGGTAGTATATAATTTAGGTATAGGTCTGTAATTTTTCACATTGTGCTTATCACCTGACCTTACCTAAACGGATTTAAAATAATTACTAAACAGAGAACAAATTTCATTTCCGGCACAGGCTTCCCTTAGACTTAGTCAGACTTCACTTAGTTGCATAATCTCAGGGATATTAGAGGAAAAATTTTTTAATCGAACAAATGACCAAAAGAATTTGCTACATTCTTTAATTTTACTTTCTGAATTTAAAATATACAATATCATAATATTTAGTCTGTAACCTTTTCTCACGCAAGAGGCTAAACGTATCGTAATCGGAAGTTCTGTTATAAATTTTGCATTTCCTATGATACTTTAATTTTCATTAATAACTTTTGTTAAGGATCTAGGGTACCTGCAGGGAAAATTAGTATTACATTTAACAATTTTAACCGGAATAAAATCATTTACAATTTTAAATACAGTTTATACATTAAAATAACTCCAAAAATATTTATTTATGTGTTATTTAGATATTCAGCAATAGATGTCGCTATGTGTTTTTATAATATGTAGTTTTAATTCCAAAAAATTGAATATACAAATATGAAATTTCTAAGATTTTATGAAATTACACCCGTCACCGCCGCGCTCGTGTTCAAATTTATCAATAAAACAAACTTTTTGGCTTTATAAATTAGTAACATATTAATATTGTGTTGGCCAAAACAACTTTTAAATGAAAACAAAGCAAACTTGCCTAAGTAGCTTTTTCTCAACGTTATGATCTTTCACAGTCTTAATCTAAGTGAAATAAAATAATGTCAGTTTTATTTTACAAGAAAAAGTGAAAGTTCTCGACTCGCGTTTATTGAACAAAGTAGAGAGAGAAATGATGGCAGCAAGCAATACCAGCTGTATCAAATTGCCAACTCCTCGTAACCTTGAGACGCTCATTGAAGTTAACTCCAGTACATTATTTATCGGATACGTCTACTTTAGAATCACAAAAAATGCTTAGTTGAAGAAATATATTATACTCTTTCTGGAACCGTCGTGTAATATATCTGAAAGTTTATTGTTAGTAAGTATTTAAAATATTAACAGATGCATTTTGCAGGCAGATAACAGAGGTAAAGCTAAAATGTAGATCTGCTTAGTACTATAAAATTATCTATTAATATCTGAATAGTACGTTAATTAATATTTGATTAATATGAGGCTGAATATTTCGGGGATGTTAATAATTTTCTCAGTCCTACTAAATATAGTAATAATCTCTTAAATTAATTTAAAGTAAAGTTAAGTAAGTGTTATTTGAATATTTGAGTAATTGCTTTGTTATATATTTTTTTGCTTAGTAATTTAATGTACCTACGCAATTTTTTTTACTGCTTTAATACAAGTAAGGTTCTTTACCTACTAATATACTACTATTTATTCACTTACTTTTGACCTATTATAAAATTAAAAATAAATAAAATGGCGTAACGTGGGTTTTAACTACACGGGGCATGTGCAAAAATTTGTCGCACCCTTATACCTAATACTTCGGTCAAAAAAAATCTTCTTATTAAGTTGGAATTATGTATAAAAAAATTAGTAATTAAAATAAAGTAGGAACAGAGGAGTAGAGGAAGACATGCATCTTAAATGCGTCTTATAAGTTCTTGACCTTCTATGTGTCCAGCTATTGAATACAGTATACTTACACACTTAGCTGAAAAATTTAAACCGCTTAGGAATCTAAACAGCTTGTAAACATACGAAACTGTTTCCAAGGATTAGAATGTTTTCAGGAAGCAGCATCTTTGATTGCTAAAGTATGTATATTGTCAAAGCGCCAGGCAAAACCAATTACTTCACAGAAACTGTTTAATGTATTAGGTAAAGTCTTCAAGGTCCTATATTGATAAAGTATGTGACATCAATAGCTTCATTCAATACCTACATCTACAATTATCTGAAGACATTGTTTTTATGGCGGAAACTCAGCAGGATTCGAAAGTGATGCTAAACAGCGTAGGTAATACTTCAAGACTTCAAGAATTTCGGAATGAATATTGACAGGAACTAAAAATGATTAACCTTCCTATTTCACAATTAGTGGTTACAAAAGCAATACGTTTTTTATCCAAATAGAATTGTCCACAAAGGTGTGCGAGCGACGTAAAACACGATGTTTGAGATTTCATCTTAATCTAGATCTGCTGATGGTCGATAAAACTGAGAATTGCCAGAATTGATACACACGGGAAGCCATTTTAACAGAGAATAAAGAATGGCGGTAAAGTTGAAATTTTATCGCAGCAAAAAATAATTAAAGCAAGCGCCTCATTATACTTTCAGGATTTTCGTGTTTTAATGTGTGCTTTATTCATATCTATATAAATACATGAAACACATTTTTTATATTATTTAATACATATAATTTCCAGGCTATAAATAATTTAAATAAATTCACTTAATTTTTTTGATTTTGTTATCAGGACAACTTAATTTTGAGCGGATTAATATGTAGAGATTAATCTTTAAACTTATGAATAATTATGATATTTAATTACTAGCAACTTGCCACAGGAACACCTACCTACTTTTGTTAATGTCACACTAATAGTAATTGACTTTAGTTACTAAACTAGGGCCGGATTTAGGGGTGTGGAGGCCCCGGGGCAACAAAGGAGTGGAAGCCCCTAATTATTTTCCGAATAAAATGTTCAATTTTTTCATACAAATATTTTAAGTATTTTTTGCGAAACAAATTAAATTATTTCAATAAACATATGTAGATATAGTCAAATGCAAGAATTATTCGAAATAAAATTACAGCGTTAATGAATGGAACCTTGCGAGCTTTTTCGATGAAAAATCGTTGATAATTTCGCGGAACATTAATGTTTTTTTATTATGGATAGAAGTCTTACATTACCCCTTACAATGACCATATAAGTTATAGACTTAATGTAAGCATAAATAATTCTATGATAAAGTTACTTTTTATGTAAAAGAATATACATCATTTTAATATAACAAAATATTATACTGAGGTAGGTAGTTGATCAATAAATAATTTAAGACTATGTTTCAGTTCCATCAATTGATTTGATGAAGCTGGAGAGCTATTTTTTATATTGGAATAGACACAAATAATCTTAAGATGTGGATAAGTACTGTTTTACCAAAACTACACAGATATTTATGGACAATAGACACAACTATTCCAGAATTTCTTTTTACAAAAATAAAAGGAAAGGAAAGGGTGGGGATATAGTATACTAGACTAGACCAACTAAACACATTAGCAAAAACGATAGACTGGCACCTATATAATACATAGGTAATAGATATTAATAGGTACACACTTATATGCATTTATTTCTCAAGGAATGCGCAATAAAAAGCTAATTCTACAATTGAAACTACTTGACTTCCTACTCTAATTTTTTTCAAAATGCCGAGTCATATACAATATAAAATTTACATTTAAAAGACATTTTTAATCGTACTAATCTCTCGCGCCGGGAACAGCCCGCTGTAGACAAGTAGGTATTGTGGAATGATTAATTGTTCTGTAAATTGAATTCACCGTGATAAATGAAATATCCGCACAATAGGTAATGAATTACGCTGACCCGCTCGGGCGCAAGATGAAATGGTTTAAAAGTACGTACAGACGGATATACCGGATAATGGATATAAAACACAACACCCGGGAACATCTGCCCCTGTCTATTGTTATCCTGGTTGTATTTCAAATGTCGTGTGCATCCCTACATTCATCAAAAAGTTTTGCTGATATGTATTTATGTACTTATCATCAAAATATGTTTTAAAGTGCCATTAAATATACACGTATAAAGGTAGCTTTACACTATTACATTATTTATGTTTAAAGCATTGTAATAAATACGGAGCTCTATAATATAAATTATTCATGAACGATTGACACTGAAATAACGAAGTTGTCTATAAGTCATTTATACAAATAATTCGAGTATAAACACCCTAAGATTTAATCTAAAAGAATGTAGGTATAATATAAGGTGTGAATACAATAACAGGATGGTCAGCTATATCAACGTGCAATCTAAGATTAAACTATTAAGAATATCAAGTGAACTGTTTACGCATCAATTTAACCTATCTTTTTATCCGACTGCAGCGAAGCCCAAGGGAGTAAGTATTACGTGTTTGACAAGTGTGCATGTACATAAGTCCGACCCTATGTTGCCTCGTAATTACTAAACGTCTAAACCGATTTTAATGATTCATATGTCGTTATATTTGTCTTAATAACGCGAGTGTCATAGGGTATTATGTAGATATCATAAAAAATCAAAATGGTGGGTCTAAGACATCAATTTAGATACACTTTATACATATGTTTAAAACTTATTTATAATAAGAAATTTGAAATAAAACTAAAAATGTCTAACTGATCAAAACTAAAAGCTGTAAGTAAATAAAAAAATAATATACAATATACATACATATGTACATGTTATATAATACCTGTGTGTGTATATGTCTCCGACTGCATAATACCACAGTGTACAAAAAATAACAGTGAGCTATCGCCTTTGATGTTTGACTAAAAGCCTTTTTTTTATAATTTCATTAAAATATAATATTATTATTTAGTCATTTATAGAAGTTCTTACTAGCAATAAATATAAAAAGACATTTCGCGGAGGCAAATTCAAATAGAGTTTTACAATGTTTCATATAATAATAATAATAATAATCACACTTTCTAGTTAAAACAAAAGCTTAGCGCACTATCAAATAAGATGCGTCGATAACGCTACCAGCATCTCACCCCTTACGTTCCAAATGATTCTTAAGACGGACTTCGCATAAATTCTCTCTAACAAAACGCCCTAGGTTTAAATGGTATATTTTTATTTATTTATCATTTCATGTTTTTATTACGTTAATACAGTCAGATTCTTGCTATATAAACTTATGTAGTTTGCACATAATTAGACTCTGGATCCTCCACAAAGTTTCGTTAGATTTTTTCTAATCAAAGAGAGAAAGAAAGGGAAAAAGGGAGTTCAACTTAGTTTGCATATTTCACTTCCTAAGTTAACTAGTTACACTAATGCGGCGTGGCCAAATCCAGTGAAGGTCTTAATATTTTATTGTGATACTTTCTTATAAGAATTAAAGCATTTATTATTATAAAAACTTAAAAAAATCGACTTAAAAACACTGAAAAGTAATCAATAACTGATTGATAGTTGTTATTTACTATAGATACCTAATCTAGCTTAGCCCAGTGGTAACGCGCTCGCTTGGAAAACCGAGTGAAGCGGGTTCGAATCCCGGGTCTCGGGGATTATATTTTATTTCTAACATGATTACAATTTGCCATACGGTGAAGGAAAACATCGTGAGGAAACCTGCATGTCTGAGAGAACCTAGCAAGTTTTCGAAAGACATGTGATGTCCGCCAATCCGCATTTGGCCAGCGTGGTGGACTATGGCCTGATACCCCTCGTATTGAAGGGAGGCCCGTGCCCAGCAGTGGGACGTTAAAAAGGGCTGAATACATACATACATACCTAATCTAATAATTTTCGAAGTCGGTGTGCTTTGATTTGTATCGGCTGGCACCGACTTCGAAAGATTAAGTATCTATAATAAATAAAAGCTACGAATTAGTTATTTTTTACTTTTTAGTGTTTTTTTTTAAGTTTTTATTTTTCCCTTTTTAGTGTATACATAGTAGTAGCAAAGTAAGCAGAAAGTATTTAAATAAAATATTCGCTTAAGATGTTTAAGTTAGTTTGATGCCAATTTTTATATGAAGAATAATAAATTAAAAATCGCTTTTTTTTGTAACACTAAAATTCTGGCTTTAAAATCCGATTCTAACGTATTGGGCTTGTCAAATCAAACAAAAAAAACCATCTTCTGGCCTTACCATCGGATCAGGTCGACGATAACGAACCACTGCACTATCAACGGAAATAGTATTTCTATTTCAAAGTTTCTTCCAAAGTTTCAAGTCCATATGACAATTAGAAGTAGGTTAAATTCATCATATTTATTTAGTTTTTCATATTTAAATGGGACCAAATTAGAAGTATACACTTTCGAATTAAAAAAATATCTACAAATCGGTTAATAAATGACGGAGTTCTGAGGTAACAAACATAAAAATTAAAAAAAAAGAAGTTTTGAAGAAGTTGGTTGAAAAATAGTCTATTGTTATTTAACAAATTATTGTAAGCAGTAGCATTCAGAGTATGAATAAATGAATAAAAGCACAACTTAAACAAAAAGTCTTTTAGTGCTGCCAAATTATATATTGGTTTTAAAGTCTTTTTTCATTATGAAAATTTATTTTCATCGTAAGTAAAAAACTTTCACCTAATTTAATGGAGTTTCCTTGTATCAGCGGAAGCACTCAATTACATTATAATCACCAGAGGCGTCGGACGCGAGAGCGACGACGAGGCTTCATCTTGTCTTGCGAAGAGCTTGTAGAGACGTGTTCTAATATTATTTATTCACTGCGTTTTAACACTGAACTTACTAATATTTTAAATGAAAAAAATATCTGTGACTTACTTTTTATGGTCAGAAATCCTGTCCAATTATCTTTGACTTGGATTTAATGTTTTTTACTTCATTTTATCTTGGACATATTTTGACACACCTCTTACTTATACTTGTAGTACGTACTTGAGTGAAAAGAATTGTAGTCGGTATCAAATTAAAGTTTCCGTAATATAGAAATTTCGTACAAGATCCATATAAAAGAACATTAACTCACATGTTTATTTACTTACTTTACAGGTTCGGTATGTTAATTGAATTTTTAAGTTAGAGGACATAATTTTAATATGTATTCATTTTTAACCTGGTAAACGTGCAAGTGCTTAGTAAGCAGTTATGTACCTACCTCCCTTATTCAAATACATATATGCTGGTTTTGTTTAGTTAGGATTATCTTGTGAAAATTGGACAAACACAATGACATGACTCTTATGTTTGTTAAAGTCGAAGGTTTTCGTTTAATTATTATAAGAAATTATAAGTACTATGTAGGTACATAGATTTAAATACGCTATGAATTTATATTTAAATTTTTATTTCATTTGACTACTTCATTAATTGCCTTTACTAGAAATGTCTGTTGTATGGATATAACAAGTGTGGCTTTGAGTGAAATCAATTCTGGGGCATACCCATTGGCAAAGCCAAGGACTAATATGCCTTAATTGTCAAAATAATTGTATGTAATTTTTTAATGAGTCATTTATCTTGATTTTTATCAATATATTTATGAAATCGGAAAAGTTAAAAAATATATCATGACATGCTTGAAAGTCACTATTACCCACCTTCTTGCCCGTAAAACATTCAGCTACTATACCGACGTTGGGTTAGTGATAAATTAAAATATAGTAAAGAAACGAGTCAAAATAATGGTCAAACGTTGTCATTTAAATTAGTAGTACCTGGGCAACCGAGCTTCGCTTGGAGTTCTTTTTTGTTATATCGTATTTTTCTAGATAAAAAAGAAACTAAAAACTTGAATAGATACAAAAAAAAAAACAAAAGTTAAAACTTTATATCCGATCGAGTTTCGAACTCGGACTCCTTTGATTGTTAACCTTGCACCTTGGTCGTTTTATCACAATGCTTATGCCTGAGTATAAGAAATCATCGACCATATTCTGCGTGGAATAATGCGAAAGAAAACCGCATGAAATATAATACATGATGATGTTCTCCTGACCGATTCCGGCCACGGCGGCCAATCTCATTGAGACTAGCCAACTGCGCAGGAGATATTATAGTGCACAAGTGTACGCGCAGACACAAGTGCACTCTCTATTCCTGTTACTCTCATACTCCAGTGGCACGACTACTCGACACGACCGGTGAGAGTTAAGGCGCAGGACCGACGGCTTTACGTGCTCTCCGAGGCACGGGGGTGAAACACCGCCAACTTCCCAACTCCGGGCTGTTACTGAGGCTTACTATACAGAAAGACTCAATAACTAAACTTGGCCCGACCCGGGACTCGAACCCAGGACCTCAGGATGTGCAGCCGTACATGCTAGCCACTACACCACCGAGGCAGTTAATACTAATAAAAAAATCTAGATCTATTTTTCGCCGCCCACATGCCAATTTTCAGCGAAATCGTTAGAGCCGTTTCTGAGATCGCCGGTATAAATAAATACCTATATAAATAAATATACAAGAATTGCTCGTTTATATATATTAGATTATTTAATAAAATGTTGACGTTATGTATTTTTTCTTAATAAAAGGATATTTTACATAATACATCTTTACGTTAGGTAAAACGTGTTTCGTGTTGAGAAACTATTTCAAACTTATAACTAGCTTTTGCCCACAGGTTCGCTCGGATAGAGTTCGCTCGCCCCCACAGGAATGACTAGTTCGATTGAATTTGAAAACTAACAATATTCGTGCCGTTTCAACACTGATTTAAATTCAATCATACCATCCACTTAAGACTACTTTCAGGAATTAGTTCAATATATTAGATCAATAATCAATACGTTTGTAATCTATACATATAATAAAATTCTAACTGAGCCGAATATCTACATTACATATTTTTTGAAAAACTTATTGAATAAGAAATTTTTATTATTTTAATACACAAACACACTTTCGCAGTAATAAAAGTATAGACCGATGTACCTACATAATATGTCAAATAATTTTTTATGTGTGAAAATTCTAATACTGGAGTGTATCAATTTAATATTATACGGTGAGTTGAGTAAATTGGTCCATTTTTTTGTCCCTTTAACATTTAGCTTCTATCTAGTTTCAATGTGACTTTTAATTAGCGATAGTTATTCATATAAAGTACTATTTAATTAATTATTTGACAAATAAAATTATTCGTAACTTTATTTTTAACTTAAATTAAACTGAATATCGAGCCCGATAATTGGAAACAATTAATACAAAACTACTACTAATTACTACATTGATAAATACGATACACTAAAATGTATAAAAAGTGCCTAGTAGCCTATCAATTAAATGCTTAAGTGGGTAATATATCATATTAGCATCAGAAAGACTTATACGTGATTAAAATACAAGTGTACTTATTGTAAGTTTTAGTTTAATTAAAAATAGATATTATTTTTTTATTTAGTTAGGCTACCCCACAAATTTATGTATGTATGTATGTATTCAGCCCTTTTTAACGTCCCACTGTTGGGCACGGACCTCCCTTCAATACGAGGGGGATCAGGCCATAGTCCACCGCGCTGGCCAAGTGCGGGTTGGCGGATTTCACATGTCTTTCGAAAACTTGCTAGGTTCTCTCAGACATGCAGATTTCCTCACGATGTTTTCCTTCACCGTAAGGCAAGTGGTAATCATGATAGAAATGATTCGCACATGAAAATATCAGAGGTGCAAGACCCGGGATTTGAATCCGCTTCACTCGGATACCGAAGCGAGCGAGTTACCATTGGGCTACCACTGCCTTTTCCACAAATTTAACAGTGACCTAATTTCCTTTGCTACAACATTAGTCCTAAAATCTAGCTATACATATAATAAAATTGTAGAGGTTGAATGTCTGTACATAGAAAAAAGATGCTGAAAACCGAGTCAGGGGGATGTAAGAAGAGAAATAGAAGAAATCCTTTTTCTGTCTGTTTGTTTGTTCGTATGGGCTAGTCTCGGAAACTGTTGGACCGATTTATATGAAATTTTGTACGGTAGTACCTTATATCCCCGGTCAACGTCTTAGATATTTTTCATCCTGGAAAATTAAAGAATTCCCGAGGGATAGTTAAAAATCTATAGTAACTTATACAGCTTAGTACACAAAAACTACTGATTGGATTTTGATGAAACTTTACAATAATATAGTTCAATAATATATAGGCTACTTTTTATCCCGGTAAGATGTACAGTTCCAGTGGAATAGTTTTGTTTGTGCTTGTCTAGAGGCGAACCCGAGCGAAGCGAGGGTGAGCCGCTAGTATATTACAGAAATTTTATCGTTTCATTATACAAGTATAGTGTTGTAAGCTGAAATTAAAGATAAATTAATTATGTATGTACTGTTAGTTATAGTTGCTCAATTGATTCTTTAAGAGTATCTCGATTGATTGTTGTTGTTCATTATTTATAGATCATATTGATGCTTCATATTTTGTTAGTTATAATATTTTATATTATTGATGTTAGTTATTTATATTTTATTATTTACATGTTTATAATATTAATAGAGATATGAGTTTGTTATATTTTAAATATTAATGTTTTAAAAGTATTTTCATCCACCGTGGGGTAATGTGTAATCTGTATAAAATAGGTGGCGCCACATTACACCCAACGGTGGGGATATAGTGTTTAAATAGTTGTGATAATCATTTTGTAAGACAGTCCATTAAGTGATCGAAGTAAAGAGGAATTGCTGAATCTCTGTAGTATTATTTAAAATTTATTACTAACAGTCAGAAGTGCTCGAATTTAATTGTATCAATACCACGTGCCAGTATAGACCGTTAGCATATCCAATTAAGAATTATGTCTAGCGACTCGGAGGAAGAAGTAAGGGCTCCACCGCCACCAAAAAGGCCCCGTAAAACACGTAACCCACGACGTCCAAACAATGGGGAAAGGCTAAACCGATTGGAGGAAATGCTGGAAAAATTAATCAATCAAAGCAATTTAATAATACCCCCATGTGGAAACGAAACGGAATTAGTAACAAGTGCTCCACCTCAACAAGAACATAATTCTCAAGACGTCAGAATTACAGCAGGTAACCAAATTGTTGATAATTTAGCGCCACATAACATGCCCCATCAAACTACCCTCAATGATTCATGTCCAGTGCCTACTGTATCACATCATGGTGATACAAATTCGTGTGTAACATCTGATCCAGTCAGAATTAATGTACAAATACCCTCAACCTCAGGGGCAATAAATGAGATCTCACCTACTATATCACAAAGTTGTATACCTATAGACTGCAATAATACTATGAGATTTATAGGAAAACCGGAAAACGTTCCAAAATTTGATGGATGTACTAATACTTTGTCTGTTCACGCATGGTTACATCGATTGGAGTCCCTGGCGAGAATATACGGCTGGGATGAAAAAACCTTAATCTACCACATGACCGGCAACCTGGAAGGCAACGCATTACTATGGTTTGGTCATCAAGAGGACATAGATATCAGTTGGCAAGATTGGAAGAAGCTGCTTGTGGACTACTTTCCCGCTAATCGAGGGCTCGCTGCAAAGCTACACGATTTCATTGCTACTACTAAACGTCGAGAAGAACAGGTATTAGATTTTTATTATAAGAAATTAGCAATAGGTAAATCCTGTAGTTTAAGTGATCATCTGATATGTGACGTAATCATATATACATTAGGAGACCCTTTGTTAAAGGCAGGAGCTCGTGGTGCAGGTTGTAGAGATACCCGTTCCCTTTTATGTTATTTAAAAGACGCCGCTGTTGACCCCTTACCATCCCGATCAGAAAATTATCTTATTAACGAAGACTTCAACAGAAATAAATGTTTTCTATGTGGTCGTAGAGGTCACGTTTCAACTATGTGTAAAGATAGTTTACGTTGCAATAATTGTAATAAATTAGGTCATACAGTAGATAGTTGTCGATTATTAAAAAAATGTGATCATTGTGGAAAAGTAGGTCACGAGCGTTCGGATTGTTATAGTTTAAAAAAATTGGATACCCCCAAAACATCAAACATAAAAATAAATTCTAAAACGGAAGAGAAAAAATCAAAACTATTTCACATTCATTCTATTGATATAGGTGACCGTAAATATCATAAGACTGTCATTGCAAATGGTATTGAATTAAGCGCGTATATCGATTTGGGTAGTGCTTGTAATACTATTACATTATCTGCTGCAAATAAAATTAACTTATCGTATAATATTCAGTGTAATACTAGTATAAAAGGGTATGGAGGTCAAGTTATAACACCAAAAGGTGAAAGCTCATTAAAATTGAGTATAGATGGAGTTAGTGCTAGCACGTCTGTTTTAGTGGTTAGTAATGATCTTCAAGAAACTGATATGATAGTAGGTCGTGCTTTTAGTGAGTTGCCAGGTATATGTTTAATCAAAACGTGCGATAACCTCACTTTTTCCAAAAATATTAATAATTTAAATAAAGAACTTCCATTTTTTAGTAATCGGGAAATTTCATTGTTAAAAATTAAACTAATAGTTCCTCATGACAGTGATACTTAATGGTTTAAATAGAATAATGATTTGTATAGACGAACTTACAGACACAGACAGCATACACATACAACGTTCGGAACATAGGTCGTTGGGTAAAGAAATAGATATTCCCGAACAAATTACAAAAATTCACGGAAATATTGGTTATATAAATGTAATAAATTTACAATATCAGTCGCTCATGCTCTATTCCACAAACTGTTTAGGTTACGGTTTGCCTATAGAAAATAAAATAAATCTTGACACTGATTTAAAAGACGACAATATCATTAATCTCCATAATTTGTTGCAAAAATTTAGCCATTGTTTTGATGATCATAAAAAACCAGAATATAAAGAGATTTACTTAAAAGACGATATTCTACATAAAAAGGTAGGAAATCAAAATCTGTACGTTGGAGAATTGCTAAAATATTTCACGATGATAATTGTCACATGAGCGAAAATAAAGTTATTGAGTTAGTTCAGCGCCAATACTGGTTTGAAAAGCTTAGGCGTTTTATAACGAAATATATCGGAGCGTGTATATCGTGTCAATTTTCTAAAAAACTTTCGGGCATACAACGCGGTTTTATTTATCCTATTGATAAAGGTAATATTCCGTGGCATACTTGGCACCTTGATCATGTAGGCCCCTTTTGTATATCTAAAAATAAGAATAGTCACTTATTGGTAATTGTAGATGGTTTTAGTAAATTTGTTTGGTTACAACCTGTACCTAATATTTACATATATCATGTAATAACTACTATAGATTTTCTTATTCGTGTCTTTGGTTTACCTACGCGAATTATAACAGACCGTGGTAAGGCTTTCACTAGTCAAGAATTTAGAAATTATAGTGTTTCCAAGCAAATTAAACATATATTGAATGCGGTTGCCTGTCCTCGAGCGAACGGGCAAGTTGAACGCTTTAATCGCACAATTTTACAGTCTTAAATCTCTTATACAGGAGATAATGATAATGATTGGGAGCATTTTGTTCCTCTAGTAGAAAAAGGTATCAATACTTCTATAAATAGTTCCACTCGAAAATGTCCTTATGAATTATTATATGGCTTTAAAACCGCGGTTTGAAATAGATCTTATTCGTATACCTTCTCAGCCCCCAGATTTATTTTAACTGCGAGCTCAAGCCCAAACTAGTAATAAAAATGTATCTCATAAATGTAAAGAACGATATGATAACTAGTTTAAAATATAAAATTGGTGATCTTGTTCAGGTTCAAAGTTTAACTAGTGGAAAACTTGTTGATAAATATGCTGGTCCATATAAAATTGTAAAAGTGTATGATAATGATCGTTACAGAGTAGTATCTTTAAATAAAAGAGGTAGAAAATATAATAATGTAATAGCTGCAGATAAAATGAAAAAAAAATCTTGGTCCAATCCCTTAGTGGCGATGAAAGTGATAAAAGTGATTAATTAATTTGGTTTAAAAATATTCAAGTTATTTGCAGTTAATGTTTAAAAGGTATAGTGATTAAAATTATGTGAAGCTTATTATTTAAATTTAATTTTGATGCGTTTTAGAAATATATTTTATAGAGGTGTATAAATTAGAATAATGTGAAGCTTATTATTTAATTTTGATTAATTGAGGTGCACACATGAGTGTTTAGTAATTATTGAATGTTTTATTTTTAGTTGTGTAAAATTAGATTTTTTTTTTTTTTTCTTTAGCGACTATATTGGTGTGTCCGATAGTCGTATAGAAATTACTAGACTGGTGTGTCCGCTAGTAAATATAATATTTGGGTGACTATCTTGGTGTGTCCGTTAGTCACATAGAAACTACTAGCCTGGTGTGTCCGGTAGTAGTAAGGTGACAATCTTGGTGTGTCCGGTTGTTACATATGAAATTATTCGCCTGGTGTGTCCGGCGGTATCTAATTGTAAGACTATATTGGTGTGTCCGATAGTCGTATAGAAATTACTAGACTGGTGTGTCCGTTAGTCACATAGAAACTACTAGCCTGGTGAATCCGGTAGTAGTAAGGTGACAATCTTGGTGTGTCCGATTGTCTTGACAGTATAAAATAAATAAATAATTAAAAAAAAAAAACATTAAAAAGCATTCAAGGTGCATGTCAATATGAACATTTGTGTACAGCTATTACGAGGGCGTAATCTAAGTATCAAGACGGCCGACTGGTTTAATCATAAGTGTTTACACTAATAATTTTATTTTCTATTATTGCTACTGTGTTTGGTCGACAATAAAAAAATAATAATAATTGTTAAAAATACAAATTAAAAAAAAAAACAATTGAGTAAAATATATTTGTGCTATAATTCTTAATTAGTAAAATTGAACTTTTCCTTTTGTAAAATTACGAGGTCGTAATGTGTAATTCAGGAAAGGCCGAGTGTTAGTTATAGTTGCTCAATTGATTCTTTAAGAGTATCTCGATTGATTGTTGTTGTTCATTATTTATAGATCATATTGATGCTTCATATTTTGTTAGTTATAATATTTTATATTATTGATGTTAGTTATTTATATTTTATTATTTACATGTTTATAATATTAATAGAGATATGAGTTTGTTATATTTTAAATATTAATGTTTTAAAAGTATTTTCATCCACCGTGGGGTAATGTGTAATCTGTATAAAATAGGTGGCGCCACATTACACCCAACGGTGGGGATATAGTGTTTAAATAGTTGTGATAATCATTTTGTAAGACAGTCCATTAAGTGATCGAAGTAAAGAGGAATTGCTGAATCTCTGTAGTATTATTTAAAATTTATTACTAACAGTACATAATACGTAAATTTTGTTTTCATATAAATTAACTTTTTCCCTGAAAAGAAGACAAAGTGCTTATAATCAACCTGTAGTTAAACTTTATTTCAACTCATAAAAACTTAACTCATAAACTTAATTTGTTTACCTTTTGATGTAAAATAACAAAGTCATTCAATGTTTTTGTATGTTTAAACAACAACATATTATATCATATAATATCGAAGTAGACATATACAAAAAACTAAATTTTTTCAACGATTCTTTCATATTTTCTGCTAAAATTAGGTTGCTTCGTGAACACATTTTTCGTATAAAACTTTTTCGCAACGTTGTTGCTCGGAGTTCTGCATAGATTATTTATTAGGTTTTTATCATAGTGTAGCCTTACTGCTTTAGTTGCATAAAATAAACAGATATTAAATTGGCATAATATAAGTTCTGTTTAGTACGCACAAAATATATTTATTTGTATTTCTTAGTGTTCAATTCAATTAATTTTTTAAAATATATTATGTAATAGTTGATTAAAAAAAAGTTAAGGATGATCTAATCACACTTACTTTACCAGCATATTTACTTTTCAAATGGAATTCTAACGTTCATCATGAAATCAGTTGGACCTACAAATAAAGTAAAACATGCAAAACTGCAACATTACACGAAAGAAATTTAAAGTTCTAATCAGGTATGTCTTTGAAACGGTTCACCCGAAGGTTATAAGAAAAAACCTATAAAATAGCCTTACTACTTAATACTTTTCACTACTATTAATTTTGGATTTAAAAGAATCATCAGAACGTCATTTTTTATCAAATCTAATTTATACTTTTCTACAAAGTATGCAACACAATTTCTACAATATTTCTGCGATACAATGCACATACGTAACACTGTAGAAGAACCTCTTTGGTTATTCTGCCTACGCTGAAATATGAGTGACATTGGACATTTTACCACAACTAAAAAGTAATTATTTTATTATATACACTAGCAAAACCCGTGGCTTCGCTCGCGCTAAAACTACAACAAAAAAACTTTAAAAAGGTAGGTTTCATACAAATTTTCATCCCTTATTTTATCTCGTTATGGGACGAATTTCAAAAAACGCTAAAACACGTATTTATTTAATTGTATTGAAGAGCATTAATTTCAAATTTCAAGAAATTCTGATCGTAAATATTTTTTGGGTTGTGTTATAACGTGTACTCCCGTAGGAAGGAGATAATCTCCCGCGGTAAAATGTATTCTCTATGTTGACCCGGATATCTAGCTATCATCATACCAAATTTCATCAAAATCCCTCCAGTGGTCTTTCTGTGATGCGGTAACAGACAGACAGACAGACAGTCAGACAAAAATTCTAAAAACGATAGATTCGGTCTCTATAACGATACTGAAGTCTATTTCAATAAGATTTTCCAAAAAATATTTAAGGTACAGATTCAACTCAGAATTTTATTATATGTATAGATATAGATTTCTAAGTCCTGAAAAACTGGCGAATAACTCTGGGGATAAATTAAACACTTTTAATAATATTATGAAGGTCGAATTTTAACCACTGGACGAACATTAGTCTTTTATAGGTTTAGGTTTAAAGAATTTATTTTCAAAAAGAATTACAAAAAATTGACTTATATGAGAAACAATATTTTTTCTTAAATACTAAACATTTAATTTTGAGCGCACTTTATAAAACGAAGAAGATTATTAGTTTACAGAAATAAAAGAGTATATGCAATGATACAAAATCATTAATTATGCAATAAGCTTTTAACATAAACATTTTAAACAATATCTTTACAATATTTAAAGCGACAGTTTTAATTTTTTTGAATTTACCTCTTAAAGAAACTTCAGGTCAAATTATATAAAGTACCAAAATGGCTATTGTACCAATGTTGTTTATGTATAGTGTATTAACCTATATTATATATTCATATTATGTCAGTAAAATAAAATAAAAACCTTACATTCCAGTAACTTCTATCTAGGTTGCGTTGCCAAACGTCAGTTATATACTAACTAGAGATACTATCATTTTTTTGTAATTTATTATTATGTACGACGAGTGGTTTTGTTTAGTGTTATCGAGATCTCAAAAACTTTTACTAGATAAAGGAATTGAACCCGTGACTTAACAGTAAGAGACTGTAAGCAATGACATTCAAAAGGCGCATTCGCAAGGATCTTCCGCTTAGGATGTTTTTCAAGTTCAATATACAATTTAAGTTTAAATTAAATATATAATTTAATACAATAAACTTAAAAGTAAAAAAATCTTTCTTCTTATTTCGTTCTTGTTACCATTAAATAAAAACCACTAATAATCAGTTCTACTGAACAAAACTTAAAACTCGCGAAAGTATCGCGATAATTGAGACTGTTAGTATCTTAATAAAATGGAAAATAATTGTTTTCATTTAGAAACGAAAATAGAGATTTACTGTTTGCACGAAATTGGAGTTGATCCTTATTACATAAGCTTTATTTTCAACACATGAGCGGTTTTCACATAGGTGCCTATCACGGTACACGTGTTCATTTAAGCTTGTTGTTAACATTCAGTTCATTTACTTGAAATTGAATTAGTTACCTCCAACCAAATCCAGCACAGTGAACACGTCACAAGTTAAATACTCATCGAGTTTAATAATTAAGTTTCTAACAGAATATTATAATATAACGTCACAACTTGTTTATTACAAAGATATTTACGATAAAGATAAAATACTGAATAGATCGACATGAAGTACTTGTAAGTATTGGTGACATGAATATGATACCTATTATATAAAATGTATGTTATTGAAAGAAAAACGCCAAGCGCGAGTCGGACTCGTGTAAGGAAGGTTTATTTCAGATCCACGAGTTTCAGAGATAAACATCTCTATCTCTATACATATGATGAAAAATTTAAAATATATCTCTAGTACTCATAAATAGCTATTTCATTTGATATTAGGTACAATCGTAAACTTGATTTCTTATCAAATTTTTATTGTGATCTTTTGCAGTCGTCTAGATTTACCATTCTACGTCGATATGAATAGTAGGCGTCATATTGCTCCTGGTAGTTCTAAGAGGAGTAGAATTGGAAAGAAAAATAACCTCAATGAAAATGCAAACCCACAGTGCTAGCTTCTAGCCGGTGAGAATCATACAACCACCTACGTACTACCATATAATAAAATGTATACTACACTTTTATTTCGCTCGCGTTCGTCCCTAGGTACGTTTTCACGGTTAGCTATGTTTAGGTATACATAAATAGTAGCTTGCTACTCTTAAGATAAAATAACATTTAAATAACATAGCGATTTACCCTCGTTTTGCTCTGGTGCATACGCCGTACACGGATTTTGTTCACAATTTCATGGGTTTTAATTTTTTTTGGCGGAACCCTCACTTTTTTTTTCTAAAATAAAAGTAGTCTAAGTTACTCCTTACAACATCAGCTATCTGCCAGTGAAAGCCCCGTCAAAATCGGTCCAGCCGTTTCGAAGATAAGTCGAAACAAACAGACAGACAGCCAAAAATTGTAAAAAATGTTGTTTTGGTATATGTACCATGTATACATCCATATGCATTTAGTAAAAAGCGGTTATTTTGATATTACAAAAAGACACTCCAATTTTATTTATCTGTATAGACTCATATGAATGGGACACTGTGAATTTATATAATAATAATAGAGGTTCCTAATAATTCACCAGGTATTATGTATGTATAGAAAATAGAGAATGGAGTAAAAAGTCACAATACTCTCTACGTCTACTCCAGTATGATGATATAGAAGTAAATTTACCTACATCAAAAAATAATTAAACACTGTTCCGTAATATAATTTTGCAATTATGCTGTGTCAATAAAAATTAATAGTAACATTGCTTGTTTTATTTTATTTATTTTCTTCTCGAATGTATTAAATAATTGACGATAACACCATTTATTTAAACGATCGCTCATTTAAATGCTAATAAAGCTACCATTTTATGCCGTTTCAGTTATTTAGGTTATTGTCAAATAGCTACTTAAATTATTTTTCGATATTGTGGGATTATACAAATTGATACGCATATAATAATATTGAGCTCTCTATTGAAATATTATTTTTTTAAACTAAAACAATGAAAAGTTTGCCTAAAAAGCCTTCAATACATAATATACTATTCGCCTACAATACTAAAATTCACAATTTAACTCTCGAATTAAAATTATAGATAATATAAATAAATAAAATAAATGAAGCTTTTATTTTTCTACTACACGTTTGATATTCACAAACATTTTAAAATCTTCGTATTAAAATTTTGAATAGTTTATTATAATAATAATATATTTTAGTCATATAATATAATAATTATTCTACTTTTATTTTTTATTACCTAGCCACAAGCTGCCCTGTGGGCTTATTTGTAATATTATTATATTCGTTATTGCTATTCTTTACTTGTAAAGAGACATTTCGTTGATGTAGGTAGCAGTCGCCTCATAGGCGTAGGCCTCTCCCAGTTCTTTACACGTTTTTCTATACTTATCTTTTGACCTCCAGTCTGTTTCTGCTTTTTTCATGACTATATACGTCTACCAGTCTTTTTCTTGGTCAACCTTTGTTCGTATGCGTATTGGATTAACCTTTTGATTTCCTTTTGACTTGGATTGATGGTTTGGGGGGCAATGGTCTATATATTTCCTAGGGTGACCAGTCGGCTTGGGGAATCGAAAGGGGTTGACAGTGATTACTATGCTAAATTATGACAGTTGCCCGGTTGAAAAGCATTTTTTTAATGAATTAATTATTAGGATTAATAATTAATTAATTAATCATGAGGAAGTTACCGATATTATTAGGTTTGTTTCTTTTATTGAGTTGTTTTTCTTTTTGGTTTTTGTTTTAAAAAAAAGCACAAGGTAATTTCTGATGATTCAGATTCCTATTCTCTTCTGACTCTATATTTTTGTTTTTCCCATCTAATGTTATAATAAAAAAAAAACAAAGAAAGAAAGTTGTAATAAAATATGACAAAATTATATTTAAGCATACATTTATTGTTACTATAACTAGAAGTTCTCTTAAAGTATTCCAGTAGTAAAAGTAACTATAGGTCTAAGTGACGACAGTAGTTTTAAGATTTCGGTACATGTTACAAATATTAAACGTACCTATAATTCTCAATCAATTTAATTCAATTTTTAAGTGTTTTATCGCGTGTTTTAATAATTTCGCATACTTTCGTATTCCACTTGAACCTTACGGTATTCAATCTTCCCAAAGTTTTGATTGTGCACATTTGTTACTGTTCTACACGTCAACAGCTGAAATGTTTATAATATTTCTTAAAGAAATTGTTTCTTGGATAAGATTTAATAGTATATAACTCCCAATTGTATCTTATTTATTTGAACGCACCATCCATAGGAATACCTACACTTTTTTAGTTTTTATATACCTTAGATAACTTGCTTTTACTGGTCAAGTAATATAAATACAATTGGATTGGAATAATACAATAAAAGTAAGTGAATTTACAAAAATATTTATTAAAATTACTCACGAATAAACTGAAATGTTTTTCTAGTTAGTTATTACCAGTAGGTATTAGAAAATTAAACAAAAACCAATGCGAAGTAATCATGTGTGTGAACTATGGGAATTAATTTAAATTATAAGCTCAATATAAAAAAAACTAATGCTATACTAAAATTCGACATTAATTGTGATAGGTGCTATATATTTTATACCTATACATAATTACATTACTCAATTACTCTTTTGGCAATTTGAAAAATTCACATTTTTTAAAAGACTGCCAAAAATATATGGCATAATTTATTTTTTATTTTTAACGTTACACTTCGGAAAAGAGGCTCTTGGAAGAGAGCAGAAACCTTGAGCCTGGAACTTTGAGGAACCTTGAGGAAAAAAGGAGCCTAAACCAGAGCTACAATATTGCAGACATGGGCAATATATATATATATACATATATATTCATTTAAAAGTTCCTCTTTATTGGTGTTATGACGAAAATAATCAAGCAAGTTTTTTGAACATAGATAGCATTAAGAGAACTTTCCAACTTTCAAAGCGTTTCGATCCTCTTCCAAGGTTTTTAGCCTTCTCATTCAAAGCAATTTACTCGTAAAATTTGATATGGGCATCCCAGAAGATCCTAATAAGACAATGAGTGTAGAAAAAGTAGTTTATTACATTTATAAATGTAATAAATTTATGTATTTTAAAACATTTTTAATAAATTTATCTACAATCTATGGTTTCGCCCGTAAGTTAGTTCAATTTATATATTCTTTACTGCATATTAACACATTGTTAAGATAATAACAGAGACCAATGTGGGCAAAGGTGGACTTATCTCTAGAAAAGAACTTACACTACTTACACTGAGAAAGAGTGCGAATTTTTTTTTTCTTTAGTATGTCCAGCATGAAGCGTGAGGGGCTTGGGAGAAGTTGGATACGAGAACGAAGATAGAGATGAGAATTTGAGAATTTGGGTCGTTAAGAATATTGTAGAAGAACGAATTTAGTCCGCAGCTACTATCGATGACTCTGCTTTTTAAGACAAGCAGGGCTAACATTATAACTTTGACTGATTGAAATGTAACTTATTATATATTTTTTAATTATTTAATACTTTAGATAATTTAGATAAACGAAGAAAAAAATCCATTTAATTCCAACAAACCTTATCGAGTAAAGCAAAATTAAACAAATCAACCACTCATCGACATTAGAAAATTCTAAACACTGTCGATTTGGCTTCTATTATATCAAACAATGTCTATAAAAATTTTACTATAACATAAAAATTTACTTCAGTCTATAACGTACCTACGCGATACGTATATATATACGTATATATATATACCCGGAGGTTGAACAGTATATTATCGTAGTTTCCATTATGCCTCTTATTAACAATTTGTTGGTGGTGAAAGGAAATTGTGAAAAAAATTCTCTCGCAAAAAGCCCGCAGTGCAACGTGATCACTGCAATCTCTTTGAGATTTCCTCAATTATTTTTACTTTATTACTGTGAATTCACAAGAGCCTTATAAAAAAACAATTTTATCGCCTTTTCTGAAGATCGTTCTATACGATTTTAAATTGTTTTGTAAGTTAGTGTTCAAATTTTATGTAGGAATGAAAATATACAATTCCTTATCTTACAACTATACGAGTATAACATGTTGTCCATCTACGTCCGAAGTTACGGCGATATATTTACAAGCAAAGTCTATTTCAAATTTCCTAATAATAATGTCCACCCGACCAATTTCGGCCCCAGCGGCCAAGCTCATTGAGACTAGCCATCTGCGCAGGAGTTAACAGGAAAAATCAATAATAAAACTCGGCCTGACTTGGATTCGAACCCAGGACGTCTGGATATGAAGCCCTATATGCTCGCTACTACACCATTGTGGCAGTTAAATACTTTAGTAACGTAGGTAATAGAAATAATTGAATATTTCTAAATAATGTTTTATTTAACTATAAATAATAATATTATTTTATAATTTTTTTGCAAATATTATTTCTTTATATTATTATGATTTCATTGTAATATTATTACTATCTCAAATTCAGCCCATAAATAGAAACTTTATGCGTTAACATTGTTGAACAAGTTGTTGAAGTGTCGATCTTGTTATAACGTACAATGTACATGTACTCGATGTCACGTTGATGTGTAATTTTCGTAGTCAATTTTATATAAAATAGTTTAATAATTGTGTAATTTTGAATAATATTATCTTCTAAGATCATAATTTGAACCATTTCTATTTTGATAATGTAGGTACTTAAAATTTCAAGAATTGTTTAGAACTTTTTATGTTTTTACAAACAGAAATTCTGTTACAAACAATTGGAAAAAGTTGGTCCGGGCAGAAGACCAAAGTTGTATCGTACCGCGAAAGCGTAAAACTGGGACAATAATAAGCACTGGATGCAATAAAACTCCTTTTACGATCACACAATCGATGACAATTCATAAAATGTTCTGCTATACTATATAACTCCTATACTGTTACCGCGATTCAAACATATTTTTATCGCTATAATATTTTACGAACCCTTGTTGTACCTGAAAGAGCAGTTAATTATGTTGCTTTATAAAATATTTATGTAAAGAACGATAATATAATTCATGAAAAAGCTTATGATAAATTATATTTGTGGTGCTTTCATACAGTTCTATTCAATTATGAATGAAATTATACCCTATACATAATTTTGTAAAATATAAAAAGCACTAATGAACACTATGGTATGTGAAAGTAATAAAACTTTGTACATATGTAAAACACACTCTAAATATTGAACTAAGATATTTTCTGAAGCTGTTATTTTGCTTAATGCAATGTCTATCCTTATCCAACTGACCCAGGAAGAATAGTGTTGAGACTGAAGATATCATGAACAATGGCTTTAGTATTGAGAAAGAAAAGGAGTCTGGTGGGATAATTATAGATAACTGAGTAAGAGTAGTAGATTGATTTGTGCATTTAATGTTAAAAGTGTGATACTAAAATGGTACCTCTGCTTATTCAGGTAAACCGTGACTTTATCCGAATTCGAAGTCTTATCCACGCCAAGCGACTCAAAGAATCTTCAACTTGCATTTTTGAGAGACTCTGATTTCTTTCTAGAGTTTTTATATTTTATAGAGTTGACCTATAGTTAGGAGTATAATGGGTGGAAGAAGAAGACAAAGGGAGAATGTACAGATTGAAAAGTTCAGATAGTGCATTTAAAGTTTGGGTTCTCGAGTAATTTTTTAATATGTAAGTGTTTAAGCGACCTACAAATCACTTGGTCATTAAGAGTAAACGTAAAATAGTTAATGTTATCATTTGGGCAGTAAAGGACTCTGACTAAAAATCTTTATGGTGTATCATAATTTCTAAAAAGACACTCAAGAATCTGAGGGATGTGGAGGGAATAAAGACACAACACTGGCAGAAATGCTGCAGCGAAGTTATAAAGAGACCTACCTACGCCACCTACACCTCGGCTAGTGTAGTTTAATTTGTAAAGCAACTAGTGGCAGTCATTTAGATGTTTTATCCAGGTTTCAGACACAAATATGCAGTTAACATATTATTATTTATATATTTATATAGAAACCTACGTCTCTTCCCGCGGCGGCAACACGTAACAAGTGCAATAGTTCTTTGGCTTCTGTGTAGTAAATAAAGTAAAAAAAAAGGAATGAGGACTGCCGACAGAAGTAAAAACTTAAAACTATAAACAAACAGTTGTTATTTTTGGATATTCAAATTAATTGTTTGATCTTAAATTAAAGTTTGTAAATTAAAACTATTTACATTTATCTGGTTTTGACATCTACCTGCACTCTGAGAGATAGCGATAACACCTCACGTGACCATGTCGATGACGACTTACATGAATTTACTCTCAATCCAAACCTGTCTATAGAAGTTTTCACTTCAAAAAATTGTAAACCCACAAAGCTTACTAAATCACAACAATTTAAGTCGGTAATTTTATTGAATTACAATGTGTGCTAATATGTAATTTGAGCCACTTTCATAATTGCTCTATGAACCATGTTAAACATTTCTGCTACATTAATGATTGTACTTTAAGAGTATTATTATTGAGCTCCTGTAATTATCGCGGGCTCGTTTGTATCAGTTAATTACTAAATATATATTAATTAGTGTGCTTTAATTTTAGATAGAGTTGTAGTAGTTTAGTAATGCAATTTTGGATATTCTATTCAGATGTATCAATGTCACGCTCAGTTTGTAAATATTTTTATATGGTCGATTTTTTATATAGATTATAAACTATATTATAATGTATAAATGTGTACTTATAGAAGTGATAAATATGTTACGTTTTATGAGTTTTAGGATCGGAAAATCAAAGTACATCTTTTGCACTATAGATATTTCATTGCTTTTGTTTCACGATAGTCTTATAGCATTTTGCGAACGCAACAGTTTTGGCTTAAGTTATTCTCTGACTTGCACTAACACTTTACACTACTTTACTTCGCTTTTTCACTTCTAAAAATAAATATATAAATAAATGTAATTTTATTTGGTATTATTATTTATTATCTGTATTGAAAATTATAAAAAACATTTAATAAATAGTAAACTACAAAATTTACATAATAAACATGTTTAACACTTAACTGACAAATGATTTTTAAAAAGTTTGGTTTTTAGTAAGCAACATTTAAAATAGGACTCAAATAAAGGTGAGGATAGGCTGCGTCGTCAGAAGTATCGTTAAGTGCAGAGGGCGTATCGTCGCTAACAATTACCGTTGTGAGCCCCTAATGGCCAGCTACCCTTATTAAAACTTACTTCGCTTTACCTCAACTAGCTAAAGTTTTAACTAATGAGCAGTATTTAATCGTAACTTCGACAAGAAGGGATTTTAGATAAAATGCAAATCCGAACACTCGACGAGTTTATAAAAATAAATCTGATAATATCAAGTGGTTTTTTTTATTAAAATTTCATGAACTAGAAGATTAAGTAGACCAAATGAACTACCTATGGTATTGAAAATGAGCAAGATTAACAGCTTTGAATTTTAAACAGATTTAATGTAATAAATAGATAATTTTTCACATGTGATAATCTATTAGGGCTTGCAAATAAAAATACAAATTTTTATAGGTGTATATATGTATGTATGTTTGTTTGTTTGTTTGCACGTATGTTTGTCCACGTATTTCTCCGAAACTAGTTATCAGATCGTGATCATTCCTTTTTATTTGCTTACATTTATTTTAACTTAGGGAATAGTAAAGATGTCCTCAAAATCGGTTCTGTAGTTTTTATAAAAAGGACTAAAACGTGTTACTAAAACTGAAATAGATTTTGTAATTACTACTTATTACAAAAACTATTTCAGTTTTTACTTAAAACTAAAAATTAGGAAATAAAAAAGTAATAAAAAAAAAACGAAAAAATACTAAAAATAAAAAATAACTGGATTTTTCTGGACTGGATAAAGAGATTTTTGTTTACTATAGATATCTGGCAAAGACTTCTAAAATATCTGATTAGGTATCTATAGTAAATGAAAACCCCGTTCAGTTATTTTTTACTTTTGAGTATTTTTTTTGAAGTTGGTTTAATTTTTTTAGATATAATAAAAATTCAAACACAGGAATAGGGCATATGAGTAAGACATTAGGTTAGGTTAGGTATTGTGTATAAAATAAATATATTATTTAGATAAGTTATACTTAAAGTATGTTCTGCAGACCCCAAACTATGATATAATACCTTACCATTTTAAGTCAGTAAAAATGTTACGTATCTATCTCTACGTAAAAGAAAATATTTTTTTTTTATTTAAAAGTAAATCAATACAGTGATAAAAGAATTAAAATATTGTATGATTTTCATAAAATAATTAGCATCAAACCAGGTTTTACATATTTAACGGCTTGTTAATATTTATGGTTACCAATTAACTCTTGTCATAGCTACTCTTTAGAATGTGCTCGCCATCATCGAACCGATAATTTAACCATTATTATAATATATATAGTTTGTTTATAGTCTAAGCCCCTCGCATAAAGTTGACTTATTAGGATTTGTTTTAATTTTTATGTTGAATATTGAGTAATACCATTTAAAAAATCTTCACACTTTGTATATAATTCGCGTAATACTTACAATTCCTTTAATAAAATGATAAGCAGTTCACTTCAATTTTTAAGTATATATAAAAATAGAATTAAATAGAATACGTTTTTCAAACTTTATAGTTAATTCATTTATATTTGAGTAAATGTTACAATTAATTAATCTCGATAATGAAGTAAGTATAGAAATGGGCTCTTAACATCCGCATGGTGCTAATAATAAACAACTATCATATGAGCAAATTCTATGAGTATATTACATATATATTAGCGACTCATGCTCGCTTCGCTCGCGTTCATCCCTAGGTCACGGTTAGCTATGTTTATACATAAATAGTAGCTTGCTACTTCTAAGAAATTATTTTATATAGCGATTTACCCTCCGTACGCGGATTTTGTTCACATTTTAATGGGTTTTAATTTTTTTTCGCGGAACCCTGATTCTTTCTCTAAAATAAAAGTAGCCTAAGTTACTTCTTATAACAAACAGACAGACAGACAGACAGACAAAAATTGTAAAAAATGTTGTTTTGGTATATGTACCGTGTATACATCCGTATGCAATTAGTTAAAAGCGGTTATTTTAATGTTACAAACAGACACTCCAATTTTATTTATCTGTATAGATGTATAGATTATAATCTATTGTTGGAATAATAATTATAATCCTAACATTTGTGAGTTTATATAAATCATTCTTTGTATGTTACTATATTGACGATAGTACATACATTTGTAGATTCACTAATGGTATCTCTCAATAATTAGAATGTTTGGAAGATCTAATGAGTATGAATAAAAATAGATAATAAAATTTTCGTAGCATACTTGTGGTGTACTTGGTCAAATAAGTAAATAGATTTTGTTTAGAAGCTGGTGAATGTGTTACGGAAAAATGTACGTCTGTCTGACAAATGATATATATATTATCTTATATATTTAAACGAGCAATTCTTGTTTATTTATTTCTTTATTTATTTATACCAGCGATCTCGGAAACGGCTCTAACGATTTTGCTGAAATTTGGTATATGGGGGCTTTCGGGGGCGAAAAATTGATCTAGATTAGTCTCATGTCTGGGAAAACGCGTGTTTTCGAGTTTTCATGCGTTTTTCCTTTGTATTATTCTACGTAGAATATGGTCGATAATTTCTTACACTCCGACATCAGCATCGTGGTCAAGCGGCCAAGGCACAAGATTGCTAGGTTCCCGGGTTCGAATCGCGGTCGGATATAGATTTTACTTCAGTTTTTTATTTATTTATTCAAGTTTTTAGTTTTAATTTTTTTATTTTTAAGCCAAATTAAAAAGAAAATTGTACTTTTGACCAAAAACTCCAAGCGAAGCTCGTCCGTCCAGGTATTTAGAAATTAGTCAGTTTCAAAAATCGCGACATCTATATAACTCTCTCAGTAACACTTAGTCTATCTTACTCCGGTATATCTTACTCCAGTTTCGTAGATTATAATTACGAATTTTAAAGCTTTTTCCTTAGCTTTTAAATTAATTTTTAAAAATAAGAACTAAATTCATCAAAAACAATTGCAATAGCTACCTACCGACATCTGCTCATTCCTTCCGTACTAGCAAGTCCTACTTATGTTCATTATGTAAACTATAAAATGATTATGTTTAAAATAAAATATTTTACTAAAGTGTATCAATGATTTGTTTATTTAAATGACTGAATGATGATGAATATGATAGGAAAAGCCTATGTTTAGCAGTGAACGTTTTATAGCTGAAATGATAAATTCTATACCAATCGGAAACGTCCCCTAACGATTAGGATGAAAATTTTATTATATCAGTTTACGTTTTGCTCTTTAAGTTATATAGATTATCATCTTAAAATACGATAACAAAAAAGAACTCCGAGCGAAGCTCGGTCGCCCAGGTACTGATGTATAATACTAGCGACTCAACCTCGCTCCGCTCGGGTTCGTCCCTCCTTACGTAGTAACATTCAGTATAGATTTCAAAGAGAAGAGATATTTTCCCGCAGTAAAAAGTATCCTATATGTTGACCAGGATAACCAACTATCACCATACCTAATTTCATTAAAATCCCTCTAGTGGTTTTTCCGTGATGCGGTAACAGACAGACAGACAAAAATTCTAAAAACTATAGATTCGGCTTCTGTATCGATAATAATGTCTATTTCAATAAGATTTTCTAAAAAATATTTAATGTACAGATTCGGCTTAGTTACAATTTTATTACATGTGTAGATTGATTAGATAGATTCTTTCCTTGAATGATATTCTATAAATATGTGATTGTAATATGCCTAATATGCATTATTTTTTAGTATCTCACCTATCTTTATTATTTAAAACATAAATTGAATTTCATAGAGTACCGATAACCTACAGAAGTATTACTTCTTGCGCGTGTACACATTCATACTCGCAGTTTTTTTTTGGTTATAGCAATATTGAATTACTTTAGCTTATCGTTGCAGGCAGAAAAGCGGATGCACACATTTTAATAGTAAGACAGGTATTTCACACAGTGTTTTACACCGAATTTACGTAATGGTATATAACAAACACAAATTCAATGTGTTTTAAGAAATTAAAAACCTTGTTGTCTACAATTTAAAGGTAAAATAAGTAAAGATTTCGTTTTTACATGTAACGCTTAGTGCTTACTTCAGTATTTTTTTAAATATGTTTAAGATTGGCCATAAAAATATTTTTTAATGGCCAATTTTACGATAGAATAATTCTTAAACATTTGTAAAGAATTGAAACAATCATCAAAATGCGTCGCTAAGCGAGTCTTGTTTGGAGTCTTGTCTTGTCGCTAAGCGACCAAGTGAGCAAACTCACTCGCGCAAAATTTGCAATTCGTTTGTAGACTACGAAATACTCCGCACCCTACCAACTCTTTTGTGGATTCTTCGGTTAACGACCCAGACACTCAATATTTATAGAGTCCGGTCACATGCAATGCTCCATCTAAGGTAAGATCCCTATTTAAAGTAGATTTCCCGGGTTCCACTGCAAATAGTTATAACCAAAAACGCCTTCCAAGTTAGGGCCTTAGTTTGCTAAAATTTACAAGTGACATAAATATCTTACCTGCTTAATATTAATGTAATCATTTTAATATTATTTTTTCGTTTTCATTTTTGTTTAATGTCTCGAAAAAAATGTCCTATATTTTTTCCATCTGTATAATAGTTATTAAGTCTACCTTTTACTCTCTGATGTGGAAATTTTATACAAAGTTTATTCCACGATATTTTCTAATGAATATAGAATATCAATTCCTTTGATAAAGTATAATATATTTAGTATTGTTTGAACTTACATAATGAGCTTTTTTTCAAATAATATAGAATACTTACCTGGCAGAATAATGAAACAAAATTTAAATCACAGGATTTACCAACTAGGACGAGTAGCAAGGATGGTGGCGACTAACCTCCGGAACTTTGAATAACATTAATAATTTTTCCAGCGAGGCTCTGGCCAGTTCCAACACGAGCGAATCCAAGATTAACAATTGCCCTAAGCCGGGGAACGAGAAAATTAACTTTTAAATGTAAATTTTACGAGGAAGTCATAACGTGAAAGCTGCCGCGGTTAGCTCTGATTTATTGCAGTTGGAATTGAAAGTGTTAAAGGAGTTGCAATCTGAAAAAAGTTTTAATAGGTACCTCTTTAAAGAAATATAAATCAGGAGTCTAAAGCCCGTTTAACTTTGCAAAGTTGTTCAACATTTAGGATCATCTACTAGAGTGTCTATTTAATGACGACACTTAAGTTCGTTAATCAAGGAGCCATACATTTAGTCCAACGTAGCCGTCAGTTTTTGAATCTGATTGATATACTTAAATACTTTGAGAAAATAAAGACTTTTCTTTTATTAAGTATATTGTTAGATTTTGGGTTCCGAGATCGGATACTAAAGCTAGTCAGTTGCATATTGTAAGATCTGCACAAGATGTTTTGCTTTAATACTTCACTTCTAGCAGTTCACGTACACTTGCAGTTTACCACTATTACTATTACTTGACTTCGTTTTTTACTTTTTCGTATTTCTTCTCAATCTTTACTTAGTGCTTAACTGAAACTGACCATTTTGAGTACATATAAGATATAGGAAATTTTAGTATTCGAAGATTCAAAATTTTTATAGTAATATCCTTTTGCAAAGTGGATTGTCTCTTTCCTGCTCATGGCAATTTTTTATTAACTTTCCTTGTCACGGATTGCTAATATTCAACTATCTTGACTAATACTGCTTAATAATTTTAAGGTTGATGTTGATGATGAATGAGCTTAATTAATAAGCTAAATGCTTCATCTCAAATATATACACAATATTTAAGTACCACTTATGTATAAAGAGCTTAAGTTAAAAAATATTTTATTCAGTATTACTACGAGTATGCCTATATGTACATCATTAGTTAATAAAAATAATTATTTTTTATTAATATTAACATGCTAGCTACATGATGCCACATTCATTTTACTTTTGTGTGCACCTTACTCACGAAAAAAGTTTTATGAAACCAGTCTTTCTGTGGTCTAAAAAATTAACATTTACATAGACTAATAACTTAAAAAAAGTATTTTGTGTCGTACTCTCTCTCTTCTTCTGGCTTTTTCCCATCTTTATTTGGGGTTGGCTCCCCTAATCATTTTTCTCCAACGATATCTTTCCTGGGTCGTCCTTGGGTCAATATTGTTGTTTTCCATGTCTTTCCTAACTACAGACATCCACGTAAGTCGGGGCCAAGCACTTTCCTGGTCATGTGATCTACCGGCCTTCTCATGACATGGCCATACCATCGTAATCTTGCTTGCGCTAGCTTATCCTGTATCAGTCGTACCTTGAAAGTTCCTCTGATGTAAAGGTTTGCCACTTTGTCCAAAAGGGTGACTCCACCAGACTACCTTAGCATTCTCATTTCGGCGACATGTAGTTTGTCAGATTGTTGTTTCTTGAGTGGCCAGCATTCCGCTCCGTATGTTATTGCGGGTCTTATTGCGGTATGTACACTTTGCTTTTGACGCGTATTGACATTCTTGAATCACAAAGCACTCCTGTTAGCTCTCTCCACTTAAGCTATCCAGCGTTTCTTCGATGCGCGACGTCTGCGTCGATACTGCCCTCATTTGCCAACACACTGCCTAAGTACTTAAAGCTCTCGACAGTTTTGAGCGCCGTATTCTGTAGGTACATGATATGTTGGGTGTTGCTATCAGAAAATTTACAATGCATGTACTCGGTCTTCTCTCTACTGATCTTTAGTCTGATGACGTTTTATCCTGGTACATCAAGGATGTTCCAGGAAAAAACTTAGAATTGGCTATTTGACAATTCTAACGATAAAATATTTAATCTGTTGGAGACAGTAGCTTATGGGTCCACAATAATTATACAATATGTTTTTTGCATTAAAATAAATTGTAAATATCTCATTTTTGAAAAATAAATTTGAGTTTTTTTATCTGTGGAATACAAATACTGAAACGCTGGCGGCCATGTTTGTGCAGCGTGTGACGTCACATTTCACATAACAAAACATCGTGTGTTTTATCGTTTGCAGTTTGCTGAGAAGATCACTCTAAAATATTTTAATTAGTGCTTGTGAGAAGTTTAACGAAATGGAGCTGGGTTACACAAAAGCTGATAGTGCAAATTTACCAAAAATAGATTCATTTATGGTTGCAAATTTTTTTGCATGTAATCCTGACTTTTGCTCAGCCGAGTTTCGGAATGTAAAAACTTCCGTGTAAGTACCGAAATGAACAAAGTAATTATGTATAATGTATTGGTAAAAGTTAATGTGTATAGTTCTTAAGTCAAGTAGTAAAAATTTTATAAAATAATTTTAAATTACTTAAAGGTTATGTTGATAATTTTAGATCTTCGCGACAGTCGTATGGTGATGACGCTATAGGGTATGGTGATATAGGGCTGTGGTGGTGCGGTACGTTTGATTCTGTCTGATTGACATTGAAATTTTGATGGCAAACAGTCTGGCTTCATTCTTATTTTGCCGACAGAACCCATCACACTGTATTGGATGTAATTTTTCATATCATTAGGCAGCTGTTGAGTGACATAAATATATATGTATATATTACTTTTAAAAATAATAAAAATAATACTTTTAAAATTAATAAAAATAATGTCATAAAAAGAATTGTTTTTATGACATGTTTTATGTACAAAATACTGGATTAAGTTTAATTTATTTTCAGTAAATCAGAGGCTAAACTGATTGCTTTTAAATACTTACATCGAAGTGATCTTCACAAAAAAAAATTGCAGATTTATCAGATGTAAAATTCAACTCTCGGCGTGCTAATTGTAACCACTGCTTTCGACGTTTAGGACATTTAGGAACGTGTATAAACAATTTGTCAGGATATTTAATTGTAGAACTTTTACACATAGGTACGGCACACGTCTTGTAGCTTGTCATTTTCATAAAAAAATATTTATTTTATTTATATATATATATATATATATATATATATATATATATATATATATATATATATATTAACTTATATGAGCTTGTTATTCCCAATGAAAAAGCTGCAAACTTTTAGCTTAAAATATGTTTAAGAGTTGGAGCATCGTAGCATGGAAAATATATAACATGTTATATTCTCTATGCATCGTAGTTAGCTTTACTTAGTTTATTGAAATATGACGTCACAGCCAGGAATGTCACGTGATGTGCTGTTTTCGCGCGACTTTCAAATTACTGAAAGATTAATCTTTTTTTTTCCGAATAAATAACGCTTTTTTCAGAAAAAAATTGTAAGAGGTATAAAATGAACCTACGTATGTTTTAAAATATCTTTCCGAAAACTGTCAAATAGCCAATTTATAAGCACTCATGCATAGTCGGGGTAGATCTCTAGTTAGACGTACTTCACAAAATGCATATTTCGAATTCGCTAGCGTATAATAACTACGTGAAATAAGCAATAATGTCAAAAAATAATTGTGTTGCACATAATTATGCTAATTGCATTCGAACATACAGAAGCAACAAATTGATGCGCCAGATATACTCGTAGTTCGACATTCTATAGGGTGAAAATAAATAATACGAAAAATTAAAACTCTTGGTTATTAAAATATAATAAATAACATAACTATATTGTATAACATAAATTTCGAATAATTCTTTGGTTTTTAAATACCGCTGAAAAAGAGGAATCTGTTAGAATTTTAGGTATTTATCTCCTAAGCATTGTTGTGACGTAATCCAAAGCAAATAAAAGTAAATAAAAAGATGTACTTACAGTGTTCAGTGAGTGGGCCGTTAGTTAAAATCGCTTCGTTTTGATACGAGCAACAGTGAAGCACAGTACTTTGTGGTTCTAGTATTTGGACTAAGATGCGGAAGTTAAATGAAGTTCTCTGTAATTACTCTCAGAGTGGCGGTAAACTCGGCTCGGTTATGGTGACAGCCGTCGCCGCATGCCTCTCGCGATTTAATTGGATCCAATAGTAACACTAGAAGATCTTGAGATTAAGTCTTATGTATTATTCTTCATTGCATTAAACAATTAAATACAAAATACATAGGAAAATGACGTGGACAAAGGTGGGCTTATTTCATTAAGGGGTAACACCACTCTAGGATTTTGGAAAAATCGTTTCTTTTTTTCCCGCTTAAACAATACTTTAGGACCATAAAAATAATATCCGATTGGTCCAATGGTAAAAAACAAATGTAACAGGTTCAATTTTCAATCTTACAGCCGCGTTTCGGAGTGTGCATTCAGAGCATATACGCTATCGCTACGATGTTTGCCATTATTTGTTGAAATATTAAATGCCTCTTTTAATTACAGAGTAGAAAGTTATTAAGGTCACCTTTTGTAGTCACCAGGATGCGCTAATATTATAATATAGGTACCTCTGATTTACTTTTGTCATTGATCTTTCTATTTTTTTGTATAAATATTCATTAGAGTCTGTTTTATGGTGAATAATAGATAATAAGTGCACTTTACATAAAATGAGTGATAAAAAAATCAGAATACAGTGTAGAGAAATCCGGACGGGGAGGTAACTCCAATTAAAATAAACGGAAAATTTCAAATCGTGCTCCTCCATTGAACCGTTACTCGTTGAAGTTTTCAAAACAATTACTGTTTATGAGCATATATTGAGGAGTGACGACCTTCTCACAAATGTACGATGTTGGCATGGCAGTTTAGAGATAAAACAAAATTTACAAAAAAAAAAAAATACTTATATAACTTTAAACGCGTTTTTCTAGAAACTAACTTTTTTAAACTGGGCGGAAACGCTGCTTTAAAATCACTCAATGGATTGCTTTGAAATTTTCAGTGTAGCTTAACAATCATATTATCTAAAGAAGTACATAGCTGTTTTTAGATTATATATTTTTTTTATGAACAATTTACTGCAGATTTTTACATGAAAAACGTAAATATTATTTAAAACTGATGCCAGTTTTGCAAAAATCAATTAAGGGAATAACTCCTATGTACTTCTTCAGCCAATAACATGTACTTCAAGAAAAAAATATTTTTTTATTCTAGTACTCATACTTTCGGAGTTATGGTTCCGCCCGTGGAGGTTAACAAAAAAAAAAATGTTTTTGGAGATTAGCTCTGTTGTCGCTATTTTGTATAAAAACTGCCATAGAAAACCTTATTTTCATACTTCAATATGTGTTTAATAAACCCTGAATAAAGAAACCCGATCCCTTTACCCATATCGTTAAAAAAAATCAAATTTAGGCCTTTTCTGCTGGCGCTGGAGTGGTGTTACCCCAAACATAAATTTTAATAAAAATAATTTTAAATAACAAAAAAAATACAATTAATTTTACGTCATAATAATTATCAATATACGCTTTACGTGAATAATTATGTATAAATAACTTCTGCAATATTATTTTTTAGTCTTTTTAAATATTCGTTATTTAATTGAATCAATCCTAACTCTCCCTGTCAAAAACATGCAGATAGAGAGATACTATGTATGTATAAGAATAATACCGGTTTTGTAAATAAAAAAAAACCATATACTCTTTTTGAAGTATAATATATTAATTAATTCAAGTATTAAATAAATAAATAAATATGTTGGGACATTAACATACAGACACAGACATTGACACGTGTCGTCAAGTATTGACTATTATTATTGACTAGCAAAACCCGCGGCTTCGCTCGCGCTAAAACTACAACAAAAAAACTTTAAAAAGGTAGGTGTCATACAAATTTTCATCCCTTATTTTATCTCCTTATACGATGAATTTTAAAAAACGCTAAAAAACGTATTTATTTAATTGTATTAAAGATCATTAATACCAAGTTTCAAGAAATTCTGATCATAAATATTTTTTGGGTTGTGTTATAACGTGTATTCTCGTGGGAATGAGATAATCTCCCGCGGTAAAAAGTATCCTATATGTTGACCCGGATATCCAGCTATCATCATACTAAATTTCATCAAAATCCCTCCAGTGGTTTTTCTGTGATGCGGTAACAGACAGACAGACATCAAAAATTCTAAAAACTATAGATTCGGTCTTTGTATCGATAATAAAGTCTATTTCAATAAGATTTTCCAAAAAATATTTAAGGTACAGATTCGACTCAGTTAGAATTTTATTATATGAATAGATTAACTTTTGCTATTTTAATCCATTCAGGAAGTTCATTGTTGCTTCTGGCACAGAAATCCTGACGGGACTACAGGAATCTTCGGCACGATTTTCTTGCTTTCTTTTAGTGGATCCACGCGTTACCCGTTTTCAGTGCTTGTATTTGTTTCTTATTTCAAATTAAATTAATGAGTATCATTTTGTTACTATCATTTCAATTCAACTGCATTAAGCTCAATGCTAATATCGCCCAATCGCCAATCGCCCAGCAACAGCGATATCAAAAAAAAAAGAAAAAGACAGGAAAACTATTAATGAACAATTGATTTTTTAAAAGATATGTATAACAGATATATAAGAAATTGTAAAATATTAAAGAAACTTTATATATGTAAGAAAAAGCCTTTGACATCATCGAGACCTGGATTATTCTGGAATCCATACTTTTACTGACAGTCAATTACTGTCGGTATTTCCGGGTGCTGAAGTATTTATATGAAGCCGTGTGTAATCTCCCTAAAAATTTTTATTAATACAACTTCAAAAAAGTGGCAAGGTATGGGATGGATGCGGGCTGCCAAAGATCATTATGATAGGTGTTCTATGGAGGAGGCTTTCGTCCTGCGACGGTGATAAGCTGAAAAAAAAAATCATTTACAAAATGAAAATGAATGAATTTAAAATTTTGTACACACAGCTTGTTTTTTGCACTATACGTTTTTTGGCGAATGGCGAACACTTTGTCTATAGGAGGTGTGAATAGTTAGTTTGTACAGCAAAAATATGTATACTACTAACTGAATACTTACTGGACTTGTCAGGAAAACCAAATTAGTATACTGTAAAAAGAAATGAACTTTCATCCACTCAACTCTGAGTGGATGAAATGTGACAGGTTACAGCAACAATTTGCGATCGGCGGATGCCCTTTATGTTGAAGGGTAAGATTTATAAATTCGTAATAAGACCTGTCTTTATACATGGATCGGAAAGCTACTAAGAAGATTGATGAACGAAGGTTGCATGCTGCAGAGATGAGAATGTTAAGATGGATGAATGGAGTGACGAGAATGGATAAATTAAGGAATGAGTATTGAAAGATATTTGGATTCCTATGGGAATTGTATTACTAATACAGATAACGCAGCCGGGAACAAAGGAAAACACACGTACTTCGTTGACCGTTTATTGAATGAATCGCTGTACAAGTTCATTACACCCGCCACCTGATCGACATAAAAATACTACTACCTACATACATCACAAGTACATAAGAGGAAGCTTGAAAGTAGCACCAGTGACAGAGAAGTTGAAAGAAAATCGTCTGAGTTAGTATGGACATGTATTATATGGAAAAGTAATGAGAATGAATGTAGATGGATGGAGAAGTAGAGGAAGACCGAAGAAAAGATGGATAGATTGTGTGAGATAGGACATGAAAGAGAGAGGGGTGAATGATGAGATGACGAATAACAGGGGAGAGTGAAAGAGGAAGTCTTACTGCGCCGACCCCAAGTAATTTGGAAAATAGTCAGAGAGATGATGACTGTAATATTTGTAAAAAAACATTTTTAAAAACAAGCTTTTATTTAAATGCTCTAAAGTCTCAACGGAAGAACATTAACTTTAAATTAAATAAACCCAATCAATTTATTACATTATACAATTTATATAATATAAAAGCTTGTCATGGGATTAACCTCTGTAGATAAACAAGAATAATAATAAAAATAATAAAGACGATTTTCTAATTTTTTTATTCTTTCCCGTGTACTAAAACAGTCTTCATTTAATTAATTAAATAACATATTATGCACGATACTTATTATGTTATTAATAACATGGCTATATCAAAATTTGTGGAAATAAAAAATGTAACTTACTATTACCACAAATCACATAAGAGTACAGATGCCTTATCTCATACAAAGAAATTGAACAGTGCTAATTCAGGCTATACTTCAAGCTATATTTTATTTGTTTCAATAGATACTAGATGTTATGATTAGCAAATTGTTAAATTGTTTTATTTTATAAATATGTGTAAACTAACTAATGACAAATATTGTAAAATTCATTAACTGATTTTGAATTAAAATAATCAGTAATTTTAACTGTTTTTACCGTGGTTCATAAAAAGCCATCTGTGAATATACACTACAAACCCATCATCTGATTGCTGATATTTCAATAATCAGTGAAATTACGAAAATTTGATTTACGGGCGCATTTTCTTCACTCAGAATATTCACTACTTACTTGACGGCACGTTTGGCTCAGTTTGTAGTGACACTACTTGCTGTGCCAGCGGTCGTGGGTTCGAGTCCCGGTGGATTCATTTGTGTGATGAGCACGAATGTTTGTAATCCAGACATAGGTGTTTATGTTTATAATATGTATTTATGTATGTATTTAAAGTTATATATGTGTAGCATATCAACTATCTGGTATCCATAACACAGGCCTCGTAGCTTACCATGGGAATAGATAATGCCGTGTGTTAATGTCCCAACATATTTATTTATTTATTTACTTTTACTTCAATATTCACTTAGAATATTTTTTAAAACAATAATATACCTTTTTTGGTTCTAATCTTTTGTATTTTAGCAATTTAACACCAATTTAATAACAAATCGGTACATGTAATATCATCTATTGACTTTTTTTTACTAATTTTTGTTTATTCGTGATGGGGTCTCATCATGCTATTACTAAAGTTCTATTTAAGCAGGTATTAAGGTAGTAAAGAATGACTGTGGCACATGGGGAAACACATGACATTCATTGCGGAAGAAACAAGGGGTAAATGTGTACTTTATGTAAAGAACACTTAATAGGAGTTATTACTTAGTTTTTTTTTTTTAAATATTCGGTAAACGTTTTACATATTACTTTTAATTAGAGATACATTTGATCGGAGAGGATTTTATGATTTGGCTTTTGGCTATTTATTATATTATATTTATCTTTAAAATGGTCTATGAAATTAATTTACTATAAAGTATAGCACGCAGAGTTAGATTCAGTTATCCACAAAAAATAGTTACTAATATCTCTTAATTATAAGCTTTATCTAAATACATTCAACGAAAATTTCACATAGGTATACTAAATTGATTTACTAATTTAACGGGGAAATAAAATTATAAAAAAACATATGCACGAAGCAGTAAACAAAATTTTTTAAGGTATTTATTTATATATGAATATATAAAAACAATTTTCCTTTGAAAATTCTGCCGATCCTTTAGTGAGCATTTCGAAAGGTTTAGGAACAACCTTACTAAGGATGATTCGAGTCCTCGTATCGGGTCAAGTGTTTGTATTGTCAGCCTATATTGTCTGAATATTTAAGTACGCTTTTGTTATATCTTCGTCTCATTACATGAGACGAAGACTAGAACAATGGCTTATATTATTTCAAGATATTAAACACCCATTATGATTTCATCGCCAGAAAATACTGACAGTTAAAAAAAAACGTTCAAAAAGCTTCTATTTATTTCTATCTAAAATTTTAAATTCTTTTGCATTTTATAAAATAATAACTTTAGTAAATTACTACGTGCCCGTCTGTAACTTTTTTTGATATGTGGCTATCAGCGTAGGTATAAACAACAAGTGGCGTGTGAATCTTACGTACGCGATAATTAATTAACGATATATACACAGAGCGAAGACAAGACAATCATACATAGTAAGTAATACCTACAGATAAATACATTCTATTAATATTTTATATATATATACAAGTATATATACGAGTATGTATGTGTGTGTGTGATGATGTTCTCCTGACCGATTCCGGCCACGGCGGCCAATCTCATTGAGACTAGCCAACTGCGCAGGAGATATTATAGTGCACAAGTGTACGCGCAGACACAAGTGCACTCTCTATTCCTGTCACTCTCATACTCCAGTGGGACGACTACTCGACACGACTGGTGAGAGTTAAGGCGCAGGACCGACGGCTTTACGTGCTCTCCGAGGCACGGGGGTGAAACACCGCCAACTTCCCAACTCCGGGCTGTTACTGAGGCTTACTATACAGAAAGACTCAATAACTAAACTTGGCCCGACCCGGGACTCGAACCCAGGACCTCAGGATGTGCAGCCGTACATGCTAGCCACTACACCACTGAGGCAGTTAAAACTGTATGTGTGTAGTGTAAATTCAAAGTGGATCGTTTGTTATGGAATGAAAATAAAATGACTTTCTAAAAAAAGCATATCATGGGAATGATGTGATCCCTCCTGGGTATTTCAATTTTTGTAAAAAATGATTATTTATATATAAATAGTTACAGATGTATAGCTTGTTAATAAATAAGGTAATTTTGATCCCCGAAATTCTTTTTCTCCCTCCCCATTTCCCAAGTTACTTGGGGCTGGTGGAGTAAGTCTTCCCACCTTCTAGCCGGTGAGTCCCACATAACCACCTGTATATCTACAGGTGGTATACGTAAATGCATTTTCCAACATTAAAAAAAAGTAAGTCTTCCTTTTCCATTCTGTTCTATTACTCGTCATCTCATTATTCAACTTCAAGTACTTTTCAGGCACACCTTTTTCTCTAAGGGCCCACCATAAAACCTCAGGGGGTACCTGATCGTATGTCTTCTCCAGATCAATAAAGGCCTTGTGCAAATTCTTGTGTGCACTTCTGTAATTTTCGCATAGCTGGAGGATTGCGAAAATGGCATCAGTTGTACCCCGACCAGGCATGAATCAGAACTGGTTTTGTGAAATTTCACTCTCTTCTCTTAATCTTCGCTTAATCACTTTTTCCCAAGTTTTTATATTATGTGATACTATATATATCCTCTATAGTTGTTGCACTCCAGCACATCACTTTTATTTTTAAAGCTGGGCTTCAATAAACTGTTGCAATATTCGTCCGGTATGACTTCTTCTGTAATAACTTATTAAAGAATATGGCTAACCACTTACATTCATCCTCTCGCAATAACTTCTACGCTTCTATTGGTATTTCACCTAGCCCCACCGCCTTTTCGTTCTTCATTCCACTTATGGCTCGTTTGACTTCATCCTTACTTATCGTTTTTGCTAATACTATATTTTAGCCTTTTTCTCAAGCCTTCTACTCTATTCGTTCTCCTCATACATAAGCCTTTCAAAATTATCCTTCCATCTATATTTAATTTTAACATTATCTGAGAATACCTCACCTGCTTCTTTCTTCACACACTTCATTCGCAAAACATCCCTCGTCTCTCTTGACTTACTCAGTCAATAAAGGTGGTTTAGATGATTGCGCTTGATCTATCTGCTTTGTGTGTGGGCTACTTTTATAAGCAATAAAGTGTTCATCTTTTTTCGGGAACCATGTAGTTGCAACTATCGTACGCAGTAGCAACTTGCAAAATCGAGGACCTTTTAGCACATTTTCACAGTGTTATTGAAAGTTTTAAGCTGCTTTTCTTATATATTTTTTTACATTTTTAAATATATCCCGATTTGATCCTCGAAATTACAACGATTTTATTGAGGAATGAAGAATAGAAGTTTCTACAATCAATAATTCATCATCGGAAATTAAATTAGCATGATTATAATCATTTAATTGCGGCGTTGATATTTGAAGTACATTTCATTTTAGAATATAACCTGGGATAGCGTTTAATATTATTTTACTCAAGTTATATTATTAAGTAGATATTAAAAATTTATATAAGCATGTGCTCTAATACACGATATTTAAAATTTTCTTTAGGATAGAATATACATATTTTTTATGTAGAAATCTGTATACGAGTATGTTAACATGAATAAATCATAGTTTTTTTTTTATTTTTAATGCTAGCGACTCACGCTCGCTTCGCTCGCGTTCGTCCCTAGGTACTTTTTCACGGTTAGCTATGTTTAGGTATATAATAAATAAATAAATAATAATAATAATAATAAGTTCTTTAATCCAAAAAAGTAGTACAACCAGATATTTTACACTTGATTAAAACTAATTTTTGTACATACAAATATTTGAGTCATAGCATCTGCAGCCGAACTAGGTAAAGGTAAATAGTATCTTGCTACTCCTAAGATATTCATTTATTTAAATTATATAATGATTTAACCTCGTTTTGCTCGGGTGCGTACTCTGTACGCGGATTTGTTCACATATCGTGGGTTTAAGTTTTTTTTCGCGGAACCCTGATTCTTTTTCTAAAATAAAAGTAGCCTAAATTACTCCCTATAACATCAGCTATCTCCCAGTGAAAGTCCCGTCAAAGTCGGTCCAGCCGTTTCGGAGATTAGCCGGAACAAATAGACAGACAGACAGATAGACCGACAGACAGACAGACAGACAGACAGACAAAAATTGTAAAAAATTTTGTTTTGGTATATGTACCGTATATACATCCATATGCATTTAGTAAAAAGCAGTTTTTTTAATATTACAAACAGACATTCTAATTTTATTTATCTCTATAGATAATTTATTTTATTTCACTTCTTCACAATTTTCCAAGATTCTGGCGCTGTCATTATCGATGCTTAGTAACCCAGAATTAGGTTATCGGCACGTATAGTTTTAAAAAGGCTAAATTTATTGGACCAGTAACCGATCTGTTATATGGCTAAAATAACTTATTATTAAATAATTCTAATAAAAAATATACTTTTAACATATCGATTAACTACGAATAGCTAAACGTTCTATCTAAACTTGCACATATTTAAACGAAAATCCTGTTTGAATAAAGATATATTATATATATATATTATTCATTTGATAGCTAAATGATTACTCATTTCATATCACATTTTCTTATCGTTATAGAGTAGAACACAACATGTATTTAAATGGGAAAGCGTATAAGGCATACGAAAAAAGGGTTGGTTGCTAAAAGAAAACAACATATAAAAGTACAAAATATGTTGTAAATTAATATACAACAAAATATTATCAAAACGATATCGTAATCAATATATCAAGAGAAACTCGAGCATGAAATATAGAATAGGGGTGCAGGTCTAAGAGGTCTGACGAATTGCCTCATAAATTGTAGCTCACAGTCTCTCCATCTGTGAGACGCAAGTGACGCTCATGCTTTAGTGCCTCTAAAGATGTCCCATTTTTCAAACGACAAATAGTTGTAAGAACGTAAGAACCCAAATTATTTAAAATAATGGTGAGTTCAAAAAAACTTTTATGTTGAATTCGGCAATGTACAAGCAATTTTTTTAATACTATATATACTATCGCTAGCAGTTTCCATAATCATCATTAGAGTTGATGAGTTCTTAATGATTTTTGGTTTCGTTACATTATATTCTACGATTTAGAATTTTATGGGTAAAGGGGAAATGACAAAGTTAAGAAAAATGGCAATCATGTAGGAGCAACATCAAAAGTCTTGACATTTATCATAGCACACATAAAAGTGATATATCATAATTATTTTTTGTTGTTATACTTCATCCGCATTGGTATAATACTTTGAACTTAATGTTATTTTGGTGTACATTTCAAATACGTACCTATATATAATAAAAGAAATGGATATTTTTTTTCTGCTCTATATTTAAGGCTAGGTTAGTGTAAAATGTATATAAACTTATTCAAAAACTATTCAAATACTTTAAAGCTAATTGTCCATGATTTGTGGGAATATGTTATATGCGTTGCAAATCGTCTGTCGTTCATTTTATATAGTAGCATACATATAAGCGATAACGAGTCTTTAATTTGGTGTAATTTCACTTTTATAAAATATCAATTTTCATAACGTACATAGTTTCGCATTATTGTTGTTGTTGTTAAACGTGTACCTATTTTGAAATGATCTATCAAATCATATTTTATATGAGTTGTAAATTCATGTGTTGATGAAAAGAATAAGAAAAAAAAATCATGATTACAGTTATAGTTTAGAATTTTATTTCTTTAGTAGTGATGACCTAAAAACCATATTAATTGTTTAATATGACCGCAAAATGTTGAAGATAAATATAATATTTTTTTTATTATTTTACACTTATCAAATACTGACACATTCGCTTCTAAATGTCATTGTAAAACGCGTTTTGGTAGGGGATTGCCCTTATATACTAGAAATACTAATAGAATGCTCTAATTAATAAAGAGTGATTTATTATAAGCAAGTACTTTACAAAATATTTAACATAGCCAAATAAAATCCATATATATGTATATATAAAAAAATAGATTGCATTATGGGAACGGATATCGGTTACCTTTCATTCCTTCCCCATTAGCTATGGGAGTAAAAAACTGGTATCTATGCTAATATTATAAAGAGGTAAAGTTTATAAGTTTGTGAGGTTGTAGGGGGTAATCACTGGACCTACTGAACCAATTTAGATGAAATTTGTTAAGAAGATAGTTTGAGATTCTGGAAAAGACATAGGATACTTGTTATTCCGGAAATCACCCCTTAAGGGGGTGAAAATGAGGATGAAAGTTTGTATTGGGAAGCAAGCTAGGGACGAACCAGAGCAAGGCGAGAGTGAGTCGCTTACTTAAGTCAGAATTATGCATGTACTACATGTTTTCGTGAACTGCTAAATGTGACTCTCGTGAACCAAAAGCAATAAAAAATCTATAGTGCAAAAGACGTACTTTAATTTCCGATGCCAGAACTCATAGATCATAACAATGCCTATATACTTGATTTTATTAATAAAAATAAACCAAAAGACTAGAATGCAACTAAGAATCTATATGTCGCAGAGAAATTGTAAGATCCGTTTGATTATCATTTCACTCGTGAAATTATAATTACCCGGAGTATTGTTAATCTTCTCCATTTCTTACAGTATCACGGGACATTTTTAAGTACATTATAATTTTCTTAAGCACATTCAGTGAAACTGTAATTACCCTAGTTAAATTGTTAATAGTAGCAATACCAGGACTTGGCGGGAAGCCTTAGTCCGTTTTGATCACAGTGAATCGAACAGTGAATCACAGTGAATCGAGCGCTGATCACAGTGAATCGACCAATTAAAACGTCTTTAAAACCAAAAACGTAATTTCGGCATAGAGCTTAGAAAGTACTACAACCCGTGGTAAGATTTTCATATACATATAGAATCTAAGTAGACTAATTTTTCAAATTTGAGAAGATTATTTATTAGTATTTTTTTATTTTTGATAGTAAGTTCTTACGGTGTAGATCAAAATAGCAGTATTTCAAATTAGTATTTCAAATTAATATTTTTATTTGCAAATGTAATTTATAATTAATTTTAATTTTCTAAAGTACATGTAGATCAATAATGTAGCTTAAATAATTAATATTTTATTTTTCTTTATAGTTTAAATAGAATAGCAACACTAAAAATATAGATTACAAAACAATAAAGTTTTCTAAAAAATTGTAATAATTATAATAATAATAGCTAATATTATATAAATAATATTTCATATTTCAAGTATAAAATAATTAAATTTATAAAATGTTTAAATTAAAATTAACAAATATTGTAAGGTTCTTTGGTGTCAATTTTCAAAATTTGAATTCATTTTGTTATTTGTGGGTAGGCTGTCTGTAACAAAACCAAAAATCTAAATAAATCCGCGAAAAAATCCGAAAAGATAGTTTTATTTAAATGTCTAATATTCGCGTAAATCTAAGAAAGTATTTTTATTAGAAGAGTTTGATTTTGAGAAGGTTTCGTTAAGTCCTCTCAGGAACGTGCGTTCACCTTGTCGTGGTGAGGAGGATCAGTACTGCCCGACAATACCTACTTCTGGGCGCAAAGCCAAAAGACGCATTGGGAGTTGCTCCTGGTAGCAGAGTGGACTTCTCTGATGGCAGAGTGGACCGTGGAGTAACCTCATGGTTGTTGTGGTCTGTTTCGACTTGCCTCGTTGCGTTGCGACTTGCCTTCGACAGACTTGGGCGTCGTGATTCAGTGCGTAAGCGATCCTGCGACGCCCCATGAAGACGGGGTTTAAAAAAGAGGTGTCGTTAGGTCTTTTTTTTAATTTTAAACCCAAAATCCTTACTATCAAAAACAAATATAATATTTTGAATGTAGGCAAGGAAATAATATTAAAAATGATGGGACAAACTGTGTCATCGCTGGTAATACAAATAATTCCGAGTGAAAACTATTATCATATTTATTTTTTATTATTTTTATTTATTGAACACATATATCGAAAGTTGAGAATATTTTTTATTATCTACTTATACTTACTTATTAAACTTATGAATAATAATTAAATGATTAATACTTAAAAAATATATTTCTATTCTTTTATTTTACTAAGTGTATGGTTCATGCTGCGCATCAAAAAAGATGTCTAAATCTGACCAATCAGTGTTTCACAATTTCATGGCTTTTATTATCTAGTGTAATTGTCATAACTTCATTGGTTCACAATATCACTGAATGTGCTTAGGAAAATTATAATATACCTAAAAGTGTCCCGTCCTGTTGTAAGAAAAGGAGGCTATTAATAATACTCCAGGTAATTATAATTTCACGGTTTTTACAATTTCAATGCGACATATACATAAGTATCGACATCGTATGACACAGAAACTGATAGCGTTATTTGTATCAAGGTATAATTAATAATATCTGCGACATGTAGGTACGTATATGAAATATTGATGTTCTTTTCATTGCTTGCTTTAAGAGCTAAATTTTGACCATAACTCAAAAGTAGTTTTCTTGTTCATATGTACGTATATTATTTGAAGTTAAATTAATAACTATACTATATAACTATATAAATTAATAATTTGTTATAAACTGAATAATGTATGATATTTGATGGCCACATTAAATTTTGTTTTCGTATTTTAATAACCATGCAAGCGAAATTTCGGATGTTGACATGTTAAGTTCCGATCTTATTCCGACGTTTGCGTTTTCATTACGTTCTGTAATTTCCAGGTCAGGAAATTAAACGCGCTCTGCAAACCGTCAACAACACGTTCACGTCTAACAATCTACCAATATAGCGACCGCATATTACATTTTCACCTGAAGTGTCTTTAAAATTTAAGTTTAAGACGATATTACGCAGTAAGAAAACCTCAAATCCTTGCAAATTACTTTTGTTGTCTTTATAAATAAAATTCAGGTGCGTGTGTGTCATCGTAACTTTTCTCCTTCTTGATCTTAATCTTCACTGATTTTGATGATTTTTGTTTGAAAATCGGCTTAATCTATTTTAATGATTTTATTTATTTATAGGGTAACTTGGAGGGTTCTTAACTATCATCAGGTAGCCTGCGTTTTCGGTCGAGATTCAGTCTATTTTTTAATTATCCGACCAAACGCAGAAGAGCAACGTCTGTCTACCAGTCCGCTGGTGAATTTTTAAAACTTTGATTATTTTCATACACAATATTATTATTTTACTCACATAGTGTCGGTAATATAAAGATAGCTCAATCTACATAAGTAATTTGATTTGCGTCACATGGTCAATTATTTTCTTCTTCGAAAACAATAAATTTTTTTTTCATATTTTATTCTCGCTTGTATATATATATAATATCTTCATTCACACCAAATTTAGGTAAGGTATTCTGGCTTTAATTAAATACACAGCATAAGCATTACCCTATCACTGTATTTAGAGGTATAGGTACATTGTATTGGAGAACGAAAAACGGAGAGGTCGACATCTATATTATAAATACATATATAATTCCATGCTACAAAAAAGTACTATTGAAATCTATTCTCCCGTTCTCATGTGGTGTGCTATTAAAAGGATACATAAAATATAAAATTTATTATGTAAATAAATGTATTTAAAAAATCTATATACAATTTCATCGCTTCATTACAGCTTATGCTCTGCTATATACGGGAAAAATTAAAACTCTAGATATTTGCCATGAGTGAGAATCGAATTCGGGACCACCAAGCCATTGTTTTTTTCGTGAAACATAAGACACTTTTTTGGAAATATATCATAAATTAGTTAAAGTTATAATTTTGTAAAAATATTTAGAATATCAACAAATTACAAGTTATAATCATACCAACGTAGTATCATAAATTAGAATATATTATTTCAAATTGAAATGCAAACATTTTATAATAACATTATGCAATGTCATTGTTTACAGTTTATCGATTTATTAATAATTTATCTAAACATTTGTAATTATTTTATAATATTTAAAGTGGGTGCTTTATTGTTTCATTATGTTTTACTTCAGTTTGTTTTCCTTTAAAAATCCTTCAAAGCAGCATGAAAACAAATAGTTGTTTCATTGTATATGAAAATTCTTGCTTCTTTATCAGCATATTATTATTATTAACTATATTTTTTTGGTTTTCTATCCCCTTTCATAAAGCACGATAATAAAAAAAAGTAAAGTGAGTAGTAATATTTGCCGTTGTGTTAGAAAAAAAGGTTCAATTAATCGCGTCTTAAAACGTGAGTTTCTTTTAGTAAAGTTCCGACGTGAGCTTATGAGTTATGTATAATATGATATAATAAGAATCTATTTATAATTATAACATTAAAGTGGGAATACAATTACCAATAAGATATTGAAATAGTAATGTTAACTTCTAAAAAGACAGAGCGACTTCTTACAAGTTAACATAAGTAAGAAGCCAAACATTTTGTTCACTGAAAAATTATGTATAACGATATTTACAAGCCATGGTGGCTTTACAAGCTTACCCGTTCATCGTCTAAGCCAAACTTACGTATTGCTTAGTGACACCTCTAAAGCATTTTTGTCAGTTTTTATTGGTCAAGTTCAAAGAAAGAAGTGATTAAAATTAATGTCTATATATTTTGGCATTACAATATATTTACTAATTCAAAAAGTTATTAATTATAGCAATAATATTCTATTAGTAGTAGAAGAAGTAGTAGTATTCTTGAAATATTATTTCAGATTTATTGACCAAAGACGCTGTGCAGTGCAGGTACACTATTTTGAAAGAAAAGCTCCAATAAAGTTTTGTATTTCGTTACCATTGGCTTAGTATTATGATCATTATCACGTAAATGCCACGTTGGAAACGGATTGTTATATTACAATCTGTTTCCATTGTGGCATTTATGTCTTTGTTTTTATAGTAATAGTGAAAGAAATTTTTAGAATTAATAAACCTTCAAAGCAGCTGGTGGTAGATGGGTATCCAAACGAATTGGTGGAATCGGGCTTTTGGACACACTCATTAGTCGCCGTTGTTAATAGGTCGGATTTAATGGGAAGAATTGTAATTTATTTATACTAAAAAATAATGCGACTATATAGGAGTAAAAGTAATTATAGAAAAGCAGAATATGAAAATATTTTTGTATTAACTTGAAATAACTCTTGATGAGTCAAGTTTAATGATTACAAGGAATGATTAACACCAAGATCTTTACTTAAATAAAAACTAAACTAAACGAAACGTACAATATGGATGTGATTTTAAAGATTCATAATATTTAAAAAAGTATATTACTCTAACACTGCCTTTGTATAAGTATCAATCTGATTGACGAGGCAGCGTGTGAGTGTACTTAAGACCTCAAGTGTCAGCTCAAAAGTTTTTCAACTTCCTTGCAGTATCTCAAAATATTTTGTTTTGTATCAGGAAAGCCTCATCTACAACGGTCCCATCATCACTAAGAGATTACAAGTTATTTTTATATATTTTTAAAACTCATATCTGCCGAAATCGAAAAGACATTATTTATATTATATCGCCTATACAATACTTTAAAGTCGCGAAGTGTTATTCAATTTTTTTTCACAAGCATTGAAAAATTTAAGAAAAGGCTGAAGAAAATTAAACCAAAAAGCCCAGAAAATTTATTGTTCTCATAAATATTGTTAACTATTGACTTTTTATAATACGGGGATGAAAAGTACCCTATGACACTCTTCGGGCCATAAACTGTCTCTATAAAATCACACCAACCTTTACCGCTTCGTTGCTGCGTAAAAAAAAACCCTATTGTGGAACGTCTTTACAACTAAATAGCATATCTAAAACAAGCTTAATGGTGACAAGGAAACTTACAAATAACAATTTGATTTGGCATAGAAAAATCATATTTGAATGAAAAGTTTATGCAAGCATTTTTCTATATCAGAAATTTCTAAATGAAGAAAATTGTTGCCGACTAAGAGAACTATAAATAAAAATTTCAGTAAAGAAATAAATGTTATTTACTTTTAAGAGTAAAATTAAAAATATATTATTGAATAAAGCTTATAATACCGTCACGGATGGTTAGATCTCACGTAGGATAAGTGGATAGTTATTGTATTATAATATTGTAAGCAATTATTATCTTAAAAGACCAACTGTTGAGTTTCTCGTCAGCTCTTCCCAAGGCGCTGGTAGATTCCTCACGGATTGGCTGCACTGACATTTATTTTAAATTTAAAATGTAAAACTGACCATTCAAAAGTGATTGGAAAAGTATATTTATATAAAGTATATTTCGATTTGATTTCATTTTAAAACCTATAAAGTTGTGATATAAAAATGTTTTTTCTTATACTTATTTCAAACAATACAAAATATAAAACAAATATTTTTTAAAGAAAAAATATTTTTATTTTATGATACGCAAAGTATAAGCAATATCTGAAAGAGATTCAAAATTCACTAGAAAATATTTGTAGTTGAAAAATACAAAAACAAAATCTCTTCGAAATCTTTGACAAGTGTAAATTGTAACAAGTAAGATTTGTAATTTCTATACAAAATTTCAACCAACCAAACAAAATTTAAAAAGAAATAAAACAAAACAAGCCCGACCAAATTAGTGGTGGGTTTGAGCTAGTTATTTATAAAATCTTTTATATCTACATATCTTCAGTGATGGACGTGATGTTATCGCTTTCTCTAAATAAAGCAATGAATTGGGCTTTTCGGTCCGAAACCACAGTAAACATGATAACATCTCGTCTGAAGTTCTAAATAGTTGTGTAAAAGAGAAAAGTACCCATTAGTCTGTTGTAACATTTTTTATATAAGATCACTGAAAAAACTCATTGATAAGTATCTAATTTTTAACCGATTTCAAAAAAATAAGGAGGAGGTTCTCAATTCGACCGTGTATATATATATATATATCTACATCTCAATCCCTTTTCATGTCCCACTGCTGGGCACGGGCCTCCCTTCAATACGAGGGGAATCAGGCCATAGTCCACCACGCTGGCCAAGTGCGGATTGGCAGACTTCACATGTCTTTCGAAAACTTGCTAGGTTTTCTCAGACATGAAGGTTTCCTCACGATGTATTCCTTCACCGTAAGGCAAGTGGTAATCATGATAGAAATGATTTGCACATGATATATATATATATATATATGTTTGTTCGCGGATTTTTTCGTCGTTTATGAACCGATTTTTCGACCGAATTCTTTTTTTGTTGGAAAGGAGATATCCCAAGAGTGGCCCCATGATAAGGAAACCAGGGTCTGATGATGGGATCCCAGAGAAATCGAAGGGAACTTTCGAAAATTGTAGCGGCGACTAGTGCGTTTGATAACATTTTCATTAGGTATTTTAAAGCACTACTATTTAATGAAGGTCTGGAGTCGATCTGATGATGGACCCGAAAGATAGTCGAGGGAACTCCTCAACGATTTACAGCCATTACCTGGTGTTTGGGCTTGATTAATTTGTATTGATGATACGTCTACACTAAAAATGGAAAAATAAAAACTTAAAAAAAAAAACGACTTCCAGGCACTGAGAAGTAAAAAATAACTAAACGGGGATTTTCATTTAGAATAGATACTTATACAAATAAAAGGTTGAATTACGAAGAAAACGTTTAAACCGATTTCGATCCTCTCAACATAAATTTGAAAATCGGTTAAGATTATTGAGGCGTCTTTTAAAAGGATAATCATTGTCAGAAAGGCCTGCGATATTTTTCTTAGAAGTGAAAACGTTTATCTTCCCCAGAGCCCGAGTTATAGAAAAAATGCAATGCTAAAATCATTTCAAAACTTAATTAAGTCTTTGTTTCAACCTGTTGCTGAACTTTAGTTAGGTGCAAGTTACTTACAAATGTTTTCTTTATTTTGACCGTAAAGAAACAATTTTCAGTCAAAAACTAATTGAGCAACAAGGTTTTAACTTAAATCATTGCATCAGTCATTGACATTAACCGCAGGGTGTTTGGGTTTACTAATATCTAACCCTTGTTAACTACTACATTACATTGACCGCATAAGATAAAGACAAATTAATGATATTTTACATAACTTAAGTTATGAAATGTTATAAAATATAACACAAATATGTAATTTCCGTAAAACTTACGTTCGTTTAATTAATAACATTTTGTTATGTGCCATTAACATGCTTCATGAACATGCCCTCGGGCGGTGGTTTTTTCATAACCCCTCGAGGACCGCATACACGCCGGCGTGTACGATAACAATTGAATTCTCGATAATTCGCACGAATTTCTTAGAAATTATCCTGGAGAGATTAAATAGATGAATGATAAACTTTGCTTAAACTGGGTACTGTAAGTAGATAGGATTATTTGTAGAATACAAAAATGTACCTATAATTTTTAAGGCGATTATTACTTTTATACCTACTAATATCTGGAATACATTAAAGTTTGATAAACAATTTCCTTTAGGTAAATATTTCCTCTGAAAGAAATAACATACACGGTTAATGTATAAATATTTAAGAACTCATTATTTCAATGCTGCAATTCAAGTAATTTTTAAATGGTTGTTTTGTGTAAATCTCCAGAAATCGTAGCTTATAAGTATGTTATTGCACGTCTAAGCCTATTAAAATTAGAAAATTGTTCAAAGTGTATAAAATTGTGAAGTATATTAATTATCATTAAAATGTTTTATCAATTTACTTTTGTACAACGTCGCTACGATTGGTGTTTAAAATATAATATAATTGCCATTTCTATGTTCTTATTTTTAATAACATTTTAATTATGAGTTGTGAACAATAATACTTCATATTTTTGATGTGAAACATCTATAGGCGCACCTTGGCAGTAAAACAGACTCTCTCGACTCCCTTGTGTGTGCGCGCGTGTATACTTAGCTATACACGTTCCATTGTAAAACAGTCTCCATTAAAAATACTTAGATATTTCTATTCTATTTATGAATAAACATAATATATTCTGTAATAATAATGATTATTAAAATAATAAGAAAAATAAATAGACGAAATTCTATTTCGATTACTAGTTTCGGAGAAATGCGTGGTCAATGGACATACATACATACACCTATAAATTTTGAATATTTGTTTGGGGACCGTAATAGATTAATATATTTGAATATTTTGCGGTTTCAATAATATTACATACATACGTGTCGAATTGATAATCTCCTCATTTTTTTAAGTTGCTTAAAAACTATATAAAATAAAACAGAAATTAACTCTGCATATATTAGTAACACTTATTATATAAGTACGCATAAGAAGTTCAGTTATTTTACTTGTAGACCAATATAGTTAATTAAAAAATAATCCGTTCTGCCCTAAGGGAATCTTTATACGCAAGAGGCGTAAGAGTGGAAAAGGTGCAAAACTATAACACACAGTTATATTTATTCGTACCAAAAACTGCAACCCATATACAGTGTGATAAGAAGTATAAGGTTATGTAACAAGTATAAGTTATAGTTATTATTTCATCATATCCGTGTGTAAGTATAATATGTTGCTAGAGGCGGCACGTTTGATTTATTGCGCAATACTTATCATAGTTAAATAATGAAAAATTAATTAAAACAAATAGCAACTGTTTTGCACCATTTTTACAATTACTGATCGGTTATTTTTCCACGATTAACTTTGGTTAGTATAAAATTAAAAAAATATATTTTTTTAAATATCTTGTGTTGGAGTTCTAGTTTGGGCCAAGTATAATAAACATAGAGTTTTCTGTCAAGTTCTGTACCTCATCTCAAAGTACGCCTCAGAAAGAACGTTTTTTTAAAGAGTATGCTAATACCACACACTCTTTTTCCGTGCCTTTATTTGAGATTTGGTTTTAATTTGTAGCGATTTCTTTTTTGTTTTAAAAAGGAGATAATTCAGGCTAAATGAGCCCACCGTTGCAATTTTTCGGAGCTTTGAGAGCAGTTTTGCTACAACTTGGTATTGCGCTCTTATGTCATCTTTGTGTGGAATGCTGGCATTTTTATTCTAGTATGCCAGCGGGAGATTTACTCTTCTTCTCAAGGCGCTCTCAGGTCATGTTGGTGTGAGATCATGACATTATTGAGATAGGTTGCCAGCTTCCCGATTGATTTCTTCGGCTTCCTATACTGGCACGTTTGATATAAGACGCCAGCGTTCTGATTAACTCTTTGTCTCTCTGCGTGATTACCATCTGTAGTTATTATAGTCTAATATGGTCCCATTTTAGGGGTCCGGTTCTTCCTTCTTACAACTTCTCTAGTTGCAAGAGACCGTACTTCAAACTATAGGAAACCATGTGATTGGCGAGGTTGCTCCATGGTTTGTTGCCCCTAATGTATTCTGATGTTGTGTTCGTGTAATATATTCTGATGTTATGTTCGTGTAATGTATTCTGATATGAAAGATAGCGAATTTTTCCTCCTTGAGCAATACTTTTAGCAAACCCTCGTTTTCAAGTTCGAAAGTCTTGTCTGATATTTTACATGTTGCAAGGTACGTTTTTCCAGTTTCTGTCACAATCGCTATAGTGAGTTACTATAGGCGTTATACATGTGGTATCTGGCTTCTTTGGCTGGTGGGAGGTTTGGTGTCCTGTCTCATCTGCATCTCGGCTCTTGTCCTATTTGTCTTGCTTGTAGTTTTCGCTTTTTGTTTCAGGCTTATCGGTGTTTGGTGCTGTTTGTGGCTTTGTTCACGTTCCGATTTGTTAGCCTGCTGTGATTGCAGTTATGTAAGTAAGTTATGGCAGCTACATGTGACTAATTGACAGGGTCACTAATTGACTGGGTCACTAATTGAATGGGTCACTAATTGACTGAGTCACCAAGTGACTGTGTCTTTAATTGTCTGGATCACAAAGAGGACTGTTTCACTAAGAGACTGAGTCACTAAGCGGCAGTGTCACTAATTGATTGGGTCACTAAGTGGCGGGTTCATTAAGTGACGGGGTCACTAAGTGACGGATTCACTAAGTGACTGGGTCGCTAATTGAATGGATTACTAATTGATTGAGTCACTATTAGACTTATTGACTGGGCCCGGGCCCCGGGCCACGTAAGTTCACGCTACGCCACTGATTAAAGTTAATATAAATATTATATGTATATATTAACATAAAAATATATCTAAGACTTTTGGTTTGTTTAGACAGCGCACACAAAGAATGCTATTCTAAGAGATATTTTTTCCGACTAACTAGACAAAACATGATTACTCGACGAAAACACTATATAATATCCACACTTCCATAGTAATGTTATAAATGTGAAAGTTTGTTTAATCTTTTGTTTGTTTGTTTATTTATTCGTTCGTTCGTTTGTTTGTTTGTCCTCTTTTCACGTCGAAACTGAGTAACGAATTGGCGTGAATTTTTGTGTAGAGATAGTTGGAGGGCTGGAGAGTGACATAGGCTTCTTTTTACCGCAGGAGATTATCTCATTCCCTCGGGAAAACACCTTATAATACAACCCAAAAAATTATTTATTTATCTTCAGTATTACTTAAAACTTGGTATTAAAACTCTTCAATACCATTAAATAAATATGTGTTTTAGCATTTTTCGAAATTCATCCCACAAGGAGGTAAAGTAGAAGATGTTTGTTACTCTTTCACGCCAGATCTGGATTAAAGGCACAGAGATAGATTATAGTCTAGAATAAAACAAAGATTATTTTTTATCCCGAAAAAACGTACGGTTCCTGTAGGAGAGGTTTGTTTTTGTTTTCCCAAAGGCGAACCTGAGCGGAGCGAGGGTGAGCCGCTAGTCTATCCATAAGTGAAAGAATTTTAGGATTTGAATCATAAGTTCCACAGATTACCTTTTATATTATACTCGTACAAACTCAAAAATCTACTTGTAAGATTAGTATACAAATTATTTACAATTTACATTTCAACGACTTTATTACACAGACATATTAATTATATTTATATAATAATATAATATTATTTGTAAAAATATACTCGACAAATATATTTATTCTCGAATATGAAAAATAAACACACAGCTAATATATTTACATTTGTTTATTTTACTAGACCATTATATGTTTAATAAAAGCTCAGCAAATAAAACATAAGGTAAATAAAATGTATTTATTATGTATTCAACGAAAGTTATTAAAACGAGTTCAAAAGATTTCTTGGAATGTTTATTGACAATGAACCTTTGGCATTAGTGCGTATGACTGATAAATTGTGAATAGTTCTATTAAACATATACTTCGATTTGGTAGTTAAGACCAGATCCCCTGTCGCTCTTTAGTCTAATATTGGCATAGGAAAAGCCGACTCCTCCTGCAGTGACTGTAGCTATAGCCTCAGTGTGGTCCAGATCTCTTGCTACGATACCCTGAAATAATATAAAGTATTATTAAATATAATTATTTTGAAATGTTGGCTTTAAACTTAAACAAGGATTTGTTTTTATCTTTAACGGAAACCGATTTAAATTTATGTATTGAACAAGATATTGATACTGTGTTGTGTTCTATTAAGAAACCGATTTACCATATGAGAAATGACCAGAGTTTGTTTTTTACTCAAATGAACAAACTAAATACATATTTTTATTTCTGCTGTAATAAATGCTACATTCGATTACTATGCATGGATCATGTTACCGCCATACAATTAAATAATACTGGACTGTTGACAGTGGATCCGGGCTGTCATATAAAATCAGCTGATTTCTCTTTTTATTCTCAAAACCAATATTTTAGTAAAATGAACACGAAACTCGATTTTAAATTACCAGAAATTGCACCGATTAACTACTTAATTAATATTTCGGTACCCGATTCGCCTTCCAGTACTAGTATAGAAACTGGAATAGATCAGAAACAGCTACTTGCAATCCAAGAGCAATTAACCATAAAAAGAAGCGAACCAAGTATAGAAGGAGTATCATACCATCATATTCATCATTACACCGTGACCTACTTAGTGGTGGCGGTAGCCGCAGCGGTCGCAGCGGTATATGGATGGCGGCGCGTCAAACGCGCGCGTCGCCCACCAGCGCATTGCGCGCGAGTAGAAGAGCCAGGTGATAGTGAAGTGAACAGTTTAAAGTTAAAAGGTGAAGTGAGTGACAAAACTAACAGTGAGCGTAGGTTCCGGCAAAATAGGGGCACTTCGCCAGTGCTTCAGCCAGTTTTTACTATAACTGATACCGGTATTTAGTTTAAGATTTAATTGTTATGTATCATATAAGAATAAGTGAAAATGCCCATCATCTTGTATTAGATTAAGTGCACCTCATCAACGTTCTTTTCTATCGGCCCAGGACCATGTACGGGCCAGTACATAATATTTGTCGTGTAAGCACATTACGCCATATTAGTAGAGGCTATATATATTCCAATGAGTAGTCGTAGTCGTAGTCGTCGCCGTACGCGCTCACGGGTCGTTCTATCAATATCACTCTATCAATATCATTCTATCATTAAAACTACGGTTAATATACAATTAAGTTTATCTTGGACTATCATTTATTAATTATTAATTTCTATCAATAATTTCTATCAGTAAATAATTATCAACCAAAGACTGTAGGGGTTTTCGTCTCAGCCCGTACAATTACTATCTTTTATATGAATATGTTGTGTTATGTTTATAGTGTCATAGAACTAGACTCCCCCATTGCCAAATCCTCTCCCCCAAAATGCCATTACGATGTTACTCCATAGTAATACCAAATCGACGGGTCCTACGTAGACTAGTGCAAGTGCAAAAACATAACTTTAAAGAAGAGCGATTTGAAGGTTCTAAAGCTTGTAACTTTGACATAACCCTATAGAAATACTTGAAATTTTGAAATGTTATTTTGGAATAGTATTGGAATAAAACTGCTTATTCAAAATTAATATATTTTGTTTACTTTAGAAAATAGCGTCACTTGCATTTGTGTAACTTGTTTTTCTAAATATATTAAGACTTGTAAACTGGTATAAGTGGTCATTTGTACCAGTATACAGTGTGCTTTACGTTGTTTTGCAAATTAAAGAATAAAATCCTTCTAAATCATGATCCTTATTATGATATCACGTTACTAAACATATATGAAAATCTGATAAATATAGGTAATTCGTAACCATTGATTACGTAAAGGGAAATCCAACGCAGTTATATCAGTTTAGGGTGTGCACACTTTAACATGGCCGCGCGCTTACTGGTGTAAAGGTCACTTGCGCTCGCGGGCCGTGTGTAGCATAAAATACTGTCACTTATATCAGTTTATAAGTTTATATCTATGAAACTTATTGATATTTTAAGATAAATTTTACAGGATACAAAATATAGGTTATTTTAATGCTTTTGGCGCAAAAATATAGTTTTTCGTATTTTGCGGGTTACACCAGTATACTTAGGACCTTAGGAGAACGCAGTTAGATAATCTTATATTATTTTAGTCTATTTTTTAACAGAAATATTAAACGATCACAAATAAAAGAAATTATAATTTAAAGTAATAATCAACTTTCCAAAAGGAAAATACTGTGATCAACACTTGCTAGTAAAAAATACATTACAATAAATGATTAAATTATGGAATTAATCACCTTGTCTACTACAAATCGAAAATAGGGCTTGATAAAATTTTACAGATAAAAGAGAAAATATAGATTTTATGATAAAGGTGTAGAATATTTTCTTGCCAGACAATACTGAGAACCACACCAGATGTTACTTTTAATCCTATAATTTGCTTAGATTAGAAGTCATGAAGGCCTTTTTTATATTTCAATCGAAAAGGTACATTGACTACACAAAGACTTTAAAAGTAATAAATCCACTTTTAGGTGGATTTTTTTTTTTGACCACATAATGAAAAACGTATCAAGAAAATCTTTATAATAATGAGTGACTAATTCGGCGATAAATTAAGTAAACGTACAAAATGCTATTTTAAATGTTATCATCGAGCAATGATGGAATCAAATTACGATTTACGCGCCTACTATTAATATGATGTATCTCAAGCAGGCTAAGATAAGCATCTTGGTAGGTACATGGTAAATACAAACATTAATCTAGCGAAGATTAAAACCGCGACCCCCGGGCGTAGTACGCAGTACCAATCAGACACATGTCGCACTGCGCCACGATATAAAAATCGGATAATTTGTTCCGTAAAAATGTTATGGGTAGTACAAAGCACGAACGATATTAGAATTTTGATAGAATTTAATTTCCAACTAACGAAAGCCTGTTGGCATGTTCGTCCTGTATCACAAAGGTACGACCATAATCGTATTAGTATCAATAAAACTTATTCAAAAGCTTAATAAAATATAGGAGTATATGCACATAAAATAATAGCAGTATTTCTTTTATTTACAAAGTGGTTTCTTATGAATATCGTTTAAAATATAAACCACGTAATATTTAATTACTCGCTTTTTAGGAATGAAGTTGGTTTAATCATCGTACGTTGGGGTGAATTCTTCAATAAAGGGGTAAAATCTATTCAATCCCAAAATACCTCGTGTTCATGAAAGCTCCGCCATTATTATTGTACAAAACAACACGTCAGCAAAACCATTTATTAACACCGTGTCTGACATTACATACGATGAATTTATTTTTGTCGTCGTTTACATATTATGTATGAGTACATATGGATTATTATTTATTTGATACCAGATACATAAAATAGAACTTGAAAGTTAAGTTTGTATACCAATATTTTGCTCTCGTCAGTAAAAGTATAGAAATAGCAAACTAAAAAAGTGTAGAAATATTGAGTCGTATCTTTAGATAAAAACGAAAGATTATAAAAATTTTATTAGTATTTCGAACTAGAAAAAAAAATAAGCAGCAAAATCATTCAATCAATTTAAATCCATCTTGAATAAATACATTGAAACATTTGTTTGGAATAGAAAATTTAAAAATATGTGTATGTGAATGACACATTCTCACTATATGATATAACGCCTAGATATCATTTTATATTTTATATCCTATAATTTTCTTATTATATTTATTTTATCTAGCGATTGCAGAGTGTAAGCTTTCTATCCTCGTATAATAATAGGTGTATTGTATTTACATACTATATTCTATAATATGTAGTTACCAGTCAGACGATATGGTTTCATGAAAAAATGTATTTAAAATTTGAATAATGAATTATTTAATGATGAAAGAATGACACAAGTATAGTTACTAAATTAGTTATTCTATAGATCTTTTTTGTACTGTTTTTGGAAACATCAAAATGAGCATGAAATTATTTATAAGAAAAAATTTAGTAGCAATATTTTTCTACATGGCATTATTAATACGAGCACTTAGATATTATTTTCCTCATCTTTTGAGGCCGTACGACTGTTTATCCTTATGATAAATAACATTGAGAGCGATTTACTGTCGAAGTTTAGCAGAAACTCATACAAAAACACAAGGTTTTAAGGTCGCGGTCAGCAATCAAGCAAGTAACTTTTGTCACTGGTCGTAAAAGAATTCATTTCGAGTAACTAACTATAAAAGTCCTCTTATAAAAACACGGTGTTAAGGAATTGAAATAGGATATAACTTTATAGGATTGATTTGTTACTAAAATTAATTTGTCATATTTTTAGAGTAGGTAAGAACGTATATATAGGTAACGTGTTTTCTCGTGGGAATGAGATAATCTCTCACGAGAGAGAGATAATCTCTCGTGAGAGATTATCCCGCGGTAAAAATTAGCCAATGTCATTCTCCATCCCTCCACCTATCTCTACACAAAAATCACGCCAATCTGTCACTCTGTTTCGACGTGAAATAAGGACAAACAAAGAAACACTCACTTTTTCACATTTATAATATTGGTATGGATATAGTTTTTATATTCCACACTAACCGTTAAAACGTACCTAGGGACGAACTCTAGCGCAGTGAGGGCAAGCCGCTAGTATTAGAATAGTTTTAAGACATGTCACATATTATGTATCATTGGAAAATAAATTCTCATTCTGAATCACGTAAAGCATTTGAAATTAAATGCAATAATTAGAATGAACCTGTTATCTATACATATAATAAAACTGTAGAGATCAAATGTCTGTACATAGAAAAAAAAATGCTAAAAACCGAGTCAGGGGGATGTAAGAAGAGAAATAGAACAAATCCAGTTTTTTTGCAATTTCTTTGTTTCTCTGTCTGTTTGTACGGGCTAATCTCCGAAACTGTTGAACGTTATTCCTCTGGTTAACATATTACATACTTTGCATCCCGGAAAATTAAAGAGTTCCCGTGGGATAGTTAAAAAACTATAGTAACTTATACAGTTTAGTACATAAAAACTACTGATTGTATTTTGATGAAAGATTACAATAGAATAACAAATAGGCTAATTTTTATCCCGGAAAAATGTACGGTTTCCGTGGGATAGATTTGTTTTTGTTTGTCTAGAGGCGAACCCGAGCAAAGCGAGGGTGAGCCGCTAGTATATTATAAATAAGCAAAGGTATCGTGTAAAAGGTGAAATTGATAATTTGCAAAAACATGCAACAGATGCCAATTTTTCCAATTATCCACACTTAATGAGTGATAATTAGACATCGAATTATATGCATTTGCATATTTGCATATGCGAAATGCATTTTTAGCGTTATTGCATATTTTAGTACTTTTTCATTGACAATGCTTATTTCAGTAGTTAAATGTGTGAAGTGTGTTTTATTACCGTGAAAAGACTAGGGATTAAATTCCATTCCTTCCTTTGAAATATTGAAAAACAAAAATGATTTAATAGATTAACATTCTTCCGAGTCGACTATCGGAAGAGCATATTGCCATGCACCCCATTGCCATGTCAAATTTTAAGTTTTGTCCAGTAATGTCAGTCGGTACAGAGAGGCCACTTTCAGCCTACAAATTAAAATTAAGTGATAACGTCACAAAGCTCTAAAATCTAGAAAAATATGTAATAATTGTACATTGTCACAAGAATTACGAGTATATATACTTTAGAGAGAGAAAATAAATGTAAATTTTGATAACAATTATTATTTTGATTGTGCATATCTTGTGCATATTTCGCCCTTTTCTAAACATACATATCTTCTAAACATACATACAGAGAGAGGTCGATCTATAGTTTTTGAATTTTTGTCCGACTGTCTGTCTGTTTGTCTGTCTATCTGTCTCTCTGGGAACGCATGACGAGAAAACCAATGGACAAATTTTGATAAAATTTGGTAAGATGATAGCTGGTTATCCGGGTCAACATATAGGATACTATTTACTGCAAAAAATCATCTCATCTCTGAGAAATCGATACTAAACGTTAAAACCTGTTAGTATGGATCATAAAGTTTTAAGCTTTGAAGGTCTTTCTAAATACATATTAATATATATACCTATGTAACGAATTTACCTCGTCTATGCCTACTAAGAATTTAATTTGTTTTGTTTTTTTATTATTTTTTTTTGCGACCGCTGGAAGGTTAACAACTATACTATACTTAATATGTTTATTTTTATTGAATAACCTAGAGGTTATTCAATAAAAAAAGAATAACAAAATCGAAGCTTTTTACTGTCGTTATAAATACATGGACTATTAACTTGTTCTCTTCTGAGTAATAACTATGTCAAATAGAAAAAAAGCTTATTCAATCTTTATATGAGTACTGTTTTTCTTGGCCTTGGAAAATATAACAAACAGAATATCGTGCAGGTGAACTAGTTACATTTATAAATATACATACATTCTCTGCTATAAAACGCTTAAGCATGAATCATAGATATTATATTATGTTTACACTTATATTACACAAGACTTTGCATAAACGCATTACGTGTGTTGCGATTTAACTGAATAATGACTTTAAAAACTATACTCAATATACATTGGTTGTTATGTAAATTTAGTTTCTTTTTATTTTTCGAATTATTTAATATTCGTACACAATTAGTAAATAATAAATACTTATTATTAACAAAAAACTAATATTTCCCCACCACCACCAACTATTTATAATCACTTACACAAGTAAGTATGACCATTTGTTTTAAGAATGATTTGATTTAGATTTGTATTAATTGTATTTAGAGCACAAATATTATATGCCAAAAAATAAATCATTCAATTAATTTAAAGCATTCATGTTATTAAATATTATCGTAGATTAATTTGCCTTTGTTAATAATAATAGATAAGAAAATATAAAATTTATTTTAACCTACATTATATTTTTCAAAATACGATATGATAGAACCCTGTTATTACAGACGTAATTATTCTCATTATTATAAATTTCCTCGACGAACCCCTGTCTGAAGGAATAAATATTTCAAAAGAAATATGTTCATACCTATATTTTGTTATTTTCTTATTATTCACTTTAATTTTGAATATTTAAGAATTACAATTATTACAAATATATAATACAACTAGCGACTTAGGTACCCTCGCTCCGCTCGGGTTCGTCCCTAGTTAGGTTTTAACGTATAGTTCAGAGATGAGATATTTTTCCGCAATAAAAAGTATCCTATATGTTGATTCGGATATCATCATACCAAATTTCATCAAAATCTATTCCGTGGTTTATCGTGATGCGTTTTCAGACAGACAGACAAAAAATCTGAAAACTTTAGATTCGGCCTGTGTGTCTATAATAGTTACTATTTTAATTAGATTTTTCATAAAATATTTAATGTACTGATTCGACTCAGTTACAATTTTATTATACGTATAGATAAGCTTATATAAAGAAAAATACCTTTATAACTTGTTGGCCAGGATCAGAGAAGAAAACCTCCTTGACCCTCTTTTTAAGAGGGATGGCATTGTATTCAGCCTTTTCTTGCCATATTAATCTGTTGTTAAAACTGGTTCCAATAATTAGGTCCTTGCAGTAACTAACGCAAATAAACGAGGCGAAAATAACACATAGAATAGGCACGGTCTTCATTGTAAATGTTGATGTTACGTATGATCGCAAACACGTATGCCAGTTGACTGGTTAGTAGACTGTACAGCGTATAGTCTGTTTGCATTGGTCACTTAAAACCTGTTTACTCGAATAGTGAATAGGCGGAAAAAACTTATCAAATCATTTATTGAGTCTGACATCAATGTTTTGTACTTATTGAGATTCTACATGAATGACGTGTTCACGCATGTACAAAACTAATAAATATTATATTATACATGTTTAAGAGCGTAAAGGTTTTGCTCATACGACTTTCTATTCCAGTTATACGATTTTTTTTGTTATTTCACTACAAACAATTGACTTCACTTGATATTATATTAGATTCTTAGATTTGTTATTTAATAAAATAATACTTAGTCAAAACTAGCGACTCACACTCGCATCGCTCGTGTGACTTTCCGGATGGTAGATACGTGTTAACTAGTATGGAATAGATTAAGCAAAATATCGCTCATAATTCAATCAAGAATTCTCAGTCATTACAAAGCTTAGGTACCTATATTGCTAAATTTTGCAAATTGGAAGGTTAAAAAGTATTAAGTATTATCATTCAATACAAAAAACGGCGGTTTTAATGGGAATACTTTCTTGTGAGCAAATTTTCCACTACGTAGTACGTAGGTGCGAAGGTACAAAATATTAGACCAGTGGTTTTTTATGTTTTCGTATTTATAAAAATACTACAGGCTCGCCCTCGCTCGCTCGGGTTTGCCTCTAGGTAAACAAAAACAAACCTATACCAAGACTATAATCTATCTTTGTGCCAAATTTTATCCAGATCCGTTTTGTCGTTGTGGCGTGAAAGAGTAACAAACATCCATACATACTCACAAACTTTCACATTCATAATATTAATACGGATTATTATTCAAATTTCAAAGGACATAATATAAATATTTAAAGAAAAATCTCCTTTTTGTCTACTATGATCTTTTTGTATTTAACCTTTTATCAATCTAATCTTATCTTATATATTTAAACGAGCAATTCTTGTATATTTATATCTTTATATCTTTATTTATTTATACCAGCGATTTCGGAAACGGTTGTAATGATTTCGCTGAAATTTGGTAAAATAAAATAAAATTCTAACCGAGTCGAATCTGTACATTAAATATTATTTAGAAAATCTTATTGAAATAGTAATTATTACCGATATAGAGGCTGAACCTATAGTTTTTAGAATTTTTGTCAGTCTGTCTGTGTGTCTGTCTGTCACCTCATCACGAGAAAACCACTGGACAGATTTTGATGAATGATGATTTTGGTTATCCGGGTCAACATATAGGATACTTTTTACTGCGGGAAAATATCTCATTTCTAAGAAATCTATACTTAACGTTAAAACGTAACTAGGGACGAACCCGAGCGTAGCGAGTGTAAGTCGCTAGTAGTAGATGTGTAAGTAAGTGACTGAAGGCATTTAATACCTACTAAATTGCAGCAATGTGGCTCCAACAGTTTTCGAGTAAAATGGTTGTGACATACGGACAGACAGACATTAAAACGGTTTTTTAATACTGTTGGTCTGTTTTTTTTTATGTTGGGACATTAACAAACAGCACCATCTAGTTCCATAGTAAGCTACGAGGCTTGTGTTATGGATACCAAATAGTTTGATACACTACACTTATATAACTTTAAATTCATACATATTATAAATATAAACATCTATGACTATAACAACATGAATTAGTATAAACATATTTTGTGCTCATCACACAAATTAATTCCCTCAGTGGGATTCAAACCGGCGACCTTTGGCACAGTAAGTAGGATTACTGCAAATTTAGCCAAACGTGTCGATAGTGGTTCGATTTCTGTAGGTATCGATGATATAGAATATTTCAATAAGATTTTCCAAAACATAATATTTAATTTATTACAATTTTATTATATGTAAAGATTTATTTTACCTTTGAGGTGTATAATCTATCTATTGAATATTGTAAAACAAATATTTAAATCGATTCAAATTGGGAAATGTTGTCCTGTACATAAAAAAAGTACCTCTTTTTTATGAAGTAATCTGTACTTAACTGGCACGCTTTGAAGTCGCTTAACAAGAGAATTGAATCGAGCTGTATGAACACTGAACAGGATAAAAAATGTGTCCTTGCTATATTCACCATTTTATTATTACTACTTTGCGCCCTTTGTTTTTTGTTGAAAATCGACCATAATCATTATTGAAACTTTGAAGATAGCAAAATATATGAATAGAATTTATCCATCAACATAAAAAAAAACCCAGATTTTTTATTGATAAACTAAACAAAAAAAAGAAAATCGATTCTCTGTTTTGCCTTTATTTATATATATATATAAATAAGCAAATATTAATGGAGATTATGCCGTTTGGTCCGATTTCGTAATTGAACCAGCTAAACATGAATTTAAATTAAATCGATATCTGTAGCCAGATAACCTCGGCACAATGTATCTTACTGCGATATTGTAAATGTACCTCGCGGCCTACACACACAAATCTATATACATATAATAAAACTGTAGAGGTCGAATGTTTGAACATAGAAAAAAATGCTAAAAACCGAGTTAGGGGGATGTAAGAAGAGAAATAGAACAAATCCAGTTTTTTTTCATTTATTTCTCTATCTGTTTGTTTGTTTGTACGGGCTAATCTTCGAAACTGTTGAACCGATTTAAATGAAATTTTGCATGATGGTACTTTATATTCCCGGTCAACATTTTGGATACTTTTCATTTCAGAAAATTAAAGAGTTCCCGTGGGATAGTTAAAAAAACTATAATAACTTATACAGCTTAGTAAACAAAAACTACTAATTGGATTTTAATGAAATTTTACAATGATGTAGTTCATACATCAGAATAACAAATAGGCTACTTTTTATCCAGGAAAATGTGCGGTTCCCGTGGGATAGATTTGTTTTTGTAAAGACGAACACGAGCGAAGCGAGGGTGAGCCGCTATAAATTAAAGCGTAGTAGCTTTATAAATTAAATGCATAATATGCTTTAATATATCTTTGTTATTATTAAGATTCTGTATAGACTATTTTATGTTCGAAAAACAGTTATAAGTAAATAAGTAGAAACTACTCTACATTATGCTCAAGTTTATTTAATTTTTCTTGAATTTTTGCGAGTATAAATAATTATAGTTAATAGTTATATAAACCGATGTGCAGGTTTGGTTCGCACTTCGCAATTAGTAATGATATAATTATTTAATTTAACTCAATATAACCCTAGTACAATACCTATTTTCTTTTCTATATCTAACTAGTATTATTATTGTAATATCATGAATGTGAAGATATACAATATTTGCTTGTTTATCTTACTTCACGCAACAATGAAACGATGGTGATTTTAGTATAAAGCTTGGTAAATACTTAGATATCTAACATGGTTTATTAGACGATAGTGAATTCAAATTAATGAAAAAAATAATAATAGACATGGCACACTAACGTAATTGAGGCGAGAAAAATAATTTAGTTCATAAGTTAACAGTTTTTACCCTAATAACGTAACTTAAAACAACTGAAATTCAATATTTGGCGGCATTTAATTTTTTTTTATTAATGAAGGTGTTTTTTAAGTTCTTGTATAGGTACTGGTACAGGAAGTGGTTCTCGAAGGGCATTACTATATTACATAAAAAAACCTAGTTACACTATTTTATTATTATTGTTACTATTATTTATAACGTATTCCGACGTACATACGTGTTAATTAAGTTGAAATAAGAACTTATAATTTTTCTTTCTCTGACTTTGTCAACGTGTATGTATTATTAAACAATATAGGTAGGCTGCTTTATGACATGATCATATGTCACGTTTTATAGACCTACGTGTACAATGTATGGGTATTAGTAAATCCCCCACAAAACTTTACATTGTCTTTAAAATGAATATCCCGTATTTTCCTTATGAGATATAGTTTTTTTTTTACTTCAATACTCATATTTTAGTTGTATAAAAAGTCATTTAAAAGTAAACAGGAATATAACCTAGTTATCTGTAGACGAATTTTCCATAATGAGCCTTTGCTTGGCAACTGTGGGCATAATTTATTTCCTGTGAAAGAGTAAAGTATGCCGCCGAAGCCAAGAGCGTTTGTACGCATTAACGCTGTATAGCTCATGAAAAATCGCTTAGGGAAGAAGCAAGCGAACCCAGTTTGTGAGCAATATAACGTGGAAGCCATATATCTTTTTTGTGTTCTTCCTAAAAAGCGACAGTAGTATATTTGCCTTCATACAGCGTAATCGGCTTGGAAATATAATTTACCACTCTTTATATTTTTTTAAAATATATCTAATGTAGATAGTTGTTTTCGTGATTAATTTTAAAATATTGATAACATATTTTTAGATAACGATTTAAATATATCAAAGCTGAGTTACTTTAATTTGAAAATTAATTTGTAATTTATTACCTAAAACCTCTTGGTTCCATGCTAGATTATTTTAAATAAAATCGCACACTTACGTTTGCTATCAGAATATTTGGGCTTTATTTTAATATTGTATTTATAAATCAGCATTTAAAAAGGTATACAAAATAGTGAGATACGTATAGTAAATACTGAAGAGCTTTTAAGCATACGACTTGGTACGTAAATAGTAAATAATTTTTATGGACAAGTGCTGACAGAAATAAATTTCTTCGTACAATAATTTTCTTTTTGATTAAGTTCATTTAAATCTAATTAAATATAATTGTATATCAATTGTCAATCATTTTTACTTAGCAAATGAAATTATCTTCCAAATGAAAAATGTAAAATTAAGGAAAGTTGACTCTTATAATGACTGAAATTAGAAGAGAGTCTTAACAAACTGACTCCTGTGAAATTAAATTGCCGGTTCAAAGTGCTTGTAAAAATGTAATTCAATAAAATACACATATATGTTAATTTTAAGGTTAATCAAAGTACCTGGGCAACCGAGCTTCACTCGGAGCTCTTGAAAGATTGTATATTTTACATTATTGACTAAGTGTTTCTGAGACAGTTGTATAGATGTCGCGATAAGAACAATTTTCTTTTTAATTTGGCTTAAAAATAATTTTACATTAAGTGACTAAGTGTTACTGAGACAGTTGTATAGATGTCGCGATAAGAATAATTTTCTTTTTAATTTGGCTTAAAAATAATTTTACATTAAGTGACTAAGTGTTACTGACAGAGTTGTATAGATGTCACGATTAAATTTTGTGTAGAATAATGCATAAGAAAAACGCATGAAAACTCGAAAACACGCGTTTTCCCAGACATGTGACTAATCTAGATCAATTTTTCGCCCCCGAAAGCCCCCATATACCAAATTTCAGCAAAATCGTTAGAGCCGTTTCCGAGATCGCCGGTATAAATAAATAAATAAATAAATATATAAATATACAAGAATTGCTCGTTTAAATATATAAGATATGATCTGATGAAATGATCTACTTGTTATGTAATGTATGTATGTACATATGTATTTTGGGTTATTCCTAGCAAGCCAAGAGATTCTTGCTTTTTAAATATTGCAAGTTCGTTTAGCATTTTACCAAAGCAACATTGCAATGCAACACATTCAGTATCATTAGTATAATAATATTACTATAATATAATATTACTATAATAGTAGAGCTTACACAGAAATATTAAAGACATTACCTGTCTAAAATATAGCAAAATACCGCAAGAAAGTCGAAAAACCAGTGCGATTTTGCACCATCCACTCCGTTAAATTGAGTAAATTGACAGTTACAGCTACGGGTATGTCAAGATCCTGCTAACGGAAGTTTGATCAAAAATATAAATATAATCTTTTAGCTGTAGGCATGTACTTACTTTCAAAACTTAGACAACAGTCTGTGGTTTCAGTAAATTCAATAATCTAAGAAAATTCTCATTTATTACATAATTACAGCAATATTATTATGTAAATTTAATTATTTCTTAATAAAATGTTTCATAGTAGGACAGCGGCACCGGTGATTATTGTAGTCATGACATAGTGTGAACACTTAATGTGCGTGATTAATTACCCTATCCGCTACTTACTTGCCACTTCAGTGTTTGATTAATAAACATACTAAGATAATCCCTCTCTCATATAACTAACCGATTTGAAACAAAGTTTTGCTAATATTTAATACATTCAATTATTATATCTCGCTGGCGATTTAAATACTAAGTTATGTAAACGGAAATAAAAATGTTATGTCCTTAATATATAGTAAGTCTAACTCATCAAAAACATAAATGTGAAAATGGGAGCCAAATTTAATATTAAGAATATGCGTGGTTGTTGACTTCGCCGACAAAAGAATTGAGATCTAAATGGGGGCCAAGTTCTGTAGATAATCCTGAAATTTATTTATAAGAACATATAACAATCTAAAATAAATTGGAAACACAATTTCTTGTTTTTTTTCTGCTACAACAGTGTTTGCTATGTAAAAATAGAACTTCTTAAATTTGAACAGTCGATTTATTTACACAGATAACTTAGGATAAATAATAAATTAAAGTTCAAGATTTGACTTGGCTAGTTTTTACCTTACAGGTAAAAAATCAAATTTTTAGAAGAGTGAGACATATTGACCTTACAATATAAAAGCAATAACTTGCGTATAGCATAAAGAAGATATAAGTCATTAGCCAAATATAAGATAACTTGTATGTAAAAATAATAATTATTATTCATAATTCAAAAGTGACCTGTGAAATTAATTTTTCACAATTTTGCGACTATTTCTTAGTGAAACAGGCGGCACAGGAAAAAGTTATTTAATCATTTAAAGTTAAAGTTAAAATCTATTAAAAGTTAGGTTAAGAAGCGAAAGAATATATAAGTTGCAGCAGGTGTACCTATTGGTATCTATTGCCGATTTTAATGTAAACGGTCTAACAAAACTAAGGGTTCTACAGCTGCCAGTAGAACACGGAAATTGTTCCAAGTACTCTTACTTATCAGACCAAATACTAAAACTTTTAAGAAGTGATCTAATTGATGTTGTTCTTTCAATTATTAATGAAGTTTCTAGGATTTCAAATGTAACACTAATGTATATCATCTTCGTTCCACAGAAATTTATGATACCAGTGACGTCGATGACGGATGGTTTCGTAGAATTTAAGACCTAAGCTATGCTTATCTACTAATTAAAAAAAATACCTTTGATTGCTATTGTTATTATATTTCGAAAGGCATTATGTGCTAAGCTATTGCTATTATGTTTTGGAAGGCGCCAGGTGTTAATAAAAATTAATTGAAAAATATTTCAAATCGTAAAAAATCACTATTTTCACATTTTTCCTTTGTATACACACAATTATCTATCTGGACACCGAATTTTAATTTTTTAGGTCATCTGGAAGTGGGTTAATTTTCTAGGTCGTCTGAAAGTGGGGAAGTGGGTTTTAATATTATCAATCAGTCAGTGATAAAAATGCCGATTTTTAGGCGTTAATAACTCAATAATCATTTTAGCTGTATTTATAAAATTAAGGATTCTAATTTATCTAAGGGGATTTAACAAATGAACCAAATTTTATGTGTTTTTGTAAAATAGATTTTGAGTTATTAAGTGGCCAAAATCGCCAGATCCTTCACCTTGAACTTGGCTGGACACGCTACCGCGTGTCTTGAACATTATTGCAGTAAAATAATGATGGCTACATCACTCAAAAATAAGTGAAAAATATACAGAAAATATCCTGTATACATTCATTCGTAATTTCTCTTTTACATGTCAAATAGAAAAGTCACTAGGTCACATAAATCAATACTGAATATCGTATAAAATTTTAAAAGAAAACATTCTATTTCAAAGGTGAGTTGTGGACAATCTTATTTAAAAACTAACTATACGTTAGTCGCGGATTTTATCGGCGTAGACTCTTAGTGTATTTCAATGTAGACTAGCAACGATAAGTTATACTGCTTTTGGCACATTTGGTAAAAATTATGGGAGTAAAATTTTTATGATGGGCGCACACCGACAGCTAAAAAGTGACATAATGAAGTTAGTTAAAAGCGACATGATGAAATCTTTAGCAATTATGTTCTGTTATGCCAAAGAAGTATATTTTTTTACATGCGTACATAAGCACACACATTTTTTTATATTAATTAATAATATTAATTATGATATTAATTAAGTAATAAACGTGGCGTAAAAACAAAGATTGAACAACACTTTTATACCCTTTCATAAAACCTCGTCAGGCTTGTGGGATACAAATTAAGCCAACTCTGTAAGTAACTTTTTGAGCAATAAAACAGTTAATACATGAAAATTTATGTAGGCTGTAGCATCTTCAAAATAATCAATTCTTCGTAACAGTTTTATTTCCTCTTCTATAGGAGCTGTTGATACCATAAAGTGTATCAAAAATATTATCTGTGGCTTATAATAACAATGTCAAATAATCATTTGATAATAATGTCTATATCAATAAGAATGTTAGTCTCAATAATACGTATAAATTTAGGTAGAGTAATTTCGAGAAAATGTAAATGAACCTAACATACTACGTTTGAAATTCACGTGCGAAATATATTTAAACAGAGTCATAGCTCAAGTTCTCCGAACCCGAAGGAAAACTATAGACAAATTCTCGGCTGGCCACAGCAGTGACAACTATAACAGACCTAGTGCGCGCGAGAGAGAAAACCTAGAGTGTATCCTGATATTTTTTATAGGTATACAAAGGAAGCCTTAGCTGGGTTTTGTGAACGTGCTTCTGTGAGCCATAAACCAACAGTACTATATAGCTAGGTAGGACTCTGTCAAGCCTGAGGAGTCCGACTGGATGGGTACTACCCCCTTATCTATTTCTGCCGCCAAGCAACAATGATTGTATTGTTGTGTTCCGGTACGAAGGATAAGGTAGCCAGCGCAATTACAGGCAAAAAGCATATCATCTTAGTCCTCACAGAGACAACGCACCTGTGGTTCTGCATTTTTGTTACTTAAAACCGAAGTGCATGAACCGTAGGTGTTATGGGCGACAGGTGCTGCTTTCCATCAGGTGGTCTGTCTGCTCGTTTGTCACTGAATGTCATAAAAAAATAAAAAACTACCTACTTGCCTTACTATTTGTTTTCTTTTGTCGAAACCTATTGGAACCTAATATAAAGTTATGAAAGTATTCTGTACCAAAAATGCATTGTATTTAATTTGTAGTTTACTTTCTTGTTCTGGGTTTTTTTTAAAAACCGCATCTAGTTTAGTTATTGAGTCTTTCTGTTAAGGAAGTCTCAGTAAGACCGAAAGTTAGCAATGTTTCACCGCCGTGCATAGGACAGCACGTAAAGTCATCGGCCCTGCGTCTGATCTCTCACTGATGGTGTCAAATTATCGTCCCACCGGAGTATGAGAGTGATAGGGATATAGAGTGCACTTGTGTACTATAATATCTCCTGCGCAGTAGGCTAGTCTCAGTGAGATTGACCTCTGTTTCCGAAATCGGTCAGGAGGATATCATTTACAGCCTATAGTAAATTACGTATACAAATATTTATTACTGGTATTATAGACATTTCGTCTCCCCAATTGGAACCAATTTCGACGTACCATATATACCTACTTTTATATGGATTTTCATTTAGAGTTGATTTTAAAACATATTTTTAAAACATAAACAATTAATATAGCAACTTTTAAAAAGGACTCACGGAAGATAAGAGACTGGTAGTGAATAACAATATAAAACATCAAGGAAAATGTACAGCCTTGTGTAATGTAATCAATGTATGCATACTAAGTAGGTATATCATAATTACATACGCATAAATTTTATTCTATAACAAAGTACAGAAGACGACTTAAGAAAATCATAGTTAACTAAAATTGTAGTTAAAGAAGTTAACTAGTCTTTATAGTACATATATTGAGGTAAAGATGTATCTCGTTTTTATTGAGACAAAAGAACCTACTGAATTCGAAAAATGATCGTGCGCTCAAAAGAAAAACAAAGACTACAAGGAAAATGCAGGAAACGGCCTCAATTTATCTACGTATACTAAACATATTGTATAAAGAAAGAGGGAGGAAAACCATATACCTACATATTATATATTTGAGCATAGTATTTGAGAAGTAGGCGTAAAATAGAGAATCCAAATTAAATTGCTATTTGTTATGGCTGCATTAAAATTTCATGTATGTTTTATATATTGTGGATTATCAAAAATTCCACTCATTTTGTAATGTTTCAACATTCATCATTTATTGTAATACATTGAATATAAATTATTTGTATCCCAGTAGGTAATCATCTGCTGGTCAATAATTTCGTCGAGAACCAATTTGAGCGGGGAGTGATGAAGACATTATACGTTTATTTAGTTAAGTGGTTATATGAAAATCTGTTACATTGCTAACCAAATTTGCATAATGCTTATCTTGTCACATAGCCTCGCAGCACGTTGGTTGCTGAGCATTAATTGCATTTCGGTAGCAACCAAGCGTGGCAGGAATGTCGTGCCACATTTTGGCACTAAAATACAACTGGTCGTAATTTGTTACGCGAAAATCCTAATCACAATTGAAAACTGCAGCCAGTTTTAGAATTTTGTGCAGAAATATATTTAACATATACATACTTTTTCAGTCAAGTCTAAGAGATGGACTAAAGTTACAACGCCTTAATTAGGTATAAAATGTAAATGATTTGTTATATGTGTAGGATATAATATATGATTTTAATTTGACCTTTTAATTTCTATGTGTCTTTATAATAATTAAATCAATAATAATTATTAAACTAAGTTCTCAAATTTACTTAGTCAAAGTAGTAGAATAGTTCAGTGAGGAGCAAACAATTTACTGAGTTTATGTAACCGAACAAAAGGCCTCCTTTTAAATAATGGACCTCATTCGAAGTCGTGACATGTGAACAATAACATAAATGGACTGTGGTTGAAATATCCATTGGCTTGAGTTCTTTTCATTTTAAATTGTTGTATCAAATGTGTTGAAATTATATCAAAATTCTTAATAATAAAATTTATTTTTTATGAATATATCTGAGGAACATGGAAATACTTTCATTTATAAGAAAAAATTCTTTGTTGTATTCATTAAATAAATAAATATTTTATTGACATAACTCTATACATGTACAATGCACATTGTACATAAACAAATGATAATGAATTGCCTAGCTCCTGCGCTGGTATAAACTGTATTAGCAGTAGTAGTAACTGCAGTAGGGAATGTCTTATTGTATGTGTAATACAGTTTTAGCGACCCGCCCTCGCTTCGTTTAGGCCCAAAACTATATCTCGGAGCTTCCTTCATTAGCTTTTTGCAATACTACATAATTGCATACAACTGAAATCACTTGAAGTAGTAAGATGAAAGGTATCCTATGCTAGGGATAATATTAAATGATATATGTTTAATAAAAACATAAAATTCAAAATCAAATCACAAATGCTGGAATTTATTTTCTAAAACCAAATTCATACATTTTATTTCTGAATGTCTGTAGTTTAGTCAATACTAGGTATTAGATATTGCTATTATTTTGAATTATTGAATTATTTAATGGATGAATGAATGAATAGAATTAGTTTTTATATAATCCTTCTTTTTCTCATTGTCCTTATCCCATCAAAATAATACAGTTTAATTTTAATTTATAATATCCTCGCGCAATGAACTAAAGTTAAGTTATAAGTAAACATATAGGTATAACTATTTTATTGAATACCATTCAGAAAATATTTTTGCTAAGTTATCGTTCTAAACTTAAATTATAAAAATATAAAATAGCTCTCTTTATGAGATGAGCTATTTTTTTTCCTTAAACAGATTTATTTATTACCCAGAAAGCGTTTGTCTTAACCGCGGCAAGGTAATTCAGATTAGAGATACGTTGTCTTTTAATTTGCTATTGTCTTATGCAAATCAGACCCTTTTTGCGGCTTAGTCGGACTCGCTTATGATGACAAACGGTGGCATTTTCGTCCAGTAGATTTTACTAAATTTGTATAATTTTAGAAACTAACGATCCCTTAGGATTTTAAATAATTTTGTTAATTGTTTTCAAAATCAATTTTTAAAGGTCTTAAAATTTTAAAAGTACGTATTATTACTATGAAGATCTATTTTTAATATTCTGTCTGAGTTTCATTTATGAAGCTTAAATCGACGATGTCAGGGTTCTTTAGCTGCCGACTTCAAATTGCTTTTATATTAAACTTTCGATTCGTCTATGATACTGACGATATCATGCACTGAAAATGAACATTTCTGAATGAAAGATGCTTTTAATATTCAATAAGCGACAACGGCTTTATCATGGTCGATAAAAATTGTGTACGTTCGTAGAAAAGTATTAGTTTTTATTAATATTTTATTCATTACTTTAAACAATGATTTTGTTCGTAACTTAGTTAATTCTTTTATTGAAAATGTTTTAAATTTTTTAAATGTATATGTTATACATGCAACGTTTTTCTACAAAACACGTAAATTTAAATTTCTATTCCGCTTCCCAAAATCGTTCTTTAACCTCTTAAACTGCAGTGTGAGAACGTAGGATACAATTAAAAAATAATTCTTTTCATTTTTATATTTCTACTTAGTGACTTTTTGGTGAAATAGTAAGCTGAAAAGAGAATAAAAGTTGAAACCAATTTAATATTAGTGTAATGTCACTTTAGTATTAGCATTGCTCATTTTATCTATACATATGTATAATAAAATTCTAACAGTCGAATCTGTACATTACAAATTTCTTGGAAAATGTTATTGAAATAGTTATTATTGTTACGTTCTATGAGTTCGGGGATCGGAAATTAAAGCACGTCTTTTGCACTATTGATGTTTTATTACTTTTGGTGTACAAGAGTGACATATGAAGATTCACTAACACGCGCAGTAAATACACAGTTCTGGTTAGACTCAGTCACTGAACACAAATTTTTACCACTAGATAGATTTCACTATAATTTTACTGCACTTTTCTTCACTATTCACTTTTTAACCGACTTCCAAAAAAAGGAGGAGGTTCTCATTTCGACCGTATATATTATATATATATATTTTTTATGTTTGTTCGCGGATTTTTTCATCGTTTATGAACTGATTTTGATAATTCTTTTTTTGTTGGAAAGGAGATATCCCAAGAGTGGTCCCACGATAAGGAAACCAGGATCTGATGATGAGATCCCAGAGAAATCGAGGGGAACTTTCGAAAATTGTAGCGGCGACTAGTACGTTTGATAACATTTTCATTAGGTATTTTAAAGCACTACTATTTAATGAAGGTCTGGAGTCGATCTGATGATGGACCCGAAAGATAGTCGAGGGAACTCCTCAACGATTTACAGCAATTACATGGTGTTTGGGCTTGATTAATTTGTATTGATGATACGTCTACACTAAAAATGGAAAAATAAAAACTTTTTAAAAAAAATAATAAAAACCGACTTCCAGGCACTGAAAAGTAAAAAATAACTAAACGTGGGTTTTCATTTAGAATAGATACTTAATCAGATTTTTTCGAAGTCGGTGCCAGCCAATACAAATCAAAGCACACCGACTTCGAAAATATCTGATTAAATATCTATTCTAAATGAAAACCCCCGTTTAGTTATTTTTTACTTTTCAGTGCCTGGAAGTCGGTTTTTATTATTTTTTTAAAGTTTTTTTCGTACTTCTTCTCAATGTTCACTTAACTTTAAAATTCATCTGATCTTTCGATACACTGTCTTTTTATATGCATAAACAAAGAACATTCTAGAACACGAAGATTCGAAACCTCTTTAGTCATTTTGAATGTTTTATTCCTCTCTCGGCGATTTACAAATAATTTTTCTTATCTAAATTTAAAGCTTCTAGTAATTTCGATGCGTCTCTGGAAATGTTTTGACTGGGACTTTTAATTATTTTTTAATTTATTATTTCTGGTGTAATGACGTTACATACTCTCCATTACGCGACATTATTATCGATACAGAGGCTGAAATCTGAATCTATAGTTTTTAGGATTTTTATCTGTCTATCTGGGAACGCATCAAGAGAAATCCACAGACAGATTTTGATGAAATTTGGTATTATGATAGCTGGTTAACCGGGTCAACATTTAAGATACTTTTTCTACGGGAAAATATGTCATCTCTGAGAAATCTATACTAACCTTAAGAGTGAGTCGCTAGACTTATATAAGTTTGGGCCTTTTTAATTAATGCGAATTTACTACAACTGTTAAATTAGTAGTGATGCTAATAACTTACAGTAGAGTGAGTAAATTTAACAACTATCATAAAATAAAATCTAAAAGACAATATCATTTGAGTGAACGCTTAAAATGACCTTGTAATTTATGAGACATAAGGCTCGGATTGCAGGCAAAGGCGAAGAGGTCGAATCTCTGAAGCCCGGATTAGCGTCAAACGAAGAAAAAGAGAGGCTGGAAATAAGTCGTGATCCGTACGACGTGACCTAAATTCCTCCTTAAACATCGACGATTTGATATCATCGTGAAAACAATTTAATTTAAATTTACATTTCGTTCTTGGAGTTAAACTTATTTGACTGGTTTATTCCTCCGCCTACGTTTTTTATGAAACCAATAAATAAATAAGCTAATAGCTTACTTATGGCATAGTTTAGTTTCTTCACTATGCATAAAAACCTTGGGTACGTTTACGGTGTGGGTATTTTAGTATTATGTATTACTATTTTAGTAGGTTTTAGGAATCATCAAATTAGACATCAATAGAGAAATGTGTCTGTGCTCTGTAGCTTTTCATTATAACTTTATCTATATTATGAGATAAACTATTAAAATAATATTTATGTTGAAAGAAATAAATTTGCAATTTCATTCACTGGAGCGTAAAATATGTGCACATTTATTATATTGATCGACCGACTGAGCTGGATATAATTTTATAATATTAAAGGAAATTGTAGAGTAGTAGGTAGTAACTTTCTCAATAGCCAAACTTAATATTATTATTTTATATACTAAACTTAATATTATTATTTTATATAGCCAAACTTAATATTATTATTTTTGAAGTGAAAACTTCTATAGGCAGGTTTGAATGGGGAGTAAATCATGTAAGTCGTAATCGACATGGTCACGTGACGTATTAACGTTAACACTCAGAGTGCCGATAGATTTCAAAACCAGATAAATGTAAACAGTTTTAATTTACAAATTTAAGTTTAAAATTAAACAATTAATTTGAATATTTAAAAATAACAACTGTTTGTATATAGTTTAAAGTTTTCAGTTTTCACTTCTATCGGCAGTCCTCATGAATGTTTCTTTTTTATATTCATATATGTAATGTATACAGTATTCTTTATAAAAATGTATTTTATTTTCAACATAAGTATACCAATTATGTACTTCAGTAGAGTTTGTTTAACAATTTCTGACAACGATTGTAATAAAACGCTCCATAAACAAATTTCACTATTTATATTGAAAATAGATTGTTGAAAAAGGTAAAGTTTTCAGAAAGCTGAAGTAGAATTCGACGTATACAAAAATAAAACAAGCATGTTTTATGAATATGTGTAAATATTACGCAGGTATGTGGATGAATATTTTAAGTAATTCAAAATCAATAAGGATAAGAATAGATAAGATGTATAACGAAATTATTGTTACGTCTTTACATATTATAACATTGTGTTTACTGTTTTGTATTGAATGAATTAAACAAAATAAATATAAAGTAATTTTAGTTTATAGAAGAATTCACAATTTTCACCGCTTCGTTAGAGTTGAAATTTAAAACCTGTAAAAAGATAACTTAGATTAATTGGAAAAACATGAACATCAATTGGTGCGAATATCAAGTACGGTGATGAAGGATTTCCTGTACAGGAGTTTTATGAGAGCTTAATGTAATTTTGACAACGATCCATTTTTTGATCTGTGCACTGGCAGTACTCTGTGTATTGTGTGGTCTGGTACGTCTTAATAACAACGCCGGTAGCGTTGTCGTAAAGAAGTACCAGAAGAATTGATAAATCTCGGTTATTTGATTTCGAATTTATCCACATTTCATCTTAGTAACCATTGCCAGATCTAAAGAAGCTACAGCTTCTAGCTAGCTTTTTGAATAATACCAGTATAAGTTCACCATACATACTGACAAGCTTTTTGACTTTTGATAATATTTATGCATTTAAATTTAAACTTTTATAGGTCAAGAACTTTTGTGTTCAAAATATAATTTGTATTAGCTGTACCTACCATAGACGCATACTTTCATCATACTCACTTTAACGTTTAATCGACATATAACGTAGATATCTTTTCAAATGCAGACGATAGATTGGTCACTAACTTTATCCACTAGACCGGTTCCTTAATTTCGACTTTACGACTTTTTCAATTGCACTTCGAATGACTACTGAATCTGAACCAATTTTGACTTTATTTACTGAAGCGAGAAACCACCGACAAACTTAATAAAGGAACTTGAACACTCAAGTTAATTTAGAAGATATAATTTAAAGCCTTATTTTGAGCAAAGGTTTTAACGAAATTTTAAAATTCTGAGGTTAAAAGCGAGTTATTTCAAATAATAAGTAAGAAAGTATGAATATTTAGTGATTTTAAGAAATGTATCTATCTTAATTATTTGTAAAAATTCAATTAAATTTAATCTCACGTTACGACCCGATTTCTAAATGGATCCTTAAATTAGTTAAATATAACACGTAGAAAAAAGTATCGTTTCTCTCCTTAACCAATATTTTTATTAATAGAGTAAGTCTAAAAATCAGGCTCTAAAATCCAAGTATACCGATTGGGCTCGTCAAATCAAACCAAATAAGCCCAAACTCAAAGTATTTACAGTAGCCTTAGGAGAGTTTCACTGTCCACCTTCTGACTTCACCAGATGATACCAAATTACTGTACTATCATCGGACATACAAACACTTGCGAAGTTTTAAGTCGACTTCAAAGAAAATTTTAAGGGACTACCTCGTAGACTTATCTTATTCGAATACAATTTAAAGTAGTCAAATCGACCAGTCTCTAAGAACTCAGTGAACATATATAAAAAAAATCATACAGACAAACATAGAACCCTTCTCTTTTTTGGAAATCGGTTAAAAACGATAGTTGATCACGTGCAGGATTCGAACCCAAAACTTTCTATTATCAGATCTATGCGATACTACAAAATTCTTAATTAACAATTATCAATCCCTACGAGATATTTTTTTATTTTACGAATATTTTTGTGAAAAGTAGATACTCACCGAGCTTATTATTTTATTACACGTATGAAAAATACTCTTCCCTCCTTCACAAATATTATTATTGGTTGAGATTATCTACGTATACTTGCTGATGAGTGAGTTATAATTTTATTGTATAAAGATGATGGTGGAAAATTTATTTTCAACATGTTGTGTTTTGCCTGTTTTGAATTTAGATTCTGTTAAAAGATTTAATGTAGATGGTTCCGTACAATTTAACATGTTTGTGTTATGTTTTAGTTACGTAATTCATTAGGGTAAAAGTAAACTAAAATATTTACCCTTAACTATATGAAAATATGTTGGTATTTCATGGTATTTCTTAAAGGTACTATGAAAAAACACTGCGATTTTGTTTAGACAAATAATATCCCAAATCAAATATATCGTACATATTGCTATATCACACATCTCAATATATCATATACTAGCTCATCCTCGCTTCGCTCAGGTTTGTCCCTAGCTTGGATATAGTAAAACGGAAATAGTATGTTATCCTTAAGAGATGAACATATGCCATTGCGGATTTTTTGTAGACCTTTATAAGGTGTACAATACTGTAGTACATTATTTTGATCTATCTCGTAGGGTTCAGCCAGTGTTTGCAATGTAAGCGCAAAAAAATGTGTTTATTTACGACATCACATTAGAAACCTCTAAATAAAATTATCAGTGTTTCTCTACTATATTATGCAAGTATTATACGTTTAACATTTCTCTTGAATCACTCTATCTATTAAAAAAAACCCGCATCAAAATCAGTAGAGGAATTTTAAAGATCTAAGCATATATATACGGACAGACATACAGCAGGAAGCTACTTTGTTTTATACTGCAGTGATACAACACTCAATATATCATCTTCATAATAATTATCATTCAAAGTTTTTGGGAAGTACTAAGATATCTGTATATTTTTAGAACTATCCACCCCCATACTTTACAAGTAAGAGGAAAGAAGGAGAGGGGGAGGGGGGCACTTGTTTCAGTGCTAGTTACACATATAGTAAGTACTATACACAATATAGAATTTAATATTACAGTTAAATTCGTAATTCACGGGAAAGTCTTAAACCTTTCAACTCAGTTGGACTACTAAATGATAGGTCGGCTAACTGTTTGTCCCTTGGGAGGTACGCTGTTTGATTTCAGAAACCGTCGACACCCCTTTAGTTTACGTGGCTCTAGGGGCCGGTACCGTTTCAGTATGCGACCGAATAAGGTTTAGTGACTTATATACTTTCTAACGATATTTAAGATATTGTAATCGGTTTTATATGTTTCAAAGTAAAATAGTTGACGTGCCTATTTTGTTGTTACTGAATATCCTAAAGTCGAAGTCGTTACAGAGCAATGGCGGTAGCATAGTTTTGAACTATTGTGCTAAAAAGCATTACATATATAAATACATGGTACCGGAATTTACTTCGATGAAAGCCAGCTTTTTTAATATTGGGTAACGCATACCACCTAGGTACGTATATATATACGTTCGTTGATGAATATGTGGTGACCCATCGGTTAGAAAGGCTTAACCAATAATACTTAATCTTTATGTAAATAAAATATATATATAATATATATATATACATATATATATATATATATATATATATATATATATATATATATATATATATATATATATATATATATATATATATATATATATGTATATATATATGTATACAATATGTATACAACTCGGTTAGGTATGATGAGTTGTAGTGGTTTATATTATAACGTGTTTTCCCATGGGAATGAGATAATCTCACGCGGTAAACAATAGCCTATGTCTGTACTCTTCAGCCCTCGAACTATATACATACAAAAAATCACGCTTATCCGTCACTCTATTTCGTCGTCAAAAAAGGACAAATAAACAAACAAACACACTTTCACATTTATAATATTAATACGGATCAATCTTTTTTTGCTTTAAAAATTAGGAAAATTTCACTAGCGCATTAGACTTCTATAGAACTAATGAAAAACAAAAAAAAAAATCATCAAAAAATGTAATTACTCCATACACCAGGATTTTTTAACTTATTACAACCAGAGATAAAGTTGCATTCCATCATGATCATATTTGTTCTTTTTGTCATCGAATATATAAGCAGCAAACAAAAAAAAAAAAAATAATTCATAGCGTAACGCATAATTGCCAAACTTAAACAAAGTCTAGACTTTAGTTATAATATGATGACTACGTATAAACATTTTTTACATAATTCAAAATGTAAAAAAACGTTATTGTAAATTTTAAAGACGTTTTTATTTAATTAAACCAAAATTTAAATGCGACTTAATATAAACGTGTTACTGCTTCGGTGATTGCAAAAAATTTATGTGATGCACGATTAAATGAAACGATTTCACGTTGTCTAGTAATGCAGTCCATTTGCGTTGAAAAAGTCTAAAAAATATCTATATTTATATATTTAATTCTTGCAATGCCTAATAAACTGTTTTAAAATTAAAGATACTCTATAATTACTCATAACAACGTTGTTTTCAACATATTTTTTTTCTTACCCTATAAGCTAAAGTATACAAAAAAATCCGACGTAAGAATATGACAAGATTTTTATAGTCCGTATAAGTAGCATTCGTGTCATGCCGTTTCAATAGCTTTTACTCCCGGTTAAATGCTTTCGCTTGTGAATATAATCCTTTCTTATTTCTTACTAAATGGATATTGAAAAAATTTATGGCGCTTCTTATCGGAAACTCTTTTCCAGAGTGCTCTATTTCGCCTTTCGCAATGACGCCAATTTAAGGTGAATGAACAAGCGAAATCCCTCTACATGAAAGAGGCGGCGCTGAAGAGGTGATGAGTTTATACAGTACCATTTAGTCAACGGAGCACCTTTGAACCGAGAAATTTACGTCGGAAGTACCCTTTTGCTCTTTTTCTCGAGAAATAAACGCAATGCTAATTTAAAGTATGTGAATAGATATCAATATTGACACACAAACACGTAGCATAGAAGATAAATTTAATTACTATTTATTTATTTATTTATTTATAATTATGTTGAATACAAAGGAAAGTTGGAAATATATTTGCCGGGAATGAATGGAAAAATGAATGCTTCTCGTTTCGATAAAGCATCATTTCTAACGTATGCTATGAATGCAATAATAGAAAGAGGAATTCAAGTATGTGGGTTGCGTAGTAACACAGCGTGTGAGCAACAAGCGCGCTGCGGTTTGATATTGCCAGCTTTTGCAGCGTTTAATTTTACATAGTTTTACAGCTCTCTACGCCTCACGAACTTTGCGTGCCCGCTGCTATGTGTGGCATACAACAATTTACTAAAAGTTAATAAATATATAGGTAATATGATAAACATTCTTGTCATTCTAAAGCGTAAAGTTGTATAGAAATACATGACGGAGCAGGAATATAAAAATTTATAAGCAGAAAATGTTGCATGCATATAAAAATAAGCTTCATATTTTATTCATATAAATGTTTTTAAAGTGAAAGAAATATAAAAACATAAAACCTTATTTTTTAATCAAGTAAAAAGTTGGTTAATTAGATATTGCAATGATAGCTATATTACATAGTCATATGATAAAATTAAAAGTTGTAGCAGAAATTGTGTTTGTTAGTTTTTTCTTACAACGAGCAGTCTCTTGGGTATTTTATTCAAAATTACATTTACGAAGCGCTCCTTAACGGCTTATACATTGAATAAATTATTGAATTCGTGAACCAGCCAGCCTCCCTTTTTCCCATATGCGCATAATAGGAGTGGTAAAGGGTACGAAAATTGACAATTAATTGTCCTCACAAGGCAATGTATGGTTACTTACTTTGTTTCCGAAGCAGTGGCCGAGAGAATAAAGTCAGTTCAACCGGATATGAAAACATTAGCAAGTCGGACAGTTAAGGCTTTGAATTATTCCAGTAGAATTAGAATTTCTGCACAGTTACTAATGTAATGCAATTAAGGAATAGTAAAGGTATACTTACGACTTTCGTTATGCAATGGCATCGTGTTTAGCTAATGATGTTTTTGTACGAGAGGTCCAAGGTTCAATTTTGGCGTAGGTAGATATTTATTTCGATTTTTCTCTTATTACCCGACTGCGCGACGCAAATGAAGGTAATGTGTTTATCAGCCTGTGTATGTATGTATGTATGTATGTATGAGAGTTTGTACCTTTGTGGCACTATTTAGACCAAACGCATGGACCGATTTTGATAAATGATACGTCGTTTGATTCGTCATAATGGCGCGAATGTCATAGAAAGCATAAAAATTTGGAATCAAAATGGCCGATTTTGGACGCCATAATGTGAAAAAGAAAAAAATGAAAATCAACGAACTATGTCAAGTCGGGTATCGTTGAATAGCTATTTAAAAATCATTTTTAGGTTCCTTTCATCATTTTTAATTTTAAATAACAGTTTGGGAGATATAATGATTTAAAGTTGGTTAACAACTATTCTCGCTAATTTTCCTACTTAAAAAGCTGTAAATAAATAAATATATTATAAAAATAAAAAAACCGACTGCACAAAAGCTAACTAAAACGATGAAAACAAGTTAACGAAGGAATATAGTATTATGCAGTCGGAGACATACACGTTTCATCCTTGCCGCGAGATGTACATACTCGTATGTATGTCGTAGTAGGGTTTTTTTATTTTTATAATATATTTATTTATTTATACTGTTGTAATGACAACGAATATACATAATGTCAACGTTAAAATCGATTGAGAGTGCCCAGTTACTATTTAGGTAACGCAAACGTATAATCTAAAGCAAAATTTAAATTATAAAAAACTAAAAAGATGACAAGTTAACGAAGGAACATCGTATTATGCAGCCGTAGACATACATACATATGTATGTACAATGTCCATGTTAATTATCACTCTATTTGTTGCAACGTGAACTAAATTGTTAGTATAATACGTTATCCTTAAGGTTAGTCTAAGACCTCACTACGTATCACTAGGAGGGAAGGGGGAGTTAAAAATTTGCTTAAAAACATCACGAGATTAATGGACGACCCCTTATTGCCAACTAACTCAAAATTATGAGATCTCCAAGTAAAATTTTACGGAAAAAATAAATTAAAATATGTATAAAGTTATAATTAGATATGGAGATCAGAAAAAAAACCAAATTGAAAAACATTGAGAGCTAAATGTAATGGAAGCCATCAATTTTATATTAAAAATAGTCTATAATTGAAATTGCTTATAATCATTTCAATAGCGATACCAAATAAATGCAGGCGATTAAACGGAAAGTTTATGTTTAAATTAGTTATATACTAAACCGGGGACTTACCGGCCTCTATCTAGAATTTCATTTAGCAATCCCAGGTTGACGATAATCTAGTCGAGGAATTTAATGGTCCGGAGAGCGGTCTCGATTAAAATTGCCGTCTATATGGATAGCTACATTTTAGTATGTGGTATCTAACTTTTAATGAGTTTATGAGTATCCCACGCGTCGCTACCTAAGCTCTTGACGATAAAAGTTACTCTCCAACGTCTTATTTAAGCTCGAGAAACCCGCATATTCAAAGGACTTCAGGGTATAGTTTTACATTATACAGTTACGGAATTTTAGAATTAGTTATCGCTTATATTTTAAATTGAATTCTATTTATGTAAATACTTAAAGATGTTTTTTTTTGTTGTTGTGGTCTGCCTCAGCAAGCCAGCTGGTACTGCGTCATGGTAAAGCGCGTAAGCAATCATGCGATCCAATGATACGGGGTTCATTTGGGTTTTAGTGGGTAATAGCAGCTTTTTCAGCTGCTGAGTCCTTTATAACTTTTATTTATCATTTATAACAGCTGTCCTGTAATCTGTATGTATGTATAAATGCTTTTCCCAACGTTAAAAAAAAGTGTGCATTGTGCATTGCTGACGATAAAAAAAATGTATTGCACAATTCTAGAAACTCTACATAAGTAGGTGTATGCTAAATTTGCTCAATCCTCAGTTGACAACTTACATAAAAATAATATAAGTCAAAGAACTACGTAGGGTACTATTTCAGAACATCAAGTCGATCTCATCAACACTCGATCTATCTCGTGGGATATGATAGAATTGTATACAGTACTAGTAGTAAAGCGATGACGGATAGTTATTAAATTATAGTTTAAGTATGTACTTCTTTAATTTTAAATTAATCATACACGTCATACGAATTTGTTGGAGTAGACTTAAGATCATCAGTTTTTATGCATGGCATGCTGTATGTAGCATTTTCCAGAGTCAAGCGACCTACTACATTAAAAGTACTCCTTCCAAAAGAAAACCCTCGACATAGTATGGAAAGAAGTCTTAGATTAAGACCTGATTAAACTAGCCTACTTATGTTCATTATTAAATGTTCATATTAATTAAAAATAATTATTTTTAAAATAAAGTATTTACTAAAGTGTAAAAATGATTTGTTTTTTTAAATGACTGGATGATGATGAATATGATAGGAAAGGCCTATGTTTAGCAGTGAACGTTTTATAGCTGGAATGATAAATTCTATACCAATCGGAAACGTCACCTAACGATTAAGATGAAAATTTTATTATATCAGTTTACGTTTTGCTCTTTAAGTTATATAGATTATCATCTAAAAATATACCCAGGTACTTAAATTATAGTTTAAGTATGTACTTCTTTAATTTTAAATTAATCATACACGTCATATACATATCTTATTTTATTATTATTTCCCTATAATTACTTTTTTATATTAATATTCATCGATCGATATTTTAGATAAAAATTTCCTCTTAGAAGGTTTCTTGTTTTAAAGGTCCTGAAGTCACGCATTACTCCTTTGTCTTTACTTCTAATAAATTGTCACCTTCTTTGCTTTGGTCTATAGCAATATATTTAAGACGTCATGTACAAGTGTTGCAGAAACAAGGTGCAGAAAGTTGGACGGATCTAGCACATAAATCATAGTTGGAACGTGGCAGCTGGCACTGTGAATAGTTCTGTCGGCCACCGCATATGACATTCGATTACGCCTGTTTCACTGGAAAAATATATCTACAATCTATGACCGTAGACATTAGACAATAAATTCTATCTGTGACATCATGGCGCCCAAATGGATGAACTGATTTTAATTTAGTTTTTGAAATGCTAAGTAGCATTATACAAACAAAGGAAAGGAAGGCTTAGAATCTAGCTATTTCAATCTACTTTAATGTGTTTAACGTACAGATGAATGTTCATTGTTCAGTGCTCACACGAACAGTAAGAAGTGGTAAACTAGTACTTTTAAAGAAAAATCTTTTCACCTAGTCAGATAAACAGACACGATGTAGTTAGTAAGTATTAAAAATTTGTTTCATTTCTGGTACATGCACATAATTTGTATATAATCTTAAACCTGCGAGTACTTCTGCTTTACTCCGGTAACAGTCGGCTGTGGCGAAATATTCTATTAATTTTAATAATATTATATACTCGTAATTTCTAAACGGCTTAACTGATTTTGATGTTTCATACGTCGCGTCGTTAGATTCGACGTGATAACGCTAGTGTCATAATAGGTAGGATGGATATTATTAAAATTCGTGTGTTTTTCTTCCAAACTGAGTTAAGTGTCTAAATTAAGATTGTTAAGAGGTGATCACAATATTATATACAACCCATATGTTTGAAAGTAATTTGGGACAAGCAATTGTTAAATAAAGCTGACCAAAACTAAAAATCAAGAAATAAAATATTTATTATAAATTATAAAAATAAAAAAATTGAACAGCGTAATGCATGCGTACATGTACATACATTCGACTGCATAGTAGGTATTGTGCTCTATCGTCATTTTTTTAGTTTGCTTTTTATGCAGTCCCGTTTAGCAGTGAGTAAAAAGCTCACACCAAACTGATCTTTTTAGAGAAACTTAGAAAATATTCTTTTGCTTCTACTTTTTAGTTCCAGTAGAAGTCCCATTACAATTAATTTAATTTTTGAGCGACGATTCTATTTATTAGTCAACTTTGACTAGGGTATAATTTAATGATAAATTAATTTTTAAATAAATAAAACCCAACCTTTACTGATAATAATGAACTATTTTTTTAACAACTATAAAAAATCTCTAAAGTTATAGAATTAATTTCCACCAGAAAAGTGGCCAAGCTATTAAGACATTTTTAAACAACAAAAGTATCTCAATTTGGCTCTATTTTTAAATTTACTTTTTTTTATTGAATTAATTTTATGTAGATACTTATTAGTTTTATTAGGTTTGGCGTATAAAAATGTCTTAGTAATTAAACTAAATAGATAATTCATTAAGTAATTATTATTTTTACTAAACTGTGGACATTATGTTATACAGATATAATAAAATGTTTTAATGCTTTTTTTCACGTCGGAAGCTGACTTTTATCCGATACATAAGTTTTGCATAAACACGTTACACTTCCACGATCCTAAAACGGTTAAGCATTCGAAATATCTAGGTAAGGTTTACTCGGTTTGGATATGGTATAACCGAAATCATTCCACCGTGTTTGCATAAAATGTAATAGCAGATTGCGGCCTTGCGGGAAGTATCAGCGATTCGCATTGTGCCATCTGCTCACATTTAGATCCCTTATAAAATGTTACTGCGCATTTTCACACGTGGATATGGGTGAGCCTCGCGGTTATTTCGAAACGCAGTGTTTTTATGACACTAATGGAAGATACTATTTAGCTTTAGTCTCATATATTTTCCTTAACACTCAACAAGCTATTGTTATCTATATTTATAAATATAGCAAAGTTATAAAATATATTTTAACATTTAACACTTCTATATAATTTTCTGAGAATGTTACCTTGAATATTAGGTATAAGAAAAAAAATAATGACATATCACGACCCTTTTCAAAAGCCGGTGTTATTGATTTTACGAATTGCAAGTGAAATATTATGAATAGAATAAGTACTTTAACTTTTTCCTTCCATAAAATATTATTTTCTATAATTTATGTCCTTCAGATTAATATCAAAAAGAAATCTTCTGAATAAATTTACATGGTCCTTACTTCTCCTTGATTATAAATACAAAATCCTATTTGTATATCTTTATCAGTCTCGCTTTTGCAACTGTATCTGAAGAAACAAAGATTTCCCGTGAGATATGACATAAGTAAGTTATACCTACAATCTACATAATGAAAATGCTATAATATAATGAGTACTTAGTAGATATATTTAAGTTTTGTAATGGATTTTAATGTACATACATATCTGAAAAACTTAGCATGAGGTTGAGTGCACTTACCTATGCGCAAGTTAACATTTATAATCTCATATTAAATAACTTTTTCTTTTTTATTCTACGAGTGCCAAAATGCGCTGGTTATATTTCTACTAAATGAGATTTACAACATTAATTTACATTGCTTACGAGTATATATACATATCTATATATATAATAAAACTGTAGAGGTCGAATGTCTATACATAGAAAAAAAATGCTAAATACCGAGTCAGGGGGATGTAAGAAGAGAAACAGAACAAATCCAGATTATTTTTCAATTTTTTTGTTTCTCTGTCTGTTTGTCTGTTTGTACGGGCTAATCCGACACTGTTGGACTGATTTTAATGAAATTTTGGATGGTGGTACCTTATATTTCCGATCAACATTAAATACTTTTCATCCCAGGATATTAAAGAGTTCCCGTGGTATAGTTAAAAAACCATAGTAACTTATATAGCTTAGTACACAAAAACTACTCGATTGGATTTTAATGAAACTTTACAATAATATAGTTCATACATCAGAATAACAAATAGGCTACTTTTTAAAATGTACGGTTTCCGTGGGATAGATTTGTTTTTGTTTATTTAGAGGCGAACCCGAGTGAAGCGAGGGTGAGCCGCTAGTCTACTATAAATCTTAGACTGTATTAAATTAATTTATTAAAGTTTAAACATAAATAAGTCTTGGTTTTTATAGAAGATACTAGTCGTAAAATGCTTTGAAAGCTATTAATTAATACGAGTAGCAAATGCAAATATTAATGGAATTGCATTTTATGCTAAAAACATACCTAAATTTTCTCATGAATATTTTAGTGATAAATAGTATCTATTTTTGTAGTTTTAATACAAGCTTTTTTTTTATAATATTATTTTTCTGATATTAGTTAATATAACTCGCAATATAATTCGCACTTGAAAGACGCCTCCCTTGGATGGGTAGGATAACTACCACGATAAAAATCACTGGAAGGCGACTTGCTTAGGTGGGTATTGTTACATGTATAAGTGTATTCCGCTGGATATAAGTGAATAGTTCTGACTTTTCTAGCGAATGAATCAGCACATAACCACATGAATGTGTGTACGTTTTACGCTTTAATGCATTCCCAGCATAAAAGCTTTTATCAGTTTATAAGCTCATAAAGTTGAAAAAATAACTTAAATTGTATCAGCTGTTATATCGTATAAAGTTTTTTTAATAACCTTCAAACACTTTTAACTTAACTCACGTGGTTTTTACACCCCCTAGTACCTACTGCTTTCCTAAAGAACTAGAACCATGGTTGACATCATCTATGGGAAAAAATTACCATATTAATCATTTCGAATTACACAAAATTGACATGTTTAAGTCATAAATCAAAGGCAAGTAGAAGTGAGCAAGTTTTGACATGTGATTTAGTTGTTGGGAACAGTGTACTTACCTAAATTACGTAGTATAAGTATGATGTTTCAAAGTGGCTCAACAACATAATATATAGGTAAATAATAATTAACTGAAATTCAACTTAAATTATTTGAGTTAGATGGGGTGTGCTTTTACATTAACTTCTCATTTTAATTTTCTGAGGTAGGGATATGCCGAACTTGGAATGCAAATGTAATTTATAATTTATACTTCTTCTATAATATAATGTTTATTTTCTTGGTAGGTAATATTTTTACATCACCTAAATTTTATCAACTACCTACTTTCTTACTTATTATATTATCTATCTATATATTATAACCAGCGACTCACGCTCGCTTCGCTCGCGTTCGTCACTAGGTACGTTTTCACAGTAAACTATGTTTAGGTATACGTAAATAATAGCTTGCTACTCCTAGATATACATTTAAACTATATTGGGTGTATACGCCGTACGCGGATTTTGTTTACAATTTCATGGGTTTTAATTTTTTTGCGGAACCCTGATTCTTTTCTAAAATAAAAGTAGCCTAAGTTATTCCTTATAACATCAGCTATCTGCCAGTGAAAGTCCCGTCAAAATCGGTCCAGCCGTTTCGGAGATTAGCCGGAACAAACAGACAGACAGACAGACAGACAAAAATTGTAAAAAATGTTGTTTTGGTATAATATGTACCGTGTATACATCCATATGCATTTAGTACAAAGCGGTTATTTTAATATTACAAACAGACACTCCAATTTTATTTATCTGTATAGATAAAGCAGTAACTTAGTGAAATCTGTATAGGTATGAAATATTTTTTAAAAATAATGACTACAACGTTTTATGTACACTATATAGACCCCAAAACAATAGTTATAAAAACTTATGTCTGTTCGTGTGTGCGCGTTTCACACGAAAAGTATTGAACCGATTTAAACGAAATTCGGTGAAGTGATAACTTATTACACGAGTCAAAATTTAGAATACCTTTTACTTCAGGAAAATCTTCCCTTGTTACGGGAAAACACATTAACTGGTTTTATCAATCCTCCTCAAAAACCTTTCGCTGGCTAAATTTTAAGACATACATACATCAAAACAATGTACTAAAAATTGTAGATCTTGAAAAGGCTTACAGAAAAGTCTGCAATATGTATATGTCTATCTCCTAAGGTATGGTATACACATGTAATAAGTAATAAGTAATAACTATTCTTATGTATACCTATAATATATAACTAACTTGGTCAAATCGAATGTGGATGTTTCACGCAAAAAGTATTGAACCGATTTTAACTAAATTTTGTGTAGTGATAATTTATTACCCGGGTCAACATTTAGGATATATTTTACTACTGGAAAAAAATTCATTCCCTCGAGAAAATACAATAATTGATTCTATCGAGTCGTCCTTAGAAATTTATATGGTTAAACATTAAAAGATACATCAAAACAATATACTAGAAAATTGTAGGTCTTAAAATAGTCTACAGAAAAGTCCATAATAGTATATGACTATCTCCTAAGGTACCTATACTCGCAATAACTATTTTTATTATTTAGTAAAGTCAATGTCGCGACTTGCTGACTGACTTATCAACGTTCAGCCCAAACCGACGATGGTAGACCAGCACCACATAGAAGCCAGCTTTATATACCCATACTATATTAAATTAAATGCGAAAGTACTTTGTCTTTCTTTCTGTCTGTCTGTCCGTCGCCTTTTCACGCTTAATCTGTTGAACCGATTTAGATGAAATTTGGTATGGAAATAATTTTAGACCCTGGAAATGACATAGGATAGTTTTCATCCCGGAAAACATAGAATATATTAGGGGGTGAAAAGGGGGGTGGAATATTGAATGAGGAATCAATCATTTCACAAGTTAGGTATATATATATATATATATATATATATATATACATATAATTATGTATGTAATGTATTCAGCCCTTTTTAACGTCCCACTGCTGGGCACGGGCCTCCCTTCAATACGAGGGGAATCAGGCCATAGTCCACCACGCTGGCCAAGTGCGAGTTGGCGGACTTCACATGTCTTTCGAAAACTTGTTAGGTTCTCTCGAAGTGCAGGTTTCCTCACGATGTTTTCCTTCACCGTAAGGCAAGTGGTAATCATGTTGGAAATGATTCGCACATGAAAATATCAGAGGTGCGAGACCCGGGATTTGTACCCGCTTCACTCGGTTACCATTGGGCTACCACTGCCACATATATTATATATTAGATATTATAGTGCACAAGTGTACGCGCAGACACAAGTGCACTCTCTATTCCTATCACTCTCATACTCCGGTGGGAGGACTACTCGACACGACCGGTGAGAGTTAAGGCGCAGGACCGACGGCTTTACGTGCTCTCCGAGGCTCGGGGGTGTAACACTACTATACAAAAAGACTCAATAACTAAACTTGGCCCGACCCGGGACTCGAACCCAGGACCTCAGGATGTGCAGCCGTACATGCTAGCCACTACACCACCGAGGCAGTTATATATATATATATATATATATATATATATATATATATATATATATATATATATATATATATATATATATACATACATATACATATGTAATCTATTCTATACTTAACGTTAAAACGTATCTCGCTCCTGAGTCGCTAATATTATATACAACAATAGAACAATAGAAATAAAATAATAGAATAAAAGGATTAAGGACAAACGAAATAGTTGTAGCAATTACTGTATGTATCCTATTCAGTTATATAGTGTAGTATATTCGTTTGGACAAAACTAATTAGAAACTAGAAAAGATAGGTACATGACATGGTTTCTCAATAATTTTATAAAAATTAGATATTTTTTTATAAACATAGTAATTCTCTTAAGTGTTGTTGGTACATAGTGTATAAGATTAAGAAATAAAAAAAAATATTTTTGAATCTAACTGGATATATGTATATAGTGAACTATAAGTAATCGATTACAAAAAAACTATATTATTAGTAAATTTTGAACATTACAAAATACTTATAATTTATATATTAGTTTGCCTTTGCAAAAATCAACCTTGTAATCTCAGACGCGTGGCCTACAGTGATATAACAGTTTTATTACGATTTAAATATTATATTTATTTAAAATATTACTAATTTTAAAACAGCATAGAGTAGTGTTAATTAATTTTAATTGAGTCTCTTTCCCCATATATATAGATGGTTAAAGGGTTACAATAAGAGTAGCATTGATTTGTTACTCTTTTAAGACAAAAGTAAATGAGAATTGTCCTTAATTGGAATTGTAAATGAGTCTTGAGGCGCTTTCTTGTCGGTTGAACGCCCGTTCCGCCATCTCGTTGAATAAACTGTGATGATTTCATTTAAATTAATTCAGCTTAGTAGAGGACCGCGGAGTCTATATTGAGACCCTGAGTCTCGATGAGACGTTTTTGTATGATTTCAAATGTCTGGGCTACAGCGACTAATACGTAGCTTACGTTCCCAGAATCAATTTTATTCGTAACATTACATTTATTAAGTCTGATGAGAAAACTCTTTATAATTTAAAGTAAATACTTACTTTATTTATATGTTATTATGATATAAATTATTTCTGAATAAGACTATCTTTAATTAATAATCCAAAAAGATAGTTTTATTTAAAATGTCAAATATTCACGTAAATCTAAGAAAGTATTAAGAAAGTATTATTTCTGAATAATTTTGGTATAAGCGGTGATATATGACTGACTCCTATTATTTACGTAGTAGATAATAGAGTCAGTCATACGTACACAAGGGTTCGAACTTAAGACGAGATACTCGTATGTTTGTAATATGATTCGTAGAAGATTTGTCTTTGAGTATGAATGACACTGTTAAGAACCTACACTGATATTATATCGATAGATGACGGCAGGTGATATGAGTCAAAGTGATGTTTTCTTTTATCAAAAAAGGGAAATCAGATAGCATTTATAAGGTACTATTTGTCTAGATAGCTATTAAAAATAAAAAATTAAAATAGAACGCCCTAAGTAAATAAAAATTCTGAAAGTTCAAAATTATTTGTGAAATTTTGATAAAAGATGACATAACAATATTTTTATTATATTCTACACCCGTTACCTCCTCGATCATGATAAACGAGCCGTTGAACATTTTGTGGCAATGAAATTTATATTGGAACATCAGGACTGAAAATTTACTTGCTTTTACCCCCGTCACTAGTCGAAATCAGGTAGACCATTAATCACACCTGTGAGATCGGGTACATATGTTGAAGGAAAAATATTTATTTCTGACCTCTTTCTTTATGTACCCGACGTACAAAAAACCTTAACCTTTCTTAGATGGAAACCAGTTATAGAGAGATACTTAAAAAAAGTACCTATATAATAATATTTTATATTAATTATTATTATTTTAAAGATTTTTACAAAAAATATTGCATAATTAACGATTCCGTTTGCCTCATTGGTCTCCTAATAGATCGTAGTCCTGGGTTCGAGTCTCGGGTCGAGCCAAGTATTTATTATATTGTTATTTGGTTTGTCTATTTAAGAAATTCTAGTAGCAGCGTCGGTTTAGCGTCTGATTTCTCATCGGTTGTGAGGAATTATTGTCGTTTCATTGAAGTGTGAAAGTGAACATAATAGAGAGTGCAACTTGTGTTTGCGCACACTCTCTGCATATAATAAGTATTTTCTGCGCAAACGGCTATTTACATTGGGATTAATCGCCGTAATTGATATCGATATAGGTCAGGAAGAAATTATTATTATTTGTTCTGTTTATAATATAATATATTATCGTGTAATTTACCATTTGTTCAATTCATTATATTATATTAGAAACTTGATCTCACTTCACCCAAGCGCTGTCAACGCCCCCTGTGTCCTTTAACCTCATTAAAAATATGCCTGAAACCCTATCAGGGGAACTGAAGCATGGTCATAGGAGGACCGCAGGCCTACTTAGATAAGCCAGCTATCGTTGTCACGTTGCTGCGTTAAAGTCGGACAAACTATGACATTATCACATTTATAATTTCAGTGACGATAGTATAATCAAATAACTAAACTGTATTTTACATAAATATATAGGTAATAATATAATTTTTACAGCAATATGCTACAGCAATAAAGCTAATGCTTGTCGTATGATATGAGGTGCTACATTCGATTATCGAGTAAATCGTTTGGGTCATTTGTAAAAACGAGCAAGTCGCAAGTATCCCTATTTGGTTCTCGTCAGCTAGTATCCAAAATTAATTTGTCATCCCTTTCACCTATTTCATTCGATGGGACTAGACTGCAAATTTACAGCTCGGTTAAAAACTTATGCTTTATAATGGATAATTCCTTATCTTGGGTACCCCAGATTTCGGAGGTAAGTAGAAAATTCTTCGCTTTAATTGGTAATTTAAAGAGGTGGAATAAATTTTTATCATTAAAAACTAAAGCATTCCTAGCACAATCCCTTTTCCTTCCCTTACTTGATTACGCAGATACATGCTATCCCGAATTGTCACAGATTCACCTCAATAAAGTGGAACGTTTACAAAATATGGCAATCAGATTTGTTTATGGTTTGAGTAAATTTGACCACATTTCTCAATATCGAGCTCCAGCATTTATATATTTTGTTATGTATATATGTATATTTTTATTGTTATTTATATAAACTTGTCTGTAATTTATAGTATGTACCGTGTAGTTGTGATAGACTATTTTTTATTTATTTTTGCATCAACTTTTATCATGCTACCCTACGAGTTTCTTAATAACATAGGTTGCCTGGATCACTTTAAGCGATAGGCCATCTATACACTAAAATATATATTTGTAAATTATATATTCTTTTAAATTGTACTTATGTTTTGGTGTTATAAAGGATTAAAAAATAAATAATATAAGAACTAATGACAATTCTCGTTGCTAGAAATTAATTGAGTAGAATTGCAGATTAAGCCACAGCCTTGACCTAGAAGCGTCAAAGGTTTATATTAACTTCTATAATATAATATTTTGCTAAAATAGTACTCATAAAGACATTAACAGTAAATACTTACTACAAATTATGTTAAGATTTTAGGTAAATATTAGAAAAAGTAAAAGAAATCTAGTCGTAAAATCGATATTATCGACTGGTATTTCGTATGAAACTTTTATCGGTATGTAGAAATAACGGAAATTCCAATTTTGATGCAACTCAACAAGCAAAAACAATCTATAACTTTTATAAAAAAGGCAATTATTTTTTTTTGGTAGATTTTTGAAGTCATATTTCTTTTGGCGCGGAAGAGGAAAAAAATTTAGTGAATCTTTTACAATTCGACAGACTTAGTTTAACAGTTTCACCTGTTCGATTGAGTTAAAATTTGGTTCTCGTGACTAAGCGATTAACTAAATACCACCATTTTTAATTCAATATGGCGAACGTTACAAAATGGCGATTTATCATTTCCATAGTGACCCTTATGATATGGGCATCAAATAAAAGGCCTTGATGAGCGAAACACAATAAGCAAAGTGACGTCATTGTAAATCCAATATAGTTTTTTTATGAACCCCTGATATGGATATCAAATGAAAGTATTTGCTGAGAAGAAAATGAATAAAATAAAAAATAAAAACATAATAATTAAAGAGTTCGTGTATGAATGTGTCACGCACAAGAAGTAAAACTTCTGTAGATTATCGGTACTCTTTATGAAATTCAATTTATCTTCTAAATAATTAAGATAGGTGAGATACTAAAGAAAGAATATAATATTATATATATCATTTGTCAGACAAAAACAACGGTTACCATGGTAACAAACGTTCGCCTCGCCCGATTATACTTTTCGTAACGCATTCGCCAGCTTACTCCCCATGTCAAGCGTGCGTAAAAAAGTTTTACTTCAAAAAGAATTAAAAAAAAAACAACAAAAAAACAAGCTTTTATTTTACTGTTGTAAAAAACATTACACAATTTATATGATATAAAAGCTTGTTGCGAGATTTACCTGTGTAGATAAACAAAGATACAACTTGATCTTGACATAAGTAATTCTAAGATAAAAATTATGTTTTTTTATAAAATAGGTAAATCTGGTGACAAACTTTTATAATATAAATTGTGTAATGTAATAAATTGATGGGTTTAATTTAAGTACCTGGGCGACCGAGCTTCGCTCGGAGTTCTTGGAAGATTGTATATTTTACATTAAGTGACTAAGTGTTACCGAGAAAGTTGTATAGATGTCGCGATAAGAACAATTTTCTTTTTAATTTGGCTTAAAAATAATTTTACATTAAGTGACTAAGTGTTACTGAGACAGTTGTATAGATGTCGCCATAAGAATAATTTTCTTTTTAATTTGGCTTAAAAATAATTTGACATTAAGTGACTAAGTGATACTGAGACAATTGTATAGATGTCGCTATTTAATTTTGCGTAGAATAATGCATAAGAAAAACGCATGAAAACTCGAAAACACGCGTTTTCCCAGACATGTGACTAATCTAGATCAATTTTTCGCCCCCGAAAGCCCCCATATACAAAATTTCAGCAAAATCGTTAGAGCCGTTCCCGAGATCGCTGGTATAAATAAATAAATAAATAAACAAGAATTGCTCGTTTAAATATATAAGATTTAAAGTTTATTTACTTCTTTTTAGAGCATTGAATTAATTATGCCAAAGAAGTATAACTTCTTACGTACGTATTGCGTACATAAGTACACACATACCTTTTTTTACATATAATATCTGTTATAGATGACGAGTCTACGTGACAGCTGAAGTACATCTACACTATCAATACCTAACATAAACCCAAAATGCGAAATGTCGTATTAATAAAAAAGGAATGATTAGTTTAATGGTTGACTAGCGACTCACCCTCGCTTCGCTCAGGTTCGTCTTTAGGTCGATTCCCCATGCAAACTTTTATCACCATTTTCACCCCCTTAAGGAATGATTTCCGGAATAAAAAGTATCCTATGTCCTTCTCAGGGTCTCAAACTATCTGTCTGTTACCGCATTACAGAAAAACCACTGGAGGGATTTTGATGAAATTTGGTATGATCATAACTGGATATCCGGGTCAACATATAGGATACTTTTTACCGCGGGAGATTATCTCATTCCCACGGGAATACACGTTATAACACAGCCCAAAAAATATTTATGATCAGAATTTCTTGAAACTTGGTATTAATGCTCTTCAATACAATTAAATAAATACGTGTTTTAGCGTTTTTTTTTAAATTCATTCCATAAGGAGATAAAATAAGGAATGAAAATATGTATGAAACCTACCTTTTTAAAGTTTTTTTGTTGTAGTTTTAGCGCGAGCGAAGCCGCGGGTTTTGCTAGTTATATTATATTAGTATTGATAGGTTGTGACTTTTTGTAAAAGTCAAAACTAAACACTTAGATTTAACGTCGAATGCGCGGTTTCCAAAGTGACGGTGTAGCACGTTTGTGGCCGCTTACAGTTGGGCCGTTACGACCCATAAATTTTATTTTATGTATGTTCTACGATCGAAAAGCTTGAAAACTGTAGGTTCTACCTACTATCTACGCGACCAAATTTATAATAGTCAAAATGCAACTAAAACCAATGTAAAAAAATATTGAAATTTTATTTTAATACTTCAATATCTAAGTACTTACTTATATTTATCCTGATTTAGATAGCCATAAGGGATAAATTTTCACATATCTAGTAAGCACTTTTACCTAAGCGTAAACGGATGAAGTAATATCCGCTTAGTTATATTGTGATGATGATGTCCTCTTGGCCGACACAAATGCACTTTCTATTCAGGTCACTCTCATACTCCGGTGGGACAAAAATTCAACACGCCCAGCGTGAGATCAGGCGCAGGACCGATAGCTTCACGTGCTCTCCGAGGCATAGGGTGAAACACCACCAGCTTCCCAACTCCAGGCTGTTTCATAACACAAAGACTTAATACTTAACTTAGCCCCACCCGGGACTCGAACCCAGGTCTTCCGGATCTGAAGCCGTACACTCTAGGTATTAGTCCACCGAGGCAATCATACTGTGAATATACATATTTAAATAGTAAAAGTGGAAAATTATTCACTACAATCGTCGAAGGACATTTCAATTCGCTCTGAAAACTATCAAATAATCTAATTTACATAACCTTATTTTTAACTCTGAAATCTATTGATTAGTTAATTTTGACACACATAACTGCCTTATAGTATCCAGTATCATTTTGCACACTGTTAATTGACCTTCAATACTACTACGTTTATATAATTAATTTTTTTAAATTCTTGTTAGTGGCAGTCATTTTGTGGGAATCAAGAATTACATACATAGTCTGGCCATAAATACTGTTACATTAAAAATAAACAAAATATTACATTTGAATTTGGAATCTGTCATTTCTATATGATTGTTCATTATGTTTTCTTATTTTCGCGCCAATACATTGTAAAATATTTTGAGATATTAAAATGGAGTGGGGTGATAAAGAGAACCGAATCGCTGTGATTACATTACACCAAGTAGGTATGGAGCCAAATACAATTTTTAAAACTCTCCATACGCTTGGTTTTAGTCAAATGTTTGTGTACCGGGCTATTGATAGGTACAATGAAACCTCCTCTGTTTGTGACAGAAAAAGATTTGGCCGTCCACGTAGAGTTCGTACGATTAAAGCGATCGAAGCGGTAAGGATAAGAATTCGAAGAAATCCTGTCCCAAAGCAAAAGATTTTATCTTGGGAGATGAGATAGCACCAAGAACCATGTCGCATATTTTAAAAGATGACATTCTTAACTGATAATTTAAAAAAGAATAGGGTGGTAAAATCAAAACTACTACTTAAGTGGTACGTAAAGGGAGGTCACAGAAAAAAATTGTTTACGGATAAGAATTTTTTTACAATTGAGCAATATTTTAACAAACAAAATGAATGTACTTATGCTTAAAGCTCTAAGAAAGCTTCCCAATTAGTCAACAGAGTAAAATGTGGGCATTATCCGACTTCAGTGATGGTTTGGTGGGGTGTTAGCTATGAAGGAGTGACTGAGCCATATTTTTGTGAAAAAGTTATCAAAACATCGGCACAAGTGTATAAAGATACCATTCTTGAGAGGGTAGTTAAGCCCCTTATTTAATAACTACCATACTCAATATCATAATCAACTTACCATATTCAATAACTAAGAATGGTCCTTTCTTCAAGACTCCGCGCCGGGTCATAAAGCTCGATCCACGCAATCTTCATCAGAGCTGAAGACTGGCCGTCATCAGACATAAGACTAATTTAGGTCGATTTTTCACCCCCAAAAACCTAGACATACCTAATTCCAGCGAAATCGTTAGAGCCGTATCCGAGATCCAGCTGAACTCTCTAACAGGTTGCTTACGTTTTGTTTCTTGATACGTTGTCGTCTTATTATTCTTATTATCTTGATAATGTTTTGTTCTTGAGAATAATTATTAAAGTAATAAATATATTATATTATTTATAAAATGCGCAATTAATTTCACAAAAGTAGATTTAACGTTCAAACGTTTTGACTCATCATATTTTTCCGCTTCACACAATTTCTCACTACATCTAAGATCAAAAAATTCTGTCACTCATTTAGATCGTTTTGATATGGCTAATCCATTTAACCATTAAAATTATATACATATTATGCACGCAACAACAAAACTGGATGAATACCTATTTAAATAATTTTATCCATTAAAATTATTTAAATAGGTTTTCATCCAGTTTTGTTGAGGCGTGCATAATATGTATGTCAACTATAAATAGTTCCTTAAAATTAAAATATAAATAAGAATGCAGCAAAACCATTATTCCAAAAGCAGCCGTACGCTAATAAAAAATAAGATGTAGGTATATAAAATAAATCATGCAAAAGAGAAATATATGCGTAACCACGTGCAGTCTGAATGCAGTACAATACTGCAGTTTATTTGAAAACGTGGTCACTCGTGTGTGTCTTATAATAAAATATTGCAACAACATGAACCACTTTAAAAAATAAAGATTGCGACAAATCGAAAATGAGTATCATAAGCAGCCAGATGACGCCAATTTATATGGCTTATTTTCGGAAATGTCAAATGCGTGTTAAACAGATTTCGCAAAGAATATTTAAGGTAATTGACGTCTATTTTTACAAGTATAGACAGTCGTAATAAGTTATATTTATCAAACGCTACTGAAAATATATCTCGAAGACTTAGAAGTTGTTAACGCCCGCAGGTGTGCACGTCGGCTCATCTCGAGCGAAACATTTTTCTCTTACAATTTCAATTCGTATTTTCGACGAGAAAATCCTTATATTTATGGTGATGCTATAAGCACATCTATTAATTTGAATATTTACATACTTATGCTATCTATAGTTTTTACTTTACTTTCTAATTGCGATTGAAACAATCAATTGTTTAATAAATAATCAGTAGGCACTTCAGGAATATCTTTAGATATTTAACTAAAAGTTATTTATCAAAATTCTTTAATATTTTGTAATATTTACTTAATTATATTTCAGACAATAGCGCTATCGCGAACTTGCGAATCTGCTAAAATACTTTGATTTATTACCAAAATATCTTCGAGGTTGTCCCCTTGTCTTAACAAATTATATTTCTTATAAACTGTTATCTTATAATATTTAAAATTTTATAAATTTATTTTATTATTAATAAAACAAACAATATTTTATATTTAGTATTAAGTAGTAAGTAGATGTATGTTATTAACCAACTGATAAAGGTTAGCATTATTTATAGCGCTCGTTAGTATGAATACGTGCCACGTGATCGATAGTAATTATTAAAACTTTATTTATCGTTATTATGAGTGTGATTGAAGATATCTTAATGGTTTTTAAACATTTGACAGTCCCTCCACCATCTTGAGACAGGCGAAGACGAACGAAGATGAAAGTCGCAAAACCTAGATCCATGTATCTCTCGCTGTGATCATATTTTTAACACAAGATAAGATGGAGAGTTTTATCGTTCTCTGCTTAAAATGAAATATATTTCAATTAAATCCTCTCTTTCATTTATATCTACATAAAATTGTAAAAGGTGGTTTTGATTATTTTTTTATATACAAGCTTGAGATATTCTATCTATACATATAATAAAATTCTAACTAAGTCGAATCTGTACCTTAAATATTTTTTGGAAAATCTTATTGAAATAGACTTTATTATCGATGCAGAGGCCGAATCTATAGTTTTTAGATTTTTTGTCTCTCTGTCTGTCTGTCTGTAACCGCATCAAATCAAATTTGGTATGATGATAGCTGGATATCCGGGTCAACATATTGGATACTTTTTACCGCGGGAGATATCTCATTCCCACGGGAATACACGTTATAACACAACCCAAAAAATATTTATGATCAGAATTTCTTGAAACTTGGTATTAATGCTCTTCAATATAATTAAATAAATACGTGTTTTAGCGTTTTTTGAAATTCATCCCATAAGGAGATAAAATAAGGGATGAAAATTTGTATGAAACCTACCTTTTCAAAGATTTTTGTTGTAGTTTTAGCGCGAGCGAAGCCGCGTGTTTTGCTATTCACTATAAAATTATTGGCAATATTTTTTTCCAACTTCTAAATAATTATGTACCTACATATATATACATAATTAATTGTTGTTTAATCTAACTATTAGATACCAATAGCCAATAAAATTCAGCTAGATTTAGGACTTATAAATAAATAACCCACAAATTATTATTAGTTTTTTAATTATTAGATTGTGAAAAATATGTATAAGAAGGACTGAAAGGGAAAGGGACTCAGCTATCGTGATAGGTACGTTCATAAATCAACAGTAGTATATGTAATAATCCAGGCTTTAAGCTATATTACCCATTCCAAATTTTGAACAAACACATTTACGCATAAATTTTCTCATTTATAATAAATATCAATGTAGGTAATACTTAGATTTAATAAATGTTTGGATAAATAATAAATAAAAAATAATATGTTTAACTTACATTTGAACGTAAAATAAACGAAAATTAAATACGTTTTATTTGATTTTTTGATTTTTTTGATTCAAAGACAAACAAAATTCCGGGATAAAAAGTAGCCTATTTGTTATTCTGATGTATGAATAATATTGTAAAGATTCACTAAAATCCAATTAGCAGTTTTGGTGTACTAAGCTGTATAAGTTACTATAGTTTTTTAACTATCCCACGAGAACTCTGTAATTTTCCGGGATGAAAAGTATCTAATAATATGATTGGAAATATAAGGTACCACCATGCAAAATTTCATTTAAATCGGTCCAATAATTTCGGGGATTAGCCCGTACAAACAGACAGACAGAGAAACAAAAAATTTGTAAAATATCTGGATTTGTTCTATTTCTCCCCCTGACTCGGTTTTTACCATTTTTTTCTATATACAGACATGTTATGTCTTATTTTATAAATATTTGTTTAATTGTAACAATTGACTCATAAATCTAAATTAATTTAAAATATATATTTATTTCTTAAACTAACATTATATTAATACCTGCTGCTAATATTAGTTTATATATGACATTAAATTATGTAGAAATAAAATACTAAGTAGCTTAAAACAGAGTCCTTTGATTGTAACGAGAATACGAGTACAAGGCTTAGTCTATCTTATCGCGACACAGTTCTGAAAAGCCCGCTGGGAAACACTTGCCTGGGAAGACAAATGGAATCCACTGTGACTGTCGAACGCGGTAATTGTAAAATAACATACTCTAATCTTACGGAATTAAATATCTTTCTGGTTAATATTTATTGTTTTTATTCTATATTTTCAGTATAAAGTCTTTTATTAAGAGAAAATTATAGCATTACTAGAACCGTACTGGCACCGTACATTTTTCCGGGAAAAAAAAAATGGGTGCTTATGGTTGAAGTAAAACTTATTTTGCAAATATCGTAGTTAAATTAAAACAAATCAATAAGGCAAATTAGGATTATTACAATCATATGTTTATGAAATAGCATATACGGAAAGAATATAACATTATATATTTGTCAGACAATAACAATGGTTACCATGGCAACAATTAGTAGTAATAGCTTTTATTTAATTTTTAAAAATTTGTCCCACGGTAGTAAATATTCGTTTTTATAAGTAACTAGCAAAACCCGCGGCTTCGTTTGCGCTAAAACTACAACAAAAAATCTTTAAAAAGGTAGGTTTCATACAAATTTTCATTCCTTATTCTATCTCCTTATGGGATGAATTTCAAAAAACGCTAAAACACGTATTTATTTAATTGTATTGAAGAGCATTAATACCAAGTTTCAAGAAATTCTGATCATAAATATTTTTTGGGTTGTGTTATAACGTGTATTCCCGTGGGAATGAGATAATCTCCCGCGGTAAAAAGTATCCTATATGTTGACCCGGATATTAAGCTATCATCATACCAAATTTCATCAAAATTCCTCCAATGGTTTTTCAGTGATGCGGTAACAGACAGACAGACAAACAGACACAAAAATTCTAAAAGCTATAGATTCGGTCTCTGTATCGATAATAAAGTCTTATTTCAATAAGATTTTCCATAAAATATTTAAGGTACAGATTCGACTCAGAATTTTATTATATGTATAGATATAAATAAGTTTAATTTTTTATGCCAAGTTAAAAAATTATTTTATATATTTTTATTTAACATATATAACAATTTACATCACATATTATTCAGTATTATTTTTCACAACCTGTTTAATATATTCTATCTCATTCTCTTGCAGACTTAATCTTATATATTTATGTGTTGGTCTCTTTCTAGTGTCGCATTTTCGTTTCATCGAGTTTCAAATCACAAAGATTCTAAAACAGTTTCACTTCAAATAACCTATGTGCTATTCCAGACTATAATCTATCTGTACCAAATTTCATCCACATCCGTTCAACCGTTTTGGCGTAAAAGGTAACAAATAACCATCCATCCATCCACTCTCAAAAACTTTAAAATTTATCATAATATTAGTATGAATTACTATGGAGTAGCGACTTTTACCTTCACATCGCTTGGATCCAATAGGTGTAGGATATGTTACTCCTGGCTACGGTATAGCAGTGTACAAAGTTATAAAGTGTGTAAAGTTCATTCAATTTTGTCTAGCTATTTCAGCGTGAAAATGTAACAAATATTGTATAAATTTTCGCATTTATAATAATAGTGTATTAATTTATGATAACTTGCTACACAAGTATCCAACTAGAATGCTTGTGTTGCAAGTTAAATTATTTTCTATAAAATATTTAAAAAATATAACGAGTACAATATTGAACTAACGTGGTTGATATGAAATATTGTATTTATTATAATTAACTATAATCATTTTTTTCCGATTTTTTCGCAGATATGCCTATTTTGATTTTTGGTTCTTGACTCCCGACAAAGACTTTTCCGTGACCATGGTCAGTCTAACCCTTGACCTTGATTACTGTAAAGCTGAAAGCACCTGAAACGTCCGAAAATAAAATTAGAATTACGCAAATATTCGAAATTCGATTATTTAAAATAAAAACATTTTATATTTCAAATATTTACGTAAATCTAAGAAAGTATTATGCTAATACTATTGAAAACTCATCTCTGCAATAAATCGTTCTCTAGATTACGATTAATCTAGTTCGTGTTTATTTTTCATAATACAAGAGTTTTCAATATGACTTGACACCCGCAGAAATGAGGCTGTATGAAATAATTTCATTCTACCATTGTAACTACTAACTACGTACGAGAAATAAAACCCCTCATGTAAACGGGACACTCATGTCTGGATTTAATTGAAACGGACGGAACTCAACACGGGTCTATTCGACATCAAATATGTCGCACATGGCGCAGTAATTACTGGTCGCAGTCAGAAATAGAGTGACGTCTAGTGGTCGTGGCCGATATGCATGGGGTTACGAACCATTTATGCCTTATCAATTTCCACTTAAACCCACTTCTGGCGTAATTGACGCGCGAACACGTTATACACTCAAAATGTTCAATCTATATTCGTTTTTTTTTATTTCCATGAATATTTACTACTAAATATCATTGTATGTTTCCACTAAAATATGTACATATCAATTGTAATCATGAATAACTATAAAATATTCAGACGTTGGTGTTTTAAATGAAGTTAAATGATATAATATACAAAATTTTTATAAAACATGGCGGTTGGTTATACAACATCCGAGTTTGAGAAAGAAAGAAATATCAACCAACGTGCGCTCACGTTGTCGTGGTGGGAGCTCATTAGCGTCCGGCAGTTCAGCCGGGCGCGAAGCCAAGAAACGCACAGGGTGCTGGCCCACTTCGGTGGGCGGTATACCTACTATGCAGGTTGCTCCTGGTACTTCTCTGATAGCAGAGTGGACCGTTGGAGCAACCCTATGGTTGTTGTGGTCTGCTTCGGCAGACCGACCGGCCGTCGCATTGGGGCGTCGTAGTTAATTGCGTAAGCGATCCTGCGACGCCCCATTAAGACGGGGAGGTCTTGTTGAATTCTAGTGGGTAGTACTTACTTTTCTAGCCAGTGTCTATAGGTGGTATGCGTAAATGCATTTCCCAACATTAAAAAAAAAAGGTAAAGAGTTAATGTGAATTAACTTAATCATGCCAGAACGGCTGAACAGGATGAATGAAATTAGGTACAGAGATAGATTTTAGTCTGGAATAGCACTTAGATTCTTTTTTATCCCGGAAAAATGTACGGTTCCCATGGGATAGATTTGTTTTTGTTTTTCACAAAGAAAATGATCGACTAATCATTTCCATGTTAACCGTAAAACGTACCTAGGGACAAATCTGAGCGAAGTGAGAGTGAGTCGCTAGTATTATATAAACAATAAAGTAACCTATACACCAGCCCAATCACTCATAGTTATAATATTATGTATAACCTAAGATACATAGTCAGCGTCTAGACTATCGTATTTTCGGTAAGAAAAATGTTAATTGACATGTTTATATAATATATATTTGGTTATTATTTTTTAATTTGTTTTTACTTCGCATGCTGGTCGAGATATTATAGGACAAATTTTAATGGTCCTAATAAATATCCTTCTATAGAGGCTGTTCTTATTTAAATGGCGTCGTTATCGTTAGGCACTTTTTAATTAAATTTATATTTTTTTATTTAGTGCTAATTTCACAGTTAGATACAGTTATTGTTTAAAACACATTCTTAAAGATTATAGGAGTTTTACGGCAATATTATAAAATTGCACATTTTTCTTAGAAAATAAAAATAATTACAATTCTACTCCATGCAACAGTTATTCTGCCTGATTCCGAAAAAAATATTAAAATCATTACAACGCACATTGTTTGTTCAAAATATGTGGTGTGCGTAAGTCCGAATTCATGTTTAGACAATCACAACTTACGATTTTTGGGTTTTATTCTTTGGTTTGAATTTAACGTCACATTTCTATTTCAAACGAGATATTTGTTAGGAACTGTGCATGTTTGGTTTTATATATAAATGCATTATGTAAAGTATTATTTAATATGAGAATAAATGTCGATACATTGCGCAAGTGTAAAGAAAGGTAGATCAATATACGCACAATTTCCCTTGAGACCGCTACAATCTATACTAATATTATAAATGCGAAAGTTTGTGAGAGATGTATGGATATCTGGATATATAGATGTATGGAAGTTTATTACTCTTTCACGTAATAACTACTAAATAAATTTTAATGAAATTTTACAATAATATTGTAAAACAATGAAATACTTTTCCTATTTTATTATATCGTTATATTGTTAGTAAATAATAAAATTTATACACACAACAGAAAATCATACGTCCCACCCAAACCTGAAATATATTCGTCGTCATACTTTTCCTGCCTGCCTGGCACCTGCATAGACGAATAGAGGTTGTACGAAGGCGCTTGATGTCTTCGACTGAACTAGCGGCGCGTAACAATATATTTAATACACCAAAGTAATATGTAGGCTACTTTTTATCCCGGAAAGAAGTATGGTTTCCGTGGGATAGATTTGTTTTTGCTTTGCTATAGGCGAACCCAAGCGAAGCGAGGGTGAGCCACTAGTATTATATATGTATGCCTCGGTAACTGCCTCTATGGTGTAGTGGCTAGCATGTAAGGCTGCACACTCGGAGGTCCTGGGTTCGAGTCCCGGGTCGGGCCAAGTTTAGTTATTGAGTTTTTCTGTTATGGTAACAGTAACAGCCCGGAGTTGGGAAGTTGGCGGTGTTTCACTCCCGTGCCTCGGAGATTACGTAAAGCAATCGGTCCTGAGCTCTAATTCTCACCGATCGTGTCGAGTATGTAGTTCAGTATGAGAGTGACAGGTACACTTGTGCACTATACTATCTCCTGCGCAGTTGGCTAGTTTCAATGAGATTGGCTGCCGTAGCCGGAATCGGTCAGGGGAATTATATTATTATTGTATGTATGTACGTGCGTTTATATTATCATTGACACACGATGTGGTTATTTTGATAATATAAAGTTACACTCCGTATTATTATTAATTATAGTGACTGGCCCTTTCAATTAGGAAGAAATCGCAGAATCGATTTCAGCACAAAATTAATATTTACCTACGTCTGGGCGGATGTAGGCAGAGGTCATAAAATGTTCCATACATTTATTTCACATCAATTTTATCGCAATTATTGCTTGACAAATTATAATTAAATATATTCATAAATATATACTGTTAAATAATTTTCATTACATATAATAATATGTAAATTCACTGAAACCAAATATACCTATATAAAATCTCCTCTTTCCGCAGTTTCCTTTAAGCGGTAAATAGACATAATTACTTCGTCTATACAGATAAATAAAATTGGAGTGTCTGTTTGTAATATTAAAATAACAACTTTTTACTAAATGCATATGGATGTACACACGGTACATATACCAAAACAACATTTTTTACAATTTTTGTATGTCTATCTGTCTGTTTGTTCCGGCTAATCTCCAAAACGGCTGGACCGATTTTGACCGATTTTCACTGGCAGATAGCTGCTGTTATAAGGAGTAACTTAGGCTACTTTTATTTTAGAAAAAGAATCAGGGTTCCGCAAAAAAAATTAAAACCCATGAAATTGTGAACAAAATTCGCGTACGGCGTATGCAATTACGTACATACGTAACGTAAATCGCTATACAATTTAAATGAATATCTTAAAACGTACCTAGAAAACGTACCTAGGAACGAACGCGAGCGAAGCGAGCTTAATATAAACGTGATTCAAGTAGTTTATTATTTTATTTAAAACATAGTTATTTGCAAAATGTATCGTTATTTTTTAAAGTCTAGACAGTGTCAAATTTCTAGAAATAAAATAATCATATCGTCGTGTACTTACATATTACAGGCCCCAAATGATTCGAATGGTAGCAATTGAAAGCAAATTGCTTTTCACAGTCTATAAAGTATCTGTTTGTCCCGCGAAAAGTTTGATAAATTCAATTTTCAAGCTGGTAACTTCCGTGTCTGGGCGGTTCAGGCTTGATACTTTCTGAATAAATTCACTGTGATTCCGATTGATACTATAGAAGCCTGGGAAAGTTATTGCAATAGATGGGTTATAATATTATTCTCATTATAAGCGACCCTTTATCGAATAAAAAGAGCGTTCTAAATAAAAAAAAAAAAAAAAAAATTTTTACCTTTACTAAAATATTAAAAACATCTTATTTATAGAATAATCATAATTTAGTCCACAGAGCGATTTTACGACAGTAACTTTTGACTCCCGTCTCCAGAGTTTTAAATGCTTCATTTCATTGTCTTTTTATTTACGCCGCGCCAAACTTTATACCAAAAAGTTAGGCAATATAAAACAACTAAAATATACAAATCGTTACCTCTGCATTGCAGCATTAAAGGAACATTAGTGTTCTACACTTAACTGCTACTCCATAGCAAAAATATTGGAATACGTAACGATATAAATGAAATGTATATAATTAAAATTTAATCCTAATGAATAATTGGTTTGCGCGGTAGACCGCGGCCTTCAAACCTTTGCCCAAATCTGGTGCTGAGCAGAGACCAGGACTAATCGGGCCGGATTGCTGCCCTTCAGCCAATCCACGCCCTGAATCAAGTAAATGAGAAAACTTTCTAATTGGAATTTCAAATGGGCATCCGTTTATCTAGACGAGAACAGTTCGTAGATCGACGAAAATCGTTTCTCTTCATAATATACCTACTTATGCGCGAAATTTTTATTATCATTGTAAGAGTGATAATTTGATAGAAAATTTTCGTATAATATTTTGAAATAAAATATTGTTTCCTGTTTTTTTTTAAAGCAATTTGTCACTTACACAACCACAGTTACACAACTTTATATGTATTCTATATACACACATACTATAAATTTAGGCTCTAGTATTCAGGTATACTCATATAAAGAGTTAATTTCTAAACAGGTCAAATAGTTTACTATAGTCAAAAGTTACAAATATATTCTTTTCCACATACCCTCATAGTTATTTGCATTTTAAAGTTTAGACTTATCGTAAAATATTGACTTTTGCAAATTAAACGATTTTATCTGTTATGTCATAATCACCAATGTTAAAAAAGCGTAAGTATATGTTATTTGAAATGAAATAACAGATCGATGTGTTTTTTTGTTTAGGTATAGTTTTTAAGTAGACTACTTTTTTCTCGCACTAGTATATCTAGCACATTCAATATTCTGTATGAAGTATTTCTATTACATATTGAAGAAGTTCCCTAGAATAATTTATACCTACCTACCTATGGGTTAAACGACATAATTTCCACTACCGCTTAGGATAATGACAAAACTACGATACATTTTAAAAATGCGAAGTGAAAGTATGGTAATGACCTATTTAGATCCTTTAAACCAACACTTAAAATAAATATGTAAAATTCCAGAATGTATTTAGTGCCATATGTCTAATATTATTATTATTCGCTTCGAGTTCGTCCCTAGACAAAAACAAATCTATCCCACGGGAATCGTACATTTTTCAGGGATAATACATAGCCTATAGCTATGTATCATCCCGGAAAAATGATCCCTTCTTCAGTTAACGGGCTATCTAATGCAAAAAGAATTTTTCAAATCGGATTAGTAGTTCCCGAGATTAGCGCGTTCAACCAAACAAACAAACAAACAAACTCTTCAGATTTATAATATTAATATTAGTATAGATAGGAAACATATCTAGGAAACGAACCCTTCATTTTGATGTTTATTTTTAAACGTAAACATTATACAAACCGAGGAAAAACATGTGTCTAAAAAATACACTGGGCCACCGTGAAATAATTGTAACAGCGATTAACATTAGAACAACTACAAATCTTCAAAAAATATGGAGCTCTTGCTGACAAACAAAAACAGTAGGCATATTTAATTTCACCCCGATGTACGTTTACCTTGTCGCGGTTGGGGGGAAGGGGGAGAGCGGAGCTCATTAGCGTCAGACAATCCAGCCGGGCAAGAAGGTAACAAACGCACTGGGTGGCGGCCCACTTCGGTGAACAGTCTACCAGCAGATTGCTTTGGTACTGCTCTGATAGCAGAGTGGACCATTGGAGCACCATGGTGTTGTAATCTGCTTAGGCAGACCTGCCGTCGGGGCGTCGTGGTTGAATGCGTACGCCATCCTGCGACGCTGCATTAAGACGGGGCAGATTCCGTTGGGTTTTAGTGGATATTCTTGGATTTCTAGCCAGCAAGTCCCACATAACCACCTGTATGTATATACATAGGTGGTATGCGTAAATGCATTTCCCAACATTAAAGAAAAGTAATTCAAACAAACATTAATAACAATTATATTTTGTTATTAGTACCTATTAGACCAAGATCCAATTAAAGTATTGTCTACTTAATCGTAAATGCAATAGTTTTACGATGGTTCAATTATTACTATAATAAAGAGATTTTTATTGATTGATTTTTGTTCTTCTTTTTTGAAATAATAATTTACAATCCAAACTCCAGAGAAAAAAACGCTAAAGTCTAGTAATCTAAAGAATGTTTACTTAAAACAGAAAAGTGCTAAAGGTTTTACGTGAAATAGTATTAAATATGGTGATATACATAACAAATATAAAAATAAACTACGCTAGTGGTGCCATGTGTAAAGATATTAATGCATTAATTTACTTATACTTTAATTTTATTTACCAACTAGCGACTCACCCTCGCTTCGCTTCGGGTTCGTCTCTAGACAAAAACAAATCTATCCCACGGGAACCGTTCATTTTTCCGGGATGATATATAGCCTATAGCCTTCCTCAGTTAACGGGCTATCTAATGCAAAAAGAATTTTTCAAATCGGAATAGTAGTTTCTGAGATTAGCGCGTTCAACCAAACAAACAAACAAACAAACAAACAAACAAACTCTTTAGCTTTATAATATTAGTATAGATAGCTATTTTTATTATACATGAGGACAAAATTTAAAGACTCACTTACTTTGCCGATCTTACAGGTACCATTTTACTTAAAGGAGAGAAAAGTTGTCGAGTATAATATATAAGTTGTTGATAAGTTTTAACAATTAAGATATTTATTCTTAGAATGATATGTAGGAAGGCTTCTGCGAATAAAAAATGGGTGAGTGGAGGTGGGTGGCAAACAACAATATGGGTCTTAAATATAATAGTTAGTAAGAAGTTCATTCCAAAAAACGGTTTTTTTGTTATCACTTCACCATAATTGACTAAACAGCGGCGTTAAAAGCAATACAATACGTATGTACATAAGGCGTGTCATTAATAAATTATTCCCTATAAGTATAGAAGTGAAGATATTCATAACACTCACTTACAGCACTTACAACTTTTTGATAATTCTTTAATATTTATTTTCGGATTCTTAGTTAACAGTTAGCGTACACAGTACGCACAACAATTCAACCTATCAAGACAAGAATTAACGGGGAAATAGAAAATTACGCCGTCAGTTCTTGTTTGTTATTTTTAATGAGATTTATACGCGATTACAACTTCAATATGTTTTCTACAAAATATCTCTTATTTCTAATGATTATGATAACTTTTATAGGGTAACGTAAGAGTTTGCGATACATCAGAGATTTTGTAAAACTTGCTCAGCCGACGGTCGAGTAAGTCCGGAACGAAATTGCCAATCCTCTTTCACAATGGACCGTAAAATGGTTTTCCGTTTTTGTTCGACCGAGCGGAGCGGTGCTCGTTGATTCACCGGACACGTCGCACGGCGGGCTATCACTAGATGGGGGAATTCGTGGAATAACTCTTTTACGTCCCTACACCTGAACTCTATGCTATTTCGGTATTAACGATCTATCTGACAAGTGTACTTCAAATCTTACATTGTATATTTATTGCTTTATAATCTTATCGAAACCAAGGCTTGGTTGGTAATTATTTTATTCTATATAAAGAAAATATAGGTATGCAGGGCGACCTTTAGCTTCTACGTAACTCTCGGTTTACGACGTACATAATAGGGCACAAGATAAGCCAGTTGAAACCTCTGCCGCAGACAGCTACATACAATATCTTTAGTTACCAGACCAATATCTGTTGTACTGCAAAAATAATCCCGCTAGCGAAAAAGTAATTTCAACGGGGTATTTGTAAAGCTCAACTGTGCTCTGAAGCGTAATTATTTAAATACTGGATATGTCTACGCTTATTACACTTGAACGTCGTATGAGCTATATGTACATTGTACAATTTGTAGCATAGAAACGGGTGTAAATAAATTATTTTAAAATGGGAATGATAAATTCTTTATTAGAGGACTGGTAATGTGGCTACTATTATTTTTACTTTGCAAAAGTAATTATTTTATTGAACGCTAGATATATTTTTAAACTGTTGCAAATGATTTTGAATTTTCATCAATTTCAATATATTTTTTGTTACTTTTTTTCTACTAGGTATTACTTCAAATTCCAGAGATAGTGAGTTTCTTAGCACAGACAAAGCATCCAGAGATTAGGTAACATGTCGCGTAGTGAAATGTAAGTAGTTTTGTCTAGGCAAAAATTACGTTCAAGTTTTGTTTATTTTACAGTCTATCATAATTTAAATTACATACATACTTAAAATTATAATAGAACTACTGATTAACTGGTATGTTAAATAACTTTAAAGTCGTGTTAACAAGAAACAGTTGAAATTTATTTAAATTTGTAATTTAATATGTTTTGATGGTAGTAAAATAATCCTAAAACTGAGCTAATGCATCTAAAACATTTTACTATAAAGGTCATAATATGTGATAAATATAAATTAGCAACACTTTCTATATTTTATATATCTAATGATCAGATAATAAACTTTAAAGTATTTAATTCTGAAGTATGTTGTTCGAATACATTTCTGTTTATCTGCCCGCAAAAACTACTTTAGAAATGAAACAACAATCGAGTTCTTGAAGTTGCATTGCTCAGAGTTTGTATTACAAAATGTGGAGCATTTCTCGTAAATTATGGCATAAAAGCTATGTTGTGAGCTAATCTCTACTGAACTACACATTTCCGATATAATGTAATCAATTTATAATTTTGTCGCCATTCCAGTATATTTCAGTTCTAGTAGCATATTTAATACTAATAATTCAAATTCTGACTATTAAATTCGTAATCTATACATATGATAAAATTCTAAATGCGTCGAATCTGTACATTAAATATTTTTTGGAAAATATTATTAAAATAGTTATTATTATGGGTACAGATTACAGAGGCTGAATCTACAGTTTTTACAAATTTTGAGACCGCATCACGAGAAAACCACTGGACAGATTTTGATGAAATTTGGTATGATGATAGCTGGTTATCCGGGTCAATATATAGGTTGATCCAGATAACCAGTTATCATTATACCAGGTAACAAAAGTTTTACTGCAGGAAAATACCTCATCTCTGAAAAATCTATACTATTTTTTTATTAATATTCAGAGAGCTGTATAGTAGTAGTGGTGACATGTGTGACTAGCATGTCTATTGCAGCAGCGGTCTATGTTTCGGACCTAGTTCATCTCCATAGCGACTCGATTTAGCAGAAAATGGAAAATAGTAAGTTACACTACATTCACTGCATCTTTACAATGAAACTCACTTGATCTATAGTTAAATATTGAGAATTGAGGGAGTTTTATTACTTTAAAATATATACATCTATACCTTTCTAAATCGAGCGCTTTACGACAAAGGTCGTGAACTAGATCAAAATCAAAACGATAAAGGCCACCTCCTTCTGAATTCTTAAGCACATCGGAAGGATATAATAAAGGTGATCGTATAGCTATTTACGTGTGTAGAGCATTCGAACAGTAAAAGATCGTAACGGAAACATTTCTAAAGTATCCCGGAATATTTGGACATTGTGTATGCAGGGCACGTGTGTGTAACAACGGCAACGATGCCGAGTACCCCGGGGTTTGTAGTGATATCGCCACTGTTTTTTCCACAGTACCTGACCCCACTAGCCAGCAGGAGCTCCAGCGATGTTTTGCACAGATACTATATTTTATATTCCGGACAGGATATTTCAAATGTGCTCGTGGAACTATTGTATATAAATTTCATTTTTTATTTGAAAATCATATTCCTACTTATCTTATTATGATCTAGTTGTAAGTTATTTTTTGCAAATATTTCAATAGCGAAACTTTGTAAGAGAGTGTTGTTTTTGTAATTTCTCAACGCTGTAATAGCTCGGCGGAATTGCAAGAAATTCGGTATAAAAATATCTTATATTCTGAATTAACATAAAGACAACATAAGAATATTTTTTATCGATATACCTACCAAGAGTGTAAAGCCATGAGTACCTAATTATTTTTATTAGCATTTAAGTTCAGTTGTATATATTTCTGTAATCACCTCTTAAAAATCTTCATTGTGATACCCCACTCAATAGGTTTGAAAGGAAAAAATGATTTCTAGACATAAATTGACGCCTGAAAATCGTCTTCTTAATTTTTAATAATATCCATATACCCTATGACATTCGCGTTATCAAGATGAACCTAACGATGTATAATTCATTAAAACCATATCATACATACATACATGCTCATGTTCATACAGTTCAATAACATAACCCTCCTTTGGGCTTCACCGCAATCGGGTAAAAACTAATAGGATATAATATAATATTCAATCTCGTTTGAGTACTCGTTTTACATTTATTATCTAGTCATATACAAACAATCATTACAAAGCACAACACAAGACAAAACCAGCATGCTTATTATATTGTGAAAAATCATAACAGAAAACTTCATAATTATAAATTCTATGTTATTATTTATATAAATTATATAATTTTAAAATTAAATTAACTTTAACATAAAGTAGCTGATTGTTTCAAAATTCATTTCCAAAAACAGAGCGAATCAAAATAAAACATTCCGTAATAAGAGACAAAAGTTTTATATTTCGGCGCACAGGATAGGGGTTTGAATAGTGTACAAGGGGATAAAAGAGAGTCGTTTCGCCCTCTTTCCCCCTCTAGTATTCTTTGTATTGTGCCTCTAGGAACAGACGTAGGGATGTACATAAAAGTACACCCAGACCGCGACAGTGTATTACTATACCGGTAAAGTCAAAGGATTTGCTGACTTGAAATAATCTTCAATGAGGAACGTCTGCTTTCCGTACGATGTGAATATATAGAAATATCTAAATAAAACTAAGCAACTATTAAATAAAGATATAAGCAATTATAGATGTTGCTACTAGAACAGTACATAATTAGGTAGTACATAATAAATGTAGATAATAAATGAGGTACATACCCGTAGTACATAATAAATGAGGTTCTCAATTCATCGGCATCCTATTTTTTGTAATATAATTTACCGATGACGAAAAGAAATTATAAGAAAGTTACGTAAGTAACACTGTGATTCAGTGGGTTTATATGTAAATATACAATTTAGCTCTAGGCTACTTTAGGAAACTAAATTACCGCATATTATTACCATACTCACTGAATTTTATATTTATTTATACAAGTAGTATATTCATATTAAATAATAATATGACGATCTATCATGGGAGATAACGTATCAGTAGACAATTTATATCTAAAAGTCTATCTAAAATCTTTTATTAACTGTTATGTGCTTTCATTTAAATGTTCATGCAATATTCTATCCACATATCCATATATTTTGGATATTTCTTTGACATTGTAATATCACAAGTTTGTAAAAATTACAACATAATTTTAAAATAAAATCTAATTTAATATTTTATCATCGGAGTACCTACTATTATAAAGGTGAAAGTTTGTATATGTGTAAGTTTGTTAGACAATTTAGATGAAATTGGAAGTACACTGTTAGGATATGACTTTAAGTAATACATATGCTACTCTTGATTGAAAGTAAATCACTAGTGTACTGACGATATTACTATATCTAATGTTAAATGGGAGTTCATTCAAGAATAACTATTGAGAATAATAATGTATTCGTAGTACAGAGTAAGCGTAAAGTTTAATTGAGGTACGGGTAAAGGAGTGGTTCTCATTAATATATTCAATGCATCAGCTCTACCAAAATGATTGATTAAATATGCTTATTATATACTTTATTAGGTTTACGCGAATATTTGACATCTATACCAATATTATAAAGAGATAAAGTTTTTGAGTTTGTGAGGTTGTAGGGGGTAATCTCTGGATCTACTGAACCGATTTAGATGAAATTTATTACGAAGATAGTTTGAGACCCTGGGAAGGACATAGAATACTTTTTATCCCGGTATCCGTCCTTTAAGGGGGAGGAAATGGGAATTAAATTTGTATTGGGAAGCAAGCTAGGGACGAACTCGAGCGAAGCGAGGGTGAGTCGCTAGTTTTAAATAAAACTACCTTTTTAGATTTTTTCGCGGATTAATCTTGATTTTTGGTTCCCAATGTTTCGAATGCTTTACAGCAATCATGGTCACGGGAGAGATTGAGGTTTTAGACGTATCGAATGTATAGTACCTGGAGACCGAGCTTCGCTCGGAGTTTCTTTTTGTTATATCGTATTTTTTATATAAAAAGAAACTAAAAACTTGAATAAATACAAAAAAAAAAACAAAAGTAAAAATTTTGCATTCCGACCGGGACTCGATCCCGGGCATATGTGTTGTCTAACTTCCGCCTAAACCGCTTGACCATGATGCTTACATCCGACTGTAAGAAATCATCGACCATATTCTGCGTAGAATAATGCAAAAGAAAACCACATGAAAACTCGAAAACACGCGTTTTCCTAGACATGAGACTAATCTAGATCAATTTTTTGCCCCCGAAAGCCAAATTTCAGCGAAATCTTTAGAGCCGTTTCCGAGATCGCTGATATAAATAAATAAAGAAATAAAGATATAAATATACAAGAATTGCTCGTTTAAATATATAAGATTTGGTACAGACAGTGCCTACCCACAACTTTACAAAATTGATTATAATTAGTTACAGCAATTCATTGATCACTCGCTTGAAGTACTATCAATTTGTGTAAATAAATTTATTTTGTAACATGATTAGAAATGAACTATTATAATCTATATAAACAATGATTTAACTACAGTTAGGTTTCTATTATTAAATACTCAAGCGAAAAAGAAAAAATATTATATGTACAATTTTTTTCACTTTAGTTAATATCTATGAATTAATTTAAAAAAACGCTGCACTGGGTCTAAAATTGACCATTTGTGGAGAAAAGGTTGGCCTTCTCATTGTAATTAAATTGTTAATATGCTTATTATGATTTCAAATTTAATTTTGTTTCTTATATCTTATTTATATTTTAATATTTTTAATTATTATTCTATATTATTTCATCTATACATATAATAAAAACTTGTAACTAAGTCGAATCTGTACATTAAATATTTTTTGGAAAATCTTATCGAAATAGACTTTATTATCGATACAGAGGCCGAATCTATAGTTTTTAGATTTTTGTCTGTCTGTCTGTTAACCGCATCACGGAAAAACCACTGGAGCGATTTTGATGAAAATTAGTATTATGATAGCTGGTTATCCGGGTCAACATATAGGATACTTTTTACTGCGGGAAAATATGTCATCTCTAAGAAATCTCTATTAAACGTTAAAACGTAACTAGAGACGAACCCGAGCGGAGCAAGGGTGAGTCGCTAGTCTATACATATAATAAAATTCTAACTGAGTCGAATCTGTACCTTTAACATTTTTTGGAAAATCTTATTGAAATAGACTTTATTATCGATACAGAGACCGAATCTATAGTTTTTAGAATTTTTGTCTGTCTGTCTGTCTGTCTGTCTGTCTGTTACCGCATCATAGAAAAACCACTAGAGGGATTTTGATAAATTTGGTATGATGATAGCTGGATATCCTGGTCAACATATAGGATACTTTTTACCGCGGGAGATTATCTTATTCCCACGGAAGTACACGTTATAACACAACCCAAAAAATATTTATGATCGGAATTTCTTGTAACTTGGTATTAATGATCTTCAATACAATTAAATAAATATGTGTTTTAGCGTTTTTTTGCAATTCATCCCATAAGGAGATAAAATAAGGGATGAAAATTTGTATGAAACCTACCTTTTTAAAGTTTTTTTGTTGTAGTTTTAGCGCGAGCGAAGCCGCGGGATTTGCTAGTATATAATAAATTTATTCCTACATTTTAATTTATACGTACATATTAACATATCAATTAAAAAAATAACACAAAAGCTACATTTCTATAGTACATGTTTAATAAAATTTGAGAACGCCATAATATAGCGTGTTTCTCTTGAATCACGGTTGGTGGCGTCAGCTTGTGACGATCGCTATGCCTTATTAATATCCTTCATGTTACACTTGTCGATGTGAAAAGGTCAAAAAGGAAACACAATTTTTTAAACAGCGCGACGCGTAAAAAGGTTTGACCTACATCATATGAAAACGAATATGTATATTCATGTTTAATACTTCGAAGAAATCTTTTCTTTTGTTAATATCTGTATTAATAAAATATCTATATTGCTGAGTAAACTATAAAAGTTTACTTTTATAAAATACGAAATTTAAACAGTTGGCCTACTTGTAGACATTTAAGCACTCGGTGACTATTCGCAATAGTCTAATATCATATAGAAACTTAATATACAGGGAAAAAAGTATCATGTGCAAAATATAATGACGCACAGCTGTTGCGTGAAAATAGGACAAACCAACACGCATATTTTCGTATTTATTGTATTAGTAAAGACTATAACGCTTTTATTCAGTTTTGTGAGCGTAAACTTGTGTTGTTTACTTATTTATCTGGTATTTTCAAATATTTTGCTTAAGATACCTATTCGCCACCATAAATATTTCATTAAGACCTCAATATAATTGGCTGAATTGTTATCAAGCCAGTCAGTGTAGAAATAAGTACATAATTGAAACTAAAATCAGACAGTAATCAGTCAGCAATTACTTTTTTAAAGACTTACACTTTTAAGGTTCCGATTTATTTTAACGTAGCTTTGTATTACACCCGTTGACCAGTATTAAGAAGGAAGAAAATAATCATAAAAATATCGGAATATCATTGTACAGGATAAACGTTAGGGAAAAATTCTGATGATGATTATATAGTACAAGTAACATATTTTTAAATGGATTGACATAATTACTAAACATTATACAAATTAGTTTATATTTTATGTTAAAACACAAAGAATATAAAAAACACAAATTTTTATGGTCCTCCCAGGAAATATATGATATTTATGAACTATGATAGTTTATTTACATATTGTTTTGAATTCAGCCTTTTTCAACGTTCCACTGCTCGGCACGGGCCTCCCTTCAATACCAGGGGGATCAGGCCATAGTCCTCCATGCTCGCCAAGTGCGGATTGACTACATAATACATATATCTATCGAAAACTTGTTAGTTTCTCTCAGACATGCAGGTTTAATTCACGATGTTCACGATGTTTTTCTTCGCTGTAAGACAAGGGGTAATCCTGTTGAATATGATTCGCACATGAAAATATCATAGGTGCGAGACAAGGGATTTGAACCCGCTTCCACTGCATATATTGTTTTATAGTCCGAGAAACATAATATTTCACAAAAATTGCCTGTAACTTCAAATCAAATCTATCAAAATAACTTCTCGATTTATTGGACTTATCTTCCATTTTTCGTTCATTTGTTCTCCCTGTACCGATATTAATATATGTATATAAAAAAGTTATGAAAAATCGCCAGATACGAAACCTTTGTTTTCCCGGAATTAACAATACTAAATTTGGTATCATATTCTTTTATTAGTGCTTCTATAAGTTAGGTATTAGTTGTCTTATATTTTTCTTTATCTAATTTTAAGAGCAGAACCTTATTATGAAGAAAAAAACTATATGAGTGTTAAAGAAGGAAATATGGGTAAGAAGGTAATAACCTAACAGTACTTCCCTAAATTATTTGTTGTTTCATTTTGTCGCTACTGTTTACGCAAATACCGCTTCCTCGTAAAAAGAATATATTTATCTCTGAAGCTATACAATTTATACCATTCAGCAAAATAACTTTCAAGCTGTCGTTATATTGCTCCCGTATATATCGCAGTTGTATTTCATAAATATGTAAATATTATTCATCACGTTCTTTTTACATTTAAAACATTTGCCCCTTAATGAAAGCAATAAGCTATTTCAAGTTATGTTCTATTATTTAGATAGATAGATACTTACTATATATATATATATATATATATATATATATATATATATATATATATATATATATGTTTTATATTAGCCTACTACATAATACTGTTTCTTCGTTTACTTATTTTCATCCTTTTAGTTCACTTTTGATAGTCGGATTCTTTTTATATTGTAGTAAAATAGTTAAATTTTATTTACATCTTTTTAGTTTTGGTTAGTTACACATTTTTAGTTTTTTTTTTTTTTAACAATTTCTGATCCTTAATTACTTTTAAACATCTAATTTGTATATTTTTATAATCGCTTCTTAAAAACCTGTATTTTGATACTCCACTCGATCGATACAGACAAAAAAAAATCACAAATTAACGCCTTAGATCCGCCATTTTGATTTTGAATGATATCTTTACACCCTATAACAATCGCGTTATCAAGACAAATTGAATAACGTATGAAACATAAAAAATGTTTAAGGCATTTAGTAATTACGAGGGGACATAGACCCGAACATACATACGTACCTACATACATACAGGTCAAACACATAGCCCTCCTTTGGGCTTCGCCGCAGTCAGGTAAAAACATATAATCACAAAGTGATAGTTAACATATACTTAAGAATAACAAATATCTCAACATATTAGTTTAAAAGTTCTAATCGAATATGGAAGCAATTTACTATGCTAGGATTTTCGTAAAGATATAAGAACCACAACGTCTTTGTCGAGTGTGGTGCGTTAAGAACTCCCTCATAATACACGTTAACATTACAATAAGTATTAACTGATTAACGCCGTAGTGAGCCATAAAGTATACATATATATATGGTCTTTATCCACTTGACAGGGATATAATATAAATCTAGACACCCGTTCTTTCTTGGCTGAGGCTAAAACCACGGGAAATTTTTATACCATGATGTAAATTATTCATTACTCCCTAAATTATAGATAAGTAAAAATTTACATTGCCGTTTCTAGATTTTGTATATTTTAATGTTATAGATCAGCATACATGCAATGCCACTTTTTGAAAAATTGTATTAACAATAGCCTATGTTTAACACTAGATCATAATCTATGTGTGTACCAAATATTATTCAAATCTGTCAATCAGTATTAGCGTGAGGTGCAACAAATAGACACATATTTACAAACATTCGTATTTATATATTTGTATATTGCGATAAGTCTCAAATAATAATGAGGACTATTGTATTATTGACAGTAATTGAAACAAGAGAAGTACTCGTGTACATGTAGCGGACAATAAATAATTAAACTAGATGCTTTGTTTGTGGCTTTGATCGTACCTACCTATAAATAGAAATGTTTTAGCATTTCATTTTACCATCGCTTGAAAATGTATACTTTCTTCTTCTTCTTCTTTGAAATTTAGTTATTTCAAAAGGCAACAAGGAATACCATAAGCTGCTAGAATTCTATTTTGTTTCTTCTGAGAATTTCAACTCTTCAGTAAAACACTACATAGGTATATTAGATAATTTTGCACTTTAATATAATGGGGTTTAAGTATGAAATTGACGTTTTATTGTAATAGATAATTCGAATTGACATAGAACCTTCATGGTTTGCGATTTTTGAGTGATATTATTTTCACGTATGTAGTTCTTCTTTTAAAAAATTTGCAACATTCGATTGTCGACTTTCAGTTGTTTTTTTATTCAGCTTAGACAAGAAAGATAGAGATAGAGGATACCTACTTCAAAAATTCGAGTGATTTTTGAATACGAGTTCCGACGCGGAACTAACGCGGCAGAAACAGCTCGCAATATCAATGTTGCGTATTCGAGAGGGGATTTCTAATGAACGCACCGTGCGATTTTGGTTTAAACGCTTTCGTGATGGAAACTTTGATTTGATGAAGAACGAACTGGAAGACGGCCCACACAGGTGAATAACAATGAATTGAAAGAGATAGTGGAAGTCGAGCCGAGCCAAACTATCCAGGAATTAGCGGCATAATTTAACGTTACCTTACCAACAATATTGACCCATTTGCGTCAAATCAATAAAATAAAAAAATGATTTGACTGATCTGTAGAAAGAAACGCGTGTTGAAATTTGTGTTGTCTTGTTGAATCGATACAGAAACGAAGGAATATTGGATCGAATTGTGACATGTGATGAAAATTGGATTATTTATGATAACCGTAAGCAAAAATGCAATGGCTGACCCCAGGTAAAACGCCGCAACAGTGTTCTAAAGCAAAGCTTACCAATAAAAAGATAATGGTAACTGTTAGGTGGTTTCAGCATGGTGTTATTCACTATAGCTTTCTCCGATCTGGTCAAGCAATAACGGCAGATGTCTACTATGCCACACGAACAATGATAACAAAACTAGCAGTGAAACAGCCCCGACTCATGAATCGATCTTCATCATTATTGCTACATGATAACGCGAGACCTCATACAGCACAAGAAACCGTTTTAACTTTACAGGAACTGCAATTAGAAACCATTTGTCACCCTCCATATTCGCCAGGCCTTGCCCCAACGGACTGTCATTTTTTTCATGATTTGGACAGTTTTCTACGTGATAAAAAGTTTTCTTCTCAAGAGGCGGTACAAAATGCTTTCACACAGTTTGTCGAATCTAGATCACCAAAGTTCTATCGCAAAGGCATAAATGAATGATAATATTAGATGGCAGCAATGTATAGATAATAATGGTAATTATTTTGATTAAATAAATATGTTAAATTAAAAAAACGAAAAGCAAGTCTTGAAGCTTCAGTTTACGCATCATGTGTTGTAAATAACACCCTACATCTCTAAAGTGAAAAAAAAATCCAGTAATATTGTACTGTGATGAATGCTGCGCTCAAAACAGAAATAGTTACCTAAGCAATGCTTTCCTTAGAGTAGCTATTGAAAACCATGTAACGATTATACAAAAGTTTCTAGTGAAGGGCCAAACTAAGATGGAGTGTAACTCTGTACACAGCTCTATAGAGTCAAAACTCAAAGGTCAATATTTATCTGACAAGCGAATATAGTGCTAATATAGTATAAGTAATAAATTACGAAGAGTGTAAGAGTTCACCCAAAATCTTATGAATCTATTTATTTAGATTATAAGTTTTTACTGATTTTTCTAAACCCGAAGATCAAATTTATAAATCTATACGGCCAGGTAGAAAAGCGAAAGATCCAACAGTGACAGCCATCAGTGTACTGATATACAAACCTGACGGCACTATCTGCTACAAGTTTTGATGATGAGCCAAAGATTTTACTGCCACGCCCAAATTTTCCAAAAAATACAATTAATACTTTGCCCAAATTGTACACCAGTCGACTTCCGATTGCAGAAAAGAAATGGCAGCATTTAAAAGATCTCAAAAGTGTGATTGCCAAATTTTTAATGATTGTTTACCTCATTTTTAATGTTTACTTTTTGTGATGTTCATTTGCTTTTTATAATTAAGACTTGTTTTAGTTTACCACATTATCTTGTATAATGTTTTAAGACGAATATTTTTATTTTAAAGGATAATGTTATTGTTTCATTCTGAAGACATTTAACTTTACTTTTCCTAAATATTATATAATGTTGATTAATTATAATTTGTGATAAATACTTAAAATATGCAACTGACTGATAATATTATACAATTAATATATTATGTTCCTATAAGAAATAGAAGAAACACCGCCTATATACTACAATTTGCCATATTTAATAAGACAACAACACGTACATATGTGACTTATTTCCTTTAATCTTAAGAATATTGCCTTTTTGTAAACGTTTCTACTGTTATAAGATTAGTAAATATTCAAAAACGAAATATTGACTTTTAATTTATTAAAAAAATTGAAATTACAATATTTTTGTCTTTCCTGTAATATATAGATAAGTTGTAATATAAGCGACGGTTTCCTTTGCCATGAAATATCTTTTAAAAACAATGACTGTAACGTGTTTTGTATAGAATATAGACACCAATACTCCAACAACAGTTGTTAGTTTTTTTTCTGTGTGTTTCGACAAAATTTTGCAATAATAATTAATTACTAGAATATTGTATGTAGGCCATAGAAAGGCCTAGAAAAGTCTAAAAAAAAAGAAAAGTCTGCGATAGCATATGCCTATCTCCTATATTTAAAACGTACCTAGGACGTAGGAATGCATCCGAGCGGGGCGAGGGTAAGTCGCTAGTTTCAAATAAAATTACTTATCTTTCAATATTGAATTAATAGTTATAAGAATAAAGTTGCTCAAAGTTATATCTTATCTTATCTTATTATTATATCTATTTTATTCCTATCATTACATGAAAAGCAATCCTGTCTGACAAACACTATCATATAACTATGCATATAATATAGTGCAACAGTGCTTTAAGTTATGCACGCGATAGGCCTAAATCATACATAAGATATCAAATTTGTAAGCTTGTAATACCCGGACACGTAATAATACTAATGGTACAGGATAACTGTGGGGACGATCGTAACTTCTGAGAACAAAGCCTGGCCATGGACGACGTATGCCGAGTTCTGGAACAATGAGATAATGATTCGTGAGCTCGTAAAGTGTGTTTAAGGCATAACATTGTCAGATATTTTCAATAGGACATGTTGTGGTTATTGTGTTTGATGGTAAATAATGTAAAGTATATGAGGTTTTTAATTTTAATCTCATCTTGTATAATTTCTCTTTACTTACGTATCAAGAGGTATAGGTTATGTATTTGTTTGGTTTGTGTTGAAAAATAATGTTCATATTATATAAGTAGGAAACTGCTTACGTTCACCGATAACAATTTTTTTTTACATAAATAATATTAAAAATTATTGTTTTTATTTATTACCAAAAACTAATTTAAAAACTCTAACCATTTAGGAAAGCCTTTTTAATATCTCATTCCCTTTCAATATAACCTCCTGCGTATCTTTCATTGTGTTTCTTACAAAACAATATCAATAACACTAATCCAACTATAACTTTCTTTGCAACAATAGTCGTAATACTGAAAGTAATCAGACTAAGGACGACTACAAAATCTATACATATAATAAAACTGTAGAGGTCGAATGTCTGTACATAGAAAAAAATGCTAAAAACTGAGTCAGGGGTACGTAAGAAGAGAAATAGAACAAATCCAGTTTTTTTTTAAATTTTTGTTTCTCTGTCTGTTTGTCTGTTTGTACGGGCTAATCTACGAAACTGTTTGACAGATTTGAATGAAATTTTTCATGGTGATACTTTATATTCCCGGTCAACATCTTGGATACTTTTTATCCCGGGAAATTAAAGAGTTCCCGTTGGATAGTTAAAAAACTATACGATAAGTCCTAAGTATACTGGTGTAACCCGCAAAATACGAAAAACTATATTTTTGCGCCAAAAGCATTAAAATAACCTATATTTTGTATCCTGAAAAATTTATCTTAAAATATCAAATAGTTTTATTGATATAAACTTGTAAACTGATATAACTGACAGTATTTTATGCTACACAACCGCCTACGCTGGTATAAGTTCCTTACAACAGTGTAGGTAGTTGTGTTTCATACGGTCCGTGAGCGCAAGTGACCTTTACACCAGTAAGCGCGCGGCGACATTACAGTGTGCACGCCCTAAACTGATATAACTGCGTTGGATTTCCCTTTACGTAATCAATGGTTACGAATTACCTATATTTATCAGATTTTGGTATAAGTTTAGTAACAGTGATATTATAATAAGGATCATGATTTAGAAGAATTTTATTCTTTAATTTGCGAAACAACGTTAAGCACACTGTATACTGGTACAAGTGACCACTTGTACCAGTTTACAAGTCTTAATACTTAGAAAAACAAGTTACACAAATGCAAGTGAGTGTTATTTTCTAAAGTAAACAAAATATATTAATTTTAATTAAGCAGTTTTATTCCAATACTATTCCAGAATAACATTTCAAAATTTCAAATATTTCTATAGGGTTATGTCAAAGTTACAAGCTTTAGAACCTTCAAATCGCTCTCCTTTAAAGTTATGTTTTTGCACTTGCACCAGTCTACGTAGGACCCGTCGTATAGTAACTTATACCGCTTAGTACACAAAAACTACTAATTGGATTTGAATAAAACTTTACTATAATATAGTTCATACATCAGAATAATAAATAGACTACTTTTTATCCCGGATAAATTACGGTTCCCGTGGGGTAGATTTGTTTTTGTTTGTCTAGTAATCAATATAACGGATAGGCTAGCAAAAAATTGCCTATTCTACAGTTTATAATATTTAGATCGATTACACTTGAAGTAAGTTTAAAATAGTGATGTTTTCAACATCTATGTAATATAAACATTCCTGGGCTTAAAATAAAATATCCATGCTGCATATAAAAATAAAAAAAATCCTTAGCGTTGGCCCTAGTATGAAATAATCATTATCATTCGATTTATGTCAATCATGGTTTATGCCCTTATTACGCTTTCTTTTTTTTTGTAATAAAACATAATATGTAAGGCGTCTTAGGTATTTCTTCTGTATTCAGCCCTTTTCATGTCACCACGCTGGCCAAGTGCGGATTGGCGGACTTCACATGTCTTTCGAAAACTTGCTAGGTTTTCTCAGACATGCAGGTTTCCTCACGATATTTTCCTTCACCGTAAGGCAAGTGGTAATCATGATAGAAATGATTCGCACGTGAAAATATCAGAGGTGCTAGACCCGGGATTTGAACCCGCTTCACTTGGTTTCCCAAGCGAGCGCGTTGCCACTGGGCTACCACTGCCTTATTTCTTTTAAGCGAAGGAAAGTTCCTGTCATTCTAAGCGATCTATTAGTATGATAAAAAGCTTATCTTGAAAAAAATACATTAATAGCGCTATTTTATTCATTAAAATAACTCCAAAAATATTTATGTATGTGTTATTTAGATATTCGACCATAGATGTCGCCATGTGTTTTTAAAGTACGTAGTTTTAATTCCAAAAAATTTAATGTACACGTTCCTATGATTTTATTAAAATTACTACTAAATTACCTGCGGCCCCGACCGTGTTCAAAATTAATAACATATTAGGAATATTTTGTTGGCCGAAACAATTTTCAAATGAAAGTATTTGTAATTTTTTATTGTTTAGTAAATGATGTTAATGTTTGTAAATCTTTTGATGTAAACATTTGGCAAATTGTTATAGCGCATCCAATACCTATAGCTGGAACACTGACCTCGCGCCGTACGCCAGCGACACGCGGAGCGGAGTCAGCATTCCCACAGTCATTTGCGTCATAAAGTAATTTTACACTTTTGTTTTTCTAATAGAAGGTGAAATTATTATTAAAATTATTTTATATAATTAATTCTAATTGTTACATCGTGTAGCATTAGACGCATTAGTTATAATGTAATTTTAAGTATAGTTTTAATTAAATAATTATAAGTAAATTTTAGTTTTTCTTGGGACCTCTGGCTGTGTTGCTCTTAACTAAATGCAAGTCCAACTCGCGCATTATAGGTTCCGTTTAGCAAAATACTGCGTTGTTTTTCTTACTCCTACGTATTTTGCGAAGTTAACACTAAAATAAATACGAATAATATTAACGTTTCCACATTATACTCATTTCATCGACCGTAAAAATAAGTTTGTTTCATATTATTTTTTAACATTTTATGAAAAAAAGTTTACGTATAGTTGTTAAACCGACAAAGCGGATAACTAAAATTAGTTTATATCTCAAAAACTACGAAACGTATATTCTGCAAGATAATTTTCGATAAAAGTATTTTAGAAACTGTTATACCTCAACTTTTTTAGATTTTTTTGACACCATTTCTTGAAAGGTGGAAAAGGCTTAAAGCTTAGAATTATTTACTAATTTGCTTTAATTATGTACTTCTGGAACTCTCACTTTTCCCAACATCTTCTTTTGAAAATCGTTTCGGAAAATATTACTAACTAGCGCTAACCCATTCCTGTTTCGCGACAAATTAACATTAAGATAAGATCTTATTATGTAATTTAAATAATCAGCTGAATATAAATTAATGAACAGCTGTCTATTAGTAAATAAATGATTAAAATTAATTGAATAGTTTGAGAGTTTATCGCCTAAAACTAAACAAACAAACAAATAAACAAACAAACAAAACAGAACTATAGACATACTATAAATGTTATTATTAAAACAAAAAGTGCAATATTACTAAATCAAATATGAAATTAATGGAGAAACCTTTGTGGCATTGTCAATCACTGCTATTATATACCAATCATGCGATGCACAATGAAATTATTATAAGAGTATACTAATATGGAAAACCTAAGAATTTGGTTTTTGGTCATCTGAACGCGGGTGGAGTCCCGGGCAATGCTAGTTAAATATAAGTACCTATGGCATAGATTTTGGCACATGATTTATGCTATCTTGAGTGACATATATATATATATATATATATATATAAATATATATATATATACATATATATATATATATATATATATATATATATATATATATATATATATATATATATATATATATATATATATTGAATGTATAAGAACTTTACGAAAAAAACTGAAAGTTTGTAGAGCTTGTTTTATGTTTTCGTTTTGTCGCCAATTGATAATACAATAATAAAAATACAATACTCATACCGTGATATCCGTAAGATAAGGGAATTTCTATAAATTCTTAGAATTGGCTTTAATAAATTGGCTTTGGTAAATAATTATATACCAGTATAACAAATATTGGTCCGATTTATAATTAAATGTTATATTACACGCTACGACTGGATATGAATCAGGCCGCTAGTTTAATGTCGCTGTTTCATTAAGAGACTAGGCTGTTAATCGAACGGCTAATGAAACTAGTTGGCTGCGACTTATACATATAATAAAATTCTAAGTCGAATGTGTAGGTATATTAAATATTTTTTTGGAAAATCTTATTGAAATAGTCATTATTATTGATATCGAAGCTGAATCTATAGTTTTTAGAATTTTCGCCTGTCTGTCTAGGCAAGCATCACGAGAATACTTCTGGACGGATTTTGATGAAATTTGGTATGACAACATCTAGTTATCCGGGTCAATATGTAAGATACTTTTTCCTTCGAAAAATATCTCATCTCTGAGAAATCTTTAATATATAATCTTTTTAAAGTTAAGTATAAACGTTAAAACGTAACTAGGGACGAACCTGAGCAGAGCGAGGGTGATTCGCTAATACCTTTCTTGTTTTTTATTATGACAGTAATTTATTTTAACTGCTCCTAGCACGTAAATTTCGCGGCATTGTTGCTTCTAGTTAGAAGGATATTTTTATTGAAACCTTCAATAACCTTCTATAATTTCTACAATATCCTATATAGATATATATGTATTATAATAAATCAGACACGTATTATATTTTCTAAAAATCCAAATTGATTATAAGGGATAAACCTTAAGCTGACCAATTAAAAAAAAATAATTTATTATTAAACCTTTCAATCTGTTTTTAAATCGTGAATCTGGAACTTTTAATCTTCATAGCTTAAAGATTTTTTTTTTATCATTTTAGTTTCAAATATAAATATATGTTTATAGTTTCACATAAAAATACATCAAGATTTTATAATATTTTTTCGATCTTGATTCAAAAACAGGCATCTTTAAAGTTATAACAACTATTGATTAAAGCGTAGTCTTCATATCCTTTAAGAATTCTCACATATCTAGCCGAGTTCTAAGTAACATTCATATTAAGTTTTATCAAAGTTATTATATTACTATTTATACAGCCTTCTATTTCTTATTTCTTAGGCAGTGGTAGCCCAGTAGTAACGCGCTCGCTTGGGAAGCCGAGTGACGCGGGATCAAATCCCGGGTCTCGCACCTCTGATATCTTCATGTGCGAATCATTTCTAACCTGATTACCACTTGCTTTACGGTGAAGGAAAACATCGTGAGGAAACCTGCAGTCCGCCAATCCGCACTTGGCCAACGTGGTGGACTATGGCCTGATTCCCCTCGTATTGAAGTGAGGCCCGTGCCCAGCAGTGGGACGTTAAAAAGGGCTGAATACATACATACATACATACATTTCTTATTTTGCGGGAGATCTTTGCATTTCTAATAAGTAAAATATAGGAAACGAAACGTAATAATAATTATTTAATAGTTTTCATTCTGTACCTATTATTATAACTAGTACTACCAAATTTGCTCATTTTTTTACTGGTTTTACCCATCTGTCCCAGGAGTGACGTATGTGTATACAAGTAATAGGATGCGTACGTTTCTCTGACACATTTTATAGTCTAAGTGGTTTGATCGATTTAACACATAATTTGTCCTTATATTACAGGATATTACAGGGCATTTTAATATATTTCTATGAGACTAAATAACAACTATTCCGCATCTAAGTAAAGAAGAATCACGTAAATTGGATCATAAATCTCAGTGTATTCGGTGTACATACATAAAAAAAATACCAATCGAATTGAGAACCTCCTCCCTTTTGAATTCGGTTAAAAAACTATTATTCTGAAAGAGTATACTATACATAATACATTATATTGCCCCAACCGAACAAAAGCTCGGGTCCGTCCGTCAGGGCGTTCCTGGGTGTTATTTCAGGCTGAAAACTTATTAAATGAAATATAGCCTACTCTTACTTTGAATAATGTAGAGTTCCAATGGTGAAAAAATTATTAAAATTAGTTCTGTACTTTCACAGTTTATCAATTCAAAACAGCGAAATATTTACTTTTTATAATACATTAATGTAGATACCTTATAGTTTTATGTTATCATTTTCATAGAAACTAAAAAAAGTAGACTTGACGCAAGGACAATATAATCGTTTTTTTTTTATCTGCATATATTGTTATTTGTTTTGTGTTAATAAGTTCATTTTTTGATTAATAAAATTTACCAATTTATAAAACAAACCATTTACAAAATATAGGTCTACATTTTTTGCGGTAATTAATATCTTACATATTAAGGTTTAAGTGTAAAAAGGTAAGTTAAGGTTTAAGGTTAAAAGTTTCGCATTCATGATTACTTATCCCCCCGATGAAATTTAAAATAGTGATGGCAGCCCCCGACGGATATTCTTGGGTTTTTTATTAAGTTTATAGGTAGTTGAATATGTTATTGCCACATCTACAATCATCGAGAACCAAATAAGTAGGTACGTAGGAAATGCTATGAAAACTGATTCTCTATTGTTTACATATATGACGGACTCCGCGAGAGATCAACTCTACTTACTATTTTTTTACATTTATTATCTCGCGTTACATTTATTTTTTAAGTCGGGGGGTTTTAAATTATTTTATCTTTTTTCAATTACTTTTTAACTGTCGTGGGTTTTTTCAAAATTTTCAATTCTGCTTTTTGTAAACATTTTTATTAAGATTTGTTTAGCTGTATGGATGTGAAAAGAATTTACTTCCAAGAATATTACATATATATGAATAGCCAAAACGGCGTGGTAGATTATAAAAGTTTTGTTATTGTAACAATATCCAGTATCTAAAAGATAGTAAATATGTACATCTAGAGTCAATTCCAAAAATATATAATATTATAACTAGGTACGTAAGTAAGTAGTAAGTAAGTAGTACGTAATGTTTCCGTTTACTTGTTTTTAAGACGATTTCGGTAACTATAGCAAAGTTTTATAATAGGTACCTAGTTATTTCCACACGTACTTTAATGATATCCTTCGCAACTCCTAAGTTGAAACCATATTATCCTATACATTATATTCTGTACCCTATGGGTTTCTTAAGAAATATTCCTTACTCAAAATTATAATAATCTTTATAGTCATTTGGTAATTTTGATGATACCGGATGATTTACAGAATCAATTTCAATTTTCTATATACATATGTATAGTCTAAGATAATCAGAACAAGTAACTAAATGGGCACTAGTAACTCATCTAAAACACTGTAAGCGACATAAATATTTTCATTACTATCACGAATAATGTTGTGGATTTGTCTAAATTTAGTATTATTGTAATGGACGGCCATTTGGGTCTATCCATCACGCTAGTATTATCGACCATAGTTCAACCTCAACTCGAAATGACTTTTACCTGGACTTAAACGACTTGCGTTTGCCCTGTTATTACATTCTGTATTACTATGAAAATCCTTTATAATACAGTTATAATTTATAATATGCTTATATAATTAAATATAATATTAAAAATATTTTAAAAAGACTTTGCAGGTACCTACTTTTTAAGACGTTAGGATACCTCCTGATACGCATATGTACATGTATTAATTAAATTAAATTTTGTAAAGAGGTGTACATTTTTGGGTACTTATAATAATAATTTATTAATCCCATAAATATTATAAACTATATAAATATTATAAATGTGAAAATTTTGATGGATGTTTATCACTCAATCACGGCAGAATGGCTGGACAGCTCTGGTTGAAATTTGGCACAGGGATAAATTATATTCTAGAATAGTACATAGTTTACTTTTTATCTCAGAAAAATCTACGGTTCCCGTGGGAATTGAAAATTATTTAAAAGGTACATTATATTATTGAATTGCCATTGTTTCGAATCACAGTAATGTATTGTATCACTATTGTAAATAAATTTTCAACTAAAAAAAGAGAATATAAGCCGAATAAAATCACGGATTAGCGAATAGAAGAGGAAACTAGACAAATAGATCGCTAGAGGCTCCCCTCACATCCTTTCTGCCTCTTGATAAATGACCGTTGATGCGACTCGCAATATATTCCGCCTAGTTTCTTATCAAGCTACCTAATATTTTTATAATTTTAACTTTCTGTGAAGCGTTTTAAAAATAGATTTCACTGTATTTTCTTAAGTAATTATTTTCAATGTGCAACATTTATTAAAGCTTTATTGTATAAATATTTCAAAAGTTAAAAATATTTTTAATAATAGAAGTTAGCCAGCTGATATAACAAATTTATACAATATACAAAAACTTTGATATTAATCAATATTATAAGTATGTTCATTTCTAATAAAATTACATAGCAATATATGTATATAGTATGGTAATAGTACTACTAGTCTCAGTACTTTGGGCAGTAAAGTGAACAAACATTATGTATTCTGTGGCAAACTGGCCATGTCCCGTCTATGACATGTCAGACTACTGCGGCATCCCACTATATCCATTAGCTTACTTAAGCGATAACATCCATTATGCTGTAAAATTATTATTTTATCGTATAATCTCATAAAATTAACTTAATTAAAATTAAACTACGTACAAAAAAATATACAAAAATTGCAAATGATTTGTATTCAACATTACAATAAGATTTATGAGCGATCTAGCCAGAGCACAAAAACAATAAAAAACTAATCAACTAAAAGCTATTTCTTTTGCAAGTTTCATTTTAAGTTATTCATGTGTGTGATGAGACAAAACTAACTTTAACACTCTATATCCATAAGCAATAATTTGTAGGTATAAAATATAAACTATAAACTAACTATAAACTATTAAATAGTGTAGAGATTAGACACATTCACAATGACAAAAATGGATCTCTACACGTAGCAACATTCACTATTACAATTAGTGAAATTTGAGTTTACACTGTCTGATCAAATTAGGGTACCATTTAATTAAAGACAATAAAAATGTTTTACTTTGTTCTTAATGATTTATAATATGTTTTTATTAAATATTAAGACATTTTTTTCCGATGTTTCCTGCACCCATAGCCAAATATGCCTATCCTCGATTCGTCCTCTTCTTGTACTCCCTGTACTTTGGCATTAAAGTCACTCATAACAACTACCTAGAAGTTACTGGTATGGGATATACTCGTAACTAACACTACGTCTTTATACATGACTTCGACCTTTGCATTAGGGTGTGTGGACGTTGGGGCATAGACTTGAATACTTTGCAAAGTGTATCACCTCTGGGTTATTTTATGACAAAGAAGGCCATCCTTGCCGACGCCCTGATGACCTCTACAACATTCATGGTATAGATCACACACTTAGGCAAATAACGCAGAAGACCGAGCAATATAATCAGCCTTTATGCCTAGCGTTTGTAGGCTAAGAAAAATCCTTTGACACTATAGAGGCCTGGACTGTTTTGGAATCCACGCAGAGATACCTAATTGACTGTCAATATGTCCAGGTGCTGAAATGTTTATACAAAGCCGAAAAGAGATGCGATCTTTCTGAAACAGATAGAATCCGAAATAGGGACATTTATCAGAGAACTAAATTCACTGACATCGCGCGTAGAATTATCATGCTAAAGTGGAAGTGGGCTAATCATGTCTAAAGGTGAATAGATGGTCGATGGAGACGAAGCGTGTTAGAGTTAAAGCTGCGCTTAGCCAAACGTACTGTAAGATGCTCTGCGGCACAGAGGGCTACTGACTTGAAAAAGGTGGTAGTTACGAAATGATGCGGGCTGCTTAATTGGGATGGTTGGCGCTCTATGGGAGAGACTTTCCTCCAGCAGTTCATGGCGATTAAATGAAAAAAATAGCATAATAACATACGAGTATGCTGATATGAAAGAAATATAATGCTACAGCTTATGTATTTGTTGTGAATAATAAGTATATAATTAGTTGCTCTATATAACAGCTTTAATTATCTTTATTGCTATGAAACTACAAATAGAGGAACAAAGAGCATATCTCAACAAAACTACGTCAATAACGCTAAACGTTACTTTTGTCTTGTTTGAGACTGGAACTAATCAGACCTTTGCGGTCTGGAAACGTTAGCAATATTGTTCGCAACTCGCAAGAATCTACATTATAATTATATGTACCTTGAAAAAAAATTTTATAATTTTTAAGAATTATTTCTTATAAAAATTATACTAGCATTTGCCGCGGCTCCGCCCGCGTTCAGATGATCAAAAACCAAATTCTTAGGTTTTACACATTAGTATACTCTTACATATACCACTTTTATTGCTCACCGTATGATTGGTAAATAATGGCACTGATTGACAATGCCGCAAAGATTCCTTCGTTAATCTCATATTTGATATAGTAATATTGCACTTTTTGTTTTAGCAATAACATTTATGTATGTCTATATTTCTATGTTGCATGTTTGTTTAATTTTGGGCAATAAACTCTCAAACTACGGAATTAATTTTAATCATTTTTTACTAATAGACAGTTATTGATTAACTTAATATGTAGCTGACTATTTAAATTACATAATTACAACTTTTCTTAATATTAATTTGTCGAGAAACAGGGATTGGTTAGTGCTAGTTAGTTTTTTTAATAGTAGTAGTAGTAGTAGTATTAGTAAATTATTCTAAGCAAATACTTTTTAATACTTTCTTAGATTTACGCGAATTATTAATTATTTTTTTCATACTAGCAAAACCCACGGCTCCGCTCGCGCTAAAACTACAACAAAAAAACTTTAAAAAGGTAGGTTTCATACAAATTTTCATCCCTTATTTTATCTCCTTATGGGATGAATTTCAAAAAACGCTAAAACACGTATTTATTTAATTGTATTGAAGAGCATTGATACCAAGTTTCAAGAAATTCTGATCATAAATATTTTTTGGGTTGTGTTATAACGTGTATTCCCGTGGGAATAAGCTAATCTCCCGCGGTAAAAAGTATCCTATATGTTGACCCAGATATCCAGCTATCATCATACGAAATTTCATCAAAAACCCTCCAGTGGTTTTTCTGTGATGCAGTAACAGACAGACAGACAAAAATTCTTTAAACTATAGGTTTGGTCTCTGTATCGATAATAAAATCTATTTCAATAAGATTTTCCAAAAACTATTTAAGCTACAGATTCGACTCAATTAGAATTTTATTATATGTATAGATTTATTTGAATCTGATAAGTAATCAAAAAAAGTGAAGGAAAAAATTGATTTTCTTTGTTGATGCGTTCTTATATGACTGATAAAAATCAATATATATGTAGGCTTGTACACTTGGTACGTTAAAATCGTATGCCGAGTCACCACAGGAAAGTCTTCTTAAAGTTTTCTTGAACAGTTGTTGTTGAGAGAGTAAAAATAACTTGGTCGACTTTATCTCGTAAACTATTCGAATATAGTAGTTCCTGTTATTTTTAAAAGAAATTTCAATCCAGTACTCGTTCTTAAGCTTGTACGTATTAAAGTTTTCTTTCCGTTTCTTACCTAATAGATAAAAACTTAATAAGGTATGTATGTGTCTTCAAAAGGACTGACTGAAATCCAAACTAATAGCCAATTTAAACTCGAAAAATTAAATATGATAATAAATTATAATTTAAATAAGATACTTTAAAAATATCATATCATAATCAATTCAAATATCTTCTTAACTATGTTAAGATATCAAATCTAGTCTACAGTATGAAGATAGTCGTTATTGGCTATAGTCAGTAGTTAACTCTCCCTTTAGTATAGTGTGAGTTCGTATTCGAGATATTTATATTCCGGTATTTCTATAAACCTAACTTGATGAGCGAAACACAATAAGAAATTGATGTCATTGTATATCTAATATGGCGGACTCCCAAGGATGCGAACTGTTTTTTTGTGCACCCTTTCATTTTTATTTCTTTTTATCAAATGATTCTTTCATTTTGCTGAGAAGAAAAAGAAAAAAATATATATACATTAAAACAAGTTAAAACATTTAAAAAAACAAGCTTTTATTTAAATGCTCTAAAAAAACAAATTATAACTTCTTACGTGCGTACATAAATAAGTACACACACACACACACCTTTTTGTCATTTTACGATATACCTATGGAAAGTAACCATCATTTTTGTCCAGTATATTATTATTACCAGTGCAAATTGACAATGTGATTAGAAAAAGCGCTCCAATAAGCAAATGTTCTGTTAACGTACTACGTTTCAAGCGACAGTAATATTATAAAAATATTGGATAATGCGACTTCTTGCCACAGTTCCACGCGAACATAGCTTGTAGAGTATTAATAATTAAGAGTACATTTGTTTAATTAATATATACAATATTATATTTGTAATTAAATATTTTTGTAATTTCAATGATGTGAATTATTTGTTTATTAAATTAATATGCTTTTTTATGACTTAATTTGGAATCAATTCTAATTGTATGACTGAATGGTTATTATTGAAGATTGTAATTTTAAAAAATAAAACCATAATGCTTCAATATCTTTATTATACGTACAGATGAAGCGTCAAAACAAGAGATCCAGCGGGAAATACCCTGGGGTTAAGCACTACGTGACCCGCATCGCGCACAATTTAAGTCCCAACTTGAAGATACATTTGGAATTGTAATTAGTGAAACTTGAAACTTGACATTGTCTGCTTGTAGAAATTGCTCGCAATTAAAAGCGTATTATCGTAAATATTGCTTTTTAGAATCAAAATGCGTTGTGATCTATTTAAAATAATGTGTATGACGTTACATTCTCAGTAGTTTAATGTAATGCATATTATAAATTTTGTTATTTTTTTATGGAAATAGTGTATCCCAGATTACGGCCCGCGTAATACTGTCTACAAAAATATAGCTTTCTTTATGATAAAATTCTTATATTCTTGTTCTAATATGATATAACTTAATAGTAAAAAAACATTTTAAATAAAAACAAGCTTTGAACTTATGGAAATATGTGAAGCGATGTGTACACAAATATTTTAACACAATTTTAAAATAGCTATACTCAAACCTAAAAAATATACGTATGATATGTTTTAGAATAAATTTTTTTACGTCGAAAACACTATACAGTAGTGTAAACTATATCCATAATAAATATAAAACAATGAAATACTTAAACGCTGTCAAGTTTATATTAAAACACGATTTTAACTAAAAAATTAATAATAATGTTCTGTTTAAAGCCGAGTAAAAGCCATTTTGAGCAGAGGCGAATTATAGCGAGTAATACCAGTGTGATGGATGCACTGTGAGATTATCAAACACTGGCATGCCATTCGGATGACCACCCGTGGTAATCACTCTATGCACTTTGTTGGTTATAGCATCGTTTTATTTAATGTTAACATACTAAAACAAGACATCATCCTCATAAATTTTATTCTTATAAGTTATAACATAAATATTAGAAAAATACAGTCACATAAATAATAAATTAAAACTTAACTACATAAGATTATTATTAATTGGAACATCTTCGAACACATTAATACGTACGAGTATATTGTAGCAATTATATTTAGTAACTAAGACGTGAACTAGAAAAATCAACTTTTTCAACTATCAAAAATTTAATTACATTAGAAAATAAATCATTAATGTAAAGTAAGACGAGACTAAGAATAATCCTTGGTATTTTTATTATTTAGTTTAATTAGACACTGGATCTTTATTATATTATATTATAGATCTACAGTTCGGTAATAATATTAATCATTTTTCTTTTAAAGTATTTAGATAATAATAAGCTTTTAATTTTAGTTTACTTGGCGTAAAAATGGTAAATAATATTTACAAAATTTTCAGGTACAATAGCATCCGTTCGCGACAAAACTAGCCACACCTTGAAATATGAGCTACTGGAATTGAGTAAGTGTACGTTTGGCTTGACGTAAACACTTAGATTCAATTTTAGTAGGGTGGAGCGAAAGCGTTTACCGGTCGAAGGCTAGGGAGAGCTTATTAATTTTATATTATACCAATTTCATCCTTGAAATGGCGTAAAATATAAAATTTTACGTCCTTTCCGATTAAGATCCAATTACTGTATAAATAAATATAAATTCAATTGATCGTATTTTATATAGAAAAAATTAAAATCAGGTACACCGTACAAGTATTTGATAATTCATTAACAGATGTATAACGTAAATATAAAAAAAATAATTACACATATTTTTTTTTATATTTCTAAACTACACGGTTTAAAATGAACGACATAATATTAAAAAGTAATGAAAATGAATAAAATTGACCTTAACTTCGTTTTTCTACTAAGCCTATGTCCCACTGCTAGGTAGGTCTCCCTTCAATATGTATGGGGGATCAGGCCATCCACCACGCTGGTTAAGTGCGTCACATCATGTCTTTGTTCTCTGAGAACGAACGAAGAAGTTGCAGGTTTCCTTACGATGTTTTCCTTCCACCGTAAGGAAATTAGAATCATGTTAAAAATGATTCGCACATGAGAATATTAGAGGTGAGAGAATTTAAAACCGCTTCACTTGGTTTCCCAAGCAAGCGCATTATCACTGGGCTACCACTGTCTTACATAAATAAAATGAAGCGAAGTGTTGAAAGATAAATGTTGTACAGTGTGTAAATTAGCTATTATGGAGAAGACGTTATCAGGAAGGTCTACCAAGCATCAAAAATTAACAGAATTCATATGAATTACATTCTTTTCCGCTTGTGCTCGGTGCAAAACGGTGTACCCAACTCGTTATCTGAAGAAGTGTGCCGAAATTAATTGCCGGTACGACATGCAGCCAGTAACCCAATTCTTTGTCCGATGACACAAAAATCTGGCACGATCTATTATACCACTTCGTAGATTTTGAGGTAAATTTTTAAATTTGGAATAAACTAATGACGCAACTCAAAGTTATATATATATATATATATATATATATATATATATATATATATATATATATATATATATATAAACAAACACAAAAGTTTAACACATTGCCAGATTTGTTATAATTTTAAGAGTTAGCATAGTCTTTTTACAGGGAATGCGCTTTTCATTACACCCAATGGCTTTAAGGTCATGGTTTTAACAGATATCTCCTACTTGCCTTACATTGCATATGCATTAATGGAGGAGCTACTATACAGTGTAGCATTCCAATGCTCCTTTTTCTCTTGAAAGCTATAAAGGTTAAAGCGATTTAGTTCTGTTTGTATATTACTTATTTATGTATAGAACTTTATCATAATATAGCCACAGCGTTATTTCAGGTATAAATTATATTATAAAGAACTACTTCTAGTGGTTACAAATGAAAATCACGTGTATTTGAAACAGATAAAAAAGCAGTATTACAGTAAAATCAAGTACAGCCTAAAAAGAACGAGAATAGTCTTTATTTATCGTAGCTCTCACGTGCTTTAAATCTACTAAATAAAACTAAATATTTTAAAGCACTTACTAATACATCTTTGGAGTGTGGGAGAAATTAAAACCAACTCCAATAGAATTATTTACATCAGTTTAATAATAAAAATTACTTTTTCTTCCTCTTTTTAAAATAGGCGAAACGAAAAGAACATATAAGACCTCTTTTAGTGTTTCGCCACACATCTATTAACTACTCCAATAATTTTCCTTTTAGGAATAGGCTACTTGACATTGTGAAAAATATCGTTTTATTTAGTGACATCCGCATAGCATATGGGTTTTAAAAACGATATATATATTAATTAAAAGAAAAGAATATTTTATTAAATACACAATAAAGCCCCTAAAAACTTCACTTCACTTGGTCTAGCGGCCAAAATGCAAGATTGACAGGACAGGAATCACAGGTTTCCAGGTTCAAATCCCGGTGGGATACAAAGTTTTTACTTTTGTTTATTTTTATTCAAGCTTTTAGTTTTTTTTCTTGTTTTTAAGCCAAATTAAAAAGAAAATTGTATTTTTGGACAAAAACTCCGAGCGAAACTTGGTCGGAATAAAGCTTAAAGCACTGTCATCCGGCTCGACATACTCTGCTACGACGTCGTGGGCGTCTAAACATGTCATTCCATACTTCTGCGAAAACTTCTCCAGCCTTCTAAATTCGAAACACCCCCCTCCCCCTTGTGATGTTTCGTGATTTTTTTCATTCCTGGCGGATTGTCGTCGTGCAATCATTGTAGCCATCTGATAAGGGGAATTAGTATAGAAAAATGATGATGAGAGCACTGTAAGAATAAAAAGTCAGTATCGCTGTGAAATGTGCAAATAAATCCCGTAAACTTAAACTTGCCTGGTGGGTTGGCCACCATCCGCGGGAATCACGCAGCCCGATCCTCCCTCTACGCAACGTGTTATTGTACGTGGAAATAGATAGAACAAAATTATTCTGAACATGATTTTCATCTAACACAACCAATTATTTCAATTGTAAAAATATATACTTCTTTGCTACAATTATTTTAATAATTAATTTTATTGAACTACGTGGCACTTTTTGTTAATATTTAATGTAAATTGATATAGAATACATAGTAGAGTAACGTCAATATATAAAATATGTAATTGCTATAGATTCATCTTTTTTACATTTTTATAATTACTATTCTTATCACCGAATTTATGACACGGAGCGAACTTCTGCCTTTAAGATGCGAAAATCGTAAGACTGAAAATCGTATGTGATCGTGTTTGTTCAAGACCAGAAACCATAAGACAATAAGCAGAAATTAGCAAAACGTATAGCAATGTTTATTATATAAACCAATGATAAACTTAAAAATTATTGAAATATTAATTAAAATAAAAAATAAAACGACCCTATATTATATACGTGGACATCCAGCTAAGTCGACGAGACGACATATATTATTATTTTGACTTTTATCAGATTGTATAGTATATTTATCAAAAAAAAACTTTTACATTTTCACAGCTCTGATAACGCTTTAGAAAGTCCCGGTTATGATTTCCTTCCGGAAGATTTCTTTGAAGGCAGCCGTTGGTTCTTTACAAGGTCAAACTAACATTTTTATTATAAAGTCCTTTTTTAATATTATAGATATAGAATATTGATTATCATAATATTTCAATATATAAAATATCAATTTCGTGCTTTAGTTTTTGTTATAATTTTCCTAAGTTCTCTATTACCTTCATTAGTCTAGTGGCTAATAACAATGAAATGAAATGAAATAAACTTTATTCAATAAGACTTATTACAAGTGCTTTTGAATTGTCAATTTAATGTAAGCGTCAGTGTAGTCTGTCCGTGAGGAAGCTACCACAGGCTCGGAAAGCAGTTCTGCTGAGAAGAGGCGGCAAGAAACTCAACAGATATCGAAATTACATTCATTTTATTAACATGACAATGTAGATAGCCGCATATGAGTCAATAATACTCAATTCCACCACTCTTGAACCGTGTAATATGCTTTGCCCAATAAAACATTTCTAATTGTATCTTTAAATTTTTGAAAGGGTAAGTCTAGGATATTTTGTGGAATCTTATTATATATGCGTATACTCAGGCCCACGAAGGATTTATTCACCTTTTGGAGCCGAAATCTAGGCGTAACAAGCTTATTTCTATTCCTAGTGTTTATTGTGTGTCTAACACTTTTTTTTTCATAATTATTTAGATTTTTGCGAACAAATAATATCTTACACAGTATATATTGTGACGCAACCGTAAGAATACCAATTTTTTTGAAAACATCTCGCAGGGAATCACGAGCTCTTAGATCATCAATAGAGCGTACTGCTCTTTTTTGAAGAATAAATACCGAATTAATTTCCGCGGCACTGCCCCAAAGAAGTATTCCGTACGATAAAATACTATGAAAATAACTAAAATATAGGTAAAAGTCGGGCAGTGTAATATCCGTTAAGTTTTTAATTTTCCTAACTACATAGGCGGCGGAGCTGAGTTTACCTGCAAGTGTTGAGAGATGGGGGATTCCACTGGAGTTTAGAGTCTAGTGTTATACCTAAAAATACTGCTGGTTCAGTTATTTCCAGTGTTTAATTATTCATAATCAGGCTAAAATTTTGCTTTTTTACATTAGGCAATGTAAATTCGACACATTTTGTTTTTTTTTTTGCATTTAAAACTAGGTTATTTAATTCAAACCAGCGAAGTATAGTAGTAGTAGTAGTGCGACATGCGATTATGCGACAATAGGTGACTGAGGTCGTAGTAAGAGCCTAAGGGTAATTGGTTTTTTTCCAATCTCAGTAACAGCCCGAAGTTGTAATATCCTGTGCCTGATCTCCTAACAGTCCTGTCAGACTACCATCTCACCAGGTTATAACAGCGAAAGGAATTGAGAGTTTACATGTGTATGTCTACGCAGACGCACACACTTGTGCACTATAATATTAATTCCTACGCAGACGGATTAACTCATTGAAATTGGCTTGATGACCGAAATTGTTCTTTACAATTTATGTTAAACCCTTGTATTTAAATGTACTTATGTTTATAGCAAGCAAATTCATTTTTTATTCTACTCATAATTTTTTGATAACTCAGTTTTACGTCCAAGTATTTTGGCTTTTATGACTGTCGATACCAGTTCATATTAAAAAATGTATTTATTTAATACTTACAAATAAATAATAATAGTATTGGAACTAGAAAACATAGATACTTGTTACTGCATAAACTATATTTTAAACGATATTAATTAGATATATTTTTAACATATCAGTAGGAAATAGAAATAAAAAATATTTTTAAGCTTACTTTATAAATACACTTAAACAATAATCCAAGAATAATAAATTCTCTATTAAAAATAATTCTGTATAAGTACTTACATTTTCAAGTCGGGCCGCTAAATATACAACGCAACTTATGCAACCTTGTCTCTTCTTGAAATCATGTAATTAAAAAAACATTGTTGCTTCTTATATGTAAACATTAAGAACAAAATGTTTTAATGTAGTCTACTAAATAATATAAAGAACAAAGAAATGAACATACTCTAATTAGGCAACAACAAATATTGTACTATGTAATTACTTAGCAAGTATCTAACCTAACCCTGCCTTCATTGAAATTAATTTTGCTTCAAAAAATTAAATAACTCAAAAATATATCGTCAAATAGCTAAGTTGTATTCTAAATTAGGTTAACACCCACCATCTTCAGAAATGTCACTTACATACTATTTCTCAAAGAGAAATGCTTCGTAATATATTCTCTAAGCATTTTATGTAAGACTTGCATATCACACATGAAACAAATTATCGTCCTCGCCTTAACATTAGTTTTGATTAATGGTATAATAAAATTTTGCCGCTATAATATGTATTTGAATAAGGCATACATTACATAGAATATATTTATCGTTTCGCTATGTTGTGTTGTGATATATTCAAAAAATATTTTTTTAATAAACACAAAGTTATTTATATATTTGTATATTTAATTTATATATTTGTAGTCTTGTAGGTTTCTACTTCATAATACTTCAATGCTTACAGGTTTTATTTCCGGTAGGCGTAATTCTTTTTTGATGACCATATCAATATTTTTCCACGGTTTGCTTAAGAAAAAGTTCTGGATGAAAAATTCCTTGGCAGAAATCCCAAGATGAAGTGAGCAGGCCCTCTTATCCTAGAAGAAAAAAATGTAAAAAGGAAATCCTTAAGGATTTTAAAGTATTGTTATTTATTTGTGAAATATCAATTGAGGAACCAGCTGTCACAATTTACAAGATAAATTACATATTGTTCTACGTTTCTAATAGTCAACTTTATTTTTAATACAAATGTCAATATATTTGGAGAAGATATATGAAATATTTCAAATTCTTGAAAATACTCAAAAGATAATATTTAACGAAGTCAGAAAACATTTATGTTTACCATATTATACACAGCTATTTGTTCCGGTCAGCCAGCGAACAGTCTCCCAGCACACATTTTGTCGGAGTGAGGGAAAGCGGAAAATGAAATAAGTCGTATGTTGCTCTATCTATTTATACAGGGAAATAATATAAGCTATACTATATTTTATAATAGTAAATTTACAAAATTATGAATTGTCTATGCTAAGGTATTTTCACTCAATGCGAATGTACAAATCAGTGAGATTCATCAAAATCAATAACAAAAACATTTCAGTCCACTAAAACGAAAAGTAGGATATAAAATCTTATATATACTCATAAATATTTGATATCATTTAAGTGATATTTTCAACGAATGTTGTACGCATTCTAATTTTTTATTATTTAAATTTTAAGCGCAGGTGACCGGGCGAGAGCTAACAAGGGGGTCCCCTTTGACTAATGGCACCGTCGCAAGTCAACAAGTCGACGTGCTCTGCGTCCCAATTAACACTTCCTGAAAGAAATAAACATGTTGCGATTGACTTTTCCACTCCCGTGTCTAACTTTAATTCTCCTTTGAATAGCAGGTGGATTTGAGGAGGTACTGAAGTTTAAATTAATGATCATTCAACGTTAATATATTTAAATTTTATTTATAAATAAATATATTAATACCGTTATTTTATGTGTCTCGCCTTACAAATAAATATTCTAAAGTACATAAAGATTTCTTACTGTTTTCCCTTTACTATTTTCTAGGATCTTTATGTTAATACTAACGTATTTGTAATAAACTAGTATCTAAAATGTATACTCACACCATAGGTGCCTAGTTACACATTAAAACTTACGAGTACAAGTTTTATGTGAAGTTGCCAAAAAATTCACAGTAATAGGTTACTGATCAATGTTGGTGGTGCTTGTTGTTGTTGGTTGCTGGTGGTGCAATGTTGTTGGTCTAAAAAGATCAAACATGTGTGCAAACACAGCGCGATAGAAATTATAGAGCACAAGCTTATGCAAAACATAGACTAGGTAAACTTTTTTTTTAATGCTAGGAAAAAATGCATTTACGCATACCACCTGCATACGTACATGGTTATGACTTGTCGCCTAGAAAAACTAGTACGTACTACCCACTAAAACCCAACGGAACTTACGCACTCAACCATGACACCCCGACGGCGGGCTTGTCAAAGCAGACCACAATAACCAAGTGGTGCCCACGGTCCAATCTGCTGGAAGAAAAGTACCTAGAACAACCCGCATAGTACACCGCCCTTCAAAGTGAGCCACCTCCCAGTGTGTCTCTTGGCTTCACGTCCAGCTGGATTTCCGGAAAACTTTTCTTGTCTAGGCTATCAAAACATAATTCAGTGTTAACTAAAATAAACAAATGTATGCAAATAAAGACAGTACTGTCACTCAAGGTGAACCAAGGTGTTATACTGTTTCAGGATATGCCATATATTATAAAGAATCAAATCGACTAGAAAAATACCTTGTACAATTTATTAAAATTCTTTGAGTAGTTATAGTATAATTAAAAATGCTAGCAACTATAGTTATCTTAAGTTTTTAATAATATTATTATTTGCTACGTCATAAACATTTCCATACTTCAAAAGAATTGTGTTTGCTTTATACGTTTATTAATGTACCGTAAAGTTATCACAAATTAAGTTTTATAAAAGCTACATTGAAATTTTGCTTTTAAACTTTAACATAATGTCGCTTTTGTAACAACACAGGTCAGGCGTTCACGGACTCTTGCGCTATGATAGAGTTGACAAACATAAATAAATGATGAGTCAACGTAAAAATGCAACGAATGATTAAATTTTAACGTTAAATGCACGTTGATTGCTAAATAACTACAAAAATCATAATTTCACATACATATATTTGATAAAAATATATTTTAGAATTATGTCATTATTTTGTATTTTTCAACTTAAGTACTAACATTAATAGTTGTCGTGTATAATAGTCTGGCCAACAAGTGTATTTTTGGTCAACTTTTTTCAGTAGTCTCGGAAAAATTTGAACGAGGAGTTATTCGATTCGGAATAGTATGCAGATGATTTTTGAAAAAAATCAAGTTCCGATTGCAAAAATTGCAAAAGTTATAAATAATTAACTAAAAAGAAAAAAGGGGGTTTTGTTTTCTGCAAATATCTCATAAACTAATTGAGATTTTTCAAATTTAAAAATAGATTTAAAAAGAGGAGAAAACACCTTCTATTAATCATCTATACGGCCTAGACTATACGGCCTTCTTCCTAATGAAAATAGTAATGCGATAAGCTTCAGATACTTTTAATTTAATAATTTAAATAGCTGTTCTAGTATGCTTTGTATGCGCACTTGTATTAGCTAATTAAAACGATATCTTAGCTTAATTTCATTTTCTTAATGATTATTATATTCATCCTGGTCATATTTTAATTACATAAACTTTAATTCACACAAAGAATACACACAAATAATAAAGAATAAAAGATATAAGAATCATAATTTGAAATTCTGGCATAACATTTAAGTTCAAATTAAAAATTCAACTTAACAGATATGTATTATTAAATTCCCAATAGTCGAGACGCTATCTATATACATATATTCTGAAGCATTGTGGAATAGCGAGGCACATAATAAGGAAAACACAACGCTCTATTTCTGAGTACGTTCCACACGTGCTCAATGGGAATCCAGTCTGCAGATTGCATGGGCCACTGCAAAACGATGACGTTAGCTTTGGCCAGCGTTCTAGAAACGATTCGATTATGGAGACATTTCTAATTGTATCCATACTTTGATTTCATAAATTTCCTGAATAAGACACTTGATATTAATAACGATTTACAAATAATAAAAATTAGCAATAAAAATAATATTACTATACAGTAATAAAGGAACACGTGTTACGTTGAAAATAACAATATACCGGGATTAAAAAGTAAACTATATGTATTCTTCTGATGCTGCCTAAAAAAGGACAGATCAATAAACACGCTTTCATTTAATATAAATGGATATCAGAGTACGATTGGTGATTAAATTAACTCCAGTCAATTAAACTTTACAACGCTTCAATACCTTCAAATCGTCATTATTCACTTAATGACTACACCTCGTAAAGTTTCAAATAAAAACTTAATTTTATACGGGAAAGTACAATTTTTATTCTCAAATGCTATATCTAAAAGTTTCGAGTGAAAGTCATTTCTTTACAGAATTATGAGAGCATGGATCAGAATATTGGAATTTATTTTATGAAGCGAGAGCCCCGACCGAGTTAATCTGTTAATATTGAACATTTTTCCCATAAGGGTAAACCATCCCATTTGTTAGATGTAAGATTTAAGGAACAATCGTTTATATTGCACGCGATATTTTATTACGTGTCATATTTTGATTAATACCTTAGAAAATATTATAATACAACACACCTGAGATTATGAAATTACATTGTAATTAGTTATGTTTATACACATTTTTATTAAGATATGGACTAGACCTACTAAACCAATGAAATTTTAGTATCTACTATTTTTAGGTTAACAATAATTATACATTTCAATACTTTAAAATTTATTAAGTAAGCTCTATATATTTGGTGAAAAATATGCCTCAGCGATTATAATGTAAAGTAAATGTTAATGTTGAGTAAATGAAGCGGAATTTGGAATTTTCTACGCCTTAAAAGGAATACGCGCAGGATAGGAAATAGTGGAGGGTTGCGTCCGGCAGCGGACAGTGGCTAAATGGTACATCCGGTTAACTTACGCTTGATTGATTGTCTGACCACTCCACGTCCTTAAAATATTATACTTTATGAATACCTTATTTCTTACATACTTATTTAGTTCTAAATATCATTTGGTTTCTCAATTTGTAAAACTACTTGTATACGTAGACATATGAAAAAAAAAACATTTCAAATGAATACCAATTTTTTTAAATATTATAACAATGAATGCATGCGTTCGTGCAAATAATTGAGAATATGAATTAAGCAAAAATATATTGCTTTGTTGTGAACTAAAAAAAAAAGTAATAGGCTACCAAGCATAGTTTCTCCGCATTTCCTCTTTTTAAAATTAATAATTAACATCGGGTAGCAGTTTCCAATGCCAAACAAAAGAAAATACTTTTGATTTCAACTTAGAAAACACAATTTTTGTGATAAATAGCATTATCTAGAAATAAAACTGAAGTTCTAGTATAATAAAAATCTAATCCAAGACAATGATACAAAGAATGAATATCAAGTAAATAAATATGTAATTAATGTTCTAATTCTGCGGAAACGGTAGGTACTTGCTCTGAAATAGTTTATTATTTACAACGAAAATATATATGGCGTGATGTCAGAAGCAACTCGTCTATATGCACAATGCAAACAGCCTAAAATGGTTAAATCATTAAGATATTTACGTATGACAGAATGATTGCGGTATGAACCTATCACACACAACACGGTTAATCACTTTAGCCAAATAATTTATCTATCATTTTGGATATTGCAACATATGATTGAAAATTTTCCAGATCGATGGGGACTCGTTAGCGCTGCAGATTGAAATAGTGTTTACGCGACTTCATCCATCACTCATCCATTAGGTTGACAATTCGTTTAAAGCGCAATTTACACCTGGGAAACGAAAATACTCCAAGTTTCAATTTACACTTCACTTCTGCACTTTGTTCAATGATGTGGACTCGCTTTATAAAATAAGTACCTGGGCAACCGAGCTTCGCTCGGAGTTTCTGACAATGGTACAATTTTCTTTTTTATTTGACTTACAAATAAAAAACCTAAAAACTTGAATAAATACAAAAAAAACAAAAGTAAAACTTTGTATCCTACCAGGCTTCGAACCAGAAAACTTGTGATTGTCAATCTTGCGCCTTGGTCGCTTGACCACGAAGCTTATGCCCGTGCGTCCGATATTAGCGAACATATGAAAATTCCATAACCATATGAAAATTCGAAAACACGCGTTTTCCCAGAAATTAAGACTTATCTAGATCGATTTTTCGCCCCCGAAAACCCCCAAACACCAAATTTCAGCGAAATCGTTAAAGCCGTTTCCGAGATCGCCGGTATATATAAATAAAAAAATAGATATACAAGAATTGCTCATTTAAAGGTATTAGATGATATCTATGTATATCGACATTTATATATAAATTCCTAACGCATTGCTTTATTTTAAGCTCAATCGACGTGATGGAAGTTTTTGACAAACCATAATTACCTGTTTTGTTTAATGTGAAATGTTTATTTTTGAGTTATTGAAGAGTTGTTCAGAGGTTTTAGTTACTTTTGGTTTCATCATCTAGATAAATTTGATGGTATCAAATTATTGTATTAAACCAAAGTATTACATAATAGAGCAATTTTAAAGAGAAGAAGTAGCGCTTGGATATACAAAATCTTATTTAGGCAAATGGAAGATGTCATGGAACAATTAAGCATTCTAACTTAAATGTGGGAATAAGACGAAGTTAACATTTATCTAATATATATATATAAGCGAGCAATTCTTATATATTTATATCTTTATATATTTATTTATTTATACCAGCGATCTCGGAAACGGCTCTAATTATTTCGCTGAAATTTGGTATGTGGGGGCTTTCGGAGGCGAAAAATCGATCTAAATCAGTCTTATGTCTGGGAAAACACGTGTTTTCAAGTTTTCATGTGGTTTTCTTTTGCGTTATTGTACGCAGAATATGATCGATATTTTCTTACACTCTGTTATAAGCATCGTGAGTAAGCGGTTAAAGCGCAAGTTAGACAACACATATGCCCGGGTTCGAGTCCCGGTCGGAATACAAAGTTTTTATTTTGTTTTTTTTTTTGTATTTATTCAAGTTTTTAGTTTTTTTTTTTTATCTAAAAAAAAACAATATAACAAACAAAACTCCGAGCGAAGCTCGGTCGCCCAGGTACTGTTGTATAAAGAAATGTAACTTTGTACTTCATATAGTATCTTAAAAAAATTCAACTCCTATAAAGTAAACTAATTGTGCAATTATTTTGTTAAACTCGGATTGATGTAATTCCAGATTATGTTAAACAGAAAAAGTGCATCGTGTTGATCCATTTAACACTTGGATTTAGTATTCAGTGAGTGAATAAAAGTTCACTCACGTTTTCATGCTACCTGAACAGTTTTAATAATGTACAATAAATGAACCTGTTCAACTTTACTTGTTTTATTTTTGGTTTTCATATAACAACAATATATGTTACAACTATTATTTTGTAAGCTTGTTACTATCTAAAATTATACAAGTTATTTTCGGAAGGCAAGAATCGTTACGCAACTGTAAATCTCACGGCAATTGCTACTCGAGCTGTCAACTGAATGATTTATTATAATAATTAACATAGCTAGGATGATGAAGCCTTTCTTGTACGTATAAAAACTATAATATTAGAATATGATTTTGTATGAACCAACAGAATAATAGTATTGCAAAATGTAACAAGATAATAAGATAAATATATACCTACATATCGAGCTCGGGAGCGGCAATACTGTGGTTTTCAAGATAACGAGCAAACAAAGTGTGGCCCGATACTGCTGGAGGTAGCTAATCACGACGTCACTTTAAGCCTTCCGCGCCTTAAGTGATGCAAATGGGAAAACTTCGAGGTCGCAACCAGCTTTGACTCCGTCCAATGTCTTTGATCGACACTTCAAAGTCAAATGTCGGCTTACTTACCGAAGCAAATACAACGCCACTGACTTGCAACCATTTACAAAAGCTATTGATCGAGAAATTTGCATCGCTCTAACTTTTGGCAAGTATTACAAAAGGCTGTTATAAAGTTTTATAAAGGCGAAGTTAGGAACTGCCACTAATTGAACCTTTCAAAAGGAAGAGTAATCTTTTTCTTATGAAAGGCTAGGAATAATTAATCAGTACAGTGAAAAGTAACTTTATTCAATTTAGACACTTAGCGACATCTCTTTTCATTTGTGGTGAATTTTTCATAGCTATAAGCACATTAGTACATAGTGAAACATCTGAATAATCTATTTTGCTGGCGTATTACAAGAAAGATTAAAGACTTCCAATAAGCTCCCTCATAGTTATTCCAGTTATTTCGAACCTTGTTAAAATAAATAATCACTTTGTACTTTCAACTTAAACCTTGAACCTCACATTACTTACATATATGTATACAATGATATATATGAAGATACATTATATATATGTAAGCAATGAACTAATAATTTCATAATAATTTATATTACAAAGCATTTTGTTATTTTTTCCTCATAATTTACAGCAATAAGTAACATAAAAAGTAAAATAAAAAAGGAAAAATCAAGAACCAAATGTTGATTATTGCATAAAATATCTTTAACAGAATTTTGAATTTTCCTTAAAACGAGGCGCCTTTCCCATTTCAAGATCCAAAATAACTGCGGTAATGTTTCTTTGATATTGCAGTAGAACTTTTTAAAGATAAATCCGTTTTTTGTTGCCGGTCGTTTATTACTAAAGAACTTGGAAAATCGGTCTGTAAGGCTACGTTTTATTCAATGATAGAGAAATTTTTAAGTAAAATATATTTTTGATTTTTCGTTCGCCATATGTATAAATCATTTTTTTACTATATGGATTATTTAGTGCTACTCTTTTAACTCGAAGTACTTTACAGTTATATAATTTGCTACCACGTTCCTTTTAAAACTTGACAGCATATGTTTCTATTAAAAGTTGCTATAGTTCCATCAAATCTATTATTATCATTATTTTTTGTCTTTTGGCTTTTAGACGTACCAGTTGGGCACAGTTTACTTCACCAATGTCGCGCTCGCGTAGAATGGAGAAGACACGATGAAGATTGATCAGTATTCCATCAAATCTAATTCAATTCAATTCTTTAGTTTCGTGGCTTCTAAAAGTGCTTTTGGGCATAATTTACTTCGCCAATGTCGCGTAGAATAGAGAAGGCACGTTAAATATAGAATGATCGGTAAAAAGGAGAAAAAAAAACACTAATCTGATTACATGTAGAAACAGAGCGATTCATTTTAACCATCACAGATTAAAGAGACTACAGTAACCATCAAATCTAAGAAATACACTTTGGCAGCTGGCAGATTGACTTGTCTTAAGATGTAGCTAAATAATCACCATCGAAAATCTGATTTTAATGAGAAATCGACATTGATTCTTTATCACCCACGTCCAATAAAAAAAACCGACTTCCAGGCACTGAAAAATAAAAAATAACTAAACGGGGGTTTTCATTTAGAATAGATACTTAATCTGATATTTTCGAAGTCGGTGTGCTTTGATTTGTATTGGCTGGCGCCGACTTCGAAAAAATCTGATTAAGTATCTATTCTAAATGAAAACCCCCGTTTAGTTATTTTTTACTTTTCAATGCCTGGAAGTCGTTTTTTTTTAAGTTTTTATTTTTCCATTTTTAGTGTAGACGTATCATCAATACAAATTAATCAAGCCCAAACACCAGGTAATTGCTGTAAATCGTTGAGGAGTTCCCTCGAATGTTTTTCGGGTCCATCATCAGATCGACTCCAGACCTTCATTAAATAGTAGTGCTTTAAAATACCTAATGAAAATGATAACAAACGCACTAGTCTGGGATCCCATCATCAGATCCTGATTTCCTTATCATGGTACCACTCTTGGAATATCTGCTTTCCAACAAAAAATTTTTATCAAAATCGGTTCATAAACGACGAAAAAATCCGCGAACAAACATAAAATATATATGTATACGGTCGAATTGAGAACCTCCTCCTTTTTTTGGAAGTCAGGTGAAAAATAACTAAACGGGAGTTTTCATTTAGAATAGATACTTAACCAGATGTTTTCGAAGTCATCATGTCATCCCGGAAAATTAAAGTGTTCTCGTGGGATAGTTAAAAAACTATAGTAATTTATACAGCTTAGTACACAAATACTACTGATTGGATTTTAATGAAACTTTACAATAATATTGTTCATACATCAGAATAACAAATAGACTACTTTTTATCCTAGAAAAATGTATAGTTGCCGTGGGATAGATTTGTTTATATTTGTGTAGATGTTAACCTTAGGGAAGCGAGAGTGAGCCGCTAGTACTAAATAAATCTTTAGATAGTTCTTATTGAATTCCCGCCAAAAAGGCGGTTCGATTAATTTCATTTTTCGTTATTTGTACCGATTATTTGGATACTTATTAAATTGAAGTTGTAACTACCGTAAAGAGCTTAATGGCATAACAGTGTAATATTGTCAATTTAATTTATAATTTGAGATATTGTTTTTGTTTTTAATTAACTTTACAAGATTCAAATTTTAGATTATTATAGTGGAATGTTACACGTAATCATAATTATAGTAGGGGAGCCCACTCTGTTGAATACCTCCACCATATAATATACTTATAAGTTCCCTGTATAAGGTCACAGGTCTAGGGCAGCCGATCAGAATAGAAAAAATATTTTGATAAATTAAAAATACTTGAGCTCAACAGATTAAGATATGGTGGGCTAATTACATTCTGAAAAGTGTACATATTAATAATCTACCGATTTCAACAAGCCGAAGTAACAAAAATCGACCATAAAGCTTAGAGCAGTTGCATCTGCAGGGAAGCATGTTCTCCATTCCCACACTACTTTCCGTCACTATGACAATATTACAAAAAGAAATCATTAAAAAAATGGGTGCGTGTAACCTTTACGTGCGGTTGATGTAAAACTTCTTTGGCAAATATCGCAATTAAATTAAAACAAATTAATAATTAAATAAAGCATATTAGATAGAGAGATACTTTATTGTAATCCACAAAATATTCAAAAAGAAGATACCAACAATAGATGATGCACAGGAGGTGGCCTTATCGCTATAAGCGATCTCTTCCAGGCAACCTTAGGGCGTAGGAGAAATTATATGAAATGATAGGCGGCGGGTGTACTTACTACATACAAATGCATATCCTAAATGCATACATAAGTACATACACGTACATATATGCATAAATACAATAAATACATAAATGTAGATCAGATTAAAACATATAAGAAGTTTCAATATATAAAGACACTAAAAAGATTAATAATATGATTTTAACCATAGCTTAAAATTATTCAAACTTTTGGCACACCTGATGTCTATTAGAAGGGTATTCCATAAATGTGCAGCCTTTACTGCGAAAGATTTGGTAAGGAAATAGGAGGAGTGAGAAGGAATTTTAAGCAATAATGTTTCACTAGAGCGAAGTGAAAGAGTATGAGTATCACTAAAAAACTTAAAACGCTCTCTAAGGTAGAAAGAAGAAGAAGGGTAGAACAGCACGCAGTAGAGAAGATGAAGTACGTGAGTATTCCTGCAAAGGCGGATTGGGAGCCACTCGAGCTTTTTGTGAAATTCGGAAACATGGTCATATAAAATGAATACGGAGATTTTAAAGCCGCTCAAATTTATTTAGATGCTCCTCTTTAACGTTGAGTTCGTCGAGAAGTTTCACAACAAAAATTTAAACCATCGTGTTAAAGCCCTCCAAATAATGGTCAGATCATGACTAGAACGGAACTCCGGACCGTAATCACCAAACTAGGACGCTTTCAAAGGCTGGCACTGTCTGCCAGCAGTGGATGCATGAAAACTACCCCAACAGCAGCCGTAAAGATAGCGCTCCAAACAACACCCCTAGACTTGTGCATACAACAAGAGGCGACCATGGCTGCCATAAGACTGATGCACTAGGTCTAGGGGGGAAAAATAACAACAGTCCACACACATCCATTCTGGATAGGGCAATAAAGCAACTACCACTCATTGCTGCCCCGTGTGATAGAACACATAACAAACATATTTTCAACAAAAAATTCAACATAAATATGATCGAAGAGAGATCAGACCAATCAGCAGCTAACGAGCTACGTATTTACACTGATGGCTCCTAAACACAAAGTGGCTCTGGAGCTGGGATATTCTCCTTTGATCTTAATATAAACCTACACATACCATTAGGCATGCACAGTTCGATCTTCCAATGCGAATGTGTAGCCATAACGGAAGCCGCAAAAACCGTGCACAGACGGGAGGTAAACAACTGCAATATAAAAATCCTCTCCGACAGCGCGGCGGTTCTACAGGCGCTAGATAACAAACAAACCAACAACAAATTAATAATCGAGTGTCACCATGCTCTTAATAAAATAGCATCGACCAATTGTGTCACCATCCATGGATCAAAGGACACAGCGGTTCACTTGGCAACGATGCAGCTGATGAACTTGCAAAAAGGGGAGCAAAACTAGAAGTAACTGGCCCATACCAACTTCTACTGCTACCCTTTTCACAGGTCGCACCTGGGTCCGTCAAAGAACACTAACACTGCAAAATAACAGGTGGTCACAAACGGTAGACTGCAAGCAAGCTAGGTCAGCTCTGCCTGCAGTAAACCCACGTCTGACCAAACGCCTATTAAGCTTAAACAGAACTCAATTGAAAATAATGATAGAGACGATAACGGGCCACTGTCCCTTAAATAAACACTTATTTAACATCGGCGCGACGGACAGCCCTCTGTGCAGAGGGTGTTTCAGCGCTGTAGAATCAGTCACTCACATAGTCCTGGAATGCGTAGCGGTAACTTCTCAACGCAATGAAATCCTCGGACCAATGAGGTCGCTCCGCGAAGCCTGTGAAGTTCCCAGGAAACTTCTGCGCTTCTGGACGGAGTTAAGCTGGCTGAACTAGCCAGGATTCCCATGACGTACAACGGACCAAACGCGAGTCTAAGTACGGAACAGGAGTCCAATATACAATACAATACCACCACGACGTCTCGCGTCCTTGCGTCACGTCCGAATCTTCAGCCTTTGAATGGGAGCTACTTTCGGGTTCACTTAACATCCCCTCTGAAACTCAAATCCGTTCAAATAATTATTTTTTTCTCATTCTTTACTCTTCTGTACGGCCACCCCCATATTGCATATCGCCAGATCAACATAACTCCATCATCAGAGACACGTGAGACATATTATGCACTATCAATATCTGACGCGCTCGAGTATTTTCATGTGACTGGGTTTTTTTACATTTTTGAAAGCCTGTAGAGTGTGGTCGCTTCCCCCACCTGTGAAAAGGTGTAATCAAACAACCTTAACTTTTCTTTCTACCATCTAAGGAGTCGTCCATTAATCACGTGATATTTTTAGCAACTTTTTAACTCCCCCCTCCACCCTGGTAATACGTGGTAAAGTTTTGGATTGACCCTATCTAAAATCACTGGTTTTTTTTTGGTAGAAAGTATTTTAAAAAATTTCAAAATATTACTTTAAAAACAGGTATAATCTAATTTAACTCTAGAAATATATGCACCGTGATAAAAAAATTCAGATAGATAAATATTAAAGTTGCAGCATCTGATGCAAATACTAGCTCTCTCGCACATGCTCGCTATACCACTGCAGAGAAGGCAAGTCTGAAATACAGCTTTCAGCACTGTTATCGGGCTCGACATAGACTATTACGACGTCATGGCCGTGGATATTGAATAACTATATTATTTCATACTTCTGCGAGAAGTTCTCCAGTCTTCTGAATTCAACGAAAGAACGACGAGCGACGAAGTTCAACGAAAAAGTAAATACACGTGATATATTATACCGGTGGTAGGACTCTGTCAAGCCTGAGAAGTCTGACTGGATGGGTACCACCCCCTTATCCATTTCTGCCGCTAATCAACAATGATTGCATTGTTGTGTTCCGGTTTGAAGGATAAGGTAGCCAGTGCAATTACAGGCAAGAGGCATATCATTTTAGTCCTCACAGTGACAACGCACCTGCTCCTCTGTATTTTTGTCACCTAAAACCTACATAAGTGCATAAACTGTAGGTGCTATGAGCGACAGGTACTGCTTTCCATTAGGTGGTCTGTCTGCTCGTTTGCCACTGAATCTTATAAAAAAAAAACTCACTACACATAACAACCCCCCCCCCCCCCTCTCACTCTCTTCTCCTTGTATTATTTTGTGATTTTTCCGAACCCCCTCCTCCCCCTCTCACTCACCTCATGTGATTAATGGATGATCCTTAATCTTCAAAGTCCAATAGGTCCCATGAAGCTCAAGTATTTTACCCGAGCATTTAGCATCCTGGGCTCCTCTATTATTATTATAATAAATACTTAATATTTTTTGAAATTTTAGGATTTATATTTTAAATTATGTATATGTTGTAAATGGATTGTCGAGTCCGCTATTTTACAAAACCGCTAGTTGTTTTACATACCAGCTCCATTTTGTAAAATAACTGAACGACTCATTTTAGACTCATTTATCACGGGGAATGTTCTGAGGAATTGTTCGGACTGATCCCGGCCGCAGAATTTCACCATCGGACATCGCGCCAAAACAGTAAATTCCATCCACACCACCTCGATGTCCAGCGTTCCACAACAGTGCGTTTTCTTAGGCACTTTCTGCCCCGCACAGCCACTCTGTGGAACCAGCTGTCGCCGGCGGTCTTTCCGAAACGTTACGAACTGGCAACCTTCAAGAAGAGAGCGTATTCTTTTTTGAAAGGCCGGCAACGCATTTGCAAGCCTTGCGGTGTTGCAGATGTCCATGGGCGGCGGTAATCACTTTCCATCAGGTGAGCCTCCTGCTCGTTTGCCCCCTTGATGACATAAAAAAAAAAAAAAAAGGTTTAACACATTTGTCTATTTTCTTTAATTATTCTTTTGCTTGTCACAGTTGTCTTAAAGATATGTAATAATAAATACGAATTATGAATATAACAAGTTTTACTTTTACTTAAATATCATCAACGTCAAAACAATATTGATGTATGTACTAATTTGTTTGTGGTGAGAAATAAAGAATTTTATTATTAAAAAAAATGTCTAATATAGTTCATTAAAACGAGAGACTTGTTATCTATACTAATATTATAAAGCTGAAGAGTTTGTTTGTTTGGTTGAACGCGCTATTCTCAGGAACTACTAATCCGATTTGGAAAATTCTTATTGCATTAGATAGCCCGTTAACTGAGGAAGGCTATAGGCTATATCATTTCGGAAAAATGTACGGGTCCCGTAGGATAGATTTGTTTTTGTCTAGGGACAAACCCGAAGCGAAGCGAGGGTGAGTCGCTACTTGTATAATAAAAACTACAGAATTCACTGATTTTCTTTAGAATCATAAAATGACTTATTTAATTAATGCAGTTCAGAGTATTTTTATAAACATTAGATCGATTACTAATAATAACACTGTGCAACACAATTTTTCGAACATAAAAAATATAACTCGTATTGAATTACTGAATCAATTATAACCAAAATTGCCTAACGTTTCACGTTTCTTAGTTATAGTATTTAATATCTATCCTATATTCGTGTACGGTTAATGATACAGTACAAAAAATTTAACTATAGTGTTTTTTTTTTATAATTAATATAAACCTATATTTATTTTAATAATTAAAATATGTCTGTAAATCTAAAGTTCTCGTGTTCACGTATCATTTTAAAGGTATTGGTGTATCTAATATAACCTTATTTGGAAAAGTAATAGGATTTTTTTTTAATTTAAAAGTAATTAAGGGAACGTCGTTAATGGATTAATCACCTAATAAATTTTGTTATATTGGTGAAACATAATATACAATAGAAATTGCATAATATATTATTAAATCTCAAGGTAGAGTTCCAACTGACGCGGGGTAAAGCTCACCTATTTACGTTATTTTTATCACTCAGTGGAGCTGAATAAAGACCGATACAAAACTTTTTTTCATTTCGTGCTACGTAATGACTAGTTTAATGGAAAACCTGTCTCTATATCTTTTGCTGAGAAGATGTGACTGGATGAAACTAAGTAAACAAATATTGGAATATATAACTAACAATAACCCCCTGAAGTTAATTTAATGCAATTCAATTCTTTTGTTCAATGGCTGACTAAGTTAATATAAATATTTGTGTTCAGCAAGCTTAATATACAGCAATCAGCTATTTAAATAGTAGTTATTAAAAAATGTCACAAATTGAAGCTATTATTATAAAAAGATTTAAAAATTAAACATTAGGTTGATAGATAAAATAAAAAAATAATAATTTAAAGCTTAAAATAAAATTATAATTTAACAAAATTTTCGATGAACAAACCAAGATTTAGTTTCCTTCCATCAGTTTGTGTAAGAAGAAGATTATTGTTTCAAACATAAATATATTTTAAAGCTGTAAGCTTCTATAATTATTTCTAATTTAAAAATGAAGTTTTACAGGGAATAAATAAATTACACGCAATAAGAGAAGCAATTACATATATTGTGTAGTAAAGTTAAATATATTTAAGTTAAAGCTTATTAATTACACAAATATGTAAATATATATTACGTAGATCAATGTAGCATATTTTTCTGTTTTCTTGCCTCTAGATTATTCCTTCTTTCCAATTTTGAAGGTAGGGCGATTAACAATATTGTTTTTAAAGGACCACATAACATTTTTTTATATAAACTAGCTTTATCGTATAAATTATTACAAGTTTTATTTAGTTTTACATGCCTCGGTGTCTGAATGTAATCAAGTTACGAGAGGAACAACAAATGAAAGGGTTTAATGAGCTATAGCTGAAAAGTATGGGCATTAGAAAAAATTGTTTTAATCAAAAGTTGTAGGTAGTAAATGGATCTTTAAAAATGGATAGATGCATTTTATTGATTAAACTAATATTTTAAGAGTTATCGGCTGAGATATAAAAACCGGTTCATTACATGGACCATAAATCGTAAACGGTAAGTTTTACAAAAAAAAATACAGAAAATAAAAGATGGAAAATTATGTTCTCTACAAAAATAATTCCAATAAATTTTGCCCTAAAGTGCATAGTTTCTAAGATATCCTCCAATAAGGTTTTTTTTTTCAAGATGGCGCCTGAAGATCCACCGTAATCTGTCAGCATTTTGCGATTGTATACTCAGTAAGTGATCCCAAACCTTATAAAAACAAAAAATGGATCGGAAATTTAGTACAAAGTTGACCAAAAAATACGTCTATTTTTACTGGCTAGATAAAAGCTTGTTGCGAGAATGTGTAGGTAATTTTTTTATAAAATAGGTAAAGCTCGCGAAAAACTTTTATTTATACATATAATAAAATTCTAACTGAGTCGAATCTGTACATTAAATATTTTTTGGAAAATCTTATTGAAATAGTCATTATTATCGATATAGAGGCCGCATCTATAGTTTTTAGAATTTTTGTGTGGCTAGCTGGCTATTTTTATTTTAATGTTGAGAAATGCATATAGGCACACCACTTGTATACAGGTTATGTGGGACTCACTGGCTAGAAAAGCCAGCACTACCCACTAAAACCCAACAAGACCTCCCCCGTCTTAATGGGGCGTCGCAGGATCGCTTACGCACTCAACTACGACGCCCCGACGGCAGGTCTGCCGAAGCAAACCACAACAACCATAGAGTTGCTCAACAGTCCACTCTGCTAACAGAGAAGTACCACATGATGGAGCAACCCACATGGTACACCGCCTACCAAAGTGGGCCACCTCTATGTCCGTCTCTTGGCTTCGCGCCCGGCTGAACTGCCGGACACTAATGAGCCGGTTATCCGGACAAAAATAACTGATTATCCGGGTTAACATATAGGATACTTTTTACTGCGGGAAAATATCTCATCTCTGTGAAATCTATACTAAACGTTAAAACTAGGAAATTGTGTAACGTAATAAATTGGTAAGTAGGTTTGATTTTATTTAAAATTTATTTCTTCTTTTTAAAGTATTTAAGTAAAAACTTGTATTTAAAAATAGTTTTTTACAATTTTTATATTTAATTAACTTGATAGCACATTTACAGTATAATATGTAATTTCATTCACTGTTATTAGCAGCACCTCCTTTGAAAGAGTGCACTAAGTACTTATGCGAGTTTCTAACGTAAACAGTATAAACGTAATTCACGATATTTGCACGTATATGCAACTGAAGTTATCTTACAAATGGTAGATTTGTAAATTCAATTTCTTCACTCGCGTAGATTTTACTAAGAGTTGGCCGTACGAATCACATGAAAAGATTGCCAACGTACTTTCTAGATAAAATTCTTCCGAAAGTCGATAATTAAAAGAGGTACAATGGAAAATATAAATGATTATTATACTAAAATCTATGTTTGTTATTTATTCATAAATTGTGAATGTCTGTGCATATTTTTTAATGAATTAGATACAATTTTTTTGTGATATAATTAGTTTTTGTTGTTGTTGTATTTTTATTGCATTTGTTTAAAATTTTATTAGACCTTTTCTAAGCTTAGATATACAAATAATGTAATAATTACAATGAAAAAATAATAATTTTAATTTAAGTTAAAGTAATATAAGATAAACTTCGTGTTAAAGAATATTGCACTAGCAATATTCCGTCTTAGCGCCTTTACAATAAAACTTGCAATTTCTGTTGATAGTAAAATAAAATTAAATATGAAAAGCAATAAAAACATCGAGATTCAGAATGGAATAACAGACGAACTAAAATAAATATTTCTATTGTGTTATCTTTTCATTAAATATATAAAATAAATAAACAGTTAATGTTGAAAATAAGTAGAGAAGCGAAATATCAATCCATCTAGCTATTCTTGTTGGCGATGCGGTCTTTACAAGTGATCGCAGTTCAAAGAAATGGATTGTGATGTCCGTAACGTATCAAATATTTGCCAACTAACAAAGAACTTGCTTCGTATATTGGCTGAACCATTAATCACTCCATTATTACATGGGGTGGCACAAAGAGTAATATTGCCTTTCGACCGTCGACGGCGCTTTACTCCAAAACACACTGCTATAATGACCCGTTTAAGAGCTAAATGAAAATCGATAGCCATAAAATTATTACCGCGTTTTGCACCGCTTCACAATTTATAATAGCCGATTATTGGTGAAACTGCACAATTTTGGAACTAATCGTTTCCTCCAATATAGAAATATAATACAAAATGGTAATATGCGAGTAAGCTATTCACCAACAAATATTTACATATATTTTTTAATATCCGTATTTATATATAATATATAAAAGTATAATATGTAAAACATGATTTTTATGACTAATAGGATATTATGAAAATATTTGTTATTAAAACATTATAACAAAATTACTTTATACACGAATAAAAAAGCCCTCGTAGTATTTTTCGCTGCTACCAAACCTTTGAAAGAGCGTAAAATACTTTCAATATAAAAGAAATAAGTAGAGCACGAAGCCGTACAGTGAGTACTAATACGCACTTGTTTTCTCAGTTCGTACTACTTCTCAAGAAACAGCGTAGCAAGAAAAGTAATAAATGAAAGAATGTTTAAAGTTACAAAAAATATTGCTCTACTTTCATAATTGTATTTTTTTTTTTGAATCCTTTAAATCCAAAATGCATTTACATTTTACATTAATGTTTAGATAAGTCGACTACAAATGTGTTTCATTTTGTTTTTATGTTGACAATATAGATATTAATGTAGTAAAATAGACGGCTTCTACTTACTTAAGACCTTCGTTTATAACATGCGTATTTTTTCAAAATGTATAGGTAAATTTAAATTTTTAACCAAAAATCTTAAAGATTTGGATCTATTTTATTGCTATTTTCTCTTACACAAAACTAATATATACCTACTATATTTTCATTAGTACGTTGGCAATAATTCGAATGGTTTGACAACATAGCGGAACAAACGCTTGCCTATATTGAAATATCACAATCCACACGACAGTTTACCGGTGGTAGGACTCTGTCAAGCCTGAGGAGTCCGACTGGATGGGTACCACCCCCTTATCTATTTCTGCCGCCAAGCAACAATGGTTGCATTGTTGTGTTCCGGTTTGAAGGATAAGGTAGCCAGCGCAATTACAGGCGAGAGGCATATCATCTTAGTCCTCACAGTGACAACGCACCTGTGGTTCTGCATTTTTGTTACTTAAAATCTAAGTGCATGAACCGTAGGTGTTATGGGCGACAGGTACTGCTTTCCATTAGATGGTCTATCTGCTCGTTTGTCACTGAATGTCATAAAAAAAAAAAAAAAAAAAAAAAATAAAACATGTATACCATCTGTGCGTTAAATTCACTATCTACATTTTACACATGCACGATCGTGCATAACACACTTAACATTGCAGTAATTCCCAGCTCGATCATAGAGTGGACACGCCATTCTTCTTACTACTATAGATCCCTTCCAAAGGTCTTTATCGGCTCGTAAAACTCATTTTATGTTTCACGGACTTTCTATAGCCAACGGTAAGTTGTTTCATGGTCACCCTTCAATATAATTTTCCAAGCCCTTCCTCAACTTTCTGTTCACTTTACGTTTTAGGCATTGGCGATAAAATGTGTTCTTTATATATTAAATAAATTCTGTTATGATCCCTTTTTTCTTTTACCAAGAGTTTTCAGGAGTAATAATAGGATGATCCGAGAATGAATGCCTCCAATAAGTCGACCCTTTTCAACATTTTTTCTTAATATTTCTGCTTAAACACTGTATCTTGACTTAAAAATTCTTTTATGCTAATTTATTTATGTTTTGTGTCACTTCCATTTGTATAACCCATAATGGACTTTTGAACGACGAAACTAGGAAATATGATCAACGAAGTCATAGTGACACCGATTTTGACAAAAAACAAAACATAATGATGAGTTCTTTGAAAAAATATTTTCTTAGGTATCCAACTCATTATTCTTGATAACATATAAACAGTCTAATAATGTATTAGTCGATAGCGTCGTTCCCAAGTATAAAATTCTAAAAAATAAAAAAATTGTCAGTTTTAAACTTGAACCCTATAATCATTTAATATTTCAGGAATTTAAAATTTTATACAAATCTTTAAGATATAAAATAGAAACAATTAGAACTAACTAGACAAACTTCATATCGCTTTTAGCATGAGCAGCATTCATGTCTTCCAATCTTCTATAAATTTAGACTATAGACTATATAACAAAAAAAGCCTCTGGTCGGCTAACAACTGTTATCGTTGCGCAAAAAAAAGAAAAATACTATAACATCCACGTCAAGCTACACTTACGAGAATATGTAACAAAATTCATTGTTCACTTTCTATTTTAGTATAGAAATACAAATTTATTCTTGTTTGAAATCCCAAATATTGTATGGCTTTCACACATATTTACATACTATGTATTCTTTAATACTATTTTATCAATTTTATTTTTCCTATTTATTTATTTATATATATATACAAATTAACAATAACAAACAATGTTATGTAAAAGGTACGATTTAACTCTTAAAAACGAATTATCTCTTCCAGAATCTTACGACACGACATGAAATTCTATTCGGTGAAAAAGTAAAAGATTAATAATTATTATTTTATATTTCATTTCCAGATTTAAAATTATTATTATCTATGCAATATTTATTATGATAGTAGACTCTGAACACAGCGTAGCAAATGTCACTGGCATTCATGGCACAGAGCAACATCAAAAATCCCGTCGTTGAGTTTGAAAACAAAAAAAAAAAAGAAATATTACCCAAAAAATTCACCTCTATCTGCATATTAATTTTTTAATTTATAAATTTTATGAATTATTTGTAAATATGGAAAAGAATAAACATGTTAAAAATAAAAATTGGTATACAAATTTTATTTTCAGCTAAAAAGCTGTATCAATTTAAGATTTTGCAAATAGTGAAATTGCGACGACAATACAATAATTAGATGCCATTAAGCAGATCTAATAATAGGGTCAGTTCCAAAACATCTGAGTTTGTGCTCATTTGGCCTTATTTAATGAGTGTCATACGTTACCTACAGTTCCTAAAAAGCGTTTTTTAATTTTTGTTTTTGAAACTATAATTATTGCAGTAGCATTTCTATGAGTTCATAAGTATTAATCAAAAACTTACGAGTATATATAAAAATATGTTAACCGGGGAGATTCATTTGAATATTTTTTTAATTTTAATAATTAAAAAGTCACATTAATGTGACTGTGTGAATGTGATTTTAAAATCTGTCCAGGATTCTACGCCTCTTATAAAAATCTTTAGTTTTGATTCTATTTCTTTAATATTACTAAAATGTGATTGTTCATTATATTTTATCGTTTGATTTTTGTTATATGTCGCATATGTCATTAAACTTCACTATTCCATTTATCAACTTTATCTTTTATTGATAATAGCTGTCATTTTTGTAATCCCAGATATCAATCATTACTTTAGTATTGTCTATTTTGTAAAAATAGTTATGTACTTGACATTAATATTAAAATAAGTAACACTGCAAGTTATATATGTATAGTGACTTAGTAAACCAAAATATTAAAATTCACCTCGCTGAGATAATTTAAAAGTTTAAATCCACAGTTTAAAATAGGAACATACATAAAAAAAGTCTAAAAACAATGGCTCAAATTTCTATGATATCACTACAACTTTGGTTGTTGCAAAAATACAAATAATCTTTTCTATACATATAATAAAATTCTGACTAAGCCGAATCTGTACCTTCAATATTTTTTGAAAAATCTTATTGAAATAGACATTATTATCGATGCAGGGGCCGAATCTATAGTTTTTAGAATTTTTGTTGTTGAATGCTCTTCAATACAATTAAATAAATACGTGTTTTAGTGTTTTTTGAAATCCATCCCATAAGGAGAAAAAATAGGGATGAAAATTTGTATGAAACCTATCTTTTTAAAGTTTTTTTATTGTAGATTTAGCGCGAGCGAAGATTTTAATAGCGATTAAACAACAGTACATAAAATCAAAACCATAAGGCGTCGTCATTATTGTTGGTAAGTAAAAACGGGTGTGTTAGAGACGCTGCGTGGCGGAGAACGATTTCGTGGTCCGCTGCTCTCCACACGCCGCTGGTCAACGACAATGGTGTAGAGCAGTGCCCTCGCGACGCCACCACGAAGCCAGCGGATATAGGCACTCCCGGATACATCTGCTATTTTAATAAAAAATACATGCTTAAATGTATATTTAAATTTGTTTTTGACTATTTTGCTAAGTTGTTGTATTTCTATACGTCAATTAGAAACTTTGAATTTGATTTTACTAAATTATTTATCATCTAAAAGTAAGTAAGTAACAAGAGGTCTTACCAATCTTTTGTTGCTTCACTTGTGACTAAATAGCTAATTGTGGTGTGTATCGATTTGAGATTTTTAAGTATTGGTCTAAGATCCGGCTGCAAGATTGCTACGTTCATCGAGTATTTAATCAAAATTATTTTTTTATATACAATAATAAAAGGGACAATATGTTTTGTCCGGGTTGCCTATTAAAATGTGCTCGCTAGTATTTTTAATTAAATTAATAATAATTGACTTTTTCAGACAAAATCGATTCACTTATTATTGAAACAAATTATACTCCACTTCACAGAAATATATGTAGACAACTTGAAAAGGGATAGCTGCCATTGCGCACTTGGCCGCAACTTCTTCACAGCCAGGTGTAAGCAGGTAATATTTTGTTACACTTATACGTTCACGGCGTATATTCGTTATTTATATATCAAATTAAAGCTATTTTTTTTCTGTACCTGATAAATTACCTCTGCCTATGTAAATGTGGCCGCAGATATGTAGGGGTTTCTAGCTGTTAAAGATAGATTAAAGTGAAAGAGAGTTAGCGCGTTAGTTAAATGTTTGTTGCCATAGTAACCATTGTTATTGTCTGACAAATGATATATAATATAATTTTTTTTAACTTCATGTATGTATAGTAGAGGACCTTTATATGTATAACTAGCGACTCACCCTTGATTCGCTCGGGTTCGTTCCTAGCTTGATTCCGAATACAAACTATCGTCTCCACTTTTACCCCTTAAGAGATGACTTCCGGGATGAAAGTATCCTATGTCCTTCCCAAAGTATCAAACTATCTTTTTACCAAATTTCATCTAAATCGGTTCAGTAGATCTAAATATTACCCCCTGCAACGTCACAAACTCACAAACTTTACCTCTTTATAATATTAGTATAGATTAGTCAAAAAGGATTTTTTATTAATATATACTGCATACAATAATTATCTTATGGTATATTTATAACCTTAGATAATAGTATTATGTACATTTATTAAATTTTCCTATTACTCATTTAGTTATATATGTGCGTAGCCATGTCTCAAAGTGTTTACAAATTTATTTAACCTGATTTAGCGTCATTACGTATTTTTTGTTAACATTAATAATTATCACAATACAAAAAAAAATGTATAACAAATAGCTTTATTTTTTTATAAGTTTTCAATGTTCATGTATAAATATAAAAATTAACAATCCATTCAACTACCTAAAAATCTTAAATACTGGTTCTAGCGTTAGCTTAGTTCAATTAATTACTACTGCTGAGTTTTGTTAAGTTCTATCGTAATATTTAACCGAGTTAAAATTTTTATAGGAACAATGTTAAATAACTTTCCGGTATTAACTTTAACCATTATTATAAAAAATATAAAAAGAATGCTTAACATTTTAAATTTCATTATAAATAAATATATGACTATATTAGGTACTTGTATGGCAACAGAATTTTGAAAATAATATCGGCAAATAATACGCAGTACTGTTAAAAGCAAAGAACAAACTAAACCTACGAGTATGTACCCTGGACGCTTCAATATACAAAATATACAAAAAATCTTCAATAAACTCAAAAGTACCTGACTTAGCACCTAAAATACCACATAAAATAATATATTAAACCTTTTTATTTATTTTTGATAGTGGTATATAAAACTGAAAATGTAAAATAATGGTCGTTTTTGAATTTAGCACCAAAAAATTCAAATCATTTGTTTCGCGTTTGGTTTAGTTTTGCAATAAAAAGTTTTAAATATGGTGTCTCTCCCTTATAAATTTTATTATTCTGAAGTCCTCATGTCGTTAACCCTTGAAGAATATACTAGATGTTTAAAGATGGGCACAGTCAGCGAAATACAGCGAGAACTGTTGGTTTCTACAGTTCAGCGAGTACTCCAGCGTTTCCATGAAACTAGATCCAATCTTCGAAGACCAGGAACAGGCCAAACAAGGTGCACAACGGCGTGGGAGCATCGCTATATGGTGTCAACAATTTTGAGAAATCTTTCTTTCGGCTGTTTAATTAGAGAATCATCATTTACGAGCTGGAGGAAACAATCTGAGTACGGATGCAGTAAAGCGGCGTCTGGCTAGAGCAAATTTAAAGCCATTAAGACCTGCAAATGTCTCAAAACTAGAAAGACACCACAGAAACTCAAGGTTGAGTTATGGTAGAGAACACGAGAGTTGGACTCTAAATGACTGGTCAAGAGTTATGTTTTCAGACTTAGTTTCAGATTCTGTTTATACAAGCACGTCGGGAGGAAAAGAGTGTATAGAAGACCGGTAAAGCGCTATAACCAAGCCTGTATAGAAAAAAAATTACCATACGGCGGAGGCTCAGTTTATGTGTGGGCTGGGATTTCTTCCAAAAGCCGCACTGAGCTAGTGGTGATAGGAAATGGAACTTTAACTGCACAAAGATATGTCACTGAAATTCTGAATGACTACATTAGTCCATTTTTAGTGGACATGGGCGAGAATGCCGTTTTTATGCAAGACAATGGCCGCCCGCATACAGCTCAGATAGTGTTTGCCTAGTTTCAAGAAGTCGGTATCACACACATGGAGTGACCAACACGCAGCCCCGACTTAGAACCCATTGAGCATGCATGGGACGAACTGGGACGACATGTACGTTAGCAGAATTCAACGCCAATCACGCTACGTGAAATAAAAGAAGGAGCAATAGAGGAATGGCAGAATATTCCGCAGCATCGCCTCAAAAACCTAGTAGAAAGTATGCCAAATCGCATAACAGCAGTATTGCGAGCTCGCGGAGGCAACACAAAGTACTAAAATGCGTGAAAACGGCACATCTGTAACCTTTGTAAAACTACATTTACGAAAACACTGGAAAAACCACGCATTTTTATTTATACATTACATATGAAAAATAAAAAGCTTGAATTTAAGCACATTAAAATATTCTTTAATTTAGTATTTATTTCATAAAGCAAGGTCAGATGTATACATAAATAGTAGCTTACTATTGCTGAGATATTAATTGAAATTATATAGCTATTTACCCTCGTTTTGCTCGGGTGCGTACGTCGTACGGATTTTGTTCACAATTTCATGGGTTTTCATTTTTTTCGCGGAACCCTGATTCTTTTTCTAAAATAAAAGTAGCCTAAGTTACTCCCTATAACATCAGCTATCTGCCAGTGAAAGTCCTGTCAAAATCGGTCCAGCCGTTTCGGACAGACAGACAAAAAAAAAGAAAAGTAGGTAAGTATTATACTCCTTATAATACTTACCTACTTTTCTATACCTGTTTTCCTGTTATAATGCACCTAGAGACTAACCCGAGCGAAGCGAGGGTGAGTCGCTAGTTATAAATAATCTCCCTCGTAATTGGATGAACATTTAAATATTTAAGGTTATTTGCCTTAATCACCCCACTTTGACGTTTGTTAAAAGGTCTTGAAGGATGCCCCTATTCTGTCGAAAGGGTACAACTCGTAATTGGTAAAATTTCGAGGTTGAAATTTTAAAATGTGCCTTGAAACTCGCGTAATCCGGCTAAAAGGTGTTAACAAAATTTAGTAACCGTAAACCTCTGCTAATATAAAAGATTTTTATTACAAAGTTCAAATTAGCAATCATTAACAAAATGTTTACAAAATTAAATTAAAATTAATCTAATTTGAATTTTAGGTACAAATAAAATATAAAGTTCTTAGTATTAAACAGAAAAATGATGAAAATATTTTTCCTGCTCAATAATTTATACTAACGTACAGTAACGTAACGTAACATAATTTGATAAAAAGATTATTATTTTTATATATAAATAATAATATATGTTGTTAAGCCCTTTTTGTTTAACGTCCCATTTTTGGGCACGGCCCTCCCTTCAATATGAGGGGGATCAGACCATAGTCCACCACACTGGCCAAGTACGGGTAAGCGGTCATATCTTTCGAAAACTTGCTAGGTTCTTTCAGGCATGCATGTTTCCTCAGTAGGACAAGTGGTAATCATGTTGGAAAATGATTCGCACGTGAAAATATCAGAGGGCTACTACTAATAATAATATTAATGTTATTTAAGTTGCTTAGTAATATTAATTTATTTAATAATTTAGTCGTCGTAATACATCCGTCTACAAGAACAAAATTCACTATACAAAATAGAACACATAAATGCAACTTTTATAAAGTGCTCCATCATAAAAACTTCATAATTCATGTACGAACAGAATTTTCATTCATTTTCATTTACATTTATGCTTTATAGGCGTCTTACTCTTCACTAACGTTTCTGAAAACTTTGACTAGATCGCAGTTCGTGTACCGGGTGACATTAAATTATCATTAGAAAGTCTGTGGCCCAAATGTGCATTAACGGAGACTTCTAAGTGATTTACGTTAATTAGATTGGCGTAATTGTAACACATCATCTATACATATAATAAAATTCTAACTAAGCCGAATCTGTACATTAAATATTTTTTGGAAAATCTTATTGAAAAAGACATTATTATCGATGCTGAGGCCGAATCTATAGTTTGTAGAATTTCTGTCTGTCTGTCTGTCTATCTGTCTGTTACCGCATCACAGAAAAACCACCGGAGGGATTTTGATGAAATTTGGTATGATGATAGCTGAATATCCGGGTCAACATATAAAATACTTTTTACCGCGGGAGATTATCATATTCCCACGGGAGTGGGACACGTTATAACACAACCCAAAAAATATTTATGATCAGAATATCTTGAAACTTGGTATTAATGCTCTTCAATACAATTAATTTTACCGGTGGTAGGACTCTGTCAAGCCTGAGGAGTCCGACTGGATGGGTACCACCCCCTTATCTATTTCTGCCGCCAAGCAACAATGATTGCATTGTTGTGTTCCGGTTTGAAGGATAAGGTAGCCAGCGCAATTACAGGCAAGAGGCATATCATCTTAGTCCTCACAGTGACAACGCACCTGTGATTGTGCATTTTTGTTACTTAAAACCTAAGTGCATGAACCGTAGGTGTTATGGGCGACAGGTACTGCTTTCCATCAGGTGGTCTGTCTGCTCGTTTGTCACTGAATCTCATAAAAATAAATAAATACGTGTTTTAGCGTTTTTTGAAATTCATCCCATAAGGAGATAAAATAAGGGATGAAAATTTGTATGAAACTTACCTTTTTAAAGTTTTTTTGTTGTAGTTTTAGTGCGAGCAAAGCCGCGGGTTCTGCTAGTCTTTCTATATGATTAAAGTTCTAAAAATTATCGAGCCAAATGGTATAACTATTACAAATTGGCTACAACAGAAACAATAATATATTGTCGATAAAATTTATAAAAGCATCATACTCGGCACTATTTATGCTAAAAAGAAACAATACACTAGATTTAACCAAACCACGAAAAAATATAAAAGCAGGAAGATCATTCTAATGCATGAATGTTTTTTTCACTTTAAATAGAACGTCTAGAGGTATAAGAATGGGACGGAATAAAAGGCTGCTTAGCAATTTGCGTACTACCGACGAGAAGTCTTCTCAAAGATTGTCATGGCGTAAAATGGATGGCATTATTTGTTTCTTTTATGACTTAAATGTGGTTACATAACATGTTCAACCAAATTTTACATTTTTGTTTTTATTCTTCACCGTAGTAATATGCATCTTTGATAACTCTATTTCTTAACAATGCAACACAATTATTCGACACATTAGTTTATCGTATCAAACACATTCTTATAAAATTGATTTTAATAATAAATTATTATACCTACAATATTTGTTTCACGAACCTCTAATATAACTCGAATTATTCTGACGCCTATATTTATATCATTAAATAGTTTCAATAATATTATTAAAGAAGAATTCTAATAAATATATTTCCAGTAGACGTCATGATTTGTTAAGCTTCATATTTTAGTCGTGAATCACGAGTCGTCAAGGCGAATTCGATTGGATCGGTCGCACGGCTGAGCGCGCCGCCCGATAATGAGCATCGGATCGGCACGACGAAATCAGAAATCATACGACACGCTACTACTTCGATCACCCGTGAACTTACATTTACACCGTAGAAAAATATACCACGGCCCTTTATATACCGTTACATATTTTTATGCATTATTCTATATACGTACATTCCTTTTTCATAACAATATGATTTTTTACCCGACTGCGCGAAGCAAAGAAGGGTAATATGTTTGTTCCTATACGGCGTTCTAGAGACCAAATCATCACGCAAATGTTATATAAAAATGTTGTTATATAAAGTGAAATAAAAAATAGACAAATGTGTCTTAAATTTTTTTTTCAAACCAATCAAGTATCAAAATAAAGGTGTTTAAGACGCGATCACAAAAATATATATTCGTCAACTTGTTTTCATTTTTTTAGTTAGCTATTATGCAGTCGAGTTTTTTATTTTTTTTTAGTACCTGGGCGACCGAGCTTCGCTCGGAGTTCTTTTATGTTATATCGTATTTTTTAGATTAAGAAAACTAAAAACGTGAATAAATACAAAAAAAAAAGATATAAATGTAAAAACTTTATATCCATCCGGGATTCGAACCCCAACACCTGTGATTGTCAATCTTGCACCTTGGCCGCTTGACCACGATGCTTATACTCGAGCGTAAAAAATTATCGAGCATATTTTGCGTAGAATAATGCAAAAGAAAACCGCATGAAAACTCGAAAACACCCGTTTTCCCAGACAAAGACTAATCTAGATCGATTTTTCGCCCCCGAAAACTAAAGTTAAGCGAAATCGTTACAGCCGTTTCCGAGATCGCCGATATAAATAAATATACAAGAATTGCTCGTTTAAATATATTACATAAGTTAATGATTGTTTTATTATTTGTATGAAATTAGACGAATGTATATAGATCTGCACTTCTTTCACAGTATTTGAAAGAGGGTGTAATGTATTTTTGTATAGTTATAGTGTAAGCGACTTACTAGTAGTAGTAATAGTAGTAGAAGCGAGAGTCAATCAAAAATATTTTGCTAAAAAAATATAATGTTAAGATATTTGCAAGTGACATTTCTTCTATGTCATTTTTTGAAGTACCAAATGAGACGCCAGAAAAACTAATAAACTCGTGAATAATATAAACATCGGCAGAAATCGTTTGATGAATGGCGTCATAGGCGTAGCACCCACGCGAACGCACCATTTTAATCAAAATAAGGATCTCACAACCTCACGCGATGTACCTACAGGCCTTGTAAGCTTCAGCAAGAAAAGCAAGTGAAAAGCTACAAATTAACCTATCTTTCATTCAGATTTCAGAGGGCTAGTACGTTGTTAGAATCTCAGGATTGACGGTTAGGTATCATCATTTTTTTTGCATTTATGAATGGTATTTTAAAGCAACATTAATATATTTTAGTAGCAATTTTTAATATGAATAATTACAATACTTTTTTTATATAGTCAACTCAACTTAGGAAATTATCGCTATAGCGCTTCTCATTAGTCAGTTATGTACCTAATTCCTTGAAGGAACTACATGAAGCACGAAAGACCTTTCGTGAACAGAACATTGAAAGGTTAGACCTACCATTAAAATACTCGTAGTATAGGCTAGTAGGATAGAACGCGAAATGAAAAGGTAAAAACATTTCAATCACTCACATTAAGTACCCATAGTTTATTCTTTTATTCATTTTTAACAAAGTTGATGAGTTTAGTAATATAGGTATACATCTCTATAGTATAATATAGTAATACATCTCTTTGGTATTACTAGGGACGCCGGAAGTTCTCAATTAAGTTATGATGGTTTTGGTTAGATGAGTTGTCTGGTTAAAACAACCCGTTTTAGTAAGCGTCACCTTATTTATACGCGCTGCCTTGAATTAGGGAGTGCGTAGAGCTAAGTAAGAAAATATTATAAAGCTATTAGTATAGTAGTACACAAATAATTGATAAAAGTATGAGACAAAAGATAAAAAATATTTAGATTTTGTTTCAAACACTTATCTCATATGTATATTTTACTAGCGACTCACGCTCGCTTCGCTCGCGTTCGTCCCTAGGTACGTTTTCACGGTTAGCTATGTTTAGGTATACGTAAATAATAGCTTGCTACTCCTAAGATATTCATTTAAATTATATAGCGATTTACCCTCGTTCTGCTCGGTGCGTACGCTGTACGCGGTTTTTGTTCACAATTTGATGGGTTTTAATTTTTTTTCGCGAAACCCTGATTCTTTTTCTAAAATAAAAGTAGTTACTCCTTATAACATCAGCTATCTGTCAGTCAAAGTCCCGTCAAAATCGGTCCACCAGTTTCGGAGATTAGCTGGAACAAACAGACAGACAGACAAAAATTGAAAAAAATGTTGTTTTGGTATATGTACCGTGTATACATCCATATGCATTTAGTAAAAAGCGGTTATTTTAATATTACAAACAGACACTCCAATTTTATTTATCTGTATAGATTTCATTGATATATAATTATTGCGATATTTTAATTAAACATTTTCTTTTAAATATTTTAGTTATTACTTTTAAATATTAAGAAAAAAAGCTCCTTTAAATTATAAGGAGATCTTATGAGGGGAAATATGTGTTGCTTTTACTTCGTCGGTTTAAACGAAGTCTACGAAAGGTTTCCAGATCGATAACAATTTACTTATGCATACCAACCACCGGACTCGTGGCCTCATGCAATATCGGATCGAATCAAATATACAAGAATACAAGCATAATTTTCCATATTTAGAAAATATATTAATCTAAAACAAATGGAACCTTAACAATTACCCAATTTATATTAATATTAGTAGGTACATACTACACTTAGTATAGAAAATCAAGAATATGAAAAACCTGATTTTGGTTACACATGACCTACTTTGTATTGAAACTTGCCATGAAAAACCACCAGCGTTTTCATAGCAAGCTTTGTTATTTGTGCATCCGCGACTCCTTTGTTTGTCTAGTCAATATAATGCTGCAAATCTAGAGGTCCTTTATATCTAAAAAATAGTTATTTCGCCGTTCTTTTAAGAAACTCTCAGTAACAGTCCAGAATTGGCGGCGTTACATCTCCTTGTGTTGGAAAGCACGAAATCCGAGCCCTGTGCTTAATCTCTCACTGGTCTTTTAGAATTTGAGAGTAAAAGGATTACATAGTGTACCTGTACCTTAGCACATACTTGGCACAATAATTATTCATTACGATTACTGATTTCTAGAAGTAAATCCATTAAATGAAATTTAGCTATCTAATACCTTTACATGAGCAATTTTTGTATAATTAGGTATTTATTTATATATTTATTTATACTGGCAATCTCAGAAACGGCTCTAACAATTTCGCTGAAATTTGGTGTGTGGGAGTTTTCGGGGTGAAAAATCGAACTAGATTAATCTTTTGTCTGGGAAAATGCGTGTTTTCGAGTTTTCATGTAGTTTTCTTTCGCATTATTCCACGCAAAATATGGTTGCTAGTTTTTTTACGCTCGGGCATAAGCATCGTAATTAAGCGGCCAAGGCACAAGATTGACAATCACTTATCACAGGTGTCCGGGTTCGAATTCCGGTCGGATACAAAGTTTTTACTTTTGTTTTTTTTTTTGTATTTATTCAAGTTTTTGGCTTTTTTATCTAAAAAAAAATGTATAACAAAAAGAACTCCGAGCAAAGCTCAGTTGCCCAGGTAATTTAAGTTTAATACGCTGTCTATTAATATAAGTTCTATTAAAGTACTGGGCTAAGCTGTTCTTTACGTGACGCGCGGTGTCACGACGACAGGTATATTAAAAGTTTAAAAATTATTTTAACCGTCTTGTCCAACCTAAAAACTTCCTGAACACAATTTTCTAAATTTAGTGTGTAAATACGACTTAATCGTTGCATTATTATATATGTATTATTTTAATTACATAAAACTATGACTTTGTATTATTAACTAGCGACTCACCCCCGCTTGGGTAATCCCTAGGTAATTTTAACGGTTAGCATAGATTTCTTAGAAATGAGATATTTTTCCGCAGTAAAAAGTATTCTATGTGTTGACCCGGATAAACAACTGCCATCGTACCAAATTTCATCAAAATCTGTCCAGTGGTTTTCTCGTAATGCGTTCCTAGACCGACAGACAAAAATTCTAAAACCTATAGATTCGGCCTCTGTATCGATAATAATAACTATTTTAATAAGATAACACAATACATATTTAATGTATAGATTCGACTCAGAATTTTATTATATACTAACGGCTCACCCTCGCTTCGCTCGGGTTCGCCTCTAGGCAAACAAAAACAAATCTATCCCACGGGAACCGTACATTTTTACCGGTGGTAGGACTCTGTCAAGCCTGAGGAGTCCGACTGGATGGGCACCACCCCCTTATCTATTTTTGCCGCCAAGCAACAATGATTGCATTGTTGTGTTCCGGTTTGAAGGATAAAGTAGCCCGCGCAATTACAGGCAAGAGGCATATCGTCTTAGTTCTCACAGTGATAACGTAACTGTGGTTCTGCATTTTTGTTACTTAAAACCTAAGTGCATGAACCGTAGGTGTTATGGGCGACAGGTATCGCTTTCCATCAGGTGGACTGTCTGCTCGTTTATCACTGAGTACCATAAAAAAAAAAGATAAAAAATAGCCTATTTGTTATTCTGATATATGAACTATATTATTGTAAGGTTTCATTAAAATCCTATCCATAGGTTTTGTGTATTAAGCTGCATAAGTTATTATAGTTTTTTAACTATCCCACGGGAACTCTTTGATTTTCCGGGACGAAAAGTATCCTATATGTTGACCAGGGATATAAGATATCACCACGCAAAATTTCATTTAAATCGGTCCAGCAGCATCGGAAATTAGCCCGTACAAACAGACAAATAGACAAACAGACAGAGAAACAAAAAATTTGAAAAAAAATTGGATTTGTTCTATTGCTCTTCTTACATCCCCCTGACTCGGTTTTTAAGCATTTTTTTTTCTATGTGTAGACATTCGACCTCTACAATTTTATTATAGTATAGATAAAGATAATTAAAAAAGTATAACAAATCCTCAAAATTAGCAAATGTCATAGGTAATTGTATAAAAAGTTTAAAATCCTCAATTTACAATAAAGCTTACATTTTTAAACATTTTTACATTTTTAAATTTAAAAATCAGACACTATAATATTAATTATTATTTAAAATGCGCTTACTGGATAAAAATACACTACGCATTATATTGTGTATCGCTTGATATTGCGAATTAATAATATGCTTCAAATCGGATTAAATCATCGAGTAACTACACTACAATCTCGCAAAAGCAATATCGTAAATTTCAGTGACGTAGCAGCCATTTGTAAACACATCTCCATAACAAATTTTAGTACAAGCTTACAATGTTTAAATGCTCTGCATAAGTTAAGCCATTGTTATTTATATCTAAAACTACTATATAAATATACATATATAGTTTCTTCAAAAATTTGAAAATACCTATAGGTGTTCATCACTGTTTGCCATAAACCCAACTTCTAATAAGAACGAGTATTTTATAACAAAAAATTGACAACATTGATTTAGTACAAAAGTCGTAAATGTAGGGGCTATTTTAGTAGGCCTATATCTAAAGCATCGACTCACCACTCGCGAGCAATATGTTTACGTAACAGCCCCCGTTATGTTCAAGGAGGGTTCCCGTACTAGACGTTAAACATATTGCCTCATAAATTGCAAGAATCCCAGCCAGCGCTCTACATCTGTACCGGTGTCGATTTGACTACGCTTTCTTTACAATGTCATGACATTGAACAATTACTTTAGCCAAGATACTCTTGATAAATTTTTTATTTTGAATATTTTACGAACTATTTTCATTCTTTAACGCCCAAGACTAGTGTGGATAAAATATTTTGATGTCAAAAGCCTGAAAAATCTTGGTTGAAAGTAGGTTGAACTAAGTTTCATGAGTTGGTCGTTTCGAGATTAGACATCAATAGAAATATGCCGCAAGCTCAACATTGCACGCGTTATAACAGTTGCAAAATTGCTTTTGTTCTTCGATAAGTTACAAATCCTTCAGGATTATAACTGTTTCCTTCTTCTTCAAGTTATATTTCTAATTTAGAATACCAACTATGTCATTTTTGTTTTATTTTTATTTCAAAGACATAACAGAATAACACTGGCTAAATTTGTATAAAATTTGTAAAGAATATGTTTCATAAACGCTGACAAAACTTATTAAACAAATTATTACAACTTCTTTTTATTCATATTTTATATACTTATGTTAAAGTTAAAGAAATAACAATAGGTGTTTTGAACAAAATCACTTTCACTTACAACACTACTTTAGAAGTATAACGAAATTTTATGTAGGTAAGTAATTTTGCAATAGCTATTCTGTAAGAGCAGTAATGATATGAGTGCCTTAAAAGCTTTTTAATAGCTCAACACTAGAGACATTTGAAGTGATATCAAACTATTATGTACACTTTTCGACTTCAGTTTTTACCCTGGCAAAGAGCTGACGATGTTATTATATAAAGTATGAAATACTATATGTACATCGTGCTTAACGCTATATAGCGTATAGGAAATCTGTTTCACTTTAATTTTCAACTTTTTTTATTTTTTGGGATTTTTCCTTATTTCTGCTGTAAGACCTTGCTTTTTGCCAAATTTCGTGATTCTAGGTCAACAGGAACTACAGGTTTTCGACCCAAAACCTATAGGGTACTTCAGGTTAACCTAGAATTGTCAATTTTAGTTAAATTTCAACTTGCTGGTCCACCCGTTCCTAAGAAACTCGGTGGTGAGACACGGACAGGTAGACGGACAGAAGACAGACGTGATCTTATAAGGGTTCCTTTTTTACCTTTTGAGGTACGGAACCCTAAAAATAACTTTGGAAATAAATATTTTAAGAGGAAAAAGAACGAAGTATTTAATTTTTTTTTACTTTTGTATGCAACATTAGGTGCAGCTATGAAATTGAGTACATATTATCTTGCTTACTAATGACGTATAAGAATGAGAAGAAGAAATTATCGAAAAATTATTAAATGATTTTGAATTTTCAAATGTTACTTAATTACAAAAACATATTATCAAATAGAATACGAAGAGATATATTACATTATTTTACTGACTGCAATATATGTTGAAGCAGTATTTAATGTTTTAAAGATAATAGATTACATAGAAGGCAGATAAATCTGCATTTTATTCAAGTCAGGGAAAACTTTGCAAAAAAATACCTAGACCCAAATATCTACTCATGTTGCATTAAATTCCGAGTAAAAACAAGGAATTAAGTCAACGAGCCAGAAATTTAGAAAGTTAATTTTATATATTTTATAAATTTAATACACTTATTAACTTATCACACTTTTTCGCAGTACTATAACTATCGTATTTATTTTCTTCGTGCCATTATAATTTTTGTTCTCATAAAATGATTGTCAGTATTTTATAAAAAATATAAATCTTCTATTTTTTAATCATAATCAAAACACGTAACACGTATTAGTTGTTAAATGCACATGGCATTTTATTTATAGTACCTGGGCGACCGAGCTTCGTTCGGAGTTCTTTTTTGTTATATCGTATGTTTTCGATAAAAAAAAACTAAAAACTTGAATAAATACAAAAAAAACATAAGTAAAAACTTCGTATTCCGACCGGGACTCGATCCCGGGCATATATGTTGTCTAACTTGCGCCTTGACCGCTTGACCAAGATGCTTATACCCGAGTGTAAGAAATTATCGACCATATTCTGCTCAGAATAATGCAAAAGAAAACCGCATGAAAACTCAAAAACACGCGTTTTCCCAGACATGAGACTAATCTAGATCGATTTTTCGCCCCCGAAAGCCCCTACATACCAAATTTCTGCGAAATCGTTAGAGGCGTTTCCGAGATCGCAGGTATAAATAAATAAAGATATAAGTATATAAATTTACAAGAATTGCTCGTTTAAATATATTAGATAATAGTAACAAAGGTCGTAAAGTAAAGACAAAAAATATATAATAAAAGTTATAACTTATAGTTTTCAGTTTCTAGACAAAAAATGTATTTTACAGTATACGACCTACTCACATGGCTATTGCTACCAACAAACACAACGTACCGTTATCGTGCACACTTAATTGAGATGAGATCGCTTTGTCCTGAACAATAAAATTCTCTTATTTTGACTTACTATAAGATTATGTGAAATTGGACTCGTCAAAACAAATAAAATGAGCCTAAGCTCGAAGATCCAATATCCATACTCGGCCCTTTACTTAATGCTAACAAATTCTTGTATCGTCATCCTTATACTTAATTTTTTTTAAATAAATATGACAAAAAAATTAGGTTAAAATCGGCTTTCTATATTTAATGATATAGTCACACATTGCTTTTGTTATTACTACAATCAGTAAAGAAATTTGATTAAAGCTAGATAAATAGAACAAAGACATCAAAGAAATTTCATTCAATCTTGAACAAAGAAATTTGACCAGCAGCAAACCACTCTTAGACGAATAAGCGTCACATAAAACTGTTGCGTATTTTGACAACACAGACAACTAATTCGGATGTTATTGTATCATTGGTACAACTAATAAGATGCCACATATACACAATATTTGACGTCATATTAGTTGTACGAATAATGACAAAACTTATGTAAACGTCAATAATAGTTTCTGTCATAAAGTTTTTAAATCATCCTTAATTACATATTTAGAACTACGTATAAAAACGACAAGTGTATTTCAATATACACTTGCTGTACCATTTTAGAGTACTAAAGGTTTATTGTGTAACATTGATCACGTTACAATGTTATTGTAAGTATAATGTATATTATGTATTATAGCCATGTACGTGACAGTGTACGTTTTTTGTGTATTCAACTATGATCCTAGACAACATAGCGTGGATTTAGTTATAACAAAACAAAGTGATTTTCAATAGGGACATAACAATTTTGTTTTATAATACGGAAGATAAGTTACTAACTTAGTCTGTCAATGTCAAAATGTCAGTCAAGGGTTACCATTTTATCATGGTGAAGTTCACGAACGAGCAAAGTCTGGTAATCGTTAAAACTTACTACCGAAATTCTGAGTCGGTAGTCGCAACTTTAAGAGCGCTTACTCCAATTTTTGGTCGCAATAATCGACGAAAAGATAAATAAAGACTATTTTTGGCCAGTATTGGATAGATTTGATATCAGCGATATGTGGTTCCAACAAGATGGTGCTACAAGCCACACAGCTTGTCAAACAATTGAGTTATTGAAAGGGAAATTTGGTGATCGTTTAATCTCGAAAAATGGTTCAGTCGAATGGCCATCTCGCTTATGCGATTTGACGCCGTTGGATTTTTCTTATGGGGTTACCTTAAGTCGAAGGTTTATGCCAACAATCCAATAACGTTAGAGGAGCTCAGGAACAATATTGAACGCGAAATTCTCAACATTCCGACAGATATGTTTGAAAGAGTATTAAAAAATTGGATCCAAAGAATCAATCGCTGCCGTCGTGCTTGTGGTGGGCATATGAACTAAATCGAATTTCATACATAATTGTAACATGAGTACTACACCTGGAATAAATTTCAGCCCAATATCTCATTTATTCTATGTTTTATTTCAGTACAAAATTGTTATGTCCTTATTGAAAAACCCTATATGTTGCAAACTGTTGCCTATCTTTTAGTGGTGCAGTGGCGAGAGAGACGAAATAAATCTGGAGCTCACTCGATCTCTATCTGGTTCCCAGAAATTTCTTTGTAAAAAATATTCTTTGTAAAAAAGTAAAATATAGTTTAAATTAGTAAATACGCCTCTATCTAAATTTGTTTTTTACTAGTCCACCGTTAAATTACACTCCAGTAGTAAAAAAACAATCTATGCATATAATAAAACTATAGAGGTTGAATGTCTGTACATAGAAAAAAATGCTAAAAACCGGTTCAGGGGGATGTAAGAAGAGAAATAGAACAAATCCAGATTTTTTTCAAATTTTTTGTTTCACTGTCTGTTTGTCTGTTTGTACGGGCTCATCTCCGAAATTGTTGGACCGATTTTTATGAAATTTTGCATGGTGGCACCTTATATCTCTGGTCAACATTTTAAATACATTTCATCCCGGAAAATTAAAGAGTTCCCGTGGGATACTTAATAAACTATAGTAACTTATACAGCTTAGTACACAAAAACTATTGATTGGATTTCAATTAAACTTTAAAATAATATATTTCATACATCAGAATAACAAATAGGCTATTTTTTATCCCGGAAAAATGTACGGTTCCCGTGGATAGATTCGTTTTTGTTTGTCTAAAGGCGAAACCGAGCGAAGCAAGGGTGAGCCGCTAGTCTAATATAAATTATAAAAATAAATAGCTTTTGAAAAATATTATATTTTCAACCACGCTGTAGCCACGTCCACCGTAACCACGTCTTTTAGACTGCTAGAGTAAAAATTGCTTCCCTTGTACGTATTATGTACTACCGAGGTAATTTAAATTCAGTATTTATTTCTTGCGCTATTGTAAAGGATTAGAGATCGCTTACTGACTGACACAACAATATGACTATGACATGACTATTATTGATGTTGTTAGCGGTTTCCAATATTTTTACCGATTTCTTGTCTTGCCAGAACGAAATTACTGAGCCTTTTTTCGTGAAGTTTAATAGAAGTATAAAACAAGCTATTGTTTTATAGTTGGATAAAGATTACAATTTATACCAACAAAGAAAAGAATTCCCACTAGTTAGGTAATTAACCTTGAACGGAAATTGTAATTTTATGCAAAGATTTTATTTTTATAGATTGTAACCTACCGTTAGTTATTCTTTATTTCTTTCATAATAATGTGCAGAAAAATGACCAAAATTCGCAAAAAATGGTATATTAACATTTTGATGCAGCATAATTTTTACTTAATGTTCAAGTCAATGGCCTTAGTTTTAGTTTTATCACAAGCAGAATTTAGTTCAACAGATGCTAAAACTACAGATTATATTACTATACTATTCTTCATCATATCGCTTTCAGCTAACTTCATTATGTCGCTTTCTGGCTGTCAGTATGCGCACGCATCAAAATAAAATTTACTCTCATATTTTTTACTTTATATGATGTGATTATAACCAAAACTCGAAATTGTCCTATCTAGAGAAATAAAATAGCTTTCATAGGTTTATAAACGGAACTTTTTTTAATTTCCCTCAGTCTCATTTCGAGGTGAAATTTCACACTAATTTTAACTGCTTTTACATTTAAACGCAGATAAAGTGGAGATTTTGTAAAATTTTTACTGAAATATTCTTTACTAACCATTAAATTTTGAAATTAACCATAAGAAACAATTCAGTGAGGAACTTACTAGCATAAAAATTATAGCACGCATTCTTTGAAACGTTTAACAGAAATAGAACATTAATAGAGCGCTTACTAGACTTGAGCCGTCGACGATCCGACCTGAAACCCGGAGCGATTTCAATCTACGAGAGGATATTTTATTTCACTTTTCCGCTCTAGGTGCGATCGGGGATCGTTCATTTTATCAGTGTCGACTATTTTTCCGAAAATATATGACTTTACACTATTTATACGGAAGATATGGAATATTATAAATTTACCAAATTAGATATCAATTACATATTTAGCAGTGGCTACTGTACCCGCTGTCAGCTTGAAAATTGGTTATATAAACACCGTTCAATAATGTGTTAAGTTATTCCAAAACTTCTTTCTATTTCCTAGTCAAAAGTATTATATAGATACACACAAAGTAAGTTCAATAATATATCCATAATTTTGGTAGGCTTTATCGTACGGACAGAAATACTGTTCTCTATCACTGTCTATAAATAAAATTAAAGCACGATTATTTGCATTTCCTATGTAAGGAAAAATAAAGTACTTCAAAGTTTTGTTATCTATCCGTAATTATGTCTATTTGTCAGAAAGTAATATATAACATTCCAAGCGGCTAAAATGATTTTAATAGAATTTTCATTAAACGTAAAATATATTATACATATTTCATTTAAAATATAATTTTATCACCTGCCCGAGGTGCATCTTGCTGAATAACGGACAAAGCTATGGCGACCCAATTCGAGGCGATATTATAAGTTATAACCACATAATGTAAAAAAAACGTATGTATGTACTTATGTACACAGAAGAAGTTATATTCTTTGGCGTGACAGAACAAAAATAGCTAAATATTTCATCCCGTATGTCACAACTCTCTGTTTGTAAAAGGAATGCAGGTAGCTTCATCATATCGCTTTCAGCTAACTTCATTATGTCGCTTTCTGGCTGTCAGTATGCGCACGCATCAAAATAAAATTTACTCTCATATTTTTTTCCAAACATGCCAAAAGAAGTATAACTTCAATAATAATTAATGGAATCAGTGAAACACTCCAGCAATTGCAGTGACCAACCCACCTATCAGGCATGGTGTTTAAGGCAAAGACCCAATGAAAGACAACTCAGATTCAAAACCCCCAGTTCCCGGTAGTGGCATTATTCTGTCCACAGTACCGACCATGGTAATGGGGTGACTGGGATGCTAAGAATCCCCGGGCTATGGCAGGATACCACAAACGACAACACTTGGCAACATTCAATGGACGATGGAATGGAAAAAATACGATATAACAAAGAAGAACTCCGAGCGAAGCTCAGTCGCCCACGTACTAAATATACTACTAATATATTATACGTCATTGCAAATTAGTCAAATATATTAATTACTTTCACTAAAACGCTCATGCAAATATAACTAATAATAATAATAATTACTCTGAACAATTGTAGGCAGGAAATAAAAGGCTTTTTTATTTATTTATTGTTAGTTAATGCTTAGACATATATAAATAGTTTTGATATAGAAAATTTCTGTGAACAAAATTATCATTTTTTTGTAGGTTATTATGCAATTATGCAATCGTGATAAAATATGACCAATATACATATTTTTTGTTTTAAAACCAATACAATATATAAATAAATAAAATAAAATAAGCCTTTATTTGCTGTTCTTTTTAACACTAATACATATAAAAATTAATTAATTCGCCTTAAGCGAAATTCTTACAAAAAAATTTCTAATCTAACTACTAATTTTTAAATAAAATATTCAATAGCTATCGGCAAATGGTTAGTCTTTTGTAACAGCTTGCCTTCCGACAAAGGCCTCCTCTAAAGATTTCCACTTTTCTCTGTTTTTTGCTGTTCTCATCCATGTAGAGCCAGCCACATCTTTTAGGTCGTCTTCCCATCTTTTTATTTGTCGTCCTTTTTTCCTTTTTCCGTCTCTTGGGTACCATTCTGTTATTAGTTTTGTCCATTTTTCTTTTGTTTCTCTTAGAAGATGTCCTGTCCATTTCCATTTAAGAGTTCTATGAACCGTTTGTACATTTTTGAACTTGGTAGCACTTTTAATGTCTTTTAGGCGGACTTTGTCTTTTCTTCTGAAACCCATGACACTCCTTTCTATAGAGTTTTGGCAGACCCTTAGTTTGCTTGCCATTTTTTCTGTCAGTGCCCAGGTTTGGCAGCCGTATGTTAAGCATGGCAATACGCATATATTGAAAACTTTCCTTTTTTCTTTTAAAGGCATATCTCTGTTCTTCATCACTTCGCTGAGTGACCAGAATCTTTTCCAGGTGTTACTTATCCTTCGATCAATTTCTTTGTCCATAGTGTTTTTTGGAGATATTAGTTGGCCTAAATAGATGTATTCATCCACGTATTCTATAACCTCATTGTTTACTTTTATGGCACTTTTATGCTTAGAGTTTGTCACTAGTTTGGTTTTAGATGTGTTCATTGTTAAACCTGCTTTAATACTCTCATTAGCTAGTTCTTGTAGCATTTTCTCTAGTTTTAAGTGACTTTCAGAAAAGAGGATAAGGTCATCCGCGAAACGAAGGTGACTTAAGTGTTCTCCATTTATATTAATGCCTTGTGTTTCCCATTCCAGATTTCTAAATATCATCTCTAGAACTGCCGAGAATATTTTAGGCGATATAGGGTCTCCCTGACGCACTCCTCGTTGTATGGGAAACTCTTCTCCTACTGTGTCTAGTTTAACTTGAGCAGTACTTTTCGAATAGATGTTTTTTAGTATGCTTATATATTTAGATTGTATTCCCTGTAGTTCTAACGCCTTCCAAATATAATCGTGCTCTAGTGAGTCGAAAGCCTTGTTGTAGTCTACAAATCCTAAGTAATACGTTTTATTATATTCATTATATTTTTGAAGAACTTGCCTTAAAACATGGATGTGGTCTATTGTCGAAAAATTGCTACGGAATCCTGCTTGCTCTTTAGGTTGGTTTTCGTCAAGACAATTAGCTATTCTAGAAAGTATAATTTTTGAAAATATTTTGTAGATGTTTGACATTAGGCTTATGGGTCTATAGTTCTTAATGTCACCTTTATCTCCTTTTTTATGTAATAGTATTATTGTTGATTTGGTCCAATCCGTAGGTATTTGTTCTGTTTTAATGATTTCATTGAATATATCAGTTAGAATAGGAGCAATCACTGGCAAAGTAGTTTTTAGTAGTTCATTAGTTATTTGGTCTGATCCTGGTGCTTTGTCAAGTTTCTGTGTTTTAATTGCTTTTTCGGTTTCTTCCCTTAATATTAATGGTATTGTTTCTGGATCGGTTATTATATTTACCATACTGTTTTGTGGTTTTTGTTTTCGATAGAGGTCACGATAATACTTTGTAGCAATTTTCAGAATTTCTGGTCTTTTACTTGTTGTGTTTCCGTCTTTTTTATTCATATTTAACATCCAAGATTTCTTTGTATTCAATTCTTTTAAAGCTTTCTTTAATCCCCCAGTCTTTTCTATAAACGTTTTTATGGTTTTTTGTCTATGTGTTTTCCTATCTTTTCTAATGTTTTCGTTTATTTTTTTGCTTATTTCTGATATCTTTTCGCGGACGGTTTTTGTTTTATTTGTTTGCAAGAGTTCTTTCCTTTCATTCAGAAGTTCCCGGGTTCTAGTAGAAATATATCTTTTACTGTTGTTATTTATTCTTTTTGTTTCCGTTTTAAGACATTTTATCATGGTGTTATATCTTTCTTGTACTGTCGTCTTTTCGAATGTGTTTGTGTTCATTATTGATTTTAAGTTATTGACGAGTGATAAGCTATCTCCTGTACATGTAAGGGCATTGTTTTGATACATAAAACTTCTCTTTTTCTTTACATTTTGTCCTATTATTGTCGCCCGAACCATTCTGTGATCGGAGTCGAAATTTAGATTATTTATTATTGATACATTCTTAAATGTCTTTGGTTTGTTCGTCATGATATAGTCTATTTCATTTTTGTGTAATTTATTAGGGGAAATCCATGTCCATTTCTTTGTTTCCTTCTTCTTGAAAAAGCTGTTCATTATGCTTAACTTATTTTGCAAAGCAAATGTAGTTAGTCTTACACCATTCTTACTTCTTTTTCCGTAACCATATTTTCCTATCGCATATTCTTCACCTGGTGTACAAACTCCGATTTGCCCATTAAAGTCGCCCATCACAATAGTGTTTTTATGTGAACTTTGAATGCACTCTTGTAGTTCCTCATAAAACGCCTCGATTTTCCTTATATCATCCTTTATGTCAGATTCGGTTGGCGAGTAAGCTTGAATTATAGACCACATTTCTTCCTTTCCTTTATATATGGGGAGTTTAATGTTCAAAACAGCTATTCTCTCTGAAATACCTTTGACTTCCTCTATCATTTCTACCCATTTCTTTTTAATCAAGAATCCTACACCGTAAAGTCCTACAGATTCCCCTTTGTAATGTAAGATAAAATTATCATATTCTTCTATTCCTTCACCTAATCGTCTCATTTCACTAATTCCTATAATATCCCATTTTATGTCTTCAATGGCTAACTCCAATTCAATAAGTTTTTCTGACGTTCTTAATGTTCTTGTATTAAATGTGGCTATATGAATGTCTGTTGTTTCTTTATTAGATTTTATTTCCTTTGCAATAATTGTATTTGTTTCCTTTTTGTTTTCTTGTATTGTTTTGTTTGATGTGCCAATATTTTTTGATGTGTTGTAATTTTCTATTTTATTGTTTTTTGTAGTAATCTTTAGAGGGTCGTAGTCATTTTCTCCCACGATGACCAGTCGGCTTGGGAGAGGATGTGTTTGTTCTGTTATGTAGTTATCTGTTTTCTGACGTTTTTTCCGTTTGCCGGTAGTTCGTTGCTATTGTTTGGTCTGTGGTAAAGATAAGGAGTTCGATCTCGCTCTCATCAAGTCGAATGCATTTGTTCTGTTGTTTTTAGCTGTTGATTTCGATGATAACTGTTTTCTCGGATTGTCTTGCGGTGATGTAGATGGTTCTCTTTTCCTTTTCTCTTTGTTTACATTGTTTTCTTTTACTATCAATCTATCATATTTTAAATACGCGATGTTCCCCTTGTTACGTTCTTCTATTAGTTGAGGTTGTAGCGTTTTCCTTTTTTCTAAAACTTCTTTGGAATAGTCTTCTGTGATATAAATTTCTTTGAAATTCTTTTTATTTTTCATAACTTCGACTTTTTTCCACCAAGACACAAATGACAGTAAAACCGGCCTTGATTTGCCATCTTTGCTCTTCTTTATATACAATATATATCTTATATGAAATCGAACATAAAATATATGATAAATATTCATTTTTTACTGTCACGAATATTTATGTCTTCATTTTATTTTAAGAACTAATATTATAAATGTGAAAATTTGTGAGTTTATGGTTATGGATGTTTGTTACTCTTTCACGCCAGAACGGCCGAATTGATCTGGATGAAATTTGGCTCAGAGATAAATTATAATCTGGAATAACACAGGCTACTTTTTATCCTGGAAAATGTACGGTTCCTGTGGGATAGGTTTGTTTTTGTTTGCCTAGAGGCGAACCTGAGCGAAGTGAGGGTGAGCTGCTAGTTTAAAAATAGTCTTACATATAAAAACTCTTTTATCTAGTCGTACTCTTTAAGCTAGTCGATAAAGTAATTAAATATACCGGGAAAAACGACAATAATTTTAATCTGTAAGCATTTTAAAAAAATAATATCGATTGTTTTTTAAGATTGTAAAAAATTTGCACTATAATAATGTATCCAAAGATATTCTTACTAGCAAACATGCGCATCTTCATTCACACGTCCGTAGACGTTAGGCGCCCTTATTAAGCCTATTTATTCATCGCCTATCCAGTAGCTATAGATTTTATTTTGTCATCTATTATAGAAAAAAAAAATCAATTCAAGTGTTTTGAAGTTTTACTGATACTAACTACTCTACTCCGTTGCCGCATTTGGTTTAGGTATTCTTGCGGCCGAATGATGGGTAACTGTCGAATAATGGATAAGGCATTTGGTCATCACTTGAGTCGCTTCTTGTACTTCTTTGATTTGCTGTGTTGACTATATCAGCGACCCTATGTCACGTAGTATATGATGGAGGTCTCAGTGTGTTTACCTTGTCGTGGTGGAGGGGCTCAGTAGTGCCCGGCAATACAACCGGGCGCGAAGTCAAGAAACGCACTGGAACGTGGCCCACCTCAGTGGGCGGTGTGCTATGCGGGTTGCTCCTGGTACTTCTCTGATAGCAGTGTGGACTGTTGGAACAACCCCATGGTTGTTATGGTCTGCTTCGGCAGACCTGCCGTCGGGGCGTCGTGGTTGAATGCATAAGCGATCCTGCTATCCCCCATTAAGACGGGGGAGGTTCCGTTGGGTTTTAGTGGGTAGTACTGGCTTTACCGGTGAGTCCCACACTTCGTGCTTAAATGCATTTCCCCTCGTTAAAAAAAAAGGATAGTGAGCAAAGTGAACCTAAATAAAATCGTTAGGCGCATCTTGTTCAATGAGATCTATGTTGTCAACTGGGAGGAGGTTGTGCCATTTGGAAGTTGTCAATTGAAAGAGGCGAATACTGGGATAGTTATCAACCTCATGTTTGATAACGAAACCAAAAGACCTAGTAGGTATAATAAAATGTGTTTTTTGTAACTGAATTTCCATTTATTCGATTCTTAAGAGTGAAATGAGTGAAATTTAAAGTACAGATAAAAGATAAAACTAAAGATAAGCTAGAACGTTTTTTTTTTAAATAAAGTAAAAGCTATCCTCAAAAACATAGGACTATTAGATAATAATTGATATTGTAATATCAGATTACTTTTGCGAACCTTATTTATAAAGAAAGAAATTTATAAAGAAACTTTTAATAATTCTATTAAAACTCCTATATATTATAGCATGCACACATTATTAATTGAAAAACTTGTTAGACAGCTATTTCATAATTTTTTTCACTTTGTTTATGAATTTAATTTGCTATAAGCTCACAATGTATATTTTTAAACAAGTTGAAAGCCTTTGAAAGAATTTATACTAAAAGATTTTTTTATACCAAGCATATTTTATATAAGTATACCGTAATGTTTCTTGTACTTACTACTTTAAATTCTAAAGATTTATAAAATACATTAATGAATAATAAGTGAGAAGTTGAGGTACTATTATCCTACTGTCGAAGGCTCATAACTGGATATCAAAATGTGTATTTATGTGTGTGATATACTCGTATGTATTATTTGAAATAGCAAATGGAGTACGAATTGAAAAAGTATTAGTTAAATTTAAAAAAAATGTTTAAAGCTAACTATAATGGCATGGCTAATCAATTTTTAGTTTTGCGCCGGCGGGGCAGGTGTTGTTTTATCAGTAAGAGAGAGCATTGGCCTCGCTTCCGCCCTTATCTATCTAGTATACTTACATTAACCTGAGAACCCACAACGAGAAGTCAGCTGTTCTTTTTGCTAATATGTAAAGTTGGTTATCTGGACACTATTCCATTGTAAGTATATCAATATAAAAAATTTACAAATACTTTAATATTCCCTAAATCTATATATGTATATAAAAGGCAAAAGTGATTGACTGATGTATCAACGCACATGCCAAACTCTTAAGGCTAGAAAATTTAAATTTCGCACACCTATTCCTCATATGACGATCATCATCCACTAAGGAAGGATTATTCAAAATTCAACCCCCAAGGAAATATTGGATAAAAGTTTGTATGAAATTTTTTATTCCTTAGACATATTTGCATGAATTTTCGTATGAATTGAGTTCGTCAAAAAAAATGATTACATATTTCAGCGTTTTCCAAAATTCAACCGCTAAGAGGGTAAAATAGGGGATGAAAGTTTGTATGAAACCTACCTTTTTAGTTTTTTTTATAGTTAGGAATAAATAATTTCTTATATATTTTATTGTTGGTTTCGTTTTAATTCTAGCGCTTGTAAAAAATAAAAAATTAAATAGTTCAGATATATACAGGTGGAAGAAATAATAAAAAAATAGCTAAACAAACCCTTCAAACTAGCGCACCGAGAGCACCGAGCATCGACAAAATCTTTTTGTATAGAAATCAGTTTCTGTTTAATAAAACTTATTTCATATCATATCACTGTACAAAAATATTTATAAATGTCTTCATGAAAGGAGAAGGTTTTCGTTTCATTTTTTTGGTGTATACATATAACGCTACACCTTCGCGTCTCATGAACCAATTTAATGATGAATGAAGGTGTATTTATTTAAATTTCATATAAAATACCGATCGTCGAAATTGGTTTCTTGATTTAGCAGGCACTGTTATGGTTATTATGAAGTCAAGGCATTTTTTGTTAAATTCATTCTTACATTCATAGCTGTAGATACATTCTTTCACATTTTAACCATTTTTACTTAACTAATTTGAAATTTCCCATTCAAAAGTAACTCCGAGAATAAAAATCAGTTTATTAACTCTGTGCGCTAATGTCTACATTAACAACAACACTAATGAAGCTCAGGAGTTGTTTTTAGCATCTTTACTTATATTCAGTTCGTCTGAGACACCAACTTAAAAATAAGATCGTCAGTATACGTACGTGTAATAAAGCTACACAAGCGAAGGAAACTACACGCGCTTCTGAAGGCAGTTCTGTTGAGAAGAGCCAGTAATGAATTCTTGCAACTGTTGCTCTGTTAAATATTGAGGTACAGTATTTTTAATCACAAGTGACACTATAACATTTGTAGGAAACACTTATTCTCAACAATTACTTTTTTCTTTGCTCCAGTTAAAAATCACGGATAGCGCGTCCACCCATGTCAACTCCCCACCCATAAATCCCTTCTTTTGTATATTTATTCTTTCTATTTTTATTGTTTTATAATTAATTTAATTGAAGCAAAACACAATAAACGCGTAATTGATCTAAATTACCCTATTCAATCACAAATACAAACTATAATGTAACATTATGAAAACAACATTTCTAAATGATAAATCCTTTTTGTACTCACGTTTATATTTATGATGAAGCGATACCATTCTATCACAGCTTATCCATTTTTTTATTGCCTATGAATATACCATGATATTGAATAAACAAAGCGGAGGTGCAGAGCTGCCCGCAATCGGTAAGCAACAAGAATCTGAATTCTATATTCGTTCAGTTAAGCGGTAAATACAAGGGATTCTGGTGGATTCACCTACAAATCCGTTTATATATCCCTTTGTTTATGCTATCGCGTTACTCGTTTTAAAAACATCGATATGAAGGCTTCCCTATTGTTATTGGATTTTATTCTTGTTCATGTATGTGGTTTTGTTAAATATTATTTTCAATCAAAAAATAAAGTATTGTAAATCTATACAGATAAATAAAATTGGAGTGTCTGTTTGTAATATTAAAATAATCGCTTTTTACTAAATGCATATGGATGTATACACGGTACATATACCAAAACAACTTTTTTTTAATTTTTTGTCTGTCTGTCTGTTTATTCCGGCTAATCTCCGTAACGGCTGGACTGATTTTGACGGGACTTTCACTGGCAGATAGCTGATGTTATAAGAAGTAACTTAGGCTACTTTTATTTTAGAAAAAGAATCAGGGTTCCGCGAAAATAATTAAAGTCCATGAAATTATGAACAAAATCCGCGTACGGCCTAGGGTAAATCGCTGTATAATTTAAATGAATATCTTAGGAGTAGCAAGCTACTATTTATGTATACCTACCTAAACATAGCTAACCATAAAAACGTACCTAGGAGACGAACGCGAGCGAAGCGAGCATGAGTCGCTAGTACTCAATAAAAATGTTTGTAGGTTTTGTCGTGGGCCTGATTGTCTAAAAATAACTGGGTAGATTTCGATCTAGCTTTCTTTTTATTTTAGTGATTAATTTTTATTTTTATTTATGTACTAGATCTTAAATCTCATAAAGGTGAAGGAGGTGCTTGGTAGAGGGTTACAACATAGTACATAATAAAATGCATTTTTATTAAAAAAATATATTTCGCTGCTGAAAAAGAATTTTGATGATGTCGATGTTTTCATCATTTACACCATTATACACATTTAATTATGCGCAACGTATAATAAAAACCAATGAAGGTTTACCAAAACTTGTTCTGTAAGCAAATTTAAAATCAATTCAAGATGGAAGCAAAAACAGAAAGTTTCAAGTTGTTGTCTGAATACGTATTCAGTATTACGCAAAGTTGGAGAGCTGAGCCCCCGATCCATCGGCGATCGATGTCTTGTCGTACGAAGCTCCTAAAGATTACAGGGCCATTTACATGTGAAACATTTCACTGAACGCTTGCACCCGGCTCCTATTTTTATTCAACGATATAACTCACAAGAAGAATATTATTCGTAAGTAAAACGAATTTCTCTCCGTTCAAACAATCTTTAGGTACTAACTTCTAAAATTATGTGCACGATATATCAAATCTTGCATACGAAAAATTTTACGGAAGTTTATTTAAGATGCATTACGGTTTCCAGTAAAATGAATAATGGAGATCACAACTCAGAGGTTTTAATGTGATTTTGTCGATTTTCTGATCTATTTTATGATTTGAAGAGATTGTTTTGAAATCTTTAATTGTAATAAATTTTGGTTTTATAAAATATTGATAAGTGATCGAAATAACCATTAGGTAGCCCTTATTTCTCAAAATATAATAAAAAGCACTACTCACCAATGGCGAGGACATAATATGTGGAAACAAAAAGATGATACAGGTATGTTGGCCAAGTCTATCACAGTGTAAGAGAAAACATCCAGCCGACCTCTTCAATAGCATTGATATCTAATTAAATATTAAATAAAGCACGCTAAGCCCCTTGCGTTTAATATTATTATGAACTAAAAAATAAAAAAATAAAACTAAAGAAGAAGTTTGCTCATCTATGCTAATATTATAAAGAGGTAAAATGTAGGAGTTTGTGAGGTTGTAGCGGGTAATCTCTGGATCTACTGAACCAATTTAGATGAAATTTGGTAAGAAGATACTTTGAGATCCTGGGAAGGACATAGGATTTTTTATCCCGGAAATCAGCCCTTATGAGGGCAAAAATGGGGATGAAAGTTTGTAATAGAAAGCAAGCTAGGGACGAACCCGAGCGAAGCAAGGGTGAGTCGCTAGTCAGAATATATAGCAACCTATTAAATCAACTTAACTTGTGAATCACCGAAGTTATATTAGCTTAAATTAAATAAATAAATTTAAGTAATCGAAATCGGTAATTGAGAGTACGGATCGATTGGATGTTACACACAGATTCAGTAGTGACGTCCGAAAGTAAAATATTGGACAAAACTTAACTTATTCTTAGATATACATTTTTAGAGATCGTTATGTGGATAACTTTCGACTACGGAAATCAGTATTACTTACTAAAAACCAATATTACATTCCTCGTTATCATAGCACATCGCAGGATCGCTTATGCACTCAACTACGACGCCCCAACGGCAGGTCTGCCGAAGCAGACCACAACAACCATAGGGGTTGCTCCACAGTCCACTCTGCTATCAGAGAAGTACCAGGAGCAACCCGCATGGTGCACCCACCACCCACCGAAGTAGGCCACCTCCCTGTGCGTTTCTTGGTTTCGCGCCCGGCTGAACTGCCGGACGATACTGAGCCCCCTTACCACGACAAGGTGAACGCACCTTGGGGCGTGTTTGGCACCTGGACTCCCAAGCGAAGCAAGTGTAAGTCGCTAGTAAGTAATAAAAATATGTATTTTATTCTGTAGTTTATTGCCAATTGTTATTTACTATAGGTACATATAGGTGCCATTCAACATACCTACAGTAGCACAAATCATTATATTTACAAAATGCAGACCTAAGAAAGCAAGCATTTAAGCGTTTACCCACGACTTCACCCGCCTAGCAGTACGTTCAAACAAACTAAAATACAAACTCCGCTTTATAAATTAGAAATGTTTTGTTAGCCAAAACGATATAAAAAGGTATACATTTTTGCAGTTAAAAATAAGAAATGAGCAAGTACGAGTTTGACTCGCGCATCGACGGCTTCGTCCCATAAAATTTTGTGTGGTTATTACTTACGTATTTCCAAGTATTTTTTTAGAAAGTATATCTTTTTCACTGATTTTTTAAAAGTAGCAGGGTGAAATCGGACACAATATACAACTTTACAAATAAATTATCGACTACTTATAATCATACATCATAATATTTCGTAATTGGACTATAACAGCAATGTCTAGGGGTGCAATAAAAGTGATATAAATATTTATTAAATATTTGCTTAACAATTAATTTCTATTAATATAGATCTGGTACTTTCAGTTGTCAAAGATATGGAGGAAAGCTATATAAAATCTAAGACCTCGCTACAAAACCTTTAAGAGCGGTGATAACCTATGCAGACACGGCGGCAGGTAAACGCTAGTATTACTAAATTTCAACCTATGCAACTTCTTTATTAAACTAGTGTTTAAAAGAAAATCTATGAACTAATTATAGCTTCTAATCACTACTTTCTGTAAAACAGCTTTTAACAAGATAAAAATTAATCCTACTTTATGTATCAAGGTGGCTGTTTTTATATAAACACTATAAATGTATCCACATATACTATAATAGATTAATAACAAATGTATTACGAAAAGTGATAGTTAATAATATTTACTACAAATGCTATTATAATTGATGTTATTTTTTTTTTATATTTATTGCTTACTTTTTCTTTGTCCGCAGCTGCGCTCATGTGCTAAGTAAATAAATCTCCTTTAGTAGTCTATGTGATTATCAAGAATATACATAAACTATCTGTAGCATTTTGATACTGAGAATTAGTGCTTGCTTCTATATAACATTGTTTTCTAATTCACGAGTTAGAGCTTCATTTTTATGTAATAATTAGTTTATTATACATAATAAACTTCATTTTATACAGATAAATACTAACAAAATATTAAAGAATATTGTGTGTGTACTTATGTACACGTACGTAAGAAGTTATATATTTTTTAGAGCATTTAAATAAAAGCTTGTTTTTTTTTTAATTTTTGATTTTTTTAAATGTTTTTTTACTTTTTTCTCGTATTCTTCCTAGCAAACCCTATCATTTGCTATCCATATCATGGGGATGTATAAGAAAATCTGTCCGCCATCTTTGGGAGTTCACCATATTGGATTTATAATGACGTCAATTTGCTTATTGTGTTTCGGTTGCATTAGCGTGATAAAGTATAATTAACTTAATTAAGTTCGAATCAACTATTTGGCCGATACATATATATTCCTATATCAAGTTAAGTTTATACAATCTGCTTTTTATGTACATACATATGTACTTTAAAATAAAATGATTTATCATTAAAGAATACTTCGCAAAACAATATATTTATACACGAATAAATAATACAAGCCGAAACGTAAAAGTAGATCCAATCTAGGTAAGAACTCTTGCATTTTATACTTTAAATTATGACATATTTGTGTTCCTCCAACATAGAGAATGTCCAATCGAAGCCAACTCCATAGAGTATTATCATCTTCCCACAAATATTATATTGGTACAAAATGGCTTGAGATACAACATCGATCCAAAGTATTCGAATGCTTCAGAAAGCTGTGACGTAAAAGCTAGCAGTCACAAGTACTACTTTCAACTCCCCTCGCAATCCTCTTATATGGCGCAGATTTTAAACGATCTCTTTGCACGAATACCCTCCCAATCATTGCTCTTTTATCGTATTATTTAGAATTTATAAGTGCACATATTTTTAAACTCAGAATAAATTGGCTGCTTAAACAAAAAATATCTTATATATGAATTGTTTACTGATTATTTAGGTAACAAGTTACCTAAATTTATAGTACACAATTTAACGATAACTAATCTCAAGAACACTACCAAGACTGCAAGAATGTTTCTTTTACTAACAAATCCTGGTTAAAACAAAAGGGTTGTGCGATTGAGCAGTCATTATTTGATGACAACACGCTTACGTGTTTTACGTTCCTTTTATTTGAAAACACTATAGTATTTTCATCAGCATACATATCAGAAACTGCTTTTCAAAACGATGTAGTAAAAATGAAATAAAGGTGAAACCACAATACGATTATTTCTTATAAAAGTAAATGTCACCACATCTTTAGTGTGTAGTAATAAAGTGGCAATAATTAAAAAAAATATATTTTTTTTAATGAAATAATAACCATCCAATCCACCGATAGAATATCGATTCTTTTATGAATTTTTACACTATATTTTAAAGACCACTAATTAAGGTGTGTTTCTTTGTGGCCCTGAAACTATCTTTATACCAAAAATAACATCCATCCTTGCCCTGCGTGAAAGAAGGGCAAACCAACAAATACCTACACGTATTTATAATATTAGTAAAAATCATGAACTATGAACAGGATTTATGTTTGCTTCACTACGCAATTTATGAATATTTAAACAGCAATTGGACGTTGATATAATATGCGGGAAATCTATCTATTATAATAGAATGCGGAATATCTTTACGAAAAATACATTAGACAATGTTATCAGGGAATGATCACATGAATAAAGAAAGCTTATTTCCTTCAAAATTTTGAGAATGCAAGTTCAAGACTACTGTTAATGTTCGAATGTCTTTTTGTTACTTTGTGACAGGTCTTATACCTTTAATTGCTAGTAACGCCATCTATTGTTCATATTTTATCACCTCAAAAACAAATTGTACCTTATATATCGAGAGCGACTGAACAGATTTACAATTCCATTTTTTGATGCATACAGTAAGTACACTAGATGCAAATGTCTTAAGCCAAAATATGTATAAGAACATAGTTTGAGAACTTCTTCGATACCATAATTCCATTCAATGTTAATTTTTGTAAATAAATTGAAATACATAAACGAGCTAAGCTGTAGACAGTGATCGACTTCAAAACGATGAAATACATTAAATAGATTGATTTTGATGACATACTGGTATCTGTTGGTCACGGTTTGTTTTAAACTGGAGAGCGGAGGACCCAGGTACAAACCCTTTATGCCATTAGAACCTCAATTATCAATTCACAATAGTTTATCTAGCTACTAACTATCCTGTAATAAAAACAAGAAACTCAAGTAATATAAGGAAGAAAAGAAAAATATATGTTTCTCTTAAAAATCTTTAACATAACATTAATACAACTGTTATTTACAATATTGTTCACATTATTTACCAATGGTTTCGATTATACCGTCTTAGGGACGAACATCGCTCGCATATTATGCACGAATTTATTATAAACAAGAATCTGAGTAAAATTATGAAACGAGAAAGCTCACGGTAGATTTAACTTTGGGAATGATTCCTCGAGTTCCGGCTGTTTTTCAACGTATAGAGAGGAGAATGGGCTCATATTTTAGCCGTCGCCACTCCATTAGTGACGTAGGAACCCCAACCAATATGGCGTAGTAAGGCGAATCTGCAGTGACAGGGGCGTTCACCCCGTTTGCAACTAACCCTCGTTTTTGTTATAAAATCAATATAATAAAACTAACAATTGCTATTCGTAACATTTTATTTGTATATGGCAAAAATAAAAGCTTTAATTTTGTATGTATTTTATAAGACAAACATTTCTGTTACCCCCTATCGAAACTTAAAGTTAGGAGCAAATCTATGTACCTATAACTAACTAAACATCTTAAAAATATAAATTAAATTGATTCATAACCAAATTAGTGCTCAATTATTCACTCATTTATCATAATTAAAATATATAATTATGGAAATACTAGGTTTTGTCTTCCCTGGCTTCACGCCAGGCTAAATGAATTTTAATGCAAATCTCGACTTTGTACCGCACATACTTTAAACTTAGAACGTGGCACCGATTTCAGCTAAAGTTCAATAACTTTGCTCAGAATCGTAAGCTTTATTTATTCTTGCACCGAAATCCAAAGTTTATAACTTATCCCATCGTACGCGCTTCATGATGTTACCCGCTACATAGTTACGTTAGCTTGATATCTCCCGAACTTGTAAACTTGCTCTTCTAAAACATATTATCTACTTTCTATGTTTTTGATTTATATCTGCTTTGGTTATCACGAAGTAAGTAATATTTTTAATGATATTTTAAGATAGAATTTCCTTTAACAAGGTCATAAGTATTTTCATCTCAATATTTAATTAAATGAGAACAAACCCTTATATTATATTCTAACATAAATTAAGAAACATTTTTAATTACGTCTGGTTGTTATTAAATATGTCTAGACATACTTAGGCAAACAAAAGTTAACTGTAAAATTCTGATCTTTATATGTATTATATTTCATAAAATGATTTAATAGCATAGGTAAAAAAAAATAAGCTTTCTCGTTAGACTAGACTATTGTTAATAATTTTCAGTAACATCTTGGCTATTAAATATACGGTGGAATATTTTAACCCACTTTATGTTGGTATATTCTCTTATTCTGAAATTTAATTAGACAGATTACTCTCTTTGTGCAAAAAATCATTTAAAAATATCGATAGTTATGTAATGTATGTAATATGAAGTCTTCCTAGATTTTAAAAACTAAGAGTAGCGAGAACATCGTATTTGAGTATGTCATAGCTACTGGATGGAGTGTAGACGCAATTTCAATAACTCGAGATTAGTTACTCGATATGAAATTAAAGCTCGGGTGACGTATCACGTAAGTGACCGTGTCGACGGTGGAATATCTTACAGTACTTCTGTATAAGATATTCCACTTACTGCTTTCACTTAACACTATAACAAAATAATCAACAGTGTCACTTTTTATTTCAAAGTAGCTGTTCCTGCGATTTCGTTTGCGTGGATGTCAGAGAAAAATGTGTCACGTAGAAAGAAATATGTACCACCTCCTTCATTAAAAAGGTAGGTTCTTCATACAATGTACTTTTGTTAGTAAGAAGCGCGGCTGAGAGTTTTTACTAGTCGTTAGAAAAATGTTTTTTGTAAGCGATATTTTTTCAATTAGACAACTTTTAACTGCAATAAAGCATGCTACGTACAAAATATTTTCTTTTCTTTACACTGAAACTTATATAAACGTTCTTATACAATCCAAAATAATCTTAACATATTAAGATTTTAATAAACAAATACATAGTATGATTAAACTAAGCCCCGTCTAACTTCTGAAATTTGAGACAATATAGACTCCAAAATTCTTTCAAGAAAAATTATTTAAAAAAAGATATGTTAAGTACTTTTTGATTTATATGATATTTTTCATTTTACGCGTTCGGCCGCAAAATTACTTTTATTTCTCGTAGTAATACTATGAAATACAAATTTAATTGTACCGTCAATAAATTAAATGTCGTAGTCACATTATTTTATTTTACTTTTGACATAACAAAATTGGCTTGTCAAAACAAAACTAATATAATATTGAATGCAGCGGAACCTTTCGTGCGGGAATCTCGCACTTGTAACTTGTCCAAATCCAATTCAATACATACATATTAAAAAACATAAACACCCGTAACTGAAGTGCAAACATATATAGTATAGTAGTAGATATAGTAGTAGTTGATCGATTTTAATAAAATAAAGACTTTACTTATTCTCAATCTCCCGAACTATTTTTTTTTTTGCAAATATAAGCAATGTACAGGCAAGCCTTAACTTACATTCTTATTATACGAGTATGTATAGATTCAACAAAACCTACTACCAATCCCATTTCTGTACTTTAATAGTAGATTTAGCGTAATGTGAGAAATTTTACTAGGTACCAGCTTTTCATTTGTGTAAATAACTATAAACTACCCTAAATACAACAATCAAACTCAGGTACCAGCCTCCATAATATGACTATTTACACAAAAACCCTCGTGACAATCATCATTCCAATAATTCTCATTCAAGTTATACATTGTTATCTGAATATCAAGTGATGTATATGACTAAACAGTCAGAATCTTTCGTTGCTGAATACCGCGACTTGACGTGCCAAGGCCTGTTAAATGCAATTTAAGTAATTTTCTAATTTTCTTTTCAATTTTACCAAACATAAAGTTTACTTTGACATGCTACGCTATTTTGAAATTTCATTTGCAGATTTAAATTGATTCATTAAATTATAAATAGCATAATACTTAAAAGAAAATATTATAAATATGCGGAATGTGGATATATTATATGTATTTAAATAGCAAAAAATATAAATTACTTTGAAAATCCATTTAATTCATTTACATCATATATCAATCAATCAATCAGCCTGTCGCCATCTACTGCTGAACAAAGGCCTCCCCCAATGAGCGCTAACCATTCCGATCCTGTGCAGCTCGCACCTTTCTTAGGTCATCTGTCCATCGTGCTGCAGGGCGTCCTACACTACGCTTGCCTAAACGTGGTTTCCACTCTAGCACGTTTCGGCTCCATCGACCAGCACATCTGGAGATATGATCGGCCCACTTCTTAGTTCTTTGGCGAATGACTTCATTTCGAATTCTGTCTGCCAGAGAAACGCCAAGCACCACGCGTTCCATTGCACGCTGAGCGACCTTGAATTTGTGAACCAGCTCCGGTGTGTGTCCACGTTTCGTATGTCATTCATACATAATAATTCATATACATAATCGATTTTAATAAAATTTTCTATTTAATTTTACTTTTGCAAAGAAACGTACCTACATAGATTTAACAATATGAGGACTTAAGGCCTTTAGATGTAAAAATATGTTATAATTATGTGTAAGCATGAATAGAAAACCCTCAAGGTTTGCCTGCGAACATATTGTAACTTCAAGAGTATAGCAACAAAGCAATGTGAAGTGCTTGAGGTCAGTTCGAAACTAGCTTTAGGGTTACTCAATATAAAACGTTTGCAAATTCAAGTTCTTGATTTACAATATAATATTATTATATATAAAAGTATAATTTCAGAAAAATGGATTTGAACATTATGTAGTGCTGAAAATAATGAAATATAAATATAAATAAAAATAAATATGTTGGGATAAAATAATATATATTAAAGTTTTAGACCGATGTTGTAAAACTATCATAACAATATATGGAACTTAGCATATACATACATATATGGATTAACTGGCGATTCTAGACTTTTAGGCGTATGTCCTGATGTATTATTATTACCCGACTGCGCGACGCAAAGAAGGGTAATGTGTTTATAAATCTTTGTATGTATGTATGTTTTTTCCTATGTGGCGTTCTAGAGACCAAACGCGTGGGCCGATTTTGATGATTCATATGTTGTTATATTTATTTGTCTTGATAACGCGAGTGTTATAAGGTTATACAAAAATAGTTAAAAGTTACAATGGCAGATTTCAGGCGCCAATTTGTGTCTTTAAGAAAAAATTTCATCTAAGCCAATCGTGTGGGATATTAAAATAGAGGCAATCACAAAAATGAATGCAACTTATATGTTTAAAAGTAATTTAGGAAAAAAACATTGCTAAATATTACTTCAAATGTCTAATTGCTAAAAACTAAAGAACTGTAAATAAAAAATATATTATAAAATTAAATAATCCTGACTACATAAAAGCTAACTAAAAATATGAAACCAAGTACACTCGCGGCAAGGATGACACGTGTATGTCTCCGACTGCATAGTAGTATATTCCTGTAAAATACGTGTGAAATATAAAGGTAACGGATATAAGCATATTCTGTAAGGGCTGTAAATTTTATCACTATTAAGCACTTGTGATCATAACAACAAAAACGATATCCAGTAGTTTTCGAGGTTAGCATGTACATATTAACCATATTGACAGCGTCACCGATGAGGAAGGTGAGTTTATGGCTTATCTATGCAAGACTTCCACACAGGCATATAGAAGAATACAAAGCCATAAGGGATGCTCAGAGGGTGCCCTGCCAAGTAACTGTCCGATATTTGTTTCAGGGCATACGGGTATGCGACCCCGGGTCCTCGAGCCACCACTATTATAACTTCATCCAGTCCGTGAAAGTGGTATCCTCACCTCCCTTTTCCGTCTTCTCTTTTCTGACCCCTTCCCTCTCCCTCCTCTTTTTGACCCATTCCTTAATCTGGTTTTTTCCCACAAAATGTGGGGTTCTTGGAGGTCAAATGGCAATCACTCCACTTAAAACCAATTTCGCAGTTTAAATGAGAAAAGTGAAGAAAATGCTGGGTACCGCCAGGGCGCCGCTGGACGCCATTTTTACCCTCAGAACTTTGATCGAGACTTACAGGGAAAAAAGGAGAGCTCTGCATTTGGCATTTTTGGACCTCCAGAAGGCCTTTGACTGTGTGCCTCGTCAATACATCTGGCGGGCGTTGCAATTCAAAAGCGTGCCTGTGGCCTATATTGACATTATCAGAGACATTTACCGAGATTCCGCTTCCATGATTAGAACCGCTGTTGGCGATACTGAACCCTTTTCGATCACTGTAGAGGTCCACCAGGGTTCGGCTCTTAGCCCGTTTTTATTCAACATAGTACTAGATATTGTCCCAGTATGTATCCAGGAACAGCCTCCATGGCTGATGACATATGCCGATGACATAGCGCTCGTTGATGAGGCCGTCTAGAGCTGGAGCGTAACGTAAACCTGTGAAAGGGTACGCTTGAGAACGGCGGTTTTAAACTAAATGTGGTGAAGATCGTGTACATAGCTTGGGGCAGTGCGGACTCTAGCTCCATCCAAATAGGGCTTGAGCCAGCTGTTAAGTCGGAGAAGTTCAGGTACCTTGGATCCATCCTGCACGAGTCCAGAATCATCGATTACGACTATCAAACCTATATAAACGCTGCTTGGGCCAAATAGCGGGAGGTCACAGGTGTGGTCTGTGATCGCAGAACACCGCCAAAGCTCAAGGACCAGATTTACAGGAGCACTCTCCGACCGCTCCTTTTATACGGAGGAGAGTGCTGGCCAGCGCTATATCGGAACACTCAGGAGCTTCACTTCACGGAGATGAAGATGCTGAGGTTGATGTGCAGCGTAACGCGGACTGACCGTATACGCAACACGTTCATCCTCTCAAGTCTCGAGGTCCGTGACATAGCGGATAAGCTCCAAGAGCGTCGTTTGAAGTGGTATGGCCTTGTTTAAGGACAATGTCGGAAGACAGGGCTTTGATATATCTGTCCCAGAAACAAGACCTCCCGGGCGCCCAAGAAAGCGACGGCTGGATGTCGTAAAGCATGACATGAAAGCCATGGAGAACAACAAAATGGAGAAGGCTAAGCAGAAAGGCAAACATACCCTGGCAATAGCCGGGAATAATAAATGCCAGGCAGAAGAAGACAAAACCATAAGGATGCTTCCTGTGACACTAACCTAGGCTTACGAACCCGTCTTCGTGCCAGCGACATTATTTTATTATCTATACATATAATAAAATTGTAACTAAGCCGAATCTGTACATTAAATATTTTTTGGAAAATCTTATTAAAATAACTAGATAGCATGTATGGCTGCACATCCTGAGGTCCTGGGTTCGAGTTCCGGGTCGAACCAAGTTTAGTTATTGAGTCTTTCTGTATTGTAAGCCTCAGTAACAGCCCGGAGTTGGTATGTTAGGGGTTTTTCACCCCCGTGCCTCGGAGAGCACGTAAAGCCGTCGGTCCTGCGCCTTAACTCTCACCGGTCGTGTCGAGTAGTCGCCCCACCGGAGTATGAGAGTGACAGGAATAGAGAGTGACAGTAATAGAGAGTGCACTTGTGTCTGCGCGCACACTTCTGCACTATAATATCTCCCGCGCAGTTGGCTAGTCTCAATGAGATTGGCCGCCGTGGCCGGAATCGGTCAGGAGGACAATATTATTATTATTATTATCTATACAGAGGCGGAATCTATAGCTTTTAGATTTTTTGTCTGTCTGTTACCGCATCACGGAAAAGCCACTTGAGGGATTTTGATGAAATGTGGTATGATGATAGCTGGTTATCCGGGTCAACATATAGAATACTTTTTACTGTGGAAAAATATCGCATCTCTGAGAAATCTATACTAAACTTTAAAACGTAAGTACTTTTAAAAACAAACAGTTCACTAATCAATTTTTTGTTTAAGTGAATCATTTTTGTCTTTAAATTATAAAATTATTAAAGCTTTACCTTATATAATCTCCACTGCTAGCAGGTAAAATGATCCCCGGCGTAAACGTCATTGTAGATTTTAAAAAGGCCTTACCCTCACATTATTATTGAGATCGTTAGCTATTACTAACATCGTTACTGCCATATTTATCCCAGCCCTAAAACAGTTATGTACGCCAGTTACTTTTGTTAAAAAAGAATATATTGAGCTTAAGTTTTACTCTGGATTTTAACACCTATCTAATATTGAAAGAATCATAATTTCTATGCTTTCACAAAAATGATTATTGTTGCGTATTAGGTAATTTTAATGGCTTCACATTTAAAATATTAGAATAAGAATATAATAAAATACTATCAACATGATTGAGTCCTCGGTAAAAGCTAGTCACGTAATAAGCGCCATTAATAAAGGTATTTGGAATACGCACGTAACCTCATTAATCTCACTTTGTCACTCACCTGTGAATACGACCGCCATGCTTCAATAAACCTTAGGTACAAGCTTATGCTAGAACAGAAATAATAAATGCAAACATATTCGTATATTGTACGCTGTGAATGACTATCAATAAAAAAATAACTGAAATTATACTACTAACAAAATATACATCTTATGTGTTCATTTAAAATATTATATTATAATTATTAAAAACCTTTATACTTTATTTTATCTTATCATTTTGTCTTAGATGTTTGAACTTTTTATTTAAAAAGTACATTTATACCGTAATAATATATTATTATACAAAATACTGTAAGTGCCACGGCTGAGAAAAATAATAAAAAAAACATAAAATAAATATATTAATTTTGTTTTTTTTTATTTATTTTTTTATCTTTCATGGTTGTAGTTATTAACTTATTTAATACTGCGAAATATTACACGAATATAAACTTTAAATTAAAAAAAATAAGAAGCATAATTTATTATATTCCCTGAGATGAAATAAATATTGATGATTTAAAATAAAATCTTAAAATCCATCTGTATTCTAAAACAGCTGAATTTATTTTATTTTAAGAAAAAGATAGTTGCCCATATTTAATGTTACATAATAGCCAAAATAATATTTAAAACGAAATTTACGGCAGACTGGCATTTTTTTCTACAAAAGATGATGCAGAAAACCTGTAACTTTAATTCCTGTTATCTTATTTAATAAATACAGGACAGAATCTTTGCATATGATATCGATAAGCATCAACGTGCTGTAGCTATTAATTAATGTATTAGTAACGCTATTTTACAGAGATTTAGAGATTATAATATAGTACATACTCGTTGGTATAATCCTCTTATATATCTCAATATTTTTTTACATTAACACACAGCACTATCTAGTTCCATGGTAAGCTACGAGGCATGTGTTACGGATACCAGATAGTTGATACACTACACATATATAACTTTAAATACATACATATTATAAATATAAACACCCACCCATGACTGGAGAATAAATATTCGTGCTCATCACAATAATGAATGCCCCGAGCGGGACTCGAATCCGCGACTGTTGGCACAGCAAGTAGAGTCACTACAAAATAAGCCTAACGTGTCATCGAATTATATTAACTTTACTATACATTATCTAGGTATTTGTAAAGTAAACTTAAGTAGGTACATGGTACATGCTTAAATATTTATATATTTGTAATCATAAAAAATCAAAAATCATCAAAATAAAGCAAATACACGTCTGATGCCAAAAATCCAGACTAAGTCAGTGCTAATTGGTGTTAAGGCACTGAGCTGACCGCGAATGCGTCCGATAAGAGTATTATCCCAAAGGTATTTACTGACAAGGTCGGAACTAAACAGCGAACATAAGGAAAAAAAGAGGAGGGTTTAGTAGAATGAGCAACTAAATAGTAAATAGAAAGAGATTCCTATCGAATACAACCGTTGTAATTTTTTACCAAACTGCTGGACCTTTTTACCACACGTACATTCCTTCACGTACGAAAATAAATAAATAAGAAACAACACATTAAACCTGTTTAGCATTAAATAGTTTATTTTCTACTTATTCTAAGAATAGATTATAGTATATGACCAGCGACTCACCCTCGCTTCGCTCGGGTTCATCCCTCGGTACGTTTTCATTTTTTTAAGCGGAACTCTAATTCTTTTTCTAAAATTAAAGTAGCCTAAGTTACTCCTTACAACATCAGCTAGTGAAAGTCCCGTAAAAATCGGTCCAGCCGTTTTGGAGATTAGCCGGAACAAACAGACAGACAACAGATAGACAGACAGACAAAAAACTTAAAAATTATGTTTTTCTTATATGTACCATATGTACTTTCATATGCATTTAGTAAAAAGTTGTTACTTTGACATTACAAACAGACATTTCAATTTTATTTATCTGTATAGATAATACTTGCCTACTTTTCTACAGGACGAACCCGTGCGAAGCGAGGGTTCGTCCGAACTACCGACGTAGTAAAAAATAAAAAATATATCCCTTACTTGAGATTTCCCATCAAATCTTCCACCACCTTTTTCACCCCCTTATATATGATATGTTTTCCGGGATGAAAACTATCTTATGTCATTTCCAGGGTCTTAAACTATTTCCATACTAAATTTCATCTAAATCGGTTCAGCGGGTAAGCGTAAAAAGATGACGTACAGACAGACAGGCAGACAGAATTACTTTCGCATTTAATATTCGTATGAAGATATAAAGCTGGCTTTTTTGTGGTACTGGTATATCATCATCAGCTTGGGCTGAATCTTGATTCAGCCCAAGCTGATGCCTTGATCTTGAAGTCAGTCAGTGAGTTGAAATGTTGGAGGTGCATATCACTGATGGATTATTCAGGTTTCAAGAGGGGAGGGGGTGGGGAGGGGAGCGGAGGCAAGGGGAGGTGAAGAGAAGAGGAGAGGAGAGGAGAGGGGAGGGGAGGGGAGAGGAGAGGAGAGGAGACGAGACGAGACGAGACGAGACGAGACGAGAAGAGAGGTGAACGAGCATGGGAATCACCTAGAAACTCAAAACGCTCTTTCAGATAGATAGGAGTTGAATGATTAAATAGCACGCAGTAGAGAAGATGAAGAATGTGAGTATTCCTGCGGAATCAGATTGGGAGCCTCTTGAGCTTTTTACGAAATTGAGAAACATGGTCATATTTTTTAAGGCCAAAAATAAACCGTATACAAAGATTTTGGAGTCGCTCAAGTTTATTCAAGTGTCCCTTTTTGATGACGAGATAACAAATGTCAACATAATCAAGAATCGGTAGTAGCAGTGAATTTGCTAGCGCAATTTTAGTAGGAACGGAAAAAAAATTTACAATCTGCGAAGAGAAGCAATCGCTCCAAACATCTTCCGGCTCAGTTCACTCACTTGCGTATCCCATGACAAGTGTTAAACAATTAGTAAAACAAGATTTTTTACTTTTTCCTAAAAAAGAATCTTATCACCATCTAACGATATTGCTGGTATTTGTAGTCTTAGTTTTTGACAACATACTTTGACTGCCAATAATTTTTGCCTGTGATTTCGCAGCGTTTAAGTTAAGGCCGTACAATTTACCCACGGCATAAAGCAAAACGTCTGAATATAGGTGGTAGTGAGAAGAAATTTGAAGACAAATAGTATTAATAAGGAGTGAAAATAAGAGAGGAAATAAAACGCTACCTTGTGGAACACCGGCAGTAACTGAGCACCAATCGAAATAAGAATCTTCAATCTGAATGCGTTGCCGGCGACCGCAAGTAAGAACGAAACCAGTCAACAACCTCAGGAGATATGTTAAGAGAAGATATAATGGTAAGCAAGAAGTCGAAGTCCACCATATTAAAAGCATTACTAAAATCTAGTAGTGCTAACACAGTAAGTCTTTGATCATCTATACTTTCCTCAGGGAAATTCTGATGTCATCTGTTATTTTGATCAAGGCCGTAGTTGTAATATGATTAGGGTGGAAACCAGATTGAAAGGAATTTAAAAGATTGTGGTTGTATAGGAAAGCACTCGTTCAAGTTCTTTTGACAGGAAAAGAAGGATAGAAATAGGACGATAATCAGAAAAAGAAGTTAGGCTAGACATTTTTGAAAGAGTAAAGATTTGCCCATCTTTCCAGGACGAAGGAAACTGATTGAAATTAATTGAAGAATTTAAAATGGTAGTAATAATAAAAACGATATGATTAAGAATAGAAAGAATCATTTTACGGTTTATACAGTCTGCCCCTATAGCATCAGATTTTATTTAATATTTCTCTTAACATCACTTTCGGAAAATTTACTAAAAGTAAAACGAGAAAAATTAGGAGTATGTAAAGTTGAAAGATAGTTGAGTGTGTTTAACTTATTTGTACTATTAATATCAGCAGAAGAAAAGAAATGCTGATTTATCAGAATCATTTTATATTCTGAGGAATTATATTATGCTGGATTTGAGAAACTTCCACATCTTATCTAGATCAGCCTCTTCAATGATAAATTTATAGATACGTCAACGATATAGCGTCGTTGACTATCCCTATACAACTATATTGCAACGATTGCGAGCCTTAATATATTTGGCCTTATTGTCATCGCTGGTATTAGATACGTACATTGACTTCGCTATAAAAATTTTTCCTGGAGTTTTTTGATTTCGGGAGTAAGCCACGGAGCCGGAAAATGCTTCATACGAACAAGTCGAACCATGGATGCATCATCATCATCAGTCGGAGCATGGATGTCATACAGTTGGGTTAACAACGAGTTAAATATTCATACTTGCGTATCAACTATACTTGCATTAAAAACAGCCGACCAGTCGATATTTTCAGCGTTAGCATGCAATCTCTCTAAATTGATACCACTGAAATTGCGCTGCAGAAAGTTTCTTGGTTTTGCTTAAGGTGGATTTAATTTATTTTAGGACACTAGCCATGTATTGCAACAAGGTCGGTGGAAGACACAAAGACTAGGTCGAGAAGAGAAGCTACGCAATTTGGAAATCTATGAGTAGGATTTAGTGGAAGAATATTTAAATCTGCTGCATTTATAAGAGAACAAAGACGATTAGCTCTATGATCATTTTTTTGAAGATACGTGTTGAAATCACCCATCAACAAAGTATGATCATACAAAGGCCTAAATTGCTCTAACAGGGGTTCAAATAACGAGAAATAATAGATTATGTGACTCGGATTGTAATAAATGCCCAGGAGAATTTTAGAGTAAGTTAATGCGATCTTAAAAAAAGATGTTCGGCTTCTACATTCCCCTGATGTTGAGACAGACTAACAATTGAAAAAGAATATGAGAACGTAAATAAATGGCTAGTCCACCTTCTGTTCGTCCAGTAAGATCATTGCTAATTAAATGTAACCCTGGTAGCGAGTAAGATGTTGAAGGAAGACATGGTTTTAGCCATGATTCGGACACTAATATAGCGTGAATGTTTTTACTTGTAAAAGATGACAACATATCAGGATATTGCACTGGAATAATCCGAACATTAACGTGAACCTGACTAAAATTTTTCAGAACATTTGAGAAGTGTAAATCCAGAGTCTCGCCAAGTGAAATGATACTGTGAAAACTATCGTTGCTGCTATCGCCTTCAGATGGAGTGCAGAATAAGAAGGAATTATTCAGGCTAATATCATTCGAACTCACGGACAATTACGGGCCATTGTCACCTAAACAAACATCTAGTCATAACCGGCCGGACTGATAGTCCTCTATGCAGAGGATGTTTCAGGGCCGAAGAATCAGTCACCCACGTAATCCTGGAATGCGAGGCAGTGGCTCATCAACGCAAAGAAATCCTCGGATCAGTGAGGTCACTCTACGAAGCCTGTGAAGTTCCCAGGAAACTTCTGCGCTTCTGGGCGGAGCTGGGCTGGCTAGATTAGCCAGGATTCAAGACGCACAACGGACTAACTATAGAATCTAAGTGCAGAAAATTGAGTCCACCTTACATTACATTTTCTTTATTAGCAATATACGTATGTAGCAAGTAATTACTAATCACCCGTCAGTTGCAAGATAGAAGAAAAAAATCATAATACAAAAACCAAACATAAAATACAGAAGAAAAACAAAATAAATTAGGTATTAGGCATTAAAATAAATATATAAACTAATGCACTCAAAGAAACAATAAACTCAAACACTAAAATCAAACAAAAAAAATATGTAAACAATGACAAAAATAAGAAGTAAGTTGACATTTGACAAATTTATATCGTGTGGACAGAACTTAAAATTCCATAAACAATAAAATATTATCTATGTTACACTTTGTTCATATAATTTGTCACTCTTGTCTATAGTCATTATAGTGAGTAAATAATATTAAATATGGAAACTAATACCTAAAACATAAAAGTTAAACATGTAAAACAAAAGGAAAAAAATAATTTAAATTATTATTTAACTATTCGCTTATCGCGAGAAGCCACCACTTTGTCTGTTGTCTTGGGAATTGATACGTTCCGCGGTGATATAATTTAAGTATTATAGAGTCGAGTTAAATTAAGATAAGTTCTCTTAGTAAAAATATATTTTTCATATTTTACAAAAATCGGACAAGTGCTAGTCTGATTCGCACATAGAGCGTTCCGTAGCTTGACACATTATATTTACGTTAATCTATACATAAATACGTTAAAAGTAAAATAATATATTATTTACCCTTCTACGACACTCGTAGTATTTCTATACAAAACACAGTTATTTTTTCGGCCGAATAAGTGAAACCGAAAATATTCTAAATCTCAAAAACAATCTTCTTTAAAATAATTTTCATTATTTTATCTCATTATATAATCTCAATTATTTCAGAATTTCACATCCACGTCGTACTTTTAAAGTTAGAAGTTTAGGATTACACAATGTTTAAAACTTAGAAACATATAACTCAGACTTTATTGACTGAAACAAAAAAAGTTACTTAAATACAACACTTCAATTTAAAGACATACAAAGATGTAGAATTAAATTAATTTATTCACCCCTCACTTGCACGTATAGGGCGCCATCTTTATTTTTTTTATTTTTTATAATTTGACTATGCGAGTACCTATCGGTTCACAAAAGACACCTACTTAGTAGTTTCCAAATTTCAGTCATAAATGCAATAGTATCCGAGCAAAATGGCCGTGACATGCGGACTAACGGAAAAATAGACAAACCAACATGACGAAACTACATATCGTCCGTGAACTTCTGATACCCCCTAACTAGCATTTTTGCGCAAAACTTTATTATAATTAGGCAAAAGCAACGTAACACTAACTATGATATCATAAAAAGACATAAATATCAACCCACTCCTTATTTGTTTTACCAAAATTCTCCAAGATTTTTTTAAAATTAATTAAAATTAATTTGTTCCTTTTTTAGTTTTTTGTTCCTCCTGTAAAATTTGTTTGTAAGTAGATAGAAAATCTCAGAAGTTCGCGAACGATATATAAATATATGGTTTCCGTTTTTGTCTTTGCTAACGGAACCCTAAAATCGCCCGCATAAAGAGGTCACATATAAAGAGGTCAGTTAAAAAGTAATAAAACAGTAATCGAAACACGAAAATGATCACAAAGCAAATCACAAGTAAAAACCTTTTCATGCCTAATAGCAGTTATTTAGCTGATCGTCATTCGGCCAATTTCACAATTACTGTCAATCCCGTCTCTCCGAGGTTTAACCATAAATTGAATTTTATTTGTCAAACAACAAAATTAATAAAGAACATTATTTAGAAAGTCGAACTAATTTGGTCATCCTTACTTAAATTATGAATGTGAATGTATTTGTTGATTTGATATTTTTTGACACGAGTTTGTGTCACCATATACTACATTTTACACTATAAGGGTGTCTGCCCACTATACCATCTCATACCATGACCGTGCTATGAACTTATCAGGCACGGAAACAAGCACGACACGGACTACTATACCCACTAGACCGTATCAACAGCGTATCACGCCCGTACATAACGGTTATAGTGACCGTGGCATCCGCGTATCAACCACGTTTCATCCGCGTATTAACCGCGCATCAACTGCGTATCATTCGCGTAACATCCGCGGGTCATATCCGAATGGTTCCCGTTTTCTCAGTCGTATTATTATTTATATTCCCTCCTTTATAGTAATATAGCGAGGGAGAATACTAGACATTATTTAGCCACCTAGTTGATGAAGAAGAAAAATTTTATATGTACTTTCGTATGATGTCATTTCATATGATACCAAAACTTGTCTTTATTATAATTTATAGTTTTAGAGTAAATAAGAGTACATATTTAGAGTTAACCATGCAAACATAAGCCGCTTATTCATCTTGTCGCCAATTCATATTCCACTCTAAGGATTCTACGAATCGTATTTGTAGAAATAATTTATAAATTTTGCAACAAAATACTGATGTTTATAGAACGGTAACGTCGTAATGATTTTACGTATTTAAAAACCAATGTCGAATTATAATTTCACCGCCAGCAAACGATATCATAAAAAACACAAAATATTTTATTCATGTTCTTTTCGTTTACGTCGACGAAATAATAAAACGAACAGTAATAACTCAATTTCCAATTTATTCCAATCAGCAACACTGAATAAACAGAGTCGATTCCCGAGTAGGGTATGCCCGATACATATATATATATGTATGTATGTAAAAATAAATTATATTTGGTCGCCGCCTGTACAATAAAAGTAAATCAAGATTAAATGCAATTCGCAACGCTTCATCGAAAAGTTTGCGGTATGTAACTTTAAAATGTACTTCATTTAAATACAACGTTACCCCTTATCGCCTGTTTCTGAGTGAAATTAATGGATATGTTATATTATTCTCGGTATATTGAAGATATGTATACACTATAGTGGTATTTATTATTATAAAAAGGTAAGTATTAAATATAGGGAATAGGTTATTGAGCGATTCTCGATATAAATAGATTTAGAAAAACGTCCAAAGACGATTGTTGTAGTATACATATATTGTTTCTATTGTAATTTGTAATTTACTGTCCCCTCTTGAATAATATTGACCAAACTTAACTTAAAAAACTTAGGTGGTGGTTTATCTCTGTGGACGACGAAAGGTATACGACGCGAATTGAGAAAATCTGCGTTATAGATTGATTGATATGTTCTCTTTTAACTAACTTAACTCATATAAAAATTAATCTATACTAATATTATAAAGAGGAAAGATTTGTTTTTTGGTACCGAATAGGCTTTAAAACTACTAAACCAATTTAGATGAAATTTAGTAGAAAAATAGATTGAGATCCTGGAAAAGACATAGGATAGTTTTTATCCCGTAAATCATCCCATAAGAGGGTATAAATAGGGATGAAGGTGAAGGTTTTACGGAGAAACAACCTAGGGACGAACCCAAGCGAAGCAAGGGTGTGTTGCTAATTAATTAATAAAGACCATTCGTATACTTTAACGATCAATTTTTCTGACAAAGACTCAAATTATAGGCTTATTAAAAACTTGCTTAATACGATAACAATGATTTACCAAAAGACTTTTTATCTAAAGACAACGATAAATTACTAACATATTAATGACAGTTGTAACAAAATAATAATAATATATCAATATAAGTATATGTGGCATACATATATCTCACTGAAACTATTGTACTTGATGCAAGTTTACTTTTAATACATTCAGATTTAGTAAAAAAGCGCAGTTTTGACAACCGGTTATCAAGTTATATGCTTCTATCTAAAAATGTAAAAAGTATTTTTAATTATATGACCAAATCTTCGACCATAGTCCAAGAACAAATAAAAACTTAAGTCAAACTTTTCATACCTCCATACATCTGTATAGGTGGCCAAAATGGAGAACTATACTTTGACCACATTTCTCATTAATTTAACACCTTGGCAGATGCATCTCAACTTTCGTGCCAACTATGCAAAACCTATACAATTAAATCGTGCTATGTTATGTTCCATACCACTTCAAATAAAGCGCTTCCAATTTTGGGAAAATATTTGGTTTATATTGGCAACAATATTATTATAGAGTCAGTCATTACCACCAGAAATATCCTATTTAATGATTCAATTCAAAATATTTTATGTATGTTGTATATCAAACAAATTGCGGTATTTAAATATTAGAGGAATAATTTAAATCGTTAAAATCGTTACTTATTATATGCGTTTTAAAAAATCCATTAATATATACTAGACCGGACAACTACAGGAAACGTTAGATCACTTTAAAACGCAATATCCGTCTAATTTATAATCGTAAAGACGAATTTAACTAGCCTACATTAGAATAAACAATTAAAAATTTGTATAAATTTAAAGCTAAGTCTCAAAGCTAACCAAGGAGAAAGCGTGGTAATTATTACTGAGTTTAATTTTATTAATTACTTGCCTCTCTACATGATGATTCTCACAGTCGGTTATTTCATTAAAGTTTTTTCGTGCTTAATTGTTTTACTCATATCTTGCATAATTGACAGGAAGCTATTTTCAGAAGTGACTAAAGACTTCATCAACCTCCAACCCCTCTGTAAAATAAAATTTGGCGGGCATCCAGCTCTTACAGCGACTGCCATCTCGAACAACCTATTGAGGGAAAAGTAACAACTGGGCTCGAAGTTTACAACAATAGGTATGCTCTATGCTGCTACTCACGACTGCCTCTGAATTTACCTTCATTATGGTAAAAAAGGAATGACGTTAAAAGATAATTTCAGCTAAAAAATATCTTAATAGACTAAATTTAAAGTCATTATTATTTTCGGTTTTAGTATTACCGTATTTTAATTATTCATGTAATATATAATACTAGCATAACCCGCAGCTTCGCTCGAGCTAAAACTACAACAAAAATACTTTTGTATGAAATCTACCTTTTTAAAGGTAGATTTCATACAAATTTTCATCTCTTATTTTTTATCTCCTTATAGGATGAATTTAAAAAAACGCTAAAACACGTATTTATTTAAGTACCTGGGCGACCGAGCTTCGCTCGGAGTTCTTGAAAGATTGTATATTTTACATTAAGTGACTAAGTGTTACTGAGAAAGTTGTATAGATGTCGCGATAAGAACAATTTTCTTTTTAATTTGGCTTAAAAATAATTTTACATTAAGTGACTAAGTGTTACTGAAACAGTTGTATAGATGTCGCGATTAAATTTTGCGTAGAATAATGCATAAGAAAAACGCATGAAAACTCGAAAACACGCGTTTTTCCAGACATGTGACTAATCTAGATCAATTTTTCGCCCCCGAAAGCCCCCATATACCAAATTTCAGCAAAATCGTTAGAGCCGTTTCCGAGATCGCTGGTATAAATAAATAAATAAATAAATAAATAAAGATATAAATATACAAGAATTGCTCGTTTAAATATATAAGATTGTATTGAAGAGCATTAATATCAAGTTTCAAGAAATTCTGATCATAAATATTTTTTGGGTTGTGTTATAACGCGTATCCCCGTGGGAATTAGATAATCTCCCGCGGTAAAAAGTATCCTATATGTTGACCCGGATATCCAGCTATCATCGTACCAAATTTCATCAAAATCCCTCTTGTGGTTTTTTTAACCGACTTCCAAAAAAGGAGGAGGTTCTCAATGCGACCGTATATATATATATTTTTTATGTTTGTTCGTGGATTTTTTCGTCGTTTATGAACCGATTTTGATAATTCTTTTTTTTTTTTTGGGAAGGAGATATCTCAAGAGTGATATGGAAACCAGGATCTGATGATGGGATCCCAGAGAAATCGAGGGGAAGTTTCGAAAATTGTAGCGGCGACTAGTGCGTTTGTTAACATTTTCATTAGGTATTTTAAAGCACTACTATTTAATGAACGTCTGGAGTCGATCTGATGATGGACCCGAAAGACATTCGAGGGAACTCCTCAACGATTTACAGCAATTACCTGGTCTTTGGGCTTGATTAATTTGTATTGATAATACGTCTACACTAAAAATGGAAAAATAAAAACTTTTAAAAAAACCGACTTCCAGGCACTGAAAAGTAAAAAATAACTAAACGAGGGTTTTCATTTAGAATAGATACTTAATCAGATTTTTTCGAAGTCGGTGCCAGCCAATACAAATCAAAGCACACCGACTTCGAAAAAATCTGATTAAGTATCTATTCGAAATGAAAAACCCCGTTTTGTTATTTTTTACTTTTCAGTGCCTGGAAGTCGGTTTTTATTTTTTTTTTATTTGTGATGCGGTAACAGACAGACAAAAATTCTAAAAACTATAGATTCGGTCTCTGTATCGATAATAAAGTCTATTTAAATAAGATTGTCCAAAAAATATTTAAGGTACAGATTCGACTCAGTTAGAACTTTATTATATGTATAGATTGTCCACGTTGGTAAACTTTAATAATATTTCAATCTATTATATTTTTACGAATAAATAATAATAATAATAAAAAATAAGCACCTACGTAAAATAAAACGTTATTTTTGCCCTCTATAAGTTTTTTAATATCATCGTATTAACATAAACAAATATTCTAAAGAAGTAGAGATTTTATATGTCACTTGTGGGTAGTAATCTTTAGAAATATTATAATTTGAAACTCCGCCCGAGCATATCGAATCTATAGCATTTTATAGGCTTATTTTTTTAACACAGTAACACCCACTAGATAGCAGAAAATTCCTAATATATTTTTGCATAAAAAAAACATATATATTAATATTGCGTTCTTGTACTTTTTATGTTCTTAAATTTCCACCTTTTTATTTTTAAATGCAAAAAGTATTTTTGAAGTATCGGAATTAAGTAATTATGGTTAAACATAAAGGTGAAGTACTAATTATGTATGTAACATGTAAGAATGTAGAAAGACCAAAATAAAGTTAACTGGCACTGGACCAAGGCGAGAACGGAGCATTGGACGAATTCAATTTATAGCAAAGACTGATAGTGCCAAGTTGTAAGGATCGACGTAAATAATAGCCGAGCTTTGTTCAATTAGAGAATGCTTTAAGAGACTTTTTAAAGCTATACTGCCCATTTAGTTTAAAGGACAAAATGAAAGATATAATCATAAGAAAAAAATCTTACGAATAAGAAATAAGACACTTTTTTGTTTAGCAGGCGCTGATTCCATTCCGGGATGCTTTATTTTGACCATACTGTCATAATACATTTACCGTAGCTATATTTAATAAATCTAAACGAATTCTAGTATATTTATTTATTTATTTATTCTACTAATTCTAGTATATTTATTTATTTATACCGGCAATCTCAGAAGCGGCTCAAATGATTTCGTTGAAATTTGGTATGTGGGGGTTTTTGGGGGCGAAAAATCGATCTAGATTAGTCTTATGTCTGGGAAAATGCATTTTTTCGCAGGTAAAAAATATAATATAACAAAAAAGAACTCCGAGCGAAGCTCAGTCGCCCAGGTACTATTTAATAACTTGGTCAAAACAATTAATATTATCTAACACGTGTCATTATATTTCTTGTCATAACGAAAATTTTAAATACAATAGTACCCATTATCTCATTGTAACTGCTTGTGTAAGTGTTCAACGTTACGAAAAATAATTGAAAATGTTAAAATCTCTTATGATATTTTATATAAGTACACGTTTTGTTCAATAACAGATTTTTGATGAAATATAGATATTTCAATAAATTCTTCCTTTCCACAGAAATCATCTATACTTAATATTATAAAACTGAAGAGTTTGTTTGCTTGTTTGTTTGGTTGAACGCGCTAATCTCAGAAACTACCAATCTGATTTGATAAATTCTTTTTGCATTAGATAGCCTGTTAACTGAGGAAGGCTATAAGCTATATATCATCTCGGAAAAATCTACGGTTCCCGTGGGATAGATTTGTTTTTGTCTAGGGACGAACCCGAAGCGAAGAGAGGGTGAGTCGCTAGTCTATACTATAATAAAACTGTAGAGGTCGAATGTCTGTACATAGAAAAAAATGCCAAAAACCGAGTCAGGGGGGTGTAAGAAGAGCAATAGAACAAATCCAGATTTTTTTCAAATTTTTTGTTTCTCTATCAGTTTGTCTGTTTGTCTGTTTGTATGGGCTAATCTCTGAAGTTGCTGGATCGATTTAAATGAAATTTTGCGTAGTGGTACCTTATATCCACGGTCAATATTAAGGATACTTTTCATCCCGGAAAATCAAAGAGCTCCCGTGGGATAGTTAAAAAACTATAGTAACTTATACAGCTTAGTACACAAAAACTACTGATTGGATTTTAATGAAACTTTACAGTAATATAGTTAATACATCAAAATAACAAATAGGCTACTTTTTATCCTGGAAAAATGTACGGTTCCCGTGGGATAGGTTTATTTTTGTTTGTCTAGAGGCGAACCCGAGCGAAGCGTGGGTGAGCCGCTAGTAATATATAAGATTGAAATATATCAATGAAAAATATATTTACAAATAATAAATTATAAACAAAATATCAAAGTTAATTAAAAACAGCAAATACAATACTTAGCCAGTATCTCGAGAAAGTGTCTTCATAACGAAAGCACTCGAGCATAACCAAAGAAACCATTTTGTTGTTGAATCTTATTGTAGACTAAATAATATATGTATGTACTTATATCTTGCAAAGATTTGTGTCTCAAATTAATTCTAAAAATGTTTTAAGTAATAGAAAACTACATTAAACCATAGACAAGCTAAGCTATTATTTTACACAAACTAAATAAACAGAGTCACGGATGAAACAAATGTAATTTAGAAAATAACTACTCATTTATAATAAAAATATAATATTTTGACAAAATTAAAGGAATAGTCTTTGATATATGGTGAAAGCTAAGTAGAAAAGTTGGTATTTGTTATTTAGGTTAGAATCAAAGAAATGTAATTAATTTCATGGTCTCTTTTACAGTGAGTTGCTGCTGTTCATAATAAACGATCAATAGATAAAAAAAACTATTCATTGAGATCTAAAGATCATTTTAAGATATAAAAATAAGTATTAAGCTCCCTCAAGTCAAATTCCGTCTCCCAATATTTGACCACTTCACGCCTGGAGCACGATTCCATTGAACCCGTTTAGGGTCCGCTTGTAATAAAAAACAGAATTGAGCGGAAATGAAATAAGGCTAACCGGTTTTACTTCGGTACCGAGGAAGGTGAGCTTGACTTTATTTTTTTTTTATCCTAACTAAAACCAGGCATGAACAATAAACAATGAAAAATATTTGTCCATTATTTTTCAAACTGAAGTTAACTTGCAAAATATAATAAAGATGTACCAGTGGCCACAATAAGTGTTTTTTGATCATTGTGAATTATGTGTAAATAGTATAAATGTTGATATTATTACTAGCTTTAAAGTGAAATACAATTAATATGAAATGAACATTAGGTATTTTACGAATACCTTACAATTAATTTTTTATATTATTTAGTATGAAAAGCTTTTATGGAACCCATACGAGTTAAGTGTAAATTTAAATGAATATTATATTAGTTAACATTCTCTGCTTTTAAATGTAAAAATTAACTAAAAGAAAGTTTCTAATTATTCTTATCATCATTACACAACTCGCCCATTCCGGAAAAGATAAATCTATTTGACGGCGTGGATGTTAAAAAATGTTGACAACGCTTTTCTTGTGTGTATTCGGAACGGACGTCTTATCTACCGTTGCTTCCTATGTCAATGTCTTCCTAGATATGAGTATAAAGTGTGAACTTAACTAATGTTTCTTATTATGAAAGACATACAGACTATAATGGTATCAAAAATTTAAAGGTACCTGCATGTCGTATGAAAGGCTTTTTACACTGTAGCAATTTCCTGTGTAATAATTATTATTTGTACGTTTTTAATTTAAGACTATGGCCATTTTTTGTTTATTCATTTCCTATACTGGTTTACTATTACAATACAATATATAACTTAACAGTGAAAATTAATTCAAAGAAATTTCGGTTCATTAAACGCATAAGCCTAACTTCTTAATAGTTTTTCTAAATGACAAAAAGCCGTTAGAATTTTCACTAAAACAGGTTAATCATTATTGTAAATCTATTATCATTGGATATTCGGGGCAAGATCAATACATACACGAAAGTTTTTATAATCGCCTTGTTTATTTTCTTTCCATTTTTACTTCTAAGTTGTTTCAACATAAAATATTCACATACATTATCTTACATCAAATAACATTCACCGTGCATTACAATAATTCATAGTAACATACAGTACCATATTACTTTAAAGAGAAAATTTCTTTGGATATTTTTCTTTCAAATTCTTATGACGACGTTATTAATTATGCAACATCTATTCAGGGTTTTAACATTCAGGATATATTACATTCAGTATAATATTAATCATTTGGCGATCTTATATAATACCGTTCCATATCACGTAATAACTTACTGTTACTTCCTTCAACTAATCAGTCGTGGATCCTTAACATGTGGATCCAATGTAACTTTCCACTAATTATATCTAAATAAATTATATAATATAAAATCTATTACACGATCTGTTACATACATATACGGTATATAGGTAACATATTTACAATATAAACATTTGGAAATAGTAGCGTTCATCACTTTAAACATCAGTAGCACAGCCATCCTGATATCGGTCTTCGGAGGGCCTCGTAATAGTGAGGACGCGTTTAAGTGCAGACACTGGTGGTAATACTGGCGGAGCACGTTGCCACACACGTAGCGTTCGTGCTCCGCCCACTGGCAATCCGTAATCGGCCGGATATGGAGGGTCCGCAGCGCTAGCCACAGTCATTGCGTGCGATCGAGGGAAAGTGCGGCTCATGTAACCCAATTCTTCTTGCGACCCATTGACACTGGTATTTTCAATTATTGGAGTCCGATCATTATAATAAGCTGGAATTGCTGAGCTTATGGCGCGTGCCAAATTATTAGCCTGATTCATTTTAATTTGATCCCAGAGACCTGAGGGATACAAAGAATCAGAAGCTTCTCTCGCATACTCTCCGCTTCCTGGACGGTTAACACTATCAGGTCTCGTATCATTAATTAGATCGGGGTCTATTCCTCCTGATATAGTTGGTGAAACCACAATTGGCCCTCCGCTCGTGACTAAGCTACCTCGACCTTCGTAATGATTTGTTGTATAGGGTATATCGTTCGTTCTTTGCGGTTTTAGAACAGGATTACATTTAGCATCTTCATAATTTGGTGATTCTTGCCTACTTGCTAAAACAGCCACATGTGGTCTGTCTGTTACTGTAGGATGAACTTCATTACCTGACACTACTCTGTCTAATGTATTTGGCGTTTTACTTTCGCAATTATGAGAAGGACGTATTCGAACAAACGTTATTAGCAATCCTAAGGAGATTAAAATAATCACTAAGAATAAAGCTGCTCCAAGGCTTGCTATCTGAGCGCTTCCTAAAGACGCCATTCCAGCTGCCATTTGAGTGACATGAACTGTAAAGTTAGCTTCCGCATTACCTCCTTTGTTTTCGGCAACACAATAAAATTCTGTTGAATCTGATTCTTGTGTATTTGTGAGAATAAGCGTCGATTTTTTCTTGTACTCGCCCGCTTCAAAAATATAAGTTCTTTGGTGAGAGTTTAAATTGGTCCCGTTTTGTAACAATCTCCCATTCCAATACCAGTTAATATTTGCACTTGGCATGGCCTCCGTTCTACATACTACTGTTGAATTTTCACCTACAGCTGCTTCGACATGCCTGCCTACTGGTAAAATTTCTGGCTTACAAGCGAATTCGTCTAGTGTTAGCTCAGAGAATAGTTTATTTGCTAAACGACTCGGGGAGGCGCACGTAGGAGAAGAAAATAATTTATGTTTTGATAACCACATCTTAAGGTCGCGAAGTCGACAATCACACGTCCAAGGATTATCGGACAAATCAATAACTCTCAATTTCTCTAATTTCTCCAATGAACTTAAAGGCAGCTCTCTAATATTATTCGCGTTTAATTTTAATGACTCTAATGATTGCAAATTTCTAAATACATCAGCTGCTATGTCTCTTATGTCACATCCTGCCAAATCAAGTTTAACAATGCTGCCAAGATTATTAAGCGCATCCGAATGAATTTTCAAAATAGGATTATTTGCGAGTGTAAGATCTCTCAGAAATGGCGCGTCTTTAAAACTATTTGAGGGTATTTGTGTAAGTAAATTATGAGAGAGATCTAATTCTACTAAATTTGTGAGGCCTTTAAATGCCCTATCATTTATTTGACCTATATTACAACTACGAAGGTATACACGTTGAAGATTAACGAGTCCAGTTTTCGCAAATGCCTCCTGAGGGAGAATTTGTAAATTGTTTCCTGATAAATCAAGTACTTGTGTAGCAGGATCAACTGGCTCAGGAACAGTAATGAGAGCGCGATCCACACACTCGACAGTTTGTTTTCCACCTTTCCATTTACACATACATGCTGGAGGACACGATCCAGGAGGAGCTATAGAAGCTAAAATTGTTTTCACCGCCATCACTAACACTACCACAGCGAGCCACTTCATTTTGATATTATTTAGTTTTAATTATAATGTCACCATTACATTTCTTCTAAAGTCACTTTTTTATAATCACTGTTACCACAAGTGTCAAAATATTCACGTGTCTACATTAAACAATTTCCATATAAAGATACCGTATCACATCACTACTCGAGAAAGTTAGTGAGCGACACATGACGGCACAGTGCTCACTCGCGACGGCTGTAAGTCAACTGAGAGGGAGGGATCGTCTGAGTGAAAAGAACTCAACGCATGCGCGTTTAGAGCACCCCGCGCCCCGCTCTGCGGCTTATCCTCGGCTACCGAACTGAGTAGCCCTACTCAACGTGATGAAAGAATTCCAAAACTGTAATTTTCTACCTGCCTGTGACCGCGACCGGCGATTCCGCTTGCCAGCCCATCACGTCCATTCATAAATACCTGAGCCCGTGTGGTACTGCTAGCGATATTTTCAATACAAGCCGATATAACAATGCCCCGTTCACTCGCCGCCTCTACGCACCATCTCGATTGTTACACCATACAGTTTTTTTGTTAAAATCGCATTTGGACTGTCTCAGGTATAGAGCTTTACAATGATATATTAAGTAGTAAATGGACGCAGGTAAAGCACGAACGGTACAGGATGTGTTACAAAAAGATGCATTAAAAATATCTTCATTCATAATTTTCTTAAACACAAAACCGTAATCCCTATTTGTTGTTTTTTTAATTGTAAATGTCTTTTACTTCTTAGTAACTATTTATTCTGTATGCTATGATTCATTCAGTTAGTTACTTAGTGTACAATAGATGTCTTTTGTTTCAATGGTTCGCTTACTTTCTACTTACCGACTGGCTTTTTGTAATTGATATTTATGACTGCCGATTTTATAAATTAAACTATTTCTCATAAACTTCTAGCACTTTTTCAAAATACATATTTCACTATACATACTAATACTCTTCAAATTTAAGTAAGAGGATGATTTGACCTCTGTGTGATTAATATAACATTTAATAATAAAAAATATGTGTTATACCTACATATATTTTTACAAAGATGTAGCTACCAGAAACTCATAGTTACAATGTATTTAGTTGAGTTATTTTATAGGAATATAGTAGCAACTATAATAAGAAAACTTTACAATGAAATTCCTTACGACCTAAGTATAAATAAAATGAGGCCATTCAAGTAAAGTAGGTACTACTCGAGACTAAAAATATCAAGTGGCGGTCATTATAATAATAATGAAGTAGTAAATTATGGTATAAAAAGTGACATATGGCGTGTGCGCATGCGGCTGGCACGCTCCTCGTCTCAGCTGTCTATGCACCTGGAGTCCGCCTGACACCACACTGCTTAGCCAAATGCCACAGTACTAGGTCTTCCATATATAAATATTTTCAAGTTAACAGTACTGCAAACACAAATGTAATTTAATTTTAGACGCCATAAACGTCATTTTTACAGCATTTTAAAACCTTTTAGTATCGATATAATTAAGAATATCTATATTAATATGTTTTTATAAAATTTAGTCTATATATTACCTACCTACTGTATACCTGCACTAAAAAATTTATTACACAAATGTGCTATTAAATAAAATCTATGCTAAGTACCATATTTAAATAAACTATAGGTACTACATATATATTTTTATGTTAATTGATTAGATTTATTATAAATTATAAACATTAGAATTTACACAAGATTTATTATGCATAATGATTAATGAAATATGCCACAAATATTTTGCTACAATAAAATAATTCATTCTAATGAGATTTCCAATACAAATTCATTCAATACCTAAACTGAATTATTAATAGCATATCAAAATCGTCAATTACCTACTGGTATTAATGTTTCATTTACTTGCACATTTTCATTCACCATTGAAATTGAGGGTTTTGATTTTAATATCTTTAAACAATTGGTCGATCTCAAAACTGCCATTGAAATTCTAATGATAACATCAATCAAAGGAAACGGAAATAAAAGTATAAACAGTAAGGTACTATAATGTAAATATTTATTTAATCCCGCTAACCGATAACTTCATCACTTTATGAAAATTAACTAATGAATACAATTTTCAATTCTTAAAACGTGTTTTTGAAAAGAGTTTGACCTTTAGAGCGTTGTATTAATTTTGATTTATTCATTTGTTTATTTGTATACTCGTACTAATAAAATGAAAATATCAGAGCAGAGATAACTTCGCCAATGTCACATAGAAAGTCAAGACAATAATAAAATAAATATATACAATAAGTAATACAATAATTTGATATGACATAAAATTTTGATGGATGGATGTTTAAAACGAATTAACATCACAGATAAATATTTGCCCCTTTTATTTTAATTATTTTATAGCATATCTTAAAGAATTTCAAAAATATGTATACGTTCACTGTACACACTAATACTCCTCTATTATATATATTTTGTCCATCAACAAATAAGGAAGGTATGGGGCCCTAAGAACTTGAACTATACGTTATCCTTAAGCGTTAAGGCTCCTTTTATTACACAATGCCTATAAATTATAATTTTACCGGTGGTAGGACTCTGTCAAGCCTGAGGAGTCCGACTGGATGGGTACCACCCCTTTATCTATTTCTGCTGCGAAGCAACAATGATTGCATTGTTGTGTTTCGGTTTGAAGGATAAGGTAGCCAGCCCAATTACAGGCGAGAAGCATATCATCTTAGTCCTCACAGTGATAACGTACCGGCGGTTCTGCAGTTTTGTTACATAAAACTTAAATGCACGAACCGTAGGTGTTATGGGCGACAGTCATCGCTTTCCATCAGGTGGACTGTCTGCTCGTTTATCACTGAATACCATAAAAAAAAAACATTAATATTGGGCTTGAACACCGCGATACACTAATATTAAGTGTATTATTTCATTTAATTCGTATACCAATTAGTTATATCTGAAATTGTTACAAAATAGTTACACTGGCAAGAACAGTAGTCATAATACGTTAGTAACTTTATAAATTAATCTTATTAAATGATTTGTGTTAATAAAAACTATATAACTATATTGTTTATCAATTATATAATCGTTTATTACGGTATTAAATCACAGCAATCGTATAAATGTCTAATCCCATTATACAAACTCACAATATATCCTCACCTTTAAAATTCATACATAATGAAGACCGAAGTAGTCGACCGTAATAAATAACCTGGACTCGAAGCCGCCCAAATTAATTTCTTTGTTTTTAACGACGAACCGAGATAGGGATCTCGATAGCCGAAGCCTCGGACCATTAAAGCTTAATAATGACTATTCGACGATCTAAACGTCGAGGCATGCTATGGCAGCCAGAATACAGTCTTTAGAATAATAATCTACTGCAGTAAATAGACAAACACGATTAGATCGAAATATATAATGTATCTAAGAAATTATGTTTGCTGAACAATATTTTCTTATTCCAATTTCAATAATTTTTTAAGAGAATTTGCAGTAGAATATGAGAGAAATGCAACATTAGCCATAAATCCATACTAATATTATAAATGCCAAAGTAACTGTGTTGTTTGTTTGTTACTTTCTCACGACTAAACGGCTAAACCGATTTAGATAAAAATTGGTACGGAGATTGCGACGCTGGGAAGGACATAGGATAGTTTTTACCCCGGAAATCATCACTTAAGGGGACGAAAAGACGGGTGGAAGTTTTTATGGGGAATCAATATTTATTTAATTATTTATTATACAAAATCCACAGCTAAACCTTTACATGACAAATACACAGATATTTCTTTTTTATATTTTTTTTTATTTATTGGGGTCTACCAGCAATTATACAATTATACATTTATGAATCACATACACATACAAGTGTAATATAGGTTAGTAATTATAAATCTATTTAAAGGTAAACACAACATGCTTAAAAATCAATTGAATGTTACAATACTATCTTGATAGAGGCCATAAATTGGATTTAAATTATTTGTGTAGTCATAATGAGTGGTAATGAAAAAAATGACAATAATAGTCTTAACAGAAAAAAAACAAGAGTATCATGTGTTATTCCCATGGTTTTTATAATTAGTTATATATGTGTGTTGTTTGTGTGTGCGTGTTTTGTTGTTGTTGCTTTCAGAATGCCATTTTTGCATGCCATCATTTTTGAAACATTTTCGAGTCATAGAAAAATAGTCGATGCTAGCAAATCGTTTATTGTAATGTCTAGGTAGCCTGTAAGCAATAGAATTTTTGACATAATTTAAGCGACATACGGGAATTTGAAACAAGCTGGTGTATCTTGTACGTCGTTGTGGAACTGACAACAGCATAACTGCGATTATTAAATCAGTGTAATGACAGGTTTCAGAACAAATATCATATAACAACATCATGTCAGTAGCAGTCCTGCGATTTCCTAATGTGGAGATTTTATGAAACCTACATGACTCATCAAAAAGTTTAGTTCGATAATTTAGATGATGAATAAATTTTTCCTGTATTCTCTCCAGCATTTGAATATAACAAGTGTATTGTGGATTCCAAACAGGGCAGCAGTATTCCAAAACACTTCTCACATAACATGAATATAACAGTTTAGTGATATTAATGTCTCGAAAGGGTTTTGACTTTTGAGACTCGCAAAACAAAACCGAGATTTTTATAAGCTTTCTGTGCTATTATATTTATATGCTCTGAGAACGTAAGTTTACTATCTAGTGTTACGCCGAGATCTTTAATGAAGAATTCTATAGGTAAGTTGTTAATATGATATGTCGCGTTTATAGTATAAATATTACGAGTAAATGTAATATGAACACACTTGTTTATATTTAATACAATTTTATTTCTACTAAAATATTCGGCGAGTCTATTAAGGTCTTCTTGAAGTAAGCAGCTCCCTTAAATCGCTACAAAATTTCTATAAATTTTCATGTCATCATCGTAAAGAGCGTATTTAGAAAGTTTAGGATATAAAACTCATCATACCTATGATATATATAATCTATCTATTCCATACTAACCCTCAAAACGTACCTAACGACGACCCCGAGTAAAGCGAGGGTGAGCTGCTAGTCTATACATATAATAAAATTCTAACTGATTCTGATTTAAATATTTTTTAGAAAATCTTATTGAAATAGTCATTATTATCGATACAAAGGCCGAATCTATAGTTTTTAGAATTTTTGTCTGTCTGTCTGTTTGTCTGTGACCGAAATTTGGTATGATGATTTCTAGTTATCCGGGTCAACATGTAGGATACTTTTTACTGCGGGAAAATATCTCATCTCTGAGAAATCTACATATACTAAATGTTAAAACTAGGAAGAACCCGAAAGAAACGAGGGTGAGTCGCTAGTAATTTTATAAATGAGAAAGTGTGTGAGTCAATTTGTCCTGCTAAACTCATCGTCGAAGTGATTTTTGTCATAAATGTATATATGTAAATGTATATTATGTTTCATTACTTTATGAACCGTTGTTAAAAGTCACTTTTATCTTGACGCATCTATTTGTTTCCGTCGCACATTAATCTGTTACAAGTAGATATAATAAATCCTGGAATTACTTTTAGTCATTTACATATTCTCCTCAAAGCTAGTATACGTTATTGGCATTTTATTATAAATGTAAGTTTTATTTATAGTGACGTATTAGCGATATAAATGTGAAAGTAACTCTGTCTGTTACCTTTAAACAGCTGAACAGATTTCGATAAAATTTGGCAAGGACATATTATATCTTGGGGATGTACATAGGCTACCTTTGATCCCCGTCTCACTTACCACGCGAGCAAAGTCGCGACCAAAAACTAGTATGTAATAAGGATTGTGTTCTTTACACGTTATAAATTAACTCTCGTTGGTTCTGCCCGAATATAACTAAGTATATATTTGTATTTCATTCAACAACTACTTTTCAGCTCTTAGAGGAACGCGCTCACCGGGGAACTCAAACTATATTTTAGAATAATTAATTGCAACTATTGATATACCTACTATAAATACCACATTAAAATCAATCTATCAGATTGAAAATTAAAAAAAGTGTACATAAATGATATTTATAAGTATACCAAATACCGTTAGTATTTTAGCTGTTCTAATAGACAAAATTAACGATTATATCATACACATTTTTAGAGCGGATATCCCACTTAACGTCTGAGTAATCTAGCTGTATACTGACACCAAAAAACCAATTCGGCAGACCAATTGAGTGACTTGAGAGCATAATGAATTAATTAAACTGTATTATGTGATATTATACAAAGCTATAAAGATTAAAACATCATGCTTCTTAATTTCAAACTTATACATATATTTTAATAACCTACTCAAAAAGATATAGATATAATACATACTTACAAATAATTTAATATAAAATTTTGATTTATGTTTGTCAAGATTTACTTATACTGGTGGAAAGTCTGGGGCTTCTTTCTGCGTTAAATAAGGAATTAAAACTTTCAAACGCTGTCTCAGAGAAACTATTAACTTAATACTTTCTTAGATTTACGCGAATATTTGACATTGAAATAAAACTATCTTTTCGCATTTTTTCGCGGATTTTTGGTTCCCGACGTTTCGATTGCTTTACAGCAATCATGGTCGGTCTCTCCCGCGACCATGATTGCTGTAAAGCAATCGAAACGTCGGGAACCAAAAATCCGTTTATTTAAACTATTAACTTTCTAGGATAGAGGATGTCTAACATTTTAATTTCATTACTAAAAAATAATTATACTACGTTATTACGTATTTAAAATTTAAATCCACTAGGCCAATCGAGTAATAAAGTTTCCTTTAAAATATCTCCGTCCGTATTACATTGAGATGGTGGTTTGATTACCACAGGTAAAAGCAAAAAACAGACAAATGAGTTTATTTTGATATTATTATACTTATAGTTAAAACTGAAGTCGTTTAATTTATTAACTACTAAATACTAGTATGTATGTATACAATAATAGGAACAATGTCTCATACATACATTGATTATATTGATATATCACAGAAACGAACCGATCTAAATAACTGTGGACTGATATAAAAAGCCTTCCTTCCCTATTGCATGCGTAAATTGTAGTCCGCAACAACTAAACATGACTTTTTTATGAAAGCACGTAGAACATTGAGCCCAAGCTACATTTTTGAAATCTACTTGGACATATGTAGATAGTAGATACGTCTTTAATTCTGAATATTTCTACCAAAAAAAACACACAGATGTCCATTTAGAAACGTAAAAACTGTTAAAAAGCAAAATTGATCTTCAGATTTCATTATAATTTCTTTTTTTTCCTGAAAAACAAAAAATATGTATGCCTGCTAAACCATCCATTGTCCCCTAAAAAATTTTAAAATCCGCTGCAAATACTCTAAATATCACAATAACTTACAAAAGTATTTTGGAAGCTCTAATACCCTAATTTTGCTTAGAATTTTTCCATACATACTTATAAAGTTAGAGGAGGAGACAATGCTTGTAACGACACTCGAAGCATAACTCAGCCCCTATTGGCTGATACTAGACCTAGACCTTTCTAAAGACTAGAATTTTTGAAGTTATACTTCTTTTGGCACGTTTTGAAATTATATTATGAAATTTTTACTTACACTGACAGCCAAAAAGCGACATGATGAAGTAAGCTGCATTCCTTTTACAAACAGAATTGTGACATACAGGATGAAATCTTTGGCTATTTTTGTTCTATTATGCCAAAAAAGTATAACTTCTTGCGTGCGTACACACACATGTTTTTTTTTACTCATCAACTACGAGTGCATGTAAAAAGTTATAAGAACTCTTTTATAGATTTTGGCTATGAAACTCAAAAAAATTGCATTTTTTTTTTTTTTTTTTTTATGAGATTCAGTGACAAACGAGCAGACAGGCCACCTGATGGAAAGCAGTACCTGTCGCCCATAACACCTACGGTTCATGCACTTAGGTTTTAAATAACAAAAATGCAGAACCACAGGTGCGTTGTCACTGTGAGGACTAAGATGATATGCCTCTTGCCTGTAATTGCGCTGGCTACCTTATCCTTCAAACCGGAACACAACAATGCAACCATTGTTGCTTGGCGGCAGAAATAGATAAGGGGGTGGTACCCATCCAGTCGGACTCCTCAGGCTTGACAGAGTCCTACCACCGGTAAAATATTATATACATAATTTGAATAACAAAATACAAGAGGAAATGTCCTCTGGTATATTAACGTTGTGTAGCCAGAGGTATCTAATTTATTTAATCTAATATATTTAAACGAGCAATTCTTGTATATTTATATTTTTATATATTTATATTTTATTTATTTATACCAGCAATCTCGGAAACGGCTCTAACGATTTCGCTGAAATTCGGTATGTGGGGGCTTTCGGGGGCGAAAAATCGATCTAGATTAGTCTCATATCTGGGAAAACGCGTGTTTTCGAGTTTTCATGCGGTTTTCTTTTGCATTATTCTACGCAGAATATGCTCGATAATTTCTTTCACTCAGACATAAGCATCGTGGTCAAGCGATCAAGGTGCAAGATATTTAAACGAGCAATTCTTGTATATTTATTTATTTATGTATGCCGGCGATCTCGGAAAGGGCTCTAACGATTTTGCTGAAATTTGGTATGTAGGGGTTTTCGAGGGCGAAAAATCAATCTAAATACGTCCTATATTTGGGAAATTGCGTGTTTTCGAGTTTTCATGCGGTTTTCTTTTGCATTATTTCACACAAAATATGCTCCGTAATTGCTTAGCTCGTGTATAAGCATCGTGGTCAAGCGGCCAAGGTGCAAGATTAACAATCAGAAGTGTACGGATTCAAATCCCGGTAGTTTTACAAAGTTTTTACTTAGATATTTTTTTTATATTTATTCAAGTTTTTAGTTTTTTTGATCTAATAAATATGATATAGCAAAAGAGAACTCTGAGCGAAGCTCGGTCACCCAGGTAATACGTACATATAAATATATGGATGTAATTTATGTTGATCTTTAACTTTAAAAGCAAAAGTTCCGTAATGTACACCGTGAGTATTTTCCTACACGACAATCACGTACACGAAAATGTGCATTTAAAAATACATAAATCAGATGACTTGCCTAATAATATGGTCCGTCCTTTTGGAATAAAACTTCAAAAGTATATGAATTTTGGAAAATAAATAATAATCATGAGAATGAACGAATACATTAGAATAATTGAATGGGTTAGAGCTTTTAAAAGTAAAATTTCCTTGTTTATAACATCACACGAAAATCCTTTTAACACTGACTTCAAGAATTATCTTTATTTGCGCGAAGTTAATGGAATAATTATATTATACTAGCGGCTCACCCTCGCTTTGCTCGGGTTCACCTCTAGAAAAACAAAAACACAAACTATCCCACGGGAACCGTAATTTTTTCGGAATAAAAAGTAACCTATGTGCTATTCCAGACTATAATCTATCTCTGTGCCAAATTTCATCCAGATCCGTCCAGCCGTTCTGGCGTGAAAGAGTAACAAGCATATCCCACGGGAACCGTTCATTTATTCATAATAAAAAGTAGCCTATATGTTATTCCAGACTATAATCTATCTCTGCGCCAAATTTCATCCAGATCCGTTCAGCCGTTCTGGGGAGAAAGAGTAACAAACCTATCCCACGAGAACCGTACAATTTTCCGGGATAAAAAGTAGCCTTTGCGTTATTTCAGACTATTATCTATTTCTGTGCCAAATTTCATCCAGATCCGTTCCAGCCGTTCTGGCGTGAAAGAGTAACATACCTATCCCACGGGAACCGTACATTTTTCCGTGATAAAAAGTAGCTTATGTTTTATTCCAGACTATAATTTATCTAATAAATAATTTAATTCAGATCCGTACAGCCGTTCTGGCGTGAAAGATTAACAAACATCCATACATACATACTCACAAACTTTAACATTTATAATATTAGTATGAATGTAATAACAAAGCTAATATTTTTTTATAATAAAAAAGATTATTAAATAGGTTTTTTATTTATTATTAACTAGCGACTCATCCTCGTTTCGCTCGGATTGGTCCCTAGGTTGATTCCCCATAAAAATTATCATCCCCATTTTCACCCCCTTAAGGGATAATTTCCGGGATAAAAAGTATTCTATGTCCTTCCCAGGGTCTCAAGCTATCTTCTTACCAAATTTCATCTAAATCGGTTCAGTAGATCAAGAGATTACCTTCTACAACCTCACAAACTCACATACTTTACCTCTACACAATATTAGTATAGATTAATGCAATGAAACGATGAATGTATTTAGTTGATGTCACTTATATGCTCCATAATGGATACTTTAAATCTGCTTTTTAAGGTTCCGTACCTAGAGAGAGAGGTTTGAATCCTACTAAGCCTACACCATTTGCTTAAGGGTCATTAAGTTCATCTGTATGTTTACACTTACCCTTAAGGTTCTGAATCTTGAAGTAGAAACTGTAGTTGGTCGAATTCTACGCATAATACAAATGTACCATCATTGCAATACATTTTCTAACAAGTAAAGCTTGCTAACCAAGAAACGTATAGGTATTAAGGCTTTTTTTTGTAATTGCTTTATTGCAAAAGTCATTAATGAACACAGATATCATACATTAATTTAATAATTCAAATTAATCAGACTTTAAAAACCCCTGTAAAAAAAGTTAGATATGCTTTAAAGTTTCAATTTATGTATCTATAAATTAAAGTAGTGCCATCAAAAACATGTAAATATCATATAGTTAAACCCTTAATTATTTTTTGGATTGAGTACATCCGATATACATATATGTCGCAGCTAACTAGCTTAATCAGGCGTTTGATTAGCGGCCTAGCCTTTTCATTGAACGCCGCCGTTTTTTTAGCGGCTAAATGATATCCCGGCATTTAATTTTACAGCTAAACAAATGACTTGGTTCAATTTCGTTTAAAGACTTGCATAGCAAAGTCATTGAAACTAAGTTCATTTGATTGGAAAGCATTTTTTAAAGGTCTAGTGCGTTGTAGTCACAGTTCTAACCTAAGCTAACTTACCCTTTTTTGCGAGTAAGCCGTGCTCTAAACTAAAGTGCTAAAAATTGAGTAAAACGTTCACTTAATTATTTTACATACATAAAAAATTCTCATTATTAAATATTTCATACATTTTCGTCGCGCGATTAGCCTATTCTATGAACGGCCTAAGCATCTGACAGCTCGCTTATAAAATGTTGTATTAGACGCATTGGCTGGATATTATTTCGGTATTTGAATTAAACGGCGTAATTCAAAAGGTAGGCCGCTAATCAAACGGTTGATTAAGCTAGTTGGCTGCGACATTCACATAAAATAAATATTTCGATACATAATTACAAACATAACTTGTATTACATATCTTTGTACATAACTATAAGCGCTTCAATCTAAACAAACCTCTTTCGCTTCTTCAATTGTCATCATTATCTTACTACATTACGTTCATTTCGTGACATACTCGTGTATAAAACATTCCATCGTTTCAGCGTCAAATGAACACCCATAGAAACTTTCCAAACTTATAATATACATTGCAGTCCGATAAATATATTAAATCATTTTATATATCTAAAAAGTAGGTTAATATTACTTCGTGTGGTTCAGTTTTTTTCAAATTATTTGAAGTTAATAATTTAGTTTTTTTCTACATCTTATAAGAGAAACGGAAATGCGATATAATGAAAAGAAAACGTTGACATTGAAATGAAATTAGGTAACAGCGTTATCTCGGATCCGTCAAGAGATATTTGCAATTCTCATTGCGAACAAAGCGCTACTCTGAACCAATGCAGGGAACAAAATCAACATCCTCCACCTCACGTCACGTATTTATAATCCCACATTCGCTTCCTGCTTTTTGTTGCTTTTTGCCCGAGCTTAATAAAAGGTATTAAGCAATTTAAAAGAACCTCATTGTGCTCGCCGTCCCCTATGTTTGCTTGAAAAAAAACCTTAATACTCCTATTTCTATTTCCAAATGCCATCTATTCAACTGTGTATATATAAATGTTATTTTGTATGAACTTCAGTGAAAATTAAATAACTAAGCGCATAACTACGTTACTACGAAAAAAAATTAGGTTTATTGTACAAATGTCGTTATGTAATAAGTAACAAAATTTCTACCCTAATTTAGCTTAAATTACTTAAATAATAAATATTCATTTAGATGTGTAACATGCTTTTAGTAATCAAATCTTGAAAGGCGGTTTTAACCTACTGCTTATTGTCGTAGCAATTTGAGATTTGGTATCTAAATACCGCGAAATGTATGTGAAATCCGAATAACAATATAATAATTTCATACCATTGAGATAATCCGATGACAGAGCCAGAAGCAGTGAATCTCTTCAACTACTACTAGTAAAACCTTCCCATTTTAACGAATCCCATACACTACATTCAGTCAAAGCCACTAAAGTATTTTATCACATTTTTCAAACCATAATTACTAAGTAAATAAACCACGACGTTTATGTAAAACAACATCCGTAGTTTGCGTATACAGAAAGTGGCATATAATAACACTTTTAAAATAAACAAATGCGGTTGCTATGGTCCACAGTCGAGGATGCCGAAATATCTCCCAAACCGCATTTGTTCATCTGAGGTGCGCCAAATAACTACAAGTATGTAAACAATGCTACCCGCAGGGAATAATTTTTACTGTACTAACAGTACCAGCATTTGGTCAAGTCTGAAAAGTGTAACTTTCCAACTAAGCTCTGTAATAGTACTCGCTGGACGATTTTGTTATAGTTTCATTGTTCAAAGCCAATCAAAATGAATTTATAATTCACTTCATTCTGTTAGCTTTAAAAGGAACTAGCTAGCTAGATTTCCCGTAACTTGTCTGCTACACAAATTACAACACAAATGATATTGTGTTCTGAAAACAGTCAATCGTGAGAATGTGAAATTTTATTTTTATACCCTCATCATGTTATTTAAAATAATCTTCCAATTAAATACTAAAAAGTATTCTAAGATATTTTTTAATTTTAAAATATTAAAAATAAAATATAAATGCGTGTCGGGCTACGCGCTATGTAGAGTTCTGTAGTTGCCCATCACAATAATGCGGACTAAGAAGAGGGTCCTTTGTTGTTTCATACTATGAACATTTAACTTTAACGATTTCGGCGGCTCATAGTAACAAGTACATTTTATAAGTTGTTTGACTATTGCTCGTAAACTTGTAAAGCCTACTTAGCCGTGATAGTTTTCTTTCGTTATATATACTACTGCCGTGAATTTTATCACATATCCAAAAACAAGCATTTAGCTGATAGGGGTAGAGGGAAAGGGGTGAGGGGGAGGGGTCACTTAACTCAAAAAAAAATTTGCACTTTGAAGCTTAATATTTCACAGCGAATCCTACTATAAGGGTTTCTTGTAGACTACGGAACCCTAAAAATGGCCAAAAATAATTGAGAATGGTATCAGTTAAAGTAAATTGAAATAAAAAATTAAAGTAGATTCAAAATTCAATTACTATCTTTGTAATTATAATATGGGACTTTGATATTAACGGCTTCGTCAATATTAAGATTACAAAATAAATTAATGCAAAATACTCTCAGACTTTTGTTTAAAATACTTCTTTTTCAGCAAATCGTACCGTTTTTCATTGGAGGTATTTTGGATGATGATAACTTTATATCTTAGAATATCAAAATATTAACCTTCACTTACTAAATATATAGTTTGTGCCATCCACGAAGACGCGCCCCTCTCTTTATTGACAGTTGAAATCGCGCGCCTAAGTTGATGGCACTATCTATATTAATGTAACTAGCGGCTCACCCTCGCTTCGCTCGGGTTCGCCTCTAAACAAAAACAAATCTATCTCACGGGAACCGTACATTTTTCTGAGATAAAAAGTAGCCTATTTGTAATTCTGATGTATGAACTATGCTATTGTAAAGTTTCATTAAAATCCAATCAGTAGTTTTTGTATACTAAGCTGTGTAAGTTATTATAGTTTTTTACTTATTCCACAGGAATTCTTTAATTTTCCGGAATAAAAATTAATTATCTAAAATGTTGAACGAGGATATAAGGTACCACCATGCAAAATGTCATTTAAATCGGTCTTACAGTTTCAGAGATTAGCCCGTACAAACAGACAAACAGACAGAGAAACAAAAAGTTTGAAAAAAATCTTGATTTGTTCTATTTTATTAATTTTTGATCTGTTTTGAAGTTAAATTTATTGATTTTTTTCTGAAAAATTAGATTTTGAGGTAATTTTTTATAAAAATCAATAAGTTTTATGAAAATCAAAAGAATATTGTAGAAATTAAAAAATATCGAGTTTTTTGCAAATATGTATAATTCTTTTCAGTAAAATCATTTGATTCTTTAACATATCAAATTAGTAATTACATATAACAACTACACTTATTTAAGATCATTTAATTTAATTTAATATTATTTAATAAGATTATTTCAATTATTGTTGACATTGATAAAGTATGGGAAATTTACAAATCATTAAACGGAACGGAAGTGAATGGAAGCTGTTAGATCGGTGACAAATGTCACATATAAATAAGCAGACAAAAGCGGAAACCTGGTGTTATGATAATTTCTCTTTTTAATTGACTTCCTTTAATTCTAGACACAATTAATTTATATTTGATTGCAATGATATTATGTTCTAAATGAAGAGAAAGAGAAATAATTAAATGAAAAATACGTCGTTTGCTCAATTTAAGTAAATGCATGAAAAATACAAATAACTGTTCACTCTTCACTATAAGACAGGTTCATTTGAAGGCTTATGATTTTTGCTAATATAATTTTGCTACAAATAGTTACAAAAGTCTTACAATGTAGGTTGCAGCAGTAAACATCTGCCGTAAAAATACTTTAGTCTTACTCCTCGATATAGTTAAAAATAGGTTATGTTTACAAATACTGTAGCATTTTTATAGCGTTAGTTAATTTGGCATCGTCGGAGTGATTACAAAGTTCAGGATTCAATCTAATTGAGGGTATTTCGTGATTCAAAAACACTATACTTTTCAGTTTTCTGTTAAATCTGTTGCAACGTATATATTACTAGCGACTCACCCTCACTTTGCTTCGGGTTCGTCCCTAGACAAAAACAAATCTATCCCACGGGACCCGTACACTTTTCCGGGATGAAATATAGCCTATAACCTTCCTCAGTTAACGGGCTATCAAATGCAAAAAGAATTTTTCAAATCGGATCAGTAGTTCCTGAGATTAGCGCGCGCGTTCAACCAAACAAACAAACAAACTCTTCAGCTTTATAATATTAGTGTAGATGTAGTGTAAGGTAACGAAGCCTATTAGGAAGTTTGCTTCTTCATTTAATTGTTACCAAATCCATTTTAAGGACGATTCATAATAACTCTGGCATGCATGTACATAATATTGTAAAGGTTCAGGAACATGATGAATTTTTAATTCTTCTGCAAAGAAAAATCTTGTTTTTACATGCATTCTGATACTTTTGAAGATGAGGGAAACATCGTAAGGAAACCTTCATGTCTGAGAGACTCTAGTAAGTTTTTGTAAGACATGTGCAGTCCGTCAACCCGTACTCGGCCAGCGTGGTGGACTATGGCCTAATCCCCTTCGTTTTGAAGGAAGGCCCGTGCCCAGCAGTGGGACGTTGAAAAGGGCTGAATACAATACAATATAACGTAACACCTAATATAGCATTCTATATTAAAGTAGGAAATATCACGTTTTAGGAATTTGGTCTATTTTTGAATATAAAATTCCCAGCTAGGTGTTTATTGCGTCATTTAACGATTTCAAGATATTCTTTTCTATTCTAAGGTCGTTTGTTAGATTGAATGTAATTAATGTGGTATGGAGTACGGTTTTTTGAAGTAAGAAGTTAATAAGATTGCAACTGCGTGAATGAATCTTGATATTTATAATTTAAAGATATATCCCGTTGAGCAAACGTCTTTACTATAGGTACATTTTTTAAATGAAAAAAAGAACATTAAACGTTATTTTATTTTCTCTATATTTTTTTTAAAGGGCCGAATTTTTGGTTTAAGCTTATTTGAAGTATTTCAAAATATGAGCCTCTAAAAAAATTAGAAATGACTAATAAGTATTTTAGACCAAGGAATTCGTTTATTTTTAAGATTTTTTTTTTAATTAAAACAACGTTAGCAGGTATATAAGGATAAGAAATTCGTAAAATGTCTCCGATGCCCAGCTACTCCTGAGAAATGAAGGGACGCAAAGCGTTGAAAAATAGTTTTTTTCAATTTCCGGCTTACTGTGATGTTCTATCGGAAAATGTTTTCTACAAAAGTTATATAGATCTAATAAAAATCTTCAACTTTTATAAAACACACTTTTTACAATAACCTCAAAGTTTTCGAGATATGTATTTAAATTACATTTCTTAGACTTGAATGTTTGAAGAGAGTATATCTATATATTATGTTTCGCAATAAGATAATTCCATACGTAAAACGGGTTCTATTTACATAATATACATTGCTATGAGTCAGTGATATTGCCAACAAAGCTCGTTTGGTAAGCGATAAACCACACGACAAAGGAGCACAGTTGAATCGACAGGTTAATACACGTTTTAACAAGACTCCGTATAGCTAGGGTTCTCGATTTCACTTTTTAAACGGTTAGATATAAAATGTATGTAAATAAGACAGTTAATTTATAAAATTATTTATTCACTTATAGTTGTTGTAATAAATATTATTTTAAGTTATTGTAAAACTAAGCTAATATTATTTAGATTTTTTATTTATTTTTTTTATCCACAATCAACAAATACGAATAGAATTACTTTATACGATAGTATATTTTTAGACAGTTTTACTCGATTGTTTGACATGTAACTCGATATGTCATAATTGCAATATTATTTATGTTTACTGTACGTTTAACTATCGTGCATGTAAGTTAGTTTAAATATTGCAATACATTTTTATAATTCTATCATCAATAATCTTGGCTAGATATAAATTAGTCCTAGAATACTAGTTGGCAACCATACATATTTGTAACGTTCGTATTCATGTTGACTCACTCTAACTTAAAGTCCGATATTTATGACAGGATGTCTCGAACACTACTCATGTTGGAGTTATTCAACCGAATTGATTGCTCACTTATCCTAGTGAAGTGGTCTGTAAAGGCTCATTTCGATTTTATGTTCAATCTTGTTATAAATGCATCTAACGTCCCTCATAAATATACGAAATCACAAACTTTAGTATAGATCTTCAACGCAAATATTGAGACGAGTGTTGAAAGACATATAAGTTATATAGAGTAAAATACCATTATAAGGCATAAAAGTGCACATAAAATAAACTAATATATTCTATTAAAATATGCATATTAATCCGATAAAAGTCGGGTTAACTTTATCAAACACTTACTCCAATAAAAAGAAATATTGAATATGGACACCCAAATACTTTTAAGGCGATAAATACCAAGATCCGTTCCATTGATAAAGAAACACTCACAAGCTGCAAGTTAAAAGGGAAATTATGTCGGAATATCACTAGCGGTGGAGCCATTCAGACTTTAGATAATCATCGCTCTCAGGCAACCGGGGACTGTATTGACTAGTGTAACTAACGGTGATGATTCGCATACAAATTATGGAAATATCTCCACTCGCGTGCCTTTGCTGAAATGCATCTCCACTAGCAAGTCATTTTTAATTAGTTTGATTGAAAAGTAACGAATGCTATCAAATTAAAGTTCAAGCTGTTTGCGACAGCCGAAACAGACGCAGTTCCAAAAATTATTTCATATTTCAGTATATTTTTTAACAATTTTATTATAAAAACATACTATCGGACGACATACTTTTTTATAGATTTCAAATGGTTTTTGAAACTTTTAAATATTTTTTATAACAAATACACGCCGACAACAGTTTGTCACGTCGAAGTAGCGGAAATGACTTATCCGACACGGTGTGTCGCGCACACCGCGCTGTATTATCCAGTCGAGTCAGGCCTGAGGCTGTCTCGGACAATAAAAAATACAACCAAATGACTAGCCTAGCAACGTTTCGAACCATGAGATTGTTGTCATCCACGCGGTCTACAAAGACAGGCCCGGATTATTCTTTATGTTACGAACAGGTAATATCGTTAGTGAAGCGCACATTGCATTCTAGTTATCGATTATATTCTATTGACGCTTATTAAATGTAGTGTTGTATAAATAAAGGAATTGATTATCAACATCGATATTACTGGAGAAAGTTTTATTGAAAATGCTATATTCTAAGTATTTAATAGCGTCACGGTGTTAATGCTGAGAGGTATTTATTCAACTATAGGTATAACACTACATATTATAAATTAAAGTCCTCGCTGCACGGAGGATTATTTGATCGAGCTTATCTCAGAAACCACTGAACGGACTTTCAAAAAGTTTTCACTAATACGAAAAAGAATTTTCTAGAAAGATTATAGGAATTCATGAATATTTTGCAAAAATAAGCTATCGTTAATATGACACTTTTGAAATAAATTGGAAAAAATCGTCCATTCTAGGTAGTATTCAACATCGCCAAGCCACTAGTACAATTCTAAAAATTTCAACTTAAATGTGCTTATACTAACTGAAAATTGATGTGTTAATAAAAAAATTAATTTATCTAATCATTGTTTAACTTATTTATTGTGTAATTAATTTAAAATGGTATTTATGTTTGTGCAATAATATATATGTACACATATATATACCAAAACATTTCTCTAACATTTTAGATGCCAACCTTCCAATTACTTTACGTACTTTACACTCAATAATAAAAAAATATGTCATAAAAACATAGTTGATCAAAAACACTTTATTTAGTATGTTGTCGATATTTTTATTTTTAGAATCTCTAGTGAGTGAGCAATATCGCGGTGCTGTGTGATTGGCGCGTGGAGTGGGTGGCTGCATAATGAAACAAGGAAACGAGCGCCGCCGGGGGTGCAGGACGTCCTTAGCGTACCACCGTTTTATGTTAGATTGGAATACATAAACCGTCCTACCATCAAATTCGTCGAAATTATCTATAAACCCATAATGTCTTATAACCTAATCAAGTAAGTATAATTAAATGTTAAGTAACAAATCTAATAGTATTTTAATTAATATCTAGTAAGTGGCTTACCAGAAGATAGCATTTAAAGGGAGACCAAAATAAAATAAAAAAGGAATCCTTCAGAAGTTGCAGTCGCACGAGTGACCAGTCAAAGCTTCTATTGAGGTACTTTTCTCCTCCATTGAGGCGTCGGCTTCCGGACGCCTTCAACATTTAATAGATGGTACCGTGTAGTTCATTCATTGATTATAAGTATTTCTCTGAGCCATTTATATTTATGACTACAAAATTTAACTCAATTTTCTTTTTACCTCTTTACAGACTTTCCAGATAAAAATAGGTGCAAAATGCATGCATAGTTATTTCTTAAACTGTTGCAAAAAAAAAACAAAATTTATCTTGACCATATTCATTATACATATATATTTAATCCAGTGTTTGTAAATAAAAGGCGACGTTAATGAACGTCAGACAACACGCACTCTCTCTGGCTTAAAGCGAAAATAGAATATTAGTTTCTTTCAAAGCTTATAATTTTATTTTTAAAATACGTGTATGTGTATTAGTTATATTTTATACTATATTATATATCTTAGATTTAACATGTAATGATATTTTTTATACAACTTTATTTTTTCGGTACACGCGCATGAAATACAATCTAGGTAACCGTCTTATCAATTCATTTAAATAAAACAAAGGTCACGGCAAAAACTAAATAGATGCTTATTTACCCATTCGTTTTTGGCGTGGTGAAAGTGCTAAATTTGGACTACCAACCAATCAACAAAGTTAAGTCAACATAATCATTGTATCTAGAGCCAAATAATTTTCTATATGTCCAATATTATTTAATCTTTTGCCTTCAATCCATTACCAATACCATTAACATGGCTGTATTAAGCGTGAACTAATCACCTAATACTATTGAATATATGTTCATTGAACTCTATATAGTTATTGAGTCCTTTAATAAAGCACCCTTGCCTTTAATAGACTATTTCTGGCTATTTCCCGTCTGTTATTACACTATAGAATCAAATTAGTTTCATCTCTATAAAATTCTTTATCTCCGAACTAAGTTTCTTTTGTTTACCATGTTTTAACACAATGTGAAATACCAAAATAAGTGCTGAAATATTACGATAAATCTATAGTAATAACGAAATCATGCGTTGTAGTTTCAAGATTTTAATAAATACTTTAGTGTCGTTTATCTTCTATGAAATATTTAAGTCATCTTTTTTAAACTTATTGAATGTAAAATTATAATTTAAAAATATCCTGTATTAACTTTATTTAATTCTACCTAAGTTATATTCAAAAGAATACAAAAATCAATATATGATGAATACAAAGGCCCGAATTGTGACTTTGACGTGTAAAGCAAGCTCCGAGGTTCAAAGGCAAATAAAAGGACTATAATATTGACACGATGAGTTCGTCAAAGGAAACGGCAATATCACCGTTTTGTTCTAACATTTAAATGAGGAGACATCCTCTCATAAATAATTTAGTCAATGTTAACTTAAAATTGTGAAGTAACAAAAACCTACTCATTGCTATTTAACATTATTTTGGTCCAAAAAATGAATTATCTGATCACAGTATTCAATTTATAACCATTCTAATAGCAATTACAATAATAATACATCTGCAGTTTCAATAATCGTGTATTTGAGGTTAAAAATCGGTTAATATATTATTAAAAGTAAGACGCAGACAAATTACTCTTTTAAATTATACAATGACATTAAAAGTATCCTATCTGGGTTAGACTGTAGCCTGATTTTTTATAGCGTTTCATTGTTCTCTGTAGCCGTTAAGAATTTAAGTTAACGAAAGGCACCACATTTAAACGTCTTCCTCGTTAAAAGAAAAACTCGGTAATCTTCAGTCCGCAATTGGGTCGTAGTTGGCATTTAGGGTTGTACTTTTAATCCGCTACTTTCTCGACTAAGCCGAAACTGCAGGAATCTGCGCTTTGCGTAATAACATTAACTCTTATAAAGTAGGATCAAGGCGTTTAAAGATCGTTTCAGCGCATCCCTGCATGTTTTCAAACCGTTTTTTCCACTTACGAAAATGGTGTTAAGTTTGATATTACGCTCTTTTCAGTTATAAATTATTGAGTAACAGTTTACTGACCAGAAATACTGCTTTACTTATAATAATTCTAACATTAGATAATAGTTTCTTATCGTGTTTCTTCACGTGCTTGTATATATAACCAATATACCTATATTAATTTATATAGCACTGGTTGCACACTAAAAGTCATACTTCCTTTCCTGGAATTTCAAAAATATCTCAAATATTATACAAGTTTAATAATAATAAACAAGAGACAATATTTGAAATAATAGACTGACACTTGAATTTATTAGACCACAAAGATAGTCGTGACCTGCCTTCATTAATAAATTAGATAAACTATACGTACAAAAAGTTTGCCGTCTTGATAAAAACTCAAGAAAAGAAGGCAACCAATTGGTTGTAAAATAAATTTTGAATTCTGTAGATGCGTAAAATAAAATACGTACGGTGACTTAAATAAAACACCCTATACTTATATACAATATCTTCTAAAAGCTAATTATTTTTTTCACTTTTGTAAAATATAATAATTAGTTTCCCAGTAATTTATTATACACTTTTTACAATATTTTAAATTATGCACTAGGTATATATACCTATTTATGATGATGATTGTACTTTAGAAAAATATATTATTAGCAGTAAATTTGACGACGAATATGAACGAGAGCTTATTTTCTTTATAAGTAAAAATTTGTATAATCTAGTGAGTTGGACTCGCATAACTCTCGAGACTCGTGTTTTGTAATAGCATTAAAGCTATGCATTTTCAAATTATACGAAATAATAAGAAGTCCTTTTATTTTATACGTTAGAAATACCATGACCCATTCTTACATATACCAAAACTAATCACCAAAATCAGAATACACTTATATCAGAATCACATACGTGATTAGTATACCTAACAATATCTAAATGTATCGAGTAGAATAGCGCAGGTTTTCTTATTGGACATGCGCATCCTTATGTAGTTACTTAATCATAAAATTCATTGCTATATAACAACATACATATAAACATATTTTTTAAAACTGTCGCGTTTCATTATTATTTCATAATTATGTAATAATTTCACTACGGGACTTAACGCGTGAATTCATAATTGTCTATACACCTTATTCCTGACGTTTCTAAATCTTCAGGGTCACTTAGTTCATAGCCTCGAACAGTCAGAGACGTCACAACTGCCTGTCACAAATGACGTGGGTGATGATGTGAGGAGGCATACATTAAGAAACATAAAAATTTCAATCGTGAGGATGGATACAGGTTGTCGTCTGCGTGGAGTCCAATGATAGAAAAATTAAAGTATCACGGTTGTGATGTGTGTGAAGATCAAGTGAGGGTGCCTGCGAAAAACATCTTCGATCGTAGCAGGGGATGCCGAAAAACTTACGAATTTACGCGTTAAGCCCCGTAGTGTAATTATTATACACATATAAACACATTACAATCAACGTTATTTGGAAATTCCTTAAAAATCTTAAATAAAACAAAATGGATTTGATTTAATAACAAAATCTTTTCTTATGTAAACAATCTTCGTATTCATAAAATGTTGTAGACATTAGCATAAAAATCAAAACAATAATTGTAGGACAAAACATGCAAAATTCGTTGACAAACACTGAAGACGTCAGACGGAGTGAACATAGAAGAATTCCCATGCTAAATCTAGAGAGTTAACGGACTCTTGGGTATTACTTTCATTTTCACTTAGGACTATAGACTCCTCCATAACCATTAAATCCTCTTGTTTACTGCTCCTGTTTATACCAAGAAACCACCCCCTCCCTTTTTACTTTCTAACTTATTCACAGTGCAAACTAAACAGTAAAACAGAGGTACCCCTCTCCTGTAATCATTCCCCAACGACAAACAATTTTATATCACAGCTCCTCGAACGCGAATTCAAACCTCCCTTTTAGTAAATTAAATATTCAGCTACGAAAGTACTGAGTCAAATATTTTTAATTTCATTGTACTTCTGTGTTTACATTAAAATTTTATATTTTGAGGATTACATTATGGATTTTATTTAAGTATAAGAAGAAAATTTCAACATTTTGTAAATAAAGCAAGAAACCAAATAAGCTTATTGTACTACGTTTTTTAGATATACCTGTACTTTAACCCTAAGCGTATTATTATTATTATTTTGTTTCTTGTTATATTAAAATGGTTTATTATATAATATGTGAATCTACTTGCATATATTTATGTTCGTGAGAGCGGAAAAAAAGAAAAAATCATTGCAGGCTGCATAAGTTAATAAAGTCTAAAGCTTAGAATTCTCTGAATGAACTCTCATTAAAATTTGTGGCTTTTATGCATAGCGTAATGGATCTTGGTCATATTAGTGACTAGTGACATAATTAATTTCGGCTAATCGTCAGCTTTACGCTTTGTGTACTTAGTATGTTATGATGTCAACACCAAGCAGAATAACTGAAATAATTTCTCTAAAACTATATGTATATACTTATACTATACTTATATATTATATGTATATATAATATACGTAACATAAATTCTGTTACAAACTAAAAATGTGTTTGTATTACTTCGGGCTAAACTTAGAAAGTACTAAAATGATTTTCATACACCAGATCATAAATAGAAGGATTACTTAGGACGGCTATAATTTTAAGCATTTTACAAATGTAATCTACCCGTATGACGATATAGTGAACTAAGTCGGAAAAAAACGTACATTCTAGAAGCGCACTCAAGGGTAAGCCACTAATATAAAATATTATATTCTTCTCGATGCAATCTACTATTTCCAGTGAAAGTTCTGTTATCAATTCAATTATATCCGAAAACCCTCACACACCAAATTTCAGCGAAATCGTTAACCGTTTCCGAGATCACTAGTATGCATAAATTAATAAATGAATAAATAAATAAATATACAAAAATTGCTCGTTTAAAGGGGTTACATTAATAAGTTTTTTATCTTAATAAACATCAAACATAATATCATAATTCATAAACAATATCTACTTCAGACCAAATCGAACAATGAAGAAAAGAAATTCCGTACAAAATATAATATTTTTAATCATTATTGTTCTCTTTGTGACAGAAATAAACATTAAATGGTATCCTTATCTCATTTCAAACATCGGGCACGCACCAAAGTCATAATTTCAGGATGAAGTACCGCATGGGCAAAAGCGCGCCCTTTGCACTGGTGATTCAGTATAACATTTATTCTTGTGTTTTCAAAACCTAACACGTTTTCTTTTCATTTTCTGCAAACAATAAAAAGCTTTCTCTAAAAACAACAAATGTCTATGACGGGAAACAATATTATATCTATAAATTTTCTTTAACAAGGAAAACGAGATTTATATCTTTTTAAATAGAAACGTTTAATTGCATGAAATTTCGACATTTTTTAATTAAAGTAAGTTTTTGTGTTGTTTACTCAATATATTTATTTATATAAAGAAGAGCAGTTTATATATTTTCTCACATAATTGTGATCGAACTTCACTTGGTAAGTTCGTTTGATCTTCAGCTCGTTCATCATCATGTTTCGCAGCTTCATTCTTTGCGATTTGGATTCACATATTGTAGGATGTTCATAGAAACATAACAAATATAAAATGTAACTATGAATGTAATATGAAAAGAGGTAAGTATTAAAAGACATGTAAGTAAGAACATTTTTATTTATTATTTTATGTATTTAATTCTTTCTATATATTTAATTATATTTTAATTTATCACTTTCAGAGGGAAGTACCGAATGAGCAAAATTATCATCAACAATTTCTTTTAATAAAATCTGGCAAAAATTGCAGATGATTGACTCCAACGGCAGTCTTTGGCTATGGACGTATGAAGCTGCGTGTTGCGTACTATGTGCGGTAAAAAAAAATTGTTAATGTCACTTTTATTAAGTGTATCTTTTATCTAGTGGCTTATGGTCTGTGAAGTTAATTTTTTATATGTTTTTTAAAACGTAAGGACCGGGGACGTAAGAAGCTAATTTTATTTATGTAATCTAAAAAACTTTTCTGGGCATATACATTTTCCATTATAGAATGATTATTTTAGAACAGATATTAAAAAGTGAACAGTGTAAAGTCAAAAGTGAACAAAAAATAAAATTATGCAAAATAAATTTGGATATATTAATTGCTAAATTTTTATTTACATTTACAGTCAGTTTTTGAGAAAAAAAGTAAGTACTTACTCTGAATATCTTCGTCTGGTGAAAATATTCTTCAACTATTCTGCACTTTACTTTCCAATTTTCTAATCTTTTTTCGAATAGTTTCTTCAGTTTTGTCACGATTTCTTTTCTTTCCAATTTTGATTGACTCGAGTTTTGATGTGCGTAGGCTTCAGGACGGAAAAACATAATGATGAGCCACACGAATTTTTGCAAAGAGGAAGTATGGATGGAGGATAAGAAAGTGGGGTATTTGAAATAAAGTGTTGCTACTTAAAAAAAAAACTACTTTAAATTCCGTGCTAGGCTGATAGTTGGAAATACATTTACAATATGTGAATCTAAATCGCAAAGAATGAAGCTACAAAACATATTGCACATATTTTGCATTTTCCTAGTGTTTAATGGGGTTTACAGGTTCTATACTTTAATTTGCTAAGTGTTGTCTTATGTGTAGAGTTATATTTTATATTTGTCTCCTTTGTTCGTCATATTATTTTGAATAACGACCTATGATCATGTATTTATTTCTTATAAGTGTATGCCATTATAATATTCAGCTTCCTAACAATATAAATACATGTAGAATGTGTAAAGAAATATAACGTGAGCAAAAGTTATTAAATTAAACAAAAATGTTTATTTCCCGCCATCTTGATTAAAGCCAGCTTTATCAAATTTAATGTTCGGCGTTCCTTGCGCTTGTAGAAAACCATTTTTACAATGTAGGCGAAGAGCAATTCCCAGAAGAAAAGTGTCCATAAATTAAAGCGTTCTCCAGAGCCGAGTCTCAGTTTCCCGTCACAGTGTAAATAATTGGCCAGTCGTTATATTTATTACACAGACAAATTTTGTCAAATCTTTGGCTAGTTTCTATTAAAAATGCTAAATAGTTCTAATGTATACAAACAAAAAGAAAACAGAATATGTATAATTAAGTAAAAGTCTAAATTAGAACAGCTAAAATTATAAAAATATTTTTTTTATTCTAATGTTAAAAGTTTAATTATAATAATATTATAATATAATTATCTAATTAGGTACTGTATAAGTGACGCGGAAGAAATGAATTAATAAATTACATATATGTATGTTGAATTAATCGGTAAACAAAATTATATACAACTTAATTTTGATACAGGTAATAAAATAAAATTTGCGTTTGTAATGCATGGATTTGAATTCATATAGTATGTTATTTAACAAAACATAGGTTTAGTTTAGATAATGTCAATTTATTTCCGTCACTCACTACTCTACACTAATTTACATATAAATTTAGTGCTTAACAATCCAAGGAAATCTCATACAATTTACGCTTTGGATTCATCTCTGTGAGGCATTGTCTTAAATTGTAATACGAATATATGTGTTATAAGGTTTCCATGTTCAACATCATGTAGGTAAGTGTTATTAAACATGTAGTAAGGTCTCTGTCAATTTCAGATCAAAATTTTAGTTAGATAAGTATTTTAAAAATCATTTATAATGTATAATGTGTCTTGTATTTATTCAGAGATTATTTATTATTTAATAGGTAATTATACTTGTAATATATGTACTTGAATACGAGTATTCCTTTGTTCATTCTTTATTGCTTAAAAAATAAAGTAAACTATAAATACCATGTGTATATGCGCATTAAGTTACTAGTTGCTAGAATTTTGCTAATTATGATGACATTGATTTTTTTTTATTTTAAACCCTTAAAGGATTTTAAATTAGGTGATAAAGCATTAAGTAAGTGCCATATATTAATTAATATTAAATTTAAAAATTCAAGTAAATTAAGTATGATGAAAATTAAAGATAACATAGTGTGTGTGTATGTAACAAAAAATAATCCAGCTTAATTTAAACACATAATAACTGATGCAAATGTTATTAATTGTTTAACTAGTAAATATAGCAGATGGCGTCATTAAAATGAAATTTTTCGATTCATTTTATGAAAACATTTTTATACTAAGTGCTTAATTTTAATGCGTTTGTTTTTTCTATACGTACATGAATTTATAAATCCGTAAAACAGAGTTGAATGAACGCTTAATATACAAATTAAAAAAATCAAAAAAATAAATCACAATTTTTAACAATAGTCCACTACATACAACACTCGCTTTAATTAATGTGCAGTTATAATTATAATACGAAAAATCTGTTATAATTATAATACGGAAAAAGATACGCTCTTGTACCCCTATTATGTATGGACTCGCTGAAACGAAACTAATAAGTCCGAATTCGACATTTTTCCTAGTACACACTGTCCGCAAGTCATCTTATATATTTAAACGAGCAATTCTTGTATATTTATATATTTATTTATTTATTTATACCGGCGATCTCGGAAACGGCTCTAACGATTTTGCTGAAATTTGGTATATGGGGACTTTCGGGGGCGAAAAATTGATCTAGATTAGTCACATGTCTGGGAAAACGCGTGTTTTCGAGTTTTCATGAGTTTTTCTTATGCATTATTCTACGCAAAATTTAATCGCGACATCTATACAACTGTCTCAGTAACACTTAGTCACTTAATGTAAAATTATTTTTAAGCCAAATTAAAAAGAAAATTGTTCTTATCGCGACATCTATACAACTTTCTCGGTAACACTTAAGTCACATAATGTAAAATATACAATCTTTCAAGGTCGCCCAGGTACTATGTAATTAAGAGACAGAAAAAATGCTAATAATTTTTTTTAGCAAACTTACATAGTTTTTAGTTAAGAAATAAATATTCAATGTGTATTTTTGAATGAATATAATTTTATAACAATGTGTGAGGCCTTAACGTGTTGAGATACACACCGATGTGTATTTTAACAATTAATTTCTCGGAATTTCAAAATAAAACTATCTTTTCGGATTATTTCGCGGATTTATTATGATTTTTGGTTCCCGACGTTTCGATTGCTTTACAGCAATCATGGTCACGGGAGAGACTAAGGTGTTAGATGTCTCAAAGGCATTATACAGTTGTTACAGACAGCCTACCAGCCTACCACTATTTTACAAAAATGATTTTAAAAATTCAAAAATGGCATCAAAGTACCTTACAATATTAGTTGATTTTAATTCTAAACATTTTAATTTTTTTTAATGTTTTTAATAAGTATTATAATTAAATATAGCAATATTATTTACTTAATTTCGCGTAAATCTAAGAAAGTATTAATTTCTCGGAAATTCGCACGGAGACGTTAAGCCGTACGAACGTCTTATAATTCCTAATTGAGCATTCATCCATGTGTAGTCAATAGTCATAATTATTAATTTTAAAATTAATATAACTTACAATATAAAACTAACAGCGTTGTTTAAATAGCCAAATCGCAGACCTGGGATTCGATTTAATTATTCGCAGAATACTGGGGAATGAGAGAAACAATAACTAGCCGCTGGTGCTGGCCAGCGAGAGCCAATATTATTGCACTACATAATTATTAATATGCACATGTGAAAGAACATTTTATTCATATATTCAGTAATTCGTGTCTATTAATTTCAATTTATCAATCACAATCACAATGTATTCGTATTGGAGATTACGTTAGCAATAGCCTTCCTATTAATTATGGAGTACCCCAAGGCAGTATATTAGGACCAACATTATTTTTAATATATATTAACAACCTATCTGACTTAGTTGTTCCACAAGGAAAACTAATCTCTTTTGCCGATGACACTGCCCTAATCTTTGCTGAAAATACCTGGTCCAAGGTGTTTGCAGCTGCACAAAATGGTTTTGATATGGCTAATGAATGGTTAAGGAACAATACTTTGACAATTAATACTGAAAAAACCAAATATATAGTGCACTCCATACGTAATATAGGTAGACCAAGTGAGGCATATCAACTGATATCTCACTCTTGCAGGCACAGATCCAACTGTTCATGTCAATCAATTGGACGAGTTGACTCCATCAAATATCTTGGTATTATTATAGACAGTCACCTCAACTTTAAGCAGCATATATCCAGTTTATCAAATCGAATCCGCAAATTAACCAAAATTTTCAGAAACCTTCGAAATATCGTTGAACCCCTTATCTTAAAACGGATATACTTTGCCCTGTGCCAATCTCTCATTTCATATTGCATATCTTCATGGGGCGGTGCATCAAAAACTACACTAAAACCTCTTGAGATTGCTCAACGCGCAGTTCTTAAAGTTTGCACTTTCAGGCCGCTGCTTTGTCCAACTCATGAACTCTATAAGTATTGTGAAGTCCTGACAGTACGACAGCTGTTTTTATTAAGTATTATTCTAAAACAACATGCCGAGTTGAATTATACACCGAAATTACTTAATAAACGTAGAAATCAAGCAGTTTGCGTAGACAATGGGATTTTTCGAACTATGTTTATTCATAAATTTTATTGCTACTTGGGACCGTTTATCTATAATATAATTAATAAAAAATTAAATATACTCTCTGCCAATAGGAAAATTTGTAAGCTGAAAATTGTTGACTATTTCTTGAACTTATCTTATGATGATACTGAAAAACTCACTAGTTTTTACAACTGATATATAAATGATATTATACATTACGATGATAACTCTTATACATACATAACATACACACACACACACACACACACACACACACACACACACACACACATCCACACGCACACATACAAACACGCATGCATGCACGCATACACAGTTATTTTATATCCTTTTTATAAATTTTATAGAATAAATAAAGAAACATTTATTATACTTGTATAATTATAAGTTAGTTATTATACATATTAAATTTTAATAACTTAGTTTTATATTAGTATTCTTGCCAATTTTTGAGGGGTGGGCGCTGTATGCCGTAACACAGGCTTCCTAGTACGGCAACAGAGGCATCTAAGTAATATTAATCATAATGTAAACTAAAATAAGTTAAAAATAAATTAAAAAGTGTAAACTTTTTGTGAAAATAAAGTATTATTATTATTATTATTATTATTATCAATGTTGGCAATACAAAGAGATAACGCCGATCCCGAATTGTAAGAAATACAGAGATAGTCGATGATATGTGAAAGTAGATATCTACGCTATTTAAGCGAAATTCTCACGATCTGTTAAATAATAATTATTAGTAATTTAAGTCCAATACTTTCTCGCTATTAAAATTATAATATCTTATATTTTCTCAATGTTTTCTGGATTAAAGTTCATCTTAACTTGAAAGCTTACCGAGCATTGGCGGCCGCAATAATTTCAGAAATGTTCTTTTAAAAATCTAATTTCGAATTTTATGTTGTTTATTTACGCTGTTAAAGGTAAAATAAAATATATTAAACTTTTGAACAACCTAAAACCTCAAAGCCACAACAAATATTTAATGTATATCAAAAAGGAAAATAAATAACATATGTAGTATAATATGCTGTTGTTCACTTGAAATATGTAATTGAATTTTAAACTAAACTAAGAATTCGTATAATTTGGCACCAAAAAGACATATTTTTAAAATAAGACATTAATTATTTTATTCAAATGATTGAAATGTAAAGAAATTCTGACTCTATCGAAATCATAATTAAATTTTACTTGTAAAGCAAACAAACAATTGCGCTCACAAAAATGGATGAAATGCAATTAATATTTCAATTTATGATACTTTGGACGTCGCGCGGGTAAAGCCGCTGGCGCCGCGCCCACTTGGTTGCGGTCGGCGGACGGCGACAGACTCAACACATTTACGCCGATTTATTTCACAACAAAAAGACTTTATTTCGAACTTCTACCAATGTACAAGGGCTATCTGTTGTAATTTATTCGAAGATCCTTGTGTGCATATTAAAATTTTATCATAAATGGAAATCAAAATATAATTATACTCGTATGTTTTCTGTATGGTATTCTCACATATTATGTAGCATTCAAATGAAATATCCATTTTAGCATATCTTTCCAAAATTTAATATTTGATTTTTGCGTTTTTTTACATAAATGTTAGAAAATAAAGTATATACATTAAAATATAAAATAATATAAAATCAAGGTTGATAAAGAATTTATAAAATTTATACAGTATGTTTAGAGTTGAGTTGAATATAAGTTGGTCTGTATTTAAGGTTTATGATATGATGCATTTATTTAGTTTTGTAGTTCTCAAACTGTACAATAAGCTACACGACAGGTTAACACAAAGACTGACAAAAACAAAAAAAAACAGTTCTATGAAGACGTTTACGAAGCACAAGTCTGAACAAAGTATTCCCTTGATGCAAAGATCTTTGCATATCGCGATCAAAGTAAACGTAGATGTCTCCAGTGAGTCGCTGTAATGTGTCGCTATATTATAAGCGGGTTTGGGGGAAATATCAACTGGCCGTTTGCCAACGCAAGAAAACGTATTTGTTACAGTTGGGTCTGCTAGCGAAACGAACACAATGAACCTACTTACATGGCAATAACCACAATTAACAGCTTGAATTATTATAATTAAGCAAGGATGCTTCCTTACTGCTGTGTTAAAACCACATTATAGTGATATAAATTAACTTTAAACAGTAAACTTACTATATAGTATAGTGTTTCTAATGTCAGCAATACTATGAATTGTTACTAGTATGAAAAAAAAATGTAGTTATTATTATAATTTAAAGATAAATGAAATAATTATTTCCTGCCAAGCTCTACAAGAGATGGCAGCATCAAAAACTGTATTTAGTATGAATTATGATTCTTAAAATAAAGTCAAAACATATACTCTTCTATACATATAATAAAATTCTAACTAAGCCGAATCTGTACATGAAGTATTTTTTGCAAAATCTTATTGAAAAAGACGTTAGTATCGATGCAGAGGCCGAATGTATAGTTTTTAGAATTTTTGTCTGTCTGTCTGTCTGTCTGTTACCGCATCACAGAAAAACCACTGGAGGGATTTTGATGAAATTTGGTATGATGATAGCTGGATGTATATATAGGATACTTTTTACCGCGGGAGATTATCTCATTCCCACGGGAGTACACGTTATAACACAACCAACAAACAATTAATGCTCTTCAATACAATTAAATAAATATGTGTTTTAGCGTGTTTTTCATGAAATTCATCCCATAAGGAGATAAAATAAGGGATGAACATTTGTATGAAACCCACCTTTTTAAAGTTTTTTTGTTGTAGTTTTAGCGCGAGCGAAGCCGCGAGTTTTGCTAGTCTACAATATAATTCTGTTCAGTGGTTTTCTAGTGATGCAGTCACAGACACAGACAAAATATTTAATGTAGGTACAGATTCGACTCACAATCAGTTAAAATTTTATTATATGTATAAATTATTATTCAACCTTGATTTGGACGAACCTGATTTTCTCCTTGGGATGGATGTTTAAATTGTCTCGGTAAGGGTTCAGTAGCGTTTGGAGCGCCGTGGAAGTGCCTATGGGCTTAAGATTCTCTCAGTATGGCGACCTCATGAGAGTGGTAGATAAAAGAGAAAGCATCCATTGTAAAAGTTTCTCTAATCCAAAAAACTTGATATTGTTCGTATCTTATCGTCATGGGGCACCCGATTTTGCTTTTCGTCCTCACGAAAACGCCCTTGAAGAGGGAATACGGCACGCGATGTTTAAAAGCAAAACCTCCACGGTGTCCCATTAAGACGGGATTGTTGTGTTTTAGCAGGAAGTATCTACTCTCTTTTTGAGTAGGCGTGTTATCACATCCTGCAAGCAGTCAATTGGTATGGGTTTAAAGTTGAAATATTTCCCTCATTCTTAAATTAAGTTTTTCTGTTATTATATAGGGTGGAAGTTCGTCAATATTCCGCGAGCCACGGAATTTTCTCTAGGGACTTCTGTTCTTCAGATAGCAAAAGCCAATTACTATAGTAGATATAAAAATAAATAAAAGAACGAGGCGTTTCATTAAAATCAATGTAAGGAAAAATACTATTATTATTAAATATAAGGTCAATTTAATTATTTATTACATAGGGTCAAAGCCAGATAGTTGCCCTACCTTTGAAAATCTTCAATTGCATAAAAATTAAGTATCTACTTACAACATGCTTCGTAATAAAACATTGGTCTTTAATCTTTCATTGTGACCTATTTTTTTAAACACAATCAATATTGTTTTTCAGTAAATCCTGTTTTATTTGACCTCTAGAAAAAGGGATAGTTGCCCTCTGTGGCGAATAGTTGTCTCATGTTAAAAATGCTTTGGAGGATACTTGCCTCATGCGAGGATAGAAGACTCATTATGAAATTGCTTTGTTTTTTTTTTTTGGATTAAAGCAAATTTATGTAATCAATCATTATTAATTTAACATCAATTTATTACGTAGGTACTAATCGAAATACTAATCAATATAACTTTTAAAATACAAATAAAAACTCCAAAATTTTAGTTATAAATAATAATTAATTTTACAGATAAAAATAATATGGCAATCAACTTTGGCACAAATATTAAAATAAGTGGGTAGGCCGATATCACCAAGAAAAAATTTAAAATCAATTACGAAGCCAGAACTTTCAATTTTTCACATCTTACACAATATTCTTTGAATGATGAACAAGTTTCCTGGAAGCACAATCCAGTCTGATTTGGATTTAATATTATTGTAATTTTCAAAACATTTACGATAATTATCATCTGAACTTTTCTCATTGGCATTTTCTATTTTTGTATCAATGTCTATAACTCTCTTAGTGTCTTTTCAGTGTCTCTTATTGTCTTTAATTTTTTACTCCTTTTTTTGTACTCCTTTAGTAGCTTTTTTTTTGGCTATTTTTGTATTTATAATGCTTTAATCACTTTCACTCTCGAAACTATAAAGTGTTATTTGTCATCCCTTAGCTCTTTCTTCGTTCACTTTAATTAAATATATGTTTTCATATTCTGTTTCACTGTTAGAGAAATCGACATATTTTTTGATCTTTTACTTTCGTTTCGACCTCTTTTCTTCATAATTTTCATCTCGTTATGAGCTGATTTATTTTCTACCGTCTTAAAATCTTTTTATTTCTTTGTCTCCATTCTAGTTCTTTAATAATGTTTGTTTCTTTTTCTTTATTCTTTTTTGGACAATTTTTTCGTTGGAATTTAAAATTTCTGCAGATTGTTTAGCCCTATTAGACATGCTAAACTCTTGCTCCTATTTGCGAGGCATTTCGCCTACTTGCAACTCTAATTGCCATTAGGGCGACTATCCGCAAAATTATATGGGGTGACTATCCTTTTCGGTACGGATACTTGTCCTTATCTTTTGAAAAAAAAATAAAACCTATTTAACAGTATAAGGTAATAAATAGGTAGTGTAATTTAAACTTCACTGCATGCGTAGAAGCAACAAGTTGACTGAACTGACAACCGTAACAGAAAATATTCAATAAAAAATACTCACGAATATTATTTCAACGCTTGTCAACGTCCTGCCGCGGAAGATTTTCGCTCACACAGACAAAACACGTGTACATCACGTGTACAGTCCTACTACTGGCATGGAGCTAAGGTCTGCGAATCTCTAATATAGCGTATTGAAAACCGGGGCAACTATCCAACTGAGGCGACTATCCGGGTTTTACTCTAATACATATACATATCTACACTATAATAAAGCAGTAACTTGCGAAATCTGTACATGAAATATTTTTTTAAAACAATAACTGTAACGTATTATATACACAATATAGATCCCAAAACAATAGTTATTAAATTTTTGTCTGTTTTTCTGTTTATGCGTGCGCGGTTTCACGCAATTAAAGTAATGAACCGATTGCAACGAAATTTGGTAAAGTGATAACTTATTACTCGGGTCAACATTTAGGATACCTATTACATCAGGAAAATCTTCCTTTCCCACGGGAAAACACAATAACTAATTGTTTTATTGAGTCCTCCTTAGAAACCTCCTGCTGGCTAAATCTTAAGACATACATCAAAACAATGTAAAAAAAAATTTTAGCTCTTGTAAAGGCCTACAGAAAAATCTTAAATAGTGTATCCCTATCTCCTAAGGTAATTTTGCATTACCTATTCTTAGTCAAATCGATGTGCGCGTTTCACGCAAAAAGTACTGAATCGAATTAAACTAAATTCTGTATAGTGATACTACTCGAGTCAATATTTAGGATACCATAAAGGTTACTACAGGCAATTTTTTCGTTCCCACGGGAAAACTCAATAACTGGTTCTATTGAGTCGTTCTTAGAAATTTATATGGCTAACGGTGGCTAAACCTTATCAAAACAATATACTAGAAAATTGTAGATCTTAAAAAGGTCTACAGCCACGTCTGCAATAGTATAGACCGTCTATGTCCTAAGGTACATTCGCAATTACTATTTTTATTATATACTAGCGACTCACGCTCGCTTCGCTCGCGTTCGTCCCTAGGTACGTTTTCACGGTTAGCTATGTTTAGGTATACATAAATAGTAGCTTGCTACTCCTAAAATCTTCATTTAATTTAAATAGCGATTTACCCTTGTTTTGCTCGGGTGCGTACGCCGTACACGGATGTTGTTCACAATTTCATGGGTTTTAATTTTTTTTCGCGGAACCCTGATTCTTTTTCGAAAATAAAAGTAGCCTAAGTTACTCCTCATAACATCAGCTATCTGCCAGCGAAAGCCCCCGTCAAAATCGATCCAGCCGTTTCGGAGATTAGCCGGAACAAATAGACAGACAGACAGACAAAAATTGTAAAAAATGTTGTATTGGCATATGTACCTTGTATACATCCATATGTATTTAGAAAAAAGCGGTTATTTTAATATTACAAACAGACACTCCAATTTTATTCATCTGTATAGATTAAAGACAATGTCGCGACTCACTGACTCACTTAACAACGTTTAGCCCAAGCCGATTATGATAGACCAGCACCACTAAAAAAGCCAGCTTTATATATAAAGACTAATATTAAATACGAAAGTAATCTCTGTCTGTCTGTCCGTCATCTTTTCACGCTTAACCGCTGAACCAATTTAGATGAAATTTGGTATGAAAATAGTTTGAGACTGACCTAGGAAAGTTGTCATCCCGGAAAACATATCATATATAACAAAGGGTGGTGGAAGATTGAATCAATCATTTCTCAAGTAAGGGATATTTATATATATATATATATATATATATATATATATATATATATATATATATATATATATATATATATATATATATATACACATATATATATATATATATATATATGTGTATATATATATATATATATACAGGGGCGTGCATGGCTAAATCCGAAACTATGAGGAATAGCGAAAAGTACTCAAAGGAGTCTCGGGCCCAATTTTCATGAAAACTAAAACTGCATCATTGGATTTCTGAAAAATCAATTTTCCTAGCCAGGAATCGAACCTGTTGATTTTGAAAAAAAAAACACATACTGTGTAATTACACCATTCGATAGTGTTGCTAATAAGGAACGAATTCTGGCAAGTCATGACATACGCAAACTTAAGGAAAGAGCTGATTTTCAACAAAATGTTTTTTTATTGTTCTTTGTTATTTACTTATTAAACCTTAACAGATCAATTGTTCAAAATGATAGCCGTTGTTTTCAATACATAGCCGGATGGGACGTTTCAAGGATTGTACTGCATTTAGCATTACAATATTATTGATTCCGTTTAAAATTTTCCAAAGACCGTTTCAAGTCATTAATTACATTATACATGTCTTTATAGATTTCGTTTTTTACATACCCCCAGAGAAAATAATCTAAGGGTGTATTTGGAAAATATTCTAAGCGGAATCAATTATATTGTAATGCTAAATGCAGTACAATCCTTGAAACGTCCAATCCAGCGATGTATTGAAAACAACGGCTATCATTTTGAACAATTGATCTGTTAAGGTTTAATAAGTAAATAACAAAGAACAATAAAAAAACATTTTGTTGAAAATCAGCTCTTTCCTTAAGTTTGCCGTATGTCATGACTTCCCAGAATTCGTTCCTTATTAGCAACACTATCGAATGGTGTAATTATACAGTTTGTGTTTTTTTTTTTTCAAAATCAACAGGTTCGATTCCTGGCTAGGAAAATTGATTTTTTTAAAATCCAATGATGCAGTTTTAGTGTTCATGAAAATTGGGCCCGAGACTCCTTTGAGTACTTTTCGCTATTCCTCATATTTTCGGATTTAGCCATGCACGCCCACTTGAAAACTTCACCCTGTATATATATATATATATATATACCGTTAAAACGTATCTAGGGACGAACCCGAGCGAAGCGACGACGGTGAGTCGCTAGTAAATAATAAAATTCCTATATAGTAGTTAAACATTTTTTAGAAAATCTTATTGAAATAGATATTATTATCGATACAGCGGCCGAATCTATAGTTTTAAATTTTGTCTGTCTGTCTGTCTGTCTGTCTGTGACCGCATTACAAGAAAACCACTGGACAGACTTTGATGAAATTTAGTATGAAGATAGCTGGTAATCCGGGTCAACATATAGGATACTTTTTACTGCGGGAAAATATCTCATCACTGAAAAATCTATACTAAACATTAAAATATACTTAGGGACGAACCCGAGTGAAGCGAGGGTGAGTCGCTAATTTATACTAATATTTGGCATTCAAATGGCAGAGTTTGGTTGTTCGTTTGTTTGAACGCGCTAATCTTAGGAACTACTAATACGATTTGAAAAATTATTTTTGCTTTAGAGTCCTTCATAGTTCAAATTTTAATTTCAAGTTAGTTCAAGTTCAACAGGAAGTCTGTAAATACCCCTACGATAAGTATATTGTATATCTAACAATATAAAATTTCATGTACCTACTCTGAAGATTAAGTTATTTTATATTGATGAAAAAATAAAACAATAATTTACGCCTTTACAATCTTACTTTATATATTATTACTGGAGTTCGTTAGACCTTGGTGTCAATTTAAATCAACAGACAGGTTACAGTAAACAAAAAAATATACCCAAGTGTGAGTCAATCTTACGTTCCGTAGGTACGTGAAAGAATGTCAAATAAAAAACTTTTTTTTTTTGTTAGTTTATTTTCGTTATATTTTTACTATAAATTAGGAATAATGTAGTATATATATTGTATTTATTTTTCAAAATTCTAGGCTTATTTGCTTTGGAGACGAATTAATAAAATAATTCTGAATGCGAATATTACGATTTAATGATATTTTAAAATATATAGGCTTTTCATTCGTGTATGTATATTTTCTTAGTTATGTTTACTTATTTTATAAGGGGAACTAGCAATTTTAATGCCTTTTTTTTAATATTAAAAACTGCAAAAAATTCACCTGCCACGACGATGAAATCGATAATTTGCTGTCAAATGTCGGATATACTTTAACCTGATTTGAATATTAATTAATGTTTCGATTGTACTAAAAGAAATATCTCTAATATATATTTTAAATACGGTCTATGAGAATTTACTAGAATCAATTTTATTGTCTCAAATAACTGCGTACTTATTTCTGATTTTCCCTTTTGCCAAATTCAAGGCAATAAGTTGGAATTAAATGTGTCTCTTAATTCGTACCAATCCCTTTGTTGCGATTGTTTGTACTGCTAATTGTGACGGAAGTGGTATTTACGGGACCAATAAACTTCCAGCTCGTAACTTTGCCAATCATGAAAGAGTCCTTATTACTCTTTTATTGTTATTAAAGACTAATTTCTAACCAAAGAGATAAGTTTTAAAGATAATGTATATTTAATAATCTTAGGGTAGTCATTAAATATCTTAATAACCTAAAATAAAATAATATTATTCTTTATTTTAATATACTCTATGTAAACACTTTTTATCGGAGTATTAGCCTATAACACTCAGCGGTAATGTAGCTTACTATTAGTACTGGTCTAGTATAGTATTATATGATGTGCGCTATTAGTGACAGAATTTTTAGAATCGAATAAATAGTTTTAGGGATATACATTCAAACTTACAAACTTTAACTCTTTATAATTATAATATTATGTGAGGTTGATTGGTTTATGTGATTATCTTATTGTGGATGTACAGAACTTGTACAGTGAGTCGTCAAATAAACGGGCAACTAAGTACGTGCGTATCGTATACTTGTAATACAGTTCCCATAGGAAGCCAAATATTTTTCAAATTAATATAGATAAAATAAATGCATTTTCTTTATTATTTGCTGTGTAATAAAAATATTATAATTCAGCATTCTTAACGTTCCACTACTGGTCAAAAATCTATCATTAGGATACAGTCTACCACCACGTCAATACGATTTGGCGGACTTTACACGTATTGGAAAACTAGTGAGGTTCTCTTAGACATGTATGGTTCTTACGATATTCTTTAAATAATTATCATGTAAAAATTCATAAGTCATAATATGCTTTAATTAATTTTTATGTTACTTCACCAACTCGGCCTTATTTAAGAGCTGTAATCATGAAATAGCGTCGTTATAAACACTATGATGAACAGAAGATAGCGCAGGCGTAACCGGATACAACGTTGTCCGTAACTCATACACAGATCCGGCGTAAAAACGTCGCCGGACAGCGTGCCCCGGCGACATGATAGCGCTACATACCGCCTCTTTATAAATAGCGCTTCCGACTCACACTTTCAGTGTTGGTCTATGTGTTATATACAACTATTATTATTATTATATTTTAAATGATGATAATAAAAATATTCGTACACTCGAGTATAAGTTAAGAGATAAAATTTGGTAAGACGATAGTTTAAGACCTTGGAAAGAACATAGGATGCTTTTTATCCCGGAAATCATCCCATAAGGGGATGAAAATGGGGATGAAATTTCGTATTGGGAAGCAAACTAGGGACGAACTCAAGCGAAGCGAGGGTGAGTCGCTAGTTTTAATATATAAAAGTACACAAAATGGTTTACTCATAATATTCTATTTCTTTCTAAGATAACATTATCTTTAATTACGTAAAATTTTATTTCACTAGTGACTTACGCACGCTTCACTCGAGTGCCTGGGGTGCCTTTTGCGACTTGATACAACAATATTGACTTTTTCTTTATACATGTAATATAAAAGGTATGGATTCATATTTTGGCAATTGATAACCGCCCTCTTTCAACAAAATTTATTACTCAGTAGCGTATTTGTTATTTCAGGTCAATTCAAATCCATACCCCGTTAGAGTAACAACATACTAACACACACACACGCAAACAAATTTTCCATTTATATTTAATATGTCAATGGAAGTTTTACTAACCTTATGCATTGAATACTTCGAAATGCTATTATATTTGGCTAAAAAAGTTCCTTCTTTAAAAACGTAAACGCACACTACTTCACAGTTTTTTTTTCGACAAAAATTTTAAGCGTAAAAGCTAGAGCTCGAAAAGAATAACAGGAAATTCCGTTCAAAAATAAAGTGTAAACGTAACATGTTCCGTTCAAATTTCTTCTAAAGCTTTTCTACGTACATATTATGGCACGCAAATTTTTAAAAATTGAAAATTCATGTTTAGCAACAAAATAGTTAATTTACTTTGAAATCTTTTAAAAGAGAAAATGAAATTAATAGATAACGCTTTCAATATTTATTATTTTATAAGGAAAAACTTGCCACTAGTCTAATGTAGTTTATCTATAACAGCTTATTAATAGCTTGTTAAGCTTGTTATATATATATTAAATATATATTTTATATATATATATATATATATATATATATATATATATATATATATATATATATAATTTAATATATATATATATATATATATATATATATATATTAAATTTAATTATATAAACTTAAAGGAATTCTTTATTAATTGAAAAGACATACAATTCTATTACATACAATATATGTACACTACCGACAGAAAGTTTCTGGACAAGTTAAAAGTTAAATAAATCAAGTATATATAATAATATAATAAGTTTTATTTTAAATTTTTTAAAAGATAACATACTACGATTAAAGCCATCAACATTTTTTTCTCTTTTATTTTATACTGCTATACTTTCTTTTCAAAAAAGAAACCACCTCTGACCGACAATATTTTTTTTAAATAGACGCGGCATTCTTTTTATAAGTTTTTCTAACACACTTTTTGGTATATTATTCCAAGACGTTTGAAGAGCCTTCCAAAGATCATCCGGAGAAGTGGGATTCAATTTTCTAACTTGCCGATCCAGTTCATCCCACAATAATTCTATTGGATTTAGATCGGGAGATTGTGGGGGGGCATTTCATTATTTTCAACTCACCACTGTCTTCTTTATTTTTTAAATAGTTGACACAAAGCTTAGATGTGAGTTTTGGGTCATTATCTTGCTGAAACACATACCCACGGCCAATGAGTCGCTTCCCAGAAGGGTTGGCATGCGTTTTTAAAATGTGATGATAACCATTTCTATTGAGAGTTCCCTTAATTCTGTAGAGATCCCCTAGTCTGGCATATGAAAATCACCCCCATACCATCACAGATCCACCTCCATGTTTAACAGTTGGAGTTATAATATCGGGGTGTATTTTTTCTGAAGGTCCGCGACGAACATAAATTCTTCGCTTTTCCCCAAACATTTCGAATTGGGACTCATCAGTCGACAGAACTTGTTTCCAGTTTTCTACTGTCCAATCTTTATGTGCATAAGCCCATTACTAGTCTTTTTTTCCTGTTTCTGCGTCAAAGAGTGGTTTTTTTGTAAAAATTCTGCCATTTAGGCCAGTTTTTTGTAAGCGTTCCTTTTTACTACACTTACTGATATCTGTTTATAGTGACTTTCATTGAACCGCATTTGAATTTCCAGTGCTGTAAGCTTCCTATTCGTTTTGGACATGATGATTAGGGACTTATCCTCTGCTTTAAATGTTACACGGGGCCTCTCACTGCGTTTTCTGTCCTAATTTGAACCAGTTTTTTCGAAACGAGTGATGGCATCTCCGACAGTAGAACGTGGTAAATTTAATTTATTCGCAATATAACGTGTAGTAAATCCATCCTTGTGAAGAGCAATAATAGATGCACGTTGTTCTATACTTGTATTAGGATGCCTTCCCATTTTCTTAAATAAATGAATAAAAAAATTAATTATTTTGACTACAAGATTACTGGAAGTAATGCCACAAAAATTTACTTACCTTCAAAGTAATATAATTAATTATGTGGAAATAATGAAATCATTACTAGAAACCGAAAAAATGCAAAAAATAATCCATTTTTTATAAGAAACAGAAAAAAATAATTTAAATATGTTCACTTCGATACATACCAGATACGTACTAAATGTTGCCGATGACGATTTTATTTTGTTTTTCACAAACAGTGCGCGGGGACAGGGAGGAAAGTCAAAGACACGATCGTACACACTTTGTAAACTAACATAGCATTTTCATTATAGATCAAGTTAATGTGTTTATGTATCATATTTCAATTAAAAAGTAAATAAGGAGCTTGTCCATATTTACATTGTCCATATATACATTGCGTCGATTTCAAAATCACTTAAAAGTAATTATTCCACTTTTTCGGAATGATTTTTGTGAAAATAATTTACTCATTAAAAAACGGTTTTACAACTACTAAAAATATCATATATATTGAGGTACATCCTCTTCCGTTTTAAAGTCGATCAAAAAGTAGGTATATCTACCTAGTGCCTACACGCTTACGTAAAAATACCTCCTCTACCTCTTTTTGTCAAAAATCGCACCGACCCGGTCCCCTATTACCTAGTACGTATAAAAAGAACACAATATCACAGAATTTATTATCCATACTAATATTATAAATGTAAGGGTAACTCTGTCTGTTATCTTATCACTTTATGATCAGATTTCGATAAAATTTAGCAAGGACATACTCGTAAATTGCATCCTGCTGACATAGGCTACCATTGATCATTCCACTTACCACGCCAGAGAAGCGGGGGTAAAAACTAGTACATTTATATTATACTAGCATTGCCCGCGGCTCCGCCCGCGTTCAGATGAACAAAAACCAAATTCTTAGGTTTTACATATTAGTATACTCTTATATATAATAATAATTTCATTGCGCATCGCATGCTTGGTAAATAATGGCAGTAATTGACTATGCCACAAAGGTCCCTCCGTTAATTTCATATTTGATTTAGTAATGTGGCACTTTTTGTTTTAGCAATAACGTTTATAGTTTGTCTATACTTTTGTTTTGTATGTTTGTTTAGTTTTGTGCTATAAACTCTCAAACTACTGAATTATTTAATCATTTATTTACTAATAGATAGCTATTGATTAATTTATATTTAGCTGATTATTTAAATTACATAATAATAACTTTTCTTAATGTTAATTTGTCGAGAAACAGTGATGGGTTAGCGCTAGTTAGTAATATATTCTGAAACGATTTTCAAAAGATGATGGGGAAAGTGAGGGTTCCAGTAGTACATAATTAGTAGTACATTCGCGGGTAGATTTAAGAGTGTATGGACGTGATTATAAGTTATCCAGTATATTTAATTAATATTGTAGCTTTCTTATCATATATGTGCTTAAACTAACTCACCTCTGCTTAAGTTGACCGTCACACACTATCATCACAAACCTTCTTTACACACAATGGACGCACCAGTTGAGCAACTTCTAAAGAGTATGGAAGAACTCTCCTCAATGTTTAGCAGCAGGATGGGCGAGTTTGAAAAGAGCCTACCGCTATCCGGAACCACGGCTTCCAATCCTACAATGAAGACTTTAGCTGCGGACTTTCAAACTTTTAAATCCTTTGTCTGGAAATCTCTTAGCTTACTTAAGTCCCAGGTTGAACTTGTCGTGCGTGGTATAGACCGCTTGGAAACACAGTGCCGAAGAAAAGTGCTCCTCTTCCACGGGATAAAGGAAGATAAAGATGAAGATGTGCATAAGAAGATTATTGCTATATTATCTAATAACATGAAGATATCAGATATGAAGCCTGATTCACTCGATTCCTGTTATAGATTGGGTGCGAAAAGGGACTCAGTCCGGCCTGTGCTTGTGCGATTTTCGAATATCCATCTTCGTTCCAGAGCTTGGAAGGCAAAAACAACTTTGAAGGGCACTAAAGTAACAATAACCGAGTTTTTGACTAAGGCCCGTCAAGATGTCTTTGCAACGGCTCGCAATCACTTTGGGATGAAGAAATGCTGGTCTGCAGATGGAATAATTGTCATTCTTCTCCCAGACAAGACCCGAGCAAAAATCACTTCTTCGTCAGAGTTGAAACAACTGATATCCAAATATCCGCAAAGTTCTTCCGTGTCCATTGACAAGTAATTATATTACATATTAAGTTTACACAACACACAAAGTCGCTGTTAAATATTTTATTGTATATCACATTTATTTCACTTTTTTTCCTATTTTACCATCTATATTGTAAACATGCACTACGCAACCTCATTGCACGATATGCCTTTTATTATCTATTATTTTATGTTTACATTCATTTTTCTTAAATGTACGGTATTTATATTTTTATGTTTTTTCTATCACCGTCTGTATTGATAGGTTTTACTGTTACATGTAAATAATAATTTTTATGTTGACAATTATAATGGTAACATGCTCTTAGGTTTTAATATTTATCTTATAACTGTCTAGTGCGTTATATGTTAATTTATAGACATAGATTTAAGTTTTGCAGTCAACTTATGCGTGAGGATAGTATTGTCTGTTAATCTTATCTTCTTTTATAAATATATAATATTATTTTACATAATATATTTATTTTAATATTATATCTATACATATCACGTTTTATATAATTATGTTAGATGATGACTATTTTACTTGCTCTTCTGATGACTATGAAAGTTTTGAAAACAGCTACAACAGTTCACTATCTGATTCCGAACCACTTGGTAATAAATTATCACAAGTTTTCGACAAAAAATCGAGCTTCCTCTCCATGGTGCATATCAACGCGCAGAGCTTAATGGCTCACTACTCCGATCTTCTCACATCCTTTAGTACTAACACGGTTGATTGTATTATGGTTTCCGAAACATGGTTAAAACCTTCAATCCCCTCCACCAGCTGTTCTCTTCCAGGTTTTCAGCTGTTCCGTGCCGATCGCACTGACCGGAATGGTGGTGGTGTTGGTATTTACCTCCGCAGTGGAATTCCTGGTAGTATTGTCTCTAAAACAACCTCCGAATCAACAGGTATTCTTGAGTACCTCTTTTTAGAAATAATAATTAATCACAAAAAAGTGCTCCTCGGTGCTATTTACTGTCCAAACGACAAGATTAATTATTTTAACAACTTAGAAGGTATTCTTGAAAACCTTGTTCCTAGCTACGACCATGCCATATGCATGGGCGACCTCAACACGTGTTTACTCAAAAATGATGTAAGAGCACATTCGTTACAATCGTTAATCTCTTCTGTGAACATGCAAATTCTTCCTCTGTCTAATCCTACACACTATTTCCCAAACTGTAGGCCATCGCTTATTGACTTAATCTTTGTTTCTAACCCTGACCTTGCTATCTCATACGGTCAAATGACAGCTCCCTTTTCTCATCACGACCTAATCTTTCTAGCTTATAAAGTGCGCCCTCCAAAGGTTAGAGACAAAGTTGTTCTTCAGCGTAATTTTAAGCATATGGACCTTGAACGTTTGAGAGAGGATGTGAAAAAAATTAACTGGTCATTTATACTTGCAACAAACAACATTGACATAATGGTAGAATCTTTAACTGCTGAGCTGATTAAGTTATACGACATCCATGCACCTGTAAGACCTGTACGAATGAAACACGCTCCTGCTCCATGGCTAACACCTACTATTAAGAGGACTATGGTTAAACGTGATAGAGCTAAAACTAAAAATAAAAAACACCCATCATTGGAAAATCTGAACACTTACAAAAAACTACGTAACATCTGCAACAGAATGTGTAGGGATGCTAAACGTCGCTTTATTCACTCCTCAATTCAGGATCTTTGCCAAGCGCAAGTTTGGAGATTCTTATGGTCACTAGGGGTCGGCAAAACCACGGATACTTGTCAAGGTCCTGTGGATATCCAGGCTATGAATAAACATTTTACTACTCCCCCTGTAACTTTAGATTCTCAAACCAAAACCGCAACTCTTTCGCTTTTGTCTAATTATACCCCACCAGACCTACCTCAATTCTCTTTTAATACAGTCTCGGATAATGTTGTTAAGAAGTATGTCCGCTCTTTATCCACTAAGGCCATTGGCAGTGATAACCTTAGCCTTGACATGATTCTTCCTGTGCTGGATGACATTGCACCTGTGATCACTCACATCATTAACTCTTCACTTTCGTGCAATGTTTTTCCGTCATTATGGAAGCAAGCTCTTGTCTTACCATTACCTAAAACCTCAAATCCTACTAGTTTATCACAATATCGTCCAATATCCATTCTTCCCATACTATCCAAAGTCCTTGAATCCATTGTGCATTACCAACTTTATTCATATCTGTCCTCCCACAAACTCCTTTGCCCTTTTCAATCAGGTTTTCGTCCATCCCACAGCACTGTCGGAGCACTGTTAAATGTAACTGAGGACGTTCGGTGTGCTATGGATAATACCAAGCTAACTGCAATCGTTCTGCTGGATTTTAGCAATGCCTTTAATTCTGTAGATTTTGACATACTTCTTGGCACACTTCGCGCGGTTAACATTTCTTCTCCCGTTATAGACTGGTTTCGCTCTTACCTCTTCGGGCGTCAGCAGTGCGTGAAATGCAATGATATATCATCAGATTGGCTTGATCTCACAGCTGGCGTCCCTCAAGGCGGCGTACTATCACCATTACTGTTTTCTATCTTTATTAATAATATAGCACGTGTAATTTCTTCTCCCTTCCATCTGTATGCAGATGACTTACAGCTATACAGACACTTTAAGCTGACTGAGTTACATGAGACTACTCAAGCGTTGAATTGTGATCTTGCTGCTATTCAGCTATGGGCGGAGTCCTTCGGCCTTCTTGTTAATCCAGTCAAATCGCAGGCCATTATCATTGGAAGCCGCCGGCTGAGAAGCAGAGTTGAGTGGAATTTAATACCGAAAATTATTTACTCAGGGGTTTCAATTCCTTACTGTGATAAGGTAAGGAACCTCGGTTTGATCATGGACTGCAATATGTCCTGGACGGCTCATGTTAACGAAGTCAGCAGACGAATTCATTACACCTTCCACGCTCTCAAACGTCTCCAAAGTTTTCTTCCTTTCAAAACCAAAATTATGCTTGCGCAATCCCTTCTTTTGCCTATCCTTGACTACGCTGATGTTTGTTACTTGGATGTGACTGAGGAGCTACTTAATAAACTGGAGCGCCTCCAAAATTTAGCCATACGCTTCATTTACAACTTGCGAAAGCATGATCACATCTCTGTTTTTCGCGCTCAACTTAAGTGGCTTCCAATTCGCCTTCGCCGTGATATGCACATCCTGTCCACCCTATTTAATATTCTCCACGATCCAAACGCCCCTCCTTATCTTTGTTCCCGAATTACCTTACTTCCCACTTCCACACGCAGTAAACGTTCGTGCGTCACATCAATGCTCAATGTGCCAAAGTGTAATACCGGCTTTGGATTTAATTCGTTTTCGGTACGTGCTCCTCTACTATGGAACAAACTTCCTAAACTTATTCAGGAAAGTCCCTCCATTGCATCTTTTAAATATCGCCTAAAAGAATATTTTCTATCTAAAGTCACTTAGTAGTCATCAACATTATATTTTAACACGTAATTATATGTATTGTATGTATGTATATTGTAGTATATTGTATGGTATAAAATATATGTATTATAATTATTATTCTTATCTATGTAGTTTATATACTTTTATGTTTGTATTATTTATTATACTAAGACTTGTAGTACGCTATTGTCATGTAGTATGCTATTTTTATATATACTGTGATTTCTTTTTTTTTTAACTTTATTTCCATGTTACCTTGCACTTTTCTGCTCCGCTAAACGACAATCTCTCTCACCTCCTAGGTTGACTGGAAGAGATCTCTGTTAGAGATAAGTCCACCTTTGCCTCATATTCTCTCTAAAGACTTGTAATTTTTGTTTTAAAGTGCAATAAAGAATATAATAAGAATATAATAATTAAGGTAAATAAGTAAATAATTCTAAGCAAATGCTTTTTATTATTACGGCTCGGCTAATATGATTAAAGTCGTAAGCATTTTAGCGTCCTTTAAGCCTTTCACTTTTCAAGAAATGGTGTCAAAAAATCTAAAAAAGTTGAGGTATAACAGTTCCTAAAATACTTTTATCGAAAATTATTTTGCAGAATATACGTTTCGTAGTTTTTGAGATATGCACTAATTTTAGTTACCCGCTTTGTCAGTTTAACAACCATAAACTTTTTTTCTTTAAAATGTTAAAAGATAATATGAAACGAACTTATTTTTACGGTTGATAAAATGAGTATATTGTGGAAACGGTAGTATTATTCGTATTTAGTGTTAACTTAGCAAAATACGTAGGAGTAAGAAAAACAACGAAGTATTTTGCTAAACGGAACCTTATAATGCTGGAGTTAAACTTGCATTTGCCCAGTTTTTATATTAAAAGGTTTACAAACATTAACATTACTTACTAAACGATAAATATTTACGAATATTTTCATTTGAAAATTATTTCGGCCAACAAAATATTCCTAATATGTTATTAATTTTGAATACGGCCGGAGATGCGGGTAATTTAGTAGTAATTCTAATAAAATCATAGAAACGTATATTGAATATCTGTACATTCAATTTTTTTGGAATTAAAACTACGGATTTTTAAAACACATAGCGACACCTATTGTCGAATGTCTAAATAACACATAAATATTTTTTTACACATAAGTTATTTTAATGAATAAACACATAAGTTATTTTAATGAATAAAATAGCGCCATTAATCTTTTTTTATCAAGATAATTTTTTTTAGTAGTTTTTGCCATACTTAGTAAATTACCTTGCTAAAATGTTTATAGTATCATCGTGGTTTCATTCTAACCAGTTTTTATATTTTGTCTCAAAAATGAGATATTTTCCCACGGTAAAGACTATCCTATATGTCGATCCGGAAGCCAGCTATCATCATCCCAAATTTCTTCAAAATCCCTCCAGTGGTTTTTCTGTGATGCAGTCACTGACAGACAGACATACAAAAATTTAAAAAAAACTGTAGATTTGGCCTCTGTGTCGATAATAATGTGTATTTCAATAAGATTTTCCAAAAACACAGACAGACAGACAGACAGACAGACAGACAGACAGACAGACAGACAGACAGACAGACAGACAGACAGACGGACGGACGGACAGACAGACAGACAGACAAAAATTCTAAAAACTATAGATTTGGCCTCTGTATCGATAATAATGTCTATTTCAATAAGATTTTCCAAAAAATATTTAAGGTACAGATTCGACTTAGTTAGAATTTTATTATATGTATAGATAAATGCTATAAGACGCGTATTCATTTATTCTAAATTAAGGATGATAGCTGTATTCCAATAAATTGAATATTTATTATGATTTAAACTCTACAAGAAAGTTTGTAAATAAGAAGCGCTACTAAATAACAACTTTTACCTTTAATAATAATTAAAGGCGAATACTGTTTACTTTCAAACTCAAACGAGACGAGAAAAAAGTTTCCTAGGACAGTCGTTTGGTTTCAATATACCTCTTCGAATAATTTATAACATCTATTAAGCAAATAAGAAATGCAAGTAACCTTACCAATATTAATTAATCTATTTAATAGGATATTTTTAAGCAAAGCGTCGTTAGTATGCAGTAATTGATACTTTTAAAATTTAATCACATAAAATGTTTTTAATATTCTCGATAGTTTTTTTAATGTAAATAATAATGAAAGTACTCGTACTCGATATACATATGTGATTAAAATTCATTAACAAAGTTCATTCAGCCAGTAAAGGCAAAGTTCCAATATCCTGTACGAACGCTTCCGCCCGCAATCGCTTCCTTCACAAGACCAATATTCAAATGATAAAATTTATAAGTATATTTTGTTTATTCTGCGTAATTTAGTGGCAGTCAGACCTTATTAAAATCGTTACATATAATAAAATTGTAACTGAGCCGAATCTGTACATTAAATAATTTTTGAAAAATGCAATATTACTGAATTAAATGTGAAATTAAAGAGATACCTTTGTGGCATTGCCACTCACCTGTAATCTAAAAATCCAAATCTTGCGATGAACAATATATCTGGATTCTTGTATATCTTATTAAGTAAAATCTAAAAGTTTAGTTTTTAATATTAGTATATATCTATTCAGTTTGAGAGTTTATTGCCTACAAACAAATAAATCTTTCCTCTTTATAATATTAGTGTAGATGTATAGACACTGTAAATGTTTTTGTTAAAATGAAAAATGCAATATTACGAAATTTAATAATAGGGGTTAAAGTATGAAATTGCCATTTTATTGTAATAGGTACTTCGAATTGACATAAAAGTTAGAACCTTCATGGCTTGAGATTTTTGAGTGAAACTTTTTCACATGGTACCTATGTAGTTCTTATTTTAAAAAATGTGCTACATTCGATTATCGACTTTCAATTGTTTTTTTATTCAGCTTAGACAAGAAAGGAACTAACGCGGCAGAAACAGCTCGCAATATCTATGTTGCGTTTGGAGAGGGGACTGCTAATGAACGAACCGTGCGATTTTGGTTTAAACGCTTTCGTTATGGAAATTTTGATTTGAAAAACGAACCACGTGGAAGGCCGCCCACACATGTGAGTAACAATGAATTGAAAGAGATGGTGGAAGCCGATTCGAGCCAAACTACGCAGGAATTAGCGGCATGGTTTAATGTTACCTTACCAACAATATTAACTCATTTGCGTCAAATCAATAAAATAAAAAAATATGAAAAATGGGTGCCTCTTTATTTGACTGTCTGCAGAAAGAAACGCGTGTTGAAACTTGTGTTGCCTTGTTGAATCAATACAGAAATGAAGAAATATTGGATCGAATTGTTACATGTGATGAAAAGTGGATTCTTTACGATAACCGTAAGCGAAAAATGCAATGGCTGACCCCAGATCAAACGCCGTAACAGTGTCTTTAAGCAAAGCTTACCAATAAAAAGGTAATGGTAACTGTTTGGTGGTCTCAGCATGGTGTTATTCACTATAGCTTTCTCCAATCTGGTCAAGCAACAATGGCATATGTCTACTGTGCCAAACTCCAAACAATAATAGCAAAACTAGCAGTGAAACAACCCCGACTCATGAATGTCTTCACCATTATTGCTCCATTATAACAGACCTTATACAGCACGAGAAACCGTTTTAACTCTACAGGAGCTGCAATTAGAAACCATTAGTCTCCCTCCGTATTCGCCAGACCTTGCTCCAACGGGCTGCAATTTTTTTCGTGATTTGGACAATTTTCTACGTAATAAAAAGTTTTCTTCTCAGGAGGCCGTACAAAATGCTTTCACACAGTTTGTCGAATCTAAATCACCAGAGTTCTATTGCAAAGGCATAAATGACCTTGAACCTCTGACCAATAGATGGCAGCAATGTATAGATAATAATGGTAATTATTTTGATTAAATAAATATGTTAAATTAATAAAAAACTAATTTCAATTTTTCAGTACAAATCGGCAATTTCATACTTTAACCCCTATTATGTATGAAATAAAAGAGGAACATTCGTGTAATTTCCAATCTATAGTATATATTTTTATGTATAACCTAAGAATTTTTGTTTTCAGGTCGAGATTTGACTGATCGTGGGTATGCCGCGGGCATTGCTAGTATGTTTATAAGTAACTCCAGAAGCATATTTAAATTATATACATGGGGTATTTTGCTTACCTTATTTATTATAATCTATTTATACAGTTTAAACATAATTTTACTTTATATAATTCTATATTTTAAATTCCTTTCGCATTTTTTGACCCAAAACCCAAAGTCCATGTGAATGCAAATTGACAAATAGGCTTGTTTCAACAAACTTCGTTAGTAGTAATAAAAATAAGTTATTATTAAACTTTTGAACCCATTAGAATTCATTTCAATTAATTTTAGATTTTTTCATTTCGATTTTAAAGATTTTCATATATTACCATCGTTATAAATGATAAACAAAAAATGGCTACAATAGTGATTTGTTGTTTTCAGTTTAGGAAGTAGGTTTTTTTAGTGGATCAAGTCGAGCGAGGCTTCTTTTAACCGGCTTTATCGCTCGGAAGGAGGTTTGTTTAGGTAGGTCTTCGGTTCGGTCAGTCATCGGGGCCGGGCATCATGATTAACTGTGAATGCGGTCCTGCGGTGGCCCACTAAGACAGGGAATGTTCCGTTGGGTTTTTGTTGATAATTCTGGCCGATAAGACACCACGTGACCACTTATATGAAGGCAAGTAGTTATACGTAAATACATTTTCCAACATAAAAAAGGGATAAAAAATTCTAACTTCCGATCTTACTTTATGGAAAGACTTACGCCGTATTTAAAATGTCTAAGTCAATAGAATTATACGCTCTTCGTTGGATAATGTATTAAAATTAATATTTAAATTATATTTACATGCAGAAACACTGCATATATTTATAAAACGCGACATTAAATTCATACATGCAAAGTTAAAGCTATACCTAATACAAAAATAAAACTCGAACCACTTTATGAAAAATGAGTTGATGTACATTTTAGTATTTAGAGGTTTCTGAATAATTCATTTGTCATATTTAATATTTTATTAGATGCTACAAAAACATTAATAAAATGCTAGATTAATTTACACATTGAGGATCCGTACCATGCACCACACAAAATGCTCATTTTTGTGTTCGATTTGTACTACTCCACTATGTCTACTATGCAAATACTACGCCACAATGGCAAAGAAAAAATAAAACATGTCCCTAAAATTTATTTCGTGTATAAATAGGTACCCCGCAAAATTTTTAGTTTTTGCTTTTTTATTAAAGACACATGGAGTTTCGTCTCGACTGTCAAAAAGGATCTGGTACGTGAGAAAATAAAAGAAATAAACAAGGAAATATAAATTATAATTATGTAAAAAATAGTTGACTGGTGAATTTAAATTCAGGCAAGGTATTATCAACAATCAAGCTGAGATTTGAAAATCTTCTTCAATGTAATTTATACTTTGCTTTCTTCTGTTCAACTATTTTGGCACAGATCTTGCATACTGCGTCACAACTAAGCGACGTAAAGCTCGGAGCTCTTTATCTGATCTTATTAAAGGCGCCGTAGAACCCAATTCCGATCACGTAGACAATTATTCGAGTAAAGTGTGCGGGCTTGAATCACTAACCTCAGTGAACGACCAACTTTTACAATAAATCCATCCTGGCTTCGACAGTTAATCAGTCCTCCGATAAAAGCTTTAATCAGGAGTTAGATACCTGGGACGCAACTCTTTTTATTCTATTACGCCCTTTTCATAAAGTTCATCTAAGAACCGATAGCGCAAGTTTTAAAAAGAGATACCCATTATTGACTGCTTATTCTGATTAAGTCATAAAAATACTAAATTTACTTAAAACTTTTTACCATATATTTTATTTCTAAATTTATTATACATAAAATATAAAGCCTAACTAATCAAGAGTCATTTGATAAGGAAAATCGATAGCTGTCCGAGGGAACGAGCCCTTAATCTAATTCCTCGCAGTTAATTTCACTTACAGCAATAATTTATTTCAAGATTATTTAAAGACTGATAATTTCTAAGACACTTCTATGATATTTTGAGCATTAAATTTTTAATTGATATTTATCGATTTTCCTCATCCGGCGGAAGTTTATACATTTTATTTATGATTAATCAATTTGAATTTTTTTTGTCAAACATAGTATCAACGTAGAGATAGAAAAAGTTTTAAATAAATAAAATAATTTATTTATGTAAGGGATTTATTCATGCTATGTATATAATGTTAGTCGATAAGTCGATAAGGACATATTGGGTAAAATAGACAAGGATTGTGATATTTTCCTTTTCGCTTTTGGTTACATAAAGAGGGTCGGTTGATACCGCTGGTGGTAGTTGTCAAAAAATGGTGGAAAGTTAAAAATTGAAAACATAAAATGAAACGAAAAAATGGGCTCAAAGAATATCTGAAAGTGAAGTGGGTTCCAAAGGATTTATTTCGTTCAATTCGTTATTATTTTATATTGAATACTAGCGACTTACCCTCGCTTCGCTCGGGTGCGTCCCTAGGTACGTTTTAATTTTTCTGAGTGAACCCCTAATTTTTTTTCTAAAATAAAAGTAGCCTAAGTTACTCCTTATAATATCAGCTATCTGCCAGTGAAAATCCCGTTAAAATTGGTCGAGCCGTTTCGGAGATTAGCCGGAACAAACAGACAGACAGACAAATATTTTTAAAATTGAGTTTTTTTTTAATAAGTACCGTATATAATTCCATATGTATTTAGTAAAAAGTTGTTATTTTGACTGTATAGATTATTATTATAGACGACACGTTTCGCTCAGTTTGTAGTGCTGTGCCAGCGGTGCACCCTACTTGCTGTGCTAGCGGTCGCATGTTCGAGTACCGTTGGGGGCATTCTTTGGTGTGACAAGCACGAATGTTTGTACTCCAGTCATGGGTGTTTATATTTATAATATGTATATATTTAAAGTTAAAGTTAAATGCGTGTGTGTGTGTGTGTGTGTGTGTGTGTGTGTGTGTGCGTGCGTGCGTGCGTGCGTGCGTGCGTGCGTGCGTGCGTGCGTGCGTGCGTGCGTGCGTGCGTGCGTGCGTGCGTGCGTGCGTGCGTGCGTGCGTGCGTGCGTGCGTGCGTGCGTGCGTGCGTGCGTGCGTGCGTGCGTGCGTGCGTGCGTGCGTGCGTGCGTGCGTGCGTGCGTGCGTGCGTGCGTGCGTGCGTGCGTGCGTGCGTGCGTGCGTGCGTGCGTGCGTGCGTGCGTGCGTGCGTGCGTGCGTGCGTGCGTGCGTGCGTGCGTGCGTGCGTGCGTGCGTGCGTGCGTGCGTGCGTGCGTGCGTGCGTGCGTGCGTGCGTGCGTGCGTGCGTGCGTGCGTGCGTGCGTGCGTGCGTGCGTGCGTGCGTGCGTGCGTGCGTGCGTGCGTGCGTGCGTGCGTGCGTGCGTGCGTGCGTGCGTGCGTGCGTGCGTGCGTGCGTGCGTGCGTGCGTGCGTGCGTGCGTGCGTGCGTGCGTGCGTGCGTGCGTGCGTGCGGGCGGGCGGGCGTGCGTGCGTGCGTGCGTGCGTGCGTGCGTGCGTGTAGTGTATCAACTATCTGGTATCCATAACGCAATCCTCGTAGCTCACCATTGAACTAGATGGTGCTGTGTGCTAATGTCCTAACATATTTATTACTAGCGACTCACCCTCATTTCGCTCGAGTTCGTACTCGACGAAACGAAGAACTATGAAAAATCAAATAAATCTGTCAACTCACTTTTTATATGGATATTTTTTAACCCATTTTTTTTATTTTTCTGTACAATTTTTCAAATATTTAATTCACACAAACATTGTTCTGACAATCACAAACACAACAAAAAAAGAATTAGTCAAATAGCAGCAACCGTTCTGAAGTAATTCACTTACATACATTTGGCAATTGATTTTTATTTACCTATACATATAATAAAATTCTAAATGAGTCGAATCTGTACATTAAATACTTTTTGGAAAATCTTATTGAAATAGACGTTATTATCGATACAGAGGGCAAATCTATAGTTTTTAGATTTTTGTCTGTCTATCTGTCTATGACCGCATCACGAGAAAACCACTGGACAGATTTTGATGAAATTTGATATGATGATAGCTACGAAGATTATACGGTTCAACATATAGGATACTTTTTACCACGGGAAAATAACTCATCTCTGACAAATCTATACTAAATGTTAAAACATATCTAGGGACGAACCCGAGCGGAGAGAGGGTGAGTCGCTAGTATAGATATAATAAGTAATATTTCCTACAATTTCAAAGAAACCGAACGGTGACAACGCGGCACCGGGATCTATTTTTGAAACAAGTTCATAGAGTGCCTTGTCCGTCGTTTATTGTTTACGAACAAAGCGAAATCTCGTTCGTCCCCGATTTGAATTCGAACGCAGTTCGAGTCCGCTATTCGCCTCCAAGTTATCCGTCTTTGTTCGACAGCTATTGATGCTTGATGAAACTTTCTGCGTTTACGTGATCTAACGGTATTATTTTACTGATTTGTGAATGTAGGAGAGGTTTGTATGTTATAGAATATTATTTATCCTTATACATAAGATAAATAAGATTCATAAAAACAAAATTCGTAAGACCAAGAATAGAACTTCAATTTATTCGTTTGCAATGTCAGTAGGCAGTAATCCCAAGAAACAGTATTTTTCAAATACTGTACATACTGTATTGCATTCAAGCCTTTTTAACGTCCCACTGCTGGGCACGGGCCTCCCTTCAATAGGAGGGGAATCAGGCCATAGTCCACCACGCTGGCCAAGTGCGGATTGGCGGACTGTATTATATGTAAATAATATTTACATATAATAAGGAAAAAAAAAGAATAAAAACACGTTTTACGTAAAATGAGTTCTCAGATAATGACCGTCTCGTCTAAATCCATGCCGACATAAGACGGTCCGTCCTCTGTGAAAGCACTCCACTTTGATAACGTGATATGACACTGACAGTTTCTTTTTGTCACAATGACATCGTGATAACATAACATGTTTAACACGTTCGGCCTAGCAACGTCTCATGACGTCAAAATTAGAAATTAATAATTAACACAACGTCTAGTCACGTCTACTTTAAATGTGCATTTATTCGCACTACGTTTCATAACGTCAGAAGGCAATACGATATTCTACTAAATAGATATTTGCGCCGCATCGCTTGGAAGTTTTAAAAGTCTACTGCCACATCGAATCAACTTTTAGTGGCGTTTTGCTAATATCCGTCATAAGCACATATGCTCACATAAGCAGACACACAACGTTCATACACGTCGCGAGGAGTAGCGACGCGGCTAGCTACAGTCGTTCTGCGCCGCATCAAGAAAAGCGCATGCTGCGCTTACTTTGCTCGACCGTATTGAAGTGATCGATATACCGTAAGTTTTTTATAATATGTTTATTTTGAATAATAATAATAAATAAGTGTGTACATATACGTATATATATTTATTTTTCTATAATTATAATAATTAGTTGATATATTTCTCTCACTTCTAAAGGGTTTCTGGCAGAAATATCTTAAAGAGATAATTTATTCTTTATGGATTTTCTGTTACTTTATACATAAATAATAAATAAGTAAATAAAAATAATTCCATGAAGTGATTTATTTACACCCTTTTTGATAAAACGTTATAAAGTAAACAAAAATCTGTTGTTTTAGATGGATGAAAAGCGATTCTGCAGTAAGGGGTTTCTGAAGGTATTTGAAGATTCTTCGTCCCGGAAAGTTACTCCTGATCCCTTCAGTGATGACAGAGAGTACGGAACTGACAAGGATTATGATCCAGAAATATAACCTAACCTAACCTAACAGGCATTTATGAACGTCAACGTGACTAAACGTTGCTCATAGGTTTCTATACCCTAATTTGACTGTATGCGACGCAGCGTTATATAACGTCGACGTCTCTCAACGTTTGTGTCGAATCAAAAATTAATCTTGCATACATGAAAAGCACAACGTTTATCAACGTAAATGCAATTTGTATGGAAAAACGGTGTGTCACGATGCGTGAATCTTCTTACGGTGGCGCTGGGCCGAACGTGTTAAGTCATTCGTGCGCGCTCTGCTCTAATATTATAGGTAATTAGTGACCTGGTGCATATGTCAGTGAGCGCAAGCAGCGCGCGCACTGCGGCGCGGCGGCGTCGCGCATCAGCCTTGCCAGCGGCGCCGCCAGCGCGGCGGTGGCTGCGCGTGACCGCACACACAGCCTGCGCTTACGTAAATAAATAATAAATTATTATATTACATATGTATTTATTTTTATAACTTATTTTCGTTACGATCCAGCCTCGACTGGACCTACGACATTTTAGCAATTTCGATAATAGTTTTAGATGCACATAAGTACCTACTTGAAAACAAGTTATTTTACAGGTATTTCATAATGGCATAAGCTTAATACTTCGTACAGAAGTCGCAAGAAATTTGCTTTTATTATCTTCTTAAGTGCATGTAAGGCTATTAATCCCCAAAATTTCAGTATTATTAAGGTGATTATAGGTCTTTGTCGTCGTGGGAAGGCTCATTAGCGTCCGGCAATCCAGCCGGGCGCTAAGCCAAAAAACGCACTGGGAGGCGGCTCACCTCGGCGGTGGGTGGTGTGCCATGCGGATTGCTCCAAGTGCTTCTCTGATAGCAGAATGGATCGTGGGAGCAACCCTTTGGTTGTGTGGTCTTCTTCGGCAGACCTGCTGTCACGTAGGGACGTTGTGGTTGAGTTCGTAAGCGATCCTGCGACGCCTCATTAAAACGGGGGAGGTTGTGTTAGATTTTAGTGGGTACTTACTACTTTAGTGGAGCTTCTCTTGTCGATAAGTCCAACATAACCACCTGTATATATGTAGGTCCGAGGAAATTATTTTCGACAAAGTACACTACCATCATAAGAAAAAAGGCCGTAACTAACAATTTGGTCAAAAAAGACATATGCAGATTTGAAACTAGCAAAAAAAATGCTATTTGATAGTCTTACTCATAAACCTCTGAGTCTTATGAATCCGGAGATACTACAGGCATTTTAATCGTAACTTCGTCAAAACTAATAGTAATTTTTTTTAAACGCAACTAGGATTGCACAGTTCAGTTTGCACGAGCTTACCTGCACGTGTGGCCACAACACAGTGTTCCGTCTTATTGTACAGTCATGAGGCCTGCGCAGGCAAGACGAAGCGTGTAGCCGGGCCATTACGCGCAGTTGAAGTAAAACTTCTTTGGTGCTGTAGCAAATACCGCCATTAAATTAAAAGTTAAAACAAATCAAAACATAAATATTTTAAAAAATTACTTATAATAAATATATATTTTATAAATAATAATAATTATAAATACTAATTATTATAAATAAGTATATATTTTGTTTATAAAAATATATATAAATAAAAATTTGTCTCTCACTTCTGCGACACTCATTTTTCCAATGTGTGACTTAACCAACAGTCACGCCTAAAGAAGTTTTACTTCAAAAAGATCTGGGGGCTCAAGGATTTTACTCTATTAACAGTATGAAAACTTGTAAAAGGTTTATTTATAAGTTTATTTAATCTATTAATTAGTTATTATTTATTTATTCAATATATTTAAACGAGCAATTCTTGTATATTTATTTATTTATACAGACGATTTCGGAAACGGCTCTAATGATTTTGCTGAAATTTGGTGTGTGGAGGCGAAAAATCGATCTAGATTAGTCTTTTGTCTGGGAAAACGCGTATTTTTGAGTTTTCATGCGTATTCTTTTGCATTATTCCACGTTAAATATGGTCGATAATTTCTTACGCTTGGACATTAGCATTGTGGTCAAGAGGCCAAGGTGCAAGATTGACAATCCCAGGTGGCCGGTTTCGAATTCCAGTCGAATACAAAGTTTTAATTTTTGTTTTTTTTTTTTGTATTTATTTATTTATTTTATCTAAAAGATACGATATAACAAAAAAGAACTCCGAGCGAAGCTCGGTCACCTAGGCTCTGGATACTTATTTAACGACTTTATGAGTGATCATCTGACCAACTAGGCACAAGACCTATCTAAAAATATTCTACACAGTACACGATTAGAAAATCAATTACTACGTTTGTTTATAGAAAAAAAACGAAAACAATAAAATGTTTTGTATACTAAAGTATTTTTTGCATAATTGTGTGTAAAAATCTACACCCATAAACATAACAAAAAAAGTAAAAACCCATAAAATAAAAGTAAATTAACTGGTTTAATAGTTCTCTACTCACGCGTTAAAAATATAGCTTTTCCATAAAGTTAATATTTCTTCATTAATGCATAATTTTAACACTATTCTAATAATGCTTATTTTTTAATCAAGTTGTTAAAAAATGTTAAAAAAAAACTCTCATTACTATTAGTATTTGGTAATGAAATTATATTTCTCTAAATTTTCCCTAGATAAGTTACTACTGTATTATTTGACTATATAAAATAATCGACTCAGCGACACTAGCGCAATTCTACGTCTGCTCGTTCATTGCTTCCGGTAAAGACACTTATGTGAGATGAGAGACGTGGTTCAATTTGCATAGCGTAATGGATGGATTATCTACACTAGGTTTCTTGTGTTATATATTGTTTTTTTCTCTTCATTTACCTAACGTTTAACAGTTAAAGAAATTAGAAAAGTTTAGTGAAGTAGATTTATTTAATTTATGGAAATTATAAAAGTTAATGAAATTATTAAGATCTATCTTAATAGAAGTCATGATGAATTGGTAACATTGAGGTATATTGGCTAATGGATACATATATAAAATTACCATATATAATATCAATTACTATGGTCATTACTACTTCGAAAACATTTGAAGGGTAGGCCACATTTTTTCTTCCCTTGCTTATCTATTAATACGTGATAAAAAGCGTTAGCCGTCAGACAAATACAAATATAATATTATGTATATTATCTATAATATGTATATTTCCAATACTACCTATTTTAACCGACTTCAAAAAAGTACGACATTTTCGATTAAGGCATTTAATATCATCGCTAAGATCACTAAGAACTGAAAGAAGAAATTCCGCTCCTAAAAGTTGAATAATCTATACATATAATAAAACTGTAGAGGTCGAATGTCTGTACATAGAAAAAAAAGCTTATAACCGAGTCAGTGGGATGTCATCCAGATTTTTTTCCAATTTTTTGTTTATATGTCTGTTTGTCTATTTGTACGGGCTAATTTCCGAAACTGTTGGACCGATTTAAATGAAATTTTAATAATATGAATGAAATTTTAATTTAATATATACCTATATACAGCTTAGTACACAAAACTACTGATTGGATTTTAATTAAACTTTACAATAATATACTTCATACATCAGAATATCACATAGGCAACTTTTTATCCCGGAAAAATTTATAGTAATTTATAATTATAAGCTAGTAATTTATAAGTGATTTTGAAGTCGGTATAAATTGCTTAACTATATTATTACGGAAACCTGTTCCCTTCAATGTAAGTAATTTCTTAGGACTTTTACGTCATATTGAAAAGTATATTTTCAGGAAAAACATTTATGTGAGTAGATGAAAGACGTGATTCAATTTGCATGGCGTGATGGACAGATTACCCAACAGTATACTCTTGCGTACTTTGCTCGGCGAACTCTGACATCATTATGACATATTTGACTAAATGTAAATTAAACTTCAACTTTTACACGCTAAATTCTAAAATTATTAACAGACACAATAGTTTTGCTCCAGCAAATTTTATTATATTTGATATTGAAAAACATTTGTTGAATGCTCAATATAAATAAAAGACCCTTTTTTCTTAACGTTATATTAGCGACACCTGAACTAGTTCAAGACCCCTAAAGATCCGGCTTTTTAGGGTGTAGTAGGTAATTATTTTTAAAATAAAATTTGAACTCATAGTATTTCAAAAAAGTCAGTAATTATATATAATTGAAATGAAGGTAGTTTAGTCAAGATGCTACATTTATTATAATATTTATAAGTACCTATTAATTATTGTCTAATATTTTTAAAATCAAAATAGATAAACTGCTACTATCGAATGGTAGAAATAAAGCCTATCTAAAAATTAAAAATATCCTTTACGCATAGGAAATGCATTACTATAGCACAATATCCAACCACAATTGTAATTAAATTAAAAATTAAAAAAACCCACTACGTAAAAAATACTTTAAAAAGTAAATAATTTTGGAAAACAGCTGATACTCTTACACTGCTGGACCGATATTAACCAAACATAGCTAAGAACAATCGCAAGGAAACTGGCTTTCAAATGAAAAAAAACCGCATAGAAATTGGTCCATTCATTTGAGAGCTACGATGCCACAGACAGACACACACACAGAGAGAGAGAGAGAGAGAGAGAGAGAGAGACAGACAGACAGACATTGACGTCAAACTTATAACACCCCTCTTTTTGTGTCGGGGGTTAAAAAATAGCATTCAACAGATACGGATCCTAGCAAACAAATTAATTCAATCATTAAAATATTATTTTACACTGAATATATACCCAGTACAATTTAAAAAACTAAAACAACGAAAATTTTAGTTGTCACTAGCGACTCACGCTCGCTTCGCTCGCGTTCGTCTCTAGGTACATTTTCACGGTTAGCTATGTTTATACATAAATAGTAGCTTGCTACTTCTAAGATATTCATTTAAATTATATAGCTATTTACCCTCGCTTCGCTCGGATACGTACGCCGTACGCGGATTTTTGTTCACAATTTCATGGGTTTTAATTTTTTTTGCGGAACCCTGATTCTTTTTTTAAAATTAAAGTAGCCTAAGTTACTTCTTATAACAGAAGAAGCCAGTGAAAGTCCCGTCAAAATCGGTCCAGCCGTTTCGGAGATTAGCCGGAACAAACAGACAGACAGACAGACAAAAATTGTAAAGAATGTTGTTTTGGTATATGTACCGTGTGTTCATCCATATGCATTTAGTAAAAAGTGGCGAAAAATCGATCTAGATTAGTATCATGTCTAGGAAAACGCGTGTTTTCGTGTTTTAATGCTGTTTTCTTCTGCATTATTCTACGCAGAATATGATCAATACTTTCTTACACTCGGTTATAAGCATCGTGATCAAGCGGTCAAGGCACCGCTCATATGCCCGGGATCGAGTCCCGGACGGAATACAACGTTTTTACATCTGTTTTTTTTTTTGTATTTATTCAAGTTTTTAGGTTTTTTTATCTAAAAAAACGATATAACAAAAAAGAACTCCGAGAGAAGCTCGGTCGCCCAGGTACTTGTATAACTAAGTTTGCTATCGCCGTGCCGTCATTACTTTTTAGTTATTATACATCTTTTTTTTAAAGTTATAAGGAATTAATATAATATCAGATATATTATAAAATGGAATAATTAAAGTTAGAAAATAATTTAGTATGTTTATCAATATTAGCTTTTGCCCGTGGCGTTGTTATTGAAGTCTATAAAAATTGGCGTATATCAGGAATTAAAGCAAAACCAATTACTAGAGCCATTACAGTGTTAAAAAGTAAAAAAGATATAGGTAGTATACTCACTCTCCAATTACTTAATCACTCAACGATAACAATTTTTCTTACCTTAGAAACCTCGTTTTAAGTATGTTAATATATATATATATATATATATATATATATATATATATATATATATATATATATATATATATATATATATATATACTAGCGAATTCCTGAATTTTCTTTGCTATAAACCTCACGGAGCCCGAGACCTTTCCAATGAATACAAAACCGTGGAAATCGGTTCGTGCGTTCTGGAGTTATAGCGTCAGGAAGGAAAACCCGACTTATTTTTATATAGTAGATATATATATATATATATATATATATATATATATATATATATATATATATATATATATATATATATATATATATATATATATTGTACTATAAACATAGCACTTACATTGCACAGATCCATTTGTAAAGCTAAGGTATAAAAGATAAGCCCCTTGCTTGTTTATACTAAATAGAAAATGTCTTTTAAAGTTCTTATGTTAACCTACTTTAAAGAGAAAAATACAAGTGGAACCGCGTAGATTTGTTCCATTTATTTATCGACTTGGCACGCGGCTTTATCTCTTGTGACAGAAACAGAAAATGGAACAGTTTTTATCTAGATCTTTAATCGCATAGAGAATACGTAAGTACTGGTTCAAAAGTCTTTAAAGGGAACCACATGCGGGACCATGCTTCAGGTTTCATTTTTTTGATTTTCATTATCCCGTTGAAATATATTTATAAATAAAACCATTTTTTTTATCATTACGCCACATCTAATAATACAGCTTTATATAACACTTATACATAGCTATACAGCATTTCCTTTATTTAAGGACAAGAAAAATTGTTCCATAGTTAAAACTCTACCGCTCCCGCTCGTACTAATGAAGGAGCTACTCTTTCGAATTGCTTGTGCTACATGGAGCGGTTTCTTTCTCTTAACTTCATGTATTTTTATTTAGACAAAACTATTATGACTAGTTAATATTGCAGTGAAAGTATCTACTGAGCATTCAAATAAAATCAGTAATCTACGTAACCCATTGAAATGTAAACCTATACTCAGTCTACACTCAGTCATTAATTAACCGAAATCTCAGAAAGTATAAATGACAATATAACATAAAATTTGGCAATTATATTCCTTATAGAGAATACATATCCAAATAAGAAAAACTAGTTTCTATGGAAAGGAAACCAAAGAAGTGACACTTCATTGATTATTTATATTTCAAATCTGTAAGATTAATAAATTAATAAAAACTTTTAATATTACACTCAGACAAAAATATGATTCAAACGAATATCACAAAAAGAGGAGAGAATAATAATAAGCAATAAATAGAAAAAAAATCAGAAGTTCAACTCCAAAATTGGGAGTAAAGGGGTTGTAGGAAAATCCAATATTTAAAAAACTACAGTTACCAAATAAATAATTAATCTTTCTGATTAAAAAATATCGTGTTATAAATAATAAACACGAAAATTAATTTCGTAAATTTATAGGTGTACTAATATAAGAAAACGACAGAAGCTTTGTGTAATATTTTATTAATAGTCTGCACTGATTGAAAATCGGAGTGAGAATCAATATAATATTTACATATCTGCTGCCGTCATCGAGTCGGTTCTATCGTATTTACCCTCACTCCGTCACAAAAACAATATAGTGTCCATATTAATTATCTCTTAAAAGTGAAATCAATAAAACAACTAATACTAACTAAAATATTCATACTTAGCATAAATAATTGTATAAATATTAATAAATAACAACACTTAATAATCTAACAATAATTAATAATCTAACACTATTACAAAGCTTTAGGCAATAGGAACATCCTCTGGGGGTAAAAAATGAATAAATGTTGGTGTTTTGAACGCGCTTATTTTTACCCTTAGATACTACTCTTCGGGAAAAATCCTGTAAATATGACGATCATCATAGTTTATCTTACATCTCACTATAACTCAGAAGTGAAGCATTTACCTACACGTACATAAATCTATACATATAATAAAACTGTAGAGGTCGAATGTTTGTACATAGAAAAAAAATACTGAAAACCGAGTCAGGGGGATGTAAGTAGAGGCATAACAAATCCAGATTTTTTCAATTTTTTTGTTTCCCTATCTGTTTGTTTGTCTGTTTGTACGGGCTAATCTCTAAAACTGTTAGACCGATTTAAATGAAATTTTGCATGGTGGTACCTAATATCCTCGGTCAATATTTTAGATACTTTTCATTCCCGAAAATTAAAAGAGTTCCCGTGGGATAGTTAAAACCTATAGTAACTCATACAGTTTAGTACACAAAAACTACTGATTGGATTTTAATAAAACTTTATAATTATACTGTTCATACATTAGAATAACAAATAGGTTACTTTTTATCCTAGAAAAATCCCAAGTCCCGAGCGAAGCGAGGGTAAGCCGCTAGTATTAATAATAATACTTTTAAGTCAGAAAATAAACTGTACAAAAAGGATGTATATTTCAATCTATCCGAACATTTTCATTTATTTTACTATATATACATAGATAAGAAATATATAGGAGCCATGTAAGCCGAGACAGTCTTCAGGCGCTAATGAACCGCGCGATGAACATCGTAGTAAAGACTTTGGAGTGATCTTGGGGTGGATTTTTTTAGCGCACCTTCTTCGCTTGTTCATTAGTGTAATTAACTTACGCCGTACTCTTCCACAATTCGTTTCGGTACCCCTCGTTATTAAATTGCTCTTCTGCTCTCAAACGTTACATACAAAATTTGTATTTAAGAAATATAAATTAGTTTTACCAGTGGACTTATATTTACTACTTATATTATTGTTATGGATAAAAATCACATTAATTCAAGTTTTATGACCCTACAAAAGATAATGTTATCCTTTATCATGAGTTCATAATTAAAATACCACAGAATATACCTAATCAAATGAGCGTGGATGGCCAAAAACAGGTGCAACAAAAGGTATAAATCCTAAGGAAATTTCATATTTGAATATATACGAAGACTGTAGAAGTTACCCTTAAATATTAAATATACTTTTATGGCTTTTTCATCCATTTTTTTTTATAAACAGACCACTAGCGGCGCGGCGCGGCGTTATGGCGAGTAGCAGCAAAACCATTGATACCGTACTAAAATATATGAAGGGTACATATTGTAAATTAAACACATTTTACCCAACCGGCTCGACAAAAAGAATGTTATGTGTTTGATCTGTATGTCTTCTCGTAATACCTAAACAGCTTCACCAATTTTGATAAATTTAACGTTAGATTCATTGAACGAATATTCAATATCAAATATAAAAAATATCAAATTCAAATATAAAAAATGTAAATCGCAGATTTTAAGGTCGTTTTTTAGATTTAGAGTGGTTTTGTCTTAATTTTTGGCGTTTTAAAAAATCGTAATTTTTCCAAAGAGTACCTGTATCAAAATGAAAGGTTTAGCTAATATGCTTAAAATTAATTTGGGATACCAAATTGTTTAATAAAACTCAAATTCTCTAACTGGCCAAAACAATAAAGCTATTATAAAAAACTAACAAAAATAAAAAAATAAAACCAACTGAAAAAAAATCCGAACTAGAAAGATGAAACAGCATGACACAAGAACAAAGTGCTGTGCAATGCTGTTGGACTTGCATATGACTTACAAATATAAAACAAGATTACAGATTACGGAATCGTCTAGCGGTTCACTTGAGACACCTTGTATACTACTGAGCTTCCCACAAAATATCAGGAATGTAATTCAAAGTCTCCATGAAATATGGCCGTGAGGTAAGGAAAGACTTACAAGTCGAAATTATAAAGGCTATGTTTTTGTCTTTTGGAAAAGAACCCCCAAAAATGTGATCGGTGTGTATATTTATGGTGTTAATAAATAAATATACACACTATATGAATATTTTTAAGTCTGTATGTAGGGGGAAATCTCTGAAATTACTGATTCGATTCTGAAAATTATTTCACTAATGGGAATCTATATTACCGCCGAGTGCTAAATGATATTTTGTTATTTCGATTAAAAATGTGTTTTCTGTCAGAAATCATAATAACTTTAATCGAAGTCAAATAAAACTGGCTGTTGAATTGCTTTATCGGTGTGCTCTGCCTCAACGGTTTGTAATAAAGCAGTAAAATATATTACAATAAAAAAATATTATAAAAATAAAACATCTCGACTGAGTAAAAAGCGAACGAAAAAAAAAAGAATACAAGTTGACGAAGGAATATAGAATTATGTAATCGTAGTCATACATACATCTCATACTTCGTAGCAAGTATAAAACGTTCTTTTCGGAATATAATCTAAATATTTTTTGTAACCGCATCTTCATTTTGATACCTCACTCGATAGATTTGTAAGAAACATTTTTTTCAAGACACAAATTGACACCTAAGATTTTGATTTTTAATTATATCTATAGACGTATGGATCATCATTAGTAATTACGAAGGAACCTAGAGTCGGGCATACTACATACCTACAAACGCACATTCATATATACATACAACTCAAATATATAATTAATCTTTCGCCTTAGCTTCGCCGCAGTCGCGTAAAAAGACACACACCTAAGATGCACCGAAGCGAAGCAAACTAAGTTACTAAATTTTGCGTTATGTTTTTATGATTTTCCTCGAATACAAAGTTTTGTAAACTAGAAATTATTAAGAAATTTCATTTTGTTTTCAGAGCTCGTGATTTGAAAATATGGAACTGGCTACTAGGATGATTTTACGATGATTCTCTACAATACCTGCGCTACACTATTATTATAAAAATGTATGAAATCTATGCTAATAGTAATACTCGTATCTATACTATACGAGTAATATTATAAAGGCGAAAGTAACTCTGTCTGTCTGCCTGTCTGTTACTTTCTGCTTAATCCGCTGAACCGATTTAGATGATACTTGGTATGGAGATAGTTTGAGACCTTGAGAAGGACATAAGTTAGTTTTTATCCCGGAAATCAATCCTTAAGGGGGTGAAAAGGGCGATGAAAGTTTGTATGGGGAATCATTTCTCAAGTAAGGGATATAAATATTTTTTTTAATTTTAAGTAGGTACTTACTTTTCTATACCTATATATGTACATATATAGGTATATATAGTTTATTCTATACTAACCGTGAAAACGTACCTAGGAACGAACGCGAGCGAAGCGAGCGTGAGTCGCTAGTTATTAAATAAACGTGTGGTTTGTAATGTAGGAACTCCCTTTAGAACTTTTGATCCAATTCTGTAAATTTTTTTGTTATTTCTTTTACTATTACGACTACCTAAGTGGTTTAATGGCTAGCATGTACAGCTGCAGTTCCAGAGGTTCGAGTCTTCGTACGGGCCAAGCTTAGTGATTGATTTTTTCTGTTAAGAAATTCTCAGTAACAGCCCAGAATTGGGAAGTTAGTGGTGTAAAACAACATGCCTCGGAGCTTTCGGAGCCGTCGGTTCTAACTTCTCACCGGTCGTGTCGAATTATTGTTCCAACAGAACTTGAGAGTGAAAAAATAGAGAGGGTGCTCTTGTGATCATTGTGAACTGTCACAAAAAAATCACAAAAGCCAAAGCCCGGTTACAACATTATTATAAGATACCAGCAGACCAAAAGCTATTCAAAAGTGCGCCGGATATAATTAGAACTTTAAAAGAAGGTTCCAAAAAATTTTGTGTTTTAACTTTAGTTCTGCATTTTATTTCACCTATTTACCAGGAAGAGTTTGTCGTAGGTTAAGTACCTACTTGTATGTATTCTTATAATAAGTAGAATATTGAAAGCAGTTTAATCACATATTATTCTAATCTTGCACGTAAGTACTTTATGTGGTTTAGGCATTTGCAAAATAGATAAGAACATATACATTTTTTTTTCTAATAATAATTCAGGTTATGTCACATATTACACAACACAATTAAATAGGTTTATTTATTTGCAAAAATCTTTTCAAAGAATACATTCTCAAAAAAATATAAAACTATAAGTCTTTCGTGTAAAAAATCTTGATTATCGAATCACGCAACGTCACAACAAAAACAATTATAACAAAAAGGAACAGTAGGTAAGGGCTCGGTAATTGGTAGGCAGTCTGACACAAAGCCACAAAAGTTGAATTAGTTTTTGTACGGGAATATCCGTCGGAGTCACACTGAGGAAAACAGGATGGGAAATATATACTCATACTTTTCTATAATTCTTACATAGATATACCTACATAAATTAAATCTCATGTAAATCAAAAATATTTATTTATTTTTATTGCAATAATAATTAGCTTTTACAGAATAATACTACATGAAATATATAAAAGAGGCTTAAATACAATACTTAGTAAACTACGAATTTAGAAGCTAAGCCTAAATTCTAACACATGATAGCGTTTTTAAGATGTTAACACTTATGTGAAATAATAAAATTACCTCAAAGTAGCCGATAATAAAGGCTTAAAGTGCAAGTATATCCAAACGTTAATAACAATTTCATTGTAGCTAAACTTTTAATAGAAATAAATAAGTACTTACCTGTTTTTAACATAATAATTATTTGATTTTATGTTAAAATGTAATACACCAAGTAATCTAATAAATAAATCAAACATTAACTGTAATGACCATTTTAATGCTGAAATCTATAAAAATGTTATAGCTACAAAAATCGTAAAGCGTGTTTTAGTGCGTGAATTATGGTTTCATCACACTACAATAAGAATAGCTCAACAACGAATATTCCACTAACGGACATAGTATATAGTAAGCCTTGATTGTTATTTTTGTACCTACATGCTCGCTTGTATTAAAAATACGCACTAAGTATTTGCTACTTTTTACAAAATATATGTAACATAAAAATGACAAAGCATTCTTTAACCATGACTTTGCTTTGCTTTCCATCCACATTGAAAAATGAGTGAATCTTTTTCAGTGACAGCAGCCTACAAATTGTTTTATATTTTATGTATAGTGTAGCAAATATAAACTACGTACCTTTATTATAAATTAAACTATATATGTAAGTATAATTTTAAAATTATAAATATGAAAGTATTTCTTTGTCCTTCTTTCACGTCGAAACAGAGTAATAGATTGGGGTGATTTTTGTGTGGAGATAGATGGAGGGATGGAGAGTGACATAGGCTACTTTTTACCGTGGAAGACTATCTCATTCCCACAGGAAAACAAGTAATAATACAACCCACAACAACTCATCATCTATTCTGAAGTAACCGTTAACCGAGAATAAAATTTTCTGTATAATCTGAACAGTAAGGAATAGTGAAAAATAAAACCGGAAATGAAAGCCGCACTTTCAGATCCCAAAAAATGCGTTTAAAAAATATATGTATTATTTCAAATATTTTTAGATTTTTTCGCGAATTTATTTTGATTTTTGGTTCCTATCGTTTCGAATGCTTTACAGTTATCTTGGTCACGGGGGAGACTAAAGTGTTAGATGTCTGAAAAGCATTACATAGTTGTTACAGACAGCCTACCCACAAATTAACAAAAATGAATTCGAAGAATCCAAAAATGGCATCGAAGTACCTACCTTAGAATATTTTTTAATTTTAATTCTAAACATATTTATGATTGAATTTTTTTAATTTTAAAATTATAATTAACAAATATTGTAAGGTACTTTAATGCCATTTTTGAATTGTTTGAATTCATTTTTATTAATTTGTAAGTAGGCTGTCTGTAACAACTAATGCTTTTGAGACATCTTCAACCTTAGTCTCTCCCGTGACTATGATTGCTATAAAGCATTCGAAACGTCGGGAACCAAAACTTGAAATTAATTCACGAAAAAATCCAAAAAGATAGTTTTATGTAGTCTCTCCAGGATAATTCCTAAGAAATCCATGCGAATTTCCGAGAATTCAATTGCTATCGTAGACGCTGGCGTGTATGTGGTCCTCGAGGGTTCAAAATGTCAAATATTCGCGTAAATCTAAGAAAATAATATATGTATTAGTTAAATAGACGAGCTCTATTTGTGACTTTTATAAAACGTTGTAATAGATTATTTTAATACTCAAAGTAATGGTTGTTTGAGAATTTTTAGTCCTCTATCTTCTTGTTAAAAATATTATAAATACAACAATGTGACGGCACATGTATCTCGGCACAGGCACTGTAGGTCACCACGCTCCAGGGAGTCGCTCTCCATGCGCGAAGTGTGCTCCGAGATCGCACCTTCCGCTTGCATGCGTGACCTCGCATTACTTTGTGCAGTACTTACACAGAATGTACGAGAAAAAATTTAGTAAGAATTTTTCTAACAAAAAATATTTTTAAAACACAATCGCTTAAAATTCACGTACACTTTTAAAAATTACCGAATAGAAACACAGTTGTATGTTAAATTAAAGATGTTTTATTTATAATGAGCAATTCTTGTATGTTTATTTTGTGTATCTCGGAAATGGCTCTAACGATTTGGATCAAATTTTGTATTTAGATAAGATTTTGCTTTTTAAGTTCATCTATATACCTATGTTGGTGTATTTTCTGCAGAAGCGTAATTTTTATAACGTTTCCGTAAAAAAGTCGAGCGAAGCCCGATCGCCTAGATACTTTCTAAATAAATTGAGGATTTACTTAGGTGAAATTCAAAAAAAGCTTTTAATAGATATTAAATGTAAGCATATAAATATTAAGTATTATTAGAATTAGTTATTTTCTCTCCGCGTAAAAATGTTTTTTTTTATTATTTTTTAAAGTTCTCAGACCGCGTCTATATATTGATAAGTGGTAACTTTATAACTCAATTGTTCAAATATAACAGTAGAACTGCTATCCAACAGGAACGTAATACCAGAATAAATATGTAATATGATATGCTTCAGATTTAGAATATAATTCAAAAGTTAAAGCATGCTAGAGTTACAAATATCCAATCTACGTCTTCTAAATTCTGACATTTATTATGATTACGAAGAAGCTGTTAAAACTGATTATAGCATCGATTTATATCCAAAGTTTTTAGTTTGAAAAATACTCCCAACAAACAAATATACCTATATTTAAAATAATCATTATTTTTATGAATTCCGCCTGAATTTAATGAATTCCAATATTTGCGTTACGTTTCTCTTTGTCAGGAAATAGAAATAGGTGTATCAATAAGTCTTAAATAAATAATCACAAACAAGGGTGAAAGGGCCTAAGTGCAGGACATTAACAAGGGTCCAGTCCAATTTTCGTCCTGTCTGCGTTGATATATTGAGGGCCGAAGTGAAGCCGCTGCGGACCTCAACGCTGACCGACGACACAACTCATTTGGCTTTTTCTGTAAATACCATTCTAATATAATTATGGCTTTAGAAAAATACAAAAAAATTAAGTTGTAATTTTTACTTGAAGATTTTAAATCAACTAATATTTTGTTACTATATACTATAAGCAAAATTTGAAGTGTTATAAAGTTAAAAAAAAACATATATTACATACGACTACGTAATATAAACTAAAGAGGCGAAGTGCAACAGCAGGAAACATATTTGAAACCCCACGCAGCCAACAAGCCACGAAACCGACGCTTTAAAAATTCAATGTGTACCCAACCGCCACGCTTGCATTTTTCGAGAGTACTAAAGTCTGCTTCGTTTATATTAAAGACCTCTATCTATTCGTTTTATCCGTCGAGAAATATGCTTTCACTATCATCATCTCTTTATTCTGCTTAAACCTTCGCTTCCACTATAGAAACTCCTAAGATTATCTTATGGAGCACATCTTAAAAATAAACCATCTATATAACATAATTCTAAAAATTTCAGAATTATTTAATACGCTTCAATTAGACGTCTTAACTTTTAACCTACAGTTCAAAGTTAACCTTCAAAATATTCATTTGTTTTACGCACAATTCATTAAATATTTAAATGTTTTACTTTAATTAACTTTGCATTTGTTTCGCTTCAATAAGCATACCATATTTACTCGTGAAAAATATCTATACATAAATATCTAAATTCATATATTATAGCAGAATTCAAAAATATATATACTTAAGTATATCAGAATATAGTTATAGCACAAATGGTTCAATAAATTCATTTAGCAAAGAAACAACAAGTATTTTCTCTCACTTGTAGAAAAATCATTAAAAGCTTTTAATTGTTTATTTAGTGACGCTCTCGTGCTAAACTAATTTAAATAATAGGTAGGTAAACTTATATTATTAGGTACTACATATTACTCGCAGCTTTCCACATGGTTAGTTTACCTACTTCGTTTCTCCTATTATCTCTATAGATAAATAAAATTCGAGTGTATGTTTGAAATATTAAAATAGCCGCTTTTTACTAAATGCATATGGATGTATACACGGTACACATACCAAAACAACATTTTTTACAATTTTTTCTGTCTGTCTATCTGTTTGTTCCGGCTAATCTCCAAAACAGCTGGACCGATTTTGACTGGACTTTCACTGGCAGATAGCTGATGTTATAAGAAATAACCTAGGCTACTTTTATTTTAGAAAAAGAATCAGGGTTCCGCGAAAAAAAATTAAAACCCATGAAATTGTAAACAAAATCCGCGTACGGCGTACGCATCCGAGCGAAGCGAGGTTTTACCGGTGGTAGGACTCTGTCAAGCCTGAGGAGTCCGACTGGATGGGTACCACCCCCTTATCTATTTCTGCCACCAAGCAACAATGATTCCATTGTTGTGTTCCGGTTTGAAGGATAAGGTAGCCAGCGCAATTACAGGCAAGAGGCATAACATCTTAGTCCTCACAGTGACAACGCACCTGTGGTTCTGCATTTTTGTTACTTAAAACCTAAGTGCATGAACCGTAGGTGTTATGGGCGACAGGTACTGCTTTCCATCAGGTGGTCTGTCTGCTCGTTTGTCACTGAATGTCATAAAAAAAAAAAATATCTATTTAATTTAAATGAATATCTTAGAAGTAGCAAGCTACTATTTAAGTATAAACATAGCTTAATGTGAAAATGTACCTAGTGACGAACGCGAGCGAAGCGAGCGTGAGTCGCTAGTCTATATACATATAATAAAATTCTAACTGAGTCGAATCTGTATGTACCTTAAATATTTTTTGGAAAATCTTATTGAAATAGACTTAATTATCGATACAGAGACCGAATCTTTAGTTTTTAGAATTTTTGTATGTCTGTTACCGCATCACAGAAAAACCACTCGAGGGATTTTGATGAAATTTGGTATGATGATAGCTGGATATCCGGGTCAACATATAAGATACTTTTTACCGCGGGAGATTATCACATTCCCACGGGAGTAGGTACACGTTATAACACAACCCAAAAAATATTTATGATCAGAATATCTTGAATTGACTGGTATTAATGCTCTTCAATACAATTAAATAAATACGTGTTTTAGCGTTTTTTGAACTTCATCCCATAAGGAGATAAAATAAGGAATGAAAGTTTGTATGAAACCTACCTTATTAAAGTTTTTTTGTTGTAGTTTTAGCGCAAGCGAAGCCGCGGGTTTTGCTAGTAAAATATAAATGTATAAATTACAAAATCAAAACGAAACGTGTTTCGCGATTGAGGAGGTTTTTTAGCTACCTTCCGAATTTAGACTAGATTCACCGTTCACGGTATAATTACCAAGCCTAAAAAGGTTTGAGAAATATCAACTTTATCGGCCAACAAGTACTTTTAAAATTACTCACTGGAACTGAAACATGAAATTCTTACTTTTTCCATAGATACCCGAATATTCTTATAGGCTTTTACTCGTTGCAAGGACCTTTTGTTGTACCAGGATTAATTGTGCTCTAAATGTTGACATGGCTATTAAGAAATATTTTTGCCAACTTCTATTCGCATCTTCTATTCTGTCAAATTCTTTTCGCATTATAACTGAATTGTTATACAACTTCAATGCCCTACACTGCGTAAACGCTTTCTTTTTCTACGATATAAATATTTATATCGTTCGTAACTTTGGAATTTGCTTTCAAAACTTGTTAAAATATAATAACAAATAAAAGTATTAAGTATATCTAAGGCTACAGTTTTCTCAACCGAATTTAGTCGATTAAAGATGAGATAAAAAACACTAGGCAACTACAAAAACGAAAATAACATTACTCGTTACCGCTACTGTTCCCGAACCGAATATGGGGCCCGAACCTCTGGATCTGGAACTGTACATGAAGCTAGCAACTAGACCAACGAGGTATTTAGTTTAAAATTATAATAATTTGAGAACCAATTACTTTACTTTTCTTCGCTTAAGAAATTCATTAAAAATTTGAATTTATATAAGTAATATTATAATCTAAAGCTCTAGTTTTTCGGTCAGTTTTCAAATTTCGAGTAAGAAAAAGATGCGAAGGTCAAAGGTATACGAAAAGTATGTAAAGAACTGTTTACTTTAGCTATCTATCAACGCATTATAAATAGTCCAATTGAAATGCGGTTTGGGAACAAAAAATTAAAAACCGAGTTTTTTGCAAATATCTCGAAAACTTTGAGGTTATTGTAAAAAGTGTTATTTATAAAAGTTGTAGATTTTTCTAGACCTACAACTTTTGTAGAAAACATTTTTCGATAGAACGCCACATAAGCCGGAAATTGAAAAAAACTATTTTGTAACACTTTTTCTCCCCCCCATTTCTCGGGGGTATCTGGGCATCGGGGGCATTTTACGAATTTCTATTCCTTATATATCTGCTAATATTTTAAAATTCTATTCCTTATATATCTGCTAATATTTTAAAATCATAAAACTTCAGGTTTTCAAAATTTTATTTTCTCTTAAAAATAAACGCATTTCGATTGGTCTAAAAGGATAAACGTCATCAAGCATAATATCTAAGACCTAAGGATGAAACATATTTATTGTTTTAAAATATTGCTACATACTCCGCTACATTTGGAAGACATTCAGTCTTGTTCGCATCTCTACATGCAGATGATTGCCATCAATTCTTGATAAATACCTTTATAAGTAGGGAATCTAATGCACAATTTGATATTACAATAAAATGAAATATTAAATTAAATTAATCTTCCCCATTAAATTAACAAACATTGTAAGGTACTGTGGTGCCATTTTAAAATTTTAAATTTTTGTAATCATTTTTTGTAAAATTGTGGGCACTGTCTGTAACAAGTATATAACGCCCTTGAGACGTGTACCTATTCACTGTACCTATAACCTTAGACTCTCCCGTGACCATGATTGCTGTAAAGCATTCAAAACGTCGGGAACCGAAATTCAAAATAAATCCGCGAAATAATCCGAAAAGATAGGTTTATTTAAAACTCGATTGCGTAAAAAGTTACTACGTCAACTTTTTTTCATCTTTTTAGTTAGTTTTTTACCCAGTCGGTTTTTTTATTTTTGTAAATATTTTGAAGTGAAACTTCTTTTGATTCGTTGTGATTTGAAACTCAATGAAACGGACCGATAAAACGAAAATGTGACACTAAAAAGAGACAAACACAAATACATATATAGGATTAAGCCGGCGAATGAATAGAATAAATGATATGTTGCCATGGTAACCGTTGTTATTGTCTGACAAATATAATATATTATATTCTTTCCGTAATATGCCTGTTAAAATAATAACAGGCATACTAACCTGTTGTAATATGCCTCATATGTCTTATTTAATTATTTGAGATAGAATACGTAACATAGAAAGTAAAAATAATAAAATTAATTAGGTACTAAATAATATGCAATGTATATTTACGTTAAATAAAGTGTAAAATAACTTTTAAACTTGGTAATAAAAATAGGGGTTAAAGTATGTAATTGCCGTTTTACAATAAAACTTAAAATAGGTACTTCGAATTGACATAGAACCTTCATGGTTTGAGATTTTTAAGTCAAACTTTTTTCACATATGTAGTTCTTTTAAAAAATGTGCAACATTCGATTATCGACTTTCAGTTGTTTTTTTATTCAGCTTAGACAAAAAAGATGAATAGGTACTTCGAAAATTCAAGTGATTTTTGAATACGAGTTCCGACGCGGAACTAACGCGGCGGAAACACCTCGCAATCTCAATGTTGCGTTTGGAAAAAGGGGATCCCCCCTTTTCCCCCTCTTTACGATAACCCTAAGCGAAAAATGCAATGGCTGACCCCAGGTCAAACGCCGCAACAGTGTCCTAAAGCTAAGCTTACCAATAAAAATGTAATGATAACTGTTTGGTGGTCTCAGCATGGTGTTATTCACTATAGCTTTCTCCGATCTGGTCAAGCAATAACAGCAGATGTCTACTGTGCCGAACTCCGAACAATGATAGCAAAACTAGCAGTGAAACAGTCCCGACTCATGAATCGATCTTCGCCATTATTGCTCTATGATAAGTGAGAACTCATAATGAATGAATAAATAACTTTATTGTACACCCAAAAAGAGAAAAAACAATATACAAAAATATAGAAGAAGGTACAAGAGGCGGCCTTATTGCTAAAAGAGCAATTTCTTCCAGGCAACCTTTAGGTGTAGGAAATAGTATTAAAATAGAAGGGGCGCGAATAATAAAGAGACAGAAAAAGTATATATTTATACATATACGTATCATACAAATATATAATAAATACAAAATAAATACAAGTAAAACATAATTAATCAATAAATAAATACTATAACTACGTACATGAATACTATACCTATATTATACATATATAAATATAAAATAATAAAAAGGCAAGTTTAACAAGAACGAGAACCTCATACAGCACGAGAAACCGTTTTAATTCTACAGGAATTGAAATTAGAAACCATTCGTCACCCTCCGTATTCGCCAGACCTTGCTCCAACAGACTACCATTTTTTTCGTGATTTGGACAATTTTCTACATGATAAAAAGTTTTCTTCTCAAGAGGCAGTACAAAATGCTTTCACACAGTTTGTCGAATGTCGAATCTAGATTACCAGAGTTCTATCGCAAAGGCGTAAATGACCTTCCTATTAGCGAGTTCTATCGCAAAGGCATAAATGACCTTCCTATTAGATGGCAACAATGTATAGATAATAATGGTAATTATTTTGATTTAATAAATATGTTAAATTAAAAAAAACGAATTTCAATTTTTCAGTACAAATCGACAATTTCATACTTTAACCCCTAATACATACGTCTCCTTAATCTGTGGTACAATCTCTATAATCCATAGATTCAAGCATATATGTTCTGTGGATTCAAGTTTCAACTGTCAAATTTGTTGAAATCAAAAATATTTACTCTACAATCTACATTGTGTTGTGCTATGTTTTAATTATAATTATTTATTATTTGTATATGATTAATTTGCGCATTTATATTTTACACGTCGTATTTTATAAATATAAACATTTAAAATGGAAGAACCCTTGGCAACTTTAGTATCTTGTAAGCCCTTAAAGTCTGAGTACAGTCATTTACAAGAAGTCAAAATATCTTCTTCAAATGTAAGTAATATACATATTTAGTTCATTATTTATTAATATCTTAACAAATGTGAATAAAAAAACGTTAGCAAAATTTTAATTTTGAAAACATTTCAGTTTACGGTCGGTCGAGGTCTTGATAATTTATTACAAATCCCATTATTATCAATATCAAGAGAGCATTGTAAGTTAAGAAAAGATGAAAATAATTGGATCATAGAGGACTACAGCACGTTTGGAATCATCATTAATAAAAAACGTGTAGGAAAAGGGAAAATGGAAAAATTAAAACATGGAGATATTATAGCAATGGATACATCTTACATTTTTGTATATAAATTTTTGTGTGAAGAAGAAGTTATGCCTACTCCTAGCAAAAGAATGAAACTTGATCCAGATTCAAATAATACAGATTTTATTGAAGACATGAAGGAGAAATTTGAGCAATCACAAACTAATGAAATTAAACACCTTGAGGAAAAAATTTACAACACCAACCAAATAAAAAATACAAATATACTATTGAAAGAACAAATGCAGGTTTACATGGTAAGAAAAATGAATTTACTTAATAGTAACTTTGCAACAAAAATTGAAAATTTAACAGGAGAAAAAGATGAAATAGAAAGACAAAAAGTATTACTTGTTAAAGAAAGAGATGCACAATTGGAAACATTGAAGCAGGATATGGAGGGGAAAATTAATGAATTAAAGGTAAGATGACTTATTAAAAGATATGTGCATACATTATACAGACCTTTATATTTTACACAATTATTATTCTGAGTGAGATCTAACTATCAAATTCCTTTTGTGATTCCCTTGTAGTGTGAGGTAGCAATGAAAATCATATAATAAATAACCACTGCCTAGTAGAATAATATTTTTTCCAACCATTAACATATTTTTATTATCATGACATTATACACATTTTACTTATCTATAGATATCACAACATGAGTATATTTAATTAAATTATAAAATTGGTTCAATTTATTTAAAAGTTATTGTGAATTTATTTAGAAATATGTAAAATTCATGAAACTAAACTCTATTTTATAGGAACAAATAAAAAAGCACAGTGAAATGGAAACAGATCTTTTTGAAGAAAATGAATCACTTAAAATGAAATTAGCAGAAGAAAGGGCAGAGTTTTTGTCAGAATTAAATAGAGAAAGTTCACTGAAACAGGATGTGATTGATAAATTACAAGCTAAAATGAAAGAAAAAGAAGAAATGAGATTAAAAGAAAAATCAGAATTCATGGAAATATTGAAAAAGAAAACTTTAGAGCTGCGATTAGAAAAAGATAAGGTATTATATTAACTTACTTTATCTCTATACTTAAATATTCTAGGTTAATAAATTAACAAAATAGGAATTTAACTACTACTTGTTGGTAATGCCCACTATCTAGTATTTACTGCCCTAATATCAAGAAATGTAAAAAGCAGAGAAACTTCTGTTTATTTTTTTCGATGTCATCTGATTAAAATTTTATAACAATTTTATATGTCATCAAATACAATGTGTATATAATAAATCTAGCAATGTATTATATATAGTTTATATTTTGTTTTACTAGGAATTACAGGAGTTGAAGGAGCAAAGAGAATTAATGGAAAAAGATTTGACAACAGAGCTTAATAATATAAAGAAAAATCTCAAAGAGCAAGTTGAAATAGCTGAAAAACAGAAACAAGAAGCCCAACTGCAACTTAATGAACAAATCGAAGCACTAAAAAAGTTAGAAAATGAAGACAAAGCCAAAATGGATAAATTGGCAAGTACACATAAATTGTATAAATTATTTAAATAGTATTTTTGTAACTAATACAATCTACTTACCTTGCAACATACAAACAACATGTATGGGAATGGGTAGCCAGGGAATTATGAATTGTACAGAATTATAAATGTTATATTCCCATATTATGTTGATTTAAATTTAATAAAGGTACCTAAATAACAATAGCCTATGTGTTAATCCAGGATATAAGCTATCTCTATTCCAAGTTTTCAGGAATTACATGAAGCCATTACATGTGAGCTGTGAAAAGGTAATACATATCTGAATAACAATTTTCTTTAAAAATCAAAGTACATATATGTAATAGAAAATTTAGTTTATAACGTTTAGTATAGATTTCTCAGAGGTGAGATATTTTCGCGCAGTAAAAAGTATCCTATATGTTGATCCTGACAACCAGCTATCATCATACTAAATTTCATCAAAATCAATCCAGCAGTTTTTCCGTGATGCTGTAACAGACAGACAGACAAAAATTCTAAAAACTATAGATTCGGCCTCTGTGATAAACTGGCTTACACGGAGTCATAAGATTGTACATAATAAAATAATATACATGTTTAGAAATCATGAATAATAATATTTTAATTAAAAGTCATTGATAAATTAATATATGTCTATTGATTTTGCTTTTAAAATATATTGATTTTAAAATATAATAATTTAACAGTTAATATCTTAAAATCAAACTTATTTTCGAGTTACTAATTTTGTAATTATATGCTTAAAAAATAAATCAAATAGTAGGACATTAATAATTTTAAATTATATTATTACATTTAAAAATTCTGAAATACACTTGTGTTATTTAATAAAATTAAATTATAAACTATGGATACTTAACAGATTTTTAGTATGATTTGATAAAATTTGAATTGTGTGTAACTTTCGGCTTATTGATATAAAAGCATAAGATAACCGTTGGAAGAGGCAGTTTTTGGACAGACATTCATTACGACAGAAAAGATAAGTATTAGTTGTTAAAATAATATTGAATTTATGTTGGCAAACTTATTGCTCAAATAGTGATGAACTTATGTGTAAAAAGTGAAAAGATAAAGCGTTTTCCTGTGTTTAGTTAAATAGTAGTAACATACAGTGATCCTTAAAATTACATTGAATATATTATATGAAAATACGAAAATTGAAGTAACATTATATAACTTATAAAGTAAAAAATTGATAAAGTAAAGCTTATTAAATTGGTTTACTGTGTTCTTATTTTCCCCGTCTTGAAATTATATGGTTATTTATACATTGTTTTAACATCTGTATCGATAATAATGTCTATTTTAATAAGATTTTCCAAAAAATATTTAATGTACAGATTCGGTTTAGTTACAATTTTATTATATATATAGATTTAAGTGTCTGTATATGATTTTAAGTTCAAAGTATGGTTATATTATCACAATCCAAAGCTCAAATACTTTTATTAGTTAATGATCAGTATATTTTTTTATCTCTCTGTCTGTTTGCACCCACTAATTGTATAACCCTATGATGTCCTAGAAAAAAGAGGTTTATTTTCTTTTAATAAGCCTTTTATTTCTTTTTTTAGAAGCGTGAACGAGAAGAAATGGAGAAAAAATTACGCGAGTCTCAAATGGACGCTGAGAGAAACATCAAAGAGCTAAAGGTACTACTGTATCAAAGAATTTTATCTTATGACTACTATTTCGGAGGTTTTTGTCCTTTATGTGTATGTGTATTTGTATGTGCGTTTGTACGTGTGTGTGTGTGTGTGTATGTATGTGCACACTAGTAACGTTTACGCCGAAATGTCTGGATGGATTTGAATCTATTTAGTTAACCGATAGATTACAAAGACTAAAATGTCCTTTTTTATAATATTTTTATATTTCTATAGGCAAGAGTGACAGAACGGGAAGTTGAACTGGCAGTGCTGGCAGCTGAAAGGATACAAAAACAAGCTGAACAGTCAAGTGAAGTGATACATTCCTTGCAGGAACAGTTAGAAAAGGTATTTTATTCTTTTATTTTTTTAAATTAAGTATACCCCATACAGTATAATAGCCCATTGCTATTTCACACAAGTGACTCAAACTGTACTTAAGTATATAACTAGTATAGATTTCTTTAATCACGATATATATTAGGGTATTATTACTACATTTATACATAAGATATAATGTTATGATAACTACAGTAACTACAGAAAAGCCAACACTGCCTTATTACTACAAGTGAGAAAGGGATAAAACCATATTATACCCACAGAATAACTGCCAAAGCCATCACATTTTTCAAAACAATTTTCCTAAATTATATTATCTGGCTTTTACCATGACCGTTTTTTTGAGGAAAATTGGTTGATGTAGTTATATCTCTTTTAGGTTTTTGTTGCACCAATAGTGGTATCAATAATTAAATAATATTCATTTAATGAACCTGCCTCTTGATATTGTTATTGTTAACTTTATATATATTTGAACACTAGTGACTCACCCTCGCTTTGCTCGGGTTCATCCCTAGGTACGTTTTAACGGTTAGTATGGAAAAGATAGACCATATACTATAAGATATATAGCCTATAGCCTTACTCAATAAAAGAATTATAAATGCAAAAACAATTTTTCAAATCGGCTTAGTAGTTCCTGAGATTAGCGCGCTCAAACAAACAAACTCTGCCTCTTTATAATATAGATATGTATCTTACATTATTTTATTAGGTCCGCAATGAGTTAAAAAGTGTTGAAAGTGAAAAAAAGCTACTCCAAGAAGGTAAAGCAGTTCCAGAGTCTATGGGAGAGTGTTCCAAAAGTTTGGGAGCAATCAATGACATAATGGAGAGTGAATTGCAATGCACTATATGCGCAGAACTATTCATATGTGCGACAACCCTAAACTGTTCACATTCATTTTGCAAATACTGCATCACTATGTGGAAAACAAAGAAAAAGGACTGTCCTATATGCCGGTAAGTTGATCTCTAAATTTCCTAGTTATAACTTAATCATGATTGAGGAGATATGCAGAAGGACAAAGGTCACTGAAATAGCCCGCATAATATGCAAGCTCAAGTGGCAGGAAGCGCGGGTTTCCCACAAGGTGGACCCACGACTTGGTCAAAGTCGCTGGAGCCTACTAGGTGCGGATAGTACAAGACCGGCTGTGATGCAGATCTTTAGAGGAAGCCTATGTCCAGCAGTGGACTTGTTTGGGCTGAGATGACGACCACGAACTTTTATCATAACAATAGTGCAGGCGAAAATTTTCGACAACTAAAAAAAAAAAAAAACAATAACTGTATCATAAATAACAGAATAACTATGGTCTTGTGACTAAATCATAAAGGCTGCGTATCATAAGTTTGTTAGCCCAACTAAATTATTGAGTTATTATGTCACAAAGTGTTAGCAGTCCAGAAATGGAAAGTTGTTATGTTGTACGCTCAGTGCTTCCATGAGCATCTAAAGCCGTCTTTTTCTTCTATTAGCAAGACAAAAAGCACATACTCAATTACGAGTGTGTAATTAACCTTATTATTACAGAACTTCATTTAAAATAGTAGTAATACTTAATTTTATCTTTACTTCCAGAGCGCCTATAACATCGGAATGCAAAAGTTTAGTGCTAGATTCATTCATTGAAAAAATGGTAGAAAGTCTAACCCCGGAAATGAAGCGAAAGAGGCAGGACATGCTTAATGCACGGAAAGGTAAAAAAAATCATTTTCCTTTATTCAGAGTATTTTCGTTTTTAGTACATTTTTTAATTTAAAAAAGTATATCAATTATTACTTAGTACATATAACACCATTTATTGACATAAATTTGAATTAATTTGTTTCGAGAGAAATCCCATTCAGACTATACAAATTAAACTGCTCAACTTGGCTGCTTTCAAAGTTTCAATGTGCTTTGGAATTTTAATGGGATATTTTTTGGTATTTTACTTAAAAGTGTACAATAAGAAGGTACTTGTACGAATTTTACTTCGAATTGAACTTTTAAAATTAAAATGTTTAAGAGTAAATTCTAAGAATAAATTAATTATTTTATATCTATCCAAATATTACGATTGTCGTATATTAGTGTTCTAAATTGTATTTTATGCGGTATGTGCGCTTTGTAGCCATTTTCCTTTTTATATTATCAGTAACCTTTACGCGCGGTTGAGTTAAGTGAAACTTCTTTGGCGCTGTGGCAGATACGGCAATTAAATTAAAACAAATCAAAATATAAATAAAATATTTTTTATAAAAAAATTCTAAATATATATATAAATATATATTTAATTATTAATAGTTTTGAGTCTCACTTCTCGACACTCATTTTCCCAATGTATTACCCCTGAGTCACGCAAAGAAGTTTTACTTCAAAAAATGTGCTAAAAATGAAATAAGTATTATTATGTGTATTTATTTACATCAAAATGTTTTAGTAGGTACTGTCTCGGCAAACCATGTATCATTTGTCTTTATAATTATTGAGATTTGAGTGTTCAAGACAGCTTCATAATTTTTCTATACATTTTGCTGTCATTTAAATATTAAAATACAAAATGTATGCAAAAAATTATAATTACTAATGTTAAAAACAAGTAATTACTATATTTATCAAAAAACAAAGTTTAAAGTATTTTTATTAATTGATATATACTCCTTAGATCTATTTTATATGGAAAATATGAGGAAATTTTGCATCAATTGAAACTTAAATACATTTTATACGTTTTTGTAAAAGCAATACAACTTTTTTTATTTTTTGCTCTCTACATTTCGTAAATATAAAATATGAACTAATAATAGTAAGTAAAATAATAAACTTTATGAAGCTGTGTTGTTCACAGAAGTTGAGTCCAAAGCGGTGATACAAGGAAATGCGAGAACCAGTCGGTATGCATGTTTTTCTTTTTGTATCTATATGCATGTATATTATATATTATTGTACTGAATTATAGTTTGTTGTAACTATTGTAAAATTTTATACTTTTTATATACATGTAAAAAAAATTTATAATACAGATATACAAAAAGAAACTATTTTTATAAGTAGTTTTATATTTCATAGACGACACGACTCGTATGATGAAGAAGAAGAGTACAGCGACATCGAGTACATCGACGAGGAGGAGATCGAGTGAGTAAAATGTATAAATATTGTTAAATCGGCCTAAATCTAAGAACGTGACAATTTTCATGTTTATGTTTATTACTTTTCCACGTTGAAACAGTTATGCCTCGGCCGCGATACATGGCGATACGCGAACATTCGAGTTATTGCGATATATGTAGCCAAATATTCGCGAATACTTCGGCACTTCGCATATCGCTCCGCTGTCGGTAAACTCGCGCACATCAAAGGGTTTTATCGCGATGAACTTCGCTCGCGCGGACACACTTCATTCGGCCCATAGACATCGTGCGTAGATGACGTGTTTTTAAAAAGGATTGAAGTAACAAGAAGATTTTGGAATTTATTAGTAACTTTGCTTCCTAATACAAACTTTCATCCCCATTTTCACCCTCTTATGACGTGATTTCCGGGATAAAAAGTATCCTATGTCTTTCCCAGGGTCTCAAACTATCTTCTAACCAAATTTCATCTAATCGGTTCAGTAGATCCAGAAATTACCACATACAACGTCACAAACTCACAAAATTTACCTTTTTATAATATTAGTATAGATTACGGGTCCGACCCGATATTATAGAACCCGAAAGAAGTCGGCCACAAGAAAGAGGATCTCATATATGTATGATGCTTGGGTTCGCTGCCATAAAATAAAGAGCGGTCCCGCTACATTCATTCTGTTCTTTGCATTTGTTTATCGCGGTAAACTTTACAACGCTGCAATGTGGCCACGCACATTTGTCGTAGGCCGAAGTCGAAGTTCTATCTCCCGAATAAATTTGCAATGAGTGCAGCCGTGTACCATTAGCGAATTTGGACGAAATTTAGTGCACAAATAGTTACGATAGTTCAGAAAACGCTCTCTTATTTCAAAAAATTATAATATTTATAATAAGTATTTACTTATTGAAATGAAGAAATTAATGACCAACTGTAATTCGGAATCAATAAAATAAACACAAAGTGAAACTTTGGGTGCATTTAATTGAAAAAACGATTAGCCACAGACTATATAATATATACTACTACAGATTTTCCATCTGATATAAAAAAATTGATAATTTAAACTTTAATTTTTGTTTTCTAAAGTAGGCGATAGGTGGCGTTGAGCTAAAACTAGCGAACTATATTATCAATACATATGTATTTTATTATTATTATTATTTTCATTTTTATTGTTAATAAAATATATGTTAATATAATATAAATTATTGTTAATATAATATAAATGGCGTTATATATATATAGCGCCATTTTTTTTTCTTACAAAATCCCATGTTAATAGTAATTGGAGTGTTCCCTTTCTAGTTCAAAAATAATTTTTGTTTACAAAAGAATTTCTATTATAACGTTATTTATTTTCAGGGACGACTGCGAGATCTACGATCTCGGGATCGATGACGATGGCCATTGGGAACTTACCGACGAATTTGATTCCGATAGTGGATCTGACGAGACTGGGTGGACCAACGGAGGTGAGGCCACAAGTATATCTGCGCCCACAAGTATATCAGTCAAATATAAACAAAAAATTATATTAATTTTTAGGGTTCCGTATCTCAAAAAGAAAAAAGAAAATAGCGATCCTATAATCATTATTATAGAATATGGCATCACTTCGATGTCCGTCTGTCTGTCTGTCAAGACTCTTTCTCTCAGAAACCCGTGGAAGTATCAAGTTGTAATTATGTAATATCAAAAACTCAGGTTTGCAATCCCTTAGAGCTGTGAAAAAATCAAAATTCTGAGTAAACGCAATCAAAACATACGGCCAATTATGCCGCATATTTTAACACTCGCAAGGAAATCAATTGACGCAGTGGTAACGCGCTCGCTTGGGAAACCGAGCGAAGCGGGTTCAAATCCCGGGTCTCGCACCTCTGATATTTTCATGTGCGAATCATTTCTAACCTGATTACCACTTGCCATAAGGTGAAGGAAAACATCGTGAGAAACCTGCATGTCTGAGAGAACCTAGCAAGTTTTCGAAAGACATGTGAAGTCCGCCAACCCGCACTTGGCAGCGTGGTGGACTATGGCCTGATCCCCCTCGTATTAAAGGGAGCCCGCGTATTAAAGCAGGCCCGTGCCCAGCAGTGGAACTTTAAAACGGGCTGAAAATAATAATATTACAAGGAATCAAATAAAGAGAAAAATCCAGAAACCGTACATTTGTAGTTACATCATAAAAAAAATGCCATGGTGTGCTAGTCAGACTTACACTTGTTATTGAATAATAATGACGTTCAATCACCGGTTTCTTTTTATTTAAAACTATCGACTCACGCTCGCTTCGCTCGCGTTCGTCCCTCGGTACGTTTTCACGGTTAGCTATGTTTATACATAAATAGTAGTTTGCTACTTCTAAGATATTGATTTAAATTAGATAGCGATTTACGTTACGTACGTACGTTATTGCGTACGCCGTACGCGGATTTTGTTCACAAGTTCATAGGTTTTCGTTTTTTTTCGCGGAACCCTGATTCTTTTTCTAAAATAAAAGTTGCCTAAATTACTCCTTATAACACCAGCTATCTGCCAGTGAAAGTCCCGTCAAAATCGGTCCAACCGTTTCGGAGATTAGCCGGAACAAACAGACAGACAGACAAAAATTGTAAAAAATGTTGTTTTGGTATATGTACCGTGTATACATCCATATGCATTAGGTAAAAAGTGGTTATTTTAACGTTACAAACAGACACTCCTTTTTTATTTATCTGTATAGATATCTAATATTCGCGTAAATCTAACAAAGTGTTAATAAGAGCATACATTTAATTAAAAAGAATTTATACATTTAGTACATTTACTGTTAATTTTCTCGCTAACTCTTCGTAGCAGAACTGCCGGTGGTAGATTCCTCACAAACGTACATACATACTGACATTTAATTTAAATTTTGAAAATGTAAAAGTGACAATTCAAAAGTGCTTGTAAAAGTCTATTTAAATAAAATGTTTTTTTTTTGTTTTGATTTAATTAATATTAGTTTTTAATTAAAACCCAGGTCGTGTCGCGGGTCGCGAGGGCGCCTACTACGGCGGCTACGGGCGCTGCTACCGCTGCGGCGCGCGCGGCCACTGGGCGCCGGGCTGCCCGCTCGCGTAGATACACGCATCGGAATCGAACCTAATTCTATATATACATTAGGGTGTTTCAAATAAATCGATTATTATTATTTTTAAATCCTCTCTGAAATAGTGAGAAAATATGCTTAAAAACCGGAATTCTTAATATTAATATTTAGAGGTCGCGCATTTCGTATTTCCATTTTCCAAAGAAATAATAAATGTTTTTTTTTTTCTATTTCAAAATTTTATATCTCAAAAACCAATTGACGAATTCGAATGACCAAACATATTCTGGTAGGGAATTAAACGCCCTACAAAAAACGTATCTTGTTATTTTTCGACAAACCGAATAAATACTTTGAACGAGTACGTTCAAAGTAGTTCAAACTGAAAGTTAAAAAAGTGTAATTATAACACTTTTTTTCCAATTACAGATAAAATGATAAAAAATTATTATTAAATACTATAAAATCTTCCTTGAAAATCCTACAAATTGTAATTTCCTGTCAAAAAAACGTGGGGATTTCAAAAAAATTGTCGATTTTTTCAAATCAGCCTAATATATATGTAATACTTTCTAGCATTAAATATATCATTTCTAATATTAAATAAAACTACCTTTTCAAATTAATCCACAGATTTATTTTGATTTTGATTCCCGACGTTTTGGATGCTTTAAAGCAGTTATGGTCGCGGGAGACTCAGTCTCTAGTTTTATTTAAAATGTTTATGTACATACTTACATGCTATCGGGCTGATAATCTTCTTCCCACGAACATGGTTTAGTTAATTAATTATTATTATATTTTTGTGTAAATAAAGAATGGGATTATAAATGACATTGCCAATGTCCACTTTATGGTAGAAGACTATAGCAGTCTTTAGTCACATATCTGGTGTAGACAGCAAGAAAAATACCATTTATAATTATATAATTATATTTATGTTAATGTTATTGTTTTATGACCTTAGAGGTTTTTTAAAGGATTATTGCATCTTGAAACAGTTTTTTTTAGTCATAATCAATAATATTTTAAAATTAATTTAAAAACGTACTAAAATAACATACGTGTAAAAGATAATAAACGTAGCAAAGTTATTTCAATAAAAGACCATTATACGTGTAATGGTATTTTTTAATAACTTTAAACAAAATGAATCATTCTCTTGTAGCCTAAAAAACATGTCATCCTGACAATACAGGCTTAATGACCCGCTATTTGTAATCTCTTTTTTTATCTACTTTTAATATCCTGGATTCGAAAGAAATCATAATGCAATAGTATTAGCATTAATTTTGTCTGTTTCCTCGAGCATGTTATATTAGAATTATATATATATATATATATATATATATGTTATTGTAATTATACATTATCTTAATATATATATATATATATATTAAGATAATGTATAATTTCAAATCTTATAAATTTGTTTTATTTTATTTAGTCATGATGTCGTTGGAAAATAAATGTTTCTCATCTCTCTCTACTTATCTTCTTACCATTATATTAATTATAATAAATATAATTGTAATACAATTAATAATTACAAAAAAAGACATTTCTTGTTTAATATTTCGTCTATATTTATGGATGAAGTGTGAGACATGCAGAAGTTAGGTTACTTGCGAAATTTTTAACAAATCACGCTTGCCAGGCTTTAAAAGTTAGATGTTTAATACAAAATATTTTTCATTCGGTAAGTGGATGAGGGGAAGATGAGCTTTCTTCGGATTTAAAATTATATAAATAGGCTATAGATTTAAGAATTCTATTAATATTACGCAGATTATCTATTTGTAAGATTATGGATCACATATACATAATTCTTCTGAGTTCTGGGGTAATTACTCAGTATGAAATTCTTGAAATTATTTGTATTATATATATCCATCTAAATTGATGGTGGAGAAAAATAAACTCAAACTTAATATATATTTCATTTACTTCCTCATATTATTTATAAATATTACCCAAACCACAGATCACACAGTATTATACTAGTACAAATACTTCATCCTATACAAAGAAATTGGACAGCGCTAGTTCGGGCTATTTTTGTTTGCTTGAATAGATAATAGATGTCGTTGATTCGCAAATAGTTAAACTGTTTTATAAATATGTGCAAAATTCATCCTGCATATGAATAAAAAAAATCTGCGATTTTGACTATTTTTACCATGATAAACAATTTATAAAAAGAATTATACACTACAAACCCATCATCCGATTGCTGATATTTCAATAATCAAATTTGATTTATAGGTGCATTATTTCATTTCACTTAGAAATATTTATCACGGTTAAAATTGTTAAAATGACTAATTTTTTTTTATACAAATGCAGGATGAATTTTACAATATGTACCATACATTAGTTTGCACATGTTTACAAAACAGTTTAGCTGTTTGCGAATCAATGACATCTATTATCTATTGAAGCTAACAAAAATAGCTCGCATTAGCACTGTCCAATTTCTTTGTATAGGACGAGGCATATGTTCTAATATAGTATTTATGTGTATTCGCTAAGTGTCTTCTATCCGGACATATTATGCACCAAAAGTTTAAAAAATAACATTGCGGCAGATAGTAATGAAAATAAAGACACACACTTCTTTTTCCTATATATCAAATATATTTTCTATGTTGTGATAATAAAAATAACAACTACAATTTTGTACAACAATTTAATACACATAAACATGAATTTTCAATAAGTTAAAAGAGGTAAATATCAATAGATACAATAATCATTGTTTCAATGTTTTTTTTCTTTTTAGGTATAATAATAATATTAATTGAAAAAAGTTAACAAATAATTAATGTAATTTCATATATAAATATTGTTCTACTTTTTTTTCATAGTCAATATAGTCTTGAAACACATTAATAAAAAATTAATATTCAAAGCCTTACCCACTCATTTCACTAACAAGTAATAACTGCCGCTAAATACTGTTTGTAAAATTTAAACAATTTCATAGTAAAGTATTGCATATAAATTATGAGTAAAAAAATATTAAAACCTTACCATATACAGATTAATGAATAAGAATAAAATTAAATTTAATTAATAACTATTTATATGATGAAGCAAAAAAAATTATATGTTAATACATTGATAATTATAATCAAAAACACTTTTATGTAATTTGCACTTTTTTAATATTCAAAATGTGTTACCTAATAGAAGAGAAAATGTGAAATGAATAGGTAATATCGCAATACAAACATTGGTACTAAAATAATTAACATATGTACAAAAATTTAAAATAACTATTTCACAAGAATCATAAAATTGTTGAACAATTAAACCACTGTTATCACTAAACACACATTTGAGCTCCGACTGTCTTAATAGGAGATCTCAATGATACATTGTAAATTCTTATCATATATATTTTCTACAGCATTCAAATAAGTATTAATGCATAATTTTATTCTATTAAAATATCCTCAATATGCAAATAAAATAACATTTTCCTACAACACCTGACGAGCGATTTGGACAAATTGCAATATCACTTACTTTCTGATAAATAGAATATTAAAAGATTTATTTGACAAATAGCTATTAATATTTGAGGAGCCTGATGGTTTTTTATTCAAATCTTAATAGTCTATGGACAAAACTATTTAAATTCCGAACTGTATTTAATTATAATTTACTATATAAAAAATAAGTAATAATCGTTTAAATCATCAATTAAAGATGTTCTAAAATTTACGCTTTAACTAATTTTGAGAGGAAACAGGGGTTTTACCCAAAAATTGTAATTTCCATCATGCACATTGCATAAATAGCTTTGAACGCCTCTTTCAAATTTTTATACCAATTTCAACTGGGACTTTATGCAACTTTTTACATAAATATGCAAATAAATGGGAAAATTGTAATTTTTAAATAAAAACTTTGTTTCTGTCAAAATTGATATTTGCGTTAATTTTGGAACACTTTTACATCAGACAAAACTACGAAATTTCATTCCTACATGGGTTTAAAATAAGATAGACAACCTAACTATCTTATTTATTATCTAATACAACTTCAATTCATTGTAGAAAATGCAATAATTTGAACATTTCTAGAGAATACTTAAAACAATCTTACCAACACTTAATAATTACATACAGTTAACATTTTAATTGGAAACATGTTACACATACATATTTTCAAATAATAATGTTTAACATATTAATGTTAACAAGAAATGCACAAAAAAGTGATAGTAGGTACTTTAAATTTGTGTTCACTGTTTTTTGCATGCTTGCAAGCAACATATAATATATCTTCTTTTTATTTTTACTAGCTAAAATTTCACTATAAATTAATCATTTTTCTTATCAGTGGTGTTAGAATCCCCTTCAGTTATAGCAAGGTTTCCATTTTCTGGTTGTTTTTGCTGTAGCTCCATTTCTCCAGAAAAACCGAATTCATTGACTCTCTTATGATCAACCTTGTAAATCCAACGTTGATACAAGAATATGAAGAATACAATATCTGTAATAAAATAAAATATTATTAATATTTAAAGACTAAAATAGAAATCAATGGCAGTAGGAGAATGTTTGAAAAAAAAATCTTACCATCCCTAAAGCATCCAATGCGATACATTGTTGGCATTTTAATTACGAATGCAAAGATGTCATCAATAAATGTATTAAGGAATTTGTAAGTCATCATACGCCATGGCAAATGGGCAACTGACTTCAATTTATAATTTATAAACAATTGAGGTGTCATCATTATAAATCCAAATGTCAAAAGATATCCGTACATCATATTTAAAACAAAGGAATACCATCCTTTGTGTTCTTGATACAGCAGAGAATAAACTCCATATCCAAGGAGTAGAGGGAAACAAGCCCAGCTGAGATATCGGAAAGCTAACATATCATATTGTTTGGTACTTGATTCTACATAAGAACCTTTATCAGTAAAAGTTAACTTTGGTAATCCAAATATTCTATCTTCTCTATTCAATTTAACATCCATAACTTTGTTAATTTTCCAAATTTCAATTAATAAACCAATGAAACATGAAATTCTCACCATTACATTAGTTTCATTATCTAATACATAAAGTAGCACTACTGTTGATTGAAAGACATTAAAGAATACTGATCTCACAGACAGACCTTCAAGTGATTGTCTGTTATTCCAAAATTGAATATCATTCTTAAAAGCCAATAGTTCAAATATTGAATGTAGAATCGAAACTGATATTGTCAAAGCTAATAAGTAAGGAGATGTGTCTAAAAGTAATTCTTTAATTGTATCTTGCTCTTCATCTTGTTCCTCAGCTCCTAAAGCAGAAAACATATTCAGTTTATCACGCATAGCTTGTGTAGTATACAGTTGCCATTTAAAGAGACTCAATGGCTGGAATGTCAATTGTAATTCAAGGACTGTAGATGTTTTGTTTAGTGGTACATAATCCCTCATCATGTTCCAATAATCATTTAAGAAAACTGCTGGTTTGTATTGCTTGCCATCGGGTAAGAAATAGATAAATTCATCTAATGGAGGAGGTACACTGCCTTGCATCCAATTTGTTTGATCAGTGACGAGATTTATTGTTAAGTTTGGATGCCAATGAGATACTATTTCCTCTTTTAATGTTTCTGCTTTCATAATTTCTTCTTCTGATTTTTCAGTTTGTCCAGTTAATAAGTTGTGAGTTTTTAGATACTTTAATTTTTTGTATTTATTTATCATTTTTTTGCCATATGTTATGTAAGATCCTGCATAGATACTTTTGTCCTTGGGATCTGGAGATTTTCCTGATGGTACAATATATACATGAAGATATATAGAACCATTGTTTTTCAACTCTTTGGAAGGTACAAAACTTGTTGAGTATGTGAATGTACCATCACCCTGTGGTCCAGAGTGCCAGTCACCATATACTAGTCCTGGTAATTTCCAAATCAATTTCCCTTCATCAAGGTTATTAAGAAACTCTTTTTCTGATAAGTAAGAATACATGTCTAATACTGTCCCATTTGCAAACATGTTTATTGCAGGAGAACGCGTCACTCCTGCTGGACTGCTAACATCAGCCTTAGGCGCTGATGGCTGACGAAACATTGAAGTTATAAAATATACAACTAAGGCTCTAATTATCAACGATTTTGTTATAGCAAAAAATGATTCCATTTTCGATGGTTGCATCTGGCGACGATGCTCGTCAATCTGTGCATTGATCTAAAAAAAAAATAGAGCTAACTTTACGACCTAAATAATTTATTTTTTTCTAAATAACGTACATGAAATAATACACCAACACTATAAATAATCGATATCATAAAGTATTTTTTATCTTAAATGCAGGAATTATAATTTAGTCATATAAAAATCTATACCACATATAAAATATTTTACTTACATCGACATTTTCGTCTACGTTTGAATCTATTTCTTGAGAGTTGTTACTGGGAACTAGTTTATCTGATGCGTCATTTGACGAATTTTCTTCGTGAACATTATCCATTTTGTAAAATACCACTTAGTCACTCTTTTAAGTAAAAGGAGAAATTCCAAATTCTCTCATTGATTTTACAGCAATGTGATATAGATTTTCAGCAACATCATGGATATATAAATGTCAAATTTCAAGTGTTGGCAGTTAAAAAATTTACTAAAGCTAACACGTGAATGTTACAAGTTTAACAAAAAGTAACATTATTTTTATAAATTACTAGAGACTGATTCGTCTCTAGACACATTTTAATGGTTAATACGGAATAATGAAATTTTATATTATACACTAGCGGCACACCCTCGCTTCGCTCGGGTTCGCCTCTAGAAGAACAAAAACAAACCTACCCCACGAGAACCGTACATTTTTCCGAGATAAAAAGTAACTTATATGTTATTCCAGACTATAATATATCTCTGTGCCAAATTTCATCCAGATCCGTTCAGCCATTGTGGCATGAAAGAGTAACAAACATCCAAACTCGCAAACTTTTACATTTATAATATTTATACAGATTTATGATTATGAGTTGTTGTGGGTTGTACTATAACATGTTTTCCCGTGGGAATGAGATAATCTCCCGTGGTAACAAGAAACCTATCCAGCCCTCGCAACTATCTTCACACAAAAAATTACGTCAATCTGTCACTCTGTTTCGACGTGAAAGCAGGACTAACAAACAAACAAACACACCTTCACATTTACAATATTATATTATATTAAAATTTTGGATTGATTGAATTATGGATACAAATACACGATTATCCAGAGAAGTGAAGTGAATAATAAATTAAAAGTAAAAGCAGATTTTAAAAAATAAGCTTTTATTATCTTGCGGCTCCATCTTCTAAACAAAAAGGTACTTAGAACATCAAAACAAACGAGCCTAAACTTAACTGTCTGTAAGCCCTTTCCATTAGAATTCCAGTGGCAAGTTTCCAGCTCCATCTTCAGATCCTCATCATCTTTTGTAATAAAAAGTTCTCTTTGTAACAAAATATACTAGTCTAAATTCGACCTTCCTTCTAAATTCCATCAGGGAGTTCCAGACCCAACATCCCGGCTACATCAACAAAACAGCTTGATGGTACCACAAAAATATTGTATTTTCACTAAAATTTCATATGTACCTATACCAAATTTCAGCTCGGACTGGTAGAAAAGTTTGCTAATTTTGAAACAGACAACTACATACGAATATTGCAATAAAAATAAAGTTTGTAAAAATAGAGATAAATCTCGGAAAGATAGATAATAAACTGGAAACTCACTTAAACGGTGTACCTCCGTTTTCATGTTTAATATCTCGGTTAAATTCTCGGTTTCGTATCTCCGATTCTTGTGTACGCATTTTCAGATATAACAAGGTCAAAGATCATAAAACTGGTTTTTCATATTGATCACAAATCACAAAAATAATGGTTTTTCGTAAATATCTTTCTTTGGACTAAATTAAAAAAAAAACCCTTCTGATAAACATGACAGCAAAAATTCAGATTGCCGCACTATAAGATTATAATATATTACCTATATGCAAAAACAATTTCTTTTTCTTGAATCATATAAAAGCTACTAAAATTTGATATATTGTTATATTTGATATATATGATATGTTTTTGTGATTGTATTATAACGTGTTTTCCCGTGGGGATGAGATAATCTCCCGCCGTAAAAAGTACTTCAACTATCTCCACACAAAAAATCACGCCAATCCGTCACTCTAATTAAAAGTAAAAGAATGACAAACAAACAAACACACTTTCACATTTATAATTATTATGGATATTAAATAATTAGCTGACAATTAGAGTAACTAACTAAAATAAAAAATATACGAATAACGATACGCGTTATCCCACCTTGTGTTAATTTTTTAACGGTGTTGACCATTACTTACATATAAAAATTATATTAATTTATAGCTTGAATTGTATTATACTTTTGCACTAGTGAACCCATATGGCTTATATGATTACTAGATCCAACCTCCTCATTAGGTTACTAGCTATTAGGGGATTTTAGCACCTAACAGTTCCAAGGTTTGCGGTGTTATAATATCTTCCCCGTGTAAATGCAATTCGGTCAGGAAAACGGCGAAGTAAGCTTAATTACCTCACCAATCATCAATTTGAACCCGCACAATATAGGGTTCGTGAATTTAAAAAAAAAATATAAACTCTTGTTATATTATTATTTGTTTATTTCAAACACAAATTGAAAGATTCGACAGTTAATCGGACCCAAACGCATTCAGAAACCGTGGATGATCGATTCCCAAATCATTATAAAGTTAGTCTTGACAACATTTAAACAAAACATAAAAAAACGTTACTAACAGCGATTCACTTTATAAAGTTTTTCTAGAATCTACTCATAATACTCAGATTCCATGGCGCACATGTTGTACATCCGACACTGGATCCATCACAGAGATTTCATTACCTAAAAATCCAAAGTAATTTTGAACAGAAACACTTATTTCTGGAATTATTCTCTAGCAATGTAGATTGTTGCATGATTTTCCCCTATCAATAAAAAAGGCCATATACTACTTCTCATGCTTGTACATTATACCTTTTCGTAGGTTTTCAGTATAACCTCGCAACTACCATACATCATCTTCCATTGTCTCAGGTGATCCTTTGTACAAACTGACATAGCAAGGTATTATGTCAACAAGCACGAGTTTTTATTTGCCTCAATGATAACAGTCCACTAAAACAGGACTCTATTGTACTGTTACGAATTATAAATGCAAATAGTGATTGCTTAAATTATATTTATAAATACTGTGTCTAACATAATTGCATCAAATGAAATTATTTAGAGTGAAACCTTTAGGAAATAACAAGTTCATAACTCAAACTATGTTTGATATAAATATTCGAAAAAAAATTTGGTAAAATGCTAAGTTTATAAGTGAGAGAAATAACTAGCCTTAAGATAATCATTTATTATTTCATGTTAAGTGAACTGTTACCACTTTAAACCTTTCTTATTATAACTATAATTAATCTTGCATTTCCTCAGGCAGTTCGTGAGGATTGATAATGCCCGGGACAGACAACTGGACCCTTCGCTTTTCTTCTTGCGCTTGACGAAGCGCAAAAAGCCGCTCTTCTAAATACAAGTCACTGTCATCTTCTCCTGTGTACTCCTGTAATAAATGAAGGTTCCGTTATAATATCGATCATATTATATTTCTAAGAGTTATAACTATTTAATTATAGATATGAATATTAAAGAAATGTATTTGTACACGTAAATTGTGAAGAAGTAATTTTAGTAGAGCCATTTATATCTTAGAAGATTTTTCTAATGATATGTTTCTTTTTTTTATGTTTAGCTTTCAAATAGTGTAATACAAAAATATTATATTTTTTATTTGCTTTTAATCCTTAAGATCTTCAGGAAATAATGGTTTTGTGTGAAATTGTCTGTTGTCAAGTTTTCACATCATATAGAGCAGAAAATTTGTATGCAGAGAATTTGAGCAGAAAAATATAACAGACTATTTGTACAGAAAAACTTAGTCATACAATAAATTGACATTTTAGAGTAGACTTACGTTTCTATATTTTCAATAAAAAACATGGAATCGGTAAATAGGGGACATTAAGGAGGACATCGGTAAATAGGGACATCGGTAAATAGGGAGTATGGGGATTTTATTCACTAACTGAAATTATACGGATATTTCGTAAGAGCGCATCGTACGGCACCCGTTAATGATAATGAATCGTAATTCGATCATGATTACCATCAGTTTTCATTACCGACATTACATTGAATTGGAATAAACAGTATATTGTATAATACATGAACTGTAACTTACTCTTATTTGCACTAGGAAATCTCTTAAATGATCTTTGAAAGCTGGTATATCTTGGTCCAAATTGAACAGCCCTTGAACCGTTATCTTTACTTGATTGTCTGTCAAATGCGGGAATGCCGTTTTCAAAAGATTAGCCACATATTCCTGTAATGATTACATATAATAGTTAATATAACATTTTAAAATTAAATTAAGATCTAGCAAACTGTTTTCATCATAACTTACCTGGATGTATAGAACATTATCAGGAGTGCGACCAAGTGGTACTGAGACTCTTCCAGTTTCCACCAGAGAAAAAATGTACGCAAGAATAGTAGCATGCATCGTAAGGCCGGCACCGTGTGAAGTGTCGGTTACGACACTGAATACATGTTCCAGAATGTCACATAGGTAGGTCTGATAGAAACTTTGTGCTGCCTGTGGATGTTGTTCAACATTTTGCAGCAGTCTGTATAATATCTGGAGGCCTGTATCAGCTACGTTTCTCATTGTATGCTTAAATGCCCATATTATGGAATCCAGTACCAATTTAAATTGTGCTGGAGGTATACTTAGGAATGCTTTGAAACAGTGTGTATTGACTGCCTGTAATAATAGGAAAAATTCAGTCCTATGTTCTGGGTATTCTTCAAAATCTTTGTTAATCATTTCCAAAGTACATTCAAATACTGCATCAAAAATTTTTGGTACTTCAGAAGTTATATGGCCTCCTAGCTTATAAACAATTGCTGCCATACATGATAACACTTCAGGCTCTCTTGCATCTGGTACTGCAGTTCTTTGATAATCCAAGAGAACAGCATCAAGTAAAGGAGGAATAAAATTTTCCAACACCATACTGTTATCTGTTGAGCGTGAAACCCAACTTGCTATTAATTTTAAGGTCTCTTTTTTTATTATTCTCATATTTTTGATCAAAGGTTGCTTAGTTACCACTACTCCATTCAAAGCAATTGCTTGACTTATATTTTCTGACATGACTTTATAAACATTCAACATGTCCAAATAAATTCTTCCGAGTTGAACTACATATGGATGACCCAATGCTCTACACGCTCGCCCATTGGTTTTCAGTATACTCACAAGCTGTTTAACTGCTTCAGGATCTTTAAGAATATCAACATTATGAGAAGCTTGAGAAATAATGTCATCCCAGACCTGATTTGGTAGCAACATATACTTTTCTATCAATTGCTCCTGCGCAACTTGATCCACTTGTGCACTAATCATGTATCCAACTGCTTCATAAAATGTATGCACTTGTAATGTCTGCAAATCACAGATAATAGAGCTGATTGTACTAAGGATTTCTTCAATAAATGGACAAGCTTCACCTACTTGAGTGGTGACAAAATGGCGTCGACATTTTAAAGCTATTTTAATAAATGTATCACATGCCATATCCTGAACACCATCATGTGTTTCATGCATGAATTCAAAAAGTTTATTTACAACAGTTTTCAAGAATTTCCAATGAGCTCTGAGAAAGCGTGGATATTGTCCAACTACATACATGATATTACTGGCTATAATAGCTTTGTTATCTTTTCCTTTCTTTTGCTCACAGAGACCTAGCAATTCTTTTATAACAATAACTAAAAAACGTTTCTCATCTTCTTCCATCATTGCTCCTGATATGGACCCAATTGCCCAACAAAGAGTGTTAAGATTTTTCCATGACCATTCTGTTCCATTAACTTGATTTTGTAGCTTTTCTGTCATTATTCTCTCAGTATCTTGATAATCCAAATGTGTCAAGTAAACCAATGTTTCTCGCATATTTTTATACAAATTAATAGAATCAGTATCTTTCATAAATTCTCTAACCACTTCACCATTTTCATTTTCAACTACCAGAACTTCTTCAGGTTTGGCCATCCTAGATATCATAATATACCGGACCCCACTTAGAACATCAGCATATAGTGCCTTACGCCCTACACTTTTTCCTAAACTATACAAACCAGCAGAATGTGCACATGGAGCTATCTTATATAAATCAGCAGCCAATGCATTCCAAAATTCTAAGCAAATTTTGAAAATTTCTACTTCCTCTACCTCTGATATTAAAACAAGGTATCGAAGTGCATTCATTAGGGTATTAGTAAGACCTTTTCTTTCAATCAGCTGTCCATGTTCCTTTAAGTAAGTACAAAGAAATAAGGCAAGGTTCTGGATAAACACTTGCTCTTGATCTCGCCCAGCTGCATAAGCCTCTCGTATGTTTGTTGTAAGAGGAAGCATTGCCTCTAATTGCTCCATTGTCTGTACAAGTAGAGCAACAAATTGCTCTTCATAATTACTTACTGTAACTCCAGCTATTTCAGTTAAACAACTTAATGTCACATTACGAAACATAGGGACATTTAAAAATTTAAATATTAAGGTGCTTATCAATTTCATTTCAAAAATATAACCCAAGGGAATCCAATTTAAGAATCTTAATAATGTATGTAGAGTTGCATCTACCAATGGAGCATTTTGCGAATTCTCAAGAACAAATTGACAAAGAGTGAAAATTTGACTGAATTCAGAACACATAGTATCCTTCAGATGCTTAGCTTTTGTTTGTGTTAACTGACCTGTACTGAAGACAAATACTTCTTCACTAAGAAGTTTCAAGATAACCATGTTATTTTGGCATAGACTCTCATTAGTCTTAGATGCACCAACAATATCACTAATAAAAGTCTCCCAGTTGTGGGGCCACTCTCTTTTTAACACTTGGATTAAAATCATGTTCAACTTTTTTAAGTATACTTTATTATTTTCCATAGTAACAGGGTCTGATGAATTTTTAATAATAAGGCCGACAATATACTTTTTTATACCTTCACATTGGTTTCTAGGTAAAACTTTCCATCTTGTTTGTATGACTTGTTCTAAAATCTGTAGGGCATAATATTTTGTTTCCTGATTTTGAGAGTATTCTAAAATTGTGTCGACTCTTGTCCATGCATCTGGATGTTCTTTCAGTGCTGTTAAAATATCTTGTGCAACTCTCTGTTGATCTCCAACAGTAGAATATAGACATCCAACAATATTATCAAGAAGATTTATATCAAGTTTCTGATTGAAATCTAAAAGTTTAGAAGCTTGCTGCTCTAAAGTTGCCATTCTGATAGTGATCAAAACTTAACTGTAACTTATTTTTCTTAATTAAAACCAAGTAAATTGTATCTTATTTTCAATCATTCCTTATTACACACCACTCTGCAAGAAATAAAGATATAATTAAACAGGTATATGCTCTAACCTCTTACTAAGACCCAAGTACAAGTACAAATATTACAAGTATAAGTTGCTGTCATATCCTTAATAATCAAATTTTAACGTAACTATGCAGCACTTCATGGTGAAATCCTCGTGTTTAAAGAAGAAGAAATATAGAGTGCACACACCCGTAAGATTAACAATGACATTTTCCTAATAAACTTCACTGGTTTAAAGTATACACATACTATTAAATTTACGATCAAAAACATATAACACAACATATTTTCATGTTACTTACCCGGGAATATTAATTGCGGCGCAATCGGTTAAATACACTTCCATACACACTAGCCCGTTGTTTTCGTCGTTTTCGTGATGCTTGAAAAAGCTAGTGTACATGTCGTTATGTCTATGCTTCGTAACTAGAAGCTAGTAGATACCACAGATAAAAAAATGCAATAAAAAATATTTTAAAAAAATATTGTATGCGTATTTTTTTATATATTTTGAGAATTTAACAGTAAAGTATATTTTAAAAATACAGGCTAGAGACTATACTATTGTGTAAGTGGTGTTTCTAAACTATAGTCTAGACTTAACTTATGGAAAATTTACAGTTTAACTCTAAGAGTATACATAAGCTATAGAGCGCGCGCAGCGAAACGTAAGCAGATGTTCTACACACACTTAAAGATATTAGATACATAATCGTAGATGAAACGGTGGAATAGTGATGCGCCATGATTGACATTTGTGCACGAATGTAAGGTGTTAGTTTAAGTAATAGGTATGCAAATATTTCGTAAATTTCAGGTAGTAAGACTTTTATTATTTAATTAAAAAAGAATTATATTAACATAAACTACATTTATTCACGCACAAATACATATAGACTTTATTATCTAAAATTTCATTTTAACACATTTCAAATTAATATTTTCCATTTGTAAATGTATGTAGTAATAGAGTTGCTAATATTTTGTTTTGTTTTTTTTTTATAATAACAGACTAAATTAAAATTATTATTTTTTCGAAATTTTCACGTTCCATGATTATAAAATAATTACACTACGGGACTTAAGCGCGAACTACGGGAACTAAAGGTGAATAAACGCCTTTAAACCCGAAGTGTAATTATTATATAATTATTATTCTTAATTAATTTTAAATTTTTAAATTTCCGTTGAACAATAATGTGGCTTGAATAACTAATATTTTATTTTCTTTATGTCTATAAATATAATAATGGCAGCACTAAATAAAATTAATTAATAGTTTTCTTAAAAAAAAATTGAAGTAATTGTAATATTAACAGCCAAAACTAATTAAATAATATTCCATATGCAATTATAAAACTTATTAAAATCATAAAAATATTTAAAATTAACAAATATTGTAAGGTACTTTGGTGCCATTAAAATTCAAAGGTTTTATTTTTGACAAATAAAAAGGATCTTAATTTATAATACCATGGTTATACAAATATTCGAGTAGTAGTACAACATGGTACAACGCTAGTTCTTAATAAGGAAAGTAGGAAGCGGGGAGCGTGGAAGCACGTGTTGTGTTAACCCGCGCGCGCGCTTCCTACAACACCCGCTCACATCTGTGTAATTTTGTTAAAATCAGTGTTTTCTGATTAAAATATTATGTACCGATGAAAAGAATTATCTTTGTTATTCTTAGTTTGCTTCCGTGAATCGTTTTAACAGCTTGGAACTGCACATTTCACCATGATTACAGACATCCAAGTAAATACAGACGAGAGAAACGATCAGTGCGCGGGACTTTTCGTGACTAACAGCGTCGCCCTTGCTATTTCGAGCCTGTTCATACACGTGCTTACAAGTTACAGTTCATACTTGCTAGCACGCTCTTTATAGCATAATATGTATACTCTGAGGTTTAACTTAAGGGCAATCCCCTACCAAAACGCGTTTTGCGACGATATTTAGAAGCGAATGTGCCAGTATTTAATAAATGTAAAATAATAAAAATAATATTATATCTATCTTCAAAATTTTGCGGCCATATTACATGATTAATATAGTTTTATATGTCATCACTACTAAAGAAATAAATTTCTAAAGTATTGCTGTAATCATGAATATTTTTTCTTATTCTTTGCATCAACACATGAATTTACAACTCATATAAAAATATGGTTAACACCATTTGATAGATCGTTTCAAAATAGGTATTTTACACGTTTAATTTTTTTTTTAAAGATCAATTTCAATTCTGTTTTGAACCAATTTTCAGAAATTATAAGAAAATTTTCGAGTGAGATACTGCGTGGGCAGCGTTGCCAGAAGGTTACATTTCTTACATTTTTCGTAACTTTTGACCCCCTCGCGTAACATTTATTTTAAAAATGTAAGTTTTCATGGATGGTAACGAATTATCAAAATCGATTAATAAACGACTGTTTTTTTTTTTTTTTTTTTTAGAAGTCGGTTACAAATGACCACTACGTAACTTTTACTTTAAAAATGTAACTTTTCATGGATGAAAACGTAACTTTTGACCAAACCTCTCTGGCAACACTGTGCGTGGGGACCGGGTGGCAGTCAGCAGCCGCCTTTCGTACGGGGTACCCGCGTCGTTCGTGTTCGCCTCCGGCTGTTACGACATTTCGCTTATGAAAAAAGAATGCTTGTAAACTTTAGTACATGTAATAGAAGTGACATACACAATAAATAATATTATATAATAAATAAATTAAATATTATACATATACAATAAATAATGTTATAAAATAAAAAATAATATTATACAATAGGTATAAGCAGCCACTTGCAATAACTTGTGACTCAGTTATTCATTAGCATTATATAACAGTAATGTTTAAAGAACGACTGATCAGTATCGGCATTACTGTAATTTGGCTATTTTTCGTTGCATACAAATATTATAACTATTTATAGTTTTATTTAATTTTTCCATCTCGAAATTCTATAATAGAGTGCATTCTCTATGACAAATATTGTTAGAACATAAATATTATGTCATTTGGTGTGCGATTGACATGATCTAGCTGAGGTATCAAATTAATAAATAAAATAATAATAAAATTTCTGTTTCGTTTTAACGATGAGTATTACACTACCGCCTGTATAAATTCTATGGTCTGTATTTTATGACATGTTTAATAGAATACTACTCAGTCTATTAAAATTTATTTATTATTATCAACTTTATCGTTAATCAAACACTTTTCTTTAAACAGATACTTATCGTTAGGAAAAATAGGCAAAACAATTATACATTTAAAGTGTGCGCGATGAGAGTCGTGGAGGATTTTGTAACGTCTATACACTTTCGGCGCTCGCGGCTCTCTGTCTGCTCACGCCACCCCGTCGCCAAGCGCTCGCGGGCGACGGAGGGGGCACGGGCATAGAAACTATACGATTGCACCGAAAACACGTCTCGACACGATCTTACATGTTTTAGCAGGATTACCCTCGCGCGTTACAGTCTCCCCCTCTAGCCTAACTAAGAGTCCCCGCAGTTGGGCTAGTCTAGGTAACGACGCGGCCTACCACGTTGACGCTTTTCCCTAACAGGAGGCTCTACCTGGCCGGAAAATGGCGTGAGGTGCGAAACGTGATATTTACCTATATCTTTTCCGGTTTGTACGTTCTCTAAACCGTACGTAGTAGAACTAATTACTTTACCAATCTTATATGGGCCGTCCCGGCGTGGGATAAACTTCGCCGTTTGTCCACGTCCTGCATCGTTCGGCCCCTGTGTTCTAAGCAATACTAGATCACCTACCTTATACTCTGGCGGGGACCGCCGCTTCTGGTCTGCGGAGATTACTTCAAACCGCCTTGACACAGCAGGGGTTTGTAGCAGACCTGCTGGTTTGCGATTGTCAGCTTCATACCTTTGACAAGGCACACATTCCTTTATGTAATTAGTAATAAACGTGCGCATACCTGGCCAATAATACCTAGCACGAACACGACTTAAAGTGCGCTCCACGCCAAAATGACCAGCCGTAGGCGCGTCATGGAGTTCCGCCATCACTTGCCTGCGTTCGTGTTCGGGCACAACCATACAGCATTCTTCTCCATCGTCCGACTCTAAGCTATATCTATAAAGTATACCATCGGAAATAGTGTACCCACGATCGGACCATGGCCTCCCCCTAGAAGGTTCGTCCGACTCCATGTCCTCAATGATCTTGCGAATCTCTGGATCTAACAGTTGATTGCTGCGGATATCACTACTACTCCTCTTTGGTAAGTCAACGACTGTCAACCATAGCTCACACTCACCTCGGTTCTCCACACAAGCTGGTCGCGAAAGCGTATCCGCAACCACATTCGAGCGTCCTGGTGTGTATTGAATGTTGAGGTCGAACTCTTGCAATGTTAGGGCCCACCTAGCCAGCCGACCACTGGGTGACCTCTGACTCATGAGCCATCGCAGAGGTTGGTGGTCCGTCCTAACAGTTACCTTCGCAGTCTCTACGTAACCGCGGAACTTACCTAGCGCCCACACTACGGCGAGCGCCTCTCGCTCCGTCGTGGAATAGTTCTTCTCTGCACTAGTGAGAAGACGGCTTGCGTACTCGATCGGTCTCTCATCATGTCCCTCCCCCTGCATCAAAACAGCCCTTAGGCAGTAAGCGCTGCTGTCAGTACAGAGAACGAACGGCTTCGACTCGTCCGCCTGGCGCAGAATGGGAGCAGATACGAGGAGATGTTTTATCCGTTCAAACGCCTCTTGTTGCTCGGCATCCCAACGCCAGGCACTTGATTTCTTCAGGAGTGTCGTAAGGGGTCTCGCGATCTCCGCATAATTATTAATAAAACGGCGATACCAACTCGCCGTTTGTAAGAAGCACTTTAAGTGTTTAACGTTCTGAGGGGCGGGCATATTATTAATAGCCGCCGTCTTGTCAGGATCCACCTGGATTCCGCCTGGTACAATCACATGTCCTAAAAATTTAACAGATTCTCTCGCAAAAAAACTCTTACCTCTGTTCACTCTTAACTTAAACATAGCCAACCGATCAAAGACAGCCTCCAGGTCAGCCAGGTGTCTCTCGAAAGGTCCCGGTGACAGCACTATCAGATCATCTAAATACGCTAGGAGCGCTACCTCTTTCAGGTTGGACCGGAATCGGTCCATCAATCTCTGAAAGGTTGCTCCGGAATTCCGTAGTCCCATAGGCATCCTCTTAAATCTAAAAGTACCAAGTGGTGTTGTGAACGCTGTCTTATCCTGGTCTTCTGGGCAGACACTTACCTGATGGTAGCCTGAACGAAGATCCAGAGTAGTCATATATTCACTGGCCTTAGCTGCGTGCAGAATGTCTTCGATACGTGGAAGCGGGTATCGGTCTGGCTCGGTCACTGCATTCAGTTTCCGGTAATCAATACAGAGCCTTATATTACCGTCTTTCTTCGCCACCAGTACCACGTTAGAGGCCCATGGTGACTCACATTCTTCGATGATGTCATCTCGCAGCAGCTTGTCAAGCTCCTTCTGCAAGGCCTCCTTCTTAGTCTGTGACAACCTATACGGTGGACAGGCAATAGGTTCTTGTTGTGGACTCACCTTAATCCGATGCGTGGCGAAGTCGGTCGCCGGACCCTCACGCGCAAATTGCGGCGCGCGATCCTCAATAAAAACATTGAGTTTGTTCTGTTGCTCTTGGGTCAACTTAGAGCCTTCATCTGCGCGCAACATCAGCTCATTGGACGCGGCGCGCATTAAATCTGTTCCTACAGGGTCAAGTGTGTAAGAATAAACAAAATTAAAGCACTGTCCGGGACTATCCATAAATGTCCAAGTGCGGTGGGCCACGTTAATTATCATGCCGGCCCGAGACAAGAAATCTATACCTAAAAGCGTTCTAGTGTCACTACCCGGTAACACTAGTAATTGACACATTACACTATGTCCTTCGATATCTATACCTACCTCAGCTGTCAATAAGTCTCTCCACCCTTGTGTACCGTCGGCCAGGTGTACAAATCGTTTAACTTCACTAAAGTGTACTCCCAAGTCTACTAAAATTTTATATAATAAAGGGCTCGCAATACTATGTGTAGCGCCAGTATCCACTATCGCCACTCCGGTACGGCCCATAACAGATATATTAACCATAGGATAAGATTCCCGCGTACTCACATTAGTTAACTTAATACATGACGTACACGTGTTACCTACACTATTATTATTATTAACGCAATTATCGTGATAATAAGACTCTATATCAAAATTATTAAACGAAGTTTTACCATCCGCTTTCGTTAAAGTTTTCACGCAAATATCACATTTCGACCTCACTACGCCTTCCTTACCACAACCATAACAACGTATACCCTTACGCGTGCTATCGCTATATAGATGTTTATCATTATTATTATTATTATTAATAACCTTCTCACGATTTCGACATTCTTCGCTAACATGCCCAAATAATTTACAATAACTACATCGAGGCCTATTGTTTTTATTACCACGCAGCGTGGTCTCGTTCGTGGTATCAAAACTCGATCGAGTGAGATCGCGACCGGTAGTAGTAACCGATGTTCGTGAAATCGTATTTTTACTATTATTACTATTATTGTTGCCCTTATTTACTTTAAGAGCTTTATACATATCCTCCGCGATCCTCGTCTTATACATTAAATCATCTAAATTACGAACATTATCGCGGGAAACTCTTTTTACAATACGTCGGTGTAATAACCCGTAACAAATGTCAACTTGCACTATTTCATCGAGCTTATACGGTAACTTTGCAATTAATGCTCGCACTTTACACAAAAACGACTCGGCGCGTTCTTCTTCTTGCTGCTCCATAGCGAAGATCTGCCGTAGAATCTGATGCGCGGGCTGCGCCACGCCATAGGCTGCACGTAGGCGGGCGATCGCGTCCGCCCATGTAGTCGCCGACGCCTTAACGCCGCGCCACCATACTGCCGCTTCACCCTCCAGCAACATCGGCAATCCGCGGAGTGCGAGCTCGTCACTCACGGCCGCACACTCCTTAAATATCTCGACGGCATCCAGGAACGCTTCTAATACCTCGGCGTCCTGGGACGACCCGTTGAACCGCGCCGTACACTTAGTAAAATTGGCGTCGACACTCGCGACGCTGGCAGCAGTACCACTCCCGCTGTTCACATTATTTGTTTGAGAGGCCACGACTGGGGTGGAGGCCCTGAATTCGCCGCTGGACGTCATCAGAGAACTGATAAGGCTTCTATTTGCTTCCACTTGCGCCCGCGTGATTGTTTCAATCAGCGTGGATATGAAGTGTTCGGAGAGCTGGGGTGCTGGTTGCTGTACCGAGCCGGCACTCGTAGCTTCGTCCACATGGCCGTGCTCGACGGTGCTCTCCTCTCCTCCTGCGCCATCATCTTCCCCTCGCTGCTGCCGAAGCGTTTCCCCTCTCCTCGTTATAGGCATCTTCACGCACTAGTATATACAAGTTCGAGCCCCACGTTGGGCGTCAGTTTAATAGAATACTACTCAGTCTATTAAAATTTATTTATTATTATCAACTTTATCGTTAATCAAACACTTTTCTTTAAACAGATACTTATCGTTAGGAAAAATAGGCAAAACAATTATACATTTAAAGTGTGCGCGATGAGAGTCGTGGAGGATTTTGTAACGTCTATACACTTTCGGCGCTCGCGGCTCTCTGTCTGCTCACGCCACCCCGTCGCCAAGCGCTCGCGGGCGACGGAGGGGGCACGGGCATAGAAACTATACGATTGCACCGAAAACACGTCTCGACACGATCTTACATGTTTTAGCAGGATTACCCTCGCGCGTTACACATGTTCAATATTGTTTTATTATTCCGTAGATGTCGCTAGTATTTTTTCTAGAGGTGAGGTGGGGAAGGAGCATCTCTTTTTTACGTTACTGCAATGTATATTTATATCTCATTCTTGTGGGTGTGCAATGGAAGATATTCATCATTAGTCTAACATATTATGTAATTAATATTCGGCTCCTTCCTTCCCCTCTTCACCTCTAGAAAAGGTCGTAATTAATATTAGCGGCATCTATGGAATAATATTTAAAACAATATTGCAGATGTCATAAAATACAGACCATAGAATTTATAGAGGCGGTAGTATAATATTTTACGTGAACCGAAACAGAAATATTTTATTATTATTATTTTTATTTATTTAGTACCTCGGCTAGATCATGTCAATCACACACCAAATGACATAATATGTAATTTCTAACAATATTTGTCATGAGAGATCTCTATTATAGAATTTTGAGATAGAAAAAATTAAATAAAACTATAAATAGTTATAATATTTTTATGCAACGAAAAATAGCCAAATTACAGTAATGCCGATACTTACCACTGACCAGGCGTTCTTTGAACATTACTGTTATTTAATGCCAATAATAACTGAGTCACTAGTTATTGAAAGTGGCTGCTTATACCTATTATATAATATTATTTTTTATCTCATAACATTATTAAATATCTGTTTTGAAATGATCTATCAAATGGTGTTAACCATATTTTTATATGAGTTGTAAATTCATGTGTTGATGCAAAGAATAAGAAAAAAAATCATGATTACAGCAATACTTTAGAAATTTATTTCTTTAGTAGTGATGACATATAAAACTATATTAATCATGTAATATGGCCGCAAAATTTTGATAGATATAATATTATTATTATTATTTTACATTTATTAAATACTGGCACATTCGCTTTTAAATATCGTCGTAATACGTGTTTTGGTAGGGGATTGCCCTTAATGTGCACAACAAACTTTGACGTTTGATACAAGTTTAATATTGAGGTCATAACCGATTCACCGTTTTATTAAAAAAATCTAATTAATACTCAGTGGTCTCGAACCTACCGATTTTTCGGTATTTCTACCGATATGGGCTCTGTCCTACCGAAATACCGAAATGCAACGATTTTTCTACGATTTCAGAGAATACTTGGAAATTATCCCGATTTTTCTACCGATTTAATACTTCGAAACAAGCAACCCTTTTCATTTATAATTTATGTTACGAGGAATTCCTCGGTAATAAATAAAGAAGAGTACTTTGTAATTGCCATTGATCAATAATTAAGAACATGGTTAACTCCTATACACAATTTTGTTCAATCACTCCATCCCTATCATTTGTTTGATTTTATCATGCTATCTCTATCTTGTGACAGGAAAATATTTCTGTTGCAGCTACTAGCGAATAAATTCGTATGTAAATATTAAGAAGAAAGAAAATAAAATCATTTTTTTTATAAGTAGTAAGAATTTTAGCTAAATATTGCTATAAATATCTTATGTTTAATATAAATAATAATAAAAATATACATTCGTTTGATAAATTAAAATGATATTTTAGAATATTCTACATAAACCAAAGTGCACATATTATTATGATTTATAAAAAATCCTTTTTTAAACTTATTTGAGTCGACATGATGATACTCCACAAATACTTTTATTTCTGTACACAGTACAAAAACATTACATTAGAGCGATTGTGCAAAATGGTGAGGTGCAGTACATTGGACTGTAAGAACGATAGTATGGTGAATTTTTGGATTAATTGTTAATTATTAATTAATTGTATATTAATGAATTGTGGGATTATTATTTCACTCGTATTTCAATTGTTGATATGTTTATTGATGTACAGTGTTAAATTTTTAATTAATTCGTCTTAGTATTGTTTGTAATTGTGCAATATCAGATGATAAAGGAAGTATTCATGATTTTGTAGTTGTTGTTTATTTCATAACCTAAAAATTCAGTGTTGTCAGTTTTTGTCGGGTAATTTACCCATATTTTTTTTGATATACAGGATTATGAAATTGGAAAATAATAAACTATTTCGTAGTTTCCTACAAAATATTGCTTCTTATCACTGATTTAGAAATCAAATGATGCAATTTACAACAACTATATTTTGGCAGGTTTCCAAAAAAGCCTGATATATGAAACTTATGGATTGCTGCAACTGGAAGGCTCGATTGGGATCCAAAGTTCCAAAAGTGGGAGGAGGAAAAGTCAAAGATTTGCAACCAACATTTTGAAAGTGATCGCATCAAAAAGCAATAGTTGTCACTATGAATAAATTTTCTATTGCAATTTTCCGCCTTTTAAGTGACGAAAAGGAGTTAATTTGAGATGAATTCAAGAAAGCTTTTTACCCTTAACTTTTTTAAATAACACTCAGAAGTTTATTTTAGAAATAACATGAAAAAATACTGAAACGGCAAATGTAAAAAAATATATCTCTAGATATAATAACAGGAGACACACAGTTATAGTAATTATTTAGAGGAAATTGAGAAATTAGTAAAAGATATCTTATACTGATTGAATAGGTACATTATTTGTAAATATTGTTTTAAAAAGAACTTCCAATTTACCTCACATTACTACATCTTATTTACTGACCCATTAGCAATCTTTAAAAAAAGAACTACAAATGGCACAAGTTCTTATAATAATTTGAGATTAAACATAGGTGTTTAAATATTGACTGTAAGTTAATATTTAAACACTTATGTGAGCTTTAGCACAATCGCTTACACACACTAATACACCTTTTAGAAACCACTGCTCGTAACGAGAGTTTAATTAATACTGACTCAACTGTTACTTCGTAATAGTCAACCAAAATGAAAATCTGTGACCATTTTTTTAATATATTAAAATATTTATAGATCAATACTTATTACTTAAAATTTATAACATAATTAATATTCCTTATAAATGTATTGTTTACATCCCCTTAGTAGGGACAAGTGCGTTTGTGTGATGTATGGTGTACCTACTTTTGTACGACTGGTAATAAATATTTTGTTTATGTGTTAAACATAGCTGTCGTGTTTTATTTATTTAATACCCACTATCTATCAAAATCATTTCTCAGTTTTCCAAGACGTGTCAGTACAGTATACTCGCTTGATAAGTATGCATAGAGAAATGTAATATAATTCTGGCAAGTATTATGCTAAGATACATAACAAGCTTTGCACAATAACATCTTAAGTGCTTGACTGACGTAGGTACGCTCTTTTGAGTGATTGGGCCTATTGAAAAAAGTGCATGCAATACTAGACAACATGAGAAGGTATGGTAGCTAGGTGCGCGCGTGCGATATCCAAGCCATACAGTTTCATGACTAGTTTCAACCTTTTGACGGTTTTTAAAAGAACTAGGTACTAATTTGATTTTTGTATTAATTGGAGTATCTACATTGTTTCCTGAATTTTAATTAATTTTGATTTTTTCTAGAGATTATATTTTACATGCTTTGCTCCGGATTCATAGTATTGCACGTTAACTTGACAACAAATACTGTACTACCCACGGAATAGGTAAAAAAGGCTGGAAGGGTAATGTGGGCGTGACAGCGTCGCCGCAACTATGGTTAAACAACCATACTTGAACCGATTCATGCGTGCACCGCTTATAGTTCGTGTTTAGAGTGCGTCGGGTACGGAGCTGCGATAAATAGTGTTATAATGCCGTGTTGTGCTATTATTACTTGCAAGACAAAAAGTCAAACTTCGAGTATCGATCGAGGAGGTATATCTTTTCATCGGTAAGACAAAAATAATAATGAATATCTCTTTAATTTCAAAAATGTAGCAACGATTACAAAATTCAAAACAAACGATACTATTGTAATAAGCTAAAACAAACAATATACATTGCTCGCTATGCATGCGCATAATCAAAGCAACGCGCGATCGTTGTCTGCAATGGATAGCGTTCTCTGCGAAACCCACACTTTTCATTGCTTGCTTTGCGATGATTCACTTTTGTATATTATAATAGTGATGGCTTTTGTTGTAAGACAAAATAATCGATAAGACAATGATTTTTGTATAATAATGTGATTGACTGCTTTCTATGGCAAATTTAAAGTTTATATACAGGTTTATTTTAGAAATAAGAAAAAAATATTTTGTCATGTAAAATGAGTGTGATAAAGAGAACTAACTTAAGAATTCACTTACCACGTATGTAACATTAAAAATACATTTATTATAAGTTAAACATTGTTTTATTTTATTTTTAAATTGAACTAATCTAATTCGTTTATAAAATGTGTTTTTAATAACTGTAAAATAATAAATATTATATAAAATTTATTTTAATACACTGACATAAATTATCGACAAAAATATCGTTAGCATTTTTTATTTTCAACCACTAGTCATTTTATTTATTTTACACAACACAGACGAAACACTAATTATCTATGTGTTGACCAATTAGAGGGCTGCGTTAAAGGTTGCGTATGTGTGCGAATGCTTGTGTTTATTTGACTTGCGCGTGTAGTAAAAATATCAAGAAGGGATGAGTGGCGACAGTGGTTCCCATACAAATTACGCGCGATTACCATTCTACTATCTTTCATCAATTCTGTGGTACTACCTATTCCTTTTAAGTAAAAAAAAAGTAAGTCGTTTCAGATGGGGTAAAATATTTTTGAAGTAGGTAGCCCTAATATTGTATGTTCCTAAATTTGTTGTCCCTTATGGCGACACGGTTCACCAAACTTGGCCCCCCAGAATTTTTTTTTTTCAAAATTTTAAATTTTTATTTTCACATATCGTTTGTTCGTCGTTTGTTCTTGATTGTTCGCCATAAATAATCGTTTGCTCGTCAATTGTTTATCTATAATTAATATTATTATAATTAGTTTGTTCTATCGTCAAAGTGCCAAATTTTGTTTAGTGTGACGAGTTTTGGCGCTATGTTTTAAAATTGATCTACTTACTTTCTGAAGCGCCACAAATTTAATGCTTGTCAGCGGTCACTTTTTATACACAGGGATAGTTCTCCTTACTTCTACCCTCCATAGATTTGTTGATGATCTATTTAGTCTGTGGTTTGCAATTGTTTATTTAAGAATGACAAATGACAATCTAAAAGTTTAATTTGTGATCTACTATATACAAAAGAATTATAACCTTCGAATCGGATTAACTGTAAACTAACTACAAATGAATACAATTTAATATACGTTACATACATTTTGTAATATATATTGCAATTTGCAAAAATGAATAGGAAAAGGAACGTAAACTATATAAAACCTGAAGACCCACACTTCTTGAAAATTCTTAAAAAAGAAGCTGGTTATGACAACGTTAATCATAAATTTGATAAGCTTGAAAACTCTGAAGAAGATTTTGTTGGTGATGAAGACAATGAACAACCTCAAGTAGTTGTTCTCAAAAAGGGAGACCTTACTGCGGAAGAGGCAGATGCTGAAAAGCAGAGGTTAAAAAAAGAAGTATCTGAAACTAAAGCTGATTTAAGCCAAAGAGTGGTATTTAAAGTAAATAAAAAGGCTGATGTTAGTGACAAAAAGAATAAAAAAAAATCATCTGAGAAAGACAATAAAAAACAACTTTTATCATTTACAGATGATAATTCAGATTTAGAAACTGATTTAGTTACTTAGGACCTATTTGTATACTTTAGTTTATATTATGCTAATGAAAATATGTTTTTTTTTAATTTTCTGATGACCATTTTTTTTCATTTACAAATAGCATATACCATGCTTAAATAATATTAATAAGAAATAGCAAAAAGTATTAGGATATGCTTCACTATTAAAAGGAGTGAGATCTAACTGGATATTAACTTTTTCAACATTCAAATCATAGTCCTGGTTTTGTTCAAGAGTATCTGCATTAACAACTTGTTTTTGTCTTTAATATCAACTGTTACAATAATGATTTAAAAATTTTTACTATATTGTCCAATAACCTACCTCTATACTGATTTTAATTTTTTTAAGGCCTTTGGATATTTTTAATGTCTGATTTTTGAAATGTGAATTGGTGATAAAAATTGTGGTTTTTTTCAACATTTTTGGACAATGTAATGTTATGTAGGGTGGACTCAATTTCATGCACTTTAACTCTAATTTGGTCCATTATCATCCTGAATCCAGGCTAACTTAGACAGTGTAACTCCACCCAGAAGCGCAGAAGTTTCCTAGGAACTTCATAGACTTCACAGTGTGTCCTTGCTGATCAGAGGATATCTTTGTGTTGATGATTCCAGGAATACATAGGTGACTGATTGTTCAAGACTGAAACATCCTCTGCACAGAAAATTATCAGTCCCGCCAGTTATGAATATGTTATCGGGTAACCTTATTGAAAGGGTTTTTGTTAAAATACTTTACAATAAACCATGTTATAGACCCTATAAAGAGTAACCAAATGGGTCCCTGGTGTCTAATGATAGAAAATTATTAATTATATAAAGTAATTTATTCCATAATATGTCATATACTGGGAATATTAAAACTTGTCAATTAATTATATTTTTACCTTTATTTAACTATAGATTAAATATGACATTGTGAATAATAAACAAAGAATTGTAGATCTTTAAATGATTATTTGGTGTAACTAATATATATTTCTTATTAAATTTAAAATAACCTATATTTGTGCGATATTCGTACAATTTATAACCTAGAATCTGAAATATCTTTATGAGATAAATTTCAATATTGTCCATGGCTTTTAAACTGCGCTTTTAAAAAATAAATATGATTTTCTCAGTACACATTTCCAAAACATAATCAAATCTGAAGGAAATACGAATTCATAACATTGTGACATTTAAAAACCTACAGCTAGATTTTAAAAGGCTTAAGAATTTTTATGAATTTTACAATAAAACTGTACACTTTCAAAATAAGTTAAAACAGATACATATAGTTCACACTGAGTTTTCACACTGAGTTTTTACATAAAAAAATAAAGTTAAAAATTGAAGTCTTTAAGAAGTTCATCTTACGACTGAGTCACTCCTGTAGTCTCCTTAGTCTGTGGTCATTCTTCCAACTGCTGGACTAGTTTGAGAAAAGTAATAAGAATGGGTATTTGAAAAGAATATATTATTTTTTGGCTACTTAAATTGTTTTATATTTTTATTTTTATAGATTATATATTTTGAAGTCAATACTACTTTTTTAAATATTGTTTAGTTTATGTACACATAAATTAAGCATTCTTTGTGACTTCTTCAAAACTACGTCTTTTCTTTGGTTTTGTCCTTGACCCATTTGATATATTTAATGGTTCCTGTGAGTAATAAGAAATAACCATATCTGCCTCTTTTTCATATTCTAAAAGTTTACGTAGTAAAAATCTTCTTTCTTCTTTCACAATTTGTATATTTTCTTGGATTTTAGCAACTTCATCACATAGTGCAGCATTTTCCTGAAACATTACAATACAATAGATTCCATATAGTTAATGAATCAAACCGCAAAGTGTGATACAGTTTAAACTATCTTACTATTATTAAACTTTTAACTAGTAATTTTGTACAGTGATATTTTTTACGATAAGTTTTATTTTGCTTTTCATTTTGCATATTAGACATCTTGTTTTATCACAATTATCTGACCAGATTTAATATTTGTTTTATTTGAAGAGTTAAAAACTTTATTTACACACTGTTTATTATTCCTCTATGGCTGTGGCAAACATAGATTATTAGATCAATACATAATGGTGAACTTAGGTGGTGAATATTATAAATGATAAATCAATAATAAACTTTAAAGTGACAAGTGACAACCTTAGTGAGTACAAAATTGTGACGGGCTAAGGGCTTGACTATTGTTACAAAACATATTTCTAAACACATCTTTTATTAAATAGAATCGTATTAATAGTGCTGTAGGCATCAATCGGCTATTTAATTAGTTATTTATATTTACTTAATTGCTATATTTAATTAATACTAAATTATATTTCAAATATCTTAAAACAGATAAGCGTTTTGTTTCCGAACGGGTTTTGTATTATCTTTCCAATTCACTCGTGTGTTTTATTATTTTGTATAAATAATTACTATTTATTACAGTTATAAATTATATGCATAATTACATATCCAATATTTAATTAGTGTTAAACTTATATTCAATATTTAATAATATAACAGAATGTATTATTTCTAATAAGTTGCTTTTTGATCATTCTGGCGTGAGTGCGGGTACTTGTATTTAAAGCCGTGTAATGGTGAAATGGGGGTTGAGTTGAATTCAGGCGGTGATAATAACGTTTTGCTATAACGATCCACAAGTGCTGTTCGCCATCTTCGTCTTGCTGTCTCTCTGCGCGTTTTATCTCAGAAGTGGGATGGAGGACAAAATGCTCAAGCCATACTTTCGTGGAACTACTCAGGTACACAGTCATATTTTTTTTTTTAACTTTTGATATTTCATCTTATGTATAAAAAAAAAAAAGAATACTATAACGGTAAAAGCAACTGAAGTAATGAATGAATAACTATTTAATCAAACGATTTAAGCGAAAAGTAACTATTTACAAATCATCCGAATCCAACGTGTTGCTTAGTCAAAAAAATATAGAAGTTATAGCTGATGCTACATACTCGTATGCAACTAGGAAATAAAATATCTAGTAACTAAAGCTAGAAGCCTTGTGTGACTCCAAAATTGAAATATCTAATAACTAAATCTAGATCTGTGTGCCTAATATAAAATTGCTTAGTGAATAAAATCAAGTAGTTTGACTAGATCTGTGTGAATAACATAAATCTGTGTGAACAACATAAAATGGCTTGGTGAATAAAATCTAGCAATTTGACTAGATCTGTGTGAATAACATAAAATGGCTTAGTGAATAAAATCTAGCAATTTGACTAGATCTGTCTGAATAACATAAAATGGCTTAGTGAATAAAATCTAGCAATTTCTCTAGATCTGTGTGAATAACATAAAATGGCTTAGTAAATAAAATCAAGCAATTTGACTAGATCTGTGTGAATAACATAAAATGGCTTAGTGAATAAAATCTAGCAATTTGACTAGATCTGTGTGAATAACATAAAATTACTTAGTAAATAAAATCTAGTCATTTGACTTAGATCTGTGTGAGTCTGAAAAAAAATAACAACATCTAGTAAGCCTAGATCTGTGTGGCAACAGTTGCTGATAAACATTTAAAACAAAATATTTTGTACAAAGTACTAACCTGCTAATAGTGACCACGAATAGTAAAATATTGACTTAATAAGAAAAAAAAACAAATAGATAATGTGTAAATAAAAATAACAACTATTTTATATAAATGCCTTGGAGTTGTAAAGATTTTCTTGCTGTTCTATGTGCTGTTCATTTTAATACAAAGAACATTTACCGTCTTTTACTTCTATTCTTTCCCAGGAGTAGAATATTACTGAAAAGTTATAAAATCGCCGTGAGACACGGCTAATGCAGAATGGCCGAATGTTACAAAACATATTTCTAAACACATCTTTTATTAAATAGAATCGTATTAATAGTGCTGTAGGCATCAATCGGCTATTTAATTAGTTATTTATATTTACTTAGTTGCTATATTTAATTAATACTAAATTATATTTCAAATATCTTAAAACAGATAAGCGTTTTGTTTCCGAACGGGTTTTGTATTATCTTTCCAATTCACTCGTGTGTTTTATTATTTTGTATAAATAATTACTATTTATTACAGTTATAAATTATATGCATAATTACATATCCAATATTTAATTAGTGTTAAACTTATATTCAATATTTAATAATATAACAGAATGTATTATTTCTAATAAGTTGCTTTTTGATCATTCTGGCGTGAGTGCGGGTACTTGTATTTAAAGCCGTGTAATGGGGGGGGGGGGGTTGAGTTGAATTCAGGCGGTGATAATAACGTTTTGCTATAACGATCCACAAGTGCTGTTCGCCATCTTCGTCTTGCTGTCTCTCTGCGCGTTTTACTATAGATGAATAATTTAGACAAACGTATGACAGATAAGAATAAAACAGCAAATTGTATTTTACTGTCTACAAATCTGTACAATAAATATCGGCCCACATTCGCTCTGTCCTTACCGTTAGCGAAAGCTTCAGTTGCACGACGACGTTGAAAGAACTTACATTACTAGCTGATAAAATATTGAAGTAAGTCCACGAAGTCGTAGCCATCTCGTCACAGCCATTTGCTACACCGTCTGCACATCTGCACAGTCCGACACAAATTTCCTTATCGATGAGATAAGGAAGCTAGCATTAGAGATCGCAGAGCTCAAAGCAAGACCCCAAAGCTACCATCACCACCACGTGTCAACGTTTCCGATTTCGCCAGCGAAGTTCGTCATATCAGCAACTTCGATCGCAGCTGCCACATCACCATCACCGATATACTACTAATGCAGTAGATTCATAAGCCAAGCCTGACACTACTATACCGTGCAGCTATACTAAGCCAGCGGAAAACTAAGTCGAACGCTAGGCGGAAGCCGCCTATTCGTCACCAACAAGAAGACGACTGATGAACTTTTAATCTTACTCTTTCTTGGAAGACACCGGAACAAATATATCCGTCTTATCTCGAACACCAAGCCAGAAATCAACGCCACTACCATTCAAGCTATATGCAGCTAACAATACAATCATATCTTTTTTTTTTTTTATGACATTCAGTGACAAACGAGCAGACAGACCACCTGATGAAAAGCAGCACCTGTCGCCCATAACACCTACGGTTCATGCACTTAGGTTTTAAGTAACAAAAATGCAGAACAACAGGTGCGTTGTCACTGTGAGGACTAAGATGATATGCCTCTTGCCTGTAATTGCGCTGGCTACCTTATCCTTTAAACCGGAACACAACAATGCAATCATTGTTGCTTGGCGGCAGAAATAGATAAGGGGGTGGTACCCATCCAGTCGGACTCCTCAGGCTTGACAGAGTCCTACCACCGGTAAAATCTACAATCTACATAATATGACGAGAAAACACTACTTCACCTTAACTTACGCCGCATGTACAGATGGAAATTTATCGTAGCCGACGTATCGGAGCCTATACTAGCAGAATTTTTAAATCACCATCAATTAATTGTAGACTTGTAAAATCGAAGATAAATTGATGTAGTAACAAACCTCAAGATCAACGCTCAACTCAGTTCTGTAGATGTACCTACCGTTCGCAGTATCGATATTAACAGCTGATAGTTTTTGTTATACCACGGCATATATTAGCTGAATTCCTCGGTATAACACGAATAACACCAATGCAGCTAAAACCGAAAATCAACGTCGAATATTTTATCGAAACACAGAGCCAACCTATACGCTGCAGAGCTCGATTTATCCTGCCGCATCATTCAACAAGGAGATATGTATGTAGGTATTCAAAGGATTTAGGAATAAAACTAGAAGGACTTACATAAGAAAAATAACCACAAACCACAAGTTGTATTTTTCTAATTTAATTTCGAATAAATTAAAATATAATAAGAATTTTAAAATATTTAAGCCCCTAAAGCCAGCGCCACGGTAATGTTTATACATACAGTATTGTAATTCGGCCCTGTCCTTGAAATAATTACTTACAGCCGCGCGGTACGTAAACACGCGGCAGGGCTGCCCGCCTACAGTATTTTAATTTCATCTACCTACTTGAGTTTCTTTCTAGTTTTGTGATTGCAAATATATTATTTTTTGTTAAAAAAACATTATTAGTAGATTTAATTAAAAAATCTCAAATTTATATGGGTGGTATGTGTTTCTTATAAATTTGAGATTGAAAAATAATTGCGAACTAAGACGAACGCAAAACTTTATGGTTAAATTTAATAGAATAAAAAAACCGCATTCGGATAAACAGTTTCATTAAAAATACTAACATTTTTATTTTTATTTTAATTAATTAATTTTTATTTTTAAAACATACGATGCCTTGATATTTATTTATGAAAATGTTTATTTTTGTATCCAATTATAAAAGTTACATAACATAACCATCTTATACAATTTTCGTATCTTATTATACTATCTGGCAGCCCTATACGATTGGTTACCGCGTGTATACCGAACGCGAGGCGCGTAGGTATAACTCGTGTCTCGTATGAAGATGGAATACTGTATAGGTGTAACATTACCGTGCCAGCGGTGCGCAGCGGCCTGACGTTTCGTGACGATTTCACATGACGCTGCCTTGAAATTTTAGTCTGTGATGGTGTACAATGTAATCCACATTAGCGTGCGAATATTCGTGTCGCAATGGCGCGATAAAAATATCGTGCACAGGTATACGCGATGTTCTTGTCTACATATAAGCAGTCAACGTGTTCGCCTGTTTCTCGGCCGACGTAAGCGATAATTCTTGCGAAGCTGAAATGAATGAAATGAAGCTAAAATGAAGGAAGTAGTGGCATTGCAGTGCAGTTGTATGTCAGTAAATAATTATAATAAAATAATAAAATTGAATAAACTTCAATATTTTTTCATTGCTCCAATGCATACTGTAGTTATGTCGTTACTTTCCCGCCAAAATATCACACTCAACACCATTCCGCTCAAAGTATGGACTACCACCACATGTGTAAAGAAAAGGAACAGATTACAGAGACAAAACTTCATACAACCGCGCTATGATAGGTACATTACTACAAGCTTGAGGCGCGTGTGTGCATGAGCACTGGCGGCTTCGTCGCGTACGGTCTTGTTTTTTATCATTTTACGGTATTAAAGTGTTTTAATGCGTGTGCAGAATGTAAATTTGGTATGCCTTGCGAGTGATTTCCATTAGGTTATGGAAAACAAAATTTGGTTGGATTTAGAATTTACCGTTCAATTAATAAAACAAACAAATTATTGAAAAACAAAAATTACAAATAGTTTAATAAAAAGCTGATAAACGTTTTGCTTATTTAGTGTTATGTTCCTGTGCCAACCCTACCAGAATAGATAAACATTTTGTCCGCTCCTTATAAGCTTTGTCTCTGTTCCTTTTCTTTACTCATGTGCTGCAACTCAAGTGTAGCCACGCAAGCGAATATTGTCGCGGTAAAACCATTTAATACACGCCAGTTTACCGACAGTGCCGCGATAAGCATTCATCTTCGCCCGAATACTATAAAGAGTATGTAATCACTACTAGAATATTACGCCATGCGCCAAACTACTCGGCCATACTTGTCGCGATAATGTATTTATATTCACTGTATCCTGCTAATGTAGTCCCACTGTCATGCACGCAAAGAAGTCTTACTTCAATATATTATTCGTCCGATCCAATCCGCCCGGAAGATTTTGTTGAAATGAGGGAGCCACACGTATGACCTATTTTCTTCAGTTGATCTAACTTACAGGTGCAATGCAATACATTTCACGTGTAAGATGCGAACACAGCAGTAACAAAAACCAGGTACAAAAGAGATATCATATAATAAATTGCTTGACCTCAGACTGAATCTAAATACACTATACGTGTAGCACCCTCCTTTCAAGAAATCTTCTTCATTAGTTAATGACTAATTAATTTTATTCATCCGACAATCTGAGTTCGGACGACTAATTAAATTTATTTTATATTTCATCCGATTAGCGGACGACTGACGACTAGTCACTAGACATTTCGAAAATTGAATGTTGGCGACATTGTAAAAAATGTCAACTTTGTAACCGGCGTCTGCTGATGTTGTTGTTTAATTCTCAAAACAAATATAATGTGAAATAAAAAATCATGTCTGGATTATCGGAGTATAAACATTTTTTCCCAATAGACAGTATTCAAAAAGTATGTGATCTATTTGAAGAACAACTGCGTAGTAATAAAGAACCTGATTTGGCTTTATTCTCTATCTTAGTAGGAGCTGTTGAAAATAATTTAACAAATGTTAAAAACAGTGACAAAGATGTGAATCTAGCATCAAATAAATTTGTTAAAATGAAATTTCCATCAGTGGAATGGGATGAAGTAAAATCGCTATATGAAAGATTTGTATCATTAATGCGTAGCGGCGTCGATGCTAAACTTTTGAGCGGTGAACTAACAACGCGCGACTTGGTCAAAAGAGTAGCTGATGTTGTTTGGAATTCGTTAACTCGAAGTTATTATAAAGATAGAGCTCATTTACAGTCTATTTATAGCTTTTTGACTGGTAATAAGTTAGACTGTTTTGGTGTGGCTTTTGCTGTAACTGCAGGTTGTCAAGTATTGGGGAAAAATGATGTTCATCTTGCACTATCTGAAGATCATGCTTGGGTAGTTTTTGGAAAGGATGGGACAAACACTGCTGAAGTAAGATATTACTGTGTAAGAAAAATTATTTTCAGCATTTTTGATGTAATATTCAATTTAAAAACAAAGTTTGATTAAAAAGTTAAAGTTGTTAAAAAATTGGGATGTAGTCTAGTCTGAAGAAATGGTTTATATTTTTAAATAGGAAAGTGATAGGGAGTCTAAATATATATAAAATATTTCAAGGAAATTAAGGTGACAGAAGCTAAAGTTACAAAACTTTCCTATACAATTCTCGCTCAAGCAATAAAAAGTTTTTGAAATACTCTAATACTTATTAGTAGTAAGGGGGTATTTTAAAATGCTTTACTTTAAATTCAAACTATAAAATGTGTGTGTTCAGATCGGACTTGGAAATGATAGGTGAGAAAACCCGCTGCTGTATATTAAATTTAAACTATGTTGGTGGCATTATAAAAAAAAAAACAAGTTTAAATTACCTTTTAAATTAACATATAGGAAAACTCTTGAATCTTAATAGGTTTAGGTTATTGTTTATTTACACACTGCAAAGTTGCATTATATAATGATTGGATGGACAGCTACTGACTGTATAAAATGGTAAGATTTAGGTAGATTTTGTATTTTTTGCTAATAAAAAAGTGTATTAGGTCATGTTAGTATACTTTAACTAACATTGTAGCATTAACTTATTGAGTTAGATAATTAGGTATTGAAAAGTCTAAGAAGGATTTTTATAGTCGAGACTATGAAAGTAACTTATGTCTTCTTCCTACAAAATATATTTGATAGTTATATGTAAGTTGTAGATTAGAATAAAAAATTACTATTATTTATCTATACCCAGGTAACATGGCATGGTAAAGGTAATGAGGATAAAAGAGGTAGATCAGTAGGAGAAGGTGTGCTGGCACGTTCATGGCTATATGTAGCAGGCAAACCAGTCATATGTACAAGAATAATGGAACTAGCTGCATTGGTTTCTTCTATTAATCCAACATTGACTCCAACTATTGATGTTCATGAAGTAGCACAAATGCAACATAAGCTGCTTTGGCTACTTTATGAAAAAGGTATAAAGTTGGCTTAAATTTATTGTAATTAATTTAAGACAAAAATTTATTATATACAGATATTATTAATAATATTAACAAATTGATTTTTATCTTTTAGGACATCTGGATACCTACCCTATGGCTTTGGGTAATCTTGGCGATTTAGATGAGTATATGAAAATTTCCAATTGCTCAGAAGAACCTGAAAGTTCTATAACAAAAGATGGTGTTTTGAATTCAAAACCTGCCAATACACCGAGGCCAGATTCTGCTGCTTTGTATGTACAAGCAATTCGATCTGCCAGAACTCATTATGAAGATCGTCATGTATATCCATATACATTCCAAGGAGGTTACTATCATAGACATAAAATGTACAAAGAAGCATTTCTTGCTTGGGCATGTGCTGGTGATGTTATAAGGCAGTAAGGTTTCCAATGGTTTAAATTAAAAAAATATTATTTTATGTATTGTGTATGTACTCTCAAAACTACAGCAAAATTTAAAGAGACTTAGTATTTCATTTGCACTATAATGAGTTTTTATTATATGGAAAGGTAAAAACAACACAACACATTACTTTAATTATGATTAGACATCGGATTATATGCACTATTAAAATGCAAAAAAAATGCTGTAAAAAAGGGTGAAATATGTACAATTACTATTTTGATTGATTGCAATAATTTGCCACGGTCTTCTTCCTATAGTCAATTCAGAGGAGTATTAAATCATTTTTGTTTTTCAATATTTCCAAGGACTTGCATAGAGGAAGGAGTTTAATTCCTGTCTCTTCACAGTAATAAAACACACTTCACACATTTAAATACTGAATTAATAAGCACTATGAATGAAAAAGTACTAAAATATGCAATAACGCTATAAAAAATTGTGTTTTATGCATTTGCATATGCAAACATGCAAATGCATATAATCCAATAACAAATTATGATATATATTACTATTATAAAGCTAATTACAAACACATTTTGTCACACAGATTTATGAATGATTCAATAATGTTATTGTAATAAAAATATTAATTAACTCACAAAATCAAATCTGTCTCATGGAAACCATACATTTTTTCAGGATAAAAAGTAGCTTATTTGTTATTCTAATGTATGAACTATATTATTGTAGTTTCATTAAAATTCAATTAGTAGATTTTGTTTACTAAGCTGTATAAGTTACGATAGTTTTTTAACTATCTATCCCACAGGAACTCTTTCATTTTCCGGGATGAAAAGTATCTAAAATGTTGACCGGGGATATAAAGTACCACCAAGCAAAATTTCATTCTAAATCAGTCCAACAGATTCGGAGATTATCCCATACAAATAGACAAACAGACAGAAAAACAAAAAATTAAAAAATCTGGATTTGTTCTATTTTTCTTCTTACATCCCCCTGACTCCGCTTTTAGCATTTTTTTTCTATGTACAGACATTCGACCTCTACTGTTTTATTATATGTATAGATTTAATTGATGATAGACTGACAAAATTTTTGTTTACTGAGTTGATTGAAATTGTTTTCAAAACATTATTAGCCTATAAGTGATTCAACTTAAATATTGACATTTACACTTCTCAAGATTTAGAATTTATTTTTTTATTCAATTAAATTATGATTATACTATTTTTTTAGTTACAACTATTCAAGAGATGATGAAGAGATATATAAAGAGTTTTCTGAAATTGCTAATGAGCTAATACCTCAATTGATGAAGGCCGAAAGTTCAGGGCATTCTGCAAGATCAATTTTAAAGGACCCTGAATGTTTTGCATCTCTTTTAAGGTGAATAATTAAAATTAATTTATGTTACTTCACAACTATAATTGTAAATTTATAGGTAATAAACAAAATATAATTTAACTACATTATATTGCAAAATCTTTAAAATACAAGGACAAAACATACTTAATTATACCAAAAAATGTTGTGTACCATGTAACATTTGTTATGTAAATTTAATTAATATATTCCATATGTATTACATTATTAAACATGATCTTTTTTTCAAGATTTTATGATGGAATTTGCAAATGGGAAGAAGGCAGTCAAACTCCTATTTTACACATAGGATGGGCCAAGCCACTTGTAAGTACAATATCTAAGTTTGATGCTGAGGTTAGGGCACAAGTTAATATCATTTGCAATCCTGATAATGGTGAATCAGCTGATGAATCACAAAAATCCGACAATACAGCTGTTAATGATGACAAAGAGCAAGATAATGACAGATGGAATAATAATTCTGAAAACACTGAAATGTCGGTACGAGAACAATTGACGGCTGCAGTGAATAGTCGGCCAAGAGTTACTCTGTACAGTCACAAAATGGCGGCATTGAAACCGTTGCTTTTAGCTGAACGGTTAAATACGCATGCATTGCAATTGCAATTGACAGCGCAGAGTCAACTGCAAAGGCCGCAGCCTCCTGCAAAAAGACGAGATGACGAAGAGCACAACCCGTCGGCGCCCACGGCAAGGGCTAAGCGAGCTCGACGTGAACGTTAAGTATGCTCATGAGTCATGGTACCTTCAAGTGTAAGAATCAGTAAAATTGTGTAAAATTATGTCTATGTAATTTGAAAATAATAGTATGCCATAATAATATAATGATTTGATACAGTTAATAGTTGTTGATTTTGATATTTATATCTTCTAAGTACTTACTACCTTTAAATATCATTTTGTTTCAGAAATATTCAAATGGTCTGTGCTTGTTAAACTATTTACACTAGGGCATATTGACATGCACAATTTTTCTGATATATAGGTTTGATCAAAAATTCAATATGTATATATTTGTCTTTATTGTAGAAAATTTTAAGATTTAAGAACTTCTGACTCAATGTCATGATAAAATATTTTTGAATCTTTACTAGAAGCTTTAAAAATGATAGGTAAACTTTATTTTTACAAAGTATAACTAGCTACTAGTAAACCAGCACTGGTAGACATTTGCAAAAATAAGTAAACCATTAAGGTGTCTGCCCACTACACTGTCTCATACCATGACCGTGCTATGAACATATCGGGCACTAAAACGAGCATGGCACGGACTACTATGCCCACTAGAACCTATCAACAGCGTATCATACCCGTACATAACGGTTTTAGTGCTGTGTATGCTCATCATTGCGCCGCCCGCGCGCACCGGCCCCGCAACGTCGCGTGCCAGGCACGCAGCTTACCGGCACCGACAAAATATTCTCGCCGACAATTGTTACCGATCCGTGCACGGCACGCGACGGTGCCCGTCGGTGACCGAACGGTCTAGTGGGCAGAGTCCCATACTTTTCAACACAAAGAATATTTTTTTGCCTGACACGGTCCTAGCATGGCCATGGTATGAGACGGTGTAGTGGGCAGACATTTTTATAGTTAGGGATTTAATTAGTAAGTCCTGAGAGTTTTAACTATTATTTTAATAAGTCTGTTTTTAAATAAAATATAGTACATCATAATCTATGAATAAAAGTGACAAATATAATTGCACTGACACAAAATTAATACCAGTGCTTTCACATTTTAATGTATGAATATTTTATTTAAAAAAATCAATGTATTTTATGTACCTCACATATCTTTTTAGTTATTTTCCTATTTTGCAAATCATGTTCATTATAATTAAATAGAGAGGAGCATTTACTTTTTAATCAATTATGAATCATTATGTACATGAATTAACCATGACTTTAATTAAGTTTAATTTATGTATGCATGAAACATGTAGAGTTTAAAACTCTTTAGGCGGCATCAATTAATTACGTGAGGTGTTTTTTTTTTTTAATTTAGATACACCCCCACCCTTCTCTTGGTTAAATTATGTGGGATTGATTGGTGGGACAAGCCCCTCACCCTCATTTGTTTATGCTACAGTTGTTAAAGGACTACATTTATTTTCATATAAAAATAATACAACGTTCAGGTACTTTAGAAATAAATGTATTTCATAATGGGACAATTCAAAAGAAGTGAAAGAAAAATTAAATATTTACCCCCTCAGTTATAGAGAGATTTGATGAGTTCACGTAAAAAATGGATACCCCCCCTTAGTTGTTAATTTTTTTATAATTTAGCAACAAATGGTGAAAAATTCTATTTTAAATTAGGCTGACACTATTCGTCCGATCTACGGGTCTACGGGAAGTTCCCGTAGCTGACCCGTGAATCGATTACATTTAGCTCAAACTTTCAGGTCCACGTTAAAATTTCCCGCACTTTTCAGAATATTTACCTATTAATAAGTTCTCAAACGATGTTGTGAATAAAATCAAAACAAGTGATGTTTGTTGTGCACATTCATAATAATTAATATAAAAAAATCATTATACTTTTTTTTTGGGGTGTCAATGTTATTAGAGTCTGGCTAACGAAAGCGTGACCTGAGAAAACGTGGCAAATTCAAAAAATCTTTATATGGTAATACTAACTAAAGTAAGAGAAAAATATTTTGATACTTGAGTATTTTTTGTATTTACGACAACTAATTTGTATAATAGCTGTTTGCGAACTTAATTTCTAATTTAAGGAACACATCACGTCTTTAGAAATTTTGAAAGTTTTCCAATTCCATATCAACATCGTACTTTACAAAAGAAAATGTCCGAGCCGTGCTTCAAAATTAAGTAATCGTTGTTTCTTAATTTGATATACATTTTTATCAATTCGCATTCTAAACAACTCGAATCTAATATTAGTATACACGTTTCACGATATATGTATGTACCCATTAGTTTATTCATTAATTTATATATTTAAACGAGCAATTCTTGTATATTTATATCTTTATTTATTTATTTATTTTATTTATTTATTTATACCGGCGATCACGGAAACGGCTCTAACGATTTTGCTGAAATTTGGTATATGGGGGCTTTCGGGGGCGAAAAATTGATCTAGATTAGTCACATGTCTGGGAAAACGCGTGTTTTCGAGTTTTTATGCGTTTTTCTTATGCATTATTCTACGCAAAATTTAATCGCGACATCTATACAACTCTTTCAGTAACACTTAGTCACATAATGTAAAATTATTTTTAAGCCAAATTAAAAAGAAAATTGTTCTTATCGCGACATCTATACAACTTTCTCAGTAACACTTAGTCACTTAATGTAAAATATACAATCTTTCAAGAACTCCGAGCGAAGCTCGGTCGCCCAGGTACTATATGTAATAATAATATAATGTTGCCATATCAAAACTTTTAAGAAAGCACCAGGACACGCTTTCGTTAGCCAGACTATAATAATTTACTGTTTTGAATTAATTCTCTGTTATTTTGGGTTCATATTTTTGCTTTTCACAAAATCATTCAGTTATTAGTAGTTCAGTATTTTCAAGATTCAGATTTTCATCAAGATCCAGTTATTAGTAAATTGCCACTTCATATTATCAATGTATATGTCACTTCGTATTTTCAATGTAAAATTTATTTATAGGTAAATATAAACATTCTTAGAAGTACGGGAAATTTTCCCGTGAATCTGAAAGCTTGAACTAAACTTAATCGATCTACGGGTCAGCAACGGGAAAGCTTCCCGTAGATGGACGAGTAGTCACTTCGTCAAAATTAATATTATTTCCGAAATCTAAGGAATTTAGAACTATATTGTTTTGTTTGGTTAAGTATTGTTAAAAAACTTTATAACACGTTGCGATGTACAAATTATTTAAACCCTAAAAGGGTGTTAAAGTGTTAGTGAGTATTGTTATAATAAGATTGTGCTAGTTATTGGAAGTTAAGGTAGTATTACTCTCAATAATGTTATGACTTTAGAAGCATTACTTTTTGCGTTTAGAATATGAAACATTAATTTTAAGCATTAATTTCCTGTTTTGTAAATGTTTGTACAATATTCCAACTGCTTTTATAAGTTCATTGTACTTGTTGACAAAAAGTGCATAATATTTTGTTTGTAAGAAAATTGTAATGGGTATTTTTTTACATACTGTGAAAAATAAAAAGGTATAATTTTCCTTCTACCCTCGTTTAATTTTGAAATAAATTAATTGACCCGTTACATAATGATTACAAATTTAAAATATTTCATTGTGCTGTTAATTTTACATATTATCTAATGTCAAATTATTTTTTATGTATCCTAATATGGATTGTGTATAAATTAAAAGAGGAGTAGAATGCTAAGTATACTTTTCCTCTCTATGCTTGACTATAATATAAGAATAACATATGGAACCTCAAAAATCAATTTAAATCCACATTGCAAGACAGTTTTTAAAGTAATATAAAAAATGTAACTATAAAAGAATGAGATAAATGGGGTGTGGAAGTGTGTGATGGAATGGTATTATAATTAGTTGTTTCTTAACACCATTATATTACATGCTGCTGTGCCCGCGATATAGAAGATGCAAAATATGACGTTTTTGCTTTATAAAAATTTAAAATCTCATCAGAAATTAAAAATAATTATGAAAGCATTTCAAATAATTGTTAGATTGATATATTTTGTTCCTCATTTTATTTGGTTTCAATTATATATAGGCTCCGTCTACTTTATTCTTTTATTTTGGAGAACTATACTAATTAATAATTATACTATATATTGCTTTAACTATAATATGATATGGTAATTAGTTAATGTTTTATATGTTTTAAATTTTGGTTTGCTGTGCGGCAATTTATAACCTTAGTTGGAGTAAGGCCCTTATGTAAACTTAAGAACACAGTGATTTTTAAAAACGATACTTTTCAAAATATTTTTTAATTTTGAATAAGCGTGATTGACCATATTCTTTCAGTGGATTTTTTTTATTTGGTGCCTACTTTATAAGTTGCAGCAGATTTTGTGGCATGTATAAAATAATTATTTATTAGGCAAATCATAATATAACTTATAGTCTACAGTACACGGCACGATAGTGGTTACGAAGCGCTAGTTCTACAAAAAATATTTAAAATAACTGGTAAAATCGTGCCAAAACTATACATAAATTTTACTTACAAAATAAGCTAAATATTAATTATAATAACTTTGAGAAAAAAAAATAATGACATAAAAATAGTATAAAAATCTAGGAGGTACTTTTCAAAATGTGACTGATCCAGTTTTTGCCGAAAAAAATTTTTTTTAATAGGCTACATTGAATCTATAAAGTATTGGGACGGAAGTTTACAAAATATGATTTATATCATAGAAAGTAAAAAGTGGCTTGGTTTGTGCAAAATACGACTATTCTGATTACAAATTTAAGTGTTAAACTCAATTATCGGTTCGTTTCAAATTATGACACATCCAGGACAAGGAACAAACTTCATTGATATTGCAACGATATATGTTTATTCCGTATATTTATTTCAGAGAGTATTTTGATTTAGTTTTAGTTTATGGATAGTTTATCAAACGATTTTTAAGGACTGTTGAGTATTTAGTAAGCCCATACTTTCGCAACACTTGTTGTATTGTAGACAGAATCTAACAAACTTTCTCAATTTCTGAAAAACACTTAAAGAGGAATAGTTATATTTTAAATTATCTTTATTATTAATAACTAGCGGCTCACCCTCGCTTCGCTCGGGTTCGCTTCTAGGAAAACAAAAATAAATCTATCCCACGGGAACCGTACATTTTTCCAGTATAAAGTATCAGCATGCCAAATTTTGCCAAAAATCTGGATTTGTTCTATTTCTCTTCTCACATCCCCCTGACTCGGTGTGTTTATTCATTCAGACATTCGACCTCTACAGTTTTATTATATGTACGTATAGGTGTTATGAGTTATTTAGAAAATCACGTATAGATGTCACCACGTGTTTGTGAAATACATTTCTTCTTATATTCATTTCATCTTCTTAAAATTTTAAATTATTAATTTTTATACCACTAATATATGCCACTTTATTTTTAAGACAATAGTAATCTTGTGTTTCTCATTGTATTTCTTAAAGAAAAAATAAAATTTACCTCTACCTCTAAATTTACCTCGCCCTCGCTTCGCTCGGGTTCGTCTGTTTTGTTGCTTGGCCAGCGTGTTGATTCCCCTCGTATTGAAGGGAGGCCCGTGCCCAGCAGTGGTACGTTAAAAAGGGCTGAATACATATATATATATATATATATATATATACACAAACAGACAAACCGATAAAAAATTTGATAACTATTGTTTTGGGGTCAATATTGTGTACATAACAGTCATTGTTTTTAAAAAATATTTCATGTACAGATTTCGCTAAGTTACTGCTTTATTATAGTATAGATAAAGTATCAACGTCCGGGAGACAGTATCCGAGCGTAGGACTGAGAAATTCTTCACTTCATTCACAGGACGAAGTGACCGTTTAATTTATCGGCCGGTTATTAATAAATTTTGTGACATTATTTTAATAAGTTTCGAGAGAGGTACGATTTGATCCAAGTCATCTAGGTTTTGTACAGCAACATTTTTTTCTTGTTTTATGTTGGATTACCCCATGATTAAATTCCAAAACAACTTGAAAGTACTTAGTAAAGTACTTTTAGACAGTTATTGTATTGACATGTTCCGTATCATACTATCAAATTTTCGTAGAAAGAAAAGATCTTGTCAAAACGAAGCTACTCATAAAAATTTCGGCTTATCATTTATTTAAAAAAGGCGTGGTGTACTGTAGACTACCTACTATGAAATATTATATCACTAGCAAGCCGCATCCGTCCAGGCTTCGTCTAAGTGTAAAGTGTTAATTGACATAAAAACACAAGCAACATGCCTACACACGTACGGATGTGTGTATATAGGTACTTAAAGTACTGGTTGTACCTGTTATTATTCAGATAAATAAATTTAAAATTATATTCGACACTCGTGTCACCGGTCGTACATATGTATATGTTCAGAAGCCTTCGCTAGCGTGCATAATATAACCTTTAATTCTATTTTTTTTTTAATCACAGGATTACTGGTTGAGGAATTCATAAGTACGCCACCTTACTGGTGGTACCACAGAAATCTATGCGGGCGTGATTATAAAAACTCATCGAAATTTTATCGATCAATATAAACCCATTCATCAGTCTGATGAATGGGTTTAGAATACATGCACACAAACTCGAACATAATATATTAATTGATTAAACTGATAGCGTTCGTCTACCATGCAAATCGTAGTAATGACAGATTTTGTACTTTAATAGAAATAATAATCTAATAACTGAAATGTATAAATTATTATTGATTAATAATATAATGTATCAAGACGAATAATACCTATCTATATTTGAAATTATTGTTAAATATGTATCTCATATCTACATTTAATTTAATTTTTTCAAATACATCTTGTATTCTTCTAAAATGTCAAGTGTTTTGAATTTGTTTTTCATTCATTGTAAATATCAGATAGTCAAAACATTAATTTTAAGGATACAAAAATTCAGGCCCTATGCCTTATTAGATTCTTATTGTGATAGCAATTGCATTTATAGAATAAAAACAAATGGAAATAAAATTATTTTAATCTACCCTTCCCAGTCACATTAGACATAAAAGGCAATTCTTAGGTAACTAAGTAAGAAGCTAAGTACCCGTTCGCGCTATAGCAAAGTTCGCAAAGTCAAGTCCTATAGGGAGGGTTATGTGCTTGACCTGCATGCCCGATTTTATGTTCCCTCGTAATTACTAAACGGCTAAGCAATTTTGATGCTTCGTACGTCGTATGATTTGTCTTGATAACGTGATGACGGATGTAATTAAAAATTAAAATGGGAGATTTCAAGCGGCATTTCGTCTAATTCTATCGTGTGGTTAATGAAGGTTTTTTAAAGGTGATTACAAAAATATATACAACTTATAATAATAGAGGTTAAAGTATGAAATCGCCGTTTTATTGTAATAGGTACTTCGAATTGACATAATTATAACCTTTACGGTTTGAGATTTTTGAGTGAAACTTTTTTTCACATAGTAGGGTAGACCAGGGACAATTACAACAGTTCATGATTGCAACAACGTCAATTTCTCGAAAACCATGATACCTACCGTGTGTGATGCATCATTCGTTTCTTCGTCGACCATGTGCGGTTTCGTAGTTTAGTGCGGCTCGAGCCAGCGAGCCACACAGTCGTGTATAGGACGCTTCAACGAATTTTGCGCCAAAAATTAAGTATTCTTTATGTTTTAATTTTTGTTATTTGCCTATTTAAATCTTATTATTTGACAGTTTTTCTTATTTTGGAGTCTTCTTTAGTTATTTAAGAGTGTTTTTATTACTGTTGATTAATGTTAAAGTCAGTAGTAAGTCAAATATTGAGTATTAAAGTAGAAGATGTGAGATGGGTACGTTTGAAACAACTTGTCTTGGACGTTTGAAACGTTTCAATTGTCCCGTCGTCGTTTCAACATCATTTTTCGAATTTTTACCCAACTGCACAGAAGTAAGATTGTGTTTTCTAGAGTGTGAATAATTTGTTTGTAAGTTTGACGTACCGATTTTTTTTAAGTATAGACGATAAAAATATAACCATTTAAATCGCTTTTAACTCACAATCGCTATTATAAAATTACATCTAATAGGCAACCCAATAACTCCGACGACACTAAAATTAAGCCCGCGACATTAAGTTTAATGTCTTTTTTTTTCATTCATCTTTTCTAGAAATGCCGAGAAAACGAAAACACGTTACAGATAGAAGTTCCAAGAATATATTTGCATATCAGCAAGCATATGATGAACTGCTATCTGGTAAATCATTGAGGAAGGCTGCAAAAATGTTCGATTTAGATCACGTCTCATGAGCACGATATAAAAAAAAGAGAGAAAGCGCGCCTGAAAATACTCCTGTCAAAGATATAGCAATGGGTTATAATTCGGCAAAAAAAATATTTACACCTGCTCAAGAAAATGAGATTGTCACGTATGCAATCAAGTCTGCTGATATTTACTTTGGGCTAACCGCTAAGGACAAGAGAAAACTTGCATATCATTTGACAGTTCGCTACAAACTTCGAAGGCCTGCTTCATGGGACGAAAATGAGATTGCCGGAGTAGAGTGGTTCCGTGGATTTTTAGACTATTGCCGTGACAATGGCATCGTCATGCTTTCTTTCCCTCCACACTGTAGCCATAAGTTGCAGCCATTGGATCGCACTGTATATGGACCTTTCAAAAAAGCCGTGAATACGGCATGCGACGGGTGATTGAGGGCAAATCCTGGAAAAACAATGACTACATACGACATTCCAAGCAGAGTCACCATTGCGTTTCCCCGAGCTATGACGCTAAGTAACATTCAAGCTGGATTTCGAGTTACTGGAATTTGTCCATATAATAGTCAAGTATTCAGTGATTTGGATTTTGCACCCTCTTATGTCACGGACAGACCAAACCCGAATATGCAATAATGGAGATTAGTTTTTATAAACATTTACCTATTGTTGACTAGTTTTAGGGTATTAATTTCCAAAAAAAAATTATTTTTAAGTTCCAAATATTAACTAAGTTGATTGATCTTCTCTGAAATTAAATTTCACAAGAAGAGTCAAAAATAATATACGGGTCAATAATTGATTGTTATAATTGAAACATTGTCATGATTGGAAAGAGCTATTTTGTATGAAACTTGATTACCTTTTTTTCTTCCCCGTGTATTGCTATTGCAGCATAATAAGATACTAAGTATGTCAATTATTTGAAATAGTATTCAATAGTACAAATTAGATCACTAAACTTATATAAATAAAAGATATTTTGAGTTATTTATGTTGAAGATGTTTTTGCATTTATAATTTTCGAAATAATAATGTTACGTTGACGGACTTGTCAAGATCTCAATAAATAATGTAGTTGTAAGGTATATTGTTAAGACTGAATAAAAACCTTTAGTATTTCCTCAAAAATTTTCAGTGTTTCAATTATTCCTACATACTGTTTCAACCGTTCTTGGGGTGGGGTCAATAGAACCACTGTTCCCGGTCTTCTTTATAAGGTGATTGTAGGTTAACTATTCGAAATAGAGTTATACATTATGATTAATTTAGGAGCTAGATAACGACCCTTTCAATTATATAAATATGGGGGTTGTGGATATTATAGATACTTCACTACACACGGTTTAAGTAAAATTGTTTCATTTGTCCCCGGTCTACCCTACCTATGTAGGTAGTTCTTTAAAAAATATGCAACATTCGATTATCGACTTCCAGTTGTTTTTTTATTCAGCTTAGACAAGAAAGGTGGATACTTCGAAAATTTGAGTGATTTTTGAATACGAGTTCCGACGCGGAACTAACGCGGCAGAAACAGCTCGCAATATCAATGTTGCGTTTGGAGAGGGGACTAGGCTAATGAACTCATCGTGCGATTTTGGTTTGAACTTTGATTTGAAGAACAAACCACGTGGAAGACCGCCACACAGGTGAATAACAATAAATTGAAAGAGATGGTGGAAGCCGATCCGAGCCAAACTACGCAGGAATTAGCGGCATGGTTTAACGTTACCTTACCAACAATATTGACTCATTTGCGTCAAATCAATAAAATAAAATATGAAAAATGGGTGCCTCATACTTTGACTGATCTGCAGAAAGAAACGCGTGTTCAAACATGTGTTGTTGAATCGATACAGAAATAAAGGAATATTGAGTCGAATTGTGATGAAAAGTGGATTCTCTACGATAGCCGTAAGTGAAAAATGCAATGGATGACCCCAGGTTAAACACCGCAACAGTGTCCTAAAGCAAAGCTTACCAATAAAAAGGTAATAATAACTGTTTGGTGGTCTCAGCATGGTTATTCACTATAGCTTTCTCCGATTTGGTCAAGCAATAACGGTAGATGTCTACTGTGCCAAACTCCGAACAATGATACTAGAAAACTAGCAGTGAAACAACCCCGACTCATGAATCGATCTTCACCATTATTACTCCATGATAACGCGAGACTTCATACAGCACGAGAAACCGTTTTAACTCTACAGGAACTGCAATTAGAAACCATTCATCACCCTCCGTATTCGCCAGACCTTGCTCCAACGGACTACCAGTTTTTTCGTGATTTAGACAATTTTCTACGTGATAAAAAGTTTTCTTCTCAGGAAGCAGTACAAAATGCTTTCACACAGTTTGTCAAATCTAGATCACCAGAGTTCTATCGCAAAGGCATAAATGACCTTCTTATTAGATGGCAGCAATGTATAGATAATAATGGTAATTATTTTGATTAAATAAATATGTTAAATTAAAAAAAAAAAACTAATTTCAATTTTTCAGTATAAATCGGCAATTTCATACTTTAACACCTATTATGTTTTAAAAATAATTTATAATTAGATACTAATTGTTAAATAAAACTAAAAATGTCCAAGTGGCAAAAAATAAAAATTTGTACATAAAACCACTACACCATGTTAAAACGCCTTCTTCGTAAAAACTTATAGTCTCAAACTGCACAACACTTAATTTCCAGCGCTACACTTTATTTTATTTATGTTCTAGATTAGAATTGGTATTCATGACATTTTTATTAGCAACGCGGATGGCTATTGGCTTGTTTGCCAACTTCTATTATCTACAATTTCGAGTCAAATAAAAATCTATATTCTTAATAAAATGATTAATTAATTCTAAGCAGAAAGTGTCAATTGAAATACCAAAATATTTATAATATGTATATATTTTCATGATTTAATATATACATATATATATAATATTGCACATTTCTGCTTTATTAAATACTAACAACATCTGAATTTGGTAACAACCACCACAGTTATTAAAAGAAACCTAGTCGGATTTTTGTTTCGTAAAAATCTGAAATAATTTTACGAAGGAACGTAGTATTATGCAGTCGGAGACGTACACGTTCATATTGTACTTATCCTTGCTGTGACCTTTACTATTTGTTGTATGTCTCCGACTGCAGATATGTAAAATAACTTCAATATACAAAATAATAAGACATTTTTATTAGCATAAGAGATATAATGAATTGTCATACATGAAAACCGAACATAAGAATATTTTTTAAAATTGTATCGAATGTATATAAAAAGTATAAGTAATGTATATAAAAAGTATTTATAACATTCCTCCGGGTTTATTTTTTTTTATCATCCTTCCCGAAGTCACATTTCTTCAATCAACCTTCGTGGCGGTTTTATCATACGCTTACTACGTCGTATCGCTTTATATTCTCTATCCTTAGTTTCTGCTGTTAGGCTTGCGGGTCTAGGTGTTGATTGTATCGTTATCGTTTCAGTGGGTGTAATATTAGGAATCGAGGCTCTCATCGGTGTCACTGGTTCATTAGATTTTTCTGACGAATTTGGTTGTTTTCTGTTAGATGCTATAGGTTCCAACCATGTTGAACTGATTTGTGTATGTGCTGCTTTTGTATTATTTTCTGTATCCATGACCCTTGGCCTAATATGATCTGCATGCATTTGCCTCTCTGTTCATCGGGTGTATCGACTTTATATGAGTATTTATGTGTTCCCTGCTTAATAACACCTGGTTTCCACTGTTTTATCACTTTATCTCGAATATAAACGTTATCTCCGGGTCTATATGCTTTCGTATTTTCGTTAAGAATGTCTGCTTGTAGTTGCTTAAATCACAATTGTTGCTTTAGATTCGGGCGGGCATTGTCTAATTCACATGTAAGCCTGCGTCCAAACATCATTTGAGCTGGTGATTTACCTGTCGTTGTGTGAGGTGTATTGCGATACGTAAATAGGAATTTTCTTAGGCGATTTCTTTGGGAGTCATTATCACCTTTACTTGCCGCCATTCGGGTTTTAAAAGTTCGAACTAATCGTTCTGCCAGTCCATTTGTTCGCGGATGATAAGGTGACGATTTGATATGTACAATGTTCTTAAGTTTGCAATATGTTTGAAACTGTGATGATGTGAATTGTGGTCCATTATCAGAAACTATAATTTGTGGTAGTCCAAAGGTAGTAAAAATGTCGTCTAGTTTGTTGCAAAGTTTATCTGTAGTAATTTTGTCCATTGGAACAATTTTATCCATTTTGATAGAGCATCCGCCAATACTAGCCAGTACTTTCCTTCAAACGGTCCTGCAAAGTCAATGTGTATTCTCTCCCAAACATTGTCTGGAATTGACCATGAAAATATAGGGAGTTCCGTATTATTTGGTCGATTTTCTTGACACATATGGCATCTTTTAACGTAAACATCAATATTTTCTTCTATTGTTGGCTACCATACATAAAACCGTGCTAAAGCTCTCATTGCCGAAATACCTGGGTGACCTCTATGTAGATATTTTAACGTAAGCAGGCGTAATGTGCACGGCATCATAATTCTGCCCTGCCACATAACTAAATTGTTTTCTATTGCAAGTTGTTCACGTTTGCGTAAATAAGGTTGTAGTTCTGCTTCCTTTACTAGGTTTAACCATCCTGTTTTAATGTATTGCATTACTTGTTTAAGGGTATTATCTTTCGCGGTTTCTTCCTTAATATGTTGTTGAGTTAATGATAAATCAGATATTGTATAAGTACTATGAAGACTATGTTTCTGAACCTTCGTCAACCTTCGTCAACTTCTTTCCATTTTTTTGTTCGCTTTTTAAACGTTGCGAAATGTATTTACGTGTAAGAAGAAAAGGAAACCTGTCCGATTAAAATAAATATTTTCTTTCTAGCTTTCAATTTTGGGAATTAGACGAATTAGAACTTATAATTTCAGTGGAGGCAGAGTGATAAAGAGAGATATGTGGTATTAAAACAAAAAAAAATGCAGCAGGAATAAATATAATTCATTTTTGGGTGACGTGTCACGTGAGACGTCTTATCGACCATCGTCAGCAGTTTTATTACTTATCTACACAAAGTACAAACTATAGAAATGCTACGCGTTATAACAATTCTTTAGATAGAGTACGAGGCTTCATACATATATATTAACTGAATGTATGTTAATAGTAGCTGTTTTTAATCTAATATTATTCAAAAATTGGCGTGTGGATTTGAAAGTTAGAATCCACAGCGGTAAAGTATGCCTATACATAGTCTGTGGTGAATGAAGTAAATATAAAAAAAAATGATGAATGACGTGTGACTTAATCAAGTAACTGTAAAAACATTTTAGAGCTAGCATAAAAGTAAAATTATTAAAAAATATCGAAATAACTAATATTAAATAAAATACATTGTAATCTTTGCTATCTTTTGCGATTATATTTATTGCTTATACGATCCTTTAAGTATATATTTTTAAATATTAAAATGGTAGTATTATGTCTAATTTAAATGTTGACCTTGCTGTTGAATATGTGAAAAATATAGTTGATAAAAACAAATGTGTTACTTGGTGAGAGAAAGATATTAAATAATTTGGAAAATGATTTTAAATCCTAAATAATATTGACATAAGTTTTTTTTTAGTGACCATCTAAAAGGACTATACGTGAGATACCCTTGTGGGCATTTTATTTGTCAGAAATGCGTCGCTTATGCTGAAGAATGTTTACTGTGCCTTTCTCCACCGGCTGTAACGACCCATTTTATAGATAAACCTTTAACGCGACGTATAGAGCATATTTCAAATTTGTTAACGGAATTTCAAGAATTATTCAATATAGATGGTATGTGATTTTTACATTATGAGTTAAATTTATGTGATTGATTATAAACATATTTCATAAATGCCTTAAAATTTGTTACAGTTATTAAACGACACAGAATTTCCGAACAGTTAAAATTGGAAAGACAACTTTTTCCCGAATGTATTCAGGCTCCATCAAAATACTGTAACAAAAGAAAAAGTTCAAGTATTTTAGTAAGAGATAAAGAAAACATCATACCTGGTGAGAATACCTCATATTTTAAGCCTTTTAAAATGGAAGATTCTAATTACTATGTTCAACACTGGCTAGACACAAATTTAACAAAGCCCAATAAATCCCGAAAACCTTTCGCTGATTTAAAAGTTAATTGCAATTACTCTAATGGTAAATCAATAGATCTGGTTAAGAATAATGTCAATGAAGTAGTCAGTAAGAAAAGAACTCATAACAAAAAACTTTCTTATGAAAGCAAAAAGCTAAAACAATCACCTAAAGCAATTAAAAAACAACATAAGAAAAAAGAACCATGTCTTCGAAGTAATGAAATCATTATGTTAAAAAATAATAAATTAGATGATAATGACATTGTGATTGATTTTGAAGATCATACAATAGTAATAGATGAGAGTCAAAATGATGTCTTTGATAAAGATAAGCTTGCATGTTTAGCTGTGAAGGAGGCTGAAAAAAACAATGTAAATATTTCTACAGATTATGAAAAAACTCAATCTAGCTCAATAAGAATTAATGATATAAGCATAAATACCAAAACAATAAAAGCCAAAAGTATGCTACCTTTATTCAAAGTGCCATTTTATAGAAAAAGCTCATTATATGAAGTTTGCTTTTTATGTTCTCAAAATACAAATGAAAGAAAGTATAGAAATAATGCAGATAATGTAACTGTTTCCATTGAGAATAATAACTTCGTAGCAAACATTAACATTTTACATGATAAAGAAAACAGTATTAAACTCAGAAATAAGCATTCTGTTGAAATCCAAACTATTGATATAAATAATGAAAATGAGAATAATGTTGATCAGATTAATATACCTCATGGCAGTGTAAAAAATAATGCCAATAAAGCCAACATTTTATTATATGAAGATTTAATGCAGAGTGAACATAAACAAAGCACCCTTTTACTTAATAAAGAACAATTAAATTCTGTAAAAGTGAAAGGTGTTACTGTAGCAGAATCAGAAACAGAAAGTGAGACAGATAATGAACATGTAAATACAATTGAAACTATTGCAGACGTTCATGCATCAGCACAACTGTAAGAACCTTATTTAGTAATAGGAATAATATATTAAATGCATCAAAGTCTTGGCTTATTTTTTTCATTAACTCTACAATGGCTAGTATATTTGATTAAACATTTTAACTAATTGTCATAACAATTTTAGTAAAACTTTATGCGTTTTTATTTTATTTTTAGTAATTATGGAATTTTATCCACATTGGAACCGAATCAATATGAAAATAGACTGCAAAAAAAAGCAGTTCGTGGCTACTCACCAATCAGTACTGATTCTTCTGACAAGGAGAATTATGATCCAAACAGAGCAAAGAGGCAGAAGTTTGATAAAAAATCAAAGAAATATAACTGTTGATAATTAGCTTGTTATTTATTTTGTTATGATTATTTAAGTAATAAAACTCTTTATTTTAAATATATTTTTATTTAAAAAAAATTAATTTAAATTTAATTTTTTAAATATTTACATTATTCTTTTTCTACATCTTTTAACATTAAGTGGTATGGAATAGGTAGACTATATAATATTATATATAAAGCCCAGTCGAATTAGGATTGGACACTGCAAAAATTTTTAGCACCAATTTTCCTTCGGAATTCTTTGGTGGGGGTCACTGGAAGTCTAAATTTAGATTTTCGTGGTACCAGACGCATTGCGTCATCCGCCATCTTGAATTTAACAGTAATTTTTTTTTATTGAATAACTCGTTTATTTTTAATTTTACACGAAAAATAGACATTACAAAAGTTGTTTGAAATTAAATTTCTTACAATTTTGGTTCTTATCGATTTTTCCTAGGATCGCTTCACGGTTAGCTATGTTTAGGTATAGATAAATAGTAGCTTGCTACTCCTAAGATATTCATTTAAGCTATATAGCTATTTACCCTTGCTTCGCTCGGGTGCGTACGCCGTACGCGGATTTTGGTCACAATTTTATGGGTTTTAATTTTTTTTTTTGCGGAACCCTGATTTTTTTTCTAACATAAAAGTAGCCTAAGTTACTCCCTATAACATCAGCTATCTGCCAGTAAAAGTCCCGTCAAAATCGGTCCAGCCGTTTCGCAGATTAGCCGGAACAAACAGACAGACAGACAGACAAAAATTGTAAAAAATGTTGTTTTGGTATATGTACCGTGTATACATCCATATGCATTTAGTAAAAAGTGGTTATTTTAACATTACAAACAGACACTCCAATTTTATTTATCTGTATTCAGATTAAAAAAAAATAAGTTTTTTTACTTTTTTTAGTATTATACATATTTTTTACTTTTATTAGTATTTTATTTGAAGTCGGTTTCTTTTTAAGATTTTATTTTTCCCGCTTTAGTGCAGACATACATAGTAGTAGCAAAGTAAGAAGAAAGTATTTTAATAAAATATTCGCTTAAGCGACTTCGAAAATATCTGATTAAGTACTATTCTAAATGAAAACCCCCGTTTAGTTATTTTTTACTTTTCAGTGCCTGGAAGTCGGATTTTCTTAAATATTTAAGTGGGTTTTGATTTAATTTTTATTCTTTGTTACTAATGAGTAGGGAAATTCTACTAGAACTGAATTTACTTTCAGCTTTTCGTCTGAAAGTTTACCTTATTGTAGTTTTGAACTATATTATGAAGTAAGTACAAGGAAAATTCGAGAATTCTACTTTCTTAGAATTCGTTGACAAAATTAAGGTTCTAAAAGAAACAAAATATAAGTTTGAGGTACGATTGTATTTATAAGTTTCGTTGGTCATGATCACCACCAGCCGGATGAGCCGCCACTGGGCCAGCCGCTACCACCGCCGCCGCCAGACCAGCCGCCTCCACTGCCGCCGCCTAATTTCCATCCGCCACCACCGCCTCCACCGGATTTCCATCCGCCACCGCCTCCTCCGCTGGACCACCCGCTGCTGCCACCGCCGATCTTCCACCCACCGCCGCTACCACCTCCTAAAAATAAATATTTAAGAGTGGTATAGCGTTACATACACAATTTCTTGCAGAATAGACAGTAGTGTCAGAATAAGCTAAACATGAGTGTATTCATTGAACTAAAATTTATTAGCCTATCTAAATTTATGGTCGTAATTATACGAAATATCATATATCCTGTGTTTATTTATATTCAATAGGAATATTACAAGTACGAAGTTATCTTATGAATATATACATTCTAAAATGGCTCTTTTCCGTAGGATAAAGTTTGTTTAATCGCAGGTTCGTTCTATCATAAAGGCATGCAATTTATTTGGAAAACCGAAAAAGCCGATATCCACTTAAATTATAAGTGTGCAAATTTGGAAATAAATTAACATCATTGTAGTTCTATATTATAAGGCGTAAAAGTGATGACAAGTTTAGATTTAATTATTGCAAAACAACGTTCTTAACATCAAGATGCGTTTAATGTAGACATTATTACGCAAGTTGTAATTCTGTTGTACTATCAAGTGAATGGATGACCCTCTTGGTCGGTCTTTTGACCTCTCTTAATGTGTTAAGGCAGATGCACAAATATAATATTTTTGAAATCTTTATGTACATTTATCGGATCGTACACAGTTTACCTACCTTACTAGCTAGGCCCCGTTAACCTTGCTAAAGAAACATTCGGAAAATGTTTGTTTATGATTAAAAAAAATAACAGTTAACAACGGACACTCGATATAATGTTTTGATCGATAGTCATAGTAAATAATAATGTTTTGCACACACCACATGTAAAAACAAGTGCTATAAAATATTACGAGTGAAATGAATGTCACATCTATCACGAAGTCGTTACCGTGATCGTGGATTACGCAATTATTAAACATCCTTTCTAAAGATAAAGCATTAGACCATATTATAATGCTCACCGTAACCGCCGCCGCCGCCTCCGCCGCCGGATGTGATGATTTTAATAATTTTCACCTCTGCAAAAAGTTACAATAAAATGTCAACATATATTTTAATAAAAGTTCCTAAAATACTTAATAAGTAGGTAAGTATAGAGGAATGTAAATTGCATTACTTTGGGTTCTTATTTACATTTATTTGAAAAGTATTTATAAATATTACAGAAGTCAAATAGCCGATTTTATACACAATTAAAATATCGAAAATAGCAAATCAGAAAGCTTCCAATAGAGTAGCTGTACTCTTCTAAGGGCCCCTCTTGAGGTCCCCTAGAGGAATCCTTCGACTGATGACAATTAATCATTACTTTAAGATAGACTAAATTCCTACCTACCTACATATTTTCGACTGATTTCAAAAATAAGGACTTAAACATATCGACATACAAGTTTAAAAATTGTATTGTAGAATGAAATCTTGTTGTCTAAACCTTTCGTCTATCTACCTATCTCTAAAACTAATACATGCACCTATTGTTATGATTTAGCGTACAAGTTAAGAATGATTATTCCATTAGGTACTAATTTTAGAACAGTCAACCAAGTATCGAACTCTCGAAGTTTACGAGATTTACCATGGGTGTAGGTACCGTACCGTACTGATATTTTACTGCTAGTATTTACAATAAAATGGAATATATATAGACGTTCCTATTATGTGCTTACTAGTTACTACATAATTTATAAAGACAAAAATAACAAGTATATACTTCTAAACCATTATATTTTATATTGAAATAAAAAAAACCTCCCCATATTATAATTTGTTATTTATAAATTCATCTATTTCAGCTTTGACCTTTTCAACCCGAAATAATGTGTTTTATATTTACATTTTATATATATCATACCCATCGTATCTGTATATAGTTAAGAGATAAGAGAAAAGACAAGAAAAATAATATTCCCATTTCGCTAATTTAAAATTTTTCCGAGTGTACCTACATACATATACATATTTCAGAGTGACATTTTCTAAACTAGAACTGTTACTCACGTCCACCGCCGCCATGACCGCCGCCGCCCCCGAAACCGCCGCCACCTCCGTAGCCGCCGCCACCCCCGTAGCCGCCGCCACCCCCGCTAGACCATCCTCCGCCGCCGCTGGACCATCCACCTCCACCACCCCCTCTGGACCATCCTCCGCCGCCGCCGCCACCGCCGCCGCCAATATAGCCGGCATTTACGGCCATTGCTAGGGCCAAGAGGCAAACGAAAACCTGTGACATAATTCAAACTTGCGAATTAAATTACAGATCAGCATATAACATAAATATACAAAGTTATGTAAAACTCAGTAAAGAATTGAGTGTAGTGTCTTTTTTGTCTATCCCGGTAATAGAATAAAATCATAAATAAAAAAGGGACAAGACATGTAGAAAATTAAAAAAAAAATGTATATAAGTAAGTATGTATTTTAAATATCCAATTTGATAAGTAGGTTTTACAATTTGTTTTTTAAAGCAAAATATTAATAAATATAATAATTTGCACCGACTTCATTAGAAAAGAAATAGTCAAAATATATAAAAGGGTGCAGTAGACTGAGGTATTACCTTCATGTTGATGGGATGCGATATGTTTGCTGAGGGGTCGGCGGTTTGTTATATATGCAGAATTGCCGCCCCACTTGGGAGTGCGGAGACCGTGAGACGAGCTAGAGAACGGAAGCTGTTCCGCGGCCGATGTGACGCAACCCATTGTCCCTGCGGCTCAGGTGAACTCAGATTAGAACATCGCTGTAATTTTAGAAATGGGATTACTGATAACCTTACTCGAATACTAACTTGCCTTCATAATCGAATTATAAATTTGTAAGCGTTCTGTATTACCGTGTAAATTTTTAACCGACTTGAAAAAAGAGAATTATTATTGTTTACTATATTACATACTTATTTAATTTATTTTTGGATTTTTTCGTTACATTTAAGTTTAAGAATAATTGCGTAATCATAGTAATTTTACAGAATAGTTACGTTGCTCTATCTATCAATGTTTCATTATGTCATCATTGCAGTTCATCGTATTATTTGTAAGCTTCGATAAAGCACATTTACGTAATATTGCATTACATTATGTATCTCTTTGTTTTATCGGATAGGTAAGTAAAATCATCAGTGTATTAAAAAAACTGCTTTGTTGTGTGTTTCAAAAATAAACATTTTGACATTTTGAAGAGCTACATCTGTATGACTGGTTGATTTTCATTAATGTAAAAGCTGCTTCAATTAGTTTTAATTTAAATAAGGTATATAATTCATAAATACAAATTGAATTATTACAATTATTTATACACACTGATAAATGTATATTTAAGAAAATAAAAAAGTCAATTAATATTTTTTTACGATTAAGATTTCGTAATATGGATAAAAAATAATACACATAAGTTCATGTGAGTATTAATGATTTCCCAATCACTGCATATTAATAAAAACTTAAAAAAAATAAAAACCGACTCACAGGCACTAATAAGTATAAAATAACTAAACGGGGGTTTTCATTTAGAATAGATACTTAATCAGATTTTTTCGAAGTCGGTGTGCTTTGATTTGTATTGGTTCTCGTAGCAGCCTGAAGTTAAACTAAGTAGTTGGCGATATTTTATACACTTGTGCCTCAGAGATAAGCGTGATCCAATGTTCACAAAACTCATTGAGGACAGGACGTCTCAACAAGCGTTGATATTATTGCTGCCCAACGGTCAGCTACATTATATATTAAATAAATTATGTATTTAATAAATGTAGAAACCCCTAGCGCGAGTAGTTACCAGCCCTATATCTAACTTATTGTATTACTTTAGAATCTATGTACATATATCTATACATATTATAAAAAAATTGTAGAGTTCGAATGTCTCTACATAGAAAAAAAATGCTAAAAACCTAGTCAGGGGGATGTAAGAAGAGAAATAGAACAAATCACAAATCCAGATTTCTTTCAATTTTTTTGTTTCTCTGTCTGTTTGTACAGGCTAATCTCCAAAACCGTAGGTCTGATTTAAATGAAATTTTGCATGGTTGTACCTTATATCCCCGGTCAACATTTTAGATACTTTTCATCCAGGAAAATTAAAGGGTTCCCGTGGGATAGTTAAAAAACTATAGTAACTTATACAGCTCAGCACACAAAAACTGCTGATTGAATCAGATCAGAATAACAAATAGGCTACTTCTTATCCCGGAAAAATGAACAGTTCCCGTGGGATAGATTTGTTCTTGTTTATCCAGAGGCGAATCCTAGCGAAGAGAGGGTGAGCTGCTAGTATATGTACCTATATAAAAGCGAAATATACACACTCAATGATTAATCACGAAATCTCAATCTCATCTCAAAGTACAGATAAATGCTACATACATATTAGAACAGGAAGATTCCATATAGAAAGACAGTATTCGCTAGAAAGGATTTTTGAAAATTTAAGTTTGTATGAAATTTAGTTTTTTATAGAAGTTACTATAAATTATCTATGTTACAGTTAAAACCCGTTTTTAGTTAGAACGCGTTTTCCCTAGTTAAAACTAGTTTTTACTAAATGCCTTTGTTAAAACTAGATATAACTAGTCAAAACTAGAATTTACCACTGATATATTTGATTTTCAGATAAAACTAGTTGTCACTCCGAGCTTTAGTTAAAACTAGCACTAGAGAAACTAAGGCTCAACTGTACAAACGATGACATCGAGTTAAGACTTCATATTTTTTTCACTAATAGATCTCGCTATAAGAAGCCTAAGTATATATAAAATGTGAGACTGTGGAAACAAATAGTTTTTTCAAAAAAAAAATTTAAAGTTTCAACTTTTTATGTAATTTTATCACGTTTATACACGCACTTATTTTTTCACAAAGTTCGTTATAATATTCTATTCTATTCTCGAGTTATTTTAAATCCTTATTGTACTTAAATATTTATTTTAATACTTAAAATCACGATTTATTCGTATTTAACATCAATTCTATCAGTAAAACTGGTACTTGGTTATGTTAAATGTCAATGTCAGAATTAGCATTATTATGATAAATCAACGCCATGACAGAACCTTTTCTTATCTTCTAGGTTGGTTAGGTTAGGTTAGAACAGTTAAAACAACGCACGAGCCGAGCGAGCGAAGCGAGCGTGCCGCGGTAGCGGCCGGCGAGTGCTTTTTCCGGGATATATTGTTACACTTTAGTTTATTTAATGTAAACATAACCTCAAAATTTGAAATTTTCAAAATTAAATATCTCGAAAACTATAAGTTTCCACAGTTTTTCCTTTTAAAGGGGGGTCCTCTCACCCCTCCCCTCCCCCTCCACCCTTTTCCCCCCCTTAAATCGATGTCATCGTTTGTACAGTTGAACCGAAACTAATTTGGGATTAAAAACAAGATATAGTTTTAAAAATATTTATTAAAAAGATTTAGGACACAGAGTCATATGTACCTAGTAAAAATAATAATTTTATCTTAGTTTTAACTGATATTCCATTTTGAGCATTAGTTAATTCTAGTTTTAACAAAGGCATTTAGTAAAAACTAGTTCTAACTAGGGAAAACGCGTTCTAACTAAAAACGGGTTTTAACTGTAACATCTACATACCTATATAAAAATGAATCTCTATTTCCCTTGATCACGCCATCACGCGTGAACGGCTGGACCGATTTCACTAATTCTTTTTTTGTTGTGTTCGTTATTGTCAGGAAAAGGTTCTTACATTAAAAAAATATTAAGAAAATTGCGCAGGAAAATGGGGATGAATGATTGTATTGGAAAGTGAGCTAGGGACGAACCCGAGCGAAGCGAGGGTGAGTCGCTAGTAGTTTATAAAATAAAAAACACGCCTTTATGATAAAGCAAAATATAATTTTTAGTACCTATGAGAATAAAGTGATTAACGAGATAATTAATGCTATTGTGAAAAAAGTGTGGGGTGCTATATACAATACTTTTATACAACAGGTGAAGTTAATAAAAGCGAGTTAATGTTGATTATTCTAAATAAAGTTTTAGGTAGTAGGTACATTCTCTGGGGGTGAAAAATTGGAGATAACATAACATGGATATAAAGATTTTATTAACACTGATATATATTTTAAAGAGGTAAAGTTTGTTAGTATGAATGTATAATCTTTCACTAATAGGAAGCTACATTGCCGGGTTCTATAGGCTATATTTTATTTCGATAAAAATATGCTTACTGACAGAAATCATAATAGCTTTAATTGAATCCGGGAAAAAACTGGCCACTAAGTTGCTTTATCGGCGTGCGCTATTTACATCGTTTGATATAACGCAATAAAATATATGGTAAAAAAATCTAGGGGTGCATCTGAGCAAAGCAAGGATACGTCGTTACTCGTTAGTCCTTAAAACGTTAATAAGTACCTATATTATCTATATTAGCAAGCTACTATTTATGTATTAGGTATAGCTAACCGTGAAAACGTACCTAGTGACGAACGCGAGCGAAGCGAGCGTGAGTCGCTAGTATTTTATACAAGCATTAATCATTAGTACCTGGGCGAGCGAGCTTTACTCGGAGTTCTTTTTTGTTATACCGTATTTTTTAGATAAAAAAATCAAAACTTGAATAAATAAATAAAACAAAAGTAAAAACTTTGTATTCGACCGGAATTCGAACCCGGACATATGTATGTAATTGTCCATCTTACACCTTGGCCGCTTGACCACGATGGTTATGCTCGAGTGTAAAAAATTATCGACCATATTTTGCGTGGAATAATGTGAAAGATAATTTGACGGCACGTTTGGCTCAGTTTGTAGTGACCCTACTTTCTGCGCCAGTGGTCGCGGGTTCGAGTCCCGCTGGGGGCATTCATTTGTGTGATGAGCACGAATGTCTGTACTCTAGTCATGGGTGTTGATATTTATAATATGTATGTATTTAAAATTATATATGTGTAGTGTATCAACTATCTGGTATCCATAACACAGGCCTCGTAGCTTACCATGGAACTAGATGGTACTGTGTGTTAATGTCCCAACATATTTATTTATATTTTAAAGAAAAGCGCATGTTAACTCGAAAACACTCGTTTTCCCAGACATGAGACTAATCTAGATAGATATTTCCCCCCCGAAAACCACCATATACCATATTTCAGCGATATCGTTAAAGCCGTTTTCGAGATCGCCGGGATAAATAAATATACAAGAATTGCTCGCTTAAATATATCTAATATACTAGCAAAACCCGCGGCTTCGCACGCGTTAAAACTACAACAAAAAAACTTTAAAAAGGTAGATTTCATACAAATTTTCATCCCTTATTTTATCTCCTTATGGGATGAATATCAAAAAACGCTAAAACACGTATTTATTTCATTGTATTGAAGAGCATTAATAATACCAAGTTTCAAGAAATTCTGATCATAAATATTTTTTGCAAACTAATGGTTTAAACGCGTTAAGGTGTTTAAGCAACCATAAAAAAAAAACAAGTTTTAGGTCCTTTTTGGATTGAATTTCGAAAAATTCTTACTCAGCGGATACGTACTCCCTATTAAGAGCCTTAATATATTGTTTTATGTTTGTGATTTTATATTATAGAATGAAAACAAGAAAACAAATATCTTATTTATGTATAAATTAACGCTTTTTTAATGATCTATTAGACATAATAAAATAGATTGTGGTATCGAACTCCCAAATGACGAGTCCATCATATTCAGGAGGTAAAGTCGTAACTTAAATATGTACGTGCGTGAAATATATGATGTATCGTTTTGAGTGTTAATGTTGCATATACATATAAAATTGTTGCTTAACATACCATTATTTCTAAGATTTAGCCTTTAGGTAGGTTATTGCCCAATTCAAGATGTTGTACTTAGTTCTGTCTAAATCGTATAATTAAGTTACATTCTAGTGTGAACAATGCGTTCAAATGTGAAATGTTGCACTACACACTACGAGTAATATACTATTACGAAGTAATTACCGGCCGCTAATTTTACCGGACACGTTTTGATATAAGCCACTTAATGTATGTATGTAATAACGTGTATCCTGTCGCAGATCTCTGATAACAGTAGAAGATTGGGAAATTATGACGTATTTAGTAATGATAAAAGCTTTAATTATCATAGACCGATTTTGTAGAATGAAGAGGACAGAGGTAGCTAATTAATTTGGGGTTTATGCTTTTATGTACATGTTACGCGATATCTTCGCCAATAGAGGATATGTGTGATTTATTTTAATTTATTTTATACAATAGCTAACATCGTAATATATGTAATTATAAAAAATACCCAGCTCCAAAAAACTAAAATTTAGTATAAAAATTAAAAAAATATATATATTATAGCGATACGGATACGCCCACCATTTCGCGGGCTTGGCGTGACGTCAAAGTATCATACATAGAAAAATTACGGCTTTAGTTTGTATGTTTTAGTGTGTTATGATAATACTTTGACGTTATATTCGGTCGGTATCTAACGGCTTAATTCCCGTATTTATTTCATAAAACGTCAATGTATATTTCTACAGTGCCATAAACGTATTTTAAATTCATTTGTCAATCATAGCTGCTTACTTGGTCGTACATTTGTGTAATATTTAAGCTAAATTATATTTAAAAAAAATAATTATTAAAAACAAACCGAACACCTAAAATCTGATTCATTTTTCAACGCAGACTACAAAATAATAAGTTAAAATACAAATGGACTAAGATCTGGCTGCAAGATTGCTACGTTCATAGCGTATTTAATCAAAATCAAATTATTATATATAATAAAAAAAGGACAATATGTTTTGACTGGGGTCCCTATTAAAGTGTGCCCGCTAGTGTGCTTAATTAAATAAATAACTTTTTATTAAAATGAATTATAATCCACTTCACAGAAATATACGTAGAGAACTTGAAAAGTGATGGCTGCCGTTGCGCACTTGGCCGCACCCTCTTCGCAGTCAGGTGTAAGCAGGTCACATTTTCTTACATTTATTACGTTCATGGCGTATACCTATTCATTATTTATATGTCAAATTAAAGCTAATTTAAAGGCAAATTTTAATAGGCACCCTGGTCAAAATATATTGTCCCTTTTATTATTGTAATATAAAAAAGTAATTTTGATTAAATACACTATAAACGTAACAATCTTGCAGCCGGATCTTGATCCAAAAACTATTTTCCTAAAATAGTAGAGATCTCCTTTGTTAACAAATGTCAATATGCAAATATGTCATTCGCTTTTCGTATTAGTTTGTACGGAAATAAGTGTGTTTTAACCATTTTTTTGATTTTTTTGTATCTCTAATCGCATCCCAGGTACTAATATCGATTGCTTTCTGACTGTCTGTGGCTTGGACATTGGACACTGTATCTAGTACCTTTATTCTGTATCTTGACTTAATGATGACTGAATATCAATATCAGAAACCTAAGCGATAATTGACGAATATAAACTAACTGCTCTAATATAATAAGGATATATTTTTTGGAAGATGAACAAATACTTTCCATTGTAAGGCAATGGATTGCCTCAAACTGTTAGCTTTGTTTTTTTTGGTGCTATTATTTTAATATAGTAGTTGATAATGATGAGTAATGAGTATCAAAATAAATTATACCATCTAAGCATCTTTTTATTTCTCCATGTTATTGCGCCAAGAAGACTGATAAGCATGTATGGAAGATAACATTTATGTACAGTCATAACGGTATGGCATACATGAACGGGTCTTTTGCGCTCAAACTATAGATTACAATACAGACTGTAATCAATTAGATACGTTTGATCTTAGTAGTAGGCCTAGTTCTACCTACAAAAGTTGATTTCATGTGACGTCCGGTTGTTTGCATCGTTTAATGGCTGAACAGACCGATACGAAAGTTGCAGCTTCGATTACAATTTTTGCAGACGTATTGATTTTGCTGCAAAGAACAGGATGACAGCTGGTCGGTCGCACGCTGATGTCTGCATGCACGTTTACGGGCTAAGTTATTGAACCAGACGCGGTCGTGCACCTTTACACCGTCCGTATATAAGTTCCTCCAACGGGCACATCTTCTGCAACTTCCTCTCAGGTAGCTACTCTTATATTGAAGCTAGACATATCGTGTTTAACACTGTCCTTAAACTTCAATAAACCGACTGGTCGCTTGGCGTGTGCTATTTCACCGAGAAGGACCTGCCTTAGCAAACAAGAAGGCTTCATTCGATGCAAATACCCCAGCCAGCGCAATCGCTATTTGAGGAGACCGGTTACGCTAGGCAACTGTGCAGAATTCAGCACTTCTTCATTTGTCACGCGATCCTTCTATGAGATGCTCAAAATACTACGAAGACAGCGCGTGTGGAAAACATTTAATCGTCTCTCCTGTCGAGTATACGATATCTATGTTTCAGCTCCGTACAGGAGAATACTCAAGATGCGTGCTTGATACACGATCATCTTGGTCTTGATTATTAGGTGTTTGTTGTACCATACTCTTGTGCTAAGCTTCCCGAACATTGTAGCCGCCCTGCCAATGCGGACGTTAATCTCTCCGTTTAGGGAAAGATTACAAGACACGATCGACCCTAGGTAGCAGAAGCTTTCAACAACTTCTAAAGGCGTACCGTTCAGCTAAATGACTGTTTTTTCCTTGCAGCCTTGCGCTAATATGACCGTCTATTTAGTGTTTATGGACAAGTGACACAGTGTACACGCTTTCGCAAAGTTCACTATATCCTGGAGTTCGCCTGGAGTGGCGGCAACAAAAGCTGCGTCGTCAGCAAATAAATGATAATTAATAAACTGGTCCTTGCGATGACGTTTGAACTTTAAAAGAGAAATGTTGTACAGCTTACCATCTTCCCTCGTGTGTATGTGTATCCCCTGCCTGGCTTCACCAAAATGACTCTTAAAAGAAGTGAAAAAAAATATGCCAAACAGTGTAGGTGCCAAGACACAGCCCTGTCGCACTCCTCTCTTCATATCAAATAGTTTCGACGTGTCCCCATTGTAGATAACTGAGCCTTTCATGTTGTGGTGGAACGACTTAATGAGAGATAGAAGCATTGGTGGACATCCTATTTTCTCCAAAATTGAGTAAAGATTTTCTCTGCTGACAGAGTCGAAGGCTTTGTTAAGGTCTAGAAATGCAACGTACACCGGCGACTGAAGCTCTCTGGACTTTTCCTGAAGTTGACGAAGAGTGAAAATCATGTCCGTCGTAAAACGTTGTGCACTAAAGCCGCACTGAGCCTCAGAATAGACACGATCTGCTAACTTTTGCAGCTTCATTAGAATTATTCGACCGAATAATTTACCAGCTATACTGAGGAGTGAAATGCCGCGATAGTTGTTGCAATCATCACGGTCGCCTTTCCCTTTACACATAGGGATGATATCTGTGATGTATGAGTATGAGTGATGATATGATATACAGAGTGCATCTCGCATTTCCTAGGTACACTTGTTTCAGCCCAACATTTCAAGAATAGATTAAACAGGATATGAGCTATGTATCGTGTCTTGACTATTTCACTTAAAATACCATCAGCGCCTGGGCTTTTGCCGCGCTTAAGCTGGTTAATAGCGGCGTGAAATTCTTCTATAGTTCAAATTTTGTCGAGCTCTGCCAAAATAGGCAAATCAGGAATCAAATGTAGTGCCTCGGGTGAGATGTTAACCGGTTGAGAGTAAAGTCCAATATCATGTTCCACCCATCGACAAAGCTAGCGACTCTTGTCAGTTATAATAATTCCATCTGTCTCCTTAAGAAGCGCTAATTTCTTTGGAAGAAAACCTAGTGCGTTTTTAATAAATTCATACATCTCGCTAAAATTCCCTCTAGTTGCGCAAGATTGAATATTTTTACAAATATTGGTCCAATATAAGTTTGCTTAGTACCGAGCATTGCGCTGTTTTCTGTCTGTTACCGCATCACAGAAAAACCACTTGCGGGATTTTGATGAAATTTGGTATGGTCGTAGCTGGTTATCTCATCTCTGAGAAATCTATACTAAACGTGAAAACGTAAGTAGGAACGAACCCGAGCGGAGCGAGGATGAATCGCTAGTGTAAAATATAATTTAAAAATTGCATATTTAACACTCGATTTATCTTAGCCATTGCTAGGGCCCATGAAAATTGGACTCTAGAGTAATTTCTATATGTATTTATTTATTAACTTATAGCTAATTTTCAACCCTGTAAATAGCGGGCTCCAGTTTCTATGGGGATTGGTTTCTCCTTTGTGCGCGAACCTCCATACATTTTCATATAATCGATAGATTAGACAGAATGACAAAACAGTCACGATTACAAAATTAGCTAGGTAACACCTTAATTACGCGTTGCCCTTTTTCATGAAGAAATTACATTAATGTGTTCGTGAATGAAATTTTTTGCAGTTGCCGGGGATGTATGTATTTATTATATTATTATTATCAGCTTGACAGATACTGAAAGGTGTTGATACGGTATCATTGTTCTTAGTGAACACAGTATCAGGAACGGGGTGCGCACTAGCGAGCGCAGAAAACATAACGGTCACTTTTCACACGACCATCTACTAAAGCGCAACAAGTTATAAAATATATTATCCCTTTGCGACCGATTAAATACGAGCGTGACAATCGGTAAAAAAATTCTAATTCAAAATGTATTTGTTATTGTGAACGCAATCGGCCTCACATGATAGTGTTTATATATACACTTTATTCAAAAATTAAAAGGGCATGTTGCAACGTGTCCAGTGGTCGAAGAACCGTCGACAAAGGTGGCAGCATATTTTGGACATGGGTCGCGATCACATAAGTATATTTTTTTCTATATTTTTCATTGCTTGACATCTTTTTTTGTTATTAAAGTTTAATTTAGATAATAATTAACACAAAGCCGTAATTTGTATTTTGATAGCATAGTTTTTCTTTTGTTTGTGATCTCTCAAACTTACATCGTCACTATCGTGACAATCCGGGTTTTAATTCATTTATAATTACGAAAAATATTATGTATTTTCCAAAGCTGCTTTTTGACAGTACATGTATAGTTTTATAATTTTATGTTTATTTTAGGCGCTGTTTTGAGGGATTAAGAGGTTTTGGATCTCTTGCAAAATGAAAATGTCTTTGATATTGAGGTGCTACACGACGAAGGTAAGGAATTTGATTCTTTCCTTTTTCATAACTTTCTTGATGAGGATAGTGATGTATCTCATCCAGATGGTTCCTCCAGCATATTGGGAACCGTTCTCTAATGAGGTAATTACTGAGAAAATGTCTGTTCGTCATTTGGTATGCGGTAGCAATCATCCATTACTGATAAAGATCATAATTACCCAAGCCTACCCTCAGGACCAGTCAAGACACCTAGTGAATATATTTATGACTATTTTGAAGACGAGTTTATCGAACTGGCTGCTCGTAGCTCCATTATTTACTACCTACTTTAAAACGGAAGATAACAAAGCTGTGTCTGTCTGAGATGGCATCCAATTGTACTCGTGCTGAACATCAAGACTACGTTAAACGATGGGACAAACAAATAAAATCTTACTAGGATTCTATTGTTCCCTGGGTAGTTAGCAATTATATTAGTCATATGGGTGGAGTGGATGTCTTAGATTAAATGATGGAGTGCAAGTACTCTCATAAAAACGAAAAAGTGGACTCTTAAAGGTAATCATTCATTGTTTGGATTTAGCTGTAGTTAATGCATGGCAGAAGTATAAAATAGATTGTGAAGCTAATAAACTTCCTAAAAAAATAGTTCTTTTGAACTTCAAAATGCAAGTAGCAGATGCTTGGTTGAGTACTCCAGATCGCAAACGCCGATTGAGTCAAGACACAGATAGAAACTGAAGATGAGGAACCGCCTTTCAAGTATATGCTATCAAGACCCTCAAATGCAATGAGATATGATGAATATATCATCTGCCTACCTTTGCACAGTTATCAGCTCAACGTTCCTGCAGATTGGAGACATGGATAAGTAGAAGCAAAATTCATTGTGTAAAATGCGATGTTTCCTTGGGCATGTCGTGGGGGAAAGATTATTTCCGATTATACAATGCGAACTGCAATATCTAATAATTTTATTTGTACGTTCCAAATAAAATTATTAGATATTGCAGTTGATCAAATACAAATCAAGTACAAATTTTTTAAAATATTTTTTTAGGTTGTTTGGAGCCTAAATATCTAGAATACATAAATTATACACGAAAAAATAAAAAAAAAGTTCACCGGTTGTAAAGGGTTATACTTATTCCGAACCAGCTTAAGTTTTTAAGGATCAAAATTACCAACCTAACCCGTAGCACCTATAAGCTGAAGTTGTACCTATTTAGTAGGTAGGCACATCGCTTATAGAACTGATGATTAATAGTTCCGAAAAGCATGTGCTCACTGCTCGCCTCTCACAAGGTGGACAAAGAACTGGAAGCGGATCGTATCAGAGTCCTAGAACACCGTTAACTTACATTGCGAACATTAGATTTTAGATTTATATTTTCTTAGTAGATTAATAGATAGACATAATTGTTATTGTACTTATTAGTTTATTTTATTGTAAGACATATAGAAACTTTGTATTTTGTGGTGTAACATCTAAGAAAAAGAAGAAAATAAAAATAATATGTCAGACATTAGACATATTCTTAAGCTATCATGTACTTTTATAACTATAATCTATAGCTGTATATAATAAAATTCTAACTAAGTCGAATTTATACTTACATTAAATACTTTTTGGAAAATTTTATTGAAACAGTCATTATTATCGATACAGATTACAGAGGCCGAATCTATAGTTTTTAGAATTTTTGTCTGTCTGTCTGTGACCGCATCACGAGAAAACCACTGGACAGATTTTGATGGAATTTGGTATGATGATAGTAGTTGGTTATCCGGGTCAATATATAGGATACTTTTTACTGCAGGAAAATATATCGTTTCTGAGAAATCTATACTAAACGTGAACACGCAAGTAGGGACGAAACCGAGCGGAGCGAGGGTGAGTCGCTAGTGTAAAATGTAACCTAAAAATTGCATATTTAACACTTGATTAAACTAACTTGGCCATTGCTAGGGCTTGTGAAAATTTTATTTTAGATAAATTTCTAAATGTTATAATGTAAATGTTATAATTAAAAATATAAGTTAATATATAGCTAATTTTCAACCCCGTAACTACCTGGTCCCAGTTTGTTGGATTTGTTTCCGCCCCGAATAACTATTAAAAAATCGGAAAAATGTACAAAAAAAAAATTAAAATTTACATTTACATTTCTTATTTATATCTATTTTAAATGTACCTAGGGACGCATCCATGCGAAACGAGGGCAAGTCGTTAGTCTATACATATAATAAAACTGTACATAGAAAAAATATGTATATCACCAGTCAACATTTTAGATTTTTCATCCCGGAAAATTAAAGAGTTCCCGTGGGATAGTTAAAAAACTATTGTAACTTATACAGCTTGTTACCTACACAAAAACTGCTAATTGAATTTTAATGAAACAATAATATAGTTTATTCATCAAAATAACAAATAGCCTACTTTTTATCCCAGAAAAATGTACGGTTCCCGTGGGACACATTTGTTTTTGTTTGTCTAGAGGCGAACCCGAGCAGAGCGAAGGTGAGCCGCTAGTGATAAATAAAATGAGAAGAGAGGCCTCCTTCCTGTCATTTCAGTTCTGCACATGAATAATTTAATGACAAGGAAATGAAAGTGAAGACGTAATACCAAAGCAAAGTCGATAAATGTTTTTTCCTTTGCAAATTAATTATTATACATATGTATATGTGAACACTGAACTTGTTTATTTTTGCAAATATTAGATATAACATACTATTATGTCATATCTAACATTGTCAAAGTTTTCATAGTGTAAATCGATTTATAACTGGAAGGCTGTGAATCCTTTTACTTATATAGGTAAATAAAAATTATGAGTTAGGTAGATGATTGTATAAAAATATTTTATTGGTTTAATTTTTGTTTCGTTACACGGGAATGGAGATGATTGTTTATTATACGCAGAAGGTTACGAAGGCAAGTAAACACTAATTATGAGTTACGAGTCAAAGACAACTGGCGGCTTCTCTTCATTCAAGGCTGTGATTGCGTTTGCATCGGTTTTTTTTAATATTTAAGAATCAGAGTTAGTTTTCCGATCAATGCTTAAATTGCTTCCGATCAATGTGTAAACTAATCTATACAGATAAATAAAAGTGGCTGTTTTGTAATGTCAAAAGAACAGCTTTTTACTAAATCTATGCATATTATAAAATTCTAACTAAGCCGAATCTGTACATTAAATATTTTTTGAAAAATCTTATTGAAATAGACATTATTATCGATGCGGAGGCCGAATTTATAGTTTTTAGAAGTTTTGTCTGTCTGTCTGTCTGTTACCGCATCATAGAAAAACCACTGGAGGGATTTTGATGAAATTTGGTATGATGATAGCTGGTTATCCCAGTCAACATATAGGATACTTTTTACCGCGGGAAAATATCTCATTTCTGAGAAAAAATACAAAAACTTGTTGGAGCAAAACCACAATGATACTATCTGCAAACAGTTTAGCAAAGTAACTTACTAAATATGGTAAAACTATCAAAAATAGCTTAACTTGAAAATCTAATGATCAATTGTGCTATTTTATCCATTAAAATAGTTATTTTAATTAATATATACTTATGTGTTATTTAGATATTCGACAATAGATGTCGCCATGTGTTTTTAAAATACGTAGTTTTAATTCCCAAAAAATGAATGTACAGATATGACATTCCTATGATTTTATTAGAATTTCTTCTAAATCACCCGGAGCCCCCCGCCTGGGTTCAAATTTTCAGTATAGCAAACTTTTTGTCTTTATAAATTAGTAACTATACATATAATAAAATTGTAACTAAGCCGAATCCGTAAATTCAATATTTTACCTAAAATCTTATTGAAATATTCATTATTAGCGGTATAGGGGCCGAACTTATAGTAATATCTCATTTCTGAGATATTACTATAAAAACTGGTTAAAAAAAAGCACGATGATACTATTAACATTTTAGCAAGGTAACTTACTTATATATGTTAAAACTATTGAAAAAGCTTATCTTAAAAGAAATATCAATAGCGGTATTTTATTCATTAAAATAGTTATTTTAATGAAAACTAGCGACTCACGCTCGCTTCGCTCGCGTTCGTCCCTAGGTACGTTTTCACGGTTAGCTATGTTTATACATAAATAGTAGCTTGTTACTCTTAAGATATTCATTTTTTATAAATTATATAGCGATTTACCCTCGCTTCACTCGGATGCGTACGCCGTAAGCGGATTTTGTTCACAATTTCATGGGTTTCAATTTTTTTTTCGCGGAACACTGATTCTTTTTCTAAAATAAAAGTAGCCTAAGTTACTCCTTATAACAACAGCTATCTGCCAGTGAAAGTCCCGTCAAAATCAGTCCAGCCGTTTCGGAGATTAGCCGGAACAAACAGACAGACAGACAGACAGACCGACAGACAGACAGACTGACAGACAGACAGACAGACAGGCAAAAATTGAAAAAATGTTGTTTTGGTATGTGTACCGTGTATACATCCATATGTATTTAGTAAAAAGCGGTTATTTTAATATTACAAACAGACACTCCAATTTTATTTATCTTCTGTATAGATTTATTGGTGTTATTTAGATATTTGACAATAGATGTCGCCATAAGTTTTCAAAATACGTAATTTTAATCAAAAAGAAAATGTACAGATATGACCTTTCTACGACTTTCCATTAAAATAGTTATTTTAATTAATATATACTTATGTGTTATTTAGATATTCGACAATAGATGTCGCCATGTGTTTTTAAAATACGTAGTTTTAATTCCCAAAAAATGAATGTACAGATATGACATTCCTATGATTTTATTAGAATTTCTTCTAAATCACCCGGAGCCCCCCGCCCGTGTTCAAATTTTCAATAAAACAAACATTTAGCTTTATAAATTAGTAATATTTTCTTGGCCGACACAATTTCAAATGAAAATATTTGTAAATTTTTATTGTTTAATAAATAATGTTAATATTTTTTAATCTTTTAATGTAAAAATTGGGCAAATGCAAATCTAACTGTAGGTATATATACTATATTATAGGTTTCGTATAGCAAAATACTGTGTTGTTTTTCTTACTTACGTGTTTTGTTAGGTTAACACTAAAATAAATAAGAATAATATTTACGTTTCTACAATATCGACTCATTTTATTAACCGTAAAATAAGTTCGATCCATATTATTTTATAACATTTTATGGAAAACAAATGTATGGCTGTTAAACTGACAAAGCGGGTAACTAAAAATATTCAATATCTCTAAAACTATGAAAAAGTATTTTAGTAACTGTTATACCTCAACTTTTTTAGTTTTTTTGACACCATTTCTTGGAAGGTAAAGGCTTAAAGGACACAATAAAATGCTTACGACTTTACTCATATTAGCCAAGCGATATGAAATAATAAAAAGTATTTGCTTACAATATTAAACTAATCAATAGCTGTCTATTAGTAAAAAATGATTAAAATTAATTCCGTAGTTTGAGAGTTTATCGCCTAAAACTAAACCAATAAACAAAACAAAAGTATAGACAGACATACATGAATGTTATTGCTAAAACAATAAGTGCAATATTACTAAATCAAATATGAGATAATACTTTCTTAGATTTACGCGAATTAGATAGTCTCTCTGTTCCAGGTAATTAGATAGTCTCTCTGTTCCAGGCTCCAGCTAATCTCCGAAACGGCTACACCGATTTTGACGGGACTTTCACTGACAGATAGCAGATATTATAAGGAGTAACTTAGACTGCTTTTATTTAAGAAAAAGGATAATGGTACCGCGCCAAAAAATTAAAACTCATGAAATTGCGAACAAAATCCGCGTATCTGGACGTGCCCGAGCTAAGCGAGGGTAAATCGCTAGTGTCATAAATTTTATATACCTGCCAACTTATGATGTTATAATTTATAACCCAAGGTAAAATTAACGTTGATTTCATAAATAACGTAACTAATTAATTCATAAAAAGTAAGCAACTCGAGGATTGCATTGCAATATTTGAATAATGTATATAAACAAATATTATCTACTTAAAAGTCTATCCAGGATGTTGCTCAATTTCATCAATAAATACATTGTACCTGGGCGACATAAATACATAGCGAAACTCGGATTTCTTTTTTAATATATCTTATTTTTTAGATAAAAAAGTAAAAACTTGAATAAATATGTATGTACAAAAAAAAAAACAAAAGTGAAAACATTGTATCGACAATTTTGCGTGGAATAATGCGAAAGAAAATCGCATGAAAACTCGAAAACTCACGTTTTCCCAGACATAAGACAAATCTAGATCGGTTTTTCGCCCCTGAAAACCCCCACATACCAAATTTCTGCGAAATCGCTAGTCATTTCCGATATCGCCGGTATAAATAAATAAATATACAAGAATTGCTCGTTTAAATATATTAGATAGATATAGGTAGGTACTTACTAACAGAGAACCATCTATCTGCACGTGTTATAAAGTTATAACGCCAATAAGCTAGATTGTCTTGTAAGATTATAATGTAGTTAGGTTTTAGGTATAGTTTTCAACTAGCGACTCACCCTCGCTTCGCTTCGGGTTCGTCCCTAAACAAAAACAAATCTATCCCACGGGAACCGTACAATTTTCCAGGATGATATATAGCCTATAGCCTTCCTCACTTAACGGGCTATCTAATTCAAAACGAATTTTCCAAATCGGATTGGTAGTAATATTAAGTATAGATTTTTTTACGTCTTTTGTCTATTATTGTAAAAATAAATTAGATTAATCTCTTATGAGTATTGTGACAATAGGTAGTCTATACAAATATCCCACGCAAAATATAGTGGAAATTGATTAATCACTGTGAGAAAATACTCGCAATGCTTTGAAGTAACAATAAAACCATATAGTGCATTGGCGATATAATAATACACGTCTTAAACATTATTCAACCAAGGTAAGAGGTTTCCATTGCGTAAATTGAAAGTAAAAGAATGAATTTTGATGTGAATCAAGACGCTTAACTTGACTTTTAAGACGTGTAAAATTACTTACCACCTATATACGTATGCTTAATGATCAAGATAGATGAGATTGTATATCAGGCCTTTATATACAATCTACATACATATAAGTATGTAAAGCTTATTGGCAGACGACAAACTTCACTGGATCACTTTTTGATATTATGTAAACACTTATGTAATAAGATGTATCCTGTCGCAGATCACTGATGGCAGTAGAAGATTGGGAAATTATGATGTATTTAGTATTTATAAGCTTTAATTATTATAGAACGACTTTGGAGAATGAAGTTCGACACGATATATCGTGTATCGATATTATTCCATTAAGAAATAAGAGGGTAAAGAACATTTTAGTATTTTTGGTGGCAATTAAATGGGTTTTATAAAATATATATATACGGTCGAATTGAGAACCTCCTCCTTTTTTGGAAGTCGGTTAATGAGAATTAGTTTTGACTTTTAAAATTATATATACTTTTACACCTACTACGTGGCTATGCTCGCGTGGATTAAAAGAATTCCTCAATTTTAATTTCTACTGATTTTATATGTTCTCATAACGAGTTTGCACATTTGCATATACATATGTAATCAGTATAGATTCACTTAAGTTAGTTAAAGGCGTAGTCAGAGGTTATCCGTATTCCCGGTCCCCCTGAGCAAATCCAGCCAACACAGTGGCCACTATAATGTTTTATGCATTACCTACTCGCAGTCTAGTCTTGTTACATACTCGTAGCTTACGTAGCTTATTTATTACGGGTGTGCCAACTTTCAGAAGTAGTTTCAGAGAAAGGAGGCCTCCTAGTGGGTTAACACTATTAAGGAACAGTAAAACTGTTGTTTTTAGGTGTCTATGTATCACATTGACAAAATCAAGCCAAGACTTCGTTTGTATATTAGAAACATCAATGATCAAGATACACTTTAGCTACTAGGTATGTTATATGTAGGTGTATTGCCACTGGCCAGCCGAGAAGTTATACATAATTTATCATTGGATTCAAAATAATCTCCGTATTCTATTGTAAGTACCTGATAGCTGAAAAAACTCTCCAGAAAAAGTATCTCCTCTTAAATGCAATCCCATATTATTTATGCGTTTAAGACTTTTTCTTTATGTTAGGTAAATATAATAATAAAAATGTCCTCCCAACGATGTCCTGAGCCTGAACGAAAGTGCACATCCTAAAACCAAAGCTTCAAAGGAATAAGACTTAAATAAAAGAAAAAAAAGGAGACGAAGATACAAATAATAATTCTACAATTTTAAACATAATATAGGTACTATACCTACATATTTTTCTTTATAGTCTACTAAGACTACAGGCACATAACCTCCGTTTTATATTTTACTACAATACGTAGGTACAAAAAAAGTAAATCCGTAATTAGTGTTTGCGGTTAGAAATGTTATTGCGCTTTGTAGCTATGTTTGAACGCGTTAATTTCGGACACTGAAAGTCTTTTTAATGGACTGTGACTGTGACTGGACTAAACTGTGTTTTTCATTAGCAGTTAAAAAAATTGTCAAAATTGAAGCTTTATAAAAGTAAGGTTCCGTAGCATTATCTATAAAAATGGCAAAAAAATCATGTCTGTTGTATGGGAGCTTTTTTTTTTCATTTAATTATTTATTTTTATCATCATAATACATCATCTGTAAAAATTTCAACTGTCTAACTATCACGGTTCATGAGATACAGCCTGGTGACAGACGGACAGACAGACAGACGAACCGACAGCGAAGTCTTAGTGATAGGTTTCCGTTTTACTCTTTGGGTACGGAACCCTAAAAACTCATGAAGCGGAGCTATAATACCCATAAACTCCAACCGATCTAGCCATTTACAATAACAACCATATAGGTAAGATATAATCGCTCTCTGCGAACGACAAATAGTTTTATTTTACGTGGATATTTTGACCGACATAACCGATGGTTTTAGAGATAACACACTGAGAGATTGAACACAAATAAAGTATTATCTCAAAATCGTGAGACCCAGATTAACCAACAATGGTAAACATTCCTTATATAACCATATAAGATAAATTGATTAAAACAAAGTTTGATATTTTTATTTGAGATGAGCTGATTTCCTATCGGCAAGTCGCCGGACTTATTTAGGCTGTTAGTCATACCCACTTACCACATCCACATACGATATTTTGTCTGTCCTAGCAAAGAAATAGTTGGTAGGTAGGTACTAGGTACCTACTCTAAACTGCTTTCATTAGGGCATAAAAACACCTTTCAGAAAATAATCTCAACCTTTAATAGTAGAACATGAAAAAACCTAGTGAAACAATATAGACTTTTTACTTTGCGATTAATTGAAATTTACAAATAGTATCCATTTAGCTATATGCTCATTTTCGATGTAGCGTAATATATGGCATGTAAAAGGATACAATATGTTATTTTTATCCGGTCTGTTGTTTTTTCGCACTATCAACATTTTCGGCCTTTGAGCCTAACATAATTCAAAAAACTATTTTAGTAAAACTAAATTTAATAACTGGTTGATGGTTCATAAGATCTTGTAATAGCATCTGCAAAGTTGAGTTAAAAGTAGGATAATCCTCCGATATGTGTTCACCTTGTCGACAGTCGTAGTACCCATAATTACCGTCCGGGTTTCAAGCCAAGAGATATACTGTTAGGTGGCCCAATTCAGTGGGCGATGTATCATACGGACTGTACCTGGTACTTCTATGTTAGTAAAGTGGACCGTGGGAACAACCACATAGGTGTTATGGCCTGCTTTAATAGACCAGTCGTCGGGGAGTCTTGGTTGGATTTTAGTAGGTAGTAGGTATTGGCTTTTCTGGGCAGGGCTGTCCCACATGACCACCTGTAAGTATGCAAGTGGTCTTCGTAAATGTATTTTCCATTTACACAGCAGTGTTAAATAAAAGGAGTAGGATACGAAGTTTAGGATTCTGTAGCAAAGTTAAAAGATTCTTCTTACTTCACTTTTACTTCTAACTTTTCTATTCAAAAACGATTTATGCGAACTATATATAACGATATTCGTGTCACCATATATGTATATACACACCTTATTATATTGTGTCAATTTCTTCTGTTATAAATTTTAAATTTATTTCTTTACCTTAAGCATTAATGTCAATCAATTGTTATATGATGTTTATTATTAATCTATGTTCATAAAATGAGCTTCAAACACGAGATGTGCTGTTGATAACGTAATACTATAAAGTATAAAAATAATTAGCCAACTTGGCTGGCCGCACAAAGTGCAAATTACTTTAAAGATTGGAGTTGCAAGATTTGATGGGTTTGTCGACAATGAGCAAGGTGCGCGCCCTGAATATTTACTGCAAATATGTGACTAAGCGACCAAGACGCACAACGTTCGACGCAGGTCATGGATAGATTTTAGATAAATAATTAAGCTACCAACTTATTGCGAAATGATAACTACGATGTTAAGTTTTGCACGTTTACTCTCGTAGTTACAATAAATAACCTGACCTGATGAGAGAACTATCGTAAAGTTAGCACTAATGTCTGAAATTACCAAATTTTCTAAACATATTTTTTTTGTATTTTGTAATCTTCAAATATTATGCTGTAGTTTATACAATTCAATATACATATATTATACCATACCTATTATATCTAATACACAATTTGGTTATTATTAGACTTGCAACGAATAGTATATTCGGCCATACGCCGAATACCGAATATTTGGCAGGCTTTCTGGCCGAATAGCCGAATATAAGGCAAAAGTGTTCGGTCAGCGCATGGTGGGAAAACTTGTATCTACGTAATTGTTTTTTGTTTGTGTGAGAAAGTAGTATTTATTTAAAGTGTCTTTTCTCTGAATCTGGGATTGTCTAGGAGAAAACTACTGACTGAAAATTCAGTAAAAATAGTCTTTTTGCATTATAGTCTTCCACTTCTAAATTTTAATTATGATAATGCAAATGCATAGACATTTATTTGCTAGTTTTTTTGTTAATTTTTGTAATAAAGAAGGTAATTATGTACCTATGACTACTTTAATGATTATAAGAAAAATATATTATTATAAAATAAATCAATATTTTCATTTTAACAGTAGGAAATATGCATGATTTTTTTCAGTTTCATACAATCATACATCGTTAAAAAATATATCGTTACGGATACTTTAAATGCTCGCCATTTTGCGCGCTTGGTGTGACGTCACTGTATGATATACACAGAAATGACGACTCAATTAGTAAGCGATAAAATCGCTAATCGCTTTGTTATGATATACTCTGACGTCATATTTGGTCTCACCAATGGCGTTGCGTTTCAACGACTTTGAATTTCCTACCTGTTTTTGAACTTTTTAATAATTATATTCTAAGTTAAAAAGACTCTACATAAAAAAATATGAATATAGGCTTAATTCAAAAGCAATAAAGATTATAAAAAAAAAACACCATTCATTACATCACACACATATTCCCTATTATTATATAATTACAAAAAAACATATTACTTAAGTATTCGGTATTCGGCCGAATAGAATCTAGATAGTCAGTATTCGGTCGAATAGGATAAAAGTAGCCGAATGCCGAATAGTAGCCGAATATTTGTTGCAAGTCTAGTAATTATTATTAAATTGAGTAAAATATTATATTTTAAACCTGAATAATTTCGTTAAAAAATGAAAATTGATTAATAGTTTTCGTCTTCAAAAGATATATAATGGGTTTTGGATTAGGTACATATTATTTATACCGTAATAAAGCAGTTATTTAGCAAAATCTGTACATGCAATCTTTTTTAAAAGTAAAAATTGTAACGTATTATGTACACAGTATAGACCCCAAAATAGTTATTAAAATTTTTGTCTGTTTGTGTGTGCACGTTTCACGCCAAAAGTACCTACTGAACTGATTTTAACTAAATTTTGTGTAGTACTAACTCATTACTCGGGTCAACATTTAGGATACCTTTTACTAAAGCAAAATCTTTCATTCCCACGGGAAAACACAATAACTCGTTCTATCTAGTCGTCCTTAGATATAACTAACGCTGGCTAAACTTTAAGAGATATATCAAAAAAGTGTACTTGAAAATTGTAGGTCTTAAAAAGATCCACAGAAAAGTCCGCAATAGTATATGTATCACTCGCAATAACTATTTTTATCTTTACTAATATTATAAAGAGGTTTTGTGAGTTCGCGAGATTGTAGGGGGTAATCTCTGGATCTTCTAAACCGATTTAGATGAAATTTGGTAATGAGATAGTTTGAGACCCTGGAAAGGATATAGGATACTTTTTATCCCGGAAAACATTTCTTAAGAGGGTGAAAGTGGGGATGAAAGTTTGTATGGACTATCAACCTAAGTTATATATTAAAGGAGACTTACTGACTGACTTATTTACGTTCAGCCCAAACCGATGATGTTAGACCAGCACTACAAAAAAAACAGCTTCATATATCCATACTAATATTAAATGCGAAAGTAACTCTGTCTATCTGTTTTCCGTCAATTTAGATTAAATTTAATATGGAAATAGTTTGAGACCATAAGAAGGACATAGGATAGTTTTCATCTCGGAAAACATATCTTAAGGGGGTGGAGAAGGGGGGGGGGGGGGGGGCGAGGGGTGAAAGTTTGAATGGCAAAACAAAACGTACCTAAGGACGAACCCTCGCTAAACAAATCTATCCCACGGGAACCGTACATTTTTCCGGGATGATATATAGTAACGGGCTATCTAATGCAAAAAGAATTTTTCAAATCGGATTAGTAGTTCCTGAGGTTAGCGCGTTCAACATAACAAACAAACAAACTCTTCAGCTTTATAATATTAGTATAGATAGCACAATCGATATTAAACTTGCCATTTAAACAATTTAAATGAAATATTATAAATGTATGATTGAGCAAGGCATATTATTCCGCAACGGAATATTTTGTAGATGTGAATGTGTGTGTGGGTATAAGTAATCTTAGTTGACCTTAGTTAACCTATATAATTTTGATAAACAAATTGTATTTTTAAAAGACCAACTGATGATCGTCAGCTCTTCTCAGCAAAACTGCGTTCCGAGCCTGCGATTGTAGCTTCCTTATGTACTTACCTACTCACCTTTGACCCACGGACTGACATTTAATTAAAATTAAAAAAGAACTTGACGATTGAAAGTCAAAGTGCTTGTCCTTTTGAATAAAGTATATTTAGATTTAATTAGAATAAATTATTAATAATATACCTATACGAAAAAAAATGCTCGTACTCAGGTAGGTACTATACTGCATTCATAAGAAAGAAGGCCGTAACGTAACTAACAATTTGGTCAAAAATGACTTAAATGCAGATTCGGAATCAGCAAAAACACGCTTCTTAATAGTCTTATATATTCTTATATCTTATAAAGCTCTAAGTCTTATGAATCCGGAGATACCATAACAATTTTCATCATAACTACGTACCTATAAACTACTACTAAATAGGTACTAAGACAAAACTTTAAATATCTCTAAATCAACTTTGATTAAGTTACGGCTTTTTTTCTTATGACGGCATAATAGACAATAGTTTAAAATGGGCTATTTTTAAGAAATAAAAAAAAATCGAAAATAAAAATTACTATGAATGAATATTCAAGATTTGAATCAAGATTCCAAGAGATGAATCAAGTATAGTTCGCAAAAGCGATTGGAAACGCTTTTATCTCAATGCTTTAAATTGATTCGAATTATAATTGAAGCTGTGTGTAATAGTTGCGGTTAATTAACATGACCATGGATGTATTTCACAACATCGTCATTATATGGAGATGATTCGAGTTTTTTTAAACGGTTTTATTAGCTTGCCTTGTTATACTACAAAATTACTTTTGGATATGGGTTTCAACGTTCAACACAGAACGGTAAAAACACGGTACAGGGTAGCAGGTTCCAAACCTGAAACAGATGAATGTTTATATTAATTAACTAGCGACCGATGTCCCTAAGTACGTTTTATATACTTTAAAATAATTATATTTAATAAGAAGATAGACACATGCTATCGCAGACTTTTCTATAGGCTTTTTAAGACCTAAAATTTTCTAGTACATTGTTTTGATGTATCTTGTAAAGGTTCAGCCAGCGTTAGTCGTACGAAAACAAATTTTCTGACAACACACCGTCTTATTATTATTATTAATTTTGACAAAATATTTCCTCGTTTATCGCTCTTTCTATTAGTAGGTAAGTAAAACCAGTATAAAAATTTGTTGCGTGGTTTAGAAGAAGTAAGCGGAGAAACAAGACTATTTTGTTTTGTACCATCTTTATAGAGTACCTACTTACTTATAGATATAGACTACACAAATGTTTGTTACCGTCTGGTCAAGATATACTTGAATTGAAATATGATGCTTTAATTTCAAATGTAATGTGAATGAAAAAACCGGAAAAGTGCGTGTCGAGCCACGCGCAATGTAGGGTTCCGTAGTTCACAATAATTCGGACAAAGAAAAGTTGACACTCGCACACCCGCACAGATAAATAAAATTGAAGTGTCTGTTTGTAATTTCAAAATAACAGCTTATTACTAAATGCATATGAAATTATTTAACGTACTTATCAGAAAAATACAATTTTAAAATATTTTCTGTCTGTGCCTATATGCCTAGTGGACGCCAGCCGTTCATTGATAGTTCCATCTGCGCGGTGCGCTGTCACTCAGGACACAGACTAGATGTTAGTTTCTTCCAGTGAAACAGAATTAATGTACATTTAATATACGAGTAAACAAGAATACTTATTATTATTCACATAAAATAAAATCATTGTAGAACAAAACAATATTTCAAACGATTTATCTTATAATTTTGCGGGGAGTAGTAGGTAATACAAACTAACCGTCAGTCGACAAGTATTATAACGCGCGTCATTCGATCAAAGAATAACTACAAAAACCAAGGACCTCGGCACTTTTAAATATTTGTTTATTTTATAATTTTATTAAATGTCATTTGAGTAATTTAGTTAGGTACCTATGATTTTATTATGGATCATTTTCTACTGTTTCATTTATATTTTCTATTATTTTATTTTATATACTACCGCGCTAATCAGAAACGCAGTAAGGGAGGATTTTTGGAAAATTGAGTTACTTATAGAGTCTGAATCCTCGTAACGTGCTCTATCTATCTATGAACGTATTATTGATATGTACCTTATTTTGATAGTGTTCGGAAAATGGTAATTTTAATAAGCAAAAACGCAGTATGTTTCTTGTTCAGAAGTACATTACTAAGCACAACTACAGTAAGACACATTACTGCTTTTTGCCTTCCAGTATTTGTTTGAACATAATTTATTTCACTAGTAAGAAACGCAGTAAGAAACCCTTTCCGCTCTTATGATTTGTAAATTATGTTTAGTGACTTATAAATAGTAGTATTGGATATTGCACTTTTTCTAAGCGCTCCATTTCAATTGAAAGTAGACACAATACTTATTTAAAATGCAGTTAGATGTGTATTGCGTTTTGTGAGATTTGCTATTTAAAATAACGTAATTCATTAAATACCTAAACGTTATTTATTTAATTAAGAAGTGGTTGTATCCAGCCCTTTTTTAACGTCCCACTGCTGGGCACGGGCCTCCCTTCAATACGAGGGGGATCAGGCCATAGTCCACCACGCTGGCCTAGTGCGGGTTGGCGGACTTCACATGTCTTTCGAAAACTTGTTAGGTTCTCTCAGACATGCAGGTTTCCTCACGATGTTTTCCTTCACCGTAAGGCAAGTGGTAATCATGTTAGAAATGATTCGCACATGAAAATATCAGAGGTGCGAGACCCGGGATTTGAACCCGCTTCACTCGGTTACCCAAGCAAGCGAGCTACCATTGGGCTACCACTGCCTTAAGAAGTGGTTAGGATAAATATAACCAAGTAGGTGTGTTCTTTTTCATATTAATATAGGCACTATTTTTAATAGCTATTATAATGCACTGCGTTTATTATTTGTAGTCGGAGTGATAAAAATAATTAAATTAAACAAGCGCAGTAATCTGCATTTGCTAGTAGAAAGCGCAGTAACTCCAAACAGAAAACTTACTGGTGTTATAGATTGTAGTACTGGATTATTAGCCGGAAACCCTGCTAGTTTTTTTTTTTTTTTTGTTATAAATAGTTGTTTTAAACTTATAGATAATTGGGTTAGTTCTTATGAAATAATGCATAGGTATACCGCTATACATGTAAATAAAAACATATTCGTTAAACTTCAAGTTTATACTTGAAAAAACAAAAGTAAAAATTTTGGGCCTCATTAACTCAAAATTCCGAATAACCTCTTTACTGCACTTTTTATTAGCGCGGCAGTATACCTATATAATGGCAGAACTCACGGCTTCGCTTACACTAAAACAAAAAAAAAACTAAAAAGGTAGCTTTCATACAAACTTTCATTTCCTATTTTACCCTCTTATGGAATGAATTTCAAATAAAACTAAAAGCTAAAACACGTATTTATTTAATTGTATTGAAGAGCATTAATACCAAATTTCAAGTAATTCTGTATTATAACATGTTTTCCCGTGGGAATGAGAGAATCTCTCGCGGTAAAAAGTGGTCACTCTCCAACATTCCAACTACGATTTACGCCAAACGATTACTCCGTTTTGACGTGAAAGAACGATAAACAAACAAACAAGCAAGCAAACAAACAATCCACTTTTACATTTTATAATATTAGTATGAATATCTATACAAATAAATAAAATTGAAGTGTCTGTTTGTAATATTAAAATAAACTCTTTTTGATAAATGCATATGGATGTATACACGGTACATATACCTACAAAACAACATTTTTTACAATTTTTGTCTGTCTGTTTGTTCCGACTAACTGAAACGATTTTGACGGGACTTTCACTGGCAGATAGCTGATGTAATAAGGAGTAACTACGGCTACTTTTATTTTAGAAAAAAAATAGGTCTCCACGAAAAAAAATTAAAACCAAAAAAAAAATAAAAAAAGTTTGTTTTGGAAAGCAACCGAACCCGAGCGAAGCGAAGGTGACTGAATATATTGATTAATAAAAAACCTATTTCGTAACTAATGTTATTCTATTATAGAATATTTTATAAAATTTTATAAAATTTATTTTAATATTTTATAAAATTAATATTTTATAAAATAATATTTTATAAAATTTATTTTATTAAATTATAGAATAATTTCTACACTTGTACCTCGAGGTTATATTGTTTGAAACCTATTATAATCGTGATTAGTCTAGTAGATATAATATTTTGATATTAATACGAGTAGGTACCTACCAAATGGTAACGTTATCATTTTCAGGTTATTTGAAAGCATTTGCTCCAGATTGATGTTGCAAGTTAGAAGGCGGTTATTTTGAAGGGGAAAGGATTGTCGACCCACTTGTTACAGCAATGGATATCGTATTAGGTTGCGTTAATTCTATACGAAACGTTCTCATTTCGTCTCGTTATATTGCTCAAATTTTAATGACACGACAATAATCACTAACATTCGGACGAAAACGTGACCAAACGTAGAAGTAAACATTAATAACACTAGGCTCATCTAAATAAAAACCGACTTCAAAAAAAACACTAAAAAGTATATAAAAACTTTTAAAAAAAAAATAAAAACCGACTTCCAGGCACCGAAAAGTAAAAATTAACTAAACGGGGGTTTTCATTTAGAATAGATACTTAATCAGATTTTTTCGAAGTCGGTGTGCTTTGATTTGTATTGGCTGGCACCCCGTTTAGTTATTTTTTACTTTTCAGTGCCTGGAAGTCGGTTTTTATTTTTTTTTTAAAGTTTTTATTTTTCCATTTTTAGTGTAGACATATTATCAATACAAATTAATCAAGCCCAAACACCAGGTAATTGCTGTAAATCGTTGAGGAGTTCCCTCGACTATCTTTCGGGTCCATCATCAGATCGACTCCAGACCTTCATTAAATAGTAGTGCTTTAGAATACCTAATGAAAATGTTAACAAACGCACTAGTCGCCGCTACAATTTTCGAAAGTTCCCCTCGATTTCTCTGGGATCCCATCATCAGATCCTGGTTTCCTTAGCATGGTACCACTCTTGGAATATCTCCTTTCTAACAAAAAAAAAATTATCAAAATCGGTTTATAAACGACGAAAAAATGCTCGAACAAACATAAAAAAAAAAAACATATACGGTCGAATTGAGAACCTCCTCCTTTTTTTGGAAGTCGGTTAAAAATAACTGATTTGCTTTAGTGGCAGTGGTAGCCCAGTGGTAACGCGCTTGCTTGGGAAACCGAGTGAAGCGGGTTCAAATCCCGGGTCTCGCACCTCTGATATTTTCATGTGCGAATCATTTTCTAACTTGATTACCACTTGCCTTACGGTGAAGGAAAACATCGTGAGGAAACCTGCATGTCTGAGAGAACCTAGCAAGTTTTCGAAAGACATGTGAAGTCCGCCAATCCGCACTTGGCCAGCGTGGTGGACTATGGGCCTGATTCCCCTAGTCTTGAAGGGAGGCTCGTGCCCAGCAGTGGGACGTTAAAAAGGGCTGAATACATAGATATCTAATCAAATATTTTCAAAGTCGGTGTGCTTTGATTTGTATCAGCTTGCACCGACTTCTAAATTATTTGATTAGGTATCTATAGAAAATGAAAACTACCAATCAGTTATTTTTTTTAATTTTTAGTGTATTTTTCTTTGAAGTGGGTTTTTTTAAAGTTTTATTTTTCCCTTTTTAGTGCAGACATAGTAGTAGCAAAGTAAGAAGAAAGTATTTTAATAATATTCACTTAAACAGTTAAAGTTAGTTTCATGCATATTTTTATATGAAGACCGACGAACTAAAATTCGCTTTTATTAGTAACACTAAAAAATCTGGCTCTAAAATCCAATTCCAACGTATTGGACTCATCAAATCAAACAAAATAAACTATAAGTATCTCCTATTAGCTGTTGAAGAGTTCCACCTATCCACCTTCTGGCCTCACCATCAGATCAGGTCGACGATACAGACCCACTGCACTATCAACGGAAATAGAAACACTTGTAAAGTTTCAAAGCAATTAGAAGTAGGTTAAATCATCATTAGCTATTTTTCCACCCTCAGAGGTGGTATTTTTTTATTATTTAGTTATTAACTTATTACAACAATCTTTGCTTCGTTTACTTCGATGTCGCGACTCACTCACTCACTTATCAACGATCAGCCCAAGCCGATGCTGATAGACCAGCATCACTAAAAAGCCAGTTTTATATTTCCATACTAATATTAAATGCGAAAGTAACTCAGTCTGTCCGTCGTCTTTTCACGCTTAACTGTTGAACCGATTTAGACGAAATTTGGTATAGAAATACTTTGAGACCCTGGGAATGATCGGATAGTTTTCATCCCGGAAACATATCATATATAAGTGGGTGAAAAGGGTGGTGGAAGATTGAATGGGGATTCAATCATTTCTCAAGTAAGGGATATATATTTTTATAATACACTTACCTACTTTTCTATACCTATGTATGTACATTGTACATATATGTATATATAGTCTGTTTTATACTTACCGTTAAAACGAACCTAGGGACGAACCCGAGCGAAGCGAGGGTGAGTCGCTAGTAATAAATGTAGGAATGTAGGTGGTACAAGTACGAAACCTCAATTTTTATTAAAGGTGTTTTTATCAAGAAAAAATAGTTCAAATATATTCCAATAGATGCCGTTATATATAACGATTCCGTAAATTGTTTACTACGGTAATAAAGACATGTTCACAAAAAAAATGATTCGAAAGTTTGTGGAACGGCGCCATCTATCGTTTATTTAAATGAACAAAAACAGTCTATTTTTAAGACGTCTAATTTCTTTGTATAAGTAAAGCAGCGGTCGGCAACCCATGGCCCGTGGGCGGCCTGCGGCCCGCGAGCTGCCTTCATGCGGCCCGTGACTGTTTTATAAATAAAACTTCTATAGGTACTCTTTATGCGAACTTTACTTATTTATGCGACAAACTTTTTCAATCCTTCATTACCGAAAAAATACATAGGCTTCTCGTTTCACAGATGCTTATTTAAGAGCCATTTTACGAATTGTAACTACTAACATGAAAGCTAAGATACTTACAACAAATAGCCGCTTAAATACATACAGCTTCAATCGTCACACTGAAGTTATTGTAGTTATATATTTTATGGTATATGTTTACATTTTTTTGGTTATTTTTTGCTCATTTCTTTAAATAAAACATAAACAAAATGTTTTTTCGTTTTTAATATCACAAGTGCGGCCCGCCTTTACTAGATATTGCCACCTTGCAGCCCCTGCCTGCTAAAAGATTGTCGACTGCTTAAATAAAGTATGTATTTTCTACTAGTATAGCGTTGTCACCGATGGTTGTGACTAAATAGATTTAGCAATGTTGCTGTCATAAATAGTTACTAGAATAATGTGTAAATATTTATATGTTTAAGGAAATATACTTAACATGTAAGTAAGGCCATAAAAGAAACAAATGGAATGAAAATTAACATTTTATTTAAAATCCTACATTGTATCATATACTTATATTTCTTCTATAACCTACAAGAACAAATAATATAAACATAAACATTACTTTTTCTTTTTCTTCTCACTCCTACTACCACCCATGTCCTCCAACTGCTGTTTGAGTTCGATTAGTTCAGTGTCAGGAACATAGCGAATCTCTTCGTGTTCGATGGTATGTTCATGGACATTGAGTGTGCATCCTTCCGGAAGCAAAGATCGACAGACCCGTAACAATGTTCCCAAAGCCCACGCAGGTACGTCTACCACCTAATTCAACATTTTTATGATAAGTTCAAGTTGCACATTTCAATTAACTATCAATATTAATGAAAATAGTACATAATAATACTATTTTAATAATTATATGACCCTATTAGACTGAAATCCGAGAGCCCCCAAATCTACGTCATTTTAGAAAAGCTAAAATTTTGAAGATTTATGCAATTACTTACTAGTTTGAAAGCGAGACTTTTTTAAAGGTAACAGGTACTAAAGATACATAAAAATCTTAGTCATCTACGTTAAAGTAGAAAAGCTGGTTTTTACATATGTTTTACAGAATATTGTCAAAACCCAATATTCATTATTGCCAGACACTTTTCGTGCGCGTTAACGTTTCACGTAGATGAGAAAGAGTAAATTAATCCCGCTTTCAAATTAGCAAATATGTATATCGTCTTAACTGCATATTAGACTATTAATCTTCAAATTTTAAGCTTTTCTAAAATGACGTAGATCTGGGGGCTCTGGGATCTTGGACTATACATGTAATTAATATGTGTTTGTACATAAGTTTAATTTATATGTAAGTGGAGCAATAATGAATAATTTTGAAATTATATAATAGCATCAGCTGTACGCAGTTTATAAATTTAAACTTATGCTCACGACAGAAAGATCGATTTCATTATAACATTTTGCTAGTATGTATAATTCATTATTATATTTATGCTTATAAAATTTCTAGATCTGACCAATGCATTAACGCCCAGACCACCATTGGACCAAAATGGCTGAAACTTTGACAGCCTTTCAATAATATGTAGGGGTTTTCAAATTTTATCAACATATTTGAATTATTATTACTTTTACTATTGTTACTACTACTAACTGCCTCGGTGGTGTAGTGGCTAGCATGTACGGCTGCACATCTTGAGGTCCTGGGTTCGAGTCCCGGGTCGGGCCAAATTTAGTTATTGAGTCTTTCTGTATAGTAAGCCTCAGTAACAGCCCGGAGTTGGGAAGTTGGCGGTGTTTCATCCCCGTGCCTCGGAGAGCACGTAAAGCCGTCGGTCCTGCGCCTAAACTCTTACCAGTCGTGTCGAGTAGTCGTCCCACCGGAGTAAGAGAGTGACAGGATTATAGAGTGCACTTGTGTCTGCGCGTGCACTTGTGCACTATAATATCTCCTGCGCAGTTGGCTAATCTCAATGAGATTGGCCGCCGTGGCCGGAATCGGTCAGGAGGACATTAAATAATTAATTAATTAATTAAAAATAACTTTTACTATTATTACCTTTTAAAGTAATTAAACATTGAGCACAAATTTAACCCTAAGAAGAGATAGTTGTTATGATCACTAATTCAAACACAGTTAAAGTAGAATTTAGTTAATTAGTTATCATAAATTACATTAATATTTTTTTATATTACATAAAAATATATACCTGCACATTTCTTTCATAAACATTAAGGTGGTACTCAGATTCTAAAGCTGAACTTCCTGGCTTAAACTTTTGCACTTTCAACTGCTGTGCTGGTGTTGCCCAGCTAAAACCACAAGTAAGTTGTATACAATATAAAAGAGGGGTGCTATTAGTATAGGAGATAAACCACTGAAAAACAAGGATGCTAAGTAGATGTGGCGCATTTGTTACAATCAATCAGGCAAAACGCTTATTAGATGCCAGTTGTGTTCTCACGTCCCATCAGATTGCATGTATATAATATAAATTACAGTACATATTCCCCAACTAAAACTTTGTCCAATAAATTAATATTATAATATAACTTTAATATTTATAATATAACTTTTCAATGTGTAAATAAAAAATATTTCAACTAATTTTTAAGTTTTAAATTTAACCAATGTGGATTAAAACATAAATAAATCATCTACCTTTTCCGAGTTGGATCTGTCACTAAATTTAATGTATAGCACTATAATGGTGGTGAAAAGTAGTAATTAAAGTGTAAGTAAATAGAAAATCCTAGCTTAAAAAAAATACTTTAATGTGGAAGAGAGTATAGAAGAATGTTAAATCTTTAGCTCTCCATAATTTCTGTTTCCTTAATATTCAGCATTTTTATACATGTAGATTTCCCACTACTCAAATATTTAAACATACAAGCTACTTCTCTATGATCCGTGTCCCATATACCAAACTTATGCCAAAAAAATGCTAGTATAATATTTTCCTAATAAGACAAAATTCTTAAATAATTACCACTCTTCCACTTCTACTCCCATTATCTCAGCATATCTATGAATTTCTTTTTGACAAGATTCTAGCAATGCAAAATCATAACCTTTTAGTTGTAAGTTTAAACAATCATATACAGGCTCATCTGGCTGCATACTCTGAAAACAAAAATAAAAAATTAACTGCTTTACTTGTATATCAGCATTTAATAGAAATCATTCATTACCCACCCAGACTTTGCTCATATGTGACCTGAACTTCCCATGCATTTTGGTATATTATACACATATTCTATTAAATGATAATTTTATTTTACATAAAGTATACACATGTAGACTTAAGAATTGTGATATTAGTAAAAACATAAAGTACATTTTGATTTCAATATTAACTGTGTCTTATTAACATGAAAATCATTTGATTGTAATAAACAAATATTTGAAATGGGGTAATCAATAAGATTACCCGATTTCAAGCAAACCTATCTGGAAAATCTGGATAAAAAGTAACACAGCTTATAAAAAAGACTACCTGAAGACTTAAGAAGCATGGTATTTTTATAAAAGCATATTAATTGTTACATCATCTACTTACAATTAAATAATCCGGTTCATATAAATCACTTTTACGTCTTCGAAGTTGTAGTAAGGTAGTATGAGAAGGAACAGTGATTTGTTTTTTCTTTATAAAACGGGTAAATTTTGTCTAAAATAAAATCATTGAATAATAAAAGGAATAAACGATGCTTGATTGCTAGTATCTGTCACTGCTAATACATACCAAATTACTAAGTTTTGTTGCAAACATTTTTCAGTTAATGAAAGAAAGAGATATATTTGCACATGTATAAATAGAGCAGCAGAGAAAAATTCTCTATTTTAATAGATTTATCATTATATTAGATTTATAAAATTAAGATATCTATTACTATTCCAACGCTTTTGTTAATTATTTAAAAGCGATATAATATAACCATTCATTGAATTAAAAATTTGTAATGCACAGTGCACACACATTTAACCACAAATTAAGATTTATGGTGTGGATAAGCATTTATATTTAACAACGGATGACAAATGACAATTGACAAATAAAACAGTGTTGCCAGAGTGCAGATTTGGTCAGAATTTACGTTGGCATGCTTATAGTATAGTACATGGAGTATACAATATACATTGCTATAGAGCGCGCGCTAGCAAGTATGAACTTTAAGCACGGGTATGAACAGTCTTGAAATAGCAATTAGCATTTAGCAAGGGTGACGCTGTTAGTCACAAAAAGTCACGCGCGCTGATCGTTTCCCTCGTCCGTATTTATTTGGATGTCTGTAATCATGGTGAAATGTGCAGTTCCAAGCTGTAAAAACGATTCATGGAAGCAAATTAAAAAGAACAAAGATATTTCTTTTCATCGGTACATAATATTTTTATCAGAAAACACTGATTTTAACAAAATTACACAGGTGTGAGCGAGTGTTGCGGGAGGCGCACGGGCGGGTCAACACAACAGCGCCCGCGCCCCCCGCTTCCTATAGTACGTGCCACGTGGTTTGACTTGCGCACAGGACGATTTATAGGTCTCTTTAGGTCTCTACGAAGGCTGAGGCGAGGAGGGATCGGGCGTCATCGTGGCGTCGAAAAGAGCGCGGCAGGCGCGGTACGGTGCTGCGCAAGCGTGTTAGTTGCCTACCGTTCTCCTCATCCTGTGCAAGCCACTCGACTGTATTACGGAGTAAAGCGACTCCGTAATTCAGTCGAGTGCAACTTGAGTTTATTTTCTATTTTTTTTTTTATAGTTGTGTTGTATACGAGTGTAATTTCGTAAAATTTTGATTATGCTTTGAGGTAAAACATTAAGGAGACAAAATAGGAAGATGGTTTACGACGTGTACATTTATATTTTAAAAAAAGCAAAGGAAGGTGTACAAAAATTGAAGCACATGCAAATGCGTACCATGCGTATCATTTCGTAATAAATATTGTTAATAATTTTAACATAACATTGCTATATACCTTATTCCGAATGACACCTAAAAATCCCTAAATAGATATAGAAATAAATTATAGATAACTATTTCGTACACGACTGTACCTGCGCAGGCTCCCCACTACTGACGCTCGTCAAGTCTCATCTCATCATTTCCCTCATTAAGAGCTAGTGTAGTACCACGTATTACTACTCGAATATTTTGTATAACCATAGTATTATAAATTAAGATCCTTTTCATTTTTATTTATCAAAAATAAAATCTTTGAATTTTAATGGCACCAAAGTACCTCACAATATTTGTTAATTTTAATTTTAAACATTTTTATAATTTTTATAAGTTTTATAATAATGGAATATTATGTATTTAGTTTTAGCTGTTATTATTATAATTATTTCATTTTTTTTTAGAAAACTATTAATTAGTAATCTTATTTAGTTCTGCCATTATATTTAAAGACATAAATAAAATAAAATATTAATTATTCAAGCCACATTATTGTTCGACGTGAAATTTAAAAACTTAAAAAGTTAAAATTACTTATAGAGAATATTAATTATATAATAATTACATTTCGGGATTTAAAGGGATTTATTCACCTTTAATTCCCATAAGCCGCCGTTTAAATCCCGTAGTGTAATTATTATATAATCATGGAACGCGAAAATTTTAAGAGTAATAATTTTAATTATTGAAAAAAATCAAAATATTAATACATTTACAAATGAAAGATATTAATTTAAAATGTGTTAAAATGAAATTTTAGATAGTAACGTCTATATATATTTGTGCATGAATAAATGTAGTTTATATTAATGTACTTCTTTTTTACCTAAATACTAAAAGTCTTACTTATTTACATACCTATTACTTAAACTAACACCTTACATAATACATTCATGTACAAATGTCAATCATGGCGCATCACTATTCAACCGCTTTATCTACGAGTATATATCTATAAATGTGTATAGAACATCTGCTTACGTTTCGCATAATGGACAATGAGCGTTGCGCGCGCTCAATAGCTTATGTATACTCTAAGTTTGCATGCCTAAAAAGTTACATTTTAAAACTAAAACTTACGTAGTGATAATTTACAGCTTACAGATCATAAATTATTATTATTTATATTTTCTTGTATGCAATAATTACAAAAATACTTGATTTTACATCCTGGATACATGAGGTAACCATATTATTACAATTTTTGTATCCAATTATACGATCTGGCAACCCTATTTAACACACAGCCTATGCCTTAAACCTTTGGTCGTAGAAAAGTGAAATTTGAAGGACATATTCCCACACTTTAGCCCACAATTTCTTCGCTTTTTGTCTTTTGGGCACAAATGTCATCCATTTTCTGTACATTCTGGCACTGCACAATTTGTCATTTTAATTAAATTTTAAATAAAATGAAAAAAAAAAAATCATCCACGCTTTATATACAATATACAAGCTTTACACGATACTGAAGGCTATGGTGATCGCGACACCTAGCGGAATAAAATAGCAAAATTCTTTCCCATTACAAACCATAATGCCGCACTTTGGCGCAAAAACACGAACAACGGGAATAAATACTTCTTATATTTTTTGCTACTGACTTGGTTGGTCACACCAAAGCAGTAAGTACTTTTCAAAATGCTCGATTGCGCGGAGCGTCACTGTAGTTAAAAATTCGAAGTTGAGCATTATTCCACATAATGCGCTTTCGTACTGTATCCGAAAAACAGGCTCGATCACAGATTAAAGAACTAGTAAGGCTCGATGTCTGGCGCAGAGCAATTAAGGCGGTTCGAACTTCTGAGAACGTTTCAAGACTCAAAGCTGCCAAGGCACGCTCATAGTAAACAACACCTTGTTTCTTTTTTCTCATAACAGACCAATTTTAAACAAAATTGTTGTCGAATATCTATCGAAAGAACTTTATATTATACACAACCTATTCAGTGTCAATATAGTATTAAAATGATTAGAACGAAGTCAATTTTGTTTTCATTGCAATCTTTATTATTAAAAGCGACTTGCATATAGTTATAGACGTTTTATGTTAAGTGTTAACCAACGGCGGTGTACTTCGACATAGCCTCACCCGATTTTTTATCTTCCATGAATACTTCGAGCGTATTTTGCATTGATAAAGAAAAACCCAAGATACAAAACCAGGTAGTTTTTTAATATTTTTTATTCTTTATTTAGTACAAATTAAACTTATTTTAGTAAACATTATTGAACGTTTTATTTGAAAGCAATAAATGAACTACTGGCTACTGTCCGCCTCCCACAGATTAAGGAGACCTGCCTCCTGATAGTGTTGCCGATCGATAGTCGACTATCGATAGCATATCGATATAGTTAATAGATAGTGACCGATAGTTAGAATATCGATAGTGCTATCGATTATGCCGATAATATCGATAGTATTAATACTATTGATAGTTTCAACTATCGATTAATATCGAGCTAATGCTCATTTTAAGAGAGTATAGTTAAAAAAAGAGAGAGGAAGTGAATAGTGAATAAGTAAGTCATAAGTAAAAAGGATCTTTTCAAAACAAAAAAAAACTAACTCTTACTCTTACACACACACGCGCTACTATCGATAGCTATAAACTATCGATTGTATCGATATTATTTTATTTCGAAACTTCAATAGTATCGATACTATCAATATATTATGATTTGTGAGCACCAATACTATCGATAGTATAGTGGTCTGTCAATAATACTGTCACATTTTCATCTATCGATAGTATCGATACTATCGATTGTATTGATAATATCGATATAGCTATCGATAGTAGAGCTTTTTTTAGATGAAAACTATCGATAGTGAAACTATCGATATTTCGGCAACACTACCTCCTGAAGACCATTTTTCTTATGTAAAGATAAATTTAATAAAGCTTAAAATTGTAATTCTATTTTTTTTTTAGTTAATTTACTTGAACATGACATTTAACTTTTTACACACTTATATTAATAATCCATAATTTCGACTTAGTGCAGCACAAAATCGTTATATCTATTTTTCTCAAACTACTTTTTATTATATTGTCATCATCTGTGCTTTTAATGTCAGAGCGTCAAATGAAAAGGTTATAGAATAGCAAGAATTTGGGAATTAAAAAATTTAAAGTTGATTTTAGTGCTTTTATTTGTCGGCATAGAAATAAATGGTGAACCTTTAAAATCTTAATTATTCAATAAATATGTCGACGGGTAGTACACCCTTCCCTAAGTGGCAATTAGCCATTCTTCTTGGTGCTCCCTTAGCTATTGGTTTAGGTTACCTTTATCTAAGAAATAGATTAGAAGATCCCGAAAAGAAGAAGGTCGCTGAATTAAAAGCCAAAACAACAATTTCTTTAGATAATGAAGATAATGCTAAAGCAGCCGAGAGCGCTATTGACCGCGCTATGAAGTTAAAGGGTGCCGGAAATCGAGCTTTTCATGCAGGAGAATATGACAAGGCTATTGCTTTGTATAATGAAGCTATTGAGGCATGTCCACCTGATCGCCCTATTGACTTGGCTACATTTTACCAAAATCGCTCTGCTTGCTATGAAAAGCGAGAAATGTGGGAACAAGTTAAAGAAGATTGCACATTTGCTCTTAAGCTAAATGAGAAATATGTTAAAGCTTTTCTTCGACGATCGCGAGCCGCAGAGAAGAGTGGTGATCTTGTTTTAGCTCTGGAAGATGTAACTTCTGCTTGTATTTTAGAGAGATTCCAAGTACAGAGTTCACTAGTAAATGCAGATCGCATTCTTAAGGCACTTGGTAGACAACATGCACGAGAAGCACTTGCAATGAGACAACCAGTAATGCCATCCAAACATTTTATCAAAACATACTTTTCAGCATTTTCTGAAGATCCTATTACTAAGATTAGTTTTGATCAAGAATCTAGTAATGGTTTCGTTAAAGCAAAGCAAGCTATTGAGGCCCAGGATTATGAATCAGTGGTAAAAGCTTGTACTGAAGAGGTGGATACAGATGGAAAGTACAAATATGAGGCTTTGCTATTAAGGGCATCATTTTATCTTCTGCTGGGTAGACATGATGATGCTCAAGTTGATCTTGCCAAAGTTATAGACAGTGAAGCCTCCATTAAAGTGAGGGTAAATGCACTTATTAAGCGTGCCTCACTCTATACCCAATTGGAAAATACTGAACGCTGCTTGGAAGATTTTGCAAATGCTGCTAAATTAGATCCAAACAACTCTGATATTTATCATCATCGTGGTCAGGTATATCTTTTATTGGAACGTATGGATGAAGCAACTGCAGAATTTGCAAAAGCTGTTGAATTAAACCCTGACTTCTCAATTGCTTATATACAGAAGTGCTATGCTGATTACAGACATGCCCAATTGCATAAAAATATTGGAGCTCTGACTCAGGTACGAGCTGACTTTGAAAAAGCTTTGGAAAGATTCCCAAGATGTGCTGAGGTTTATATTCTATATGCTCAAGTTTTGTCAGATCAGCAAGAATGGGGTCGTGCAGAAGCCCTATTTGAATCAGCTTTGGCTGTTGATCCCAATAATGCAACATTATATGTTCACAAAGGACTTGTACAATTACAAAAGAGTACAGATTTTGATAAAGCTGTTAAATTGATTAACAAAGCTATTGAAATTGATGATAAATGTGACTTTGCATATGAGACCCTGGGGACAATAGAAGTCCAAAGGTAAGAAATTAAAAACAAAACAATTTAAAATAATTGTCTGATCCATTTTAATATTTAAGTTTATGACTTGACCTTGTGATGTTTTGTATCACTAAGATAAAGGTTACCACTTGATATTTTACTGCTATCTATTATATATAAGAATTATCTTTTACTTGATGTATAGGAAATTTTTGAAAATGAGCAAAGAGATAACAATGTGGATTTTACTTCAAAAATTTGGTAAAATTATAATATATAAGTGTAAATTTTTTATTAAATAACACATTTTTTTGGTGGTACAATTTTATTAGAGAAAATAAGAATATTTTATAATACTTTCTTAAAAATTTTTTTGTAAAATAGTAGGTAGGCTGTCTGTAACAACTGTATAATGCCATTGAGACATCTAACACCTTAGTCTCTCCCGTGACCATGATTGCTGTAAAGCAATCGAAACGTCGGGAACCAAAAATCATAATAAATTCGCAAAATAATCCCAAAAGATAGTTTTATTTTGAGAATATTTTAGTTAAATATTTTACTAATGGCATGTTTATATATTTTTATTATTGGCATATAAATATTTTATATATAGCATGATTATATCCTTTCATATTTTTTTAGGATTGTGATTTATTTTTTCAATAGATTAAAACTAAAAAAATTTATTTATAACTGGTTTTTTTTTCAGGGGCAATTTAAGAAGGTCACTAGAGCTTTTCGAGAAGGCTATTGCGTTAGCAAAAACAGAACAAGAAATGACTCACTTGTTCTCATTAAAAGATGCTGCAGCTGCACAGTTGAAAGTTTCAGAACGTTGGGGACTGGATTGGACAGTTAGTTAGACTTTATCTAGGTCTTGCATCAAATGCACAACGAGAACAATATCCAGTATGATTATGATACATCCAAATAGGTCAGATTATATTGTTTAATTAGATGTTACTTCATTATTACAACTTTTTATGTATTATGTTTTGATCAAAATGTGATAAAGTCCTATCATGTATGTGGAACTGCAGTTTCTTAGCCATAACAACGGTTGTATATGTGAGGTTAAATTGTGGTCTGTATCACAACTGTATTGGAAATAATCTCGTTGTGACTAAATTGTGTTGTATTGCTCTAAAGAGCTGTGCCGCCGCCAACTCGTCGCTTTGGACCCCCACTATATGTAACCATGTGTGAACATTCTATTGAAATTGTGAATTTGCTTATCATATAGACATTTTTAGGCATATTGTGTACATAATATGTATGTTTGTATGTAAATGCAGTCCTAAATTATGTATAGTACATGCAAATATTCTAATGAAGAATAAAGAACTTAATTGTCAAGTGAGACTTTATATGTACATATTATTTTTAGATTTATTCCAAACATGTAGTTTGTTTTGTCATGGCTATTTACATAAGTTTCAAAATATAATAGTGTTTTTAAAGTAGATTTTTGGTATTTAAAAAAGACATTCATTTAAAATTTAATTTATCAAAGATGAGTATTTAATGGTAGTGCTTTTGTTTTAACTGCACCAAATATGCATGACATAATTTAATTAATATTCATATATATTTTTTATTAATTGAACAAAAACATAGTATATAGTTCCGCTTCATATTGAAGTCATGATGGTTTTTTTAAATATTTATTGACTTTTCAGAAATTGAATTATATTTTGTTTAAAAATTTAAACTTATGTTTGATTATTGTAAGACTTATGTGTGGAAATTGTACTTATATAAAGTATTCCAACTTATTTAGGTTACTCATGCATTTAACACTGCCAATACTTGCAACACCATTAAGAGATAATTGTGAGATAATAAAAGCTGATTGCTTACATTTTTAACTATACTATTTTCATCCACCAAATTTTATGTATATTAAATTTTATTTGTATACAGAATTATAAGTATTTATTTAAATTAAACTTATTTTATATATTTCTATAATAATAACATTCAGTTTCATGTTCAATGTATTCTGGATGTACTCAGTAATTAAATATGTGATACTCATTCTGTATTTGAAAAGACAAAAAGTATGTAAATGAAAATCTATGTTATAATATTTGGAATATGTAGCAGACATATTGCATGATTCATCTTTTTCAAACTTAAACTTTATTTAAAAAAAAAAAGGTTGGATCTATAACTTTTTATTTATTTTTAAATTATGGTTACATAATTTGACGAAATTAATTAACTTCAGAAGTATTTTGCCTTAAGTTATAAGTTACAAATTTGAGAGCGTTTGCAAAAACAAACGGCCTTGTTTGTATAATGATTTATACGATATGGCTGCAATATATTTAATGAGAGTAAACAACTTGAGCGAGCTCTCAAGTTGAGCTTGCCTTGTGCCTGCTTTTATCCGTAAAACAAATTGTTTTCAAGTTACATACCAGTCTTAGTTTGACAAATTTATATAAAGGTCTAAGAGACCGCCGATTTGTCAGTAGCGAACTTATCTTGATTAACGTAAAATAAACTTTAATTTTGTATATAGAACGCAAATTCAATCTTGCCTACACCATAAAAAAAATATTCGCTTAAATTATCAACAAAAATAAATGCCATTATATAAAATTATAAAAAGTTCAAATAAAAGAAACTTAGAAATAATATAGCCGCTAGAAAAGTGTACACTATTTTGAATAATTCGCTTTTTCGATTGTATATATTGTTATAAACACTGTTAAAAAAGTATTGTTTGATTGTGTTCACTGTTGATGTTTAGTTTTTGGGTCCAACATTATAAAAAACTAAAATAAGTGAAGTAGGTACTATAGAGTAGTTCACGAAATTGCAGCTTAATCGTTTTGGTGTCAAAAGTGTTGTAGTGATGCGTTGAGTTGAGCGGCGGTGCGACTGCACACGCAAGGTGCATCTAAGACTATTCTGACATACATTTTAAAATGTATATTTATATTTAGTTCTTTATTATATTCATTTGTTTCTTCTTTACATTTTCTTTAATATTGTCTTTTTCTAGTTGCCATATGTTTAAGTGTCGTTGGACAACAGGATTTGGATGCACCTCGAAATTATCAGTTAGATTGTGAATTAGAGATATAGATTGCAGATAATGGTTCTACTAAAATTGTTACCTCACCGATAGTGAATAGTTATCAATTTATGAAAACTTCAAAATATAATGCTAAAAAAATATAATTTTCTTATTTATGATGAATGATATGTACTTTTAAAATTCTACTAATATTATTGAGCTAAAGAGAATGTTTGGTTTTTGAGTGTTAATCTTTAGAACTTCCAGGTAGAGAAAGTTTGTTTTATATGTTTACTGAGGGAAGTTGTGGCACAGTATAAATAGGTGTACACACATTGAGTTTGGGAGAGGAATATTGCCCAAACCAAAGATTGTTAAAAATTACCAATTTTAATAGCGAACGGTTTCGAAGTTAAAACATTGTTGTGCTGTCTCGTAAAAAGTTAAAGTTATACCCGTCATCCTTAAAACAGTCTACCGACTGTTACATAATTAATAGACAATAGTACCTACATTTTATAACTCACACGCCCTACACGTTTACCCTGTTTAGATACCTGCTTTAGAAGACTACAAATTGGTAGACGGACGATTATAGGCTAATAAACGTCATATTACGACCTTTAGGACTAGAGCAATTATTCATCTATGATCTACACTAATAAAGAGGTAGAGGTTGTAAGCAGCTTCAAGCCGCTAGCTAGGTTCAAATCTCGGGCCTCGCACCTCTGATATTTTCATGTGCGAATCATTTCTATCATGATTACCACTTGCCTTACGGTGAAGGAAAACATCGTGAGGAAACCTGCATGTCTGAGAAAACCTAGCAAGTTTTCGAAAGACATGTGAAGTCCGCCAATCCGCACTTGGCCAGCGTGGTGGACTATGGCCTGTATCAACTCGTATTGAAGGGAGGCCCGTGCCCAGCAGTGGGACGTTAAAAAGGGCTGAACACTGTGCAATTCCGATTATGCCGCCCCTTTTTTATCCAACAGCGGCAAAGCATAAAGGAGGGTTATGTGTTTAACCAGTATGTATGTCCAATCCTATGTTTCCTCGTAATTACGAAATGGCTTAACCGATTTCGATGATTCCTACGTCGTTAAATTCGTCTTAATAACGCGAGTGTCATAGGTTATATACTTATATGTATACATATAATAAATTCTAAGTGAGTCGAATCTGTACATTGAAATTTTTTTAGAAGTCTTGAAATAGTCATTATTATCGATACAGAGACCGAATCCATATTTTTTAGATTTTTTATCTGTCTGTCTGTCTGTTTGGAAACGCATCACGAGAGAACTACCTACTGGACAGATTTTGATGAAGTTTGGTTTGATGATACCTAGTTATCCAGCTATAAAGGATACTTTTTACTGCGGGAAAATATTTCATCTCTGAGAAATCTATACTAAACGTTAAAACGTAACTAGGGACGAATCGGAGCGGAGAGAGGGTGAATCGCAAGTATATAATATATTATAGTCTATCTATTCTATATTGACCGTTTAAACGTACTTAGGGATGAACCCGAGCGCGGATCAAAGCAAGGGTGAGTCGCTAGTAAATAATTAAAAATCAAAGAAGCGGATTTCAGGCGACGCCTAGCGAGATTTTACTGTAGTAAATGGTTTTCTAAAATATGTTGACCCGAGTAATAATTTATTACAATACAAAATTTAGTTAAAATCTGCTCAAATTATTTTGACTAATGGCAATGATTCTCATTTAAATCTTTTAGGTCATGACTTCATTATTAGTATTTTATTATTATTTATTACTGATTCATAGGAGTTACGAATTATTGTGTTACAATGGAACTATAAATAATAAGTTATATGGTGAAGATCCTTTGCAGACGAAACATTTGTTTAATTTAAACACAAAACATATGGCAAGATTACGTTGTTCTCTCTCAATTTCGTGTAAAGGTAATAATTATTAACTATTTAATAATATTAGTTATAGTGCCACTTTACTCATAATTTTTACTCAAGCATACTTGATCTTCACCGACGCGTCTTTCATTTATAAATATACCTAATATAACAGTAACTTAGCAAAATCTTTACCTGGAATATTTTTTAAAAACAACGACTGTACCATATTGTGTACAGAATATATACCCCAAAACAATAATTATTAACATTTTTGTCTGTCTGTGTGCGCGCTTCACTGATTTTTTTGGACTTACAATTTTCTATACATGTTTTGATATATCTCTTAAGGTTTAGCTAGCTTTAGCCATGTAAATTTCTAAGGGCGACTTGGACAGAACCAGTTTTTGTTTTCGCGTGGGAATGAAACATTTTCCTGCAGTTAAAGGTATCCTAAATATTAACCCGAGTAATAAGTTTTACACGAAATTTGATTAAAATCGGTTTAGTACTTTTATCGTGAAATGCACACAGACAAAATTTTCAGTAATTATTGTTTTAGGTCTATATTTTGTACACTACGTAACACTCATGGTTTTTAAAAAGTATTTCATGTACAGATCTCGCTTGGTTATGGTTTGATTATATGCATAGACTAGCAGAACCCGCGGTTTCGCCCGAGTTCAAAGTACAAAAACTAAAAACTTCTTTCCCTTCCCTTTACAATAATGTATGAAAGTCTGTCCGATTTGTTGACATTATGATTACTGCTCCGCTATATAGTACGTTATGGGTAAATATTTCTCAAGAAAAAACTAGCCACGAAAAATTTCTCCAGAACTATTACTAAAATATAATTACTATAAAACAGTCGAGATGACTTCAGTAATTCATATTTTCAAAATTGAAATTCATATCATTCATATCTCTACATAGATTACATAGGTACCAATGGTTTAAAGACACTGGCTTTAAAAACGAATTACGGTTATTGAATTTCAATGCAATAAAAACTCTGTTTATGCACTTGACATTGTGACCATAATTTTTGATAATATCATTGACACATTTAAAAAAATATTTTGATGTCCATCGGTTAAACCAATTTACTATTATTTTCTTCTAAATATCTTTAGTATGTGCATACTTATCAATACTAAGTACGAATGTTTCAACTAATTATATTATTTTACTTTGTGGGATCAGCTTATTCTTTGCTATGCTACAATTGCTCTTCCACGCAACGTAGTTGGAATCACTGTGGGGGAGACTTTATCAAACCTTCTATCGATTTTAACAACAGCCGGTTATATTTAATTAATTGCACAAAAGGTGACATTATATAAGTATAATAGCAAAACAAAGTTTTTAAGTTAATAATTGTTATTATTATTATTGGGGTTTTCAATAAATAGTATAAAACTAGTAGGTAAGAATAAAACGTGAAAATATTATAAAAAATATAGTATTCACTTAATTTTTAAACAGAAAATTCAATGTGCTTCGTAAGATCTTGGAGGGCGCGCGACAGATATGCCTGGATAGTACAAAGGGGATGTTATCAAGTAAACTCTGAAGATATTATTCCGAGAGCTATGAATACACCAACTAGAGCTATGACATGTAGATTGGAACGGTAAGATTAGGTATAACAACTTAACTAAGGAGTCTTTAGTAAAGACAAAGTTTTGACAAATGTAGATACTTTAAAATAAACTTACTTACCTATGCGTTTCTATGACTTTAAAGTTAGGTAGTGACCTTTTAGCCTTATCTAATACTACTTTTGGCCGTGCCTTCTTTTTGCTCGTGGAGTAACTGGGCGGCGAACAAAGGAAGTCTATGTCCTTCTAACACTTCGCTTGGGTGCGTCCCTAGGTACCTAAACAGTAGCGAATGTATGTATGTATGTGATATATTTTTTTCAGGCTCGCTAACGCAGAATACAAGACATGTCTATGTAATGCAGATTGGTGCAACTCTGCAAACTTATGTGAATATTCATTAAACTATATTTTTAATAAACTAATTTACTTGGTGCATGTTTATGCCTACGCAGTTACATTGTAGATAAATTGATACGCTCGTTACATCTCCTCATGTTACGACGCAAGGGATGGCCGCGGAAGTAATGAACTATTTGCTATTCACGATTTTCTATGAGCTGTGTGGATTGCAATAAACGTTGACTTTATAGGTTTATAAGCAGCTTTCACTTTATCTTAGTTGCCTGTGTCTTTCTACGAAAAGGATGGTAAGAAACGTGTGTGTTAGTGGGCCGCGTCCGCTGCGCCGCATACATCTTTTTTTGTAGACATGTGTCAATCTAAACCTACATAATTAGAAAAATACATCTTTTGCTTCTTCCTGTTAATTTTTCATATGAGGAAAAAACATTTCGAATTCTGTACCTTTTTTATAATAAAAATAATTTATTATATACCTATTAGGTATATTTAGGTAGGGTAGGGTCTTTTAAACTATATAATAAAAATGTGTTTAATTTAAAAAAAATATTTATTCAAATATAAATTTCCTTTTTTTGTTTAATAAATTAGTTTTTTTATTTAAACTATATTTAAATTATTTCATGTTGACTCGTTGTTACATGTATTTAGCTAAGATACATTAGCTGGCGCTCTACATAATAAAATACTTACATGTAATTAATATATTATACTACGATTATGTCTTTTCTGCTACAAACTCCGTTTTTGTCGCAGGCATATCGTGTGATTTGTCGTTTTAGATTACTGCATTCGGCATCGTAGTTGGATTGTAAAATACAGCAATGTGAATAGTATCTGGTTTCAATAAGAAGAAAACAACCTAACGAGAAGACCCAACTGCCAAAATCCTGAATTTAACATTATTGCGATATCGAAAGTAGCTCCGCATGTTTTACAGAACTGTTTTGTACTAAGAACAAATTGGTTTTAAGAAATATAGTATTTATCTATATAAATAAATAAAATTGGAGTGTCTGTTTGTAATATTAAAATAACCGCTTTTTACTAAATACACATGGATGTATACACGGTGCATATACCAAAACAACATTTTTTTACATTTTTTGTCTGTCTGTCTGTTTGTTTCGGCTAATCTCCGAAACGGCTGGACCGATTTTGACGCGACTTTCACTGGCAGATAGCTGATGTTATAAGGAGGATACTTTTATTTTAGAAAAATAATAGGGTTCCGCGAAGAAAATATAAAACCCATGAAATTGTGAACAAAATCCGCGTACGGCGTACGCAACGTAAATCGCTATATAATTTAAATGTATATCTATCGTAAATATACTAATATAATTTAAATATCATAGAAGTAGCAAACTACTATTTATGTATAAACATAGCTAACCGTGAAAACGTACCTAGGGACGGACGCGAGGGAAGCGAACGTGAGTCACTAGTTGTATCATATATAAATAAAAGTAGCCTAAGTTACTCCTTGTAATATCAGCTATCTGCCAGTGAAAGTCCCGTTAAAATTGGTCCAGCCGTTTCGGAGATTAGCCGGAACAAACAGACAGACAGACAGACAAAAATTTAAAAAATTGAGTTTTTCTTATAAGTACCGTGTATAATTCCATATGCATTTATTCTAAAGCTGTTATTTTGACATTATAAACAACAACTTCAATTTTATTTATCTGTATAGATATAATATTATTAATATTTTTAATAATTTATTTATTTTTAAATTATAGTTTCATATTTCAGAAAAAAATAGTTAAGTTCAGAAGCACTTTGCAATTTGCCTTCGGCATTTTACAAAATGCGCCGTTTGTATAATGTCAAATTGTACAATATGCCTGCGACATAAACATTTCGAAAAAAATATATTTCCTACTTGTGCTAATTTGCCTTTGTATCTTACTTGAAATAAATTAGGGATCGGCATATTTTTTTTTAAAATCTATCGAAAATGAACGTATCATATTGAACGGAACGTACCTGTTGGAATCTTCTTGAATTACTCATTGTTATATTATTAAGTTTATTATAACTTTAATAAGCTACTTCGATTTTAAAAAAATAACACAAATCTTTATTATTTAACATATCATTATTTTTTGCGATTTATAAAAAGAAACACATTGGTAGAGGTGGGATCTGTAACATAATAAATAATAATAATTCATGCCTGCGATAGATCACATTGTTAATTACTACTATACTGAAGAAAAAATTACATACATATATTTTTTTATGTATAAAATTTTCTTTCCAATTAAAAACTTTGGTAAAAAGTAAAATCTCCTTTACATTTACAAATAGCAATTTCGATACAAAATATAATATTCTTAATTTTACTTTTCATTAATTTAGTTTAATTTTATGATATCGTTCTTACAAGTATATACATACTACTTATTTTTTCTCATAATAGGTATACATTTGTAAAGTATACATACACGTTTACATTTGTAAAGTACCTACGTGTTTTGATAGTTATTCATCAATAACAACAATAAATTCCCTTATTTAAACACTATCTATACCAATTTATGATTTTTCGTTTGTAGAAGTCTTAAAAAAACTTCACAGAATTCATATCCAATAAGTTTTTGACAGATCTATTTGCCTCTTATATCGTTTTTGTTTAATTTTAGTATTCGAGTAATTATTTTCATCAGTTTCTACTATACCTTTTCTATATAACTCAACAGGGACATCGCTGCCATCGCTTACATCATACTTAATACCTATGTCAGTTTCTTGTATTTCTATAGAACCGAGGCCAGTATCTACTAAAGATTTTAGATTTTGTGATCTACTTTCTCTATTTGTTACGGGCTTTTCAGGCTTTTTACTATGTTTTTCTTTAATTGGATGCAAGTGTTTTACTTCATCGGTCTCATTTGGATTCACAATCTCATTGCTGACCCCACTAGTGGGTCTAGGCTTAGATCCATATGTTTTTACTTTTGAATGTCCTTGTATTATTAAATACGTAGGAATTGGTTGAGTCTCAGTTGTAGCCTTAATATCTTGCGAGGCTGTGACACTAGTTGCCATAGGTGTGGTAAAGCGCATGTGTAGATATGGATCATGGGTGTGTGTTGCAGGTTGTTCGTGAAGTAAGTTATTTAAATGATGGGGATTTACGTGATAGTGTTGTCTTTGGGATAATGGAGTATTTTCTAAGGAAGGAAGTGGAGGTGGTGGTTGCATGGTCTGCATCATTTCTAAGTTCATAGTATCTTCAGTGGCAGGTTCTTTAAAAATATGTATGTTATCTGATGCGTGAGCGTACAAGTTATCCTCGGGTCGATCAGGATCTGTTACCATGGGCATTGATATCATAGGACCTAGCATACCAATAATATTCGGTTTCGGCGACCCCTTAACTGTCGAATAATAAGATGGAGTACTCTTTTTTTCAGTGGTAGTTTCTACATACAAATTTGGAGTTTTTGTAGTCAATTCTTGTTTTGTTATTTCTGCTTGGAATTTAGTCTCTTGTGTTTCAGAAACTGTTGATAGAGTTGGCGGTAAAACAGTTGGTAAAAAGCTTGCCATACTAACAGAGTCGAAGGAGACTTGTGGAGATAGAGGTGGTGGCGGAGCTTCTGAAAGAACGGGTTTGTAGTAGGAAAGAGGTTGTCGGGTAAATTCAAAATTATGACTGTCGATATGTGATATAATGTTATGCGAATCATTTATATCTTCCAAAGGTGTAGTTGGCCCCCATCCAGCATAATCACTACTAACAGTATTGTTAGATAAATTTGTAGTGTTATTGTAATCAAGCCAATTTTGTTTTATCGTCGATGATTGGTAAATAAGATTTGCTTCTTGAAGGGCATAAGTTGTAATAAGTTCCGGTAATATTGTACTTTCTCTAGTAGACTCAGACACTGGTGGAGGCGCAGAAGGTAGTAATAATTTATCGTCTGAGAGAATGAATAAGGAGGGTTTATGTCCCGGTGGCGGTGGCGGTGGCGGCACAAGTATAGTCATAGGATAATGGTCGCTAAATTTATAGGAAAAGTCTTCGTATTTCATTGAAAATGCAGGTGGTCGTGGATGTCTTCTTATTGGTGCTGGCGGTGGTTTTGAAGCCACGCTAGGCTTGCGTGAAGAAATTCCTAATACCAAAACTTCAGATTTCCTTTCGGGATATTTTTCGCGTTCAGGTTGACTATCATCAGCCCAATAATGAACTCTTTCAAGTACTGGAGGCTCATAATCGTAAGTAGGATCATTACGTAGAGGATCCCCGCGACCAGTTAAGGGCTTCCATTGATCAAAATTCATACGAGGAGAAAAAATGGAAGCTATCCCACTTAGATTAGAATTATCAGCTTCATCTGAAAGTCAATTTATAATATTTTTATTAGCTAATAGCGTATTTTAGTAACTTATACTTAAATTGTGAAAGTACAACATGTGCTACATACGTGTTGTTATTGTTGTGAACTTGTACGGTATCCCGGTATCATGACTAGGGTCTGAACTGACTGTGTGAATGCTTAAGATACATAGTCCCAAAACTGTGCAATAACCTTTTCCCTGTAAATAACCATGTCATTAGTTATACATTTTTACAAAATTTAGGTCATAAATTATCATGCAATATATAAATGTGTACGTTGCCAAATAAAGAAAAGTTTAATTAACAGAAAAAGTAACGGCAAAAATAATTATAATTAAAGAAACAACTAGTATACTTAATATTGGTAAACATATAGAATTAAGTTATATTTTTAATTATAAATATGGGTATCTACATAATCGTGGCTGTTTTCATGCAATTAGAGCGGTGGTGGATTGGCAAGCATTTTTTGGACACGCAACTTGCTCGTTAAAATACCGGGCGGCTTGGCAGGAAGAAAGACGGGCTAATTTAATATTATAACTATCCTTCTTGTTTATGTATGCGAAATACATGACCTCGATCGCTTCTTATGGAAAAATTTATATATCGTGCATAATGGTTAAAAATTTATGTTAACGAGCGGAGCCTGTTACAAAGAGGACGTAATTACACCCTACATTAATCTTCAATTTTAAATGCTAATTTATCACATCATGTTAAGTCAATGTAGAGTAAATTGTCCTAAACTGTTTCCCAAAGTCAGTTTTAATAGTAAATATTATACGGCTATACCGATATTTTTATAAAGGTTCCCACACTTTTCCAGGATAAGAAATGAAATATAATAAATTCATTACATATGGCTGGAAAGCAGAGATTAAAAAGACATGTTTATATTTATCGCTACTTGGGCATTATAGTGCCTACAAAGTGAGATATTTTTTTTGATTCCAACTGTCAACATTACGATATGTTTTAACAAAAAACTTATATAATCTTAATGAGACATTGATTTTTCTTCTATTTTACGTCAATGTTTAAAAGTTATATATAGTCCAATCGGAATCAGTTTCTTTTTAAGAGAAAATAAAATATTGAAAATCTGAAGTTTTATGATTTTAAAATGTCAGCAGGTATCTAAGGAATAGAAATTCGTAAAATGCCCCAGATGCCCAGGAGTAGGACTCTGTCAAGCCTGAGGAGTCCGACTGGATGGGTACCACCCCCTTATCTATTTTTGCCGCCAAGCAACAGAGATTGCATTGTTGTGTTCCGGTTTGAAGGATAAGGTAGCCAGCGCAATTACAGGCAAGAGGCATATCATCTTAGTCCTCACAGTGATAACGTACGGACGGTTCTGTATTTTTGTTACCTAAAACTTAAGTGCTTGAACCTTAGGTGTTACGGGCAACAGGTACTGCTTTCCATCAGGTGGTCTGTCTGCTCGTTTGTCACTGAATCTCATTAAAAAAAAAATGCCGAGAAATGGGGAAACGCAAAGCGTTGAAAAATATTTTTTTGCAATTTCTGACTTGCTGTGACGTTCTATCGAAAAATGTTTTCTACAAAAGTTGTTAGTTTAGTCAAAATCTACAACTTTTATAGATAACAATTTTTACAATATCCTCAAAGTTTTCGAGATATTTTCAAAAAACTCGGTTTTTTATTTTTTCTTGGTTTTTATTTTTAATTTCTAGAATAATCTTTTGTTTTTCATGAAATTAAAGGAATGTAGTTTTTGAAATACATATAATAAATAAAAAAATTGAATACTTTCTTAGATTTACGCGAATATTTGACATTTTAAAAAAAACTATCTTTTCGGATTTTTTCACGGATTTATTTTGATTTTTGGTTCCCGACGTGCCGATTGCTTTACAGCAATCATGATCACGAGAGACACTAAGGTGTTAAATGTCTTAAAGGTATTATATAGTTGTTACAGACAGCCTGCCCACATAATAGCAAAATGAATTCAAAATCTTAAAAATTGGCACCAAAGCACCTTACAATATTTGTTAATTTTAATTACTTTTATACTTGAATATGGAATATTATTTATATAATTTTAGCTGTTATTATTATAATTATTACAATATTTTAGAAACTATTGATTAGTAATCTATATTTAGTGCTGCCATTATTATATTTATAATTATAACTCTAAAGAAAAATAAAATATTATTGTTCTATATGTAATTTAGAAAATTAAAATTAATTAAGAATTAAATTTACAAACGAAAAATATTAATTTGAAATACTAATTTAAAGTACTGTTATTTTGATTCGCACAGTAAGAACTTACTACATCTAACTGTCTGTTATGTTTAGGTTTATTATTTGATTTTATAATATTATCTAATAACAGTATCCCACGACGATGGTAGTACCCAGCCATCTTCCCTATTGAAATTTGGATGTTTTTTAATTTTTATGGCTTCCCGAATCATTCTAGGGCGATATCGGTTTTTCTTTTTACTTGCTTCGCTCAGGTCCCTAGGTGCTTAACAGTAGTAATCTATTTGTTACTTCAGTTCATAGTCTCTGTCTAACTGTGTACTAAATTTCAGATAAATTTATTCTACCATTTCAATTAGGAGGAACAAATATAAATATAAACACACAAATACAAACTTTGGCCTTTTTAATATTATTTCAATTAGTAAAGAAAATATAATGAATGAAAATGTTATACTAATGGAATTTGCAACAAGTGCTACTCGAACTTATATTACCAGGATATATTTGACGCGGCCGCAGTGAAAGCTGCGCGTGCGCCGCATCACTAACACAAGGTGACATGATGGGAATAAGGGTACAGTATTTTGCATCTAATTTACCCTCCAGTTATCCTTTCACTCTTTTATATCACTATAGTAAAGATTTAAGTGCCAGATGATTCCTAAAAAAAATACCTTTACGTTACATAACACCATGTCATTATTATGTAATATAAATAATAATATATATATATATATATATATATATATATATATATATATATATATATATATATATATATATATATATTCATTTTTCCAAGCTATTTTTTTAATGAACATTACTTTTCGTATTAATATATTTATCCAAGAAATAAGAAAGTTTATTATTATATTATTAGTTATAGCTCTATATAATTATTATCTTTAAAGATACTTAGTTAAATGAGTAAGAATCTGTAAATAAATTAAGGAATATAAAATTATTATAATTAAATTCTTATTTATTTAAATGATGAGAGTCATAGGATTAATGCTTATAGTATTTAAACATATTAGGTATCGGCAACTGTTCATAGCTTATAACATCACGTTCAGCAAACATTTACTCGACCCTGGGCGTAACTTTCAATTTCTAATTTTATAAGCTATTGTGGTTAACCCGATCCCCTAGTTTTACTAGCGACGAGTATACTGATCATGTGTACTGCGCACGTACTCAAGTGAAAACGTTGAGACTGCATGTATCAATTTACCAAACAAATATTAACATTTCTTACCACTTAGACATATGAGTTACATTCTAGTCATTATATATGTACTAACTGCATTTAACAATTCCTAGTATAAAACACTAGCGGCTCACACTCGCTTCGCTCGGTTCACCTCTACAAAAACAAAAACAAATCTATCCCACGGGAACCGTTATTTTTCCAGGATAAAAAAATAAAAGTAGCTTATGTGTTATTCTGATGTATAAGCTATATTATTGTAAAGTTTCATCAAAATCCAGTTTTTGCGTGAAAGAGTAACAAACATACATTCTTACAAACTCTCGCGTTTATAATATTAGTAGGATGAAATGATAAATAATAATTTTTGAGTCAGTGTTCGAAAGTGAACTCGAAACTATAGGGAATGGATACAGATAGATAGATAGTTAGATGAAAAGAAAACTAACAGCTTTATAGTCTCCAGTAAAATAGCTGTGACGTAATCCAATTTGATAAAACTGAAACTGTAGATAGTCTCCAGTAAAATAGCTCCAGTAAAATAGCTGTGACGTAATCCAATTTGATAAAACTGAAACTGTATTATTGGATTTTTAAATACATGTTCTTAGTTGATAATTGGGTACCGATTATGAAAAAAAACCAATAACTTTTAAGCAAATCTTTAATATTAAAAAGTAAACTTTTCTACACTATTATTATAAAGAGGATAGATTTATGTTTGTAATAAACTCAAAAACTACTAGACAGATTTAGATGAAATTTTTTAAGAAGATAGTTTGAGACCCTAGGAAGGACATAGGATACTTTTTATTCCGGAAATCATCCCTTAAGGGGGTGAAAATGGGGATGAAAATTTGTATGGAGAACTCACCTAGGGACGAACCCGAGCGGAGTAATGGGGAGTCGCTAGTCTACACTACTTTTATAAAAAGGCAAGATTTGTATTTTTGTACGTTTATAACGAATAAACTTAAAAACTTCTGGATTATTTAGATGAATTTTGGTAAGAAGATAGTTTGAGACCCTGGAAAGGACATATGATATTTTTTATTCCGGAAATCGTCTCTTAAGGGGGTGAAAATGACGATGAAACCTAGGGACGAACCCGAGCGAGGCGAGGGTGAGTCGCTAGTAATTAAATAAAATTATTTGATAAAGTTAATAAAAAAATTTTAATTGTATAGCTAAAAGCTATTAAGAATTATAAAAAAAAATATTTAATATCAACGAAGACTTGTAGGGTACTTCGGTTACGTTTTATTTTTTTCCAAATGAGTGGCTAATTTTATGGGTTACCACCGTTTGTAATAACTAATAACTATGAATTTGAGACGTCCAAAGTTGAAGTCTCTCCCACGTAACTATGATTGCTGTAAAGTGTAAAGTATTCAAAGTGTTTAAGTAAGTATCCGACGTGGATACAAAAAATATAAATAAAACCGCGAGAAAATTTTAAATATTTGCGTAAATTTAAGAAAGTATTATGCCGTCAAAGAGCTAACAAAGAAGAGACATATTTATATACTAGCTGACTGGACAGACATGCATGCTACAAAACTGTCCTAATATAATATTAATTCACAGAAGGAAATAATTAGGCGATCTTATTTTAAACAGATCTTATTTAGTTTATTTAATTTTAAACAGGCCCAACTCAGATACTAGGATAAGAATAAGGTCACCTTTATCTCTCATAGCGTTGTGTTTTATCAAATTATTAAACTGATATCAATTGAATTGTAATCTATTAAAACAATTTGTGCTCCCTAACTGGTTTTTTGAATAAATTAACTTCCAATCTACTTTAAATCCACGCACATCAAAAAAACTTGTATCTGTGTATTTTTCCGCAGTGAAAGTTTTGAGTCATCTATTTATTAACTTCAAATTTAATTTATGGAGGGGACAGGGTGGCGGAGAGCGAAGCGTGGGAATCTCTCGTATGCAGACCGAGTGGCGCCACGGGCGATTTGACGCCTACGCAGCCGTCGATGACGCTGTATTTGGGCGTATCTACTACTTTAATCAAACGCTTTAAAAATAACTTTAACTTAAGTTAAGATTAAGCTTTTATAAATTTTACTTTTTCAAATGACATCAAATTAGAAACATGTCCTTTATTTTTGAAAATATAAATGCCAAGATCCAAGCGTATGAATTAGGCAGGAAAATATAGATACAACTATTTAATTGTTCTAAATGTACAAAACTTATAGAACTATTTACCGATAGTTAGTAGGTTTCTGCTGATAGAGAGATTCGTTTATTGTGAAATAATTCGTGTGGATTAAGGATTAAAATATTAACACTTGTTTTATGCGTGGTTAACCAGCCACACTTCGAAAGCAAAGATAGGCCCAGGCGGATATGTCTGCTGCACCAACACCAATAATGAAACCATTTGTGTGCATTTATATAAAATCTACACAGATAAATGAAATTGTTGTGTTTTGAATATAATTCCGAAAAACAGCGAAAAGTTTAATATTGAAAGGTCAATTTTGTATTTACAATTGCCTAGTAAAAAAACAGAAAAACGAAAACACTACCTACTACGTCAACATTCAAAAGAACATATCATAACACTAGCGACTCACGCTCGTTTCGCTCGTGTTCGTCCCTAGGTACGTTTTCACTCCTAAAATATTTATTTAAATTATATAGCGATTTACCCTCGTTTTGCTCGTGTGCGTACGCCGTACGCGGATTTTTTTCACAATTTCATGGGTTTTAATTTTTATTCGCGGAACCCTAATTCTTTTTCTAAAATAAAAGTTGCTTAAGTTACTCCTTATTACATCAGCAGACAGACAGACAGACGGACAGACAGACAGGCAGACGGACGGACAGACAGACAGACAAAAATTAAAAAAAAAATTGTTTTGGTATATGTACCGTGTATACATCCATATGCATTTAGTAAAAAACGATTATTTTAATATTACAAACAGACACTCCAATTTTATTTATCTGTATAGTTAATTTATATGTATAATTAAAAGATTTATTTTAGAATATCTTATAAGGAAACCCGATTAATCTAGAATTAACATTTCCTTACCCAGAGCAAATATTACAACATTGAATCAAAATAACAAAACTTAGTAACCTAAAAAGTTTTTAGATATAATATAATATCATATAATTCTTAATCTATGTCAATTTCATAAGTAGTATAATTGTAAATTTTGATTTGTTGTTCAAATAGTAAATGGATTCGCAGACCGTGACGAGGAGATGTATGTAAGTCGAGACTACTTGGTTCGTATGACAGGCTTTTAAATCGGGGTCATTATGTTATGTTATATTATTTTTAAGTTTTGGTTATAAAGTATGAACATAACGCAGTTAATGCTTTAACATAATTATGAATTAATTATAAAAAATGCGACATTCAGGCAAGGAAACCTTAGGAGCTTTGCAAATATACAATACGCTGGCTCTTCGTTGAAAATAATCTACATACGGGAAGTAATTATTACATTTACACGCGTGAACGTAATCGTTGCTGCATTTTAGTTAGATATTGCTTTTTGCCTAACGAAGCAATTAAAAAATCATATTGTTTAGAAAGTGCCAAAAAAGAGAAGTTTTGAATGAATTGCTAGCAGTCGCTGCTTATCATTGACATAACTTCCGTCGGATTTATAAAAGTAGCTTTAATTATCTAAATGTATAGTGTAATATTATGAAAATATTTATATATATTTTATAATATACTTATTTAATTATGTAATTTTACAATACAACTATTATAGAAAACAATTTAAGGATGTCGAGAACGCGTTTATGTCTTTTATGTAGGGAGAATCAGTAGCAAGTCAAAATGAATCATCAAAAACAAAAATAAACGAAAGTATATTGATCTAAAATAATATTTATAAAAAACTTTAAAATTATCTTATAAAATATAATTTTGTAGTTTTTATTTAATAAATTGTATAGGTAATTAATTATATAATTAAATCATTATATAAATATAAGTAATATAAATAATTATTTTCTTACCCAGATCATTTTAAAGCTAGAACATGTGCACTATTTTTTATTGGAATCACTGGCAAAGGTCGAAAGTCACTCACTGCACGAGTCGCGTTTTCCGCACGGCGTCCGTTGCACGTCTGCCGGTCATAAAGCACGCAAGGGACACGGGTTGGTCTTACTATAGTCCACATGCCATTGTCAAGACTCTAGGCACGTGTCTAGCCATATATCTTTCTTAAAGGCGCAACTGTTATCTTTATTTACTGTTATAAAATTATATATTTACTAAAATCAAGGTACAAATGTATATAATTTTTAATTATTTGAAAAAAGCGCGGCTGAATGCACAATACCGGCTACGGAAATTCTTCACGTACAAAATTAATGTCAAATTTTCCTGTAATAAAAGATATCCTAAATGTTGACCCGAGTTATCACTACACAAAATTTAGTTAAAATGGGTTCAGTACTGTTTGCGTGAAATGCATACAGATATACAGACAAAATTACAAACGGGCATATAAACAAAAAAATTAATAACTATTGTTTTGGATTTTGGTACTATATTCTGTAAACAATACGTGATAGTCATTGTTTTAAAAAAATATTTCATGTACCGCTTTGTTTCTATTTTATTATACAGATGGTCGGAACGTTCACGTCCAAAAATAAAATTTAGGTCCCGCGCATCGTAGGATATTTAAATCATCCCCATGTATGTTACGCGACTTTTCATAGTTTAGGAGTTATGAATTTTTTTCTGAATTTTTGAGAATTTTCGACCAGAACAACTTAAAAATTTTCTAAAATAAATTAGGAGACTCTGTCAAGATTTGTTTTTTGCAATTGAATGTTCATAAGTAGTATTTTTATGAATAAAACTAGTGATACATAAATAGTAGCTTTGTTCACAATTTCATGGGTTTTCATTTTTTTTCGCGGAACCCTGATTCTTTTTTTAAAATAAAGTAGCCTAAGTTACTCCTTATAACAGCAGCTATTTGCCAGTGAAAGTCCCTTCAAAATCGGTCCAGCCGTTACGGAGATTAGCCGGAACAAACAGACAAAAATTGTAAAAAATGTTGTTTTGGTGTATGTACCGTGTATACATCCATATGCATTTAGTAAAAAGCGGTTATTTTAATATTACAAACACACACTCCAATTTTATTTATCTGTATAGATAATAATCAGCTTCGTAACTGTGATGATAGTTATGAAAATGTTGGTCTTAAGTAAAAAAATTCGTTCTGTCAATTATGACTTAAGTTTTCAACTTTAAGTAAAAAAAATCTAAGCAGGTGACTTCATGGTTCCTAAGTAGATTTAAAAATGCGCCAGACTCTCAGCTTTTACAATCATTAAAAAAACTAGTACTTAATGGGGCTAGTACTTTGGCTAGTATCGGCCTTCAAAGACAGCGATGCGGAAAATTCTTGAAATTAGCCATCTGATTAAAACTAAAAATTTTTGGTCATTTTATCATTCCTAAGGTTAATTAATGATAAGAGTACTAATAGAAATTAACCAACAAATCGCTTCAGAGTTTAGGTAAGAAAAATGTTGAAAAAAAAGTGATTTTGTTAATAAAAGAGATTAATGTGAAAAAAAATATTTATTTTGAAAATTTATAAAAGGTTTTAAGAGAGATAGCAGTAATTCGGTCTCATACCTTCTCGACCCATTATTCTTACAGGTAACAGTTGCGCCCACGTTTACAACCCATGATCTGCGAGAACGGATCGCACAAAATTTATTAAACTTAAAATAAACTAAAAAAATAAATAAACCTGATGGCTAATTTCAATAATTTTTCACTTCACTTCACCTCGATGTCTTTGAAGGCCGCTTTTAGCCAAAATAGCCATACTAAGTACTACTTTTTCTCTTCAATACAATTAAATAAACATGTAGTGTTTTTTTTTTTAATTCAGCCCCTAAGTGGGTAAAGCCTTATAGGCGGTTAAGTTGGAGCTGTAGAATATATTTAAATAGATTAACATGACTCAAGTTCTTTGTAAGTGCACACTTACTGTGTGAGATATAAAGTAGAGAAGGGAAATTATTTCGAATATAAAGGAAAAACATATATAACTTTTCGGCTGGACACAGCAGCGACAACTATAACAGACCTAGAGCGCGATCGAGAGAGAACCTAGCTAGAGAGTATCCTGCTATCTATATCCTCCTTCTGAAGGTTAGCACATCTACAATAAAAAAGTTCTAAACCTAAGCTTAGTAACGGGATTAGACTTTGAGTATTTCATTAAACATTATAGTGGCCACTGTGTTTGCTGAATGTGCTCGGGGGCAATTAGAATTCATACCTCGAATACTACTACTATAACTATTGTAATTAATAATTAATTAATTATTACTTCTTAAAGTTTGCTTTGCAATGACCTTTTATATATCTCAGGGGCAGTACCCTTAAGGCGTAGTCAGGCAGGCGTAGACTTAAGAGAGGATTGCTTCTTACCGGTACATTTTAGCAGAACCCAGAACTAGAAAAAATAACCATCAATGTGGTATATTTGTGGTTGGTGTTTTAGTGTAGACTAACTTAAGTGAATCTAGAGTTTCACTCTAGACATAATATTAAAAATGAGCAAATTTTTTAGTCCACGCGATCGTAGCCGCGTGCAAAAAGCTACAGCAAAATAAGAATGGCAATTTATATATGTAACCTAAAAAAAAAAGGAGAAGGAGGGAGACTGTTAGCTACAGGTGTACATAGCATTGGGTCTTTAAAAATAACGTAGATGTTAGACTGTTAGTAAAAAAATCCATATTAGCCGAGTTACATGATTTTAAAGTCGTAAGCATTGTATGAGATTGTATCATTGTATTCTCTTCCTCTAACTTGGGAAAGATGTAGAGTAGAAAAATGTTCAAAAAATACAGGTAGTGGAGCTTGCTAAATACCAAAAGTGTAAATTTATTTACAGAATATACCCGTAACATCTTATAACATGCTGGATATTTTGAGTTACGATCGCTAAAATTTTGTTTTTCTTATTTTCGCAAGTAATAATGTTTCATCGCGGGGGAAGCCGCGGGTTCTGCTAGTTATTAATAAAATATATTATTTAATATAATAAAAGTTTTCTGTAGTTGACTTAACAATGACATGTATATTAAAGTAAATAGGATACATAGAGATCCTCTACATTTAGATACTTTTCATCCCGGAAATTAAAGAGTTCCCGTGGGATAGTTAAAAAACTATAATAATTTATACAGCTTAGTAGACAAAAAGTACCGATTTCATTTTAATGAAACTTTACAATAATATAGTTCATACATCAGAATAACAAATAGGCTACTTTTTATCCCGGAAAAATGTACAGTTCTCATGAGATAAGTCTATCTCATGAGTTCATTTTTGTCTAGAGGCGAGCCGCTAGTAGATAATATCCAAGTTCCAATTTTATCATAATGGAATAAGGAGAGTCATCGTCCGCCAAATATTCAATCAAAGACTTTTGAGAAAGCGAACGTCCGATAGTCTCATCCATTAGTCCAGTTTTTACCCCATCGTAACATCAAACTGTAACTTCTTTTAGATTTCCACATTTTAGATAGTCCTTACGCATTACCCAGTCCGTTACCGTCCTTGGACAATTCCCTATGGGTTACTTAAAGATGGATCTCGGTTGATGCGTTACATTAAACAAACTTGAATTTCTTAAGAGGCCTCTGCGTATTTTATCTGTGTCCCCACGCGAGCCTTCTAAAGAACCGGTCTCTTTCGAGCCCGTGAAATTCAAAGTGAATAAAATAATAATAATAAATACTAATATTTTATGTTACGTATGCAAAAATAGCTTCGTATGTCTGTCTGGTTTATTCTCGCCGCCTAATGACTTAATTTTTGTCAAATGTAATTACAGATTGTACAGAGTGAACGATGCTCTGGCTGTAGTAACTCGTAGGAGCAACTGGGCATGATCAAATCTGCGCACGCATAGACCTTAGAAGTACATATCATGATGTTGGTACCAACCTTACTTGGTACTGGAGCAAAACATGGAAGTAAAAGACGAAGTATGAAATAAAATGAATGCAGTAAGTCCAAATGCGATCTTAGAAGTCTGTACGGAGTTGGTTTAGCTGATCGGGTTCGCATTGAAGATACGTGAGTTTGGATGGGTAATAAAAATATGACTTTAGAAAAGACATACATTATATTACACGTGTTTTACTAGCATGCAAGGATGCGTACCTACTAAGAACTACAAGGAATGAGTGCTAAAAGAATGCTCAAATAAGTGTAGGTATAGAGCAATTGGAAGGAGTAGTGAGCGCTTGGAGGACTTTTAAAGTCTAAATGTTTATTATACTCAAAGAATGAATAAATTGTAACAAGCAAAAGGAGTAAGAGTACCTATGTAGAGCTTATATTTCTACCTAGCTTGAAGTAATGGATAGGTATAGCGTGAAATTTTGCACGGATAATTGATATAAATATTACAGATGGACATACATAAAACATAAACCTATAATATAAATATTATACAATGTAGATACCTGTTTATATAATATGTATGTAGGTTAGGTACCTTAGATCTAAAGTAAGCAGCCAACTTTCTTTAAATTCTTTTGCAACGTTGATAACACTGTGTAACGTATCCTTAAAGTGTTAATGGTTTGGACATCCTTATAAAAATTAACGACCAATTATTACATAATATGAAACTAGACAACTGAATATACTTAACAAAATTATTAAATTAGCTAATAATATATTATAATAATACAATTGTATATATAGGTACTTAATAGTATTATAACAAGCTACGCTTTTTTAACGTTGGGAAATGCATTTATGCATACCACCTTCATACATACGGATGTTAATGTGGGACTCAGAGCCTAGAAAAACCAGTATTACCCACTAAACCCCAAAGGAACCATCCCTGTTTTAATGGAGCGTCACAGGATTACTTACGCACTCAACCATGTCGCCCCTATGACTGGCCTGGCGAAACGGATCACAACAAACAAGGGGTTGCTCCCACGGTTCACTCTGACCATCAATTTTCGTTAAATGGAAATGTTTAATAAATAGTAGTGTTTCAAATTGAAATTATAATACCTATACACGAACCATAAACTATTACGTATTATGTAAATACCTATATAATATAAAGGTAGGTACCTAAAAAACTAAGCCTACTCGTGGCTTTAATCGAAATTTAGGAAAAGTTAATTTTAAGTTAAATGAACACTTATTATTTTAATTAAAATATAAAATACCCCTCGAGCTACTACTTTATAATTTATTACCTTCTTTTTATTTTCGTAGGTATAAAAATATTTTAATTACCTAATAGGTAGTCTTAATCAGGAGGACCTGTCCTACTTTACTTTTCTAATATTTTAAAAGCGTTTTTCTTTTTACACAATTGTGGCGAAGCCCAAAAGACAATGGCGTAGCTTGCAATTATATGCCGCCCGGGGTGGAAGTCAAATTCGCCGCCCTCTTCTTTGGGCAATTACATTAAGGCCAATAAAACGAGGCCATTCCCGATTAATAACTAGGGCAAGCGATTTCATTTTTTAATTTTTTTACTTCTACCACGTAAGGATGCCAACGGTCACGACTTCTCGCAGTTCTGTGATAGAACGGTAAAGGAGGCACAAGGTTGTGAAGTTCCTGAGCACACTACCCAAAGTATATCCGATAAAAGATAGATAAACAGGCGACATTGCGTACATACTGTAGACTAAGCATTTTCACCTGCGTTAGTGATTGATCATCTATGATATGGCGGGCGCAGCGATCTATACAGTCTAAAGCACCGAATTGGTACTTGGCAGAGCCATCCAAGAGATGGCATGAGTACTTCATTGCTGAGCGCTCCTGAGCCTGATAGAGAGTCAGGCGTGAAGCACCGTTTCACTTTGTTCAGGATACCAAGTTTTTGGCTACTGTTTTGACCTTTGACTAGATGTATTTCCCGAAATTGAGATTGGGTGAGAATTGCTCAAGAATCTCAGTAGCATAGTTGTCTAAACGTAGTCACTTAGTAGTATTTACTCAGTCACTTATTCACTTAGTGACTTATTCACTTAGTGAATTACTCACTCAGTCACTTAGTCACTCAGTGACTTTGTGACCCAGCGACATAACGACCCAGTGACTTAGTGACCCAGTCAATTAGGGGCCCCAGTCAATTAGGGACCCCAGTCAATTAGTGACCCAGTCAATTGTGAGTGATTGGTCCGACCGTTTTCAGTCCTGACGACCACTTCGACTCCTAGTTAGCTTGGCGTTGATGCGCACGAAGATGGCTAATGTAGCCAATCTTCTTAGTGAACTCACGTACACACCGGGTTTATCATCGAGATAATTGTATTGAATGACTACAGGTGGTTGGGCCTTTAAGTCGTCGCGCTTAGCATCGAGGTCAGTTTTGCGCTGATCCTCGAAGACGCGAACCTGCCTTAGAACTAGGCCACGCCATTCAGGACGTTGTGCCGCCAATCCTTACCACTTCGATGGTTCAATATTGCATCTTTTCATATGCCGCTTCAGAACATCTTTATATCTGAGGAGTTGGCCGCCTGGTTTTTACTTGCCCTCCTGCAGTTCAGATTAAATGATGCGCTTCGCCACTCGATCCTCCGACATTTGCAAGACGTGTTCAAACCACTGAAGCTGACGTCACATAAGGTATGATCAATCTCAATGCCTCCGACATTGGCTCGACGCAGAACTTCGGTATTTCGCACTCGATCAGACCAGCTGATCTTCAGGATACTACGCGGGCATTTAAGGTTGAACCTGTCAAGCGTGCGAATGTGATGACGGTACACGCATCACACCTCAGAGGAGTATAGGAGATTTGGCAGCACTATCGCCATGTAAACAGATATCTTAGTGGCAAGTTTCAAGTTGTGTGAACAGAAGATCTTGGAATACAGTTTCCCGAATGCTGCTGCAGTAGCACCGATCCTGCCATTGACCTCAGCATCAAAGTCACCCTTAGATGTTATAGTGCTCCCCAGATAGCAGAACATATTAACTTGCTGAAGCATATCCTCAGCAAGCTTTATTGACAGTCTCACAAACTTCTCCAAGCATCCTAGCTTTTGCAGCACTAGCCATAGGGCTTCCCGAGGCACACTATCGAAAGCTTTTTCCAAGTCGACAAAGCAAAGGTATGGGTATTTCTCAGCGCATTAAACTTTCGATTTTTGGAGGTTTATCTCTGTAACTAGAAATATTTTTTAACGCACTTTAGACTATTATCTAACTTGGAAAAATTCCGTTTGTATATAAATTGCATTTTAAATATATAAAAAAATCGTTTGAAACTCGTTCTTCTGATTCATATGACGTGTCCGTTCCCCATTATTTTGAACAAAATTATAAATAACGCATTATCTTTTAATTAGTTAATTTTATAGAAATACTTAAATCTAAATTAGGTGTGCTGGTCATCGCACCTTGGATTCTTTCCGCGATAAACAATAGCATTCCCAAGGAGGTGATTTCAGGCAGGCAGCCGGTCATAAAACTTTTGCCAAATCCTATCAGCAGTATGTACTGCGCCGACCCCAAGTGGTAGGGAAATGTGCAGGGAGATGATGATGATGAAGATTTGATTAGCGACACCTTCTACTAAATCTGTGGAGCCAAACGTTCTACTGAATTCGCTCGTAACACATGATACGTTGCTTTAGATTACTTAAATAATATTGCGAGCGATACGAGCAGTATGACGAGAGTATTTTCGGCTTGTGTCGTTACCCTGTAAATACATAAAATGAGAAATATTAATACAGACTCGGTTTTTTTTTCCTGTTTCTGATTCTTCTGTCACGAATTTTGATTCATATGGGGCCTAAAAAATTGAAGTCAAATATCTCAAAAATTATTTAATTAAAATGAGTGCGTATTTCAAATATATGTTCTTTGGCATGTCTTTGAATATAAGAGTATGTTGAATAGAGCCAAAAGTGAAAATAATTTTTGGCCAGATGAATCAGACGAAGAACGCAAACTCTGAGAAATGCCCGTATAAATGACGACCTTGCTCTCTGCTTTTTTCTTGCAGTTGCCAGACGGAAAAGATTGCCTCGCATGTGCCTTGGTCAGGACGGAAGCCAAACTAGGTCCTTTCAGACAAACCCCTGAGACGGTTTAAAAGAACTCTGACAAAGACCTTACGGGAGCCGACAAAAGAGAAATACCTTGATGGGAACCGCAATCGGAACGATCACCTTTGTTTTTATAGAGGGCAATTATGCTAGATACTTTAAAAGTATCCGGGACTTTCTCCTCTTCCCACATACGAACAAATTGTTCCCATACCAACGTATGCAATTCTTCACCGCCATATCATTTATTATATCACCGCCAGCAACTCTACTGGCATACGGTCAATACCAACCTCCCGATTGCTCTGTTGCTGTCTGATGGCAGTAACAACTTTATCGCGCGACAACGGCTTGCCTAGTTCGATAGCAAGAGGAAGTTGAGACAATAAGCTAATATGACGTAGATCGGCTGATCGATCTACATTGAGCAATGTGTCGAAGTGTTCTGCCCAACGATTATGTACATCCTCCTTACTTGTCAAGAGTTACTGTCCGAAGACTTAAGAGGCACTCTAACTCTTTAGGAAGTACCAATCAGCTTACGAATCTCGCAATAAAACTATCTATTTGACGACACGTTTGGCTCAGTTTGTAGTAACCTTACTTGCTGTGCCAGAGGTCGCGGGTTCGAGTCCCGCTGGGGGCATTCATTTGTGAGCACGAATGTTTGTACTCCAGTCATGGGTGTTTATATTTATAATATGTATATATTTAAAGTTATGTATGTGTAGTGTATCAACTATCTGGTATCCATAACACAAGCCTCGTAGCTTACCATGGAACTAGATGGTGCTGTGTGTTAATGTTCCAACATATTTATTTATTTATAAGCCACTGTATGCGACAAGCTTTGTTCTGCCACCACTTGTCTTTGACTTGACGAGACAGCTTGCGCAGTTCCTGGTCACTTGTTTTGATCACCGCAATGTCCAAACCTCGTCGCCCATGCTGTCACAAGAGCTCTCGGTGTTTGCTGATTGCTGTCGTGAGGACCTCATTATTATAAATTTTGCCGACCTTTAAAGGTCTACCGGTTTCGTCCAAACCTATCGTGTAGAATATCAAAAAAAAATTGAAAAATAAAAACTTAAAAAAAAATGCCAGCAGATACAAATCAAAGCACACCGACTTCGAAAATATCTGATTAAGTATCTATTCTAAATGAAAACCCCCGTTCAGTTATTTTTTACTTTTCAGTGCTTGGAAGTCGGTTTTTATTTTTTTTAAAAAGCTTTTATTTTTCCATTTTTAGTGTAGACGTAATAAGCAGGTAATTGTTAAGAAGAAAATTTTTAAAAAATAAATTTAAGCTATTTATTTAGACATGACTAAGCCATTTATTCAGACCCCTAATGACAGTCACAACCCATCTAGGTGTAAAGTTCTCATCAATACAAATTAATCAAGCCCAAACACCAGGTAATTGCTGTAAATCGTTGAAGAGTTCCCTCGACTATCTTTCAGGTCCATCATCAGATCGAGTAAAGGCCTTCATCAAATAGTAGTGCTTTGAAATAACTAATGAAAAAGTTAATGAACGTACTAGTAGACGATACAATTTTCGAAGGTTCCCCTCGATTTCTCTGGGATCCCATCATCAGATCCCGGTTTCCTTATCATGATACCACCCTTGGGATATGTCCTTTCCAACAAAAAAGTATTATCAAAATCGGTTTATAAACGACGAAGAAATCCGCGAACATACATAAAAAATTGTATACGGTCGAATTGAGAACCTCCTCCTTAGTCGGTTAATGAAGGTTTTTAAGAGACAATTACAAATTCCACCCATACCTACGTTTAAAAAAATAATTTACGATAGTGAGTGGTTAAAAAACTAAAAATATCTAAGTGTCCAAAACTAAAAAAAGGGTCAATTTGTGAAAAGGAAAAATTTATTGGACTGCAACAATACGATATAATGTTGACATTAAATTTGACTTTGATATGATTTCATGTTCATGACTTTAATGTTACATACAGTTGATATAATATTTTAATCATATATTAAAATACCACAGGATAATATATGAACTTTCGAGTACGCGACCCCGGCCTTTTCGAGCCTCTACTACAATTGTTTTTGAGAACTTATTTATGGGTAGGTAAATGTAAAAAATTTAAGGAGTACGGGAAACTTTCCCGTGCTTTTAGACTTTAGTCGATTCACGGGTCAGTTATGGGAAAGCGTCCCGTAGATCCTGTAATTCAGGCGAATAATCGCGTCCTAACTTTTTATAACATTTACTTTACAATCCCTATAGGTACAATGGAATAATCGGATGTAGTTTAAAAAATGGTAGTAATTAAACTATGATATGATAAATGAAAAAAAAACTATGATTTATAAATTTTTTACATTATTTTTATTTTAATTATATACATATATTAAAAACTGCCTCGGTGGTGTAGTGGCTAGCATGTACGGCTGCACATCCGGAGGTCCTGGTTTCGTGTCCCGGGTCGGCCCAAGTTTAATTATAGTCTTTATGTTTAGTAACGCTCTGGAGTTGGAAAGTTGGCGGTGTTTCACCCCCGTGCCTCGGAGAGCACGTAAAAACGTCGGTTCTGCGCCTTAATTCTTGCCGGTCGTGTCAAGTAGTCGTCCCATCCGAGTATGAGAGTGACAGGAATAGAGAGTGCAAATGTTCCTGTGCGCACACTTGTGCACTATAATATCTCCTGTGCAGTTGGCTAGTCTCAATGAGATTGCCAGCTGTGGCCGAAATCGATCAGGAGGATTTATCTTATCTTAAATACAATATTCCCTAAATATAACAAATATTTTTGTGTCTGCACATGTCTCTATTGAAAAACTTCATTAGGATCTCATCAAAAGTAACAAAAGCCACATAGAAAGCAGTAAATATTTATTGGTTTCTATGTGGCTTTTGTCACTTTTGATGAGATCTTATTGGAGTTTTTAAATAGGGTTTATTCCTAGTGTCTACAAAATTTGAGAACAAGAACTAATTTCACATTATCTAGGTTGGAATCACAATACAAATTCATTCATACTAATATATAATAATATATATAATGAACATATTAACTTCATGTTAAATGTCTTCACAACTAATTTTAAGTTACTAATACTATTTCATTTAAACTTGTAACAAATACTAATAAGAAAAAGTATCTTTAAAAGTATGAAGTTATTAAAATATTTAGATAATAAATTTATATATGAAAAGTAGCTTCATCAAGTTATACATTCTGTTGGAGATTTTTTGAGATATGTTCCATAAATATATCAAGTGGGTCATTAAGAGTACTATTAAATTCTGGTGACTTCTTTGTACTATAATCTTCTCTATAATTCATATGTTCTTCTAAAGTTTCTTCATCATTCTCGACAGAGTCAAAATATTTATCCTCAGCGTCTTGTGATATTTGATGTAAATCATCATATTCTTCACTATTATCAACTGAATTATAGTCAAAATCAATATCTCTTCTTTCAATGAAACTACTGTACATTTCTTGAAGAAACTCTTCTCTAAGAAGATTTCTTTCATTTGCATTAATCATAGCATGTTTTTGTGATTCTGGTAAACTAGCTGAATCAATCTCTGGAATGTCAAAGTCACCCCATTGCTTTTCCTTCACAGACACCTTACTATCTAGACCAACATTATCTTTATAAAATGTTTCATTTGATACTTCTTCCTCTTCTATTTGCATTTGCTTTTTTTTTATTTCTCTCATTTCATTTTTGTCTACAGTATCTAATATCAAATTAAGAAATGTAAGATTTTCACTATCAACAGCATCCCTCTCTCTTATTTCATCATCAGTTAAATACTGCCCAATTAATTGTTCATATAGCAATGGATTGCGAAGCATCATTTGCTTTTCACTAAAATATTCTGTTTCTTGTTGCAATTTTTGTAAAGCTTTATACCTTCTATTTCTTATTCGTTTGTTTGCACATTTATCAGAATGATATAACTTTAATTCTGCTACACAACTTTGAAATTTATCGTTATTTATTTGCAATTTTTCAAAATAGTGTAGATGATTAGGAGATAAATATTTTCCAAATTGCAGCAAAAACTGTACTGGAGATTGCTTAAAAAGTTTATATGCAAATTGAATTTTATCATTTGTTCTTAATTCAGGTTGATTAATAGAAGAATTTTTAAATGATATTTTCGCACATCTCACAAGATAGTCAATAATATCAAATACTGGATCGATTTTATAATCATCGTCAACACTTTGTTTATTAAAACAGTATGTATCTTCCATTACAAAGAGATTAGAAATGTAATTATTTATACTTTATGAACATATAATTATAATGCTTACAAGTTATATATTATAATGCTTACATTAATACACACAAAAATAAATTGACTTCGGATATTTTATTTTTTTCATGTATCTTCTACACAGTACTCTGTGAAATGTGAATAATGAATATTACCTTGTTGTTCCTTGTCTATGAATATTACTCTAGTCTACGACACAAACTAGAATTCATGGATGACAATTGACAAATAAAACTAGAAATCAGTGTTGCCAGAGTGATTTGGTCGAAAGTTACGTTGGCATGCCTGAAAAGTTACGTTTATAAACTAAAACTTACATAGTGGTAATTTTATAAGTGTGAATGTAGCAGCTATCAATCAAATTTATAATTATTAATAAATAGAGTAAATAATTAATAAAATAAAACTTCATAAAAATGCGCATGTAAAAAATTTTCAAATTAATAAATTCATTTTTTATAAATATATTTTTTTTAATTATTTCTTCTCTATTTTTATTAATCAATATACATAAACTTATACTATAAACTTTGAGTTTTATAGTTAAAATTAATCAGTACTGTAAAAATAGTTTATTTGTTATTATTAAAGAAAATGTAGTCACTATTTTTTTTTCGAACTAAGTACCTAGTACCTACGAAACCGCGAAAACTTGCAAAGTAGGAAACGTCAAACGTATGCGCACACGCTCAAGCAAAATCAAGTTTTAATTAACGCAGAATATGTTTCATTTTGTCATGGCGCGTTTCACTCTGAGCCATCTCTGAGTATGATATGGAGTGAAATACTTTTAACTTTTTAGACGCGCCAGTTTCAGGTGCGTTCACTGTTTGCAATAAAAATCTAGTATTACAAATCTCGTTCTTAAAAGTTACGAAAATTGCCTTAAATATAAAAATTACATGTTACGCGAGGGGGTCAAAAGTTACAAAAAATGTAAGGTATGTAACCTTCTGGCAACGCTGCTAGAAATGCTGAATATTTATGAGAATTGAGATCTTCTTTATTTTGACATATTAAATCATAAATAATTGAGTAAAAACCATAGATTAACATTTTGTATTCTTCATGGTTGTTGTTTTATAGTCTGTGTTACGGCTCACCAAACTTGGCCCCCCAGGATATTTTTTCCTTTAATTTTCGAACTTTTATTTTCACATATCGTTTGTTCGTCGTTTGTTCTTGATTGTTCAGTATAAATAATTGTTTGTTCGTAAATTGATTATTTATAAATAAATAAACAAAAATGTACCCTCAAAATAACCCCCTCAATCGAAATTTATAATTTTTCTTGTGACTAGGTGTCTTTAAATATTCATTAATATAGATCGATAGAAAAAACGTATTTTATACAAGAACAAACATTCATGAATATTAAAAGACTACTGAATATATAGGCAGAGAGTGGAACTCCGTAATGCATTCCTATTATTTAAAACACAAAATAAATAATTAATAAAAAAATATAATAAAAATTAAAAAAAACCGACTGCATAAAAGCTAACTAAAAAGATAAAAACAAGTTCATGAAGAAAACCAATCAATAACAATAATTGAAAATAAAATTACACATCATGTAAGAAATTTAAATATTATGTAATCTGTATTTTTTTTTATTTAAAAGATAGTAAAAGTGATTAAAAAGTATCAATTATCTTGTTATATTTTTCGTGTTTATATTCCAGGTCCATTATTATTTTCTTACATTACAGGCACATTGACGATAGAACAAACATATTTTATAAAAGAACAAACACTAATGAATATTTAAAGACTACTAGTAATAAGAGAAATTATAAGTTTTGATTGATTGGACTATTTTGAGATTGTATTTTTGATTAATTATTTATAAATAAACAATTTACGAACAAACAATTATTTGTGGCGAATAATCAAGAACAAACGACGAACAAATGATGTGTGAAAATAAAAATTAAAAAATTACAGAAATTTAATCCTGGGGGCCAAATGAAATTATAAACTAAACAAAAAATAGGCACTTTAACGATAGAACAAACGTATTTTATACAAGAACAAACATTAATGAATGTTTAAAGACACCTAGTAACAAAAAAAAATATAAATTTCGATTGAGGGGGCTATTTTGAGGGTACATTTTTGTTTATTTATTTATAAATAAACAATTTACGAATAAATTATTATTTATGGTGAACAATCAAGAACAAACGACGAACTAACAATATATGCAAATAAAAATTAAAAAATTAGGTAAATAAAAAAATTCTGGGGGGCCAAGTTTGATAAGCCCTATGTTACCTATTTTTTTTTCTTTAGTAGCTGAGAATTGCGTTATAGACTGTGTTAATTATTACTATGGCAACGAGGTGTTACAGCGCCACATTTCAAAAGTGTATTGGTGTTCATGTAATAAAATCACAATAGTATTTTTTAAGCCACAAAAGATAAGAAAGAATAATAAGTGATGAATAAACGCGTATTCTATTACCATGTAAATAAAACATTAATTCAAAAACTTATGTCTATTGCATCACAATATTTAGAAAAGATGTTGTCGCTTGCTGTAGCTCTATCTGTTCACGCAACTGCTTATTTCTTTCTTTTTACAGGACAATTGTCTGTTGCCTAAATTATTATTTAAAGGCATATATAGGTCAACACGAATTTTGCCTTTAATAAGAGAGTATGAAATTTCGATAGATTTATAAAATTTATAAAAGTTTGCTTTCGTATCTAGGTATCAACGGTTAATCAATATTTTAGAAAATTCATAGTTTATTTTATTTTTTAATAAAAAGTCGGAACAAATGTGTTTATATACAAATTTTTCCCAACTTTATGTACTATATGAAATTACGAAAAATTACAAAAGAGTCCAGAAAAGTATAAAAGTGAACCCTATTACTTTTTATGTTTAATGAAAACGTTCTCCTTGTTCTGAATTGAATGAATTCGCAATATTTTGAAAACATCAGAACAATTAAGCTTTTTTCAAAATTTTTTTTCTTTATGCGATTAATTTTTTTTTTTTTATGAGATTCAGTGACAAACGAGCAGCCAGACCACCTGATGGAAAGCAGTTCCTGTCGCCCATAACACCTACGGTTTGCACTTAGGTTTTAAGTAACAAAAATGCAGAACCACAGGTGCGTTGTCACTGTGAGGACTAAGATGATATGCCTCTCGCCTGTAATTGCGCTGGCTACCTTATCCTTCAAACCGGAACACAACAATGCAATCATTGTTGCTTGGCGGCAGAAATAGATAAGGGGGTGGTACCCATCCAGTCGGACTCGTCAGGCTTAACAGAGTCCTACCACCTTCCGCAAGAAAAAAGATTTACTTATTATCATAACTACTGAGAAAGCATACTTTTTAAGGAATATGGGTATTTTTCCTTTATTTTAAATCATAGTGAATAGAAAAATCATAAAATAAATTTTAGAAGAAAAACAATTTCTTTTTTTTGTAGAGTTATGTAATGTAATTTCAGCATAAGTCTGAGAGCTTAAATAGCTTCCAATTGCACGTTGTTGTATATATGTAGCAGAATAGTACTTTTGGGTGCCATCCTTTACACGTATCTTCACTTGGTTTGATTAGTCAATAAAATAAAAATCGCAGGCGAGTCGTAACAGTAAAAAAACATGTGTATGTGTACTTATCTACTATCTAGTTTTTTAAATCTCTTTTATGGGAGCCCCTCTCTTGTGGAGGGCCCGGGGATGCAGCCCCGGCTCCTCTCCTCTAAATCCGGCCCGGGTTGGGTTAACTTTAACCTAAGAAGACTAATTTTTAGATTAAAATTAATTTAGGTGCAATAATTGAAGGTACATGTAAATACTAGTAGTCATAGATATTCACAAGTTCGCATCCTACCCACATTATTTCTTAGAAATAATAAACACGCGTTTATCGTTTATTTCGTGTTATCTTTTTACCCGCCGCGCCGTCGTCAATAGCAACAATGTAAAGTGCTGATATTTTGTTTACATTTGTAACATAAACAGACTAAAGTTCCAGATTGCATTTTTATTGACCGCTCAATATAACATACCTCCATTACATTGTTTGCAAACCACAATGTTTGGACCGCGAGGCGCGATCCGATATTTGATAGAGTTAGTTAATCGATCCGCAGTTCGGATGGTTCGCATGGTTTCGATCCGATCCGAAAACCGATATATCTTCGAAAAGATTATATCGAATCGGCGCATCACTAGATTTGTCAACTTGAAGCGACTAGCGAGACCATAGACAAGGAACAGCGAGACATCATGATCATGTCAATCATGGATGACAAATATGTATTATAGATGGAGTAGGTAATTTATTTGTTCCTGCTCTGTGGTTATTTATTTATTCAATGTGTCATACTGATAGGGGATTTTCTGTAATCAAAATAGTAGTAGAAGGGCTATAATATGAAATTTACCATTGAAATTGCAAAAGATATTAAGTCTCAATATTAAAATTATGTATACATACATAACGATGTAATTATTAAATATAATGATGAAAAGAAATTGATATATTCCTAAGACGAAATTAAAGTGGTGGTGTTACTATAGTGCTGGTATAACAATGACTTCTTTTATGAATTTAACATGGAAATGGGAATATGTATGTGGTCCTACGGGCTTACACCCATGGAACGATTCTACAAAAGATTTCGGAATGTGCTTTCAAGAATTATTTCTACAGATACCAATTTATTTTATTTTAGCCATTTCTTCAGGATATTATGTCGGGTTAAGAAAAAATTGGGTAGTTAGAGAAAAAACACAGGAGAGAGCTATAACACTACGTAGTTTTATTGTATTAGTCTTAATGTTTATTCCAATTATAAAGGTCTATATCTATTTAACCAATAAGGATTTAAATTTATTTCCTATTAATTATTTTACTACTGGAGCCGCGAGCTTATCATGGCTTGTACATTTTGGATATGTTTTGGCTTTGAAACACCGTTTGGGACAAAGTGCCCGTGGGCCTTTATGTCAACTTATCTTATGGACTACATTAGTATTTTTAAATATAATAGCACTTCGAAGTACTATTATTACTGGTGATATAACTGCTTTCAATATTGCTGCAGTGTGTTGTCATGCAGCATATTTTATCACTTTGTTACCATCAAGTGAGTCAAGACCAACATTCTATTCACCATGCCTGGTTGGTTCGCAACATTCTCATGTAAGTAGTTTACATATCAATAAAATATATTATATTAAATTTGCTAATACAATATGCTCTATATTATAAAATTTTAGAGTGAGTACACTCCACTCTTGCCCCATGGTGATGAGGGTATATTGGGTACTGCTATGCAAGGCTCTAACTGTTGGTCTAAGCTCACCTTTTCTTGGGTTGATCCACTTCTTCAAAAAGGTAAACTATGCTAAGTATGAATGTACTAATTAAAAATTTGCAGTTGTGTATTTATTTTAAAAATTTAATGATGAATTGTTGGTGCATTGTTAGATAAAATATGTAAATGCACACTATTCTATCTGAACTTACATTACAGTTTTAAAAAGTTGGAAATTATTACTATGTATTTTTATATTAATTAAGAAATCATTATTAATATTCATGATTTTTTAAAATAACTTTTAGGTTTTGAAAATAAGCTACAAGATCCCGAAGAGCTACATGACATTCCAGCTAGGTATAGGTGTTCCTATGTTGGAGCAAGGTTGGATCGAGCACTTATTGGAAATGTTGATAATTACCAACAGTTTGCTGAAGTACCACATGAACCGTTCATAAGGTCAGGTAAGTAATTTTTTTTATAGACAAGTGAACTTAGTCAGTGGTTTTACTTAGTTTAGAAATGAACATTGTTTCATGACAACTAGACATGAAAGCTCTATATTATATTCAATCAATATGATTTTATAGCTTTGCATACTATTTTCTTGTTGGCATTGAGTAAAATTAATTAAAGATACATAAAATTAAGTAAAGATAAAAAACAGCACTAAATATTTTACCTTTAGTAGGCAAATAAAACATTCTTCTGGCTGACCATTTCTTAATTTTTTATGACCTTAGTTAAGCTTCAATTATTTAGGATAGATACAGAGCTAGACTGTTGTCATATTGTGTTATTAATCACGATATATCTGTAAGATTGAAAGCTCAGTTCTAAGATAAATTTGTTTTCTAATAAGGCTATGGAGCAACAGGAGAAATACAGCCACAAATTTCTACTCCAGTGACTCCTACTTCACGAGTCTTGCTACGTCCAGAGCGTCGTCAAAATGTATCACTTTTCCGTGCACTCCACCATTGCTTTGCTCTTCAGTTTTATGGAATTGGAATGCTGAAACTTATTTCTGATATGGCGGGTTTTGCTGGGCCCCTCCTTTTGAATAAATTAGTTATATTTGTCCAAGATGACTCTATTGACCAGCATTTTGGGTAAGTTGAAACAATGATTAAAATAATTGCTTACAAATAGTAACGACTTTCCTCGTTTTGCTTGGGTGTGTCCCTAGGTGCCGAAAAATGTCTATGTATTACTCCAAGGTCAAAGTCTATCCATTTTAAATGGTTAAGCGTTCGTAGTTCTATGTCTGAAGCGCTTTATTTATATAAACAATGCAAACATTTTTAAAACTCGTATTCGCTCTTTCAGATATATTTATGCGGCTTCCCTTTTAGCAGCCACAATTATTGCCGCCTTGGCCAATGTTCATTTCAATTGGTTAATGTCCATTATCGGATTAAAGATGCGTGGAGCGATAGTGTCAACAATATTGAGAAAAACTCTTAGTGTGACGTCAACAGAACTCGAAAAAGCTTTCAGTGTTGGTGAAATTACCAACTTCATGTCAACTGATACAGATCGAATTGTCAACTCTTGCCCCAGTTTTCATTCGTTATGGAGTATACCCTTACAGGTAAGATAATGATGATGTATTTAAATATTGTATATAAGAAGAAAAATAAATGTAAATATTGATCAGTTTTAAAATTGGCAATAATTTATCTACAGCTAGTAATAACATTGTTTCTTCTATATCAACAAGTTGGGATATCTTTCTTGGCTGGAGTTGGCTTTTCCATTATTTTGATACCAATCAACAAATACGTGGCGAATAAAATAGGAGAACTAAGTACTGAGATGATGAAGCATAAGGATTCACGTGTGAGCTTGATCAGCGACATGCTTCGTGGCATTCGTACTGTGAAAGTACACGTTTGGGAGGACTATTTTATTAATAGAGTGTCAGGTACGATATATGTAAATCAAGGGTACTAAAACCGCATTATATTTATATGTCGTTCATTTAATCATATCGAACTTTTTGAAGCAAAAATTAACTCAATCTTAAATATGTCATCAAATGCAATTCCAGTGATTTGTCTGGGAGTACAATTAAAACATTTACAATTAAGACGTTTGAAATAATTAGTTTAGTTTTCTAGACCTAAAATATATTATATAATTTGTTTCTATCTCGATCACGTCATCTATACAGATAAATAAAATTGGAGTGTCTGTTTGTAATATTAAAATAACCGCTTTTTACTAAATGCATATGGATGTATACACAACATATACCAAAACAACATTTTTTACAATTTTTGTCTGTCATTCTGTCTGTCTGTCTGTCTGTCTGTCTGTTTGTTCCGGCTAATCTCCGAAACGGCTGGACCGATTTTGACGGGACTTTCACTGGCAGATAGCTGATGTTATAAGGGGTAACTTAGGCTACTTTTATTTTAGAAAAAGGATCAGGGTTCCGCGAAAAAAAATTAAAACCCATGAAACTGTGAACAAAATCTGCGTACGGCGTACGCATCCGAGCATAACGAGGGTAAATCGCTATATAATTTAAATTAAATGAATATCTTAGGAGTAGCAAGCTACTATTTACGTATACCTAAACATAGCAAACCGTGAAAACGTACCTAGGGACGAACGCGAGCGAAGCGAGCGTGAGTCGCTAGTCATATTATATAATAGACAGCTCGGGTCTCTTATCATACATACAATATTTATCTATAAAAAACAACAATTATATTAAAGAGTTAGTGTCTTATCATGAGTGATTAAAAAGGAATCGCATTTAATAGAAAGAGGTGAAGGAACCCAATATATATGACATGAAATAATTAAGTTGCAACGTGTACAGAGGCACGCAACAAGGAGCTGCGCTACTTGCGCGGGCGCAAGTACCTGGACGCGGTGTGCGTGGTGCTGTGGGCCACCACGCCCGTGCTCGTGGCCGCGCTCACGCTGGGCACGCACGCGCTGCGCGGCCAGCTGCTGGACGCGCCCACTGTACGTACCGACTACCTTGTCCCTACTCCCAGGAGATAATACACTAGCTAGGAATAACATTGTAGCTTTGTCTTTCTTATTCAACCTTTTTTTAACGTCTCACTGCTAGGCAAGGGCTGCACTTCAATGGGAAATCTGGTAGATAAATCATAGTAAATCACACTGTCAGCCTGACTTCACCTGTCTTTTGAAAACAGATTATCCAACGATGGGAAGGTTTCTTTACGGTGTTTTAGTTTTGCCATGTAGGAGAGTAGTGATCATGTACAAAATGATTCTCACATGAAAATATTCGAGATACGAGGCCCAGGGCTTGAACCCGCTACACTTGGTTTTAGAAGAGTTTGTTTTTATGGCCGCCATTCAGTGCCTTATCGATACACTTTACCCTTATTCTTTTTAATTTACAATTTTTTTAATTTACTATTACCACAATACTTACACTTTTCAGTTATAAAGGTATGTGGTGATATAATTTAGTATACAAACATAAACGAGTCCATTAAACAGATCTCATGTATACTTTTGGAGTACATAAGTACTAATTTGACACATATTTTATGTCAAAACACATACATAATGTTTTATTTAAATATTTGCGTAGTAGGTAAACTACACCCAATTTGCCTCTGGTACTTAAAAGCTACTATTACAATTAAAACTCAGTCGATTTGTAAAATGCAATATCTATAATATTTTCTTTTGGCAGAAAGTTTCTTTGTTAATTCTTAAAATATAATAAATTATTTAAATTACATTTTAAATTGAATTATAATATGTCGACATGTAGTTTTCAATTCAGAAGAAATAAACTATTCACAGGTATTCACGACAGTGGCCTTAATAAACATGTTAATAGCACCACTGAATGCATTTCCTTGGGTGTTAAATGGACTGACCGAAGCGTGGGTATCGATTAAACGAATTCAGAAACTCTTGGACGTAAGTCAGCTATATTGTTTTTTTATTAAACATTAAACAGACGATAGATGGTATTTTCTATACAGATAAATAAAATTGGAGTGTCTGTTTGTAATATTAAAATAACCGCTTTTTACTAAATGCATATGGATGTATACACGGTCCATATACCAAAACAACATTTTTTACAATTTTTGTCTGTCTGTCTGTCTGTTTGTTCCGGCTAATCTCCGAAACGGCTGGACCGATTTTGACGGGACTTTCACTAGCAGATAGCTGATGTTATAGGGAGTAACTTAGGCTACTTTTATTTTAGAAAAAGAATCAGGGCTTCGCGAAAAAAAATTAAAACCCATGAAATTGTGAACAAAATCTGCGTACGGCGTACGCACCCGAGCAAAACGAGGTTAAATCGTTATATTATTTAAATGAATATCTTAGGAGTATATAAATGAATATCGTAGGTATGTATACCTAAATATAGCTAACCGTGAAAACGTACCTAGGAACGAACGCGAGCAAAGTGAGCGTGAGTCGCTAGTCCAAAGTAAGTTTATAAGTTATTTAAATTAAAAAAAAATATTTTTAGTTAAAAGACATGGACTTTGAGTATTATTATGACCGCCTCAATACGAACAGAGATGAGGATAAAGTGATCATTATGAAGAATGCTTCTTTCTCTTGGTCCAAGTCCACTATACGTCGTAAGTCACCGTCAAAAATAAAGAAAAATAAGGGAAAATCCAAAAAGAAGTTATCAAAACGTACACAGCGAAGCGATTCCGTGTCGTCTTCAGAAGCTACCGTACAAGAACCGTTTTCATTGAAAAATATATCATTGGAAATTGGTAAAGAGGAATTGATAGGCGTCGCCGGACCCACCGGTAGTGGCAAGACGTCCTTGCTCTTAGCTCTTATTGGCGAAATGACGAAACAGAGCGGGGACGTTCAAATACCGGAAAATTTGAACAGTGAGTTGTACTTTAACGATTAATTAATTAAACATATAGAGATAGATGTTTAATACTTTCTTAGATTTACGCGAATATTTGACATTTCAAAATAAAACTATCTTTTCGGATTATTTCGCGAATTTATTATGATTTTTGGTTCCCGACGTTTCGATTGCTTTACAGCAATCATGGTCACGGGAGAGACTAAGGTGTTAGATGTCTCAATGGCATTATACAGTTGTTACAGACAGCCTACCTACTATTTTACAAAAATGATTTTAAAAATTCAAAAATGGCATCAAAGTACCTTACAATATTAGTTGATTTTAATTCTAAACATTTTAAAATTTATTTTACATTATTACAATTTTTCTTAATTAATTACTAAATAAGATTAGTAATTAATTAAGAAAAATTGTAATATTTATTATAATAGCTAAAATTAAGTAAATAATATTGCTATATTTAATTATAATACTTATTAAAAACATTAAAATTTTTTAAAATGTTTAGAATTAAAATCAACTAATATTGTAACGTACTTTGATGCCATTTTTGAATTTTTAAAATCATCTTTGTAAAATAGTAGGTAGGCTGTCTGTAACAACTGTATAATGCCATTGAGACATCTAACACCTTAGTCTCTCCCGTGACCATGATTGCTGTAAAGCAATCGAAACGTCGGGAAACAAAAATCATAATAAATTCGCGAAATAATCCGAAAAGATAGTTTTATTTTGAAAAGATAGATGTTTATTTTAAACAATATAAACATTTTGGAAATAAAAAGAAAAAAAATTAAAACATGTAATTTCAGATTAGGTAAATTATATTTTTTTTGTAGGTTTCGGATATGTGTCACAGCAGCCATGGCTCATACGAGGAACTATACGTGATAATATATTATTTGGGAAACCATATGACGAGGTTAAGTTTAAGTCTGTGGTGGACGCTTGTGCATTAACAGGTATGTAATCTTTTTTAGTCGGTTTCTAATTATCAGAATTTTTCGATAAAATCGACCCAAATATTAACATATATGATTAATTAGGTTTAATTAAGTAATTAGAAGAATAAAAATAATATATCGCATTAACTTATATGGTCATTCAAAACTGAGCAAATATGAGGCTATTAGTATATCAGTTATCTGATTTTAATAGACAAATGAATAATTAATGTCTTATTTACTTATAAATAATTAAAATACAAATATAACATTTCTAACATTATCTATAGGTATGCAACAGAACGTAATATTATTAAGTTATACTTAAGGGCTAAATCATACATAAGTATTCAAATTATTGAAAAAATCACCTCAATATTTTTAACTAAAAATCACACCAACTTTAAAAATAATAATTCCATACTTTTTCTTGAAATTTCTTGGGACCATCTTTAATGTGAGATGATTACAATTATCGAGGATATCTCGTAATAAACACAAAAAACATACACCCGACTAAACTACCTCCTCTATCTTTGGAGTCGGTTAAAAAGTGTGAGTTTTCTTTTTATTCTTGGTAATGAAATGTTGACATACGCTATTCTAAATATGCTTTACTTGAGTAGAGGACTTGAACGTGTTGGGCTGGAACGCGTACGTGGGCGAGGGCGGCTGCACACTGAGCGGCGGCCAGCGCGCGCGCATCTCGCTCGCCCGCGCCGTTTACCAAGATAAACAAGGTAAAGTTTACTGATAAGTTCCTTCTTATTCTAAATGTAAATAATATTATTACAAATATTATCGACTTACGTCTCTCTAGGTGTCTAACAGTAGCCTATTGTTTATCCAGGTCCTAGTCTATCTTGATACTAAATTTCATCCAAATACATCCAGCTCTTTCAGCGTGAGGACACACACAAACTTTCGTATTTATAATAGTAATCTGATTAATGGAATAAATTATCAGCATTATATGTAAAAAAAAATCAAGGTATTTATTATTCAATATGAAAAATAATAACAAATGATTTATGTATTATAACTATACTAAATTACAAGGCATTTAATTAATAAAACATCAAATTATGAATTCTTATATTAAAATTGTAAACGACCAATATTCTTGTCTTCAAACCATAAATGGATCAAATTATTCTATGACGAACCTATTGGGTTAATGCTATTACACTAGCACGTTTAATTATGATCCTATAAATATCTAACTACTCCTAATTCTTCTAAAAGGCTTGTATGTTGTTCTTTCTAAGCCAATTTTCTTCATTATAAAGTACAGACGCAAAGACTTTTCACTTTTACTTAATTATCATTACATTCTAAAAATCTTTTCAGATTTTTCTTACATCGAACTGAAATTAAATTATTTTAGTTTGATTTATGATATCCGTATATCGAAAGATATTCTCCGAGCACGGACTCTATATCTCTTGTTAGACTTAACAGTTAACACTTAACCTACACAATTTATGTTTTGTTGTTACATTACACTAGAGTTCAGAAGTTCGTTAAGTAACATAACTTCTTACGCCTGTTGATCTATCACTCATTGATTTCAGTTGCCTACTTTTTTCACGTGCAACTCTTTAGATCATGAGTTTGAAATCCAGAAGCTGGAGGGATAGTATTAGGTTTATCTGTTAAGACATTTCTATCAGCAGCCCGTAGTTGGGATAAGTGTAAGTACGTCTATTCCTCTACCGCAGTGTACCTCCTGGACGACGTGCTGTCGGGCGTGGACGCGCACGTGGCGCAGCACATCCTGCAGCGCTGCGTGCTGGGCCTGCTGCGGCGCACGGCGCGCGTGCTGGTGTCGCACGCGCCGCGGCAGCTGGCGCGCGCGCACGCCGTGCTGCTGCTGCGCGACGGTCAACTTGTTGCGCAAGGTAATGACTTGAAATACTAGCCACTTGTCCCAGCTTCGCCCGGGTAAGTAATTATGTATAACAGTAACCATGTGTTGTTCCGGGTCATGTGTGTCTATCTATGTATTAAATTATTAATTTAGACTTATAAAATATGAGTAGAACGCTCCTGAATGTCATATGATGGGTATTTTCATTTTATCAATTATTTATTTAAATATTTGTTCTTTATGTCTTCTCCATGCTACGATACGGGTTAAAAAAAAATACATTTATTTTTAAGTCCTGGATAGTGAAGTTTATAATATGCATGTACATGAAAATTATCTATAGTCCATACTTATGTTGCATGTTCTCTTTTGTAATATATTATGTTATATTGTCAATAAAGTTACACAATAAACAAAAATGTGTTTGTACTTTTTCCTACTAAAATGATGATTTTGGTTTCCCAGGGCCTCCCGATACGGTTTTAAATGAAATAGAAGAATTCCTACCAAGCGAAACAGAGTCTATAGGCGAGGAGCCACCGCAAAAAGACTTTGAGCCTAAACGTGATGACCTTGACAGTGTCAGTCGAAATAGCTTAGATAATGATGTAAGTAACGTTTATATACGTGTCTCAAAGGTCAGGGTAGGATTGAATAGCTTCCGAGGCTTAGCTAGCTTATAGTTTATACACATTCTTTGTTGAAAATGTCTTATTGTTTTTCATAACACATTATGCATTTTGTTCAACTTAATATACGCCGTTAGGGCGTAGGGGTCCTGGGGAGTCGTGGGCTAGGTAGAATAAGCCTTAGATTTCAAAAACATCTAAAGAAAAATGTAGCAATCACTTGATCTAGATGGCGAATTCTTAATAGAATTCGCCAGCTAGATCGAAGCGATCTGGATAATTCCAGACACATTGATAAATCAAGATTGTTACATTTAGAATTTATCTGGTGCTAAAAACAAAGTTTATTAACTGCGTAAGTTCCTTTATCATTTCCTGGTTGTGTAATTTCTCTATAAATCCAAGAAAAATAAAAAACAACTTTAAATTCAGAACTTGTGTCCTACAAAAAAGTAACTTAAAGTTGCCGAATCAGATTGATTACTTTTAGTTACATCACTAAATTTTTATTAAAACAATTTTAAAATAAATGAAGTGTTGTTAAATCAATACAGATAAATAAAATTGGAGTGTCTGTTTGTAATATTAAAATAATCGCTTTTTACTAAATGTATGTATATGGATATATACACGGTACATATACCAAAAGTACATTTTTTACAATTTTTGTCTGTCTGTGTCTGTCTGTTTGTTCAGGCTAATCTCCGATTTGGCTAAGGACCGATTTTGACGGGACTTTCACTGGCAGATAGCTGATGATATAAGGAGTGACTTAGGCTACTTTTATTTTAGAAAAAGAATCAGGGTTCCGCGAAAAAAATTAAACCGCATCCGCGTACGGCGTGTGCATCCTATATAATTTAAATGAATATCTTAGGATTAGTAAGCTATTATTTATGTATACCTAAACATAGCGAACCGTGAAAACGTACCTAGGGACGAACGCGAGCGAAGCGAGCGTGAGTCGCTAGTAACTAATATTGTTTATAGGAAACGATGTCAGAGGGCACCGTGGGCTGGTGGGTAGTCGGGCTATACCTTCGCTCTGTCGGCGGCTTCCTAACTATGACGATTATAATGTCCCTTATTCTAATGCAACTTTCTCAAAACTTCACATTCCTCTGGCTTACATTTTGGGTTAAGAGTCAAACAAAAAACTCGACCGCTCTACAAGCAATAGACAACGTGCACGAAAACACAACCATACTCGACCACGGCATGAACATAGCGGACGCAATTGTGCATACAATTGTTAATAAATCCATGGAAGTTATTAATATTATAACTGGTTATAACTCTACGGACGACGTCACAGATTTCAATACAGTATCTGTGCTACCTGACTTGAGAGTGCCCATAAACGCCGATAGCTACTACTTGGAAGTATACTTCGGCCTCGCGGGCATTAATGTGGTGTTCACAATAATGCGGGCGTTCCTGTTCGCGTACGGAGGCGTCAAAGCTGCAGCCAGAATACACAAAATTCTTCTGAAGGTTATTGTTAAGGTGTGTTTTTGATTTATTTATTTTATAATTTTATTAATATAATATATTAAAAAAATATTTAAATTGAATGTTGTATTAGAGTAATTTTTTTTATACTCTATTTCATCATAAATTGCTTGTTAAATTATAGATAGTATATTCTACATGGCTTGTATTAACTTTGAGGCTTTTTCAGGCAAATGTGAAATTTTTCGATGTAACACCAATTGGGCGGATTGTTAACCGATTCTCATCAGACACATACACTGTGGACGATTCTCTACCTTTCATTTTGAATATCTTACTTGCCCAAGTGTTTTCTTTAATAGGTGCGTATTTGTATGTTTTTAATATTGTATTTATTATATTATATGTTAGCATAAAAAGAAAAAAAATCACTCCCCATTTATTAATAAAATAGAAAGTATTATATAAAATTATTTCTTATTTCATTATTATGCATGTGTTATACTATATTATAATGCATATATTTTCTACAAAGAAGGAGGTGGTTAAAAAAAAAGGTATTATAAACATGTATTTGTTCACATTGATTTCTTGTAAATGCCAGGCGCCGTGGCGGTCACTGTGTACGGCCTGCCCTGGCTGCTCGTGGGCGTATTACCTATGACTTTCATTTACTACAGGTGTGATTTTAACTTTTCCTTTCTTAGTATATACTAATTTTAAGAAAAAATATGACTTCTTGTGAAGTATTATGCAAATCGATTCAATATTACACTTTATATACATATATTTAATAAACAAAAGGTTGTGGGTAAAATTTAAATAACTGGTCTTAAGTAACAAATATCGTTGTTAGATGTAAGTAACGAAAAATATAATAAACTAGATTGTAACTTAGATAATATTAAAGTAAAATTTGGAATGAAAATAGTTTATATACTGAATAAGCGGGAGATATTTCTTTTATCTATATAACTACTACGCTAACAGAACCACAGGAAAAAATTAATATGAAACTAAATGTTAAATGTAAATCACCGTGGTCGTCAATATAGCAATTCAATTCAATTTTTCTCTTAATGGCTTCAAAGCGTACCAGTTGAACACAAATTACTTCGATAATATCACGTTTATACTGATATTATAAAGAGAAGTTTGTTTAGTGTTTGTTTGTAATGGATAAACTAAAAAACAAAAAAAAAACCGTTGTACCAATTTAGATGGGTATGAAAATAGTTTGAGATCCTGGGAAGGAAACTGGATAGTTTTTATCTCGGAAATCATCCCTTAAGTGGAAAAAAAAGGAAATGAAAGTTTGTATGGGGAATCAATCATTTCTATAAAACTCATTATACCTATTTATATATATTAATATATAGTCTATCTATTCCATATTACGTTAAAACGTAGCGGATGAGTTAGTAGAAAGTATAGCAGTTATTAATGTAACGCAGGCTGCAGCGCCGCTACCGCGTCACTTCGCGCCAGCTCAAGCGTCTTCAGAGCGTCGCGCTGTCGCCCGTCTACGTGCACTTTAACGACACGCTCGAAGGTCACTATTTTTTACTTACAATAACAAATAATCACATTAATGTATAGAAAATTATAAAGTTAAATACCATTTTAAACAAAACTATCTTTTCCTAAAGAACTGACTCATCATAGAGATTTGACCTTAACCTCTTGTCTCTCCTCTCTCTCATGTGACCATGATTGCTCCGTGTACATATCCGAAAAGATAGTTTTATTTAAAATGTCAAATATTCACTTAAATCTAAGAAAATATTGAAATACCTTTGATAAAATGTACGAAAGCTTTAAGTGTCTATATTTTATATTTTAATCGTGCATTTTATGAATACATTTAAGTAAATAGAGATTCATGTATATGAAGAAACATACTTTCATTTTTTTTTGTAGATTTTAAATACAGATAAATTTATGTTCATGCATGTACTCCACACGCGAATATTTATACATATACATATCTAGATTTGCCCTCACCGTACTTAGATCGCATGAAAAAGTGTCCGTTTGATATAATGATGTTTAAACAGCCCGCGATAGTATGACATACGTAACCTGCAATGCGGGACATACATTATTGGTACTTTTTTAAATTTCGTAAATTTCTTTACACTAATAACTTGAGGAATGCTTAAGTAATTAAAAAATTTCAATCAATTGAAAGATGTTACATTGAAATATTTTAAAAGTATATTTTAGAAATGACAAATGTTGTCTACAGCGTTGAGCTGCGTATAAATACCAGGCATATATGGTATACATAAATAAATGAATCACGGAATTATTTCATACTTTGCGGGATACATGTATAGAATAATCCGTACTCGAAAACTTTTGGCCGCGTGACAGTAGTAAATGTTACAAAATATATCTATATAATTGTAATAACATAAGAACATAAGTCCTGTAATTTAACCGATTTTTGTGTTAAATATTACATAAATTAATATATGTAATATATTCCCATACACTAAAAATAAATGTGTGTCGTACGTGGCGTGCAGGTCTGAGCACTATCCGCGCGCTGGGGTCGGGCGCGCGCTGGGCGGCGCGCGGCGAGGAGGGCGTGGAGCGCTGGCAGCGCGCGGCGCTGTGCGGCGCGGCGGCGGCGCAGTGGCTGGCGCTGCGCCTGCAGGCCGCGGCCGCGGCGGCGGCGGCGGCGGCCGCGGCGCTGGCCGTGCTGCAGCGCGCCACGCACGCCGCGGACCCCGGTACGCAACATCGCACGCTTCATAAAAAGCTGACTTAGCTAAAAAAACTAGATATTTGATAAATCAAGTTTCTTTTTTGCAATGACGACCTTGTTTATTCTTAAATAGAATAAAAGTTTATAAAGTAGATTAATATATTTTAATTATTCCAGATAATCTTTAAACGTTTGATTCTTTTTGTGTAATTATTTTGATCTAATAACTCAATTCTGACCTAAGTTGTAACCGGTCAGTTTTTTATTATGCATGCGACATGACACACCGCACCAATATTCTCATATCTACACTAATGTTACAAAGAATAAAAGTTAATAAGTTTAGATTTACACGGGGAAATCTCTGAAACTACTGATCCGATTCTGATAATTATTATTTATTTAGATAAAAACGTATTTACTGTCGGAATTCATAATAAGTTTAATTGAAAAACTAGCAATTTATGCACTGCCTAAATGGTTTAAAATAAAGAAATAAAATGTATAGCAAAAAAAATCCAGACACACCCGAGCGAAACGAGCATAAATCGCTAGTTCTAAAATATACATTATACACCTATCTAATGTTAACTGAAACTGATTCAAAATTTAACATAAAATATATTCAAATTATCTAAGCATCCCGCATTCGTGGCCTTTCTATTAATTGCACTGGGTAATATGTATATTATCGTAGTATCGTAATATGTATATTATGCAATTGTATAATTATTTTTATAGTGTAGGTATGGCATATCAACAGGTGATGGCGGGATTATAGCAAGTTCAGAATTAAAGTGGGTTTAAATAGAATAATATAATTTAGTTGTTTTGAACTCAATTTTGTGAAGGTCTCATGGGCCTGGCGATATCGTACGCGCTTTCGATGACATCCATGCTGAGCAGCGTGCTCAACGCCTTCACGGAGACGGAGCGCGAGTTTATTGCGGTGGAGCGCGTCGGGGAATATATCACAAAGGTTAGCTTTTGTTTAATTTTTTTAATAGTAATAAGCCTTGTATTTATTTATTGGTTTAATATTTTAAATAGATAAATAAGTTTTGGTCGATTTCGATCACGGCGGGTCAATCGCAATGAGACGAGCAATATATGTAGGCGATATAGCGCAAACAGCACCAACACAAGTGTACTTTTTTTTCGTTTTACTCTTTTCGTGGTGAGATACCACGCACAAGACCTACGGCTTTACGTGTTCTTCGAGGATCGTGGGTCAAACAGCCCCAACTCTGCGCAAATATTCTGAACACAAAACTGAATCACTATATTTCGACCCGCGATTCAAAGTCAGGACAATATAAGATAAAATATAGTGTAGTGTAATAGATGTTCTAAAAAAACAAACTAAATCAGTAAAGGAAGTGTCACAAAGTGTCATGTTCTTATGATCATTGCATACGCAAGGAAAAAATATCAGTAAAAACTAAAAACACATTTGCAATTATTATTTGAAATATGGCATTATTATTACAGGTTGAGAGCGAAAAGGTCGAAGGAGAATCACCTCCCTACGGATGGCCGTCACACGGTGTTATAAGTTTTGAAGATGTCTATCTTCAGTATGGGTAAATAAATTCTTACTAATATTTTTTGATATAATATAAACAAATAAAATAATGTTTACTAACACAATTAAAACACATTATCAATAATTCGACTTCTTAAAATTGAGTTAAAAAATATTAAAATAATTTAATATATTAAACGAATTTCTAAATGTTTATTTGTGCCTAAAAGTATAATTAATCGGCAACTTTTATTATATGCAAGTATGAGACTGGTGGACGCAATTTCATATAATATAATGAAAATCATGTTTGTTTTAATATTGTATTAAGTAAATTACTGAACATATACATAATAAAATTCTTTTGTTTTATTAGTTTTATTTGTGTGTATCGTATGTATGCTTAAGACTTCAATGTAGGCCGATGACCTATAGTAGATTCACATAAGACTGACACGTACTCGTCGTGAGTGCGGCATGTATTGCTATTAATACTTCATATTAATGAACAGTACTAGAGGCTTTAAAAATTACCAGGGGATTTTTCATATTTTTTTTTAATATTTCTTATCTTTGAGTGTAAAAATCGATCAGAACGCATTTCTTGCTATCGCGAAATTGCAGACTATAGGGGCTAAATAGACGTTTGTAAAAAATATTTTTATTTACAATGTAACAAATAAAATTAAACTCTGCTCCGGGTAAAATTATCAATATAAATTCTCTTTATGATTGATATTTTTTTCATGTTGATTTTGTATGTAATTTGAGTTGAAAAACTGATTTGGGGACTTAAGTAAAGTTCCAATGTATTTGTATGTGTATTCAGCAGCAACAGCGGGTCGGCGGCGCTGCGCGGGCTGACGCTGGCGTGCCACCCCAGCGAGCACGTGGGCGTGGTGGGGCGCACGGGCGCCGGCAAGAGCTCGCTGCTGCGCGCCGTGCTGCGCCTGGCGCCCGCCACCGCCGGCGTCGTGCGCGTCGACGGCGTCGATGTCGCCAAGCTACATCTGCACGCGCTTCGGTACATTTTTTTGTTAAAGTTGGCAGTTGCGCATACTTGTTTAATAGGTATATGATTATGTGGTGACTAGCCAGTTAACAATGCAAGTAGATATATACTATGACTAGCTGTTTTTGAGAGCCCGTGTATAGATATTATAGGTAGTGGTCTCTGTCTGCATATTACATATATATATAAATATATATATATATATATATATATATATATATATATATATATATATATATAATGTTTATTTATAATATAATTACAACATTACTTTGAGAAGAATTACTATAACTTGTGAGAAGATATTCTTTTATTTAAAAAAATTAAAGAGTGCCTGAATGAATGGGTACACGTGCAAGAAGTAAAACTTCTGTAGGTTAGTGGTATTCTTTATGAAATTCAATTTATGTTTTAAATAATTAGGATTGGTGAGATACTAAAAATAACACATATTAGGCATATTACAATCATATGTTTATAGAATATTATTTAAGGAAAGAATATAATATTATATATCATTTGTCAGACAATAACAACGGTTACCATGGCTACAAGCGTACGAACAATTTTGTCGTAACGCACTCACCAGCACCCCCCAAGTCAAGCGTGCGTAAAGAAGTTTTACTTCAAAAAATTAAACAACTTTTACACAGTATTTAAAACATTTTAGATCGTTTTAAGATTAAATGTAAAATATTCTTGAATGTATACATACACTTTTTTTTAATAGCTATATTAACTTTTAATGGATTTCGAACGACATTAAATAAAACGTAACAATATAAAAATTCCATTCTATGAATAAAGACGCCAATAAAACATGCAAACAATAAAATAATATCAATTAAAACTGCACAGGGCACGTATCGGCATGATACCACAGGAGCCGTTCATCTTCACGGGCAGTATCCGCGAGAACGTGGACCCGCTGCAGCAGTACCTGGACGCGGAGGTGTGGCGCGCGCTGGACGCGTGCGGCGCGCGCGCGCTGGCGGCCGCGCGCGGCGGCCTGCACGCGCCCGCGCTGCCGCTGGCGCGGGGGCACGCGCAGCTGCTGTGCCTCGTGCGCGCGCTACTGCAGAAGCCTAAGGTATAATATCTTTATACACTACTAATCTATGTAGTGGCCTAAAGAAGGCGTCTAGACTGGGCATTAGACAATCGTGCGGGGGATACGTGGCTGAGTCGCACCCGACTGTCATACTTATTATTTCTTTTGACAGTCGGGAAATGGATCTAAGAGTACAAAAGTAAATTGCCACGAGATAACGTTATAGCCCTGTAACCTCGAATCCGTTCGCCATGACAACTATGTACATTTTTATACTGTGTCGCAGACCACTATTAAACTGATTTATTCAATTCAACTCCCGTTTCAAATATTCTTTCCAGTTGTTTGAATGTTTTAATTGAACTTGAATTTAGATGTAGCTATACCATATGTTATGGAGAATTTTCTGACTCTACAAGTGGTTACTACTACTTTTATTAATTATATTATAGATAGTATTGAAATCATTTTTATGTTTTTATGGAATGAGAAAAAAATAACTAACTAAAAAGCTAAGACAAAGTACCATAATCCTACTTGTATCCGTCACCGAGCCTTTTAATATATTGCATTTCAATAGTCTTTCCACGTTACGTTCTCGCCACATAATAAAATTGAAATGTCTGATTATTATTGATAAACCGTTACCGTTTTCATACAATATTGCTCAATAAACAGTACCGAGATGTTTTTGAAATTTTGTTTATATATTTTGAAATAAATTTATCCTATGAACAATGGTTCAGATTCTACTAGTGGACGAGGCAACTGCCAACCTAGACGCGGAGAGCGAGCGCGCAATACTCGACACTATCCGCGGCGCGTTCGCCTCCAGCACGGTGGTGTTCGTGGCGCACCGGCTGGCCGGCGCGCTGGAGTGCGCGCGCGTGGCCGTGCTGGGCGCCGGCCGCCTGCTGGAGCTGCGCGCGCCCGCCGACGCGCTCGCCGACCCCACCTCGCACCTCTACGGGCTGCTGCACCCCGACGGCAACCGGTACTAACAGATATTAGCTGAAGATACTCGACTTTAGCCGGTGATCGAACACATATAATTATACCACATTCTATTAATCCACACAGTCGTCTAACGAAAGCGTCTAGACAGGGCAATGGTGTGGTGTGTTCAAGGTGAAACGCGGATGAGTCGCACCCGACTGTCATAGATACCTTCATATGACAGTTGGGAAATGGCTTTAGAGTTGTCACGGTTTGCCATGTGAATATTGGTATTTTTGAAAACTCTTCAATTTGACAGCATTTTGTTAATGAGCGATCACCGTTATGGGGATTATGAATTGTTATAGTGTGGTTATTCGGAATTTACAACACGAAGGTTAAAGAAAAGAAAAGAATTTAACTCTGCAGTCCTATACAGTGTAATTAATTTTTAAGTATGTTACGTCATTGTTAGCAGTATTTTTGAAGTTAGCGTTTTATGTATAAATAACTGAACTTATTGAGAAGCTCGCCTTATATTCAAATAATGTAGCAATTTTATGACTATCGTACGTTGTTCTATAGCGACCATCCTCCTTTTCTCTAACCTCAATGTTGCTCACGATCCGTTTTTGTTTTCTTATCTCTTCTTTTGTACTGATTATAATATAAACAAAAAACGTAATATACTACTAAGTGCATCAAGTGACTTGACCCAATATTACGCTAGTTTTTTTGTTAATCAACCTATTATTATAAGTGACGAAAGCTATTTTGGTTTATCTTTTGCATATTATATTATCGACGCAGTAAAGCGCAATACTATTTTGCAAATTGAGCGTCTAAGATGACAAGCTCGAATCGCAAATTTAGATTATATTGTAATGCTGTTTATTTTTAACATAAAAAGCTAGCAATACTTATAATTTGTTAACATAAGTTATTATGTTTTTTGCTCAATAGTGCTAGTGTATAATTTATGCTAAATTCATCGGTGCTAAAGTATTTGTTTATCCCTTAATTTTATAAGTTTATTTAGTAATATTTATATGCTTCCTATAATATTAACGCTGATATTAAAATATTTTGATATGACAGTATTCCTAATTATGTTCTACTATGTGACTATAAAATATATAACTTACGTACATCATTATCTTTAAAAAGATCTCTCGATACGGCTATAATGTATAGTTATATGAAAAAAAAAAACTGGATTTAACTTGTTAATATTTTAAGAAGTAAAGACCTTAAAATTGAATAAATGGGTTAATTAAATTAAGGTTTATATCCAAAGAAAATATATATATATGTAAGAACTCATGTATTGCTTATACATAAAAAACAGGGTAGCGAGGCATATTCCAATTATTTAAGTAATAAAATTTAATGTTATTAAGTAAATTTGTTTATTTGCATTTTATGTGATAATTATGTACTATTTCTTTTCTTTAATAGAAAGAAATAAAGTATTGTCTCTTTATCCTATTTGTATTTACCTCAATTGGAGTATTATTACTGAGTTTATTATTTAAACATGCGTCAGCTGTTTATATTACCAAAATACCGTGTGAATTAGCCCTATTTGTCTTTATTTAATAGAAAATAAAATCATTTGCCATATGGATATTTCAAACGTGATTATTAATTATTACTTTAAGTCGATGTCATTAAAATGTAACTTGATACCAATCAAAAAACTTGGAAAACCAATCGTATTATATTTTTAGACAAAAAAGATAAATATTGTAAAAGATGTAGCATAAACATTAAAAATATTAAGTTAAATATATGTATAAGAACTTATTATGTTTAATTTAGTAAAAATATATAAAAATATTAATTGAAATAAAATGACAAACAATTTAAAAGGTGAAAACAATTTTGCTTTTTAACATTATGGTGATATTTGGAATACGAAAGTCAATTATTATCAAAATGATAATTATTATTTGTATTAGAATTAATTTTTGCTAGGGGATGCACTGCAGACTGCACAGATATAAATTTAGTTTCCAATTAACAATTTACATTAAATATAATGTTTACAAAAGCTTAATGCTAATAGATTACTATTATAATGGGAAATTTTCCTTAAGAGTTACATGTTTCGCTCTTCTGGTTTCTTGTATGGATAGTCAATGTAGTCGAAAATTTCTTCTTCCGATGATATCTGCACCGGCTCGCCCGGGACACCTAGAAATGTTAAATATTTTTGTATTATAGATCTCTCGGTTATGCCGTGAATAGCTGTGAACTTGGAAATATAACTTTCAATATAATCAGCGTTTTATTATACTTTTTCTTATTATATAAGGAATACGTTCGTGTCTGCCGTCTTCATCTTGCTTTTTTAGCTTTTTACAATAAACAAATGTCAATAAAAGACATATACTTACACGAGCACATTACAACGAAATAAAACGAGCGTCAATTCGACCGTACAAATATGTTATCAATATGAGATGGTGACTTTGCCATCCGTCGCAATTTAAATTTCCTTTTTCAATACTTGCGGCGCTTAAGATAAAATTGGTAAGTTGTTATGTAATACAAATCAGATGTACCCTAAAGTAACTAGTGAAAATAAAAAAGTTCAATCAAACAGTTAATACTAAGCAATTTATATTTTTAAAATATACCTATACGATTGTTAGCAAATCCTTTATCTTCGATAAGCTAGGTATTCTTGTGTGATCCTCACCGGTAACACCGATTGGTCTCAAACAGTATTCGTTCAATGTGAAGCCAGTCTGCAGAGCGTGAGCGCGCATCTCCTTGTTGAACACGTCGCTGCCGGTGAAGTACAGCACGGCGCAGTGGAAGTGCTCGCGCGGCACCAGCCGGATGTCGAGGCGCCGGTGCACGGGTTGATCCGACAAACGACAAACTCCCTGTACATTGTAGGTACAATTAGTACCTATAATTTATTTATTTATTTATTTATTTATTTATAATTATTTATTTATTTATTTATCTATAATTTAGTAAGTTCAGTAGTTTAAGAGTTTATCGCCCAAAACAAAACGAACAAACAAAATAAAAGTATAGACATACTATAAATGTTATTGTTATAACAATGAGTGTAATATTACTAAATCAAATATAAGATTAACGGAGGAACCTTTGTGGCGATGTCAATCACCGCCATATATTTACCAATCATACGGTGCGCAATGAAATTGGTATATGTAAGAGGATACTTATATTATGTAAAACCTAAGAATTTGCTTTTTGGTCATCTGAACGCGGGCGGAGCCGCGGGCAATTCTAGTAGGTACTTGAAAAAATTTCGTTTATCTTAAACATACATATTTTTAGGACACTATTCTATAATCTCAAATCTTATAGATAAATAAATATTGTTATCGAATGCAAAACAATCAATAAAAAATGAATGAAATTTTTTTACCATAAACTTGGTATCTCCAATTGAAATAACATCCGTGATAAGGTCATCTAATGCTGCTACTATTTTTTTCAATAGCGTTTCTCCATATATTTTTTTCTCACCATTAGCATTCAATGATGAGTGAGTGACCAAGACGTCTATATCACCGCTCTCGGCTTTGCCTCGCCTGTGATCAGATAGTATGTAAACTGCGCAAATGGATATGATGTAAAATTTAAGTAAATGAAAAAAAATCAACTCAACTACTAGCTAGGGGTCATTCATAAGATAAATACGTCACGTGAAAGTTAGCTTTTGGCCATAAGTAAGTATATCGTCACAATTCTAGTCAAGAATTATTGCGCTCATGGGGGCGGTGTGTAATGTGTTTATTTATTTGTTTAGTCTACAACCACTAAAGATGAAATATACATAGATGATAGATCCAACCTGTAGCTGCCGCAAATGGTCACAGTGAACTCTGGATCTACTCTCTTAATGTGTTTTATAATCTTTTCTTCTATTTCTTGAATTTCATGTCGTGGAATCTTCTTTTCGAAATCTTCAAAGTACCTTAAAGAAAGTTAATAAGATTTAATATTAGGTAAGTATATTATTTTGCCGTGAAACGTCTTTAAAATCACACCGAAACATATGGGGTACCAGGTCAAAAAAGTGAACCGTAACGAAATCGTCTATATCGTCTTACCTTAATAATTACAAAGCTATTAGTCTTAGAAACACAAATCTAGTGTCATTATTCAGCTTATATAGTCAGCTCGCTGTTGTGACTTTAACTTTGCGTCAGGGTTGGGCGGGGTCGCAGGGTTAGGGCACGATCACTGCGCAGAATAACTGTAATTGCAGTTCTCGCTCCTTTCTATTCAATGTAACTCCCGACTCACACGTGATAGCGCCGTTATTTTAAAATGTGTTTATAGAAGTTATTCCAACCAAACCTTTTTTTATAAAAAAATATATGTAATTTGGACATAATTTATAGGAAATAATAAACAAGAAGTGTATAAAAAATATAAAAAATCAATATGTCGGTCTCAGCTCGTGCTGTAGCCATACGAAAATATAAATCGCGGTTTTCATCTTAAAGTGGGTTATGGGCTACGCATAGATCGTACTCCAATGTTCGGCGCTGAGCGAGCGATTAGCGGTTCTGAGAGCGTCTCAAAGCTGCCAAGGTACTTTGCTTTTGCCTATTAGTAAACAGCGCCTTATGTTTCATATTTCTCTTACCACAGACCAATTTTTAACAAAATTGTTGTCAAATATTAAACGAAAGAACTTTATATACAAGCTGTCTATTCAGTGTCAGTATAGTATTAAAACAATTAGAACGAATTACGAGTCAATTTTTTTTTTCATTCGAAACTTTAATACTAAAAGCGACTCGCTGAAATAGACATTTCAAGTTAAACCAAGGGCGCAGCGGTGTACTCCAACACAACTCGATTTTTTTATAACTTATTTGCGTTATAAAGAACATTATACCTATAGTCTACAAAAACATTTTTGTGGATTAGAATATTTGTTACATTAAATCTTTACTTAAGCAAATTCAAATTCTTACTTTAAACCGATAAGTTGATGATGATTTAGTTTATTTTCATTATTTCTCAAGTCCTCTTAACGTTTTGAATTACGAAGTCAATTTTTTTTTCATTCGAAACTTTAATACTAAAAGCGACTCGCTGAAATAGACATTTCAAGTTAAACCAAGGGCGCAGCGGTGTACTCCGACACAGCTCGATTTTTTTATAACTAATTTGCGTTATAAAGAACATTATACCTATAGTTTACAAAAACATTTTTGTAGATTAGAATATTTGTTGAATTAAATCTTTACTTAAGCAGATTCAAATTCTTACTTTAAACCGATAAGTTGATGATGATTTAGTTTATTTTCATTATTTCTCAAGTCCTCTAACGTTTTAATACCCATATTTACAAGATCTGCAGCTTTTACTGGACCAATACCCGATACTCTCGTCAGTAGACTAATGGATTGTGCATTTTCGTCTTGATGTATATTTTCTAATTTTCTTAATTTGCCTGTTTGTAGGAATTCATCAATTTTTTTCGAAATTTTGTCTCCTATTCCATTTAGTTTTTTTGCTTCATTGCCTGATTCTATTCTTTTATTATGAGATGCTAGAACACTGGCTGCTTTTCTGTAAGCGTTATGCTTGTGTATGTTACGGCTTACATTTTTTTCATAATCTGCTAATTCCATTAGGAATTCACAAAAATCTGCATTTAAATTATCACTTGTAGAAGGATTTTTACGTTTACTCATACTTTTACCTCCAGGTTAAGCTTCCTGCAATATACATATAATCAGCATAAAGCATTTCATGAATAAAACACCGCTACAACAATGATTCTAGTCAAGGGTTATTTTATCTATAAGTCTCAGTAAATCATTAACTATTTCTCTTTCCTAAAGATAATAGTTATAGTTAGTTTATGCTATTAATTTATTAATATTAAATAATTCATAATAATATTTTCATATTGTTAATTTACAAGCGTGTAACGAAGTACATAGTATCAATTGGCGCCTATTATTATTAGGTTGGTATTCAGTTACTCAGTTTGACATAAATGACATTTCCAACCGAGTTCAAAATGTCAATCAAAGGTTTAGAATATTTTTATTTCGAGGTTGTTTTTATTTAAATATTTATAAGTTTCTGTGAAATTTAATGAAGTTATCAATAAATAATATTAGTGTTGTAGTCGATTATGTAAATAGCTTACCTCTGGAAACGTAATAATAGCGAACTGCGCGATGGATAACGTAACAGAAAAATTATTGCAATGTTTTGGACACAGAAAGTTCAAAAGTGAACTTCAAGAAAGAGCTGTTAGAGCAATTGCAAGAGGTAAAGTAAATGTTACAAAAGATATACAAAATTAAAAATACACCGATTGTAACAAAGTAAAATTATGAATTGCCGTATTCAATGATGTTTTTTTTTTTGTAAAACATAATAGCAATGTTACCATATTTATAATTTAAGTGTTGCGGCTTGCACACATTATAAAATATATCTATAGTAATATTTGAGTAATATTGGTATAAAATAGTTAAAAATAGCTGTATTTTTTGTATTTTAATTTTTAGGTGTCCATGATGTGTTTGTTTCAATGCCAACAGGCTCAGGAAAGTCATTATGCTTTCAATTACCAGCCATGTTACAAGACAATAAAGTTGCCGTTGTTTTTTCACCTCTATTAGCTTTAATTAAAGATCAAATTGATCACTTATCAAAGCTTAAAATCTCAGCTGAATCCGTAAATTCTAAAATGACAACAAAAGACAGGGAAAGAGTTTTAAACGACCTCCGCAGTATGAAACCTAACACAAGATTTTTATACGTAACTCCTGAGCAGGCAGCTACAAGTACATTCAAGTCTTTAATTGAACACCTAGTCAAGTACAAGAAAGTTTCATACATTGTTGTTGATGAAGCACATTGTGTAAGTGAGTGGGGGCATGACTTTAGACCCGACTACTTAAAGTTAGGTGATCTTAGAGAAAAATTTAAGAGTATTCCATGGGTTGCGCTTACAGCAACAGCTAGTGCTGCAGTAACAAAAGACATATTGGAAAACCTTAAGTTACTGAAACCTGTAGCTCAATATAAAACACCAAGTTTTAGAAGAAATCTCTATTATGATGTAGTATTTCAAAATTGCATACAAGATGAAATTGGAGATTTGGTTGAGTTTCTAAAGAAACATTTGAAAGATGAAGATAATATTAAGCCAGTAAGTATTTTTCTAGGCAAGCATAGTACTAATGAAGCACTTATAATATACAATGATGAGGGACTATAATATAATAGTAATTTGTTAGACACATAAATTTGACAAAAATTACTTGTTAAAATTTTAAAAAACATATACAACATATACTGAGTATGAAAATTTTCTTTCATGCAATAACAGAGCCACAAATTGACATGAGATTTTGCATATAGTAATAGAATATTTCATGTTAAATATTATAAATGTGAAGGTGTTGGTTTATCATTCTTCACATCAAAAAATATTTTTTTTTGTATTCATACTTCAACGACTGGAGGGTGACAAACGCTACTTTTTACAGTTGGAAAATATTTCATAATAACTAGAGAAAAGTTATACTATAATAATATACAGGGTGTATTTTTGAGACAAAACAGTAAGGCATCTGCCCTGCGTACAGAAACTACGGTAAGTCACAAGACTGGGTTTACACGCAGGCATTTTATGCAGCAGGCATAAGATAATTTTTTTTAGTATTTTCTGTACTCAAACTTCAGTTGGCCTCAAAGAGTCTTTTGATCACATTAAAAAGTAGGATCGTTTGGCAATAAAAAATATTTCGAATAAACGTTTTTCCGTACAAAATGTATGGGATAAGATTTTGGCGATTTCTGCCATTTTTGTCCCATAGTCTTTTGATGCCTACAAGAAATAGGTTCGATTGGCATAAAAGATTTTTTTTGGTATTTTTGCATTTTTCTCGCTGACTGTACATCTTTTCAAAAATCTGTGAATGTAGTTCAGAATATCTCAAAAAATTATGGATGGTTTCCTAGGAACGTTTTCTTGTAACTATAGCAGTTAAGGTAACTGCCCTTACTGTCCCTCAAAAATCCACCCTGTATACTTGTAGTATATAACTGATTAAGCAATTATAAAAGCTTATTTAAAAAAAATCAAAGTTTTTTAAGATTAATCCCATTAATATGTATTATAATTAATGTGAAAGTTTGGATGGATGAATGTTTGTTACTCAATCATGCTAGAACGGATGAATGAATCTGGATGAAATTTGGCACAGAGATAGATTATAGTCTGGAATAGCACATAGGTTACTTTTTATCCCGGAGAAATGTATGATTCCCGTGAGATAGATTATTTTTGGTTTTTCATAGAGTTGTTGTTTTGACAACATGTTTGGCTCAATTTGTAGTGATCCTACTTGCTGTGCCAGCGGTCGCGGGTTCGAGTCCCACTGGGTGCATAAATTTGTGTGATAAGCATGTACTTCAGTCATGGGTGTTTATATTTATAATATGTATGTATTTAAAATTATATACATAAGCTACGAGACTTGTATTATGGATATCAGATAGTTAATGCACTACAAATGAGAGATTAACCCGGGCGAAGCAAGAATGAGTCGTCAGTATTATATGGTTTAGTTAAACAGTTGACTTCTTCAGTTGAATCTTTTATTAGTAAGAGAATTTGTGGTTTTAGAAAGATAAAAGTGCAGCTATTGTATATTGCCGCACAAGGGAACAGACAGAAGAAATTTCAAGCATGCTTACAAAAAGAGGATTTAAATCTTTAGCTTACCATGGAGGTATGTCAATTTTTATTTTTTCTATTACCCTGTTAGATTAATTAATGAAATAATTAGGGCCATCCAATTTAAATAGAATGGGATGGGGTATCTGTCTAAACTGTTAACTATTCTTTATTGCGCTTAAAAATAAATAAAGTAATTGAAATTCAATTTTTGTTTGCAAAGGTGGACTTATCTCTAGAAGAGATCTTTTTCAGCCGACCCATGGTAGTGAGAAATAGTGTTATAAAGTACGCTAAAATAGTGCAGTTATAGTCATATAAATTGTAGATATTCAAAAATAAATAGCTAATTAAACATTATATATAATACTATACAATATATGCTACATACTATACCATGCATTATTATACATACAAATATAACACAATACATTAGATATGTATTGTGTTATATTTGTATAACACAATATGTAATAATAGTAATTAAAATAATTTTTGATTTAATTTAGTGAGAAAATGCTGTTTTAATTTCTTTTTGAAAGAATGAGTAGAGGGACTAAGTTGGATGTCTTTAGGACGTTTGTTCCAGAGCAATGCGTCATCCACCAAAAAAGAATGCAAAATAAACTTTATGTTGCTCTTGGGTATGTCGAGCAACGCATAATAGTTGCATTGTAGTTGTAACCAATTATGTTATTAGTATTTGAAGTAATTATTTAATTATCATAGCGTGCATATAATGTAATCTGGATTAAAAGAAATCAATAATTTAATGCCATCAAGCGAATCTGAATTCTTCAGCATTAGTTATTCCTGGATACGTCAATATTTCTCATTTGATTCATTGTAATAAGTCATATTAATATACGGGATTTAAAAATGTGTTTGTTTTTATTATTTAAAAACTGTAAGTATAAATTATTGGTAGGTCTAAAGACTTCAGAACGTATATCTGTGCAAGAGCAGTGGTCGAACGGAGAGTGTCCATGTGTGTGCGCGACGGTGTCCTTCGGCATGGGCGTGGACAAGGCGACGGTGCGCGCCGTGGTGCACTGGGGACTGCCGCAGAATGTTGCTGCTTATTACCAAGTAATTTGTTTTTAGAAATAATACTTTTTACATTTACGCGAATATTTAACATTTTAAATAAAAGTACCTTTTTGAATATTTTCGCGGATTCATTTTAAGTTTTATTTCCCAACGTTTTGAATGCTTTAAAGTAATCGTTGTCATTGTCATAACAGACCAAGGTACCTAGTGTATTTGTTATTTCTTCGCTCTGTAAGCAGTAACGCCGCCATTTTTATTTTTTACGTAACCTAGTAAAAGTTCTTGTCCAAACCGCAATAGAAAAAGGAGGAAGCTTTAAAAATATACTAAAGTAAGTCAACAATTGTTCAGGTTTACAATTAAGTTTTAGATAATAATAAAGTTTTGTAAGAAAAAAAATTAAAGGGGAAAAAAATTTTGTAATCATAGAATGTACTTACAATTAGAATTCTAAAGTGATAAATGATAATGGTTGAACAAAATTTTAAAATTTAGTATTCGAAGTCTATCATTTGTACGTTGTTAAGTTTCTTTCGCCAGTTCTTCTTTGTTCTGCGTAAAGTAATAAAACTAATAGGTAATAACGAAATATGTTAAAATGCGTATTGGGCAGATTTTGCTGGGGCAATGGGGCAGAAATAAAAATACATAATCCGATTTTTGAAAGACAAAAAACATTCACGTGAAACAATTGTTTTTGAGCTACACATACAAACAACACGCAAGTATTATTTATTACACTATATAAGCGATGTTCTAAGCCTCTAAAGGGTCAAGCTAGTTCTGAGTATTAATTATTAAAATAAAGTAAAAAGTGCCATTCAAACAACTCAAATCTCAAAATCGACAAATCGATTTTTTCCAGGAGTCCGGTAGAGCTGGGAGAGACGGAAAACCAGCATTTTGTCGTATATACTACTGCCGAAGCGAGAGAAACGCTGTTGACTTTTTGTTGAAATCTGAGATGGGTCGCGCGAAAACTCCTGAACAAAAACAGCGATGTAAGAATGCGTATAAAAGTTTTGAAATAATGGTGAACTACTGCGAAGATGTCAGGTAAATGTTTCATATCAAGAGAAGGATAATCTAGTTACTAACAATGTACACGCATTGCATTTTGTAGATCTTAAACCTTGTACATTTTTTATCGAATTAAGAAACTCGCCAATCACAAAATTGTTTTGCACAATAATGAACAATACAATGTGTAACATGACTGGATTGATCAATGCTGGCAGCTGGACGCCTTGATGCATTGATCATGTCACTATATATGCTGCTATAAAATCACAAGCATTTTTTAAATTTTTGTATAGATGATTTTTTACATGTAGCAAAAGTCAATTATAAAGTTTACACTACAGAATTTAGATTTCACTGTTTTGAAATTTTGTCCTTCTATTTTATCAAGCATGATTCAGGAAAGGTATTTGTAGTTTTGATTAAATCCAACCCAATTTTCATTTCTGTTGGTTGCGTAGATTCAAGTATAAATTACCCGCGGATCTTACCTGTAAAACAATTTTACACAAATATTTTAGTACCATTTACTAGATAACAGATTACGGCCTAAAATAAGGGACTACCGTACTGCTTACAAAACCAACTTTAATTTGATCAATAGCTAAAATTGTGAGTATTGTACTAAACATGTAACAACAACACCTGTTATGTTACGTTACTAATATTATAAACGCGATATTTTGTGAAGATGTATGGATGTATGTTTGTTGTCTTTTCACCCAAAAACTATTGAACGGATTTTGGTGAAACTTTAATGCTATATTACTTCAGGGTAAAGATAATTTATAAAGATATAGGAGGACTCTAGTTTTTCATAGTAATATTATGAAATACAAACTTATTTATGCCGTCAATAAAATGAATATCCATAGATTAGATATTGGATATATACTATCTTATTTTAATACTAGCATTACCCGCGGCTCCGCCCGAGTTCAAACTTTCGAGCGCTACCAAACTTTACAGGATCACCCGCCGCGCTGGCTAATCTGAAAGTTTCCCGAAAATTTCATCAAAATCGCTCGAGCCTTTTTGGAGTTCATCTAGGTAACATGCATACACACATCTTTCTATGTATATACATAGTACGGATGACAATAATATAATTTGGTATCTTGGAGCTGATCTGATGATGGAAACATGAGGTACAAAACAGTGGAACTCTTCAGTGGCTATTAGTACACGCCTCCAGTTCATATGATTTGTTTTGACAAATCTTCAAAGTGAAAAGTGTGTTTTTTAGGTTTTAAAATTATAATAATTGCTCTATTCTATTTTTTGTAAAAATGTATGGCTTTTAGCTTTTGTGCAATGGCTTATTTTTACTTACAAATCTCATTTCCTAGATGCCGGCACAAGACATTCGCGGATTACTTCGGCGAGGAGTCCCCGGTGTGCGGCGCGCGCTGCGACGTGTGCGCCGACGCGCGCGCCGTGCGCCGCGCGCTCGACCAGCACCAGCGCCGCGCCATGAGCGCCGCGCTCGGGCACGGCTACGTGTCGCACCAGGACTGCGCCGATCTGTACGGCGAGGGCAAGCTGGGGCAGACTAGGTAACATTTATTTTTTATTGTTTGAGTAACATACAGCATTTAAATAGTACATATAATTAAAACACATATGCACTATCAAATCAGGAAAGTTCTTATGAAAAACATACACTGATTGTGAACTCAAATAGTAGTTTAAAATACAAAGGTAGCCAAAATGTCAAACAATGATGATGATGTTCTCCTGACCGATTCCGGCCACGGCGGCCAATCTCATTGAGACTAGCCAACTGCGCAGGAGATATTATAGTGCACAAGTGTACGCGCAGACAAAAGTGCACTCTCTATTCCTGTCACTCTCATACTCCGGTGGGACGACTACTCGACACGACCGGTGAGAGTTAAGGCGCAGGACCGACGGCTTTACGTGCTCTCCGAGGCACGGGGGTGAAACACCGCCAACTTCCCAACTCCGGGCTGTTACTGAGGCTTACTATATAGAAAGACTCAATAACTAAACTTGGCCCGACCCGGGACTCGAACCCAGGACCTCAGGATGTGCAGCCGTACATGCTAGCCACTACACCACCGAGGCAGTCAAACAATAATCGCATATTTTTTTTAAAAGATGAACAAATTTTTAAAACAAGCTTATGTCATGATATTATTTATTATAAATATTAAAAGCTCTTGTAAATTAGTTACTACAATACTTTGTTTTGTATATACATTATTACTAGTGTATGAAGATTTTTTAAAATCGGTCCGTTGTCTAAAGATTTAATCTATTTGGTATGATGTTGTTGTTATCTATATTATTATGTTTATCGACTATAAATTTACTGTTAAGCTGGACCCCAAGGTCCCTTGCCTCCATTACTCATTTTATCTTATTGTTTGATATGGAATAGTTGAACAGTTTTTCTTCTTGAATATGTAATTCTACAAAATTTCGCTAAAACTTTAAATGGAGCCTATATTTAGACATGCAGTACTCTTCTAATCTATTGAAATCATCTTGCACTTCAAAATAATTTTGATTATTCTTAATAGCTTTAAAAGTTTTCATATCATCATACCATTATAGACTGGTCGTCCTGAAACTTAGTTACAGAGATATTAGTGATAACTTATAAATATCCTAGATTAACTCAAAGGCTTAACAACATAATATCTGACGACACTAATCGTGCGACAAAGTCGAAGGCAAAAACCAGTTCATATTATTAACGTCTTATTGGAGAAATGAAAGACAAGATGGGTGTTACATTATTTTACCGCAACTAGCGAGATGTCACCACGGCCCTCGCGAAATCTCGCTAGCTTAACTCTTTAAGAGGAATCTTACAATTTTGGATCTTTAGTAAAGTTCAACAGTAAAATAATATTTAATTTTGATGCAAAAAATACTTTGAAATGCTTTGCATAAACAAACTTGACTTAAAGTTGAAAGTTTAATCATATTTAACTTTAGTTGTATAAAGGAATTAAGTAAAATAAAAAAAAGTTTTTAAAAATTCTGATGAATATTTTATGTTTTAGGGAAGTAGAGTCATATTACGGCAACGGCAGCGGAGAGTCGGACGAGGAGGATGAGCGCCGGCGCATCGCGCAAGAAACTAAATCTTTGATTATGCAGGAATTTGCCAACAGAAAAAAGAACATTGAAAAAGATAGACATAAAAATAATGACGCTGAATCTGCAAAATACTCAAAATGTAAAGCGGCTGACAGTACTGCGAAAAAGGTACAATATTTATTATACAGACATTTTAATGTAATTTATTTTATTGTAATTAAGTACACTCAGGATAACCTTTATATTTTTCAGGTCAATGGTTTGACCGTAGCTGGACGGGAAAGTTATCTTTCTTTGCTAACAGACGCTTTGAGAAATAATCTTGAAAACTTGAAAGGAATCGACGAACCTGACAACCAGTTGTCCCGGCGCGATGTGGAACAGTGTGCGATAGAATTAGAATATGAAGCATTCTCAAGTAGCACCGTCATCAGTTTATACAGACGTGCTATGACCAAATTGGTAATATGTTATTTACAAACATTAAGTATGTAATGAAATACATTTAAACTTGACAGTATTATAATTATTGATGATATTTAATTTCAGATTACCAACGTAAAATCAAGTAGATACAATTTATATCCAGATCTGAAAAATTACGAACCTAAGCGTGAAAGTCTTGTTGAATTTGTAAAAGATTTTGAAAAAAGCCGCCAGAGTTCACAAAATCGACACGGTTTTGTGACCGCTTCTGAATTAGAAACTCGTAAGTGTTCGTAGTGTTATTGTAATTCAATTATGTAATAGAAATATGCGTTTTTACATAAAGGTGTTTGTTGAATTCAGGTGGTGCAGAAAATAAAAATGAGTCGAGAACTCTTTCCAAAGCCGACAAAGAAACAAGAAGGAAAGCTAATTCATTTAAAAGAGATCCTTTAACACAAACTAAACTACAAAACTTTTTTTCTACAAAATCATCACAAGAATCTCCAATTTTAGACGACAGCGAAGACGAGGGAGGGTTAGTTATAGCAGAACATGTGAGCCCCAACGACGGTGACTCTACATTTAAATTAGAAGATAATTACGACCAAGACAAAACTTTCAAAACTGATAAAATAGATACAAATTCTGATGAAGAAGAGACAAAAACTTTTGTTATAAATATAACTTTGCAGGGTATACCTAAAAAAGACAAAAGTGTAGATAACAAGGATATAACTGAGAATAGACAATCTAAAAAAATAGAAAATCCGATCAGAGAAACATCTTCCGAAAAAACTAAGCCAACTGCTAAAAGAAAAATTAAAGCTCTTTTTGGGGAATCATCTGACAGCGATATGGAACCAGAAGATATGAAAAAGTGTAAACTTTCACGCGATAAAGTTTCTTCCAGTAAATCATCAGAAGAAAAGAAAAGCGAAAAGTCTAAATCCAAAAAGTCTAAAAGAAAGCACAAACATAGGAAATCCATACAATCAGATACAGAAACTGAAAAAAGTGTAAAAAACACAGGCAATATTTCTAAAGATAATGCAGCAGAAGATACACTTGTACTTGATAGCGCAATCAATGTTTCTACTGAATCTGAAAATACCCTTATAATAGATGCTGCTGATGAATCAGGAAGGAATAAAGACATATCAATCAAGGGCGACTCCCAAAACTCTTCAGATTTAATAATCGATGAAAAGGGTCCATCAGAAAAAAAGTTTGTCGATGAGAAGTCATTTGATAAAGCACATCAGCTTAGTTTAGAAGCCGAAAAAGTGTTACAAGAACTAAAACAGTTTTCGGAAATCAAACCTGAGCCTGTATCTGTGGAGAAAAATGTTCCTGCGGAGAAGGATGTTCCTGTGGATGATAAAATCGTTAATGCCAAAAGTTCAGTTATATCTAAGTCTCCAACTAAACATGGGACACAAGAGAGAGATAAAGAAAAATTAACTAACTCGTCAACAGAAACGCACAGTAAAGAAACAGAAAAGGTATCTAGAAGAGATATTAAAGAGCATTCAAGTCACAAAAGTCACAGAAAAGAGGAAGCTTCAAAGAAAAAAGACTCTAAAAATAAAGAAAAGAAAGCAGAGAAAGTAGATGTAGCTGGTTTAGTTGTTAAGCTATTAATGCCCTATTATAAGAAGAAAAAAATAAGTAGTCGGGACTTATTTAAGATTACCGCAAGACATATAGTGCATCAGCTACTTGCTATTCAAGTTACTGGTAAGTTGCTTACCTTAAACAAAGATTTTTATACAATTGCACCTTTATTCTATGGACTGCACTACTAATATATCTCTCAAATCTATTATTTTTCTTTTAACTAACCTATAATGTTTTATAAAACTATTTCTGAAATATTTTTTTTAAAGACTGAATAAACATTATTGTTCTAAGATTTAATTATACATTTTTTTTGCAGAAGAAGCAGCTATCAATATGTTACTGAAGAAAACATTTAGTAAAATTACTATTGACAAAGAAAGTGATTTAGAAACAAAGTTAAAGTTAAGTAATGACATGTAATTTATTAATTTTATTCTATTTATATTTATTGTTAGCACAGTCGGGTGCGATTTAATAATTATTCTTGTATGCTGTTGAAATTAAAATGTTATTTTCACAGTTATTTATTTTAGTTTTAGCTTATGCGTGTTTTATTTCTGCTCACGACGTCCCCTGCATTTAAAAAAAAAACTTTAAAATTGTTTAAGTAAATTGAAATTAATAAAAGTAAATAAATTAAAAAATAATTATAACTGTAGATAATCAAACTTATAAAATGTATATATTTATATATATTTTTCCATTAAAGGACTAAATTATTAATAAATAATATTCATCTTATATAAAATTAAACATTTAAGTTCCCACATACAACTACTTTCTAAAACAGCAGAATGTTGTCAATTACCAAACGTTTCTTCTTCAGAAATTAATATCATAAAAGTAACGGCTATCATCCACTTTAAGGTATAATAACAAGTTGTATCACACTAATAGCATAAATAAAAATGTTTAATTCTGTAAGTCTGTCAATTTTCGTGAAGTTGAAGTGCAGAGGTGGAGTGCCATCTCGTGGCAAGTCACAATTATATCCGTCAACCCGTTCACCCCGGTCACAATTAAGTCCGTCACAAGAAAAAACGTCGACGGTCGAGTGCGCGTCACACGTGTCCTCCTTCACACAATTGTCCTCTTCAGATGCCTTCTTAAGACTGGATTACTAGACTAATAAATAGTATTAATACAAAAAATCGTGAGTATGTTTTTTACTTCTTTATTGTGTAACGGCAAAACAGATTTGACAATGAATAAGAAGTAGAGATAAATAAGTATATAATAGCTTAACAGTCCTGGCTTGGGGAGCTTTTGAATAGAGCAGTTATATCTTGAGCGCCCGCCTTTTGGGCGCGTAGGTGCGCGGCGAGCGCGCGGGGCGGGCGGGGCGCTTGCGCGCGCGCGGCGTGTCGGGCTCGGGCGGCGCGGACGCCGTCACCAGGTTGCGCGCGTTGCCGAACGACGCCTCCAGCCCGATGGTCTCCTGGAACTGCTGCACGCGCTCCACTAGCTCCTCGTCATTCTCTATTAGCTCCTCGATCTGTTGTTTCAAAGTTTTACTTTTACAATGACTGTTCATATGAATTTACTACAGTTTTACTAGGAGGGAATGTACTACAAACACAACAAATAACATTTAAAATTGAATTATGTAATTATTAAATGTATAAGAATATTTGCTTATTATTTGAATAATTAAAATACACTGACATAATACTCTATAGATTTTATTTTACTATAGATTTTACGCCCGCACTATAGAATTATTTACGGACGACGCAACGGGGTCTGCCAAAAAAATGCCATCTTGTGGCAATGTACAGCAATACGGATAGCATTAAAATCTTATCCACTTGAAACACTACAAATCAATCGATAAAGAAATTCGGAGGTTTTACAAAAACGAAAATAAAGATCAAAACACCTTTCAGCCCTAAAACCGTCTCCCGACTGTCATATAAATGAATGTATGTGCTCACCCGCACAAACCCGCATGATCGCCCTGTCTTCTTTAGACGACTGTATGAATTAGTAGTCTGTGACACGGGACACTTATTGCTCACCTCTTGCTGGTAGTCGTTGAGTAGGTCGGTGGCGATGCGCACGAGGTAGGCGGCCAGCTGCCCGCCGCGCCCCCGCATGTGCGCGTACAGGCGCAGCACGCCCGGCACCAGCTCCTCTGCCACCGTACGTTTCATTTTCTGTTTATAACACCAATATCTTCATATATTTTCTTTGATTTACGGGAATATTGGTATTTTAAACAAAACTATTTTTAACTAATTTCGATTTTTAACTACCGACGCGACGTTTCCAATGCTTTGCGACAATCAAGGTCATGGGAGAGATTTAAAATACCAATATTTTCAAAGTAACTTAACTTTTAATATTTTTATGAAGACGAAAAAGACGAAATTTATATATTCATGTTACAATAATTATAATACGTTACTTTATACAAGTATAAATTACAACCAATTTCATCGAAGTGGGATATCGATTTTATATCAATATTTATGCTTGCTTATAGGCGGTGAGCAGGTACCCTACTAGGGCAACCTGCGGAGCTAATATCGATTGACAAAGTCAGCAGATCAAAGTATCAGTCTGTAGAGCAAAGTTGTCATGTCAGTAGAACGATAAAGTTACTAGAACTTCTACTGCTAAGTAGTACTTTGCACTGCTGTCTTTAGTTCCAAGGGCTAGTGGCTATTAGAGTAATCTAATACTTATCCGCCAATAATTTCAAATGAAGCGAGAATATTAATATTATATTTTAATAGAAATGTAACATCTTAAACTTTAAAAAGTCTATATCTATTAAACTTTATTTTTGAGTTCAAACTTTACAGGATCACTCGCTGGGCTAATCTGAAGATTGCCTGAAAATGTCCATAGGAACATACATACACGCATCAATTTATATGTATAGAAAAGATATTGAATTCGATCATTGTTATAAGCCTTTGTTTAACTTTAACGATTATTATTAGTGATACACTATACATATTATTATACCTATTAGCAATATATTTCATTACAACTAGCTAAATAACTAATTGTACCTTCTCTTTCTCCGTGAAAATCTAGGACAGAAAGAAATCTTTGTAGCCTATGCACACTTAGAGCAAAATTACACTATTTATCAGTTTTTAAACAACTCGAAATATTTAAATTACATTAACAGAACCTATGGTATTCTATACTTGTTACGGAAAATGCCGATTGTATACCCTAAAACACATATATTTAGTCAGTGAATTAGCGTACTTTGCTTGTCTAAAAAGATAGTGAACTCTTTCTATGTAATAGGGAATATGCATGTGATTTACATAAAAGTGAAATATTTTTTTTATAATCTTTATTGCTTTCGAATTAAACCTATATCAATTTTTTTTAATGTAATTTCTTTTTGATTTTGATATTTAAACATAGGTGGGAAATTCAAAGTATTTGAAACACACGCCATTGGTCAGACCGAATACGACGTCAAAGTATTATCATAACAGAGCGATTACCGATTTTGTCGTTACAAACTAGTCATTTTTCTATGTTTGATACTTTGACGTCAAATGGCGGCCGGCGGGCGTTTAAAGTATCCGTATCGGTATATTTTAAAATATTTTTTTATACTTAATTTAGTTTTTTTTGAGCTGGATATTTTTTTTACAATTATATAACGATATAGTTATAAAAAAACACGCATATTCCCTATTATATGCTGTTTATGGCATAGCTAGGATCTCAAAAACTACTGTGCTGTTTAATTAATTTAAAAATATAATATTATGGTAAATAAAACAAACCTTGATCTATGTATTTTAGGGATTAACATAAGGAATATTTAGAACTTACATGAGATACAATATTTGTAGTGACACGTTCTTGTAGGTCATCGATGTCTGCATCTCCGCCCTTTTCTGGTTTTTCTTTAAACAATAATAAATTTATAAATGTGCAAAATGTAAATATAAAGTATAATAATAAACCTTTATTTCTGAACACTTTTCCATACAATTTGAATTAATGGTCAGAATTAGCGCTGTCTAATTATTTCTGGGGTATAATATATTAAATAGCATAGTATTGTCACAGTTTACTAATCCATTCGGTTGTTTAGAAGACCATTAGACAGGGCGTTCTGCGGGGCGAGTAAGGCTAGACACAAATGGCGCAATACCGACTGTCATACATACTCTTATATGACATTCAGAAAACGGCTGATAGGTATAACTGTAACTTGCTATGCGGTGGCACTACATCGTGCGTGCATTTATAGATGGTTATGTGGAATTCATCAACTAGATAAGCCCTTTTAAACCAAATGGAACCTCACTCTTCCTTGGTGCTTTTTTTTTAATCTTTGTAATTGACCAAAATTTCTGTAAAATCGTTGGCCCACTGCATGATGATGTGTGATAATACGTACTAGGCAGTTTCATCCTGGGGCCGCACAGCAGCGTGATGGTGTCGAGCAGCGCGGCGTGCAGCGCGGGCGGCAGCTCCTCGCGCTCGTCGCACACGTCGGCGGCGTGCTGCAGCACCTCGCGCGCCAGCCGGCACTGCACGTTCAGCTTCTGCACCAGCGACATGCGCTGCAGCATTATGTCGTAGATCAGCTGCCGCGCGTCGAACGAGATCGCCTCTGTGGAGTAGTTACGACTTTGAGGAAGAATTGCGGATAATGTTAGGTACCTAGGGACGAATCTGAGTGCAGCAATAGGAAGACTAATAGTACAATACTGGAAACCGTCCCGTTGTGGTAATCTCATATGGCTCCACTAGCCTACGACAGTATTTCGCCTAAATACGGCGAGATAATAAGGAAAAAACTTTTTGTTAATGAATAAAAAACTTTTCACAATAATTAGTAGTAACACTATCACGTACACACCGTACACTATCTCATTATTACACTAACCGTTACTGGTCTTAAGCAACTTAACGTTTCTTAAATATCAAATTATCAACATAATAAATTAAACAGTTCAGAAGAGCTACTATAAAATGCTTTTATTTTTTGTATAAAGCTAGGGCAAAGTACCTGTTTCGTGATTGTTGTAATACAACACGCAATCAACAAAATGATGGTAGATGGTATCGACGGTAAGGCAGCACGACACGTAGTACTCTGCGGGCTCGCGCACGTCGTGGTCTTCGTCCGCCAGTAACGCGCAGTAACTGTATAGAAGTAAGAAAATAAAATTCAATTTTTGTTATATGTAACTAGTGAGCCCAATTCCATGACTCCGTGCGTCACAAAATTATGTTTCTTAGACTTAACGGTTTAGACTGCATTGTTTCTCAGTCTCAGTAAGTCAGTGAATAAAGTGAGTTTTATTTAGTAGACTAGCGACTCACCCTCGCTTCGCTTCGGATTCTTCCCTAGACAAAAATAATTCTATCCCACGGGAACAGTACATTTTTCCGGGATAATATATAGCCTTTAGCCTTCTTCAATAAACGAGCTATCTAATACAAAAAGAATTTTTCAAATCGGGTCAGTAGTACCTTTCATTAGCGCATTCAAACAAACAAACTCTGCCTCTTTAAAACATTAGCATAGATAGCATGCATTGTACCTTTTCTTCAAAACGAATGTGATAATTTTCCCTCTTTTGTTGCTTAGCATTACAATAGGAGTTAAAAGTTATATCTTCAAATTGTAACTGAAGCAAAGCGATAGTGATAATAAGTCAATTAAACATGCACTTCCGATTAAGTGCACTTAAAATAAAAAGATAGTTTCATTTAAAATAACAAATATTCGCTTAAATGTAAGAAAGTATTACTCCATTCTTTTACGAAATGTGTCAAAAAAATGTATTTAACATATTAGTGAGAGACTATCCAATTGTTTCAAAATATCGATATAACAAATTCTAGTTGTGTCTGACGGCTCACCGGTAGTAGAGCGGCGTCCTCAGGCGCAGGTAGCCGGCGAGCAGCAGACGCGTGAGCGCGCGCACGGCCGCGCGCCGCAGCGCCGCCGCCGCGCCGCGCGCCACGCACCCGCACACCGCGTCCAGCAGCGGCTCCACGATGCACGAGTATCTGATTGTGTTCACTTTGTTATTAAAGTAACACTTCTTTACGCACGCTTCACTTGTTGGGTAAGGTGATGAATACGTTACGAAAAAATGTACGTACGTTTGTTGCCATGGTAACCGTTGTTATTGTCTGACACATGATATATAATATTATATTCTTTCCTTAAATGATATTCTATAAATATGTGATTGTTATATGTCTAATATGCGTTATATTTAGTATCACACCTATCCTAATTATTTAAAACATAAATTGAATTTCATAAAAAGTACCGATAACCTACAGAAGTTTTGCTTCTTGCACGTATACACATTCATACACACACTCTTTAATTTTTTTATTCTATGTAGCAGGCAGAACACTTAAAGGAGACGACAACAAAGGTAAATGCGGTTACTGCTATCACGTAGGCTTCTTAAAATGAACTCTTACGCTAATTATAATCTGAGTTAAAATTTGAATTTTAGTACACTTGTTCGATATTATTGTTATGTATGAGGATAAATAATAACGAATGCTAATAACAAATGCTGTGACTAGGTTTTTAACGTGCGTTTAATATTTAATTTAACGCATTAAAATCCCTTTCTAAACACCTTCGTTAAACGACTGTGTGGATTAATACACTGTGGTTGTAGAATAAAACAGTCTCAGACCTAGCGCGAACGAGTGACTGTGAATGACAGTGACAAAAAAATTGACATTGTCACATCACGTCGTCGAAGTGGAATGCACGCACGGATGGTGTTCTTTTTCTTTTACGTAAAATCAGTGCTCAGATAATGACTGACTCGTCTAAATCCATGTCGACATAATATGACGCTTTCAAAAAAAAATCGTGACTGCCACCTTCCGTGAAAGCACTCCACTTTGATAACGTTATATAACACTGATAGTTTCTTTGTGACGATGACAGTCATTCGTGTGCGCTCTGCTCTAAAAATGTAAGTAATTATTATTAGCGACCTGGTGCATATATCAGTGAGCGCGAGCAACGCGTTGAGGCGCGCGCACTGCGGCGCGGCGGCGTCGCGCAGCAGCGCGGCCAGCGGCGGCGCCAGCGCGGCGGCGGCGGCGCGCGACCGCACGCACAGCCGCCCCGCGCCCGCCACGCACAGCCCGCGCGACTCCGCGCTCCATTCTAAAAGTAAGTAACGCAAATTAATTATAAAATTAAAATATTTCCTAATACTTAGTATTATTAATTACTTATTAATAGAAAGTTCTATGTATTATTATAGTGTGGCTTCTACTGCATTCCAGATACATAATAACTTACAAACATATATTTATTTAATGTTATTCCATTTAAATATCCAATGATGTCGACACAAACGCAACAAGTATAATATAACACAGCTCACCGGACGGCGGGTCGGCGAGCGCGGCGAGGAAGAGTCGCAGCAGCTGCGGCGAGGGCGGCGTCGGCGCCACTAGCGACAAGTCCGCCGCGCGCAGCCACTCGCTCGCGTCTGCGCCGTCCAGCGCACGCCGTTCCGCTATAGGTATCAATTAGACCGGAAGTTAGCACAAACGGCGCCGCAATATACGTCTTTAGGCTATACAATACAAGCGGCGCAATTAGACCGGAGTTAGCACACAGTTTTAAATTCGAAAATTTCGAGATTCGAGAATTTCGTGGCGAAAACTTGTTTGCGGCGCGGTGGTTCATCGTTTTTACGTAACATTAATGTAAAAGTTCAAAGTTTATAACAAACATCGTATAATTTGCACAAGAATTAAGAATTTCCCCAATATTTGAAGTTCAACATATACTTTTTAGATTTTTACATGCTTTAATTAATTATTATTAGTAATATGATAATCACTAAAGATCCTTATGTTGTAAAATCTTTTATCGTCTTGATGTTTATGAACAATTTTGCTATGATTTTTAACTTTAACATTTTAGAAGTGATTTACTTTACTCAAAACTTAATTAACGATTGTATAGTATTCCAACATATACAATAGATCAACTCACATATTTGCATTAACTCGGTAGCCCACTGTAGATTTTCCGGATCCAACTGTGCTGCAAGCGAAGCACACGCTGTTCTGCATCCTAGAGAGGAAAACCGAAAACGAAATGGGAATTGATAATAAATGAAAAATTACTCTTTTTCGAACTCCTCCATCACGTATAAAGTATTACGTTACGTATATTTGCAAATAATGTTTATTTAGCTAAATCCAAAAGCAAAATTTCAAGCAAAATTTGTATATAGTAGGTACTCTATTATAGATGGTATAGCTATTTGTGCCTATGTACAATAGAGGCGCGTATAAAGCGAGAAGAGATTCCTTACGATGTTACTTAGCGCTCTATTGCCATCTTGTAGCAATGTTATGTGTCAAACCTAATGCCGCTTCCAAATTTTCATATAAAAGAACGTAAGACAATCGCGTGTACCTCCCGCGTCTTCCCCTGCACCCCGTATCATTGTCCTGTCTAGACGCCTTCATAGACCACTGTACGGGTTAGGGAACCCGTACAGTGGTACGGTACCCATACTACGTGACCCATTTTTTACAATTTTTACTTCCGCCCCCAGTAACCACCCGTAGTATATGCCAAGACACCCCTCTAGTTTTCACGTAGTAACTCACAAATATGGTTTTAAAATACATTTTTTACAAACAGAAAGTTAAAAAAATAATTTAGCTCATATTTGTCTATTAGAATATTGACAATGCGACGAAGACCTAAGACCACCCCCTACCCTCCCCTGTGACCACGCGTGGTCTTTTGAAGACCCCTTTCCCCCTCTGAATGGGTCACGTAGTATGGGTACGTCCCTTAGTAGTCTATGTATGTGATAGTTTGTCCTGTCTAGACGTTTTCGTTAGACGAGTATATGAATTAGTAGATTATTATTTAGCTTCGCTTGGTGTTCTTTTTTTTATGTCGTATTTTTTAGATTAAAAAAAAAAACAAAAAACTTGAATAGGTAAATAAAAAAAAAAAGAAAAATAAAAACTTTATATCCGACTGAGGTTCGAACCCGGATACCTGTGATTATCAATTTTTCACCTTGGCTGCTTGCTTATGCCCAAGCGTAAAAAAAAATTATCTACCATATTTTGCGTGGAATAATGCGAAAGAAAACCGCAAGAAAACTCGAAAACACGCGTCTTCCCAGACATAAGACTAACCTAGATCGATTTTTCGCCCCCGAAAACCCCCGCATACTACATTTCAGCGAAATCGTTAGAGCTGTTTCCGAGATAATATAAATAAATAAATAAATATACAAGATTTGCTCGTCTAAATATATTAGATGTGATAGTAGGCCTCGTCTAGACGCCTTCATTAGACGAGTGTATGGATTAGCAGTGATAATGACCGTCGTCGACAGCAGAGGCGAGGCGCGCCACGAGATGCTGCCGCAGCGCGGCGCGCTCGGTGGGCGCCAGGCCGCACTCCCACGCCGCCACCAGCTCCACCGTCAGCGGCAGCAGGCGACCGTCTCGACCCTTATAATAACACAACACTTAAATATATAAACTAGCCATCACTATACTAACAATAAGAGCACTTCAAAATGCCAATATGAAATAAGGTATTTTAATATAAAATCAATCACATATAATAAAGATAGTGTACACTGTACAATGTTAGTATAAGTAAGCGAAATCCACCAAGCGTTATACCGCATTTATACTCTCGCGCGAGTAGCTAGACGAGTCGCGAGGTGATCTATGTGACGAGTGTGTAAACGTTGTGCTTTTAACTCGCCTCGCGCCTAGTCTCGTCATTCGCAGCGCTCGCGTCGCGAGTGGTATTTTGAGCGCTGGTCAAAGGACCTCGCGAGCGACTCGAGTGCAATGTTTACATTCGCGCTCTCACTTCATTCGTTTACTAGCGTTTAGCCGTGCAGGTAGTGTGTATAATTTGTTGCTTTACCTACATAATGGACAGGTCTCACGAAGAGATTTTGCAGTTCCTTGAATTATTTCAAAAGGAGCCGATAATTTGGGACCCTAAACATAAATGTCACAAGAATAATCAAAAAGTGATGCATGGAAGAAAATATCCGAGCAAATGTGTCGACCAATACCAGAGCTTAATCGTATAGTGTGTGGCTGACTCACATTTATAAAACATTAAATATTTAACATAAATACATAAACATAACAATTTTTACACAAAATATATAAATAAATTCACACACCTACATACATACACCTACCTAATAGTAAATAAATAATATTAAATAAATAATAAACAAAATACGCATATATATCTATTTTGAATTTGAGCCTCACGGACAGATGGTCGAGGTGACGTAGCAACGATCTTTCCTCCCGCGCACCTCAGTGTTTACCGTTAGCGGCGCCCGCGCATCAGCTGACAATCTTTTCATCGAGTTAAAAGTTGTAACTCCAGACAGTCGCAATCCGCACGCTAGACGAGAGACACGTACTACTCACTTACTCGCCATTCCTAGCTTACGTACCTAATCGTTATAAGCTCCGTAATTTAATGTATTTTTCTTCTATTATCTTTGTGCTTTCGTTCTTTCTGTCGTGTAAACTATATGAACTATCTATCCCCTTTGCTCTTTCTCCTTCTATCTTTTGTGGGTGTAAAAATAGTGCAATAAAGACTGTGAATTGTACATAGACTTTTAATTAATTTCTCGTATATATACGCCAACTCGACAACACAGATAGCACACACCAACCCCCACAGTGGTGACCCCAGTCGAACATTAAAATGAGCAGTGACGACAGTGCAACGGCAGAATCTGGACCCTCTGCGAGAAGTCCACGTGTTCGCCAACGTGTTAAGAAATGTGAGCGTGTTTCAACGGATCGAGATGTGACGTCGGAGTTATTTCGTGTCGGCGTGCGTGTACCGCCATTTTGGATTGAAAAACCTAAGATTTGGTTTGCACAAATTGAAGCGCAATTTAACTTAGCACGGATAACGGATGACAACACAAAATTTTATTACGTTCTGGCGCATTTGGACGGGCAATATTCTGCAACGGTCGAGGATATAATTGAAAATCCACCCTCTACTGACAAGTACGAAAAGCTTAAATCAGAGCTTATTAAGCGTGTTTCTATATCGAGACAAAAGAAGGTGAAACAATTATTACAATCTGAGGAATTGGGAGATCGCACACCTTCTCAGTTTTTGCGACGCTTACAACAATTAGCAGGACCGAATATGCCTGACGAGTTTATTGTAGATGTGTGGACTAGTCGTTTACCAAATAATTTACAGACTATTATCGCTTCGCAACCCAATATGACTCTTCAAGATTTAGCCGAATTAGCGGACAGGGTACATGATATAGCACCTAGCCAGCCTCAATTGGCAGTAGCATCGATTTCAAGGTTAGAATCGGTGATGGATGTCATGGCTCGTCAAATAACGGCATTGACGAAGCAAGTGAGTGAACTGACTACCCAGAACTTCGATCGTGCGCGTTCAAGGCATAGGCAAAGGCCACGTCAGCGCAGTCATTCCAATTCAAGGAGATCACATTCCAACTTTAGGAAGTTTCCAATATGCTGGTATCACTCCAAATTCGGCAATAAAGCGACTAGATGTACATTACCATGCGATTATAAGTCGGGAAACGAAACGGGCAGTCGGTGATGGCGGCTGACGATTGCCCTCCGTCTTCTAATACTGGTCGCCTGTTTGTGACAGATCGCAGTTCAAAAGTGCAATTTTTAATTGATACAGGAAGTGATGTGAGTGTTTTTCCTCATAACGCAATGCAGCAACGACGTGCTAAAATGGATTACCAGTTGTGTGCGGCAAATGGTACTACGATCAACACGTATGGTTATGTACAACTTAATTTAAATTTAGGCTTACGTAGAGAATTTATGTGGCGTTTTGTAGTTGCAGATGTATCTAAAGCAATTATTGGCGTAGATTTTTTATCTTATTTTAATTTAGTTGTAGATATTCGCAATAAGCGCTTAATAGATAATACAACTAATATGTGTACTGTAGCCATGATTTCTAGTAGTGTAGATAGTTTAGTGTCTAGCGTTAAGATCATGACTTGTGATAATAAATATAATCATATTGTTAGAAGGTGGAGTGGGGAAAACGTATAAAAGGCAGCGCCAGCACCCGGCGCACACTTTTTGCTGTACGGCTGTCATCGGGTCAACATCTCTGCAACGTCAGTCTGTCTGTTAGGTTTTTCGTTAGATTGTTTCGTAATTATTTTAGAGGTCTTACATTTTTAGTTCTCGTTTAATTTAATTTGGGTTTGTTAAATTTAATCGTTTTCAAAAGTAGATTCGTTTTTGTAAATTGTTTTCTTGAGGGTAGCAATAGATTTGTATTTAAAAAAATAACTTCTGGTCTAATTTCTAAGATCAGAAGTGGGATAGGTCTCATTTAGCCCACTTCATTTGTTTTGCTGTTTTGCTGTTGTTGATTGATTTTCTCAGTTCGAATTGTTGGTTTCTTTGTTTACGTTCTATTTATCGCGAGTGTACAAGTTAGTTGCAATATTTGGTGGTAATTAGTGGATACATCAGTATTTTAGTTCTTTTCGGTCGTTGTATTCTTATCGGTGTACAAGTGATTTTATTCAGTGTTCGATTTACCGGTTATTTGTTGAATTTAGATTTGTTTTGATACGTGACACATAGGTATTTGTGTAGTGTTTAAGTTTGCTTATAGATTTTGCGATTCTGTTTTTGTTTCGATGTAGTTACAATGTCAGATCGTGAGCGTGATCGTAGTGCGAGCCGTCGCGGTAGTCGCAGCCGCAGTTGTGAGCGTCGCAGTGACCGTGATCAGTGATAGTAGGCGTTGTGAACGATCTCCTGACGAGAATACTCAGTTGAGGCTCGAAATGGGAACAATGATAGCTCGTCTTAGTGTGTTAGAAAATAAGTCTAGGGCTACGTCTATTCCAGCGCGTTCGAGTGAGCACATTTTGGGTTCTAGTGTTCGTGATGTGTTAGTGTCAGAAAACGTGCACGATAGATCGCCATCGCGGCGCCAGCAAACACGATTGTTAGGACACAATAGGCACTTCAGTAGCCTAGACATGGCTACTGGATTTCATCAGATTTCACTGGACCAAGACTCGGTACCGCTAACTAGATTTGTCACGCCAGAGGGACATTATCAATAGTTGAAAATGCCTTATGGTTTGGCAAATGCTCCGGTAGTTTACCAGCGTATCATCGCTAAAACACTTCGCGATTTCATTGAATCTGACGATATTCTTGTTTACATTGATGACGTCCTTATTTTAAGTAAAACCGTGGATCAAGGTCTTGTTCTGCTCCGCAGTTTTGAGTGCATTAACTAAAGCCGGTTTTTCAATAAATTTGAAGAAATGTTCTTTCTTAACAACTCAGATCGAATACTTAGGGCGTACAATTTGCGAAGGTCAGGTTAGGCCGAGTCACGAAAAAGTTAGGGCTTTGGTTGACACACCTGAACTGCGGAATGTCAAGCAGGTTCGTCAGTTCATGGGATTAGCCAGCTATTTTAGACGTTGCATAGCTGACTTTGCCCAGAAAACCACTTGTATTGCCGCGCTAACTAAACAGGGTGTTAACTTTAACTGGGGATTAGAACAACAAGCTGCTCGAAAGTACATTGTTGAATGTCTGACGAGTGAGCCAGTGCTTGCCATATATGATCCTTCATTGCCAATAGAATTCCATACAGACGCGAGCTCTATTGGTTATGGAGCTGTTTTATTACAAGTACACGAAGGTAATCGTAAGCGAGTGGTATCTTATTTTAGCAAACTTGCACAGGGAGCTGAAGGTAAATACCATTCGTATGAACTGGAGACGCTGGCTGTTGTTAAGGTTCTCCAGTATTTTAGGCATTATCTTGTGGGTTTACGCTTTACTGTGGTTACCGACTGCAATGCGTTGAAACTTACCCAGCGTAAGAAAGACGTACGGGAAATCAACACAAGCGGCTGCGGAATACATGATTCCGTGGCAAGGAGAGTGGACTCCCGATGTGTACTCTGCTATGTTTATTGCAGAACTGTCCTCAATCTGCTACGTGTTGAGGTCGGAAACAAGGGCTCCCAATGGTCAGATGTGCTGTGGAAAGCGCAACTAACCTTGAATATCACCAGACAAGCAACCACGCAGACATCCCCGCTGCAGCTACTTGTTGGTATAGAAGCAGCTACGCCCGTCATCAGATCACTGGTGCGCGATGTCGCCCTAGATGACGCTAACCCCAACCGTGAAGCTTTACTAACCCTCAGTCGACAGAGAGCATCTGAACTACTGGCATCCAACCAACGACGTCAAGACGAGCGTGTCAACGAACGCTCGCGGCAGCCCGCGACGTTTGCCGTTGGCGACTGCGTTTTCGTCAACAAGACGGCACAGTCAACGGGCAAGCTCGACTCGGGAATGCGTGGGCCTTACAAGGTTCTGCGCCAGCTTCCACATCAGCGCTACGAGCTGGAGCTCCTTGCCGGTTCATACGGCAAAAAGACCCAGGTAGCGGCACAACACATGGTGCTATGGCGTGGCGAGCGGACCCCGGACGCGTGCAAGGCCTTCTTTGAGACTGGTACATGACGGTTGAGGTTGGCACCTATGTGTTATACTTCCCATTTATTATTATGGTTGAGGTGGGCATTGCAGTATTTTTGTTCTTCCCATTTGTTAACATGGTTGAGGCGGATATTGCAAGGCTTTTTCTTCCCATATAACAGTATGGTTGAGGCGGACCCGGCAGGGTTTTTGTTTTTCTTCCCATACTGTGTAGTACTGTGTTTTGTCAGTAATGTTTGTCATCTGTATCGTCGAATATTATTGACAAAGGTGTGCTACTTTGCTAGACGTTTTATTAACGGGCTAGCCACTATAAAGGTGTCGTACTTGTATCTTAAATTGCGCATTTTGAGGTACTTGTACGGCATTAACTTAAATTTTATCATTTTACTCCTCCCAGGTAGACCTAAGTGTTTACAATGAGTTACCAAGTTACATTTTGATTTACTAACTTTGCATTTTCTTTTTATTTAACTCGCTTTCCTTGGGTTCTTGCTGCCGATGTTTGAGTGCACGCTTACATCTGTGGTTGGAATATCAAGTTTTTTATTATTTATTTTTTTTACAAACTAAAGAGGCTTGAAAGTCCTTTATGTGAGTGATATTAGTCACGTGAATTATGTTTTCTCAAATTATAGAGGAAGAAACAAATTCTGGTGCAGCCGGGAGGGACATGCCTATGCTGGGGCCTCTGTCTACTGTTACGTTTAATTTGTAATTTTTTTGTGGTGAAAGATTTTTTCCCTTGTGTAGTGTTTTTTGATGAGGGTTGTTGTGCTTTATTTATGTGCTCGGACACTGTCTTGGAGTCGCTCAGACATGTGGTCCTGGAGCTGTGTACACGCAGGGTCATGCCACGAGTTGGCCTCTGACGAGTCGTGGTGTGTGTGGCATATGTTTGCGGGGCAAACATTGTTTGTATTTTTATTGTTGTTAGTTTGGGTTGAAACATGCTTTTATGGGTACTGATTCACACATGCAAAGTTATGTCTCATGTAAGTCCGCATAGACCTCTATCGAGTCATGAGGGTGCACTCCCCCGACGGGAACTGCCCCGGGTGATTGGTACTCATATCTGTTTGTTTTATATCCGCTGTGTTTATGCTTTTCTATTTTGTCAGTTTAGCTTACAAATATACCAAGTTGAATGATAACCTTTTGTACTGACAAGGAATTTTCTAACTTGGATAATTTCCTTTTCAGAATTTGCTTTGTGTTGTTATTCGTTCTGTGCAGATGCAGAGGACGAGGAGTCGACTACTCCTAGCGTCACCCAGCCTTCCTATGTTGATGTTCCTGGTGACGCGAGTGAGCCGCAACCCAACACGACAGGGACGCAGACACGCGGCGAAGAGCCTGCTGCGTCACCCACCTTCACGTCGAGCGATGACGGCTCAGAGCCTTCGATGCCAATTTTGGAGACTGATCTCCAGAGTTAGAAGATGAAGGAGTCCGAGGGCGGTCTCCCGTCAGGAAAGGCCGTGTTAGAAGGTGGAGTGGGGAAAACGTATAAAAGGCAGCGCCAGCACCCGGCGCACACTTTTTGCTGTACGGCTGTCATCGGGTCAACATCTCTGCAACGTCAGTCTGTCTGTTAGGTTTTTCGTTAGATTGTTTCGTAATTATTTTAGAGGTCTTACATTTTTAGTTCTCGTTTAATTTAATTTGGGTTTGTTAAATTTAATCGTTTTCAAAAGTAGATTCGTTTTTGTAAATTGTTTTCTTGAGGGTAGCAATAGATTTGTATTTAAAAAAATAACTTCTGGTCTAATTTCTAAGAATATACTTTCAGAATTTTCTGAGATCACTCGACCAGCTGGCCCAGTACGCATTATAAAACACAACATTACACACCACATTCGCACCACACCAGGCCCACCAGTAGCTTGTTCACCAAGACGTCTCGCTCCAGATAAGCTAAAGATAGCTAAGGCTGAGTTTGAAGCCATGTTAGCTAATGGCACAGCTCGACCTTCAGAAAGCTCCTGGTCCTCACCACTTCACCTAGCCCCCAAAAAGGACAACAGCTGGCGTCCTTGCGGTGACTATAGGATGCTCAATGCTAGGACAATTCCTGACAAATATCCCATTAGGCATATCCAGGACTTTGCTCATAGTCTATCTGAATGTAAAATATTTTCTACGGTTGACTTAGTTAAAGCATATAACCAGTTACCAGTTTTTGAGCAGGATATTCCGAAAACAGCTATAACTACACCCTTCGGACTCTTCGAATTCCCATATATGACTTTTGGTCTACGGAACGCCGCTCAGACCTTCCAAAGGTTTATAGATGAAGTGACACGTGGTTTAGATTTTTGTTACCCATATCTCGATGACATATTAGTGTTTTCGAAGGATGAGTCACAACATCAGGACCATCTTCGTCAACTCTTCACGAGGTTAAGAGACTATGGCATTTTAATAAATACCTCTAAGTGTCAATTTGGAGTAACAGAAGTCACTTTTCTAGGCTATCATATTTCACAGGCCGGCACTAAACCTTTGGAGAGTAAAGTAGAGGCAATAAAAAATTACCCCGTACCTAAGACGGCTAGGCAGCTTAGGAGATTTTTGGGTATGGTTAACTTCTATAGGAGGTTTATACCTCAAGCAGCTCATATCCAGGCCCCTTTAAATGCCCTCTTAACCGGTTCCGTCAAAGCTTCTCAGACTATAGACATATGCGGAGATTCGTTAAAAGCATTCGAAAAATGTAAAGACAGTTTGTGCAATGCAGCTATGTTAGCACACCCTGATCCTAACGCAAAACTAAGTCTTGTAACTGACGCTTCAGATTTCGCCATTGGTAGCGTTTTGCAGCAGTTAAAGGATGGTAACTGGCAACCTTTAGCTTACTTTTCTCGTAAGTTGAGCCCATCGCAAAGAAAATACTCGCCTTACGACAGAGAACTTCTAGCAATTTACGAGAGTATTAAATACTTTAGACATTGGCTAGAGACAACAAGCTTTACTATTTATACTGACCACAAACCCTTATGCTATGCGTTTAGTGAGCGTAAGTATAATTGCTCACCGCGTCAATATAGATATCTCGACTACATATCTCAATTTTCTACAGATATATGTCACATTTCTGGTAAAGACAACGTAGTCGCAGACACATTATCACGCATCGAAGAGTTACAGATCCCTGTAGATTTCAAAGTGTTAGCTCAGGCTCAAAACTCTGATAGCGAACTTAATAAATACCTAAAAGAAGATTCTTCTCTGCGTATTGAGAGGATGACAATCCCAGGTAGTCGCACTTATCTGTACTGCGATGTCAGTACAACGACACCTAGGCCTTTCATACCTCAATCATTACGCAAACAAGTTTTTGATAGCCTGCATTCATTAAGCCATCCCGGCGCTAATGCTAGTGCTAAACTCGTAGCACAACGCTATGTATGGCCGCAGATGAGGAAGCAGTGTCGCGAGTGGGCTAGGGCATGTTTGGATTGCCAACGCGCGAAGGTGAATCGACACGTGTCGTCTCCACTGGGCACGCACGATATACCGAAGGCGCGTTTCAAATATGTGCATCTAGACCTCATCGGACCATTACCCCCATCTGCCGAGTATCGGTACTGCTTAACAGCCGTCGATCGTTTTACACGATGGGCCGAAGCTGTACCTCTTACCGATATTACGGCGGAGTCTGTAGCCAAAGCATTTTTATCCGGATGGGTTGCACGTTTTGGTTGCCCTACAGACATTGTCACTGATCGTGGTAGACAGTTTGAGTCTACGCTATTTCAGCAGCTTTCGAAGTCTATTGGCTTCCGACATCGTAAAACAACTGCTTACCATCCTCAGTGCAATGGTCTAGTCGAGCGATTCCATCGACAATTAAAAGCAGCAATAATGTGCCATGCTGATTGTAGATGGTCAGAATCACTACCATTTATACTCCTTGGAATACGAAGCTCATTCAAGGAGGACTTACAGTGTTCCTCAGCAGAGCTCGTTTATGGAGAACCTTTACGTCTTCCAGGCGATTTCTTTGATCAGAGCATTGACAAGTGTATAACTGATGTAACAGATTTTTCTTCCCGTATCAGATCATTTGCCAATCACTTACAACCCGTACCTGTTAGACATCACACATATAATAATAAAATTTTTATATACAAAGACCTCTCATCATGTTCACACGTATTTTTACGCGAAGATTCTCTTCGAGGTGCACTTCAAGCAGCATATACTGGCCCGCATGAAGTAATCGAAAGAGATTCGAAAGTTTTTAAAATCCGTATAAAAGGTAAAGATGTCACAGTATCGATAGACCGTATTAAACCAGCCTACATACTGTCAGACAAAAACGTTACACCTAAAACTTTCGATGATAAAAATGTAATCATCACTCCAATCTTAAAAACTACTCGATCCGGTCGTCAAGTTAGATTTCCAGACTACTTTCGCCCGTGAACGTTCTCTGGAGGGGAGTGATGTGGCTGACTCACATTTATAAAACATTAAATATTTAACATAAATACATAAACATAACAATTTTTACACAAAATATATAAATAAATTCACACACCTACATACATACACCTACCTAATAGTAAATAAATAATATTAAATAAATAATAAACAAAATACGCATATATATCTATTTTGAATTTGAGCCTCACGGACAGATGGTCGAGGTGACGTAGCAACGATCTTTCCTCCCGCGCACCTCAGTGTTTACCGTTAGCGGCGCCCGCGCATCAGCTGACAATCTTTTCATCGAGTTAAAAGTTGTAACTCCAGACAGTCGCAATCCGCACGCTAGACGAGAGACACGTACTACTCACTTACTCGCCATTCCTAGCTTACGTACCTAATCGTTATAAGCTCCGTAATTTAATGTATTTTTCTTCTATTATCTTTGTGCTTTCGTTCTTTCTGTCGTGTAAACTATATGAACTATCTATCCCCTTTGCTCTTTCTCCTTCTATCTTTTGTGGGTGTAAAAATAGTGCAATAAAGACTGTGAATTGTACATAGACTTTTAATTAATTTCTCGTATATATACGCCAACTCGACAACACAGATAGCACACACCAACCCCCACAAGTGTTTCATTTTAATTAATCGTATAGTAATAAAAGCTCAATAAAGAAAGAGTTGATTCCGCTAATATTTCGATGTCCGACATGGTTGCCGGCTCAAAGACAACTGAACGCACTGCGAAAGTCTAAACAGAAACTGTTTTTTTACGCGAGCTGCGAGGCGAACGCGGTACAGGGTACGAGGCGAGTTACGAAGCGACAGTCAAAATGCGGTATTACAGATATAAATTTTAACTTATCTTAATTATTTGACTATCACTTATAGTAAACTAACAAGTACTGAAGAATTTTGCCCTTCGTAATCTTAAATGTTATAATCATTACAAAAATAAACCTTAAAAGTACTCTATTTTTTTGACGAATTCGGACTCCTTAAAATTTTGTATACAAAATGTTTGTCAATACTATATTACTTTGAACATAAAAAACGCATTGTATTTGGAATAATAATTCCTAGCAAACATGGCATAAACTTCAAATAACTAAGATAGTGTTCAAGCTCATAAAAATCCCAAACATTATATAAAACATAGATTTTTTAAAAATTTAACAGTTACCTGTGTCTCAGTCAGGTTGTAATAGTAATCCAGTAGGAAGCCAATATCCGAGTACTCGACATGGCGGGCGACGCTCGTCAGCAGCACCAGGCACTGCAGGTCCCTGTCGTCGTCCACCACACCCAAGTGAGTGCTTAGCAAATCCACTAGACGATGGCTACAATTATATAAAAAAATATAAATTATCATTTATATTGAGGCCCAAGAGATGATATTATTTTCTTTTAAATCCGTTATTTTATCGTTAAGAATATAAATATAATCATCTCAGATATTTAGTTACTATAAAATTGATTCATTGCAACATTGCTAAATTAAATTCATGTGTAAGATATTATAAGCTATGCAGTATAATCTTAGTTAAAATAATAATAAGAACGTGTATAGAAAGTATATAATCAACGCTTAAAAGTAAATGTTATTCTATTCGTATGTAATAAAAACGTTTATCTTTCGAAATTCAACACATGCTCACTTTGTCACTGCCTAACCCTAAAAAGGATCTATTTGTATGATATAAAATCGGTTATCCTTTTAAAAAATCAACACGCTGATTTTATCACTGATCGACACTACTTATAGTATTCTAACGACAAACTCTCGCTTCGCTCGGGTGTTTTAATAATTTTGATCGGAATGATGATTCTCTTTTTAAAATAAAAATAACCTAAGTTACAACTTATAACCTCAGATATCTGCCAGTGAAAGTCCCGTCAAAAACGGTCCAACCACTTCGAAGATTAGCCGGAACAAACCGACAGACAAACAGACAGTTTTTTTTTAAATTGTCTTTATCTTATAAAGGTATAAATATATAAAAAGCTGTTATTTTCACATTACAAACAGACATTTCAATTTTATTAATCTATATCTATTAAAAGATTACTGTGTAAATATAAGGATCTCACTTAATACAATTAGAGGCTTTAACAAGCAACGCGCAGGCCTTCTGCAGATGTCGCCTCATCTTGTGCCGCGTGATGCCGGCCAGGAACAGCCACGGCGTCGCGTCCTCCTCCGACGGCTCGTACTTCTTGAACCGTTCCATTAGTAGCTGCTGTATTAAACTCACCACTTGTTCTTGGATCTGTGATATGAAAATATGTGACAAAAGTACTTAATAAAGTTTAAAAACATACTGTTATATAGTACTTTCTTATATTTACACGAATATTTGCCATTTTAAATAAAACTATGTTTTCGGATTTTTTCGCGATTTTTTTTGATTTTGGTCCCCGACGTTTCGAAAGCTTTACAGCAATCAAGGTCACGGGAGAGACACGGAGATCGTGTCTCTCCCGTGTTCAGTGATAAACGAGCAAACAGCCCACCTGATGGAAAGCGGTAACTGTCGCCCATAACACCTACGGTTCAAGCATTTAGGTTTTATGTAACAAAAATGTAAAACCGCGAGTGTGTTGTCACTGTAAGGACAAAGATGATATGCCTCTTGCCTGTAATGCGCTGGCTACCTTATCCTTCAAACCGGAATAAAATAATGTAATCATTGTTGCTTGACGGGCTACCATCCAGTCGGATTCCTCAGGTTTGACAGAGTCCTACCACCGGGAGAAACGGTTATAACGTTGAATTAAAATAGTTATGATGAATTAAACGGTCATCAGATATTTATAACAATATTACCGACATTATAGTTACTTTGTACACCTGATTAATGCCATCTAATGTGCTGCAAAACTCATACACCCTATACCTTCGAGGCCCACTTCGACTTATTAACTAATTTGTGAAGTGAAATCACCATTGCAAGATATCGACTGAAATGTAATTATGTCCTATTAAAAAAAACGATTGATGCGATAGAATATAGACCTTAGTCTCAGGGTCAGAGAGCTGGTGCATGGGGCCGGCGAGGAAGGCGTCGAGCGCGGCGCGGTCCGGCCGCAGCGCCGCCACCTCGCCCAGCGCGCCCACCGCCGCCACGCGCACCACGATACTCGCGTCCCGGCACAGACCCACTAGCATCTGGAATGTTTGTTCATTTGCTCTTAAGTCGTAACTACACATTCTGCCGTCGTTTCGTTTTATAGTTATAAAAGTATATGATTAAATTAACATATTTATTTATTTTTAAATATATGTATATTATTTTTAATTCGAATTTATTTTAACTGCACTAGTTTAGCTCGCTTTTAACTCTATTTCTTTCTTCTCGCCTAGAAATATGTACACCTTTATTCATATTGGTATTGTTTATTTGACTTTTTTATGTGCATTGGAGAATACGTATACATACATAATATGTATCAAATAGGCTTAAATACGTGATGTGCATCGTTTTAAAATCACATATTTTTATTTAGTGTTCCAAGTCAACTAACTTCCTTCAACTTTAATATGAAAATCGTGTGCATTATGAACGTTAGTCATCAACGCATATTCTACTGCCTGACCTAAATAAAAAATAATAAAAAACAGAGTACTTGCCCTCATATAATATATAAAAAGCGCGTTAAATCGTCGTGTGTCCTAAGTGTGTTTACTTATTAAATCAAACCTCTTATTCTTTCTTATTCTAAAAATTTACTTTATAATCAGAATTAACTGAATTTACAATTACACATCCATATATAATACCAAAAAAACTAGACAAATTAAAAATAACGCACGGCATAATCCGAAGCAAGCGGTGTCCTAGCACTGGAGTGCGTGGTGGTGATGAGACGCTGCAGCAGCATGACGGCGGCCTTGCGCACAACGGCGCGCTCGTCGCACACGCAGCGGGCCGCGATGGCCGCCAGCCGAGACACTTCTCCGGCACCGTTAAGCTCCTAGTAATTGTTTTATGAATTATCTAATTTTAAGAAAATATATTGTTTCGATAAAGCAATGGTAGCCCAGTGGTAACGCACACGCTTGGGTAACCGAGTGAAATGGGTTCAAATCCCGCGTGTCATACCTCTGATATTTTCATTTGCGAATCATGTCCAACATGATTACCCTTGCCTTACGGTGAAGGAAAGCATTGAGAGGACACCTGCACGTCTGAGAGAACCTTGCAATTTTTCAAAAGACATGTGAAGTTCGCTAACCCGCACTGGCCAGCGCGGTTAACTATGACCTGATCCCCCTCGTATTGAAGGTAGGCTCGTGTGCAAAAGTGGGACGTTACAAAAAAAACTGAATACTTACATACACATATTGTTGCATAGTTGAGTGTAGAACCTCTTTACACCAAAATTGCTCGACTAAAATATTATAAATTATGCTTAAAAATAGATACCAAGACCGTCGTCAAAGTAATATCACAACTAACGACGTGAATAAATAATAGTCAATAGTCCTCAGAGAGAAGAACACAGTATTTTTTTGAAAGAAATCGAATTAAGTGACACGTGCTTCAATCTCCGATCCCAGAACCCTAGCTCGTAACAAAGCAAAACTAGTAGGTATAATAATATACAAAGAAGTAATCATTTACTACAACATAACCCTACGAGTACCTTTATAGCCTCAATCACAGCTGGGTGTTCAGACTGCAGGCCTTCAGTAAGTATGGCGAGCGCGCGCGTGCGCAGCGTGCTGGACACGTCGTGCACGCGCTCGTACACCGCACGCAGCACCTCGCTGTGCGCTATGGTGTGGGACCGCTGGCGCATCAACCCCGCTACCTCTTCCTCCGGTATGTTTTCCTGGTAGGTTTAGGTTTTACTAATATAATATAGGCGAAAGTTTGTCACGTTGTATGGATGTATTCTTTGTTGCGGGCTTACAGGAATATCACTGCGACCATGGTCTTTTGTGATCCAAAATGTATGAATGTATGTTTATTACTCTTTTACGCAAAAACTATATCAGAGTAACATATAGCCTGTACTACATCATTTGACTACGCGGACAAAATGCTACAAAACAGAAAGCATTGCTATAAAATACCGCTCGCAACATCGTCAATAATCACGAGTCACCTCAATATTCTTAAGAGGAAAAATTTATATAAATTATCTATGAGTTCTACCCGTCCAAAGCTGTCAAGTGTATCGGATTACTATTATACATATATGCGAAAATTAATCTATGTGCGTGCGGTGTGTATGTTTGTTAAGCCTTTCCAATTCCCATAGCTTGACTGATTTAGATGCGTACACAGATATACTATGACATAGAGTGACATATAGGCTACTCTCTGGCACCAGGGAAGCAATCGAGCGAAGCGTGAGTAAGTCGCTAGTCTATCTATGTGGATAAAAATAAATGTTTCTTTGTATGTTTGTACTCTATGCCTTTCTAAACCATTCATTCGATTGTGTTGAAACTTTGGTAAATTATTCTGCATACGACTGAGGAAAGGAACTTTCCCATAAAAAGAATTTCTTTATATTTTTTCTTCTATGCGTTTCTAAACCATTCAACCCTAGGAATACACCCGAGTGAAGGTTCACTGCGCTAGTAGGTATAACATAAATGTGATAAGAATTATATTACTTATATTTTAGGTATTATATAGTGTTTGAGCATATGAAGCTTTATGTGCTTGCATAAACTATGCAATTTGTATGACGAATTTCTATGATTATAGTGTTACATCTAAAGGCTCTTGACTGCTCTCGTCTTCAGTGGTGACGTGCTCAGCTGTGTTTGTGTGTGATTCTGCAGAGGTACTGGGTTGTGGTTCTTCATTATTTTGATTATCCACACTGCCATTTGCATTATTTCCTTTAGTGATGTTTTTGTCCTTGTCGTCTAAAAGACAAAACTTGTAGTAAAAAATCACATTATAGAGTTCAACTAATATTTTAATTTATTCACTACTAGAGACTTACCCTCGCTTCGCTCGGGTGCGTCCCTAGGTGCGTTTTTTTTTAACGGAGCCGTAATGCTCTTTCTAAAATAAAAGTAGCTTAAGTTACTCTTTATAACATCAGCTATTTACCAGTAAAAGTCCCATCAAAACCAATTCAGCTGTTTTGGAGATTATCCGGAACAAACAGACAGATAGACCAAGTTTTTTTTTTAAATTGTGTTTTTCTTATTTGAAGTACAACAAACAGTAATAACAATGATATAATGATAATATTGATACTTAGCGAAAATATGAATCTCCATCCTTTTTTAATGTCCTAGATGTGTGATTTTTGCAATTTTTAAAAGAGCACCTAAGCATGTTTGCTGTCGCTCGTTTGTTAAAAGCGCGCTCAAATGTTTAAATTAGCGCCCATTCGGTAAGGACATTTTTTGTTGCTGTTTGTATCTAGTACTTTTTTGATCGATGGCATAATTTTAGAAAAATAATTAGGGTCCCGCTCAAAAAAATTAAAACGACGCACTTGAGCAAAGCGAGCATAAGTCCCTAGTTTCAAAAATAAATCCAGTACCCTAACTTGTACAATTTACAAGAATATGTTAATTACCTTCACTGACTGTTTGAGTTATCAATTTCTTTTCATCAGATTGATTGGACTTGACTAGTTCTGGATCGTTATTTAGTAGCTTAGCCAACATTTCCTAAAATATTAAAAAAAATAGGCAATGCACTTTAAAATAAGTATCATATATTATAGAAGTTTATTAAAAGCATTACATACCAAAGCAATTTGTCTATGAGACACTTTTGCAGTTGCTGATAATTTAAGCAGCCATTTCACAAAATTTTTATATGATTTGCCTGTTAGCATACTCATTAGACCCACCACAAGTGATACACGTGCAGATCTCACTTCTGCACGCTCCTAAAAATTAAAAATTACTTGTAATTATAGTTTTTCCTAACAATATTTCTGTATGTCATTCATAGAACAGAATACAAATCATTTTTAAGAAAGCATAAACAGGTTTAGATAGAGCAAAGACAATTGAACTGAAAACTAAACATAAATCATGATTTTTTTAAGGGAAAATGCCTTACTAGTCCATCCAATGTGAAACATAAATGTTGTAGTAGGACAATATAACCTGATAGAGCTGCTTTCCCATATTTAGTTAATAAAAGTCCAGAATATGTCACATATGAGGCCCGTACCACATTCTACAATTGAATAATAAAAAATACAAATTAATGAATTAATAAGATTTAATAATATTTGATAAATATAGGAACAGAAAAAAAAATTATTCTTTCCATATTTTCTTTATATTGAAACTTAAATGCAAAAAAAAAGGTTGATAAGAAAAAATTATAATCAATATATGCATATGGTACTTACATTAGCATTACGACAATCCACAGAGGCAGCTATTAATTTTGGTAACAAGCATTTAAAGAGTAATTGTATGGCTGAAGCATTTGGAGCTCCATTTGGCTCACATACCAATATGTCTATCATTTCATATATTGCAGCAGACAAATTGGCCAATTCAATTTTGTCTATTTAATTAAAATTGTTAATGTAGGAATTAAAAAAAATATACATATAAGTATTCATAACAACTATGTAATATAAAAATTGTACATGTTAGATCTAAAGGATCTAGAAAACAAAATATGTTATATTTTATGAATATATTTTTTTTCATAAATATCAAAATTATATCTTATATCAAGGTACAAATCGTCGCTGCGCGTGCAAAAGTCGCTATGTGTTATTTTGTTATTTTCGGTTTTTTATGCAGTTTTAATCGTTATTTCAATACACACATACTGTAAAAACAGCTATGTCATAAATGCATTATTTAAAGAGTTACGGAATGTAGATATGTGACACTCATACATCTAAAGTTCCATATAAACACGCTAAGTCTTATAATTTTTGCGTCTCCTGTAAAGTGTGTAAAAAACACATAGCGATTATGGAAAGCGCAGCGACGAAATATTTTTATAACATCATCATACCTATATTAAGTTTGTTAACAATAGCTCCTCCTGTAATGTCTACCAAGTTACTTAGAATATCCTCAAAGTTCATATCATTTGAGGTTAAATGTAAGTTTGAAATTATTCCTCTTAAATCTCTAACTAAATAATTCAACTCTTTGATAATAGAATTAACTTCTCGTGTCAATTCTTTAGTATTGAAATAAGTTTCTTCACTTTCACACATAGCTTTTGGATAGCTCAGACACAAAAGTGAAAGCGCAAAAAGTTGTGAATGATAAATATGATAAGCCTTATATCCAGGAATTGAGATCAATTTATAGTAAAATCTAGATGCTAATAGAGCTTTATTTCTGTATTCTTTGGACGCAACATTTTTTCCACCAAAATCTATATAATAAGCTAGTAACGCTAATAAACTTTGATGTTTTACTTGATGAGACAGAACTTTCCAAGACTTCTCTTCTTCATTGTTAAAGTCCGAAGTAAGCCAAGTATCTATGGCTGACATAGTAGCCCGAAATACTGCTTTAATTTCAAGAGATTCTAATATGTCCTCATATTCACCAGGTATTTCTCCATATTCTAAGAATTCAGAATCAAATATATTCTGAACCCACTCATCGCTTAAAGAATCTAAGCGTAATTTATATAATTCACTCAAAATATCTTCCATTTTAAAATAAAACTTGCAAACTTAGAGTTGTTTTTCATATAGGTATAAAACATGTATGAACAAACAAATGAAAACATTCAAAACATCTTTATTTTGTTTTTTAATCTCAGAGACTAAATTGACACATGCAAATGTCAAATTTAATGTTGCCAGCTCTTTTGTGGCAGTGTTGTACGTAAGATACCGGTTTGTTGAATCGTACCTTTTTATCTTTATTAGACGATTCGCTTCAAAGTTTTATATTCAAAAGCGTATAATTAAAATTCACATTATTAATTTTAAATCATTAAAGATCATATTTAATAATTTAAATATCATATTTGATAATTTTAAATTATTACGTATCATTAAAATAAACATTATTAAATTTAAATCTACATTATTAATTTTGTACTATTACGTTTTAAGAAAATACCCACACATTATTTAAAGATAACTCATAACTTATTATAAAAAAAAAAACAATACTTGATTTTATTAACATTTACTTTCCATAGTGGTACATCACTATTTAAGAATTGCAAATAAACTGACAACCCACGTAATGTCAGTTTTGTCTCGTGAGATTAAATAAAAAAAATATTTACAAAAAAAAAACCCGACTGCGTAAAAAGCGAACTAAAAATATGAAAACAAGTTGACGAAAAAACATAGCAGTCGGAGACATGTGTACATAGCAAGGCTCAGAGCTAGTATAAGACATATATGTACATGCATGTCTCCGACTGAGTTGAATTTTTCGTTACTTGTTCTCATCTTTTTAGTTCGCTTTTTACGCAGTCGGGTTATTTATTTTGGTAAATATTTTTTATATTTACAGCTTTTTTATTTTGGTCAGTAAGACATTTTTAGTTTTATTTAACAATTTCTTATCCTAAATTATTTCTAAACATATAATGAATTATATTTTTGTAATCGCCTCTTAAAAACCTGATTTTTGATACCCCTACTACACAGTAGTGTTGCCGATCGATAGTCGACTATCGATAGCATATCGATAGTTAATCGATAGTGACCGATAGTCAAAATATCGATAGTTCTATTGATACTATCGATACAATCGATAGTATCGATACTATCGATAGATTGAAATGTGACAATACCATTGACAGACTACAATACTATCGATAGTATCGATAGTATTGGAGCTCACAGATCATAAACTATCGATAGTATCGATACTATCGATACTATTGAAGTTTCAAAATAAAATAATATCGATGGTATCGATACTATCGATAGTTTCAGCTATCGATAGTAGCTCATTTTTCGATAGTATTGTACACAGTTCGCAGGTCAGATAGTCAATAATAGTCACAACATACATCTTGCATAGCAAATATTTTAAATGTGGTTTTTCAATTTTATTCGGTTCAAACTTTATGTACATGGTTACATTTTATGTTTATGAAATTGGCAACATTTATAAGAGTCAATTAGGGTAAAACTTACCTAATACTATCGAAAAATTAGCAACTATCGATGGTCTAAAACTCAACAGTATCGATAGTATCGATACTATTGATAGTATTGTTTTTCAGAAGTTTGATAGTATCGATACTATCGATACTATTAATAATTTATAATTCATTAGCAGCAATACTATCGATAGTATCGATATCATTGCCCTCGTTTGATAGTATTGTTACATTTCGAGCTATCGATATTATCGATATAGCTATCGATAGTAGGGCTGTTTTAGATGAAAACTATCGATAGTGAAACTATCGATATTTCGGCAACACTACTACACAGTTGATTCGGACAAAAAAAAAAACTAGACACAAATTGACTAGGTTCCGCCATTTTAATTTTTAATAATATCTATGTAGAATCCTTGCCAAACTTTTTGGCCGCTCTGAAGTTGGCGCTTGCAAGGCCTCGCGCAGATACATTCGAGTGAACAATTGTTAATGCATTTATAAATACATATATGCTAATAAAATAATATTGTTATTAATTACTTTTTCATATACAATGATTTGTTTTGTTTAGTATTAATTAATATAACTATAATATCTATACAGATAAATAAAATTGAAGTGTCTGTTAACTGTTTGTAATGTCAAAATAACAGCTTTATACTAAATGTACCTATATAGAATTATATACGGTACTTATAAGATTTTTTATTATTATCGTAGACTGATGATGATGTAGGTATTATTTTTTATAGTATTATGGTAATGATAATCATGATACACCTTTTAGAAATCCTTGTGTCTATTTTATTGAGCCCTCTAATTTGATATCCATATGTAATTCTAGCTTTTGCCCACAACTTCGTCCGCATATATCCTACTGAACCGAATTTGATGAAATTTAGTACAAAAGTAGATTAGACCTTGAGAAAGGACATAAGACATATAAAACTAATATATCGCTATCGTATGATAAGTCACTGGCATAAGGTAGTCAGTTTTATATAGCCTATACCCTTCTCCCAAACTTTAGCTAATCTATCTCTGTACCAAATTTCATCAAAATCGCTTTAGTGATTTAGGCGTGATAGCTTAACAGACAAACAGATAGACTTACTTTCGCATTATAATATTAGTAAGATTTACTAAGGACTCGAAAAAAATTTTTTTGTCATTGTATTATTTTTTAGTATTACAGTTATGATAATCATGATATACCTTTTTGAAATCCTTGTGTTGAGCCCTTTAATTTGATACCCATATTGCAGTATTCGAAAGAAAATTTCTACCCAAGATTTGTAGTAAAAAAACTCGATTATTTAGACTCGACTCCCAGTTATCAGAATCGATTCTTAGTGATCGATGAATGAATGATAAATCGATCGCGAAGCGGGCTGTCTACCTATCATCTAACTTAATCATGTTTGGTGGTCTGTGTGTGCGCGCATCATAAATATTTTACTCTCATATTTTTTTCCAAACGTTCCAAAAGAACTAGAAGTTTAAAAAATCTTTTTTTTACTCAGAATCGATTAAATTTAAAAGAATTGATTCTTGACATTGATTAATCGATTCTGAGAATCTAAATTTATAAAAAAATTGTAATCAAGAATCGATTCTTTGTCATAAGTTATGCCTAATGTTTACTTACAAAAGTCAAACACATTAAGGTAGGGATGGCAAGTGAAAAAGATATATCGATATTTATGGTATCAATATTTTTAAACAGTATCGATAATTATCAAGTGAAAAATATCGATATATCGGTATATCGTCAGTTTTCGTATGATTATTCATACATATTTACAAAGCATTCAAAGTTTGTAAAAAAAAGAATAGACATAAAGAAAATAGTAATTTTTATTAATGCTCAAGTCTAAACAATTGTATACAATTTAATTAAACCAGTAGGTATTCATCAGATATGGACATTAGAAGACCGTCTGTTTGATGTGCTCACCTGTCAAGTGGCTTCTATTGACCAAAACATTTACCGTCTTTAAAATTTGGTGGTTGTGCTTGTGCATGCGTTTTTTTTATTGGAAATAAAATGTGGATATTTTTAGTTTTTTCTTGTAATTGATTTGCTGAAAAAAATAAATCGATAATTGTTAATTGTCTGTTAACTTCAGGGTCATATACATCTCACACTGATGGCATTGGTTCAATGGTATTAGTGTTTTCGTGCACGCAGCCAATAGTTTTACTATTATAATATTGCATTTCATAAAGATTGTGGCGGGATTTTTTTAAGTTAACGATATGCGATTAGCATACAAGGAGTTACAATAAACACGATACCAGAGTTGCGTAAAAATTATATCAAAATTGATATGAATTCGATACTCTAAATTAAATATCGAATATCGATATATCGCGATTAAAAATATCGACGATATATATTGGTAATTTTATGGAAAAATATCGATATTTTAATATATCGATATATTTTTTGCTCAAGCCTACATTAAGGCTCCTGCACAGTTGACAGTACACACCACTCACTACTCCTGGGTAGCCAATCACAATCCGGACGTCTTAGACTTCGCAGTCCACAGGGGACTACCTCAAGTCACCTTGGAAGTGATCCCGGACGACCTTGGATCTGAGTTCTGACCACCTACCGGTACTTGTCACCATCGCCACTACGCCCCATCATGTCCGATCGCTCCCGACCAGAGGTAGAACAGACTGGGAGCTATTCGCAAGACTTATGGCTCACAACTCTCCCTCAAGAACTGAGCCCCTTGAGGGACCAGATGACATCGACGCCATGGCAACTTTGCTGTCCGAGGCCATTACCAAGGCAACTGAAGAAGCCACCGTCCCCGCCAACCACTCTCGACGCCTGCCTCCGCCTCCACCTGGACTGCACCATTTACTGGAGGAAAAGAGGAGAACGCGCAGATTATGGCAATCCAAGCGTGATCCTAGAACCAGAACACGTCTAAACCAGCTTATAGAAAAGATTATTAAAACCAGCTTATAGAAAAGATTAGATCTTAAACACATTTATAACGCTTGGGAAAAATCACCAAATGCAATTGGTGTTTTTTGTGATTTATCTAAAGCCTTTGATTGCGTAGAACATGAAACCCTTCTGCTTAAACTAAGTCATTATGGTATTCGTGGCATTGCTCTTGATCTCATTGGTTCATATCTTAATGATAGGATTCAGAAAGTCGCTGTAAATAATGTTAATTCTTCCGAATCCCCTCTGAGAATGGGTGTTCCGCAGGGATCTATTTTGGGTCCATTTTTGTTTTTAGTTTATATAAACGATCTTCCTTTCTATGCTAATGAATTGTGTGATATTGTACTCTTTGCGGATGATACCTCTTTAATTTTTAAGGTGGATAGAAATATAACTAATTATGACAAAGTAAACAGTGCATTATCTCACATACTTAGGTGGTTTAATATTAACAACTTAGCATTAAACACCAAGAAAACTAAATGTATACAATTTACCCTACCTAATGTAAGGAGACAGAATTTTAGTTTGTTTTTAAATAATGAGATTCTTGATACTGTAGATTCCACGGTATCCTTGGGTATAACATTGGACTCGGGTCTTTAGTGGAGCCCCCATCTTTCATCTCTCGCGAGTAGACTAAGCTCCGCTGTGTTCGCGGTTAGGAAAGTCAGGCAGCTAACAGATGTTAATACTGCTAGACTTGTTTATTTCAGCTACTTTCACAGCATCTTGACTTACGGATTTTGTTGTGAAAAATCTATATTTATTCTCCAAAAAAGGTCCATTCGGGCAATTTATAACATCGGAGCTCGGGATACCCTACGAGATTTGTTTAAGGAAATTGGTATACTTACAGTTGCATCGCAATATATATATTGTAATATTATGTTTGTCCGACAAAACATTCATTGTTATTTAAAACGCAGTGATATACACGAAATAAACACTAGAAATAAGGAAAAACTGGTATCGGCTAGCTTTCGCCTACAAAAAGTAAATAGATCGTTTATGGGGCAAGGTGTACGCATGTATAATAAAGTTCCACAATCGATTTTGAGCTTGCCATTTGAACAATTTAAATCTAAAATTAAAAATGTATTAGTGAATAAAGCTTACTATACAGTCACGGAATACTTCGAAGATATCAATGTGTGGAACTAATATCTGGTTGGATCTCACGTAGGATAAATATATAATAATAATTGTATTACAATATTGTACACAGTTATTATTTTAAAAGAGCAACTGTTGCGTTTATCGCCGGCTCTTCTCAGCAGAACTGCCTTCCGAGCCGGTGGTAGCTTCCTCACGGACTGACTACACTGACATTTAATTTAAAATTTAAAATGTAAAATTGACGATTCAAAAAGATTTGAAGTGCTTGTAAAAGTCTATTTGAATAAAGTATATTTTGATTTGATTTGATTTGATTAAACGTGTTCTGGAGGACTCCGCCGCCTCAAGCTGGGAACGAAGACTGGAGGACGCAGCTGATGATACTACGTCCCTCCACCACTTTTTCCACCAGATCATCAATAAGAAGCCACCCATCCGCCCCCTGCAACACAACGACGGCTCAAGACACTACGGCTCCTTGGAGAGAACCGAGATCTTTGCCGATCATCTGGCATCTCAGTTCTCTCCAAACCCCAGTAAGGACGCAAAGTTCCACAACGACACAGCTGATAAAATCGTTTATCTCCTCCGCACGCCACCTCCACCCAGCGAAGTTCCCCTCTTCCTCTCACCCTCCCAGGTGAGAAAGGGGATAACGGGGTTGAAGTCAAGGAAAGCCCCAGGGCCCGATGGTGTGACGAATGGAGCGCTGCGCCATCTGCCACGCCAAACCATCGCCACACTCATCAGGCTCATTAACACCATACTTCGCACTGGACACTTTCCCGCTGACGATGATCGTGATGCTGCCCAAGCCGGGGAGGAGCCCTCTCCTGCCCAGCAGCTACAGGCCAATCACACTTCTCTCGGCGGTATCCAAGCTGTTCGAGCGACTCTTGTTACCACAAGTCCAGGCGCACGGTCAACCACGCCCCGAACAGTTTGGGTTCCGCCACGGTCACTCGACGACCCTTCAGGTGGCCAGAGTCCTCCACCACGTCGCCGTAGCCCTCAACAAAAAGGAGGAAGTCATCACCGCACTTTTAGACGTCGAGAAGGCCTTCGACCGAGTTTGGCACGAGGGCCTTCTATCCAAGCTTATGGCCACTATCATCCCCAGGCGCATCGTGCTGTTGGTGGCGTCGTATCTTCAAGGACGCACCTTCCGCGTCTGGGTGGAGGACGCCACCTCAACCAAGAGACCTATCACCGCCGGAGTTCCCCAGGGCAGCGTGCTCTCGCCGTCCCTTTACGCCTTGTACACTGACGACATCCCCGTAGCCGCAGGCGCTTTTCTCGCACTCTTCGTGGACGACGCGACGTGGCACCATGTCCCTCAACACCACCCACGCCACCGTGAAGATGCAGAGGGCCCTGGATGCCTTACCACCCTGGCTCAACAAATGGAGACTGTCTCCAAGACACAGGCAGTCTCCATCGGCCACGACCATCGCCCGCCACCGCCATTGAAAATGGAAGACATGGAGATCCCATGGACGTCCAACGCCAAGTACTTGGGCGTCTACATTGACTGCAGATTAACCATGAACACCCACACCTCGGCTGCCATCAAGAGCGCCAAGGCGGGAATGGCCCAGCTCCGCCCCATCATCCACTCTACGCTGCCTCTGCGTACGAAGATCGGGATCTACAAGACGTATGTAAGGTCCCGGCTTACGTACGCAGCTCCGGCCTGGTTCGCACTTACATCAGAGCACCAAAGGAAGCGACATCGAGTAATGCAAGCGATTTGCCTCCGAAAAATCGTCGGTGTGCCTCGATACGTGAGGAACGCTACTATACAGCGTGACCTCCGTGTCGTGAGCATCGACGACTTCATCTGCCGCTCCAGTAGGGGGATGCTGGAGAAGGTGGACGCTTCCACTCACAGCCACATCAGGGGCATAGCCCCCTGGCACGCCCGCCCACCGGACCGCTTCGCGCTCCCTCGTGACCTGATTGACCCAGAGACGCCGGAGTAGCCGCCGATCGGTCGCTGATCGCCTGGCTGGACCTCCCTAAACAGGGTCTCACCCGGCTGGGCTGATTGCCCGGGCAGCTCTCCCCAAGGGCCCATCCAGGGACACGCCCAATAGTTGTGGGCGGCGTGTGAAACTACGGTCAGGGGGCCTGAAGCAGTTTCCCCACTCCCCTTGCGGGGAATGTGAGATGACCTCGGAGTACGACAGTACACACGTGCCGCCAGCTTGCCGCCGGGCACGTGCCGCTGCTCTCGCTTTTGCTTTGCAGCAAAACCAAACAATGCAAAAGGATCCTTTTGCATTATTTGCTTTTGTCGAGCGGCAAAAGCAAGAGCGGTGGCACATGCCCAGCGGCACTGTGTGTAGGACCTTTACTCAGATTCCATTTCCATTTTCCATAAACTAATCAGTTCTGTATAGGCACCACAGAATAAAGTTTTCAGATTTTTAATCTACTGGGTATTCCATAATCCATAGGCAATAGGCATAGCTATTAGCTACTTAGCTAGTCTGTGTTCATAACCATAGACAAGGAACAACAAGAGTTCATAACCTTTAAAGTCTAATGGTACCGGGTACCATAGACAAGGAACAACAAGATAGACAGCTCAGTTTATACAAACGTTTGTGCTTAGTAATTTGACTATATAAACGTATTATATATAGAAAAAATCGATATCTACGTATACCTTAAATGTCATTCATAAAAAAATCTTCCTTCTCACTTTTTCAGTCATAAATTCATTCATACATCTACTTGCTCTTTCTCTCAAAATTCTATAGATGTAATCGTCATGAATGGGCAATGACGTGCGCCGCAATCACGTGATCGAAGCGTAGTAATTTTAGGGATGCGCTTCGTTACCGATTGTACAAAACCGTAAACTAATCGCAAAGAATTAGTGTTGTATTTTACCGGTTTTTTTACCGATTTCTATATATTACCGATTCTTTAGTTCTTTGTAGTTCAGCCTTAGGTTTTTAAATTAAACCAAAAAATAAAGTGTAAAATAATTTATTCAATATGTAATTTTATTATATGAATCTACCACCGGCTCGGAAGACAGTTCTGCTGAGAAGAGCCAGCAAGAAACTTAACAGTTGCTCTTCTAAAATTATTTTTGTTTACATTATTGCAATACAATAATTATCTACTTATCCTATGTGAGACCCAACCAAGACATTGATATCTATTCCGTATTCCGTATTTCCGTAGTATTCCGTTATTTTGTAATAAGCTTTATTCAATAATATATATTTAGTTTTAGACTTAAATTGTTTTAATGGCAAGCTCAGTATCGACTGTGGAATTCTATTTTATATGCGTACGTACACCTTGCCCCATAATCGAGCTATTTACATTTTGAAAGCGAAAGCCAGGCGTTATCAATTTATTCTTATGTCTAGTATGTCTGTTCTTGTTTCTTAATCTATATTTATAATAAAACTGTACGTAATTGAAAAATTGAATGAAAATTAGATTTACTTAACTATTCAAGGTAGCAAGCAAATTTTTTATGTCTTGTCTCCTTTTTCTTACATGGACATTTTTAATTCTATTAAATTTATTTTTATAAAGTATATACTAATTACTACAAATAATAATTCCATTTTAAAACAACTAACAAAAAGTTTTCAGTCTATATAATGCACTCAATGCAATCTAAACACATCCTCCTGGTACAAGTATTTTAAAATTGAAATGTATTTATTTATAAAATTAAATTATTATAAACTATAAATTATTAAATTACTTGATGTTAAACTTTTTGTTTGTTTAATTGCCCTTCGACACTCGCTCAAAGAGTCTAGAAGAATTTTGACATTGTGAATGAAAATAAGAAAAAAAGCCTTTTATGAGCCTGTATCGTTGAATTTCATTGATTCTGACTTGTCGTAGCTTCCTTCAGAAATGTATGTACACAAATGAGCATATAAACCAATTAATCCTTACAATGTAATTGAAAGAAAAACATTATTGATAAAAATAGAAGAATTCCAATCAGTATTAATGATTTATAGGGTTTTAGGTGATATCATACAATCCTTTACCATTACATAAAAATTACTGTAATAAACTTCGCGATTGTAATTGTAATAAAAATATATACTACTTCAAAATTACTTTTCTTAATGTTAAGTTCTAGCTGATTATATGTAATTACATAAACTCGTATATATTTAATTCTTGTACCTACAAAATATTGAATAAATAACATTAAGATATTAAAGTTCTTAATATCCTATTATCTATCCATCAATATCAATTATCAATATTAATTTTTAAAAGCGAAAGCCAGGCATTACCAATTTATCCTTGTTTCTTAATCTGTAAACTAAACTAATTAAAGTTATATGTACTTATATAATATATGTATATTAATTCTTCTAAAGACAACCAACAAAAGCCTTTAGTCTATATAATGTGCTCAATGCAATCTAAACACATCCTCCTCATGCAAATATTTTCTAATTGAAATTGTTTATAAAATTAAATTATTGTAAACTATAAATTATTAATTTTGCTATAATATATTAATTTACTTGACTGTTATGTTAAACTTTTTGTTTGTTGAATTGCCATTAATCAATTAGACACTTAGTCGAGAAGAATTTTACATCTTGAATTAATTTGATTTCAGTTTAATTGGTATATCTTGAATGAAATTATGAAAAAAAATACTTTTTTGACCCCATGGCGTCGAATTTCATTGTATCTGACTTGTTATAAATAAAATAATTCCTACAACAATTATTGTAATTTAAATTATTGATATAAACAGAAGATTTCCAATAAAGTATTAACGGTTTATAGTTTTAGGTAACATCATACAATGCTTCACCGATACATAAAAATACTGTGATAAACTTCACAATTGTAATAAAAATACATACAACATTAAAACTAATCTAAGTTTTTTAAAGCTTCATTCCAAAACTCTAAATAGTTAGAATTTAAAGACAAGGCTTACTTAAATTGCTTCTAACATGACCATAGCTGTTCAAGCTATCAAATAAATCATTTATAAAAGAAATGATATTGGCAGTGAAAAAGCCATTATCTATGTTTTCAAGTATCATAATACAATAGCCATGAATCAATTAAATGTCCTTATATGTTTTCATCTGCAGTGACACATTGTCAGCCACATCTCTGCTGAAGACTTGTACAGCATACTTCACCTGAAAGGTTAAAAAGTCAATGTAATGCAATTAAATAAAATCTAAATTAATACATAGAGGTACAAACTAAAGACTGTTTACAAGATATATTTAAAGGCATATTATTGGAAGGGCTGGAACTAAAGATTTCCTCTTCAAGAAAAGAGTCTAATAACTTAAAAACTGGTTCATTACTAACTGAAAAAGTTAATTTGCTTGTCAACGGGGGCACTTCATTTGTAAAAGTAAAACCGGGTACCATTCTGTCTGTTGAAGAAAACTCACCTTGCGAAGTTGAGATCATGAATGAAAGGTCTTATTTCAAGATATTTTTTGTTGGTCGAAAGTAAAACAGTTCCTGGCTTATTGTTAGATTGATTTGGCAAATTCAACGAAGGAATTGCATCCGCAGTCAATCTACGTGATTGAGGTAAAAATTGAACATTACAAATCTTAACATACTTTGATTGTTTTTGGGAATACTTACTGAAAAATGGAAAAATATTTAACCAAGCCTTCCAACGAAATAACTTTGTGTAGAGTACTGCATATTAATTATTTATGTACCTATATTTCTAAATCCAGGAACACATTTCATCATGGCGGACAATGGATACAAACATTTACACTTAAATCTTAATAAAAATTAAATAATAATTAACCGACACTTAATGAAGAAATATAACACTGAAAAATTCCAAACCAAGTGCAAATCACACTATATAAAAGGTAATTAACTAATTACAACGAAATTTTAAAAGTATCCTAAATGAAATTGTTATTGTCGAGCAATGGCGCTTTTTCTTGTATTTTGAAATGTGAAAAAACAAGTACTAAAACATTAATTATGAATGAATAAAATGTGTCGCCAACAATTGTTCTTTTTTACCCTTCGAAGACATTTTTAAAATCTAACTGAAATCTCTAAAATGACATAATATAACTTATTAACTTTGACTTTGAGATTATTGAAACTTTTCAAAATCCAGCATCAAAAAAATGATAAGCTTCTAAAAATATATATTATGTTGAATGAATTTAGCTTTTTCTCGTCGCGTGGTTTTCCCTAAATTTAGGGTGAAAACTTAGTTGGCCCGCTACGTTTATGCCGCTATTGTATATAACTACATATATTAGTATAGTAATAAAAAGTTTAGATATGGGCGTGAGTTGCGATTGTAGTAGTGGAGTGAGAAACCCGATGTCTGCATTCAATTATAGCCCTAATAACGATGACATACAGTTCGGACATTTATGAGATAGAAGATATGTAAATCCGGCAGTCGACACAAAATATTACTTGAGCTCGTTCGGCCCTGCCGGGTACGATATTGTTAATAAAATCAATACGTTATTATGTAAATATTATAAACTTCGCTTTAAAATATAAATATTTGATAAATAATGACATCTAGAAAGCCTATTTCGTGGTTCTTAACAGACCAAGGTCGCAAATTTTCCTTTTTTGTTGTGACAGGCACCAGTATTGCACTTTCTACGGCTAAATTTACTCCTCATACACTACTTCTAAGCAAATATAAAGATTTTGTACAACAGTACAGGTAAAACAAAATGTAATGTATGTATTCTATTTACTATTATAACGACTAAATATTTACATTAATTAAATAATCCTTAACAGTGATGGTAAACCAGTTGATCTCCCAATAGATCTACAGAAAAAATGTGAGAAATGTCTAGATCTTCTACAAATGAAAGACGTACAAAGGAAATTAATTAAACCATTTAGTGTGTTTGGTTTTGATTTATTTCATGCCGGTAAGAATAGCCTTTTAAATACAATGTAACTTGCACAATAGCCATCAATTACAAAAATAAACTAGCGGCTCACCCTCGTTTCACTTGGGTTCACCTCTACAAAAACAAAAAAAAAAACCCTCGGGAACCCTATATTTTTCCGGGATAAAAAGTAGCCTATGTGTTATTTCATACTACAATCTATCTCTGTGCCAAATCTCATCCAAATTTGTTAGCCATTCTGGCGTGAAAAAGTAACAAACGTCTGTACATACTCACAAACTTTCACATTTATAATATTAATACAGATTTGCGATTGAATAAATGACATAAAAAGACTTATTTGATATGATAAGAAAATAAACTTAAGCTTTTATTACAGGTAGCACTAGCTCTAGATTTGGTGTATTAGTAGGAATACCAATTAATTTCACATACCATTCATTAGATGATGTTGATAAACAGAAAATACAGGTATGTTTAAAATATAAATTTGAAATGAAATTTAAAAAAATAAATAATCTGTTGATTCATAAATAAACATATTTTTAGGTTAACCAACAAAATCTGGATTTAGCATCAGAAGTTGGGAGAAAATTAGGAGAGTCTCTTCTTTTACCGGAAAAAGCAAAGGAATTCGCAATTTGCAGAGAAATATTAATGACTCAAAATAACAAAGTTATGTTTGAATCAACCTATCCATTTATAACTTTGTTTTTTGCTTATAGTTTATCTCAATATTTAAATAGGAGACTTAACTTATATGTAGCACCACAAGCTGTAAGAGGAATATTATATTCAATAATTGGGCTTTTTAGTATAGGTTCATATTTTCTTTTTAAAGACATGACAGAAGTACATTATGAGACACAAGTAGATAAGAAGTTGTGTGAGCTTGGACCAGAATACATTGAAGGTGGTATAATATTTTATGAAAAACTGTTACAAAGAAACCAAGCTTTAAGGGAACTTATGGGGAATGAGGGACAAAAGAAGTATACCAAATTAGGCAATGAAAATTATAGCTTAAGACAGCCACATGTAGCTCTGATTCATAGGAAACAGTTCTTTGAACAGAAATTAAAAGAGATAAAGGAACCTTTGACGGAAGATAAAGCTTAAAATTTGTAAAAATAAGTGAGAAACATAGTATAGGGCAGTAGCAACAAAATTAATAAAAATGCAAAAAAAAAATTGTAGCTATTTTATTTATATGCTTACTAACTGTAGCTCATATTTTTATGTGTATGGAATCTACACAAATTTAAAAATAAACCCCTTTTTGTAATGTTAAGTTTAGTCATATGCTGTCAAAATTTAATACCTTATTTTAAATCTTTTTGTCTTAATTGTTATAACTCTTTAACTGTAAGATGGATGAAATTAATAAAACTACCTTTATTCCAAAAATATTTAAAAAGTTATGGGTTTACAATCCCCCAAATATGCGTTCAACAGAAGGATCACTAGCATCTGACAATCAAGCCAGGTGTGTAGCTTAGCTCCTGCTACTTTCCTGACAGCAGACGACCGTGGAAGTAACCTTCCGTTATTTCTTGTATACAATACGAGGATGTCTGCTTTGATAAGCCAGGCGACGAGGCGTCGCGGTTAAATACGTAAGTGATCGTGTGGCGTTAAGACCATTAAGACGTGAAAGTTCCGTTTGATTTGATAGGTATACATATAGGTACGTAAGTACTATATGATAATGAACTATATTAATAATTAATCTCCACCATACAATGAGTTAAAATTGTCGAATAGTTTCAGTTTCTCTTAATAAGAACGTCAAAAATGGGCATTAAATTGAAAAATCGCAGTCAAAATGTAATAGGCCTCTAAGTATAAAGTGCAGTATAAAACTACACAGATAAATAAAATTGAAGTGTCTGTATGTAATTTCAAAATAACAGCTTATTACTAAATGCACATGAAACTATATACAGTACTTATCAGAAAAATACCTACATTTTTTAAATTATGTGTCTGTTTGTTCCGGCTAATCTCCTAAACGGCTAAACAGATTTTGAGGGGACTTTCACTCGTAGATAGCTGATGTTATAAGGAGTAACTTGACTACATTTATTTAAAAAAAAAATTAGGGTTCCGCAAAAAAATTAAAACGTACCTAGGGACGTACCCGAGCGAAGCGAGGGTAAATCTTTAGTATATAAAAATGTAAATCTTTAGTATTCATCAAAATCGGTTAAGTATATGCTGTTTAGTAATTATGAGGAAGAAGGGTTGGGCATACATTAAAGTCTATCACAAGTTTTTTTTGGGCTTGGCACAGACAAATCTTTAAAAAGTCTCATTTTAATATGAGATTCATAAAAAATTACTATAATTTTCTTACTAATATAAGTTGCAGACTATTTCAATTCGTTACGATTTTATGTATGGTGATAGCAACTTACTCTCGCTTTGCTTGGGTACGTTCCTATTTTTACGTTTTAAATTACTGGGCGACCTCAGACCGAGTTTCACGCGGAGTTTTTGGCCAAAAGTACCTACAATTTTCTTTTAATTTGGTTTAAAAAAAATCCAAAAGTTAAAACTTTGCATTCCTACCGGGATTCGATCCCGGGCATATGTGTTGTCTAACTTGCGCCTTGACTGCTTGACCACGATGCTTACATCCGAGTATAAGAAATTATCGACCATATTCTGCTTAGAATAATACAAAAGAAATCCGCATGAAAACTCGAAAACACACGTTTTACCAGACATGAGACTAATCTAGATCAATTTATCGCCCCCGAAAGCCTCCATATACCAAATTTCATCGAAATCGTTAGAGCCGTTTCCGAGATCGCTGGTATAAAAAAATAAAGATATATATATATATATATATATATATATATATATATATATATATATATATATATATATATATATATATATATATATATACAAGAATTGCTCGTTTAAATATATAAGATTAGATAGGTACATACTTCTTTGGCGTAATAGAATAATAAAAATAGCTAAAGATTTCATCCCGCTCCTTGTTTGTAAAAGGAATAGGTAATAAATTAATAAAATAATAATTAAATATAGCATATTAGACAAGCACAAATTTATCCCACGGGAACCGTAGATTTTTCCGGGATAATATATAGCCTAAAACCTTCGTCAGTTAAAGGGCTATCTAATGCAAAAAGAATTTTTTAAATCGGATTAGTAGTTCCTGAGATTAGCGCGTTCAACCAAACAAACAAACAAACTCTTCAGCTTCATAATATTAGTATAAGATATTACAATCATAACATATTTATAGAATATCATTTACAGAAACAATATAATATTATATATTACTAGTGACTTACCCTGGCTCCGCTCGGGTTCGTTCCTACTTACGTTTTAACGTTTAGTATAGATTTCTCAGAGATGAGATATTTTCCCGCAGTAAAAAGTATCCTATATAGGTATTGACCCGGATAAGCAGCTATCATCATACCCATCAAAATCCCTCCAGTGGTTTTTCCGTGATGCGGTAACAGACATACAGACAGACAAAAACTCTAGAAAGTAGATTCAGCTTCTGTATAAATATTATAGGTGAATAAATCCTTCGTGGGCCTGAGTATACGCATATATAATAAGATTCCACAAAATGTCCTAGACTTACCTTTTCAAAAATTTAAAGATAAAATTAAAAATGTTTTATTGGGCAAAACATATTACACGGTTCAAGAGTTTCTTGTTGATGAAAATGTGTGGAATTGAGTATTATTGACTCATATGCGGGCTATCTACATGTTATATTAATAAAATGAATGTAATTTCGATATTTAAAAGAGCAACTGTTGAGTTTCTCGCCGGCTCTTCTCAGCAGAACTGCTTTCCGAGCCAGTGGTAGCTTCCTCACGAACAGACTTCACTGACGCTTACATTAAATTGACGATTCAAAAGCACTTGTAATGAGTCTAATCGAATAAAAGTTTATTTCATTTCATTTCAGTGTATCAATAATAAAGTCTGTTTTAATAAGATTTTCCAAAAAAATATTTTATGTACAGATTCGGCTTAGTTACAATTTTATTATATGTATAGAATTGTCAGACAACAACAACGGTTATCATGGTAACAAACAGTTATCACCTAACTTCATCATGTTGCTTTTTGGCAGTCGGTGTGCGTGCGCATCGTAAAAATTTTACTTTCAATTTTTCCAAAAGTCTCAAAAGAAGTATAACTTAAAAAATCCATCAACGCTATAGACTATAAAGCTTTACAATATACTGAGGGCCATAGTGATCGCGACATCTGGCGGCAGAAAAAGACCGAAAAAGAATTCTTCCCCATTATTATATCGATTTAGAACTCATAACATCACTTCATAATAATATGGGAGCCCACTATTGGATTTTAGGATTTAGGCCCTGTCCACACTGCGATATTTCACCGTGCCATTTTTATTCTCGCGTATTATATTCCGTAATCGGAATTACACTTATTACGCACTACGAATAAAATATCGTACAATTTTTGTCAGTTGTATGCAGTTAACGACTGAGACAAACGTCTTAATACCTAATACTAGGCGGCAGCGGCGTGACAGACTTATCAAAAGATATCATGAACATTGTATTCACCCATTTATGGCCTTGAGAAATCCGCACCGCATTGCGTTCAATTTGCATCAAGTCATAGATTTTTTCCCGCGCGAATTTTAAACCGCCAGTGCGGCTACTCCTATATGATTCATTGTTCAAGTCATTACTCAAGTGCGACAGATTAACCGCTGGATGAGTGGATCTGTCTGTATCAGGCTTAATTTTCTCTATGCCGGAGCTTGTCTATATGAAGCTGTCATGCATGACATTACTTCACAAAATAGTTAATAGACATTAGTGATTAAAGCTCACCTATTGGCTTATGCCTTATGGCTATTACTTTTATAACTAGATGTGTGATGCGCTTTTGTGAATGTGCATTGTGTATTGTAAAAGAAAGTCCTAATTTAATTTAAAGAAATTTTATATTTACTAAAAATTAATAGTTTGATTTCATGTTATGAGACTTTGTTTGAATAATTTTTTAAATTAGTATACATTCCTGTATTTAATGTTCTGTTTATCCAAGAATAAAAGCAAGTAAGAGTACATAGCCATTGTGTGGAGAAATTTATCTTCAGGATGTGTGGAGGATTTACTTGTTCTAAAAATGCTTTGATTGCTTTAAATATTCTCTACGTGGTGAGTAGTCAATTTTGTTATTTGATTGCTTATTGGTAAAATATTATTGTTGACTAAATGTTTTGTAAACCTTGACAGGTGGTGGCTTCTATTCTCATATCAGTGGCGGTGTACGGGCAGGCATCGTCACTTGTGACCAATCTGCCCATATTAGGAGGAATATTAGCATGTGGAGTATTTCTTATATTAATATCCCTTTTGGGTCTAGCTGGAGCTGTTAAACATCATCAAGTTATGCTGTTCTTTGTATCCTTTTTATCCCACAAAAAGTATTTGATATTAGAGATGAATTATATGAACATTATTTTAAACAATGCCAAATGGCAATGTATGAATACATGTATATATCATGCTTGTAAATGTTGCATTTTATAAAAAAACATTATATTCCTTAATAAACAAAACAGTACATGGTTATACTTTTCTTACTGTTTTTAGTACAATTTTCAGTCGCTTGTGCTTGTTTGGCTGTAAATTCTGAACAACAAGAGATGCTAGCTCAACAGGTAACAATTAAAAATCATTAAAACTAAGAAAATGAAACTAAAACATTCCATAATAAATAAGTAGTGCCTCAAATTAAATTTTCACTCATACATTGCATTTTAGGGCTGGAATAAAGTTGACATGGATGTAAAACAGCAAGTACAGGAACGGTTCCAATGTTGTGGCTTCCAAAGCAGAATAATGCCTAATAATGCTACTATTGATTACCCATCTTGCAATGCAGTGGATGTAAGATAAATTTCAATTTAATAAGATAATTTAATTTAAAAGATAAATTTTAATTAATTTGTATATTATATATATATCACTTTTCAATAAATTTACTTCCTAAGTTTACATTTTATATTTTATCTCATGATCTGGTTAGTAAATTTGTCAGTAAAATTATTATTTTGGAGGAAGATATTGATTTATACAATTGCTTAAAATTAAATGCCTTTGCTAATAAATGTTAATTGTAAATAATTATTTATTTATATAAATTTTCTATTTATTTATATAAATTTTTGTATCATAATCTTTTAATAAAGTAATATTTAATAATTTTTAAGTAAATCCAATTGTATGTATATGTATTTTATTATATAAATGAATTGCATTTAGCAAGAATGTTTAAAATTAATAATTAACAAATAAAAAATAATATAAAACAATATTTTTAACATATAAATTTTTACAGAGTGCATGCTGCAAAAATATGCCTATATCTCCAGAATGTCAATGTCAGCCATGTATGGAAAATCTTAAGGAAACTATTGATTATGCATTCAAACTTTGTGGTGGTATTGGTCTTTTCTTCAGTTTTACTGAGGTATGTCTTCTAAAAATCGTAAAAAACTAGTGATTTTTATATAAAATAAGTATGGCGACAGGGGTTAAATTAGATTTATTCATATAAAAGGAGGTTCAAAATGTTTATTTGTTCTTGTTAAACTGCCTTTGTTACGCATTTGCTACTCTTATCTTCAAATTATTTAAATAAGTTATCAGGAAGGAAAGAGATAAGAAGATGAATAAAACAATATTATGATGGTATCCAATGATGTTTAATTGCTTATCACTCATTATTATGATTATTGTAAATGAATTTTCACACAATTTATAAAAAAAATATTTATTATTAACTACATATTAATAACTACATTTGATCGTGATTGTATTTTAAATAAAAAAAGATATATTATTTAATTTGTAATGGACTTTAGGATATCAAAATATGATATATCATATTAAATTATGACTTTGAGTATTTCTATTACTATATAGTAAGGCTTATAATTTACCAAAGCAATGGAAGAGATTAATATTTTTGTGTAAATAACAAAGTAACACATTTTCTGGGCTGTGCAATGGGCATCTTCTTGTGATTAACAACATGGTCTTTGCAGTTTTTGGGTGTTTGGTTGACGGTTAGATATCGAAACCAAAAGGACCCGCGTGCTAACCCAAGTGCATTTCTGTGAATGGTCTCAGGATGAATGATATAAGGTGGATTGGTTAAGTACTTAAAAGTCTATTCACATGGCAAATATTTGCAACCAACAATTTTGTGTATTAAACAACAATTTTTTTTGTTTCTCTTTGGTGTTAGGCCAATCATGGACATGACACAAAAGATTATTGAAGTTTTTGTTAAAATATTTTAAAAAAATGCTATGTGAATCAGGCCTTAAGTATTTCTTTATTAGATCTGAATATTACATTGCATGCTATTTAGTGCACGGCTTCAATTATCTAATCACATAATGCACAGTAGTCCTCGCGTTTTAAGCTTTTAATTTAAAATGGTATTTATTACAAATGAGTTTGCTTATTAGTTAATGTTATTAAAAAAATTGCACTTTGCATATTGCAATATGCAAAATAAATATGATTGTTTGTTTTATGATTGCATGTATAATTTATTTATGTATGTAGATTTACTTTTTATTTAACAGTCTTTAATTTATAATGTTGACTGTATATTTGCGAAACTTTTCATTTAGGTACTGTTGATGTTTTGAAAGCGTGGTGTACAACACTATTTTTTACGTTATTAGTTTACTTATTATGGAGGCAAGAAAAATTTGGCAAACCTCTAATGCTTGGCATGGTTGGATATATTCATACACTGCTTACAATTATTATTATTGGAACTGCAACTTACCTTTGACTTGCGCGCAATAAATTATTTATCAAAAAATATTGTAATTGTTTTCTGTTTAATCTATTTTTACCCTAATTTCTTTATCATACAAAACAATAAAGATTATATTATCATAGAATACTGAGCATGTTTCTAATATAAAGAAGTGTGAAATTATTCATTTTATTAAATAACGTCTGTGATTATATTGTTTTTAATTAAATGCCGCAAAGGCTTAAATAGTTACATAAAAAATACGGTGACGACATACTTTCAAGTTCGCAAACAAATGGAACCGCAATCCGCAAGTGCTGTCTTAAACTCAATTGCATGAAAAATGAATGGTGATAGTATTCTCCTTGACCTTACTCTATATTGGCACTTATTGTTTATTATTGCTAAATAGCTAAGTAGAGTTATACTTTACGAAAGTTTAAACAAATTATTCATTCTCATAAGTATTGTATATTTTCAGCTATTCGCAGTGTGGCTCGCTCGACGGTACCGCAACCAACCAGATCCCAACTACAAGGAACCCCACGCTATATTTCCTAGACAAAATTATTTGTATTAAACATTTTGTTTTAATTTGAAATGCGTTGTAGATAAATTAGTTTCGTGACCACCAGTGATGTGGAATAGTTGAATAACCGTAATGAAATAATTCTCATAATGTTAATAATACAAACAAAATAGCAGGGTTGAATTATGATGTAAATATCCTATGAAGATTTGAAAGTAAATAAGTTACAAAAGACATTATCAGATGTTAAAATGGTAGATAAGGCCTTATACTATACATATTTCATTGCTTATTCTTACCTCGCGCAATTGTGAAGGCCAAATGTTTCTCGAGAAAGTGAACATGCTACATTTCTGCTAAATTAACTTCGTTTTGTTTCTAGTACAAGTGTTCGGTGTCTATGGGTGTGCTATTGAAACATAATTCGCGCATTTATTTTATTATTCTTATGAGTTGACTCCAGTAATACCAAAGTCTTTTACATGTAATTGCCATGATAAGCAGGAGTTTTGTCTCACTATAATTAAAATTTGGTATTTCGGACGAGGAGTTGAGGTTTAATTTTATGAATAATAAACAGTGATCATTGTTATTACACTCCTAAAATTGTCATGTATATGCTAAATAATTTCAGCTGCTATCAAGATTTCATTTCTAAATCCAAATATTAACTGAAAATAATTAAATTTTATTATATGTTTGTATTCTTTTGGTAATAGCATAATAATGCTAAAATATTTTTTGTTTACAAATAGTCGATAGCTATGAATAGTAAGTAGTATACAGTCTAACAAACTACCATTGCTCACACTGATGAAGGAAGCCTCATGATACAATATTAAATATAAATAAATCATTATATTTTTAATATTTTTTTAAATCTAGCTTTTGTCCATTTTGTGATCGCTTTCTAATCAATTTATCTGCAGTTAAAAGAAGCTAGTTTTAAACTCTTATTTGAAACTATATCTCTTGTTATTTAACGTTAAGATGTTGCTTTAATGTAAAATACAAAAATACTAAATATCGTATGCATTTTATAAAGTTACATTACGACAATTGAATCAGTATAAGAGCTCTAATATTAATTGAAGACGTTTATTTGCTTTATAATTATGCATGTTTGCAAGGTATATCCAATGGCTTCGTTGACTTCATTATAGTACGTTTTTAATATTCAATATTTTGATTGATTTGTCCTTGTCTCATTTTTCAGTGATTTGTGTATGCTGATGATTTATCAATTAAGTTGTATATTTTTTCCTAGTCAATAATATAATTAGCTGAATGTTTTACAATATAGTCCGCCAGTCCGCACTTGGCCAGCGTGGTGGACTATGGCCTGATTCCCCTCGTATTGAAGGGAGGCCCGTGCCCAGCTGTGGGACGTTAAAAATACTTTACAATATATTTCTTTAGGTCTTAGTAGTTCGTTATGGCGCAACATTTACCTTCTAAACACATTTACTTTTCATTTCATTGACTGCCTTGCCATTTCATTAGAATTATGATTTACAACATATCATGTTACTTTATTGTTTTAGCTTTAAATTTTACAATTCCCTGTTATTTTATAATATATTTTTTTGAGTTTTTGTAATGCTTTTAATGTAATGTTTTGTATTTCAGTTTTGTATACATTATATTATCTTTATTATAATTTTTTCATTTGATCCAGTTCAAATAATACAATGTTGTATGTAGTTGACCTATCTTTTATTCTTTTTGCACTGCATTAAGTGTTTCTTATATTATTTTTACTGATAGCTTTTCAGATTTGATTTTTAATGTGATATGCAATCATATGAAAATATAATAATGTCATTGTATTGATGTGAATTTATTTTGAGTAAAGAGTGTTAAGCATTACATATAACTTGTTTCATTTTTATCTAAACCGTTTTATCTTTTCTGGGAATTGATGAATTTTGAACTTTACCTCTTTCACAGAACAAAGTGAGTTAACAAAAAAGTGAAAACCAATTTTGTCAAGTGTGAGTTAATACTAAGGAAATTAAAGCTCTGTATGATTTTTCTCGAATTCTAGTTCAGAAATTAGGTACCCCTTTAACTAGGTATTTTACAATAATAAAAAATAAAGTAAAATTAATAAAAAAAAAAATTAAGTAAAATTAATATGTCACATGCTTTGCATAATAAAATAAAAACTAACTAAATAGAACACTATGAGTTTGACCTCGAAACAATATATGTACTTCTAAAAATTTAAATTTATACATTTATCATATACCGTTCCTGGATTTTTGACGTCCTTTTTAACGTCCCACTGCTGTGCACGGGCCTCCCTTCAAGACGAGGGGAATCAGGCCATAGTCCACCACGCTGGCCAAGTGCGGATTGGCGGACTTCACATGTCTTTCGAAAACTTGCAAGGTTCTCTCAGACATGCAGGTTTCCTCACGATGTTTTCCTTCACCGTAAGGCAAGTGGTAATCAAGTTAGAAATGATTCGCACATGAAAATATCAGAGGTGCGAGACCCGGGATTTGAACCCGCTTCACTCGGTTTCCCAAGCGAGCGCTTTACCACTGGGCTACCACTGCCTTTTTTTTGAACGTTATTATAATAGAATCATCTAATCGTACATACCTATAGGTACTATATCTATACATATAATTGAGTCGAATCTGTACATTAAATATTTTTTGGAAAATCTTATTGAAATATAATCATCATCGTTACGGAAGCCAAATTTACAGTTCTTACAATTTTTGTCTGTCTGGGAACGTCTCATGAGAAAACCACTGAACAGATTTTAATGAAATTTGGTATGATGATAGCTGGTTATTCGGGCCAACATATGTATAGGATACTTTTTACAGCAGGAAAATATCTCATCTCTGAGAAATCTATACTAAACGTTATAACGTAACTAGGGACGAACGCGGTCTCGCGAGGTTTATCAGAAATAAAAAAATTGCAAAAATGTTAAGTCAAAATTTTGATACACGTTATCAAGATAAGCGATATACTAAGTATTAATACAGATAACTGCGACACGCCTAAAGTTACGCTTATTACATTTCAAATGTGATATTTAATGTCGTGTATTGAACCAGACAGTATATTTAAATAATTATAAGACAGTATATTTAAAAAATTCACTTATGTTGCGTTCTGTTTGTCAATGTGGTATAGGAAACAAACTGCGCAAGCTTCCACGCATCCGCGCCCTGCCGCGTCTGGGCGGAGAGGACCTACAGTCGCGCAGCACTTGCTAGGGTCGCTGCACCCATCGATCCGCCTACACAGTTCTGTTACACATAATCCAATTATATCTATTCGTAGTAGTGCTAGTGTATGCCAATAACGATGTCCTTCGATAATGATGAGCTTCGCGACGAGTAAGTATCTTTAAAAAATTTGTTTGTTTTACGTTGCAAAATCTTTGGGTATGTAATTATAATTTAACAAGCTAGCAAGTCGATAATCTCTTTTTTAAATAAAAAGTAAAAGAAATACGATTATTTGGTATATTTTCTATTGTGAAGTACCTTCTTGAACTTTTATAGATTATATACCTATTACATAAACGACAGCGCATCTGAAAAAATCTAATAGGAATATATAAAATTATATGATAGTTGATTTATTAATTCATTCCAAAAATCTCATTACTTTTGAGCATTATTGCGTCGGTAAACAATAACAATTTAGTCACTGAAGAGTGAAAACTAGGTGAACTTGACTCGACCTCTTAAAAGCAGTAACCTAGTTTAATTGTTGCTTTACCTATAAAAAAATGTATGTGGTTCACTTTTTTCTTCTTCGTACTATGATATCGCGTTCTAAAATTATGTCTAATTTTATATACGACTCGGATTTAAGTGTTGTCCAATAGTACATGATTATATGTAATTTAGTAAAAAAAGTCGTTTCGACGTTATTTTAGATCGCTGTTTCTTTTGTCTCATGATAAATTTGTTCAACATGTTACTACCTTTTGAAATTACTATGTTACAGACAAAATGTGTAACTAGTTACATATTTTTGTCCATGGCATCTATGTAAAATTGAAATTTTAATAAAAGTATGTATATGTCATAAACATGTAGGAAGTTGTAGGTAAACTGCTAAATAGGTACATACGTGTTGGTTTTGTTAATCTGTAGCTAGCTATAAGTCATGAGTTGTTAGGTTCGAATGCCGTGTCTTTCTAAAATCTTATTGTGTTTTTTGATCGTAATATAATTCTCACTAGCATCCTAGAGTTGGGAAGTTGGTTGTGGCCGACCTCTCTCCCATCGTGTTGGATTATCGACCTATAAGAACTGTGAAACAAAGCAAATTTGTTCACTGTATTATATATATTAACCTCGTAGATTACATTATTATTATACGCAAAGAGCATTGTTTTAAAATTGAAATTTGAATTATGTTTACCGCATATAAATCGATTAAGGCAAGGCGTATTCAATTATTTAAAAATTGGGTGCCTGTCCAAAGGGTGGGCATGGTTTAAAAAGTAAATGCAATGTTATTTAATAATTAGTGAGGAAAAGAAATTTTCTTCGAAAAATTATTGATAAAAATAAAATAAAATTATATTCACATCGGGTAAGGAACCACAAAAATTAATTCGTTATTTCACATGAAATAACCATATGATTTAAAAATGAATTCAGCAAAAAATGAATCTTCAAATTACTATTGTGTGTGCCTCATTAGTGTAATTTTGCTTGGTAGTTACCCTCCCTCAATCCGGCTCTACTATGACCCCTTCCAAATCTTAATTCTAAATGTGTGAATTTTTAATGCGACATGTTATATAATAAGTAATTTAAAAAAAGTTCCTATGTAAAAGGAGGATCTACAATTAAAATACCATTTAAAAAAAATTTTCGTGTTTGCAATCTAGAGTAAGACACTTATGTATATGTTTATGTTTTTCATTTCCTTTAGCATGTACTTAGTTGTATATGATTCAAAGATCTATATAGAGTATATTTTTTTTATATAATCTTTTATTCTGGTATGATAAAATGAGTGACGATTGAATTTCTTCATTATAGTGCTTAAATTTTGATTAAATGATTTTTGGCTCTTAAAATAGTAAGTACCTAAATCATTATAAAGACATAGGTATTGTTTTAAATGTTGTGTTGTTGGAAAGACGTTGGAAATGTACTTAGTATAAGTATTATGTAATTTTATTTATGTATTACTACAAAATAGAATTGTGTTGTCTCTGATAGGAATAACATATTTAAAATAAGTACCTAAATAGGTGCATTTGGATTTTTACCACAGCTGAAATAAACTATGATTTTTGATAAATTTTACAATAGTTCTTAGAAATAAAATCTTAATGGGTAATTATAAGATTAACAGTTGTTTTAATCTAAAATTAGTAAACACCCGTATGTATCTACTTGACTTTTATATTAGGTCCTTACATATGAAATTGGTGTTTTAAATGGAAAAGAAAAAGTAAAACGGAAAAACAATTTTGAAATTACATATTTAATCCATCAAAGTATGTACTATTTTTATCTATGCACTTTCGCCATTTTATAGTAGAATCAATAAAATCTCTAAAGGCAGTTTGGATTGCCTCACCGGTTTTTTTTATCTTGCAAGATATTGTCCAAATTCCGAAAAAAGTGGTAATCTCTTGGAGCAAGGTCCGGGGAGTATGGTGGGTGTTGGAGACATTCCAGTCGCAGCTTCTCTAATTTAGCGACCGTCTGTTGAGCAGTTGTGATTTAGCGTTGTCCTGATGCAGCAGTGCGCTAGAGCGATCGACTAGTCTCGGTTATTTAACGGCTAGCTTTTTCATCGTGGTTGGCAATTGATGACAATACAGATCTGCCGTAATCGTCTGGCCAGACCTTAGGAAGCTGTAGTGGATGACACCAGCACTTTTCCACCAGACACTTACCAGTACCTTTTTCTGAGTTAATTTTCGCTTGGGGCAGGATTTAGCTGGATTTAGATGGATTTCCTGGGTTCAACCATTGTGATGAGCTTTCCCGATTATCGTACAGGATCCATTTTTCATAATAAGTAATGATATAATTTAAAATTTTCTCTTTATTGTGACGGTTGAGTAATATAAAGCCAGCACTCGACGCGTGTTTGTTAGTGTTTTTTATTCAATTCATGCGGTACCCATTATTCAAACATTTTTACTTTTTCAATTTGTTTTAAGTGAATTAAAATTGTTTTGTCACTCACAACGAAGCCTGCCGCTAACTCAGACGTGGGTTGTGATGGATCTGCTTCCACGATCACTTTTAGTTCTTCATAGTCAACTAGGGTTTTCGGCCGTCCGCGGGGCTTGTTTTGTAGGCCAGAATGAAAATGTTGGAACTAAAAACGTACCGTGTTCTCTTTTACAGTAGCTTTCCCATCCACATACATCATTAATCCTTGGAGTTGTTTCTGTAGCGCTGGTGCTACGGTGGAACTTATATTCGTAAATAAAGCGATATTTTAAGTTTTCCATATTATGAACTGAACGATGTCAAAAAAAAAATCAAATGGCGCGGAAACTTTGAATCACTAAATTCGAAATACAAATACACAAGCCTAAATCTAATATATTCAAACGAGCAATAATTCTTGTATATTTATTTATTTACTTATTTGTACTGGCAATCTTGGAAACGGCTCTAAGGATTTCACTAAAATTTGGTATGTTGGGGGTTTTTAGGAGCGAAAAATCGATCTAGTAGTGTAAAGATTATAATATGTTTATTTATGTCTTATCATTTTATCAGTGTAAACTTAAAATAATTTGTTATTTTTTTTAATTAATCAGTTGGACAAAAAAATATTTATAAATGAAGTATTGTTATAGCAATTGTTTTTCATTCGAGTCCGTAGAGCTATCCGCACATGTGTGTTCGCCGTTCGGTGGGATTAAGCGTTTGTATGGTTGCTTAGAGAGCCCCAGCTCACAGCTGTCTGAATCTTATTTGTCTCCGGGAAACTGACGCAGCGCTACGTTTTCGTTCAGTGCTCTACTAGTAGAGGTTAAATAAATTTTGTGTGTATGTATTTTATACGGTAAGTTTTTCATTTTATATTCTGTTTAAATTCAATGTCTTCATAAAATACTGTGAATGTAAAGCTCTTAATTAAAATAACATAATTTACTGTGTGTAATAATAGCTCATTAATTGAAAGTGTTATAGTTTTATTTGGTACTTTGTTGGATTGATTAAAATAATGAAGATAATATATTTTTATGCTTTAATTCCTTCTACAATTTAATTAGAAATATAATAGTAATAGTTGTGCAATAATGACTGCTACTTGCAAAATTTATTTCACTTGTTGTATAACATTAATCGTCGATTTAAAATAAATATTTACATTTAAAAGCCATACTGCATTCTTTAGTATTTTTTTTTATATTTGAATAAATTTAAATAAAAAGGGATTATCCAAATAGGTATAGCTTAAAAAATATGTGTAAAATTTATAGTACGAACTACTAATTTTAAAATAGACATGAAAGTACCAAATACCAACGTAAATATTTCATACAAACAGTCTTCAATCAATATTATCTTATACTGTCCTTTCATTTAGGTATCTATGTGTAGATGAAACAGTTACTCAGTAACCTTGATCGGATTGTTTGCTAATTAATACATATTTTCAACGGCTCGATGTATGTAATATACGTAACGTATATATTTTTATTGCATGTTTTGTAAACTTTATAGCATTTACTAACATGTGATAACCATAAGATATTGATTTTTAATGTTTGTTAAACATCAGAATGGTATTCAATATTTAATTTATTTTCAATATTTATTTAATTTAATACCCAAGATTACATCATAAAAATGTCGTTTCACCATGCTTATTCTTTAATTTTAATATTTTTTCTTAAACATTTCATCATATTTGCCCTGAAAAATGTAAGCCTGTGTTGTCATCTAATATAGATAATTATATGGTATTATAGATTGAACTCGCTGACATTGTAGATTACGTTAGCAGATAAAAAGTAACTATCAGAAAAATAAAATAGTAAAAAGATATTTTCTACCTACTCGCATTTTTTTTCTCATTTAATCAATTGCCCTACCTATAATATGCTTGCGAGTAAGTAACCGGAATAATTATATTTTTTTTATTTCGTTATTACCAGTCGTTAATATCGGGAACCACAATGCCTCAACGCGGGGCTGTCTCTTTGAATGGAGATTCTGATCACAATAGCAGCACGAAGAATGATCGCCATTCATCCGAACAACAAAATGGATATCACACACCACACAGGAAGGTTTTTGATAACGAAGAATTTCAAACTAACAACACAGAAGAAGTGGATGAAAATATTATTAGGTTGTAGTTTTAAATCGATTACCTGCATCGGTATACTGATACATATATACTTTCTTAATATACCTACTTTATATATAATGTAACTTATCGATTAACGTAGTAACGAGCTAGTTTTAAAAATAAACGAGCGAGTACTTAAAATGAACAAATAATGTTTTTATTATCTTGTACTTGGCTGAAAAGAAATATCAAAATGGTTACGTATAAATAAAAATGCTTTTCATTTTCAATTTTTAATATCTTTGCTACGGAACACTGTCTGTTCTAATTTTACAAACTTATATATTAGTCATACCCGTGTTGTTTTCTTGTGTTATGTTTTAGGGGTAATTAATTCTTATCCTTATACCTATCGAGCGCATAGGGTATATATTCCAAATTATATAAATGTTTTGTTTAGCTAATGGTTTGGTGGAATTTTGTAACACGCTTAAAATAGTAAAGACGATCGATATTGAGACCTATTAGGGTAATTTTACATAGATGAACGAATATGATTAAAAATAATAAAAAAAGAAGAATATTTTTATTACAGATGTCGCCTAGTTTTAGTGTTTGGGTTCACGTACAAAGAAATCAAACCTTATCATAACTAGTGGAGAGAATATTTATAAAAAAATATGTAAAAAAATAAATATGTCGATATTTCGAAAACTAGATAATATAAAATATTTCTAAATTTTGTCTGATTTTGGGTTAAATTATTATCAAAGTCCAATCTTAAATAGCGGCGTCATGGAAACACAACAATTAACATTTCTATCACTTGTATGAGTTATTTATTCAGTTTATTTTATAAAGCTATATGTACTATACTTATAACTGTTAACTTTTAAAGGTATCCCGATGGCACTGTGCGGCTACGCAATTCCAACATCGAACTCATGGACCAAGATATACTCTACCACTTGGCACTGGGCAGCGGTTCTCATGATCTCGTAGAGATGTTCGGAGACGTTAAGGTGTGACTAAGTCTAAACATTTTATTCATTTACTTAGCTATTATAAAGAATACTCAGAGTAGAGACAGTGCTATCTTTTTATATTTTGTCAATGTTATGGATATTATTATCCATAATATGTATTGACAAAATATAAAAAGTATTAATAAATCAGTCAGTATATGAATACAGAAATTGAACTGTAAATATTATTTTTGTGTTAATGTATAGAAATTATACGTATTTTTGTTTTTTTCAATATTATGTTCCTCGTCTCGTAGTTCGTGTGTATGGGAGGTACTCCGAAACGCATGGAGCAGTTCGCGTATTTTATCATGGCAGAAATTGGTCACAAGTTACCGTGCGGCACCACCTTGCAGGATATCAGCCAATTTTCTTACCGATACTCTATGTATAAAGTTGGACCTGTGTTATCTATCAGCGTAAGTACTGCAATACCTTATCATTAGACTTATTAAACCTTTAGTACCTGGCGTTGCTCAGGTAAAAATATGTTACAAGCTCGTTTAGTTACGCCTTTCGTAAGACGAAAATACGATAAAATGTATCAAATCATTAAGCTTTTATTAATAATTTAATATTTTTTCTATTTTATTTTTTGTACTGAAAGGCCTTCTATTTATATATATATCTTATAAATATTAAATCACTTGTGTTAAAAAAAAATAAGTTGCAGCAAGTTATTTTATTCTCACTAGTAGGTACCTACATATGTCTGGTTATATTCTATTCGTAAAGATTACATACAAACATACATTTCATCAATTAAATCTGCACGCAGATGCTTTTCAATTGAAATATCATAATGAGTTATTGTTCTCTGTATTGCCAGTGTTAACTGAGTTGAACCGGTGACTATTAAGAGATATTAAGAGACATTACGTAAAGATTATTTTCGTATTTAGATATTAATTAAATGTAGTGCATTTATACTCAGCAGATCTTATACAACTCAACAATCCCTTGCTATAAATAAATTAATTGTTTGACAATATTAATAGCTTACGGCCACCATAATAAAAATATGAGGCATATGAGATTTAAACATGAGATATACCTAATTTTATTCTAGAAATACAGTTCATTTAATAAATTATATTGAAGTACTAAGCGCTCACTTAGCGATAAGGCCGCCTGTTGTGCCATTTCTTTTTTAATCTATGTATATAAATTTTTTGGTGTGCAATAAAGAATATTTGATTGGATTTGATTTGAGCGCCTAACTAAAATAGAAAGCAATACCTATTACAATGCAATGTGCGAGTCATTAAAAGAATTTTGTTTGTGGGTTATTTGAGAATAAATACCGGCTATTGATGTGCGCTCGCTTGCACATGACTTTCAAACTTTATGTTCAGAACAGGTAGTTTCTTTTATGTTATACAGATAAATATTTTTAAGTGTTCTATTACAGCATGGTATGGGTATCCCATCTGTAGGGATCCTTCTTCACGAAGTTATTAAGCTGATGTACCACGCTAAAGTACGGGACCCAGTCTTCTTTAGGATCGGCACTTGTGGGGGCATCGGGTATGAAGGTGGTACTGTTGTTATATCTGAAGAGGCGGTTGATGGTGCTCTTAAGAATGTTTTAGAACTGGTATGTTGTTTCTGAAAAATTATTCAGATTTTCTATAATTCATCAAAAATAAATCATCAAAATATTTTTTCCGAGCTGTTATCGACTCCACATTATGTGCATATATCAATAGAAAATTCAAAATGTATCTTATAATATTAAATGAGCAATTCTTGTACATACAAATGTATATAAATAAATTTATTTTGTGTATCTCGGAAACGGCTCTAACGATTTTGATTAAATTTTGTATTTAGATACCTAAGGTTTAGCTTTTCAAGTTTATTTTCTGTGTCTTTTCTGAAAAAAACAATTTTAATATGTCTTGCAAAATGCGTAGAGCAAAGCTCGGTCGCCCAGGTACTACATTTATATTAGTATCGTAGTATCTAGAAAAAAAGCACACATTGCAAACATCCAAATTTTATTTAAACCCAGCCTAAGCCCTAAACTCTAAATCACTTGGCCCTGGGAGAAGTAAAAGAATTTAAAATCCATATGAACCTAATACATATTAATAAAAAATTAAAGAGTGCGTGTATGAATATGTACACGCGCAAGAAGTAAAACTTCTGTAGGTTCTCGGTACTCTTTATGAAATTCAATTTATGTTTTAAATAATTAGGATAGATGAGATACTAAAAATAACCCATATTAGGCATATTACAATCATATGTTTATAGGCTGACGTGGCTCCCTATTCGTTTTCACCGGAAAACCTCTACACCATCTTATTTAAGTGAGCGCTTTATATTTCCCCCTAGAAGCAGACCAGTGCGGTCTTGTGTCAATTTACCCAAGCTAGTGGTTCCTCACTACAATACAATATTCTATGAAAATTCTTTTTTTGTTATGGCAGTAAGATTGTGGAACTCACTCCCTGATTATATTTTCAAAGATGATCCCTCACTCACAACATTTAAATTTAGAATTAAAAAGCACTATTTAGTAAATTAGATATAAATTATAATATGTAGTATGTAGGTATATGTAAGTATATATGTTTGTAAGTATGTATGTATGTGTATATAAACATATTTGTTTTTGTATAATTATAATATTTAGTTGTTATATTTTAATATCAAGTTTAACCATTTCATGCTGTACTATACCTACACCGCTCTAAATTAACTTATTTTCTCACTTTTGAAGAGTTTCTGGATGAAATCTCTTAAAGAGATAAGTTATCCTTTGTCGACATTGTGTTAGTTTATTTTGTATAACATAAATTTTATGGTACATATGTAAATAAATAAATAATAATAAATAATAATTATAATATATATTATTTGTCAAACAATAACAACGGTTACTATGGCAATAAACGTTTGCGTCGTACACTTATAATATTATATATCACTAGTGAGTCGCCCTCGCTCCGCTCGGGTTCGTCTCAACTTTCTTTTTCACGTTCATTGAAGATTTCTCAGAGATGAGATATTTTCCTGCAGTAAAAAGAGTATTCTATATGTTGACCCGGATAACCAGCTAGCATCATACCAAATTTCATCAAAATCCCTCCAGTTGGTTTTCCGTTATGCGGTAACAGAAAGACAGACAGACAAAAATTCTAAAAATTATAAATTCCGCCTCTGTATCGATAATTATGTGTATTTTAATAAAATTTTCCAAAAAATATTTAATGTACAGATTCGGCTTGGTTACAATTTTATCTATACTAATATTATAAAGCTGAAGAGTTTGTTTGTTTGTTTGTTTCTTTGTTTGGTTGAACGTGCTAATCTCAGGAAATACTAATCCGATTTGAAAAATTCTTTTTGCATTAGACAGCCCGTTACTGAGGAAGGCTATAGGCTATATATCATCCCGAAAAAATGTACGGTTCCCGTGGGATAGATTTGTTTTTGTCTAGGGACGAACCCGAAGCGAAGCGAGCGTGAGTCGCTAGTTATATTTATAGATTTGTCAGACAATAACAACGTACCCGGGTAAAAAAAGTTAGATATAATTAGATATAATTATATATGAAAAATGGCCCTATATAATTATATATAATTATATATAATACCATATATAATTATATATGAAAAATGGCCCTATATAATTATATATAATTATATATAATTATATAAAGTTATATATGATTATATATATTGTGATATTATTAGGAATAAATATTTATAAATCTATTTCATAAGGGTTGCTGGTATTCAAAATAAGTCTAATTTAAATCATATCCTCTTTATTTTGCATATATGCAGCACTCATTTTCACATTTTTATTATTAAATATGTTAATAATTAATACTGTAGGTAACTGAAGGCTTTCCGATTCTATCAGAAATATTGCCATGTGCTCTGGTAACCACTTCCAATTCACCGTTACTACCTGTCCTACATTCTAATATCATTGCATTATATCTGGCAGTTAAAATGAATACTAAATCTTTGTTTTCATACTGAAATTCAAAGTAAATCATTAAATATAGCTTCAAGATATATTACATCATCATAATGATATAAATAAATATTATCACTTAAACTGGAGGTCGAAATAATTTCATCTTAGCCACTCTGCCATATAAACCAACTTCTTTCATAGGTCGGAGACCTTCTGGAGTCACAAGGTACATCTCTAGACGAGATACCTTTGCTACCAGCAAATTTAGATCCGTGGGTGATGTGAAGTTTCCTAAAATTAAGGAAATGATTTACTGACATTTTTAGACTAAATTTTTGGTTTAATATATACATTTTTAAACATTACATGTATCATCATAACATTTGTATTGCGAAACGAAACGTTACGTTGCGAAAGATGTACATAAAACAAACCTTAAAATATATGGGACACATTTTAATTTTAACATTGACTTAATGTTAAAATCCATCACAAATATTTATGAATAATTTAAAAGGCATACAAAATGCAAATTTTCAGACATCAATAACAAAAATAATCCTATTGGCTGAAAATAACTTTGTTATACTATTAGACTTAACCTCGAATCTTCAACATACAAATACCAGCTTTATTTACCTGTTATACATGCTGTGACCGCGGTTGGCTTTTGAGCAGTAACAACATAATGATAAGCCATGATGAATATGTAGGTTTTGAGACCGTGATTCTAATAAATTGTCTATATTTATTTCCTTTTCACATAATATAACATTAAAAACGGCTGTCGGCTAAGCGCCGCCTGTTCTGTTTAGTGTTTACTAGTGTCAGAATCGATTACTGTATAATCAAAAATAATCGATTTTAATATCATAAATTTAAAAATTTAATCATTGTCAATTATGAAAATAGAAACTATTGAAAGCAAATATTATTTAAAAGTATACATTGTATGAAAAGTTTGAAAATATCCTTAAATAAATATGTTATATTCACATTTTGTTAACTCATTCGATTTTGATAATTATAACGATTAAATTTTGTACGGAATGTATCGATATAGTTGACAGTTTATATTTATAAATATTATAATGAGCTTTATTAACTGTTGATAAATGATTTTTCAACATCATGAGATTTAATAGATATTTATTACCAGTTAATAAATTATTTATTAAATACAATTTATAAAATATTTATTTAAAATCAAAAGTAAAAATAATTAAAATTATTTAATATTAATTAAAAAAAAATAAAAAATTGTCTTCAAACAAATTAAATTTCTAAATAGTTAATAAATCCTTTTATCAGTTTACATATCATTATATATAATTGTATATAATAATGTTTGTAACTTTTGTACAATTCTATAGAATAATATAAAATTAGATATGATTATATCTAATTATATATAATTATATGGAATTATATATGATTATATATAATTATCGGAAAAGTGTTACATCTAATTATATACTATTATATATAATCATATATAATTATATGCAATTATATATAATTATATGTCATTATATATAATTATATATGATTATTAAAAAATGCTGCATCTAATTATATATTATTATATATAATCATATATAATTATATGTAAGTAATATATAATTATATATAAGTAATATATAATAACATATAAGTATATATAATTATATATAAATTTTTTTACCCGGGTACGTACATTTTTTCGTATATAGTATTATATCACAAAGGTTTTTATTGTTGCTTACGTTGCAGATCGTTCTTGGTAAGAATATTCAGCGACCTGCAAAATTGGATAAGAGGTTAGCTCGCGAGTTGAAGGCATTGTCGGACCCAGAAGATCCATACGACACTGTTATGGGCAAGACAATGTGCACTTATGATTTTTATGAAGGTATTGTAAATTTTATTGTTTTATTTATTAAGCTCGTATTGAATTGGTAGGACTCTGTCAAGCCTGAGGAGTCCGACTGGATGGGTACCACCCTTATCTATTTCTGCCGCCAAGCAACAATGATTGCATTGTTGTGTTCCGGTTTGAAGGATAAGGTAGCCAGCGCAATTACAGGCAAGAGGCATATCATCTTAGTCCTCACAGTGACAACGCACCTGTGGTTCTGCATTTTTGTTACTTAAAACCTAAGTGCATGAACCGTAGGTGTTATGGGCGACAGGTACGTACTGCTTTCCATCAAGTGGTCTGTCTGCTCGTTTGTCACTGAATCGCATAAAAAAAAAAGAATTTAAGTACTATGCGTTATTATTGATCTAGATATATATTTTCGATAAGTATGATCTGGGAAATAACACTTTACTTACAGATTTTTTTATATTAAATTATAATTTATACCTTTAAAAGTAAATCTTACTTATGCGAATATTTCTTGATTGTCAATTTTGTGCAACGTTTAAAATAAAATAGTAAGAAATGACCAATCATTAGTAGGATCTGTTCGGTGTTCTATTCAAATTCTAAATTTTTTATCTAAGCATCATGGGTCACTCCAGTTTGGAAAGAATAATCTTTGGTTCTGAGAAAAACTGGCAAAAAAATTCAGGACAATTTGTTTTTATTATACTATAAAAAAATGTATTGGTGTTAGTAAAAAAACCCTGAGTGCGACTCGCACTTGACCAATTCTATTACTAATTATTAGGCCAAGGTCGGCTTGACGGTGCTTTCTGCGACTTCACCGAGACAGACAAGATGGAATACTTAGAGAGCATCCACAAGGCGGGAGTAGTCAACATAGAAATGGAGTCACTCGCTTTCGCCGCCCTGACGCACCACGCCGGCATCAAGGCGGCCGTAGTGTGCGTCACGCTTCTTGATCGGCTGAAAGGAGATCAGGTAAATTGTATTTTGTTTTGTTTACTAAAACGAGATAAAGACCGGATGCTGAATCCCCACGTTTGAGAAGTAAGGTTTTTAAATAGATAATAAAATAAAATATGTTATATTAGCGACTTACCTCGCCTCGTTCGCGTCCCTTGGATTTTTTTGCCATGTATGTATTGTATTCAGCCCTTTTTAAAAGTCCTACTACTGGGCACGGGCCTACCTTCAATACGAGGGGAATTAGGCCATAGTGCACCATGCTGGCCAAGTGCGGATTGGCGGACTTCACATGTCTTTCGAAAACTTGCTAGGTTTTCTCAGACATGTAGGTTTCCACACGATGTTTTCCTTCACCGTAAGGCAAGTGGTAATCATGTTAGAAATGATTCGCACATGAAAATATCAGAGGTGCGAGACCCGGGATTTGAACCCGCTTCTCTCGGTTTCCCAAGCGAGCGCGTTACCACTGGGCTACCACTGCCTTTTTTTGCCGTATGTACATGTTAATTTATTGTTTTGTTTCCAACCATTAATAAAGCAACGACCAGTTTTTTCCAACTTCAATTAAAGTTATTTTAATTGATGACGTGAAACACATTTTTACCGGAATTAGTAAAGCAGTTCCAATCAGGTAAGTTTTTGAGATTCGGTTTAGTACATTTTACACACCTTAACTCCTACATCGGAACTTACAATTTTTACTGCTTTATAATATTAGTGTAGGTGTAGATAAATATGCTCAGAAATGTATACACTTATACTTACAATTAGGTAATCAACAATAAGATTCTCATGTCCTCAACGTTCTGAACTACGCTGATTCAGGGCACTCGTAGATTACGCTACTGCGCCCCACTGGCTCGCCAAAACAAAACAAAGAATTTAATCAAAATACATATCCATAAAATATTATTTATATAAAATATTTACATAAAAATTATTTACTGATAATTCCATAATTCGATAGCGTCGGTATATTTTTAATAATATCAGGGAAGTAATGAATGAACGATTAAAAATCAAAAAATAATTAAGCCTGTGTTTTCATGGCTGAAGGAAAGAACGATGAAATGGAAGTTGATTTTTTTGAACAAAAATGTATAATAAATTCAAGATGATTAATCGACGATATCATTTTAAAGAGTCTTTTAGCTGGTTTGGTTTCTAAAGGTTAAAGATGTTTTTCTCGCGCGTTTATTTCGAAAGACTCACACATACTTATAGAACTTCTTGAATACAGGATGAAGTATTTTTTTTCTTGCAAACAAAACCTTGTTTGTATATTAGGAATAAGGTTTTCACTTATTTAATAAGTGTATACCTTTCCAATCTTACTTGCATTAACAAGAGTTCTCTATAGAGGTAGATAATAAATAATAATGTTTATAAAGTATGTAAATAATAAAAATAGGGAAACTATATTTAATTAAATACTTGTCATACCTTAGGCTTATTATATTTACATTTATGTGTCATTCAACAAATAAGTAAAATAGAGCATTTTTCTAATAAGTATTGCGAGTCACGTACGTATGTCGTTTTATAGCACGAGCCGCAATTCCTGCATAAGGTAAATGCAATAGAATTGCATTTTAGTTGAATAAATTTTTATTGCTTGATATAACGTTCCAATGGAAAGTAAACTACGTGCTTAAACCTGCCTATAAGGTAAACGTCTCTGTTTTTATCCGTACTAATATTAAATAAGGTGCTATAGTATTACAAATATGAAAGTATGTATGTCCGTCTGCCTGTTAAACCTTTTCACACTTAGCTGTTAAACAGATTTCGATGAACTTTGGCAAAAACAGACAAAAGTAGCTTGCGTTATGGGGATAGATATAATGTGCTGTCTTAAATCCCCGCTCTGCTTACCATGCGAGCTAAGCGAATAAAGGAATTCCTCTTTCAAATATATATTACAATTATTAAGTAATCATTCGATCATGTCACTATTAGTTAATATTTATGCATCAAAGTTACGACTTTTAATTGCCTTTTTTTATTGCAGGTCTTAGCTCCTAAAGAGGTATTGGATGAATGGCAGCAACGTCCAACTAAACTAGTTTGCCGATATATCAAAAGGTTAATAATAATTTCTTTAAACAATGTATTTATCAGTGTAATGTACATAAATATTATATTTTTCAGAGATTTTATTTTTATAATACAACATTCAAAAATTTACTTAGTACCTATAAATTTTCATCGATCAATAGTTTATTATATTCAAGGCTGATGTACGACGAGTTAAGGTTGAATTAATTTCTTTTTTATTAAAGGTATTTACAAATGAAAGGCCGCTTGTCTTTGGATGGCCATGGATCTGTTTCCGTCAAAAGCCCCCGGCGGTTTAAGCTAGTGCAGCAGGAGTCGGAAACATACGACTAATGTCATACGCACATCGTATTATGGCAAAAGATTGCCTGGCATCACAACCCTTCTCCTTGGTTTTATAGATCTGAACTGTTGGCACTAAAATTTTGTGTGTCACTCACTGGAAATTTATAATTTGTAATAGTAATAATTTTTGAAAATTTAATGTTTGATGTTACCTATATGTTACAGTTTTTTGAAAATGTTTAACTTGCTAAATATATTTAGGACTTTAGTATTGTATTTATTAAAAGACAATTTTAATGGCATATTTACTTTTTTTTTCAATTTGTGTTGTTTGATAGCATTTTATTAATTAGTAATTCCCAGATTTTCAGAGTATTAGGGCAAAGTTCTATGGAGGTCATTCTTGAAATAAATACGCATTTAATACATATATCCCTAAAATTAAATATAACTAATGAATCTAATGAAAATTAACGTCAGTTTTAACAGTCATTTACATTACATGAGGATTAAGTTACAAAAAATATAAAAAAGTCATTAGGTCTTGTAATAATGGTTATAAGGTCTTATATTGTGCGTAATATTCGGAAAGTTCCAAGTCTTAATAGTTCAGTTACTCCTAAAGGACCTACACATATCAAATTTACACTTTATTTAATATGTACGAATAAGTATGGTCTTATTGGTCATAGATTTAAAAGTCACATTCCATACGTTATTAGAATACTTACAAATTAATCTTAACGAAATGTTGCTAATGATTGTGCGACTTTCAAAAATGTATGTCGCGTGAATTTCAAGGTAAAAAGTATAATTGTTTAATTATTTATTTATTACTGGTATATTCGTAACTAAATTTGCTCTATTAAATGTCATTGAGTTTTGAAACGATATATGATGATTGTTCGTATGTTTTGTATGATGAGTTAAAATTATTTTATGTATAAAGCATATTTTATTTATTTTTTAGCTTATTTTCATTCATACATTTTAATAATCTATATCTAACTGTACAACGGTACTCTTAAACTCTTTAGTAGCGGTAGTACAATACTGTACTGTAGTATAATAAGTAAATATCAAAGCTTCGTAAGTAATCACCTGTAATGGCTATAATCATTTCTCTACTTTATTAAATTGTAAACTGACTATATATTACCGTGTATTATCTAATGTTTTACCTATTTACCAGTGTTTAAAAAATGTTTTTGTATGCTTTACTATAAGTGTTTAAACTCGATCTTCTTATATCGATATGTTATTGCCTATTTGAAATATATTTCTTTTCAAACCTACTAGTAAATCCCTACTAGGATTGTGATAAAAATAACTTTAAGGACCATACAAAAGACAACCTTCTTTTTTGTTGGAATTTTATGTAATCTATAATTAGTCAAACGACATCTAATTTTGTAAGAAAATACATCAAGAGCCTATTACCGATTGTTTTTATATCAATTATTGTGTAGTCAAATTTATAGACTTAGTTATTTTTAGTAAAATAAATTATTTTATATTCACCAGAAGGTGAACAATTATAATAATTGAACATCGAAATAATATATACATAAATTCAACTCAAAAGTTGGTCGTCTGAAAGATTTATGTGCTTCCACGAGTGATTTGTAGGTTGTTGTTCGTGCACAAGTCGGGCAATTGATTTTAATGTTGGTAATGGCTTATAAAAACATTTTATCATCAAGAATAGTGCTGCAGTGAAACAGTCTTATTAATAAATGTTTTATTAACTTGCGTCCTTCAGTAACATTTCCTATGCACTTCATGTACCGGGATAGTTCAAATCTATCGCTCATTAACTGTATACTCCTATCTAAAATGTGTTAACCAGTCCTCTACTTCATTGTCGAAAAATAAACCAACAAATATAATTTCAGATTTATAACAGTACTATCCTTAATAGTAGCATAATCTGCTTAGACTGAAAAATGTATGCCTAATAACAAATTAACCTATATAGAAGGAGAACTCAGTACTTCGTCGAGACTCGAGTCCTTGTATCTTAACTCGTCTTCATCCCCATCTCCCTGCCCATTTCCCCAACTACTTGGGGTCAGCGCAGTACGTCCGTACTGTTTATTGGTTTTCGCAAAAATTTTCCGACCGGCCGCCTGCCTGACATCAATTCTCTTTGGGTATGCTGTCGTTTGCTCGTCATCGAGCAAGGGTCTTAGGTTGCGATGTCCTTAGATCCTTTAATCGTCTTTTAAGACACCTACATGAGGAGAGGGGGTAGCCTATTCTAAGTCAATCGCTACACGGCCATCTTAACTCATCTTGATCATTTATTAATAAGACAGTAATTGTTTATCACAAATGTTATGCTAAGTTTGCTGTTTGAAAATTGAATATTTATAAAGATTAAATTTAAGTAGTCGAGTTTACTGAAGTTGTATTCTTGTAAGTGTTAAGAGTTTGTGTAAGTACTTACGTCAGGGCCTGACTTTGACATGTGTTTATGGCACCAATATAATTCAATGATAGTATTAGGATAAATATAAGCTGCGTCACCTTGTAATTATTTTAAGCTCCATGTAGAAATTTATTTGTGTCGTTCTGCAATTTGCACGTTATTCTTTGCTAAATACTTATTTAGAAGAAATTTTGACTTGCTTATAGCGGTTATAAATTAAAAAATAAAAACTCAATTTGACGAAATTAAATAATTTTAAGTTTAAATCGAAATAATCACGTTCGAAAAAAACTTAATCATATTAATATTAATAGACGGAATTGTTATAGTACAATATTAAATGATATAATTTCTGTTATCTTTACGAATACCTAAGTATATATATTTAAGATTTACAGATAAAATACATTAAGCGTTGTCTGCTTGTATGTGTTATATATTGAATAAAAAGTTTGTTTCGTCTTCTACGTCTTTTCTTTTTTTATTGCAAATAGGCATTTTTTTACTACATTACACACAAGACAATTTTAGTAGTATAAAATGTGTAAATGCATGTTGCTAGCATGCATGAAACAAGCATTTACACATTGTACATAATATATCTAACATATTTAAAATTAGTGTATGAGAAAAAACATATTACGAATCGTAATTTTTATTGTGGTATCATACATTAGGATACATGTAAATACATAACAGATGACATTCAGTCTTTTCACATCTATTAAGTTATACATATGTGTACGAAATAAGCATCGAAAAGCGATCAAAAATCTTATTTTTACATAAATTAAATGAGCAAAGTAGTTTTAACGCCAAATAATCGAATTATTCGACAAAACTTTACCTATTATAGTTGCAGGAACTTCATAAGCGCATCGTGAATGAGACGTGGACTGGCGTCACTGTCCGCCGTATACCGGACCCCCCTCAGCGCACCGTCTTCATTTCTAACTACCCCATATTCTCCTACGATGAAACCATCTGGAGTTCTTTCTTCGACTCTATATTTTCGAAACTGCCGACCCTCCACAACGTAGCCAACTTTACAATTCTCCTGTTTACAATTTTCTTGTCCGGCAGGTTGTTCTCCATGGGTTCTACCGTCAGTCATTACGCTGACTTTTTCATCTACCTCATAATTTTTTTCCGGCTCATATCCGCGTTTAGTATTGGGAGGGTATGGCGGGTTAGTCATCGACGATGCTGACGTTGTGCTCACCACAGTGCTACTATAAGTAGACGTGGCCGGTTGTTTACCCCAATTAGTTTGATCTGGAAGAGTATCTGGAGATAAGTGCAAAGAAGCGGGCTGACTATAAAATTTAGCTGGTTCACTATAAATTTTTGCCGGTTCACTGTATATTTTAGCAGGTTCACTATATATTTTTGCCGGTTCGCTATAAATTTTAGCTGGTTCACTGTAAAATTTTGCCGGTTCACTATACACTTTAGCAGGTTGGCTATACACTTTAGAAGGTTGATTATAAAACGAATTTAATTCTTCTACATTTTGATTTTGATTAATGTATACCGGTAAACGATCATTAATGTTATAATTCGATACTTTTGGTGCATCATGTACTACGTTAAAGTTAACAGTTGTCAATCTTGAGTTTCCTCGTTGGTTTTGGGGTGGATCTTGAATAAAATTTTTAGAAGAATACGACGAGGGCACGGATCGCGCTATTGGCACGTCTTCTATAAGTTCATCAGTTTCTAGAACTGAGTGTACGGATGATTCAGCTACAGAATCATTAGCTTGATTGGAATACGACTGCTCATCTTCTATATGATAAGGATGTACTCTTTCATAATTAATTAGGCCCCGTGTTCCTTTTTTTGCTTGGAGTTGTTTAATAAACTCTATATTAGCACCGATGAGATTAGGTGGTATATCTGTCATGGTTTCAAGGTCTTCTAAAATTGTTGTTTGAATAGTAGATGTTATATCAGCAACAGTGGTCGAGGCGAAAGTTTGTGGCATATCTGTGGGCGAGACAGTCGTTTGAAACTCATGTTCATCGTGGTCCTTATTTTTACCAAATATTTTGAAAGCCGGCTTCGATTTTGTTCTACCAACTGCAACAGATGATGTTATTCTTACTGAAATTATTTTTTCGTCGTGAATCGAACTTTCCTCAGACTTTGGTATATTTTGAGCATTAGGTAGCTGTTGGTGCACGTTTGCGAAATTATCTTTTTGTTCCGCATGGTGGATCTCTTGACTGTGCACCGGTTGTGATGTCACCAGCACGTATGGCAAGATCTGAAAATAATAGTCTTTATTACTACACTTTATAGTGACTTATAACTTTATAAGTTGAAAGAGATTTATTTTTCTGTTGGTGTGTTCGTTCGTTCGTTTGCTCATTTATTTATTTAAAACATTTAGTACATGTATAAAAAAATAACTTAACGATAATAACAACATTAGTGTAAAACTTTGTTGCAGTTATTAAGGCCCGTCTCAAAAGCGTCGTCTATGATAATAAACTTAATCTTATACATATTAAACAAAAAAAACCATAGCAACAAAATCAAATATCCAATTAAACAAACAAAAAAAAATATACCATGACAAGAACAAAAAAAAAAAGGAGTTATGATGACATTAATGATATACATATGTGTGCGCATATGTGTGTGTGTTGGTGTGATTATATGTGTGTGTAAAAAAGTCTCAAGTTATAGTGACCAAAAAGTTTCCCGTTAGATCATAGTTTAATTTTAGTAGGCAACCGATTAATTTAGATTTACATTAATGTGATGTAAGAGAATAAATATATTAAAGAAAGCAAAAAGTATTACGTACTATTGAAAAAAATTTGTTGGAAATGTTATCTTTCCATAGCTATTTCCATAACTATCACAATGTTTTATTGTTAATATGTTAAAATTAATTAAATAAGGACAACTTCCTTGTAATATGTTTAATTATTTTACACCCTAACCATATACTCGTATGTATTAAGATATAAATATTGTGATTTTTTGTTTGTTTGTATATTTTGTATTTATATATTAGTATTGTATATTATGATTTGACGCATTAAAATGGTAATTAAGTTAGTTAGTTTTAAAAAATGTAAAATTATTTAAAATATAGATCATTGAAGCGTTAACAACCAAAGCGGAAATGATTCTCCGAATGCCGTAGTAACGGCGGGCGGCGAGGTGCCTGTCAGTGACCGCCGCGGCCTTGTGCCAATGTAGAACCAAATGCTTAATGCACGATATAACGCTCTCTCCTACATCTATCTTATGCATCTATGTACATCAATATAAAAGAAAATGCAGAAGAAGAATCTTTTCATCTTCATATTTTGTTAAATTTTATTACTTCAAAATTTAAATTGGATCTTTTCTATATTGATACATACATACAAAACAATAGCACAATATAACTTACTGCCAGTTAATAACGTTGACACGTTTATTTAAAATATATACGAATTAATCTGCGAAACATTATTAATTAGAATAATAGGTACATACATATAATATTTGTATTTTTTTATAAGCTTCATTCGTAAAGCTTACTATTTTTTCTGTTTTTAAATTTGAATTACCCTTAAAAATTATATCTATTAATTGTTTTTCACTAATTGAGGTTGATATCTATACTTCCCGTATCTAATATATTTAAACGAGCAATTCTCGTATATTTATATCTTTACTAGCGACTCACCCTCGCTTCGCTTCGGGTTCGTCCCTAGATAAAACAAATCTATCCCACGGGAACCGTACATTTTTCCGGGATGATATATATAGCCTATAGCCTTCCTCAGTTAACGGGCTACTCAATGCAAAAAGAATTTTTCAAATTGGATTAATAGTACCTGAGATAAGCGCGTTCAACCAAACAAACAAACAAACTCTTCAGCTTTATAATATTAGTATAGATATCTTTATTTATCTATACCAGCGATCTCGAAAACGGCTCTAACGATTTTGCTGAAATTTGGTATGCGCGAGGCTTACGGGGGCGAAAAATCGATCTAGATTAGTCTCATGTCTGGAAAACGCGTGTTTTCGAGTTTTCATGCGGTTTTCTTTAAATTATTCTACGCAGAATATGGTCGACAATTTCTTACACTCGGTTATAAGCATCGTACTCAAGCGGTCAAGGCGCAAGTTAGACAACACATTTGTCCGGGATCGAATCCCGGTCGGAATACAAAGTTTTTACTTTTGTTCTTTTTTGTATTAATTTAAGTTTTTAGTTTTTTTTTAATCTAAAAAAACGATATAACAAAAAAGAACTACGAGCGAAGCTCGCTCGCCCAGGTACTAGATTTAATGCAACGTACATTGCTTTATGATATGTGCCAATCTTAAATGTCAATTCGCCAACAAAAATTCATCGTTGGAATTTGGGTACAAAAAAGTGGGTGCCTTACAGACTTATGACGAAAAATAGAGTAATGATAACCAGTCAATACACGTAATCATTTTATTATAAATTAAATTAACAATGTAAAAAATTGTTCTTGCTAAACAATATAAACGAATTAAAAAAAATGTTAATAAAGAAAAATCAAATTAATACATTTAATCACATAAATTTACAAGTTTACAGATGATTGATAAAATCAGCCCATGGTAAACAATTTCATATTGCATATTTACCGATTGGTGCTGTTTATGATAAATATTAAGCTAGCTATACATTTTTGAAATATAGTAAAAAAGTCGTCATAATTTTAGTAGTTTAAGCTAATATTTTTATCGTGGGCCTAAAATGTAATGAGCACCAATAATTTTTTATCATAATTTCATCTACTTTGTTAATACTAAATGTAACTGAGCTATTTTTGTTCATGCATATTTTAATTCATTTTAATGTTTAAATATTTTCTTTTGAGCTTTTTATATTGAGACAGGATAGCTTAATTGATTCTTAGATCAATTATTTATTTACCTATTATGAGTTCACAACCAAATCAAAAACCTACCACAACCACGTCACATCGTCATTGAGCTTAAGCTTATTAATATACAGAACTATAGTTAGCAATAATTTCGGGATTGAATAATATAAAAATTAAAAACCTAATTAGAGTTGCATTCAAATTCACGTGGGATCTTTTGTCAAACTTAAATTGAACGATACGATTAAGAAAAGTCCTTACGTGAATCTAATGGTATTATTCTCAATAAATTAGGTATCGGTAAATGTTTTATATAATCGAATAGTTTTTAGGTTTTATACTATAATGTGACTACTGTACTATAGAGACCTTTAGATATTTAACATTAAAAGGAAATACTAAAATTATTTGTAATGAGGCTCAATTATTATTTTTTACTATTCAATAGTAATTTAGTTTGGTTAAACATAATAATTATACCTTGTACATATGTAAACTAGCGACTTACTCTTGTTTCGCTTTGGGTTCGTCCCTAGACAAAAACAAATCTATCCCACGGAAACCGTACATTTTTTCGGGATAAAAAGTAACCTATGTGCTTCCAGACTATATTCTATTTCTGTGCCAAATTTCATCCAGATCGGTTCAGCCGTTCTGGCGTGAAAGAGTAACATCCATCCATCCTCATAAACTTTGACATCTATCTATATATAAATATAAATGAATCACCGAAATGTATGTACGTGCATAACTTCCGATCGACTGCACCAAATTGGTAATTGTTTTTTTTGTGTTTGTTATTATCAGAACAAATTTTGTATAGAAGAAAATTAAAAGAAAAAAAATACTAAAATAAGTTTTCTTTTTCAATCTCATGATATAAAAAGTGAGTGAGTGAAATAGTTTCTATCCCGAAAATCACCCTTTAAGGGGGTGAGAATGGGGATTGAAAGTTTGTATGGGGAAGCAATCTACGGACAAACCCGAGCGAAGCGAGGGTGTGTCGATAGTTTATAATATTTGTATAGATGTAGATTTTTAAATAATCCGTAGATCAAATAAAAATTATATACAAATTTAAATGAAGACAAAAAATTAAATGAATGATTATTAAAAAACTGCTCACTTAAAATACATCAATAAGTTTTTAAACTATCACGTAATATATATTTTTTTTACTTTTAAAGTAATATTTACTGTTTTTTAAAATGTTAATATAAATAAAATTATAGATATAGTGACTGTAGTCAGTTATCCTTGATAAAATGTATATAAGAAGGTAATTACTGATAACTACTACTTATCTAAACTCGCAGTTCCGCTAGAGTTAGTTCGCAGGCCTTTGAAATACTTCTATGCAATACAGAATGTTGATGATGTAATAGTAAAAAATTATATTGAACTTAGAATGTAAATAAATAAGAAATACGTTAATTATATTTATTAGTGTTTCTATATCCTAATATGATATCATTACTATTTACTAATTCACAAACTAACAAAATGCCAAACGCCTAGGCATAATAGTTGTCTTTACACATGCGGAGGCTGATCGTTAATTATGCAGTCTGAGGTCTTTTCTCCAAAACGCACACACAACAATACTTTTTTGAAATAATATAACTACTAATCAAACATCATAAAGTATAGAGTCTTCGAACATTTAATGTTTGTGTTAGGGGTGGCAGTTTAAGAAGAATATTTTGGGGAAAATAAAAAAGAAACAATATAAGTAATGATGATGAAAAGTATATAAAGTATAAAGCCTAACAGAAAGTGATTGAAAACGAATAAGTTCATAATGAAAAGAATTTTTTCCTCATTTTTGAATATTCTTTCCCTCAGTCCTTCTCAATTAAACGGGTTTAATAAAATAATTAACTATAGCCTATTATTGTTCTACAAAACCATACCATTATCAAAAATCACAATCACGTGAGAAAAGTTGTGGGCAAAAGCAGTAGTAATAATACCTTCCTGAGCAATTTTGATTGTGGCTGGACAATACGATATGACGGAAAAGAGATCAGACAGAGGACTTATGTGGTCTCTCGGTCAGGGGTACCACTAAGCTCCCAACTCTGGGTTGTTACTGAGAATGTCATGACAAAAACTCAAAAATGGAGAAGGTTCTAATCTTTTTTGTATTACTATAAAATTTAAGTAAACTAAAATATAACAAAAATATGAAAGAAATTATTAAAACATCTCAACTAATTAAAAAGTAATGAAACCTTAAAGTTGCGCTTAATTTTAAATAAAACTAACTTTTCGGAATTTTTTCGCGGATTTATTTTGATTTTTGGTTCCCGGCCTATCGAATGTTTTAGAGCAATCATGATTACAGGAGAGACTAAGATTTTAGAGTTCTCAAAAGTATTATATACTTGTTACGGACAGTGTCTACCCACAATTTTACAAAATTATTTCAAAAAATCAAAAATGGCACCAAAGTACCATACAATAATTGTTGATTTTAATATTAAATATTTTAATTTTTTTAATAAGTACATATTATTATTAAAAATAGCAAATTTTGTTTAATATTAGCTGTTGTTATTATAAATATTATAATTTTGTATAAATTTTATTAAATATTCATATTATTTAGTGTTGCTATTATTATAATATGTATAACCATGAAGAAAATTAAAATATTAATTATTTATATAAGTAATAAGTAATATTATTGGTTTATATGTAATTTAAAAAAGTTAAAATATTAATTTAGATCGTTATTATTTAAAGTTAAAATAAAGCAACACTATTGCTACCTTTATAGATATTTTTTTTTTTAATCTGAATTACTATTATTGCAATCCACACAGTATGAACTAATTAGATCTAATGGTCTGTTATGTTTATTTTTTTTTTGTTAGATTTTATGATGTTTATTACAGGATCCTACAATGATGGTAGTACTCAGACATCTTCCTTATTGAAGTTTGGAATGAAGGACGTTTCTTCGATCGATCGGATAGCTTCGAGCGATAACGGTTCTCTTTTGTGAGTATTTGTAGACTATCAAAGCGAATTTAGCGGTCTAAAACCTTAGTCTCTCCCATGACCATGACTGCTGTAAACATAAATCCGCGATACAATACGAAAAGATAGTTTGATTTAAAATGTCAAATATTCGTGTAAATTAAAAAAATATCATTGTGCTTAATTTTTTTCACTGATTTATTAGTTTTGATTTATATTATAATTCCATTGCGTTAAATATGATATAATCAACATCATCTTCTCGATTGTCTTGACCGACCCGGAGCTCGAACCGAGCGACTGAATGCGAAAACTATTTCGGGACGTATATATCCAATACAGTTACTGGCTGGATTAATAGATTCAGCAAAAAGTTATTATAAAGGAAGAGAAACAAGTTGTCCGACTATTTTGAAAGTGCAGATTAGTAATAGTTATATAGTTAAAAACCCGAGAGGTTAATAGGTATATTTTTTTTATTAATGCGGGCAATATTTGGCTCTGAGCTACCATTTGTTTTTAATATATTTATAGCAAGCGAAACGTAATTCTTAGATATAAATTCTAAGATGAAAATCCATAGATTCAGTTTTCTCATGTATTAGAGTTCAACGAGCAATGCAGTATTGATTAAGCAATTAATTGATTATTTTTTACATAATATTTGTTCAAAATTATTTTTTTCTGTTTTTATTTTAATATTAATCGGGTACATAACCAATTACTAGTTTTTGATAAATTAGAATGTTTGACAGTTTCTGGTAGGTTGTTACGACGGTGTAACAAAATTATTATATTAATTATAAACACAAACCAGTAATGCAACCAGATACGATTGTCACGACCACAAGTGTGATAGGTCCAATGCAATTGTTTAATTAGTTTATTGGATTACGCTATTGTTGCGCACACGCACTTGGCGGCCTTCGACCGCCTTTTATCAAACGGAAAGCCCTTAATCTGATAAGTACAAGTATACATACATAACTGCAATGTTGGTCTAATAGATAGCTTGTACGGCTACGGATCCGAATCTCTCGTGGGTTCAAGTCCTAGATATGACAAAGTTGTTGAGTATTTCAGTTAAGAAATTCTCATTTCTTAGTAACTCAGCTCAGAGTTGAGAAGTTGGCGGCGTTTCACCCCCGGGCCTCGGAAAGCATGTCAAGCCGTCAGTCCTGTGTGTGATCTCTTACGTGTTGACTTATAGAGTGAAAGGAAGTGATAACTTATGTTTCCTTCGCATATGTCAAGTCTCAGTAAGATTGGTCGCCGCGCGCTGTAGTCGAAATCGGACCGAAGGAAATTAAAAGTATTTATATAAGTTGTGAATCGATTTGAATTTCTATTTTGATAATTAATTCAAAGCTCTATCGACTATGATTCAAAGTGTTTTTAGCATTAGAAACACAATTTGTTTATTTTGCTATTAGGTACTAACTTACCTAAAAAGTGTAGTTATCCATAAGGAATTAGTGGATAAATACAATTTATATTTAATTAATTTTCACTGATCAAAGTTGTATTATATTCAAGTGCTATAAACAGCATTTAGAAATGAATATTACCTGTCTATTTGACTAATTGTTACTTTTATTAAATTTAATTGTGCAGACTTGAATTAAAAACAAAATTAAGTTTTATTATACTCGATGCAGATCTAAATATCATATTTAGCAGTGATATATGTATGTACATATATATAAGAGAACATCAATCAAATGTTAAGTTATTTAATCCTTTGTCTACATTATCTTTATATGGTACGCTGTGGCCTGAGTGCGCTTGGTGAGGCGAGGAAACCAGTTCTGATTTACCAGATCGTGAGGTATTTTAAACTTGAATGCAAATAAATTGTGAGATGATAGCGAACTTGAAACCACAAAGAAAAACGTATAATGTATACGTTTTCTGAAATGTTAGCGAGCGAATGCCAACTTGAAGTACTTGTTGCTTTAATTTATGCTACATTTCATTCAGGGAAATATCATTTCACATAAGATCATAAAGTGTTTTGTTTAGTAGGTATATGCATAAAGATTAAAACAGTTGCATCATAAACATTTTACTCTTTGTAGAATCTTAATGCAGAAAAAGATTTTAGCTAAATAATTTATTTTTACGCGTTATTTTATTCCTTACACATATTTGATAATAAGCTTTAGAATAATACCAGTGATTTTCAGTCTATAAGAAAACTTTTAAGCGAATACATATGTATGTATGTACAACTGGTATCTTGTATCATTTTAATAACTACATAACTTGCATCTAATATAATATCTTATTAGTTTCGTTAAGTTTTCAAACAAATGTCGATTAATTCAACATGTTGATTAGGCAAATACGGATTAGCGACAGTTGTATCTATGTATATGTAAGTATATGACGAATGTATCTGAATAGATACATAGTTTTTCGAAAAACGCGCTATTTACAAAGTCAATTTTTAAGTCGCTAAAATCTATATTTGCGTATATAAAAATAGCACTATAGGTACGTGGAATCGCTAACAAACTTAATGTCCTGAAAATATCTCAAAGCTATTGTAGGGAATGTAAATTAGGCATAATACTTCATTTGGAAAAAGTTAATTATGCTATTTGTGTTTATTTTTCATTTTTTTTTAGTTACTCTATAATATATTCTTAAAAAAATGATTTAAATATTCAATTTTTTTTCTTAATAGCAGCGTTAAATAAACAAAATAGTTAAAAAATATTTGTTCACATTTGAGGTCATTCCACAAAAAATCAAGGAAGTTGTCTATCTAGACCTGTTTCGCCCTAAACTCGATTAAATTCCTCAGTATTGGTTTAAAGATCACAGTGACATTTATTACCTCACAAGAAATGAAGACTTGTACACATATTTTAATGATATCTACATTAAAAATAACTGTCAATTTCAAAGTCTCTTTTACTTTATAATTTTTCATTACTTAGAAATCTAAGTAATAAAATAAAACTTATTCACTTTACATTTACTCTTACAATAAAATTCAAATATAAAAAAAAACTAAGCAGTTAATTTGAGTATCATTTTATATTATCAGAGGTTTATTTTAGGTGAAGGACTTCATACCACGACGTAGCGAAGCGGATCGGAATGTCAGTTCTGTCTGGAATCTAAATCTGTACTACACTCTATTTTTCATGTCTATTCATAAAATCAATCCAATATGTCGACCCTCATAACCATATAAAAAATCCTATGAAACCCTATATTTTAATTATATATCTCTGTTTTCCTTTACATTGTTAACTCATAAGTGACTTTTTCATTACATGTCACAGTGTGATTGTGTAAAAGCTGGGGACTTTTAAATGCATAGTGAGTGGATAGTGCGTGTGGACTGGATTCCTAACACGCCTGAGTTTAACGTCATGGCAGCTCAGGGTCAGGGTCCAAGATGAATTATGTTGTAGTTATGCAAATACTGATCTTAAATACATACTATTAATGATGACTTTTATGTTTGTACATGTACGCCTACAATAATTTATATTTATTACAATCATAAAAGAGGCAATTGTTTGGAAAAATAGGACTATAGTGACGGCTAACTGGTTCAAAATTACCATTTTAAATTACAACGAATTAATGAAACTAACTCCTTTATGAGTAAGGCAAATAGTAGTTTATGAAAAGTATACTTGTATTAATAAAAAAAACTCCTTCGCTGTCTCGCGAAGTCGGTCACAGCTTTGTGATATACATATTGAAGTCAAAGATGACGATGACCTAAGTATTGTTTGATAACTTAAGTTTTATTAACTTAACTGTAAACTGTAATTAGTATACCTATATATTACTATCAAAGTTTAACTAAAACTCTTCTTATTGTTTACCATATTGTTGAGCTTACTTTTAAAATCTGCACGCGTTAGTTCTAGTATTGAAGGTTGAAATAAGGCTATAATGTTGAGTGAGCAATGTGGGTGCACTGTTTAAGAACTTTGTAGTGTACGTGTAAATCCAAGGCAACATATTTTGATTTATTAGTAGGTAATTGATTGACAAAAGTATTGATATTTGCGAATTGTGTATAAGAAAAAATATTTGTTTGTTGATATCTTTCGAGATTATATGTATATAATATTTTGAATTCATTTATTAATCATACCAGTAAAATAATCCATATAAAATAGATCCTCATCTCGTTACAGAACAACGGATTCCGCACTAAAACAGCTGATCGATATTACTGTATTGATAAGGACATGTCCACTTTAACTTGAACGACTAACAAAAACATCATTTCGGATCACTTTTAGTTCGTATTATTTATGCTTGGGTGGTCATTTTTTGTCCAAACGATTTCAGGCGGCTTTGACACAGTGTAAAACTAAGCGAGGCTACAATTTCTCTATTCGATATACGAAATGAAAAAAGCGATTCACTTCTAGTACACGTGTGTCTTGCGCGCGCGCCGCGGTTAACTACGCTACTCAACAGTAAACACCTACTGGTGACCTTCCCAATTAAGAATTTAATTTATATAATGTACTTTCTTAAAGAAGTTGTGACGTATGACATCTAATGCGCTAACGAATTTTAATAATGTTTGCATGAAAATGAAACAGTAACAACATTTTTTTTAATTAATATAATTCATTGTAAATATACATATTTAATAAAATATTTAGATACCTGCGAAACAATCATTTATGAGATACATCAACTCTTTTTCTTTTAACGTAAAGAAGGTAGAGAGATAAACGGCCAGCGCAATTAATATTACACACTTCGGTTCCTAATTAGTGCCCATAGTAGGGATCGTGTCCATATTGGGGTGCACCATACTGCGGCACTTGGGCTTCGTACGATGGATAAGGTTGAGGCTGAAATAGTAAAAATCATCATTACTTTCAATATCATACCCTATTTGGTAGGTTGGCGAGAGAGAGGCTGTACTTAATCAATTAAATGGAATCCACTTGCTACTCCAATAACTTGATTCCAGTTAAATGTCATATAGGTATTGGTAATGCGTATATGTACACCTTTTTTGTCCCTAGCTAAGTATATGAACGTCAGTGAAGGTTTTCCGGTCAGCTTGTAGTAGCGTGGTGATATCGTGATTTACTTATCGAGGACGTTATAGATTATTTTAGTAATATAATGGACGTTGAAGAATTGGTATTTCTATTCCACTCTTTATTTATTTATTTATTTAATTAATATTTAGAAATTACTTAGCATTTTGTAGCGACGTAGTACCTAACCTTGTACAAATATTATTTAGAAATAAATGAAATCTATAATAATCTTTTTATTACAAAGAATACCTATTATGTAATTAATCCTTACATAAAATATTTATTTGAAGAATAAAAAGGAAATAATTGTGTGAGAACAACATTAAGCTAATACCTATACATATATGTAAATGTATCTAATCCTTATTTTACTACTATTACTTTATAAAATTAACTTAAAAACAAATTACCTGATAATTGTGAACAGGATATTTCTTTTCAGGCGCATCGTGGTGGTGGTTCTTTAATCGCATTTGATTAGCAAGTAGTTCCTTCACTTTGAGCTTAGTTGAAAGTAGATTTGCAGCCAAAGCTTTGTTAAAAGCTTTTAATTCCTTTAATTTCGCCTTAACGGCCCATAGGCCGTCTTTAAGAAGATCCAACTTGCCGAGGTGCATGTCATCTTCTTCCTCATATTCATTTTGATCGTATGAGGGAGTATCGTAAGCAGCCCTAAATAGCTCTTGTTCGTCTTCGCTTAAGTCTGCATAACGTGGTTTTGTCATGGCTGTGATTTTTTTATTAATTATTTTTTTTAAATAACATTGTTGTTAGCGAAATTTACACAATGAAAATTAATAACAATACAATCAATAAAATATAAAATAATTCATACATACATATTATATCTCTTTCAATACTATTTATATTCATCTCTTTAATGTATAATTTTAATAGCTATTTACATACTCGAGTGTATTGAGCAATCATAATTATAATTTACCACTTACCTGAATTTGCAAGTAAAATTACAAATAAAATAGTATAAAACATCTTGGAACAATTGAGTTTAACGTTAAAATCACGTTGCTATTTTGCAGGTTGTGCAGTAATAGAGTACCGTCTTTATGTTAAGTTAATCTAGTAAAGCCGCTACCCTCAGATTGCTTATTTAATTGTTAGAGTTCCGCATACAACTATCGGGACTACCGCTGTTTGGCATCTTTGAGAAAAGGCTGTTAAATATTCGTAGCTGGTTAATGTTTAAGCAAGTAGAAACTATTAAGCTATATAATTGTTTCTTTCTTCGAATGCGCTGATATTTGAATGTACTAGCTCGATATGAAAATCTTTTGAATTTTAAAACTGACTAGCGACTCACCCTCGCTTTGCTCGGTTTCGACCCTAGCTCGCTTTCCAATACAAACTCATCCCCATTTTCTAAGTTCCTGCGCAATTTTCTTATTTTTTTTAATATAAGAACCTTCTCCTGACAATAACAAACACAACAAAAAAAAAGAATTAGTGAAATCGGTCCAGCCGTTCACGCGTGATGGCATGACCAAGGGAATAGGGATTCATTTATATATATATATATATATATATATATATATATATATACATAATATAATATATATATAATACAATACATATATATATATATATATATATATATACATTTTTATGTATTATATATGTATATATATAAATTTAAGATGGACGATTTTAAGTTATGTACCATCACACTAAAGTCATAGGGGAACGGCAGGTGAAAGAGATATAGTACAATACGAGGAACAGCCTAATTTGTAAAACTATTAGTTTGATTTCAAAATTTCTATTTGCATTTAATAGCCTATTTATTTGGGAAGATTGCAAGCTATCTATCATTACCCTACGTTCTTTACGAGCAGAACAATCCTATATAAATAAGTAAAGTGTACAGAGCCGTGAGCAAATGCTAGTAAAAAGTAAGCAGAGAAAGTTTCTCTATAGAAGGAATGTATTTTTTGGTTTACTTTCTTTTTATTTCACATAACTAAATACTTACTATTTATAAAGCTTAAACTCGAACTCTTAAATAGATCAGTAAATAATAAAATCTAGCTAAGTGTCACGACCGGACTCACGGAAAGAGATTCTGTGACTACTGAATAAGATGTTAGCTTAGCTTAAAATATATAAAAATATATATATGTACTATTATGGTACGGACCCTTGGAGTAGTAAAACTACTCACATTTGGCCGATTTTTATTGCGATGTAGGGGGTATGCGAACTGGACTGGTTTTTGATAAGATAAATAAGATTTTGAAGTAACTTACTTTCACTATTTCTATTACAATTGACACGAATATTGCTTGCGTCATATAGGTTACTTTTTATCCCAAAAATGTTGAATTAAAAAAAATTGTGAACACTAACAGTAGGTTCTTTGTAGAAACCATTTTAAAAAAATTGACGAAGTATTGCTTAGCTCTTGTGTTAATCGTAAGGACAGTTTGTATATTCCATTTAATACTTAGTGTGCGGACTACTGTCGCAGTTTGCGAGTTTTGATTTGTTAGACATCTTTTAGCACGGCCCTTTTGTACGAGTACAGTTAGACTAGTTATCAAAATTCAAAAACTAGGTGGTTACTCGGCCTTGTATGAAACCATAACATGAAGCAGAGTTTTTCAACATAGAGGATGTATATCCTTAGGGGTTAACTAGTATATCATGTTGGTCTGCGATAATTTTGTATGTTTTACTTGTCATTTTAATTTTGTTATGTAATTATTCTATTCAACTAATAAAATAAAATCATAAGGTGAAATCAAGGATTTTTATGAAGTCACTAATATTTAATAGAGGTAAATAAGTTTGAGTACCCTTGCTCAGAATTTTTCAAATTTAATGTTAATTACACAAAAAATACAGGTTTAATAAAATTACATTTTATAGTGTTTAATTATATATTGTGCGAATCATACTTATTAATTCTTTAATAAACTGGTTATTTTTACTAATGTTTTATTTACTAATACGATAACTTACATTACATATTGAACACATCTTTTGAAGCAACAAATATTTTTCTTAACTTTATGGGACAGGGCTCAAGATATGTGTGTTACATACAAACATTCACATTGAGCAACATAGTAGCTGCAACCTCTAGGTTCGAGACGGTCTTAGACAGTAGTTTATAGGCCAAGGGTTGGCTGGGTCGTGAAGATTAATGCGTTTTTATAAAAATGTGAATTCGTAGCAATTTTATGCATATTCCTCAGTGTTTTTTAACTGTGAAATAGAACATTTATTTAATAACGCGAGCGTGTGAAGTTTTGAAAATTTTGGAGGTAACGATTGAACCAACTAACGTACACACATTTTTACAAATAGATAAGATTCAATAAATATACAATAATTTTATGAAGTTTAAACATGGGGTCTTATCAGAGATTTCATTCTCAAAAAATAACTTAATTAATTTTTCTTCATATTCACACAAACAAGTAACAAGAACGCTAATAAAGTTATCTGTTATCTTAGTGACATAGCTTCTTTTTTTTATTTCTTTTTTCTTAATACCTTATATATAACTATTTTATATAATATTTAAAAATAAATCAAAGAATTACTTGCAGGTAACCATTAAAAACATTTATTAGTAACTACCGTGATATTGTTAGGGCTATTACATATTTATTTTTTCGTATAAGTATAGGAAACATACATAATATAAGATATAATTTTAAACATTATTATATTGTATTGTCTCGTAAGACTTGGAAACAGACCGTATTCTTAGATACCTCGTTTCAAAAGGAACGTGTAAATTCTTCGACATGTTGTTTTGCTTTCGTAAAGGGTATCATATATGAACAGATCGTATTCTTAAACACCACGTTTCAAATAGAGTAACGTGTTAAGTTCTCCGACCATGTTGTTTGGTTATCGCCGAGCCTTAATCCGGCTAGAAGCGGGCACGGCGACGCGACTGTCACAACGCCGCACGTCCTTTATACAATTCGTCCTCGAGATCAAACGCGGGGTCCGCGTAACCGGAGTCATCGTACCGTAGGGATCTACAATCATTAACATACGTATATTATACCAGTAATCTGATTATTATATGTATGTAACTGCGGAAGTTTGTGTGTATGTTTGTCACTTCTTCACGCTGAAACGGCTGGACAGATTTGGATGAAAGTTAAAGTGTATAATTAAAGTATACAGAAAGACTATGACCTGGACTAATAGATAGGCCAATGTTCAGTACCTCCTTGGGTAGGATACTGCCTAACTGCCTCGGTGGTGTAGTGCCTAACATGTACAGTTGCACATGGGGAGGTGCTGGGTGAGAGTCTTGAGTCGGGCTAAGTTTAGTTATTGAGTCTTTCTGTAATTAGAAAGTTTACGTAATAACCCGGAGTTGAGAAGTTGGCGGTGTTTTACCCCCGTGAATGAGAGAGCACATGAAACCGTCGGTCCTGCGCCTGATCTCTCACCGGTCATGTCGAATTATCGTCCCATCGGAATTTGAGAGTGAAAGGAATAGAGAGTGCACTGGCCTCTATGCCTACACTTATGCATTATAATATTTCCTGCGTAATTGGTTCTTCAGGCTCAATGAGAATGGCCGCCGTGGCCAAAACTGGTCAGGAGGACATCATCATCAGGTAGGATACATCCTAGCGAAGCGAGAGCGAGTCGCATGTTAACATATTATGTTTTCATGAGTATACCTACATATATGCTATTCGGTGAAAGTTTATTATTGTCGGTTTAGTAGTTTTTATAATATCAGAACAACAAATAATATAATTAATTAATTGAAGAATACTATTATTTATAAGGCTGGCTATAAACGCTTTTTAAATATAATCATAACATTTATTATTATTTATTTTACTGGATGTCAAATATATTTTTTATATAATTATTATACCCATATAATATACCCATATATTATTAAGAATTTTTTCATGAGCGATAAGCTATAAGGAAAGAAGGAAATGTTTTATGGGGCTGGCGATGGCGCCGGAGTATTAATTAAATATCATCAACCTTTAATGTATTTTTTAACAGAAAGCCTCGTATAACTTTGTATTATCTTTATATTATTAAATGTTTTTTTATATATTTTATGAATCTTTATCCTTGGTAATTATAATACGTTAAAAAGTGCATACGCTTGTCTGTTTGTTTATTAAATTGTGCATCAACAATAATTAAAAAGTGAAAATAATAAACAATTAAAAAAAAAGTTTAATAATTACCAATAAAAAAAAACTTTTTACGGTACTTTATAGTCTCGGTAAAGAGCAAAATATTTTATGATAAAATTAATATATTAAGACAAGTTTTTTCATATTAAGTTTCTTATTCTATTAATTTTTAAAGTTTGAATATTTTATATTGATGTTTAGTACACTTGCCCATAATTACTTACACTACGTCCAGGTTTAAAACAGAATACTTTTTACCCTTTAACGATTTGAAATCCCTTTGTATGCTTTGAATTGCGCGCCAATCGCATAAAGCAGCTAGTTTTAATATAAAATATCAATCATGTAGTTAACTTCATTAAATTGCCGGTAGCATTATAATTGTCTTGCTATTATAACGTTGTTACATAATTGTCTAGTCTATGTATTAAAAATAGTAGCTTTTGTTAGCGACCTGGTTCGCTTGTCTTTGTAGAAAAACATCTACAAAATCCGAACTTTAAAGCTCTGATGAATTTAATTCAGTAAATTAGTAGAATCAATATTTAATTGCTCGATTAAAATATTATTACCTACAGTAAGTCATTCTCATACGCATTTCTAAATAGAATAAAATAAAAAATAAAAATTACAAGAACGATACCCACTTTGAGTGAAATCGATGCACTACACCGTTTGATATGATTAACTTGTGTATATTTAAAAATATTATCTGTACAATAAAAAAATACTCTTTAAAATTGGTCCAGCTTTTCTTGAGTGATGAGTGATTAACAGACCGAGGGACAAAAAGTCTTAAAACTGTAGATCTACAACTAATACTTAAAAAATGTTCTAACTTTATGAATTTTTGTAATGTAACCAATTTGTTATATACCTGTCAGGAGTTCGAGTTCTGCATCTGGAAGGAGGTGGTGATCTTGATGAAGCTCGTAGTAGTGTTGGATCGTCATAGCGACGTGATACTATTGTAAAGTCATGGTGCGCATCTATAAGTTTTTGAAGTCGGGAAACCATCTCAAAGTCAGATACCGAAGACGGTACCAATATACCAAGCAGTTTCGCGATTGAATTCCTATTGGAGGTAAATACTTAAATTATTCAGTTGATTCTTTCAACAATTTTAAAATTTAATTAAGTTTATACAACTTTTAAAATAATGAAATCCCAATATCTAATAATAATTACGATCAGTTATTTAAACTCTGTTGAGTCTAAAAAGTGTCAATGTAATACAATTTTATTTTGTAATCGACTGTATCAGCTCTGCATTTAAAACATCAAGGTTAAGGGCAAACGGTAGTGTAATTTTCCGTGTGAAGGCAATATAGCCCTGGGTTGTATAGGACCACATCTATATGCACGTGTGGTTTATACATAAAACATCCAGTATTTTTACGAGCACATTTCCCCAACCGTTGCATTATTTTATTCCTTATCGGACGTAAAGTTCTCTTTTTATAACAAGCAATTTAATAAAAATACTTTCTGTATACGTTTAACTATTTATGATATAGGACTCGGTCGTTAAGTTAAAGAAATTGTTACCTTATTGTTGTAATATTTTATGTATTTACCTGAAGCTTTGTAACTGGGCTTCTCTCCTTTGACATTCAGCGAGAGCTTCCTTTGTTCTAGAAAGGTCGTCCCGCATCATATTAATTTGATGCTCCGAAGTGGTTCTTTCTTGTTCGAAGGTTTCACCGGTTGTTCTCACTTGGTCTTTTAATACATTTACTTTGCGATTGTACCGTGCTCTGAGGAGTTCGGCTTCATCGAGTTTTTTTTGAAGCTCCTCTATTTTTCGTGCACGTTCCAATGAGGTTATCTGGAAAATAGAATCAAATTATTTAATTCAAATGACCTAAATAACTAATATATGGCCAATTTACTATGATTTACTTTAAAATCGGTTAAATAATTGCACATTTATAAATATCGGAATTCAATTAGTTAATCCTCAATAAAGTGCTCGTATGATTACACCTGGGGCCTTGATCGCAGAACATTGTTAAAAACAATGATTATTATTGATTGCGTAAGTAATGCTATATCAGAAATTGATTTCACTATTTTTGTACTAGAATTAGTTACTAAACGAATTTTTTGATACATTAATAATACTTATGATAATAGATATAATAATATTCCATGATAATAGTTGCAAGTAATAAATATGGCCATGGCCTTTACTGCGAAAGACTTCCGAGAAGAAATTTACATAGTAGATCCAATACCCTATGATTAAGCTTAAATAATATTAAGTATATAGCATTTATCAAATAAATTCGAAATGGACAAATTAATGGTAGTAGGTATGATATTTATTGGAACGGAATATAAAAATATAGATAAAATCGTATAATTAATTAACTTTCGTTCTTTGAGAGCTATGTACCTAAACCCGAATGTTATATTATGTACTAGAAAAACCCGCGGCTTCGTTCGCGCTAAAATTACAACAAAACAACTTATTTATTTAATTGTATTGAAGATCATTAATACTAAGTTTCAAGAAATACTGATCATAAATATTTTTTGGGTTGTGTTATAACGTGTACTCCCGTAGGAATGAGATAATCTTCCGCGGTAAAAAGTATCCTATATGTTGACCCGGATATCCAGCTATCATCATACCAAATTTCATCAAAATCCCTCCAGTGGTTTTCCTGTGATGCAGTAACAGACAGACAGACAGACAAAAATTCTAAAAACTATAGATTCGGCTTCTCCGTCGATAATAATGTCTATTTCAATAAGATTTTCAAAAAAATATTTAATGTACAGATTCGGCTTAGAATTTTATTATATGTATAGATTTAAACCCTTACAAAATTCTCAAGCTGAGATTTAATATCTACGAATAAGATCACTTTGTAACGAGTAAATCACTTTACCTTGTAAGCAAATTGTTCTAGTAAATCCACTTTTAACGTAGGTATATGATTTATGAGTATGTTGAATCAAATCTGTAATGCTACTGGAGTGTGCTGTTAAGATTCTTAAAAGTCGAAAAGAGTTTTTTAAAATGAAATACATTAAATTTGAAAGATTTTTTAATAGATTTCCGATAGATAGCTATAGATAATTCATATTTTAAAATCTATACTAATATTATAAAGCTGAAGAGTTTGTTTGTTTGGTTGAACGCGCTAATCTCAGGAACTACTAATCCGATTTGAAAAATTCTTTTTGCTTTAGATAGCCCTTTAACTGAGGAAGGCTATAGGCTATATGTTATCCCGGAAACATTTACGGTTCCCGTGGGAAAGATTTGTTTTTGTCTAGGGTCGAACCCGAAGCGAAGCAAGGGTGAGTCGCTAGCATCTCTATATTTTCTAACAAAAATTGCGCTGTAAAGCGTAGACCAACAAAAAACTGAAGCACGCAAATCGCTGTGATGTGTTCAATATTACTGCCAAACTATTAGTATACTAGTAACTACGTACACGAATATCTTTTATTCAAGCAGTAACATAGTATCGATACTTAAAGTCATTGTCGTAGAATATCAAGTTCTTTGCAAAAAGTTATTAAAGGAGGGAAATCTTTACGCTATAACACTATTTCTACTAATTTAAATAAAGGAAATATTAAATTGATATGAACATATGAACTTAAAATGTCAATATGCTACAATTGTGCATCTATAAATATACAATAATCGAATATTCACAAAGTTCTAAAAATAATGTCATCATCCTAAGTTTAAAGAGATATTATAAAAGTAATTTATATATCGCAATTCCCAAGAAGTGGTACTATTGTGCGGTATTGCTTGAGAAGAACAGGCCTTAACACAAAGAAAGTAGGCGTCAAATAGCATAGCTAGAAAATCAATCAATTTTGAGTTTAAAAACATTAAAAATATTATTACGATACTAAAAACCCTCATTCCTTTAGTTGTTTTTTTATTATTCTTCATATATATTCGATTGTAGTAAATATCTATCTATATATCTAATATATTTACACGAGCAATTCTTGTATATTTATATCTTTATATATTTATACCAGCCATCTCGGAAACGGCTCTAACGATTTCGCTGAAATTTGGTAGGTATATGGGGGCTTTCGGGGGCGAAAATCGATCTAGATTAGTCTCATGTCTGAGAAAATGCGTGTTTTCGAATTTTCATGCAGTTTTCTTTTTGCATTATTCCACGCAGAATATGGTCGATATTTCTTACACTCGGTTGCAAGCATCGTGGTCCAGCGGTCAACGCGTAAGTTAAACAACACATATGTCCGGGATCGAATCCCAGTTGGAATACAAATGTTTTAAATTACTTTTGTATTTATTCAAGTTTTTAGTTTTTTTATCTAGAGAATACGATATAACAAAAAAAAACTCCGAGCGAAGCTCGGTCGCCCAGGTACTAATAAATGAATAGTAAAAACAGTTTACTATTAATCCAATTATTTAAATTTACATTTCTTTAGATTTTGTATTTACTATCTGTTTGTCGATCCAACCATAAGTAGGGTATTTACGTCATTGATTAAATCCCGTTTTATTATTTTATCAAACCAAACCTTATATTCAGCAGCATCCGCAAGCTGTGCGTTGAGATCGCGGAGCTGCGATCGCGCGTCGCTGAGCTGCACGCCGAGCTTGTCACACTGTCGAGCGAGCTTCTTACACCGATTCACAGCCTCATCTCGCTCCGCTTGCAGTATTGCGCGGACTCGCGAACTTTCTTCCTGTTCATATATTTTATAATACGTGGAAATGAAAATTAGAAACATTATTTTATTAGTAAAAGTTTCTCTTTCATCATCGACAAAAGTAAATTTAGATCGTAATATAGTGGTACTTTTTAAAATAAAATATAATTTACTTGACGGCTTTATACATCTTTTATTTTGTTTTAAGATACTTTTATATATAAGACATGTATTTTTATGCAAAAAATATAATAATAATAATATAACAATCTTGAACTTCTTTAGGGCCCTCTACGTGGTGGACCTGTATGTCCATACAAGCCTTCCAAAAGACCGGGTTCCTTTGAGCCCTTAAAATCCGAAGAGGTACAAATATAATAATAATAATTTATGTATAATACAAGTAATTAAACATGCCTAAATTGAATCAGTGTTATATAATGGTAAAATCCAAATAAGTACTATAGTAAAAAATCTTTTTGTTTTATTTGGAATTACTTAACCATTTAAATCATCAATTAATTATTATTTAAAGAGATTTTAATTACTTGAATGGTATTTGTAATATTGGTAATATACAAAGTGTTCATTTAAATAAAAAAAGATACTAAAAATACGAATAATATGAATTTATTAGTATTCGGAGATAAATCAAAACCAATAAAAAAGGAAATCAAATTAAATTGAAGGCTATGCGATTAGTTGAATAGTACCTATAGTGTATTCTTTTTAGTGTATTCATAATATGTATACCTGGACACTGAGCTTACGTCGAAGTAAATCTAAATGCAGATCTTTCCTCTGCAATTGCTCTCTTAGTATTCGAATGCGTCGTTGGAGTTGATACACCACAGCAGTCTGAAAATAGGCTCTTCATCATATCTACTAATTGTCAATTTTTAATAGTTGTCAAACTACATTATCTAGCTATTTTACGCTATTTAAAAAAAAATATAAATACCAAAATTATTTATGTCTATCTACATTAAGGAAAACTATGATAGTATACTTTTAAGAAATTGTTCGTAATTGACTCTTGATAATTAGATGAAGTGTTAAAAACAACTTTTTAATAACTATTGAATAGCGTGAAACATTTGCTCGGCAGTGCTAATCACTTAGGTTGTGGTCGTCGCACTAAACATCGTTAGGTGTAATTATAGAAGGAATTTGCGAGAATTAATTGTTATTTAAGCACGACTCGGACCTACGTCAGTAATGCCATGCCAATTTTGTATGATACTGTGTCTTACTTCTTTAAGGTAAGGCAAGTCATGGAAAGATCGCTCCCTGCGTAGTCTCGGGAGTGTGCCATAGTATCCGTAATATAGCAGCTATACAAAACACACACATGATATTAAAATAACCGCTATCAGAAAACCACAGGAACGTGACAAATCAATTGTGATTTATTATTTTTGTTGATTCGAATTCGCTGAAAGATATATTTAGCCTTGTCTGTCCATTGAATTTCAAACAAGCTGATTTATATACTGCTCGCTGATGTCAGTAACTCCAAGTACAGTAAGAAGATAAATGATAGTGGTTAAGTCAATATACGCAAAATACAAAGCAGCACAACACGTATTAAAATCAAGCAAAGGTTGAATGTCATTTTTCTTTAGTCCTTTTCTGGCAGCTCGGTAATGCTCAACGAGATATTTTTTGCGTAATATTTTTACATATTCTTTTAATATTAGGTACTTTGAAGTTCGAAGTTTGGTGGGCCGTGGGAGCTTAAAAATTTAAGTTTTTAAATTATCGTATTATGATAGGTAGACTCAGTATTTACTTTCGTATGATTGTCACAATTAAGTACAAATCTAAATATATTGACAAGTGTGTAAAAGGAATGTTAACTGATTATATTCTTTTTTCTACATAATATATTGTGTTGCGCTATATAATATACCTACCTTGTCTACAATTTTATCGCTCTCGAGCCTCGCAAGCTGCTCTGCCCTGTGCATAATGGATTCAGTGTGCAGTTCTACACCGATATCCTGAGTTAACTCATCCATATTAAGTGTTCGACTCAGCCGTTCGAGGAATGCCACGAACTGTAACAATAATGTTATGTATTGCGTCGGAAAAAAGTGAATTATGAGCTTCGTTGACAGGTTTTATTTATATGTTGTGGTTCTTATCTAACTTTGAAGAACATACTTTCAATATTTACTGACTATTGCCCGCGGCTGCGTACACGTGGACATTCTTACTGGACGTACTTCTTTTCTCTTGTCTATGTATAGCTATTCTAATCTATACATATAATAAAACTGTAGAGGTCGATGTTTGTACATAGAAAAAAAATATACTAAAAACCGAGTTAGGGAGACGTAAGAAGAGAAATAGAACAAATCCAGATTTTTCATTTTTTTGCTTTTTGTTTGTCTGTTTGTACGGGCAAATCTCCGAAGCTGTTCGACCGATTTAAATAAAATTTTGTATGGTAATTGATCGGAGGTCAACATCTTAGATACTTTTCATCCCGAAAAATTAAAGAGTTCCCGTGGAATAGTTAAAAAACTATAGTAACTTATACAGCTTAGTACAAAAAAACTACTGATTGGATTTTAATGAAACTTTATAATAATATAGTTCATACATAAGAATAGTAAATAGGCCAATTTTTATGCCGGAAAAATATACGGTTCCCGTGGGATAGGTTTGTTTTTGTTTGTCTAGAGGTGAACCCGAGCGAAGCGAGGGTGAGCTGTTAGTTTAAACAACTATTCTATAACATTCAATTATTGAATATTGGTATTCGCAAAATATAACTTAAAAAAATATTCAAGTAAAATTTATAAATTCTATTTAAAACTCAAAACTATTGCTAGCCGCAGATATATTACATTTTTGGCGTATAAAAATATATATAATTCAATATTAAGAAAATTGTCACGGAAATATCTCATTAAACCTCCCATCCATCAATTTGTCTGTCACCAAAATATTTGCAAATGCCATGTTTTTTAAATAACAAATTTACAATTATCAGAAGTTAATTTAGAATACTAAAGTACGCCAAATAGTGCAATAATTATTTTTATTCATATGTCTAAATTAGTTATTATTCGTTGAGTTACTAAAAATATATCATATGCAATATAAAGAATTGCAAAATGATTATAAAATCAAACACTAGCTACTATCAATTTTGTAAGTCTGAAAATGCGAGTTTATTTAGAAGCTTTGAAAATTGCAAGCGTATACAAAAATATTTTAACTTTTTTATCAAGTCCACTGTATGGTATGGTATATGATAACTCAATCTGTCTGTATCTGAATTACATACATTTTTTAGTCTAGAGTCATTTTAGCGTATTTTTAAAGATATAACTTTAACTTTTTAATTATAATTGACAGAATCAACACATTTAATATCATTAAAGATTTATTTTATTTTTAATAACAATTAATTTTTACCACTTAAATAGATCGTCTGATGTGTTAGAAATTAAATCATATAACCTTAATACTTACATTCGCTTTATCTTTTCGTAAATTATCTCTAGACAATTCCATCGCGTTGAGCTCTGATTCGAGCTTGTGCACTTTAGATTCAAGCATATTGCGCTCATCTTCCAATATCCGAACACGAGTTGTGGCTTGGTCATGTAAATGTGCGGTTCTACCCAGTTGCTGAGATTCTAACGCCAATTTTTCTCGTAATGCTTCTATTTGCTAAAAAAAACAATTGATTGATATTGATTATGAGGATTACTTACGTTTCGTAAATTTCGAAGTTCAAATAGAAATATTAGCGTCGCTTGGTCTTAATCTAGTAATAAGTATATTAGGTATATTATTTTGTAATTAAATTTAATGTAACAATAACTTTATTAAAGATTGTTTAATTTAATAATTAAATTTTAATAAGTCAAATTATTTATGAATCCAAAATTAGATAAACAAATATATAAACATACAGTTTGTTGGCCGTAGGAGTTAGTTATTCTTACCACAGATTTGTCCTTATTGTCGCTTAATATTTCTCTTATTCGATCCTTGATAGTACTTTCGTGTGCTTCAACGAAACGTGTTGGCAAGCTGAGGAGGATTGCAATAGATTCCATCGTATTTCGAAACTCAGTTTGCAGTCTTTGATATTTTTCATCACGATGTCTTAAATCCTCTACAATTTTAACAAGTAAAATTAGACAAAAGTTTTTTTTTTTACGTTTGTACTTTTCATTTATTTGATTAATTGACTATGACATAATATTTTATTTAACAGGTAAATCAACTATTTAATACAAAAAGTACTATTATAAAACATTGATAATTATCGACATCACAATTAAAAATCAAAGAAAATAACATGAGTTTCAAAATAACAATAGGTCTATTTAATATGTAAGTATTATGTGTAAAACTAAAAAAATAATCTACAAGTGTATCCAACCTTTTAACTGAATGATCATGGACTCATTTTGATTGACGTTATCTGTAACTACATTTAAATTCTTAGTGCAGTGTGAAAGCTTTTCCCTTGCTTCATGTAGTTCCCTTTCGAGAACTCTATTAGATACAGAAAGAGATTCCTTTTCTTGTTTCAATCTCTCTATATCAAGTACTTGAGAAGAAAGCTGTCTTTGTAAAATATCTTTATCGGCGTTTGCTCTTTCTAGGGTATCTCTACAGCTTCTAAGATCTTGTTCAATGGTCGATAAGTTTTCGGTCGTGTTCATACACTTATTTTTTAGCCTCGTTATATCTTGTACGAGTTCAGAAGCTTTGATAATGAGGCTTTCTGGAGAGTGAGTGTGCATTGTATCACAAAAATCAGCATCCATTGCGACGGACAATCGTCTGACTAAGTCGTGAAATTGACATCGAGCATTTTCTTTTTGTTGTTCTTCATTGTGACATTCTAATTCGAGCGATCTTAGTTTCTTTTCCAAGTCTTTAATTTTTTCTTCACAGTAACGGTTGTCTCTTTGGAGTGTTTGTATAGTTAACTCGCTCCTGCTTTGCGAAGCTTGTAAATTTCGCTGAACTTCCTCGAGGTCTTGGATTTTCTTTTTAAGAGACGAAATGATGGCATTTTGTCGAGCATTTTGTTCTCGAAGATGATCTATTTCGACTTGTTGTTCTAATATTCTTTGATCTCGGGACAACATTTGGTTTTTTAAATCGCTATTCTAAAAATAGAAATTATTATTATTCAAAACTATAAGATCTTTCTACGATGAAAATAATATATTTTCCCAACTTACTTCTGAAATTAACTTGTCACGCTTATATTGTAACCCTGCTAAGTCACCTCTTAATGATGTTACCACATCATTCTCAACGTCTGCTTCCATCTGTAAGTCACATGTGCATGGTACATATATATATTGATTATTATAGGTATTAAAAAAGGGTAACTAAAGAAACGTTTCTGGAAAACTTACAAATTTTCATCGTAACGGTAAATTATTTGAGTGTCTACGAGACGGTTATCGGTAGCGTGCGAAGAAAGACTAGCATTACGGTGGGAGTGAGTACTTTTTGTTTGTAACTTAGCGTGATAGGGGTTGCTATTTTAAGCTCGCAAAGAGTCACGATATCTTCTTATGCACGGATAAATGAGCGCTTCTATACAATTTAACTTCGTAATTTCCATAATAGTCATGGTAACCCTCCAATCGATGTTTACGTTGCATGCAAATTGATTATGACAGAAATATTTGTGACATCGGTGCCTTTCCAAAATATCTTATAAAATACGGCTTTATTTTGGTTACAGTGAAAAAAATTCAAAGATACTTTAGTCTATATATAATAGATTCTAAATATCACACCACATCATAGCTAGCTCTAGCAAACTGTCAAAAGATAACTTTTTACAACAGGAACAATTTAAGGTACTGGTTAAGATAAAAAGTAGAAATAAGTAGTAACTAATACCTAAATTGATATTTGGGTCCATAAAATATCTTGATATAAGAAATTACCTTTTTTTTTTGTCTTTAGTTGCTGCTTGAAAATAGGACAAATCAGTAAAAAAAATAATAATGCACTTTTGCTTTTTAATAATAATGATTAATTAGTGATTTGGCTTATATTGAGCCCGATCAAATAAAAAAATGTCTATTGTTCATATACCTTATAATTGTTACTTATATAGCTTATAAATATTATTCCTTTAAGAATGATTGCTAAAGTACCTACTTGCTAAACAACCATCTTGCTATCTATTTTTATTATTTAGCAGGTTACTGTTACTTTTAAATAAAAAATGTTGATCACCGAAAAAGTCCATTAACATCCACTTAAAGAATCGGGGAATTTTGTGCAAGGCACGAGGAGGGAGCGTTTGTCATGCTATTCAACTCGACGGGTTTGGTTTGTGATACGAAACTCTTATTTTCTTTTTAAGGTTCAAATTGTTTTGTTTATGTTTTATTTTACTTATAATACTAAAAATAGTTAAGGTGTTTATATCAAATATACTTTAATTGTGAACTTATTCGTCCTTCCTATGCCAAATTAATACCAGCACAGATCATATAAAACTCACTAATAGTAGTATGTCCGTAGGCCGTAGTATGTAATTGTATCGTACATAGCATTCCGGATGGATTTACAACCAAAGTATGTAGGTATATATAATCTTTAGCACAATTTCACATTTCATCGCAATTGGTTAGTTCGCATTATTTGCTTGTTTATGTTATATAGAAAACTAGCGACTCACGCTCGCTTCGTTTGCGTTTGTCCCTAGGTACGTTTTCACGGTTAGTATAGAATAAACTATATATATGTACGTACATAGGTATACAAAAGTAAGTACCTCTTTACAATTAAAAATAAAACATATATGTATATCCCGTACTTGAGACATGATTCTTCATAAAATCTTTCATCGCCATTTTCACCCCCTTAAGGGATGTTTTCCGGGATAAAAACTATCCTATGACAGAGTTACTTTCGCATTTATAATATTATTAAAAATTAAATAATCAAAAATAAAAATACATAATATATATACATATATATATTATAATATATAATTATATACATATATTGTATATAGTATGAATCATCAACTCTCCAACAAACCATTTAATATCGATAAAGAAAAGTAGTTAAAAAATGTTTAATTATACGTTTAAAGCTTACGGCTTAACGAGTACCTACGAACAACAAGTTTTAGATCGTAGCCGTCGCACAATAGGGGTATTTTGCTGATCTAGCCGGTCAAAAATAATTTATTTAGTTTTTTTACTCCAGGGACTTGCCCTGGTTAACTATAAGCCATATTTTTCTTTTTAATGAATAATGACTTAAAGTATTGGGGAAAAATAAAATAAAAATATATTTTAGTAATTTATAACTTCGATATTTATTATTTTCTTAAACAAAATGTTATAAAATTTATGTAATTATAATGATGATGATCCCCCATGGTTCTTCATCATCCTCATCACTTTCAGTGCCTCCAGAAACCTCCTCCAAATCAGAATCTGAGTCTGAGTCTCTTTCAGAGTCAGGTACAGCAGGAATCATTAAAGCAATCGCTTCTTTCGTGAATGGCAACGTTATTTTTTTGGGGGTTGGTCTCATTCTAGTAATCAGTGGGTCAGAAGTGAGTAATAATCTATTTATAATATCAGTGTTACACTTGACCCTTGAAAATTTTCTCGCGAAATTCTGCCTGTACAGCCGAAAATGTTTATTCCGTGCCTCAGCGGCTTCTTCCGAGAGCAATCCAATTGGCAACAATGCCTTGTCTATGACAGTAGCACCATGCACCAGGATCTTGTGCATCGTAGGTGTCATAGGATGCCACGGATACAAACTTATATAAAGTTTCGCAGTGCCTATGCAATAATCTGCAAACTTGTCCAAATGGACTTTGTGACCACTTGATATGACTTCAAGGATGACTTTGAGTCGGTAAATGAAATTATAATTAACTCCAGTTATTTCTGCAGCTAATTCAGGATTGAAAAAAAACCTTCTACTTGTGTTACTATCATTGGTATTTCCAAACCCAGCTTTCGGTACATCCACTATTAGACCAGTTTCACGTCTAAATTTCTCTTGAATGATTTTTTTCCTCTCCTTAACAATAGCTTTGTCAACGTTAGATCTTAACTGCTACTTTTTTACAGTAAGTTTGTATGAGAGGTGCAATATGCTCTCAAACAGACGAATTCTGGCGTGCAAAGTGGATAATCCGAATGAAAGTGCGTCTGCATCAATATCTCTTTTGATAGTTAAATCGTTGAATTCTTTCGATGATGCTCCACAAATGTAGCACCTCATTGTTGACGTGGTCTGTGTGGCAGCATTACATACTTTTGCGTCTACCATTGTAAGCATCATAGTATGTTTTACAGAATATGACTTTTCTTCTAGTAAAAATGTTGTTTTTTGTAGGGCGTTAATGGCATTTTCCACATACTCAATTTCTTTTTGGGCTATATCCACAGTTTCTTTAACGAATCTGATTCTAATAGGACGACAATATCGCGGTGAGGATGGGGTTGGATTTTGCCATACTGTTTTGGTACCACATACCAAACGAAGTGGTACAAAGCTACTTTGAAAAATGTTACTATCTGTAACGTCATTTTCCATCTTTTGTTTGAATTGTGCCTGCTGTGATCCATCACAGCCCCACTTGCAAAACAGCTCTAATGAGTCAGATTCATCTGGTCTTAGATCACGTAGAACCTCCTTCAAATACGTCAGTAATCTTATTGCAGTATGGTTTAATACATCTTGAAGATTTACTTGTGCGCATGTTTCAGTCACTTTGTATGACTCTTTGGGCGGATAGCAGTCACTTTTTGCTTTTTGTAGGATGCTGTAACTAGGAAACAACTTTTTACTGGCACTTCTCATTATTTCATATTGTCGCCGAGTGAAGTCAGCTTCCACAAATACAGAAAGTGCCGATAAAAGTGTTAGCTGTTTTTCTTTGTCTTCTTTTACTGTTTTGTGTGCTTTTTTCAACTTTGTAGCCCTCGTTGGAGAATTCATAATCTGCTTAAGTATACTTGAAGCATCTTTTTTTCCAGATGTTTGTAAATTTGTTTGTGCAGCATGTATCAACATATCACTATCCGCTGTAATACGTAAGGTTTCAGTTTTCCTTCTCTTACTTCTTTCGCTTAGCTCACTAAATGGTTTTGATGGTCGACCCGAACTTTTAGGCTGCGCTCTCGGTATTTCGGATGTATTTTTTAGCCATTCGTCATTATTATGAAGAAATCTAGCTTCCGTTTTATCAGCTTTTTTCCACCTTTGTTTAAATTCCGACTTAATATGCGACAACTTGTGCTTCAACGCTTTTAATTCATCTTCAGAATAGTTTTCGCTAGACAGAATCCAATTTTCCAAGTAATTTAATTTTTCTTCAAAATTAGGCAAATTTTGATTTTTCATTTTATCAAAAAGTGATCTACGGGTCACTACTCTAACACCTGAGTGACCAGGTGACCCTGAAACCAAATAATTACCAAGGTAAAATAGTGTAAATTCTAAATAAAAATTTTATATTTTTTTTCACTTGGTCTGTCACCTCTGGCAAAAAAGGGGGCAGGTATGGACGGCTAATTAGGCCATAATAATTTTATATAAAGTATAACCTGTCGTTATTAATTAACATTATAACCGGGAAGAAACCGGAAATACAACAAAAACCTTTTCAAACTCAAAATTGAATAGGAAATTTTAAGAATTTTAATCTATATTTTCAAACGTCAAATAACAATATCCTATCAAAAAAATATAGTATAATATTTTAACAATATGCGTTCTTACCTCCTTGATCCATATCCATAGCAATATTTCAAAAGAAGTCCGTAGTACGGAAATATTGAACTTTTTGTCAGATACTATCACACTTAGGAAACGCATAAGATACGTGCAGTTGAAGCGATGACTAACTTCCGACAAAACAAGCGCACAGGTGCATCCGATAAGAGACCCGGACGGGTTGTCTATTGTTCTCTATAGTCATTCGATAACTATTAGAACCAGTTGTTTTTTACCTGCGACAACTTCTTATAAATTGGTTTATGACCGACTAGATCAGCAAAATACCCCTATGTGCGTCGTACTATTTTGCCATGTTTCTTAATAAATCGAATAAGCATATTTCTAAGACAGGCTTTTAGATTTACAGCATAAAAATCTATCAAAAGGGTTATGGTCGTTTTTTTTTTTTTTTTTTTTTTTTTAATTTTTTTCGTATGTTTTCACCTACATGCATGAAGCCTAGTCAAATATAAATTCTTATAATTATTATTAGGTAAAGTAATAACATATGTAGAATATTATTTTTGTATAATTAACAGATTAAATAATAGGAAAATATGTAATGATATAGAAATGTATATGAGGATTGTTCAAATTAGTTCAGATTAATCCATCACGTCAACAAAAATAGAGCATTGCGTTTTTGGTTAAAAAAACGTAGTTACATGTTACATTTACATTCGTAGTTAAGTTTATTACGATGTCCAAGTAAATAATATACATATGTATATTTCAAAATATGTGACACATATCACGTAGGTATATTTTCTCTGCGTGTTCTAGTTACATTTATCTAAACATTTAACAACCACCCATTTGGCCTGCCAAAATTAGGAATGAGTGAATACGGCCTCTATCGTCTTTATCGTAACGATAAAAACCTAAATATTTCTAGTAGAATGTAAAAAAATGTTAAGATTTTGTATATTAGATAATAAATCTTACCTCGGTAGGGCTTTTGCTTGTCAACGCTTCGTAAACTTTCCAATCTTCTAATTCTTCTTTACTTTTCTCTTCCTCCATAGCCACTGATTTTAGGGAGAAAATAAGGGATACTGTATGATAATAACAAAATACAATTTCAAGGCAACAACGACCGCTGCGTTGCTACGAAGTTACGAACTGAAAACATGTAAACAATGCAATCGATCCTTTGACCCATAGACTTATAAGGTTATACTTATTTCTTTATCTTAATAGGCAATATTTACATGTTTTTTTTATTAGTAATACTTATATTGTAATGAGAAATGGAATTTAAAACACACGTTAATTATTTTTTGTCTAGATGATCTATACTCCATTAGTCATTACATTTTAGGTACACCTACCACAATAGTATGAACGAGATACCTATGTAGGTATTTATAGTTTTTAAGTTAGTGTTACATATTTCTTGTGTTTTATTATATTTAAATAATAATTATTATTATTTTATGTGAAAGCTCAAGTAAACTTTTAATGTACCTATAACAGTAATGGGTATTTAATGGAAATCCTTTAATATAGAAGTAAAAACATGTCTAGACTCTAGAGTAGACCTATACCCGATATTTTAGTACCTATTATATAGTAAGTTCACTTCTATACAGAATTATGAAAAGTGTTGAAAAAAAAAACGTACCTATGACTTAAGCGAGATCAAGCGAACTGTTCAGCCTTTCAAAAATCAAACTTTTGAATTTTACTTTTATCATCTTTACAAACAAAGTCCAAGATGGTAAATTTGTCATTCTTGAAAACTGCTGTTTTATATATATTGCCATCAAATTACGATATCCATAATGATATTATCGAAATTATCATTTAATCTAGTCCAGTGTATTCAAATAAATAGCAGTTAGGGGAAAGTGTGGGAATTGAGAACACTTAACTTCTAACGCTCAAAAATATTTGAAAAAAAAATATTTCAAAAAAATTTGGGGCTTAGTAAGAGAAAGTACCTACTTATAGACATGAAAGAAAAAGAAATAGGGTTCATTTTCAAACTTTTTTCTGATATTTTGTATTTTTTTTTTATTTTGTAATTTGATATGATATTAAAAGTTGATAAAAATGTATACTATATATAAATATCATTGTTTTGATTTATTTATAAATAAAAATTAAAACTATGGATTTTCTAAAATATTGATCAACCGTTCTCCTAGATACAAAGCAAACTTTTTCAGGCCATATATATTTTTTTGTCTAACCTATCGATAAATCTATTGAAATTTCATACTCCCTTCTCAAAGTCAAAATTCGTGTTGACCTATTAATTAATTACATTTGAAAAGTACCTAGGGATGCACCCCAGTGAAGCGAGGGTAAGTCTCTAGTAATCATATAAAGAAGTACAAAAGATTAAAAATCTCCCTAAACCAAAAGTTGAGCTTTAGCAGTAGCTGGTAGTAGATTCATGACGTTCAGTAAAAAATTGTAATAATTTAATGCTGAATAAAATATTTTGAATTTGAAAATTTGAATTTCCCGCTGTAAAAAGTATCCTATATGTTGACCCGGATAACCAGCTATCATTATACCAAATTTTATCAAAATCCCTCCAGTGGTTTTTCCGTGATTCGGTAACAGACAGACAGACAGACAAAAATTCTAAAAACTATAGATTCGGCCTCTACGTCGATAATAATGTCTATTTCAATAAGATTTTCCAAAAAATGTTTAATGTACAGATTCGGCTTAGTTATAATTTTATTATATGTATATAATATATAATAAAATTCTTACTAAGTTGAATCTGTACCTTATGTCAGTATATTATATACGGGCCAACATATAGGATACTTTTTACCGCGGGAGATTATCTCCTTCCCCCGGGAGTACACGTTATAACACAAACCAAAAAATATTTATGTTCAGAATTTTTTGAAACTTGTTCTTCAATACAATTAAATAAATACGTGTTTTAGCGTTTTTTGAAATTCATCCCATAAGGAGATAAAATAAGGGATGAAAATTTGTATGAAACCTACCTTTTTAAAGTTTTTTTGTTGTAGTTTTAGCGCGAGTGAAGCCGCGGGTATTGCTAGTGTATAGATAATATCTGTGCCTCCTGTGAAAAGTGATACAAGTAAGAAATCCACATTTTACAGGAGAGCAAAAACAAGACTTAAAAAAATCTAGTTCGCGTTCTAAGTGGGCTAGGTTAAACTTGAGTACCTTTTTTTGTAGATAAAAACATTCACTTTCATTGTGCATTTAAATTTTTCTGGTAAATATTATCGTTTTAAAGAAATTCTTGAAAAACCTGTGAGTTGTACCTTTTTTTATTTATAATACATGCTAAAATTACGTGGTAAATGGTACAAGTACAGTTAAATTATGTTGCACCTATAAGTTGTCGTCGTGTAAATTGATATACATGAAGTAAATATATCTAATAACTCATTAGAATATATTCCTAGTACAATGTTGCTCTAACAAATAATAAAAATACTACCCCAAAGATCAGATTTTTTTACTTATCAGCCCCCTATTTTCATATATTAACTGAAATGTATCAGTTTGCAAAAAATTTGGCCTATTGAAATATGTGTTAAATAATACAACTCAAGTTATACCCCTCACTAAAATGTATATTTTTTGTGTAAATAAATACAACTCTTAGAAAAATAATCAACGTTTATTTAACTTCTTCAAAATCAATAATTCACTTACAAATAAGGTACAGTTTTATCAAAATTGCTAAGAGAGGTAAATTGAGATCTTATCACCATAATTTTAGAATACGAATGTAACTTAACTATTATCAATAGGAACTAATATAGTTTAACAAAAGTTAGTTTAGTTCCGTGGTAAGAAGTGCTGTTTGCGATACCGAGCCGGCTCTTAGCCCGTTCTTATTCAACGTAGTAGGGTAGACTGGGTACAGTTGTGCCAATTTTTGTTTGATCGCCAATAATTTTGTTTATTTACTAGTTAGCTCGTAGAAAAGGAACTTGTAACTAATATATTGTCCTTAAATACAATGTATTTACTCATAAAATCAAATCTAAAAAAAAATGGGAAAGTGTCACAACTGGCCACATACCAAGGGCGGTTGTGACAGTGTTTGGGGTCGATAATGACATGAATAAACATACACCAAAATGGTCTATAATGTCTTTTATTGCTAGAAATATTTAATATAATATTCTTCCAAACATTGTCAATAGCCCTAGGTATAGCAAATGAACTAAAATTTGAGATCACTTAAATTTTTATAATTAATACCTAAGGTACTGTAACATCTAATGTTATTATAGTAGTATTCTTAGAATCAGACCAAATGCTTAACAAATTTTAATAAACGGAAGCATCTAACGTTATTATAACAGCCTTCTTATAATCAGTCAATATTTTGCAACGACATGCGATTAATGTCATGTATTTCCGCGACTCTTCGTAAGGAAGTCCCGCGTTTCACTTCTTCATAGGTATCTTCATATTTGTTGATGTCACACCGCACTCTTAAGGTCTTCCGCAAACGTATTCTTTGCGTCTAAAAGCAAAAAAATGTATATATATATGTCACAACCGTATCTAAAAAAATTGTCACAACCGTACCCGACGCACCATTTTAGAAACAAAATCGATATGACTTTGCCATATAAGTTACGTAAAAAGTAATCATTCGTCATTAACTATTAATGTTCAAATTATAACAAAAAAAAAAAAAATAACGAGATAATCTATCTGTATACAAATAATATTTATTATTATAAGCCTGTAGTGTCCCACTGCAGGGCAAAGGCCTCTCTACTCTTCCTCCACTGCTCCCTATCTTTCGCTATAGTATGTCACTCTCTTTGGAAGGAGTCTAATTCATCCCGCCATCTCCGTCTGGGTCTTCCACGCGGTCGGTTCCTGTGTTGGGGGATCCAAAAAGTTGTTTGTTTGGCCCAAAGGTCATCTGACATCCGGATGACGTGACCAGCCTAGTCCCATTTCAGCATGGCAGCTTTCCGAGTGACATCCATAATCTGAGTTCTGGAACGGGTTATGATATTCTTGACACGGTCGGTTAGGTTAATTCCCAGTATACTCCGTTCCATTGCTCTTTGGCAAACCTCGAGTGTATATCTTTGTTGACCTGTTAGAGACCAAGTTTGGGAGCCATATGTGAGAATGGGGAGAATACATACGTCCATGACTTTCCTCTTAAGGGATAAAGGAAGATTACCCTTCATTAGATCTTTTACGGCCCAATAACTCTTCCAGGCGTTTTCAGTGCGCTTTGCAATTTCTTTATTTTGTCTTGCCTGGAAAGAGACTATTTGGCCCAAATAGAGATATTCATCGACGTATTCAATCTCCACACCTTCTACTACGATTTTATGATGTGCTCTATTTGTCATCAATTTGGTCTTGGACATATTCATATGTAGTCCGACCTCGAGGCTTGTCGTGTTAAGGTCAGTCAACATCTGAGTCAACTCGGAGGCGGTGGATGCGAATAAAACAATGTCATCGGCAAAACGAAGGTTTGTTAACCTCTTTTCGCCAATAGCAATACCCTTTTCTGCCCATCTAGCTGTCAGTTTTTTAAAAATTTCCTGTAATACAGCATTAAATAGTTTGGGAGATAATGGGTCTCCTTGTTTTACTCCTTTATTTATAGAAAAAGATGGTCCTGTGTGGGCATTAATTTTAATTGCTGCTGTACTATTTTCATAAATGTTTTTTAAGAGGCCAATATATGTAATTGCAATGCCCTGGGCTTGTAATGCGCTAAATATGGAACTATGGCTAATACTATTAAAAAGCTTTGGAGTAATCGACAAAAGCCAAATAAAGTGGTAGCTGGAACTCGACATGTTTTTCAATGATTTGGTTAATTAGTAATTATGAAAAGAAATCGAACAAAAATACTTTTGATTGTTGAAAAGCAATGTGGGCTCCTATTTACGTTAACGTCGCGCGCCGACTGATGCAATACTGGGGAACGTGTTTAGACTCGCAAGCCGCATCTCTCTTCTCTTGCATCCTCCCTCGTATTCCGTATAGTTTCGCTATTATTGCGACTGTCACTACCGTACCTTGGCACAACTGTACCCAGTTTGCCCTACTAGATATTGTCTCGGCATGCATCCAGGACCAGTTTCCATGGCTGATTATGTATGTCGATGACATAGCACTCGATGATAAGAGCCGTCTAGAGTTGGAGCATAGGGTGAACCTGTGGAAAGAACGCTTGAGAACGGCGGTCTCAAACTAAATATGTCGAAGAACGAGTACATGGCTTGCGGGAGTTCGGACTCCAGCGCCATCCATATAGGGCTTGAACCAGCCGTTAAGTCGGTGAAATACAGAAAGCATAGATCACGACGTTCAAGCCCCGTATAAGCGGAGCTGGAGGTCACAGATGTGGCCTGTGATCGCAGAATGCCGCCTAAGTTTAAGGAACAGATAAATAAGAGCATCATCCGACCAGTCTTTTTATACGGAAGTGAGTGCTGGCCAGCGCTATCCAACATACTTAGATGCTTCACGTCACGGGGATGAAGCTGCTAACCGCATTCGCAACATGTTCATCCGGGGCAGTTTCGGGGGCAGTAGCGGATAAGCTCCAAAAGCGTTGTCTGAGGTGGTATGGCCATGTCGCGCGTCGGTCTAAGGACTATGTCGAAAGAAAGTGCCTTGATATATCTGCCCCCGGAACAAGACTTCCCGAGCGCCTAAGAAAGCGATGGCTAGATGTCGTGAACAGGACATTAGAGTCAATGGACTTACCCAGTATGATGCTAAAGACTGTGCAAAGTGGAGGAGGCTAAGCAGGAAGGTAGACCCTAGCAATAGTCGGGATTAATAAATGCCAGGCAGAAGAAAAATATAAAAAGACAAATAGTTTTTAACTCAAATACTAAGAAATTGCACAGATCAATCTTACGCGCATATCACAATAAGCAATGTAAATTTACTCAGTACAAAACATAGTATTACAACCATTGTCTGAATCTTTAAAAATCTAGACACATAACACAACAACAAATAAACATAACAAAATTACTCACATGTTAAAACTTACATAGCACAGCTGTTAACCTATCCTATATGCAGTAATTCCCTGTATAAAATGAACAGTTCGTTATAAATGAATAAAGAGAACAAAAGAAGTATGTTGGTACTTCATCAGCAACCAGGGGAATTATTCTCTTATGTTCTTGCATTAATTGGCAATGATGTTTCAGGAACGATATTAATATTACTATTCCTCGCTGATGTAGCCACTCTTCTATTTTTAGTCAGAGTCTGTAAGGTTCAAATCATCATAAGGTTTTTGGGAGCATTCTCATTTGTTTAGTTTGTCTCATTATTGTTAATAACCATTTCTGTTAATTTTTCTGAAGATTCTTCTGAATTCGGGTGTTCGTGGATAGTAGGGACTGGACTTTCTATAGGTTTTTCTGGCAGTGATCCTTTAATAGGTTCTCTTACATGATATCCGTAGCCGTCTTCATTTGTTTTATTACTTTATTCTGTTCGTTCAATTTCAGCTTCAATATGGTCTTATGAACTCATGCTTGCCATGTGACTAGTGGCTAAATCCATATCTTTAGCAATTCGAGATTTTGGAAATGATAATAAATTTGGAAAAAAATAATACTAAACGTCTGTAAGAAGGTACACACACCTACCTGATTCAGTACGACTACTACTAATTGCAACTATCTGTGTGGTGACGGATTAAGAATACTGAATGTTACCAACCCTATATTCCGATGATGTCGTATAACTCGTGCCACGAAAGAAGAGACTTGACAAACCACGTGGTTTAACTTGCGCACAACACGATTTATAGGTATCTTTAGCGGTACGAGGGCTGAGGCGGAGGGATGATCGGGCGTCATCGGGGCGTCGGAAGTAGCGCGGGAGGGGCGGCACGGCGCTGCGCATGCGTATTAGTTGCCTACCGTTCTCCTCACCCCGTGCACGCCCCGCTTGCCTCCGCAGTACAGACGAGTGCAACTTGTGTTTATAAATTTCTACTTTGTTTATATTTGTGTTGTATACGAGTGCAATTTTGTAAAATTTTCATTATGCCTCGAGGTAAAACGTTAAGTAGACAAAATAGGAAGATGATTTACGACGTGTACACTTATATGTTAAAAGAAGCAAAAGATTATGCCATTTTGTATCTTAAACTTTATCATTTCGTAATAAATATTGTTAATAATTTTAATATAATATATTATATAATATATTATATTAAAATTTATTATATAATATATTATATTAAAATTATTAACAATATTTATTACAAAATGATAAAGTTTAAGATACAAAATGGAATAATCTTTTGCTTCTTTTAACATATAAGTGTATACATAGCTATATACTTTATTCCGATGTCATCAAAAAACCCCTAAATAAATATAAAAATAAAATATTATAGATAACTATTTCGTACGCGACTGTACCTGCGCAAGCTACTGACGCTCGTCAAGTCTCTTCTTTCGTGGCACGAGTTATAAAAGGCGACTAATCACTTGACAGTCCACGCGCGCTAATCTTAATTGCTCTTGAAGGTTCAAGTTCACGTAAAAGTCACTGCTCCAAAATCGCGAAAAAAATGGCATACCATCATAAAAACCGAAACCAAACCAGACAGTTCAAAGTTTGTAGGTTATCATATGATTCGCGGTGAAAACTTACAATACTTACATTAAAGAGGGAAGACTCCCGCGCATCCCAGCACTTGTATCATTTAGCACGTCTTGTTCTTCATACATTTTTATTTAGAATTGGTTTGAGTTTTAGATACAATTCAATTTATATTCGTTTACACATAAAAGTTGACTTGTACAGAATGATATAAGTTGAGATGTACCACTGATCACAAATTAGACATAAATTTAAATTCAGATTAGAAGATACATGTTGTATTGTACCCTAATCAGTATTGAGAAAAATTCGTTCAAAGTGATATAACTTAAATTATATCAATATTCACGATAAATATACTAAAAAATTAAATGTGAAAATTAATACAATCGATCTTATACCACGAAGCACGAAAAATAATGTGTGCAGTAATTACTTATAGAGGTTATAACTTGAAATATATCTATATTCACGATATTTTTGTAAAAATCCTACCAGTTATATCATTTTGCACAAAATTATCTCCGAAACTATAGTAGATAAAAGAACGTGAGTTAGACCAAAAAAAATTCTATTTTTTTTCTGATCATTTCTATGTAAAAATTACAAAAAGGGTACAACTCGACTTAAATTACTCGTTACAGGAGGCACAGATATGTTTTTTGTACCTAGTTTTTTGCTTCTATTGTGTTCACATCTTACCTGTGCAATGTATTGTACCAGCTGAAGGAAGAATTGAAAAGAAGAGGTGTATCCTGTGATGGTTCTGTCTCCTGAAACCAGAGATGTAACTTATCTAAGATACAAGTATCTGAAATACAGATACAAGATACAAAATACGTTTTTTCATTTTGTAACTATAAATTTTTTTTAAATTCATTTCGTATCTTGTATTTAAATACCTTTTGTTTGGTATCTTAGTACTTTGTAGATACTATGTTTGTTAAAATACTTTTAGTAATAGACTAGCGACTCACCCTCGCTCCGCTTGGTCCGTCTCTACTTACGTTTTAACGTTTAGTATAGATTTCTCAGAGATGAGATATTTTCCCGCAATAAAAAGTATCCTATATGATGACCCGGATATCCAGCTATCATCATACCAAATTTCATCAAAATCACTCCAGTGGTTTTTCTGTGATGCGGTAACAGACAGACAGACAGACACAAATTCTAAAAACTAGATATTCGGCCTCTGCAGCGATAATAATGTATATTTCAATAAGATTTTCCAAAAAATATTTAAGGTACAGATTCAGCATAGTTAGAATTTTATTATACATATGTATAGACTAGTATAGTTATGGTTTAACACTTGACAAATGTGATAAACTGTTTAAAGAACGGGTTTTAAATAAAACTATCTTTTCGGATCTTTTCGCGGATTTATTTTGATTTTTGGTTCCCGACGTTTCGATTGCTTTACAGCAATCATGGTCATTGGAGAGGCTAAGGTGTTAGATGTCTCAAAAGCATTATATAGTGTCGCTGCGTGACACTATATAGTGAGGCAGCGACACTTTTCAGCGACACTTTCCAGCGACACTTTTCAGCGGCACTTTTCAGGGACACTTTTCCATCATCATCATCATCATCATCGCGACACTTTTCAGCGACACTTCAGCGACACTTTTCAGCGACACTTTTCAGTGACACTTTCAGCGACACTTTTCAGCGACACTTTTCCATCATCATCATCATCAGCATCATCATCGTGACACCTTTCAGCGACACTTTTCAGCGACACTTTTCAGCGACACTTTTTTCAGCGACACTTTTCAGCGACACTTTTCAGCGACACTGTCATCAGGACACCATCATCATGCGGAAGGGAGGGGGTTAAGTCCTCTATTTTTCTGCCCCAAAAAAGTATCCCACAACATAAATTTCGCGGAAAAATCAAAATAAAAAGATAATTATAATAAAAAGATCCGAAAACAAAATTTAAGAAAGTACGTAAAGTAAGTCATTAATCTCGCACTCACAACAAACTTTACAAACGTTTTACAAACTTTCCGCTAGGCGGCGCTGATCCAACTCCATAGAAATTTGAGTTTACTTTAACGCGATCGTGTAGTAAGAAAAACTCACACTAAGCCCTCAGAACGGGTTTTACTTAAGTCTCAAATAAAATCTTAAAACTATAAAATTAGGTTGTGTCACGTTTGCGCGTTCAACGCGATTTACATGTAAAAAATTAACTTTCATTAAAAAAAAAGTTGCTTTTTACAAAAGTATTTTATCTATAAAAAGTATTTAAAAGATACGTATTTTATATCTAGTATTTCAGATACTATTTCAGAAAGTTATTTGCATCTGGTATCTGAAATACTTCATTTAAAAGTATTTTGCATTTTGTATTCCAGATACTTTATTTGAAGTATCTTGTACATCACTGCCTGAAACAACGCACATCCTAAACCGGTGGTTGTGGAAACGTGAAATTTGGTGGACACATGCCTTATATGATATAGGCATCCGATAAGATAGGATTTTTCAAAATTCATCGCATATGTGGGTAAAATAGGGGATTAAAGATTGTATGAAACTCTGCCATTCTTAATGTGAAATATACAGAAAGTGGTGTTTAGCTTTAAGATAAAAAATAAGAAATATACTTATTTTAATTTTTTCAAGGGGTAAAAGGGGGTCATAAAGTTTATATGGGCAAAAAATTATTTATGAGCAGAATTACTTGAAAGAGGTACCCACCATGACAAGGTGAACGCACGTTGGGGGGAATTAACGTCCCCAAAACGTGTACTCCCCAAGTTAATTAGTTTGGGCATAATATTATTGTCATTTTATATTTGTCTTTTGAAGGGTAGAACTAAGGAGAACCAACTTATATGGGAAACAAGTTGAAAAAGTGTTCAGTGGTGAGCAGCAAATTCTAATTCAGAAACTCATAAGTAGATGTGATGTGAAGTTAGTTCTTTCAGTTTTAAACAGAGAGAAGTGTGCCGAATTATTATTACTTGAAAATAATATGTAATTATATTCTATATCGGTGTTTGCGTATCTTAGAGAACTATTTTGAAAAGTGCGTCGCAACAAAGCGGAAATCTCTCTTTCCTTGTTTAATTCACTATCTTACTCTTATGGCTTTTGGCAGCTCACCAAACTTGGCCCCCCAAGATATATTTTTTTCTAATTTTTGAATTTTTATTTTCACATATCGTTTGTTCTTGACTGTTCGCCACAAATAATTGTTTGTTCGTAAATCGTTTATTTATAAATAAATAAACAAAAATGTACCCTCAAAATAGACCCCTCAATCGAAATTCAAAGTGCCTATTTTTTTGATCAGCAATTTTCATTTGGTCCCCAGTATTATATTTTTCTAATTTTATATTTTTTTCACACATCGTTTGTTCTTGATTATAACGCCATGAATAATTGTTTGTTCGTAAATAGTTAATTTACAAATAATTAATCAAAAATGTAACCTCAAAATGGGCCAATCAATCGAAATTTATAATTTTTTTACCGACTTCCAAAAAAAGGAGGAGGTTCTCAATTCGACCGTGTATATATATATATATATATATTTTATGTTTGTTCGGGCATTTTTTCGTCGTTTATGAACCGATTTTGATAATTCTTCTTTTGTTGGAAAGGAGATATCCCAAGAGTGGTACCATGATAAGGAAACCAGGATCTGATGATGGGATCCCAGAGAAATCGAGGGCAACTTTCGAAAATTGTAGCGGCGACTAGTGCGTTTGTTAACATTTTCATTAGGTATTTTAAAGCACTACTATTTAATGAAGGTCTGGAGTCGATCTGATAATGGACCCGAAAGATAGTCGAGGGAACTCCTCAACGATTTACAGCAATTACCTGGTGTTTGGGCTTGATTAATTTGTATTGATGATACGTTTACACTAAAAATGGAAAAATAAAAACCGACTTCCAGGCACTGAAAAGTAAAAAATAACTAAACGGGGGTTTTCATTTACAATAGATACTTAATCAGATTTTTTTGAAGTCGGTGCCAGCCAATACAACACACACCGACTTCGAAAAAATCTGATTAAGTATCTATTGTAAATGAAAACCCCCGTTTAGTTATTTTTTACTTTTCAGTGCCTGGAAGTCGTTTTGTTTTTTTTTTAAGTTTTTATTTTTTCTTGTTACTAGTAGTCCTTGAATATTCATAAATGTTTATTCTTTTATAGAATACGTTTGTTCTATCAAAGTGCCTATTTTTTGTTTAATTAACATTGTTCATTTAGCTCGATTATTATTCAGATAAGTACTTGTGTAGCGCATGCGTCAATTTTATTTTTCACGAGTACGAATGTAGTAAATATTTAATAATTTTTGAGATATTGTATAAATTATTTTGTAAAATTGTTGGACACTGTCTGTAATAATTAGTACCTCCCGTAATTACAATTGCTGTAAAGCATTCGAAACATCGTGTAAAGCATTCGAAACATCGGGAACCAAAAACCAAAATAAATCCGCGAAATAATCCTAAAAGATAGTTTTATTTAGGCCATTCATTGAAATTTGAACAATTTTATTTTATGGTTGATCTTCCTCGCACAAGTGTAATAATTTTATTATAACTTTTCACATATTAATCTTGATAACTACCAAAATTTGATGATGTTATCATATTCCAATTTCCGTAACTATTTCTTTGAAATTTATTTGTGAGACATGAAAATTAATTAGGATCTTAATATTCCCAATACATACATGGCGCATAGATAATATTGATAAGGAATAAAGTAAAACACAAAATACGAAAAAAAATGTTATTCCAAATAAAAAAGTAACAGTAATTGTTCAGAAAAGGTAAATCTTAACAAATCAAAATTTAAAGTTTATGCCAGCGCAAAATTAGTACCTACTGGCAAGGAAAGAATTTAACGAACCACAAAAAAGACATTTATTCAAATAGTTTTCATTGGCGTCTGAATTAACTGTTCTAAACGTAAAATAGGACCTCTTTTTAGGCACAATGTTTAAGTCACTATACACACGAGGTAGAAAGCATTGTAAAACTCCCTATGAACTGGAATGTTTTAACAATAATCAACTTACAACACTAATATAACACTTTAAAGAGTTACTAATACTTTCGTGAGTAACATAACAAAAAGATATCCTCATAAAACTATATTTTTATTGGAGCGTACTGTCATGAGTTCAAAATGAACATTTTTAAGCACTAAAAAAACGATAAATGCGCCAATATCAGTCACTGTCAAAAATTCCTCTCTAAAGGAAAATAGAAATTAAATGTTTGATGAGCTGAACCTTATTTCTAAAACTTACATATTATATAATATCTTATTCTAACATTCATTATTTTAAGCAGCTTAAAGAAGCTGCGTCATAAAATATTAAGTTTAATCAAAAAATCTTAACTACTAACAGTAGAAATGTACCAAATGCTACCATGTAATTTAAAAACACAAGTTCAAGTTTTGTGCACTATAGTGCACATGTGGCACGGACATTTATACAATTAATCATAAAGGCCTAGTATAAGCTTTAACAAACAACAGATCTCTAAATCGGTGAGATAAAATTAGGAACTTCATAATTATCTTGCATATTGTTATTTTTAATATATAGAGCAGCAATGTTATTAAAAATATTAATTTTTAATAATATTGCTGCTTACATATATAGTAGGTAAGAATATAAAAATAGAAAAAACAGCACGGCATTTTGCAGTTTATCATTAAAGTCGTGATTTAATAATAGATTTCTGTACCTCATTCTTTAGCAATTTTCGTCGCTTCCATTATTTCTTACGTATGCAGTTCTAAACACTCTCCAAAATAATCTCCTAAAAATATATATTTTTTTTTAGATAATCCGCCTAACATTAGACAATAAATTTTTATAATTCAGAATATTTTATAAAGCTCTATATAATATATATGAATACAATCATATGAGTGAAACTGCAATTTGTCGTGAAACAAAATTTGATAGACGTTAATAGGAATATTTATAGGAAATATAAAGTCTCGTTGAGTGAGTAGTGGGGCTGGTTGTGCAGGCTATTGGCGGCGAGGAAGGCCAGCTTGTGCGCGTACTGGCACACTGAGGGCACGCGCACTTGCGTCGAGCAGTTAAAATACATATGCGTTAGTTTGTACGTCAGGCGTTGAATCTGAAAACGTTTCTACATTTTTATCAGCTCTATTTAAAACATACTTATTTTTCGAGTTTCATTGAGAATTAATTTTATGATTAATTTATTAAATTATCATAAAACATTCAAATGGGTAATGTTGTTAGTCCACATTAAATGGTAGAGCATAAATAATCAGCTATATTATGAAAGGCATAATGAACTACCTGTATGCACATTTTTTTTATTTGTGTACTTACACGGTCAGGGTCCAAGTTGGTATTATCTTCAATCACGTTGTATGAAGTGGGAGCAATAGTTCCTTCGCGAACATTTTGGGATACCAGATAGAAGTCATATCTAGAAGAAATGATCAATAATAAGTGAGAAACGAATAATTATATGAACTTATTTTATCTATAGATTAGCTTCTTGTATTCTATACACTACAAAATACATAAAAATATTTAATCTAAAAAATTAAACAGTTCGAGTTAACACTATGAAAAATTGAAGTGTACAACAGAAGTTACTGTTATATTACATACAACTAGCAATTTACGCTCGCTTCGCTCGCGTTCGTCCCTAGGTACGTTTTCATACGTGTACATAAATGTACATAAATAGGTAAAGAAAAGTAAGTACCTCCTTTAAAAATTAAATATATATATATATATATATATATATATATATATATATATATATATATATATATCCCTCACTTGAGAAATGATTAATTATACAAACTTTTATCGCCCTTTTCACCCCCTTAAGGGGTGATTTCCGGGATAAAAACTATCCTATGTCCTTTCCAGGGTCTCAAACTATCTCCATACCAAATATCATCTAAATCAATTCAGCGGATTAAGCGTGAAATGGTAACAGACAGACAGTTACTTTCGCATTTATATTATTAGTATAAATTATGAACAAGTTACCGTTCTGGAAGCGTGATAACATCATCGATGACAGTGCCGGGGCGCGGGTTCTCTCCGGAGCGACCGGTGTCGATAAACACGCGGGTGTTGATCCTCTTAGACACTATGATGAACGCCATCTTATACTCCTCTGACCCATATATCTCGTTCAGATTCTTTTTAATCTCTGCCACCTTGAAAAATATTATAAATGTAGGAACTAGACTAGTACAAACTTACTTATGCTTTAGTAATAACGCCTTTATTATTACATAAACATATTTATAAAAATATTATATTTAAGTATACTAAGCCCTTTTACAAGCACATATTATATCGTATTTTTTAGATAAAAAAAACTAAAAACTTAATAAATACAAAAAAAAAGAAGAAAAATCTTTGAATCCGATCGAGATTTGAACTCGGACACCCGTGTTAGTTAATCTCGTAGTTTGTTCACTTGACCACGATGCTTATGCCTGAGTGTAAGAAATCATCGACCATAATCTGCGTGGAATAATGCGAAAGAAAACCGCATGAAAACTCGAAAACACGCGTTTTCCCAGACATAAGACTAATCTAGATCAATTTTCTGCCCCCGAAAACCTCCACATACCAAATTTCAGCGAAATCGTTAGAGCCGTTTCCGAGATCGCCGGTATAAGTAAATAAATATACAAGAATTGCTCGTTTAAATACTAGCGACTCACGCTCGCTTCGCTCGCGTTAGTCCCTAGGTACGATATATATTTTTTTTGAGCGAAACCCTAATTCTTTTTCTAAAATAAAAGTAGCCTAAGTTACTCCTTATAATATCAGCTATCTGCCAGTGAAAGTCCCGTTAAAATTGGTCCAGCCGTTTCAGAGATTAGCCGGAACAGACAGACAGACAAAAATTTAAAAAATTGTGTTTGTTTTTTAAGTACCGTATATAATTCCATATGCATTTAGTATAAAGCTGTTATTTTGACATTACAAATAGACATTTCAATTTTATTTATCTGTATAGACGGTGTTAGCTATAACTAGCAACTTACCCTCGCTTCGCTCGGGTGCGTACCTAGGTACGTTTTAATTTTTTTGATCGAAATCCTAATTCTTTTTCTAAAATAAAAGTAGCCTAAGTTACTCCTTATAACATCAGCTATCTGCCAGTGGAAGTCCCGTTAAAATTGGTCCAGCCATTTCGGAGATTAGCCGGAACAAACAGACAGACAAAAATTTTAAAAATTGTGTTTTTCTTATAAGTACCGTATATAATTCCATATGCATTTATTATAAAGCTGTTATTTTAACATTACAAACTGACACTTCAATTTTATTTATTTGTATAGATGAAATGTCTTACTTCATGACTTTTTACATATGGGATTTGTCCATCGCCAACACCATCGCGATAGATGAAAATTCGTCCTGGTAGCACTCCTGCAAAATAATATTTTTAAATGTTTGTAATTAAAGACCAATAAATTAGCATTTGCAATGTATGTATGGGTTTATTCAGCCCTTTTGTTAACGTCACACTGCTGGTCACGGGCCTTCCTTCAATACGAGGGGGATCAGACCACAGCCCACCACGCTGGCCAAGTCCGGGTTTTCGGTCTTCACATGTCTTTCGAAAACTTGCTAGGTTCTCTCAGATATGCAGATGTCCCCACGATGTTTTCCTTCGCCGTAAGGCGAGTAAGTGGTAATCATATTAGAAATGATTCGCACATGAAAATGTCAGAAGTGTGAGTCCCGGGATTTGAACCCGCTTCACTAGGTTTCCCAAGCGAGCGCCATATCACTGTGCTACCACTGCCTATCATATGCCTGCATTTGCAATATAAATAGGCAAATGAAAGGATTAAACATTAAATTCAATCTCTATCAGTTCAGTACATTGACAAAATATATTTTTACATTACATTTAAATAAATGTGAAGATTCCACTATCAAAGTTACCACTAACCATTCTTCTCGCGGTACTTGCGTACAGCGCACGCCATATTGAAGCCCATGTGCGCGCTGAGCTCCTCGCCAGAGGTGTGCGCGTTGACGCTGGAGTAGTAGTGCGTCATGGGGCGGTCGAGAGTAGCAACGAAGGCGCCAAAGCTCTTTTCTTTGGAACGCGTGTCGTGGCACACGTCGTAGCCCACCACCATCAACGTGGGTAGCGGAATGTCCACCGCCCAAGGCGCGCCGCCGAGCTAATACATTTTTTATATTATACGTGCAAATCACATAATCAATATGTATATGTGCTTGTATGACTAAAACATACAATACAATAGAAGCAAAATGTACTAGAATGCTGTACAATATTTATATTATCTTAAATAAAATCTATAGTAGATATTTAAAACAATATTAAGGAAGTTACTAATTGTGTTAGACTTTTAATGCATTTAAAATTATTTGTTATTTTTAATTTATACAATTAAAATATTGACTAGATGAATGAATTTACTATTAACATATACATATATTATATTGTTTTAAGTACATAGGTACCTTGCAATTAATCTGAATGGCCACTTTAGTGGCAATGGACATAGCCGACTTGCTAGTCATGTTTCGAGAACAGACTACTTGTGTGGGCACTGCTCTATCTACAGTACACTTTTTCTTGATGGCTTCATATCTAAGGAAGTAAAATAATAATATGTAGACATCATACATTTTAGATCAATATCAGTATATATCACTGAGGCTATTTGATGATATGAAAACAAAAAAATACCTCGACTCTTTAGTCATCAAACTATAGTCATGGGATCTCATCAGGAACGATGTAAGGCAAGTTCAAATTAAGACCAATAGATGACATTATAAGTATCAATTTGTTATAGAAGTTTGTTAACGAAAGGATCCCAAAAAGATATATTATGTAAGGTTGCACTTTTATATTTGAGCGTTTTAATGGAAAATAATATATTTAATTAATTTTTAATGATTTATGTATGTATATGGCATGTATATGATGTTGGCCGATAAGAATGTATTTAAAAAAATAAAATAGGACGCTGATATTTTTTTGTTTTCCCCGCGCTTGACAGATCTCGGTACCATCCTGTAGTGACTAGTCATAGATTGTGTGTAATGCTGAAAATGATTATTGTAAATTATATAACTCATTATTTAAAAGATTAACTGTTGAGTTTCTTGCCGGCTCTTCTCAGCAGCATTGTTTTCCGAGCCGGTGGTAGCTTTTATACGGACAAACGTACTGACGATTATAAAAGTACTGAATATACATAGAAAGATGAGCAACATCTTGGAGTTTTATTGGTGACCTCTTATAATTATGGTTTCAAAAAATTCTCAAACATAAATAAATAAAGCAAAATGAAATTTTTTTTGCGTAATTTTACTGATTATTGACAAATAATTACCCATAATGGGTTTTGTAATCTATATTATGTATGTAAAAAAATGTACTAAAAAATGTTAGGTCTTTGAAAGTCATACAGAATAGTCCGCAATGGCATGTGTCTCCAAGGTACACTTACAATAACTATTTTTATTTATTTAAAATTTACCTATGGGCATAGTATAAAATACAAAATAATGATGACCTCCCTAACGACTTCGGCGGCAAGTCTCATTGAGACTAGCCATCTGCGCAGGAGATATTATAGTGCAGCGCGTGTATGCGCATACACAAGTGCACTCTCTATTCCTGTCACTCTCATACTCCGATGGAACAACTACTACGGACGCCGACCGGTGATATAAGGCGCAGGACAGACGGCTTTACGTGCTCTCCGAGGTACGGGTGTGAGACACCGCCAACTTCCCAGCTCCGGGCTGTTACCGAGATTTACTAAACAGATCGACTCAATAACTAAACTTGGCCCCATCCCGGACTCGATCCCAGGACCTGTTGATGTGCAGCCGCACTTGCTATCCACTTCGCCATAGAGGCAGTTAAAATAAAAATACAAGATTATTCATGACTACTATTTTTATATAAATCTAGGTTTTAAATTATAATTTTTATTACAATCACTATTTCTTGTTTGTTCATATTACTTTGTATCTAATCCAATTTCTACAGAGTTTTGTTTTATTATTTATTTGAACAACAATATTCATAGCAATAGACAAGAATTATTGTTTTTGTTAGTTCACAGCATTCCATATTAGCCATTTGTTACAGCAACGCACAGCATACGGTAGCATGAGATTCTACTTAAGTATTCCTTATATAACTAAGGAGGAGATTTTCAGTATATTGATCACTTTAAGAGGTTAAATAAGGCATATTTTGTATAGATGTTTAAAATAAAGTAAGAGATAAAAAATAAATATTGTTCACAATATGTGGTAGAAATATGTACCTGTCCGCACTGTTGCGGGTCAAACAACAAAGTATCATTGCAGGATTCCTCTTGGCGATTACATTTTCGCACATATTCGCATAATCCATTGCCGAATCTCGTTGTAACGTAACTGAAAATAATAGTATAATTAACACTGTGTATTAATACTGTAGATGATAAATAAAATGCTACTAGACAGGATATGTTATCAATACATATAATAAAATTCTAAGTAAGTCGAATCTGCAAATTAAATATTTTTTTTAAAAATCTTATTGAAATAATCATTATAATACATTCTTAGATTTACATTTAGACTTATGGTCATAATTCGATATTATATTATATATCGATACAGAGGCCAAAACTATCTGTGACCATCACGAGAAAACCACTAGACAAATTTTGATAACATTTGGTATGATGATAGCTGGTTATCCAGGTCAACATATAGGCTACTTTTTACTGTGGGAAATATCTCATCTCTGAGAAATTTATACTAAACCTTAAATCGTAATGTAACGTAAGTGTATAAATATAACAATATTTTAAAACAGTCAAAGTTCCTACATTCAGTATGTAATGTTAAAAAAGCTAATCAATAACTTTAGTTTGTTTAATCCAAACATAAAGTGAATCATGATTGGCCATTGGTTGAATAGAAATAGGTGTATTGCAAACCCAGGTGAAGTTCCACATACAACTTAATAATACAATTTGACTATTTAGTATGAATAGAATAATTATGTTTGGTATTTGATTAATATAGGCAACATATTTTTTGGTAAATAATAAATAAAATACTTCTTTTTGTTTGTAATTTTGATTATCTTATAATTTATTTAGACTCATTAATATAAAATTAAAATTTACGTATTTAACATGCTTACCAATTTCAGGCCTAGGCATTTTAAAGCCAACTCCACTGCCAGTTTTCATTATCAGCTCAATAAAAGATTCTACGTTTCTACGTTGATATTCAGGAGTTATCACTACCCATGAAGGTACATTGGCCAAATTAAGTAAATTCTTCGATCTGTTAAATGTTATTTATAGAATATTAACATAAATTATTGTAATATTATATATGTTTTTAAGAAATGATTTATTTCAAAATTAAAACAAAATTTAGCAGCTCTTATTATTTCCAAATATTCTAATTATAATTATATTGATGCAGGTGTAATTTATTTTATTGGTCTTGCTAGTGATTAGTGTCAGAGCATATTACCTCATGTCTCTTGTCCAGCCATCTAAGGTATTGCCAGCAGTATACTTTATGTTCCCACCCTGAACAATTTGTTCTGGAGGTAGTTGGCGCCCTTTAAAGCGGATCAAGTCATTTGAAAGTTTCATTGACCATGTGCCAAGTTCCTATAAGAAAAAATGATAAGGATTTCCTTTTATTACTATTTAATATTAATATATTTGTGGCATGAAAATAAAAAATAAATACTTTAGCGCTGCTCTTAAAATTTTGTAAATTCAGAATGTAATTAAGACAAAAAAAAACACAAACTTTATATTATGTTATTCAAATTAAAAACTTTTCACATCTATACATATTTAAATGAAATTTGGTATGAAGATAGCCGGTGATGATAGGTTATCCGGGTTAACTTATAGAATACTTTTACTGCAGGAAAATATCTTATCTCTGAGAAAACTATACTAAACGTTAGAACGTCACGCAAGTTTTAAAATAAATTGAAAAAGTTCTTACCGTCACAACTTCTTTATTCTGTGTGAAGCGACGGTTAAAATTGAGCAGCTTTTGAATCCTCATATCGGGTCCTATTTTAGTGTGCACAGAGAGTGCGCGCATGAGGTTGAAGTTCGCACGCATTTCGTCGGTCAGGCCAGTCTGACGGCACAGTTCCGGCACAAGGTACACTAATTCCGGCATGCCGGCGCGAATGTCGCGGGGCTTAGAACGGGATATCAACAAGGGCTGATCATGATCTTGGATTCTTATATTGTATTTCTGTAAATTTTATTAGAAAGTCGTATCACTCCTAATGGATTATTTTACGTGCTAATTATTATTCACTTCTTTACGCACTCTTCCTTAGAGGTTGAGTAGATTAAGAGAAATTAGCCACTCTTCTTCTCTCGATACTTAATTTACTTCTGTCTGCATTATATGTGCTTAATTTTCAATATGTTATGTATTTATTAGATATCTAGTGACTCATTTATGTATAATGAAATTTCGTTTGAAATTCAAATTTGAAAGAACTATAATTTACTAAAGAATAATAAATTTAAAATTACCTTATAATAGTAGTCAATGTATGAAACATTTTCATCTTTCATACGGAAAGTAGATTTAGGTGATTCGTTAAATGTAACATCATCGACTCTGTACGTCTTCTTATTATAATCAGTCATAACAATCTTTCCAACTATTTCTTCTAAAAAGTGTTTTTTAAAATGGTTCCCTTTTGTATTTATAAGGTCCCTTAATAATTGCCAGACTGTATCCAATCGCAGAATCTTAAAACAGAATTAAATTAATTTTGTTTGAGCAATTAATTTACATATTATATTACACTAAAAGCTGTAGAAATTTACCTTGTGCGTAATTTCCGTCACTAAAAGAAGTTTATCCTCATATTGATTGATAGAGGTTTTATAGCCTGGCCAGATTTGTAGTTTGAACTCCGGAATATCAATCTAAATTAAAAAAAAATGTAAATATTTTTTATTGTATTTGCCCTGTTTCATTTAGTTAAATAATTATAATTTGATTTACTAAACTTGTAAATGAATACACAGTTCTAGACACAAAATAAAATATACTTACTTTTGCATCTGGATCAAAATAATCTCTGCCAAGTAACTGAAGCCGTAGAATGTTAAAACACTTTCTTATAATGATGTTGAATATTTGAATATAGTGATAGTCTCCTGGACTAACTTGGCAGGTGAGCTAAAAATAACATATATTTATTTGATTATATGTATTAAGTGAAATAAATATATTAGATTTGAGTTATATTGTTCATATGTAACTTTACTACTACACACTGGTTTTAAGATGTTTCTCTTACCTTAATAAGTAATCGCATGCGCTCATTATCAGTGTGGCGATCTGAGTAGAGTTCCAAGGGATCTGGGTGTAATCTATTTACTGTGTATAGCACAGTACCATCAAATAAGTACCTAAAATAACAATCATTTTAATTGAGTTTGTTATTTACAGTGTATCATTTTAATGTTAGAAGTATAATCTAAGACGTTGCGGACTATCTAAAAGATATTTACCCTCCTAGTGTTTTCTGGTGAACACGCAGCAAAGCTTTACGAACACCAGTACTATCCTCTTCAGGTTGAATATCGACATGATACTGATATAGAGACCAGTTGGGAGTTGTCTCCACAGTGAAGTAATTGGCACATAAATCCAATGGTGTGCCAGTTTTACCTAGGAAATATATCAAAAATTTAGTCACACTTCTACTATTTTAGAGAACCTATTTATAATACATCTAAGCCTTAGCCTTTTATGTGACTGCAAACAAAAATATTATAAATGTTAAAGACTCAACTTCTATTTAGTACAATAATAATTACAATTACAATATTCAAATAAAAATCCATTATGTCCACTGTCCTGTCACAATCCCATACATTTTTACTTGAAGGGCAAAAGAAAGAAACTTCCCCTTGTCGTTTTTCTGCATAAGTTATAAATAAATTTAGTAAATTTGAGACATTTAGCATTGCAATATAATATTCCAACAAAAGGACAAAATTTAAGAAGGTGATATTGCAGTGTAATTTTGTATTGTTTTACCTTTTTTGGAAATAATGGAATCAGGACGGGTGCGCAAAACTGTTATTTGTTCTGGCAAGACTCTGCCACCTCCTCTACGTGAACCACGGCCTACAACTGTTGCTCCCGCCTCTGCGCTTCCTGCCTGTGGTTGATCTGCAGAGCAGATTATGATTTATTATTTATCTAAAGTACACTAAGTATTAGCAATACATATAATATATATTATACAAATGTAGTTAGAAAAATAAAGAGCTAATAATAATTAGTAATTTGTGTTATTTAAGCACTTTTTTTTCTTGTGACATTTATTTATTCATAGTGATTTTTTTCTTTTATATTAAACAAAGGTTTTTGTCAAACTTGACAGTTTCTCTAGTACAGTCTTTTTTCGCTTTGGAGCCCTTTTCGTGTCCTCCTTATGAAGCGCTTCGTGTGAATTTGGAGCTAGTTTTTACTTAGATCAGCTGTTAGGTTTAAGAGTGATCGAGGACTGGAAAAGTCATCTTTAAGAGAATCCATTACATGTTCCGAGGTCTTAAGACGTTGCCTCTTCTAATGAGACTAGTGAGCCCTCGCTGTGCAGGCTGCTGGCGAATTTGGTGTAGAACAGATTGGAACTATTGTTCGAACGCAGCAGGGTTGAAAAGAATCATGTTTGTAACAATTAATTCAAAAAACCAAGATTTTTAGATAAATACAATAAAACCATGATCTTTTCGTTTTTTAAACCCTTGTTAGTATTGGATACCTTAAAAAAAACGTCAGTATACCTGCAGCAGTAGAGGTTTGGAAGAAACTTAAAGCCACATTTTAATTAACCGATTTAAATATTAACCACATTTGAAGTCAAAAAACAAAAAAGATATCATCAAGCAATCACACTTGTTACTTTATGGCATTTTATTAGACCCAACTCAAACAAAATTTACATTAATAGATGAAGAGGAAAGTGCACTAGAAGATGCACGGCACTATGATGCATCAGTTTTATTTAGATACTGTTAGACCTTCATTTTTAAGTTTGATAATTCAAAGATAGAAATAAAGACACTTGATTAATCATTGAATTTTACTGAATAAATCATTTGACATACGTAAACAGTCATTTAAATTAAACACACTGGCTAGAAAAGCCAGTACTACCCATTAAAACCCAAAAGAACTTTCCCTGTCTTAATGGGGCGTTGCTCCCACGGCCGTAGTCCCTTCGTCCAACTCCTCTAATCTCTCGAAGCCGTGCTTTGAGCTGTAAGTCGCCATATGAGGGTACTAGGGTCTGTTGCCCCTGAGGTAGGCCTCTTTTTCCTCCTCGAGCAACACTTAAAGCAGATCCTCGTTTGTGAGTTCAAAGTGTGACGATAAATACGCTTCAAGCCTAGTTCAAAGGTTTGCTTGATTTTCTCGTATATCGCAAGGCGCCTAGGTTTCTCTTACCATCACCTTACTTGACAGAAGCGTTTTAAAGAATTATACATCAATACCTTATTGTTTTTAGTATTGTATTGTATTTAATACTTTACGATTCCTTTTCTAATTCTGCGTATTTTTTAATTATATTTAAAAATAAATATATATACCTACCTACGTAAAATGTTTGTGGGAACAAACTATATATAAATATTTTTTGTGCGGTTGAAAACCGACCGAAAAACGAAACGAAATCAATAACGGGAATCAGTGTCGTTAAAAAATGTTAGTATGGCTGGTTGTATTATTTTTTCCAGTCAAAATCGTGCATTTGTAAAACAAATCTGGTCGAGGTTAATAATTTATTATGCTTAACTCTAAACAAAAATTTTAATTTTATTATAGTTAAGAAGTAGTAATTGCAAATGGCTGCCAGAAGGCAATATGGCAGACTAACATGAAATCGATATTGCATTTGTGCATGCGCGAAAAGCATCTTTCAAGTTTCAGCTATCGGATCTTTGATTATGTAACTTTGTATGAGAAAAGGGAATATAAAATGGCGACGGTACTACTACAAATGACAAAATTGCATAAAAGTTAAAACACTGTTTTCATTATGTTATTTTTTCAAATTCAATAAAAAATAAATGAAACAATTCGCATAAATTCAAAAGTAAATAAATGTATTGAAACTAATGAAGATTTCAAGTAGCCACCTTGAGTAGTTTCAAGTTTAAATAACAGAATTGATAATATGACTTACTAGTACAACAGTATATATATAATGTATAATAAAACAAAGATTAATTTGTACTTTTTGCACATCAGGTAACATGATACATGAACATAGGTCTTGATAAAATGTTTTGTCATAGCATAGTCAAGTTTTCTACCTGCTAATTAATAATTGACCTTAAAAATCTACTAAACCATATTGAAGAAATCTAACAAATGGGGGTAGGCATTATACACATTACAATATTATGCATTGCAACAAAGATAGTTTTTGTATAAAAAGATTTTTTGATAATTTACATGATTGCATAGTTAATCAAATAAATTATTTAAAAGAAACAAACTATACAAATACACCAATTATTTCTTAAAATTTACTATTGTTTGAAGTAATGCAATAGATAAATTGTAAAAATTCAAATAATAATTCAATCTATTACACAGGCCTGCGATGGTTTTCCCCTTAAAAAACTGATCAGCAATATGGGTAGGTATTAGGTATTAAGCTACGAAAAAAATAAATTGAAAATTCCAGCACATAATTTTTTTTGACAAAATTACTTTTTTCATTTTTCTTAGTATTACCGCGTATTACTAGCGTTAACTTCCAATTTCTTTGATAACAGTTGTTTATCGTGATTAAAAAAAATTGTGAATAAAACGTAAGATTTACTTATTTTAAATAGCAATGCAGAACACAACACTGGATCAAAAAAGATTGGCCACGAAAAGTATCGTAACCCTTGGAACTAAAAATGTTGTAAAAAAACGCTCGGTCAAAAATTCTGGTACCTCCACTTCACATTAAATTAGGTATTATGAAGCAATTTGTGAAGGCACTATCTAAAGACAGACCCTGTTTTAAATATTTATGTGATAAATTTAAGTATTTATAGGATGCAAAGGTCAGAGAAGGCATTTTTGTTGGCCCTATCATAAGGTAGTTAATGCAAGACGCTAGCTTTGAAAAAATCATGAAAACCGAATATACTCTTGGGATTCATTTAAACAGGTAGTGAAATATTTTTTAAAGAAACAGAAAAGCCTAGATTATAAAAATATAGTGTATAATATGCTTAGGAATTTCCAAAACTAGGTTGCAATATGAGTATAAAGTTACACTATTTGCATTCGCATATTAACTTTTAGTGTGCCATTAGTGAAGAACAAGGGGTGAGCGCTTTCACCAAGATATTAAGGTTATGGAGAGCAGATACCAAGGAAGGTGGGACGCAAATATGATGGGAGACTACTGCTGGATGTTGAAGAGAGATGAATCAGATAGAAAGCATAAAAGAAAAAGTTTGAACAGAAGTTTTGAAGGGAGTAGAAAAAGATACTATAATTCTTTTTAATTTACTTTGTCTCTAATATTATTTTGAGTTATACTGTTGGTTTTTTAGAAAAAAAAATAATTTTAAGTACATTCGTTTTTGTTTATTTCATGAAAATTGTAAAAAAAATTAAAATATGCATGTCATCAATAAAAATAAATCTCGATGTGCTAGAAAAAAAACAAAGTTGTATTTTTATTTAACATACCTAGATATTTAAAAAAAAAAATATAATTATTGAAAGGGAGAAAAAAAAATCACATGCCTGTGTTATCTATACTAATTTTAAAGAGGAATGTTTTTTTGTGTTTGTAATGGATAAACTAAAAATATGCTGAACTAATTTAGATGAATATTGGTATGAAGATAGTTCAAAATCCTGGGAAGGATATAGGATTGTTTTTATATTGGAAATCATCCCTAAAGAATGTGAATAATCTATCTATTCTATACTAACCGTTAAAACATACTCAGGGACAAACCTGAGCAAAGCAAGGGTTTATGATATTAGTATTGAAATTTTGTTCTGGACGTATTTGTCTCTAATCAATTCTATAAACTATGAGCAGGTGTCATCATTGAAATACTATATTTGCCCAACAGAAATTATAAGTGACATTTTCTTACATTAATTACTTTTATGGGTGCATTTATTTTTCTTATAAATACTGAAGTATATATTATATTGAAAACTACATAATATTGGAGGCTATGAGTCTTAATTTGAAAAATTCTTTTCACATATTAAAAAAGGAAGGTTATTATTAGAAACCGTAACATAGTTGTAATTTTATTTGTTATGTATCATAAATTAAACAAGTATTGCAGCTTTTATCAATATAAAATGTCCTAAATATTTTTTGTTTTGCTAACCATACTAAGGCACATATTTTCCAATTTTAATATTGTGTGATGAAGCCCATAAATAATGAAAATAGTTTAGTTACAGAAATGTTTGTATACTTACTAATACTCATTGTTGTCATTCTGTGTTGAATATCAACATCTCCTGGGTGATCATGAGTTGATGGAGTAGTCCGATGGAAAGCCCTACCAGCAGCTGGTGTTGGCATACCCGCCCTAACCGCAGGAGCTACAGACGGAGCGCCCCAAGCTGATGGTGGTTGGGGTCGAGGACGTGGTGGTCCTGCTTGATGTTGTGAAGGGCCTGGTAGATGTTGTGGAGGGCCTGGTTGATGTTGTGGAGGGCCTGGTTGATATTGTGGGGGTCCAGCTTGAGGCTGTGGCTGCTGCCCGGGTCGCCTTGGTGGTTGTCCACCGCCGTCTCCACCTCTACCAGCACGTCCTCTTGCTTTCCCACGACCTCTCTCAGACATGTTTCTAAGCAAAAAAACAAGGGTATAAATATTTATATTATTTTGTTTGTTTTACGTTACCTCGATGTTAACTTGTACTTAAGCCTTCAATGTTTTATTTTAGTTTGAATGTACTTAGATATATTTTAAAATTAGTAATAGCCATGCAATTTTAAAAATGCTAAATATTATGTATTCGTTAAAAAATGGCGGACCTTTGGTTAAGTATGTCAGAAAGTCCCAATTTCTTTCATTATCATTAGTAAGCAAAGTTATAATTTATAATTATAATGTTTTATAATGTCTTTGTTAGCATTAGTTATAAAATAATGATAAAATTCAGATGCCATATTAAATATAAAAGGGTTAATTTTAGAAACGTCAGTAAATAAATATAACATAATAAAGAAAATGTTTACTACAGCGACATATAATAAAAAAAATCGTTATGTAATCCAGTCAAAACAAATAGAAAGCTTTGCTTACCAACAAATACTAAATGGTGTTTCGCAATTTGTTCAACGGTCAACAATCAACATTCGACAGTCGAACGCAACCAAACCAATAACATCAAGGACCGAAGACGTACAAAACTAGGAAGACGGATTTAGGAAACACCAGTGCTGCCAGTATTACTTGGCTAATTATTAGATTGGTTAGCCTGAATATAAATAAATATTTTATTTAATCAAAACAAACCTTATATTATTGTAAAGAGTTATCAGTTACATATGTAATAAGGACGCATATTTATTTTTTTATTTTAATTTAATCAAATTAATAGGAAAAAAGTATTATTATAGAAAATAAATAATTGTATCTAAATACACACCATGGATGACAAATAAAAATACACACAATATTTCTTATTGTAAATTGTAAACCGTTCTATTCACGGAAGAGTAAAAACAAGGGAAGTTCAATTGAATACGTTTGTATCGGAAAACACGTAAAAGAAAAAACAAGGGAAGTGCAATGTGACGATTTTCGAATCAGAACCTCAAATATTGCTGTTTTATTTTAGTCAAAACTAGCATGATTAATGATCATCAATATGTCATAATTAAAAATTTATCTTTTTCCATTATAAATAAGATTTATTTTGCTAATACTGTAGTACGTAATTATGACATTTTGTATTCTAGCACGTTCATGCAGCTGCTCGTCCAGAGATGGCGGTAATTATAGCAATTATGAAAACAATAACATTACAATATAAAAGAGCTTGTCCAGAATTTAAGAATTTCAGAAAAGATTCTCTCGTGCGTAACACGCACGACCACAGAACACTTTTATTCAGGAGCGCACAACTTAATCTGTGGTTACGTCAAAAAGGAGCGTTAAGCGTACCAACTGACATCCATGGTACCGGCTCACCAAACTTGGCCCCCCAGATTATTATTTTTTCTAATTTTTAAATTTTTATTTTCACATATCATTTGTTCGACGTTTGTTCTTGATTGTTCGCTATAAATAATTGTTTGTTCGTCAATTGTTTATTTATAATTAAATAAACAAAAATGTACCCTCAAAATAGCCCCCTCAATTGAAATATATATTTTTTATTGTTACTAGGTGCCTTTAAATATTCATTAGTGTTTGTTCTTTTATAAAATACGTTTGTTCTATCGTCAAAGTGCTTATTTTTTGTTTAATTAACAATTTTCGTTTGGCCCCCAGGATTAATTTTTTTCTAAATTTTTTATTTTTATTTTCACTCGTCGTTTGTTCGTCGTTTGTTCTTGATTATCCGCAATAAATAACTGTTTGTTCGTAAATTGTTTATTTAAAAATAAATAATTAATCAAAAATGTAACCTCAAAAATCAAAATATCCCAATCAATCCTAATTTATATTTTTTATTGTTACTAGTAGTCTTTAAACATTCATTAGTGTTTGTTCTTTTATAAAATATGTTTGTTTGTCATCAAAGTGCCTTTTTTTGTTTAAATAAATTCACTCAAAAAAAAAACACATCATGTAAGAAATTTGAATATTATGCTATCTATATGTTTTTAATTTGTAATTCTATAACTTTAAAAGATAGTAAAAGCGATTAAAAAAGTACCGATTATTTTGTTTTATTTTACGTGGTTCATTATCATTTTCTTACATTACAGGCTATCTATTTTTGAACGAAACCGGAAGCTTATTCATAACATCATGATCATGGATGACAATAAAGAGTAAAGTTTAATTGGACACCAATTTAAACGGCACACTGCCATTGGTTTAACATGAAACTAAAAATTTATCATGAATCGATAAGTTTACTCTCTATTAGAATCTTATAGCCGTTGCGATGATATTATGTACAAATCAGTGAATTATTTTAGTTCATTTATTTACGATTTTGCTTTTGATTTTGAAAAATATACTGTTTAAGATTGATCTAGATAATGCTTTTTTATGTTGGCTTTAAATGCAGCTGTAAAAGGCTCTCCTGTAGGATAAGATAGGAGTTTTATCCAAAAGTAATTTTTTTTTTACTTAAAAATATTAGTTTCATCTTCGATTTGAAATCTTTGTTTATTGTGTATTATAAATATAATGTATAATTTTTATTAAGTAATTTATATAGCTTGGAAACTAATCAATCATTCAATTACTAATTTACTTTTTTTTCCAGAATATCCTGTCAAGTATATTTAATAATGCCAGTGGTATCAGTAGTACCTGTTCACTTGGCAGTTAATACGTTAAAAAAATACATAACATATTTTAAAATAACTCTTTTTGCTGTTCCTCAACAGTATTTGTTCATAGAATTAGATATACGGCGCAATAGGCAAGAACATACAGGAAAAATATGTAGGAATTGAGTGAGCTTCCTGTTCATTTAAACTTGAAGCTTAAAAATGATGGTAGATCTGAAACTAATCTACGTTATCAGTATATTCATTACTTTTGTAAATATTTGTATTTTATTTACACTGTTATGACTACTCATTAAAAAAAAACCGACTGTGTAAAAAGCGAACTAAAAAGATGAGAATAAGTTAACAAATTATTATACATTATAGGCTAAACACATAACCCTCTTTTGGGTTTCACCGCAGCCGGGTAAAAATTTATTGATTTTCAGATTATCTGGAGTAGCGGCGTATATAAAACTGGTCACTACTTTGCTTACTGCCGACATTTAGGAGGTAATTGACAAATTTACAATGGTATGTCAATAAAGCCTGAATCGGCATCTGTTCGTACCGAAGTTGTACCTCACGGAGCATTTTATATATTTGAAAGATAAACTATTTAAAATAACGTATCTAACAAAGTTTTTTATGAATTTTATACTAATGTTATGCTTATATAAATAATTTATTTGAAGAAAAAATCATTTTATAAATGTTAGTTTATTTAATATTATATTAATATTTTGCTTTGTTTTAATTTAATTGCGGAATCTGCCACAGTGCCGAGGAAGTTCTACTTTAACCGCGCGTAAAGTTTACATGCATGCACTAATAAAATTTATCTAAATGGGTAACTTTTTTAAATGTTCTCGATGTCGCTATGATTTTCAAAAGAACCGCCTTAAATGCGTGCATGCGCAACACAAGTAGGTACCTATCTGAATAATAATTGAGCTAAATAAACAATTTTATTAAAACCAAAAATAGGCACTTTGACGATAGAACAAACGTATTTTTAGCACCCCTGGTTATCTACTAAGAAATTAATTGTTAACTTAACTGGCATACCGGTGTGCCTGCAACTCTCGAGCGAAAAATAGATAGCCTGTAATGTAAGAAAATAATAATGAATTACGTAAAATAAAACAAAATAATTGATACTTTTTTAATCGCTTTTACTATCTTTTAAAGTTATAGAATTAAAAATATATAGATTGCATAATATTCAAATTTCTTACATGATGTGTTTTTTTTTGAGCGAATTAAACAATTTTATTTAAACAAAAAAAGGCACTTTGACGACAGAACAAACATATTTTATAAAAGAACAAACACTAATGAATGTTTAAAGACTATATATTTACATACTGAATGTAAACCAAGTAAATTTTGTTCCTAGAAATATCCTAATATTAATACGTTTAATTTTATGTTTCAATAGATCTTATTCAAACTAAACGTTTAAGAGCCATTTTCTCACTTTAACAGTAAAATAATGCATAATTAATCTACTATCGCATCGTGGTTAAAGCTCTTGAATTTTGTGAACGAATGATAAGAAACATATTTTTTTGTACACATTAACATGCATGCATTCTTATTACCGCACATACAATAAACCACTTCATTTATATTATATAATAAGTTTTGTAAAACAAAACTATAGTTACTTTTATAGTTTTATAGTTTTGTTGTTTTTGACACTTGTCATTCTTTTTTGGGATAAATAAATAAATAAATACTTAAAGACTATGATTGGGATATTTTGATTTTTGAGGCTACATTTTTGATTAATTATTTATTTTTAAATAAATAATTTACGAACAAACAATTATTTATGGCGGATAATCAAGAACAAACGACGAACAAACGGTGTGTGAAAATAAAAATTAAAAATTTAGAAAAATACAATCCTGGGGGCCAAATGAAAATTGTTAATTAAGTATACAAAAAATAGGCACTTTGACGATAGAACAAACGTATTTTATAAAAGAACAAACACTAATTAATATTTAAAGACTACTAGTAACAATAAAAAATATAAATTACGATTGATTGGGATATTTTGATTTTTGAGGTTACATTTTTGATTAATTATTTATTTTTAAATAAACAATTTACGAACAAACAATTATTTATAGCGGATAATCAAGAACAAACGACGAACAAACGATGTGTGAAAATAAAAATTAAAAATTTAGAAAAATATTAATCCTAGGGGCCAAATGAAAATTGTTAATTAAACAAAAAATAAGCACTTTAACGATAAAACAAACGTATTTTATAAAAGAACAAACACTAATGAATATTTAAAGACACCTAGTAACAATAAAAAAATATATATTTCGATTGAGGGGGCTATTTTGAGGGTACATTTTTGTTTATTTAATTTTAAATAAACAATTGACGAACAAACAATTATTTATAGCGAACAATCAAGAACAAACGACGAACAAACGATATGTGAAAATAAAAATTTAAAAATTAGAAAAAATAAATTCTGGGGGGCCAAGTTTGGTAAGCCCGGTACCAACTAGCGAGCAGTGTTGCAAAAGTGAAAAATAAAAAATCGTTAAATTTGCCGGAAATCCGGAGATTTTTATTTATTTATACCGGTTTCGGTAGTTTTAAAACTAAAGGTAAACGTAAACAAAGCTAAAGTACTTTTAGATTCTTCCTCGTTTCAACGCGACTCTCGCTCGCTTCGCTCGCGTTCTTCCCTACGCACGGTACGTTTTCGCGGTTAGCTATGTTTATACATAAATAGTACCTTGCTACTCCTAAGATATTCATTTAAATTATATAGCGATTTGGCCTCGCTTCGCTCGGATGCGTGCGCCGTACGCGGATTTTGTTCACAATTTCATGAGTTTTAATTTTTTTTCGCAGAACCCTGATTCTTTTTCTAAAATAAAAGTAGCCTAAGTTACTCCTTATAACATCAGCTATCTGCCAGTGAAAGTCCCATCAAAATCGGTCCAGCCGTTTTGGAGATTAGCCGGAACAAACGGACAGACAGACAAAAGTTAAAAAAAAATGTCGTTTTGGTATATGTTGTGTATACATCCGTATGCATTTAGTAAAAAGCGATTAATTTAATATTACAAACAGACACTCCAATTTTATTTATCTGAATAGATTTGTTGAATACATAGTAACTTTTCTTATGGCGACTATTTTTCTTCGTAAACCTATACATACCTATTAAAACTGTAGAGGTCGAATGTTTGCGAATCCGAGCGAAGCGAGGGTGAGCCGCTAGTGTCTTTATAATTGAAACTAAATTTTAATAGGTTTTTATATTTGTGCAATAAGCTGCTGTTTATTATAAAGTAAATATTAAATTATAATGTAAATATAAGGTATTGCAATGTGGGTACTGTAAAGAACCCAAAACAACAGACTTGCAAAACAGTTTTAGAAATGTGATGAAGTCGATAACCTTACAAAATTTAAGATCCCACTGTGACTTATTGTGAATACGACTTACATAATATTTATTCGGTATATCCATATTATATTGTTGGTATATATATATATATATATATATATATATATATATATATATATATATATATATATATATATATATATATATATATATATATATATATATATATATATATATATATATATATATATATATATATATATATATAGGTATCCTGAGTTTTATATCCGTTACTTGATATTGATTCCCATACAAAGATACAAAGTTCCATTCTACTTTTCACCTCCTTAAGGGATGATTTCCGGGATAAAAACTATCCTATGCCCTGCCCAGGGTCTCAAACTATCTCCATACTAAAATTCGGCTAAATTAGTTTAGCGGATTAAGTGTGAAAAGGTAACAGATAGACAGACATAAATATTTTGTTTTATTTTTTATAATACTTACCTACTTTTCTATTCCTGTTTTTGTTTTCCTTTTAAAACGTACCTAGGGACGAACCCGAGCGAAGTGCGGGTGAGTTGCTAGTATTTTATAACTCAGTAACTTATAGTGATTTATTCCAGGTTGTCGTTTGTCCTTTGAAAAATAACGCTCTAATGTAGTTTTGATGTTATCGAAAGTGCTGTAAAAGCGTCCAGTGTAGTTTTCTTTCTATAGATATTAATGGTGGTGTGACCCATGTGACGAATCACCGCTTTCTATATTCTTAGATTTTAGACATTGATAGAGATTTTTAGTTCGGTTAGCTACATAGTTTATAATATTCTGGATATAGATTGTGTGGATAAAAACTCCGGCTTCACGCGATTTTTTAAATTTGATACTTACCTATCATTTTATTAAAGTACCTGGGCGACCGAGCTTCGCTCGGAGTTCTTTTTTGTTATATCGTATTTTTTAGATAAAAAAAGACTATGATGATTACCATGGTGCTTACATCCGAGAGTAAGAAATTATCGACCATATTCTGCGTAGAATAATGCAAAAGAAAACCGCATGAAAACTCGAAAAATAGGGTTTTCCCAGACATTAGACTAATCTAGATCGAATTTTTGGCCCGGAAAGCCTCCGCATACCAAATTTCAGCGAAATCGTTAGAGCCGTTTCTGAAATCGCTGGTATAAATAAATGAAGATATAAAGATATAAATATTCAGGGATTGCTCGTTTAAATATATAAGATTCTATAGTGTATTGTATTTTATAGTATCTAAACTTTAAAACCCAATATAAAAAAATCTCTATAGTAACCAAAGTAAAATAATGCGCTTGTAAGTCAAATTCGCGTAATTTTACTGATTAGGTACATATTGAAATATCAACAATCACACAATGAGTAAATATAATTCGACTGTGCGTTTGTTGGACATAATAATTGTCGGTTAATGATTACCAGGTAATTATAAAAACACTAAGTGACGCAGGCCGATTATTATGTGATACCTATAACTCATTATAGAGAATCGATTTCATTCCAAATCTATAGGGTACTTCCGGTTGACCTAAAATAGTCAATTTTGGTTAAAAGCAAGGTATTACAGTACAAGTAAAGGGAAAGTTCCGAATAATAAAAATGTTCAAAATTAAGGTAAAGGGTACTTACAAATTTTCGCGAAAATCTAACTTTGCCCATATTGTGTTGACTCAAGACCTTGATTTTTATACACCTAATAGGGACTATAGACTTTAGTATCTAATATAAATTTTAACTTACTAGGTCTAGCCGTTCCTGAAATAATCGGTGGTGACACACGGACAGACGGACAAGAGAGCGGTCTTATAAGAGTTCCTTTTTTTACCTTTTGAGGTACGGTACCCTAAAAATACAAAGCACGACGACTATCTGTTTGGTGGTATTGTATGAACCTTACAGATGTATAGAGTGCGACTGAATTACAATTTAATTGTAATAAAAATAACTTGATTAGGAAACAAAGAGCTTTAAACGCAGAGGAGGCACCGTGGGACACAAACTGCCAAGGCGCGAGTGCTTCCGTACCAAAGTCAGCCTCGACGCCCACCATCAAAGTCAGCGATAGCTTCCTTGACTATAGTTGTCCATCATTTCCATCAATGACGCAAAGCTCCAAAGCTAACTCGCAACAAACTCTAAGATGCTTACGTTTTCTTCAAAAGAGGTATATGTTGATCGGCTTCGGTACTGAATTCCCTTTTTTATTACTTCTACTTTATAAGCATACCTATAAGCAGCTTGTATATGCTCTATAAAATAGATATAATGGATACGTGTATCACAGAACTTTAAAATTCCAATTTGATTTCTATCTGTACACTAACTATGTACAAAGCAATTTATATCTATTATTTTTACAGTCAGTAACTTATTAAGTAAGGAATTTATTAATAAATCATAATTCTTAAATGATTTTAGATATAAAAGATGTCTATTTCGATTTGCCTACTGACGAAAATGATCAAATCTTTCTTCGTTGTCATTGGAACTTGGAAATACATCGAAATCCATTTTCTTAGTTTCATATCCTTCCATTAGGTCTTTATACAACACCTCATGTATGTACGTATGTATTTACAAGGTTGTTAATACCAGTCCCGTTATCGCTTACGGTCATTAAGCCATGTTTTAGTTAACTACCTTGATGTTTTTTTTATGGATTGGAGATTCATATGACACTTGTTTTAACAATGTAAACGTAACTAAAAATCTTTTAATTAAATTAAGTTTTTTGACAAATGAGGAGAAAAGTCAAGTTAATTTTAAAAAAATATGTAAATTTCTTGGTTTTAATTTTGAATTGTTTTGCATGACATTAATTACTAAGAGTAAGAAGGAAAGCATAAAATCTCTTACAAATAAACTGTTATATAAAAAAAAAAATGTAGAGTTAGGAATTATGCTAGTCTACCATCGTCAACATGCCCAGCTGTCAGCTACAGATGGTCTATACAAAAATGTTTGAGAGGGAAAAGTTTATAAACACTTAACTTTTCTGAAGTTTATAATAGATACATGATTTTACCAGAACTTTTGAAAGATATTTTTATATGGTGAAAGTACCACATTGACTCTTCAAATTGTTCATTTGAAATAAAAATAATTCAGTTACAATATTAAGGGATGCATTAAATACTGGCTGGGGCTTGTAATGATACACCATCACTACCATTCACAATGGTATTATTTACAAATTTGATTACGTATTAATATTATAATATTGGAATTGCTTGCAGCTTTTTATGGACTTAATATTTTATTAAGGTTCGATGATTCTACTGCAATTGCGTAATGCGTAAGATATACGCGGTGTTCGGTATAATCATTTAAATAAAACATATTTGTAAATGGTGTGAAACTCGTGATATACACATTTTTGAAACATGCACAGTCAAAATTGAACGTGGTTGCGGATTTAAAATCATATTAAAATTTTAACATTAATACGGAATAGGAACTCGCTGATTATTCTTTTCGCCGTAAAAAATAAATTTTTGGTACACCTGAAACTGATGTAGCAAATAATGCTACCTTGCATTTAAAATTATAAACTTGAAAGTTACATTCTAATAGTAACATTATTGATGCATTTATTTACATTTAACTGGAGCAACATTCTGATTCAGATTTTTTCACCTTTTAGTTTAATATCAAAAGTTGTACATAAATTTAAAAAAAAGAATAATAATTTAGTAATTGTTGTGGTTTCATACTGAACCACTCAGACACAATATGGACGAATCTAGTTGCTTCAAAAGTATTATAATTTCAAACAAAATAGAAATTTACTAATTTCTTCTTTCAAGGATCAACATCCACTACATGTGGACCTTATCATGATGGCAGGGAAATTATCCGACAATCGAGGTTAAGACCCGAAGTTCCAATTGTTTTTCTTAGTATAGTAATGGCTCATATTCTTCTAATACTTAATACTAAAGGATAATATAAAACACTAAAATCAAAGTAGCTCTTATGTAAAGAACAAAAAAAAAAAAGAAAATATTATTTCAATTGTTGAGGATTAAATTGAGGTTTTAACTAAAACAATACATTTAAGCCGGGAAATCGCTTGCAGTAATATTATAAACAGGGTTTTTAAAGATATTTGTTGCATAAAACCTCCTGCACTGAAATATGATAGTACTAGGAATCGAAAAAGGGTATTAAACTTTCTTACCAATTACTATCCGAATGAATTGATTTCATTAAAAGATTTATCATTAAAAACAGTTACACATCAACATCTGCACAACGGAACAAGAATAGACATTCTCTCACTGGTTGAAAAACATTCTGAAGGAGAGCGGTCTTCGGTCAAGACACTCGTATAATTAGAAATTAAACTTCACAAGGTAAGTTCGTTTGATTGTCAATTATATGATTGAAAAGCAAAATAAAATATAATTATACGATTGTTTCTTAGGATAAATAAAACCTTCCTAGACAGCCTTTTTTTAAGGTTTCATCAAGATTTCATTGGGTTATGTTTTACACTAGCACTTATGTGATTTAGCGCTTATGTGATCCGTCCATTAAGACGGGGAAGATTGCGTTAAGTTTTAATGGGAAGTATTGGTTTTTCAGTCGGTGAGACCCCACATAACTATCTATTTATTTGCAGGTGAATTGCGTAAATGCATTTCCCAACGTTAAAGAAAGGTCCTTATGGCACAACAGCGCATGCTTTTGAATATTAGCGTAATTTGGAATCGCAAGATGTTTACAGTAATTACGAGTGGTAGACCAAATTTACTTCCAAGACACGACAGCTTGAAGAAAACTGCAACTTGTCATCGTATAATATTTGATGCACGAGCTGAATGCTTGTCAATACAAATAAACCAATTAATATCGATTTTTAGCACAGTTCTAAGTTTCAAGATAAATTAATGCTGCTTTTAGTACTCACAAAGCCTGAAAGTAGCTGAAAGTAAAGACAGAGTTGTAAGTCGGACTTTAATTAAAAATAAAGGAAAACATCTAACTACCGTAGTAAAACTGTATGGAAAAAATAAAATAGAGTATGATTACCATAAAATTGTTTAATTACTCTAATACATTACATAATATAACTTACGAGCTATTAGTTGGTACCGATATTATTTAACGTACTAATATTGTTATATAAGGTTAGGTATATTTTAATTTATTTTCACGTTTAGTCGAGTTTGCGATTTTAATATTTAAATATGTCAAATTTGTTTATAAATTAAGCTATAGTGTACGCGAAACTGCTATTTTTGTGTTTAATTTTGTAATATAGATTTTAAAAAGAACCTTTTTAGGTAACTTTTATTTAAATCTCCCTTCAACCCTCTTTATCGCCATATTTGTTATGCGGAAGTGAATTTAAAATAGGGAGTTTATGTCCATTTGACACTGCTTTAAAATTGCTCGTTTTTATTCCGGCATTTTTATTAGCTCTTTTCCTCTTTGTAACGAGATGCGGAGCTCTACCCCAATAGTAAAATTTATTTAAATTCTTAAAAGAATATTTTTTCTCTAGGCTACTTTTGCTCCCGCCGCTACGAAAGACTGAAGATGCCGGTTAGAATTTCTACGGTGTATTATTTAATGCTCTGAATTTGTATTCAGATATAGTTATCTCTTTATCTCGTTTCCTTTATTCTTATTTTATTATTTAATATTTTTTAAAGAAAAGATTGTAAGAAGTACAGTGTGATATTAATTATAATTTAGTTGTGTTGTCTTTGCTTCCCCATAATTAAGTGCTAGTAGAGTTTAGTATGTACCCTTCCCGAGGGACGTGGCTGACACCGGGGCATATAAAACATTCACGCCCTAAAACCGGTTAATAGCTACAGTTTAGTGAGTGAAATAGTGACTATATTAGGTATTTTATTAAGATCCTTTCTTAATAAAAGATACCAAATAAAAATGTAACTGTATAATAACTTATTTTTAACAATATTATATTATGATATTGCCAGCATTTGTTGCTTTAACTGTTGCTTTTAATCTTATCTGTATAGGTTCCAATCATCAGGCAATCTCCATCTAAGAGAGCCGGCTAGATGTAAGTAGTGTAATTTATGTAAAATGCATATTTAATAAGAAATGAAATAATAAATATTTCTCTTAAAATATTAATCTAGTCGTAATCAGCAACTGACGACATCATTGCAAACAATATCTCTGCAAATTAATCAAAGTTTGAAATTATTTAAATATTGATTTAACTCCAGTAAGTAGCGGGGAGAGTCAGTCGGCCAAATATTTGTTGTAGGCAAACAGCAATATCGTTGCGCCTCCGGGCGAGTCCTGTTTCCGTATCTCAATAGCGCCCGATATGATAATGACGGATTGCCGTAGTGATTGCTGATGCGTGCTTGAAACAGCTTTGTGTCGGATTTATTGCAATTTGTGCGGGCTTTTAATGGAACGCTCTGCAAATACAATCGTTTATATATTAACTGCTAAGTTTTTTATGGAGATTTTATGATAAAATAGTGTTTATTAATAATTATACAAGATAAAACAGTATTTTATTATTAATTTTTGTTGTATTTATCCAAATGTTTATATAATTATAAATATATATCTATATAATTATAAATGCGAAAGTTTAGATGGATAGATGTTTGTTACTCAATCACGCCAAAACTGTTGAACGGATCTGAATGAAATTTGGCACAGACATAGATTATAGTCTGGAATAGCTAGCTGGTTACTTTTTGTCCCGGAAAAATGTACGGTTCCCGTGGGATAGATTTGTTTTTGTTCTTCGCTTTGTTTGACGACACGTTTGGCTCAGTTTGTAGTAACCCTTCTTGCTGTGCCAGCGGTCGCGGGTTTGAGTCCCGCTAGGGACATTCATTTGTGTTATGAGCACGAATGTTTGCACTCCAGTCATGGGTGTTTGTATTTATAATATGTATTTATTTAAAGTTATATATATGTGTAGTGTATTAACTATCTGGTATCCATAACACAAGCCTCGTAGCTAACCTTGGAACTAGATAGTGGTGTTTTTTTTATGCGATTCAGTGACAAACGAGCAGCCAGACCACCTGATGGAAAGCAGTACCTGTCGCCCATAACACCTACGGTTCATGCACTTAGGTTTTAAGTAACAAAAATGCAGAACCACAGGTGCGTTGCCACTGTGAGGACTAAGATGATATGCCTCTTGCCTGTAATTGCGCTGGCTACCTTATCCTTCAAACCGGAACACAACAATGCAATCATTGTTGCTTGGCGGCAGAAATAGATAAGGGGGTGGTACCCATCCAGTCGTACTCCTCAGGCTTGACAGAGTCCTACCACCGGAAGTGTGTTAAACGTTCCAACATATTTATATTTATTTTATATTCGCTTAATTAAGTAGCTAAAAAAATATATATCTAACGTTTAGGTATGATAAAAAAATTGAAAAGTCATTAAAGCGTTATTTACTTATAATAGGAAACATTATCCCATTGTCATACTCTTCTTAATGACTCGTCACTTTTAATGAGAGCTCTAATTTTGTTTGTTTAGCTTAAACTTTTGTTTTACGACCCTCGGTAACAACGTCACTTTTCTAATTTTACCTAAATATATATAAACTTTATTTAATCCAATATTTTCGAAGTTATATTTTAAGTATAGTAGATGTTTTAATTACGTAAAAAATAATTAACGTTACACAAATAAAAGAAGGCGCTGGCGAACGTTTGCAAGTTCGCGCTAATCTCGAGAACTAGTGAACTAGTTTTCATGCGAGTATTGCTATGTATCTACATTTCTCTATAAATATTTTAGCTTTACTTTAGTGTGTGAGTGAGTGAGTGAGAAAAGCGCTGCTTTTCTGCTGCAAATAAATGAAAACAACGTATGGAAAATATGTATAAGTACCTCTAATCTATTGTTAGATACAGATCAATAAAATTGAAGTATTTGTTTGTAATTTCAAAATAACAGCTTTGTACTAAGTGCGTATGAAATTATACACGGAATTCATAAGAAAACAACTTTTATTAAAATTTTTGTTTGTCTGACTGTTTGTTCCGGCTAATTTCAGAAACGGCTAAACTGATTTTGACGGAACTTCACTAGCAGATAGCCGATGTGTTAAGGAGTAACTTGGCTACTTTTAATTTTTTTATTTTATTTATTTTCGCTCAAAAAAAAAAAAAAGTACCTGGGGAGAAAGTCGCTAGTAGTTCTATAAAACAAGTATTTGATAAATTATGAAAGTATTTACGTATTATACTTAGTAATGTTGAGATGACTATTTGATCTACAAAATTATATTCGTTTTTAAAATATAAAAGTAATTTTATCATATCAAGTACTTAATAGACATAAAATTTACCCTTTACAGTATTTGATTTTGTTACATAGCTTAGGATATTGTAAAAATTGAAAATAAATCGTGATATACGCGCAATTATCTAGCGATGAGGTTTGAACAAAACGATAGCGATTCGGGTTAAAGATGTTTTTTATTTCAAAAAAGAAAAATGTTCACTTACATTAGGAAATTTAAGTAGTACAAGATTATAGTCTACAATTTAAACAGTGGTGATCCTAAACAAAATCTGGATTCGTGCATGACATAATGAATTGTTTTAAGTTTTTTTGAACATATTTAATATTTTTGACTCCTTAACATTATTTGGTAAAGAATTGTAAAGCAAGTCAAATGTAATAGTTTTTATTCCATATTTGGTTCAAGTCTTAGGCAGTTAAATTTTGTGCATTTTCCTAGTGTTGTGTGAGTGCGTTTTTGTTTGAAAAGTTATTTGGGAGTGAATATGTAATGTAAAGTGATAATTTTTCTTATTAATATGAATGTCTTATATTTGTACATCTGTTTAATGGTTAGCAATTTAGTTTTTTCGTAAATATTTTTTGTTGGTGTACGGTAAATCCATATGGTGTAAAGTTTTTAGTAATTTATTTTGAGAAAGTAGATTTTTGATATTTGTTTTCGCAGCAGAACCCTATATTTCTGCAAGGTATTAAAAAACTGGTTTCACTAATATATTATACATAATAGTTCATACTTTAGGAGGAATACAGCGAGCTGATTTGCGAAGAGCTCCTGTAAGACATATTATTTTAGAGTGGAGAGAATTTATATGATGCCGCCACGTTAAGTTAAAGATTTATACGTTAAGTAGTCTTAAGTATTTTTCGGTGTTTGATTTTTTTATTTTTTCTTTGTCAATTACTAGATATTGAAAAGGTGGAATAGGTTTATTTTTTGCTGAAAAAATAATTTATGAAGTCTTTTAAGCATTTATTGTAAGTAAATTAAATTTTAGCCATTCGTTTAAAATATTGAGATCGTTTTGAACGTTTTGCACAAAGGTATGAATAGATTCACTGTAATAAAATAGACATGTATTGTCCGCATATAAGGACACTTCTCCAGAAAATTGGCAATCGACTCATGTCGTTGATATAAATTAAGAAAAGCAAAGGCCATAGTATTGATCCTTGTGGTATTCTACAAGTAATCAATGCAGGACTGGTTTTAAAATATTCGGTACTTAGTATTTGTCTACGATTAGTTAGGTAGGATTCAAGTATTTCATGTGCACTGTCAGTTATTCCTATTTTTTCAAGTTTCTGTTAAAGCAAAGAGTGTGACACTGTATCAAATGCCTTTCTCAGGTTGGACACTTCTAAAACAATTCTGTCAATACTAGTTTTTATTTTTGTGACTAGATCTACGGCAGCTGAAAGCGTTCCAGACTTAGGACGAAAACCATATTGTTTATTATAAAGTAGATTATCATTATGTAAATATTGATTTAATGGGTCATAAATAATTTTTTTATATATTTTTGACAGAACTGGCAGTACGGATATTGGTTGGTAGTTGATCATATTGTGTGCTACCCTTACGAATTGGCGTTACTTTTGCTATCTTTAAACTGTTTGGGAAATGTCCATTATACAGTGATTTGTTGATGCATTCACTTAGATTTTCATCTATTAAATTATTTATGCATTTAATTGATTTTGCTAATATACCGTCAACACCTGTACTTATGTTAGAATCTAAGTGGTTTATTATAAGTTGAACTTCGTGTGCTGTATATGGCTTAAACTCGCTTAGTTTGTATGTAAGGTTGTCTGAAGGTATAATAGTGAAAGTGTTTAGATTGTGGTATATATATATATACATATATGGAATTTGAATAGAAAAAAAAATTTGCTAATAGATAGAAAATAATAATTAAAATACTCACATATTTTCTGACCATCAGTAATAGTTTGATTGTTTATTATAAGTTTTGAAGGAACACTGCTTTTACTCTTTAATTTATTAATTGCTTTAGAATTAACTAACCTCCACATCTGTTTTGGTTTATTTAAATATTTTTTAAATGCTTCATAATAGTAATTGTCTTTAGTATTTCGTATGTTCTCCCCAACCTTATTTCTTTCATTGTTTTGCGATAGATTTATCTATTCATTAATAAAGTAGCTATGGTTCGGTCTTTATACTTTTTAAACAATTGTTTTTAAATTAATACAGTTGGTTTTAATCTTCAAACTTTTATATCAAACTAGCGACTCACCCTCGCTTCACTTCGGTTTCGTCCCTAGACAAAAACAAATCTATCCCACGGGAACCGTACATTTTTCCGGAATGATATATAGCCTTCCTCAATAAATGGGCTATGTAGTGTAAAAAAAATTTTTAAATCGGATTAGTAGTTCATGAGATTAGCGCGTTCAACCAAACGAACAAACTCTTCAGCTTTATAATATTATATTAGTATAAATATGCTTTTTATTTATTTAGATATTGGTTATGATTTAAGTTTTTATATTTTAGTTGTGATAGATTAATAAATCAAAAGTTTCTTGTAGCTTTATGTAACATGATGTTTACTGCATCTGAATATTATTATAGACTAAACGAAAGCACTCAATTTGCATAAATAACGTGGTTTAAAAATGAATTGCAACTTTATAGCTATTTAGCTTTGCAATACACGATAAAAAGCTAATATATCAAATTAAAACATAGTTTGTAGTCTACAAAATGTAAGAAAATATTATAAGAGGGCGAACGAAGGGATAATCTTTAAGCTTGTTGAGTATCGTCTCATCAAAGTTTGCGGCTACTGGCTCTGGTAATGAAGACTTATGAGTCTGCTTGGTAGACGTCTCTCTTGAAATTGTCATTTTCCTTATTAAAGTTAAGTAGAAAACGACATTGACACATTGATACTTCATTCATCCTTAATTATAATCATTAATTATTTTTGCTAAATTATGGATTTGCATTAAAGTTGTAACAAAGATTATTCTATCATATATTAGGATGTGCATATTGTAACCGGTAAATAGTGTAAAATATTTATTAAAAATTGAATTTATGTGATAGATGAAAGAAGTTTTTTGTATGTATGTATGTACATATGTATGTATGTTTGTACGTATGTATGTATGTATGTATGTACGTATATATGTATGTATATATGTGTGTATGTTTGTTTGTTCTTAGGTATGTGGCGTTCCAGAGACCAAACGCGTGGGCCAATTTTGAAGATTATTATGTCGTTAGATTCGTCTTGATCACGCAAATGTCATATAGGCTATGTAAAAATAGTCAAAAATTAAAATGGCGGATTTCAAATGTCAATTTGCGACTTTAAAAAAATCTTCCAAACCAATCGAGTGGGGTATCAAAATGAAGGTTTTTAAAAGATGATCACAGAAATATATGCTACTCATATGTTTAGAAGTAAATTAGAATAAAAAATTGCAAAATATTCCTTCAAATGTCTAATTGGCAAAAGCTAAAAAGTTGTAAATAAAAAAATATATTGTAAAATAAAACCCGACTGCATAAAAGCTAACGAAAAAGATGAAAATAAGTTGACGAAAGAATATAGATTATAGTATTATGCAGTCGGAGACATATTATGTACATATTATGTACATCTCGCAGCAAGGATAAAATGTGTATCTCTCCGACTGCTTAATACTATACTCCTTCGTCAATTTCTTTTCATCTTTTTAGTTAGCTTTTATGCAGTCGGGTTTTTTATTTTTATAATAGATTTTTTATACAAAAAATTACATATTTTATTTTTATAAATTTTTAACTTATCGATTGTACAGTGTACATTTTATAGTGAATACATTTATCGCATATAAACCCCTTTTCACGGTACTTATCAGGGCTTTAATGTGTTGTACATCGTTCCATGTGAACGAGCATGATTCATCAGAGTCCATTCACGACGATCCCTGGATTCAGACGTGGTTTCATAGAGATGTGAACGTAAAAATAAGTATTTCATCGATAGATACACAAGTGATTTATCGTAAAATATATTTGATTCAATAGTATATATTATATAGTAAATAAAATATAATTAGATATAAAAAATAGTTACAGTTTTATATATGAAGCGTTAAAAGAGGCATAAATGACGATTCCGAATAAATGCAAAACGCATGATGTTGTTAGGAATTTTTTTTTGTAATTAATTATTAATACGGCTTATTAACGCTTTATAATATTAAAGGAGAAAAATGTAAAAAGCAACCTTTTTATAAAAATTGATGTTAACTTTATAAACATAAATGAAATTGAAGACATGACATGAGATTTCAAGTTATTTTATCATTTACATTTGTAAAGATTTTCTAGGAAGAATATTATAGTAATCTAGCATGACCATCACTAAGTTCGACAGATTTAGTCGACGCGTCGACGGATTACCGTGATTTCCCAGGGGGCTCGGACGGAAAAGACACCTTGGTTGCATCCACATTATTACTTTTCCATACTCTTCCCGCACTCTGACAGCTGTGTCGACGTCTGAGATGTGTAATTATTTCGTGTAATTATTATTTGTACGATTTTCAGGTCGTCACCCTTGTCAGTAATTGAATCTTACCTTAATAGATTAATCTTGTTAGATTTTTTGGACACGGTGCTCTTATTAATAATTTTTACAGTCAAAAATAAGAACACTTTACTACTATTATTTAATTATAGTAAATAATAATTATAAAAATATTTTTTTTTAATATGACCAAAGCATTATTTTAAATTAACCTTCTTGAGTAGCTGTTGCTTGTAGAAAATTGTAGCTTTTTGTTTCATTTAATATTATTATGTTATTGAGTAATTTATTTTTTTAATTTAAAATCTTAATTTTAAACTCTATCCTAATTTAGTTAAAATAATAGACCATAATATATTTATGTTTATTGAAAAAAATGACAATATATTGAGTTTGTGATGAAAATGAAAACATCGCTGTCCACCCTCCGAGGCGACGACAATGCATCACGAGGCGACATCCGGCGGAAGTGGCGTAACGAGGCCGTTGTTCCGAGCACCCCCCTCTCCCCTCTGACTATTTTTCCATAGAGTCCCGCAGAGATTATTTTTGGTTATTCATTGCTCAATACCATGGTGATGAATACGAGTTCGTATTAATATTATGTCCGCGGGCTCTTTTACGAGTATGATGCTTTGAATATGCTAACTTTGAAAAGTTATATCTCAAATGACGATGTTTTCAATGGAAATTTGGCTTAATTGGGTATTGATTTTTCTTATACTAATAGATGTATTAGTATAGGAAAAATCAATACCCAATTAAGCCAAATTGCTATTATTATTACTCATCAGTAGAAAGAGTGTATGAAAGATTTTTTGGCTCATTGTTATATAACTACTATTTCTTAATTTATATACATATTAATAATAATATAATATATGGATGGTATATGAAAAATATTTAAGGGGTCAAAGTTGTATATTAAATATTTTTGAAATACTTTGAATACAATACAAGCCAAGTCTTTATAAAAAAAATTATATTATGTCAATCGAGTACGGGTTTTTTTGATTTGCAGTTAAGAATATTGGAAGATCCATGGTATGTGCATTGTACACTTACATAAAGCGGGGGTAATGCTTAGTACACCAAATAGCTTATACTACGTATATGATAACACGCGAGAAGAGTGGAGGCTGTAACTAGTAAATTATTCAAATGTAAGAATGAATCATGACAACTTGTTTTTCATAACAGTATTGTCCCTAGACATTTTTTCTGTTTTGTTGTTACTAGCGCAGAAATCCATACTAATATTATAAATGTGAAAGTGTTTTTTCGTTTGCGTATTCGTTCGTTTATTCGTCCGTGTGTTAGTTTGTTTGTCATCACGTCGAAACAGAGTAACGGATTGGTGTGATTTTTTGTGTGGAGATAGTTGAAGATTGACATAGGTTACTTTTATATCTTACCGCGGCAGATTATCTCATTCCACGGGAAAACACGTTATAGTACACCCCACAGCAACTTATCATAGCTATGCAACTATATCGAGTCGCTAGTAATTAAATATTTCAATACTGTATCTAGTAATTATTTATTATTTATAAAATAAACTGTTTTATCTAGCATCTGTTCATCTCTTGCTCGCAAAGCTTCTTAGTTCTCTAAGCTGCTCTAATTGGTACTTTGAAGAGTCGCAAATATGAAGTGATTGCCTCGTTACATATTTCCCTATCTATTCATGAGCAGCCCCGTTTTACAGCTAAAAATAATGTTATAAAATATTGAATAGTTATAGTTTTAAAAGGTTTTTTTTCATAATATCATGATTTTCTATATCCCAGAAATTTATCATTTTTTTTAAAGATACATATTTATAACAATAATTGTGTTTTATATAATACATGTAGGTATTATAGGCAAATGAAATTACTAAAAAAGTTTCGAATTTTCGAATATTAGAATGTTCTTTACTAAGTATATTGTCATTCGTGTTAAATGTTAAAAGTTTCTAATTCACACGAGAATAATTAAGTTACATGTTAAAGTCGACTTCCAACATTTGATTAACAAGTGAAGCCAATAGAAAAGCGAGTTGATTATAGTGATTATTTGTCTTTAACTGGCCAGAGAAAATGTTACTATCTTATTTATTTTATCTTGAATATTTCTCTTATTTTGTATTTTAAATAAAAAAAAAATTAAGAAACATTTTAATATTGTACGAAAACTACTTTAGTTTTTATATAGATTTGGTTTAACTATAATAGAGACGAGGGCATTTTACTTAAGTCTTTTTACACTGATTAAAATTTATACCAAACATAGTTTTGTAACAGCTTTGAGCTTCAGTTCCTCAAGTCGCGGCTTGGAGTAGTAGAACTAATGGCGATTTGATATAAAAGTTATTGATAAAAACCTTGAGTATTCTTATGTCATGTAAAATAAATAAATAGTTTTTTTTAACCGACTTCCAAAAAAAGGAGGAGGTTCTCAATTCGACCGTATATATATATATATATATATATATATATATATATATATATATATATATATATATATATATGTATATATATATTTTATGTTTGTTCGCGGATTTTTTCGTCGTTTATGAACCGATTTTGATAATTATTTTTGTGTTGGGAAGGAGATATCCCCAGAGTGGTCCCATGATAAGGAAACTAGGACCCGAAAGATAGTCGAGGGAACTCCTCAACGATTTACAGCAATTACCTGGTGTTTGGGCTTGATTAATTTGTATTGATGATACGTCTACACTAAAAATGGAAAAATAAAAACTTAAAAAAAAAAACGACTTCCAGGCACTGAAAAGTAAAAAATAACTAAACGGGGGTTTTCATTTAGAATAGATACTTAATCAGATTTTTTCGAAGTCAGTGCCAGCCAATACAAATCAAAGCACACCGACTTCGAAAATATCTGATTAAGTATCTATTCTAAATGAAAACCCCCGTTTAGTTATTTTTTACTTTTCAGTGCCTGTAAGTCGTTAGATCATTCTTAACTAAAAAATGCATGGTCCAAAGACGACTATATATATGTTAGTCATTTTTTACGACATGATTTTTTTCTACTTTTAAATTAATTAAAATAATGTACGCCATATATTCGCAAATTTTATCGCATAATATACTATGCCTTATAAATTAAAAAAAAAATACCTATCCTAAGTGGTTTTGAAGTTGAATTACCAAATGTAAAATATATTATATTTATAATATATTAGTAAAATATACTATATTTATAATATATTTTACATTTCTGATGATCTGGAGAATATAGGAAGGAACAAAGACTTTCCAGTAGGTTTTGTTGGTTACCGGGAATAATTTATGGATATTTGACGGCACGTTTGGCTCAGTTCCATCCTCCTTTCTGTGCTAGCGGTTGCGGGTTCGAGTCCCGCTGGGGGTATTCATTTGTGTGATGAGCACGAATGTTTGTACTCCAGTCCTGGGTGCTTATATTTATTATATGTACTTATAAATTTATTATATAAATTTATATATGTGTAGTGTATCAACTATGTGGTATCCATAACACAGGCCTCGTAGCTTACCATGGAACTAGAAGGTGCTATGTGTTAATGTCTCAACATATTTATTTATAATAATTTAGTAAAGTTTTTTTTTATTCTGGAGTAAATTTTTACGTTTATTTATATTATTAAATATTTGTAAATGCGAAGCAATTTCGACAGAATAATGACGAAAAATAGTGTGCACAGCTTTTTTAAAATTATACCTACATTTAAAATTTTGCTATATGTAAGTATATTAAGTAAATAAAGAGATTAATACTATATTCGCAAAGTCGTGAGCAAGAGCTTGTATTTAACAACCATTACTCCAAACAAATTAGAACGTTTTATTGGAAAACCCAGCATGAAACAAAAAGGGTAAGCTTTTGTGTTTCGTGCTGAGTCCCTGACACGGTTTTTACCAATGGATTAATTAAAATTCTAGTATTCAATTATTTTGCTTTGATTTAGCCTGAGTCTTGTTTATAAAAAATGTAATTATACTGTGAAATAATTATTTTAAAAAGAAATAGTGAAAATAGAAAATATATATGATAAAAAAGTAACAAAGCCAAATCTGTACATGAATCATTTTTTAAAAGCTATGACTGTTAGATACGTATTATGTACGGATTGTAGACCCCAAAACAATTGTTGTGTAATTTTTAATCTGTTTTTCTGTATGTGTGTGTGCGTTTCATGCAAAAAGTAGGTACTGGACGGATTTTAACTACATTTTGTGTAGTGATAAAGTATTATTTGGATTAACATTGAAGATTCTTTTTATAACAGGAAACTTTCATTCCTACGGTAAAAACACAGTAACTGGTTCTACCGAACCTATGATTTATTACTCAAAAACGATTAGTAGTAGGTTTAAGAATTAACAGGTGTAATAATTTATAGCGCTAAAAATCTCTGATTTTTATAGTAAAATACAACATTTTATATTTAATAGAAAGCTATTTGACTTTGGATTTGATTTTGATTTGACTAGCGACTCACCCTCGCTTCGCTTCGGGTTCGTACCTAGCCAACAACAAAAACAAATCTATCCCACGGAAACCGTACATTTTTTCTGGGATGATGTATAACCTATCCTTCCTCAGTTAACGGGCTATCTAATGCAAAAAGAATTATTCAAACCGGATTAGTAGTTGCTAAGATTAACCTGTTCAACCAAACAAACAAAAAAACTCTTCAGCTTTATAATATTAGTATAGATTTAAAAAAATTGTACAAAATGACTGAGCTAAGACAGTGTTTAGTTAAAAAACTGTTTTCGTATGATTATTATAAGCCTACTATTTAAAGATACATTAAAACAATGTGTTAGAAAATAGTAAGCCTAAAAGACCTAAAAATAAGTTCACAATAGCAATCTGTCTATCTCCTATATAAGGTACGCCATCATCATCATCATTTTACCGGTGGTAGGATTCTGTCAAGCCTGAGGAGTCCGACTGGATGGGTACCACCCCCTTATCTATTTCTGCCGCCAAGCAACAGCACAATAACCATCTTAATCTTAAAACCTATCGTAAGTCACTAATATTATAGATACAAATAAAAAGATATATGTAACTAAAAACATTTTTTTATGTAATTAAAATAAACAAGTTATCAAAATAAAATTAATTATACTAAATGATTTAGTTTTATAGATTTTTTATAAAAATCTTTCAAATTTTCCCGGTGGTAGGACTCTGTCAAGCCTGAGGAGTCCGACTGGATGGGTACCACCCCTTTATCTATTTCTGCCGCCAAGCAACAATGATTGCATTGTTGTGTTCCGGTTTGAAGGATAAGGTAGCCAGCGCAATTACAGGCAAGAGGCAAATCATCTTAGTCCTCACAGTGATAACGTACCGGCGGTTCTGTATTTTTGTTACCTAAAACCTAAGTGCATGAACTGTAGGTGTTATGGGCGACAGGTATTGCTTTCCATCAGGTGGTCTGTCTGCTCGTTTGTCACTGAATCCCATAAAAAAAAAAATGCAAAATGAAAGACTGACTAATATTCGCTTTCTTGCTACCTATAATTTTAATGTATCTTATAACATAAATCTTTAGTTATACTTGTACTAGTATTATAATTTATAACTTTTATTTCCTATATTTATTACTTTTAAAAGTAGTATTATTTATAATAATAAACATAGAAAAGGAGTGGAGCATTTTTTGTTAAATTTTAACGAAACAATAGGATAGTTGTATCCTTTTGTCAGCAATAGAGAGCAAACATTATTTACCATTTCAATTTTTTTTTTATGCGATTCAGTGACAAACGAGCAGCCAGACCACCTGATGGAAAGCAGTATCTGTCGCCCATAACACCTACGGTTCATGCACTTAGGTTTTAAGTAACAAAAATGCAGAACCACAGGTGTGTTGTCACTGTGAGGACTAAGATGATATGCCTCTTGCCTGTAATTGCGCTGGCTACTGCAATCCTTGTTGCTTGGCGGCAGAAATAGATAAGGGGGTGGTACCCATCCAGTCGGACTCCTCAGGCTTGACAGAGTCCTACCACCATACTATTATTTTCTGTTAGAAAGTGACTGAGTTGAAAATCACCTAGTTTATAAAATTTATAGACAAAATTGTATTTGAATAAGTCACATTATTATGAACTTTGTATATTCTTTGTTTATTCAAGATCTAATTAAATTTAATATTAGCTAAAAATATAATATTTTTTTTTTTTTTTATGACATTCAGTGACAAACGAGCAGACAGACCACCTGATGGAAAGCAGTACCTGTCGCCCATAACACCTACGGTTCATGCACTTAGGTTTTAAGTAACAAAAATGCAGAACCACAGGTGCGTTGTCACTGTGAGGACTAAGATGATATGCCTCTTGCCTGTAATTACGCTGGCTACCTTATATTTCAAACCGGAACACAACAATGCAATCATTGTTGCTTGGCGGCAGAAATAGTTAAGGGGGTGGTACCCATCCAGTCGGACTCCTCAGGCTTGACAGAGTCCTACCACCGGTAAAATACTACATAATAATAATTTAATTTAATATTAGCCAAAAATATAATCCTCCTGACCGATTTCGGCCACGGCGGCCAATCTCATTGAGAGCCATATGCGCAGGAGATATTATAGTGTACAAATGTACGCGCAGACACAAGTGCACTCTCTGTTCCTGTCACTCTCCTACTCTGGCGGGACGAGTACTCGACACGACCAGTGAAAGTTAGGGTCGCTCCACACCGTGCCGATCACAGGCCAAAAAATATATTGAAATGTAATAGTGTAAGCAATTTTGTATAAAGATGCTGATAAATGTAGAATGTATTGTAATTTTTAGAACTTAAATAAAAGTCGTTATATAAAAACATAATCTAACATATCTAACATAAATCTGCGAACTCTAGCTATAAAGACATAGACTCTGAAAAACATTAATCATCTCACTTTATTAGTTACATTTAAGAAAATATATCTTAGTTAGAAGGCCAATTTGTTCCCTCACACTATACAATTTTATGGCATAAAGCTCCTTATCTCTTTTTCCACGCGGACGGAATCGACGCCGGCTATTTAGTACAAAGCAACTTGTTCTATCGAATTATCATAATCGGTTTAAATGAATATTATTTTTGTAATTGCTTCTTTATAATATCTAAGTATATATTTAAAGCTTTTTAGATTTACAGTATGTAACAGCTGTTAAAATGTATTTAGTACTTTTTTTTTGAAATATGCTTTTCGAATAGTATTTATTTTTAAACACTTAACATAAGATTATATTATTTTCTTTTTTCATGCTTTTAATATCTGTTGATTTTATTGTTAATATTTTGATTCAAAATATATTTTAGGTTTTTATATTGATATATTTTCTTCTGCAAGGAAAAACGAAAATGCGGCAAGTGGGGATGGAGAAATGTAGGAATGAGGTGGGGGCTGAGGGTGGATGTAAACACAAAGGTTGTGCAAAGCCGGCAGTCACATGGCGCGTTCGCCGGGGGCGCATCACTCTTAAGGGTGGTATCGCCACAAGTACCAGAAATAAACATGAATAAAACATCATCGATTTATTTAAAAACATACAAAGTGATTTTAGTGATCATATCAGAAAAGCTTGTAGAGTTTTAAGGTGCATACAATCTTTAAGAGTGATGTCCTCCGAAGTATTTATGTATAATATGTAGGTATTCTAATCAAATAATAATTAATTATTTAAATGACTCTTTATATTGATTGACTCTACTCTATAACATCAGAGTATTTGCATACAACAACCAGTCTAAAGAATATCAATATAAGACATATCAAATTAATTAACATATCTAGGACATATGGATAAATATATAACGTAAGAATATAACGTAGGAAAATTTATATTAGTCTTGCATATCTTCGTGTATTGTTTACGTCTAATTATGGTAAGTTTTTTCAATTTAGAACACGGAGCACGCTGCCTGGATTTAAAGCATGTCATGTAAAATCTATAAATATTGATAGCACTTATTGCATGGTAATTAAGTTTATCTTAGTATGAAATCAAATTATTATATATATAAGAGATAAATATTCGATTTATTGGTTACATTATTTTGTTTCTTTTAATTACTGTATGATATAATATAAAAACTATAACATTATGGTGCAACTGCATATATGTTATTCCATTTTTGAAAGAAAAGTAAAGTATTTGACTATAAAATATATTTATTCTTTAAATAAGCTGCTAATTAAGGAATTTTCTATTTGTACCTTAATACAAAGTAATTAGTTTTTCTATATGATATGTATAGTAGCAGACCTGCCCAGGCATTGCTGTGGCACACTTATAAAAAAAATCTTTAGCTTGGGGGTAGAATTTGTAGCTTAGGGTAGCCGTGTCTCAGGTTCTCTCTCCGGAATCCATTTTCGGACATAAAAATCGTTAATTTTGCAATAAAAAAGGAAATAATCGGGTTAAAAACTATCCTATCTTTTAAGTTGGAAGAGATCACATATTTTGAAAAAATAAATAAATAAATACGTAAGGATCGAGTTAGTAGTTTCGGTGTTCATCCCAAATCAACATTGTGACACGGGAATTTTATATATTAAAATATTTCTAAATATGAAACCTAACATACTTTCTATGACCTAAGTTTATTACTTTAACTAGAGTAGTCATATTTTTAAAGAAAAAAAAATTACATTTGTAGACTTTTTTTTGAAAAGGGTCTTTAATTTAGCTCAGAAATATAAAGTTGGTATAAAAATATCACATATTTTTACATATTTGTTTTGATACGTTGTAAAATATTATTTTTAGTATTCAGTCTTTTTATCTGTCTCAAAGTATATTAAAAAAGAAAAACAGAAGTTTATAGATATTTAAAAAATTGGGTAACACTAAATATGCCAACTGATGTGGGCATATTTATTTACAAAAAAAGATCTTATATTATTATACAAATTATATGCAATATAATGTGCCTCGTCATCCTCGTTTCCCGTCGGTATCATCAGATTTTACTATATAAATGTAGCCTACATACAAATTAAACTTATCTATAATATTAAATAAAGGATATTTTATTCTATATTTAATTAAGAAAAAATCTAATAAACAATATTTTGTGTAAATACATGATAATAATCAATGTAAAAAGCTTTCAACAACCCTCGGGTAAGCATCCGCAACTAATTTAATAACCATCCCCGATAACGGACCAGCATACGTCAAGAGTTGTTTGTGTCGGCAGAAACTTAATAGAGAAATTAAATTTGGCTTTAATTTATTCAATTTCGGGCGATTGCGATGAAACTGGGAGACAATGGCAGCGAGGGCGGAGCCACGGCCGGCCCGCCCGTTTGCACTCACCTGTAAGCGTATTAACATAGACATTATTCAAATCTACACCATTTTCATATACATACATACATACATGCGTACGACCTATACGTTAGTGTGCGACAGTTGGAAATTGGATTCCGTAATTATATCCGTAAGTAATATCGGAATATTACTCAATAATTAAATCTACGTTTCTGTAGTGCATTGCATCAATAATAATGATAATTTAATAATGTTGCATGTGTCTTTCTAATAATAATAAGCCATACTTAAAATATTTAGAGCCGTAAATTATTATTATTCTTTATAATCTATGGACGTGAATATAATAAAATAGTCGAGTCGATTCAAAAACACATAAATTACTTAAAGTTGATGAACGACTTATCTAATCTATTTATATAATAATCCGTTGTAATATAAGAAATAATTTAAAGGTTTTATTTACTTTTAAGATTATGTTTATTTATATACCCATGAGCATTTACATATTATTTTAATATTATATCTATCTGCACAAGTAGGTATAAAACAAAAGTGTTTTTGTTATAACATCACGCATGCATGCACAGATCTATTCAGGTTTCTTGTTCGTTTCGTTTTACACCTTTAAAATTCAAAATGATTTCCTAAAGTAATAAGTCATAGAATGCCTACTACCGATATTGTATAAAATCACAGTTGCTAACTATTATTTACGTGATACAGAGATAGTCTCTATAAATTATTTATGCGCTTTAGATATTAGTTGTTTTTGCTTTAGAAATTATAACAATAATTCATAATTCCAAAATTTTCCTTTTTATAAGTGTGAACTATTTTTATAGCAATATGATAGAACAAGCAGCTCACCCTCGCCCCGCTCGGGTTCATCCCTAGGTCCCCTATGTTTTAACAGTTAGTATAGATTTCTCAGAGATGAGATATTTTCCTGCAGTAAAAAAGACCTTGCATGATCCGGATAACCAGCTATAATTATAGCGAATTTCATTAAAATCTGTCTAGTGGCTTTCTCGTGTTGCGTTCCCAGACAGGCAGACAAATATTCTAAAAACTATAGATTCGGCCTCTGTATCGATAATAATGACTATTTCAATAAGATTTTCCGACGGCTAACAATAAGTTTAGACTACGAAACAATTTGCGACATAAATGTCAGATATTAATTTCTGTACTGTTACACTTTTACGAATTTTTAGTGTCTGAGTAGTATCTGTATATGTATAATTTAAATTATGTCCGAGAGGTCCACATACCCTGTTCCACGTGAAAGTCATTATTTTCAAGTGGTACCTTATAGGCGGTGTATTGAAAATGTCGAACCTGTTCGAAAAATTTTCAGCCACTCGAGACACTTCAATACGGCTGCTGATACGACACTAATTATCGTGTCACAATAAATTTTACAATTAGAGACAATCGCGATCACACAGACACCACCACTGAGTGTACCGTGTGTAGTGTCTTAGTCTAAAGTAGGCTTAACTCTATGCTGTATGTTACCTGCGGAAAACCGAAAGCTGTCACTATATTTTTTTGTTAAGGCAATCATTTGTTATTTATTAAAACTTTTCTCTACTTATTGCAAAGGTATAAAGTTGTTAAATAAAAAAAAACATTTTAGAAACGAGTAAAAATTTTTCCGTACCAGTTTAAGAATCGTGATATTTATTGTATTGCGAGAGAAACCGTTCAAGTAGCGTCCCCAAGGAGCGATCGGTTGGCAAACACAGCGATCCGTCGTGGAATCACTACGACCGTATTTGTTTCCTATTCAAGCTCTTAGAAAAATAAACTTCGGTTATTGCTTTCTGCATATGTGGCTTATAGGTACACATGTTAATATTAGTCATAGTAGTTGTTAATAGTAGTTTATAAGAGTTACATACACGTTTTTCGATTTAATAATATTATCAGTTATGCTCACTTCAATAATGAAAGAAAAATATAATTCTTTCGTAAGGAATAGAGCTTGGAAAACATTTAAATATGACCTGAAAAATGTTGTCATCCACGCAAATTTTAATCCCCTTAAATGGGGTAGAATTTGTAATAATTATGTCGAAGATATATTAATACTAAAAAGTGACAAGTTTTAGCAAGAACAATATTTAATTCTATACAAAGCTTTATCACTTTGGTCCCTTAAGGAGTTGAGCTTTGATAAACGCCTTAGTCGTGTTATTACTCATTAAAGATATGGAAGAGCGATTTTACGAAATTCCAAATAAGCTTAGCCTGAAAGATAATTATTTTTCGATAGTTTTCCATAGCCTTTCCACTACGACTGAATGATGATAGCAACTCCTTATTTTAAATTCAAGTATAATGAAATACATATAATTAACTAAGTTCTGAAATGTAATTTTAAAAAATAGTCAAGAAATATTAGAAGAAAATTAGGAAACGTTCAAGTAAAAAATAAAATAATATTACCAGTACTGTATACAATACAGTATTTTTGATGTACCTTAGCTTACCAAAGCAGTGGTAGCCCAGTGCTAATGTGCTCGCTTGGAAACCGAGTGAAGCGGGTTCATATTTTCGGGTCTTGCACCACTAATATTTTCATGTGCGAATTATTTTCAACATGATTATTGCTTGTCTTATAGTGAAAGCGAAGGAAAACATCGTGAGGACAACTGCATGTCTGAGAGGACCTAACAAGTTTTCGAAAGACATGTGAAGTCCGTTAACCTGCACTTGGCCAGCGTGGTGGACTATGGCCTGATCCCCTCGTACGGAAGGGAAGTCCATGCCTATCAGTGGGACATTAGAAAGGACTGAAATGAATTGTTATCTTATTTTTTTATAATTACTTTAAATAAATGAGCGGATGAAGTCAATTCAAAAAGCTAGTTTGGCAACAATTAACGACTTTAATATCTAATATCTTTTTATGTTTAATGATGAATATTAAAGAGGGCGTACCAATTCAATAAACTGCTTCTGACTTTCACTTGAGTTCACAATTTTCTATATTAAATCTGTAGACCGTTTCAGAGTGGGTGAGTTGCTATGATACCTTAGAGAAGTTAATAAGTCATAAATAGAAGGGAGAACGAGATGGATTGATATGTGCTTCATTATGTAAGAAAGAGAGGGAAGCAACCCCCAGGTAAAGGTGGTGAGAGGCAATCGAATGGAAAAAGGTGTTTTGGCGTAATTCCAAGGTGTCACTATTCAGACTAATGTGATATTTAGTGCCTATCTATATTTTATCAAACTTATACAAATATTTTATTTTATAGACGACACGTTTGGCTCAGTTTGTAGTGACCCTACTTGCTGTGCCAGCGGTCGCGGGTTTGAGTCTCACTGGGGGCATTCATTTCTTTGATGAACACGAATGTTTGTACTCCAGTCATGAGTGTTTAAATTTATAATATGTGTATATTTAAAGTTATATATGTGTAGTTTATCAACTATCTGGTATCCATAACACAGGCCTCGTAGCTTACTATGATGGTATGATGATACTACTATGGAACTAGATGGTGCAGTGTGTTAATGTTCCAACATATTATTATTATTATTATAAACTAATTTGTAAACTACAATTCTAAAGAATATTTAAAATAACGTTATAATTATTGTCATTTATAAAAAATATGAGAATAATCAGTTCGGAGGATTTTCACTAATCGTTCACTTCATGCCGACGGGTTTGTTGTACGTGCACTACATTACATATATGTATTGTTATATATGTAGTTATACTAGCGACCGGGTTCGCTTCGCTCAGGTTCGTCCCTACTTACGTTTTAAGGTTTAGTATAGATTTCCCGAAGTAAAAAATATCCTATATGTGACCCGTATAACCAGCTATCATCATACCAAATTTCGTTAAAATCCCTCCAGTTCATTTCCGTGATGCAGTGACAGACAGACAGACAAACAGATAGATAAAAAATTCTAAAAACTATAGATTCAGCCTCTGTATCGATTATAATGATAGTAAGATTTTCCAAAAAATATTTAATGTACAGATTCGACTCAGAATTTTATTATATATATAGATAGGTTATTACAGGCGTATTGTTAGTAGGGTTTTACATATATTAAAAATATTATTTAGGAAATTTGTTAAATGTTACTATAACTTTACTCAATTAACAAGTTGAATTATATTATTTGTTTACTATAATATTAATAATTATTAATTTAATTATAATTATCTTACAACCTAATCAAAAATTTCTATATGAAATATATTACTTATTTGATGTAAAATTAAATATTTTATCGTTGTACTGAGATTTAAAACCATGTTCAAGTAAAGCTATATCGCCCCTCGGCTTGTAAAGTGGTAACGTTGAAAGCCGATAAGCGCTGAGAATGCTTTTTGAAAGTAGTCGATCGCTGTTAAGTGCTCGCTACCTCTCTCACAGCAAAATGATACTTAGATAAGTTAAAATGTACAGCAAAAAATAAACCTTAAAACATAATTATTTACAAAAACACACATTTAAGTTATACAATATGATATACCTATGTTTCTAGGATGGAAATTATGTTAAAGAAAGAAAAATTGTTATTTTAACAATTGGTTTTTTTTTTTGCTGAGTCTCTCAGCTAGAAACTGAGAAAGCAATATTGATAAATGGATGGGATAGTAAAAACCTTTTAAGAAAAATATAAATAAATAAATATATTTTCTTAAAAAGTTTTTATTTTTCCCCTTTTTAGTGTAGACATAATAGTAGTAGCAAAGTATGAAGACTGACAAACTAAAATTCGCTTTTATTAGTAAAACTAAAATTCTGACTCTAAAATCCGATTCTAACGTATTGGGCTTGTCAAATCAAACAAAATGAAAACTACTGGGCCAAACTATGTTAAATTTTTATGGGACCAAATGAGAACTATTCCCTATAAAACTAAAGAAGAATCACGTGAATCGAATCATAAATTTCAGCGTAATCGATCTACATACATAAAAAAATACCAATCGAATTGAGAACCTCCTCCTTTTTGAAGTCGGTTAAAAAGCAAAATAAATATAAATAGATGACCAAGGTCTTCGTGAAAATCTTCCCACATACATTTTAAGTAGTCCCCTATTTTAAAATTATTTAGAATATTTATTGTAGCAGCTTAAAACATTTGCGCGAACAAAATCACAAGCTCAGCGTTTAACTAGATTGCGTTTTACCCCCCGCTGACGTTTCAAGTCATAAAAGAATGCATTAATCAGAGTTAGAGAGGGTTGCCGCAGTTTGTCAGCTAGAGTTAGTCCAGATGTACGAGTATAAGGATCATTATAGTGATGTGCATTAGAAGACAATATGACACAATAATATATGCTTGTAATATATTAATCTTTGTTAAATACATTTAAATCAACATATCATTTTGTAAAATTGATCCCGTTACAATTCTTTTAAATTCACGTTTTTCTCGCGGTTCCGCTCACGAACTAAGACTGATGATAAAAAGTAGCCTACGTTACAATGTACCCTACATTTATATGTAATTTGATTATTTCATTTACTCAAATAAGTTTCATCGTTACAGCGTGAAAAAATAGCAGAATGTACATTCACAAACTTTTGTGTTTATAATATTTTTGTGATTGATAAAATTAGTGTGATAAGAGTGCTGTTATTAATGATAATATTTAAATATTCGACTCTCAGGTACTATTTTTTTTAAGCTGCCTCCAGTGTTTTTTTTCTTCATCCATTAGATAATGCATACACGAACGGTATTATAAATGGGTATTAAAATAGCAATATGAGAAATATTTCAAAACATAAGATATGCAAAGAAAACGTCAAGAAAAGTTTGTCCATCATTACATTGAAAAGAATTTTAATGTGAAAAATTCTTTTATGTAATGATGATGATGATGTTCTCCTGACCGATTCCGGCCACGGCGGCCAATCTCATTGAGACGAGCCAACTGCGCAGGAGATATTATAGTGCACAGGTGTACGCGCAGACACAAGTGCACTCTCTATTCCTGTCACTCTCATACTCCAGTGGGACGACTACTCGACACGACCGGTGAGAGTTAAGGCGCAGGACCGACGGCTTTACGTGCTCTCCGAGGCACGGGGGTGAAACACCGCCAACTTCCCAACTCCGGGCTGTTACTGAGGCTTACTATACAGAAAGACTCAATAACTAAACTTGGCCCGACCCGGGACTCGAACCCAGGACCTCAGGATGTGCAGCCGTACATGCTAGCCACTACACCACCGAGGCAGTTTTTTTTTTTTTTATGTAATAATACTTCACTGAATATACATAAATATTAAAAATGATATTTCAGAAGGCTGTAGAGAATCTCTTTGTGAATGCGGAGCTAAAATAAAAGTTAAAAAGATTTGAGTGTTAGATATAAAGCAAGAAGTAGTAATTACATTTTTATTATCTTTTTGATCTTAAGGAATGAAGTTTCAAAAATCTCTGCTTGGCGTAGTTTGTATTTAAGGATTTATTTTAAATTTAATAGGTCTACATCCACTAGTTTAAGCTATGTGTTTGTTGTTGCGTGCATAAGAAATTAGATAAGTGCGTGCCTCGATTGTTTATTTTAGATTTGTTTGTAAGTTTTCTGATAAAACATGGATAATACGAACAGTGAGATAGGAAAGAAATTTGAAAGCAAATTCCGTTATTACGAGTCATTTAAACTATTGCTTGGATTTTGACATTTTAAAATAAATCTTTTCGGATATTTTCGCGTTTTTTTTTTAATTTAAAAAAATATTTTATACACAGTAGGTGTAAACTTTAAGTATTGTTTTGTAGATTAAATATGTATATAAAAAGCAATAAGAAAGAAAAAAAAACGTATGTGTGTGTACTTATGTACGCACATAAGAAATTATACTTCTTTGGCGTAACAGAATAAAAATAGCTAAAGTTTTCATCCCATATGTCACAACTCTCTGTTTGTAAAAGGAATGCAGCTAACATTATGTTGCTTTCAGCTAACTTCATCAAGTCGCTTTTTGCTGTCAGTGTGCGCACGCATCGTAAAAATTTTACTCTTATAATTTTTTCCAAACGTGCCAAAAGAAGTATAACTTCAAAATCTTTGAAATAATAATAGAAAAAAAAGGAAACAGTTCAGTATCATTAAATTTTAAATAATATAATTACTTTTATTTTTATAGTCTACGTTATAAGTAATATCCATTATATAGAAAATTTTAATATGATTATAGATACATAATATAATATTATACAGATTCGCGTTCGGTGGACCGGGGAAACTTCATTTGCGAAATCCTTTAGCCGTGAAATGAAGTCGGGCCGATGTCGATATTATGGCGAAGTCAGCAAACGTAGAGGCGGGGGTAAATGCTCTCAGTTCAGCATAAATTTGATCTCTTTTAAATTACCGATTTAACTTATAAGTCCCTTTTTGTTTTGGTAATGTTATTAAATTAATAATAATGGAAAATAATTTGAAAATATTTTTAGTCGTATGTATGTATAATTTCTGACATAATAAATATATAATTATTAGTTAATAATTTTGGGACATAAACACAACACCATTTAGTTCCATGGAAAGTTACGAAGCTTGTGTTATGGATACCAGATAGTTGATACACTACACATATATAACTTTAAATACATACTTATTATAAATATAAACACCCATGACTGGAGTACAAACATTAATGCTCATCACACAAATGAATGCCCCCAGCGGGACTCTAACCCGCTACCACTGGCACAGCAAGCAGGGTCACTACAAACTGAGCCAAACGTGTCGTCAACTTCTACTTAAATACGTATGTATGGACAGGCTATGTGTTGAAATCTATATCTATTAGTTAATTCTATATCTTTATAGTAATATACATATGATACATAATATATGTATATGTAATCAGACAGACAGACAGACAGACAGACAGACAAAAATTCTAAAAAGTATAGGTTCGGTCTCTGTTTTGATAATAAAGTCTATTTCAATAAGAGTTTCCAAAAAATATTTAAGGTACAGATTCGACTCAGAATTTTATTATATGTACAGATACAGTATACACCCATATCTAAACAAATTTGTCACAGGTGGGTTGCCTAATGAAAATATAATTCATGATATATATTTGTAGCTAAGTTTTACTTATTTTTTACATTTCTTTGAGCTGCTTACCATTAACTTCTTTGATGAATTTGTCTTTACCATACTGATGTAAGCGTAATATTTCTGTGGCACATCAATCTTTCTTGAATTTTTAAATGTCAAAGACTGGCAATCGTGATATACACTGGATTTCGCAAGTAATATAAGTTATGTTAACTCCTTATACTTTATACTCTTTATAAATAACAATCAAATTTTGAAGTAGGATAAAATATTGAGGTTACACGATTATTTTCATTGAAAGGGACAAAACCCCCTCGTCTGTCTAGTTAGCCAAGCGTTGATATTTTTTTTTTTTGATTTACCTATTAAAAACAATTTAGTAAACTATTGTGCTTAACTTCGTTCGATGTTTTCGTTTTTATACCATTTGAGTATACAAGGATTTTATAGTTCAAAACATAGAAAGGATTTCTTCATGTTTATCAGATAATGCTGTAGAAATGGCCTAAAATACAATTGTTCTACATCGACGAGAAAATCGACCAGACTGATCGCACACTCATATGTTATTTAACTTTGTAATAATTAAATTATTTGCTTTTTAAATAAGTGAAGAATTTAAATAAACGGGAATATTTGATTTTTTCCATCAAGTGAAATAAATAGTATTTTGAATGTTATAATTTCAATGGATAAATAAGCTTTAGATTAATTAGTTAATTATTTATTTATTTTATTAATAAATTAGTGTTAGAAACTAAGATAATTCTTACAAATTCTCAAAATTTACAGCTCGAAACTTACTTTAAGAATCGACAGCGCCTTTTTAGGAATAAAATTATTTTAATTTATGACAAATTTTACATCCCTGAAGATCCTTCAAGATAGGCATCTTGATGCCTATCTTGTCAAGGATCTTAATTCTACTAGTAGAATATTGACTTTATTCAGCACTGCATTCACTATAATATATATTAGTTTAATAAATAAAGTGATAACTATAAAAATGTCAAATTATACTACAATAACGACAGCAAAATTTTGAAAAACCTTTCTTATTCTTATTTTTTACTAGCAGAACCCGCGGCTACGCTAGCGTTCAATCTACAAAAGAAACTCTTTGGCTTTATGTTATACAGCGACTCGCCCTTGCTTCGCTCGGATTCGTCGCTATGTATTTATGTAATATTGTTCATAGAAAAATATTAAAATCGCGATTAAAAAATGGAGGATGGGGTTAGGAGGGAGAAAAATGCTTTACGACCTATTCTCATACCAACCAAATACACAAAAAAAAGCAATCATGAGGACTGCCCACAGAAGTAAAAACTCAAAACTATAAACAAACAGTTGTTTTTTCTGGATATTCGAATTAATTGTTTGATCCTAAATTAAAATTTGTAAATTAAAACTGTTTACATTTCTCTGGTTTTGACATCTATCGGCACTCTGAGTGTTAGCGTTAACACGTCACGTGACCATGTCGATGACGACTTACATGAATTTACTTACTCCTCATCCAAACCTGCCTATAGAAGTTGTTACTTCAAAAAAAATCATTAAAATCGGTCGTGCCGTTTCGGAGGAGTGTGACCACAAACACCGTGACATGAGATTTTTATTTACAAGTATGCTATGATTATCACTCCATCCGATTGCAAATCGAGAAATAAATGGCAATTATTGTGATCAAGTACTTACATTGAATATTTTTTGGAAAAATTAAGAGCTTGGTACGAATAAAATATATTATGTACCTAACATAATATTCACTTACATTAATTATTATTATTATGCTACACCTATGTTCCACAGCACGCATATTCATTCACACATTATATTAACTTTATTGGATATTTTATACACGGTGTATTCTCTAACTTAAAGGTATATTGAAATTTTATTTCATTAAAATTGATCTATCTCGATAAGGAAGTTGCAATAGATTATTACAATGGTTGAGTTTGCAATAAAAATATGCTATGTGCATTTAAACGCATGCACAAGAAAATAACATATAATTATAATGTAATAAAAAAAGCTTTCAGTTTGAAAGTACACTCTTTAAAAAATTTTTTAGAAATTTAACGATGACTAGTATTAAAAAATTTAGTTATTGTTAAACAAATTTTTAAATATTACAAAACGTAATGAACATTCTCATCATAGTTTCAAGATGAAATACGATACTAGAGGAACTAAAGAAAATAGGTTAAAGTAGGCTTAGCGCTTTAAAAAAATAATTTCATATTGTATTAAAAAAATCGCAATTTTTAAAATATTATCCACAATTTTAACTCATAAATACGCATGTGATTGGTTAAAACAGCATGTTTTATTTGATATAGGTACTTTTTTTCAACATTTTTGGTGCTTATGATTTTAAAATCGACATATTTTATCTTTTGAAAACTGATTTACTGTCGATATTACTAAAAGTATATGAACAACTTATACACAATATTATTAAACAGTTTTATAATAATATGTGTACTTGTTTAATACTACCTAGGCGTCTGAGCTTCGCTTGGTGTTTTTTTAGAAAAAATACCTGTAGATAAACTTAAAAGGCAAAACCTTATCTAAATGGGTACAAAATTTGGTCCAAATCATTAGAGCCGTTTCTGAAGATACACGAAGTTTTATATATTATAATATACAAGTCACTCATTTAATATCATGAGATTATAATCACAACTCGCATGACATATTGCAGTTAACTTATGCTATGTTTATATCATATTGTGGAGAAGTTTTTGTGTTTATTTTATGCTATTTTTGCACGTATTTTTAGGCATAAAATAAAAGAATTATCCATGTACCTGTTATTCTAACCTCCATTATGCGAGAACTCTTACTCTTATTCGGCGTAAAAGGTACCCTGAATTTTTCCTGATTTAATCCTCAAATCGCTAGAAAAGTTCTTTTAAAATCAATATAACTAGTAAAGCTAAACAAAGACAATAAATAGTAAAAAAATATTTAGTATATGATCTCGTGGTTCTTTAAATGTTAGTGTGGAAACTTAAATTTTATTTATAACTGCTTTACTTAACTTTTTATTTGTTTTACTATAAAAAGATATGTGATTTTTTTATTATTATATACTGATTAGTATATTATTATAGTCCAAATTAAAAGATATATGAATGTAGAGTTTAGAGGTAATTTTTTAATATTTTTTTTACTTCAATTATAAGATTAACTTTATTATAATAATTTAATATATGGCCCTGGTAGATTACATTTAAATCGTTAGAGGCAATCTTAAGAACTTGAAAATAATTCATGTTGAGTTATTTATAGTCTTAATTTAAAATCAGTTATGTATTAGCATAAATATTAAGCCTGCGCTTCTCGCAAATAATCAGAGTGGAAACATTGATGGGGTCGATACCAACTCTATGTACTTTTGGATCTCCTGAAAATTTTCTGAAATGTTACAAAACCCCGCCCCTTTACAGATAAGGCTGCTATTGGTGGATGTACGGCTAGTTCCGTAGAAATATCGACCAATGACGGTAGGGGTTACGCGCAGCCGTAGCTTTCACGTAGAGCGGCGCGGGGCGCTACACGATCGACAGAAGCTACGACGGACCTGCTACGCCTAGGAACTGAAAAAATGTGAGTAAAATCATTTATTATATCCATTTTTATATATATCTTGAAATTCTTAGTCTAGATGCTAGAAATCTAAAGATAGATTAATATAGTTAAAATGGTACAGTAATAGGTCCAGTTGCATAAGTTCGTATACATAATATATAGATGTATATTGATAGATATAATGCATGTGCATTGCAATGATAAGTTATGTAATATTTCCTCATTAAGAGTTAATATTTTATGATATTTTCATTGTTAAGTTTGCATTTTGCAAATTAAATCTATTGCGTAATCTTTTGCACTGATTTATAACTAAAACCAAAACATAAATTTAGTCTTTTTATAGTACATATGTAAATAAGTAATATTCACAAATGAAATTACATGGCTTGTAATTTTGACCGACTACGTGCTAAAAGATAAGGAGGTACCGTTTTCAATGTTCACCTATTTCTCGGGTTGGTTTGACCTATATGACTAGTTAAATCGTATTACTAATGTAGATTCCGAGGTGCTCTCATACAACTTTGTATTTAAGTATGACTGTATATAAATAAATCCCTTTAAAAGTTCAATAATTTTAGTATTATTGAACTGATCTAATAATGGTGCTAGGATATGGACATTGGTATTCTATAATTGCTATAAGTAAGCCCATCCAGTTGGGGTTTGTTTGTTTGTTTGATTTTGACTGGTCCAATATTTAATACTTGGGATTGAGCAGCTAGTTATCAGTGCATTACTAGCAAATGCCTATTTTTTTAGAGAAGTATTAAAATAACCAAAATTGCTTTGATAAATACATAAAAGTCTTTTTTTTGCGCCAGCAATAAAAATGTATAAAATACCTAACTTAAATAAAATTTAAATTGATCAAGTCACAAAAAGTATAAAAATAACCGTTCGCAGTATTTCATTTACATATCAGATACCTAATCAAATGTTTATGGAGTGAGTACTAGCCGACGGTTTTTGGACGAATTCATTTCAACTAAATATAAGAAGCAGTGGTAACCCAGTGGTACCGCGCTCACTTGGAAAACTGCTCCATCGTCTCGCTCCTCTGATATTTTCATGTGCGAATTATTCTATCATGATTACCACTTGCCTAACGGTGAAGGAAAACAATGTGATACAACCTGCATGTCTAAGAGAACCTATCAAGTTTTCGAAAGACGTGTGAAGACCGTCAACCCGCACTTGGCCAGCGTGGTGGACTATGGCTTGATCCCTGAAGGGCTGAATACAAATATACGGCCTTTTTGGTCTAGACGGTCTTTTTAGTCTTGATACTTATAGAGATCATGAGATCTATGGTTCAAAGCCCAAGACGATACAAAATATTTTATAAGATTTTATGACAGTTTTGCGCTTTTTTTCTGTTTTGTGAATTGAATAATTTTCTTAAATATACTGAGATCATAAATTCATGTAATTTTTACGGAGGCAGATTTTTCACAGAGAGAAAATTGTTTCTCGAACTTGTACAATTCTATCATTTATTTGTACAGGTGTTAGCAACGTGTGAGTGTGGGTACATGAAGAACATCGGGCTTCCGCAATGCAGGAGCTACAAGCAGCGAAAGAGAAGGCCTCTGGTTTTTTCGCTAACAAACCCCTTCTACTGAGGTAAGTCAATCTGTTCAACTTTTTATGAATTGATATAAGTTACACATAATATAGAATGTCCCAAAAATCACACAAGATTTATATTAATTAGAAATCACAGTTTATTTTTAAGTTTTTTTGAAACAAAGTAGACAGACTAGGGTTATGTATGGAAAAACACATTCAGCAAATCGTCCCTTTGGCATTGCTGTGACACACGCACTCTTTTATCGTCCATGATTTCTATAATGATTTCGTCATTTTGCATTGATGTAGCCGAACATCGTTCATGTAGCGTTGACTTCTCATTCAATATACGGGTGGATATGGGCTTGTTAAAAAAGATTTTAAATTCAAATAATCCGATAAAAATAAATCCAAATGTGTTAAATCATAAGATCTACCGGGCGAATTTTGATCACCGAAGCAAGAGAGTACAAGACCAGGAAATGTCTCATGCTGTTACTCCTTTAACAGTTGACGAAGTTAAATCAATATTTCTACCATATTTTGTAAGAAACTGTAATACCCAACCTTTCATTATTTTTGAAATATTATCCAACAATGAAAACGCGTTGTTTTTTGTGGAGTGCTCCAATTTTACTGGCCCTATGCTCTTAGCTGTCAAACTGTTCTTATTTTTTTTGCCAATAACCGCGTAAACGACGGCAAATTCAAATCTTGCGTGTATTTTGGGACAGCCTTTATAAACATAATAACTAAAATGTTTTAGATTTAATTAAAAAAAATCAGACACGTGCGACGTCGACCTTTCCGAGAGTTCCGTAGCATGAAAAATTAAAATAAGTTAATAATCACAAAAAAATATTTATTATTTGTAATGTATTGTAACTACAAATTTATGGTTTCGGATTTTTCCATTTACTTGTGCTATAAGACAATAGCGTCTTCCTAAGCTTCATGATTCTAGGATCTAGGTCTTTGGGTAGTAAAAGTAGAAAAAGGGTATTGATAGAGAGGCAGACAGACTATTTAATATATTGCAATAAGCTACGGCTTTTCTTGCATCTGTTATATACGGGCTTAAATGCTGATTTATTACTATATTGCTTATAAAACCTAGAGTAGGAGAAATAATCATTTGTAAATTCGAGATTTTTAAATTATATAAAAGGTTAAATATTAAAATAATATTAATATTTCTTGAAATGACCGATTTTGGTCACGGCGATAGTTAATTCCGAGATGCTACTGAAAATTTCTTGACAGAAAATCATACCACTCTAATAGACCCAGTAATCGAACCCAGGACCTCCGGAGCTGCAGCTAAACATACTAGCTGCTAAGAGCACAACTTAATTAGATTTGTTTATCATGTTACAGTATTAAAAAGTTTGATTGATAATAACCCATAATTGATTTGAACATTAAAAATAAAGAATTACATTTATTAAAATATTTATTTATTGAAGTTATTAAGGAGGACTTTTTTCACATAGACAGACATAATAATTAAAAGAAGAACATTTACAATAAAATAACTTTATAAATGACAATGTTTCCAGTTCCAGGGATTATTATTAGGTTGATTCCCCATACAAATTTTCATCCCTATTTTCACCCCCTTAAGGAATGATTTGTGGGATAAAAAGATCTTTTGACCTTCCCAGGGTCTCAGACTATATTCTTACCAAATTTCATCTTAATCGGTTCAGATCTAGAGATTACCCCCTACAGCTTCACAAACTCATAAATTTTTCCTTCCTTTATTTTTATAATATTAGTATAGATAACATCTTAAGTCTTAATTTTAATAGAATTTGAAGCTTGCTCGATGTGATGAATTTATAATCACTTGTATAAGTTTTTTTTTATTCTTGAGTCCATAAAATATGTATTTTCGATTAGATTCTTAAATGTACGTTTATGTAATTTTTATTACTTTATATAAAACAATATCAATAATAACGACAGGGATACTGCAGCAATTTTGTTAGAAATCTTTAGTCGGTCGTCAATAATATTGACAGCGGATAATACGCGTTGCAATAGAAATAAAATAAGGGCGAAATCACAAACTTGTCTTTAACGAATATTGTGCGCTGCGTGCGCTGCAGGGTCATCACTCAATGCTTTTATTAACTTTTACGAAATATAAAAATAACAACGCGATTGTATATCATAATAGCTATGCCGAATGAATTATTTCATATAGTAGATATTATATGTTTTAACTTTAATTTTAATTAATACACTAACGTTGTACTTGTATTACCCGTAATGTACTAAAGCAAGTGACTATTATATTTTAATTTACTTATATACATATAAGCGCTAAAATTGGTAACCAATTGTGTGAATGTTTATACTTCATTATGTATTTTAATAATTAAATTCTTTTTCTTTAAACTAAATAAGGTTTACACCGTAATGGTTTTTCAAACTATGTAATTACAAAGTACTCTTATAACATTCAATGTACAAGCAATAGAAAATAAATAGTCAAGACAGTGTATTTTTAGGTTACTAGAAAGAAACAGTGTACTGGAAAAGTTTCCAATTTTTTTATGTAAGTATTATAACAATTTAAGTAAAATATAGCAAAGATATTAAATAATTAAAATATCTCAACAAATGAAAAAGGTATGAAACTTTAAATTTGCGCTTGTAAGAATAATTTCGTTACGTCACACGACCTGAACGACCGAAATTTAAAATAATTTCTCAGTCATTTATTGATAGATTTCAAAAATTGTTTTCACTGATCTATTAGTTTTGATCTATATTATAATTCTATTGCGTTAAATATGATATTAACGACATCATGCAAATTCTCCATTGCAAGTTCAGTTATTACCTGTTCTATACTATGCTACAAAAATACTTAGAATAATTTTGTAAGTATGATAAATAACAAATCGGCTTTTAAGTCCAACAAGAGTTAAAGCAGATAATCGACAATCGTCTTATGGTATCAAATGGAGTGAACGCACAAGTAATGCGATTATTTGTATCGCAGCCCTGGCCGCGGGCGCGCGACTGCTCCACGCTGATAACAAACAGATAGATCCGGATTTGTGTCGTCATGCGAACCACTCGTTGTTTTGTAGGTTCTAGCTATACGAATTTGAACAAAAAGCGAAAATATGATAAATTCTTCTATGTATAGCTATTTCGGGGAATAATGGTTGTAGATGTAGAGGTTTATAATAGTCTCTTTCTTTCTTATTCTTTTCTAATCTATAAATATAAATGGTAACAAACATTATATATGTATTAGAAAATACAATTTATTTATGTATTTTATTATTTTATAAGCAAAAACCAAAAGAGGGCAATAGTATTTAACCTTTAAAATGTATAAAGTATATAAATTATACTTGTATTATCACTAGTAAAGGTAGCATTTGTATTCCGCCCTTTTTAACGTCCCACTGCTGGGCACGGGCCTCCCTTCAGTACGAGGGGGATCGGGCCATAGTCCACCACGCTGGCCAAGTGTGGGTTGGCGGACTTCACATGTCTTTCAAAAACTTGCTAGGTTCTCTCAGACATGCAGGTTTTTTCACAATGTTTTCCTTCACCGTAGGGCAAGTGGGTGGTAATCAATAGTAATTGAACCCGCTTCACTCGGTTACCCAAGCGAGCGCGTTACCACTGCCTATAACTTTAAATACATTAATATTATAAATATAAATACCCATGACTGGAGTACAAACATTCGTGCTCAACACACAAATGAATGCCCCTAGCGGGACCCTCGAACCCGCGACCGCTGGCACAGCAAGTAGTGACCCTACAAACTGAGCCAAACGTGTCGTCAAAACTGTATTTCATTTAATTAAAAGCATTATTGTGTTTAATTCTATTGCTTTATCTTAACATTTATTATGTCTTATTCAAACCTTATTCAAAAGAATTTCACTTTGCTTCAATTAGTGATCATAAAGGTGAAAGACATCATGCACTGGATCAGTCTAGTTTTAATAAAGTAGTGGTTTAAGGTTAATTATATTTATTAACACTATATGTGTTTAGCTATTTTTAACAGTACACTCCTGGGCACGGGTCTCTCCTTAATGCGACAGGGTGTATATACATATATAATTAAAAATTGTTTTATTAGGCTAGTAATTCACACCAGTTTTTCTACTTTTTATTTGATTTTTCGGTTGAATATTTCGGTGAAATATGCTATTTTTATAGTCATAACAGGTGAGCCTGCGGGTCAGTACTACAGTTTAATATAAAATAAGAAAAATATTTGATAGAATGGCATGTCAACGCGTTTCTTTTGTACTCATCTAAACATAAAATAAAATTGAAACTGCCGAATCTATACATTAAATATTTTTTGCAAAATCTTATTGAAATAAACATTATTATCGATACAGGCCGAATCTATAGTTTTTAGAATTTTTGTCTGTCTGTCTGTGACCGCATCACGGAAAAACCACTGCAGGAGGATTTTGATGAAATTTGTTATAATGATAGCGGGTTATCCGAGTCAACATATAGGATACTTTTTACTGCAGAAAAATATTTCATCTCTGAGCTAAACGTTAAAACGCAGGTAGCTAGGGACACCCGAGCGGAGCGAGGGTGAGTCGCTTGTACGTAATAAACTTCATTTTCCATGTTTTATCATAGAGACAGATCCGGATTTATGTCGTGTGAGACATCTTGTCAAAGATTGTGATTTACTTAATAGTTTTACATACGGGAAATATTTGATTTTACAGAAACATTTTCTTCATGATATAATATATAATAACTAGCGATTCATCCTCGCTCCGCTCGGGTTCGTCCCTAGTTACAGTTTAACGTTTAGTATACATTGCTCAAAAATGAGATATTTTCCTGCAGTAAAATGTACCCGGTATATGTTGACGGGTATATGTTGACCCGGATAACCAGCTATCATCATACTAAATTTCATCGAAATCTATCCAGTAGTTTCCCGTGATGCGGTAACAGGCAGACATACAGACAAAAATTCTAAAAAAGATTCGGCCCCTTTATCGATAATAATGTCTATTTCAATAAAAAATTCCAAAAAATATTTAATGTACAGATTCGGCTTAGTTACAATTTTATTATATGTATAGATTATATTTTTGTGGGAATAATGAAAAAAAAAAAAATTATAAAGAACAGAATTTTAGCGATGTCTCTTATGTACCTACGTATCTTATGGATATAATATTTAAATTGAAGGGTGAAATAAAAAGATTTTAAAATTCAATATTATTGCCATAATATACTAATTTAATATAATAATCTTTTTTCCCAAATTCTATATAGACAATGACAGAGAGGTAGATTTGTCTCAACTAAATTGATTATTCGTGTGGATGAGTTGAAAATACTCAACGCCATACTTTAGTCGGTACTCTGTTTGACATACACAGACATGTCATTTTTTAATACCAATACTAATTTTAATTAATACAAGAGACTCCAAGAGGAAAGCCATCTGCACCAAGAAAACTTCGCCTTTTTAATCAAAATATCAATAAAAGTTAAAGTGAAAACTTGATTTTGTAAAAAAATTATCTTGAAAATGAGATGTGATAGAAAAAGGACCTCAGATAAAATAAAAAGTTTGAAATTTGTTGAGTAATGTTATTATTTGATTTAATCTAATCTAATAATTATTATCAGTGATTTATATAATGAAAATGTCTATACCATTTTCTAATTATTTTAAAATATAAACCAACTTCGATTTTACTTAAAAATAATTAACTGTTTTCCCTTCCCAAATCAATAATGATTGTGATTGAATTTCGATCACTGGGCTAACACTAGTATTAATAAAGATTAATTAATTAGAATCAGTACACCGCTCACGAAAACCTTCGCGTAATCTACATATACACCTGACACAAATTTTAACAACACAATTTCTTTTAATTTAAATTAATTAGTTGCTTAAAATATATTAAGATCTTATCTATAAAGACTCTTTCCAACATTGATAGTACATTTAGCGAGGAGTCCCTAACGTTTAAGCTCATAAATTGCGTGACAGGGAAAGGGTAGCCAGTTCATTATTTAGTCCGTTTAAATCACTAAGTCCTTAAAAGACATTAGTAGGCTTTGTAGCGTTATCGCAATACACAAAAGAGATTTTCAACGAGCTGAAAGGGGGAGCTTCCCATCAATTATTAGACTTAATATCGCATGGTATAGATATTACATACATCAGTATAAAATGTATAATACTCTATCAAGGATTATGTCCTTACGTGTAAATGAGACTTCAATTCATTACATTATTGTAATGGATTTAAATAATCTATGAAGATGTAATGATATTTTTTCTAAACATACTTTTTTGCACACAGATATACTATATATATCGCGAGTACAGTACACTAAGCGTAGCACTGCATTGCATTATAAGTAACTAGCCACTCACCCTCACTCTACTCGGATTCGTACCTACTAACGTTTTAGCATTTATTATAGATTCCTCAGAGATTATGTATTTTCTCTCAGTAAAAAATATCCTATATGTTGACCCGGGTAACCAGATATCATCATACCAAATTTCATCAAAATCCTCCTAGTGGGTTTTCCGTCACAGGCATAATGACAAAAATTCTAAAAACTATAGATTCGGCCTCTGTACCGACAATAATGTTTATTTTAATAAGATTTTCCATAAATATTTAATGTACAGATTCGGCTTAGTTACAGTTTTATTATATGTGTAGATATTTTACTTTTTATGAATATTAGTGGAACGGTGTAGTGTAGGTGCTGTAATGCCAACAAGGGGCCACTTACAGAAAATGAATAATATCTTTTCCAAATTAAAACACTTATAAGTGTAAAAATTTTAAAGCAGTCCGTGAAAAACATTCGGGTGATTTTATATAAATGAATATTTTTATTTTTTTATGATAAGGCTCAATTTACTCATCTGCCCTATAATCTAAACCAAAGAAATCTTTCGATGGTATAATATGTGTGAATCAGTACTATTAAAAATATGGTACGTAAATGGACTCCACTTAGTTTTTAAATGCATAAAAGGAAAATTATGGATCTTCAGTGATACAAATACTACAACACACATACTTACAGCTTGTATTTATTACTTCATTGCCGTGTGGTTGTGTGTTATAATTCTCAATGCTAGTATTATATACGAAATAAATCGTTAAAAGTGGCCAGTATATCTTTTCAGAAGTTTTAGAGGAGTGGTTTTTTAGAAAGAACTGAGCTTATTTTGTGTCGTAAGGTGCACGGTGGATGTGAATGATTTTTTTTGATCCCTTCATCTTCATCTTCTTAATTTAACAAGTTGATCTAAATAACTACAGAGATTATGTTTTGAAAATAAAATATTACTCATAAAAGTATATTTACGAAAACTTTTGGTGGCATACAGTTAAGAAATATTCAAAGCTCTAGAAGCGTTGTTCGCCTTTATATTTCGTTATTTGCAGTTTTAGTGCATAGTATTGTCTAAATATTTCAAGAACCTAAACGTATGAATATTGGTAAGACCTCGCTGATGTGTGTTCTTATTTAGCTCCTTAAGATATCTCCTTCCTGTTTAGGTATTGTATTAAAATGATGTGTACAGATGTAATGGGAAAACAAATTTAAAATGATATTTTTAGTTTTTTAATACGTAGTTGTGATTTTTATTTAATTTGTTTTCTGTTTCTGTTCCAAAATAAATAAATAAACTATTGTATTAATGTTTGTGCACACTTTTTCTTTTAATAATTTGTGAAGATATTTTTATTCCTGTACTGACTTTTAGCAGAATATTATTTGCAAAAAAAGTAAAAATTATATGATTCTATAGTAATTAATCAAATGAAATCTAATTTTCCTTAGTTATTCATTGTTCTAGACATTAGGGTAGGCAGCTAAATATGTATACAGCACTCACGCTAATTGTTTCCGCCATTTGAATATTGCCGTCGACAATTACTGGATTGGTCCATAGCTCGAGGCTGTACAACGGACCCCTAAATTAATGGCTCTCTGCCACTTTGTTTTATTTCGCCCTATACAAAACCTATCAGTAGAACAATTGATTAAGCGAGAAAATTAAAATTCCTTTTCACCTTTATTTAAAAAGAATTAAGTTTAAAATATCTCTAAAAATTGATAAACTATATTTAAAGAATAAAAAAACACTAACATTACACCTATATTTTCTATTAGATACATGTATTTTCTATAAGTTTTAATTTACTGTATTATTTTGTATTATGAATCATTATAAATGTTGATATAAATATGAACAGTATTGATGTTCTCAATCAACACCCTAATAGTGCAGTGCAATAGCTACCTCACATCCTGTCATTAGAGCAGCAAGTGCCGGATATTAGTTTATCGTTTCTTCTACTGGATGTTCAGATCTTATAGCGAACGTAATAAGTCTCTAGACATAGATATATTTGTTTACATACAAGTTCTTATATAATTTTTTAATAAAAGATACTACGATCTATAAATATATATGTAAGTATTACAACTTTAGTGAAAATATTTTGCTATGTTTTCAATAAATGCTAATTAATTTGCCATATATTTGATACCTTTACAAAGGAAATACGTTTATTCACGTCGTAATTGATGGACATTTGGTGTTGTATTTCTGATCGACAATAGTTGAAATATGGTAGCTGAGATTGTTGATTAAATTTAATGAGGAAGTGCTAGTCCTTTTGTGGTCCCGTTGCGGCGAGACGCCCAATTAGCCACGTTGAGGGGTATTTGCCTTGTTAATAACTGTTAAAAGGTTGTTTAGCATAAACATAATATCAAATGTTATAGAGAACATGGAGTTATTATTTGATGTAAAATATTTATAAACGAATTTTAAATGATGTGCCTATTTGTTCTGTGGTCGGACGAATAATTTATATTCACTTGCTCAATAATAATTTTAATTCGACTTATATTATTTGATTACTATTTCTTTTTTGCACATAGAAACTCTTTTGTTTTTTTTTTTAATTACTAAGAAAAAATGTAGTTCATCACTGTCGGATAAATAATATTTTTTTTATAAATCTATTGTCGACAATTAGCAATATTCACAATTAATATTATGTTACAATTTTTTTACATAATAATCAAAACAAAAAAAATATATAAATTTCATGATCCTTAAAACGTGTTCAATTTCTTACAATATGCCTAAAGTCTAGACAACATTTGTTCAAAGTTATACTTAAGTAAAGTATAAAATATCAATCGTCTTAATTTATAGACTCGAAATTGTGTTAGTGTGACGTTGGCATTGTATTAGAGGCATCTTCGGAGATCGATAGGCCGGAGCCGGTGTGTCTGTCCGACGGGACGGCGCGGCGCCGGGCGCCAGGGGGACGCGCTATAAATCTTACAAACAAAACGATTCGTATAAAATATTACAATTTTAGGGAGATAACGAAACAAGTTTGTTTATTAGTACTATATTTGAATGTATTTTATATTTAACTAAAAAAATATTTGAAAGTACATAGCAAATGGATGTTATTGAAATCAGTTAGTGATGTAGTTAAAATGTATCTGATTTTTCCTTAGATGAAACGTTTACAATTTTTTTATTAACATCTTTGGAGATGGTGACTCAATATAAACGAAATCTTTTCAAATCATAAATGTTAATTATGTTTCAATTTATATTTGCTGGTAAAGAGTGGTACTAATTGTTAGGTATAATGAGAATCTCTGAAAGGACGGGATTTAATTTGCGGTGACCGGTGGCACAGAGGGCGGTGCCCACTGGGTTTAATCCAACTTCAAAGCAGAGACTGTATTACGCGTTATACTATATCTATTGAAATTTTAATCTGAAGTATGTTTCGGCTCTAATTAGTTTATGATATATTTTTTACTCAAATATTCGTAGAAAATTATAATATGCTTGATCTTGATCCAGCGGTCCTGGGTTCGAATCCCAGGTTGAGTATAACTATATTAGATTCTTAGTAAGTAACAGTCAGTAGTTAGAAATTGGCGGTGTTATACTTCTGTGCTTAGGAGGGCACGTGAAACCGACTGACTTTTAGACTGTTAGCCATCTAACTTTTAGAATTATTGCAAAGTGCATTTTGTGTTTGCTTAATAATGTACTATAATATCTCCAGCGCGGATGGCTCTAGGCCTCAATGAGGTTAGCTACCGTGACCGAATTTGGTTAGAAGTAAGACATTACTACAGTGGTTGGTGGTATTTAAAATGCAAAATAAATGCGTGGAAAATACAGGTATAACGTATTAAATGTGTAATTTTATGTGTATAATAATTATAGTTTAAGAAAAAACGTGCTTTTGATTTACTTTAATATATGTTTAGTTTAAATAAATCAAATCTGTCTAATGTTGAAGGGTTTTTGGTAGCTATTGAACAGTTCCACTATTTATTTTCTGGCTCCATTATCAGATCAGTTCAATGGTATTAAATTATTATATTTTTAAACAATTAGATCCAATAAATCAGAAGTAAGTTAAAATTGATTTCTAAGATTAAATTCTAATAATATAATAACTAATGAACCTAAAAAGCGTGTTAATAAGTAAACGAGAAACAGCTTACAATAAAATATATTTTAGTCTAGTAAATGGGAATTTGTATAAGATTTAAAGTATATACTTTAAATCATATACAAATTGTACTGAACTTGTAATTGAATTTTATGAAGTTTATATTAAACCAATAAATATAACATACGAAAATAAACACAATATGATAACGAGGTAAGTAGGCCTAGCAATATTATTTGAAGAAGCTTATTTTATTCAATAAAGCCAGGTCATTAACAAATAAATTGTCATAATAAAACTGATTCAGGAGATGTTTCTCTTAGTTACCGTCGGGATAGATGTCTGGCGCCAATCTGGCAGACTCCATGGCGCCCACTTTTCTTCTCGAGTCAAAAATGAGCTCTAGTAATACGATTACTTCTTAGTTCTTTATAATATAATAGTTTTTTTTAAACATTATATATTTCTATATAAAGGTAGTAAGTAATAACTATGACTAGCTCCAAAAAATATTTTGAATAACCTAATAAAAATGGGAATGAAGCTTAATGTTGGTTTAATTTATATTTATTTGAAATATATAGAAATTATAATATTATAGTGGCAAATTTCAATTCTCACACATTTTCAGTGTTATTTTTAATTTCATATGTTTACTTGGTTTTTACTTCTCAAAGACACTACTGTTTATAGAAATAAATAATATTTGTTTAAATATATTTAAATAGCTTATTCAAAAATACTATGAAATATATGTACAAATCTGTTCACAACTTAACTCATATGTATTACATCAGATTATACAATCTGTTGGCTATACAGCCTTTCTTATAAGTGACGACATAATTAGTACAATATATTTTTGTTTATAATTCACAAACTATGAATATAAAATATCTTATCGTATAAGCACTATAGTACTTGTATTATTAATCAGCAAAAAAGAATCCTATACTTAGTGCTATCAAATCACAAAACGACAGTTTTTTTTTTCTTTTCCATTAGATAAAATAAGTTATTATGTATTATTATTAGTAGTTTATTAGTTTTATATCGTTTATATAAAATAAATATGTTATCTTTATCGTAAGTTATAAAAATACTAATAAGGTCGGTCGGCACTAATGTTCTCCTTGTGTAAATATTTGGCTGGAAGTCTTATCGATCAGAAGCGTGATCATGACGCTCCACAGTTACAAGTACTCGTAAGAGTCTGAGGGGCAATTTCTTTGTCATTTACTAATGTCATAAAAGTTCCACATACTTAGGTTCTTATGCAGGCACATTTAACAGTTTAAATAAATATAGGTTTAGTTAAATGTTTTTAAAATCTGACAAAACTCAATTAATGTAGTAATGAAAAAATTATGTTTCTAAGCTTTTATAACTTACTTAAAGATTTTTATGAACGTTTATGACCATTTAAAAAGGAAACTTTAAAAAGGAAGAGTCTTCTTTGGCGATTGTCAATTAATTTTCAATTTTTTTTAATAAATATTATATTAAGTGATTTCAAAGTTAGTAGGTAGGTATAGGTACCTTTTTTGTTATAAAATAATAATTATTCAAACATAACTACTGTAAAGTTGTTTTTTTATCATTAAATTATCCATATATATAATAAAGCAGTAACTTAGCGAAATCTATAAATGAAATATTTTTTAAAAACAATGACTGTAACATATTATGTACACAATCTAGACCACAAAACAATAGTTATTACAATTTTATTATAATACATAATTATATTTTTCATTCCCACGGGAAAACACAATAACTTTTCTTTTTCTATTCTATTCTAGGTTCTATTGAGTCGTCCTTAAAAATTCATATGGGTAACGCAGGCTAAACCTTTAGAGATACATCCAAACAATGTACTAAAAAATTCTAAGTTTTAAAAAGGTCTATAGAAAAGTCAGTAATAGTATATGTCTATTTCCTAAGGTACACTCACAATAACTATTTTTATTATTTACTAGCGACTCACCCTTGCTTCGCTTGGGTTCGTTCCTAGCTTGATTCTCCATACAAACTTTCATCCCCATTTTCACACCCTTAAGGGATGATTTCCGGGTTTCTTATATTCTTGCCAGGGTCTCAAACTATCTTCGTACCAAATTTCATCCAAATCGGTTCAGTATATCCAGAGATTACCCCCTACAACGTCACAAACTCTCAAACTCACAAACTTTATTTACCTCTTTATAATATTAGTATAGATTAAAGGCAATGTCGCGACTCACTGACTGTCTTATCAACGTTCAGTCCAAGCCGATGATGATAGACCAGCACCACAAAAAAGCTAGCTTTATATATCCATACTAATATCAAATGCGTAAGTATCTCTGCCTGTCTGTCTGTCACTCACCTTTTTAAGCTTAATCTGCTAAACCGATTTAGATAAAATTTGGTATGGAAATTGTTTGAGACCCTGGGAATGACATATGTAGGTTACTTTTCATCCCGAAAAACATATCATGTCTAAGGGGGTGAAAAAGGGGGTTGTAGATTGAGTGGAAATCAATCATTTCTCAAGTAAGTGATATATATTATTTCTTTATTTTTTTTATAATACTTACCTACTTTTCTATACCAATGTATGTACATTATACGTATATATAGTCTATTCTATACTTACCGTTAAAACGTACCTAGGGTACCTATCTACCGTATCTACCTACCTACCGTATCGGACGAATCCGAGCGAAATGAGGGAGAGTTGCTAGTTAACTATAAAATCTAGCAAGATTAGTACCTACTTAATATATTTGTGTTAGTATTAATATTTTTATTTATAAATAAATTTACGACATTCGATTGTAGTATAAATACAGACTTTGAAACTATTTACTACATATAACCTTTCGATAGTTTAATAAATTACATGTAAAATATCGTATCTTGCAGTCGTTGAGTAATCGAAATCGTATGATATAAAAAGCTTTATAAAGACCCGCACTAATATTCTCCTTGTGCAAATATTTAACTCGAAGTCTTATTGATCAGGAGCGCGATCATGACGCGTCGCTCTTCATGGCGCTTCCGTCACGTCTCGAGTGCTTGTAAACGCTCGTGTGTGCAATTTTCTTGCTTTTACCACTTCTTAGAAAGTTCTCGAAATTTATTGCATTTCGATATTATAAAATTATAAAAAAAACGTTCCTTTAAATAAATTCTTTTCTTTTCATTTATAAAATATTATAATAAAAGATATAGGTAAACGGCTTTTTCGACTTAAAAGGTGTTTTATTAAATTGTCTCGCTAATAATATCTGAGCAAGGGAGAAAACATGAAAAGCGGAATGTTAAAAATAGCTTTAACCTTTTCACATATAAAATTTGTTTCCTTTTACATATAAGAGGTAGGCTAACTAATACATACGAAAGGTCTGTCTGTAAGTGTGTGTGGCTAATCTCCAATATTATTGAACGAATTTAGATGCAGTTTTTGCTATTATAATCTATATTCCATACAAAAAAACATCGCGACATGCGCGCAAAATTATCTAAGACACCTGAAATCTCTGTGAAGGTATAAAATGTATACTTATATAAAAAAGACATAACAGACTTAATAGCATAATATATGAGTAATGTATACATATAACCCACAACATAGGGTATTAATTATTTCGGTACATCTCGTAACTGCTTCGTAGGTCAAATAACTAGCGCGTAAAGCCGCAACCCTGATGTCCTAAGTTCGAGTTTCAAATTGTGCTCAAAGAGTCTGTAAAGTAAGCGAAATCGTGATGTTATCCAATCACTCTATAAGAGTGAAGGAATTGAGAGTGCTTTAATGTATGTATGTATGTCTGCGTAACACAAACAATCAAAAGTGATTGTAATAAGTCTATTTGAATAAAGTTTAATTTCATTTCAAATGCAATTATATCTCCCGCGCATTTACGCTCAGAAAGGATGGACGCTATGATTGCAATTTGGCTAGGTAAACTTTATTTCTGTACGTAAATTAAGATAATGGGAGACGTTGGATATTCAACACTTAAATATCAAATAAAAAAACCATAATTATTAGAAAATACTATTTATTACCACAACACCGACGGAGTCACAGGAAATTTCGAGGCATATTATATAATTGTATTTGTATTTAACGCGGCTATTTAGGTCAAGTGTCGCTATTTGATAGGGAGTCGAAAGGCAAAACTCCATTGAATTTCCGGCCGCTGACGATGCGACGGGGATGTCGCGGGCCAAACGCAGGAAACACCGCTAATGCATGTCAATTGTGCTTCTAACTTTATTACTAGAATATTCAGAGGGAAAGCTCCTACTTAACTAAATGGTTTATAATAATTGACATTTTATAGCATATTTATTATGTAATGCAGTGCACCACAACCTTTAGTTATGAGCTCTAATTATACATAGGTTCGATTTATAAAACAAACAACAATTTTAGGAGGTGCAAACATTTTTATTTCTATATATATTCAAGTATTTTCAATTTTCTATACTAATATTATAAAGAGGAAGGATTTGATTGTTTGTTTGTTTGTTTGCACCGAAAAGGCTCCGAAACAACTGAACCGATTGAGATGCAATTTGGTAAGAAGATAGTTTGAGACCTTGGGAAGGATATAGGATAGTTTTTATCCCGGAAATCATCCCTTAAGGGAGTAAAAGTGGGGATGAACGTTTGTATGGGGAATCAACCTATTTAATAAAAATATATGAAACGTTGAGCTTAAAATTTTCATCCAACATACAGTATTGGCAGTGATAGCCCATTGGGAGTACTTTCCCTTGGGAAACAGAACTAAGCGGTTTAAAACTAACACGGGTTGCGAGTCTCTGACATTTTCATGTGCGAATCTCATTTTCAACCTGATTATCATTTGTTATACGGTAAAGGGAAATATCAACTTGTATAAATGTATTAGAGAAGCTAAGACGTTTACAAGGAGCTACATAAGTTTTATTTAATGGGATTCATATTTTTACCCGACTGCGCGACGTAAAGTTACTCTAATGTGTTTATCAGTCTATGTATGTACATATGTTTGTTCCTATGTGGCTTTTAAGGAGCAAAATGCGTGGGCCAATTTTGATGATCCCGATGGAAATGATTTAAGATCATCCAAATAACTTCTATGATTTTTTTTTTCAATTCACTTTTGAAGTAATTTAAAAACATTTTGAAAGAAAAAACTTTTTATAAAAATCTAAAACTGAAATTTAGACTGTCCAACTGTCGGCATATATCGAAGTAGAGATAAATTATATGAATTGTATACTGTGAGACAGTGGAATCATGACTTATTATTACATAAGCTTATTAAAAAAATTAAATATGTTTGTATTCAAGCTAAGTCTATATTTATTAGAAATAAAATTATAAATTCAGATAATAAAATTAAAGCCACATGAGATGTAATTACTCGTACGGCTGAAAGATCAAAGGTCGCTTGTGAACCTGTGAAGACGAAGATGTTGCAAATACTCTTCTCTTGACACGATTAACCTCTTACAAAAACATATTCATCAGCGTGATCACCAGTTTAAATTTTCGTATGTAGATGCACAAAATATTATTAAAGTATTCAAAACCTTAACTTTAGCCTTGAGAAAATTGGTGATTTGTGGGGCATGCCTGTTAAATTACTCAACTCAATAATAACTTACATATTTGAGCTACATTTATTACTTATTTTCAATAAATATGTAGATTATGGAACTAAAAAAGCGGAGATAAAAAAGATTGTGGCAATTATAGACCTAATTCTATATTGCCATCCATGAGTAAAATATTTGAAAAAAATATTTCAAACCAATCGTTAATTCATTTTAATAAAAATAGTATCTTCCATAGTGAACACTATTCTTCCATAGGTTGTTTTATCAAAAGCGGGCTACAGCTGATGCTGGAGTTGCTCCTCTTAAACACAATTTTTAACGCTTGGGAAAAATCACAAAATGCAATTAGTGTTTTTTGTGATTTATTTAAGGACTTTGATTGCGTAGAACAGAAACTCTCTTGCTTAAACTAAGGCATACTGATGTTCATGGCATTGCTCTTGAACTTATTGTTTCATATCCTAGTAGGTAGGTAGGGTTCAGATAGTCACTGTAAATAACATTAATTCTTCTGTATCCCCTTGGAGAATGGGTGTTCCGCAGGGATCTATTTTGGGCCCATTTTTGTTTTTTGTTTATAAGAATTTCTATACTAACGAATTGTGTGATATTGTACTGTTTGCGATTAACACCTCTTTAATTTTTAAAGTTGATAGAAATATTACTGATCATGACAAAGTAAACAGCGCATTATCTCACATACTTAACTGGTTTAATGGTAATAATTTAGCATTAAACACCAAGAAAACTAAATGTATTCAATTTACCCTACCCAATGTAACTAGACAGAATTTTAGTTCCCTTTTAAATAATGATATTCTCAATACTGTAGATTCCACAGTATTCTTGGATATAACATTGGAGTCAGGTCTTCAATGGAGCACCCATCTGTCATCTCTCGCGAGTAGACTGAGCTCAGCTGTGTTCGTTGTTAAGAAAGTCAAGCAGCTAACAGATGTTGATACTGCTAGACTTGTTAATTTCAGCTACTTTCACAGCATCTTGACTTACAGAATTTTGTTTTAGGGTAATGCAGCGGATATAGGGTTATTCGGGCAATTTATAGCATCGGAGCTCGGGATACCCTACGAGATTTTTTAACCTTCATACGGTCTTCAAAGTTACTAACGTAAATGGGCTTCGGGTCTAATTTGACCCAGTACTATATTTCCAGAAATTATATGTAATTTTTAATTAATTATTATTATTGGGATTTGCATTTTAATAAACTATTTTATTTCAATGAAAATAAAAGCTACTGAAATGCGTATTTATTAGAATTTATTACAATTCCCAACACTTTGTGAGACTATTAACCTTTTTATTGAATAATTATACACAAAAATATAGTCACTTATTACATTTAGTACACAAAGTAATCGTTTTAGAATGCTGTTTACATAAAGATTTATTGCACTTGAGGCAAACCAACCCTGTTTTATTGTCTGTTTTTTGGCAAGATTGACATCGACTTCTCTTGGTTGCTTTTTTCCCTTTATTGTTTTATTTTTTGATCGAAATACACCAGCCAACAACAGTAATCCAATGAATGCAAATCAGTACTTGTCAATATCAGTCCATTCTTTTTCATATATGAGTCTACCCTCAATATTAGTGTAATTCAAAACTTTACATACCAAAGGAGGTAAAGAAAATTATTCAAAACTTGAATTTCTACTTCTGTGATTCTAGAGGATGCATAACGTGTCAATCCTGGCATCAAATTGATAATATTTTCCCTCGAAGCTCTTCCGTGTTCCTCCTTCTATTTCCAAGTGGTTTTTTTGAATAAGTTATTTGGCCAATTTTTTGATGTCATTATTTCGGTTGGAACAAGTGCAGTTTCACTCTCACCAGAACTACTGTTCGATGAATCAGCTTCCTCAACATTATCTTCGAATTCAGAACACGATTCATCCTCATCCGATACGTTGTCCAAAAATAGTTCAATCTCACTATTTCTCATATTCAAATAGGAAATAATTAGTTCAATCTTCAAACTAACACACGTTCAGTTCACTCAATATTTATTGTAAGAGTATAGCAGGGCTTTGAGAAGAACAATGCAACCATACAAATACAAAGTGGGTACTTGATAACAAATAAAATAACAAATGACGGCCGTTTAATACGCATGGTCAAATTTGACCCGAGGACCGTAAACGTATAAAAAATTGTAGGTCGACAAATTAAAGATATTTCTATAAAATTATATACTAAATATATTAAGCTCAACACTTTGTTAAAAGTCATAAAACATCAAATCTCAAAAGATATTAGTTATAGAGAAAACTTAGTTTCATTCCTCAAATGGGTCAAAATTGACCCGAAGACCGTATGAAGGTTAAGAAAATTGGTATACTTACGTACGGTTACGGTTATAGGTAACATAATTATGTTTGTCCGACAAAACATTAAGACACAGTGATAGACACGAAATAAACACTGGAAAGAAGGATAAACTGGTAACGCCTAGCTTTTGCCTTCAAAAAGTGAATAGGTTGTTTATGGGACAAGGTGTACGCATGTATAATAAAATTCCACAATCGATTTTGAGCGTGCTATTTAAACAATTTAAGTCTAAGATTAAAAATACATTAGTGAATAAAATGTATTATACCGTCATGGAATACTTCTGACATTTAATTTAATTTAAATTTAAAATGTAAAATTGACGATTCAAAAGTGCTTGTAAAAGTCTATTTGAATAAAGTATATTTTGATTTGATATGATCCATAAGTCGTTAGATTCGTCTTAATAACACGAGTGTCATAAGTTATATAAAAATAGTTAAAAATTAAAATGGCGGAGACAGTCAAAGAAAAAAACCCAATCGAATGGGGTATCAAAATAAAGGGTTTTAAGTGGTGATCACAAAAATATATACAACTTTTATGTTTATGACTGCATAATACTGTATTGCTTCGTCAACTTGTTTTCATCTTTTTAATTAGCTTTTATGCAGTCGAGTTTTTTATTTTTAGCATCAGTAAAACCAGAAATCTTTTAATAAATTTATATAATTGATTAAGCCAGAATATTAAATTATGTTGTAAGAGAGTTTTTTATAGTTTTTTTTTTATATTTTTTTAATTAGATGTATAAAAATATAAATATATAAAAACAGTTTTACTCCGATAGTTTTATTAAATAATTATTTAATTTAAATACTTTACTAATATATATTTTTTATAATTAGCTTTATACAAAATTAGCTCTTTGACAAACTTTCCTGTTATGAATACCTTCCTTACCATAAAACATCTTCTAACTTCCGTTTATAGCATTGTTTTTTTTACAAAACATAACGCTATCTACCTAAAATTCAATATCTCATTCCTTTTAAACAAGGAGCATGTTCCGTCAAGCTTAATTACGTCATCAACTTTCTGCAACTTGTCGCCCCCGAGATTGGATTTTAGATAATGGCTGGGTAATCACAACGGTGATTTATCACTCCTATATCAGCCTTCACTGTCCATTAAGCAATCGTAACCCTTTGTTGTCAACGCATCGTGCGTGCACCCACAGTACTAGTACGAAGAACTTGAAGCAAACGATGTTCATGTTATTTGATGTTATTTATACATAGAAAAAATTGTAACAAAATGTATGATAGCAATGACATCTTTTATTCTATATTTTCCAATTACATGTAAATATGTTACATTAATTTAGATTTTATCAATATATTTATATTGTCTGTGCTTATGCTAAGGGGAAGGGAAAACTTATTATGCTATATCGCTTCTCTCTAAATTACATTTCGCTACGCAATTGCACCCTACAAATGTGCGAGTCGATCAATGGCAAACAAATAAGTATATCGCTGGCACAATCGAGTCTATTTCATGTAAGCCCCTCATCTGACGCTCTCAAAGCGAAGCCTGAAGATCAGACGAATGCGACTACTCCTCACAATATACGTGTTAGCAACTACGTGTATAGTTAACAGGATTTCTTTTGCATATACACTTCCACACTAGCGTTAGTTATAAAAGTATTACTAAAAGCTATTTTAGAAGTTTTCATTTATATTTTAATTATTAAGTATATATAAACACTATACACTGTCAGTGTACACATAATGTAAATATTACATCTGTATGTTTAAATATCAGCACACTATTAAAATGAATTTCCATTTGCAGTCTCGAAACACGAAAATAGCGTGGCTCTTTAGTAGAGAGGGGTTGTAAGAAGACTTAATAGTCTACAGCAAATGGCTACAGAGGTTATTTATGTAAATTTATTGTTTAAACTTAAAAATTGAAAAATGTCCTTCCTGAATTCGTAAATAGTATTAGGTATGGTTGTTTTAAAAATGTAGTATAACTGTAATTGTAGATTTTTTATTAATATTTTTTTATTTAATCTTGTATAATCAGATACATACATAAATTCATTACCTTTGGAAATTTCAGTAAATATTTAAAAATATTTTACTTCGTAGTAAGAATGTTTTTTTTTTTATTATAAAGCTGATGATGATAAAAAAAAAACAATTTTAGGATTCCGCCTCTGAGAGTTTCGTCGGTCTAAGTTCTTGGTACTTTTAAAGTATATTGCGTATCCTCATACATACGTATGGCGGGGCATTGTTGTTTTTCAAAGCCCATAGTAACGGCGAATGTTTCGCCTAACTGAAAGGGGTTTCGTACGGTTTCACTCCGCTTTCACAGATTTGCGCCTGTTGAAAGTCTTTTATATTTGCGGTTTTTATTGAGTGCTTAGGAACCATAAAAATGTAAATTTGATCTTACGAATTCATTGTCGATGTTACAGTTTTTATTGTGATGAATTTGCAAAATAGATCAGAAAAGAAGCTTTTAATATTTCATGGTTGCTTAGGAACGTTAAAAAATCTTTTCTTTATTACTGAGCTTATGAGATTAAAAATATAGTTTGCGTAAACATTATAATTATTATTTGTATTATTAGTAAACATTAGATTTGCTTTTGTACTTTAGACTTTTTAATATTAATCTAATCTATATACGCTAGTAGATATATTAAAGATCAGTATTTATACCAGGAAATTGAAGCAACTTAAATAAGCGTTAAGAAACATTTTGGCCTTCTCAGAGATAAGTTGCCTTGATCCCCGGCCATTGTGATAGCCATCTGTAGAAAACTCCGTGAAAAGCCCCGGGTTCATTCCCCATTCATGGGGCTATTTGATTTACTTAAGATCTTTGGCTTGATACTGTCTATTAAGCGAGTGGTTCGACCGTCGTTTATAAAAGAAATAATACGATGTGTTCTACTGTTTCCGAGAATCTCTTGAATAAATTTCTTTATAGCTCTTAGATAATTTTAGAAGAGTCTTTTTCATTTGTGAGTTTAATATATACTGTATTTTCAGACGTATATCGAGTTACTAACCATAGACTATTTTTTAGTTTACTCTAAAAATAAACTATTATCTATTTTTTCTTCTAAAGCGTAATTTCGTGTAAAGTTTTTACAGGGGTATATTATCGGAATAGGGTGACTTAACGCGTGGTTCCGGGCGAGCGAACGAACGATTTATAAAATGAGTTTGCGGTGCAACCAACCCGTAATACCCCATTGGTTACGTCTTACTTTATTAGTGATGTAACGTATAGATAACCTTTGCAAGCAACCTAAGAAAATTATTTGTAAATTATATAATAGTAAATAAAGTGAAATTACCTATATACTTTTTACAAGAAATTAGATACCAGTTTTTAGAAAGCTTAAAAATTGTTCTATTTTACGCTAACTGTCGATGAACTTTGATGTGTATAGTGTCAATGTATGAAGTATAATAGAACAAACATCAGCGTATACGAACATTAACCTAGTTATTACTTCTTATAGTTCACGTAAAAATTTAAGCTTTATCGTTTGTCTGCACGCTCAATATTGAGAAAACATAATTATTGTGTGTCTTCATAATATTATTCTTTCCAAGAAGATTGCTTTCTTTTATCAATTTACGAATGAAAATATTTTGTATTAATGTAAAAGATAATAATATGTTTTAATACTTTAAAACAAAATAATATCGATATGTAAACGGCGCAACCCTATTTCGAAGCATTTGTCGCGGGACGTCACCATTTTTCCCTCGCCGCCATCAGTGGAAAGTTAAAAGCATTGAAAGACATATCGCGGGTTCCTTCGCAGGCTCTATTGTTCTCTGCCCTTTGTCCCGATTCGAATGTTTTAATGTAATTGGCTTTACTTCGTTTTTTGACTTTTTCATTTCACTTATTACATATGGGCATGATACGTATCGATATCCAGTTAGCTACTAGGTAAGTAAAATGTAATTAAAATAGAAGCTCTGTAAATTGTAGTATTAAAATGTCGTCTTTATAGAAAAAAATATTACATTTGTTAATATATATGATTATCATGAAACTTATGGGAAAGCTACATTTTTTATAGATACTATAAGCGTATCAGGAATCCTTCCTTAGGTTGTGGTCTATCAGTCAGTGCCAAAGTTAAAACTCTAAAAATAAAATAAATTTAACATTCTAAATCAGTTATGTATATGTACAATAGTAAAATTTATTTTATGGAACGCCACCTGAAACATCCCTGTTTGTTTTTACAAGTTCATGAACTAAAAATGATACAATTTATAAATATATGTAATACACTTAAATTATTTTAGTCTTTTTTGTTTCATTAACATATATTTTAATGCATCGTACATTTCATAATTATTCAATATGCAATTAAAATATATCTACTTAAAAGTTATATAAAGTTCAAAAAAGTATATTATAGTAATAATAATGTTATGTAGCCGACGTAAAGTAATAAACAGTAAGAGATAGATGTTATCCCTTTCTCTCACTATCTCGTCTCGCCTGACTCCAGTAAGTGAGTTGGATATAAATTGGGGCATTGTCTGTGAATCTGGAGCATTCGCTAGACTTTTAACGCCATTCTGCAACTTCTTGCGAATTTGTCTTATTTTAATCTGTTTCAAATAAAATATATTATTTTTTACAAAATTGCTTACACAAATACGAAGTACCTTGAAAATAAAATTTAACAACTTTTTTATATCCAGCACACTTTATTTCATTATGTCAGTTAATATTTTTAATCATATAACTGTAGGTACTTGTGTATTTACATATGTGTATCTTTAAAAAAATAAGTTGGTTTAGTTGAACAACATAATATTTATGGTATGCTTTACTTGACTTCCACTATGAGTTATTTCATTGGCAGAAGGTGACATTTTTCCAAATGTTTGAAGTTTTCTAAAAAAATGTATTAAATCTCTGCAACGCGCAGTAGAGATGTATGTCAAATTTAAAGTCAGTAACAGAATCACCTATGATTATGGTATGTGAGCGTAACTCCTACCTTAAATTTTTCGTAAAGTTTTTTTACAGCCGTCACATTGGATCGACAACTATCGTTTTGCGTTTTTTTTCGGCATTATATTCAAAAAAGCTCCCTTTGAAAAACTTTCACGTACCATCTTCAAAGTAAGCGTTGAAATGTCCGGGAATTACAAACCTCAAAGCTTATAAAAAATATATTACTATTTCGACGGAATACCGCAAACTATTTTTAAATGAACATATTCATGACGTAGATAAATTTTGCACTTCATTTATGGGAAAAGTCTACGAACTGAATAATTTTTGAAAATATTTTTATAAAATAATTAAAAGTTTGAATGAAAGCTTATGAACAGTTAGTGTACATAAGTCGTATTTTTTTATAATAATTTTTATAACTTTGCCACATTGGAACATTTTAAGAATTGTAATTCTATATCAATACAATTTACTATGGAGTTTCATTTTAATAATTTTATAAAAAAAATGTAGATAATTATAAAAGTCAATAGTGAAAAGGTTGCAGAATATCACGGCGGGAGAGGACAGAGGGAGCGTGGCACGCATTTCTGGCTAGTTTGATATCAGCTCCCGTGACGTCACTACCGTTTCATCGCCCACGATCAAATACGATAAATTACTTAAGCATACGCTCCGTTTTCATTCACAACTTGTCATCGCGGAAAATTATCAGTCTCATAAATTCATTATTCTTACACATTAAATAAAAATGATATTTTACTCTCTAAGTCCGTGTTTGTGAGAAAATTTATAATAAAAGTAAAAAAATACTGTGAAAATCGTATATTTGAGGTATTAGAGCAATTCCACAGGTTATTTTACTTCTTGGTTGCGATATGTAATTAAAATAGACTCTACACAAAGGGGATAAGGTGGTAAATTGTTAAGAAACGCGAAGGGTGTGATTTTAGTATAACCTGTTGATTCCACGCCAAGAGATCTACACTGAAAATGTTTTGGCGTCGACTATTGTAAGTAATATTAATAAAAATCGTAATATATTCGTAATATATATATATATTATAATTATTCAAAAGTATTAATATTATTTTTAAAAATATAGTGAAAAAAATATTAGAAAACGTTCTTTAATAGATCGTTTCCGTTATAAATGAAAAACGTTCATTGTGTCTTATACATATATTAAATATACTGATCTATTTACCATTTCTTGGTTATTAATTTTAGCTTTATTTATTTAACCTGTTTATTAGGGGAATTTACTATCTAATAGTTTTCATATTCTCTGAATATTAGTAAGAGCTTCTTAAATTTTTCTTTAGTACTTTTTATCTTTTTACATTTTAATAAGAAATGATATTTTTATTTTACCAATAATTAATTATTTACAGTAATTAAATTAATGAATTATATACAGTAGTGTTATTAATGATAACTTTTATAGTGAAGACATATTTTGGGTTGCAGTGGCATTACATGTTTCTAATCTATACTACTTATTACATAAATTGCCAGCAAAACTTAAACCTGAATTAAAAATTACAAGCAAATACTACCTATCATCCTATTATGTATGGTAAATAATTTTTGATATGTTATAATTTACTATATAGTATATTTATACAGGTTATAGTTGTAGTATAGTGAAACGATATTAAGGGTCAAAATTACCTCTTCAGCTGTCTTCAATTGTCAAGTAGTTAGACCCTTGTTACGATATATCCAGCCTTAGTTAGTATTATGGCTTCACAATCATTTATACCGTATATGGATGTCTCTAGGGACGGTATTACGATGTCAGCCATGCCAATTTGTTTTTATGATTGAACTAGCAAGGAGAAAACTTTTCGAGTTGTCTTACTTATATGTGATTTATTTTACGTTATGTTACATTTATGGTTATTTTCATTTATGTTATGAAAAATTAGGATATTTTTCATCTTTCTTATGTCTATTTCTATATTTTTTGTTAAAAGGTAAGGTAGGTTCTATTCTAGATTCGAGTTACTCTACTATAAGTGTCATGATCATGAACATAAGCTTATGTATTATTGATAAAAATCGTTGCCTTTAAACGAAAAAAGTATACAGGTAAAGGTATCGAATTTAAAATCACTTAAATGTAATTATTATACATTTAAGGGGAGATTTTTTTTTAATTTAAGATCACCTAAATCTATTTATTACAAAAAGGTTCTTGATGTCATATAACATACCCACAAAAAATAAAGAGGAAGTACTTACTTATAATTGTTAATTAATTTAATTTTAGTTTCTTGTAATAGTTCTATGAAAATTTATGTATTTTATATATACGTCTTTCTGTCTTTTATATCTATGTTTTAAAGAGGTAAAGTTGTATGTTTATATGTAAGGGGTAATCTCCGAAACTACTGATCTGATTCTTTTACTAAGAGAAATCTATATAACCGAGTGCTATTTTTTATTCCGATAAAATGTGTTTAATTGAAGTCCGAAAAAAATTGCCGTCGATTCATTTTATCGGCTATTCTTAGACACCCGAGCGAAGTGAGGGTAAATCACTAGTATAAAATTAAAAAAATAAATGTTCTTTATTTCAGACCTATATACCACTAGTCCATACATTGTTAGCTATTCAGTATTTATTATTATACTTGAACGCTATGTTAGTTATTATATGTTAGAAAATTCTCTTTTTATTTACATTTTCACAATTGTACTATTTTCACAATTTATATATGAGATTTTATTAATACAAGAACGACATAACATATTGATGACGTACCAAGCCAGGCATTTAATTTATCCTGCTTTATTATGCTCGCTTTTATCTAGTAGAATGAATATTTAGAGGCGACGCTGTTATTTAATATCATTAGATTATTCAAATACTTACAATATTACCTATAATATAACATGTAATTTATTATTTCTTTATAATAATAATTAACAAACATTAAACTGAACGTTCAAGATTGTTATAAAATCGATACCAAGCGGGACCTTGCTCGACTCGAATATTAAAATTGTCTTTGCGATTGCTGTCTATAAGTACCTATAACAGAAAAAAATACCCACGGGACTTTAGTCCAATTGCCTGTATCTTTGCCTTTTTCATTATTTCGTTGTTGCCGTTGATCATTTTTATATTAGCATTCATTTGGTTCCATGAATGCCAATATATTATATTAAATATATTTCCGTACTACTATTATATTAATATTTACATACTATAATGAGAATATATTATGCACTATATATTATGTCCGCGTAATGACTATTTAAGAACTAAAATGTTATTAAAATAAAACTAAAGATAAAGATAAACCATTATTTTACGAGAAACGATTAAAGGAATAAAGTAGTGTGATAGACTAAATTAGTCTAAAAATTATCCTATATTAGTCCAGGTTATTTTACTTCATAAACATTTACCAATTATTTAAACGTGGTCTTAAAACAAGCTATTTCATATTTTAAAATTAATTGTTTTAGAATATCGTATATTTTTATTGCTTTTCTTTCGTGAAAAAAAAATTGTCATTATTGAACTCGATAGAAATATACTTGTATACTGTAATTATGTATTAAGTGCTTAATGGGCTAGAATAAAAATACATTAAAAAATGTACACTGTACCCATAAAGTCCATATTATTTAAATGAAATTTGATAAATGAAGCATAATTTAAGTGTACAATAATATGTGTGTGCTACGACTGGTAAGATATGCTACGAAAGTGCTACGACGGGTCATTACTCTCGCGTCTGAGAGTACAATTCGTTTCGCGTGTAAGGCATTACACCCTAAGCCGGGGTTTTTGCGTAATTGATATTTACAACTAACCTGGATCTCAAAACGCCTTCCAAGATTAAGCGGAGATTTGTACAGATTTTCCGTCTTCGAGTTCACTCCAATTTATTTACAGCCTGCAATAATGCGCCGATAACATTTACAGTTCGAGTCGGTTAGAGGGAATGAGATTATTTCCCTTTGCCGGTTTATTGAATAAATTAAAATAAGTTTCCTTTTATCTTCGATTGCTTTTTTAAGGATTTACAAGTACAATATTCTCTCGCAATAGTAGTTTCACATGAAATGTTATAATAATAAATGACTATTGTATTTTTAATACAATATGTATGAAAAATACTAAATGTATTATGACTTTGTTTCCATTATATTATTACATTGTGTAAGTTATTGGAAACTGTAGTTGTTGTTTTGTACTTCTACATAAAGTAGCAACGCTATTTTTTGGCCAAAATAATTTATTTGTCATTCTGGCATATCACTTGGGTCACAGTATGCAAACAATTATAAATAAAAATCAATTGCCAAATGTATGTAAGCGAATTACTTCAGAACGGCTGCATCTATTTGGCTTATTCTTTTTTGTTGTGTATGTAACTGTTAAGACAAGGTTTGTATGAATAAATGTTTGGGAATTTGTACGGAAAAGTGAAAAAATTGTGTTAAAAATGTTCATATATAAAAGGGGGTTGACAGATTGACATTCAGTTGTTCAGTTTCTTACATTGTTTTATCTGTTACATCGAAAAATAAAACATTTGTTGTTTTAATAGTTTTGTGAAAAAAGTAGTAAAAAAGTGCTAGAACTTAGAAAAGTGTTATTAAAATACGTGCTATTTTTAAAAATACCAGCGGTTGCAACTATTAAGTACACTTACCGGTGGTAGGATTCTGTCAAGCCTGAGGAGTCCGACTGGATGGGTACCACCCCCTTATCTATTTCTACCGCCAAGCAACAATGATTGCATTGTTGTGTTCCGGTTTGAAGGATAAGGTAGCCAGCGCAATTACAGGCAAGAGGCATATCATCTTAGTCCTCACAGTGACAACGCACCTGTGGTTCTGCTTTTTGGTTACTTAAAACCTAAGTGCATGAACCGTAGGTGTTATGGGCGACATATACTGCTTTCCATCAGGTGGTCTGTCTGCTCGTTTGTCACTGAATCGCATAAAAAAAAAGTACCGTCCATCTATTAACATAAGTGGTATCTGTTATATCAAAAATTATTAACAGTTTTGTCACAATGTAACTTATTGTTATAATAATATGAATTGTACCCGAAAAGGGATGTTTCCTGTTTGCTATTCTTTAAAAGTATGTTTATCTTTAGTAATGACTTATTTAGGTATGAAAAAATATGATAATTTTGTAACTTTAGGATTCCATAACTTTTGACTCCTTGATTTCCAAAAAAATATATTTTATATGTATATTTGGACTCCCTATCTTCTCCCATATCTAAAAATATCACCTACTTCTCCAGAGGCCATGTTCCATATACTAAATAGTGCTATACCAACCAGCAATTAAACGCGGGCGAAGTCGCGAGGTAACGCTAGTAATATATAAAATTTATAGTAAGACTACTAATTAATATTTAATTTATATATCGGAGTGAAAGTTGAAATTCATAAATAAAAGATATATATTTTCGATACATTATTAATGTTCAAAATGTAAAAAAGGCTGCATATCTATCTATACATATAATAAAATTATATAAATAAACCGAATCTATACATTAAATATTATTTGAAAAAAATAGACATTATTATCGATACAGAGGCCGAATCTATAGTTTTTAGAATTTTTGTCTGTCTGTGACCGAATCACGGAAAAATCACTGGAGGGATTTTGATGAAATTTGGTATGATAGCTGGTTATCTGGATCTACATATAGGATACTTTTTACTGCGGAAAAATATCTCTAAGAAATCTATACTAAACGTGAAAATGTAAGTAGGGAGGAACACGAGCGAAGCGAGGGTGAGTCGCTAGTTTTATATAAAAACATTATCTACTTGTACATATGTTTACAATAATCGTTGGCGTTCAAGAAACAATAAGGGCTGGACTGAAACGTGCGCGCCGTTCCTCCCGACAGATTAGGCCCCAACAAAGAGAATAAGAATCTGCGAACCGAATATCATCGCAAATACACGCTGTGTTGTTTGCCTTCCATTTTTATGATATTCCTATTTGGAAAACTCAAACGATAAAATAAAATAAAAAATCGAAACAGACCTACTAAAAGCACGTTCTCTTTGTTTGCACTGTTTTATGTTTTTGTTTATATTATTGTTTTCATGTTGAACATTCAAATTCATTATTATTATTTTAAAATTAGCTAAGTATAAAACATTTTTTACTTAATTTTACTTACACATTTTCCGATAGTTATATGTGTTTTGCTTAGAAAAATGACCTGTAAGTTTATCATTCTTTGCTATTAAGACAACCGAAATATATCATACATTTTGAAACATCAAATAACAAAAAAAAAATATACAAGGCTAAATTAAACTGTAAATAGTATTTAGTGCATTTTTTCCAAACTAGAATATTTAAAAAGGATAAAAACCACTGAACTTAAGCCTTCAAAAATTAACCTACTATAAGGAACTCTAAACCAAAAGGATAAATAAATAACATTTCAATTTAGTAAAGTAACTATAAATGAAAGAGGCAAGGCCTCGCTAATGAGACGGAGGAGCGCGTAACCTCGCACTTTTGTACTACAAATTGATGTTATTGACCTTTTATACCACTTATATAAACATCTTTAGGCACTTTTCTTTTCTTATTTCCATGCTGTATGATAACTTCAAAAATAGCTTTTGAATGATGTTTATATTGACATGACTATGAAAAATAAAATATTTATAGGAGCTATAAAAATTAATCACTAATAAAATAATCATTAAAATAGTAATATTTCAAATAAGTAAATTTTTGTATGATTCAGATACAAGTAACAAATTTTAAGCCAGTTTTTAATTGTGAGAACGGAATAAGGTTAATAAAAAAAAATGTTTTACAGTTTTACACACTGCTATGAACTGTGTGTAACTTCAAACGTTATAAAGGGTCAAAAACAGTTAACGCCTATCCGCGTTAGCCCTAAATCGATCAGAATATTGTTTTTGTAACAGATTCCCAGCTCATTCGATTCAGCGGGTATCCTGCCCCGGCCATAAAATAAATCTGCCCATAAATAAAGACGAAGACGCTAACAAGCGTCTCGGGTTCACCGAGTGATATTTCTTAGGGAGTAACGCCATTTTTGTCATAACTCTATTATGTCCGCGGCTGAAATGTGAGAACGTTGATTTATTCAGTACCAATACTATACTAAATCTTCAACACTAAATATTCACACAAAGTATAACAATTTATTATTTATTTTCATGTGATAATCTATACATAAAATAAAAGATTTCATGTAAAAAGAAGGTACTGAATTTATTTTAATTAATTTTTTGTAGTGATAACTTAGTGTTCAGGACAACCTTTACTACATGAAAATCTTTTCATTCCCATGGGAAAACACAATCTTCTAAGGTACACTCAAATGACTATTTTTATCTATTTAAAAATTACCTAGGGAAGCGACGCAACCCGAGCGAAGCAAGGGTAAGTCGTTCGTATAACATAGAATTCATTGTTTGCTTACTACCTCTTTGATTTTATGCTTAAAAAATCTATAAATGTGAGTTATCTTAAATAATTTTGTGACAGCGCCAAAAAATACGCACTGCCTAATACGCTTCTACATTTATTACATGTTTTATTCACTTAAGGTGGCGAATCGCTAAGGTTGACTGACATGCTTTCCAGGATTCTTAGAAAGAAATGGCTATTGCATTCTTTTATAATTTTCAAAGGAAGTATTGTAAAGACTGTTCTATAGCTAGTTTCGCTTCAGAAGAAAAGTTTTTTTGCTTCATTAGCATTTAGAGCAGTGATAAGAGAATACTTCTGCCTTTACTATTCAATAGTTCAATTACTGTTTTTCACAATGCTTCATTCTATACTTGACGGTATGATGTACATTATACAAACACTGCATATTGTCATCGGTTGTATTTAAGAAATGTAATATCATCTTATAATATTAAAAGAGCAATTCTTGAATATTTATATATAAACTAGCAGAACCCGCGACTTTGCTCGAGCTACAACTACAAAAAAAAACTTTTGTCATAAAGCCCAAGAGTTAGCATAAAGCTATTAGTTATAATTTAATGGCTGTAATGATTTTCAAATGTGTATAATGTATAATTGTGAATGAGTATGATTTAGACTTGCGCATATAGATTGTATTGGTTTTACAAACATATTTACACACAAATAAGTTTTTTCGTTTTCGCAATACATATTTAATTATTTGCAAAAATAAGTTCGTATTGTACATTACTTCTTATAGATATTATAGAAAACAAATTTAATTTTAGAGATCGTAGATCAAAATATGTTTTTAAGGGTTAGTGTAGCACCTTTACAAAGCCAAGCCAAGACGTTTGTATATTAGACACACACCAGGATACACTCTAGCTACTCGGTTCTCTTTCTCGTCTGTTATAATTGTCACTGCTGTGGCCAGGCGAGTAGTAGTTATTAAACATGTCTTTTGTATTTTAAATAATCTTTGTTCTCTATTCTATGTAGTATGTGTTTCGGAGAACTTGAGCTATTTTGTTTAAACGTATTTCGTACGGGATTTCAACTCGGGTGAGATTGAACGGCAGTTCAAACGCAGCGTAAGCCGTTTGTAGTACCATTTCAAGATGAGGGCACGGCCCAAAGCTAATACCAACTCCCTATTAGTTAATGTAGCCAAAAGCAATTTTTATTTAAAAAAATCTTTTTAAGTGTTGCACTGTTTCGTCAATTAAGCGTCAACGTCATTAATGATGATTTTTAAGTCAACTCGACCCTGATAATATTTTTATTCTCCCAGGGGACGAATTTCGAATAAACTGATTGATAACACGTATTGCTTCTTTTTTATTTTGAATACTTAATTTTAACAATAAAAATAACAGATTTTCTTATCAACTAAAGTTGATTGTTGATTACCACCCATTTTTAACTCTTTACAGGATGAATTACATAAATCCTATAACAACACGTGTTTATTTAATTGAATAGAAGAGCATTAATACCAAGTTTTCGTTTCGTAGAAACATTCATCCCCTATTTTACCCCTTTAAAGAGTGAATTTTCATAAAAAATTGTACTGTAAACTTTTTTCTCTAACCAAGTGCTTATATATCAATTTTTACAATTCTGACGTCAAAAATGATGAAGTTTCATACAAACTTTCATCCCCTATTTTACCCCCTTACAGAATGAATTTTCATAAAAAAATGATAGTGTAAACTTTTTTTCTCTAATCAAGTGCTCATATATCAATTTTTACATTTCTAATGTCAAAAATGACAAAGTTTCATACAAACTTTCGTCCCATCTTTTAACCCCTTACGGGATGAATTTCCAAAAATATCTTCGTAGTGCACAATTAAGTCATTTAAGGAATATTTGTGCAAAATATCATGCTTCTAGATCCAACGGTTTCAGCTGTGCGTTGATTGATCAGTCAGTCAGTCAGTTTCTTACTTTATATATAATTTTAAATATAGAAATATAGATAAAACAGCAGACCTGTTAAATTGAATGTCACGTTCTGTAACATTGACATTTTATACATAAATACTATCAAAATTTCTCACTTTTTCAGTAGATTTTCCAGAAAAACCTTTCTTATTAACCTTGTCCTAACAATTATAAACATAACAAAAAAAGAATTAGCCAAATAGGTGCAGCCGTTCTGAAGCAATACGCTTACATACATTTGAATGAATGAATGAATGAATAACTATTTATTGTACACCCAAAAAGAGAGAAGAAAATATACAAAAATATAGAAGGAGGTACAAGAGGCGGCCTTATCGCTAAAAGAGCGATTTCTTCCAGGCAACCTTTAGGTGTACGAAATAGTACTAAAATAGAAGGGGCGCAATTAATAAAGAGGCAGTAGAAAAATATATATTTATACATATACGTATCATACAAATATATAATAAATACAAGTAAATTATAATTAATCAATAAATAAATACTATAACTATTTGGCAATTGATTTTTATTTATATACATTTATTTCGTGTAACAAACAAACAGCTCTAATGATTTGGATATTTTTTGTATTTAGATAAGGTTTTGCTTTTTAAGTTTATCTATATAGGTATATTTTTGGGAAAAACGAAATTTTTATCTTTCCTGAAAAACAAAAACAAAACACCGAACGAAGTTCGGTAGCCCAGGTACTTGTAATTATTTGTTTTGTTTTCAATTTTTTTTAAATATACATGTATATTGATTTTGATGACGTGACCTTGGTATTTTTATTTGTTTTAACCTAACTTTTACTTGTACAAAATAGCTAATTATGGAGTTTGAATTGTGTTTCAATTATACAAATATTCTTATTATTATTATTATATATAAACGCAAAATAAGGTAAATATAACAAACTACATGTCTTAATAATCTCAAGATATATTTTTTTATATACATGTAATATGTACGAGTATATCATATAGTTCGGTATTTTCTAGACGCTCCCTTTACCCTTATAAAACAGGCTTAATGTGTTCGTAGTAGTTGAATATGAATAGATTCGGGTTCAAAATAGCAGTCGATAGCTAACATATGTATTATGTTGTTCTAGAAATATCTTTAAAGAAATTAAAACACAAGTATAGTAGGTAAAATGAGCTTAAATGAAAATGACAAAGTTGATTCCATTGATAAACACGTTGTAAAATATACTGACTTTTTGTCGTTACGTATAGCCAAGTTATGCATTCAATCCCCGATCAATGGGCGGTCGGGAAACAAATTTAACCGACAATTGTAAATCAATTAGAGAGGGTGGCTCCCGGGGTGTAATAGCTACCCTCCACCCACGTGGCTCACCAGGGCCGAAATCGATGTTTTGATGAATACATTTAATAACATAATAATATTTTCCTAATGCTATTTCTATCGATGCTTTAAGAATTTTAAGAATTCTTTGAATTTACATTATACACAACATTTAAAGTGCTGTTAATTTCTTTTAATAAAAATATTTCATTAAAATCTAATTATCACTTCAAACTGTATTCCAAAAAAGTATTATTATAAATATTTATTAAATATAAAAAATAGCTTAACATTTAGAATCCTACTCTGACCGACAGATATTCATAGTGAATCCTCAAGTGCATATTGTGATACGCAACGTGCCCCTTCTAGCGTCGCGCTCTTCATGTCTCAACCAGGTCTATCTTCGAAAATTGGAGAAAGCAGAACACTGGCTTATTCTCAACTTATACCCTAAACTTAAAATTAATTAACTAACGAACACTTATACGCGCGTCTTAAATATACTTCAACTATGCATATAATTCAATTAAAGAAATATTAATGATTATCTGACAACGTAGCCGAAATAGGGTTACTTTAATACATTCAAAGCCCTGTATCATCATGTACATTTTGCATCCTACAAATAATAATATAAATATAAAAGACGATTGCGTATTTGTATCTCAATCACACATGCGCCGTTGAACGCATTTTGATAAAACTTGGCATAGTAGCTGAAAATAGTTCAATTTTAATGTTATTTGAACAATATTCTAATTAATGGGCCAAAGACTGTGTGAGTCTCAGGTTATTCATTATCGCCGTACGTCATGTCGTGCCTGTAGAATATCATTTTATTGAAAAAGCCTTTTACTGCGGAAAGAGTCAATAAAAACAGTTTTACTTAAGTATATTAATATTTAAAAAATAAGCCATTGTAATTGCGTTGCGTTGCAATATGTTAGCGTGAGAATCTCTTATACGATCATGCCGACACAGACGACAGAGTTCATTAGGGAAGTTGGCAAAGTGGAACTCGGTCAGTGCTAATTCCAAAATTAACTACAAGATTGTTACTGTCATCTAATAGCTCTTATGTGAGCTTTGCTTTTGACTAGAGGCAAAACTTTTCAATAGTAATTATAAATTTCCGTTAGTTATATAAGAAAAATAATGTTATTTTACTTATTATTCTTATAATTAATCTTTATTGATAAATTTCTTATTCTAAACATATTTATGTAGAACATATCTAATATTTTTAAAAAATATCACTACCTATACAGATTTATTCGTGACTTATCATTTAGATTATGGTAACATTTCATAATTATACTATACATTATAATGTACCAAGACGAAATAGTAATTATACCATTTAGTGACGTCACATAATTATAGGCGTAGGGTGCATTAGCGGCACAATGCTTGGAGCGCGATCAAAGGGGAGCGCACGATATCAGATAATCTCTGTTTTATGTTGTTACCCTTCGCATATTCTCTATTTTTATTAAAACATGACGATGTCATTTTATAAGCATACAATCTTTTACTACAAACTAATCATATTTTTTAATTTTATTTAATTGTTTTATATTCTATATGTTGAAGCATTATCCTCGTCCAGTCGTAATTAAATGTGTTTAGTTCGGATCTAGGAGTCGCGCATCGCGAGGGAAAGCGTCCTTTCCACTTGGTTATGCCTTTTATGCGACGATTCATTAACGCCTACCGGAGGGGACCCGAACAGATAGCTACATTTATTACTTTTGTCAGCGGAAAAATGAATTTACACATCACGAACTTTCGTTTTATGAATGTTAGATAACATTTCCATAGAATGGCTAGGAAGCGTCCTTTAATGGATAGATATAAAATTAAAAACAAATGTTTCATATGTTGACAATAGTAATCGAAACTATAGTTGTTTCTGAAGATAATTTTTACTGACTGTTTTTCTTATGAAAAAGATAAGGTTTACTTTAAAACCATATACACTCTATCTATATTTCAAATCATTTGTTCAATGTACCTAATCGGTAATAAATAATATATAGTATTACTAATAAATAAAAATTAATTATAACAACTATAATATGTTGTGCACATAGTCATTTCGTATATTTACGTTTAAACAAAATTATAGCCAAGCAAATAATGAATAGTGACATACAAGGGAGCTTCCTAATTCAATCTCGGGCTTTAATGGATATCTGTGTTGAGTTAAATATCAAAGTCAGTAAATTGATTTTTTTCTTCAGAACAAAATGTTATCATATAACAGTAGCTTAAATATGGAATGATACATTGTAGGTACATAGCAACAATTAGTTTAGGAATAATGCCATTGTAGAAAAATAAAAAAGTTGAGGAACAAAATATAAAAATAATCAAAGAATATCCTAATTATTTTACATAAGACAACGAGTGTGTTTGCTATCCATAGCTTTTTCTTATATTTTAGTAGTATAGTACCAAAATAGTACAGATATGTCCACTTATACAAAAATTACTCCTAAAATTTATTTAGAAGTTAATGCTTTAGAATGCATATATGTTGACAATTTATTGATACGAAAGAAAATTATTTTCATGCATAAGCGTCTACCTAATCGACTTCAAAACGATATTAAAATTGTAATAAAGCTATCGAGATGACTATACAATTACCTCTATAACGAGCACTCGAGTTCAGACGCAGGTGCGCACCTGCATGTCTCTCCTATTTGCTATCGGCGCATTTTAATTCCATTTACTTCTGCCAAGTACGTCCCTACCGATCGTTTTAATTATCGGAAAATAAAAGTAAAATATGACTATGGACATCATTTTCAAACAGTACTATCGTTTAAATAATATAAAGATACGTATTACGTATGATAAAAATATTTCAGGATTATCTTATATTTATACTTGTTAGCTTTAGACCATATACTAGTATATAGCTTATTAGTAGGAGGTACGAAGGCGAAGACGTTAGACCGTTGAGCATCAAATAAATAATAATATTGTTGCAAATCCATACTATTATTATAAATGCGAAAGTAATTCTGTCTATTTGTCTGTCTACTTTTCACGCTTAATCCGCTGATCGGATTTAGATGATATTTGGTATGGAGATAGATTGAGACCCTGGGAAGGACATAGGATAGTTTTTATCCCGGAAATCATCCCTTAAGGAGGTGAAAAAGGCAATGAAAGTTCGTATGAAGGATCATGTCTCAAGTAAGGGATATACATATATATATATATATATATATATATATATATATATATATTTTATTTTTGAAGTACCTAGGTACTTACTTTTCTATACCTATGTATGTACATATTTACACCTTTATACCTATGTATGTACATAGTTTATTCTGTACTAACCTTAAAAACGTACCTAACGTTCGTCCCGAAAGCGAGCGAAGCAAGCGTGAATATCTAGTGAAATGGTGTTATAAGCATCAAATGTAACATTATTCAGTTTAATAAATTTGTTACAGAAACACCCAGTATGAAAACTTTCACGTGGAACAGAAGGGATATGATCAAATGTACGATGGTGAAGATCTTGAAACACCGCCATCACCAGATCGGCCACCACCAAGACAAATAGGCAAGTGAAATAACCAGCTTCACTATTGAAGTTCTTCATTACTATAACTAATAGTGATGAAATTTGACATTTTACTATTAGGAAAGTCACCTGCTTTGACGATTGTCAAACAACATGCATTATATCGACATCGACAGAATGAACAAGAGATACGTTTCGTAGTTGCCTTTTAGCGTCGCCGTTTAGTAAATGACAGTAGAGTTTAAAATATGTGTCTTAAATAATTTGGTATAAATAATTAGATTTTCGGCCAAAATAAACATATGTATATTTTTTTTATATCAGATAAATACGTCCGTGCGGAATGTCCATGTTTGAGCGCCCGTTACACCGTAGCGCTACTAGCCTGCTTTGGATTCAGCATTATGTTTGGCATGCGGTGCAACATGAGTATGGCTAAACTTAAAATGACCGAAAAACATGAAGTAAGTTCATTACACACACAACAACACAACACAACTGTTATATTCTCATATAGTTATTATATTATTTAATTTGATGGTGGTAAATAAGCAAGAAGTCGTTTTTTATGTTAGATTCAAATTCGAGTTTGTTTTCAGACTGCTTCAGGCATTGTTGAAGATTCCCCATTCAATTGGACTGTAGAGGTGGAAGCATCAATCGATTCATCATACTTTGCTGGTTACCTCATTACCCAAGTTCCAGGCGGCTTTTTTGCATCCATGTACCCTGCAAATAAGATATTTGGTGCTGCCATTTTTGCTTCTGCTATATTCAATATGGCAATTCCTGGCGCAATGTCCGTCGGGCCTGTGTCGGTTGTTATTTTAAAAATTGCCCAGGGATTCGTTGAAGTAAGTAATTAACTCTTGATTTGAACAGTAAATTTTCTAATATATTGTACATTTTGAAATTAGATTTCTGTTATTACAAAAATAAGAAAAAAAACGTAAATTTTAGTAATGTTGTTACTTTAAAAAATAAAATGTTTATTTGATAAATATGAAAGATCGGAGGGCTTAAATAAATGTGTAACGAGCGTCATGTCACTTAAATTTTGAACATTTGGCATTCAGTTCGTGACGAGGCATGATCAAGCTTATTATTGATGCACAAATTTTGAGCCCCGTTACGAATGTTCGCTGTCACGTTTGGATTGGTTCCCCTATCTTTCCTTACTTAAATATTGTAAACTATACAAATATACAATTGAGCAGACAGTGCAAGTAATCTATTTTGCTAACATTGTCTTTGAGATAACAATTCTATAATTTTAACTCAGCGTAATATTATTTAGAACAGTCCATTATTTTATGGTACCTACATTATATTTTAAAAATATCCTTAAATGTTATATTAATCCAACTTGACTACAGACCAAATCGTTTTCCAAAGTACAAAGCCTCTTTAGGATTATTGAGCTTCTGTTACCATAGCTACGTATTTATTCGCCTCTACCCGGCTTAGACGAGTCGTGAATGGCATGGTATCCTATTAAATCTTACGGTGAATCATTGAAATATAGAAACGACTGAATAAAATACATTTTATCTCGATAAAAAGATATTATCCATGATAAAAAGCTTTGAAAAATATAATCTTGTTAGTGAAATTGATACAAATATAGTAAAGAATAAAAACTTTTACTTAGATATTATCTTTCTTGGAAAGTTTGGAAATTCAATCTGGTTACTAAGTAGTCAAATTGAATAAGATTTTAGTTATTGTTTTATGGTTAACAGGGTGTAACATATCCATCTTGTCATGGTATCTGGCGTATGTGGGCGCCTCCTTTAGAACGATCTCGACTGGCAACGCTTGCCTTCTGCGGTACATATGCTGGTATCGTCATTGGCATGCCCCTATCAGGTCTACTGACAGATTACATCTCGTGGCAATCGCCCTTCTATTTTTATGGAATATCAGGAATTATTTGGTTAGTATGAAATAAATAAGTAGTGATTATAAAATTATACACAAGTATTAATTTAATCAAAATCTTTGAGATCCAAAAATATTGTAAGTTCATTTCACCTGATATCCTGTAGTATGTTATATCAAAAAAAATATTTCCACTTAAGTCTATATTTATTTTATAGGTACTTCCTATGGCTGTGGTTGGTATTCGAAAGGCCCAGTAAACATCCGCACATTTCAGGAAAAGAGCTAACATATATAGAGCAATCTTTAGGAACTAATACGCATGCTGCTATGCCTTCATTCTGGACAACGCCCTGGAAGGAATTTGCTACTTCACCCCCTGTATGTTACTTTTGTTACCTACTTAAGACCTAGTCTTTACCTACTTATCTTTGAAAATTTAATTGAATTATCAGCCTGTGTTAATTTTTTCACCTATTTATCATTTAAGGTATACGCCATTATCGTAGCAAACTTCTGCAGGACGTGGAACTTCTGTCTACTTGTCATTTTTCAATCTTCTTATTTTAAATCACGGTTTAATATGCAAATTACTGAGGTAAGTGCTTAAATAAATAAATAACTTAAAATTTATTAAGGGAAAACTCTTGTTCCACATATCTGGAAAACAAAAAGAAAAATAATTGAAAAATATTATAAGTTATATTCTTTGCATGAATAGGAATCGAACCCACAATTACAATTTAAGCGTTTTTACATATTTTATTATTTTATATGTAATAGTCTGGATTTGTTGGAGCGATACCTCATTTAATTATGACGTCACTGGTGCCTATTGGAGGAATGATGGCTGATTACTTACGAAAAAACAACATAATGACTACAACGAATGTGCGCAAACTTTTCAATTGTGGCGGTTTTGGCTTGGAAGCTTTCTTCTTTGTACTCATTGCATATGCCGATAACAAGGTACGCATAATATATTATGTATGTATAGGTACTTCTGTGAAAGAAATTTATCCAATTTCCAAATTCTTTCAATTTCAAAGTGGAGAAAGCTAGATAAAATACTAGTAACTTTTTTTAAATATTTGTTTGATTATTTATTTGCTTGTTTGTATAATGTAAACTAATGAACGATCTAAAGCTATAAAAGTTTCCTTATTTTATAGCCTTATAGCATGACATTAAGCTTGGAAGAAAAATACTTGCGATTATACAGTAATTGCATATTCTTTTAAAAAAAATATTTTAAATTTTTATTTTACGTTATTTTAATTTTGTAGTACGTGGCAACAATAGAAATGACCTTGGGGGTGGCATGCAGCGGCTTTGCCATTTCTGGATATAACGTCAATCATTTGGACATTGCGCCTCGATATGCTTCTATTCTTATGGGATTGTCTAACGGTATCGGCACCATTGCTGGCTTCATCGTTCCTATTGTCATCGACCACATGACTCAAGAGAAGGTAAAGCATACTCATATTTCATTTTTATATAAATATAATATAATACTATTTACCTGTATATAAATAATTTATTTCTATATAAATATTATATTTTTTTAAACTTGTATATTTTAATTGGGCTAATTGGTCCTATTTATTTTAATTACTTTTCTTGTAAAGATTGTTTTTTTTTATTTCCTCCTCTTCACACATGTTTTTATATTAGGTAGGGTTGCTGAGATTGCAAAGTTGTTTCCATTCACATATCTCACTTCGCCTCGTCGGTTTACCATACCTTCATAATTTAATATTTTTTTATAACATAAATGTGAAAATGTGTTTGTTTGTTTATCCCTCTTTCACGACGAAAGAAAGTGAAGGAATGGCGTGATTTTTTGTGTGAAGGTAGTCGGAGGCGCGAGAATGACATAGACTACTTTTTACCGCGGGAGATTATCTCATTCCCATGGAAAAACACGTTATAATACAACCCAAAAAAAATATTTATGATCAGAATTACTTAAAACTTGGTATTAATACTCTTCAATACAATTAAACAAATACGTGTTTTAGCTTTCGAAATTCATTTCATAAGAAGTTTAATTTGCGATGAAAGTTTGTATGAAACCTACCTTTTTTGTAGTTTTAGCGCGAGTGAAACCGCGGGTTCTGCTAGTTATTTATATATTCACTTAAATTGTATTATCATGAAAGATGTCTCTTGCTACTTAAATATAATGCATAATTTATGAACTGTGAAGTCAATAAATAACTTTATTATTTTTAATGAAAGCCATATAAAAATTAAGTACAAAACTAGTCGTTGATGAGGGTGGAACAATGAATAGCTTATTATATTGAATAGCATTTGAATTCTTTGAAACCTATTCGTGCGTTCTTATCAACTTTGAAGTGACGCTCCCTCGTGAAGCCCTAGGTATTCTTGAGCGAAACAAAAAGGACAGTGGGTCGTGGTTAATTTTAAAAAGGAAATCGAGCTCAGTCGGTGCCGTGGTGTGAATTTGAAATGAGCAGAGTCGGGGTGCGCGATGATGCGTCACGCAGTTACATTACGCGTTGAGCACTTTATTATCGTCGCTCTACGCTACACTGAATCCAACCGGAAATCTCGATATATAGGAGCATGAATAGACTTGATATGTTTTGAACTGAAAATACATTAATTAATGTTTTAGTTAATATTTCTTAGTTCCAATTTTATATAAATGTTTGTACTATGTACTGACGACTTGCCCGCGCTTCTCTCGGGTGCGTCCCAAGATATAGGTTCATTCTAAATATAAAGGACCTTAGGAGGTAAACATGTCTGTTGATATTGCAGACTTTTCTGTAGGCCTTTTTAAAACCTACATTTTTCTCGTACAATGTTCTGATGTACTATCTCTTAAGGTTTAGCCAGTAATAGCCATGTAAATTTGGCCTTGGCCAGGACTTGGCCAGTTATTGTGTTTTCCTATGGGAATGAAATTTTCCTGTAGTAAAACGTATCCTAAATGTTAACTTGAGTAATAAGTTCTCACTAGAAAAAATTTAGTTCACAGTATATTTTGCGTGAAACAGGCGCACATAAATCATAACTATTGTTTTGAGATATCTAATATAATAAATATATGGTGGATTTATATATACATATCTATTAAAAAAGCTAGAAAATATGTATAAGTTAATATATTGGATTTTCTTAGTATCCTTAAATCTAATAACTTGTCAAAAATAACTAGGACAATTTAGAAAAGGCGATAACCGAATGGCGTGCAGTGTTCCTTATGGGTGCCACAGTACATTTTATTGGCATTACTATTTACGGCATATTCGCTTCCGGTGAACTGCAACCATGGGCAGAGCCCCCTCCTACGTACGAAACTCCTCTGAAGCCTTTAGACCAGGAAACGACTTTTGTAAGTGATTATCCTATTATATTAGTTCATAAGTATTCTATCTCATTCTTAATCATTTGTAATAAATAATAATTTTTTTTGCTACGTTTAAAATTACTAAGAATGTAACAGACGATTGTTTTGATAACAGGGGTTAAAGTAAGAAATTGCCGTTTTAATGTACTACTTTTACGTACTCGATAATATTTCGAATAAATCCATGAATAAAATGATTAACTTCTTTGACATAAAACGGTAATTCAGTATTTAGCCCCCTAATAAAATTTATTAGGGACTATGTCATTTCAAATTATGAATTATATAATTTTTAAGAGGTAAGTTTTTACATAATACATTGTTTTTAGTCGGAGAAGCCAAATGAACCTTTGAAAAATACTGAACCGCCAGCCTACGGAAGTATCGCTCCGCCGCGTCCTCCGGCGGTACAACAGCATGTACCCAATAATCCTTTTGTATCAGGAGCACTGTACCAGGCTGAGCCTATACAACCTCCTGCTCAGCCTTATGAGGACCTCACTGACGATGGTACTTACTAAACATCAGGTCCCTACTCCCTTGCTAAATTGGTCGGTTTTGTAATCTTTACATAATAAGCGCAATGTACCAGGCTGAGCTCTGACAATCATCCAGCCTTATCAGAATTTCACTGGTAGGAATATTCCTTGACCTTTCATTCTTCAAATGCAAAAAATAGATTTAATTAATTTTCATATCATTATTTCATTTTTTAAATTAATAATAACTTATTTATTTACATATATCTGATTAAATTATTAATAACAGTACTTTTTCCTATATGGGCTTTGTTAATATTTGAGATCTGTATTGATTTCTTTGTTAATTGGTACAAAGATCAAAGTGCATTTGAAGAGTGAATATACTCGTATTTGCTTGTCGGTGAGTTTATCATTTTATAGTTAGAATACATAATAATTGTTCTCGAATTAGCTCGTAAAGTCAAATAGTTCTCTATAATATATTGTTTCCACGTACAAATTTTATGAATACGTTAGCTGTTTACATAATCAAAGGTTTTATTCTGCTTGGTTGAATGAATAAAGTGTACTTGTTATTTTATTTGCTCAATATATTGTACAGATGTATGTATATACTTGCATTGGCATATCAATTGATTAGGTATAATTTTCGATTTTTGATTTCAAACATCATACTATTATTAATTAATTACCAATGGACCATTTTTCCATATGCAGATGTTTTTTTACAAACTGATATTATAGACTAATGGAATGCTTCATAGATTCAGCAATACACAGGTGATATTTTGACTGCATATGGTAAAATGATGCCTGAGAATGAAATGTATTTGAATCATACTGTCATTTAAACTTGTTACTGTATCTTGTTGTTGTAAAATGTTTATAAAATATTTACGATATTATTTATTTAATCTAGGATTGTACTTCAAATTGAAAATAAAATCGTATGTATGATACGAGTAGGAATTGAGTCGAAAGTTTTCTACGCAGGGAAGATATGTATTCATTTATAACACACAACAAAAAATGTTGACGTTAATTTCTTAGCTTTATAGTAAATAGGAAATATTTTTATTTTATAGATATCTTAAGTAACTTATGTTATGTCTTTATTATTTCTAAAAATTGAACCCTCTACAAGTTTTAAAATGTTTATTATATTACTTTTATAAGATAAAGCTAATCGGTGGTATGTGTCTTGTAGTTGTATATTTACAGAATATATACTAATAAAATTATTGGCATGTAAATAATTATTTTTCACATTCAGTTACAATACCTTTGTTTTTCTATTATAAAAGATTCAGTTCATATTTCTCATTTTAAATTTCATTTTATAATATATGCTATGAAAGTTCATAACATACATTGTATATATTATTACACGTTCGAAACTATACCTTATATTGTATATGTAATTAAGTAAATTTCAAAGTAGATTTATAATCATTTTTAATATGATTATAATTTTCTCAAATGTATTTTTTTTTGTATAAAGTTGTTTTGAATCATAAGTGTTAACAATATAAATATAAAAAAAATAAATAGGAATTAATAAGTAAAAATAAAAAATGTATAAATTAACTTAGAATCTACTTTTTGTTAGTTTTGTGGCAGGAAACATCGAATATAATTTTTCGCAATATGATATGCTGGTAAAGCCCTTATCCTAAATCAAATGCACTTTTAGCGTACATGATACATAATAACAATTAAACAATCAGTAGGTTTTCAAGAGTCAGAATATGTATTTGCTAATAAATTTTTACGACTGAGTTGACAGTAACTGAAAATATAAATCGTTGTTAGTTTACCTTGTATTATTGTTTATCTGTGGTTGATAATAACGGATAATATTTAGACCAATGGTTATTGAGACCAAAAGCACTCGTTAAAATTCCATAAAAATATATTTTTCTAAATTTACTGTATTATTAAGTAACATAATATTTGCTCTATATTATTTTTATTTATAACTAGCGACTCACGCTCGCTTTGCTCGCGTTCGTCCCGAGGTACCTACGTTATCGCAGTTAGCTATGTTTATACATAAATAGTAGCTTGCTACTCCTAAGACATTAATTTAAACCGTATAGCGATTCACCCTCGCTTCGCTCGGGTGCGTACGCCGTACGCGGTTTTTGTTCACAATTTCATGGGTTTTATTTTTTTTCGCTGAACCCTAATTCTTTTTCTAATAAGTTCTTTTTCTAAAAAGTAGCCTAAGTTACTCCTTATAAAATCAACTATCTGCCAGTGAAAGTCTCGCCAAAATCGGTACAGCCGTTCCGGAGATTAGCCGGAACAAACAGACAGACAAAAATTTAAAAAAATGTAGTTTTGGTATATGTATCGTGTATACATCCATATGCATTTAGTAAAATCGATTATTTTAATATTACAAACAGACACTCCAATTTTATTTATCTGTATAGATTTGAAAAAGATTTTTACGGTGTAAGCTTATCGCACTATTTAATATGATTTTAGTAAAATCAATAAATGTCAGAAGACCACATTGTAGATGAATTGAATTGAACGGATAATCAAAATCAACATATAAAATTGCTATTTAATAAAATACCAAGATTTATTACAATATTTAGTTCATTAGTATATTGTTTCCACGTACAAATTAACTAAACGTAAAAATTAAAATATAAACATCCTGTAAATATTCTAAAGAAAACGTAAATGATTTTAAACTAGAATCCAATTCTAACGTAGACTTATAAAAATATATATACAGAATATAAGGATTTCATTAAAAAGTAATTTAATCTTAATAAAAAAAATTGCATAACTTATAAAATAAAGGCTATGCTTGGAAAAAAAATACGAAGTTATTTGGACATAAGTGAGAATTATCATGATTATAATCTGTGCTTTTGTTTCTTTAATTTTCTCATAAATGTAGAAAGAATATAAAATATTTATAACTATTGCAAATGGAATTGAAATTCATCACTTTTATGTTTTTGGTTTTTAATAGCACAAAGTTTTCTAGTTCATGACCATATTTGTAAAATAATGATTAAAATTTCGGTTACATACTAAAGTCGTTAGATTATTAGATTTAATAATAATGTAATGAGTAAAATGTTATTTTAATGAATCTCTACGCCGTCAATTCTGTGTTGTAAAATAATTGAATTAAATTTCATAAAGAGAGTATTACTTGAATATGTAAGCGATTTATCTATCATTAACGAAAAATCATATTCATTTGATTAGTTCTCATGTTCATAAAAATGTATTTTTAAATATTTCCTAGGTTAACAATTTTAAAGGGTGCATTCTCAGACGATCCAATTTTTTATTTTTTTTAATAACAAAAGGCATTTATTATTGTGATTTCACAATTAAAATAATTACTTACTATTCATATGGATTAAAGAACGTCAGGTTTGGTGTCCTTCATAAGAAATTAATTTAAAAGTTTGATTATTTTTACTTGGTCTAACTATTTTTAAATAATATTATATTTTTTATATACAATCATCAAAATGCGTTCACAGAATATGTATGACATTAGAATAGCTAATAAAATGACACAGGGTTTAGAACAAAATAGGTAGCCAAAATATTTGTCGAAATAGTTATACAAATGGACGTTTTCATGTTTCGATATTTTGTTTTAAATTTTAAAATGCAGTGTTCTTTTGAAATATTTTCAAAACTTATTCGACAAAACTAAAAAAATATTTTTTTTTTAAATTAACCGTACTTCATTTACTTTATAAATATATTTAATCGATAATTTTCACGATGTCCAAAACTATGGCGAAAAGGGTATTGATCCCCCCATACACTCGTTGCATATGCACTTTGGCTTACATATTTGAAAAATAGTTGTAATAATATATCGTATGTGAATTTAAATAAATACAAAACAAAAAAATTAAAAAGTAAATAAAAAAACAAAAAAAAATGCAATAAGTGTGAAACACAATATATTTTAAGTAGGTATAAAAAGATTCAGCGATTATTTGAGTTGTTATAATAAAATGAGATTTTATAAATATCATTTCTTTTTTTTATTATTTCATAGCTTATTTTTAGTATGTACAAAACTCAAAATTAAATTTGTTTAGAACCAGCAATGGAATCAATTGCAATAGTTGTTAAGCCATGTTATGTTTTGTCTTAAAATATTTCAAAACTTTGTGGATACATATATCGTGTGTATGTTTAGATAACGCTTAAATTTTCTATTTTATTTAAATACTATAAATTTGGCTGCAATGTTTTGTGTTTTGTACACATCAAAAAAAATATTAAATTTGACAATTAGTTAACGTGAATTATTTACTTACAAACGATGTTTTAATAGTTTTCTCGAAAAATAAGTAGCATAAGAAAATGTATAATATGAAGAATTGAATAAGACAATAATAATTAAGGAATTACATGGGGTGATCTCACTCTATAAGGCTGTGTTGACAATAAAGCTTTTATGAAGCGACCGTAGTGTATAAAAAATTAGGATAAGTATGTAAGAATAATGAATTACGTGCTTAATTTTAAGTATGTATTAGTACAATAATGAGGATGATAGCTACGAATAATTTTATTTGATTTAATTGAAAATAGTGATTTTTGTGATTCTTTAATATCTGCATAATATTTCTATATTACGCAGATTACCTTTTTTATTTATCTTGCTTATTTAATAATTTTATTAATGAATTAAATATTAAATAATTATACTCAAATAATATTATAAATTAGCATAAGTATTATATGATGAGGCAGACAATAAACGACAATAAAATGATTGTAGTGTGTAAATATGTTAGAATTTATTAAAGTGAAGATATTATATTTTATAATATTTATACTTCATTTGCTAGTAGTTATTAGTTTTAATACTCTGTATATATGAGTTATGTATAAAAGAAGCAACAGGTAACTTTTTCGGATTTCCTTAGTTATGCTTTTATGCTCTGTTATATACTCTTTAAGTTTAAATTTATTTTTATATAGTTTTTTCTTAAATTTAATCATAACAAATACATATATTAAGCAATAATTATATAGAAAATGATAGTAAGATACTGTACATAGAATATATTAATAACAATACTGTATTGTAAAATTTTCTAATACTATTGACTTCATGATTATTTTACTTATTTATAGTTGTTACTTAAGGTAAAGTTTAAAAATATCAGGTTTTAATTAAGCAAAAATTTAAGGTTCTTTTTTTACTTAACATATTAATTTATTCTTCTAACTACCATAATACTTATAGTAACAATAAATTTTACAAACAATATGAAAATCTTTAGTAAATTAGTTAAAATACTTTATATTATATTATACTAAATATATAATAACATAAGTATTCTTGCAAGAAAGCACTGACTGGTCAATTACTGATTAGACTCATTTTTAGGGATTTGCTTTAAAAGTCCTAAAATTCAATGCTGTAAATAGCTTGATGCTTTTCACGTTTCTTTCTTATAATTTCAGTACTCATTGTAGAAATTCATTCGTTCTCGTTTTATATATTTTAATACTAGGATATAAAAAAGAACATTTTTTATTTTATAAATATATTTTTTGTTTACGTTTTTCATCTAGCTGAAAATTTTATAATATGATTTCATCAATATATTTTTCATATTCTTACATTAATAACATGTGCAAATTCATAAACTTTTAGATGTATTAGGTAATTAGATAGAAAAATATTATTTGTGATCAATAGATTCAAAAAACAAGTAGCTCTATATAAATATAAATTATTTACGATATTTTTTAAAATAAGATATTTAATTCAAATATTTGTTTTTTACGCATACTGTATGTGTACTAAGCAATGTTCAGTTTCAAACAGGCCTACTGTAAGTTAAAAAAATAATATACAAATTAGGTTAAAATTATGTATTTAATATTTTTATTGCTCGACTTGGCGGTGACAGTCCCTGAGGTAAAATGTGATGTTTGTGTAATTTTTCGAAACTTGGCCTCTTTTTTAACTTAAGTATATTATTTGCTTTAGCTACACGATTTATGAAACTTTATTTTGTTATGAAATAAATAGTATAATAAAATAATGAAAATTTTGCAAAAAGAACTCTCACAGATATTTTAATTTTATCGAATCTTTTTATAATTTTACAGTACTATCATTTTGTAAAGTAAATAATATTTATGTAAAAAAATAACTAGGTATTTACCTAAATTGCATGTTTAAACTATAAACGCCTAATGTATATATATATATATATATATATATATATATATATATATATATATATATATATATATATATATATACATTAGCATAAGTTTTATTTTATTGTTCTTATTTAAACTAACTAACAATAAAATAAAACTTACGTTCAATTAATTACACATAATATGATTTATGCGCACAAATCCGAAAATCGTAGAGGGTTCAATTTTATTCTATTTGTATAAATATTTTACTTTAAATAATTGACTATCTTGTGTTAACCGTGAAAAATGAATACAAGATACTCGAACACATACATTAGGTATAAATGAAAACTTGCAGCATACAAACTTTAATATATATTTTTAATTACTTTGAATTATTTATATTTGATTTAGTTTTAAAAACATTGTGTGACAGTGTTTAGTTATTATATTTGTAATTTTATAGTTGTATTTGCCACGAAATGAACACATTATCTTCCCTATATAGGGAAATGTTTGGAGATTACGAATTCGTTTTATTTAATTGTTGCCGTTGCTGTGTGATAGGACTTGATGTGTAATTTTATAGTACCTACGTACATACCTATGAATGTATATTAGTCCACAGGTGAAAAGACGAGATGTTAGATTCATTTTATTGTTTAGAATTTGGTATAACAATAATATTTGTTATTAATTTATTTTAATATTTCGAATTGAGGCAGTGGTAGCCCAGTGGTAACGCGCTAGCTTGGAAGCCGAGTAAAGCGGGTTCAAATCGCGGGTCTCGCACCTTTGATATTTTTATGTGCGAATCATTTCCAACATAATTACCACTTGCCTTACGGTGAAGGAAAACATCGTGAGGAAACCTGTATGTCTGAAAAAACCTAGCAAGTTTGCGAAAGACAAGTCGCCAATCCGCATTTGGCCAGCGCGGTGGACTATGGGCTGATTCCCCCTCGTCTTGAAGGGAGGCCCGTACCCAGCAGTAGGATGTTATGAAGGGCTGAATACAATATTTCGAAACATAATTTTATATATTTAGTACAACAACAATAAAACAAAGAAAATATTAGTATAAAATATGTATATCGTTTAGCATTTTATTTACTAAATGTCTCATATTTTTATTTCGAAGGACCTCAGTTAACTAATCTCAACGTCTCACCTGTACATATACTTTTATTGTTTACTGACCTTTATGTACTTATAAAATTAATTCGTGAAATAAAATGAAATAAATAACTCAAAAATTATGATTTTTAATTTATAAATAAATTACACCCCACCACATACATTGCTATAATCTAAACACAAATATATATTGATAATAAAAAATAAATTAACGACATAAAATGGCATTTTCGAGATTCAGAGTAACAAAAATATTATGTGCTACTTACATATACATTTTTACATTATATAAATAAAACTAAAAATTAATGGTAACTTAAGTGACGCTGTGATACACCATTTAAAATATTAAAAGTATATAAATTACATACCCATGTAAAATGCTAAATTAAATAAATATTATATACCTAACAATAATTTATATTTCATTCGGAAAAAAGAATAGTATAAAAATAAAATCTCATTTTTTAAAACAAAGTTAATTAAAAAACAGAGTCGACTAAGCGACAGTTTTATAGCTTTTTCTGAGACAAATATTACATACACAGAATATATTTATCCTTAATCCTTAATCTATACTAATATTATAAATGGGCAGAGTTTATTTGTTTGTTTTTTTTTGTTTGAACGTGCTTATCTCAAGAACTACTAATCCGATTTGAAAAGTTCTGTTTGCATTAGACAGCTTGTTTATTGAGGAAGGCTATATGTTATATATCGTATAACCGTTAAAAGGTACCTAGGGACGAACCCGAGCAAAGTGAAGGCGAGTTGCTAGTATATTATAATAGCAAGCAAACAAGGTAATAAATGCATTATTTAAATGTCAAACTTCTATAGTACATAATTTTATATTTAACCTTTCCAACATTTCCTGTAAGTTCTTAATAATATTGTAGTAACAAGGCTAACATTTTGCATTTATTTATGTAGATTTATGTATGTTGTTTTGGTTATAATATAACATTTTGATTAATCTTGCTAATAAGAAAGGTATTTCTGGCAAAATTTGCATGTGAATATATTTTATACATTTTGATTTTTCAACAGAGAACACAACCATACGCTGCAGGCGCTGCACTGGTTCAATCTATCGTTGGTATACCTATAGCTATATTCATTAAAACTTAAGTAGAAATCTGAGCAATTAACAGTTACAAGGTAAGCCTTGTGGAGGTGTGGAGTAAGCTCCACATGCTCATACAGTATGAGGTAGGAACTAAAAACTAAAAAAGAGAAATATGAATAGAGAATTTGTTACTAATTTTTATATTAATCAACTGTAAGGTAAGACCGATCTTAACCTACGGGACTTTCCTGGAAAACCTCTTGCGTATGGAGGGTGTGCGTTAGTTGTAACATAGTATACACCTCTTGCTCTGAAAATAATAAAATACTTATGTGAGAATTCTCGAAGAAATTGTCAGTAATTGAGTGTGCTTTAGTACTCAAATAGAGACATAAAAATAGTATTCTCATTGCCATCCATTATTGGACCATAGAGGTTAGAGAAGCAGATTCTGATGCAGATTTTTTTAGTTCATTGTGTTGCCACCAGCCTCGCTGACGTTAGTAAGCTCTGTCTATAAAGTTAGCTATTTATATTTTAGTACCAGGGCGACCGAGCTTCGCTCGGAGTTCTTGAAAGATTGTATATTTTACATTAAGTGACTAAGTGTTACCGAGAAAGTTGTATAGATGTCGCGATAAGAACAATTTTCTTTTTAATTTGGCTTAAAAATAATTTGACATTAAGTGACTAAGTGATACTGAGACAATTGTATAGATGTCGCTATTTAATTTTGCGTAGAATAATGCATAAGAAAAACGCATGAAAACTCGAAAACACGCGTTTTCCCAGACATATGACTAATCTAGATCAATTTTTCGCCCCCGAAAGCCCCCATATACAAAATTTCAGCAAAATCGTTAGAGCCGTTCCCGAGATCGCTGGTATAAATAAATAAATAAATAAACAAGAATTGCTCGTTTAAATATATAAGATTTAAACTAGAATATTCGTAAGTTAGTTGAGAAGAATACAAGTTATTTAAAATATTCAGTCCTTTCTTTGGAACAACAGATCCATCGCCATGCCTCCATTACTTTTCTATAGCCATCGTTCATTTTCTAAAACCTCTCAATACAATATCTTTAAAAGAATTCTATAAGAATATATTATATGGTGAATACAAATATTTTCCGTGCAGATTTGGAGTAAATCAATAGTAAGTAATTATTATGTAATAAATAAAATTTTTACTTACTCGTGAGTAACATGTTCACCCATAAGAACATATTCAGTATCGTTCGGTTCACACCAACCGATTAAGTAAGAGAACAGATTTGGACACGGACCCGCCCAGAAACCAACTTTACTGTTAATCGACTCTATGAAGTATGGAGTTACTTTTGTATGATCGCATGCAAGAGTTTCTGGAATTTACAGAATAATTTTAGTGCATAATTATTTGATTACTAAAGTACATAATAATATAATAATATCAATATTTTACTTTAATGTTAATAGTAGAGTCACCTGTTGCTTGCAATGAATATTAGAAAGTATAGCGCCATCTAGTGCATTTAATACATATTACGATAACCGCTCTCACGAAGAAAAAATTAGGCTATTAAAACAAAGATGGCGCTAACATGTCTTGCCATGCATTATAACCTTACGCTCTGTAATAATATTGAAGTAATTTGCAATATAAAGTTTTAAAAGATTGTTTCTTTAAAACTGTGTTTCTTCTGATCTTGAAAGTGTAATAAGAAAGAAGAGAAGGTCGTTATGCAAGATGTAGCGTTACAGGTCACGACGCATAAGAGCGTCTCTTACGACATTCTGAGGATTTGTTTTTATATATTACATATTTTTATACATATTTATCATTATTAAAATATTTACAGGTAGCCCCTCTTTAGACTAAGACATTAGATATTACGTAATATTTATATTTGTGATTGCAATACAATTCGTCGTTAGCGTAAACTATTTTAGAATGTCATCTTGTCTAAGCTCGCTGGTTGTCCTTACAGCGCAATTAAGTCTAAAGTCTGAGTTACGCTTTTTTAATATTTTTTTAACATAGGATGGGGTATCTGTACTAGTAGTAATTTATGTCATGTCATCTTACTTACGAAAAATAGTGTCATGTGCACATCCTGGCTGGCTCGAGCCACCGTTGACGTAAAAGTCAGCATGGCCATTCGGCCCCCACTGTCCGAGGATACCAGCTCCAGTATGGAGAATATCAACGAAATGAGCATCGGTATAATCCAAATCTCGAGATCTGTTGTTACCCATGTAGAAAAATATTGTTGGATCTAGACCTAGAACGACAAGGAAACGTTATGCATATTTGTGTAACAAAAGGTTATCATAAAATTGTAGTAGGAATGCTATGCCAATAATATGGAAAAGAAATGTCTGCCAGTTTAGGATATAGCTATATTTTTGGCCCATAATATTATAAACAGTTTTTAAACTGAAAGAAAACACACACGGGGGGATATCAATGGTAATAATGAAAATAATTAAAAGTTTTAGACCAATACCAAAATAGAGGCAAAAATATGTATGTATATACAGTATGTGTTCCTGCGATTGTAGACTACAATCCATTCAAATCCATTCAAAGTAAAATAAGATTTATAAAATTAACTCTTACTTACTAATTTATCAAAATAGCAATAAATTAATAAGAAAAATTTAATTTTTAAATACATATGATAGCTATAGAATTTTTTTTTATTTACTAATTCATACTATTGATTTAAAGAACTCAATGTTGCCAAAATATTCAAATTTCGTAATGCAATATTTTGTGTCGAATCAGTAGGTGTCAAACCGGTAGTTTTGCAATACTTATGAAGAATTGTATTTTAGTCGTTAAACTAACCATGATGATGAAATATTTGAGCATAATTATATTAATAATATTAATTTAACTAACGACTCTCTTAACTATAAGTGACTTAGGAAAATTACATGAATAAATATTGTTAAGCTCTATTTAAACCCAATAACGTTATGCAAAAGAATATTTCCAAATCGGCTAGAGCAAGTAAATAAAGTAAACTAATATTTATTCTAGTGGGAGTATTTCAGTAAATGTAACTGAGGTTTAAGCATTCATTAATTTACAACTTGGAACTTGGACTTGTGTATCTTTGATAATCGTTCGCTGAAGCAGTTGGATAGATTTGGATGAAATTTTAGACTAGACTGATAACACATACGCTACTGTTGCGCACATAGGAACGCATCCACGTGAAATGAGAGCACTTCGCTAGTATTAAATCAAACTTCAAAGGATGGTATTGAAAACGCAAAAAGCATATTGTGTTCTTTAAAAAATATTTCAGAAGAGTGTACCTGTTATTCTGCCAAGTTTCCCTTCTGATAAATGATTAGCGACAAGTCCAAGGATATGGGCACCAACACTATATCCAATAGTATGTATCTTCTCAGGCGGAACTGGTTTAACTGGATGATACTGAAGATATTCCACCAACTGTGCTATGCACAAGCTCGCGAATCGAGGAGCCCATTCCATCTAAATCAAAAGTACTCATTAATATCAATAAATGACATATAAATCTCAATATACATTTTTTTTATATTTATAAAAGCTTATTTAAGTTATCTGTTAACACAAAACGACTAGCTTATTACGTCAATGAAATTTTAGTATTTATGCCAAGTTTATTTCATTTATTAAGGATTTTTTCTTAATTTTTATCAGATTTATTATAATTAATTTTAGAAATTGACTTAGAAATACGTAAAAGACCTTGGTGCACCTTGAAGGGGAAATCTCCCTCAACATATTAACTATAATGTTTCTCCTTATCACTTCGCTATCATTTATCCTGTTACTGTTGTACTTATATGTATTTACTGCCATAAAAATTGTTGTTTTATATTTACCGACAGTTAGACGCGCTACGAAAAACATATACCTATACCAATACATAAAAATGATACTTTATTCCACTTTTCTCAAAGATAACGTAATATTATAAGCTAAAATTTGCATCGAAGTAAGGACAAATGAATTTTGTCATTCAGCCTTCGAATATTACTTATAGGTCCGCAAATTTTACCGCAACTATACCCGACTTTAATGTCTTAATTTAAATATCAAATTACCATCAGAAGCTTGAAATATAGTATGCTCATTTTAAAACGATATTTCTGTTGTAAAATGAATAATTATATCTTAATGTTATAATAACAATACTGATAATAATTTATATCAAATTGTTCTTTCTATTTGTTATAATAGTAGACCAAATTGTTTAAATACTTTTTTACTGAGGTTCAAGTAGTTTTAAGTAAAAATTTTCATTTCTATTATTTTTAATTTTTTTTAATATTTAAAAATGATTAACACTAATATTTAAGCAATGACTAAAAGTATAAACAGGTAGAGTGTAATTTTACTAGCTAGAAATAATATAATCTATGATTCTCACAATAAACTACAGCTTATTCTAAAAATAATTTAAGGGTTATTATATATTAAAACATCGACGATATGCATTGACAAAGTAATTTAATCTAGTTGTTAATAAAAAAAGAAAAGAAAGAAATAATTTAATGGTTTTAATAGTTTTTCAATATTTTAATTATTAATCTTTTAAACAACTTATATTAGTTATTAAAATTGCAAAGTGTTTCTACGGTTTTATATATCAATGCATATACTAATTGGTTTTAACCTGGCTGAGGCAAGGCTCCTTGACAAGCGTTCCATAATCCACGATGATAATGTTGTAGTTCCCTTTTTTAAAGTAGGCAGCTCTCATATCAGTACTTGGGGACAAGTTTCTTCCTCCACCAAACCCATGAACTACTATTTTAGTCTCATGTTTGGTATTAAATTTTGAATATTTAAGTGAATCATTGTCGAGGGTATTTATTAATTCTCCTTTCTCTTGCGTCGATCTGAGGACAAAACAGTTATCGACCTTCAATTAACTTTTCAAAAGAGGTTTTGTAAAAATTCTGTTAAATATGTATGTTATAATGCACGTAAATTTTACGTGAATGTTGTTTATTTACTCGTATGGATCTATAGTTTAGTATGAACAAATTAGTTCAATTAAGTTCTAAGATTTATGGCTTTTAAAAGTAACAGGCGAGAAAGATTTCTTCGTCAATGTCACGTAGGAGTGAGTATAAACGGTACAAACTGATCAGAATACCAAGTACGCTAACTTTAAAAACATGCTTATTATTTATTTATCCTTGAACAAGTAATTATATTATTAACAATCTATTTTGTAATTTTTTGTATTACACCTTCAACATCGTAAAACCCCCGCCAGTTATCTATACATATAATAAAACTGTAGAGGTCGAATGTCTGTACATAAAAAAAACAGCTAAAAACCGAGTCAAGGGTATGTAAGAAGAGAAATAGAACAAATCCAGATTTTTTTCAATTTTTTTTATTTCTTTGTCTATCTGTTTGTACGGGCTAATCTCCGAAACTGTTGAATCGATTTAAATGAAATTTTGCATGGTGATACCTTATATTCCCCGCCAACATTTTATATACTTTTCATCCCGTAAAATTAAAGAGTTCCCGTAGAATAGTTAAAAAATTATAATAATCTATACAGCTTAGTACACAAAAACTAAAGATTAGATTTTAATGAAACTTTACAATAATATATTTTAGTTATCAGATACATACATCAGATTAACAAATAGGCTACTTTTTATCTCGGAAAAATGTACGGTGCCCGTGGGATAGATTTGTTTTTGTTTGTCTAGAGGCGAACCCGAGCGAAGCGGGAGTGAGCCCTAGTTAATAAAAAAAATTCGTTATGAAATATACACACCTTGTATATAGATAATATTGCATTTGTGGGTGTGGACATCGAAACGGTGGAGGAATACATGATCCTGTTTTGAATAGATCTCTCACGGACTGAGGTTTCTTTTCCATATTATCTTTCACAGAATTTTCTTTTTGCGATTGCAATACTGTAAGAAATATTAAAATATATATATACATATACATACATACATATATATATATATATATATATATATATATATATATATATATATATATATTGCATATTATGTAAGCACATAGTCTTTTATTGTCATCCTTTAATCTATCTAGTTTAATCCAGTGAAGTATACTATTGAAAACTTTACTATTTTACAGTTTTTTAAATTTTATATAATAGTCATAAGGTTAAGATCTTTATACGAAACAGGATATAGCGGCTATAGGTACTCCCGTACTTATAACCTTGGCGCTTACAACAATTCTCTATAGAGAAGAATTGGGACCCCCCCCCCCTCCCCCCCCTCCCCCGTCACATTTCCTCGCTCCTCCTTTCTCATCATTAAAATTCATTCTAGACTTTTAAATATTGCCTGAAGACTTATAATGACCATGTATAATAACCATATTTGTACAAAATAGAAATTGTGTGAAGATTGTCGATTTTGTCCTTATATTACCCGACTGCAGCGAAGCCCAAAAGAGGGTTATGTGTTTGACCATACAGGTCATGTATGTATGTATGTATGTTCTATCCTATGCTCCCTCGATTTTACTAAACGGCTTAACGGCTTCCTCAACTTGATCTCATCTTTTTAGATCACTTTTTACGCAGTCGGTATTTTTTTATTTTTGTAAATTATTTTATTTAGTTTTAACATTTTTGCCTGGACGTGAAAATCTTAAGCCCATGTATGATGTAATCCAATAGGCAAGCAAAACATTATGACAATAACGTAACGCAGACTGTTATTACAAGAATATTAGCACATGTTATATGGTTGAGAGACCAAGATGAGCAAGTATTTAGATAAATGTGTTTCATTGTTACACATTTAAAGCAGTCGGCTCGAACAGAATATTACTTAAGCAATGGCTTATGTTTTTTTTTCACATTATGTTTTATATTGTTTTACAAATGCTTTTTACAGAAAGCGTGACGTTTTATTTCCGAATATTATAATAAATATTTTTTTTATATCACGTTTATAGTAACGTAAAAGCCGATTAAACCTTAAAGTACGTAACATGTAAATGTAATGTACACTCATGTAATGTATGAAGATATTTTAAGGTATGTTTAATATTAAGTATTGGAGTTCTTCGTACTTCTTATGAAATATAGTATATTGTTGGATACTCTAGTAATAAATTCAGTTGACCGTATACCTACTCATTTTCTAAGCAAGGTCTTTCGTACACTACTATTTTGTGTTATTAATATAATCACGCGATGTTAATTATAAAATTGTTAGATTAGTATTTTTAATTAAACTTTGCAAGTTAAATAGAGTATAAGTTGCAAAATCACAATGGCTTAAAATATTTGTTTTCTTACTTTTTTTTATTTTACGTTTAATTCTAGCAATTTTAAAATCAGTTTACAAAAACTTGCTTGTCAAAAGATATCTAGCTTGTATCCATTAGACTAAAAAGGTTATCATGTTAGTGCTGGTTCTAATTTAAAAAATAAATAATTTAGTGTAAACTATTTCGTGCAGTAAGTACCTACTATCTGTAAATATTATATGTAAGTCCTAGAATGTGTTTGTTGTATTGTCCTCTTTTCATGGCAACGGGGTAAGTTATGGGAGTGTTTTTGTGTTTAATGTATAAGCGTTGCTTAAGTCACTTTTTATCTCAGTACCCAACCGGTACTAGTAAAGTACTTTGCTTGGGATTTTATACTGTGGTCAAAAGTCAGATGGGATCCAAGGACGCACATATGGGTAAAGAGGGATATTATATAATTAATATAGGTAATATAGGTATGTTTAATAATTAACATGTGTACATGACCCGAACAGGCCATATGCGTGTTGTTGTTAAACAATGAGCACCATTGGCTACTGCTACTAAACATACTATGTAAATTTTTACTACTGGAAATGGATAGCAATTTTAGGAACAAATTTTAAAAGAAAATTCTTTTACCGATATATCTAACAAAAATAGCGAAATAACATATTTACATCAAAATAAGTTTTTCAAAATAAATTCAATGTAAGTTAATAACATTAAAAGTGTAAGTCGGTTTGATTGTTAATTGATTACGATACAGCGTACACCGGTACACCGGCTTAACAGATTTGATTAAAATTTGGAATCGAAATAGCTTATAACTTAGATTAACACATACGTACAATAAACATAGATGTACCATGTGAGTGAAGCTGCGGTATATATAAGGAACTCTTAATTATATTTGAATTATTTTAATGTTATACGTATATCTTGTTATTATTGACTAGCTTCTCCCAACAGTTTTGCCTAAGTGCATGGATTTATTTTGAAGTGAAACTTCTTTAGAATCGTTGTGATTTGTAACTCGATGAAACGGAAATGCAACACTAAAAAGAGACAAACTCATAAATATATAGGACTAAGCCGGCGAGAGAATGAGATAGAATACATTGACATGTTGCCATGGTAACCGTTGTTATTTGAGATAGAGTACATTACACAAAAGTGAAAAATAATAAAATTATACTGAAGGATATGTAATGTATATTTATGTCAAATAATATGTAAAATAACTTTTAAACTTGGTAAAAATATTATAAAAAAAACTTTATAATTATCTTGCTCCTGATACTCTATATTCATCTCATTTTCTCGTAGGTTACCTCTCTGAAGTTTCATTTCTACCATGTGTGAATTGCACACATACGCACTTTTTTTAGTTAACTCTCACTTTATTCTTTACTTACATGTCCTAAATGTTTTTCATGGACATTTTTGACGTAGAGCATTGAGATAGCACTGATCACTGTAATCCTAGATTTCTAATTAAGACACAAATGTTTGAAATATTTGTGTATGAAGAAATATCAATAGCCTGTATTATATAACCTTAATTGTGCAAAAGGCAATGTTCAAGGAATTACTTATTGGTTGTACTAGTCACTGCGAAAGGGTAAAAAATATTTACGTACAAAAACAGTTACAATGAAGTGAATAGTGACATGAGAAGTTTATGCTATTCGTTTTCTCACAAACAACATAATGTGACCTTCCTGGGAACTTATTCTATATCATTTAAAGGGTCAAATATCGTTGGATAGATAAATGATTATAATTCTAAATGTGACAAGTCACAATACTTTCACTTTTCTATAGAATCACTTCAAGTATTTAAAGTTAATATGAATTCTAATTATAACAATAATTGTAAACAATACAAATAATAACTATAATCCTGCGCGGAAATTTTAAAAATAATAAAACATTAAAGAAAATACTTCAACGATCGCATTAACACCGCATAACATAACATTTAAAGGTGAATCACATGTACAATGTTGTGAAATATAAATAACCTTTATTGATGGACCGTAACATATTGCATAGAGCTAGGAGCTTCTTATGCATTATAATTGACACAATTAAAGTGCATATGTATTTAGTTTCAGTACAAAGAGGCGTGACAAAAATATTAAGATTTTATTGATAACTAGCGACTTAGGTGTGTTTTTTTAAACCGAACCCTAATTCTTTTCTAAAATGAGGAAGCCTAAGTTACTCCTTATATAATAAGTTATAACATCAGGTACTTGCAACTGAAAGTCCCGACAAAATCAGTCCAGTCAATTTGGAGATCAACCGGAACATACAGGCAGACAGACAGACACAAATTTTAAAATTATGTTTTTCTTATAAGTGCCGTATATAATTTCATATACATTTAGTAAAAAGCTGTTATTTTAACATTACAAACAGACACTTCAATTTTATTTATCTGTATATATTTTAAGTATATTACTTATTATTCTTATTTATCCTATCTTAATCTATGCTTAAATAAAAAAAAACTTTTGACTTTCTTTAAATAATAAGGGAAATTATATATGTATTAGTTAAATTAAAACACAATTTTTGAAAGAAAATATGAATAATAAAAATAAAACTACAGATTATATTCTTTGTATTTGTTTTCTCTTCCCCTTGAAAATAGTATAACATTCGCATTTTTTTTTCTATATTTTAATAGCTATTTCCATTTCTTAACATTTATTCACTTATCACTCAGTATACAAATGACAATTTTAAAACATTATTGTTTGGCTGCATGTTTAGTTCCATGACACTCTGCCTATATAATTCCTTAGTCTGAGTAGGTATGTACATATATATATTAGTTTAACAAAAAATTTTTGCTTTTATTTAATTGAATAGACAATAAAAAATAGGGCGACATTAAATATATATGAAAATTTACTTTTTAATTATGTTTTTTGTGTCAATACAAAAAAGTTTCAAAATAGTAGACATTATAATAAAGATTGGCCAATGTATTGGTTACACATATTCCAAGATCAAGTTATTGCTTAACAATTTTTCAAGGACAGTGTATTTAGTAATAAGTTTTTAACTTTTTGGCTTAATTGCTTAAGAATTGACATAATATAAGCAATAACAATATTAATTTCGGATTCGTAATAATTAAACTCATGACTGTATAAATATAGTGAAAAAAATGGACAATTGCAAAATACTTGTAAAAGTGTATTTGAATAAAAAATATATGTTGATATATTTTGATTTAAGGCAGTGGTAGCCCAGTGGTAATGCGCTCGCTTGGACAACCGAGTGAAGCGGGTTCAAATCCCGGGTCTCGCACCTCTGATATTTTCATGTGAGAATCATTTCTAACATGATTACCACTTGCCTTACGGGGAAGGAAAACATCGTGAGGAAACCTGCATGTCTGAGAGAACCTAGCAAGTTTTCGAAAGACATGTGAAGTCCGCCAATCCGCACTTGGCCAGCGTGGTGGACTATGGCCTGATTCCCCTCGTATTGAGGGAGGCCCGTGCCCAGCAGTGGGACGTTAAAAAGGGCTGAATACATACGAATACATATTTTGATTTGAAATTAAGCCGAATGCTAAAAGTTGATAGTCTGAAGACTAATAAAAAAAGATAAGTTTGAGATGAACGTAATATGAGGATTAGGGATGCGCTGCATATTCGATCGAATTGAATATTCCGTATATTCGGGATTTTTATGTTCATATTATTAAATGCCAATATTGAAATAGTATTATTTTAAGATTATTAAAAATGTTTTGGCTTCTGATATCCTTTTTTGATTATCCTTTCTGATATATTTTTTTTTTAAAAACTAACATAACTCAACTTTTATTAACACGTTTACAGTACAAATATTCACAGAATATTTTGGTCGAATATTCAATTCGGTACATTTTGCACAGAATATTTGGCCGAATATTCGTATACCGTTTAATCCATAGATATTCGGCGTATCCCCATTAAGGATTTTCTTTAGTTCTCGCCACGACTGAAGAACTATCTTTTATATATGTAAATATGTTTTTTTTTTACTTTAGGATATTATAAATATAAAGGAAATAAAATATAACACAACCATACAACTATAAAATTATGATAAATATATATCTATGTTTTGCCAAGTTTACATTGGTTTAATCGTTACTCCATCCGATGACCTCTAGGACTTGTATGTTAGAGGCTGTGTCCTTAACTTCTGTATGTTGCTAACTATGCGTTCTGGTTACAAAATTATTACTTTTAAATGAAATCATTCCAATACATAGCAAATATTTATAATAAACAATACATTGCGATTTTTTATTTTTACATTTTGATATAAAACTATTGCTTAAATCATTATTACACAATTTTCTAAGATGAATTTCGAAGAGAGATATCAATGTCAATATATGTATGTATATAAAACTAGCGACTTACCATCGCTCTGCTCAGGTGCGTCCGTACGGTACGTTTTTAATAGATATAAACAGTTAGCCAGCGTTAGCCAGAATTAGCCAAGTAAATTTCAATTTCCTTTTCGTGAATTTTTCGATGTTTTAATAGTTATTCTGCTGGTCTGCGACAAAAATCAGTCCAGACGTTCTTGAGTTATAAATGGTGTAACTAACCCGACTTCTTTTTATATATAATAAATTTAAAGAAGAATTATAATATATTCGCATACACGAACTGTGAGAGCAAAGATTATGCAATGAATGTTGGCCGACTCACTTTTGTAACGTAACCTACTCGGAAGTAGGCGCATTGTGTGAGCTGCGCGAGCGCAACGCGTCTACGCTCTACATTACGCTTCATTTCATTCAACAAAGTTTTTAATTAAGAAGAGTCACAATATTGCAAATGTGTACATACATTGTTGACATAAATTTAAAGCTTAATATACAGTCAATTAAATAAACGATTTTTAAATTCGATGCTATGTTAAAAGTTAAATATTAAAATAATTTATAAGCAAGAAAAGTTTCATTTAGTATTAAAAGTAACAAAATACTTTAACAAAATATCAGGATGACAATATTCCGATCGATCTAAATTTACATGTTTTATACATGTTTTTTTATACACATGTTTTCACACATACTAAATAATTTAAAACGTAATGAACACATTTTAAATGAAAAAAAAAATATAGTGGGCAAAATATACAGGGAATTCATACTTAAAATAAATATAATATTGTGCGTCTTATAATCGCATGTTAACAGAGTAGTAATTTCAGAAATGTTTAATTGTTATTATTTGCTTAATTATTATCCATTAGAATTTAAATAAATTTTAGTTAAGTATTAAATTGACGTACTTCGGTGATTATTTTAATTACTTACCAGAAACTTGTAATGCAGAAATTCCAATAATTAATAACCACTGTACGTTTGCCGCCATTATTTATATTAATAATATTATTCACAAATTAAAAATTAATAACAGCATATATAAAATCCTTAAACGATTATAAATAAAATTATATAGTTTAAAAATATTTATATTTTATATTGTTTTTTAAAGTACACGTGTGGTTCGACTTTTAGGGAACCCTTATACGTCTGACACGCACGTTCTCAGTTTGGTTACTGAAAGCGAAAGTGAGTGCACAAACCTTGCCGTATGGTTCCTCTTGCGAAAATGAATATATCACGAATTACAACCTAAATTACATTATTATAAGTTTGCTTTCAAATTACCAAATTATTTACAATAACAAATTAAAATAATTGTTATCTCACCCTTATATTTTAATATTTACATTGACTTTTTCTTCTAATTTAGTATTTAATAATATAATTGCAAAAATTAATTCATGCTTTTCCCCTTTCCTATTATTATGATACATATCTAAAAAAAAGTAAGTACTTAATATTTAAATAGATGAATATACATTTAAAAAATAGGTCATATTTGATATTTTCCATTGAAATGGCGAAATTAGATATGCGGATTTGGATAAAAAGTAAACACTATTTGTTAAGGGAATGGATCTTGACAATGAATCTAAGGAAAACTAATATAAAATACATGTTAGTGAAATTGATACCAGAGCTACAACATCAATAGCTTTCTGTTTTATTACATCACTAGCGACTTACGCTTGCTTTGCTCAGGTTTACGTGCGTTTTATATAGATGTAATAGTTATTAACTTATCTCCTAGCAGGAGGTAGACACATGCTATCATGCAATTTTTGTAGATCTTTTCAAGACCTACTACTTTCTACTACATTGTAAGAGAACGAAAACAATATTTTTTTTGACAAAACATCGTCATAACTCATAGTTCAGCTATTTTGTACAAAATATTTACAAATTATGAACAAAAATCTTCCTCCTTCGTCGGTGGATCTATTATGGAAAACTGTACGAAAATCTGTTGTGCGATTTAGAAGTAAGTAGAGAAGCAGACAGAGGCATACAGCAGCAAAACTAAACTTTGTTTTATACTATCTATATACATAAGTATAGATAAGCAACTTGAGCGCAAATTAAGTTTTGCATTTTCCCATTAAAATTAGAGATTTTCTGCACCATGCAAATATGTTTATTTGTAACTTTAGTCCTAATTGTTCTTGTAGTTCTCGCGTAATATATCTTTGAAATTTTTAATTTTTGTATGAAAGATAACTCGGTAGAATCAGTTATTACGTTTTGCTACAGTAAAAGGTATTCTAAATGTTGACCCGAGTAATAAGTTGTCACTTTTCACACAAAAAGTTAAAATCCGTTCAGTACTTTTTGCGTGAAAAGCTAGCAGATATACAGACAAAAATTTCAACAATTACTGTTTTGGTATTCATTTGTAAATACTATAGTACAAAATAGGTAACAATCATTGTTTCTAAAAAATATTTCAAGTACAGATTTCGCTTTGTTACTATTTTATTATATTATATCATTTAAAGTTTAGTATAGATTTCCCGCTGTAAAAAGTATCCTATATATTGGCCCGGTTAACCGGATAACCCGGATATCATCGTACCAAATTTCATCAAAATCTGTCCAGTGGTTTTGTCGTGATGCGGTCACAGACAGACAGACAAATAATTTTATTATTATAATTTCGCCTCTGTATCGATAATAATGTCTATTTCAATGAGATTTTCCAAATAATAATAATTAATTAATGTACGGATTTGAGTCAGTTAGAATTTTATTATATGTATAAATATATTCTTTGTTAGTTTACAATCAAAATTATATTTTGTAAATAAGAATAATATAGTAATAACTAATAATGAGTAACGAATAAATATAAGAGTAAAGTGAAAGTAACATTAACACTTTTGACACAGTGGTACTGTGTGTTAACAGACCATACTAAGTTGAATGTAGCAGGTTCAATTTCCGCATTTCGTTAAAGTACTAAGAAAATACTGCATAAAATATGTCAACTGTTGATTTAATGGTGTAGTGTACTTATGTATATGTCCTTAAAAGTTTGACATGTAATAATATATTGCACAAGGAAAGACGATCACGACATACCGACAGTATGAGCCATGAACTTTCCTAATTATACTAAATACTAGCAATAAGGTAGAGTTGCACAATAATTGACCAAGCTATAAAAGACGGGCTAATATTAAATTCGTAATGGTGTGGTTTTGCAAGTCGAATTGAGGATGGCTATAAGGATATTGACAAAACTGCAAAGTGCAAGCGACTGTCAGTAGAGTGTATCCGTTAGCTGTGTAATGTGCTGTACCGGCCGGTTACCTAACAGCAGTCTTCCAACTCCATTCGCACAACGTAAACAGCAACTAACGTTTGTTACTAAAATTTGCGTAATCCTTGTAAGGTTTTTATCACATTATAATTATTTTAAATACTGTATGATTTATAGGTATACTTATGCTACAATCTAAAATTAAAACAAAAATGTTGCTTAAATTATGCCATTTATTCTTGGATTAAGAGTAAGCACTTCTACTTTTAGTACGTTTTTTGTCTCTAATTAAAAAAAATGAAGGCTAACATGTTTCAATTTGAAATGCGGAAGAAAACTTATGTTTGATTACTTACTTAAGACTTTAGTAGGTATAGTTTTTTATGAAAGCATACTTACTTATTAGTATTTAAAAAGGCCGTGTGGCGCCAGGCGTATTTTTTATAATAACAATTACCGTTTCTGGCTGAGGGTGTCCTAAGAGGCGACTAAAACGTACATAACGGAAAGTGGGCTGCAGCACCAACTCGCCTACTATATTTAAGGATATAGCATCATCTTTTAGAGAAAGACAATTTCCAGCAGTCTCTTTTAAAACAATTTAAGGTACAATTCAAAACTGCTATTTATTATTAATAAACTTACTATCGTATTATTCAAGTAACCAACTATATAATTTTTTGTACAGTTTTATATAAAAAAATCAAGGGACATGACAGTATTTATTATGTGTATTTTATAATAAATCTTTTCCGAATCATATATACCCCCATTTTTGTGACTTATAATTACAAATTTTGTTTCCTTTTATCTTTTTAAGCCAAATTATTGCTTTTAAATAAAACTATCTTTTCGGATTTTTTCGCGGATTTATTTTGTCAAGGAACATAGCTGATGTGAAACACCGCCGTAATACAATATCTGCTGTCTGCAAACATAGTCAGGACCGCCCAAGCCATTATATTCGCTTCGATAGACCCCAAATCCTCGCGAAAGAAAGTCGATATCGCCCTAGAATGATTCGGGAAGCCATAGAAATTAAAAAACCTCCAAATTTCAATAGGGAAGATGGCTGGGTACTACCATAGTCGTGGGATCCTGTTATTAATATTATAAAATCTAATAATAAATCTAAACATAGCAGACAGACAGTTAGTAAGTTCTTACTGTGTAGATCAAAGTAACAGTATTTCAAATTAATATTTTTCATTTGTAAATGTAATTCTTAATTAATTTTAATTTTCTAAAGTACACATAGGACAATAATGTGGCTTAAATAATTAATATTTTATTTTTCTTTATAGTTATAAATATAATAATGGTAACACTAAAAATATAGATTATTAAACAATAATACAATAATAAGTTTTCTAAAAAATTGTAATAATTATAATAATAATAGCTAAAATTATATAAATAATATTCCATATTTCAAGTATAAAATAATTAAAATTATAAAAATATTTAAAATTAAATTAACAAATATTGTAAGGTACTTTGATGCCAATTTTCAAAATTTTGAATTCATTTTTGTTATTTTGTGGGTAGGCTGTTTGTAACAACTACTTATATATATGCTTATATAATGCTTTTGAGACATCTAACACCTTAGTCTCTCCCGTGACCATGATTGCTGTAAAGCAATCGAAACGTCGGGAGCCAAAAATCAAAATAAATCCGCAAAAAAATCCGAAAAGATAGTTTTATTTAAATAAGAAAGTAGGTATCAAATTATTGCTTTTGACCTGTCCTTAAAAACAAATATTTTTCTTCTTGACATATTTACTTAACGATAATGCTTAAAAAATATATGAAGATTAACATTTATATTTGCTTTTATACGTTTTGTAAGGATAGTATAAAATATAAATAAAACAAGTAAGGTTTTACTTTTTTAATTTATCTAAGTACACGTCTGTTTTTTCTGCACATGCTTCACAATTTTATATTTTTTTCAACACAATTTCAGTTTTTTAGACTTAACTTACATTATTTCTTGATCCTCGAGCATATGGTGGTTTGGAGTTTGTGCCAAAATAATAAACTCCAGAAGCACTAAAAAATATTGAAATTGTAACATTGTGAAAAATACAATATTCTTACTTTTTAAAAGTATATACTTTACAAAAGAAATCTCTGCGGCGTAATGTCTTATGTATTTTTTACTCGACTGCGGCGAAGCTCAAAGGAGGGTTATGCATTTGTCCTGTATATATGTATTTATGTATGTCCGATTCGATGTTCTCTCGTAATTACTAAACGGCTTAACCGATTTTGATGTTTTTCATTCAAAAAATTACAATTTCTTATAATCAAAAATATTAATTAACGTAACTACTCGTAAGTAAATTATAAAAATTTGAGAAACAGATACATAAGAAATGAAATATTGTTGATATTGCTTTCATCATTACTATGCAAAAAAAATAATATTTCGCAATATCTAACACTTCTTTGTTTTTTAATGCAAAACAACTGATGTTTAGGTGCAAAATAAAACCTTAACCTAGGCCAAGCTGAAAACTTATTCGTTTAGATCCTAACGATTATTAATTTCAAAACTTGTTATGTGTAAAATAGTTAAATATAGATTATATGAGGAGAATATTACTGCATCATAATAAAACAAGATAATTCTAATTTATCGGGCGATAAAGATTTTTAAGTCCATTCGATCTTATTCGAAACTTAAAATTTTAACTACCGATAATATTCTTAAAAATCTATATAACTTGATAAGTTAGAATTGTTTTTTATATGTCCCAATATATGACACATCAACAATAGTCCGAGGAATAATATATTTTTTATTCACCCGATAATTATCTGACGAATAGACACACCAAAAAATATTATGCATAATAATTAGAATTTTCATAAAAAAATATTTCTTCTTCGGTGGAAAAAATAATCTTTTTATGTAATAAAAAGTATCCATCATTATCAAAACACACATGAATAGTTTTGAAAGTATTCATATGCGCTTCGATAATAACAGTACTACACTATATTATTATGATTTAATAATAATTTGTCCTGTATGTGTATATATAGATAAGATTTTTATAACTGAATTAAATAACATAAATTTCTTACTTCTTTGGAGTATATTCACCAAAAAGAATTTCTTCTCCTGTATATGTGAGATCACACCATCCCATAAAATATGTGATCCAGGAGAAACATTTTATTGCGTAGAAACCTTTTTTACTGATTATTGATTCGGCAAAATATGCAGGTGCCCTTGCATGATCACAGCTAGATTTCGCTGTAAAAAGTTGAAAAAATTTAATATAGTTTAGATTTCTAAAGTTAGTTCACATCGTGAAAATGATATACATATGTGCATTGCATGTGTACGTATTAAAAATACATAAACATTAAAAAAAATCAGCAATATGGTGTCACAAAATACGAAGCACGATATGTTTGAAGGTGAAGATCGTCATTATGAAAACGATACAATCATTAAAAATAGAACTAATTTATTTTTAAATGGCGTTACTTGTACCTATTCAAACAAAAGTTCCCATAGTTTCACTTTCGTGATCTTTACCTCAAAATAGCTCTGAAATATGACATCTTAATGCTGAAAGTTACTGATAGTTTTTTTATTTTTTCGTACATATCACGGTGGTTAAAAAAGCTTCCATTGAACAATTTTAGAACCGTTAGAACGTATATAATAGTCAATTAAAGGGACGAACGGCTTATTATTAAACTATGAATGAATAATATCTGTATTAATATTATAAATGCGAAAGTTTGTGAGTATGGATGTTTGTTACTTTTTCACGCCAGCACTTCTTAATGGATCTGGATGAAATTTGGCACAGAGATAGACTATAGTCTGCAATAACACATAGACTACTTTTTATCCCGGAAAAAAAACGTACTCTGATCTTTCGTTGGCATGCAACCAGGTTGATCAACACCTCCGTTAGCATAGAAATCTACATGACCACTTTTCTCTAATTTTCCTTTTTTCAAAGCGCTTGTATGCAATATGTCCACAAATAATGCATCACCTGGGTCAATCTTATCGTTTTTACCCTTAGTCGCAAATAATGGTAAGGCTGGATCTAAAGCTGAAAAGTGAAATAGCATTTTCATACATATGATTCAACATAAAGTCTTTATATATGTATGTCTTATGTTATATGTCTGATCCGATGTAATAAAGTTTTTGAAAAAGATGAAAAAAGTATTTTACTTCTGTGTGTAAGTTCTTCTGTAAGTTCTATACTGAGTAGTTTTCATCTTGTATCTACTTAAGCATATGGGTAAAAGACCACTTAACTTCGGATCTTGTACTGTAACGTATGATATATTTTTTGTATTAGTAGTAAAAACTTGGACTATTAGATATAAGTAACATAAACATTAAGCACATCTATAAAAAAGGACGTTTACAACGTTATAGTGTAAAGTATGTATTTTAGATAAAAACTAATATAGTGTACCTGAAATTCTTTCAATTTTCCCCGATTTAATGAAATTTGCTATATAGCCTGCAGCGTGACCACCGAGGCTAAAGCCTACGATATGAAAATTAGGTAGTTCGAATCCGTACGTCTGTACCAGTTCGTCGATTAACTGCGCGGTGCACATCCCTACGAGCTCGATATTACGCGTTGCTTGCAGGTAGCACGGTTCTAGTGCCACTTTACTATAATCTACACTTATTATATTATAGTCGCAGCATTCCAAATATGCTAAAATAATAAAAAAAATAAGGATATTAATTTTTTTAATAAATTTATATTATTCTTTATAGATTACTTATAATATCATTTTCTCAATACATAAAGATCAGATAAAGAACGCAATTAAACATATGTATATGTACGAGAAAATTTATACAGGTTATAACGATTTTTCGAGTATACGATGATGCTCTTTTCTTATGGAATGACTATTCGTCATATCCGCAATTGATCTGCCGGCTGCATAGTTTTTATCTCTTGATAGTTCTGTGGGATTTCTAATTATTAAAAAATAAATAGAAGAAAACCACAACGAAAGCATTATAATGTTAGCACTTACAGTATTAATGCATCCGACTAATGTATTTGCCAATTGTCTGTTGCTAGAAAATTTGCAATATGCGGATATAAAAATGAAGGTGGAAAAGACTGCGCCGAGTATATTCGATGTATATGTATGTATATTCGATGTGTATGTATATACAGATCTTGGTCTATTTAAAAAGAACCCGGGACTCGGTTACAAATTTAGAATGTTACTAAAGATCTGGTGCTACTAGCGCAAATAGCCGAATAAGTCACTACATTTGTAAAAATGAAAAATAATATGAATGAGTATTATGCCTTGAACATGATTTCAAACACTACCATACAAACCTATCATAATATATGTATATGTTACTAGCCAAACTAGATTTCAGGCCAAACTGGTTTAGCCTAAGTCAAACCGGTTCATCTAAAGTGTGTCTGCCTAAGCCAAACTGATTGAAATAACATAGCACTTATGATACTGGAGGTTCTGAGTTTGAAATTAATAAAAAGACCTAACAACCTCCCGCCTTAATCTTCTCAACCTACTTTATCCAAGTCGGGCCAGTCACATAATAACACCATGGACCACCCACTTTTCCAGAGGTCGCATCCCATATACCTACTAAACAGCCAAATACCTTCAAAAATCAGTTTGGCGTAGGCCAAACTACTTAAGCATAAAGTATTTAGTATTTTGTTTATAGGATAATCCAGGTCAAACGTGCGTTCACCTTGTCGTGGTGGGGGAGCTTATTAGCGTCCAGCAGTTCAGCCGGGCGCGAAGTCAAGAAACACACTGGGAGGTGGCCCACTTCGGTGGACGGTGTACCATGGGGGTTGCTCCTGGAACTTCTCGGATGGCAGAGTGGACCGTTGGAACAACCCCGTGGTTGTTGAGGTCTGCTTCGGCAGATCTGCTGTCGGGGCGTCATGGTTGAGTTCGTAAGCGATCCTGCGACGCTCCATTAAGACGAGGGAGGTTTTGTTGGGCGTTAGTGGGCAGTACTGGCTTTTCTAGCTGGTGATTCTCACATAACCACATATATGACTACAGATGATAAACATATAAAAAAAACCCTGAAAAGCCTGAAACCTAAATTGGCAGGTAACATGTACAACATATGTAATTTTTTTTTTTGAAAAAAAAGAATGTTTTAAGTTGTTCTTAAAAAAATACCTGGCCTTATTTCCACATTCGGAGAAAATTCTCTATGTCCAGTGTATCCGTGTATTAATATTTTAACTGCGGCGTTTTTAACCCATGGCGCTGAAGTGATAGTATTAGAGTTTGAAATTTTTAGCTCGTGTGGATCTCTCTCATTTGCCCTGATATGAAAAATAGTCCTATTTAACTTAAACTTATTTCACGACTACAATAATTATTAGGTACTTGTTAAATAAAATAAATATTTATGGCTATTGGCTTCACATAAAGTTTTACTACAAATAAATAAGAAAAATTACCTTGTATATAGCCAAAATGAGATATTAATATTTGGACACTCTAGCGGTGGTGTAACACATCTATCATCGAAAATACCAGATACGTATGCTGAAATGTAAAAAAAATATGAATCAATTCAATTAAACGGTAGATTTTAATTAAACTTTGCTTAATTAATGTGCTTACCTATATTAAGGGAAAAAATTACAAAAACCTATTGGGTTACAACAAAACTCGAAGTTTCAACATACTATTTCTAATTTGCCCACAACTCGTCACATCTTACGTCTTAAATCATTAGTCAGCATAGAGAAACTTTCAAAAAAGTATTTTGCGTAGTATGTACTAATTATTTTTTCAAAAAAGTTTATTTTTCAAAAAGAATCAAATTTTACTTTTAATAATGTGTATATTTACATATTTATACTGTGTCCTCTATCAAGACTTATGTTTATGCTATATCATAATATGGAGAGTTCATATTTTACCTTTGGACCTACCTACCTTTTTTGTTAACTTTCGGCAATGCATTTACGCATACTACCTATCAACTAGAAAAGTGATACACTGGCTAGAAAAGCTTGTGCTACGCAGGATATTTTTTTAAATCAGGATTTTGTACAATTTTTGTAAATTAGGAGATTGCTCTCACGGTCCAATCTGCTATCAGAAAAGTACCAGGAGCAACTCGCATGATACACCAAGAGGTGTCCCAAGATCGCCGGAAGTTACGTTAGATTACTGAGTTTAATAGTTAGATTACTGAGACGTTAAGTTAGATTACTGAGAGTTCCCATCACGACAAGGTGAAAACACATCGGGGAAGTCATTGAGTTTCTCTGCCACAAAAAAGTGAGCGTATAACATATTCGGGGTGTTCAATTGCTACTCTAAATTTAATATGTAAATTATATTTATACTTATGATACCTAAAAAATAATTAGTTCATCAATAACGATCATTAAGAAACACCTTGGAGATAAAAATGATTATTGCCGATATAAGGTATATTAAGAAGAAGTCGTTTAGATGTATGCTTAAATACAAATAATGATGAATTGAAATGGCTTTCGGATGTTCATATGAATAAGATTAAATAAAAAAAAATATTATGCTTAATATTATGCTTATGCTTACGTGATAAATTAATACGTCCATGGGAAATGAGCTTGAGTTCTTACATTGAATTTTATATTCGATAATTATTTTAAAATGAACATGTTGCTAACTCAAATTATTTTTGTTTTATTTATAAAGAGTTTATATAGTGTTCTTTATTATTGCAACAATTTAAGAGACTTTTAATCCCTAAATAATCGATATAAATGTATCTAAGAGTCACTGGCCAGTGTACTTTACATACATGGACCAAAAGGTTATATCACAGCATCCCACTAAAATGATTTGACTAATCTATTAATATATACATATATAAAAATTAATGTGTGTATGATTGTTCCCTATGTATAAAAATGATTAGATTAGAGCAATTTTGATGAAATCTTCAGGTTAAAGTATTATTCTACCTTTACCTGAAGAAGCAATAATAAAATTTTAACAAACTATTAATAAAATTATATTAAGTTTATATAAAAAATCGTTTCCAAAAAATGTTTTCATTAGCAACATGTTGTCCACGTGACTTCCAATATAATATGCAGGGCTCATAAAATATAATAAAAAATACTCACAAATATATAAAAAAAAGGAAGTTGCTATTAGCGTCGTCCTCATTTTATTTTTTGTAAACTTAAAACACTCGCCGTTGAAAACCATTTAAAAAGTAGATATATTAAGAAATGACTTTTTGAATAAATTGGAATAAGACCATCTTGATTTATGTCTTTAAAATGACTGCCATCTAATTATTAATTTTATCGTATTTATTCTAAAATTTTCAAACTGAACTATAATAATTTTTTATAAGACCGCGCACATATGTATTCCGATTTTAGTATAAAAATGGACATATCTTCTTCTAAAAGAAAATGTAAAAATACTTGATTATAGTTTAAGTGATATTCGAGATAGCAGTCGACAAGTGACTAAATTATTCAAATTGTTTATTAACTTTAGTAGGGTCGTGTACTTGTACTACATTAGTACGGACAAAAAGACAGAGATAAACATCTTACATTTACTTATTTTCGTATACTTTTATAATTTATTTAGTCTTCATCTATACATATAATAAAATTGTAACTGAGCCGAATCTGTACATTAAATATTTTATAGTAAATCTTATTGAAATAGACATTATTATCGATACAGAGGAGGAATCTATAGTTTTAAAAAATTTTGTCTGTCCCAAAAACCCACTGGATTGATTTTGATGAAATTTGGTATAATGATAGCTGGTTATCCGGGTCAACATATAGGATACTTTTTACATCGGGAAAATATCTCTGAGAAATCTATACTAAACGTTAAAACGGTAATAAGGGACAAACCTGAGCGGAGCGAGGGTGAGCCGCTAGTAGTAAAATAAAATTAAACAAAACCTAATCCTTGCTAGGTTTATTCTTATGAATGATAAATTATAATTTACCGTGATAACGCGGAATACCTAAGTATGCCAATTATTTGGGTACGGTTTACTGAAATCAAAGTTTATTCAAGCAAAGAACCTATTTTGTTCACTTAAACGGACACTTAGTTTTTACACTGAGAAATAATTTTAAAAGTTCGTAAGCTAATTAATTAATCCATACTAATATTATAAATGTGAAAGTTAAGATGTTAGATGTTTGGATGGATATTTGTTACTCATTTACGCCAGAACCGCTGAATAGATCTGGATGAAATTTGGTACAGAGATAGATTAGAGTCTAGAATAGCACATAAGCTACTTTTTATCCCGGAAAAAAGTACAGTTAATATAAAAACAATTTCGTGGACTAAAGTATCCAATGTTTAGAATAAGTAGTAAATTTGTACTCTAATTAACATACATTATGGAAAAGACATGATTGTGCACACTTAGGTATTCTTCCTTCATTAGCTTTTTGAACTTGCGAGAATTGTTATATATACCAGGTTAAATAGTAGTCAACTATTACATTGTATCTATATCCTATTAAAAATAAAAGATAAACCAACAAATATGTAAGTACATACTAATAATATACTATAACTAGCGACTCACCCTCGCTTCGCTTCAGGTTCGTCCCTAGATAAAAACACATCTATCCCACGGGAACCGTACATTTTTCCGGGATGATATATAACCTATAGCTTTCCTTAGTTAACAGGCTATCTAATGCAAAAAGAATTTTTCAAATCGGATTAGTAGTTTCTTCAAACAAACAAACAAACAAACTCTTCAGCTTTATAATATTAAGTATAGATAATAAGGATCATAACATAATCTGTTATTCTAAGCATAAGATTTTAATATGTACATATAATAGGATTCAAAAGTTATTTAATAGAAATACATAAAATTAAATCTTGATTGTAAGACGAAAAAATTAAAATTGTACACTTGAGGACTCTCTATAGGGTTTTTGTTCCAAAATATGCAAATGAAGCCAATAATGTTACACAACACAAGCTGGCTTTGTCATCTTATCGCTGTAAAGTAAAATTTACACCGGTTATGTTGTTTTTTTTAGTAAACCTAAAAGCCCTTCTTGATAATAAAATTAGTACAAGTACATATGCAACTAACCAAATACAAGTGTACGTTATTACCCACATTTGCTTTTTTTTTGTTGGAGAGTGGTAACGGTATTTTTGAACAAAAAAAATCTATGTAATTTTTAAAAAGTTTATATATTGTGATTATTAAAAAAAAATAAAAACCGACTTCCAGGCACTGAAAAGTAAAAAATAACTAAACGGGGGTTTTCATTTAGAATAGATACTTAATCAGATTTTTTCGAAGTCGGTGTGCTTTGATTTGTATTGGTTGGCACCGACTTCAAAAAAATCTGATTAAGTATCTATTCTAAATGAAAACCCCCGTTTAGTTATTTTTTACTTTTCAGTGCCTGGAAGTCGGTTTTTATTTTTTTTTAAAAAGTTATTATTTTTCCATTTTTAGTGTAGACGTATCATCAACACAAATTAATCAAGCCCAAACACCAGGTAATTGCTGTAAATCGTTGAGGAGTTCCCTCGACTATCTTTGCATGCATGCATCATCAGATCGACTCCAGACCTTCATTAAATTGTAGTGCTATAAAATACCTAATGAAAATTTTATCAAACGCACTAGTCGCCGCTACAATTTTCGAAAGTTCCCCTAGATTTCTCTGGGATCCCATCATCAGATCCTGGTTTCCTTATCATGGTACCACTCTTGGGATATCTCCTTTCCAACAAAAAAAAAATATCAAAATCGGTTCATAAACGACGAAAAAATGCCCGAACAAACATAAAAAAAAAAAAAAAAAAAAAAAAAAAAACATATATACGGTCGAATTGAGAACCTCCTCCTTTTTTTGGAAGTCGGTTAAAAATGTGTAACAAGTTGTTTTTAACTAGCACTTTTGAATCAGTCAGTCAAAAACAAAGAATTTTCCACCGGCTTGCAATCAGGGTTGGGCAGTATTTCTACTTGTAATTAAAATACGTAATTGAAATACAAATAAGTACATATTTTGTATTTGTAATACAACTGTTTTTAAAAAAATTAATTTGTAATTGGTATTTCAAATACCTTTCGCTGGGGTATTTTAAGGTTTAGTATTTTAAATACTTATGGCTTCAAAATACATATGAGCATAAATACATTTAGCGATTTTATTAATGGGTGCATTCTACAGAACATAGTGCTCGGTAGCTTTCGTAAGCAAAATGGCGACCGCCGACGTCTAAATATGTCAATCTTTAAAGTTGGCAAAAGTCGGACCAGAAAGAAGTAAGCGTGTAAATATTTTATTTTGTATTCTGCTAAATGCTAATAAATTGCTCTTGAAATGCTCCACCGAAATCTGCAATTGCTCCACGTCTAAAGTGATTAATCTATACATTAGTATAGTATTATAAAGCTGAAGAGTTTGTTTGTTTGTTTGTTTGTTTGTTTGGTTGGTTGAACGCACTAATCTCAGGAGCTACTGGTTCGAATTAAAAAATTCTTTTTGTGTTGGATAGTCCATTTATCGATGAAGGCATTATAGTAAATTTAATTTTTGAGTAAGCAATTTAAAAAAATATATTAATAAACTAATCACTTTAGACGTGGAGCAATTGCAGATTTCGGTGGAGCATTTCAAGAGCAATTTATAAAAAAAAAAAAAAAAACTTTAATAAAAAGCGATTATTTCTCGTTTTATAGTAAATTTAATTTTTGGGTAAGCATTTTTTTTTAATAATTATTAATTAACTAATCACTTTAGACGTGGAGCAATTGCAGATTTCGGTGGAGCATTTCAAGAGCAATTTATTAAGCAAAAAAACTTTAATAAAAAGTGATTACGTCTCGTTTTATAGTAAATTTAATTTTTGAGTAAGCAATTTAAAAAAAAATAATTATTAATTAACTAATCACTTTAGACGTGGAGCAATTGCAGATTTTGGTGGAGTACTTCAAGAGCAATTTATTAGCATATAGCAGAATACAAAATAAAAAATTTACACGCTAACTTCTCTCTGGTAAAAGTCAGAACTTTTATTTGTCATCCATGGGCAAAACTGCACATGTACTGTAAATCTAATTGTCAAGTATCTAGTATCTAGTATCTTGTCAATTGGCACTTTCATTCTGAAACTCGTGTGTATTAATTGTTTTATTACGAATGTCACGATAGATGACCAAATTCACTCCACATGTAGGTACGTCTACAATGCCGGACGACGCGACGGCGGCGATTTAAAGAACGCCTGATCAGTACCGGCATGGCTGTAATTTGGCTATTTTTCGTTGCATAAAAATATTATAACTATCTATAGTTTTATTTAATTTTTCCATCTCAAAATTCTATAACAGAGTGCATTCTCTAATGGCAAATATTGTTAGAACATAAATATAATGTCATTTGTGTGTGATTGATGGCCGAGTTAGGTACTAAATAAATAAATAAAATAATAATAAAATATTTATGCTTCGGTTCAACGGCGAATATTACACTACCGTCTCTGTAAATTCTATGGTCTGTATTTTATGACATGTGCAATATTGTTTTAGCTATTATTCCATAGATGCCGCTAGTATTTATTACGATCTTTTTTAGAGGTGAGGTGGGGAAGGAAGGAGCCGAATAATGAAGGTAGTTTGCTCGGGGGATGGCCTTAAATAAAAATAGTTAAAACACTGTATTTTGTATTTTAAATACATGAGAGATAGTATATTGTAATTTGTATTTTAATTAAAGCAAAATATGTATTTTGCCCAGTTCTGCTTACAATGCTGTTATTAAGTTTATGGGTATCCGTATTTACAGAAAAACCATGTCAATGTAAATGTCCTTGTCCATGTCCATGTCCTTGAATTGAACGTATCACAAAGATTTTTGCAACTAATCAACTTATCTGTGGGTTTATCTACTATCAAGAAAGGAATTTATTCTCAATTATCTGCATAATTTTAGAGGTCAAATTCCAATAGTATGTACAATTAAAATTGGACTAAACAGAAATAGTTGTAAATTGATATAAAATATTATGTTCAATGATGTTCAATGACCTCTATTTTAATATTTTTGAGATAATCCAAGTTTTCCTTTGTAATAGCATATTCTTCCTTAAATTTTGCTAATATTAGATTAATATCGTTTATTTTCTTTTTAAGCCTTAGATTTTGCGATTGCAATCGTTTTATTTTTAGTCCTTGTTTTTTAATTTTGTCCACACAAAATCTAAGCCGGCCTTTTAGTTTCTCTTCACTCGGTGTTAAACAACTCGAACTACTCATAGTGTCCAAATTTTTAATCGTTTCTTGCTTTAACTTACTTATATTACCATCTAAATGAGGCTGCACACAAATCAGTGGGTCGATGTGTTTCTGTAAAAAAACAACAAAATAAAGTGCATTTTTGCTATAATGAAATATATTTGATGATTTAGCCTGCAAATGCTGCTGAGTTATTGGTAATCATACAATAGATCATAAAAATATATATTATATCAAAGGCAAAGAGTTCCATTGTCGGACAGCTTTTACTGCAAAGAAAGTAAAGAAACGGGAAGAGTAAGTAGGAATATTAAGGATGTTCTGATCCGAGCCAAGAGAACGAGTAGGTGTACCTCTCAGGTACTTAATGCGCTGTTTAAGTTAGATAGGATTTGAAGGATTAAGCAGTACGTAGTAAAGGAGATATGGGATAGGGAATATGAGTATTTCTGCGGAAATGGGTGCCAGTTGAGCTTTATGCGAAACTGAGAGATACGATCATTTTTTCTAAGACCAAAAATAAACGTCGTCGCTCAAGTTTCATCAAGTGCATCCTGTCTAATGTCAAGGTAAAAAATGTTAGCATAATCAATTGTTAAAGAAGTGAATTTGTCAACGCGATTTTGATCGGTATAGGAATAAAATCACAATCTGTAAAGAGAAACAATCGCGCCAAACATCTTCTAGCTCAACGTACTAACCTGCGTCCCCCAGGGCAAATATTGGTGAATTGTTATTCTTAATTTTTCACTTTCCCATAAAAAGGAATATGAATACCATTAAAATCTATATTGTATTATGTTATTAACCTATTGTTCTATATTGTATAATGTTATTAACCTGTCACACTGCCACAATTCTCAAATAAACATTGTACAATAATTACAAACAAAAGAGCCTGCAACAAATACAGCCTAAAATCAAGATTCTTTATAATTGTATAAGAAAAAAAGATGGCAAACTTACTTCCTTTAAAAAGTTGACAATTTTATAACAAGGAAGCGCTGTAGATTTTATGTATCTATATCCTTTTTTTGATATAGCAAAATCATGAGGGGAAAAATGCTCAGAACATATCGTGCTTATTTTCGTGGGCATCCAATTAACTCTTCCCGTTGCGTCTATCCATTTCTCTTTGACACTAGGATCTCTAGGATATCTAAAAAAATTTTAAATGAAATTAAGAACATTTTAAATAAATAATTGTAGTATAATGAAAGTATAATGAAATTAAGAAGTTATAATTCGAAGAAATTGTTGCATAAACTTTCAGTATATTTATTTTTTTGCAGATTCCATCCACTATAACTAATCTTGTAGTTGGAATAAAAACGAATAGCTTAACAAATATAGAAAATAAATAACATAGATTTTAATCAAAACAATCATATTAAAATTTAATTACAACCAAAAGATCATACTTTGTTATCTATACATATGTATAATAAAATTGTAATTAAATATTTTTTGGAAAACCTTATTGAAAATCTTATTGAATTTATTATCGATACATAAGCCAAACCTGTAGTTTTTAGAATTTCTGTCTGTCTATCTGTTACCGCATCACAGGAAAACCACTGGACAGATTTTGATAAAATTTTGGTATTATGTAAAATTCTGGTTTTCCGGGTCAACATATAGGATACTTTTTATTGCGGGAAAATATCTCCTCTCTGAGCTAAACGTCAAAACGTAACTAGAGACGAACCCGAGTGAAGTAAGGGTGAGTTGCTAGTTTCAGAATAAGAGTGCTTAAAATTCAATGATATCATCCAGTGATTCTCGATGAAATCCGAAGCGTAAAAATAATAGTTAGAATTTTTTCTTTTATTTTAGTTAGACTATATCACTAAAGGAGTAGCAGCGAATTTTGAGAAATTAATTACTAATTTAAGAGGCTTATTACATTTTTACTGTGATTTTTCAATTAAATGCCCATTTTTTAACTTTTGAAACTATTCGACAATTTTGACTTATTGTATGGTGGAGAATAGTTATTAATATAGATCATAGCGGCCTCGCTTTTCACAAATTTTCATTATTAATTGAAGTAAAGTCAAAATTCCGAAGCAAGTTTTTAATAAAATGCGCGACGACACTTTTTAAAGCTCATGGATTGAAATACTGTACTAAGCAAACAAAATGAAAAATATATAATAATATCTCGTATATAGTGGTTGAGCTTATAGCGGCCTCGGAATTTGAAAATATGTATTGAATTTCTACAAAAAAATTCCTTTTCAAAATCTTAAAAACTAGGTACTAAAAACGTTCAGAATTAGCTGTAAATATATCCTTACAACATTAATATTATTAAGTAAAATTTATACCAGAATATACGTTAGTTCAAAAGAAACGTAATTACATACTTTTTTTTATTAAATACTTTAATATAAAACTTTACACAGAAGTAATTACAACTGCAGAAAATGCTAGAAACAGCGATGCGTCGGCCGCTCGAACTCAATACCTACCATAGAACTCAGTACATTTTGTGATAGGCCTCTTAATAAATCCAAAATATACCTTATCATGATGTAATAAAGAAAATTTAAAATTGACTTAAATTATTCATATTTTGAAATTAGTAAAGAATTTTAAAAAACAAAACCATTCTTACCGATGGTACGAAACACCTCCATTACTAAGATTATCCCTTCTACTTTCATTTTTGCACTCCAAAATTGAACATTTTGGCATGGTTGCGGATATTCTTAAATTAAAACTTTAAAAAACGTACAATACAATCCAACACGCTGTTAAGACACGACTGGCATGAAGTAAGCATATGAGTGCGTAAATATGGCACGCGGGGCACGCCTACTTTACACCTCCAACATCCAAGCTCCATTGTTTTTGTTTTCATGGATTATATGATATATTTTATATTTTTATTGATCATGCAATTTACTTATTGTTATAATAATTATTTTGCAAGTAATCGAACGGGTTAATTCCACGTATTAATCTTCTAAATATTCTTGAATAGAATAAGAAACTAATATTAATTGAAGAAGTGGCATTATATCAGAGGTAAATAAAATTATTTTTGTTGTTTAATACTGATTTAGGCCTTTATGGTTAAAAAAATGGTATTAAATAGTCAAAGACTTCAAGGAGTCAGTAATCCCCGTTTAAGTTTGACAGTAATAATCATAACTAGCTGTTTCATGTTTGTTGTTTATTTGTGCTCGATTGATTTTTTGCTTGTTGTATTTTTTTTGAGCTGGACTGCTTAGGGACTCTGTATTTACTAATGTGATTAGTACTAGCCAAAGGATTTCATTAATACTATATGGATTTTTCGTTGACTTGATATTTTTAAATACTTTAAGATCATGTATGTCAACTCCAACATATTGTGTGAATAAATGGCATAATATTGACACTAAATATGAGATTTACTGAACTGTTTGCATATTGCAGTAAACAAGTGTTTGCACACAGTAATGTCTGGCAAGGAGGAAGCTGGACAAAGTACAAGAGGCCATTCTAATGTACCTTTTATTAGACTATTTAACTAAGAATCATAGAGTATTAAAATAAAAATGCATCTGAAATGTAGCAATCTGTAGTCAGCAGAATAGTGTCCTGAAAGGTTTGTATATTTTGGATAACTAATGTTACTAAAATCCATAATATTCTCTAACGAGACAATGACTTCTGACTACAATAGTAAGTATAATAATTAAAGTCAGCACTTCTGATCTGTTTCTGAAAATTCTTTTACTTAAAGGAAATTATATTACCTACCGCTATGTACTATAAGCTTTTTTATTCTGATTACAATGTGTTTACTATCACAAATCATAATAAATTCAATTGAAGTCATAATTGTTCATAACAAATGCTTCACAGTAACAACTAAATCTGAGCTGACATTAACAATGGCAATATCTAGAAAATCTGGTTTTAATTACAGATGAACACTATTCATAGAGTTGGCTACTAATTGAGCAGAAGCAGTGATCTACACATCAATGTGTGCTTTCAAATTACAGGTAAACCATATTTCATAACATAAGCACTATTATGTATACAAGAATATTGTGATGTAACTCAAAAATTACAAGCTACAGTTTTGCATAATTATAACTATTAATACCTAAAGTAACCCGAGTTTGGAATGATATGAATACTTGACAAATAATTCTAGATAACACAATATTACTAAAAACAGTTTCAATATATTTATCTCTGAAAATATATTTTCATTTATTAATTCTTTTAATCCCGGTGGGAATTACACATTTGACTTTGATCAAAATTTAAGATAGGAATATCTAAATATATTTTTTTTATTTTAATTTCAGAAGTGCTACATATCTCTGAACAACATAGGGGACCTTAGGTGTAAGATAAACATTTCTACGCAAGATGATCAACTTGCATGACTGGATTTCTATGTTAGCAAATGTGTGACAACAATCTTGAAATAAGACTTTAATATGATATATATCTAAAAGTACCTTCTTTTGTGCTCATTTAATATTAAATGCAGAAAAAATGTTGTTATGTAATTATTAGCTGTAATAATTAAAAATTATGTAATATATGAAATAGTCTTCAATTTTTCGTTTATACTTTAACCTGGACTTTATCATAAAGAAAGGTCAACAAATCATTAAGAATTTTTCGACAAATCAAGTATGAATAAAAGTAAGGGATAAATTCATTAGGAATACCCAGATACAGAGGATTTTCCAATTTTCTATCAACCTTTTAAATTTTGTGGTATAAATAAGAAGTACAAGATCAAGATCTATGTTTCATTAATGCTGTAAGACTTAAATACATATCTTAGATTAATATTTTATGTCTGTTATTAAGACTCCCTTCTAACTCTATAATGTGTATTATTTATTTTTAAGTTGATTCAGAAAAATAAGTTGTGATACAAAGACAGACACAGGAGTGACTTTAAAGAAATGCTCACCTACCTTTTATATAATTAAAAAATGATAGAAAGATCATTGTGTTTAAAAAAAAATGAATTGCCAGTTTAAAATCCTTATTAAAATTTAATACTAAAATATTAGTTACAATAAAGGTAACTTATTAACATAAAATATTATTTTTACAATTAATATCATAAGATAGGTAAGTTCAAATAATAAAACTAATTAATTTAATTCATTTATTATTTATATAAGTATAAAATCAGTCAGTTCGTTTGAAAAAAAGACGCATTTGGCACGTAGTTTACTAATTAATATGGCTACTACAAAATTACAACACAGCACCAGCATTTTATAAAACCCTCTAGGTAAAATCTTGAAATATAATTTTATTCCAATACTCAACATTTCATCTATTAAATTTACTTAATATATTTCACACACATCTAAAAACTGGATTTTATATCAAAATTTAACATGTAGTCATCTTTATTTTTTACGTTTTGTAAAAGTGTCTTCAATGTCTCAATGCGCTACACAAACTAATAGGATATCAAGTTTACAAGTAATTCTAGTTTAATATCTACATGTTATTCTACATTTATTTACAATGAGGTTCATGATAACAGCTCTTCTAAATACATAATTACTTAACTATTATCTCTTATTTTTCAACAAGATATGGCAAGGAAAAGAAACTAAAAAGACCTTGATACAAGATCCCAACAATTTTGTACAATATTAGTATATCTACTGTTATTTACAATATCTAAACATACTCCTCTGATGGTTTCGGCGTTCCGTTTGGTAGTCTCAGAGAGGAAGACATGCGACTATTTACAGAGTCTGGTAGCTCGGCAATATCTTTAAAAACTCCAATCATGCTCTCAAAATTTGGACCCCAATTTAATAGATAATCCCAGCCGAGAGTAGCTGGAGCTGGTGATCCATTTGCTTGTCGGTAAAGGGCAGATCCTACGTGAGGAGCTAAATCATCGTCTGACGCAACCAAAGTACTTAGAGAACCCCGAAACGAAGAATCAAAGCTTTCATATGGTGGTGGTAAGATAGGTTTTTTATTGCTATTGCCATTACTTATATTTTGTCTTCTGACATCTTCTGGTTTATCGGCATTGATGCTGTTATTATCGTATTCTATTTCAGAACATGTAAAACTATCATTAGCACTTTCATCATCTGAACCAGTCGAACTTCTGTTATCAACAGTTGGTGAATGATGCCTATGAGACATGTGATGACTAATAACTCCAACCCGAGGTGCTTCACTTGAACTAGAAACTGCATCAAGAGTAGAGACTAGACTCGATGTTCGTTGTCTCGCATTCATCCTTTCAATTTCTTCTGCAGTTAATCCGACTGCTCCAGACCCTACAGAAACTACTTGTGGACCCTGTGCTGTAGCACTAGGGGTTTTTCTTCCAGCAGAAGAGCTTTGGCCACTAAGCTGTGACATAACAGGACTATTCAAACTACGCTCGCTATTGCTATGTAAAGCGTCTTTACCAACTCCTCCAGAACTCGATGTTGTTGCTAATAAAGCACTTTGAAGTGGTTTCCCAGATATATCGTGAAGTGTAAGAATTCTCGGTTGCTGGCTTAATTCACTGCTAGGCGATAACCTTGCTAGGGGTGTAGTCTGATGTTGTCTTGACTGAGGAGGTTGTTGTGAAGTTTGTGTGAGTACTCTCGGAGGATATCCACTAGGGTGATGTGGAGAATGTCTATGCTGAGGAGTTTGATGCTTGTGATGATATCCTGCCATTGGTGGTGGTGTAGCTTTATATTTTCGAACTCCACTAGCTTCTCTAAATCCTTTATAATGATAAACAATATCTATATCAGAAGGTGCTATTGAACTCGCATTTTCTAAGTCATAATGTTCAGGTACTTCAGAATTAATATCCATACCGTTAGGATGATCATGTGTGTGATGTGACGTATTTGCTGAAGGAGGTGGTTGAGGATGATGATCTTCTCTAAGAGCAGGGCTTTTACCAACAACTTCACGTTCTATAATGTCTGGTCTTTGCGGTCTTGGAGCGTCTAGATTCATTATTTCACGATCTTTATATTTTTTTGACAGCAGCTCAGGTCCAACGATATGTCCAACATTGCGCATTATATCTGCATTTTCAGAAATGTAGCTATTCAAACTTGTTTCATTATTATGCACATTTCTATTCATAAGACTATCATTAGTTCCAGCTATTAAATTTGGGGCGTTTAACATAGCAGGACCACCGTTTTGTTTTGTATGAACCATATTACTTTTTCCAATAGGGGTGTTACTTTTTTCTTTCTTTTTCTTACGAACTCGATAAACAATGTATGATACTATAAAGGCACATATTAGTATGACAAAGAATGCTGCGACAGCTGCGATTCCTATAGATAAAGGGCTTGAATTTTTGGAGAGCCCAGCGACTAATTCACTATGACAACCAGTGAAAATTTTACCAGATTTGATAACTTCTTTGAATATACTGCCATTTCCAATAAATGGTTGAACTTCGTTGTTAACAGTAAAATTGGCCAGGCAACCTTCAAACTTATTAAATGCTGAAATTAATTCAGATTTTATTCCTCCCAAAGATATACTTGTTAAATAAGGATCTAAATAATCGTGAACCCCAGCAGCATCTAACTCTTCACCAACATTTCTTCCATCTACAATTAGTCTGATACTTCGCCCGTGTCCTAATAAGGTTATATTATGCCAGTTCCCATCAGCAATATCTTCTTGTTCTATCTGACTCATATTTACTACAGTATTTTGTTTAGAAGTGTAACTTATTCTTCCACTTAATAATTCTATTAAAGTGTAATATTTATCTGTAGCAGCATAAAAAAGAACTCCATCTTTCTTATGAGTTCTAAATAAAAAAGACAAATGTTTGGCAGGATTCATGGCTTTGACATTTAATTTTCCTTTGCTTGATTTTCTCTCCCAAATTGTACTTCCTCCATAGAATGAATCCAATAATTGCATTCTCCGATGCTTCTCTGAAATCACATATGTTACATATCCGTTTTCGCCAACTGAAATACTTTGAAGAGAATTTTGGCAATCAGGCGAAATTAAATTGTTATCACATTTACAATAGTGCGTTTTCCATGTATCATAACATTCCCCAAAACCGCATATATCAGCTTTATAACAAGCTCCTTTTTCTTTTCTATCACAATTAGGTTCGACTCCCTGGCCATTTAAAGGGTTAGTTAAATTTAAAACTCGACCATTAATAGTTATACTATGCATACAACCAACAAAATCATCTGAGTGAATTTGTCCAGGACGTTCCAACACTGGATCAGATTTATGAAGTCCACCAATCAACAAAGGCTCGTTGTTAAAGTTTAAAGTTCTGAAAAGAAAAAATATATATATGAAAAATACATTAAAATGATATTATTAAGAGTTATAACCATACATATTTCACGCATAAATTCATACTTTAATCATAACATGCTAGTGGTATGTGTTAGGTACATATTTTGTTACTTTTAATTTTTAAATATCATTATTCTATCACAATTCAAGTTCCCAAGTCTTATTTTAAAGTTTTAATAAGTTTCAGTTTTATTATTCTATCATTAATTAATCAAAAAGCTTAATTAATTTATACATACCCTGCTTGCCCCGTGTCATCACCATAACATAGGTCATCGCCAGGCTCGCATTCACTACAAACATCACCGTGGTCAGTACAAGAAGCCACACTTAGAGATATGACTCGGCCATTTCTTGTAGCTGTTAGCTTATACCATTTTCCATCAGCAAGATTTTTATCACTATTTATTAAGGCTACTGAAGTGATTGAAGTTCTAGCGCCTCCAAAGGAAAATACTGGTTTTCCTCCAAGTAATTCTATTGCAATAAAGTCTGATCTACCTCCAGTATGTGCACCATAATTATAAAGCAGCAAAGCATCTGATTTTGTAGTTGCAAATATTATCGTTATATCATTTGTTGATGCATCTAATGCTGGGAATTGCATATAAGAAAGTTCATTGAAACCGAACGTTGAACTTTCACAATGTGTACCATAGCGACCATTTGTACAACTGCACCGGTATCCAGGTTTAAGACTTATACAAATTCCGCCATACATACATGGGTTTGGTCTACACGAATCTACAAGTGCTTCACATTGATTGCCTCGGTAACCAGGTCGGCATAAGCAAAAGAATGCATTTCTATCGGAACTTTCTTTACATGAACCACCATTTTTACAAGGATTGCTACTACATACATCATCCCGTTCTAACTCGCATGTTTTCCCTTCACGTCGTGATGGACATATGCACACAAAGTCATGCCCTTGCTTGCGGCATTGTCCTCCAAATTCGCAAGGATTTGGTGAACAAGGATCTTGTCGTTTCTCGCAGTTTTCACCCATAAATCTATCTGTGCAATGGCATACATAATCATGATGTACGAGAGGTGATGTCAGTATTAAAGTAGAACTTTCAGTGCTTTTGGTACCTTCTAAGACATTAATCGAATCTGTACAAACACCAGCATTTTGACATTGGAGTGTAGAACAAGGGTAAAATGGTACTATCACCTGTTTCTTTAAAACTTTACGAATTTCAGATTCTTTGGATTTTAAGTATTTTTCAGTGTTTTCTTTTTTCCAAATAGCGTTATTTTCTTTAATAGCAATTGTTAAATCTATACTTTCATTGACTTCATTTATACTGTACAAATAAATATTTTCTTTATTTTTCATATCCATTCTTAAAATTTCGAGCAATATCCTATAAAAGTGTGTAAGAAAGTCGGATGACGTCATATTTATTATCCTTGTTGTCACTGATTGTTCAACCGTATTATTATCAAAGGAAAAGTACTCAACACTTATAGATGAAACTACTTCTTTGTGTATACCATCACTACCAGACACTGAAAAAGAATATCCTTGACCAGGCCTAACGGCATTTGTATAGAGGTCACACCCCTTCCTAATATTGAATATTGATATCGTACTATCTGAAGTGGAATCTTTTATAATTTGGCATTTATAATCGCCAACTATATCTGGATCATTAGGTTTAACATCAGCAATTTTTCCGGACGGTGTTTTATTATTAAATGTGTGAACGAGAACGTGAACCGATCTAGGCGTTGGAGGGTTGTCATTTCTATCTAAAACTTTTATCTGAATCGTGTAATTAGAGTGCATCACAGGTGTTCCACTATCTTCAATTTGTATAGTAACATCTAAGTAAGGAGTTATTTCTCTATCAATTTTCTTTGTCGTCAGCAAAACCCCTGTATGCTTATGAACTTTAATGTAGCTTTGATGCCTACCACCAACTATAGCATATGAGAAAGGAGCACCATTAGGTGGTAGGTCTGGATCTTTAGCGGATAACGTCGTTATACTCGTATTAGGGGGTTCATTTTCATATACAGCACCATTGAAATTAGCAACATCGAAAATAGGACCATTGTCATTTATATCAGTCACTGTAATTTTGACAGTAGTAGTTCCCGTTTGTGGAGGTATCCCTGTATCAATAGCACCAACTATTAGTGAATATACCGATAATGTTTCTCGATCTAAGTGCCGAGCAACTTCGATTTCACCATTTTGAGGATCAATTTTAAAGTCTTGATTACTATTACCGCCAATAATGGAAAAGCTGAATTGATTATTTTGTGGCCGGACATCTTTATCAACAGCTGTTACCTTAATAACTTCATATCCAATATTTGCTCCTTCTGAAACACTTGCTTCATAATAATGTCGTAAAAATTCTGGGGGATCGTTACCATCTTGAATTGATATAATTACTTGAGCTTCATCAGTATCATTACCATGGATACCACCTGAATTTTTCGCTAACACTGTTAAGACTACTCTATTTTGCGTTTCTCTATCTAAGTATCGCGCGACACGTATTACGCCTGTTTGTGAATTAATACTAAAGCCTTTATCGTTACTTGATCCAACAAAGAGGTAATATATTATTCCATCATCACCGCTGTCTTGATCTGTTGCTTGAATAACACCAACATTGGCCCCAACCTCAGCTGATTCAGAAACATCAAAGTGAAATACGGGTTGTATAAATTTAGGATAGTATTCATTAACCCCTGTTATGTAAATAATTACTACAGTCGTATTACGCATTATTGAATTAGGATTTTCAGCCATTATTTGTAAGCTGTACATTGCTTTTTCTTCATAATCAAATACTTCTTTTGAAAATATTTCCCCAGTATTTTGGTCTATGTTAAATAGAGATAACATTTCATTGTTTATGTGATATTTTATTACTGCATTCTTAGAAGAATCTATATCAATCGCTTGTACCTTGAATATGAAACTGTTGATTGGTGAATTTTCAGGTAGGTACGCAATATATTTTGTTTGATTAAATTGGGGAGGATTGTCGTTTATATCCGTTAAAATAATGGTTACAGTTGCCGTAGTTTCTTTTGGCTTAAAACCCAGATCTTTAGCGGTAATGTTTAATCGATATTCCTGAATTTCATCATAATCTAAAGGTCTTAATATACTGATTGTTCCTGATACTGGATCAACTCTGAATTCTTTTCCTTCATTTCCTGATGTAATAGCATATCTTACAATACCATTTGGTCCTGCGTCTGCATCTTTTGCATTTAAAGTGAGAATCGAGGAGCCAACTGGTTCATTTTCTGGTACTATAACTTGATAGCTTAATGCCGTAAATTTAGGACTATAAATATTTTCACCTGTAACTACAAATACTATCTTCGTTTCATCCCACTGTGGAGGCACACCACGATCAACTGCTTTCACTTTTAAATCATAGTATTGTCCAGTGTAATAAAACTGTTTACTTACGATAACCCAACCATTTAATTTATCAATAGAAAAATAAGTTGTACCATTGCCATCAAAAACAAAATATTCTATTTCTGCATTGATTCCAAAGTCTAAATTATCTTCAGCTTCTAATTTTACAATTTTTTCTCCAAGTGTAGCATCCTGTGGTACAGGAATTAACTTTTCATGATTTTTAAATCGAGGTTTATTGTTGTTTGCATCAACGACATTAATAGTTACTAAGCATTCTGACGACATAGGAGGCTTACCATTATCAGTTGCTACAACAATAACAGAATAAGAGTTTTCAGGAGATGAATTGATTGAAGTTCTTTTATATTTCATCACAAACTTGCTTAGAATTTCACCTGTGGCTGGGTCTATAGTAAAGAGATCTGAAGTTTGTTGCAATGAGTATGAAATTATGGAATTTGGACCTTGCTTATCTTTATCTGTAGCTATGACTTGACCAACAAAGCTGTTCTTCTTTTGTAATTCAGGGAAATTGAAGCTATAATACGAATATTCAAATTCAGGTGCATTATCATTTTGATCTTGTATAGTTATAGTTAAAGGTGTTTCTGATCGCCAAGCACCGTCGATTGCAGCCACTTTTAAAATATATTCATCTTGTAGTTCTCTATCTAGAGGACGAGCAACAGTAATATTACCACTTATAGCATCTATAACAAATTTTTCACCGGGGTTATCGACAAAACTATATGTAGCATTAGCATTTGGACCAATATCTAAGTCAGAACTTGTAACCCTTATTACAAACGAGCCAATATCTGCATTTTCGGTAACGTTCACACTGAAAAGTCGTGTAAATCTGGGTGGATTATCATTTTTATCTAAGACAGATACCAAAACTGTTGAAGTACCGGTTAGTTGTGGAACACCATGGTCAACGGCTTCAACCAATATTTCATAAAACGGAATGGACTCCCTGTCTAACGCAATATTAGTAAATATTTCTCCACTATCTGAATCAATAACAAATGTTTCTTCATAGTCGTTTATTAATCTAAATGATATTCTTCCATTTTCATTAGAGTCATCGTCATGTGCTTCAATTTTAGTAACTAACTGTGGAGGTGATTCTTCTTCGGGTACTGTAGCATTATATAATAGATTTTCAATAACAGGAGCATTGTCATTTGCATCAGTAACTTTAATTTCAATTTCAATAAAAGATTTAAGAGGTGGATTGTCAGAATCTCTTACCTCAAACCACACTTCGTAAAGAGGCATAGTCTCATAATCAAGTCCTTTACCAGTAATAAAAATTTCTCCTCCCATTGGTTCCACCCTTAAAGCATCTCCAACGTTACCTCCAGCAACTGAGTATTGTAATAAACCTGTTGGGCCTTTCTTTGGGGATGTTGCAGAAAGTCTTGTCACTAGAAGACCTTCTGGCGTATCTTCAGAAAATGTAAAAGTTAATTTGTTATTTATTGTGAATTTTGGAAAATTTTTCCCTGATTTTGGGATGAGGATTAATTCAGTTGAACTTTGCCTTGGAGGTGAACCACTATCAGTGGCAAGAATTATTAGATTAAACGTTGTTCTGTTTTTATCCTTGTATTTTGACAAATTTTCTTTTGCTTTAATAACACCCGTATCCTTGTTAATACTAAAAATATTTTGTAAATCACCTTTTAAGTCATATACAATTTTCTTGTTTTGGCCAATATCATTATCTTTTGCTTTTACACCAAAAATGAAATCACCAGAAATTGTACGCTCCGAAATATAAACTTCGTAAATTGCCTGAGGAAATACTGGTGTATTATCGTTTTCGTCTTCCACAATTACCGTAAGATTTGCTGTTGCAGTTCTTGGATCCGTAGTTGAAGAATCTTGAGCCATTATTATTAAATAATAAGTATCCCATTCCTCTCTATCCAAGGAAGCATTCGTAGAAATTATTCCTGTTATAGGATCTATTTTAAATCTTTCTGATTTGTCACCAAGAAGGCTATACCTAATTTTTGCATTATTTCCGATATCTTTGTCTAAGGCTTTTGGTTGAAGAATAATAGTATCTGGTGGTAGGTTCTCCTTCACATAAGCTCTGTAACTCTGCCTTTCAAAGTCAGGATTATTGTCATTCACATCTTGGACAATGATTTTTACTGTACCGGATCCTGTAAGGGGTGGCGATCCTGAAAAATAAGTTTTCTTACAGATCTTTCTTACGATAGTTTTTATAACGGTAAGGGTATTTATCAAGTGAGAAATTTCGAAATATACAATTAAAAACCATTATTGACTAATTCCAATTTTAAAAACAATGTTATAAAATCCACAGTTTGTGAGTGTGAGACTTTAAGAATTTAAATGAAATTCAAAAACAGAAATAGCTTATTTACTAGGTTACTTTTATCAATCCCGTAAACAAAGCAGTGGTCAGTTTTTTGTGGAAACCCGCGGCACCACTCGTGCTTAAATTATCAATAAAACAAACTTTTTAGCTTTATAAATTAGTAATACTTATATAATATATTAGTAATATTTTGTTGGCCGAAACGATTCTCAAATTAAAATAAATGTAATTTTTTATAGTTTAGTACTTTTAATATAACAATTGCCATATCGCGCATTGTAGGTTCCGTATAGTAAAATACTGTGTTGTTTTTCTTACTTACGTGTTTTGTTAGTTAACACTAAAATAAATACGAATAATATTTAATTTCCACAATATCAACTCATTTTATCAACTGCATTATTTTTTAACATTATATGGAAGATAAGTTTATGGTTGTTAAACTGACAAAGCGGGTCACTAAAAATATTCCATTCTGCAAGGCAATTTTCGATAAAAGTATTTTAGAAACTGTTATACCTCAACTTTTTCACATTTTTTGACACCATTTCTTGAAAGCTCTATATGTAAGAGTATACTAATATGTAAAACATAAGAATTTGGTTTTTGATCACCTGAACGCGGGCGGAGCCGCGGGCTATGCTAGTTTTATTTATAATATTATTTCAAGTGAAATTATTGAAAAATCGAAACAAGGAAACTTTAATTGTTATAAAAATATGAATTATTCACGAAAAAAGATGTTTACTACTCTTTAAAAGTATATTTACCTACAGTAATTACTTATTTTGGTATATAAAAATATGAAAATTTTCTAGCTTTAAGCCTCCATAACTTTTGACTTCTTGATTTCCTCAAAATAATTTTAACATATCCCTACTATCCCCCCTGAGATGGGGGGTAATTGGTATTCATACCTCGAGTACCCTCCATACTCCATACCCTCTGATTACCCCTTTGAATTTAATGGATTGCGTTTCCCCCTTAAAGTTTGCTTTGCAATGACCATTATCTCAGGGTCAGTCGTTAAAAGTAGCAAGCATAGACATTGCTTCTCACTTGGACGTTTTAGTACTAGACAGAACAGTGTACTAATGTGGTATACAAGACTAAGTAAAGTGAATCTAAAGTAAATATATAAATGTACGCATAATATTACAAATTCGACATGACAACATATAATTTGATGGAAATTAAAACTGAGCTATTTTTTTTTCTCCACGCGAGCGTAGCCGTGGGCAGAAAACTATAACAAAATAAGAATGCTACTTTATATATATAACTTAAAAAACGCTAACGTAGGGAGACTGTAAGTTTCAAGTGTACGTAACGTAACATAGGGTCTTTAAAAATAATGTAGATTTTGGTTCGTTAGTGTCTACATATTATGTATGTTGGCTAAGAAGCCCATTTTAATCGAGTTACATGATTCTAAAGTCCTAAACCATGTGTGCGAGTTGTATAACTGTATTCTTTTTTTTTAACTTTGGAATAATGGAGTAGAAAAAATTAAAAAACAGAGATAGTGGAGCTTGCTAAATTCCTAATATTAAAAACTAATTTACAGAATGTACGTTAAATATCTTATAAAATAATAATACAGTATGTATTGCGAAAACTTAAATAAATATATTTTAGTGTGTAAATATCTAATATATTTAAACGAGCAATTCTTGTATATTTATACATATCCTTATTTATTTATTTATACCAGCGATCTCGGAAACGGCTCTAACGATTTCACTGTTTGGTATGTGGGAGCTCTCGGGAGCGAAAAATCGATCTAGATTAGTCTTATGTCTGGGAAAACGCGTATTTCCGAGTTTTCATGCGATGTTATTAGTATTATCTTACGCAAAATATGTTAATAATTTCGCACAGCTGTGTATAAGCATCGTGGTCAAGCGGCCAAGGCGCGAAATTGCCTATCATAGGTGTTTTCGAATCCCGGTCGGATACATAGATTTTACTTTTATTTTATTAATTTTTTTATATTTATTGAAGTTTTTAGTTTTTTTTTGCCTTTAAGCCAAATTAAAAAAAATGTACTTATAACCAAAAACTCCGAGCGAAGCTCGGTCGCCCAGGTGCTGTTAGTAATTACAACAAAATATTCGGCGGTACGTAACTCCCGATGCACAAGTTGAAATCATACTCACATTTGAAAATCTTTATAGCCAACAAATTATTATTTATAACATAAAGCCAAACAGTTGTGTTTTTTGTAGAATTAACGGGGGCGAAGCCACGGGCCACGGTAAATACTTACAATAGAAATATGCATCATCTTTAGATTTAAGATAAAATATGCAATACCTTGAACATAAAGACAATGCATATGAAAATACCTATACATATGCATAAAAGCCAGTTTCTATTGTTTACAATATTGTAAAATAATGTAGATTTTTAATATTTTTTTACCTGTATCCATAGCAACAAGTGAAAGTATATATTCATCCTGGGTTTCACGATCCAGTGTTCTTAACAAAGATATTTCGCCAGTTGAAGCGTTGATTTTGAACACATCTGCATCACCCTCTTTTATAAAATAGCGAACTTGATTATTAAATGGTGGAGAATCAGCATCATATGCATGCACTGTTAATATATATCCACCATTTGGTGGGATAACATTTTCCATAACGTATGCTAAATATGGAGAGTCTAAAAATGTTGGAGGATTATCATTTATGTCTTGAATGGAAATGGATAGTTCAGCCGTATCAAATCTCACATCGTCTTTAGAACAATCTTCCGCTCTTATTGATAGTATATAACGAGACTTTCTTTCAAAATTAAGGTTTTTAGCTACTCTCACTATACCAGTGTCTTCACTGATACTAAAATCTCTGTTTTCATCTCCTGAAGCGATAGAATATCTAACTCTGCCATTAGCACCCTCGTCAATATCTGTTGCGGACACCTGTAATTCCGACATAAATGTTTTTTTCAATATAATTCTTATTTAATCTTGGAAAAATTTCAAGTGATAAAAAATATTTTATAACTTAACATGTAAATAATCTGTACATATAATAATTAAACAGTAACTTTGCGAAATCTGTAGGTATTTTTTTTAAACAATGACTGAAACGTATTTTGTACATAATATAGACCCCAAGACAATAGATATTAAAATTTTAGTCTGTTTGTCTGTATGTCTGTTTGCGTGTACGTGTTTCACGCAAAAAGTAATGAACCGATTTCAATAAAATTTGGTGAGGTGATAACTTATTACTTGGGTCAACATTTAGGAAACCTTTTACTTTAGGAAAATACTTCTTTCCCATGGGAAAACACAATAATTGGTTTTATCTAGTCGTCCTTAGAAATCTTCCGCTGGCTAAACCTTAAGACATACATCAGTATGTCTTAAGGTTGATCAGCGGAAGATTGCTAAGGACGACAATATATACAATATTTACAAGTAGTAAATAATGTACTAAAAATTGTAGGTCTTGAAAAGGCCTACAGAAAAATCTGCAATCTATACAGATTAATAAAATTGGAGTGTCTGTTGTAATATTAAAATAGTCGCTTTTCACTAAATGCATATGGATGTATACACGGTACATATACCAAAACAACATTTTTTACAATTTTTTGTCTGTCTGTCTGTCTGTTGTTCCGGCTAATCTCCAAAACGGCTCGACCGATTTTGACGGGACTTTCACTGGCAGATAGCTGATGTTATAAGGAGTAACTTAGGCTATTTTTATTTTAGAAAAAGAATTAGGGTTTCGCGAAAAAAAATTAAAACCCATGACATTGTGAACAAAATCCGCGTACGGCGTACGCACACGAGCAAAACGAGGATAAATCGCTATATAATTTAAATGAATATCTTAGGAGTAGCAAGCTACTATTTATGTAGGTATACCTAAACATAGCTAACCGTGAAAACGTACCTACTTACGAACGCGAGCGAAGCGAGCGTGAGTCGCTAGTAGTATAATATGTCTATATCCTCAGATACACTTGCAATACCTATTCTTATATATACATATAATAATACTAATTTAGTCAAATCGATGTCCGCATTTCACGAAAAAGTACTGAACCGATTTTAATAAAATTTGCGCAGTGATAACTTATTACTCGGGTCAACATTTAAGATACCTTTTATTACAGGAAACTTTGTACACTCGCAATAACTATTTTTATTAATTAAAGGCAATATCGCGACTCACTGGCTGACTTATCAACTTTCAACCCAAGCCGATGATACCCAGATGACCAGCACCACAAAAAAAGATTTATATACCCATACTAATATTGAATGCGAAAGTAACTCTGTCTGTCCGTCACATTTTCACGCTTAATCCGCTGAACCGATTTAAATGAAATTTGGTATGGAAATAGTTTGAAACCCTGGGAATCACATAGGATAGTTGTTATACCGGAAAATATATCATATATAATGGGGTGAAAACGGGGGTGGCAGATTAAATGGGGAATAATAAAATATGTTGGGACATTAACACACACCACCATCTAGTTCCATGGTAAGTTACGAGGCTTGTGTTATGGATACTAGATAGTTGATACACTACATATATATAACTTTAAATACATACATATTATAAATATAAACACCCATGACTGGAGTACAAACATTCGCGCTCACACAAATGAATGCCCCCAGCGGGACTCGAACCCGCGACCGCTGGCACAGCAAGTAGGGTCACTACACACTGAGCCAAACGTGTCGTCAAAGTGGGGAATCAATTGACACTTGAGAAATTCAAGTAAGGTATGTTGTTTTTTTTTTAATTTTTATAATATTTAGAAGCCGTTCATAAAATACGTTCGCATACAAGGGGGGGGGAGGGGTCTAGCAGAGTGTGACAAGATGTAACAAGGGGGGACGGGGGGGGGGGGGGGGTCTGAGGCAACGTTACGTTTGCCGTTCATTGTTCATTATTTTTCGACATGAGCACAAGCTCTATGCCGCGGCATTCGTCATTTAGCAGTGAGCTAATGCAGACGTTTTTTTTTTCATATTTCTCAATTTAATACTCTTTTTCCCCCCCTCTGTGGACTGTGGAGCGCGCTGATCGCGCGCGTGGAGTGACCTACGTAACGAGTGCGTCTGTGTGCTGTGTCTACGTCTACCCTCACGCATCAGTTATCGTGATTTAAAATGAGATTATCTCGAAAGTTATGTATTGGAGCTGTATATATATTTATAACTTCATATTTTTGTTTTTTTAATTTCATAAAAAGTAAGGACCCCCCGTCCTTAGTTTTTGTGACGAAATATTTTTAGGGGGGTCACAGATAGTGTGACACATCGTGACAATAGGGGGGAGGGGGTCAATAAAAGCAGATTTTAGCATGACGTATTTTATGAACGGCCCCTTACCTACTTTTCTATACTTTTTTTACGGTCATTATACCTAAATGTCTATTCTATATGTCATAAAGTCTATTATATACTAACCGTTAAAACGTACCTAGGGACGAAACCTAGCGAAACGAAGGGAAGTCGCTAGTAATGAAATAAGTAGTAGTACTTACAATAATAATAGTACTTTTTATTAATAATTAATAATTTAAATCTAAAATTTACCTCTAAGACACTTGCTCCAATACTAGCATTTTCTGGAACGGATGCACTGTATTGTTTTGGATCAAATACAGGGCTATTATCATTCTCATCCAAAATTATTATATTTATTTTAGCTCTGGTTATATTAGGTGGTTCTCCTCTGTCCTTAGCAGTAACTGATATTGTATAATTTGATTTAAGCTCCCTATCAAGCTTTCCAATAGCACGAAGTATACCATCCACATTCCCCAACGTAAAATATCCATTCACTTCCGGACTTGACTCCATGAAATATTCAACATATCCATTTCTTCCCTCATCTTTGTCTATGGCTTTAATTGTCATAATAACCGTATTGAGGGGTATATTTTCCGAAATCGCGGTAGTATTAGAAGATATAAATTCAGGAGCCATGTCATTTACGTCTTTTAATTGAATTGTAACCTGTAAATATAGAAAAACCGCTCGTACATTTTTTATAATAAGCATAATTCGAATTACGATTATATTTGCTAAATCATATTGTTTCTTTAGAATACCATAAATCGTAAGAATTCATTAATGGTAGAATATACGTGTAAAGTCAAACAACAACATAAGTATTGAGTAAAATGAAATAAATAAACTCATACCTGCACTGTAGCTGAAAGTTGTGGTTCAGGTGGCTTAGCTGAGTCTTTGGCTGCAACTATTAAATTGTATATTGGCAGTGTTTCTCTGTCAAGTAATTTAGCCGTTATGATTGTTCCGTTAGATGTTATTTTAAAATCTTGGTTATCATCTCCAGACGTGATGCTATACGTCAATTTGCCATTCAGTCCTGTTGTAAATAAATGTGATTTGAAATTTGTATAAAAAATATTGTGTTTCGTTTTGTGAATGCAACCTTAATTATTTTAATTTTTTACTTGTTCATAGAGGCTTCAATAATAAAGTTTTAAGTTTAATGTTTTTGCGTTCACAGTCATTCCGATTCAAACTATACAGTATGTTTCATTTTTAAAATTAGCTTGTTTCTTTTTATTAACAAAATTTATTGCATTATCCATATTAATATTATAAATGTGAAAATTTGTGAGTATGGATGTCTGTTACTCTTTCTCGCCAGAACGGCTACAAGGATCTGGATGAAATTTATTTTTTCGGAATAAACACTTTTTATTCCGAAAAAATAAACGGTTCCCGTGGGATAGGTTTATTTTTGTTTTCCGCTAGTGTTGTAGGGTGTGCCGCTAGTATTATATTATAATTTTATTTTCAATGCCTCTCTCTTTTCTTCTATAATAAGAGTATAAGCTCCATGTAGAGATTTAGAAACAATATGTTTCCATTTTATTTTGTTTGTTATATTGTTTTATGTTGTTATAATTATATATAAACATATTATAGTAAAGCTTGTATGTGAGTAACTGTATTATGATGTAGATTACTTGCCTGAATCCATATCAGTGGCACTAACTGTAACTACAGAAGAACCGATCGGGGCATCTTCTAGGATTTCATTTGAGAAACTCATTGGATCGAAGATTGGGGCGTTGTCATTAAGATCAACTATATTAATATAAACGGTTACAGTCCCGGATAAAGATGGGTGACCATTGTCTTGAGCTTGAGCTACGAATATATAGTGTTGTGTCTGAAAAAGTAAAAAAAAAGATCATAAGCTTAAACACATCAAATTATAATTTACTTTTCATAATCATATATTTTTAAAGTATTTACTATTTATTTAATTTATTTAATAAGGCAGGGGTATGCTAGTGAGTGAGGGGGATTTAAATTTTGGGTGTTGTACCTCTGATATTTTTATGTGCGAATCATTTCCAACATCACTCACTCACAGTGAAGGAAAAATTCGTGAGGAAACCTGCATATCTGAGAGAACCAAGCAAGATTTCAAAAGATATGTGAAGTCTGCCAACCAATATTTGGCCAGCATGGTGGATTATAGCCAGATCCCTCTTGTGTTAAAGGGAAGTTCGTGCCTAGAAGTACGACGTTCAAAAAGGCTGAATACATACATATATACGTATATATGTACGTATTCAGCCGTTTATGTATATTTAGATGTAAGCAACAATCAAATTATTCCAATAAACAAATTATAAAATGTTTGCGGTACAGAATACAATAGCATCATCTCAAGAATCGGTCCGGCATTCAGATTTTCCATATAATAGGTCACCAAAGCTTTCCAACTATGACAAGCTCCCTCATTCGCGGATCGTGAAGCGAGATGGCGATTTAAAAAACAAGCAGTGGCCTCGGAATCCGGCTCTTGAATGTTTTGCCGACGGTCGCTTTGTCAGACATTGTTCGGGCCTTAATTTCGATGGCGGATCGAGTGGGCAAATGCCGAATATGATGCGCGACGCGAAAAAACTGTACTGGGATGAAATTAGCAGCTCTCTAGCGGGGTACGCGGAATTGGCGGGCGGTCGAGAAAACGAATGTACAGCGCATTGTTTTTACTAATTAGCAGAGCCGGTTGACTTGATGAGAGACTGGCGAGGCACTCTCGAGCTTAGGACGTGTGCTATTATAACATCTTCGGAGGGTTTTAATTATCAAACAAAAAGTATAATTAAAATTATTTAAATGAACAAGTTTAACGGCTCTTATTTATTTTATCAGCATTGAAATGAAAGCATTTTCTTAACAGGGACGTTTTGCAATGTTTGCCACGATCATGGTTCGGGACAGACAGGTTTGCATGAATAGCGGGATTAAATAATACCTTGCATAGACTCACTAATAACAGGATACTACAATACATATTGTTTTCTTGTACTTTAAATAATTATCATGAATACTGTCAAAAACCTGCGACGTTGTTTGCATTGAAGTAATTTAATAATAAGGACAGGAATGATGACGATATTGAAATTAAAATTCACGTAAAATAAAATTTGAGTACTAAATAATGATCAAATCAAGTTATTTCAAAATGTACTAACTATGTTACAATAATACTTATAGTAAAAAATCTGTATTAGATTTCTATTATATGATACCGACCTGATATATAGATGATGCTCATTTACCAGAATAAAATAAATGTTATTTTTAAGTAGATTTAAAAGTAGTGTTAGCCTAAATCATTGTGCCACACATTCATTTGAATCCATTTTTCATTTTTTTATAAAATTATTTAACAAGTTATATGTATTTGTTACCGGCCAAACCCGATTTCAGGCCAAACTAGTTTGTCCTAGGCCAAACCGGTTATCTTAAGTTTGTAAGGTACTAGTTTATCCCAAGACAATCTAGTTTAGCCTAAATACTTTAGGGTTAACTAATTTGGCCTAGGCCAAACTGATTTTGAACTATGCTTAAAATTATAAGGTAATAAATTAGATGAGCAATACTTATTCAGACATAGTCTACCTAATTATAAAAAACAGCATTGAAGTGACAAAAAACTTGTATAAAACTATAAAATAAAATCAGTACTTCTCAGTTTGTATTCTTTTATTACCTAAGCGATGTACTTTAAAGATAACATCTTTCAAAAATATTTATGAAAATTCAAATGAAATAAGAAAAATAATTTGTAGAGTAAAACTAAAATTAAAAATGAACTTTTTGTGCTACTTAGGATTCCAACGTGTTTATTTTGTTACAACGATTCAAATAGTTCGGCTTACGCCAAACTAGTTCAGCCTAAAGTATTTAAGCAAAACTAGATTATCCTGGGCTAACTAAGTGTATCCTAACTAGAACTAAAGACAAAAAAGATACAATCAAATCGAATGGAGTCTTCTTCACCTTCTTTTCACTGAAGTCATAATATTATATAAGACTAGAAAAACCCGCGGCTTCGCTCGCGCTAAAACTACACCAAAAAAACTTTAAAAAGGTAGGTTTCATACAAATTTTCATCCCTTATTTTATCTCCTTATGGAGATGAATTTCAAAAACCGCTAAAATACCTATTTATTTAATTGTATTGAAGAGCATTAATACCAAGTTTCAAGAAATCCTGATCACAAATATTTTTTGGGTTGTGTTATAACGTGTATTCCTGTGGGAATGAGATAATCTCCAGCGGTAAAAAGTATCCTATATGTTGACCCGGATATCCAGCTATCATCATACCAAATTTCATCAAAATCCCTCCAGTGATTCTTCTGTGATACGGTAACAGACAGACAGACAGACAGACAGACAAAAATTGTAAAAACTATAGATTCGGTCTCTGTATCGATAATAAAGTATATTTCAATAAGATTTTCCAAAAAATATTTAAGGTCTCAGTTAGAATTTTATTATATGTATAGATATTAATATCTATCCTTTTTATAATAAATGAAAAGAGTATGGTTAAAAGCCGTTGTGATTACATTTTAAAAGCTACGACGTATGAAAAAATAATCGGGCGAACAAATTGAAGTACCTATATTAAAAACATTTCTTTGCTAGAGAACAGCTGATTTATGACTATAAAAAATTAACGACGTGTATATACTTATGTCATTTTACTACACTAGCTCAGTAGACAATAAGGTACTATAGATAAATACTTCATAAAAAAGTACATAAATTGGCTCTGGAGCACATCAAAATCTGCAATGTCGGCTTCAGAGTTTAATTTATGGCCATATTTATATAAATAGCAGAGTAAGTGTTCTTCTTTTAAAGTATTTACGATTATAACAAAATGTAAAGTATTCCTTTATCTTTTAATTAAATTATTTATTGTTGTTGTATACCTAAAATAATTTTCAATTACTACATAGTTATATTGAAACTGAAAATGAAATTCTTATGTATGAAAATGCAAAACGCATCTTAGGTGATAGTTATTACCCGATACGGCGAAACCCAAAGGAGGGTTATGTGTTTGACCTGTGTATATGTATGTATGTATGACCCTATGTTTCCTCGTAATTACTAAACAGCCTAGCCGATTTTGATGATTCATACGTCAATTGATTCGTCTTTATGACGCGAGTGTCATAGGGTATACCTAGGATATTATTAAAAATCGAAATGGCGCATGTAAGACGCCAATTTGTGTCTTATGAATATTTTTTTTCGTCCGAATTCATCGAGTGGGGTATCAAAATACAGGTTTTTAATAGGGAATTAGAAAAACTTATTCAACTTATGTGTTCAAAAGTAATTTAGGATAAGAAAATGTTAAATAAAAATAAAAATGTCTAGCTCAAAAACTAAAAAGTTTTAAATAAAAAAAAATATTAAAAAATAATCTCGACTGGGTAAAAAGCAAACTAAGAAGAAAGACGAGAAGAAGTTGACGAAGGAACAAAGTATTATGCAGTCGGAGATATACATGTTTTGCGCTAGCTGCAAGTCCTGCTACGTTTACGGTGTAGGTATATATTCATATGCTTTCGCATGCATACGAATACTATGTTCCTCCGTTAACTTATTCTTATCGTTTTTGTTCGCTTTTTATGTAGTCGAGTTTTTTTTTATTTTTTTACATAGGGCGTTAGTCATATATTACTAGATTTGACTGATATGTTTTTAAAACCCCCCTGATGTATGAATCACCTTGTCGTAGTGAGGGAGCTCATTAGTGTCCAGGAATTCAGCTGGGCGTGAAGCCTAGAGACATACACAGTGGGCGGTGTACTATGCGGGTTGTTCTAGGTACTTCTCTGATAGCAAAGTAGACCGATGGAGCCGTCGGGCGTCGTGGTTGAGTGCGTTAGCGATCCTGCGATGCCCTATTAAGACGGGGGAAATTTCTTTTGCTTTTAGTAGGTAATATTGTCTTTTCTAGTCCCACGTAACCGTATGTATTTATGCAGGTGGTATGCGTAAATGCATTTCCCAAAGTTAAAAAAATGAATAACTTTAATAGGTACCATGAAGCTACATAATAATGAAAAAAAATATATAAAAGCTACGACGTGATATATGTATATTGTCATAGTAACTAATTTCAACATTTTTTGAATACTATTCATATATTGCTATACTTCACCTTGTAAAAGTCTTTGTAATATAGAAACATAACACCACATTCAAGTTGAAAAAATAAAAAAGAGAAAAAGTTGCTGACTTAATGATAGTTTTATGAATTTACTGCAGTTTTTAATAGATGTGCCGACCTTCATATCGATTGCTATATAAAACCATTCAACGGGCGAGGTGGTCATTTTGCTGAACTTGTATTAAAACCCGCTCAAGGGCATCATCGTCCTCCGTCTCTGAATTGCACATCTTTCCTACAACACTTATCAGTTTTGCTTTATTTTTTAAAGACCAAAAGGCATTCGAAAAGATAAGTCAAAATGTTTTATAATAAAACTGGTGTCATTAGCCCTTCTGAAACTCATCGTATTCATTTCAAACATTATAGAGTTTGATAGAGTCTCCAATACAATGGTGTGAAATCGATTTGACTAAAAGAGAGTCAATGGTTTTTACACTTTTTATTATACTCACATTTACACATAATATTTTAGTGCTAGAAGCAAATATTGAAGTACAAGCTTTGGATACATAACGTCGCGTCGGGTAATGAAACTACTTGAGCGGTCATCGCCCTGCCTTTAGATCTATGTTAAGATAATTGTATCAACAACAAGTAGGTACAAGAACATGTGGAATCATCAAGCGGACCATGACTTAGACACCAAATAGTTGACCTAATGCATTAATGATGTTAATTATAGTTTTATAATTTTTTGTTATAATTATTGTCTATTTTAAAAAGATAATGACCGTTTATACAACTTTCTAAAACTGAAAATAAACTTTTATAATAAAAATTTTTGCAATATTATAATGCTAGCTTCGATAATTTAGTAGTTTTTTTTCCCACTATCACTCTACTTAGGTTTTCCTCGAAACCCAAAGTTTGGGGCCTCCATAAAGATTTTTCTTACAAAGCCCACTTAATCGAGTGAAATTGTAAATTAGAGCCAGTAATAGAAATATATCACAAAAAATTGCTTATATCTAACAGTTCAATACGCTTTAGTATCCACAAAGAGCACTTAGTGCATCTTCGGATTCTAAAAAATTAAAACAATAGAGGAAACTTTTTGATCATCAATTTTCTTGGTCATCGCAATCATGAACAACGGGTAATCTTGAGCACTACGAAGAAACGGGTATTCATGTTATACCTAGAAGGACTGGTCAATGCCCTGTCTTGAAATTTGTGCAGAAAATTCATAACCTCTAGGCACACCGTAATAACGCTAGATGCACGTTTCTCTCGCGAAAAGTAGCACGAAGATTCTCGAACAAAGGGTATAAGGTAGGTACATTCTGATACGATCGTCATATACAACGCTGTACTAGTACAAAATAAATATAATTTTGAATGTATACCTATCTACAATATAAAATTAGGGGCTGATAAATTATATCAAGTATTAAAAATTACTCCATTAAAACTTATAATGCAAAAAATTATTAGAAAAAAATATTTCTTTCAACAAAATAAATAAGTGACATATTTTAAAAAATAAGCAAACGAAGAAAACACTATATCCGTAATCGTAACTTCACAGTACAGTAGTAATTCAATGTTTCTATTAAAGTTTTTACTATTTTCAGATCTGATAACAGTCCTGTGAGTAAATTCTTTAATTACGAAGAAATATCTTGTAATAATAGTTTTTGAAAGACATGTGAAGTCCACCAACCCGCATTTGGCCAGCGTGGTGGACTATGGCCTGATCCCCCTCGTATTGAAGGGAGATCCGTGCCTAGCAGTGGGACGTTAAAAAGGGCTGAATAAATACTTTGCAATAAAAACAAGTGCCAGAAACGATACTGTTATGTGGACGACAATTTGTTGAGGTAAATGCGAACAATAAAAATTAATAAAACTATACTAGCTAAACTATATAATTAACATTTGTAGATCCTACCTAATTGATCATTTTAAAACAAAATTCGGAAAACTAATTAGAATCACGAAGAAATGTATATTAATAATTTATTATTATTATTATAAGCCTGTAGTGTCCCACTGCAGGGCAAAGGCCTCTCTACTCTTCCTCCATTGCTCCCCTATCTTTCGCCATAGTATGCCACTCTCCTTGGAAGGAGTCTCATTCATCCCGCCATCTCCGTCTGGGCCTACCACGCTGTCGTCTGCTGTGTTGGGGGATCCAAAAAGTTGTTTGTTTGGCCCAAAGGTCATCTGACATCCGAATGACGTGACCAGCCTAGTCCCATTTCATAATGGCAGCTTTCCAAGTGACATCCATAATCTGAGTTCTGGAACGGATTATGGTAATATTCTTGATACGGTCAGTTAGATTAATTCCCAGTATACTCCGTTCACCTCGAGTGTATATCTTTGTTGACCTGTTAGAGACCAAGTTTGGGAACCATATGTGAGAATGGAGAGAATACACACGTCCATGACTTTCCTCTTAAGGGATAAAGGAAGATTACCCTTTATTAGATCTTTCATGGCCCAATAGCTCTTCCAGGCGTTTTCAGTACGCTTTGAAATTTCTTTATTTTGTCTTGCCTGGAAAGAGACTATTTGGCCCAAACAGAGATATTCCTCGACGTATTTAATCTCCATACCCTCTACTACGATTCTATGATATGCTCTATTCGTAATCAATTTGGTCTTGGACATATTCATATGTAGTCCGACCTCGACCGCTTGTCGTGTTAAGGTCAGTCAACATCTGAGTCAACTCGGAGGCGGTGGATGCGAATAAAACAATGTCATCGGCAAAACGAAGGTCCTGTATGGGCATTAATTTTAATTGCTGCTGTACTATTTGCATAGATGTTTTTTAAGAGGCCAATATATGTAGTTACAATGCCCTGGGCTTGTAATGCACTAAACATGGAACTATGACTAATACTATCAAAAGCTTTGGAGTAATCGACGAAAGCCAAATAAAGTGGCAGCTGGAACTCGAAATGTTTTTCAATGATTTGGTTGATATAGTGTAAATGATATAGTCAAATATCATTCATCATATCTATACAGATAAATAAAATTAGAGTGTCTGTTTGTAATATTAAAATAACCGCTTTTTACTAAATGCATATGGATGTATACACGGTACATATACCAAAACAACATTTTTTACAATTTTTGTCTGTCTGTCTGTCTGTTTGTTCCGACTAATCTCCGAAGCGGCTGGACCGATTTTGACGGGCCTTTCACTGGCAGATAGCTGATGTTACAAGGAGTAACTTAGGCTTTTATTTTAGAAAAAGAATCAGGGTTTCACGAAAAAAAATTAAAACCCATTAAATTGTGAACAAAATCGGCGTACGGCGTACGCACCCGAGCAAAACGAGGGTAAATCGCTATATAATTTAAATGGATATCTTAGGAGTAGGAAGCTACTATTAATGTATACCTAAACACTATTAATGTATAAACATAGCTAACCGTGAAAACGTACCTAGGGACGAACGCGAGTGAAGCGAGCGTGAGTCGCTAGTATATTAATAATATAGTCAAATAACTTTTTTTTCTCTTCTTAATAGTATATTCTATTATATTATGGATTAGATTTTCAAATTCGTTTTGTAAATATGTACTATGCAGCGACTTCAAAAAAGGGGGAAGGTATTCAAATTCAGGTGTATGTGTGTACTGGGTACCCTTTTTTCTGTGTTTTACTTAATGTTTTCGCTAATTGAGAACCAAATATAATTCTTTTACGTTTTCTATAGGACCTCAAGGATAGTCTTTCAATAGGCTCTTAGTTTGCCCTCAACAGTATTAAAGAAACATTAGATCCATAATCATTTATAATACATAGGTAAGTATCGTTTAAACATGACTGTACATCTTGAGTAAATTCTATTAATTATATATATGCACAATAATACTGCAAGGAACTTAAATAGATAAAAAATTACGGATCTCATTATCAAATGATCTGTTTTGCAAGTTTTTGAATAAAATACGTAATTTTTGTAGGTAAATGAAAAATGTATGCGCAATCTTCTTTCTATAAATGCATGATACACTCATGTGAATAATTTATGTTGGCTCTCACTATATTAATGTTGAAGTTATTTTAAATAAAATAAAAATAAGTGGATATTTAAATATTCTTACCTCTTCATAGTCGAGTCTCGCTGTCAATGTGAAGATTCCAGTTTGTGGGTTTAGAGAAAAGACGTCGTTCGCCCAGTCCGATATGACAGTATACGTGAGTTGAGCGTTCCGCCCTGTGTCCACATCGATAGCACCAACAGTCCCTACTATAGAACCCCGAGCTGTGTTTTCGGGTATGTCAAAAGAATATGCACTTTCTTTAAAAACTGGTGGATTGTCATTAGTATCTGTAACCTGAAAAAGAATAAGAATTCTTATAGTCATAATTTGAAAAAAAAAAACTTAATATTAGTAAAAAGTAAATAGTTGTCTATTCGTCATTCTCATTCATGCACATTTCGAAACGTCTGTTTTCGAAAGTACAAACTTTTATATTGAGTTACAATAATTGAAGCAATGTGTAAAAGCTTTTATGACATGTTAGCGTCAAAAGACTAATACGGGTGTAAACTAAAAATACCTCATTTATGTCACAAAAAGTGTACATAAATATACTATGTAAGTAGGTACTGAAAAATCATCTATTTAATTGAGATGTATGTCTGTGTTCCTAATTAATTCTCCCCTTTTCTCCTTGAACGACCTTATTAATTGTAATAATTATTTACTTTATGTAATTACAAGATCACCGATATGGTTTTTATAAGTTCACCTGGATAGTTCTTAACTATAGTTGGACCCAGTAGGTGGCGCTGTTCTCAAGATAGTATTTTTTTTTTTTTTTCGACCGTACGAGATTTGTGACAGGAAAACGTCTGCCTACCGGGTCCAATAGTGATAGATAAAAACATAAAGTGCTCAAGATGTATATTCTTAGTTTTTTTTTTATTTTAATTATTATTTATATTGGAACTAACCTGTACAACGATTGTAACATCTGTAAACTGCATTCCGTCGTCAGCTCTTATTATAACCTGGTATTCTGAAATAGTTTCGCGGTCAAGTGGTTCTTTCAACGTTAGTTGACCATTTTGAGCATTTAAAGAGAAAGGTGTAGACTCTTCTGTTTGTAAACTATACGTAATAGTGCCTATTGTATCAGGATCCTCTGCAAAAATTGTTGCGATGAGATGTCCAGGCGCTAAATCTTCCGAAGCTAGATACGCCGGAGGTATGTTCTTAAACTCCGGCGGACTGTCATTCTTATCCAAAATCACGACTTCAACCTGTAAACGAAATAATTGAGCATATTAAAAAATTGTTCAAGGCAGATGCCTCAGTTATTTGTCGAACAGGTTTATAAGAGTAAAACAAAGTAAACTATTGCAACAATATCACATTTAAGCAGGCTTCGACTTTACAAAACAGTCCGGAGTCAGGACGTCTGATGTTTTATTTATAACACTAGCAGAAAATCGGCCACTTTAACACAGTACAAGAACACGAACAAAATTAATAATTCTAAAAATGCAGCCTGCGAGCGATTGTCTCGACAAATGTGTGTCTCTACTGACTGACAGAATGATAAAATATGCTATGGGTCATATCATATTATGGATCGAAATTTATTTGTTTTAAATAATTCGTAAATTCGTTCCGGGCTTTGACGTAATATGTTTTATATTATGTGTACCTTTGCTTATTTTGTATTTTGTATATATCTGATTCTGTAAAAACAACTTCTTTTTCCCTTTAGCCCATAATATATTAATATATAAGTCTAACTTTATTCGGTAAGATTAAAAAACTTATACAATTAAGTTCTTGCTTAAGATAAGATGATTTAGATAAGATTTATGAAATTAGAAACGAGCTTTACAAATGCAGCCGGTGAACGTTTACAAAAAGCTGTTCGAATAAAACTCGACAAGTCAACAAAGGGACAGGGGAGTGAAAGATTTAAACCACCATAGTTTCGTCATACGTTGAAGTAAGAAGAATTCGGTGTACAATGATCAGAGCTGTCACAGATAAGAAGCCGATTGTCGAAAGTTCTCTACCTTCGACGAGGAGAAGCTATGCATTTGTTATGATGACTCAATCTTTTCTTTGTGTTCTTACGAGAGTGCCGTCACAAAACCACACATAGAAATATTATGTAGACACCTACGATATTTTACGTAAGAGAAGCAGCAATTAACGCTGATTGTACGGACGTGTTAGTCAAGGAAATAAATTGAAATGTGTTAATAAAATTTATTGTTAAAAAAATAAGAAAGCCTGAGAATATTTAAGGCCGATTGTAAACATTAGGTGCTTTATTGATATTACGGCACAAATTCTCATCGCATGTATTAGTTTGTGAACGGTAATAGAATACGGAAATGATGGTGTACTAATTGTATTAATGAACATGTATTGTTATAGAAGAGGAACTTTGCTTTAAAAGAATATAAAACAAAATTACATTATATTATGTTCTCCGACTTTTGCTATTGGACCCCCTAGAGTTTGTGTTTGAAGTAATCGATTAAGGGAAGAGAAATGACAAAACGTCGGTTTTCTCGAAACAACGATTAATCAAGTTTTGATAATTGATAGAGGTAAGCTACTAGATTAATTCGAAATACCGAACGTTTGTTTAAGCTTACGATTAAATAATGATCCATGCATTCAAAACTTACGTAATACGTGTATTGAAAATCGAGTCTTTAATCAAACATTAATACCTATACATTGCAAAGATTGATAGTTAATTAAACTACATTTATTAAAAATCTGGTTGGAAAAAAATTGACTTAGTAATGAGTGGTTAATTATTATATATTCGATGTTTGTGTTACTGAATTCTACTATATATCTGAAGTAACGAGGTACTACTACCTGTATTTAAGTGAATAAATCTTACTTAAAAAATCTAATACTTCAAATGTACGTTTTAATACAATAAAATTAGTTAATTTTTCAGGATTTCAGAAAATTTTAGATACGTTACGCTTGAAATTAAACAAAAATAATTAATGAGGCACGGTGTATTGTAAGTTCTTTGTAGTTTATTTCTTGTTAGTGATCGTGCTCCTGCAGATCGCTTTGAGACCAAAAAAATGACCTCACAATTTTGTCGTTTTGGTGCCATGCAATGTAAATTCGGACATCAATCATTCTAGTCATTTACCTCAAAAATTTCGACGTCACGCCTTGATTGCCTCTTCCCATTTTTATATAATTTCACCTTGTACCTCCAATTTCAAAGGAGGAGATATTTAGTTACTATGGTGATCGCAAAGTAATTTATCATTTTGCAAAATTGATTGTGCTTTTGATATAATACACGTCTAATTTGTGTTCAAGCAAGTAGATATAGTAAAAAATGAACTACATAGGTAGGTAATATTTGATCTTAAGCCGTATTGTAAAGCTTTGTTTAGTGCCAGGTATAACAACTCCATAAAATTAATTATGTATAAATGTATTGTTTATTTATAGTAATGTTTTAATGGTAGTTAATTATATATTGAGATTTATTCATAACCGAATGCTTGAGGCTGCCGAGGATATGACGACGTTGTTTGGAACTAGCACTATATCCTATGTTTAATTTGCCTTCGGACTTCCTATAATTTTGAATTTTATAAAAATTTCTGCATCAGTTGTATTTATTATCTACAAGAATACATAAAAAGCAATTGTAATATTGTGAGAATGATTAATATTTTAACAATATAGTACAACATTTTTTACTTTAAAAGTTTAACGATTTCAAAGCGACCACACATGTAGCTAGAATTATAACATTGTATAATATATATACAGATCCAACGAGAACGTTTAATAGATAATATTTGTAATAAGTAAGAAACAATCGTTAAACTAAAATCTTAGTAATCAAGTAACGTAAAAGCTAAAGCAATTTTAGTCTTAGTAATTAAATTTCTGGTAATAAAATAAGTAACTGCTAGAACTTAAGTGAGCTTCAATGATGTGTTATTAAGCAGACCTATGACAACTAAAACCTTAACCTGTGTTATGAAAAACATTATACATTTTGAGTACATAAATAAAATCGTTTGTTTTTTATCTTTTTAAAATATTAGTTTTATAAAGAAGTAGAATGGAATACCATATTACATTAATTATAAGGGTAAAAGCCGGATAGTTGCGCTACCTTTTGAAAATCTTAAATTACATAAAAATTAAGTATCTACTTAATTTTAACATGCTCCGTGTATAATAAAACATTGGTCTTTAATCTTTCATTGTGACCTATTTTTTTTTAAACACAATCAATATTGTTTTTCAGTAAATCCTGTTTTATTTGACCTCTACAAAAAGGGATAGTTGCCCTCTGTGGCGGTCGGCGGATAGTTGCCTCATGTTAAAAGTGCTTTGAGTGATACTTGCCTCATGCGGGGATAGAAGACTCATTATAAAATTGCTTCGATTTTTTTTGTATTAAATTAACATCAATTTATTAAGTAGGTACTAATTGAAATACTTATCAATACAACTTTTAAAATACATATAAAATCTCCAAAATTTAAGTTAGAAATAATAATTAATTTTACAGATAAAAATAATATGGCACAAATATTAAAATTAGTGGGTAGGCGGATATCACCAAGAATTTTTTTTAAATAAATTACGAAGCCAGAACTTTCAATTTTTCACATGTTACATAATATTCATTGAATGATGAACAAGTTTCCTGGAAACACAATCCAGTCTGATTTGGATTTAGTATTTTTGTAATTTTAAAACATTTACGATCATCATCAACTGAACTTTCTCATCCGCATTTTATTTTTTTGTATTAATGTCCATAACTCTCTTAATATCTTTTCAGTGTCTCTTATCGTCATTAATTTCTTACTCCTTTTTCTGTACTCCTTTAGTAGCTATTTCTTTGGATATTTTTGTATTTATAATGCTTTTTTTACTTTCACTCTCGGAACTACAAATTGTTATTTGTCATCTTTTAGCTCTTTCTCCGTTCAGTTTAATTAAATATATGTTTTCACATTCAATATCACTGCTAGAGAAATCGACTTATTTTTTGATCTTTTACTTTCGTTTCGACCTCTTTTCTTCATAATTCTTCATAATCAGCTGATTTATTTTCTACCATCTTAAAATCTTTTTATTTCTTTGTCTCCATTCTAGTAATATTTGTTTCTTCTTCGTTATTCTTTTTTGGACAATTTTTTCGTTGGAATTTAAAACTTTTGCAGATTGTTTTGCCCTATAAGACTTGCTAAACTCTTGCTCACATTTGCGAGGCATTTCGTATACTCCCTTAGGGCGACTATCCGCAAAACTATATGGGGTGACTATTCTTTTCGGTACGGATACTTGCCCTTATCTTTTGAAAAATAAAATATAAGCTATTTAACAGTATAAGGTAATAGGTAGTGTAATTTAAACTTCACTGCATGCGTAGAAGCAAAAAGTTGACTGAACCGATAACCTTAACAGAAAATATTTAATAGAAAATACTTACGAATATTATTTCAAAGCTCGTCAATGTTCTGCCGCGGAAGATTTTCGCTCACACAGACAAAACACGTGTACCTAGTCCTACTACTGGCATGGCCCTAAGGTCTGTGGAAGAGGCGCTTCAAATTACAGATGAGCGCTAACGTCAGGGACATCTCTAATATAGTATATTGAAAACCGGGGCAACTATCCAACTGAGGCGACTATCCGGGTTTCCCTCCCTATTTATACATATAATAAAACTATAGAGGTCGAATATCTATATATAGTAAAAAGAGTCAGGGGGATGTAAGAAGAGAAATAGAACAAATCCAAATGTTTTTCATTTTGTAAATGTGAAAGATTGTGAGACCTGAATCTAGATGAAATTTCGCACAAAGATATATTATAGTCTATCCCGGAAGAATGTAAGGTTCCCTTGGGATTGATTTGTTTTTGTCTAGGGACGAACCCGAATTGAAGTAAGGGTGAGTCACTAGTACTTAATATTATAAATGTAAAGGAGTGTTTGTTTGACCTTCTTTTACGTCGAAACAGAGTGACGGATTGGCGTGATTTTTTTGTGTGGAGATAGGTTCTAGGATATGTCTAAATAGACATAGACTGCTTTTTTACAACGAGAGGTTATCTCATTCCCACGGGAAAACACGTTATAATACAACCTACGACTATACATCATACCTACGTATATACGTATATTATATATAGTCTATCTATTCCATACTAATAGTTAAAACGAACCCGAGCGAAGTGAGGGTGAGTCACTAGTATAATAATTAAATACAGTTAGTTGGTAAATACATTATTTGAGAAAGGTTGAACTGATTTGGCTTATTTATTTATCAAAATGTTTGTAGTAATGTCTAAAAAAGGAAAGGATTAGAATATACGTTTGCACTTTAGACTCGAAGATTATAAGATTTAAATAAGAAATATTTAAAATATATTTATTCAAAATAAAAGCTTGCAGACTTTATATGTTACATGTTAGCAATTAGATGTTACATTAGTATGCGAACGCGCAGTCCGCCCACGTAGCTATCGACATTCGATAGATACCTATACGTAAATTTATGTACAAAAATACCCCAAATAAAATGCTTCGATAAGAGAAGATGCAATTCACGTCGCCCTTAGCATTACTGGGCGCTTTGCCGATCTATAGGTATTAACATTTTATAGAATCTTTATTTATACTACTTATATATAAGTACATGCATGCATTCAGCCCTTTTTAACATCCCACTGCTGGGCACTGGCCTCCCTTCAATACGAGGGGAATCAGGCTATAGTCCACCACGCTGGCCAAGTGCGGATTGGCGGACTTCACATGTCTTTCGAAAACTTGTTAGATTCTCTCTGACATGCAGGTTTCCTTACGATGTTTTCCTTCACCGTAAAGCAAGTGGTAATCATGTAAGAAATGATTCGCACATGAAAATATCAGAGGTGCGAGACCCGGGATTTGAACCCGCTTCACTCGGTTACCCAAGCGAGCGTGTTACCATTGGGCTACCACTGCCTCAATATATAAGTATTAGTTTAGTATTAGTACTTATATATTTATACTACTTATATTTTTACGAACGCGCTAATCTCTGAAACTACAAATACGATTAGAATTTCATACCCTATTTATGGAATAAAATAGGCTATTTATACTAGAGATGTATGGACCTCCGTGACCGTAACCGAAACTATCGGATATCCAAAATAAAAATATATCCGAAACCGTAAATAAATCTGATATAAAAGTTTCGAATAATTTCGAATAGGGGCGGAGTCAAAATGAGACACCTTATGACAGGTTCTCGTTCGGCCAAACTGATACACTAGCGACGTCCTTTGCAATTTCTATTGCTTAGCTATTTTAATATATGATATTGTAGTACCAAATGATAACCTACAAATCAAGTTAAATCATTACCTATTTGTATTTCCCTCCTACAATTCTTTAAAAATGTAATCCGAAACTATCGCATAATTCGTAATAATTTCATATCAATAAGCGTATCTGAAACCAGTATAATGTTTTAAATAACACTATCTTTTCGGATTATTTCGCAGATTTATTTAAATCCGTTAATAGTTTTATTTAAAATATCAAATATTCGCGTAAATCTAAGAATGCAGTATAATGTTATTGTTTCCATATCCAAATCCAAAATTTCATATGAACTATATGAACATTTGAGAAAATGTTTAAAACTATGCAATATTATGATCGATAAGAAGAAGATACACTAAGATATTTATCTGAAATTATTTCAAATCAGTTTACTGACCATATTGCACCTTATAACCAAATTAGATAAGGTTTTTTTATTTCTTTCTGCTCAAGTAAAATGTGTCCCTTGAGTGGTAGGTATATGATTCTAAATAATGCTTATTATTATTAGTGTTCATGTAAGGATTGTGCCTCGGAGGCCAGCACGCAGCACCCTCAATTTCTCCTAAATTCGCAACCTGCAGGCATTATTTTCGTATTACTGCTTGATCGATAGTATAATTTTATTATAACAAATATCCCACATAATTTCGAAAATTTTCTAAATATTTGTAATGTTATCAAAAAATATATATCGAAAAACACAAATAAGAAACAAAAATTATATTTATTTATATGTTTATAATATTCTACATTTTTATTACTGAATGATTCATTCTGATTTGGTGGATAAAAATATATTATATAATATCAACTGCTTTCACTCATCAAAGATATATCTATAAAATATAGCTATAGATTACAAATCCATGAACAAAACTTAACCGTTACTAGCTTATACAGCAAAATAATAATAACAGTCCGTAGGTCCATATAATGTTTAAGTAAAACAGATAGCAGGAAGGCTTCTAATGTCTTGCCGTAAACAATATTCACGGTCTCCGGGCAAATAAATGAAGTACACGAACGAAAATCACGAGTTCGGAATTTTTCAACGTCGTCCTCGGATCGAGATCTGCGCGGGCGCTGCGGCGAGTACAAAGCGGTTAACGATTAACGAACTCAAACCAAATGAGAGCATGTCATTTTTATTTTACGTTGTTTGTTATTTGATTGTGAAAACTACACATTTCACAGAGATGTTCATAATACTCTACTATAGGTTTTATTAAAGTGGTTCACCAATATTAAATCGGCTAACACCATGTTTGTAGTAGGTAGAGAACACTCTCACGTACCTACGATTATTTCAGCATATTCAAGAACGTAGGTGTATTCTGTATAAGTTATGACATTGGTAATGATAGAACTCTTACAAAGTATTAACTCTATTGATGAGTCATGTCTACGGAATTATAATAAATGTATCTTTCTTATTCTTATCTAAAATTATCGATTATGGATAAATCTCGAGTCATCGCAGCGAAAACAATGGCAATATTAACAAAAGAATTACAACGTCTGCTGCCAAAACGGCATTATAGCTTGCAGGTGGTTCTGGTTTCTAGCGATTTATCAGTGGGCGATAAAACCGTTGAGATAATGGTCGACACCCGCCCCGTACGGTGTCGCAACTCGCCGATTTCGGCCCGTCGCGGTCGCTCATCTCTAACGATGGAGCGATAATTAAGATCAGACGTCAGTATTATTTACGCCCGCAGCATCCCGTCGACCCGACCGACTCGGTCACGACTTTTTCCTTGTCAGGCAATACTATTGTTGCTTACTCGTGTCCAGCCCGACTTAGAAGCGGGATTTCGTATTTTTCATCTTTAATAGCAATGTCATGAAACGACTTGCATTTACTAAGAGTATTCTTGTATAACAATATTCTTAAGTACTAATATCGTTGTGTAAGAGTTATTTGTTATGGCTAATGAGGTTATAAATAATAATGTAATGAGCCTTAAAATTAATTTTACCAAATTTTAAGTAGAAGATTTAATATTTATGTTTTACTTTTAGTATTACTTTATCACTTGAGCAATTTTGTGAAAAGAAAAGGGACTTTATAAAGATTTTAAAGTGGAAGCCGCAGCAGAGATGGCTGAACTTCTTAAGTTACGTAAATACGCCTCCCTTAGTCAAAATTATGTTTTTATTCCATTTGCCGTAGAAACCCTTGGTCCATGGAGTCAAAGTGCTAAGCACTTCTTAAAAGACATAACACCTCCTCTTATTGCCTCTACTGGTGACAGGAGAACTGGCGCGAAAGAATCAGCATTGCCATTCAACGGGGAAATGCAGCTAGCATTCTTGCCACTATTCCACGCCGACATGACTTGTACAGTAATAACTAAGTATACATTTATTTGTATATATAATTAAGTACATTTTTAATTTTCTTTAGTATTTTAAATAAATAAAGAATACTTTGCCCTATTCTAACTGGAGATTTGGTAAAAATAACATTTTGATTAGATACTTTTAATATAGCATACTTTTAATATAACAAAGATACTTTTAATATAACAAACTGAAATATGTTAATTGAGTAGACGCAAGGGGCCAAAAGCGAATTAATGGTAACAAATGGTAACAAAGCTAAGAATCTAATCACCGGTCAATTTCCCACGAATTGCGTATTATCACGTCGGAGGTTTTAGATATGTATCTATGCGTAAATTGAATAATAAATACCTTTTTCGTAGTGGCTGTTATTGTGACAGCGTTGAAATTAATGCTTTATCTAAATGCTAACTAGTTTCAGGTTATTACTCATTCAACGCTTAGTTATGGCGCTTTGTTTGAGTCCGAAGACCGCTAGTACATTGAACGAGTCCGCCCCTTGCGTAATATATTTGGCGCCAAATACTAGAATTGCTCATTTCAATATAAAGATTTCTTGACACTTTGTATCAAATGCATAATGTATAAACATAAAGAATAATAAAAATTCTCTTAAAGTCTTCTGTATTTGAAAATAAAAATAAAATAAAATGAGGATAACTTTTGCAAACTTTTTTTATAGTAATATTTAAAAAAATATTAATACCAATATTTAAATAAAAAAAAAAATAATTAAGAAAAAAATAAAAATCGACTTCTAAAAAACTTGAAGTATACACTTTCAAACAACACAAAAATTGTCCAAATCGGTTAAAAAATGACGGAGTTCTGAAGTAACAAACATAAAAAAAAACAGTCGAATTGAGAACCTCCTCTTTTTTAAAGTCGGTTGAAAAAATAAGTATATAAATACCTAAAGCTCGACTATGCCGAATGTAAATTCTAATCTATAACGTTATTATCTCAAGGCACATTATATTTAAAAAGCCTTATCTTAACATATTAAAAGTTCAAGCTTAACAAAACCCATCAATTTTAGTAGAATCTGGTTCGTTCGTTGAAGCGTCGCAAAAAATGTTTATCAAGCGACAATGCAAACCCATTACGAGATTGAATAAGTATTTCTTATGTGATCAATGTAAGTAAGTCGCATTTGTAATTATTTAAACTGTGTTTTTTTTTCTTTTATAATATCTTCTGAAATCACTTTGAATTGTTTTTTTTTTTTATTAAAACTAGAATATCTCAGATTTCCAAATGAATCATATATTAAAGAAGATTTATATTGCTGTAGATAAGATTAAATATTCTATTAAAATTACTACAAAACATTTTATTACGAATTAGTAAAATAGACATACATAAATGTTAATAAAACACTGTATGATATATCTAAATAATATTATATGTCTTTTTATTAATATTTATTAATTATATTGAATATATCATTAATTTCTGAGACTCTTACAGTTTCGTAAAAGTTTTCTTCACAAAATAGAATGCTCTCGACTCTAAAGCACACAATGGGAAAGATCGTTGTCTCGGTCAGGCCACGACGGCTAAAGCGCGTTCGATTCCCGTTTAACGAAAATCAGGTTAACGAACGGATTCTTGTAGTCGTTATATATACCTACTCGAATGTAGAAACAACCTTTAATATTTATATCTCTTAATAACAACCTTTAATATTTATATCTCTTAATCAAGAAATTATTTCTGTTCATAAAACTTTATAAAAATAAACACATATTATATTACAAACATTTGAATACCTACCTACATATATCAAAAATAATCTTAAAATACGTAATAAATTTCGTAAACATTTTTGATATTCATTTTCGTGTCCTAAGCTTAATCGAAAAAGTAAAAATTGATGAGACGTCACAGCGAAAATTATTCACACACTTGTTTCCAGCGCCGAAAGTAAAGGTATAGATACATTAAGGTGTTTAATCTTTTATACACAAAAATATGTAAACCACGTAATAATATTATGTACAATGTACACACCTATACTCGTATAGTAAAATGTAATTAAAAAACTCTACAGAAACAAAACAATATAGAAATGACTTAATAAAAATGTTCTTTAGGTATATTTTCATAACAACTTCACACATACAACAGCCGTGATCTCGTTGTAGCCTTCTTGGGATTATGTTCACTATCTTTTATAACTAGGCCAATTAAGTACATTATAATTGAAAGACTTTATTACCTTATTCCAATAGTCTGAACAAGACTTAATTCTGCGTATTATATTACCTAAAGGCTAAAGCCAGTTCATTAAGGATCGTTCAATCATTTGTTAAGGGAAGGTAAGGACTTTTCTAAAGGCTTTTATTATTATTTTTTTTCCGACATTCTTTTGTGCGTGTACACAAAACGTAAATGGTCCACACAATTAGATATATAATATGCCTATGAAAATTAAGATTTTAGTCTAAATATCAAATGGCTAAGGTATATTTAAGTTAAATAGCATTTCAATATTATTAATTAATACTAATTTGTCTTGAATACCTACTGTAGAGTAATAAGCAGAATCAGAATAATAAACAAAAATATGTACATATGTAAATTAAAATTGTGTCAATGTATTTTATTTGATTGATTTCAGCAGGACTCGGAAACCCGTTCAATTTTTAAACCGGTTTTAGTCATTGACCCCAAACCGAAAGGCATTTCGGTTTAAGATTTTGGTTAGGTTCTTTAACCGGTTAAAACCGGGTGAAGATTAAAATTGTGTCAATATATTTGAGTGATTTCAGCAGGGCTCGGAAACCCATTTGTTTTTAAACTGGTTTTGGTTATTGACCCCAAACCGTAAGGCGTTTCGGTTAGGTTTAACCTGTTAGACTGTTAACCTGTAAAATTGAGGAGAACGGTTTTTGACCAATTTAGGTTCCATGAATAAAATTAACCGATTAAAATGAGTTTTTGTGTTTACATTTGGTACGTCTTTGCTAATTGTGAATGGTTTAGTACAAGGATGCATGCACATTTCTTACTCATGAATAAATTAACCGGTTTGTTTCGGTATCAAAACCGAAATTTAACCTTTCTCTAAAAATAACCGTTAACCATTATTATTTCGGTTTACTATACCGTTTTCATAAACCGGTTAAAGAACGAGCGATGAATGAAGCAATACCACATATCACATTATACCTAGTATGGTATTATATGATCTGTGATAATACTATACTAGTACAGATGCCTCATCCCATAGAAAGGAATTCGACAGCGCTAATTTTGCCTTTTTTTTTGCTTAACTAGATAATAGATGTCGTTAATTCGCAAATAGTTAAACTGTTTATTATAATAAATAGGTGCAAACTAACGAATAGTAAATAATGCTAAATAATGTAAAACTCTTTCTGCATTCGAAAAAAATCAGTGATTTTGACAATTTAGCTGATATTTTAACGATCAGTAAAATTACTCAAATTTGATTTACGGGCGCATTATTTTTTTAAATAATAATATGTATTTTTGGGATCTACAACTCTAATAACAAATCAATACATGTAGCGTCATCTATTGACATTTTTTTTAACTAATTTTTCAATGTGATGAGGCCCCATGCTACCATTTCCTTACCGAAATAAACCGTTTTTTAAACCAGTTCTGAACCCTGGATTTCAGATTAAAATAATAAAGATACAAAGACAATTTTAGAGAAATATATAATTGTCGTGGCTGCGTCGGCATTAATAACATAATTTAAGTAGTAAATATAAAATGAGGGGTCGAAAAGGGTAAAAATAATTTCAGTCACTACGTCAACAAAACAGCACTAAAAAGTACAGCCGTAAAGATTTTATGATCACTCCGAACATTAAAAGTAACAACTTTATCCACTAACCTTATCTAAAATCAATTTTTACTCATTGACCAGTCCCCTTCTGCTAGGTATCTACTTATAAATAAAACCTGTTATGTGCGTGTCAGAATACGAAATTAGGGCTCCACAATCCAATGCTTGTAAAATTCCTCATTTAAATACGCGCCTATTTAATTTATAACAAAAAAATGTGGCCGCCGTTTTTTTCTTTGATTTTAGGATTTTTACAATAAACGATGGCTTTAAAAATATACAATTAAGTATAGTATTATATGATCTGTAATATAGATAAAGCTATTAAGAACGAGTTATTTTTTTAATACTTTCATTATTATCTAAATATGAGACAATATAAAACATGAAAAATACAGATTCATGTAAAATGATGAAGAGAAACATTTAAAAATAGCATAATTTACCTAGTCACTGATTCCGACAACATAATACTAATTTTCGCACGCTCTATAAGAAGGGTATAAAAGTTTATTACTTAGCTGTAAAAATATCCGGCTTCAAAGGTGTCACATTATTTCTCTTATTTTATTATATTTGATATAATCTTTTTTTTTCGCACTGAAGCACGTTATAAGTAAATAGGGACCTACTATTCTTGTAATAAATAGGGTCTATAATACTTTTATTAATTTGACATTCCACTTGGGAAAACTGTAAATGTGTATAAAGTTACAAACTTTTAAATGTTTCATACCTAGTATTATATAGCTTTCTATACAAAAATGTATAATCATAAATTGTATTACTATACTAAAAGATTAGCGTGACTTGAATGGCATTTATAAGGCCTATATTTCTTAACACATTTAATGTTGGGAAATGCAAAGCCAGTATTACCATCTAACCAACCTCTTGCCTCCTTAAGGATACTTGTACCTACTTTAAGGCGATTTCAATTATTTAATGGTTAAAAGTTTTACATGAAAGGTTTGACCTAGATGAGGCAGTAGGAAGTTTCAAGACATTTTCTCTACCGGATATTGTTTTCCATACACATCACCGAATTAACCTTTAGAGATTGAATTAAAAAAAAATAATTTTCGGTTACCTACATATTTTATTATAGGAGTCAAAAATCCAGCGGTTTGGTTTGGTAATAGTTAATACACTGGTTATAAAATATGCATATCATCCCTCGAAAACATAATATTTTACTTAAGAATATATTTAATAAATTTTATTTTTTATTAATTCCTACAAGATACGTGTATTTTGATTTTCATTATATTCGAAGCTCGTACAAGGCTGTCGCCCATTAAACTTTTAATCTCACGTTAATGACTCGACATACTAGATTGAAATAACTTTTACCTATAAAATGAATGTCAAATAGTGAAACTGTCCCATTTGTAAGTTTTAATTATAAGCTAATTATAAACTTGCATCTACATAGCATCTGTTAGGGTACCGAGGATCTCCGCTGTTGGGGCACATCCCTTCGATGACATATAAGACTATATAAAACAAAAACTTACCATGAGATTACCATTGCAGTCTCATAATATAAGTAATTACTAATTATTAATTCTTGTAGGTGTTCATTTTTATTGTATTTATAATTAATTATTATTAAAACGTTTTTATTATAAAAATAAGCAATTACTAGGTTTATAATAAATTAAAAATAGCTATGAGGTAACAGTTTAATGGAAGTACAAATTAAAAAAGCTATATAAGAGTTGCTTATGGGAATTAGCAGATCTACTTATTCGTAGCTTCCAACGACAGTGTGACGGCAACATGGATTCATTAGCGCTATCACATGGTCGGACCCAGCCGATATTGTATACGAGCTTTATCTCTCAAAGCTTTTAGCTTCGAGATTTGTTGGTCTGATGTTTAAATTTCAACGTGACAGCTGGTATCTTCTCAAATAGGTCGTTTATCAGGGAGTTTTGTTAGTTGCTTTTAGTTTTTAAATTAACTAATTTTCCTATAAAATGTATATAAAATAATAAAAATCAATTAATTTCACCCATCTAGTACATATTTACATGTATGGTAAAATATCTACTCTATGATTGAAATATTATAAGAGAACATGTTGCTCCCGATCCATCATACTAAATAGAATTTATGGATCATTTTCATGTCGCCGTGCTGGATCTTACTTATTATAGCCTTCATATAATTTTAATTTTATTCTTTATCACTAAATACGTTCATTAAACATACTTATCCTATTTTTAAAAGTATAAATGCTTATAATGAATTTAAACGGTTCCACGGAGAGAGGAAATAATTTTATGAATATTGTGTAGTTAGTATGTGGAAGCTACTACATAAATTCTAATAAATATCCTAAGCTATATTATAGTTACTTATCCAATAAGTTATTATTAAGTGTAGGTACTGTATCGGATATAGGTAGAGATAGTGTATGAAAATTCTTTTCTTGGAGGAATGCGAAGACTGTTGCATTGACTAATGTCGATTATGAAGGCAATTATTTTCCATATTACTATAAATTTATTACTAACATGGCTATTTTGAGCACTACAGTATGTGATCTTATATTCACATAATATGAGACTTATCCCAGGTATTTAAAGTAGATTAAAATAGCGCTGCTCTTTACATCATACATATCCCAAGGAATACTTAATAAATGGCGCATAATACTAGTAATATTGAATTATTCTGTACGCCATAATACTATATATAACTTTATTTAGTATTATATTGCCAAAGACATGTAGGGACTGTGCCTAGTCTAACATTATCATGCAAACTCTACGTTCTTCTATTTATATTCTTTACTAGTGACCTCACCGCTTGGTTCCGGTTCCTCCCTAGGTGGTTCTTTAAATTGACATAACTTTTTTATATATGAACCGATTAAAATAAAACAAATACTAAATGTTAAGTGAAGCTTACCACAATGCATTACTCAAAACTGCACCCAAATCGGTTAAGCCGTTTCTGAGATTAGCGCGCAGAAACGCACAAACAAACAGACAAAAACTTCAAAAATCAATTTTTGGGTTCCAATGCGTTAATAGAGGCCCCCAATAAAAGTTTTTCTCAAATATCGTTCACATACAGACAGCGATCAGTTACAATTTTATAATATGTATAAACATAAGAGTAATTTAACTGAGTTTTAGGTATCATATCAGGCTATGCTGGAATGATCAGCTTTATTTAATTTTATATAGTAAAACGTTTTTATGCTTAAAAACAGTCAAACATGACGATACTTTAAATATTTTGTCTATATTTACTTGTCTTCATAACATGTAGTGCTTTAACGGGACTTTTCATAGTAATGGACGATTTTGCAAAAATAATTTAGGCTATATATACCGGATATTAAATAATCTTGCAATATACAGGAATAGTATTCAAATGATGTTAGAAAGTAGAAACTACTCGATAGATTATATTGAAAATTGATATCATTATTATTTAATAGTCTAGTCAACATATGAGTTAATTTATTGAATGTATCTTATAGTGTGGCTTGATCTACAAACTAAGGAATTTTCGGCGTCTCAGCTTAAATATTATGAAAAATATATTTAAAACTACTTTATTTTTATAACATAAAGTTATTTCTATCTACTTCTAGCTGGTCACTAAAATTAATTCCGGTTAAAAATGACTCTTGACAAAATTAGGTACTATTTAAAGTGCCAAGTTCTCAGGAACCTGGAGTGTCCCTCGAACAAAATCTAGTGAAAAAGTGTACATATTATATATATTGAGGCCATAAATTAAAATAAAATTAAAAAGTTTACTACTTTTGCCTATTTGAAAAACATACTCTTATCGTAATTTCCCAAGAAAATGTAAAAAAAATCTATACCAAAGTTTGACCTTAGTGTTTGTCTTAAGATCCTGCTAGATATAAAATAAGCAAAAATTCCATATCCTCTAACCAAACGCTATTTAGCAAAATGAACCAATCGTTTTTTATTTAACATGAGGTTTAGTCAGCCTCGCATAAGTCACAGAGAAAATTGAATCGTAATTAGTCAAGTTCTCAGAATCTTGGTAAGGATTTTTCTTAATAAATTATAATAATAAGCAAATTTAGCGTTTTCATATGTTTATTACACAGAGGTTCGATTTTATTTAATTTTAATAAATATTCTAAATCTGTGTGTTTTTGTATCAATTAGAAGTAATCAGGATCCTGTCACATTCAGAACCAATATAATTAGAACTTTAATTGTATAAAACTCAAAGTTAATAATTAATTTGATTAAAGTCCTTGTTTAAGACGAGTCATCTATTGAATTCGTACAGACCAAACGTTGTCCTAAAATTCGATCCTGCTTAAGATAATTGGACTATTACATCAATAGTTTAACATAATTTTATTAAGAAACACTAGTGATTCACGCTGCTTCGCTCGCATTCGTCCCTAGGTACGTTTTCGTGGTTAGCTATGTTTATACATAAATAGTAGCTTGCTACTCCTAAGATATACATTTAAATTGTATAGGGATTTACCCTCGCTTCGCTCGGGTGCGGACGCCGTACGCAGATTTTGTTCACAGTTTCATGGGTTTTAATTTTTTTTTCGCGGAACCATGATTCTTTTTCTAAAATAAAAGTAGCCTAAGTTAGTCCTTATAATATCAGCTATCTACAAGTGAAAGTCCCGTCAAAAGCGGTCTAGCCGTTTCGGAGATTAGCCGGAACAAACAGACAGACAGACAGACTTAGACTAGAATTTAAAAAAAAATGTTTTGGTATATGTACCGTGTAAATATCCATATGCATTTAGTAAAAAGCGATTATCTTAATATTACAAACAGACACTCCAATTTTATTTACCTGTATAGATAAATTTTAGTTTGTTAAATAAGTTATGAATAAACGTTAATTTCGCCTGATTAAATATAGTTTTTTCTTAGTTTCCTGGTCACACTCTCAGTTTACTGTGACTTGATTTCCTTTAAATGGCCATGAATCTAAAATTTTAAAATGTTTTGACTGTTCCATTTATTATAGGCAAAAAGACGTTGTACTCTTGATAATAAACTGTGTTTCGAAAATCTGACCGAAATTAGGCTCATATTCGTCGTTAGCTTATAAAAAAAAACCATATAGGTACCTAATTTAAGTATGTAAGATAAAATACATGGAATTAAGTATTAAATAATTATTTTGTAACGGTTGTCGTCCAAAAATGTATAAATGTGCCTATCTGTTTATTGAAGTGCAATAAAGAACATATATAATATAATACTATATAAATTGATTACGAAAAGAATTTTCAAAGATAATAAATATATCCATTAAGGTAAATAAGTACCTATATAAGGCAAGAAAGATTTTGAAACTATTGAAAAATGCGCAAAACGACGATGACGAGCACTACACTGATTTTCAACTTATTTGTGAGATCATACCCATTATAATTCAATCCTTTTAACGTCCCACGGCTGGGCCTCCCCTCAATGCGAAGGATTTAGAACATAATATACCAAGCTGGCCAAGTGCGGGTTAACGGACTTTACACATCTTTAAAAAACTAGTTAAATTCTCTCAGACATGCAGGTTATATTGAGATTATATTAAGGAACTTATATTAAAATGTTATCGTTAACAAATTGTCTTTGCATTAAAATGAAGTGTTTATGTAACCAGAATTACATAAATACTTAATTATAATATCATAATTTTTCAAAAGTAATTTATGTTAATGAAAATTTTTACGATGTCATAAAACAGAACAAACACGGGTAATAAACTAAATATTTAATCTACTTTTCCAAAAGCCTAATATAGATTAAACTATATCTTCTAATAGATAAAATTAAAATGTCTATCATTTCAAAATATTACCTTGTATAATGTTCTATGGTTGGTCCCTTAAACATTTTAATTCGACTATAAAGAGAATTACTCAATTCGAGTATATAATTTTGTGTAAGCGTATGTAACGTGACATCTTTGCCACTCCAATTCTCATTAATATTTCTTTATATGATCTCACATAAATAAAAAAAAACAACCACTCATTAATGTATTTACTGTTTAAATATAATTATGTAATTTAAGATTATTTGGCAGTTCTACCTTTTCAGTTAAAAGGTGGTTATTTTTATTCACATCAAATTAATTAATTTTATAGGAATTGCAGTTTTTATTCAATATAAAAACAGCCAGCATGCCATCGTAGTATTTTCAAGACATTCTTTGTTCATATAGTCTGGCAAATGAAAGTTGATACTCGAATTATTTGAAAACTTTTCATATGGCAATGTTTTATTTATGTCAATTTCAATTTGTCAAAATTGTTTGTTGTGTTGTTTTTTATTTATTTTGAGTTGTAAGAGCATTTTTCCAACTTAAAAATGAATAAGACGATTAAAAGTGGAGTGCGGGAGATGTTGTTTCGCATGATTGCTAAGTTTGAAGAAAAACAACAGGAGAAAGAAGCCCTATTTAACCAGAAACAAGATTGTTTACGTGTAGTTTTTGATTTCATAAGTTAGTATGACACTTTGATATTGATACTTTGATTCGTAATTATTATTTATGATTTTATAAAAATTATTTATGTGTTTGGTTCATATTCTGCTTAAAAAACGATAAACGCCATCATAATAATGCACAACAATTTTAATACAAATTGTTATTTAATATTTATTTTTATTTTACAGAAAATCTGAAGAATGTAGCAGGGGTTGATGATATAGTGAAAACTATTGAAAAACTTACAGCTTTAGAGCAGAAAGACAGGATAAGAACCCAGAACCAGTACTTGGATGAAATAGCTTCAATGACTGGTAAGTTTTACTAAATACATACATAAGTTTTACAATGATATAATTTACTACATGATTTGCTATTAAAAATGCAGCACCAAATCATTCAGTTTCATCATTCTTTACAGAAGTGAGTATTGTAACTTTAAAAAGAATAAAAAAGGAAGGTGTGGTAAATGAAGGTGTCTGGAATACCCCAGGAAAAAAATGGCCACATAAGCCCACAGTATCTAACCTAGACAGTTTCGATAAAGATGTTATTCGTAACAAAATTAACGAATATTACATTGTTAGAAAACAAGTTCCTACGTTGAGAACTCTGTTAGTGGAGTTAAAGGAAAGCATTGGATTTACTGGATGCCGGGAAACACTTCGCCACTTATTATTGTCCAATGGCTATGAATTTAAGAAAAATAAAAATGAAAATCATATAATTCACATCGAAAATAAATATAAAGAAAGAGACAGAATAATAGAAGATAATTTAGAAAGTTTCATTATTAATGTTGGAGATAGTGATTCTAGTGGGTCTAATGAATCTTTCCACATGGAAATGCTAGATTCAGATTTTGATTATGATAGCGAATAAACCAAAATTAATATAGAATATTGTTGTTTTTTTTTATTCAGATAGTATCACATAATATATACCTAGTCGTATTTTTATTCCAACGAAGTTAACTGATTTTTGAAATGTCACGCACGAAATATCTCTTGGTTTGGATCATAATGGATAGACATGATTTTACATCTCGAAACTTCAGTTTACTTCATCTGATTAAAAATACGACTTTACATGCAACAAGTACCATAGATTCCCATTTTTGGACCTGTCCAAGTGCCGTCAAGCAGTAGTGTACAAATATTGTTTGACACAAAAAAAAAACTCTAAAGTATCAAGTTAGGTTATTCCATTCATTTCATACAAATTTTGGGGTTACTAGACTTAGATTTTTTAAATTTGCCGCGCTTTTTCAGTCTCTACTTTCGTTTGCCAGACTATAATCATGTACGGCACATACTGCGTGTGTGAACAGTACACGCACACTATTTTAAATTGCAAAGTTCGAGCTTAGAGAACAAAACTTTTAAAATTTGCTCACTCTATACACACCACTAATAAGTTTTATATTTAAAGATCAACCGACGTCTTTCGTATATACTTAAACGGTATACTTTTCAATCTATTGAAAATCTTTTTCAAAATATTGTGAATTAATGTGTTCGTTACAATCTAAACCCTCAAATATAGTCATTATTTAATCTTTAATATTAAATCGATTATTATAATCAATTAATAAGTTAATTTGTAAATATAAAGAAAGGTTGCGATTTGGTCAAAAAAGAGGGAATCAAATCTACAACTTTCGAGCCAATATTAAAACATGGTTCATATATTATAGTTAGTAGTAGTAAAGTCTTTAATAGATTTCTTATTCGTTCAATCAATACACTTATAATAAACAATAAACTCAGTATAAAGTATACATATAAAAAAAACATTAATTTTAATTATTTATGCATACACAATATAATTCTGTAATTAAATTGGCTTTTAAGCGACATGAGCACATTGCACGCTGTCGCATGCACCCGCTGCATCGCGAATGAAACCGCGACGCGGCGCGTAAAACTGTCACGATAAGAATCGATTGCGAGATAGCATCGGCTCGATCGACTCGTCCGTAAGACAGTTGCCCGACATTACCGACACTACTCTATCCAGCTATTAGAGGCACCTTAATGAACTAAACAGAAAACTCACATTTGCATGAGAGATACTTGTTTATAAAATGTCAATATTTCGTAGCATTCAGTTTTGTTTTATTTTTAATTATTTTTCATTACGATCTTTATAGCGCTGTGAATATGTTTGGTATTGCCAATTATGCCTGATGTCACTAGTTTGACTTTCGCTCAAAGTAAATGTTTACATTGATAGTATATAGTATAACAAATCTTTTTAAGCACATACTACGAGCACAGTCACAGTACAATTTTAAACTAAAAAGTAGTCTAGCGAAAGCGTCAGGGCAATGGTGCCAGACGAGCGAGGTGAAGCGCTTGTGAGCCACTCCCGATTGACATACGAAGGTTCTTTATATGACATTCAGGAGACGTGGGATAACTTGTCATGAGATGGCGCAGCGTGTTAATTTTCAAACTGTTATACATAAAAATGTATATCTTTTACAACCCTTGTATTTGTTAGATCAAAAGCAAGTACTATGCTACTAACATAGTATCATGTCTAGTTAATTATATGGCGGAAAGCGGATAAGGAAAGGTGTCACTACATCCTCTATCGTTTCAAGAGAAAGTGCGATAAAATAACAAAAAGTACTTACATCGATGAATAATAAATAAAATTTAGATTACGACCGATTTCCTGCTTTATAATGAAAAATAATTATATTTTTGTAGTCAATATATTTGCATAAACAAAAACGAATAAAAACTGCTATTTTCTTGCAAACAGTAAGCATATTAATATTTTTTTACACCTCTTAACTTTTATTACCCACTCATAATTAAAATTGTACAGCAACATTTACGTTGCCTTTAAAATTTAATTTTTGCTTATCTTACCTGTCACACTCTATTTAAGTACTAAATGACAGAAAAAAACGTCTACTAAATTAACGCTATCTTAACATTTTTAAAATGCTGCACAGTAATTGAATGAAGTAGGTACCTACTTAAATGAAATATTTAAAATTGATCAATGTTAATATACTATGCTTATTTTTTATTTCTTACTAGCGGCTCACCCTCGCTTCGCTCGGGTTCGTCGCTAGGTACGTTTTACATAGATATTTAAAATAGTTATTTGCCAGCGTTAGCCATATAAATTTTAATATTTTCTGATGTTATAATACTTATTATCCTATTCCGGACTAAGAGAAATCCAAAAAATCAAATATCATAAAAATTGGTCCAGCCGTTCTTGAGTTATAAATGGTGTAACTAACACGACTTTGTTTTTTATATATATATATATATATATATATATATATATATATATATATATATATATATATATATATATATATATATATAGATTACCTACCTAGTCATCGCCTGTGGCTTCCCTTGTCTGTATGTACCTAAAAGGCACTCAGTGTGTAATAATCCAAGCAAGTCCACGACTATATTTTTATTAAAATACAAATATTCGTTGCAATCCAGTCAGCTAAAGTGCGAGACAAGCTGACTAACAAAAATCCAAAAAACTTTTGAGCCTTTACGCATCCCAAATTTTTTTTAATAATATTTTTTCAATAGATATTATATAACATGTATTACTTTGACCCTACAGTTTAATTACATGTATGAATGACAAAAGCAATTACAAAATAGTTAATAAGCAGTACGATATGTTTATTACGTAATAATATTCAAAAGTGAGATAACTTTCTACGGACAACAAGACTAAGTCGTTGAGCTACTCGTGGGTACGAGTGTATATAATTGTACATATATTGGAACAACAATCGTCGCAGGAGCCGGTCGTTCACACAGAGTTGTCCAATTTATGGACTTTTTTCTCAGGTGTAATGTTACGGCTATAAAATTCAGTTTTTGTAAACCGGGCGCATGCTCGCTAGATCTCCCGTTGCGAGATATGTTGATTTACGTTTAACGCGCGTGACCTCTCGTCGAAGCCGATCATAGACTCGATAGACGATTCGAACTCGCGCTCCGAAGATATCGGCACATCGCCACTCGTAGCGATGTATCTTGGGAAATATTTCGCGGTGTATAGCCGCCCTGCCGGCCATTCGGACCGAGATTGCTAGATTTCTTTGTGTTTCACACGATTCAACTGCTGTAATAGAATCTACCATCCAAATATCATAAATTTTAACTTTCGATATTTGCCCGTTGATTTTATCTTAAACGTTAATGGGTTAGTTATTATACAAGAAGTATTGTTTCGGATAAAGCATAAGAGAAAGTAATCATGGCTTATTAGGGCTGAGTAGATTGTTTTATTCAGCGGAACTATTTAAAGGTGAACTATTCAAAAACAAAACGATAAGGTATATAGAATTGGAAATTACAAAAGTTAGCTACTTAAAATATAATAAGCGTATAGGATTGCCATCCTATATGCAAAATTATAATTATTAGAGGACCAGAAACAAAGATCACGCTGTTCGCAAGTTAGCCCGGAGAGTAATTTGCCAACCGCTATGATATCTTCATATATGTTGTGCTTCTTCTATGATCATTGAATTAACATTCATTCTCTTCGTAGACGCGCAGACCGTAGAGTAGGTACGTATTACAAAACATTAAAAAAAATAAACATTTTAGTTATCAAACTAAACGAGTTATATTATTAACAGGTAGTAAGTAACCTACGTCTCATAGGGTAACAATTTACAATTTAATTATAAAATTTATCTGTGCGTACATAATTTTTTCGAAATACATAAGTCTTACGATCATTTTTAACTGTGAAGTGAATATAAAATCTTGAAAATTAAATAACTGGTTATTATATAAAGTAATTAAAAGAATTTATTATAATGCAAATGATAAATAGCAACATAATGAGATGTAACACTAAATAGTGTAGTAGGTCAATACCTTGTTATACAATCCTAATTAGGTAACATGTAACATGCTAAGATCCCGGGACCTAATGCTAGGACGTATTTGAATTAACGCGGAATGTAACAATGAATTATTGTATGGAAATTAAAGCTAGGTTTTAATGTGACCTTTAAATGTGAAATGATACACGATTAACGTTCATGTTGGCTTTGCTAAATATTTTTACGGAGGAACGAAGACCTGGTATAAATTTTATTTTACTTTACTCTACCAGTCTTACTTACTAATCAGCACATTAAGTCGATTGCGTTGCCAAAAACTTATTTTTGATTGTAGCTATTTTCTTTCTCTTAGTAATTCTATAGATAGTTTATGCAGATAAAGTAATCTTCGTTCTTAAATATCTTACATTACTATTGATTACATTAAGAGATGTCAGTCAGTCTGCTTAGTTAGTGTCATGCGATAAGAAAATGCAAATGTTATTAATGTCTTCAGAATCAGTATCAAAGTTACTTAGGGTGAGCACTCGCCGACAAGATAAATCATAATTTTGTACTAAACAATTCAAAACAAACCATACTTTTCTCATATCAGTTAGATTTCACGAAAATTATTTTAATACAAAATAAAGTCACAAAACTTAACAGAAAAAATATTTTTGATTATTTTGTATATCCAATTTTAGAAACATGTTGTAAACAGTAATAAATTTTTCTTATATCCTGCTGCGTTCAGACACCAAAAATTATGATGAATAAATAAAACATTTTAAGATCAAAAAATATTTTTATTGTGAATTTAAGTGGCTATATAAGCCTTCCTGGATAATTTCCTAAATAGGCGTTCCTCAAGGAGTTAATTCACATCATATATTATTATTTTACACATCACATACTACATTATTTTTTTAAGTAATATTTAACAGATGGCCAATAAATAATGTTAAATAAAAAATATAATTATATGCTTTTTCTTATAGCCACTGTACAGCTTTTTATACCAAACTATATAATAATAATGTGAGGGGACTTAAAAAATATATAAACAAAATATAAAAGCCTATTCAATTGTTTTTCTTGATAAAAGTTTCCGTAAATAGTGACACATAAAATATTTCCATTCGACCAATCTCAATAAAGTACAATAAAGTTAAACGTCTTCCGGCATTCTTCAATCGGACTAAACTCACCACTGGTTGCGCAACCAAGTGACCAACAGGTTGCTATCCAACGTTCTCTTATCCGAGGGACAATTGAGCGATTTGTCAAGTATGGCATAGGGTAACCGGTCACAGCAGTCAATAAGAAAATCGATGGAACGAAGCTCCTGCGCTCCTACTTATTCATTTCTGTCGAAGTTACATGACTTCGTATAAATGTCGAAAGCAACGAGTAATGGATATATTATAGTCGATAGCGGTCCGAGATCTACACGTGGGTCGAAGCCCGCGAGAATAGCGAGCTTTACGTAAGATATATCTACAAAGGACAATGGACGAGGAATGCTCGAATAACAAGCTTTTTGGGGATTTATTGGAAACATTTTATGTGGGATGGATTTGCTTTCCTTGCATCTACCGCCTACTATAAAGTGTATTAGAAATATTCAGTGCTATTTTAGGAATATCATTCTCACACACATAAAAGATTCTGTTGGGATTGTCCAAAAAGATTAGATAGGATTGATATACAGAAAATAACTGATAGAAGCGTAAAAAATATTAGTAGTATTTCAATACTGCAGCGTAACATATTTCGTAGGTATTTTGTGCATTTACATATATTACTTATTTACTTAAATTGTTGCGTTAAAGGATAAAACAAAACTTCACAGTCGCTTAATTAAAATTAATATGTTTAAGCGATTCTGTAAAGGTACACGGCATCAATTCCCCATGACCCCCCTCGACCTCGCTGAGCTAATGTTACCACCCGATACCACTCATTACTGGGTCGACACCAATTGCTTCACATCGCCGCCTATTTGTACCGTTTAAAGTACATATTTAGTTGCTTATAATATACATATTCTATCATCTTTCATTTTACTTAATATAGCCATCAATATTAGAGTGGGTGTAAGACATCATTTTGTATTATCATGTATAAAATAATAAAATACAACACAATATAGCAATAATAGTACGTAGTGTAGTAATGTATACATCTATACTAATATTATAAAACTGAAGAGTTTGTTTGTTTGTTTGGTTGAACACGCTAATCTCAGGAACTACTAATCCGATTTGAAAAATTCATTTTGCATTAGATAGCCTGTTAACTTAGGAAAGCTATAGGCTATAAATCATCCCGGAAAAATCTACGGTTCCCATGGGATAGATTTGTTTTTATCTAGGGATGAACCCGAAGCGAAGCAAGGATGAAACGCTAGTATAATGTATAATATGTACTGTGAATTAATAATAAAAGACATTCGATGACTTCTAACACAACTTAAGAGTTAGTTAGGGTAAAAAACTATGCCTATCTTTAAACATAATACTATTTTCAAGCTTAATAAGTAAAGTAGTATGAAAATACAAAAATTTATTAAAACCTTATCGAACAGTTTTATTCAAAAGAAAACATAATCAATTGAAAATAATACAACAAGCTCTTGCCACACAACCCAGCAATAAAACATTACAAACAATCTATAGAAATGCACCGACCAACTTTATCACAATAGTGGTATTTCCAATATAATTAAATAAGAATACACTCACGCAATGGAAGAATATCTCGTTTAATAATAAAAGTACGGGTGCTAATGAATCCGTGATTTCTAAACTAAGGCTTAATGGTTTATAACCCTTTGGCTCGTGTGCTTCAGCTGAATAACGGTGGATTCGCCCACTCTAGGTGTCGCACGGCTCCGCCATCCGTCCTTATGTACCTACGATTTACGAGACATCGCCTACTTTATTGGGTAAAGCGATTCACATAAATCCACTAAGAACATCTTCGAGTATATTTTTAACAGGGCAGTTTATTTTCGTTATATTCAAATTGCTCTAACACATATTAAGCCGACAGTTTATCTAAGAGTAATCTAAAATATGTTAATCTTTTCATGCCGTGCTGTAAGAGGTATATGGTCCGGTCTTTATTAATTAAGATTAAATAATATTGTCATTTGTCGAGTTTTACTAATGTTGTGAATAGCTTCGTAATTATTATCACAGTTTTAATAAAAAATATTTGAACACTTATACATATTATATTATATAGCTTGAGAAATTTTGCAAATATTAAGAATTCAAAGATTGTATATGAATTTCATAGCGCTATACACTCAGTAGCTGCTAGATATTTAGGATCTCTATTTTGCTTGTCATCGAAAGTAACTAACATCATTTTAGATCTCTAAAATCTATACATATAATAAAATTGTAACTAAGCCAAATCTGTGCATTAAATATTTTTTGGAAAATCTTCTCGAAATAGACATTATTATTGATACAGAGGCCGAATCTATACTTTTTAGAATTTTTGTCTGTCTGTCTATTACCGCATCACGGAAAAACTAATGGAGGGATTTTGATGAAATTTGGTATGATGATAGCTGCTAATCCAAGTCAACATATAGGATACTTTTTACTGCGGAAAAATATCTCATCTCTGAGAAATCTATACTAAACATTAAAACGTATGTAGGGACAAACCCGAGCGGGACGAGGGTGAGTCGCTAGTAGTCATTACAATTATATATTGTTTTTTATTTAATTTTTATATGCAATACTAGCGACGCACGCTCGCTTCGCTCGCGTTCGCCCCAAGGTACGTTTTCACGGTTAGCTATGTTTATACATAAATAATAGCTTGCTACTTCTAAGATATTCATCTCAATTATATAGCGATTTACGTTATGTACGTACGCCGCACGCGCCACAATTTCATGGGTTTAAAATTTTTTTCGCGGAACCCTGATTCTTTTTCTAAAATAAAAGTAGCCTAAGTTACTCCTTATAACAGCAGTTATTTGCCAGTGAAAGTCCCGTCAAAATCAGTCCAGCCGTTTCGGTGATTAGTCGGAACAAACAGACAGACAGACAAAAATTGTAAAAAATGTTGTTTTGGTATGTGTACCGTGTATACATCCATATGCATATAGTAAAAAGCGGTTATTTTAATATTACAAACAGACACTCCAATTTTATTTATCTGTATAGATAAAATACAGAATTAGTGTGTCATATGTCCGATGACGCGGATCTGGAACGGGAGCGTAGGGCACTGGCGGTCCGAGGGAATATGATAACTCGTAGATTCGCTCGCTGCTCCACGCCAGTAAAATTAACTTTGTTTAAGGCATACTGCCAATCTTTTTACGCGAGCAGTCTGTGGGTGAGTCATACCCGTCGGGCCGCCAGAGTCCTGCGTGTTCAATATAACAACATCTTTAGAATGCTGCTGCGGCTGCCTCCATATTGCTCCGCGTCGCTTATGTTTGCTGAGACTCATACGGATGGCTATCAGGCGTTAATTCGTAAAAAAGTAGCCTCTCTATTAAGACGGTTGAGAGACAGCAGCAACAGCATCCTCAGGATGATTGCTTCACGCACGGATTGCCCGATCCAACACAAAATGATGCGTATTATAATAGGCCAACATTGACTGATGACTCACTGTTATTTTTATTATAATATGGTATTATTGTATTTTATATGGTATTATTGTATTTTATTATTTATATTATGTTACTATTCTTTTTATTTTTCTATTCTTGACATATTTAATTCCTGTGTTAATGTAAAATACTGATGTTTTTTTTATGGACTTCTTGTCTGAAATAAACGTTTAATAATAATAATAATATATTAGGTACATTAATATTAATTTAAGGAATATTCACAAATTACCTTTTATGTAAAAAGACACAGCAAATTTAAATTACTTTAAAATAAAAAAAAATGAATCTTAGGAACGATTTTTTTTAAATAATATAAGACCACTTTCTACTTCGTTTTTTGATACTCATAATGATCTTATTTTACTAATAGGTTATCCTCACTTTCTCCTCTCTATATAAAATTGGTGAAGTAAATTCTGCTTTCAAACGACACACTTTTACAGCCCATTAAAAAAGAATTCCATTGGTTCTGTAAACGATCGCTATTCCATTACAATTCGTTTGTTTGTTTGTAAATAAATTTAAATAATAATCATAAATTTAACAAAAAATAAAATTAATAATGTCGCCTTAAGTCCAACACCACTATTTAATATTATGTAAATGATGTTTAATATTTGTATGTTTGAAAAGATTAAGTTTTATGCATGCAATATGCGGAGGTAATAAAGAATAAATATCTTTGTTCCATAGTTCAGTATATTTACTTGACAATGAAATTAACTGAAAATTTTCTTTAATGAATAATGAAGTTTGCAATAATGTAGATATTTCTATTAGTAACTGTATTGTTTTATTACAAAATAATTACATATTTTGCTGTAAACTTAAGTAACAAAGTAACACATCGTTGTTTTATTATGATGAACAAAAATCAAATTAAAATCTAAAACCAGTATTTAAAAGAAAGTAAAATGAAAAAAACAATTATTATAAATTAGATAACAGTTTTGTTAAGCATGCAGTTTTAGAATACAGTTACTAGCCTACATCTGGAAGATTGACTGACAGAACAGACACAGAGACCGGCATCACATGCATAGGCCTACCTAGACGTATCCGTTAGGCATTCAACGAGGATGCCTGGAATCTGACTAGATATCATCTGCGTACAGATCACACTAGGTTTTGACCTGCGATGTTTACGGAATACATAATATACGGTGAATTAACCTATAATCCCATATCGAGATTTAAGGTTATTTTGAAGCATTGAACAATTTTTATTTTTGTAATATTATTCTAAGCGTTCTTCTCATATTATGTATGTTTGCATAGCAGTATTTTATAAACGATACAATTAAGTCTTAAATTTTACCTACATATGAGTATATAACAAGTGAATTAGTAAAATTTCAGACTGAAAAATTATTATTATTAAAATAAAATATACCTACCTAGCTATGGTAATATACGACTACCATTATTCGCGATTGGAAAGCTTTCCAATGGTAAAAGACATATTAAAATAGCTTTAGTGGTTTCAGAATTTATCAATTACAATACATATACTTCTCTTTGTAATAGTAGTATAGAAATATAGATAGAATAGAACCAATTGTTTTATATAGCAAAAAACTGAACGCGTTGGTAAGACTAACTATTACGTCCTGCTCGTTACATTACGTTAATCATGGTAGTTGTTTTCCCATTTATACCAGCATAATAAATCTGTCCCCTCTGTCATGTAGAAAAAGTCGAATGATATCTTAATCTCGATCATAGATCATAACTTTCTAATCAGGTCAACTAACGTTCAAGTTTACAAACTAGTTAAAGAGCGGACGTTACTAGTTTAAAGAAACTAAAAAATAGCTCCATTGATTCAATTTAAATATTAGACGTAATTTAATGTCGCCTGACTTCCGCAAATGATTTTATTAAGAAATTACAATAATTGCGTTGTAATGAAAGCATAATCTCGCATTTTAGTGAAACAAAAAGTTGACGTACGTAATTATAGTTACTTACAGGAGAAGTAAAAGTATTACAATTATATTTTTAAAATTAAAACAAATATAAAACACCTGAGTGACGTAAAACATCGTTGAAGTACAATATTTAATAATACTTTTACTCAAAATTGTCATTTACGAACCTGGCAAGAACAAAATTTTAATGATCCAGCTTCATCTGGGACTAATATATTCAAAACAAGCCCATAATATGTATAATTGGAGAGGCGATATCACGGATCAGAAGTATCTAAGTGTTCAATTACCGTATACTTTATCTTATCTTAACTTACATTATACAGTTTAACTTTACAAATAAAGGAAATGTTCTATTGCTGCGTCAAGATGTCCCCAGTTTTAAAAGTCAATTAAAGACTGATCGATGCTTGTCTGGGAATCTGAAATTATTATTTTAATCGTGTTTTTAACGACGTGACGGGATTTATCGCTTCGTTCAACGTTACTCGTACAGTCCGCACGCAATGCCGGTGTTAAAAAAAAGGTATTGCAGTTTGTAAGTGGACAGTAAAGTTTTCTTTAATACGTATTAAGTTTCAATTCATGGAAGAATACGTGCTGTTATAACAGATATACAGATATTTAACACTAAGTAATAAATATATAGCAGTAAGTAAAAATCATGATACTCTTATGGAAGGTCGGTATCGCATTCTGGAATAATACCAGTAGGTACACCGCTGCTTCCTCTGTAGAGTGCAAAAGGTTTTTTAAATGACAAGGATTCAGTCAGACCTTACTAGTGTAGTGAGGATTTCTTCTAATACATGGTGTTTTACAAGTTTTTTATACTTCGTCGGACATGCAATAAATAACAAATTAATTATACTATTTAGTCTTCTGTGAATTCAAGACGTAGTAACACTACATTCTCCGCTCCATGTGTTTTTTACGTGGTAATATTTTTGTTATTTTACATGTACTATAAAAATTATCTCAATTTCTTTTTAAAATAGACTAATATGTGCGCGTCGGCGATATAGAACTTTTCTCTGATATCAAATAAATTCTATAAGTTGGTACGTATAACTTTCTTAGAATTGTCAAATTTTAACAAACAATTGAACTTAATTGTAGACTTATGAATACCGTTATGTATGTTATATCGCAGAGTAAATATTAAACTACATTATCATAAAGGAAGCGAGACTAATAACGCGTGATTAATTTGCAAGTTTACCAGGAGGTCTGATAGTATGGACAGGCTGTTACGTCTAGCCTGCAGGCGGCCCAGACTTGTTGAGTCTAGATTAGAAAGTTCCAGATTGATAATAATACATAAACGTTCTTATCAAGGCCTCAAATAACGATTTTAACACTGTTAATATCTTATTATTGGAATATATTTAAGTTATATTTGGACTATAAGAAAGTTCTGTTTGTTTCTAAAAAAACATGTAAAATACGCATTTTATACCACTGTTCCTCGCTAAAATATAGAATTTTTAAATATTTTCATATATTAGATATTCTACTTTATTATAAGACATGACTATGATTATTTGCAGCAAAAACATTCAGCTAATCCATTAAGTTACAATAAATTAGCCTTACATGTCACATTGGTTGAAATAAAGTATATAAATTTGTTAATATGTAGCTTTTAGAATTCGCTAAAAAATATATAACTAATACTCGTAGAAAGCTTCTAATATTTATTTGTATTCAGCCCTTTTTAACGTCCCACTGCTGGGCACGGGCCTCCCTTCAATACGAGGGGAATCAGGCCATAGTCTACCACGCTGGCCAAGTGCGGATTGGCGGACTTCACATGTCTTTCGAAAACTTGCTAAGTTTTCTCAGACATGCAGGTTTCCTCACGATGTTTTCCTTCACCGTAAGGCATATAATATTTATTTAGAATCATATATTATTATTTATCAATTAATGATCTGATTTGAATCAAAAAATGTTCTAATGAATTCGTTTATATTTATATTTAATTATCATCTAAGAATAAGAAGCAACAATAACTTGTCACAATGTAGAGATAAAAACTGTAAATATATGATAAAACCAGCCGTTACTGCGGTCCTTCATAAAGTTTTATTGAAAATCTGATAGCATTAAGTTAATGTCAATGTCCCAACAATTTTACACAAGAAGTTTACGTGAATCTTGTTGATAAGTCATCGAGTTGCTAAAATACGTATAAATAAATTCAATAAATAAGTTACCATAATACTTTCTTAGATTTACGCGAATATTAGACATTTAAATAAAACTATCTTTTAGGATTTTTCCGCGGATTTATTTTGATTTTTGTTTAACAATAATTTAATAAGTGTTCTAAAAAATTGAAATAATTATAATGATAATAGCTAAAATTATATGAATAATATACCATATTACAAGTATAAAATTAAAATTATAAAAATGTTTAAAATAAAAATTAACAAATATTGTAAGGTACTTTAATGCTAATTTTCAAAATTTTGAATTCATTTTTGTTAATTGTGGGTAGGCTGTCTGTAACAACTATATAATGCTTTTGTGACATCTAACATCTTAGTCTCTCCCGTGACCATGATTGCTGTAAAGCAATCGAAACGTCGTTAAACAAAAATCAAAATAAATCCGCGAAAAAAACCGAAAAGATAGTTTTATTTAAATAAGTTAACAGTTTATCATTAAAAAACACCAAGTCTATTTTATTGGTATTTTCTCTTCTAACAAGACAATTGTTTATTACTTTTAGTGTTTTAACAAAAATAGCTAATAGAACCATATTATTAAACACAGTTAAGAGAAATAGAAAAGCAAATTATAATAGATATAACATTCGAGATTTAATCTTGATCTGGATAAATCTGATTCATTTTAAGTCACGATAACCTAACAATGTCATGTTCTATAGTATTCGTAACTCCACTGTGAAGATATTCTGTGTCCGCGATAGCATCAGACGCCCCGTTGCCTTATTGATAAGGTTTCCATACTTCCCGTGTATGGTGGAATGCTTCTGAGTTTATTTAATGTAATTTATATGAAGGTACCGGGATATCTCGAAGGGTTTATAACAACGCACGCGTATAACAATCGTGCGTTATATGATAACGAGTACATTGATATTTATTACATAAATATGTTTGGATAAATTGATTTCCTTTTTGCGTCTCTCTTTATTTATTGTTTTTATATTTTTATTTCGCTTTGATATATAGTTGTTTAAATTTAAATTTTAGCATACAATATATAAAACTGAATAATCTACATAAAACTATTTTATTAGCTTGACAATAATAAAATACTATAAAACTTGATTTTAGAAATGTCTACGTATGGAGTTTGTATGGGGAATCAACCTAGGAACGAACCCGAGCGAAGCGAACGTGAGTTGGTTGGTTGGTTTTACCTGAGCAAGAGTCCCCGTAAACGGATGACATCTCTTCCAGTATGGTTTGAACTAATTTTTCTTGTTTGGTAAGGAACTTTATAACAGCGTGGTACTCGATTTTCTCCATATTTCACATTTTGTTCCTGATTGACTTGTTTGGTCGACGATAGTTCAAAGATCAATGACCTAATTACGATAAAACTTGATATTTATACTAATAATGAGTTGCTTAATTCGTTATGACTCGAGAAAGTACCCTCACTAATGACCTACCTACCCGTTCCGTGAACTTAAAAACGCACCCTCGCATAATCATATTTCACGCAATGATGTTATAATATAGGTCAAAACTAATAAATCAGTGAAAAGGTTAAGCTGTTAAGATATTTTAATTATGCTTTGATATTTTTGTTACATTTTGCTTAAATTTTTATAATTAATACAAAAAAAATTGCACAATTTCTCCATTAAAACATTTAGTTCTCTAATACCTCTACAATAAGAAGATTTATTTAAATTGGCCTTTATTCGAGTGGTGTTCAGTAAAAAAATAAATATTTTTATTTTATTTTTATTTCTTTATAAAGTGTTTATATTTTTTTTAAATATTCAACATACAAATGAGTACTTTTAATCTACTCTTAATACCATTTCTAAGTTATGGCTTCCTTACAATATCATTTGTTGTATAGAAGTACATTATGTACAAGAATGTCAGTACTCTTATATGTTCATGTTTAAAATCAGTTATAAACGTAATTTGTGTCTATAGCAATAAAACGTCTCCTTATAGACTCAGAATAAACAATAACACCTTCTCTTCAACGAACGGTTAAACGATAACGGCCAATAACCATCAAACCGTCACACCGCTATATCGAGCTCTAGAATAGCCACCTCAAATTGAAATGGTTATGATGTTCAGAATAGATTCGCTCGGGGTCGAGGCGACATCACGAAGCGAGCGAGGTTAAAGAGCGAACTGATACTTGCGGATTCATCTCATACAATAGCCAATTTTATAATGAATTTTACCGTAAACTGAGCCCTTTAATCATAATTCCTTACTTTTATAACTGCTATAAACAATCATTTTAATTACATCCACATACATTCGTTTAAATGAAATTTAATAGCTTCGTTTCATGCTGGAGACACAATGCCAGTAATAGTTAACTAAACCTGGGTATAATTTTCATGAGAAAATGTGACATAAAATATGTTATAAACATTTTTACCACTGTCTCTACATTTGATGGGCATTTGCCATTTAAGTTTTATTATTAACTTTAGTTTGATGCATTCTAAAATCTTTTGGTTTAATAAAAGTATAATAATTATGGTTTTTGTTTAATATTTAAAAAAATACATTTTTTACGCCTCTTTTTATGTTATTGTAACCTTGGAAACCTATACATGTCTTGACCTCTGCCTACCGCAGCCTTTAGGTTAGTATTTAACCTTTAATTGTCTCAAAATCAAGAACAATGTAGGCCTGTGTGGACTTACCCAGTTACAATAAATCTATCTAAATACACTATAGCCAAGCACAATAAAATTGTTCTACAAGCGTCTAGGCGAACCTTTGCCCTGCAATGGTGGAATAGGCTATTACTTTACTTACTTTACGGTGTCATTTAAGAAATGAATGCATTTCAATGGAAATTAACACTTGAAGTTACTCATAAATACTTGCTTAGGTAAAATATATTAATTAAATAGTAAGTTATTAGTTTTTGAAATATAGAAACTCCATATTCCAGGTAATTCTAGACGTCATAAAATTGATTTAAAATTGTAATTAAATTATAGACGCTTTCATACAAAATAAGTCTATTGTAGCATTTTATGAATAGGACTTTTATAAAATGACTCTATCCCACGGGAACTGTACATTTTTCAGGATGATATATAGCCTATAGCCTTCCTCAATTAACGGGCTATCCAATACAAAAAGAATTTCTCAAATCGGATAAGTAGTTCCTGAGACTAGCGCGTTCAACCAAACAAACAGACAAACAAACTCTTTAGCTTTATAATATTAGTATAGATATAGAAATATTTCTTTTTAAGAAAGTTATGTTCATAGTATTATATTTGTATTTTTATAATTGGTAGAAAATTAATCTAATAAAAAGTAGTGTGCCATAGCCTTTGAGGGAAGAAAATTAAAAAAGTAACAAATATGTATATTTCTTCTTTGATTAATTACTATGGATTTGAGAAATCACAATTTACTCTATAAAATATTTAAAATTAAGTTAATTTAGGATTAAGTTTGGCTAATACATATTTACAGGATGACCTAACACTCAATATGGTTATCCTTGTTAAATAAAATTGTAATGAGCATCACAGCGACAATTCGACACAGAGCCGACTGGCTCCGTGGATCACAAAGCTTTCTCATTAAACCGTCAACGTTCCAAGCCGTGACACTAAAAGTCATTTCGACGAAAAAAATCTTGAGACCGTTTTGTTACTACATTTCTTGACGCTCGAAAAAAGAGCACAAAAGATTTTTCTTAGGTGAAGCGTGACTGCCGTAATTAAGTGCCCAGAAAGCGATCGTGTTGACTAAGTTTTTAGTTTTTATGAATTAAAAGCTTTAACTTGAGCAATTCCGTTTATCTTTTAAAATAGATACGCGACAAATATGCGTATTAGTGAATATAATATAACTTTACCTCTATATCTGTTTAAATATTATAAATGTGAAAGTTTGTGAGTATAGATGTTTGTTACTCTTTCACGCCAGAACGGCCGAATGGATCTGGATGAAATTTGGCACAGAGATAGATTATAGTTTGAAATAAAACATAGGCTTTTTATCCCGGAAAAATATACGGTTCGCGGGGGACAGATTTGTTTTTGTTTTTCTAGAGGCGAACACGAGCGAAGCGAGGGTGAGCCGTTAGTATGTATAATAAGTATATAATAAAACTCTGAGTCGCATCTGTACATAATTATCGATACGAATAAACATAATTATCGATACAGAGGCTAAATCTATAGTTTTTAGAATTTTCTTTTGTCTGTCTGTCTGTCTGGAAACGCATCACGAGAAAACCACTAGATAGATTTTGATTAAATTTGGTATCATGAAAGCTTTTCTCATGATACAAAAGGTTATCCGGCTTAATATATAGGATACTTTTTACTGTGGGAAAATACCTCATCTCTGAGAAATCTATACTAATATTATAAATGTGAAAGTTTGTGAGTATGGATGTATGGATATTTGTTACTCTTTCACGTCAGAACGGCTGAACGGATCTGTATGAAATTTGGCACAGAGATAGATTTTAGTCTGAAATAATACACTCGCCACTTTTTATCCCGACAAAATGTACGATTCCCGTGGGATAGGTTTGTTTTCGTTTTGCTCGAACTCGAGCGAAGCGAGGGTGAGCCGCTAGTCTAAACTAAACGTTAAAACGTAACTAAGGACGAACCCGAGCGAAGCAAGGGTGAGTCGCTAGTACTAAATATATTTAAAAGCGACACTTTGACAGTAAAACTTGTAAATATTATAGTATAGTATAGCTGGAAGATCAAGGAGTACAGTCATTAACCATGTCCCATACATAAAGCTCGGTTTAATAAGTTCCTTCCAATTTAAAGTCAAAATTATTTTTAAGTTTGCTGTCTCTCAGATGAGGGGACCCGTCGGGGGCCAGATTATAAATCATAAATGCCACGTTAGGCTCGCCAGACGGTCGGCTCGTATCGAAATTATCGCCCGCGAGCCTCGCGTAAAATATACAAAACAGTTTCAGGTTACCACGTCAAATATTTCTTCAAGACATCTAAAATAAACCATGCTGACTCATTAGCTCATACCAGTTTCTCAGTAGAATGGGAGTGAAAATGAATTTGCTAATATGCATTCGGTTTGAACTTTTGTTACTTAATATGTATGTCGTATTATGGGCTTAAGAAACTCTAGTAATTACCGCATACAGTATTTTGTCATAATTACAATTTAAGTAAACTTAACACAAAAAGCTAATGTAAGATATGATATTCACAAAAAGATCTTAAAATGTCAAGCTGACTAATATGTTTACCCATAGTTTATATTTTATTACCAAGATATTTTAATTTTTTCTTATTTAATTCAGTAATGTAATAACTCATGTTGAATTTTCCTATATCTACATTTATTAAATTCGATTTAGTTTTCAGTACATACACAATAAATAATGTTAAACATGTAAAATGATCGTGCGCATTGAGAGAATGTATTGTGTGAGTTAGTATAGGAACATATAAATAACAACTTTCATTGTCCTGAAATGTTCAATGATAAATGTATTGTATTCTATAGTACCTACCAAAGATAAAAAATAAAGCATCTAATTCGCGATTGCTCTACAGTTTGTAGCTTTTTATAGAACACCATAAACACTCCATTTATAGCATAAAATAACTAAAAAGCATTAACAAAAAAAACATTCGAAGGAAATGGAATATAAATAATAATTAACTACGAAGACTTACCATATATCAGTCGGAAATAGTAAAAAGCGGTGTCAGGTCTTTGTGACAGTAATCACAGTAACAAAAACCCCACTTGCACCTCCAATTACGAACCATCTAAGGAAGGCCTACGTGCCTAACATTGCGACTGGATAAAATCTAATGCTCTCACAGTTTATTCATATAAAATAAACAGTAACTATTAACAAAGTTCCGTCATCTACGTTCGCGTGTAAACTGTTCAGCAATTCATGCTCTCCGTAAATTAAAATTACATAAACAGTACAACTACTTAAATATCCTGAAATGTTAGGTACTTAAAAAATTTATGAGTAATGTGTGTGGTATGTAAGATGTGATATTGTAGAAAAACGGCTAAAGAGGAATAACACTGCAATTATAGCAATAGCGTCTTCCATCCGTACGTCTGTCCGTGAGCGGCACAAGATGGCTGCCGCATGCCTGCCCAAGATTGACTAGTAGCTGAGCGCTTCGCCAACGGCAATCTAGGGTAAGTCGATCTATCTCGAGCTAGCCTGCCATGGAATGCTTTTGCCCTCGGTAAATTAAAATTCTTTTTGTTTGATAAGTGCCTCGCGATTACCTGCGCTAGTTTTAAATACGATGGACGTTCCATTTGAAAGCACATGCATATTACTGAATGTATAAATAATTACGTTTGGTTTAATCGTATTGATTTCTTATAAATATTCAAAAATTGAAATCAAATTTGTCGTAACTTGAATTCCGATAGATATTTTAGTTAATAATGCAAAGCTTTTATAATATTATTTATGATATTTTATAATTAATTAATAACTATATACGTAAAAGTGAAAAATATGTTTATGAACTAATATATATATGCATAAAGTAATTTTAAGTGCATATTCAATTTTTCATTTATATAATTTTATTGACATAGGACTTACTCTTCCAACGTAGTTGCATTAAACTAAAAATTATACCTGAAAAAAAAACAAAAACAAATTAATTAGTTCTGATTCAATATTACAAACATTATTACAAAACATATCGATTAACTCAACGCCTAACCGGCACATCGGTAAAGCGCCAAAAAAACATAATAATAACGTTCACATATTAAACGGTGCCCGCCTAAAGTGCCAAAACCCGTCATTACACAAATGTATTCGCCGTTAACCCAAAACCACATAAGTCACATTTATCGCTACATCAAAAAGTAATCAAGCGACAAAAGTTGAGGGGGAGTCTTCTATAAGAACTGGCGTAGTTTTGAAACGCACTAATCGATTCGAAAGACCACAGGCAGCCTCTACCTGACATAATTTACTAAGCTCTATAAAAATGGAGGATGAGAAGAGCAGGTTCATGTATCGACTACGTGTAATGTGTACTTTTCGTTTATACTACTACTCCTACCGTGGTAATAAGAGTTTTATGTTAAGCATAGATTAACATATACATATTTCAGCTATTATACCTACTAGATCGTTATGTAAAAACATATTTTATGCGATTATTTCAATTTATATGATTATAACACAAAATATTATATTGAAAATATATTGAGAAACAAAACAAAACGCTGAATTTATTCACTTATATTATATTTATACAACACATTAAATTTAGTTATAATATAAAACAAAAATAATAAATTTGTATTAAATCCTAGGCGACGTCTTTACGTAAAATGTACGACGCCACTAACTTAATAATAACTACGATTATTCGTACTTAGACGCACTGCCGCGCATCCTTTGACTGCCACAGACGACCCCTGCTGCTTCGAGAAATATGTTACCTGCGCCTGATCGAGGAAACAAACACTAAAGTATTGACGATGCTATAAATTTCATAAATGACCCCGCATTCTGATTAAAAAACCAATTTGGGCATCGGGTTTAAAGTGTCTTACGTTATGCTCATGGATATCTGATTTCACATTATTTAATTTACCATATTCTTTGTTTAGTGTTTGTATATTTTAAATGTCAAGACCATTCAATGTCTACATAATAATTCGTATAAGTGTTCTTTTATTAAGTTGTCAAAATGACACATAATAAAATAACATAGTATTAAAATATTATAAACTATATATGTATTATAATATAGGTACTTTTGCATGATGAGCTGTTGTGGCTTATATTATAACGTGTTTCCCGTAGGAATGAGATAATTTCTCCCAATAAAAAGTAACCAATGTCACTCTCCAGCCCTCCAAATATCTCCACACGAAAAATCACGCCAATCCGTCACTCTGTTTAAAAGATGGACCATCAAACACACACTCTTTCAAATTTATGATATAGTACGTATTTGTAAGATACGCCTTGAAAATCGTATTTGCGTAATAAGGACGGTCAATGGAAATAAAAGGGTCTGCGGTTGCGGTTTATCGAGATTATATATAAGATGTCACAACAATTTAATTATAAAATTAGTATTATTTATCAAAGATTTTTTAATTAATTCAAAATTATCGTTTTAGACTCTTAAAAATTCTCTATTATCAAATAGAGCACAAATTACACGGCCAATGTTACGTAGAATAATGATGGCACGATGAAGATGAATCGGTAGAATAAAATTAATATTACCTACACATACATTATGTCATTTTTATATACCTATTCATATTGACCCGCTTTTATTGGATTCACTTGTGGCTTACTAATTTTATACAATCAAACTGAAGTCAAGTGTAACTTACTCTTGATTTTCAATTTCCATCGTGTCTTCTCCATTGTACGCTACATGGACAAAGTAAGCAGTAACCAACCAGTGAACTGATCTAATACTTATCAACCGTAACCATCAAGCTGATGTGATGATGGAGGAGATGGAACTCTTCAATGGGTATTAAAAACCACCAAATTTGGTCTTATTTTATACGTTTTGACAAGTCACTTACACAATATCTGGGCTAAAGAGTATTTTTTTAGTTTTTACACTATAATTTTACGATTCATATGAAGACCATAGTAGGCAATGGATTACGCACCTCTGCACTTTATTTAATACCATTCCTGTAACCTGCTAATGTAAATATGTATATCCCTGAACTGAATTTTAAACTTCCTATGCTGTACCAGCGGCATTGAATGCTACTGCAATGGTTTGTTTTAAAGCTTAAAAATAATTTAATAACTAATTTAAAATATTAAATTGAAATTTAACTTGTTCTTAAATTTGAAATAACATCAGTTCTGGTTAAATTAGTGCTCAAAAATGGAGTTTGGCAAAGAGTTACTGACAAAAATCTTTTAAACAAACATATAGTAGTACAAGTTGGTATTTTTTTAGTATTTGGGGTGATTAGAAATAAATTGTGATATATTAATAGTACACGAACTCTACCGGCTAGGAAAATGAGTATGTAAACTCATCTTACTCAACAATCTTACTCATAGCCTCTATTATGCATCCTTCGCATATGGATGTTTCAATTCAATTCAATTCTTATGTTATGCATGTTTCTAGTGTAGGTCTTGAAGAAACTCGAAGAGCGCATTGGCGTTTTTTGTGTATTGGTAATTAACTTTTCGAAAATACCGTAAAAAAATTTTGAATTAAAACTTGCTGTTCCAGGATATCCAGTGACAAACTTGTTATAGTTTAACTACTTACTATATAAAAGTATAAAATAATTAAAACCTCTAGGGAAGAGAAGATCATTTAAGGTCCGAATGTTAGACTATAATGACGTCCAACACAAATAACTTTAGCATCTTAAAATAATAAAATAAGCATCTTAAAATAATAAAATATCTAAATCATATTATTAATCTATATATAAAAGAAAGTCGTGTTAGTTACACTATTTATAATCCAAGAACGGCTGAACCGATTTGGCTGAAAATTGGTGCGGAGGTAGCTTAGAACCAGGAGACGGACAGGATAGGATATTTTTTATCCCGTTCGACCGCGTTCCCATGTGACGTGACATAAAACGTCAAAGAGAATACAAGTCACTATAAAACATGGTATAACAAAAACGCATCTGACATGAAATAATAAAACGCAAATGACAGCTAAAAGTAATTTTATCTATGGTTAAGTATTACATCAGAAAAATTAAAAAAAATATATTAAAATTTATATGGCTTTATATGGCGGGCAAAAAACTATTTTAAATATCTATGTAAATCGTACCTAACGACGAATCTGAGCGAAGCGAGGGTGAGCCGCTAGTATACAATTAAAAACTTTATATTTCTCTAAACAAAATTATAAGCTAATAGACTTGAAAGATAAATATTATAATTATTCAAGCTCCATTCCATTGTAATAATCCTTTTTTTTTTTCATAAACTTATATGCCTATTTACAGTTTAAATTCGTAACCTAAGATAAAAATATTGTATTAAAATCTGTCTAGCCATTGTAGAGTGATGAAAAGGCGGCCAGTCTGACAAAAATATAGTGTACATTTTTTTACGTTTCAAACGCAAGTAGGTATTAAAAAAATTGCAAAACTTTGGCCTCATTACAGTCTCATTAATGGTATACAGGTATATAAGTGATAAATATATAGGCACTATACATAATCTGTAGCTTATACAGTAGATACGTTGTCCAGTGAAAGCTCAACCGGAAGTCTATACTTGTTTCTCCTGGCAGCCTACATTGCCTCTACTCTTGGGCTAACTACTAGTTTTCGCCAAGTAAGCACTGATTTGAACATATCATAACAAAACCTCTACCATAGCCAAACCTGTTTTGTATAGTCACATAGTGTATTCAAATGTGCATTATGAACAAACTGGGGCCGCTTCAAAAGACTTAATAAAGTTAATCTATACTATGATAAAGCAGTATAACTTAGCGAAATCTGTACATGAAATATTTTTAAAAAACAATGACTGTAGCGTATTATGTATACAATATAGACCCCAAAACAATAGTTATTGAAAGTTTGTCTGTTTGTCTGTATGTCTGTTTGTGTGTGTGCGTTTCACGCAAAAAGTAATGAACTTATTTCAACGAAATTTGGTAAAGTGATAACTTATTACTCGAGTCAACATTTAGGATACCTTTTACTTCATGAAAATCTTTCTTTCCCACGGGAAATCGCAATACCTATAATAAAACTAACTTAGACAAATCGATGTGCGCGTTTCACGCAAAAAGTACTGAACCGATTTTAAGTACATTTTGTATAGCGATAACTTATCACTCGGGTCAACATCTAAGATACCTTTTAAGTACTACAGGTACATTTTTCATTCCCGCGGGAAAACGCAATAACTGATTCTATCGAGTCATCCTTAGAAATTCATATGGCTAACGCTAAAACCTTAAGAGATACATCAAAACAATGTAGGTATTTGAAAATACTTTATATATCTATACCAATATTAAATGCGAATGTAACTGTCTGCCTGTCTGTTTGTCTGTCCGTCATCTTTTCACGCTTAACTGTTGAACGGATTTAGATGAAATTTCGGTAGTTTCGGTAGTTTCGGTAGTAGTTAGTCGGTCCTGCGCCTTAACTCTCACCGGTCGTGTCGAGTAGTCGTCCCACTGGAGTATGAGAGTGACAGGAATAGAGAGTGCACTTGTGTCTGCGCGTACACTTGTGCACTATAATATCTCCTGCGCAGTTGGCTAGTCTCAATGAGATTGGCCGCCGTGGCCGGAATCGGTCAGGAGAACATCACATATAAATATTAATGTAAACACGCCTGTAGAAACAAACATTATTATCGAGGGTTAACAATATTATAACGTAACACTCGGAGCCATGGAATTGGAATTTAATATTAAATAATACAAATGAAATTCAAAGGAAAAAGCTAGCTGGGCTTTAAAAGTTTTACTGCATTTTTTACTTAACCAGAGGTCAAGGACCCAACCCAATATATTTTAGATTGTGTTTTTAATTTACCTTAAGATGTGCATTTCATTAAAATTAATAAGACTAATCAATACAAATCAATGTTTTTTTTTTTAAATCAATGTTTATACATATGTCACAGTTGTCGAAAATGACAAGATATCAGAATTGAGTGACACTTCTTGGGTTTGTTCCTGTGATGCGCTTCTCGTTGAATTTTAAAACAGTTCAAATTAAATTCCAATTTCACTGTAAGTGGCCTACTTTTTTTAAATGAAGTCAAACTCAGTGAGTTTATTTTTTTTTTTATTAAGTGTTTCTAGATTCAAATATTAATTTTAAAGTATATAAACTTGAGACTAATTTTAACTTTCTCAATGAGTAAAGTCATTTCATTAATATTCTTATAAAGTAATAAAATTAATTAATATGTAGTTTTAAACCAAAGTTATTACATAATCAAGACTGAATGTCTTGATTGTTGCACCCGTTGTACCCTTTCCAGAGTGAATATAGCTTTGTGTCTCATTAAAAAATATTGTTTTCTTCTGAATCATCACAGAAATAAAATTATATACTTATCACATAGCGACTCACCCTCGCTTTGCTCGCATACGTCCCTACATACGTTTTAACGGTTAGTATAGATTTCTAAGAGATAAGATATTTTCCCGCAATAACAAATTTCATTCAAATCTGTCCAGTAGTTTTCTCGTGATTCGTTCCCAGATAGATAGATAGACAGACAGACAGACAGACAAAAATTCTAAAAACTATAGATTCGGCTTCTGTATCAATAATAATGTCTATTTCAAGAAGATTTTCCAAAAAATATTTAACAGATTCGACTCAGAATTTTATTACATACATAGATAACATAGTCGCGCGTCTTGTAACTTCGCTAAGCTAACTATAAATAATATTACAATTTTAAATAGAAAAATAATCAACTGGCATATTTAAAAAATGGTCAATACGTCAAAAACGTAATGATGCAAATAATTGGACACCCGTATACCGTAAGTCGTAGACCTATAACTTACTAGTTAAAGCTGTAAGTTATTCCGCTGTCATGTTCTGACCTAAGTTCAAGTTAAATTTGTACTACAATATTAGCTGTACTAGAACTACGTACAGGATCCCTTTAAATCATATAGCTCTAAACACGCTACCGGCGCCAGGCTTAATTGAAAATAGCAGGCGAAGTCCGTAGATTTTGCGTATTAATTAAAATTAAAGATTCTTGCTTCCCCCACTTACGCAAGCCCACTTGTACGCTACCATTTGTACCTGCTCACGTTTACTCACACCAATACAAATTAAACATTCGGACTATGTTTTAAAGACTAAAATTCAATAACAATCTATCAAATACGATATACGAATTTAATTTGTAGCGTGGTGACATAGAGTTCATTTTCAATTGTCACATACCAAATAACAATATAAAATCAAACAAGGCGCGTAGTTAATAATTTATTGATATAAGACATGCAAAGCCCATAAAGTTTCCAATGGCACACGTCTCGGTCTCTTTAATTTGTAAGTCGTTAGTATGGACGGTCGGCGTTGGGATATTTTAGATTAAGATTTTACTTAGCTCCAAAGAGTAATTTCAAAATTGGCGTTTCTTTATCAGTCTAACCACTTAGTTTACATTTGTTGCGGTAATATTGAGCGTAAAAACCATTTTTTTTATTCATTATTAAATTAAATAAAATCGTATTTTATTGCCTCGTTTATTATACGACAACATTAACTTTAATTGCTGAATGACTGTTTTATCACCCACATTTTTATGGATAGGAATGCTCAAAATTTCATAATTAAGACTTAGCTACATACATATACATATATAGGTACATAAGTAATAAATGTGTAATAATTCGTAAATATAATTATGGTTTTATTACAGTTTAGTAAATAAACAGCCGTTCAACCGTAACTGAGCGTAACAACTAAGTGTCACAAACAATGGTCGTTACTCTTGAACAAACAAAAGTTATCGTTCGAGTCTCAGGCGTTAGGTCGAAACCGATGGGGCAGTACGTTGGGAGAATGTTAGAAAAACTTATAGAAAATGACAAGCGAGTGACAAGGACGGGCATATATGAAACGTAGAAAAGAGAGAGACGGATAGAAAACTCGTTCGCCAGCATTCCGCCGCCCGGTGGATTTAGGAACGGGGGCAGCGCGATACGATTAGGCGGTTATGCCTTGTTATTTTTAAACTTTCGATGTGATTTTGTAGCGGAAGGCGATATTCTGCTACCACATGCGCGTTTGTTTGTAATTAATATTTTGATAAACTTTATTAGTAGGCCGAAATTATTTCATATACAACCTTCTCAAAATAGGTATTCTATTTGCTTATCTCGCATTACTATATAAGTGTATAATTGTCGCTATACAATTGTAATTATTGAACACTTTTCATTTATTTTTATATGTTAATGATAATGTTGATATAATATTTTACTTACTGAACTAGATGGCGTTAGTAAAAGTTAACAAAGAAATGTTATATTATGCGAGCTTTTCACAGTTACCTTTTACATTCATGTTAAGACGTGTGCAAAACCGGTGTAAAATAAAGTAATTAAAGTAGAGCTTCATTCCCTGTCATTATCATTAACGATCCTTGACCTTTGCCCGCTTTAAAATTTCAAACGTATTTAAGATGTTTTATTATGTAGCTATAAGAGATGTTCTATAAGATTACTCAACATAATATAAGGATTTTGTTGTAACATTCTTTTTAAGAACTTCTTGGAGATAATTCTAAATAAATAAAGTTATACCATAATATATAAGTAACACTCCTAAACTTACTATCTTCATTATTTTTAACATAAGCTGTAGTCAACGGCATGCAACATTGTAAGAAATGCATCACCTGTATCAAGTCTCCGGTCATTTAAGATTTTATATTAAATGATGTTAAATAAATTCCTTCACGTTTCAACTTTATATTTTGCTATTTAATGTTTTAATCATAAAATTGACATTGTATACAGCTAACTTTTTACTACCAGTAATAATTCATAATATTAGTGCATAATATAAAGTGCACACTTACATAAATCTTGCTACGGAATAATTATAATTAATAATCAAACTTCTCAACAAATACAAGAAAAGTCTGTAATATGTGGAGGTTAGGAACTTTGATTCGACAAAATGGTCTTAATTAATGTAACTTAACTTATAGTAAATATAATTAAAGAATATTTTTTATCAATTGTGATTTTAACTTTCATTTTATATATACCTACAGTTATTTTAAGTCCCCTCAAAACTTTACTCCCGCTTTATATGAGAAAAAATCTCTTTGAATTAAATCGCCGATTAAAATTTACGAATTTGAGTAAAAGTATAAAATATCCATTAGAATTTTATTCAGTAGAAAGATGGGCATAATAAAAGTTTATTATTAAACTGTACTTCTACCTATATTAAATTCGTAGTGCCATAGTAACTATTGACTTCAGCAGTTCAACTTTGCTGTCCATATTTTATTTGATTCCATCAAGACACGCGGTAGCATGTCCAGCCAAGTTCAAGCCAAAGGAACTAGCGACGCAGCACCGTGTGCTATTTTACACGAAACATTTGAAACCACTTTTGACCTCTTAATAATTCAAAATCTATTTAATATAAACATAAAATTTGGTTCATTTATTAAATCTCCTTAGATAAACTAGAACTCATAATTTTATAAATGCAGCTCTAATGGTTATTTGCGATATTAACGTCTAAAAATCGACATTTTTATCACTGACTGACTGACTGACCTGAGTAGTAAAACCTAACCCACTTCTAGATGACCTAGAAAGTTGACATTTGGTGTCCAGATAGGTAATTGTGTATATACAAAGGAATAAATCCGAAAACAGTGAATTTTTATAATTGCCTTTCAAAATATAATAGCAATAGCAATCATACTATGATAGCAAAAACTTTTTCTTTCGTAGGAGAATAGGTTTCATGATGAAAGGTGTTTTTTTTTAAATTAATACATAAGCATAGGTCGTAAATTCTACGAAACCATCCGTCATAAATGTCACCGGTATGATAAATTTCTGTCAAACGAAGATGAATATACTAATGTATATGTAAAAATAGAACTTCTTTGAACAGTTAAATTATTTGCACAGAGTAGATAACTTAGGATCAATTGAAGTTCAAGATTTTACTTGGCTTATTTTTACATATACAAGTTATCTTATATTTGGCTAATCACTTATATCTTCTTTATGCTATACGCAAGTTACCGTTTTTATATTGTAAGGTCAACATGTCTCCCTCTTCTAAAAATCTGGTTTACTGGTAAAAACTAGCCCAGTCAAATCTTGAACTTCAATTTATTCGAAGCTATCTACTCTGTGCAAATAATTCGACTGTTCAAATTTAAGAAGTTTTATTTTTAAATAGCAAACATCGTTATAGCAGAAAAAAAAACAAGAAATTGTGTTTTTTTTATTTTAGAAAGTTGTATATTCTTATGAATAAATTTCAGGATTATCTACAGAACTTGGCTCCCATTTTCACATTTATATTTTTGATGGGATAAATTAGATACAGCACACCGTTGATTACACTTTACGATAAGATATTTTTAAATGTATGTAAATATTAATAAAAAATATTTTTAAATTAGTATATAATTACTATTTACAAGTACAATAAGACAAACAATCAGCATGCATTCCTTTGCATGTTTAAATTAAAAATAAATGCAGGTTAAGTTTCGTACTTTTTTGTTATTTTATGACTACTGTATTTATTTCTACATGTCAGAACTTTAAATATAAGTCGTTCAGAATTCCAAAGAATTGTTTACAGGCCAAAACACCAGTGGGCCCCACATGCAAGGTGTCCGATTGCTTGTCGTGTAGTTACTGGAGTGAAACGAGCCTCGCCAAGACGAGTTGTGACACGACATCAAACGCCGACACATATGATAAAGACTTTCTTTATTTTTGTTATATACTCCTCTTGGGAAATGATTGTAAAATCATTTTAATACTATTGAACATATACAAGTAGAGCATCAGCAATGTAACATCTATTCTCTATTTGTGTATGTATACGTTTACATCACACAGCAGACGTCTCTCACTCATTATAAAGGTACATATAAAATGATATACAAACGCGAATACACCTAAATGACCCATTAATTTTATAATATTTGAGCTTAATAAATTTCTATAGCTTATCAAGCAATAGAAGAACTACTATTGATCATCATTGTAAATTGATAGTTACTCTTATCAGTATTAACCTCGAGTGTGTGCACAATATCTCACCAAAGGTAATACAAAAGATTTATCACTCAACTTAAATTTATCTCAAAACCATTTTTTCTCATTTAAATGTATCTTATCCATAACAGTCATTCATTCATTTCTATTTTCTACCCTGATCCCTGATGAGGCTATAGCCTCATGGACATGGACTATAGTCCACCTTGTGGACCAAGTGGCAGTGGAGTTGGCAGATTACATGTCTATCGAAAACTAAATATGTAGGTTTTCTCAGACACTCAGGTATCCTCACGATATTTTCCTTCACTGTTATTCGAATGGTAATCATGTTGTAAATAAGACACATGAAAATATCGGAGGAGTGAAACCCGGCGTTTGAACCGGCTTCACATTATTATCTAAGCGAGGCTACCGCTAACTGATAAAAGTGTAATTTTTAAAAATAATTTTCTTTCGATATTTTTTCACTTTTCATATCAATATCATTCCTTAAAAGAAAACATAATTTCCTTACGAAATTGTTACAACTTAAAAAAAATGTCATGTGTATAAAGCCTAGTAGGTTATAATATTTTTTATTAATTTTACTTTAATATAAAATTTACCATTGTTCTGATTTCATAGTTGCGAATATTTAATATTATTTCGCTAATGAAAACTTATCCTTTGTAAACGGTTTCGCATGTCACAACCGCAAGGTTATCACGACTCAGAAGGGATAGAATGCATAATAAGGCCAGATCTATTTAATCTTTCTTCATTTACTGAATCTAATAATTTTCGATTTTATATTACTTCAACAAAATTTTATCTTACATTATATTCAAAACATTATTTTAACGATTAATTTAAAATAAGTTATTATTTTATCATAACTTTAGTAAGTAGGTATTATTTATTACATCATAAGTCCAGGAATAAGGCTGGTAGAGTTTTTGGTGAGCAATAAATTATATTTTTGAAATCTATACATAGATAGTCGAATCAATACATTAATTATTTTGGAAAATCTTATTGAAATAGTCATTATTATCGATACAGATATATAGCGATTAAGCGATACGATAGAGATAGCTTGTTATTTGGGTCAACATAAATATCTCATCTCTGAGAAATCTACCTATATTAAACGTTAAAACGTAAGGAGGGTGAATCGCTAGTAGGTACCAATATAAATTCAAATATCAAAAGAAAGAATTTTGATATTTCAATATTGGATAATGTTATGTCAGAAATACAATTATTATTTATTTATAACTGTACCAGTACTTCAGAAAAAAGCCTCAGTCCTGAGAAGAACTGATGTAAAAAAAATATAGTGAACAAAATTATATCTTCCATTCATTATCTACAATTGTACATACGACTTTTTACACAGAAAACAACGCTATAATACTTTATAATTATCATTACATTTTGAATTATTTTTTTATAAAAAAAATATCATGAACATCACTTTACATTCGTTCACAATCATGTAACAAAAAACTAAGGAATCATAAATTTTGTTTCGCAAATAAAAATATAATATTCGTTTAACTTTATCTACATCTGTTACATTCATTGTTACGTTACTTCAATTAAATATTAAAAAAAAATAACATTAGTCACAGTTACTAATATTAAAAAGTTAAAAAGATTCATATGTATTTATGGTTGTTTAATTGCGCTTACCGCTGGAACTATAAATCAGATTGGAAAAATCTTTTTACATTTAATAGTTTTAATAAATTATAAATTATTTATTTGGAAAGGTTAGACTCCCTAATATAACATTACGGAGAATCAGAGCAACTATATATAAATAAAACCATGAGCGGAGCCGCAAACAAAACTAGTATCATATAATTATAGATTGCTTCTGTTATTTTTATACCTTATCAACTTTTATAAGTCTTTTATTGACTATAATAATGAATAGCATTTACAAACTTAATGATACTCATAAAATAAAGCAAATCATAGTATCATATATTGATCCTATCGAACAGCACGTTTAGGACCTTAACATGAAATAATAAAACGTACTATTATGATTACAATCGATTTACCTTCAACCCTCAAGCGAAACATATTTTATAAAATTAAAGACAATACGAAATTTCGTAACAGCCATCCCAAACACACCCTTAATATTTATATTTTACGTACTAAAATGCAGAGTGCCGTCTGTATGTGACTCATTATGAATAATTCGCCTGTAAAAGCCTTTCAAAAAACTGTATACACAACTGGAATCTTTAAGAAGCTTCATGATTTTTTTTATTTTGTTATATTTGTCATCATATTATAAGTGTGTTAAAATATAATTTTATTATGAAAGTGGATTTTATTATAAAACATATAAAATGGAATTATTGTCGTAGATTTGGGTATATCGGCAATATTCAACAGAAAATTTCATCCCTAACCTTTGAAAATGGAAAGATGGTTATATACATATAACGTGCCTATATAAATACGAACGTAGCACATTCTTAAAAATACGATGCACCAAAACGAACTTAGTTCATAAAGTTGATAAAATCAATTTCATATCATAATTTTAAATCTTCAAGCTATTTTTTTTATGTAATAAGAAGATCCGTTATAATGATTTTGATTTCGACAATGTAGAGAAATACTTTAAATAAATAATAAAAACTTAAAAAAATAAATAAAAACCGACTTCCATGCACTGAAAAGTAAAAAATAACAAAACGGGGGTTTTCATTTAGAATAGATACTTAATCAGATATTTTCCAAGTCGGTGTGCTTTGATTTGTATTGGCTGGCACCGACTTCGAAAAAATCTGATAAAGTATCTATTCTAACTGTAAACCCCCGTTTAGTTATTTTTTACTTTTTAGTGCCTGGAAGTCGGTTTTTTTTTAAGTTTTTATTTTTCCAATTTTAGTGTAGACGTATCATCAATACAAATTAATCAAGCCCAAACACCAGGTAATTCCTGTAAATCGTTGAGGAGTTCCCTCGACTGTCTTTCTGGTCCATTATCAGATCGACTCCAGACCTTCATTAAATAGTAGTGCTTTAAAATACCTAATGGGAATGTTAACAAATGCACTAGTCGCCGCTACAATTTTCGAAAGTTCCCCTCGATTTCTCTGGGATCTTATCACCAGATCCTGGTTTCCTTATCATGGTACCACTCTTGGGATATCTCCTTTCCAACAAAAAAAGAATTATCAAAATCGGTTCATAAACGACGAAAAAATCCGCGAATAAACATAAAATATATATACGGTCGAATTGAGAACCTCCTCCTTTTTTTGGAAGTCGGTTGAAAAATGTACGTGTAATAATATTCATAATAGAAACTATTTTTTTGGATTATGCAACACAGAAAAAAATCATAAACGAAAACATGTTGCTTCTCAGCTATAAAACTTTATTCAAAAACTCTACGCTTAGTTTTATATGAATTTTCAAAGTCAACGCGCGAAGCGATAAAATATAACGCTATATACGATAACAAGGCTAGAGACAATGCGAATGTTTTTGTACTCGGTAGCTCCTTAGACCATTACAATAGCATAAAGTAGCCAGTTATGAAGCAGCCATACGCTGTGAGAACTCGCCCCTAACCGGTTTGTAGCTTAACGTTTTTTGTAGAAAAAGTTATCGGTCGTAAAACAGAAAAATAAATATTTCCCAAACTTAAGCCCTATTTACTTTATGAGTTGCCATGACAGTCTTCCTCTGAGTTCTACTGGCTGAACCTTACTGTATTCAGAAAAGCTAAGCAACCATCGAGACTACCAGCATTTAGGAGTATAAAATAAAAGAAATCTCGAATTATCGATACATCGCGAACAACCGATCCATAAAAGTCAGAAAAAGAAAAATCAAGTATAAAATCGCATCTGCAAAGATAAGGGCGGCGACGCGTCCGTGCTGTCGGAGTCGCGTAGCCCACGGCTGCGACTCAATATTTCATGAAACAGCCGATTTATATGCGCGTTCCAACAAACTTTAATGTGCACTGTATGTAATTACTATTAAAAAGAAAAACGTGTACATATATACTTGCTCCTACACAATATAGATGAAACAATTTTCAAAAATATAGGCTCGGTGCCACGAACATTACGCTTTACATTCTATAACGTCTTTATTATGTAAATTACTATATTGAGGTTATAGTCCTCGATATCGCGAGATTTTCAAGATCAATATATATATACATCCAATGTACTCAGTGTTACTAATGATTTCATTAAGTATTAAATTTTTATTGCTGTAGTTGTAAATTATTGTTTCTAATAATTAACGTAGCACTTTAATTAGGTGAAACTCAGATTAATACTAATGAACTACAGAAAAAAGACGCAAAACCTGTTGTTTAGATCGAAAAGTTTTTTTAGATTGGAATCATAAATCAAGTAACCATATTTTATCCGTGAGATACGACCTAGATCCGAGCTCACCTCGCCGCAACCAGCCAGCATCCGTTGAATGTCTTAGATGTCAGCTATGTCAATTAACATACAATAATGACACTTATAATGTGGTCAATACATTTATATTCAATGGTATAGCCTCTATATTTGTAAGATAGGTATAATTATTGGTAAAGAAATATTTATTATAAAAATTATTGAATAATCTGTGTCGTAGTCCGACAACATTCCTACATAACATTGCTTTGAATAAAGATTTGTAAAAATGCTTTTGATCGTCACGTTTATAATATTGTTTATTAGTGCATATCATCACAAAATGAATTTGATATCAAAATATTTTAAATTGACTAAATATTATTCTCTTATTAATAAAACTTTTTGATTATCTAACGGCATTTCACGAAATCTTTTTTTTTTCTATCAATAATAATTTTCCCAGGTGTGTTTTCTGACTATGATAAGTATTTACAAGTAGAGTATACAAATTGCTGTAAATTTAAAAATAGCTGAAGATAGGTCTTCTCTGCACTTTGTAAATCATTTACGTTTTGATTACATTAAAAGGGCACATACATTAACAATTTTTAATACAACTTAAAAGAAATTAAGATAAATATCAATTAATATTTATTATTGTTGTCAAAGAGTTATATGTGAGATGTCAAACAGATTATTTCTTTTGAGGCAGGTAGGTGCCCCCACTTGTCACTCCAAATATTTTTATCTGATTAATGTATGTACCACAAATGAGTTTCTTCATATTAGCGGCAGTTTCTCAAGTTCATTTAAGATACAAATCTAAGAGTATGTGTTTTATTTTTATTAAAATAAAATTTTCGTCCCCTGATCTCAAATCTCGACGTAAAGCTTATCCATTCGTCATAACGTCATACACAACCTGTTATTTAAAAAAGTTTAAGTTAATTTCTTGGAATTTGTTAAACAAAGTATATTAATTAATATATTTTTCGTCTTTTCAAAATGTCTGTAATCTTCGAGGCCATTTTGTTTAGTTAGTGTAAATCATCAACTTAAAATAAGATCAGTTCCACGTTTTCAAAACTGAAATTGGCCATGTTATATAAGATGTAATTAATAGAGTTATTACCAGATATACAACAAACCAATTTAGTTCTAATAAAATAAAAAAATATATAGTAATTAATGAATATGTATGAGAGTTGAGATAAATCATGTAGGTACTTAACATAAACAAAAACACAGAATCACTTAATAATTTGTCTAATCCGAATTATAGAAACTAGTCACGATCAACGAATTTATTAAAGCTTTTAGCATTGTATTGTAAATTCATAAAATACCTATATGCCATGGATTATTTGTTTCATAAGAAAATGTACCACATACATATATTATTTTATAACTGTCATGTAACATGTTTCTATTTAATGATAAAATAACTGAAAATGATATCAATAAACAAATAAAAACTTTTTCAATTAATTTGCATATTTTCATACTAGCCATTACAGTATTTTAATATCTCTTATTATGTATCAAAATGTCAAGCATGGCTTATCTTTAGTACCTGACGGATCGATGATATGCTAATTATTTATCTTATCTATTCCTATTACATCGCCATTGCCCTTTATGTCACCTCAATTTTACTAATTTCTAATATTGTAATCAACAACATGCATGTTTGTTAAATTTCTTGGCTAACTACATGTAGACTCGTAATACTTTCTTAGGTTTACGTTTCTTTTCTGTAATAAGTATATAACGCCTTTGAGACATCTAAAACCTTAGTCTCTCCCGTGACCATGATTGTTGTTGACCAGTTTAATACATGGAGACTCTTTGATACTTTGCTATACACGACCAATATATATTACATATATTTTAATGAATCGCTAATTTAAATTTTAATTCGATAGGTAGCTACCAAGTTGACAGTCTAGGAAACCTGATTGAGACAAAAACCATGGCATATGCACATACCAACCATTTATTCGAGCTCGGCACGAGATGATATCTTTAAGAACAGGTAACAAATAGCAGCAGAGTTACATAAAAACTTGAAGGCCCCTCACCGAACCTACACAACGGGCTGGCTACAATAGAACATGTCAGATTAAAAGATGAATGATTTCCATTTCTGCGATCCGTCCGTTACACAGCTTGATCAATGCTTATGCACGTAACTTCATCGTTATAAGTGTTCAATAGCAAAAGAGTACTTTTAATTAAACCACATCTGTAATCAACCGACGTTTTGATAGTAAATTCATCAATGCCTCTGTTAATTACACCAGGATTACGTTTATTTTGGGATTGAGTTATGCAACGCTGGACGGACCATGGCTGCATATTAAAGCTACAAGTGTCGGATATCCGACATTAGGTTTGTGTACTGTTGGTAAAACAAATTCTGCTCTCTCGTTCTCTTGATCATTTAACATGTTTTTACTACAGTATACGCGTAAATCTAAACATTTTTTATGCTATTCATAGGTATGCAAAATCATTCTGAAATATTTGCGTTCGATCGATCCATCCTTTCATTAAAAATCAATGTGTTGAGAAGATATTTTCCAATCTCTTAGTCATAACGAAAAGTTATAAAAAGCACATTTACAAAAAAAATGTAGATTATTTATCATAAGTGGACAATCCGAAGTCTAATCGGGGGTAGGTCTGTCTCACCTAACTCTTCTGACCGTACAAGTGCAATCCCGAACAATAGCTGCTAATAATAAGGAACGTCGTATTTACGAGCATACGTGCCCTCAGAGCTGAGACGCGCCAGCTCTATTGTACTCAGACCTCCTATGATTATTTCAACCGCTAGCATTTTTCCAGCAAAGGTCCCTTTTGAGTTTATATTTTACGATCTACACATGAAATAAATCTGGCATTCGTCACATAAACCTAATTTACGGCGTTTTGAAACAAAAAGTGAAAACCTCTGCACACAATGGTTTTGTTATCAATTTGCTTGCCTGGCCAATTCAAGTAATATTTTTGAATTACATTTTTCAATGAAAATGTATATAATTCATGTAAAATCTTTATTTCCACAAAAATTGCAATATCGTTTTAATGCTCTACATGAAGAGAAGTAAAGTAGAAATACAATATTATATGTTATACTTTCCAGATGGCCAATGCGCTATAAATACAAATTTAATTTAAAAAAACTTTGATAATTATTATATTTGATAGCTCGAAATGAAAATCGTATCATTTTGCACAGATTGAATTTAAGCTGTTATATAAAGATTATTTTGTAATCAAATACACCTACGATATCATACATTCCGCAGTTCGCATAATACTAGGCTAAGACCGATAACTGACTAGTAGGTTTGCTAAATTCAGCCTACACTGTGACCTAAATACGTAAGCGCCTGCGCACCCGGCGCCAGCCAATCATAGGACACCATTCAAATTACAGTACGGCGCCAATTCATCCACAAAGGTACTAAGACCAGATTTAATAGATAAATAATGCCCTTTAATTTTGACTGGTATCAAGAGACAGGAATATTAACCTTGAATTGCTTTGATTAGAACAATCTCAAATGTACAATAGCTGGCAAAAGTGACTAAGGCTGCTTATCGGTGTAATGTTTTGAGCATGTTTACTACTGAAATAATAAGGTTTGTTTGCCAGCAATAGCAATATATACGTTGGTCTGCATGCAAATAGGCCTGTTTGGTTTAATATAAGTAGAAGAGGTGAACACCCTAAGGCCCTAAGGCTTGACAGAGTCCTACCGGTGGTAGGACTCTGTCAAACCTGAGGAGTCCGACTGGATGGGTACCACCCCCTTATCTTTTTCTGCCGCCAAGCAACAATGATTGCATTGTTGTGTTCCGGCTTAAAGGGTAAGATAGCCAGCGCAATTACAGGCAAGAGGCATATCATCTTAGTCCTCACAGTGACAACGTACCGGCGGTTCTGTATTTTACCTAAAACCTAAGTGCATGAACTGTAGGTGTTATGAGCGACAGGTACTGCTTTCCAATCAGGTGGTCTGTCTGCTCGTTTGTCACTGAATCCCATAAAAAAAAAACAAGAATATCCAAGTCCCCTATTAATGCTCAATTAATATAAACATGGCTTATTCATAAATAAGCTTTTGGTGTGTCTTCACTCGAAACTTCTGACTACTATCAGTAATCAAAAATACTGAATTATAGATATAGATTTTACTTTTTAAATCAACCAATAATATTTAATGCTCATGTCGTAATATAAACAGATATAAAATCGAAGAGTACTCGTTTTATTAAAGTACAGCCATAAAGCGTTCACAATTTGCAAATTTATATATTCCATGTGTAGTAATTATTCATGCATATTTATATCGAAGAATATAATCGTAAGACTAGATTAAGCCGACGACTAGTATTGCGTAACAATTGATTTATTGCTTCATTAGAATTTTTATACGGTTAACATGAAAAGTTTCTAAATTACAACTTAGAAAAACTCATTCATTCATACATTGCTTCTGTAAGAATATGGCAACAATTAAAGTATTTATCATTTTTATTAGCTGCCTTGTGTGTGACACTACTACAGTGTAGTAGCTAGCATGTTCGGCTGCACATCCAGAGGTTTGAGTCCCGGGCCGGGCCAAGTCTAGTTATTAAGTCTTTCTGTTTAATAAGCCTCAGTAACAGCCCAGAGTTGGGAAGTTAGCGGTGTTTCACCCCTGTGCTCCGGAGAGTACGTAAAGCTGTCAGTCCTGCACTCTAACCTTATTCTTACTGATCGTATCAAAACATTGTCCCATCGGAATTAGAGTGCACTGTTTTCTACGTGTACACTTGTGCACTATAATATCTCCTGCGCAAATGGCTAGTCTCAGTGTGATTGGCCGTCGTGGCCTAAATCGGTCAGGTGGACATCATCAAATGAAAATAAAATAAATATTCAAAATACCGAATCTGTGCATTAAATATTTTTTTGGAAAATCTTATTGAAATAGACATTATTATCGATACAGAGGCCGAATCTATAGTTTTTAGAATATACCTCTGTCTGCCTGTCTATTACCGCATCACGAGAAAACCACTGATAGATTTCAATGAAATTTGATATGATGATAGCTGGTTATCCGGGTCAACATATAGGATTATTTTTACTGCAGGACAATATCTCATCTCTGAGAAATTTATACTAAACGTTAAAACGTAACTAGCCAGTTGTTTTATAAGTTTGTTTTTAAAATATTAGAATATTACTTCTATGTATCACGAATTATGTTTTCTTTCTATCATAAGTGGTATAAAGAACTCTTCAATATAGTATATTACATACTCATTTTATTTTATTTTATAGGCGCCTCTGAATCCATAGTTAAGGGGTTATGGAATAATATAAGCTATTATTATGGGAATATGCTCCTACCCGAAACACTAACCGATTTCCTTAAGATAATACTTAGCTGGAAAACATTGCTTAGAAATGGAAAATATTTTAATAACTTAATTTTTTTGAGTGAGAATCTAATGTTTAAAAATTATCTTCACTACGCGTAGGCGATCGGTTAATTGCAATAGGTATGGATGCGATATGTACGAGGATATGAGCGCGGGTGTGAAAAATAATCTGTCACGTACTCTTACAAGTACAAACGAAGATATTTGCTTTCACTTAAAATATCCAATTTCAAGATGTATTGAGTTATGTAAAATTTATACGTACCAAGTTTAATAATAAATTCAAAATAATGTTTTATTTAAGGGTTAAGTCACAATGTAGTCAGGATGTAAGTTTTATGCTCGCGTAAAGTAAATTACCTATAGGAGTAGCATAAATATTAATTAACGTCACCATAAGAAAATATTTTAATAATCTACCGGTTTAATACCAAAGTTATTACTTATACGTCATTTTACTTAGTTCATATACTTACTGCATTTGATGGCATAATTAGTTTGTCCATCGCTGATAATATTTTATAGTGTATACCTTATAACGGTTGAAATATAGTAAATAAGGTCATTATATGACAAAAAGTGAAAATTGTCTTTATTTTATAAGCAAAATTTTTATGATTGCTTATCGTTTATCTAACTAAATAAAAACTTAAACAAAAAAAAACGAGAATTGATAACGCGACAAATAATAAATATTTTTCAATGCTCAATAACTAAGCTGTTAAACTAATTTAAGTGAGAAATTCAAATCGGCGTTCGCGTTTATTTGGCAATTTACGCAAGGTACATACACATATCCACTCTTACCAATAAAAAAGCATCATCAAATCAAATGGGACTATTCTGTGAGAAGTTATGTGTCGTTGTGTCGTTTTTAAAAACAGTAGAGAACAGAGAAAAAGTAGAGAACCACTCTTTTTTGTCGGTTAAAAAAGTCAGAAACTAGCAAACAGAGTGACTTATGTATTTTTTAATATAAATTTAGTAAGCATAGAATATTATTAGCAATAATTGGCTGAGAGAATAATATCAAGTCATTAATTATTATTATAATTAAAAAACTTTAACTTGGATAGTTTAAACTAGGACATTAATTTGACTCTATAATAATACGTGTATAGCTCTTTAACTGCCTCGATGGTGTAGTGGCTAACATGTACAGCTGCACATCCTGAGGTCCTGGGTTCGAGTCCCGGGTCGGACCAAGTTTAGTTATTGAGTCTTTCTGTATAGTAAGCCCGGAGTTGGGAAGTTGGCGGTGTTTCACCCTCGTGCCTCGGAGAGCACGTAAAGCCGTCGGTCCTGCGCCTTAACTCTCACCGATCGTGTCGAGTAGTCGTCCCACCGGAGTATGAGAGTGACAGGAATAGAGAGTGCATTTGTGTCTGCGCGTACATTTGTGCACTATAATATCTCCTGCGCAGTTAGCTAATCTCAATGAGATTGGCCGCCGTGGCCGGAATCGGTCAGGAGGACATTATTATTATTATTATAGCTCTTTATTATGTTTAGATGTTTTTTATACTAAACCTTTTAACATTATTAGCGTGATATTTTGTGAAGATGTTTAAAGATTTGAAGGTTTGAAATTTTAGTGTCAGATTTGGATAAAACTTAGAACTCATTATATTTATGCCTAGAATTAATACATGCTTAATTTGATATAATTTTATTGATGACTTTATATCCCGGTATCTGCCGGGCCCCGAATATATAAGCGCATTCTCTCGGAATAAAATGTTGTTCAACTTAAATATTATCTTAGTTCGGATGTTATCCCTAGATTCCGCTACACGAAGCCACAGGCAGAAAGTAGTAGCACAATAGATGCACTTTTCATATGCGAGTAGATGTGAGACATTATCACATAATCATCAAGTATCAAGAAGCCTTTAAACTTAAGTACTAGCTCGTAAGTAATTTTTTATTTACAAAGAAATACCGATCGGACTTTCTTAACAAATGGTAGATAAAAAACTCTTTAAGATGCTTATACATGTCCTGCACATGCGCGACTCACAAACAAGTTGAAAAAGAAACAAAACCTTAATACTACAATGATCTTCGTAGCTCTAGGGATGGGGGAATCTTAAAAGCTTTCTTCGGCGCAGGGCATTAAGCCGGCTCGGAGATAAAACGCAGCACCATTGCCATAAATATATTTAATTTCTTAGTTTTGTTATACTTTTAAATCATCCACTTTTACTAGTTCTCATCTCGAGAAAAGTATTTTAAATTAGATTCTAATTTTAAGATTATATTTGTTATTCTAGTTATGTTTCAGATTTATTATAATTGAAAACTTTTATTCTTGCTACACATTATTATTAGCTTTGATTATTTAGAGCATTTACTAAAATAATTGCGGCACGTAAAGTAGATATTTATACATAATTGTGAGGTTTTCTCATAATTTATTAGTAAATTTAAAAAAGGGATGTTATGTTATGCTTCACTCCCACGCGGCGTAATTTGAATGCATGTTTTTGTGATATTTTACAAAATATTTGAAACCTGACCCATGTCATGATAATAAATTTTACCTGTAAATGTATACACAAAATAAAGTGAAATATTAAGCGACATGAAATATTATTGATTATATCTATATTTATTGAAGTTAGTCGTAATTTTTGGATATAGAAAAACGTAAGTAAAAAAAAATAATTAAACATTATTTTCTACAATTCGAATTCTGATTGTTTTAATTTATTATAGTAACTTTTAAAAAACCAAATAATATAGACTCTTTGCATCAAAAAATGTTTAAAAAAAAACTGATAGTTATAAGGGATTGTTCGATTTTTAAAACGAAGCACAATTTTAAATATACACAAACTAGATATACTTCGAAAATAAATCCCACACGGCAATGACAAAACCCCTCGATCCGGAAAAACATTCTTAGGTCAGATAATAAATTGCTGTCGCTTAAGCAAAAGTAGATTCGATATTTCAAGCTGTGGTTAAGTTATTGGCCGTTATTAATAACGAGCCTTTTCTTACTTAATCTGACTTGAAAGCATTGAGTCGCACGTCGTGTAGGCAATGTATTGTTCTGATAGCACGGAATGGTGAACGTACCTTATCTACACATTATACTTTAGGCCCACTTATTACAAGGTTACAATGACATTAACGAAAGCTTAACATAAAGCATCGATGTTAATTTTACCCACTTCAAAAAAGGAGGAGATTCATCCATATGTATATTTTTATTTTTTTTTATTTTTTTGTTATCGCCATCCATGTATGATAATCAGGGAAAACAGTAACTTCTACTACCATTCTCCACATACAATCGTAATCTAGGTGGTGTCCTAATGATAGTTGACACTAGTGTCTTAACCCGACTTTGACAAACACCTATATGAAATATCTGTACCTATAGACAATGGTGGGCGTATCTTCCGTTACGCATTTAAATGTCATATAAGAATGCAGAATAAATTATTTTATCATTATAATAATACACAACCTTTTAAAAGTTATGCTTCATTCAATTCAAAATCGATAGGAAGTCAATATTAATATATCCATATAATACATTTTATATTAAAGCTCATTCCTCAACGAACATTAAAAATATTTTATGTCAATTGTTCCTCGTTAGAGACTTGCCTCTCTGCAAAGTTTACTTCTAAAGAATCGAAGTATCTCTTCAGACTTAGCGCTGCGTCATTCCGCAACCAGAACAGCGACATGAAAAGAGTACGGGTTTTAGTAGATCGTTTAATTTTATAGAAAAACACGATTTGTACTCTTTTTTATTTTTTTATATAAAAGCAAAATTAAAGCAAACCGATGAGCACAATAATACAGCGAAAGAAATTGTATTAATACACATTGTAATTAAGCTTTTATATAAATTATGCAATTGATTATATAATATTGCTGATATTTTATCAGCAATATTATATAATGAATTGAAGATTATTCTAAGTACTAAAACTTTAAAGCCATAAAAACAAAATATAAATATCATTTCCTTATTAGACATCTCTACAGTTTTTCTGCGTTGGTAAGCTGAATACAAACGATTGAGTGGCCATAGGTTGTCGTGTGGGCAGTGGAGGACTATTGAGTCTTTCTCTTTTTTCAGCGTTTTAGCTTCGTGGTTACTTCTGGCTCGGCATTGTCCACCGCGCACTAAAATAACCCGCATTACTTACTTACTTCAGCAAAATATAAAATGACGCATGTGCCTTTCGTAAAATCTAAATGATTTATTGGTACTAAGCACAATTTTCATATAAATGATTGTCTTAATTAATTCGCTTAGCCTAATTAGATTTAGGTTTATTAGCATTGCTAAATATCGTTGGAGCAAATAAGATTAAACAGTATTAATTATTTATGAGTCGGATCTCAAGCTTTTTATAGCAACACGAGTATAACCCACCATAGTGAATTAAACAAAGATTCTAGATATCTAAATTAAGTATACGTTTAAACAATTTATGGTAAAACATTGTAGATACCTAGCTTGCAAATTCTTGGCTATAAAAATCACTTCAAGTGCACTAAGTGAGATAGCAAATATCGCAGTGATTTCTCAAGGGACATCGGAAGAGCAAAGCGCATCCTTATCGTAGCTGGTTGTTATAAGCCGAGAACAAAGTGCCCACTATATTCTCACGTCTGGATTATGCTCGTAATTTTTACGAGCAATAAACTTTAACTATATACAATTTTGTTTTAAAAACAAGATATTATGTCTCCTGTAGATACAATTTTTATGATGAATACGTAGAGACTGAAAAGTTAGTTTGTCATCTATTCTATTAAGACATATTGAACGGTTTATACATAAGCCTTCACTCGAGATACCTACTTGAATACTTAAAATAAAACTAGTACAGAATACGCAATTATCATACAACAACACATCTAGTATAATATTTAAACTATGCCCGTCCATAAGCCTGGATCAAATCAATTTTGTACTTTACTGTTAAATGTCATAATAAATACTGTTATATTGCTTTTCATTTCCAACTTGGCTTTGAATTAACAACTGTAATAGAACTTAATCAAAAATAAACCTTGTTAGCCTAACATTTGCGTTTAAATTGGAGCTTTGGTCACTTATTATAGACGGTTACCTTTCATGCCTTTCTCATGTTTCGTAAACAGTATTTATTTTTGTGTGAGTCAAAAATTCTTGTTAGAAACGACTGGTTGGAAGTAAACTGGTTTTGAATTTTTATCTCACCTAAATATGTAGATAGTAACGCCCCTGAGAATATCGCTTGTTGGGGACTTTTAAATATTGTCAAGTACCTAATTTTCATAATAAAAATAACACATATGGCTTTATCGTAAAAGTAATAAGTATAAAGAATGAAAATATTTAATCTCTAATAAGTAAAAATAAAAATCTCTTTAATATAGCTTTTGTATTTGTAGCTTTTGTATGCTATGTGCATTTATTAGTTCATTTTCCACCTACATTTGTTATGTGCGTTGTATTGTTTTTTCAACCCTAGCCAGGTCATTGTATACAATGGGCACTGTCATTGAATCCAATTGACATAAATTATGTTTATTAAATTCATTTTACATGTACCTACACCATATACAATTTAACTTTAATTTTAACTTATTATCAAAATCGAAAATTAAAAGTACATGAATAAACAATAAATTTTACTGACTCATGTAGCTCTTCTTGCCATATATAACAAAAATATATTTATATTGTATGAAAAAAAGAAAAATATAAGGAAGTAAATATCTAGTTATATCTATTATGTATTCAGCCGTTCTTAAAATCCCATTGCTGGAGACGGGACTCCCTTCAATACGAAGGGAATCAGGCCATAGTCTATAACCTATTATGTTCTCGTATTATTAAACTGACACAAGCATCTATACTTCAGCAAAAGTATGAAAAGTATGCTGGGCTGTTCAATTAAATGTCCAACTCTCACTTCAGTCGTTAAAAATAATAAAAGACAAAATAGCAAATTAATAAAATACTAATCGTCATTCATTACTTCTTGACACGCAGTATCTACTATCGTAAGTCAAGCAAAGAAATGAAACGTGATTTTACTACTATTGATACTCCGGCTTGTCCAACCCGCAAAGTACTAAAGCGTGAAAATACAAATAAGAAAATCAATAGCAAAAACAAATTACAATAATAAATATATTATTTTATTGATGCATATTTGCTGTTTTATAAAAATTACAGACGATATAAATTAAGATATTCTGAACTAAACTCAATGTTTGATAGCAATCAGTATTCAGAACTCATGAGGCAGTGAGAACGAATTAAGGGCAACATGTTGTGATACCACAGAAAACAATAGAAAGGGTACCGCACAAAAACAAGCACGCAAGCACAAATACAGCCCGAAACCCGAAACATACCTGTGCTTGGCCGACTGGGGGTTATTAATTAGTAATTGTAGGGTGACAATGAACTTAAGTTCAGCCAGGAAAATACTTTTTATATTATTATTATACTTGCCTCATTACAACTCCAAATAATGCACAGATAACATTTGTACGGACATATTTAAATATAAAAAGAGAAGTAATATTAAAACAGTTTAAAATTTGCAATTACTCAAAAGAGTACAACTGTCCAAATATTTGGCATTAATGATGGTTCTCCTAATTAGTGAAAAAGTGTCGCCACGTTGACTGAGCACCAGAAAAGGATGCCCGAATGTATTCGGGCATTGGCCATCGAGAAACTCAAAAAACCGTTTAAAAATCACTCGCTCCGCCCCCAGTACGCCCAGCGAGTGTAGCACACTTATGATTTATCGTCGCGACGACATCCCGCCCCTCGCACTAACTACCCGGCTTCCGTCTCGCTAATTACGTGACTATACATCGTCTCCGCCAAATCCTTAAGACGATTTCGCCTTCTTTCATCGTCGGTTTGATTCAAGCTTTGGACACAAAAATAAAGCCCCGACGTTATTGACGTTGTAATGACATCTTCATAAAGGAATCTTGATCTTTATTAATTATACTGAGTATGAGTTATAAATTATTTTGAAGCTCATAATTCAATGACTATTTTAAGTACACAGTGTAGAATATAATGTAAGACGATTTCAATATTTACCGATAAAATATACTTATGTGTAATATCGGTCTTGTACACAATACCTTGTATGTATTCAGCCGTTTTTTTTTATAACATCCCACTGCTGGGCACGGGCCTCCCTTTAATACGAGGGGAATCAGGCCATAGTCCAACACGCTGGCCAAATGCGGATTGGCGGACTTCACATGTCTTTCGAAAACTTGCTAGGTTCTCTCAGACATGCAGGTTTCCTCACGATGTATTCCTTCACCGTAAGGCAAGTGGTAATCAAGTTAGAAAATGATTCGCACATGAAAATATCAGAGGTGCGAGACCCGGGATTTGAACCCGCTTCACTCGGTTTCCCAAGCGAGCGCGTTACCACTGGGCTACCACTGCCTATCACAATTCCTTAATACAATTTAATGATAATAATTTAAAGATATAAATAATATATTTATGAAAGACTAGCGACTCTCCCTCGATCTACTCGGGTTCATTTCTAGTTATGATTTAACGTTTAGTATAGATTTCTCAGAAATGAGTTATTTTCCCCGCAGTACAAAGAATCCTATATGTTGACCCGGATAACTAGTTCATCATATCAAATTTTATCATAATCTGTCAACTAGTTTTCTCGTGACGCGGTCACAGATAGACAGACAGACAGACAGACAAAAATTCTAAAACTAGATTCGGCCTCTGTATCGATAATAATGACTATTTAAATAAGATTTTCCAAAAAAAATTAATTTAGAGATTCGACTCAGGCGAATTTTATTATATGTATAGATACGACATGTTATTTGATTAAGCATTTGCTAAATTCTGTACTTACTGATAAAATATAAAACAAGGTAACATAATACTGGGGAAATTATTACTTTATTATTTATATTTTTATTTTTATTCAGGCCTAATGAATAAAATTAACAAATAATTAAGAATAAATTGTTTTACATGCTTTAGTTACACGTAAGGAGTGTAACCCCTATTTTTGTTTTTAATTAGCTGCCCACTCTCGCTTCGCTCGGGTTCGCCTCTAAGAAAATAAAAACAAATCTATCCCACGGGAACAGTACATTTTTCCGGAAGAAAAAGTAGCCTATGTTGATTTAGTATGAAAGAAGCTATGCTAGACACAGTTTTTGTAATATTTTACTTTCCCGCGGGAACCCGTCACTTTTATGGGATTAATAAATTTTATAATACACATTTTTTGACCGGCAATATAAGGTATGAGCATGCCAAATTTTACTAAATTAGGTGCATAAGTTTTTGTGTACTAATTTGTATAAGTTAGTATAGTTTTTAGCTATTTCACGGGAACTCTTTAATTTTCCGGGATGAAAAGTATCTAAAAGGTTGACCGGAGATATAAGGTACCACCATTCAAAATTTCATTTAAATAGGTCCAACAGTTTCGGAGATTAGCCCGTCCAAACAGACAAACAGACAGAGAAACAAAAAAATTTAAAAAAAACCGAATTCGTTCTATTTCTCTTCTTACATCCCTCTGAGTCGATTTTTAGCATTTTTTTCTATGTACAAACATTCGACCTCTACAGTTTTATTATATGTAATAGATAATGTGATTGCAGAATTTTCTATCGGTTGACATGAAACACCTATGAAGCAAATCTTATTCATATACTGTTAATAGTGTATGAGTAAAATATCTGCTACATACGGTGATCACGAAATTGGTTCGTCTTGTATTTTCTAGACAATTGTATATAATATTATACAAGATATTTGCCACGATTTCGCATGTATTAATGGCAAAAATACTTGAATACTTATAGAACTTCTTTATCTTATATATAGATCTCCCCGGAGGTCGACTTATTATTATAAACTAAATAAGCAAAAAAATCAAGTTTTCAAAGCTTGAGCTGTGCTTTGATATGTCAATCAGGTAGCCAGTTTCTTTAGCACTCGTTAATTACTATAGTCGAATTAATTTACTATATTACGTATATAACAACATGCGGATAGTGAATAATATTTCTTTTCAAAGGAATTCTTTGTTATCTTTACAATAAAAATAAATAAACAGTAATGAAGGTACAGCATCGTACACCTATATAGATATGCTTATTTTTTTTAAACTACCCAAGCATAAGAATGTCTAAACATTCTAAACAATATACACATACATATTATAATGAATAAACACTAATTTCTTTAATCATTGGTGACTACTGGCTAGATATTAGCTCCATATAACTACATTTTCATCTTTACTAGACAGACGTTTTCAAGACCAATATATGTACATATTTAACTCGTGTGGTAATCAAACTTGGCCTATGGACTATGGCGAAGTAGGCCAAACAGACATAACGCCACTAGGCCAGACGTCAAGTACTACAAGTTAATGGGATGCGTTTAACTTAACAAAGCACTGGTGCTAAGCGCGCAAAACAATTACAGAGCACTAGCTCATCGTGTCTCGTTAAGAGTAAAACACTTGTACAGCAAAGTGGATGTAGGTGTAAAACAAAATGTATTTTAACCCATATATTCTTTTAATACCTTAACTCTATGGTAAAGGCTTTTATTATCAAGCGACTTCTTTAAAAAGGAGGAGGTTCTTAATTCGGCTGTTTTTTTTTTGTTACCTCAGAACGCCATAATTTATTAACTGATTTGGGCAATTTTTGTTTTATTTGAAAGTGTATACTTCCAATTTGGTCCCATTAAAATTGGAAAATAAATACCACGCCTAAGGGTGGAAAAATAGCTAATGATGAATTTAACCTACTTCTTCAGTACTCTTTGTCAGTCTTCATATAAAAATTGGCATCAAAGTAACTTAGACGGCTTGAGCGAGTATTTTATTAAAATACTTTCTTCTTACTTTGCTACTACTAGGTATGTCTACACTAAAAAAGATAAAAATAAAAACTTTTTAATAAAAAAAATAAAAACCTACTTCAAAAAACACAACAAACAAAAGTGATTGGTAGTTTTCATTTACTATAGATATCTAATCAATTTTTTTTTATATTTAGAAAAAAAATATTAACGATTTTGATCATTTGTTAAATTGTGTTTGTGACTTGTTTATTTAACTAATTTAAAGTAGAAAAGTTAAGTTAAGTTAAGGCCACAGCGGTAAGTCTCATTGAGACTAGTCATCTGCGCAGGAAGTATTATAGTGCACAAGTGTACGCGCAGACACAAGTGCACTCTCTATTCCTGTCACTCTCATACTCCGATGGAATGACTACTCGACACGACCGGTGTGAGTTAAGGCGTAGGACCGACGGCTTTACGTGCTCTCCGATTTACGAGGGTGAAACACCGCCAACTCCCCAACTCTGGGTTATTACTGACTACTGAGGCTTACTAAACAGAAATACCAAAATCCAAACTTGGCCCGATCCAGGACTCGAACCCACGAGCTCTCGGTGTGCAGCCGTGCTTGCTACCACTACTCCACCGTGGCAGTAAAAAAATAAGTAAAACATTTAAAAAAGCATGAAATAAAAAAAAATACTGAAATAACTAACATCAAAATAAAAAGAATGACGTTAAAAGTGTTTTGAACAAAGCTTTATCAATTTTAAGTTTTTTAAGAAGAGTTAAAAAATAGAGCAAAGGCAGATTAAATATACTGCTCAAGGGTATTTATTTTTAAATATTGTGCATTAATAAGTTTTTGAAAGGGGAAGATGCCAAGATTTTTCTATTTTTGTTAATCAGAATAGCATTTACCTCTTATTAAGATTAAACTTACCTTAAGTAACACTGCAATTACTAAGCGATCGCCATTATTTCTAAAAGCTTTGTTAATTAGTGTTTAAGTTGCGCTTAGAATTTATTATATTGGTAGAATATCTTCCACGTCGTGAACCTATCACGTGGAATTCCCACGTTATTTTCCTTTTCCGGAAAACAAACTATAAAAAAAAAATATACGGTCGAATTGAGAACCTCCTCCTTTTTTTGAAGTCGGTTAAAAAGATCTTCCGAAACAGGAATAGAGACTTGTTTATGCGGTAATAATGTAAATGTAACTTACATGTTAATGTTTTTGTTTTGTTTAATTAACTTGTATTTTTTATCCACTTTTAAGGTATTTGAGTACATTCTTCTCTAGCCTATTAAAATATTTATTCGTAAAGCTAACTGGAAATAAATATTTACAAGCTTAGCTATTTATTTGGCAATACTTATGTAATCTTATAATAATTTATAGTCATTTGCAAATTGCAACAGCATTTAATTATAAAAGTCTAAGTAAATATTTACAAGAAATAACAAAATTATAAGTTGTCTAAATTTTATTTTATAAGGATAACTAGCGGTTCACCCTTGTTTCGCTCGGGTTCGCCTCTAAACAAAAATAAACCTATTCTACGGGAACTGTGCATTTTTCCGGGAAAAAAGTAGCCTATGTGTTATTCCAGACTATAATCTATCTCTGTACCAAATTTCACCTAGATCTGTTCAGCCGTTCTAGCGTGAAAGAGTAACAAACATACATCCATACATTCATACATCCTTACTCACCAACTTTCACATTTATAATATTTGTATAGATAGCCAATAATTATACCTCGATAAGTAATTAAATTAGCACCTTTTTTAATATTAGTATTTTATACAAATATTAGTAATAATTCAATGTGGCCGTTTCATATCTTCATTCTATAGTTATTGTAGTAGGCATTTTTATAACAGCTCAGTACGAATGCCTGCGAAGTACATAAGTGTTTCCATGTACTGCCCGTCGTTTTGCTAACTAGTCACGCATCAAGGACGTGAATCGGACGTATTTAGAATAATTTTGAAGTGATCACTGGCAGTTCTCACGCTATTGGCATTCGTAGTTAAAGTTAATATATGCTTATGATATTGTAAATGATTTTAAACTGTTATATTCATAGGTTCATAAATGGAGTATCAAAAGAAGTAAGTAAAGAACATAGTAACACCTCACTCTGAATATTACTTTTGGCCCATTCCATCTGGTGCTTTCTAACGGTTCTTAGACAACATCTAATAAATACATGCATGAGCGTGGGAGAATCGAACTTAATATCTATGCAGTAATAGGCTGCGCTTGTGTAAATTACAATTTAATAAAATAAAAAATCTCAAACTTCAAGAAATATATACAATACCCATAGAAACATCATTTGAATAAAATGTAAATTATAATACTTAAATTCAAAGATTTTTTCTGCACCTTTCCTTATTTAAGCTTTATGATTAAATAATTTAAACCAGAGATCAAATAATAAATTTTGACATAAGTTAAATAAAATGTATAATAAACCCCAAACGAGCATTTGTATAATTTTCCCATGACTATCATATAATTAAACATGTTTGTATAGTCATAGAATTATAATTTTATTAATATAACAATAAAGAATATATTATAAAGATAAAAAAAATATGTTCATTGTAGCAGATATTTCGTGGAAAAAAACACGCATATATATTACATCAGTTAAGCTAATAGAAAATTTGTCCGTAACAAATTGGTCGGATGGCCGGCGCTCGGTGCACTGAATAAATTAGCTACAAACTTTAAAAAACTTGTTGCTTCTGTTGTGACAGAATATAGATTAGGGCGTGCGTCCTAACTAAATGAAGCACATAATCAACGTTCAATTACGACATAAATTGAAATGTTATATTCATGTCTTAACGACGATATAAAATAGCCTACGTCACTCTTACCCTACGATCCCTCTATCCGCCAGTTAAAGTCCCGTTAAGTGGGTAAAATAGTTCTTTGTTCTTTATTACACGAGATACCTTTTTCTTCTTTGGGATAAAAATTAAAAAACACAGATTTTTATCGGTTACTTAGGCTTAATATTGTACAAGTAATCTTCTTAGCTACTAATACTTATACATATATTGCGTGCTTTTAATTAAAACTTACTATTTTAATATAATATGAGATCGTTGCACAGTTTCATAGTTGTATTTTATACTGCGTTGTTATCTAGACATAATAAAACTGTAGAGGTCGAATGTCTGAACATAGAAAAAAAATACAACAAACCGAGTCAGGGGGGACGTAAGAAGAGAAATAGAAAAAATCCCGATTTTTTTATTTTATTTTTTGTTTTTCTGTCTGTTTGTCTGTTTGTACGGGCTAATCTCCGAAACTGATGAAATTTTGCATGGTGGTACCTTATATTCCCGGTCAACATTTTAGATACTTTTCATCCCCGAAAATTAAATAGTTCCCGTGTGGTAGTAAAAAAACTATAGTAACTTATACAGCTTAGTTTACAAAAACTACTGATTAGATTTTAATAAAACTTTAAAATAATATCGTTCATATATCAGAATAATAACTAGGCTACTTTTATTCTGGAAAAATTTACGGTTCCCGTGGGATAGATTTGTTTTTGTTTGTCTAGAGGCGAACCCGAACAAAGCGAGGGTGAGCCGCTAGTAGAGTAATAATTTTGACCACTGATTGCAACGAATATTATTACTCCCCTCATAGATATTTTTGCCAGTCTGATTAAAGCGTGGTATTGTGAACTTAGCATCTGTTTAAAAAATATGTAAAAGCTACAACTTTACTCACTTTGTCTAGTTAGGAAATTATACCATTAAAGATAAAAACCTATTAGCCTTTACAATATTTCAATTAGATATAACTAAATAATAAGGTCCTGTTGGCATCCTTCGAGTACGGAACCCTAAAAAGTATCTTTATGCACTTTTAAAAATAAATATTATTTATGATAATACTCGTATATAGTACCATCTAACTCATGTTGACTCTCTTAAATGAAAAAACGATAAAAGTTTTGTGTTCACAAAGTATGTTAACTCTTCTATGTAATTTTTTTTTACTTTGTATTAAGGAAGTACGCCAACTTTAAAAACTAATTTATAGTAAATATACCACCCTTAGCAGAATATTATTTTTTAAATTGACAGTACAATGAAATAATAATCATATATGTATAGACAAATTGAGTATTCCTCTTTTTTGAAGGCAGTAAAAAGTTATAAAAGGTTATTTTATTTTAATTATGTTTCAATAAAGAACTTTTCATAATCAAATAAGAAATAATCTTTACTGTGCTATCTGTTACACGGCGAGAATTAACGTGCAAGTTGATAACAAATGGATTGTGTAATCAATGGCCAATAGCGATCGGAATTGAAACATAACAACAAACAATTTCGAAGCTAGAATGCTAAATATTTAAAATTATCATTTACTACTCTATTTTGCTGCTCTCTGTAAGTTTTAATTTTACAAAATAAATCGTATAACTAAGTATGTATGTACATTATTAAAATAAACGTTCCTCAAGACGCTAAAACCAGGAGCAAGCAACTACAAAAAATTCTCAACAACATTTGTTCCATACACTTTACCTATTGTATTGATATGAAATATATTCTTTAATTATATTATATAATACTTGCAGAGCCCGCGGCTACGCCTGCGTTCAATCCACAAAAAAACTCTTTGGCTTTATGTTTACAGCGATTCATCTTCGCTCCGCTAGGGTTCGTTGCTATGTATTTATATGATATTGTTCATACAAAAATATTAAAATCGCGATTAAAAAACGAGGGTATGGATAGGAGGGCGAAAAATACTTTACGGCCTATTCTTATACCTACCAAATATATAAAAAAAAATCATTAAAATCGGTCGAACCGTTTCGGAGGTGTGCGACCACAAACACCTTGACACTAGATATTTATATATTAGATAATATACGAGTAATTATGAAGGAATAGATGAATTGAAATACAAGCTTAATATTTTAATGAACTAAAACATTAATTTTGATTATAATAGGTCTCAAGGAAACCTAAGCCATTATAAAGCGATGCTTAATGAAGAAGATATTATGATATTGGTTGGTTTATTTCTTTATGATATCATTTTGCGTTTAGTGCCAGTGCATAAAGTAGTCTGGCGTTGTCTGCGCAGATAGGAAATGGTATGAGAATCAATATAAATAAATTGGCCAATAGAATAGCCTGAGGAGCATCGTACACGTCTGGCCCCAGATCAAATGCTATAATTCAAAGCAACATATCAATTAAAATGAGTATTAAGGATTCTCGTCTCCAAATAGTCCTAGAAATACCTTTAATTATAATTGTAGGTAGATGTTTAATACTAATCATGAGTTTTTTATATAAAATATTTTATGATATTAGAAATTTCTAATGGCAAAAATAAAGAATGATGATCAAAAAATAAATACCTACATTTGTTTAAATATAATCTAATATCGTGATATAATGCGCATTTTACAAAACAACCTTTTTCTTAGATAAATTAACCACCTACACTAACCTTAACTGTGTAAAATGACTACATAAAAAGTATATATTAAAAGGAATATGTTTAATAATAAACATTTTCTTATAATTATAATGCAGTGTGAGAGCAAGTAAGACTTTCATTAGGAAGAAGCAAACAGCATAAGCGTATATCGTGCAGGCGGTAGAAGATTTATGTATTTTGTCATAAATCGCAACTATATTTACGATCAATATCTTGCTGTGATTTACAACGACAATATTATTAAAATGTCTAAGACCTCATCTGCGTTTAGGTTTAAATACATATACATAACCTTACTAATATTATCCGTACATATGTTAGTGTCTCTGAGTTTTTTTTTTTTTATACGATTCAGTGACAAACGAGCAGATAGACCACCTGATGGAAAGCAGTACCTGTCGCCCATAACACCTACGGTTCATGCACTTAGGTTTTAAGTAACAAAAATGCAGAACCACAGGTGCGTTGTCACTGTGAGGACTAAGATGATATGCCTCTTGCCTGTAATTGCGCTGGCTACCTCATAGCCTTTACCTAAATAGCCATTTGACTAAGTAGGTTACGTATCTTACGATAAAACTATGATATATGACAGACAAAATTTTAAAAACTATAGATTCGGCCTCTGTACCGATAATAATGACTACTACAATAAGATTTTCCAAAAAAATATTTAAGTTACAGATTTGACTCACAATCAGTAAGAATTTTATTATACGTAATAGATGTAGGCAATGTGCTAGGGGCACATTATATACATAATTATCATTTGAAAATATTTACAGGAACTCTTGATTTTGAAGCAATCAACCATATCTATTACCTAGACAACCCATAATGTTTTATTTACATAATAGATTTCCTTATAAATATATTATATACTAGCCCTCACCCTCGCTTCGCTCGGGATCGCTTCTAGACAAACAAACACAAACCTATTCCACAGAAACTCTTTATTTTTCCTGGATGAAAAGTATCTAAAATGTTGACGGGGGCAATAAGGTACCACTATGCAAAATTTCATTTAAATCGGTCCAACAATTTCAGAGATTAGCCCGTACAAACAGACGAACAAACAGAGAAACTAATAATTTGAAAAAAATCTGGATTTGTTCTATTTCTCTTCTTACACCCCCCTGATTCGGTTTATAGCATTTTTTTCGATGTACAGACATTCAACCTCTACAGTTTTATTATATGTATAGATATTCAATAAACATATGTAAAACGACTTTAATCTCTTGAAAAACTCGATTAAAATAAATATCTTTAAATAAAATCATTCACAACACAACATTAGGTACCTGAAACTTTGTTGCAGAGTTTTGAGCTCGTTTTACGATTTTATTATTGCCAATTACTCATCTATTAACGATATTTTATTAATTAGAAACGCTAGTTATGAGTTGCTAATGTGGATAATTAAAATGAAACTAACGATAATATTTTAAGATTGCGATAAATAAAAATGATTGTTATATAAATTACCGTAATGAGTATTTAAATTATTCCTTCATTAACTATGAAATTTAAACTAATAATATGAATGCTAATATAATGATAGCTAATTAAATTATGTTATTTGTCGAGGACGTCAACGTGACGATCTCATGCAATTGGCGGCTTTTATTTCAAGCTTTACATTGTTGATGAAAGTTATGTTGTAGTTAATGATTGAAAACCTCCATTACGAATTATCTATACATATAATAAAACTGTAGAAGTTGAATGTCTGTACCTACATAGAAAAAAATGTTAAAAACCGACTCAGGAGGATATAAGAAAAGAAATAGAACAAATGCAGATTTTTTCAATTTCTTTGTTTCCCTGTCTGTTGGTCTGTTTGTCTGTTTGTACGGGCTAATATCCGAAACTGTTGGACTGATTTAAATCAGATTTTGCATGGTGGGACCTTATATCCCTGGTCAACATTTTAGATACTTTTTATCCCGTAAAATTAAAGAATTTCCGTGGGACAGTAAAAAAACTACAGTACTTATACAGCTTAGGACAAAAAACTACTGATTGGATTTTAAATAAACTTTACGATAATATAGTTTATACATCAGAATAACAAATACGATCCTATTTATCCCGGAAAAATGTACGGTTCCCGTGGGATAGCGAAGCGAGGGTGAGCCACTAGTTCAAAATAAGCTAAGCTTTAAACTGTTTTGACGAGTGCGAAGTATCATAACGAGGGTCAATGGTGAAAATTGTCAATCCATTCTTCCATACTTAATATTATAAATGTGAAAATGTGTTTATTTGTTTGTCCTCTTTCACGTCGAAACAGAGTGACGGATTGGCATGATTTTTTTATGTGAAGATAGTTGGAGGGCTGGACAGTGATATAGGCTACTTTTTACCGCGGGAGATTATCTCATTCTCAAAACACGTCATAATACAACCCAAAAAACATATGTATGATCAGAATCACTTGAAACTTGGTGCTCTTCAATACAATTAAATGAATACGTGTTTTAGCATTTTTCTAAATTCATTCCATAAGTGGGTAAAATAGAGAAGAGTAAAATAGGAATAAAGATATTTTATAATTTATATGAAACCTACCTTTTTAGAGTTTTCTTTTTGTACTTTTAGCGCGAGCGAAGCTGCGGGTTCTGCTAGTATTTTTATAAGTAGAAATTGACTGATCTTTTTTAATTTCTTAACTGTATACTACAACTTTTTGCTTTCCTTACAATGTTTTTATTATATTTTTTATTTATAAACATGAAGTATTCAAAGCAAAAATCATGATATAACTTTTCTACTTATATTAAGTGGTATTTAAATAACATTGACTTTCTTTGTTTTAATTTATATTATATACTAAAAATTAAAAGCATTTTAAGTGCAAACGCAAATTTACAGGAACGTAATTTAACATTATTTATCATTATATAAAAAATTGTGACACAGCCTTTGGCGTAAACGACCGTGCTAACTTTATTGCTAGGGCCGGAGAGGTCGTGAGGTTATCTCGAGCCGCGGAGATCTTTGTCAGGGCCTCATAAGTGCCGATGGTCTGAAATGGCCTGTGAGATCGCGCGTTAGAACGAAAGACCAAATAAACATAATTTACGTAATTATATAGACATTCTTCGAGATTAGCGAAGGAAGATCCGTGATTGACCAAAAATGCATCGCTTATCTCAATCTTAATGTTATGAGATAGACTTAACGGTGAGTGAATTAGCTACAGACATTAATGAATACTTTATCGTGTATTTAGTAAATAGCCCATAAAGTTACAAGATAATTTCTCAAACGCAAAGCTTAATTTGAATTATAAAAATACATAAACTTCAATTTAACAACAGTTCAAGTCCTTTTAGCTTTAATTCAAATTTAAGGACCTTACTTCGAGTATAGACGTAACATTTTTTGCATATTTTTAAATACCTTTATTACAATATTACATACTTTTGGAGATAAAGTACTTAGCGTAAATTAATTCTCCCCGTCAGTATCAGCCAAGATACAGTAAGGAATTTACACAAATTAGTTATTAATAATATAGATTGGGAACGAAAAATAATAATTTAAGGTATAAATTATCCCTATTTCATAAAAAGATATGTATATTCCTTACTTCTGTACATTCCTTATTTAATACATTATTTTCAGTACTTGGGCGACTGAGTTTCGCTCGGAGTTCTTTTTTGTCATAGGTATCGTATTTTTTAGATCACAATCTAGTTGTTGGCCAAAAGTACAATTTTCTTTTCAATTTGGCCTAAAAACAAAAAAACCATAAACTCGAATAGATACAAAAATAAAACAAAAGTGAAAATAAGACCGGGATTCGAACATAGACACCTGTGATTGTCAATCTGCGTGGAATAATGCGAAAGAAAACCGCATGAAAACTCAAAAACACGCGTTTTCCCAGACATAAGACTAGTCTATATCAATTTTTGCCCCCGAAAACCCCCACATACCAAATTTCTGCGAAATCATTAGGGCCGTTTCCGAGATCGCCTGTATATGTAAATAAATAAATAAATCAATAAATACACAAGAATTACTTACTCGTTTAAAGGTTTTAGATAAGTTCTAAAAAAAAAATAGATACTTTTATATACGTGATGGATAATAATAATTATTTTAAGTTGTTATGCTTAAAGTATTACATAAAAGTGTAAACATGAAAAAAAATATAAAGCCTTTCTCATTGATCATTGAGAATATCTCAATATAATAAAAATAATGAAAACCATACAGACAAGAAGTCAGAACCGTAGATTTTTATAACCTTTATTTCATCTCAAACAAATACATCAAATTAAATAAGTACAACATTGACCCCATCACATATTCATAATATGTAGGTATAATGTATATAGTATTACTTTATTTACAATAAAAAAAATTACAAATATACTTAACATAGTTAATATTTTACTTGATGGTATCTATTATAACATAAATCCATACGTTATACTGTGTAATGTTATATGATTTTTTCCATAGAGATAGTTTATGGGCCGGAGAGTTATAAAATACTCTTTATCCCGGTACACTGTGGAATATACCATGCAGTACTGTATTAATAAATATGAGTAGGACATAACTAGTTTAGTAATAAACAATATTAACAATAAATATAGTAAGCAAAAAATACCTAAAAGGCTTCCGTAAAAAATTAAAAAGTTGATTAGGAAGGAAGAAATTCCGTTTTCGGTTGATGTAAATTAAATAAATTTAACCAATTAATTTTATCTTATATATACAATTATAAACATTGTTTTTATTTATTTGTAAGTTTGATAAGATACTGGAAGTATTAACCTACGTAGCTTAAGCTATATAAATTTATTTACCGCCTTACCACAAAAATGCAAAGAAAAAAATTGTTAATAAACGACATTGACTCCTCTTTAAAATTGGAAATTCTTATATCTGTAGGTATAATATAATTTTCTGTATACATTTATTTAAAAAAAGAATCAATATGTGATTTTTAATCTAGTATTACAAATGTATATATGAATATTTTTATTATATTATTATTAAATTTATTTTAAACATATTATCGTATGCACACATTATACATCTTATCTAAACGCTTAATGGATGTTCTGTTGAGATTTGGGTTTTTTTGCGATTATATGGTTTTTCATGATAAAATTGTAAAATAAATTTATTTTTAGTAATTTGCACTTCACCTTATAGCTTTGGAATTTAAATGAAGTTATCATGTGTTCAATGTTATGGCTATGCGATGCTATTATTTGTATCGTTTAATGCACGTACGTATCTTCGCGGGCGGGTCAAACTCACTTGACCGGTTTTTATTTATTACATACAATGAATCGTGATGTCTGTCCTGGCTTCCATGCATAACTCAACATTGTAGGCACTAATCTGATATTGAAAACGACTGAACTAGTAAGGAAGAGTTTGACAAACTGTTCACTATGGGAGCCGATCTTATCTCGCTTTGGACTCACCGTCCTCCTGTCGTATCGTTGGCGGCCACGGCCAAGATTTAAAGGCAGCTTTGGTAACTCGAAGGGACTATATCCGTTTATCGCGATAAATTGAATTAAAACGCCGCTGCCTCACAATCTCTACAAACCGAATATCTTACATGACATCGGAGGAGACCTATGTGTGTTTACATCCTTATCGTGACTATCCCTATATCGCGTGGTCATTTAGATCATAAAACAATGGAACAGTTGCAACCAAAGAGAACGCAATGTGCAGTTATGCAAATAGTAGGGGTCGCGACCGTAGCATGAATATTGATACAGCATTGTCGAGATTGCAGATTTCCCCAACGATAGCCTGAGCTCCTACTTTCTATGAGCACGATTCGGAAACGAATTATCCTAAATCGATTATCCAACGATAGCATTAGATCTTGCAAACAATAAAAGGGTAGCCTATATAAAAGAGAACCTTTATTTAGATAAATGGCTATATACATATGTGCGCTTTAAAAGAATTAAGTATAAAAAATATATATACTACGCGTACGCATATTTTAGTGTAATATGAACAGCGAGAGCGCATTGAGGATTGGTCGTGGAAGCACAATGGTCGGTTCGTCTAAGAAATGACTTCAAAAACGTATATAACTTCGTCAAATGGTCATAAAATGAGACCCGTTTTATGGCGCACCTTTATAGCCGCGGGGTGCGTAAGGATGGACGGCGGATGCCACGTCTCATTTGGCCTCGACAGTGGGTACATCACTAGTCGAAGACCGGTCTGCTCTGGTTAGACTAAGGAAAGAATTTTGATTTTTGATTTTAATATAACTTTTTTTTAAATCTAGGGATAAAATAAATATATTCTGTTAATATGACTAATTAATGGTTACTTGGTATGCATAATATGTATATAATGTCACTATTTTAAAAACAACTTTATAAAATGCTCAAGTATGAAATCCTTTTAAATTTCGCATAACATCAAAAGTCACAAGAACATTAGCACAACGATTATATTTTAAGTTAGTATAATTTTCATATCATTGTTAATTTGAATTGTCGAATAAAATCTCTATTACATTATACAACCAACGATTTTTGTTTCTTCGTATCAAATTTTAATTTATTCCTTATTTGCGAATTCTAGTTTTAGTGCGAAGGAATTCAGCAATTTAAATTTTTTATTTGAATACAAAATGTTATGTGTCAATAGACACATCAAATGACTTTGATTTAGTATGGAGATAAGTATTATTACCTACTTATTTAAAATATAAAAATTAAAAAATACAAGTAGGTAACGAATGTACATTTGTCTGGATACAAATATTAAAATAGACGCCTCGCAATGACTAGCAACTAACAATCGGCTGACAGCGGCAATTTCGAATAGTAATAAAAGAGTATTGTTTCATCGTTATAATTTAAAGACATTTTTATGCATAAGTTGTTTTGATTTAGTGTCAGGACCGGTGCTCAAACTCATAATTATTTATAGTTTAAATGAAGTTGTGTCGTAAATGTTCACTTTGATTTATTTACGAAGTTATAGTTGTTCAACCAGCCAAAATCCTTATGATGCTGCTATGTGCTAACAATCTGAATGTTATTTTTTATACTAAATTAAAATTATGTAACATTTTATTACACTCCAATTTTAATTAGATAAAATAGTTTCTATAAATACGTTACATATACATGAGCAATGCAAAGGTCACTCGAGATTTATTGTAAATATCATTTTTAAAAGGAAGTAGTTACGTATTACATAGTACCTGGGCGACCGAGCTTCGCTCGTAGTTCTTTTTGGAGTAAAACTTCTTTACGCACTTGACTTGAGAGGTAAACTGGTGAATGCGTTACGAAAAAAATGTAGGTACGTACGTTTGCTGCCATGGTAACCGTTGTTATTGTCTGACAAATGATATATAATATTATATTCTTTCCTTAAATGATATTTTCTAAATATATGATTGTAATATGCCTAATATGCGTTATTTTTAGTATCTCATCTATCCTAATTATTCAAATCATAAATAGAATTTCATAAAGAGTACCGAAAACCTACAGAAGTTTTACTTCTTGCGCGTGTACATATTTATATACGCACTCTTTAATTTTTTTGTTATATCGTATTTTTTAGATTAAAAAAAAATTAAAAACTTGATTAAATATGAAAAAAAAACAAAAGTAAATGAAATGAAATGAAATGAAATGAAATGAAATAAACTTTATTCAATTAGACTTATTACAAGTGCTTTTGAATCGTCAATTTAATGTAAGCGTCAGTGAAGTCTGTCCGTGAGGAAGCTACCACCGGCTCGGAAAGCAGTTCTGCTGAGAAGAGCCGGCAAGAAACTCAACAGTTGCTCTTTTAAATATCGAAATTACATTTATTTATTAAAATATATATAAAAACTTTGTATCCGACCGACATTCGAACCCGGACACCTGTGATTGTCAATCTTGCGCCTTGGCCGCTTGACCACGATGCTTATGTCCGAGCGTGCGAAATTAGCGACCATATTTTGCGTGGAATAATATGAAAGAAAACCGCATGAAAACTCGAAAGCACGTGTTTTCCCAGGCATAGAACTAATTTAGATCGATTATTCGCCCCCGAAAACCCACATTCTAGCGAAATGGTTAGAGCCGTTTCCGAGATCGCCAGTATAAATAAATAAACAAGAGTTGCTCGTTTAAATATATTAGATATAAATTTTAATGTAGACTTTATGTAACAAAACATTTACATTTATTCATATAAAAATATTAAATTTTTAGATACCGTTGTACTTTACTACCTGTCTGTACCCATTATTAGCTATAGTAGATTACGATTTTTGACTTAGTAAAATTAACTATATTTTTAATAATCTGTGTACATAAAAGTTATTTTATGTCACAGATTTAAAGAAAAAAGTCGTGACGTCATGCCAAACGTATTGGTAATAAAGGCGCCTACCTGTATTGGCATTTCTACCTGTAACAGGTAACAGGTTAATACAATCGAATCTTATACGTCAAATAAAAAACTGTTCACTTTGTAGATACTCAGTATGGATCATTATTGTTCGAAACACGTTTCTACTTTAATCTTCCAAACTGCTGTAGAGACACATATCTGTTTATGCTCATCTGACTAAAAATTCTTAAATAATATGGAGACCTACAAGGTGCATATATTTTTAGAAGTTTATAGAAAAACTTGTTTTATACACCGGAATGCCACTAATTTGACGTAATTATATCATAGCAATTAAGGCCGTTTGTGATTTTCTGTTAAGCTTGACTTTTTGTATTGCTCATACTAATATTTGTCTTAATATGCCTGAAGCATGTCGTCAAAACCCAATATTTATAAAATATAGGCTATATATAATACCTCCACCTTAACCCCAAGCTTTCTAAACTCTAGGCTCTCTAAATGACCCGCTAAAAAGCCTGAAGAAGTAACTAGCATGAAACTATATAAATAGAAACATATATGATAATAAATAAGACATCAATTATTTACTATCCCTATATCAAATAATAGCTATATAAGAACATGCAGATGTTACCCATTAACTCATGACAGTTCTATTTTTATAGAAAGGTATTGATAAAACAGGGACAACATGAAGAATTGCTCATAAATATGTATAAACCCTTGATTACAATGTTGGTCCAAAATTTATCGACTAAATTTGATACCCATGAAATTATACCCACTTAGATAAAATGATTCTAAAAGACCAAAATCAAAAAGGTATAAATGCGAAAAAAGTAATCGGTCTTATTATTCTTTTCTGGAAACTACACAATTGTTACTATTTATGTAATTGGATTGATTGAAGATTGACTTAATTAAAGGCATTTAATGGTTTTTGAAACTAGATTCGATAACTTCTGAAAAAGATTTTAGTTGAATATAAAATAAAAAAATACACTTAAAATAATATAATTCAACTGCTATATTTCGGTTTTATGTATTCGTAATTTTAACGGCAATATATCTAGAATTAGGAAATGATAAGAAATGGACTAATGTATACTATTGTACTTATTTAAGTATTTTACATCTTTAATTCACATACAAATTATATATATAAATACGATACCACATTAAATATAAAATATATTAGATGTTTTTATTAGTTAATAGACGTGTTGTTTGCGATTTATGTCATATAGATATAAATTTAAGCGTTAAATTATAGGTATATATATAATATCCGAAAAATATAACAGTAAATAACTTATGTGGGCGTAAAATTCTTAGCATTTCACTAGAACCATTTGCATTTTACAACTTTTATCGATGTTCCTAAACGAGATTTTGCCGCGAAAGGTGGGAATCCGCCCGTCCTCTATATTACTTACATTTTATCGTATGACCTCGGGTGTTAAATAGCTAATTGAGAGTCGTACTTTAAAGACTAAATAAAATGACCGACCTGTAAAATACTTATTCATTCTTAAAAATGATTAAACTTTTGCAACTGGTACGTTTTTAAGCTATTAACAAGAGAATTGAATTGACTTTTTGTTAGTAGGTATATTAAAATTGTAATGTTTGCCTTATATGTGACATTATTTTTAAAAAGAGAAAACAATAATTATACCTGCACTACACAATTGCCTAGTCTACTATTACTATGTCAATACAATTATAACTAGTTTACAATTTATTTCGAATTCACTGTGCTTACATAGTAAAATTAAGGAGTTCGATAATAATTAATTCAGTACTCATTATTTAGTACAGAGAGCCTAAAGCAAGATGCCTATTTTCTATGCAATATAGCTATTGAAAATCTTCGATCGGCACGAACGCTAAGACATTGTAAATGCATGTATTAGCTCATTTATTAAGGCTGACTTATAATTTTAATGTGGTGCACGGCAACCACAATAAAATTGTTTATTAGTGCGTATTACAGATACGGAATACTTCTAGCGAAAAACTTTTAATTCACAAAATGGTGGTGAAGATAGACTTTTAGCAGATAAATCATATCTTTAATTTTACGAAAAAATAATTAAATTGACTAAATACTGATGATTCAACACATGTAAACAAATATGAGCTTATAAATCAAAGCAGGCGGCAAATAATAATACATGTAATATAAAAACTCGAGCTTAATTGTAATATGCAGTTTAAACGCGTGAAATCAAGATCGGATCGACGTACAGTGCTCATTATAGCCTTAAAACTTTTACGAAAGATGAACTTATATGAGGGATCTATATACAATAAGTCATTAAATCATGTGCAATCGTAATGCGACGGAGGTGTGTCGGGCATGGAATTAAAATGCAATAATATATCCGGCGTGCCGTAATTCTGGCCTGTCTCAGATCCCTTAGAGATTATACTAAAGTATTTATTTATCCACAATTCCCTCGGGAGGTTAGATAGCATCGTGGAATCAATTTTGCGCTGAAACGTCGCGGAGGCGTAAGGTTTGCAAGCCCTAAGTTACAGGTGGCAGTAATGATCGTTTAATAGCCATTGACCAATGGTAACCCAAAAGGTTCATAATAAAATTCTATTAACATCATAGTCCATAAATCTTACATTTATGGAAATAGTTACGAGTTAGGTGTCCTAATAACAATATAAAATTTTATTTAAAACTTCTATACATGATTAGGCCCTATGAGAATACTTTAATATTAGATTTTTATTAAAAACAAGTAATTTTAATGCCATTGCCATCTTACTAATTCAACTTTTAATGTATGTGTAGGATTAACAATATAACAAATTTTACCGGTGGTAGGACTCTGTCAAGCCTGAGGAGTCCGACTGGATGGGTACCACCCCCTTATCTATTTCTGCCGCCAAGCAACAATGATTGCATTGTTGTGTTCCGGTTTGAAGGATAAGGTAGCCAGCGCAATTACAGGCGAGAGGCATATCATCTTAGTCCTCACAGTGACAACGCATCTGTGGTTCTGCATTTTTGTTACTTAAAACCTAAGTGCATGAACTGTAGATGTTATGGGCGATAGGTACTGCTTTCCATCAGGTGGTCTGTCTGCTCGTTTGTCACTGAATCGTATAAAAAAAAAAAAATGATTTTTGAAAGTACGTCTCTACCTACGAACAGATGACGTTAGATGTATTATAGAAAATTTCTTTCTTTACCGCGTCATGGTTCACATAAACAATAGTAGGTATTAAAAATGATTCGGTCTGCAATAAATATCTAAGTATGTACTACGTTATTAATTATAACTAGGCTTTGTCCGAGCCGAATAATTTCCAACCACCTATTTGTGCTGAACGCTGTACAACTTAATGTGTTTGAAGCATTTAATGGCGTGACAAGGAATCAATGAAAAATGTAGTTTTGCACAAACTAACATTTATATTTTATTTGAAGAAAAAATATAAATAAAATAGTGTGTTTATTAGTTTGTTAATCTATCGCAATGAACATTTTCAGTTAAATTTTTAAAACTTTTACATTAAATAATTTAATAAGTTAATTATTTTATTAGTTTTTCATAATGTATGTCATGTAATGGTCATAATTCCTGTATAAATTTGTACAAACAAAATAGAAAGTTCTCACAAAAAAAAAGATATTTTGTCACAAGGTTCAATATCACAAAGTTTTTATTCTTCTTAAATGCAAAATATTCACCTAAGTGTTTTATAAAAACATACACATACATTGTAATATACCAAGCTTTTGGCATCACATACTACATGAATCTCGAGCACAGTAAATTAACGGGCCAGATACTGCTCTAGTGAAGCGACGCCTTTCCTCTCTCACGCGATTCATAGATCCTTAATCTTAAACTCGCTTAGCGTCTAACAACACCATCAATATGAATATAGATGACGCACCGCAAACCGATGAGAACATATTTTCGACTCCGCTTATTAAGTTATACGAGCAGTCCATATCCTAAACAAATCCATGATATAAGGTTACCAGCTAATAAAAACGACAGGTACAAGCGAGCTCCTACTAAACTCCCATCACGCCTTCGCCAATGGTACACAAATCATAATAAACTTCATACAAGTTCAAAATTATGAAGCACGCATTGCATATAGCTAGCTAGCGGTACATAAACGCCAATGTATGACGTATATCAAACCGACTAGAAACCGGTCTAGCTTCACGTTAATACACACATACAAGTGTCCAATCCAGCAAGACCTGTGACAATCAGTGATATCGGACCCCGCTTACGGCTCACCTAAGGGCGTCTAGGGACGTGGTAGATCACACTTGAGTGGCAACTGCACTCAATAGTGATAAGAAAGTGGCCACAGTAGACTGTCAGGTAACAATCTATTATTATAATATTGTGATTACCCTTCTAAAAATGTATAATTGCAAATAGATCGAATTCAAATTATACGTATCTTAAACAACGTAATCTATACATATAATAAAACTGTAGAGGTCGAATGTCTGTACATAGAAAAAAAAATGCAAAAAACTGAGCCAGGGTATGTAAGAAGAGAAATAGAACAAATCCAAATTTTTTTCAATTTTTTTGTTTCTCAGTGTGTTTGTTCTTTTTGAACGAGCTAATCTCCGAAAGTGTCGAACCGATACAAATGAAATTTTGTATGGTTATACCTTATATCTCCAGTGAACATCTTAGATACTTTTCATCCCGGAAAATTACACAGTTCCCGTGGGATAGTTAAAAAACATTAGTAACTTATACAGTTTACTACACAAAAACTACAGTTTGGATTTTAATGAAACTTTACAATAATATAGTTTATACATCACAATAAATAGACTACTTTTTATCCTGGAAAAAATATACAGTTCTCGTGGAATAAATTTCTTTTTGTTTGTCTAGAGGCGAATCCGAGTGAAGCGAGGGTGAGCCGCTAGTTTGATAATAATATTATTCTTAAATACATATTTTGATGTGTAAGATATCTGCGATAATATTTAAATTAAATATATATTTATACATCCTATTAGGAATAAATTTAAATTACTCGCTTTAGTAATAGGTTTGGAATTCACCAAAAAACTGGTTATAATAGAATAGCTTTAAAATGGACGATTGGAAAAAATGTCTTTATATTTTTTATTTCTAGTGAATTGTTAAGAACATTAAAATAAGTAATGGCCATAAAAATAGTATAATTTTTGATAGTGTGTATAAAAATATTCAACATGGTTTTTTTTGCTCATTATATCTTAGGTATTGCCTAATCATACAAAATGACAATTTTAGTCCAATCAAAACGCATGATACTTAATATCATAAAACATAACCATCATAATATGATATATATTATATACTAAAATAAATAATATGATTAGTTATTTTTAATGAGAGAAGAAGATACACTTGCTACTTTTTTATTTCTTTAACAAAAATAAAATAGTTGAAAAGCCTTCATAAAATAATGAAGGACAAATAGTATAGTTAATAAACAAGAACATTACCTGACTCTTTCTATCTCATATATTGAATTGGAGCACACAGTATTACACCAACAAGTTGTCTCGATCAACTCTCTCCTAGAGCAATGATTTTCTAACTCGATCTCACAACATCAGAAATACTACATTAAAACTATGAAACTACGTTAAGATTTATTTTAGTTTGTTAAATTTGACGCTACTAATATAATATTTTTTGATTAATTCTAGTACATAAAGCAACTATTTGTAAAAGTGTAAATTAAAAAAAATCATATTATACGTAGACATGTAGGTAATGTCATGTTTTGAAGAGTTTTACAATGCTACAACACGTACAATAAGTCTTTTCACTCGCATTTGTATATAAAATACACGATAAAGATTACTTTAGTATTGAGTATTAATGTATACTACGAGTAAAGAAAAGTGTAAAGTTGTACTTAATGTCCACAAATGAAGAACGCTAAGAAACTGAAGCCGGTTGTGCTCGTCTATATTCCTTATCCTACCCAAAGAGTAAGGTACCTAAGTGACTTTTTGACGATAAGGCTTTTAGGGAACGAGCCACCCAAACATGTTATCAATTGTGCCTCAAAACGCATTAGAGGATGTAACAGGTTGAAATAAATGCTGATTTAACATTCAAACTTTTTTTAATTCCAAACAATTTTTTTAAACACCTTCCTCCCATCCAATAAATTCGTTGATAAAAACTGAAACGGTAATAACTTAAATTCAATGCAAGAGCAGCAATTTGAGATAACTCTTTTATTATTTATAAAAAAAAGTCGTGACTTATGATTTTTAAGTCTAAAAGAAGTGCTGGTTATGTTTACATACATCTTATGAAACAAATAACAATATCTTATGTTTTTACATAAGTCATTTCTCTAGACCTTGAAAAATTGTTTAGCAGAAATTGGTTAGTTTCTGAGACTACTAAATTATATCATCTTGCAAGTAATAGGTACTGCAAATACAATTTATAGCGTAACATTTTTATTTTACTAAAACACCATTTCAACATGCAATTGAACAATAAATGTTAAAAAAGCAACAGTTTTCAATGCCAGAGGCGCAAGATGCTAAACGCATAGTCAGAAGACTATTAGTATTGGCGTGAAATAATGAAAGCTATTTCACAGTATAACGTAACTTGTACGTTCATTAAGGCGGGTGCCGATGCCCGCGCGGGAGCATGTGCATAAATCAGACGAGGGAATGCAGGTTGGCGCCCTAATGCGCTTTCGATGTCAGTTGATAGTCACCCTCTCCCCAGACTACCTAAATTGATGATATTTTTTACTATCATAATATTTTAATATATAAATAACTTACAATAATTAATAGAATTTTTTGTTTAAATTTTAAAGTATTTTAGTTAAATAAAATATTTTTACTTTTCAATAAAACTGGAGTTTTCGCTATTTTAATAGTTTTTTTTTGTTTTTCATTTCAAATGCTTTACAACAAACATAGTCACGGGAGATAAAGATTTATTTTCAATAATGATAATAATTGATGAAGTAAACGATAGCACTTAACTAATGCATATCACGCATATCACTAATTTATAACTACATGAATAAACCAGTGAAAGATAAAACTTTTGCAACTTATAATAAATGATTATTTAAATATAACCTGAGGTCTAAAGTGCGTATATATATAATAAATACATATATTACATTGCATATACAGATACATTCGATGAATATAACAAGTGGTCTCTATGTTGGATTGTATAAACAAACAGACTGAGCGTGAAGAGAAATATTTATGATTACAGTGTTAAAAGTAGGATGTCGTATTTTCTAAGAAGGATAGGGATTCCTCAGTAAGGATACTTGAAATATCTTTAGGTGATTTAAAGATGACTAGCCGACTCCTTCACTAAGCAAATATTACTATCTCGCAGGTTTGTTTAAGTACGATGTTATTTTATCGCTTAATCACAATTTAAACTACCGTAAGATTATATTTATATAATTAAATCATTAATAAATAAGTTTTAAATTTTTTGCAATAATAAAGTTTTATTTATTATTTAATATATATAGATAGATAGCCATTGACCTGTATATATATAGCAAATAAAATAATATATAAGCCATACATATCATTAAATTGTAGATAAGTCATATCTGTTTAACATTTTACCGTGACACCAAAATAGAAATATATTTTTAATTTTTTTTTTTTAAATAAAGAAAAGAAAAATTAAAAAAAAACAATTTCTGCAGTATGCTGCTACAAGTTTTATAAAAATTGTATTTTGCAAAAACTACTCTATTTATGGTACATAGTTACTGCTAAGCAGATTCATCAACAATCAGCGTATAAACTATTTTTTATACCGGAAAACCAATAACATATCTATATATTCCTACATTATACGTATATAGTCATAAAAATTAAATTGATTATAACGGTTTTACGTCGGATAGCGGATATAAGTTTCATATTTTTTCTTAAATTTCACAAATCTTCACTTATAATACAATTTATTTAAAAACTATAAATATTAATTGTAGGATAGAGTTCAGAAATTTCAGAAATTTCAGTAAAAACTCTATTACTTTGTATAAATTGTTTCATAAATTTTTATAGCCTTAGTGTATGTTTATTATTTGTATTCAGCCCTTTTTTAACGTCCCACTGCTGGGCACGGGCCTCCCTTCAATACGAGGGGAATCAGGCCATAGTCCACCACCTGGCCAAGTGCGGATTGGCGGACTTCACATGTCTTTCGAAAACTTGCTAGGTTCTCTCAGACATGCAGGTTTCCTCACGATGTTTTCCTTCACCGTAAGGCAAGTGGTAATCAAGTTAGAAATGATTCGCACATGAAAATATCAGAGGTGCGAGACCCGGGATTTGAACCCGCTTCACTCGGTTTCCCAAGCAAGCGCGTTACCACTGGGCTACCACTGCTTAGGACAATTTTACGATAAGTTCTCATTTAATATATTTATATTTTTCATTATTATGTTCACATTATATTGGTTCATTATTTAATATATTTATATCGCGCTAAGAATATTTAAAACCTATCAGATGTCCGAGAAATACCCTGACCATTAGTATAAAATGAATTATATATTAATATGATATATGGGTAGTTGAGGGGCGCAAAGCCGCGAGCAAATTCTAGTTTAATATTTAATATATAAATTACGTATTTTTTTAAGTTACATGTTTGTTTTCTATTTATACATTTTTTTTATTTCTAAAAACATTTTAATAATATTAAAACACATAATATTTGAATGTGTGTTTATACAGCTCAACATTTTCTATAAAATTGAGAAAACTTAATTAAGTACCGAAAACGAAATATCCAATATCCTTAAAATGAAAATAAATTTCGATAACCATAAAAATACCTTTTTTAACAGTCTAAATGTGCGAAAAACATCACTATATCAAAATATACTGAGTATAAAGAGTGACACTTAGCACTTAACGGTCAACAGCCTCTCGATTAAATAAGATATTCGGAATTCGGATTGTGTAAGCGAAAAAACTGGATCTGAAGTATAAAGTATTATTCAAACCTTGTTATTTCTGTTTCCTATAAGGCACTTATTAAACGCGTGACTTCTTCAACAAGCTGTATATAGATAATCGGTTTCAGATCTCCAAAAGAAATGATTATGACTGATAAATTAAAATAGAGATAATATTATTAATTCGGCAAAAAAATGGAGAAAGATCTATTAAGTGAGAAACTTCAATTTAATCCTAGTACCTGAATAAATGTATATTATATGATCAAACGAACTTACCTTAAGTGAAGTTCGATCATTATTATATGAAACGCTTCATTCGAAGATATAATAACAGAGTAGTACCCCTAACCTACAAGGCAGCGTTCGCTATTTTTAGAGATATTAATGTTGAAGGTATTTGTAAAATAAAACTGTGCGGTTACTTATTTTAACACTTGACAATTACATTTCCCACCTTTACGTCTTTCTGTCTGCGAATATTTACATTTTAGTTCATTTATTTTAGAGATTATGCAAAACTTTTATTTAATAGATAAAGGAGGTAAGTGGGAGGGAGGGTGATTATATCTTCGAATGAAGCGTTTCATATAATAATGATCGAACTTCACTTAAGGTAAGTTCGTTTGATCATATATTATATTACAACGCTTCATTCTTCAGATATAATAACAGAGTAGTTATTTAGAGAGAAAAAAGTTTTGCAGGAATAAATCATCTATTTCAAAATTAAGTTACAAATTTACATTGTAATATTTCATCCTCTTAGGGTTGCAATCGATTAATGCTACTTCTATGTTGTATACTATATTCGTAATATATAAAGAAACGCAAAAGAAATATTATATCATAATTTCTAATCTTTTAAGCATACAGATTGTGCTAAATTTGAATTACTATTAACGATAGGTAATTCATAAAACTTCGCAAAAACAATAGAATTAGAGGTCCAGCTAGCTGTTTTTCTAATCAGCTCTATACCCACACCTGCAGCTCTTGCTGATGAGGTGGACGCATGTCACGTACTATGGGCCCCGAACACAGAAATATCAATGCCACTTTCAGAAAGCACCTGTTTTATCCAACGACCAATTGCTTTGGGATGAAGCAGGTTTATATGGTTTTTTACTAGTCAAAATTAAAATGTCAGCATTAATAGTTTTTCTTAAGCTTTTTGTATGAGAAATATAATCTATAACAGTAGTAGCTGGGCAAATAGATAGATTGCTTTTAAAATACGGTAACCAAAGAAGTGGTTGTTGTCTATTCACTGCAGAAGTTTTAATATGATCGGTGATAATTATTTTAATACCATCTGCATAAAAGGTAATGTTATTTAATTTTATTAATGACAATGTTTGTACTCTTTGTGCCGTGCAAAGAGCAAGTAGAGTAACAAGTTTTTTGTTAAGTAATTCCATTGATAATTCTGTGTTCGCGCCTAACTTTGATAACCCTTGCAAGACTATTTGCGGGTCCCATGTTTCAGAATATTTAGGTTTAATAGGTTTTTGTCTAAATACTCCTTTTAAAAAATCGTTTTATGTATTCATTTGTTCCGATACTGCTACCTAATAATAATGACAGCGCGTATCGGTGACTATTATTTGTACCATACGAGGCACTTTTATTAAATTGATATGTTAAAAAGGATAAAGCTTTACTAACGGAAACGTCTAAAGGATATATATTAATATTATAACAAAATTCCCACCAGAGTTTATAACAAACGTTATATTGCTTTTATCAGCTAATGATGATAACATTAAATCAAAGGATTCTGGAGGAATACCTTGCCGAAGGAACTTTAGCCTGAGAGCCTCACTGCAGCTAGGGTAAGCTGCTGGTGTAATGGGTGAATCCCGCTATAACAAGACACCAAAAGTTTATTATCCTTTTTAAAATATAGAACATCAGACACTATCATGCTTTGTAATAGAGGGAACCACGGTTGCGATGGCCAGTAAGGAAAAACAAATATACCAGTTGCTTTATTATCTAAAAAAATTTGTAAACATTTCATTATCATTGAGAATGGTGGGAAAGCGTAAAAAAAAATATTTCTTCCAATTTACTGTGAATGCATCTACAGCTATATCGTCTGGATCCTGTTTCCATGACATGAAAATGGCTTTCCAAATTTTTTAATAATTTTCTGAAAGGCTTTATCTGATATTTCCCATTCTGTATCGGGATTTGTTTTTCTAGATTCAAAATCAGCTTCTTTATTATCGCGAGTATTAATGTAAGATGCATGTAACTATATATTACGCGCCTCGCACCATTGCCAAATATTTCTTGCTAAATCATTAAAATGCGGATGTTGTATACTCCCCTTTCGATTGATATAGCTAAGAGCAAATTGTCAATACGTAAAAGAATACTACAGTTATTATGTGATTTTGCAAAACTTTTTAATGCTAAAAAAGCTGCTAATAAATTAAGGTAATTAATATGTTTTTCTTTTTCTTTATTCGTCTATCCGCCATTTGCACGCATGTTATTACAATATGCGCCCCGACCGGATCTTGACGCATCGGTAAAAATTTCTAAAACATAATTTTGATTACTCTGAATATTGTTATGTGTAATATAAATATTATCAATCCACCATTTTAAATCTTTTTGAATTATGTTAGGTAATTTAACTCTTACATCGTAATTTTTATATTTGTAAAGAAAAAGATATTTTTGTCTTTCTAAAACTTTTGTGTACATCCATCCGTATTTTACGGCTGGACAAGCAGCTATTAAAACTTCTATTAGTGTAACAAAATCACGTATAGTACAAGGAGGTAGTTTATAAAATTTATTAAGTAACTTATAAATATTATTGCGTTTGTCTGTAGGTAATGATAATGACATATTAATAGTATTATATATGAAAACCTAAGAATTTACAATCTTGCTTAGGTTTTAGTGAACTTTTATCATAATTAATGATAAAACCTAGGCAAGATAACAATTTTATTGTTTCATTGACATTACTCTGACAATTTGAATAGCTTTCGCCTACACACAATAACGTCCAAATATAACACCGATTTAAAACCTTGGGATCTTAATCGAGTAATAACTGTTTTCATTATTTTAGTGAAAACAAGAGGGGCTGAGCACAGTCCATAAGGCATGGCGTTGAATTCGTATGTTACTATATTTTTATTATCATGTCGAAATTGAAAACGTAAATATTTCTTTTTGTATAAGTATTAATAGGTATGCTTCTTTAAGGTCAATCGTGGCCAAATAATTGTTTTTTAAAAATTAATTTTAACGCCGTTCCATTTTAAAATGACTTTTTGAAATAAATTCATTAAGAGGTTTAAGGTTAAGGATAAATCTTTTATCTCCATTAGGTTTTGGGGCTAAAAAAGTTTTAGATATAACTTGACCAGTTTTAAATGAGCATTGTGAAATCGCTCTTAAATCAATTAACTTAGATATAGATTTATTCATAAAAAAAAAATTTCTTTATCATTTAGCACTGGAAGTTTAGTCTGTGTTACTAAAAATTGAGTTACTTTTTATCGAAAGGTATTTTGTAACCATGTCTAATCCAATTCAAGATTAATCGATTTGTTGTAATATTACACCAACAATTGAAAAAGTTTTGACTCTGCCTGCATGTACCTGGATTATCGCCGCGTTGGGGCACGACTCCTGCTCGTGCTCAGGTACGAAGACCTCGCCGTTGACGATGGTGGTTGCCGCTGTGGAGGTGGAGCTGTTCTCTTTTGGCCACCTCGTCCCCCTCCCCGGCTCGTCGAGGGACGAGGTCTGAAGCAGTTTCCCTGACCGGTTGTTACTGGTCGGGTGTGTGTTTGAGTAGGAAAAGATTTAGGTGGTTGAGTTTTCTTAAATTGAGAACCTAGTTTTTCAGAACATTTTGAATTTCTGATTTTTTCAGATAGATCATTTCCAAATAATGTATCATCTCTTTCCGAGTCTTGAACTATTTGTTGAAACGATTTGTCTAGTAACATGGTAACCAGTATTCTACGCTATTTTATTTCGAGTGCATGAAGGTCTAATAAAATTCGACAGCAGTTACTAAGGTGTTTTACTGCCTCCGGTTTGTCACCGTTTGACAGCAACAAGTGTAGAGCTTTATTTGCAGCTATTATGCCCATAGCTAGCTGCTGTTGATTGTTTTTTAATTTCTTATCTCGGGTTTAACAGTTTCTGCTAAAGCTGTAGTTATCTCAGTATTTAAAGCTAGTGGCCTGAGAATCTTAAAATTTTCTGGAACAAGATATTCCTTGTTCAATTTTTCTTTTATATCTTTTGACAAACCTCTTTTAATTATAAGCAACCAACGCTTAGCCAAATCATCATGAATGCTTTCGCCAAACTCGGGTTCTTCTATATTGTCCTCTCCTAGTGCTTGAAGCAATTCTGGTTCTAATTCAGGAAAATTTGATACTTGTATATCTATATCGTTGGTAGGTAGCTCCATCACTGCCTCATTCTCTATTTCCGGTAAATCTTCCGGAACCTATACCACTGACTTCACTACCGGAGGGTATTCATCTGTTAATAAGAAACAAACATGTCGGATCTTATTTTTAGCACAGATGTCGTGAGCCTTTGTATTGGACTTAGCCAATCCCCAGGCATAATACGTGTTAATACGTACTTTTAATATCATGTGATAATACCATAAGGTATAAAAAATATGACATGTTAAAGAAAAAATAATAGCAATATTGCTTCAACTTTTATCAAACTAGTCATTTCCACCTTCGTGTTAGACAATGCTAACCCCCAGGTATGACTTAATGTGCTAAAAGGGCACTCGTGTAGCCTTCGTGTAGGATAAACCTACCCCCAGGCTCATAGTGACAATCACTGTTATTTTTAAAATTATTTCTTACTCCGACGATTCTGACGACGTCTCTATTCTTCTAACCCGTTTATTCAACTTCCTAATTTTTCTCTGGTATTTCTCAATCTTTTCTTCCGCCGTACGTTTCGGCATTATGACGACTATAGAACACTTATGACTTATGACGACTATAGAACGTCTTAACGCTGCCTCGCAAGAAAAAGGAATGAACTAAAATGTAAATATTCGCAGACAGAAAGACGTAAAGGTGGGAAATGTAATTGTCAAGTGTTAAAATAAGTAACCGCACAGTTTTATTTTACAAATACCTTCAACATTAATATCTCTAAAAATAGCGAACGCTGCCTTGTAGGTTAGGGGTACTACTCTGTTATTATATCTGAAGAATGAAGCGTTGTAATATAAATAATATTAAAACACATTCAAAAAAAGATAACATGTAAAAATATTTTTTTCCCTCTAAATAGTCTTTTCAATACGACAAAATTTATTTAAATTACGCTACAAAAACATTTTAAGATTTTGAAATTGCAGTACAAGATGATAATCAAAGTACAAAATTTTATTTTTAAGCCATAAGCTTTAATAAAACTTTGTATGTCAAAAATAACAGAACAGTATCGTCAGTGTCATACAAGAAAAAGTTTATGGACATGCTTTTAAAGGTTTACCTTTTTATATTATACCTTAAAATGAAACGAAACGTTAATTTATAAAAAGAATATTTACAGTATACACATATATTTTTGTTATTCATTATACATTTAAAGAACCTTACAAAAAAACTTTTTTTTATTAATCTATACTAATATTATAAAGCTGAAGAGTTTGTTTGTTTGTTTGTTTGGTTGAACGCGCTAATCTCAGGAACTACTGGTTGGAATTGAAAAATTGTTTTTGTGTTAGATAGTCCATTTATCGAGGAAGGCTTTAGGCTATATAACATCACGCTACGACCAATAGGAGCGGAGCATAAATGAAAAATGTTGCAAAAACGGGAAAAAATGATTCCTTTTGAGAGCTTCCGTTGCGTGCGCTGCGTAAACGGTTAATGTTACCCAAAAATCATGTATGACGGAATTGTTCTTCTTTAAAAGTTCTAAAGAAAAGTCCGCGACAGCATGTGTCTATCTTTTAAGGTTGACTCAATATAACCCTTTTTATGGCAATATAATTTGTTCTGAAATAATGCTTTACTACTTTACTTGCTTTACTTAATGCTTACTTAAACACCGAAGGTGTTTTTATAAACATAATCTTAATCCTTATCCAAATAAATACGTTATTCATCACAAGTGTTTAATTTTGAACAAAACTGCCCTTGACATCATTTGATTTCATTAAATATCTTAGGAGATATCATAGATTTAAAATATACATATTTAACTTTAGGGCGCTGGCCGCCGCGGCGGTAGCTCTGAGAGCAGTCACTATTCCACGCGGACGAAGTCGCGGGCAAAAGCTAGTTGTGTATATACTTATTTATTAGAGTATTCGTTTAACCCATTAAAAAGTAACAAGAAATAAATTTCACTGCAAAAATTGACAAATATTAAAAAGATTCATCACAATTTTGGACTAGATTGTTATACTAAAACATGTTTTTTAATTTCTATAGTAACTACTTAAGAAACGATAATATGTAGATGTGTAACATAGGAGCTTATAGAAGATGTTATTCTAGAATCACTGAAGAATAGTAATCTGAAAAAAATGGCAATGACATATTATGATTATTTTATTTATATGACAGACTGGTTAAATTTGTTATTTCAAAACATTTTTTTAAACGTAAGAGACGTTCTCGACGATTATTATATTATTATTATTATTATGAATAACATCTTGTATATACAAGATATCATTCATAATAATATAAGCCCCATTTTTTTTAAATGACACATCAATATTCTTTTGTAGAGACATGACATGGCCATATTATGGCCATAATATTATAATGTAAAAGATAAAATTGTTTAAAATTGTAATTTTGAGATGAAAGATAAAAACGACATCTCTTTAACAAATAATTAAATGTTTTAATTTTAGTATTAAGTTTATTTGTGAATGTAGACGTACTATGGAATTATTTTTAAGTATTTATTGAATTTAATGATGCGAAACTAAATACAAATAAAATTCATGTTTCATTTAATCTTTCGAAGGTTTCTGAACGAATGTTGAGATATCGTTGCGAGACGCAGCTTATCGTTAATTTAGAGTCTTCGATTAGAGTGCACCAGCCGACGTACGCTAACGAGCATTCGTTTTAAATTTATTTTTATTTTAACAACAGTACGGTGCCGATGTTTTGTCTTCTACCGACGATTGTGCGAAGTTAATTGGATTGCCCGCTTTGAAATAAGTAAATAAAGCTTACCCACATTCATACCAATAAGCTTTGATCCTGACATCTGTCAGAGGGGTCTTTTTGGTTTTTATTTTATTTAGTGAATTTTAAGGATAACTGAAAATATATTTACCTTTGTTGTTGTAGACTGCAGTGGCGAAGCAGATGAAACTGCACATACTTCAACTTCATATCTGTCTACACCAGCTTCTCTATCCAATGAGACTGCCGTTGATAAGATCCCTAACGAAGAATCTATATCAAACAACCTATCCACTTGTTTGTTATCACCCGTTACATTTACAATATAATACTCTAAACCACCTTTAAAGTTATTAGTCATATTTAACACTGCAGTCCCGGCCGGTTCATTTTCAGCTACAGAAACCGATCCCACATTTGTCCATGTAATTCCTTCTAAGTCTGTTCCACCCATTATAACCGTCAAATAAGTTTCAGTGCTTCTTTGCTCGCTTAACACAGCTTCATCTGTCGCTTTTATAACGAGATTCCATCTTGCATCAGGCATAGCGGGAGGATACCGTAATGTTAAAGCTCCATTACTTCTATGTAAGCTAAACATATCGTTACCACCATGAATCAACTTGTAAGTTACAAGTCCGTTAGTTCCGGAGTCAAGATCGCGAGCCAAAATATTCATTATAAATATCCCACGATTTACACTTCTACCTAATCTAGCCGAATTAATCACTGCAGCGTTCATAGAAACGAACACGGGCGCGTTGTCGTTTATGTCCTCAACAATAACTGTTACAAGCTTTTCTGCAGAAAGTCTCGAAGATACCGGCTCTGCTCTATCATACGCCACAACGGTAATCTTGAATGTATCAATGCTCTCTCTATCTATAGGCAATAAAGTGTGTATAACACCCGTGATGTTGTTTATGGCAAAGTGTCTTCTACTATCATTAGGATCTTGATGTTTAATGGAATAATAAACTTTTCCGTTCAACCCAGAATCAGGATCTTCAGCTGTAACTGTCACTATAGGAGTATGTGTTGGAATACCTTCCCGTATTTGTCTTACTATTGCTGTATTAGTAAAGATAGGGGCATTGTCATTTGCATCTATTACGTTCACTGTAAATGAAATACTCGAAGATAAACTTGGATTTCCATTGTCTGTTGCGGTAATATTTAAAACATAATAAGTTAAGTCCTCATAGTCCAAATGTTTGTGTAAAAATAACTCTCCAGAATAACCGTCGATAAAAAATGTTTCCTTCCTGTTTCCCGATGAAATAGAATATTGCACTTCATTATTTATACCCAAATCAGCGTCCGTTGCGTAAAACTGTATTATTTTTTTATTGACCGGTTCAGTCTCTAAAACTGAAACATTTAATTGAGATTGCGTGAAAATAGGTGCATTATCATTCTCGTCAAGAACGTCCACTGTAATTGTTGTAGACGAAGAAAGAATTACATCCTGTCCAGAATCATGAGCCATTATTGTTAGCACGTACCGATCCATACTTTCTCTATCTAATGCTTTACTAATAAAAAGTTGCCCGGTAGCCTCGTCTAGCATAAATTTTCCAGTCTCATCTCCACCTATAAGCTTGTAATATATATCTCCATTAAGCCCTTCATCAGCGTCTGAAGAATATACTCTCATAATAGAAGCCCCAACAGCAGTACCTTCAGATATTTCAACTTTGTACGGTGTTCTCAAAAAACTAGGCGCATTATCATTTACATCTGTTATATAAATCGTTACTCTGACTGAATCCGATAATTTGATTTTACCATTATCACTTACAGTAACCGTTAGGGTTATATAATTTTGACCTGAATTTAGAGCCAAGCTTTCTCTATCAAAAGATTTCAATGTTTTAATAAAGCCATTCCTTGAATCTATTCTAAAATCATTTTGGGCAATAGGCAAGCTAAAAGTTAATTCGGCATTTCTGCCAATGTCTTTATCACTTGCTGTCAACTTTCCTACAAAAGTATCTGGAGGTTCGTTCTCTTTTATTTTGAATATAAAAGTGGTATTTGTAAACTGTGGACTATTATCGTTTTCATCTAATACGTGAATAACAACTGGAACTTGAGAAGATCTTGGAGGCGTTCCATAATCTGAAGCTACTAATGTTAAAGAATAATAATCCCGTTCTTCTCTATCAAGAGTACTTTTAACGTAAAGGTATCCGTCTGGAAATACTCCAAATTTTCCATCAGTATTTCCTTCGATAATAGAGTACGATATTCTGCCATTCAATCCTAAATCAGCATCAGAAGCAGATATCGCAAAAAATCTAGTGTTCACTAAAGTTGACTCCAACAGTGAAGTCTCATATGAAGTATGGTCAAAAACAGGAGTATGATCATTGACGTCGGTTATTATTCCGGATATTGTATGCTTAGTAGCTAGAACTGGCCGGCCATTATCGGATGCTGTAACTTCTACAGATAAAATGGTACCGGGTTCGCTTGTTATAGCCTTATTTAAATATATGACCCCAGTGGTTTCAGATATTCTGAAGTTATTGTCAGGATTATAAGTTAAAGTATAAGAAACAGTGCGATTAGATCCAGAGTCACGATCTGTCGCTCTAGCAAAATAAACTTCTTGCCCCACTGCCATATTTTCTGGGATATAAATTTCATCTTTTCCTTCTATAAAATATGGATAGTTATCATTAATGTCCAAAACTGAAATATTAACAGTTGTAAATCCAAATGCTTGCCCACTTTTAGCCATTACTTTAAGATGATATGTCATTTTGTCTTCACGGTCTATATTTGCTTCTGTAGTAATGGTGCCAGTTTTTTCATCTATTTTGAAAACACGTTTGGCATCACCATCTAAAATATAATATGATATTGATTCACTTGATGTTCTAGTACTTACTTTACCAACAAAACGACCTATCTCAGATTTCGATACTCCTTCGTCTTCAACTATTTTAAAACTGTAACCATTGTATCCTTCAAATTCTATATTTTTGCGATAAGAAGCTTTTATGATTTCAACAATTGCATCGTCAAAAGCTCGTCTTTGGCCTTTATCTTTACAAGATATACGTAACGAATAAAGTGGCTTAGGAGCTTTACGAAAATCTTTTTGTAAAATAATGTTTCCTGTCATAGGTTCAATTTCAAAATATCCATCGCCACCACTTTCAAGCTTGTATGTAATATTGGCATTTTCAGCTTCATCTAAATCCAGTGCGTTAACTTGAATTACTGTCGATCCTGGAACTGTATCTTCTCGTAAGCTTTCGAAATATCTCTGCGGGTAAAAATTAGGATCATTATCGTTTACGTCAAGAACTTGTAGAAATATTGAGGCAGTTGATGATTGCGGCGGATATCCTTGATCTTTAGCAATTACTTGTAACTCATATTGTGGAATCCTTTCTCTATCCAGTTCTATCACGGTACTTAATTGTCCCGTTATTGGGTCTAAAATAAAAGTGTTCGGATACTTTCTTTCCACGCTAGAAGAAAGATAGTAAGAAACAGAACCATTTGTACCTTGGTCGTAATCAGAAGCGGTTAATATTAATATTTCTTTTACAGGTTGTACATTTTCAAGGACTGTAGCATTTATTTGAGTTTGTGGGAAAGATGGCGCTTCGTCATTTTCATCAAGTATTGTTATTTTTAGTCTTGTATAAGCCCATTTTGGATTTGGACCACCATCTCTCGCTGACACATTTAATTCAACGGTTCCTTGAATTTCTCTGTCTAACATAGACCTTGTTATAACTAGACCTGTTAAATGATCTATTGAAAACCATTGTTGCTGATTTCCATCGTAAAAATCGTAGAAAATTTCAGCATTTACGCCAGAGTCTTCATCGGTTGCTGTTATCCCAGCAACATACGTTCCAGGAGGTGCAAGTTCACTTAAGACTGCAGAATACTCAGATTTTTCAAATACTGGCTCATGATCGTTTACATCATTAACATGAATTACCAAAAAGGATGTAGCTGTTCTTGCAGGAACACCTTTATCAGTAGCAACAACGGTTAAATTATATTTACTTATTTCTTCCCTATCCAAAATACCATTTACGTGGACAATATATACGCTGCTTGAATTTTCCAATCGAAAATGATTTAATTCGTTTCCTGCTACAATGTGTACACTTGTAATGCCATTCAGACCTGCATCTAAATCAGTTACGGTAATTGCTGCTACAAGTGACCCATTCTTGGCATTTTCATCCACAGTTGCAAAGTTTGCTGTTGGAGGCACATAAGTAAAAGTAATTACAGGATCATGATCATTTGCATCTATAAGATTTACTGTTACATACGTTCGTGCATCCTGTCGGGGTGATCCATGATCTTTCGCTATAACAGTAAGTACACATGTCATATTACAAGTAGTATTGCTACAATATTTTGGACAGTTTAATTTTTTGGTTGTAGTTATCACACCAGATTCCGGATCTACTGCAAATTGCTTCTCAGTATCGGTTACTTCATATGTAATTTTACTGTTATCACCTAAATCACTATCCGTAGCTGTAACTTTAAGAACTGTAGTCCCTGGAGGTACGCTTTCATTTAAAGATACGGAAAAATCACTTTGATCAAAAATAGGAGGATTGTCATTTACATCTAAAATTGAAACGTTGACTTGAAGATACCCGTATTTAGGTGGGCTACCACCATCACGTGCTGATATATTTAAAATGTAAAAATCATTAGTTTCTCTATCTAATTTCCCTGTAGTCTCTAAATGTAAATAAGAGGTCTGTCCACTTGGATTGACTGTTACATTCAAACGAAATTTCCCATCGTTATCTCCATCCACTATTCTATAATCATTTGTAATTCCATTTTCACCTAAATCTTTATCAGTCGCTGCATCAAGTAACAACTTTGTCCCAGGTGCTGCACTTTCTGAAAACGCTACAGCTATTACGGGTTCAGGGAACTCGGGATAGTTATCGTTTACATCTGTTACGCGAAGTCTAACTTCTATGGGATATGTTGGTTGACTCGATAGAACAACAAATGCATAACGATCTACACTTTCACGGTCAAGAATCATATTAGTTTTAATCTCGCCAGATACTGAGTCAAGAATGAACTCCTTTGGTGGTTCATTGAAACGATATGTGAAACCAGGTTTGATTGGAATTCTTCCAACAACCGTTCCAATAGGCTGAGCCTCAGGTACGCGAAGGTCGACGCCGGTGTCTACGGCGCGAGACTGCATCTGTTCGGCGGCGGCGCCAGCGCCCGCGCCGGTTAGCAGCGCCAGCGCGACCAGCACCACGTGCCACCGCCCCATCCTGGTCATGAGACTATCGATAACATTGCAAACTTAGTTCTCCTTCAGCAATAATAACTCGCGACTTAACCGCTTACTGTGTCCCGTTCGCGCAGTGTCGCGCGCTCTCTCGTTTCAGGTATGCAACATGGCCGCAACGACCTGCGCGAGCACAAATATCTCACAGAGAAGGCGATCCGCCGTTGCGCCTACGCCGTCACATTCATTCGTAAACACACGTGACACTCACTATCTACACCAGTTAAAGACTAAATATGTGGTTTTTTTACTTATTTAAGGCACTTAACTATTATTATGTTTATAGCTTCATAAATTGTTTAAAATATCACAGTGTAACTTCACTTTGTTTAAAGTTTTTATCACTATAACGTACAGAAATCGCAGCGCTAACTACATGCGTATTGCGTCGCGCTTAACACGTTACTGGCGGGCGGAGGCTTTCTCGCCGCCCCGCGGCCTCCCCTCGATCTTTCCCCGCAATTTTATAGCTTTGACCGTAGTTGCGGGACGATGATGCTAAGATAATGGCCGCCCAAGGATTCCACATTTATAGTTGAAAAAGTAATTTCATACTAAAATGTTTTCATACTAAAACTAAAATGTTAATAACATTATCGATATTTTGCTATAGGAAATCAAATCAAAGAAGTTTTATATTTTTTAATTTATTTCATTTTACCAAAAGGAAAATTTAGTGACAGGTAAGTTGATTAAAATAAAAAAAATGCACTAATCCTCAATTAATTAAAAATACTATGGATTACAATCTTCAGCGCGTTGAAATCTTTTATAAGGAACTTCAATGTGTCCGTCGGCTCCTACTTTATAATTAATTCAAACATTACTAAAAATTTTTACTAACGGCTCTTTTTGAAACGCTTCATTATAAATTTATATTTCTTTTAATTTTTAGAAATTATATAGACGAGACCCCAAAAAAAAAATGTCAAAGTCAAAAATAGAAGCGTGTTTGGTGTTATGCTCTTGTTCTCGATTGTGCCAAACGTAAATTTACAGTTTTTGAGAAAAAATATGTATACTAATAATATTTTTTATTATTTTGTATTTTTTAAACATTGGTTCTCTTTCCCTAAAAAGAGAACCAATCTCTCTCTTTAAGTCTCTTTTTAAGGAATATCTTTTTAAAAAAATCCGAAAAGATAAGTTAGTTTTATTTAAAATGTCAAATATTCATCATTTTAATTTTCGTCATTTAATATTTGACATTTTAAATAAAACTAACTTATCTTTTCGGATTTTTTTGCGGATTCATTATGATTTTTGGTTCCTGACGTTTTGAATACTTTACAGCAAAGAGACTAAGGTTTTAGACGAGACGAGATGAAAATACCACATTCAATTATAAAACTTATTAAAAGTATAAAAAATGTTTGGTGTCATTTATATATTTTTGAAATTATTTTGTAAATTTGTGGTTAGGCACTCTCTGTAACATCTACATAAATAATGACCTTTGGGACGACTTTTGAACTTTACGTACATAAAGCGTCTGAAACGTTGAGAACCAAAAATCAAATAAATCCGCGAAAAAATCTGAAAAGATACTTTTATTTAAAAAGCACAATATTGGCTTATAGATATATTTGTTTCTTTATTATAATAACTAGCTAACGGATTTTAGCTACTTTTATTTTTTAATATTAATTTACTTATCACAGCAATGAACACTCTATTAATATTTGCATTCTTTTTTACAACATTGTAAATTATTTTCAATTATTTTATTGTTTGGCTTCATGTTTAGTTCTATGACACTTTATCTATATTATCCTTAGTCTCTATATTAGGTATAGGTTACATATTATATTTGTAAATAAGACTTAATAAAAATACTCTTTCCCTTTCTTTGTGTAACATTTTCATACTATTTAGGTTTAAACATTTTTGTAATTTATTTTAAAAAAAATTATTTTATTCTAAAATGTAAATCATAAATAAAGACGAATAAAAAAATCGTTATCAAAAGAGATGTATTTTTTTCTATCATTTAATTTTATGAATAATGAAATTATAAGTTTTTTTTGAAATAAGTATGTGTTACTTTTCTTCTTTATCTATTTCCCTATATAATTATAAATATTATCACAAAACAATTAACACTTACATACATACCAGTAACACAAGCCTATATATTATATCCATACTAATCCACATCCATACTCATATTATAAATATGAAAGTTTGTGAGGGTGGATGGATGTTTGTTACTCTTTCACGACAGAATGGCTAAACGTTTCTGGATGAAAGGCACAGAGATAGATTATAGTCTCGAATAGAACGTAGATTACTTTTTATCCAAGAAAAATGTACGGTTCCCATTGAATAGGTTTATTTTTATTTTTCACAGACCAAGGGATTGACTATCTATTTCACATTAACCGCTAAAATGTACCTAGGGATTAACCCGTGGGAAGTAAGGGTAAGTCGCTAGTATAAAATAATACATAATATGACAACGTTGTCTATGTTTAAAAAAAATACATTTATTACATTTTACAGAAAGTCTTTTAGATAAAACTCCATCTAGGTGTGTGATTTAAAAGTTGGAATTAATTTACAACCCAACAACATAAGTTCATTTCAGAGCTTTCATGCAATCTTTGTATACTCACAAAAGATGGCGCTGTTGCGGTGTTGCTGAGGAAATTATTAAAGTATGTAGTTGCCTTTAGGAGAAGATTTTGTCATGAAATTAAAATTCACTTCTTAAAAATATAATATTTTTAATGCTTAAAACTGACTGATAAATGTATACATTATTACAACCATAAAAAGGACGTTAACATTGGGAAAGCTTTTGCATGATTAAATGTCACAATTTCCCTAAAGATGGCATTGTTGTGTATATATATTTTAAAACCCTAAAAGAGCAGTATATTCAAAATTTTAAATAAATATATAATATACATATTTTAATCATTTTATTGAAACATCTTTATATCATTTTAATTTTTATATTAATTAAAACTTTAAATAATATCAGAATAAATAAAGTAAGACTATTTTTAAATACACAATCGTAACTACACTTACAATTTTTTTAAACAATATAATATATTAAAGGTTAACAATATTGTTTTGTCTATTGTCTTGAAATTGAATAGCATTAATTTTTGAGTACGACAGGTTTATGTAATATCGAAACAGTTATACGAGAGATGGCGCAATTATGTAATTATTGAAATTACCTAATGAAATAGGTATTATATTTTTTATATATTTTATAAAATAATATAATAATAATATAAAGTTCTTTTTTCGTTAATCAATAACTCTGCCAACGGCTTTGCCTGCGTTTGTATAATATATATTTTGTGCTATTAATGATTTAATTATTATTTTTTATACTATTCTGAATTAGTGCTTGACTACGTTCCACCTGATGGTAAGTGGTAACGCAGTCGTAGATGGTAAGTCGCACTAATTCAGTAGCCACCTATTCACTCTTGCCTTGAAGACACCCATATTTTAATCGGACGGAAACACCGACGCAGGCAGGTTGTTCCAATCCTTAGCCGCACGTATAATAAATGACGTAGCGAAGCGCTAAGTAACGTAACGTAATACCAAGTTATACATAATTTAAAGATCATTAAGCTTTTAAGTTATCCCGACATACAATAAAATTCATAGTATTGTACTTAATTAAGTAGAACAAAATTATGTTCTCATTTCAATAGATGGCGTTGTAGATTGTAAAGTTATTGGTAATTAATTATTAGTAAGATCACTTAAGTTATATGACCGTAAAACCTACAAGCACATGATGATGACCAAGATCAAAAAAAATTGTGAAAAGAAGAAACATATACCCACGGATTATTTACACTATACTAGACCCCATATATTTAATATTTCATATTGTTACGTGTTTTTAAAAAACGTGACAATAATGCTTTGTTGTTAAAAAGTATTTATTTCACTTGCACTTCAAATCCACACTAATATTATAAATGTAAAAGTTTGTGAGGATGGATGGATGGAAGTTTGGTACACTTTTACGCCTGAACAGCTGAACAGATCTGAATGAAATTTGGTAAAGACATTATAGTCTGATATATCACATAGATTACTTTTTATATCCGAAAAATGAACAGTTCGCGTGATATAGATTTATTTTTGTCTAGGGACGAGAGTCGCTAGTCGTTAATAAGTACGAGCCTCTTTTCCGTTAAAAATAGCCCTAAAGTCATGCTTACTATATATTCTATTGGAACACTTGTTGCTTAAAAGGTTTGACGTCACTCCCCCTACTACAGTCGGTTCGCGCAGGGGGTCACCTCCTCCCGGGACGTGCTGACGTAAGGATCTACACTCATGAATGGAAGAGTCTTAAACTTAGCTAACTTGCTTCTCATACCCAAATACCACAATTCCATGTATTATGTCATTTCAAAAGGCATTCATTGTCACTATGAAGCAGTAGTAGACAGGAAATAGTAATCCCATTAATATTTTTATACGTATGCATCAAAACTTTTATTTATATATAAATAGTACTACATATTTATAATCATTCATAATAAAATATTGGTAAATTTGTTACGCTAAAGTTTAATATAAATCGTTTAAGTCTGTAATTTTATGATCACTAACAAATTTTATAAATAAATATACGCTTTGCGTCATAGTCTACGCCTACATTTACGATTTGAAATTTTCCGTTACTATATTTTTTTGATATTTATTACTTTTCCAATATCATTTCCTCTTTTACATGTATACTAAATACGTATACAAAATTAAAACTAAAAGATTTACACATTCTGTTATAACTAAAAATTGTACCACTGCTCAGTGTTACTTATAATCTCATTTATTCCCACTGCTCTGAAATTGGCTTCAGAGTTCTGAATACCTTTTCTATAAATAGAAGCAGCTTCCTCCCACACGATATATAGCGGTGCAAAGCTATCTATATTCTACGTCGATAGAAAAACAAAGCCGTCTCGTACCTAAAGCTTTGCCTTTATATAACGAGCAGACGTGCATTGAATGTACGTAATTGAAAAAGGCTTCTCTTGGAAAAAGCAATTATTTTGCATTTGCAAGCTACAATCGTTACTAAAATGAGATTTCTATTATAACCTTGCTCTCCCTTTGTTTCTTGCTTGAAAGAAAACACAACAATAATAGTATTTATTTGTAATTGTATATGATTTTTATAATCTCTTCTTCTTTTGTTTTAAAAGATTCTGCTATTGTAGTAAAAATTAAAATATTTATAATTTTATGTCAATTTTATTTTACGCTTTTAAGTTTTATGGTAGTAAAAGGTACTTGCAAAAGGTAAGACAGATGTTTTAAAAATAAAGAAGCACATAAACAAAAACAATTTTATGGATACTTAAGTTTAGGTCTATCGTATAAAATGCACCTATGAGAATCCAGGTATCATGCTAGATATTGACTTGCAACGACGACACAAAGGCGCCAAGAGGTCGTTTACCTCGTATTTGTGACTTCCGCTACCGAATTTGACGATGCGCTTCCATTACACCGTAGCAGAGTCACCCTCCCGACCTACCCCATATACCCGGGTAAAGCGCGCTTAATATAGAACGCGCAAAATATAACAGTCAACAGTATAACTTTTCAAGAAAACTTGCAGCTATAATTTTCTAAACGCATTCTTGAAATTACATAAGCCTTGTAAAATAATATTGTTAGGTATGAAATCATACTAAATATATAGAAAAATCAAGAATTTATATTTTGTGTATTATTACTTATTCATTAAAAGTATTTTTGAAAGCATTTTTAACATTATAAGTAAACATTTTTTTTTTTAATAAACTAGCGATACCTCGCACTTCCCTCCGGTGTGTCTCTAGGTAGTTCTTTGTAACTTTCACCTGAACCACCGAGTTTATCGGAATATAAAATATTTTATAGCCTTCTTGAGTCTATAAACTGGATCTATGCAGTCTTATCCAAGTCGAAAACTCTTAGCTCAAGCTGAGTTTCTTTCGCCAGTTTCTTTTCTGAGGCTTTTTCTTTTCAAACTAGTTGTAGACTCATGATGTTCAGAAAAATTGTAATAATTTATAGCTGAATAAATTATTTTGAATTTGAATTTGAACTACCATATTTTCTCGTAATAGGGCGACCCACCTGCTGTTAGAAAGAAATCATTCACTTAAATACCCAGAAACCGACGAAATTTTAGGATGAGACGATAATTTTTTGTGTTACTGCAAATGCAATATGTCCATGTAATGAAACATATAACTAAGTATAAAATTTTCATATTTTTAACAATGTAACTTATTTTTTTCCCTTTGTTTTCCCTTCGTTTATTGAAAAGGTAAGAGATAATTAATTTCAAAAAAATAATACGTCATTGCGGCGCTCATAAGGCGTGTATCTGCTTATCTGATAAACACGATACTCGAGGCGACATCTCTTATTATGATAAAATGTTCCCAATATAAATAGAATAATAATGTACTCTTGCAAAAACTTCGAATTCGAAGTAAGCATGAATGAATATAATTGTCTTTTTAATGAGGATTATTCATTAAGGAACTTAGATCATCATTTTAATTAAATTATATAATACAAAAGACCTTAGTAAAAAATCCACGCTAGTGACGCTACGATTCTGCGAATATACCTAATATAAAATTTTCCATCACACGTATCGTTTATACTCCTGAAAGTTTTAGAATACCTCTCGTTGTAATTATTTATAATTAACATTTTAAAAATAAAAGTTTCTCAATTCAGTTATATTAGCTTACGAATTATGATTTACGCCATACCTTAGCCTAATGTGAACCAATTTTGATGAGCCTTTATGTATATACATATATTTAAAAATAGCGTGTGATGCTGAAATAAACAGTGTTAAGTTGATTTGAAGATAAGTTATTTTTTTAAATAATAATATCTATTTTTAATTATAGCCCGCGGATTCACTCGCGTGATAGGTACACCGATAAAAAAATACCCATAAATATCTCTAACTCACGATTTAAGCTATCTCAAAAATTTTAAATTTTATATTGTGAAGTAATATAAAAAGTAATACAATATAAAACTTCCTCCGTCCAATAGATTCAGTAAAAAACAGTACGAAATCATAAAGGACATCTCATATTAAAAATGTATGTTTTTACTTTATACCAAGATTATCGTTTTTATATGAGTTTTTCTTTCATCTTCTAAAATAAGATACCTATCACTGTGCTATTACTAATCGTGACTTTCAATTACCTATCTGTTATAAGTGAAGTATCATTGAAATATATTCAATCCTGCCTAAATAAAAAACGCTTAAACATAACTGTAATGTGGTAATTAAAAAAAAAACAAAGAAATATAGCCCTCTACAGAATTATATCGCACTAGCATTACATCCAAACAAATGTATAGCATATATGTATATACTTAGATATATAGAAATTACATATTATATTATTATGTATATGTATGTTTATGTAAGTATAAAAAAAATATATATGGTAAAATTAGTATTTTATATATGTAAATTTTTATGTACGAGTATGTTTATTTATATTAAGTTTTAATAACTTGCACTTTATGCACCTTTCCGCTCTTCCCACTTATTTTCTTGTATCGTTTTCTATCGGTTGCCTTTAAGAAATCAATGTTAGTGATAAAGTCGCCTTTGCACATCTCCTTAATTGTATATTTTTTTGTTAATGTACCATTTTCGTGTGCAATAAAGTGTTATAAATTAAAAAAAATGTGTGTACTTTATTTAGTTAAAAACACCGCTTAAAGCATTAAAGATGTGCTCTATGCTTTACAAATTGGATTGAACAAACCACGCAGTCGGTATTCCCACGTAGTGCAGAAAAAGATGCGCTGTACGTAGGAGCTATTTTAAGTAAGTTTTCCATGCTTTCAGAAATTGTTCAAAGAAAAATCCATTTATACATTAAATTCTTCTTCATTATAAAGAGACAAGAATTAGACAAAACAAGTATGACTGATATGGTAGAATGGAGTGACGGTTGTTATCGTAAGATATAGAAGAATACTAAATATTATACGTTATTGTTTACAATTGTCACTATTACTGTAACAGCTGTACTAAACTTAACTTCATTTAGTTTAGTATGTTACCTGTAATTAGATTCAAAACATAAGTAACTTTTATTTAACAATTAGAAAAAACAAACTAAGAAATTTTCAGGTGTAAGTAGGTATTTTTGAAATAAATTGTATAATATACCCTTAATATTGTATTTCATTGAAATCCTATACGTTTATTGTACACATAGAAATATTAAGTCGTTATATGATAATAAAACAGGACTGTATAGTAAAATGAATAATCTGTAGGCGCGATCGATAGCTAAGTGGTATGGAATGGAGACGAGGTGAGCCACCCCCGACCCGTGGGGTGCACGCAGGGTGGTTCATTGAGAACGTGGGCGGCGCGTGGGCGACTAGCTTATAAAGCACCGCGGCCCACCCTGTCGTCATAGTTGTGCTCTAAGCCTCCTATGCGACGGAACACTGTGTGAAATGTGTCACTTATTCTCAGGACTCAGGTAAGGTTAATTCTTAATCATTCTTACTTTTAGTAACAGTTTTGGCAATAATGACTGATTAGTATAAATAAACAGCGATTAAAATATTTTCATGACATATTATGAATAGTTTTACATACTAACATTATTTACAATTTTAATTTTTTAATCTCATAAAGCTATTCTAATAAATATTTTTTTTATTTTGCAACATAAATTATGAAAATTAATATGAACCCTGATTTTATAGGATGTGGGTGGTTTTGTTCTGCTATCTGTTAGCACAAGCGAAAACGTACCCCTTACAAGGATGGCCAGTTTACTCTCAAACGCCACGAGAATATCCTGATGATGATTATTATTACGCCCCAAAAGTTCAAAACTATTATGATGCTCCAGCGATTAATGTACCTGAAGTATACGGTCAAGTTCCTTACACGTATTTTTATGATCCTTATGGCCATTTTGCAAATGAAGAGCCAAAACGACAAGAAGAAAGGCTAGCCGCATTGCCCATCGGTCAAGAGACATGGTATGAAAGCGAATCGTCTCCTCGATGGAGGTCTAATAATATCGATGACGTCAACGCAGCCTTCCTAGACAATTTAATTCTTACTCAAATGGCTCAAGACGCACAAAGGCGGCGTCAGAACGCTCGTGCTGCTTTTTCGAATATGGAATACGAAGAAAAAGAGAATGAAGATGAAGACGTTAGAGAATTGAAAGCTCTTGCTGGCAAACCATTTTATCACGTACCCAAAACAGTTCCTAGAATTGAAGATGATGAAGAGTATGTGGATGATGATGCTGATGCCGATTCATTTATAAACTGGAATGGAAATAAGCGGAGTTTGACCACTGCCGCCCCGGAGATCAGCACAAAGAAAATAGAAGCTGGACAGAAAGAATTTGTGATGTCACGACCAGCACAAATCCCTCACAATCATTTAAGCCATCAATCGATCCAGGATAAAAGAAGCTCTCCATTCTACAAAACTATCACACAATTAATTGAAAAACAAAATAAAGTAAGTTTTGTGGTAAAATCTTTAATATAATTCATCTCCATAGAATAAACTGTGTACGTATAGATCGTGAAACCCCATTCTAAAAATAGCTTGGCCGGGTTGGGGGGCGGTGGGTGACACGCGCTCTGAGGCCGGGTCAATCGCAGTAGGGCGGGATGCGGGGAACCAATATCAGCTATAATCGTCGCTCTGACTAACCTACTTAAAATGTTGCATGAATGAAAATTTAAGGGAGAATTAAAATAGCATTTTTATTTGCAGGAAGCTTTAAAAGAGAGAAGAATCGATAAACGCTACATCGCTGTTGATTCTGACCTTGTAGGAGAACTTCGAGGACTAAAACATCGTATTGCAACTTAAACTGACGCAACCGATTACCGCCAACTAACATGAGACTGAGTATTATTTTAGTATAGTAAGTTAACGGCAACGGCGACCTGATAATGTTAATAAGAAACAGGCAACCAAAATGTAAAAAAATATTTTTATCTACATTGATCACATATTGTTTACAATGGCTGATTAAAACAAAAATACTTGTCATTTATCATAAATTCTTTAATATTAAACCCATAAGTAATTCATTAGTAAATATAAAATAATTGCCGATTGAATTCCTTAAAATAAAAAATCGATTTAATGTGTAATATGAATATCAAATCTGAAGTCTTTTCGATTCTTTACTAGTTTTGATAACGTAGTTGATTATAAATGAACGTACAAACTGTGACTATAATCACGAATATAGTGGAGGGTTGTTACTTGTTAGTGAATATTATGAGATTGGTAGTTTTTCAAAAGAATCTTATGAAGGTTCCCTTCGTTTGGCAGCTACTTTGTCGCACAAATATAATCGTGCAATTGTAAATATTAGATATCGTTCTTCTAAGACTTAGATAGAAAATAATACATCAAATTGTTAATTTTTTTTTCAAATCGTGTTATTTTATTAATTTGTTAGGATTCGACAACAATTATAAGACTTAATCTTTTCTAATTTCTTCGCTAAGCTCTTACGTTCTCTCTCTCTCTCTCTTTCTCTCTCTCTTATCTGTACATATAATGAGAGTAAAATCATCGCGTCCGTTCTGATACAATCCCGTATAGGATTTTTTTTATATTCAAAACATAGCGGATGTGACAAAAATTTTTAATGCTATTCAATTTCACTTTATTGTGAAATGTTTTGAATAATTTCTTTATCGAAAAATTCTTATTCTACAATTTTGCTATAAATCGAATATAAATTTTTGTACCTATCTTATATTCATTAGTATATCTTTATCGGGTGCTATTTATTTTCTTTAAGTTCTATTCTACGGTCTAAGCAGATAATACTTTTAATCATTTTGCATAGCAAAAATGAAAATATAGTATACTTTTATAACTGTATTTAAGAATGAAGTGATTCTCTCGAAAAGCAGAGGGTTAGGTGATATTTTAGCTTTACTGCTTCTTAACTAATATTTGTATAGCAGTCGGTCTAAGAGACGTTTGTTAAAGATACACTTTACTATTTATAGTTTGTGATATGTATCACGTACAGCCAAACATTAACCATAACATTTTTCTCTCCTTTAAAATCATTACTTTTTTAAATTGTCATCGTAACAATAATCTTTCGTCATATTTAATGCATTCATCCTAAAGTAAATAAAATTTATCTTTATAAAGTACATATCTGTTTAAAATAAAGTCCTATTATTTTTCCTTATGTATGTATGTTTGTATGTATAGATAAAACGACTATCCTTCAAATCCTTAACCTTAGTTGGTAATGATAAGGTAATATGTTAGGGTGACCTGTAAAGTATTACTAGCCTATGTTAATAAAATTAAAGGTTCATATAAATGTAAAATTTCCTTCTTAATCCCAGCGTTGATTTAATTGTGTACTTTATATTTGTAATAATTGTGTTATATTTTTAATAATAGAATATTTAATTTAATAATAGAATTATGCCTTAAGATAAATAGTGAATATCAAAACTTTGCAAATGATGTAATCTATACAAGCCTAATGTTTAGATGACTTTTGCGTGTTTTTGGCTCAAAATATCACTATACATACACGACTATCCATATATATTTTATAAGAAATGTATTAGTATACTTTTTCGTTTAACTTGAATTACCTATGTCCAACTACGACGGATACAATTAAAATTACTAGAAAACTATTGTATTATTGTATCCTATAAAGCGAAAAAAATATAAAATATATTCAATATAACTACTATTGTTTTATTTATATATACCATAACATTACACTGCGTTCTACGGTAGGAAGGTACCACGATAAGCGTGGGTAACTATGGGGGCTCTAGAGTTCTAACTCCCCATGTGAAAATCAACTGTGTAGTGTGTGTGTTTAATACTCACTCATAGTAGTACCTGTTGGCTGAATCATTCATTCATGCTAATATTACTAAGGTTTTATTACATATAGAATAACTCTTTCCTTCATTACGGATCTCTATCCGTTCATTCTTTACCGGCATGTGCAGCCGTAATAATACCGGCTGATATCCTCGTGGTTGTTTGAATGTACTAGATATTTCCTTGAACCCTCTTGAAAATTGCTTACAACTATCTAGTAAAAAACACTGCCACTGACTGACATCAGTATGTACATCCTCAGAGGCAAGTGGTAGCCCAGTGGTAACGCGCTTACTTGGCAAACCAAGTGAAGCGTCTTCAAATCCAAAAGGAGGCTCGCGCCCAGCAGTGTGACGTTAAAAAGGAGGTGAACACTTAAATAAAATCAAGCAGTATTTACTATTTACATAACTTTAAAATTTAGAAAAATATAATACGATCACACATAATATATATGTACACATTTTTTGGGATGCATGTAGTATATATTCTAAATATTGACCATATGTTATGTTGAAGAATGTTGTTCAAGATTTAATTGTTTTGTCTATCTACTTTTAATAACAGTAAAGAAAATTACAAATATACTTAACTAGATAAAGTACAAAACAAATGTACACTTAATCGAAGATTTTGTTTACTACGACTCAATAAAATAATCACCGCAAATTAAAATCTTTTCCTAGTTCTCCGTTGCAGAGCCTAATTTCCCCTATACTAAAGTAGTCTGTATCCATCACATATATAGCTAGCTAGCTATACGCTATACAGAAAGAGGTGGGGAGGTTTTATTTTTATTTATTATTTCGAAATTTAACTTATTCGGAATTAAATTATATGTTCAAATTAAATGTTTAAAATTAATGAACAATAAACGAGGTTTATGTATATAATTTGTAAATATTTCATATAAGATGACTGAATTATTAATTTGTCATCCATGATTATTATCTATGACGGTGTCAAAAAAAACTGTTTTAAAACAATAGTATTCTAAATCAGAAGTCTATTTAAAAAGAAAGAGAAACACTTAAAACAAACATCTACTTATAAGAAAACCGATTTTTATTTAAACCAAATCACAATAGTTATTAAAAAAATTATCTGTTTGTCTGTATGTCTGTTTATACGGATACCTTTTACTTCAGAAAAATCTTTAATTCCAACAGAAATATTAAATATGTATCTTTTATTTATCTAAGAAATTAACAATATTGAAAGCAAAAGAATACATTGACCTTTAACCTTTTAAGATAAAGGCAATTTTGTAAGACAGGACGCCCACACGCCATCATACCGCTGTTCTTTTAACTTTAGTCAATAAAACGCTAAGCCTAATGAATTTTCTAGAAATTGCCGACAGAAAGTTTATAACAAAAATTAGACTTAATAAATGAATCTACACTTATTATTAAGTATGTATTGCCCTCTTCTGTTTTTTTTATTAACTTATCCCATTAATATTATAAGTACGAAATTTTGGATGACGTAATGAATTTTGCTTTAGTTTTTTACCACTAAATTATTAGGTATTTTTAGTGGTAAAATCTAAAGCAAAACGTTAAGGCAAAATCAGCCATGACTAAACTGATAAGAATTTGGCATTCTAGGTATGTGTCAATAACACGAAGATTGGACTATTGTGAATTATGGTGTTAACGATATTTATTTGTGGCTTACGAGTCATGAACGATTCGTGTTGCAGCTCGAAGCAGCTATAACAATCATTCTCCTAGGATTCAGCCTTTAAACTCCACATATTAATTTACTTAATCCCTTTATCAATAGATTATAATTTAAAGAACGTAAAAAATTGTAATTTTTAAGTATGTTTTAAATAAAAAACTAAAATATGATATATAACTTTCGTTATATATGAAATCTAATACTTTCTAAAAAGTAAAGTAAATTAATCGTAAATTAATCTACTGAAATTTCTCGCAAGGAAGGTTATCGTATTCTCAAACCAGCCTAGAGTTATATTCAATTAAGAAACCTAAAAAATGCAACAAGTTAACCTTTACAAATTTCTTAATGACTTTCAAAACAAACTCTTTTAATGTTTCAACCCTTGATCTGAGACAATACAAACTCAACAATTAGGTACGTAATAGGTACCTACTAACTTCTGTCGTTTTCCAAGTAGGTACATTTTAAAATAGTTGTTAGGTTGGTATATTATAATTAGTTGGTATTGTTTTCTTTCATCCAACAACGCATTCAGCTTAACCAGCTTGTGGTCTGGTCATATCTCCAGTCATATAGATCATAGATGCCCGATAGAGCCGACACGTGCAATAGTGGAAACCGCGCTTAGGCTTAGGATGGTTAGCGTTCCGTGGGGGAGGCTTTCATCCAGCAGTAGACGGCGATTAGCTGAAGAAAAAAAACATTTTTAAAAAACTCTGAAACTCCATTTTAATAATAATAGTGTGTTAAAATCTTTATTTGTCATCCATGGTTAAAATAAATAGGTATAGTGCACTATATGAAATTGTCTCATTGATTTTATTAGTACATTATAACATTAAGCCAATGACGATAAAATTTTAATTAATTGTAATGTGTGCAAACCCTGAAATTTGTTTATCATATTATAGTACCGCTAATGTACAACAGGTAACGAGTCCGTGTTTTATGAAACAATTTGATATTTATTTATTAGTATCTAGATTCTAGACGTACCAGCTTACTGCTCCTTTTCAATAAAAATATATTTCTAAAATAATCACGAAACAACTATAATTAAGTATTATCTAGTATTAATTTAATATTATAAAAACTTAATAAAATTATAAATATCATAGGTAATTCAAATACTATAGATACCTAAGTTAAAAAAAATTATAAAACAAAAAAACAAAGTTAATTTAATATAGGTATCTAGGTATCTTTTTCAAAATAATTTTCATTGAAAGTATTTTGGAAGCACTATTATCTCCATTTTTATTTATTTTCATTCCTTACATGTAAGGAATGCAACCCTTTTTTATATTTTTGTAATTTGATTGTTTTCGTAATTGCCTAGTGGTTTACATAAGACCCCCACCTACCAATCAACTATACAAATTCAATACTCAATAGTCTTAGAGTTAGATAGCTGTGACATATTGATAGACGGACAGTGGTGTCTTAGTATAAGAAAAAAACCCAATCTTGTGTAAAATTTACAGTAGCTCGAATTTCACGTATATACTGACTTACCAAGCTCGATTAAGGGTGTAAAGAGTAAGCTGTGAATTTGTAGTTAGTACTTACGCCCTTGCCTGTGGCTCTGATCACGTAGTTTATTTAAATGCGCACTCCACTCAGCTTTTACTATACTATAATATATTTTTTTCGATTGCTTCTCGCCGCTTAAGGTTCAACGAATTTTTCGGGTCTAATATTTTAAACCAGGATGTAATTCTTACTTCTTGTCCAGTGCTGCCAACTTGTGGGGAATGTCCCAAACTACAGGGTATCTCAAGCAGCGATGCCAATTTGTGGGGAATTCCCCAAACTGCGGGAAATCTCAAGTCGATTGGGGATTTGTTCGCGATTGGCATTATGCGGGGAAAATGCGGGGATTTTGAAAATCGATAGTCCGACCGGGTCCGAACACTTAAGCCTTAAATTACTGACAAGAATTGGACATAGTTTCCACGTCTGAACCAATTAAGCTTTTAATATAAACTATGCTAAGTGTTAAAACTACGCAAATTTTCTTAATCCGAATTTCTTCATTAGTAATAATTATTACTAGTAATAATTATAATTAATAATTTAAATAATTTCCTAGCAAGTCCTCATAATTTTAACTCTTAATAATAATAATGAAGCTATATTTATAAATTTTCGATTATAATCTAATCTTGTTTATTCATGATTTAAAAATGTAGTTTAAAAAAAAACAAGTTGTTTATTTACAAAATGTTGTCATAGTTTTGTAAATAAAAACTTAAAAAAAGTCGGGTTTTTTTTAAGTTTTTATTTTTCCATTTTTAGTGTAGACGTATCATCAATACAAATTAATCAAGCCCAAACACCAGGTAATTGCTGTAAATCGTTGAGGAGTTCCCTCGACTATCTTTCGGGTCCATCATCAGATCGACTCCAGACCTTCATTAAATAGTAGTACTTTAAATTACCTAATGAAAATGTTAACAAACGCACTAGTCGCCGCTACAATTTTTGAAAGTTCTCCTCGATTTCTCTGGGATCCCATCATCAGATCCTGGTTTCCTTATCATGGGACTACTCTTGGGATATCTCCTTTCCAACAAAAAAGAATTATCAAAATCGGTTCATAAACGACGAAAAAAGCCGCGAGTAAACATAAATACAAAAAATATACGGTCGAATTGAGAACCTCCTCCTTTTTTTGGAAGTCGGTAAAAAAATCATAAAAAGGTCAAAACTATGTTAAATCCTTGTAGAAAATTTATCCAAATTTTTAAAACTACCTTTTATCTACTGCGCATCCATTAAATGCCATGATAAATAATGCCATCATAAAATCAATCAAAAATTCATAAAACATCGATAAATTCGAAAAAAAAAATAATATAAATAGATTCTACGGGAAAAAATCCAAAAAATATGGTATATTTTACGTGACTTCCAATTTCTTTTATTATTTTACAACTCGTCAAATTGCAAAGTCGTCAAATTTACGGCGACATTGTATAAATATTAAGCGTCAAATTAAAAACCTAAGTACGCCTTTTTTTCGTTTTTACCCGCAAAATACATTGATGTAATCAGTTTATAAAAATTTCGTCAATAAAGTACCGTGTTTAATAATTATGAAAAAAATGTAGTTTACAATGTAAAAATTATCGATTTCTCCTTTTTTTTTCAATTTTTAAGTGTTTTTACAAGACGACCATACAATGTTTTTATTTCTTCAAAAAGTAGAGTTCAAGAAAAAAATAAGCACTATTTAAAAATTGAATGATTTTTTTTTAAATGTAAACGTCTACTTAAAGTTGAGGGTGATTTTCAGCCTCCTGAGACCATGAAACATAAATTTCTAGTAAACGGCTTTGCTTATTATATGTATTTCGAAGATTACATTCCCCTAGTTTCATGAAAACCAAAAGATTAGGTACCTATTGCAGAAATTAAAAATAAAAAACGAAGAAAAAATTAAAAACTAAGTTTTCTGCAAATATCTGAAAAACTTTAAAGTTTTTGTAAAAAGTGTTATCCATAAAAGATGTCGATTTTTACTAGACCTACAACTTTTGTAGATTTTTTTTTCAATAGGACGTCACAGTAAGCCGGAAATTAAAAGAAATTATTTTTTAACGCTTTGCATCTCCCCATTTTCGGGGTAGCTGGACATCGGGGCATTTTACGAATTTCTATTCCTTATATAATATACTAGCAAAACCAGCGGCTTCGCTCGCGCTAAAACTACAACAAAAAAACTTTAAAAAGGTAGGTTCCATACAAATTTTCATCCCTTATTTTATCTTCTTATGGAATGAATTTCAAAAACCGCTAAAACACGTATTTATTAAATTATATTGAAGAGCATTAATACCAAGTTTCAAGAAATTCTGATCATAAATATTTTTTGGGTCGTGTTATAACGTGTATTCCCGTGGGAATAAGATAATCTCCCACGGAAAAAAGTATCCTATATGTTGACCCGGATATCCAGCTATCATCATACCAAATTTCATCAAAATCCCTCCAGTGATTTTTCTGTGATGCGGTAACAGACAGACAGACAAAAATTCTAAAAACTATAGATTCGGTCTCTGTATCGATAATAAAGTCTATTTCAATAAGATTTTCCAAAAAATATTTAAGGTACAGATTCGACTCAGTTAGAATTTTATTATATGTATAGATAGCTGCTAACGTTTGAAATACACAAAACTTCAGGTTTTATTTGTTTGTTACCAATCCGGATTCCGATTAGACTATATTAATTTTATTTAGTTATTATATTTCTATAATAAAGAAAAATCCGAAAAGATAGTTTCATTTTAAATTATTAAAAAATTTAAATGATAAAAAATAAATATTATTTAAATACTTGAAACTTGTTTTTTTTAATAATTATTTTGAGGGGAATTTGTGGGTAATTAGTATATTTTTGCCCCCAAATTGGGGAATTTGAGTCAGATTTTTGGGGAATTTGATAAATTGGTATTGGCAGCGCTGATCTCAAGTCAATTGGGGATTTATTGGAGATTGGCATTATACGGGAAAATGTGGGGATTTTAAATATCTAGACCGAGCCGGGTAAGAACACTTCTTTATTTATTTAACTTTTAAATATTACCAAAAAATAATGGGTCTTTACGAAACTATTTTAAACAACACAGTATAAATCCCTATACAAATAAATACATAAATACGTTATGCATTTAATGTAAATCAAAATTGCCCTATACAGAATATCATTAAAATCAATATCTAAGATATTTCATATTACAAATTTAAAATTATTATTTATCGCTCACAGCACAACGATTAACGCTGGCTAAACCTTTAAAGATATATCAAAACAATGTACTAGAAATTGTAGGCCTACAAAAAAGTCCGCTATAGCAGGTCTACCTTCTAAGATACGCTCACAAATCACAATATTCAGTCTATTTTTATCTATATAAAACGTACTTAGTTTATTTTATAAAACTAAGATTCCTTAAAAAATTAAAAACAGAGAACCATAATCACTACCATGGATGACAAATAAAATGATCACTACAAATACTGCAGTTTCTTTAATGACAACAAGGGGATGGAAAAAACTGGACGGGATTTCAAGTTAAACCCATCGAGCTTCGCTTGCTTTTTAAAATATATAGAAAAAGTATGAAAAAAATAAAAAAAAATTATTTAAATAATTGAAACTTGTCTCATTTCTTAAAATAATTTTAAGGAAGATTTGTAGGGAACCACTAATTTTTGTCCCCAAGTTGGGGACTTTGACTTGGATTGTCGGGGAACTTGATAAATTGGTATTGGCAACGCTGTTCTTGTCGCCATGACATTTGACACTTGACACTTCTGTTTTCAAACAAATATGTGTCACAACAATTTTAATTTTCAAAAATAAAAGAAGTTATTTCAAATTATATTCTAAATAAATATATTACAATTCACATGTCTCTAAAATTCCATAATTAATTTCTATAATAAGTAGTTTTATAATAAAGCTAGAAAGATAATCAAGTAACAGTAATCAGTTTCCCGTTATTGGAGTCCTAACATTCCACGTCAGAATCGACTACTTAGGTTTTCTCAAAGATGCGCAGGGCAAAAGGATACCAAGATCTTGACGATAATGTGGGAGAAATGCGGCAATCAGTACCACCCATGCCGCCACCGCAAGAAATAGAAATGGCTTCAGTTTCGGTAGTCCCTGATGGTGGGTACTGAAATTTGTTAAAAATAATTTGACCATATTCCCTTTACCACATTCAAATTTGTTTAATTTTTAAATGTTAGGAAATACTTAATTAATTTTTAGTTTATGTTATATCTCATTTTTAGACACTTTTACTGTCACTCAAGCCGTCAATGCCTTGGGCTTTGGATGGTTCCAAGTTAAACTATCTCTATATACTGGACTTTGTTGGATGGCTGACTCAATGGAAATGACTATATTAAGTATTTTATCACCTGCTTTACATTGTGAATGGAATATAAGCAAGTAAGGCCTGCAATTTCTATTAAAATTTAGAATATAACACTTTACGTACCTCTAACACAATAATAAATAATGAGCAAGAAAAAGGCATAAAAAACTTATTAAAAGTATAAGTATATATTATTTATTAAAAGTACAGCTAATTTGAAATAATGTTAGCGATTATATGCTACAGAAATACCTGCATGTAAAATTAAGTGTTATTTTATATTTATATAGATATAGTAGATAATATTGTACATATTTGCAGATACCAACAAGCTTTAACCACAACAGTTGTATTTATGGGAATGATGCTAAGCTCTACATTTTGGGGCAATTTAAGTGATAGATATGGCAGAAAAACGGTAAGTGCATACTTGGTTTGATAAATAATTAAAAAAATAGATTTTCAATTTCTGCTACCTACAATTTGGTTTTTCAATTTGAATATTTCATTAAAAGCAAGTGCATTAATGTCAAACAGATTTGTAAAATGAGATGTGTTTAAAACAAAAGATAGTATAAATATTATTTATTTACAGGCACTTAGTATGTGTGGAGTACTATTATTCTACTATGGACTTTTAAGTGCAATTGCTCCTAATTTTCTTTGGTTACTATTTCTAAGGGGGCTTGTTGGATTTGCAATAGGATGTGTACCACAATCGTAAGTTATTTTAGCTTAATTTATATTGAGAGATTTACTTACAATTACATACAAGATGGATGTTTGTTACTCAATTGTGCCAAAACGGCTGAATGAATCTGGTTGAAATTAATCACAGAGATAGATTATAGTCTGGAATAGCACTTAGGTTACTTTTTATCTTGTAAAAATAGTGTGAGATAGGTTTGTTTTTGTTTTTTACTAGGAATGAACCTGAACTAAGCAAGGGTGAGTTGCTAGTGTAATATATCTCTTATCGACTAGTAAGCAAGCACACTTCATCATGAAACTGTAGAATAATTATAAAAGTAATCTATATGTATTTTATAGCACTGTAATGTACAGCTGCATACTTAGCAACATCTACAATATACAGTTAGGTGCAAAACTGAGTCAATAATCGAATATTTTACATGTAAGAGCATCAAACATCATAAATTGAACTTTTAATATTAAATAAATAAAATATCAACATAAACTACATTTATTCACGCACAAATACATATAAAGTCTATATGTCTATATGTAAAGTCTATATGTATTTTTGCATGAATAAATAAATAAAGTAGTTTATGTTAATATACTTCTTTTTTAATTAAATACTAAAAGTTAAATTTCTGTTGACTCATTTTCACACCTAACTGTATATTTTATCCTTATAAAATTTTAATTGGAGTATTCTGATTTCAGTGTTACATTATATGCTGAATTCCTACCCACAAAGCAGAGAGCCAAATGTGTTGTTCTGTTAGATGTAAGTTAGTAATACAATTTTTTTTACAAACATTTTTTTTATTGTGTAACATTTAAAATAAACTATTTATTAAATTATTTTACTTTTGGATGACTTACTTTATAAATAAACTATAAAGTTATTTTTTACATAATGAGAACGGTTATGTAAAAAAATTCAATGCTGATGTTTTATTTTCAGTGTTTCTGGGCCCTGGGTGCATGTTTGGAAGTAGCATTGGCACTGGTGGTTATGCCAACTCTTGGTGTACATTGGCTTTTGGCTTTATCTACCATACCTCTTCTTATATTCGCCTTAATATGTCCAGTAAGTTATCATTATTAAATTATAATGTTAAAATAATATACAAGACAGTGGTAGCTCAGTGGTAACGCTCTCGCTTGGGAAACTAAATGAAGCGGGTTCAAATCCGGGTCTCGTACCTCTGATATTTTGATGTGCAAATCATTTCCAATATGATTACCATTTGTCTTACGGTGAAAGAAAATATTGTGGGGAAACCTGCATGCCTGAGAGAACCTAGCAAGTTTTCAAAGGACATGTGAAGTCCATCAACCCGCACTTGGCCAGTATGGTGGACTATGGTCTGATCACCCCATATTGAATAGAAACCCTTGCCCAGCAGTGGGACGTTAAAAGAGGTGGATTCAATAATTAATTATAACACACAAGTGGTACATGAAACAATTGGAAATGTGTCTGGAAAAGATTTGAGGTATAATTACAATCTTTTTTATTTTTTGTCTGTCTCTCTGTTAGAACGAAACAGCTAAAATGCATTTTGCAATAACATAAGGTTTTATCAGGAAAAAATGTACTTAATATAAACACCAGAAAAAGGTGGATATTAGCCCAAATAAAGGTCAACATATAAATACGTCTACACTAATATTACGCTAAGTTCATAAGTTCAAGTGTAAGGACTAGGGATAGTCGCTGAAACTACTGATCTGATTCTGAAAATTCTTGTAATACTAGGAAGTTATACTACGACGGACTGCTATAGGTTATTTTTTATTACGATAAAATGTGTTTACTGTCCAAATTCATAATAAATTTAATTGAAGTTGGAAAAAATTAGGCGTTGAATAAACACGTAATAACAAAGCGAGGGTAAGTCGATAATGTTTTTATAAAATAACTAGCAGAACCCGCGACTTCACCCTTGCCAAAACTAAAAAAATATATTTGGCTTTACGCAAAAGGTATTTTTAGAATGGGTTCAGAAGCTTTGAGCTTAAAGCACTTTTAAACATATTATAAATAAGTATCTGTTTTACAATAACGTATGGAAGTCTGCCCGATTTGTTGACATTTATGATTACCTACTGCTCCGCTTCCTTGGGTAGTAGCATGATGATATAAGGCTATAGGTTATATCGACATGTTACTCATTTCCTATTCCTCAATAAACGAGCTACCTAATGCAAAAAGAATTTTTGAAATCGGATTAATAGTTTCTGAGATTAGCGCGTTCAAACCAACAAATAAATTGTGCCTCTTTATAATATTAGTATAGACTGAAAATCAGGCTCTAAAATCTAACGTATTGGGTTTGTCAAGTCAAACGAAATAAGCTCAAAGACAAGCCGTTGAAGAGTTTCACTATCTACTTTCTGGCCTTACCATCAGATCAGCTTGCCGATACCAAACTACTGCACTATCAACGGAAATAGAAACAGTTGCAAAATTTCAAGTCAATATAACAATTAGAAGTAGGCTAAATTTTCATTATCAGGGTGGTATTTTTTCATCTAATTTAAATGGGACAAAACTGGAAGTATATTCTTTACAAACAAACATAAAAAAATACAAGACAATGAGAACCAGAATTTATAAAAAGTATTTTTTTATTGCGTGGATAATAATAGTCTGAATTATAGATATAACTAAGTTTCATATCAATTGGTTTCAAATCAATTCTGCGTGTTTTTGTGAATTTAAAAATAATAATAATAAAATAATATTCGAAAGAAGTCGCAGCAGTAAAAAAGTTGTATTCAGCCCTTTTTAACGTCGCACTGCTGGGCACGGGTGGGAGACCCGTGCCCAGCTCGGCCTCCCTTCAATACGAGGGGGATCAGGCCATAGTCCACCACGCTGGCCAAGTGCGAGTTGGCGGACTTCACATGTCTTTCGAAAACTTGCTAGGTTCTCTCAGACATGCAGGTTTCCTCACGATGTTTTCCTTTACCGTAAGGCAAGTGATAATCATGTTAGAAATGATTCGCACATGAAAATATCAGAGATGCGAGACCCGGTATTTGAACCCGCTTCACTCGGTTACCCAAGCGAGCGTGTTACCATTGGGCTACCACTGCCAAAACAGTAAAAAAGTACATACTATAATTTGTAGAAAGTAAAAGTTATAGTTGTTTTTAATTAAATAACTACAATAATTTAAAAATGTTTACAGTCTTGTCTTGGATAAATACACGAGGTGAGAACTATTACATATTAAGTATTTGTTATTAGTGCACTTTTGAGATTTTGTTTACTGAATAATTTTTAATAACATTTATTATTGGTCTTAAATTTTTAATATTTCACGATGTAACTAAAAACATAATATAGTAAGTAGATAATAAAGTATGGGTAAGTGATAAGAAATGGATTGAAAATATAGGAAAATATGTGGGAAATCAATTTCATAAAAAAGGAAAAATTGCTAATTGAAACTCACTTAATCATAAATGTAGATTTTATTGCTATAAAGAAATAAAACTAAAGTATCTCTAATTTTTTTTATAGCCTTATCTAATAAAGCAAGGTAATTTTTATTGAACAAGTGTTTTTATTTTACAACTCAAATATCAGTTTTAAAATAACGTTATTTTAATAAATAATGGGAAATTTTCATTTTAGTGGCTACCAGAATCGGCAAGATTTCACGTCGCAAGTGGTCAACCAGATAAAGCTTTAGCAACACTTGAAAAGGTATTAAAGAACTCCGAACTTGGTTACATTATACTTAATATTTTTTTACTTATCTTTGTCGTCGAAACCATTTATTGAATCTAGGAGATCCAAAAAAATGTTCCTAAAAAAACAAATAAAGCTGATGTAAATTAAAATAGACCAAATGCAAGTCACCAAGGATTTCGTGACAAAATATTAAAAGAAGGGTAAAATGAGACCTCATTTTCGCACCCGGAATAACGAAAAATATTATGTCATACGATTTGATATTTTCTTTACATAATATTGTGAACGTAGACTGTGTGCCTGATATGAAAATTTATTTATAAGAAAAAAAAACTACAATGTATACACTATACCTATCACTTGTGAGAAGCCAAACTCTGGTTTAACTGGGGTTTTCGTTCAATTTTTTCAGTAACATTGCAACTTTATTTTATATAGGGCACAGGATGGACATACTGTTATTTTTAAATGTATTGTGTAACATAAGAACATTAAAATAAAATAAAAATAAAGTTTTTCTTATACATGCTCTATAGGTATAAGTGCAACTATACAAGAAAACTATCGTTTTGATTTTTTTAGAGAAAATCTCTCCCGTGACCATCCCTATTGAAAAACCAATAAATATTTATTGATTTTTATGTGGCTTTTGTAGCTATTGATAAGATCCTATTGGCGTTTTTAAATAAGGATGATTGTTGTAAAGCTTTGGAAACGTCGTGAATCAAATATTTGCGTGAATGTAAAAAAGTATTAACATTTTTAGATAGCAGAAGACAACGGACGTCCGATGTTACTAGGCCGCCTCGTATGCGACGACTCTGTGGGGATCGGACAGCGAGGTCGTTTGAAACATCTGCTTATACCCCAGCTAAGAAATACCAGCCTCCTACTTTGGGTTATATGGTGAGTAAAATATATTGTACAAGAACTAAGTGTGTAAATATAAATAAATAATAAGATTATTATGAATAAGATATTCTAGGCAGCATATATTTTTTATATGTTAAAATTGAACCCAACATTGATTCAGTATAAAATCAAGTACCAAATTATTGCTGAACATCATTGAACCCACATCACGTGAAAGAAAATGCCTTAGTGTATGAAAACTGGTGGGCAAAGTTACAGAGATTATACATGTTTTAATTTTAAATAACAAATTTTCTCAAATACTATCAGCTTGCCCTCATTTAACTCGAGCGCGGCCTCTAGGTGCTTACCAGTAGACTATATCTTATACTATTACTACAGTTCATATCTTCTATCTATATACAGTCATGACCAAAAATATATGACCATAAACAGTTTGGCAATATTATCTGATTCATTCATTAATATCTATTCTCACACTGTCATCTGAAACACATCTGACTATACACGCGATACAAAAATTTCTCACACCTTACCTCTTAAATGCATGTATGCATCAAACTTTCCATGGTCATATATTTATGCTCGTGACTGTACTAAATTTCATCCAATCCATCCGGTTGTTTCTGTCAGTAGTAGTAACAAACATATAAACTTTCGCAGTTATAATTATTAAGTTTATATAAATTCTCCTGACCGATTCCGGCCACGGTGGCCAATTTCATTGAGACTAGCCAACTGCGCGGGAGATATTATAGTGCAGCGCGTGTATGCGCAGACAAGTACACTCTCTATTACTGTCACTCCATACTCCGGTGGGACAACACGACTACTCGACTCGACCACTGAGTGATAAGGCGCAGGACCGACGGCCAACTCCGGGCTTGTTACTAAGGCTTACTAAACAGAAAGACTCAATAACTAAACTTGGCCCGACCCAAGACTCGGACCCAGGACCTTCGGATGTGCAACCGTACATGCTAGCCACTACACCACCGAGGCAGTTAATTCAATTATAATTATTATTATTAGAGAGAATAGTGCATAATATTTATTGTTTGATCAACGTTAGGATGTCCTGTGCATTCTGCTACTATGGTCTAGTGCTAATGACGACAGAGCTGTTTGAGACCGACGCGGACAGTGGTGAGGAGGCGTGCGCCGCCGACTGCCGCCCTTTACAGACTACAGACTATATGGATCTATTGTGGACTACTTTGGCCGAATTTCCTGGTGAGAATGTTTGTTTTTTTTTTAACATTTAACCCCTTGCGGAACGGGTACACGCCGGCGTATCAGTTAACAATTGATTTCTGAGAAATTATCTAGGAGGGGTTAAAATACACTAGCATCCCCTTCCGATCTTTTTCCAAATCAAACATGGTCAGGCCCAAAGGCTGTCTGGGAGAGATCGCTCACTTAAAGGCCGAGTGTTAAGTATTTTTTTTCTTTCTTTCATTTTGTCGTTGTTATATATAAAGATAATTTATGAAGCCAAGACATTTTGGTAGTGTGATGAAGGAAACGTGGGATATAGTTATAGTTTAAGATCTTTTTACTCGACTGCGCAACGCAAAGGAGTGTAATGTGTTTATCAGTCTATGTACATATGTATATTTGTTCCTATATGGCATTCTAGAAACCAAACGCGTCGAACGATTTTGATGATTCATACGTCGTTAGATTCGTCTTGATAACGCGAGTGTTATAGGATATAAAAAAATCGTTAAAAACAAAAATGGCGGATTTTAGGCGTCAAATTGTGTGTTTAAAAAAAAAAACAAACTAATTGAGTAGGGTATGAAAATAAAGATTTTTAAGAGGCAATTACAAAAATATATACAACTTATATGTTTAAAAGTAATTTAGGATACAAAATTGCTAAATATTACTTCAAATGTCTAATTGGCATAAACTAACAAGCTGTAATTAAAAAAATATATTATAAAAATAAAAAACATGACTGCATAAAAGCTAACTAAAAAGATGAAAACGAGTTGACGAAGAAATATAGTATTATGCAGTCGGAAACATACATATGTACATCTCGCGGCAATGATGAAACGTGGAAATTTAGAAATGGATTTACGATATATACCACCTTCATACATACTAGTGGTTATGTGGGACCCGCCTATAAAGACCAACACTACCCACTAAAGCCCAACAGAATCTTCCCCGTCTTAATGGGGCGTCACAAGATCACGCAACCACGACGCCCCGATACGACGACCACAATTGGTTTCTACATTTAAGCTCCACCTCGATTATTATGGGAGCGGAGATGTGGGTAAAAACTAAAATTTTATATTTTTATGTATTTCACACGTACAGATGTTGCATGCACACAACTACTTTAGGTATATTTATACATAGGTATAGGTATATAGTGTTTTAAAAATAAATTATTAAATCGACTAGAAAAAGGTTTTTAGTTATATTCATTTTATCTTCACAGGTATTTTCGCAACAATATTCATAATTGAAAAGTTTGGTCGAAAGAAGACTATGGCATCCCAGTTTGTTATATTTGCTATTTGTGTCTTCGCTTTAGTATACAAATCAAAGTAAGTTATATTTTGTAATTTATAAAAACATATACCTAGTTATTTCTTCCGTAAGTCGCATTTTTATTTGTTAAAGAGTCTTTTTAAATTTTTTCTATATTTTTTCTGTCCAGTAGAAAAAATAGTATGTGAAAAGTTCTTTCTTTTTTCATTTCATTGCATTGAATGTATGAGCTCCAAAAAATGATTAGCCTCATATAAAAAATAATATCTTTTTGTACCTAATATTTAGTCAACTCGCCGCCTACTTTATTATTGGTCGACACCATACATAAATTTGTCAAAATGAAAATATGTATAATGTTTTCCAGCCGCACATTCTTAACTTGCATACTATTTCTGGCGCGGGGTATCATCGCGGGGTTGTTTCAAGCAGCTTATGTATACACACCTGAGGTAAGTAATAGATTTTAATATGTATAATTATTACTGTAAACAGGAAGGTCAGATTTTAGCCGAAGAAAAGGAAAAAAAATAAAAAAACCTACTTCTCATATTTTACCCTGTTATGAAGGAAAAAACATCGTGTGCAAACTTACATGTTTGAAAGAACCAAAGTAGTTTTCGAAAGAATCAGAAGTCAATCCGCACTTGACCAACGTAAGGGTTATGGCCTAATCCATCATTGAAGGGAGGACAGTGCCCAGTGAGACGTTAACGACGACGATAACTTTAAATATATACATATTATAAATATAAAAACCCATGACTGGAGTACAAACATTTGTGCTCATCACACAAATGAATACCCCCAGTGGAACTCGAATATGCGACCGCTGAAACAGTAAGAAGGGTCACTACAAACTGAGCCAAACGTGTCGTCAATTATATAATACTAACTAATAACCATAATAACATTTATACACATTGCGCGGCAATTATTTCTTTTAGTTTATATTGTAATGTATTCAGTCTTTTTTTATCGTCTCACTGCTGGGCATGGGTCTCTCTTCAATACGAGAGGAACCAGGTCCACCATGCTGGCCAATTACGGGTTGGCATTCACATATCTTTCGTAAACTTGCTAGATTCCCTCAGACATGTAGGTATACTCACTATGTTTTCCTTCACCGTAAGACAAGTGGTAATCATGTTGGAAATAATTCGCACATGAAAATATCAGAGGTGCGACACACGGGATTTGAACCCGCTTCACATGACTTTCCAAGCGAGCTTACTAGCAAGCTTCTACTGGGCTACCACTGTTACTAAAGTATTGATTAATAAAAAAAATAAAAATAGGGTATCCGGCTAAAAGTAGGAGAAAACGAAATACTGACGTATAGCACCAGAGTATACCTCCCATTTTTCCAAAAAAAAAAATGTAATTCTTTGTGCTTTTGACAACTTTAAATAATGAAACTATCTTTTCTGATTTTGTCGCAGAATAGTTTCATTTAAAATATCAAATATTCTCGTAAATCTAAGAAAGTATTATGCGTTTAAGGTGTATCCAACGGCCCTGAGGTCTACAGCAGTCGGCGCTTGCAGTGGGGTGGCGAGACTCGGCGCTATGATCACTCCGTATGTTGCACAGGTAATATACACTTTTCATAGAAGTATGCATTCAGTCCTTTTTAACGTCCCACTGCTGGGCACGGGCCTCCCTTCTACGAGGGAGATCAGGCCATAGTCCACCACGCTGGCCAAGTGCGGGTTGGCGGACTTCACATGTCTTTTGAAAACTGCTAGGTTTTCTCAGACATGCTGGTTTCCTCACGATGTTTTCGTTCACCATAAAACAAGTGGTACTCATGTTGGAAATGATTCGCACATGATAATATCAGAGGTGCGAGACCCAGGATTTGAACCCGCTTCACTCGGTTTCCCAAGCGAGAGTATTACCACTGGGCTACCACTGCCTATTTCATAAAGTTTCATACAGGTACTTATTTCAATATGAAGATTATAAGTATTTACCAGCCTACCTACGCTTCGCTCGGGTACGCCTGTAGGTGACTAACATAATCCGATAGAGTGACATAACGGCCATTTTATTTTTAACAGTCATTTTACTTCACTTAAAGTTATTATTATTTCTGACAGTAAGTACATTTTTATCGGAATAAGAAAAGACTATAAACTCTGCGGTAATATAGCTTCCTATTAGTGAAAGAATTTCTAAAACCGGATTAGTAGTTTTAAAAGATTGCCCCCTACAAAGAAACTTACAAACTTTACCCCTTTATAATATTAGTGTAGATAACTAATTATAATACTAAAATTGTTTTTTTTTTAGGTTCTGTTAAAAAACTCAATACTAACAGCCACAGCGGTGTATTCGGCAGCAGCGTTAGTCGCCGCCGTCGCGTGTCTCGCCTTGCCCATTGAAACTAAGGGCAGAGAACTGAAAGATACAGTTACAGCTACTGGATAAACCTTTAATATTTTACTATCAAACTTAATAAGAAAACAATATGTTTTAAAATAAAACTCTTTTCGGATTTCTTCAACGTCTATAACCTAAGTATCTTCCGTAACCATGATTGTTCTAAATTTGAAAGATCGAGAACCAAATATTAAAATAAATCCGCGAAAAAACCGAAAAGATAGTTTTATTTTAAATATTACAATGTCAATAATTCGCGCGTAAATCTAATAAAGTATTATGAAAACAATATGTATTAACAGTCTCTAAGCAAACACTAATATAATATAGTGGAAACTTTGCAGTTGTTTATTTATTGTTTATGTGCTTGTAAAATTTTATTTATTCAGTAGAATTGCAATTAAGTTATGAATGGTTTTGGTCATTGTTACAGAAACACTTGTAATATGTAAATTATTATGGAATCAATATACTATGTAAACGTGCATTTTCTTAGAGACTGTCGACTGTCCAGCCGTTTCGTAGATTAGTCGGAACAAACAGACAGGCAAGAATTTTAAAAATCGTTATTTTCTTATAAGTATAGTATATAGCTTTATGTTGTGCATTTAGCAAAAATCTGTTATTTTGACATAACAAACAGACACTTCGATTTAATTTATCTGTACAGTTATCAAAACTTGTAAATCAACAAAAATATCTCAAAAATTGTTTAAGATACAATTTGCTATTGCAATTTAAATGTATAAAAATCTCATCAAGTTGAATCTCACAGTGTTTAGATTTTAGATGAATTGTTATTCGCAATTTTGATATTATGTCGGTTTTCATTAGATTTCTCTAGTTCCAATTTCTCCTTATTTTAAAATAGTTAAAAATTTATTAGTTTGACCTTTACTTTTATAAAAATTATGTAGACTAATTATTTAGTCTGTATATATGAAAATTAGGGAATTTTTTTTTCCTTTCAACCCAGCAATAACCTATAGATAGTATCGACTTTAGATTTAGTTTCGACCGATAGTTGCCGTTTTTGTGATTTGTATCTGAAAATTTGCATCTGATTTGGCTGACAAGAAGTAGAAGAGCCGTACAACTGTTGACTGGCTTCTAAATTAGTATGGCGCTGTTCTATACTTGCATTGCGACTGCTCAAAGAATTTATTTCATTTTTATTTATGGGAAAAATACACCATCGTCTTAATGCAATTCGATATGATTCGCATTTGCTACTGTATACAGCATTTTATAACTGTTAGCTTCAACCGTAACGCGTCCGCTGCTGGACATAGGCCTCCCCCAAAGATGTACGCGACAGCCGGTCTTGAGCCATCCGCACCCAGTGGGCTCCAGCGACTTTGACCAAGTCGTCGGTCCACCTTGTGGGAGGCCCGCGCTTCGCCCTCCGCTACGTGGCCATCACTCCATAACTCTTCATCCCCAACGACCGTCCGATCTGCGAGCGATGTGCTCTGCCCACTGCCACTAAAGAATTACCTCGACTAAACTACCGGTTCGTACTATGGTCTGTGGGAGCCCTAAGTCAACTATTACATACATTAACTTAGCCGATCATTATACTGATATTTTTTCAAAAATACTCATAGTTAAGGTCTATACTTTATAGCGTACCTTTTTTATTAACAGTATTTATTTGTTTATTTACTTATTCCTATAATTGATTTTACACTCCATTTACTATAAGCTTAGAATTATTTGATTCCGCATATTTTAATGTATTTACTTATCGTATTGTTATGATAAGTAAATAGTCAATTTCATTATGTTTTGTGCCTAATATAAATGTATCCATGTAAAAATTTGTATTGTTTATAATTCACCATTCATTTACTCCACAGACTTCCTCTTCTTCAGACTCAGCTTCCAATATTGTTTTTATAAGTATTAATTGCGTAAACTAACATACATGTGATAATTGATAAGTACTTAATTATTGATATTAAAGACTATATAGATAATATTTTGTGTTGTATATAGGATGATAATTTAAAGTCAAAACTATATTATAAATTAAGGATCCCAAAAATTCAATTTCATTAACGAAATGTCCTACGCCAAAGCTAGCATTACTTGTAGTGGTGTTTCATTATTTTGCGCTTATATTTAAACATCCTATATACATTGGAACAATATTTATGTAATACTAGCGTTTATCTAATCTATATTATAATCCACTAATTATAAAACTACGGAAACATTCTGATCGACTTTTATATTGGCTTGTTTGAAGTTATTTGGCACTAGCTCATTGTGACGTCATAAATAAATTACTCTTGACATACTCTAGTATGTCTGCCTAGGTGTATATACCTAAGTATTATTTATAATTGGGCAGCAAATTTTTAAGCCATCACTATCTTATTTAGATATTTTATTTAGCATAGTATACTACCTAACGGGTAATTAGATAACATTTCTATAAATTAAAGCATCTTTTTACAATGCTTTTATTTTCAGCTGTTTACGAATAAGACTATTGAGTAATTCGTCCTTTAATGTTTTTGTATGAGATTACGTATTATAACGGTATTATTCATAGCGTACAGTTATTTATTGTCATTGACATGCAAGTGATGATGACTTGAAAATTGAAATATTTCACTAGGCGTGTTCTATTCAACTAACACTAATATAACTTTTAGTAAATGCTGGAATGTACAGGGTAATGTTTTATCTTTATTAGTCAAGTCTTATTTTTCTGTTTACTGATATGCGTGCCTACTTAAAAAAATCACTTGTATTACTTTGTAGAAAAATATATACTGAACGATACATTTCCACTGGTCATTAATGGTAAGCGTCATTTTATGTAAGTATACGCTGTAAATGTTTACAAAAAAAGTATTTCTGAAAATGATTGTCTGGCCTTCTGTATATAAGTAAATCTTAAATATTTGTCATGATTTCATGTATCATGTAAAAAATCTATAATTATTTATATAATAATGTATTAAATGTACATATGTAGCTTTATCTGAGCTACTACTGAACTGACAGCCTTAAATATTATAATGCTGTCCAAAAGTAATGGGTTTTCTTGTCGTCATATTTTATAATATAATGTTTTCACAACATAAACAGTAATCTTTTGCTACCGTTGATTTGATATTATTGTTTCATATTTTAAACCAAATATAGGTAATTTATACTAAATATTATCAATATTTTATAATTAATGTTTTATGACACTTACATTTTTATAATAAATTGCACAGCTTTAAAATCGTTTTTTATTTACTTGTATATAATTTAAGCAATAATTCTTTTTTTATTTTAATCATAAAATTTAAAATAGTTTTTTTTGCTACATTTCTCTTTCGTAGTTTAAATGTTGACATCAAAGGTATTAAAACAAAATAAAATTCCACAATCTACAATTATTTATTAAGAGTTTTTAACACACTCTTTTAGAAAGTCATTATTTCATTCAACACAAACTTTAATCACTAACACAGAACATGAACACAAAATATGTCACTATAAGAAATGTATTTAAATGCCAAAAAGTGATTATACTCATAAGTCTTGAATTATTTTTCATATTTGTTATTCAAATTTATTTTACTTAAAAATAGAAATGACTTTACAATGTGCTGCTGAAGCATTTGTTCAATCAAAATATATTTTCATCATATTATTATTCCACAAAATAAACTTAATAACTGTATTACAAAAACATAATATTAACATAAAATCACATGAAATTAAATTCACTGGTAGTTGTGTCATAATATAAAATTATCCTCTAAAGCAGAATTATTTACTCAGTCAAATAATGTAATGGCATAACATCCAATACCATATAGATAAATTGATTCTGGATCTTTAACAATACAAATAGGTACTGTGCTAACTTTTTACAATAAATAGGAATACTGGCTAAGTCACTAAAAATATATTCCCATAATATATACATCTCATAGCCTCCATTTATACTAAATTTAAAGTTACTTAAAATTATTTCTAGTGTTCAAAAATATAAACTAACTTCTTAAATCATGTTAGATGACCTGCTCTGTTTAAAAGCTTTATAATATCTCAGAAATATTCATTACTTTATTAATAATAAAATATAATTGTGGTAATCATGATCTAGTTAAAAAAAATATAATAATCTTTTAGTTGCTATGAGTCCATTTTAAACAAAATTGTATGAACTGTCAGAAATTAAAAAGATGCTATTTAATAAGTACTGTTTTACATGAAATTGTTTTAAATTTCCAATATATTATGAAATAATATATTATTGGTTTGACAGAAGAAATGAGATATCAATCATGAATAAAGCAAATTCCAATAGAAGTCATCATTAATTTTAGTACCTCAGTACTTAATGAGATCAAATTATATAAGGCATTAGTAATCAAAATTTACATTACTATATTTTCATATAGTAAATACTTTCTTAATACAATGAACTCTTATTGAAAACGGTGGGATCTTTTTATTTACCTCCATAAGTGTTCAAAAACTTATATTTCTAATATAATGGAAATAGAAGGTTAAAGATTTTAGCATTATATTATAATAATAAATTATCGCTAATATTATTAAATATAAAGACAATATTTCACTATATTAAAGTGATGTAATGAAAGTGTGATTACTAGACTTGAAGGGCTGCCATATTTTGTGATAACTGACAGTTTCTATACTAGCTTACAGTCTAATGTGATTTCAATCACATATACATACAAATATGAAATAGCTAATGTGCATTACAGCAGCCATATAATTTTGAAGTTCAAAATTTTCAGAAAAAAATATTCATATATGGTATTTTATGTTTACTTAACAAAATTATTTTTCAACCAAATTTACATTATAATTTGAAAATTATCTTCTTCATAAAATTAAAAAAATAATTTTAAATAGTTTTCAATATTACACAAAAATATTTGATTTTATCAATATATAGCTGCCAAAATGCTCTTTAATATTATATATTTCTACAAATGTCTAAAATAAAATAAAAACATTCTATTCTTTGTACTAACATCCAGTCAGATTTTAATTTAAGCATTATTTTATTAATCATCATCTAACTCGATTACAATCGGTTCTGCATTATCAGTGGCCTTAGTAAATTCTGTCTTTAGCTGTGTTAATAATGTACATTTTGGTATTTTCAGTTCCTCAGCTTCATCTACTAGTAGTTTTAACTTTTGTAATCTACCAATGTCTGGAGCTGTAGGTAAAAGAATATTTTTCGTTTCTGTCATCCATTTATCAAAACTGTTGACTCTAAAGTCAATTGTTTGTAACATAATATGTAATTCATCCATATCATATCGGTAAAACAAAGTTTTCTTTTCTAGTGAACATGAACAAAATTCTTCCGAAGTTGCATGCTGTAAGCATGCCATGTGTTTACATTCTGAACAAGAAACTGATGATAAAAAGCAGGTTGTTTTACATACTTCACATAATCTTTCATCATCTCCAAGTAACTCAAAAGCTGTCCTGCGGACATTTTTAAGACCGTTTCTTGCAATCAAAGCCCTTAGCCTTCCTTCTTCTTCTGTTGCATGCACTAGTTCTTTTTGAGTTTCTAATGCTGTTTCTAAGTCTAATCTGTCACCTTCTAAAGCCATTTTACATATTAATTCATCATGAGAAAATACACAAAAACGTTTTAAGTTTTTATAATGCATAATACAATCATGTCCAATTTTAAGCCAGTCAGGGGGAGCAAAATTAACAGCTTCAGCAAAATTATATCCCTGATTAAAACCAGCATGATAGGCCCTGGGGAATGTAACTACAAACTCACCAGCATTCTGATCTGTTCTGTATATTGGTACTCCAGCTGCCATTAGTATATTAGGATTCATTATCGTAACTAGTTGATGCAAAAGATCTGGTTGAGATTTAAACAGATCAGGAGCTGCAGCTTTCATGGCATTTTCTAGAAGCTCAGCTCCACTTCCTGGTACTCCATACCAAGTTTTTGCTTCACCCCAATGTAAATAATTTATTGAATAACTCCAATGATCTTCATTATGCCAACAAAATGCTGAGAAACACATCCCTACATACATCCATGGTACTGTCATACCAGATATATCTGCATTTATAAATCTTAGAACAGAACCATCAAGCACAGGCAAGTTATTTAAATTCCAGCCAGAATCAACATATTCCTGATCACCAGGATATAAGTTTAGTGAAGATTTTGTTGGAAACCCTGATCCATGGTCCATTGAATGCAAGTCTGCACCATATTCTACTGTTACATCTTCCTCCACAGAGGATATTATTCTCCAAAATTCCTTTTCTGCCACATTTGTTGGCACTAGATGGCCAGACATACCAAAGTAATCAGATTTGAATTTATCTGCCATTTCACCGAATTGCTGTAAAGTATACTCTCTTTCAGCTTGGGCAAAACCAAATGCTTCAGCTGGTTTATGGACTTCCTCAGCTATGCAACACGGGCAACGCCAATCCCCATCAGGTACAACATTTAATGGAGGTTTAAGACAAAATGTATGATAAGTATCAGAGCAACCATTACATATTAACAATAAATCATCTCTGTGATCTTTTTGGCAAATAGCACAAATATAAACAGCTAAAGGATCCAAGTCATATCTAGGTCTTTTCCTACATTTGGTTATATCAAATTCCTCATCATTAAGTCCAGGCATTTTAGGTCCAGGTCCATAGCAAGCAAGCCTTCGTAACTCTCTATTACGTTTCATTCCCTCAAAATCAGTTTTAGCTTTTATATAATTGGTGTCTGGTTTTATGTCAGAGCCTGTTTTAGCTTTCTTAATATTTAAATGGGGTTTCTCATCTTTAAGTTCCTCATGTTTTATTTTAGTTATAGACTCAATACATATTTCTTTAAATACTTGTTTACCATTTTCATCTTCTTCCTTATTATTGTCATTTTTTATTTCTGCTTTTTTAACTGTTTTTAAAATGTCTGCTTTACTTTTTTCAAATATTTCATATGGAAGAAGTATTTTTTCATAATTACTTCGCAAAAAATTCATAGTAATTGCGCTTTGGCTATAACCCATTGTATTTGCGATCTTACGCCATTTTTTAGGAGTATTGCAGTTTTCAAATCCACCTTCTTCATCTACCCAAAATTTTAAGCAGTACAAGTCTAAAGTTTTATTTTCAATCATAGGTATTTTTAATGGCGATCCTTGTAAATCCCAAAATTTTAATATTTTCTCGAGAAATAAAAGTTTCAGCCGAGTAATGGCTTCCAACTCATTTACTTTTTGTATCCGCGGGACGAATTTTAATTTATCAACATCTAAAGAAAAAGGCGGCTGCCAGCGAGCAGGAGGTTTTATTTTACAAATCCCCGTTTTTTCCGCAACTGGACGTATTTTAGCGATGTATCCTAAAGGATCCATAAATTCTTCAAGCGTAGGCTCAAATACGGGTGCCTCGGGTGGTGGAGTGAAAGTAAATTCGGCACTCTTCTGCATTGCACTTTTTTGGATAATTTTGCTATCCATTTTTTCACGCACTACATTAATAATAACAACGGAAGAAAACCCCTAATTTTTTTTTAACCACAATATTTTAAAAATCACTAATGCCTACGTGACCTCTCGCCATGTGTAAATGGCTCCTAATATTGTGAAGATCGGAGAACTTTGCAGTGGATTGCCGACTTTATGTTTAATAGTTGAATGAAATAATATACCATTTGGTTATTCATTTTAATTCTTCATCTTAATTGTTTAAAGATAACGACGTGTGATTTTAGAATATAAAAATACAAGAAACAGTCACAAAGACGTGCTTAAAACAATTTGATCATCACAACACAATACAGTGTACACTAAACAGAGCGAATGCAACTGATCACTGATAGCGATTAGCGAGTAGCGACAGTCGTCAGTCGCACGCACCACAACATTTTACATCACAATCCACAGTTTTAAGCCATCACGCTCGCACACATGGATTGCGTCATTTGCTACCATTTTGATACACGGATACGCAGTCGTCAAACGATGTGATTGGTCATTTTCCATTTTACTAAAATTAAATGTTTCTTTATTATGTTGGTAATACTAATCAATTAAACTTTTATATTATACCCACAACATAAAAATTGAAAATATGAATAAGATGTTAAAGCGTTATATAAAATAATATTCAATGTTAATGTTTTTTTTTGTTATTTATGATATGTTATTTTAAAATGTAGCTATATCAAACGATCAATACTTTCACTCGTGCAGTAGAAACCTAGATGAACAAACATATTGGAAATAGATCTATACAGAATATAAATTTGAATATTTTCATTGTTTATTTTCTTATTACCTGTCAAATGTAAGAAAAATTTCAGCAAAGGAGACTATTTTTTAATTTGTTCATCTAGGTTTCTACTGCACGAGTGAAAGTATTGATCGTTTAATTATTATATGCTGTAATCTCGGGTAAATGATAAACGAAATTCTCTAAATGGATATCTAACAAATAAAACATGTTTACTACTACCTATTGAACATTTTATCAGAAATGTCCTTTTATGTTTAAATATTATATAATATGAGGCTACTTAATTCTATTTAATGTATAGCAAGATTTGTGTTAAAAGTAATCATCGGAATAAGTTAAATGTGAATCTGGTTAGTAAACCCTGGATTCTGCGTTAATACTTATTTTACAATTACTTGTTTTATAAACCTGTATGTAACACAATTAAACAGTACTTTTAATTAAATATATCCAACCTTAAAACCTGTTGGGCTTACTCTTAGTTACATTAATTGTTTTATTTAATTATCAATATTTTATAGTCCTTTCAGCATTGTGGGCATCCTACATATTTTGTAACTCACATGAAATATTAATTGAACAATGAAATCATAAATATGTATTATATTTTATAATTAAATATATTTCAGTTAAATACATTTTTGCATGCCACAATAAAAAAAATGTAGGTTACTATAAAAATATAGGTCGAGTATATTCTCTTTTTATGACTAATTATAGCTATGTGGAAGATTAAAAGAACCTTATTAGTAAGATTGGTTTCTCTATATTTTGATCAATTTTCTTCATTATAAACAAAAAAGAACAAAATTTTGTATTTTTGCTCCACTAATAAAATTACTCACATACATACGGTCCCTGTCTATTTATATAATCTGTGGCGTGCAATCTGTCAAATCTCAATCCAAATATCAATTTAATAATTTATGTATTTTCTGTAGCACACATATTTATACGATTAGAATTTGTATTTTATTGAAAATCTAAATAATTAATCATAAGATCTTATTATAATTCAAAATGAATACATTTCGTAGTTTCTGTCGTGTAAACGCACAGTATCAACAGATACGGCTGGGTCATAGAGTGAGAGGAAAGCCTCCTATATATTGTAGAACTATAAAAGAAAGGTTAGACGAATTAAACTTTAAAGATGAACTATACACGAAGAGGATTGACATAGGATTTCCACAAGAAAAGTGAGTTTTTCACATTATTATCATATGCTAAGTTAAGCTTTAATTTTAACAATATTGATACTTTGTTATGAATAGGTGATATTTCTTTGTTGAAAGTTTATAAATATATGGATGTATTTTATGAAACAATATTTTATGAAAAAATAATAATATAGGTAAATATTTATTTATTTTATGAATAATAATATTTTTTCATATAGTATCAAACTGCATTTTCTTTTCAATAATGTAGCTTTCGGTGAAAGCAGCTTTTTCCAAATAAACTTAAGTAATAATCGTATTGATGGAGGGAAAAGTTTATTAATCATGGTCTTGATATATGAATATTGTGTGTTTTATTATCATTGGCATGTGCATTATGTTGTCAGTTGTTATTTTTTTTTGTTTTAGGAAAACATCAACTGCTTCCCGTGAGGATAGGATGGAAGACTTAAAAAAAGTAAAAAATGATAAAAACATGGAACAGTTGGCTCGTAAAGGTCTATTGGAAATTGATTTGGAACAATCAAGGAAAGACTGGCTTGAAACACTAGGGCCATTGCATAAAAAACAAATAGCTGATCATTATGGAATATTTGAACATCTTTATGGAGAAGGTTTTTTTATACCTCACTTGAATCTGGAAATTTTCTATGATGTAAAGGATGGAAATTGCTTACCTGTTTATTATGGGAATGTAATTAAACCCAAAGAAGCTTTAGAGAGTCCTATTGTAAGTTATATGTCTGATGGAAACTCTTTATGGACATTAGCTTTGACTAATTTGGATGGTCATTTAACTGATAATGATCAGGAATATGTACACTGGTTTATTGCCAATATTCCAGGCAATTCTATTGAAAAAGGAGATGTCTTAGCAGAGTATTTGAGGCCATTCCCATTGAAAGGTACAGGTTACCACAGATATGCTTTTGTTCTTTATAAACAAGATGGACAGATTTCATATGATTTACCTAAAGGTTAGTGTTAAATTTTTAATTTCTGAAAACTAAAATAAAACCTGAAATTTATAATGAAAATATTTTTTTATTATTACTAACACAATGTTGAGATCATTTTATTGTAAGAAACATATAACATTAGTAGATTCCTTGATCTCAGCCTGTAAAAATGATTAGTGTTAATAAGTTGATTTACAATTTGTTCCAGTCACAGCATCATCACCCTTAGAGGATAGAACTTTTAATACTCGAGAATGGTATAAAAAGTATCAAGATAATATCACTCCCATTGGACTAGCATTTTACCAGAGTGACTGGGATTTGTCTGTTACAGATTTCTTTCATTCTACATTAAATCAAAAAGAGCCAAGTAAATATTTTATTTTTTTAAATATTGTTATATGATTTAAAAATATTTGTTTTAAATATAAAATAAATATGGTTATGTATAATATGGATTTACTTATAATGTAAAATTATAATGTTTGTATTCTTATTTAAAAAATACCAGTCAAGTGTGAGTCGGACTCGTACATAAAGGATTCCATACCATCTTACTAGATATAACACCTAAGTGATTTTTTTTTAATTTGCGTGGTGGTTATTTGGAAATTCGTCATTTTGGTTTTTAGTATTCGTTGTTCTAACGACTGGTTCATGAGATACAGACCGCTGACAGATGTACAGACAGCCGATGCTTAGTATTAGGGTCTTGTTGGCACCTTTCGGGTATGGAATCCTAAATAAGTTTTTTTTTTTTAAAATCTCTTTATTTGTGTTTTAATTTGTTTACAGAAACATCAAATGTACTTTTTTTTCAGGTTATGAATATGATTTCCCCGAACCATATATCAGACCTCAAGAATGGTTTCCACGTAGAAAACCATTTAATCTATACATGGATAAATATAGAGACCCAAAACAAATTAATAAGGAATTTCTGATGAGAAAATTAAAATCTGAAGATCCATTTAAGAGTCCACCTCCACCTTTGAAGTTCCCGAACGCCCAACCATTACCAAGGGAAATGCCATCATGGTTGAAATTAGAAGAAAAAAAGATAAGGCTTCGTTGGGGAAGAGTAAATGATGTTTAAAATATAAAATATCTAATAAAGTTAATAAATATTTAGATATTGTAAATGTAGTGTTACTCTATTTTGTTTTTGCATTTCAATATATTGTATTTTTAGAAAGAGTATAACATCATTTTTAGCCATTATATCCTTTAGAGTATAGAATATTACAAAATAAGAATATAGTATAACATCTTCACAGTAAAAATTATAGAACAATATTAATATAATAATTACTTTTCTAATGTTTAAAAAGTTTACATAGTTTACTATAAGAATTTTCTACACTATGTTTTCCATCAATAAAAAAAACTTATGAAGGAATGTTAAATAAAGGAATTACGTCGATTTTTATAAAATATGTATCCATGTTGTTTTAATGATACTGTAGCCTATCATTACCATTAAAATTTACCATTATCATTAAGAAGAAATTGATAGACTACTAGGATTATTATTAATAGCCACTACAATGAAGGGGGAACAAACTTACTGTTGTATTTATAAAAATAATAAAAGCAAAATATATACAAAGGAATTTAAAAAAAACCACATTTTTTTATTAAATTCTGCTCTAGTCAATTTAGTATTTGAATATTTTTTCTTTTTAAAATAATTACTGCAATAAATTATTATTGAGTAACATTTTACTTATCACTGGAAATATAATTGAATTTGGCAAACTTCATAATAATTAAGGTGAATGATAGAAATGAAAAAGCGGAAAAATTATCAGTATTTATTTACCAGCAAATTAAAAGTACAAATTAGCTGACCAAATCATGTATATAATGCCAAATTAATAAAGGAAACTTTAAAAATAATCCCTAACCTTGAAATCTGTTTTACTTTAAATACCCAATACTTATTTGCACCATATTGAACTTCATCTATATAAGTATATTAGAATATTATCATGTAAAATATATTTCAATACATATATTTAAGCAACAATATTTCAAACAGAAGAATAATGGACAGAACAATTAATACATTCTCTAGATGTTTAAAGTACAAGGTGACTAATAGTTTTTTAAAGCATTATTGCAAATTTACAGATCTAGTTTACATTTATTTAAGAATGTATCGTTGGGATAGAGTAGGTCAGTTCAAAATTGGCAGAATGATAAGCTATAAAAAACAAACATTACATTTGTTGTATTCTTTTCTACCAATTTAGAATATTGTCCTCCTCTGTACATTAGAATCTTAATTATATGAATATAATATGTAACACATATGGTGTTAAATTTGATTAAAACATTCAAAATGGGTTTCGACGTTTTAGTCCAAACCAACGTCGTCATCCGAATTCTTGGCTCCAGCACCAGGTTGGGAGGCACTCCCGAAACCTGTAGTCATTAATGAAATATAAATTAAAAATAATATTATATTATTATATTGTGCACTTTAATAGGTTGTCAGAACAAAAGTAGCCCTATAATCTGTTTTGTATTGAATCCAAATGTTCATCTACGAATTTTCAAGTTATATTGCACGTAGATGAACTATAGAGAACGATAACAATGGATGAATCTATTATTATGTAAAGATTGTAGTGACAATTACTGATGTTATGTACATACATATAAATAATAAGTTCTCCTGACCGATTCCGGCCACGGCGGCCAATCTCATTGAGACTAGCCAACTGCGCAGGAGATATTATTGTGCACAAATGTATGACACAAGACATGTACACAAGTGCACTTTCTACTCCTGTCACTCTCATACTCCGGTGGGACGATTACTCGACACGACCAGTGAGAGATAAGACGTAGGACCGACGGCTTTGCGTGATCTCCCAGGCACGGGGGTGAAACACCGCCAACCTCCCAACTCCGGGCTGTTACCGAGGCTTATTAAACAGAAAGACTCAATAACTAAACTTGGCCCGACCCGGGACTCGAACCCAGGACCTCCGGATGTGCAGCCGTACATGCTAGCCACTACACCATCGAGGCAGTAACATAAATAATATGTATAGCCCATGGGCTATATTCTGTTTAGATAATCAGGATTATCTATACAGAATACAGATAAATAAAATTGAAGTGTCTGTAATGTCAAAATAACAGCTTTTTACTAAATGCATATGAAAGTATATACAATACTAATAAGAAAAAACAATTTTTAAAATTTTTGTCTGTCTCTTTGTTCTGGCTAATCTCCAAAACGGCTGGACCGATTTTGACGGACCTTTACTAGCAGATAACTGATGTTATAAGAAGTAACTTAGGCTACTTTATTCATCAGATATTCATTGTAGGCACTTTATACTCAGTGACCTCTGTAATACGTAATGTGTATTTATATCTTTACCTGCAAATCCACCAGTAGAAATTCCAAATTTCCTGTTAATCAATTCCAGCGCAGCAGCTATTTTTGGATTGTTCTGATACTTGATAAAATTGGCCGGATTTGAAGACACGTCGTAAAAGGCACCAGATATTTCTGGATCCTGTGAAAATTTTATATTTTTTTAGACTATAGGGTTACTAGAAAATAGCAGCCACATCAGGTTCGTTTGGCTACCTATTTAAATTTACATTGCAGATTTTTATTGAATATTTAAAAAATTGTGTTATGCATATATAACAATACTAATAATATAAAATTGTCAATTGCCTTTATCATTTTTTATTGACTATCTACAATTTTGATCTTTGATGTGGAGTACAATATAAAAATTGGCCAAGTACAATTCTGATTTGTGCAACAACAATCGCATATCAACCACATTTGTGTCATTTAGAATTTTTTATTCATTCATTTAGGGGAAACGTTTTACATTGAATAGCAATTGAAATGCTTTTATTACACTCTATTAAAAGTTGGACTACTAGTATACTACTAGTATCAGGCATCTACATTAATACTTAATCCGCTTAAAAATTATTTCCTTTGATTTAAAAAAAATGTATATATCTTAATATTAAATCGTACTTACTTTGAAAGCAGCTACAATTTCTGGATCAGACAGTAGTTTCATGAAATCTTGCGAGTTAAATCCTCCCATACCGGGAATGCCCCCAGGCATTCCTCCAGGCATTCCTCCGGATGAGAAGTCTGGCATAGGTCCATGTTCCTTGGCTGCTTTTGCATGAGCTTCTTGCGCTTTACGAGCACGACGAATTTTCTCACGATGCTACAAATATGTATGAATAATAAACATATTGGATGTGTAGAATCTTTGTATTTACAGAGTAGCCTTCTAAAATATTTATTGTATACAAGTACACAATGTATTGAATACAAGATTAAATAAAAAAATATTATAGTTTTGAAAGTCCAACTGATATGTTTGAAAATGTTTAGTGATAATATTAAAAATATAAATAGAAATATGGATTTCATAGCTCTTATATTATGTGCTGCATAAAACTTGTGACTTCCATACAAGGGAACAACTTCATAAAAGTAATTTATTTACAACTAGCGGCTCACCTACACAAAAACAAATCTATCCCACGGGAGCCGTACATTTTTTCGGGATAAAAAGTAGCTTATTGTTTATTCTGATGTATGAACCATATTACGGTACAGTTTCATTAAAATCCAATCAGTAGTTTTTGTGAATTAAGCTGTATAAGTTATTGTATTCAGCCCTTTTTAACGTCCCACTGCTGGGCACAGGCCTCCCTTCATTACGAGGGGAATCAGGCCATAGTCCACCACGCTGGCCAAGTGCGGATTGGCGGAAGCGGTATAACTTATTACAGTTTTTTAACTATCCCACGGGAATTCTTTAATTTTTCAGGATGAAAAGTATCTAAGATGTTGCTCGGGGATATAAAGTACCACCATACGAAATTTCATTTAAATCGGTTTAACAGATTCGGAGATTAGCCGGTACAAACAAACAGACAGAGAAACAAAAAAATTGAAAAAAAAAACTGGATTTGTTCTATTTCTCTTCTTACATCCCCCTGACTCGGTTTTTAGCAATTTTTTTCTATGTACAGACATTCGACCTCTACAGTTTTATTATAGTATAGATAAAGAAAATACATTGAAATTACAAATACACTTCATCATATAACAAAACAAATGTACACTTAATTATTACTGTATAAAGATATATACTGTAATATTTTAACATTTTTTTGTACCTCTCTTTCTTCTTTTTTACGTTGTGCACTGAGTTTGTGCTGACGAAGTTTCTCTGCATTCGGCTTCACTTCACTGAGCCATTCGTTTGCTTGATCATCGTAATCAATCTTAAGAGATTCGCAGAGATCGTGAGATGCTTCTTCAAACTTGCCCAAAAGCCTAAATAAATAGAACAATGTGTACAAAAGAAACTATGTAAATAATAGCCTTAAATAGGAAGGCAATTTAAACTCGCATGCTTATTATATAGGGATTACTTGGTAAGAACTCAACCATATTGCATAATTTTGGTGTGCTTTTGAGAAAAATATACACTTCTTGAAGAAGTGAAGAAGTCTTCTTCATTGGTTCATATGCAAAATGCCTTTGGTATGGAAATACTAGGAACTAAAATAATTTATTGCGTGTATCTTTTACAATAAAATACATATTATGTATTATTCACTGTTTACTTTTATGGAATAAATGCTTCTAAATATTTAGAAGCATAAATGAAGTGTCCAAACTCCAAAAATTTTTTTCCCAAACTTGACATCAACTGCATTAAAAAATGTTTTTTTTTTTTTAAATTCTTTATATAAATGAAAGGCTTTTATAATCTATACAGATAAATAAAATTAAAGTGTCGGTTTGCAATGTCAAAATAAGAGATTTATACTAAATGCATTAGGTATATATATGGTACTTATAAGAAAAACACAATTTTTTAAAATTTTGTCTGTTTGATCCGGCTAATATCCGAAACGGCTGGACCAATTTTAACGGGACTTTCTCTGGTAGATAGCTGATATTATAGGGAGTAACTTAGGCCACTTTTATTTTAGAAAAAGGATTAGGGTTTCGCTCAAAATAATTAAAATGTACCGACCTCAGCGAAGGTAAGTCACTAGTTGTAAAATATAATCAAAAGCGCGCAGACCTTCTTTCTTTGTGATATACTATGTGGTTTCTTTCCGAAATTAAGGTCAAAGAATAGATATAATAGAGAATGAGAATAGATAAGTTTAAAGAATAGGATTAAGGTATATGTTAAAAGTGCAGAACTTAATAAAAACACCAGCAACGGTTATAAAAACATACTATTAGAGTTTAAAGTGATTTTGAAGTCATTAGGATTTTGTGCAAATTTTTTAATTTATTGACTGAACACATTCATGGAAACTACTACAAATGAACAAACAGTCTAAATATCTACAACAAAATAGACCCCACCACCTAAATATATATAAAGCATTCAAAGTTAGTATAAACTTAGTGGTAGACAGCATATCTGATATCATATATTAAGACTAATACTAAGGAGCTGAACAATAATGTTTTAAAATAATATATAATAGTTTAATTTGAGAAATGACTATAATTTGGGCTCTGAGTGATAAGTAAATTAAATAAATAAAAATAGCTAACGGATTTTATTATAATAAAAGAAAGCAATAATTAAATAAGCATATAGTGCTAGTTCTTTAAAGGCGAAGAGAACTAATGCTTAAAAAATACAAAACAAAATAGTATTATTTGTATTATTCATGTTTTGTTATGAAAAATTGCTAATTAATTTAACTAATAAATATATGAAAGCATATTATATTCTTTAAAGAAAGTAAGCAAACTGTATGATAAAATCGAGAATAGTAGCATAAACAGCAAATAAGGTTTAAGATCATTTATTTCTCAAAAGAATATTACAATTCACTTATATGAGAAATTATATTAGCTAAAGCTTAACTTAACACTTTATTGGGTACATCGAAAATTCACAGGCAAGACAAGTAACAAGTAGAGGGTAAGATTAAAAAATGTATACACAGGTTAACAGAATAAGCGCAACTGGAAGAGACATTGCTTTGGATTTAAATTATACTAACTTTTAAGATCCATTATATTTTAATGTTTTTTTTTTTTTTTTTTCTTTATGTTCGATTTTACGTAATGATAACATATGAAATACTATTATTATTATGCATGTATATTCAATGTATTACTATTTATTTTATACAATTTAGTTATTGAATGTTACTTTTAAATTTTTATAATAATTATATAGTAGATTGTTTAATTAAGCAATATATATATATATATATATATATATATATATATATATATATATATATATATATATATACATATATATATACACATATACACACGTACATACATATATACATACATATGTTTTAATTATATTTTATTTTTTAAATAGCTTTTGAGTAGTTTTTTGAAAGTTAGCAATGATTTAGCTTCTTTAATGTTATTTGGCAATTTGTTGTACAGTTGGGCACCTTCAAACAATATACATTTCTTACCATAATTGGTGCGTGGTTTATGGAGTTTAATATCGTTGGCAGATCTTAGTTTGATTTTTCGTAAATGTTATTTTTGAATGGATATCTTTATTTAATATTTTACGTACTAATAGGCAATTATAATGTATGTAGGTTTGATTGACGTTCATAAGACCCGTTTCTTTGTAGATTTTTTGAGTAGAGGTAAGAAAATCATATTTAAATAGGATTTTTATTAATTTATTTTGTGCTATTTGTAATGGTTCTAAATTTGTTTTTGACGCTGAGCCCCAAATCTCTATTAAATAGTCAATATGTGGTTTTACAAGGGAATTATATATAATATAGCGTACAACACGTGGCAAACATCGAACAATACTCTTTATAGCACCCATTAGAGAAGTTAATTTAGCTTTAATTTTTTGAATATGTGGTTTCCACGTCATTTTATTGTCTAAAATTATTCCTAAATATTTTTCCTGATTAACTTTAGTGATAGCTTGATTATTGATATTTAAAGATACTGTCTGAGATATTTTTTTATTTTTTGCAGCAAATATAATGTATTTAGTTTTTGCTATGTTTACTGTGAGTAGGTTAGATTGAAACCAAAGATTCAAATGATCTAAATCGATTTGAGCATCCTTTGTAATCATTTCTAGTGTATTTCCATAGTAGAAAAGGCTTGTATCATCTGCGTACAACGAAATATCGCCTCTTAAATTTAGAGTATGGATATTGTTAATATAAATAAGGAAGAGTAATGGGCCTAATATTGATCCTTGTGGAACACCGTATGTAATTTTTTCAGGATCACTTTGCATCTCTCCAATCTTAACTACCTGATAGCGATTAGTAAGATAAGATTTTAACATTTTAAATGCAGTGCCTGAAATTCCAACAGCTTTCAGCTTTTTTAAAAGAATATCGTGGCTAACAGTGTCAAATGCTTTTTTTAGATCGATAAAAATACCCAATGCTACCTTTCTGTTATCAATATTCAATTTAATTTTAGTCACAACGTCTGTGGTTGCTGACAAAGTGTTACATTTTGGTCGAAACCCATATTGCTTATCATAGAAAAAATGTTGAGAATTTAGATATGTCTCTAAGCGGGTATACATAATTCTTTCAAAAATTTTTGATAAAATAGGGAGGACTGATATTGGGCGATAGTTTCCTGGATCAGATTTATTACCGGATTTATGAATGGGAGTTACTTTAGCTATTTTGAGGGTGTCTGGGAATGTTCCTTCATCTAAACATTTATTTATACAATTAGTAAGTTCATCTAATATTAAAAACTTTACGCATTTTATAGATTTTACGTTCACACTCTTCAAGTCCTGCACTCACGTTACATTTTAAGCTATTGATAATAGATATTACTTCGTTAGTATTTGTAGGTTCAAATTTATTAAGCATTTCTTTATTAGACCCAGTTGCGCATATTTCTGTTGTAAAAGTAAGGTTATTATGATATTGTACTGGAATTTGTTTCGCTAAATTTGAACCAATGCTACAAAAAAAGGTATTGAAATAATTACATATTTCTTTTTCGTTTGTTATAAGTCCATTGTCAGTTAATAGTGTTTTTGTCATTGTGGTCATTTTTATTTTATTGATTGATAGGTTGTCATGCTACTATTTTTGACTTAGACACTTTGGTGGAATCTGTCTATCATTCTTTAGTCCAATAGAAAAACAAAAACTTATTAGTAAATATCAGTGTATATAATATTATCAATGTGAAAGTTGATTTTCATACATAGAAGAATAATAAATTAAACATACCTAAAAGCACGTCCTCTGAATTTGTATGCCGCTGCACTGTCACAATTTAGTTCCAAGGCACGAGTGCAATCTTTAATACAAGCATGAAGTTTATTTTGTTTTAGAAACACCTGAAAAGACAATTTCAGTTATATATAATCCTATTTCTATAACATAAACTTAACAGTTTTTAACACCTTTATTAGCTTTATTTGTAACTATGTAATCAAAACCTTGTAAGTTGATTTTAATGTACTTCTTACTTCATTTTTTTTAAATATCTATGAGAATATACAGAAAGAAATAGTGTTTATTGGAAACTATTTAAATGCCACTTCATAACCAGATACAGATTGCAATGATCATACGAAATATTTTTTCCATTTAAGAAACTCAAGATACAAGTGGTCATAATCAATTTGTATTACAATTTGGCAGTTGCTTATTACTTATTATTACTAATACCATCATTAAAAATCAATTATATAGTTACCTGTCCTCTTTTAGCAAAAAGTAAAGCACTTTGTGGGTTCAGTTTTATTGCCTCTGTGTACAATGCAATGGCTTTATCAAATTGTTGCTCAGAGAAGGCTCTCATAGCTTCTGATCTTTTCTCATCAGATTGGTCACGATCTTCATCTGACACTTCCTTAGAATCATCACCCATATCTTGATTAGCTCCAGAGGTATCAGATATGACTCCTGAGAACAATGAAAGTTATTTCAAGTGAAAGTTTATGAATATACTGTTTTATAAGTACTCTTTTTATCATTTAGCACCTGGGCAACCGAGCAGTGTTTAGTTTTGGAAAATATATAAAATGTGTTTTTTTTTCAGAAAGACATTTGAAAGTTTATTGGTGGATACTTTATTGGTTTATGATTTATATTTTATGTTTTGTTTGTTTTCCGAATAAAAAAAATGAAAGAAAGTAAAGTATTGTTAATGTCCATCTAGGAATCCAGTTTTTCTGGGAAGAACTAGTTAGAACTATTCCTTTACATGTAATTTTATGGTTATTAGGACCATAATAATCACAATTTTATACTGGCTGTTAGGTACAGGCCTCCCTCTCATTGAAGATTGTAAGGAGGATCACGCATTAGTCCAAAACAAATGTCTAGTGAAGGTTGGCAGGCAGAATTTACATGTGTTTTCCTTAACCATAAGGCCAATAATTGGTAATAATGTTGTAAATGATTTGTATTTGTAATTATCAAAAATGGATTTGAACTCACTTCATTTGAATTTTAATGTGAGCAAATTACCATTAGGTTACCACTGATTTATAAAATAAATCAATATACTTTATCAACAAATAATTACATAAACATAAGCTAGTAACTCATAACATTTTATTTTATTTTAATTACTATGTTATAAATTGCTAAATAACACTGTGACCATAATTAAAATTTAGTTATTAATTTATAAATATTATTATCATATTTATAGGAGGGAAATAAAAACATTGTAATCACAATTATAATAAAGTTAATAGTTCATTGCTCCTATATTCTGATAAAAATATGTCCGAATTGAAAACCTTCTCCATTTTGAAGTCAGTTGAAAATAGAAATATTATACACACATCTCTTAACTATTTTTAAATAAATAGTATTTATGAATTTTAATTCAAAATTATATTATGCAATGATCATTAACACTTATAAGTGTAATAATCATTAAGATAAGTTTATACTTTAATATTAAAATGTAGATAAAGTTACCTTCCATATCAAGCTCTACATCGGATTCAGGTTCTGTATCTTCTTCAGAAGAGGCTGTTGCAGTATTTCCTGCAGTAGCATTAGCAGAGTTGCTGAAATTTTTTTAATGTTATAAAGTATATATTGATTTTAATTTTATATTAAACACAATTATTTTTGCAAAATTGTAGTAAGTACATACCTGTCACCCGAGGCAGAGAATGTTTTAGGTTCAAAAGTGGCCGAAGGAATCGTTACACCAAGTGATGTTAAATAATCTTTGAAGAAAGATAACTTTGGGTGTTGAAGAATTTGAGGTTTGGTTCTGCATAATTCTACGAAGGCTTTAAGTTGTAACAATTGTTCGTCATTAAATGGGCAACTCATTGTGAAAATACTGTTGTGCTGCCGGTAAAATATATACGCTATTAATGAAAATTGAATTTCAATTAATATTTACAAAAGAGTTAGATATAAAATTATTATGTATAGGATTATAATTTAGTAACAAATAAATTATAAACACTTACTTATTCTAGAAACTCAAATCAACTCGAAGAATATTCTTGAAATATGCGGTACTACAATCAAACATATCTATTTGTCATAAACATGACATTCATGATTCAATATTAGTGTTGCATTTATTAAATTAACTATGCGGGGATTGGTATATTGTTTCGATTATGCATAACATTGGTTACAAGTAAAAGACTTAATGAAATAAATATATATATATATATATATATATATTAAATTAATTTGATGAGAATAATAAATTTAATGTGGGGCCCTTTTCAGAAAGAGAAGAGGATTTCTAGTAGAATAGGGCAACACACTAAGACCTAAGTGTCAGTTTTCTAGGTTGGTATTCACTATTTGTTAAATGTAACTTTTCTGGACAATCCCTCCTCAAATTCACCGCCCAGTTAACACCAAATGTTTATTAGCCCTTGTGTTTAGTCCATTTATTATAAAATTAGTTAAATTTATAGTAGATAATAAAATTAAATTATAATATATTTTCATTTTCAATCATTGTGCCATTTTTGTAATAAGTAATTATTTTCTATTGTTGTAGGTTTCTTCTGTAGACCGATCATTCATTTATAGTTTTAATTTCATATCAAAACGACTAAATTTCAAAATTACCGCTCAATCTCATTTGTGTCTTCCTCACTAAACGTGACACTGGCAGAATGTATTGCGTCTGTTAACGCAAATCTAAGCCATAGAGAGAGAAAAAAAAAAAAAAACTTTTCTGGACTATGGAGGGAGGACTGAGGAGGCGTCTCTAGACTCTAACCTCTGTGTATGAAAAAGTGTTGCGTGTAGTCAGTCCGTAGTGTAGCGCTGCGGTAGCCACATAGAAACCAATTAATATTTATTGGTTTCTATGTGGCTTTTGTCGCTTTTGATGGGATCCTATTGAAGTTTTTAAACAGGGAGGGTAGGATAAATTTTAAAGGAAGCACCAAAAGTAATTAGAGTAAGATAGAGAAATAAACAAGGATGGTTATATTTACTAAATTATTTTAGACTACCTACGTAAATAGTCGAGGTTTTGTATACTGGTATTTTATTAACTACGTCATGAAAAATTTTATATTTTTGAACTCAGCACACTTCTCTCCGTCTTCAACTGCAGCTAAACTCATATCGTAGTTTTTCGTACGCTAGTGCCTACTGCCTAGTGCCACTAATTTGAATTTTCAGCATGCAGCTGGACACTTTCAACATGTGTCCCATATAAGAGAATCCTCCTTACCTCTACTTTTCATATTTTCTGTTATTCGGTTGGACTACAGTCAAATAAAAACGCAAAATAATAAAAAAAAAATACTTCACTATATTTTTTTCTATTTATTTAAAATTTCGTGATTACCTAACCTATCTTAATTTTTTTATGAGCTTCATGAGTGTTAAGCTCTGTTAATAACCTTACTAATAATAATTATAATATTACGTAAACTGATATTTGTTTATCAATAGACATAATATAATACTAGTAGCGACTCATCCTCGGTTCGCTTCGGATTTGTCCCGAGAAAATTACAAATCTTCCCACGGGAACCATACATTTTTTTGGGATAAAAAGTAACCTATGTGCTATTCCAGACTATATTCCAGTCTATCTATCTCTGTGCCAAATTTTATCCAGATCCATTCAGCCGTTCTGGCGTGAAAGAGTAACAAACATCCTCCATCCATTCTCACAAGCTTATTGAGATATTAGTATGGTTAGTACCTGGGCGACCGAGCTTCGCTCATAGTTCTTTTTCGTTATTTCGTATTTTTAAATGATAATCTTTATAACTTAAAGAGCAAAACGTAAACTAATATACACGTACGTATAACATAATTATTTTACAGTTTACATAATGTACCTACATAAGTAGGACTTGCTAGTACGGAAGGAATGAGCAGATGTCGGTAGGTAGCTATTGCAATTCTTTTTGACGTATTTTGTTCTTATTCTTAAAAATTAATACTTAAAAGCTTTAAAATTCGTAATTATAATCTACGTATGGAGGGTAGAAGTAAGGAGGGTCATCTTATATGGGAGAAAAGTTGAAAAAGTGTCCAGTTGTATGCGCTAAATAACAGTTCCAAAATCCTCCACAATCGCGCTGGTGGACTCACAGGGTATGGTATGAATGTAGCATCGCAAATGTGGCGCCATCCTAATTTAATACATTTTGACGGACACTTTTCATATACACAGATGACCCTCCTTACTTCTACCCTCCATAAATCTACGAAACCGGAGTAAGATGTTACCTGTCATGGCATTTGAAAGATGGTATATTTTGCATTATGTGACTAAGTAAGTGTTACTGAGAGAGTTGTATAGATGTCGCGATTTTCGTACTTGACTAATTTTCGTACTTGACTATTTTTCGCCCAGGTATTTAACCTGGGCGGACGAGCTTCGCTCGGAGTTTTTGGTCAAAAATGCAATTTTCTTTCTAATTTGGCTTAAAAAAAACTAAAAACTTGAATAAATACAAAATAAAATAAAATAAAAACTTTGTATCCGACCGGGATTCGAACCCGGACACCTGGCAATCCTGTCAATTGTGCCTTGGCGGCTTGACCACGATGCTTATGTCGGAGTGTAAGAAATTATCGACCATATTCTGCGTAGAATAATGCAAAAGAAAACCGCATGAAAACTCGAAAACACGTGTCTTCTCAGACATGAGACTAATTTAGATCGATTTTTCGCCCCCGAAAGCCTTCACATACCAAATTTCAGCGAAATAGTTAGAGCCGTTTTCGAGATCGCTGGTATAAAAAATAAAGATATAAACATACAAGAATTGCTCGTTTAAATATATAAGATAAGATTAAGCTATTGACCCTCGCTTTGCTTGGGCGTGCCCTTAGGTGCTTTAACAACAGTAGTACATAATATGTGTTACTTCAGGCGATTCAGATAATAGTTTATCTGTTTAGTTAATTGTTTCACTGTATAGATAACTAGCGACTCACGCTCGCTTCGCTCGCTTTCGTCCCTAGGTACGTTTTCACGGTTAGCTATGTTTAGGTATACATAAATAGTAGCTTGCTACTCCTAAGATATTCATTTAAATTATATAGCGATTTTCCCTCGTTTTGCTCGGGTGCTAACGCCATACGCGGATTTTGTTCAGAATTTCATGGGTTTTAAATTTTTTCGCGGAACCCTGATTCTTTTTCTAAAATAAAAGTAGCCTAAGTTACTCCTTATATCATCAGCTATCTGTTAGTGAAAGTCCCGTCAAAATCGGTCCAGTCGTTTCGGAGATTAGATGGAACAAACAAACAGACAGACAGACAGACAAAAAATGTAAAAATGTTGTTTTGGTATATGTACCTTGTATACATCCATATACATTTAGTAAGAAGCGGTTATTTTGATATTACAAACAGGTACTCCAATTTTATTTATCTGTATTGATTAAGTTTCAGCGTGAAGAACTAAGTACTTAACCATGGATGACAAATAAAATACTTAACAAACATACCTATACGCACACATACAAATATTTAAAATCATAATAGTAATCAGATAGTTTTGCGACTTCCTGGAATTCTTCATTTAAGTTAACGAAAAGAATTGCTATTAAAAAAACAGTAACATAGCAGATATTGTAGAAATATTTTTCATTTTCCATATTTCCATGGTGCTGACCTACTTATTAACACCCTAGAGAGGTCAATATGTATTTTATGTGTTTGCTTTGCTCAACTGACTCAGGTCTGAAAAGAAACATAAATAACTTTTAATCGATCGAGTTCAAAGACACAGTTTGAGTTCTCTGTTCTTCGCCATGTTGAAGAGTTATTGGCCATATTTTATAAATCCACTCAGATCGCCCATATTTTGATCGAAGTAGTAGGATGTAGCTACTATAGTAATACAACATTTGATTTGACAAATTATTTTTATTTAAGAAATCTATACTTTTATTACATACCTAAATATATCCTATATATACAATTAATAAAATTCTAAGTCGAATCTGTACCTTAAATATTTTTTGGAAAATCTCATTGAAATAGACATTATTATCAATACAGAGGCCAAATGTATAGTTTTTAGAATTTTTGTCTGTCTGTCTGTCCGTTACCGCATCATAGAAAAACCACTGGAGGGATTTTGATGAAATTTGGTATGATGATAGCTGGATATCCGGGCCAACATATAGGATACTTTTAACCTCGGGAGAATATCTCATTCCCACGGGAGTACACGTTATAACACAACTCAAAAAATATTTATGATCAGAATTTCTTGAAACTTGGTATTAATGCTCTTCAATACAATTTAATAAATACGTGTTTTAGCGTTTTTTGAAATTCATCCCATAAGGAGATAAAATAAGGAATGAAAATTTGTATGAAAACTACCTTTTTAAAGTTTTTGGTTGTAGTTTTAGCGCGAGCGAAGACGCGGGTTTTGCTAGTCTATACATATAATAAAATTGTAACTAAGCCGAATCTGTACATTAAATATTATTTGAAAAATCTTATTGAAATAGAATTTATTTGATAATACAGAAGCCAAATCTATAGTGTTTAGATTTTATGTCTGTCTGTCTGTCTGTCACTGCATCACGGGAAAACCACTGGACAAATTTTGTTAAAATTTGGTATGATGATAGTTGGTTGGCCCGGTCAACATATAGGATACTTTTTACTGCGGGAAAATATCTTATCTCTGAGCAAAAATACAAAAACAGCAAATGCTAGTGTGTATATAAAGCTGAAGTTTGTTTTTGTGTTTGATTGAATGTATAATCTATAGAGATTTATGAGATCTACTAGTTCTCATTCACATTCGTAATATTAATAGGATTTATAAAAAACAAAAACAAATCTATTCCATAGGAACCGTAAATTTTTCCGGGATACAAAGTATCCTATGTGTTATTCCAATGTGTGAGCTATTATTGTAAAGTTTTATTAAAATCCATTCAGCAGTTTTAGCGTGAAAGAGTAACAAACATCCATTCATCTATACATCCAGACAACCATCCATCCTCATAAACTTTCGCATTTATAATATTAGCAGGATATGTGTTTTATGTATTAAATCTATTGTGGAAGAATTAATTTTTTTTTTACATAATTACGAAATAATAAGTAAGAATAGTATGAAATATTTATGTTTCTCTTGCTTAAAATATCTATACAAAGGCATGCAAAGCGCTAAGATTTCTGCAAACCTATTTACTATTACGTTAATTGTACTTAGTGTCTATGATACAATGGATCTTTTTAATTTTCTTATTGTCAATGAGTTATTTTCATTGTCTTATATCTATAGTTTGTATTTATCGAGCTTCGCAGTTCGCATCATTCTCTTAACTTTATTCGCATTTCATAATAATAAAGTTCATTATGCTGTTTTTAAGGTGATGATGGTAGTGGTAGTGGTGATAAAAAATATCTTTTGTATAAGATAAAAAACGATTATTTCTGAATTGAAAAATAAAATTAACCGCGTACTTAAACGTGTTAACGAAATTATATTAATGATTACTCAATAAGTAATTAATCTTTAGAAGTAATACTCTTAATGGATATTGTACTTTCCAGTTAAGACTAATAACGATTAAAATATAATTAGGTATTACCACGAAACTAAGGCACGTTAAAATCATATTAAAGGGGAACATTTGACGTAAACTTAAGTATACCTCGGATGTCTCATAACGTTTATCGTTTCAATGTGGTTCTTGTGATTGTAGGTACCAATCAGGAAAAATGATCACTAACTCAAGTGTTATTTTTTATTTAGTATTAGGTAAGTGTTAAGAATTATGAAACTTACATATAATATCACGTTATAAAATTAAAGATTAAAAATTATAAAAAAATTGCAGTATTTTTGAAAATTGGTCTACATCTTTCGGAACCTATTACATCAGATAAATTAACAAAGAATAATTTATTTGATTTGGATGGCATTATTAATAATATGTTCCCGAATTTGAACCAAGGAAGTAATAACAATGTAGGTGATGGTGGTAGTGTTTCTCCCCAGGATAATGGAAGTCAGGTGACTAAAAAATTTATATTGTTTTAGTAAATATTTAAACACTAAGAGTAGGTATTTTAAGTGATCGATTATATGAGCTTGTCATAAAAATGGTTGTTATAAAGATTCTTTAACATTAATTAGTAGGTACGAGTACTAATTACCCAAACTTCATATTTTTTGCAATTTCATTAAAAAGTAATTTTTAAAAATGCACCAGGTTAACAATCCTCAAGGAAGCGTTTGGAATAATGCAAATGGAAAGCCGGGTATAAATTATCCTGCGAACTCAGGGATCTATCCATCACCAAATTTCCAGGTAACGTGGACCTATAAATGAATAGATTTTTTGTCATGTTTTGTAAGTGCTCATAATTGTTTTATTATTATAGGGACAAAATTCTCAATACCCCGGTAACTCTAATGGAATACAGGTATATATGTATTTAGTTTTTTAACTGTTTAGTCTAACTATCCTTTTTACATGTTTAGTCTAACTAAGGAAGTCAACCATGTTTTATATAATATAAAGATCATGTTAAGTCTTTGCGTATATATTATTTTTTCATCGTTTACCTTTGTGATATTCAAATCTAATGGACTTTAGCTTCTAAAACACGTTTTAAAATTTTAATGATAGGTACATACGTAATTTATAATTAACACGATAAGGAGAGAAGTTTTGTTTTTTAATTATAGGTATTTCAATTCAAGGTGTTTATCAAAAGTTTATCATTTATAAAATATTTTTAGGTTAACAATCCTCAGTATCCTGGAAATACGATTAATAATGGCATTTACTCTGGCATTAATCCACCACAGGTATAATTTTTTTTATAAGAGATATTTTCTTTCATTTCTATATGGTATTAATACATAACTTAGAATTAAATATTAGTGTACTACTTAAATATTAGTGTTAGTTATATACAAAATACTGGTAATTTATTATATAAATTAAAATAAATTTAATGTTCATGACCTTATAATTGTAATTTCTGTGATTATCTTTGAGGGCTAGTAGGGACAACTGCCCACCTCCCTGCTCCTCTACCCATAGCTCTTAACCTTCATTTGAATACCAATGCGGTATATTTTGCAGATTTTTGCCAGCACGCAAATGGGAAATATTTATAAACGAATTGTTTTTTTTTTCGTGGGCTTGTTCAACTTTCGCATTTAAATATCATCATAATCAAATAGAACTAAGAATAATCTAATGGAAAATATATAACTTCTTTGAAGTTAGAATGTTAATTAAGCATTTGCCTTACAGGGAAATAATCAACAATATCCAGGAAATGGCTTTAACAGTGGCAATTTGGGAAATTTTCCACAAAATCCGAATATGATGCAGGTATTTTTAATTCACAAGTGATTAGAAACGATAAAAACAACAAATAATTTTCGCATTTATAATATTACTAAGGATTTATTTAAGTATATTTACATAAAGTTGGATGATACGAGCTTTATTTTCAATTTTTAGTTTAAAGACTTTACTTACGTACATATGTATAGTAGGTACCAACGTTTTGTATGATTACTGCAAAGGGTTTTCGAAACATTTTCAATCATTTTAAATTACGGTTTTATTTCTTTTGAAAACTCCTTCGCTACTGAATAAACGAACTTTAAGGAAAAGTCTTAATTCTTATTACGTTAGTTTCCTGAACTAAAAAATCAGGCTTGTAAGTAGTAGTGCTATACTATAACAACTTCTGTGAGAATCAAAGCTGAATCCGCATACTTCATACAACATGTATGTTCGCTGACTCACCTGTCGAATCGATAAAAGCTCTTACAGAACAGCACTGCTGAATTGACAACCATTGTTTGTATGTTAACTTATCTCTATCTTTCCGGGATAGTATATTGTATGAAACGAGCAACTATAACCTTCACATACTGTTTACGGCTTTGAGGTCACAGGTAGGATAAATAGGTCTACTGAATCGATTGAAATGAGACTTATACATACATATATAGATTGTACAATTTACATAGAAGAAAAATCACTAAGAATTTAGATTACTGTATAGCGGAGCAATAAAACGACAGTTTTTTTTAATAAGAAGTCATTTTTTCAATCGAAATTAATATTAATAAAAATGTTTTTTTTTTTTACTTTTAAGGGTAACACTCCACAATATCCTGGGAATGATTTAAGCAATGGCAATCCAATTTTCAACTATCCAGGAAATACTAACGTAATGCAGGTACAGAATATACAAAATTATTTTATACTGTAAATATTTACCATTCGTACATAAATTATTCACATCTTCAACAATTTGGTAATTTTTCAAACCAATAAATAATTTGTATTATAGAATTGAAAAAACCCTTAGATTTCAATATGATTTCATTTATCAGACTATATATGTAATACAAAAAAGCACAATATTTAATTTGTATGACGTATAAATTTGAGGGTATTAATCCACAGTATCCTGCACAAGGCAATGGCTTAGACCACATTAATAAAAGACCAGAAATCAATTATCCAACGAATCCCGCTGCTTTGAATCAAGTAAGTTAATTTATTTTATACTGAATGTAGCGCCGTTGGGGAAATTATTTATACATACGTGCATATAACGTATACAGAATTGTATTACATATTAAAAAAAATGTTTTCTTAACACTTACACAGCTAACGCTGATTAAACCTTAAGAAATACGTATAAACAATGTACCTACTAGAAAATTGTAGGTCTTTATTAGGAAATATTTGTACTGCCAGAGTTTTAAGGAGCTTGTGTTATTATAACCCTCCCCATAATTGGACTCTTTGATCTAGTTGCTAACAAATACAGCTGCAGATCCGGCGAGATTAGAGTCCCAGGTAAGGCCAAGTACAGACAAAACATAGTAAGAGTTTTTGTCAAGAAATTTATAGCAATAGCTCGGAATTAAGAAGTTGACAATTAGGTACATAGCCTTATGGCTCGTACTATCGAATATATTGAAACAGTGTACTATGACGGATTTAAACTACGATGTGTATAAGATAAAAATAAGGATAATATAAGAGATCACAGTATATGGACTATGAGTGTATTCATAAAATATACTTTAATAATATATATAATAAAATTGTAACTGAGTCGAATCTGTACATTAAATACTTTTTGAAAAATCTTATTGAAATAGTCATTACTCATTATTATCGATACAGAGCCCGAATCTATAGTTTTTAGAATTTTTGTTAGTCTGTTTGTCTATCTGTCTGTCTTGGAATGCATCATGAGAAAACCACTTGACAGATTTTGATGAAACTTGATGATATGATGATAGCTATGTTTATCCAGGTCAACATATGCATACGATACTTTTTACTGCGGGAAAATATCTCATCTCTGAGAAATCTACACTAACCGTTAAAAAGTTTTTAGGGACGAACCCAAGCAGAACGAGGGTGAGTCGCTAGTACTTAATAATATTATAATGAAAGAATAAAAATGAAATAAATGAAAGTAATATAGATAATTTGTTTTAAATAAATATACTAAAATGCGTTAAATAATATAAAATACGCTCGATATAAGATTAATGTCTCTATGTCATTCCCTTGTTCTAGTAACTAACGATTCACTCATACGTTACAATCTGTCTATATACAATACAATCTGTCTATGTCAATACTAAATCGTCTCAATCTAAACAAATGAATCTGGGAAATAAAAGAGTTGTCTATACGACCTTTAGAATCTCATATTAGGTACCTTCTTTTTATTTTTTTAATCAAATAAATGTTTTATTTTCTTAGGATAATTATGCTCGATATCCAGGATATAATAATTGGAATAATAATAATAACAGGTATCCTGGAAACTTCCAAAATAGGCCTAATTTTAACACGCAGGTATGTTTAGTTTTAAATGTAAACTGTAAGAGTATATCTATATCTTATACTTATATATAGGTACGATATAAATAAAAAAAGCAGTTATGGGGACTGCCGAGAGAAGTGAAAACTTAAAACTATAAACAAAAAGTTTTTCTATATTCGAATTAATTGTTTAATCTTACATTAAAATTTGTAAATTAGAACTGTTTACATTTATCTGATTTTGATATCTATCGGCACTCTTGAGTGTTAGCGTTAACACGTCACGTGACCATGTCGATGACGACTTACATGAATTTACTCCCCATTCAAACCTGCCCCTAGAAGTTTTCACTTTAAAAAAAATGCACGCAATATCTAACTTTATAGTACATTCGTGAAATTGAATAGCTATTTACAAATGCAAATGTTTATCATACAACCTAACTATGCTGAAAGGGTGCGAACACTTACTTGTGCTCCTGTTTACCATTCAATTTCTTTTAGAGCCAATATCCGGGTCAGAATTGGAACAACGGTAATGGATTACAAAACAATCAGAATCCAAATCAAATTGGTGTACCAGGAAACCAGCAAACACAGGGGCTTAACCAAAACCCCTTAATGCAAGGACAACCTATTCGATACCCTCCTAATACCTACCAAAATTACAATCCTGGATTACAAAATGGCGGCTCATTTCCATCACAAATTTCAAACGGAATGAACAATCAATTACCAAATGACAACTTACAAGATCCTAACATGCAATATCCTCAACTACCCGATGCTGTGACTGCACCAGCGACTGTAACGCCTCCCGTAACTAGGTAAGATTTTCTATATCTATTTTTTATATCTATTTATTATTTTATTTGTGTATCGATGTCATCCGAAGCAATTTTATTCAAGAACATTTCTTATATATTTTTTGTTCAAAAATATTGTTTCATAAATATTTTATGTTATGCTGACAAAAATATTAATAGAATAAAATAAATATATATTATACTTGTGTATAACATAATTGAGCTAGTAGATATGTCGCAGATTGATAATTAAAAACAAATATGTATTATGATTATTGTTTTTATATCAAAAAAATTATATTTTAATAATACTTAGTACAATGTTTTTATTTATTATCAAAATCACAGCACAACGGCCGCAATGAAACAATGTGTGCAAGACTGTCCGTCGACATCAGAATACAACCCCATATGTGGTAATAATAACATAACATATTTCAACGAAGGAAAATTCGAATGCGCTCGCAAATGCGGTATCGGTAAGTCCTCTCTGGAATACTCCGCATTAATTTAACATATTCGCACATACGAGACTTTAATTTTATTACTTGGGCGATAATGAATTATCATTGCTTGACATCGGTTTATTTTATTTATGTTACATTTTTTCATATTTATGTTCTTGGTTTTGATTATTTTTGGATGTTTTACCCATTGTAGCGATTTAACTTCTTTACTCTCCAAAACTGTCAGTTCTGGTGTTCTAAAGGTAGATTTTGTTTTTATTTTATTGGGGTTCATGCGAATATAATAACATTCGGATATTGAATTTACGATCTATGACACATATGTAAGTTAGTGCCACTTAGACTTCTACTTTGTCTGACTTAGCTGTACTCAAAACACCCTGTAGATTATAATCTATATAACATAATTTATAGATAACGTTTTAACGGTTAGCATAGATTTCTCAGAGATAAGATGTTTTCCCGCAATGAAAAATATTCTATTTGTTGATCCAGATAACCAGCTATCACCATACCTTCAAAATCTGTCCAATAGTTTTCTCGTAATGCGTTCCCAGTCAGACAGACAGACAAAAATTCTAAAAACTATAGATTCAGACTCCATATTGATAATAATAACTATTTCAATAAGATTTTCCAAAAAAATATTGAATGTACAGATTCGACTCGGTTAGAATTTTATTATATGTAGACTACAGATTATTAAGGTTCATATGAATGTATCTAATAAGTTTTTGAATAGTAACGCTTTGTTAATAAAATACCTTTCATTTTATATTTTAGATTTTAAATTAGGGTAATGAACATAGAAATTGTTGTTTTACTGCGCTATACAACTTTTAGTTTGTTTTTCTTTGAACCGCTCAAACCACATACAGAGTTTTGCATTTTTAATGTAATCTGCAATTAGTTCCCAGCGTACGTTATGTACAATTCAAGTACGCCTTATAATAATATAATCTTTGTAATTTCATAATTAGATTAATGTTTCACAATCAAGAAAGGTAAAATGTAATTTTAATAATAAATATACATTTTACATATTATTTACTTTTTGGTTCATCAGAGATCAGACTCAATATAATATTAGGTAATTCTTTTATCCAATTTCCATTTCACACTAGTGCTATCAATGTAAATGAAATGCATAAAAAATATAAAAACAACGAAATTGAAATGTCAGAATGTCTGTAATTATTGTTATTGTAATTTCTTATAATAAAATAAGCTTTACTGTAATTTCGTAATGATCATATTGTAAGCGATGACACGCGAGAATGATGGATTAACGTACTCGCTGAGACGTACTAGGGATCAATATTCAATTTGCTATATGTAGGTACTATTTACTAGTATAATTTTATAATATCTTTATTTGACTGCTTCGTTGGTTTAGTAGCTACCATGTACGGCTATACATACAGAAGCCCTGGATTCGATTCTGAGATCGGGCCAGTATAGTTATTTATTGAGTAGTTCTTATTAACAACCCGGAGTTAGGAAGCAGGTGGTGTTTCATCTGCGTGCCTCAGGGAGCACGTGAAACCATCGATCCTGTCCTTGATCTCTCACTGGTCGTATCAAATTGTCATCCCACCAAAATCTAAGAGTGTATTTGTTTTTGGGCACGCACTAGTGCATAATAATATTATATCCTGCGCATATTGCTAGTCACAGTGAGATTAATAGTCGTCGTTATTATTATATATAAATAAAAATGATCTCCTTTTTGTTGGTAAGCGCATCACTTGAGTCGGTGCCAGCCAATACAAATCAAAGCACACCGACTTTGAAAATATCTGATTACAGTATAGGTATCTATAGTAAATGAAAACTACCAATCAGTTATTTTTTACTTTTTAGTGCTTTTTTTGGAGTCGATTTTTAATTTTTTCTTAAAAAGTTTTTATTTTTAGGAACTATTTTAGTCAATCCTATACTGCGCGCACAGCTATTTTTTTTAATATTGCTAAATAATAATATTACTTTTTTCTATCAATTAATTCCTTTGCATATAATAAAAAATAGTTAACAGTTAAGTTACTTATGCATATACAAACGTCAAACTTGATAGCCAACATTTAATATACTCAAATTTTATTGGTAACCCTTGGGGGCCGAATTCGGTTTGTATTTATTACTTTTTGTTATTACTAGTTGCATTAAATGATATGAAAATATGATAGTAATTTTTATTATCTTTTACGTACGCATGATTTAGAAGTAATTGAATATATTTACAACTATAAAAAAGCAACGCAGTGGATAATAAAACGATAATTTTAGTATAACGTAAAACAGGACAAGAATAATATGTAAAGTTATATTATTCACTAGGGACTTTTAATTTTTTTTGAAGGGAAGCCTAATTCTTAACCTACAATAAAAGTAGCCTAAGTTACTCCTTATAACATCAGCTATCTGCCAGTAATCACTCTAGCCGTTTGGGAGATTAGCAGGACACACAGAATGACAGTCAAAGATTTAAAAAATTGTGGTTTTCTAAAAAGTATATAACTCAATAGGCATTTAGTAAAAAGCAGTTATTTTGACATTACAAACAGACACTTCAATTTTATTCATTTGTATAAATATACTCGTATATGTAGGTATTGTGGTCCACTTGTAGTTACAAAAAGTAGGTCTACGAGTATGTACTTCACGTAAACACAATGAAACTTTCGTTTTCGTAATCTTTCTTAAATATATAGTACCTGGGCGACCGAGCTTCGCTCGTATTTTTTAGATTAAAAAAAATAAATAAAAACTTGAATAAATACAAAAAAACAAAAACAAAAGTAAAACTTTGTATCCGACGGGATTAGAACCGGACACCTATGAATGTCAATCTTGCGTCTTGGGCGCTTGACTAAGATGCATATGCCTGAGTGTAAGAAATTATGGACTATATTTTGCGTGTAATGATGCGAAAGAAAAGCGCATGAAAACTCGAAAACACGCGTTTTTCCAGACATAAGACTAATCTAGATCGATTTTTCGCCCCCGAGAACGCCCACCATTAGAGCCGTTTCCGACATCCAGCTACTAATATAAAGAATTAGATAGCATCCAATTAGTGTTTTTTTTTAAATTATTTTTGTAAGAAGTTTTGTGTTCGAAATGTGTCATGAAAATTTTCTAGTTACTTTTATAAAATCTGTTATATCTACTATTAATGGTAATACACTATTGTTTAATTACCAGATATAACTATTGAATAATATCACATGACTGAAATAACTTATCTTTTTATAAGCTAGTGACTTACCCTTACTTCATTTAGGCATTGTCATAAGTGCCCTGTACTATTTCTTTAGCCTTTATTTAGCAAATTATCTACTTTTCCTTTAAAATGGCTATAATATCACAAATCATATAATTCTATACTAGATAGTATAATTCAATCATTCTCCAGCTTGCTAATTATGACTTGGCAAAAAATCCGGTTCATATATCCGTCGATCCGTAATCCGTAATGAACGTCTGATGAATCCGTGTGAACGATAACAAAACCAATTAACAAATATTTTCATAATTCATATTGTCAGTAATAAATTTTTTACTTACATTTTTCGTCGTAGCATATTAGGGTTATTTATTTGATCATTAGGAATACGAATATTGATTGACCCCAAGCTGATATGGAACCAGTGGTCTCAGTTGTGAGTGAACCAAGCATGTCACTGCCAGATTCACTATTTGCCATCTAATTGCGTATGTATATTTTGATGATTTCCTTTGTTTATGTTTCAGATGTAATCATAGTCCGACGCAGCGCTTGTCCTGCATTGAGTTCTACTAATCCTACACCAGGAGTGTTCGCCTAAAGTAAAGGAAATATTTTACATAGAAAAATAAATTTTATTTTTCTTTTTTTTCAATTCTTAATATCTGTACCCTTCAATCCATCTTCAGTAACCTTAATATTGTATTGATGTTAGTAATCATAAAAATAATTAATATTTATATTAATTTAATTAGGGACAGTAACTACATATTATCACTTGAGGGCGTTTATGAGACGTCTGATTAAAGCTATTTTCTACTATGCCGGACACCGGCCACCCATGGCTAGTGGCTACCTATTAAAATATCCATTTTTCCTTTTATTCTTTTTCTTATTTAGTGTTGCCATTATTATATTTATAACTATAAAGAAATAATTAATATTTTTTATAGTTATAAATATAATAATGGCAACACTAAATATACTAATCAATAAAGCTTCTAAAAAAATTGTAATAATTATAATTATAACAGCTAAAATTATATAAATAATATTGAATATTCAAGCATAAAAGTAATTAAAATTATAAAAATATTTAAAATTAAAATTAACAAATATTGTAAGTACTTTGGTGCCAATTTTCAAGTTTTTTAATTTATTTTGTTATTTTGTAGGTAGGCTGTCTGTAACAACTATATAATACCTTTGAGACATCTAGTACCTTAGTCTCTCCCGTGACCATGATTGTGTAAAGCAATCGAAATGTCGGGAATCCAAAATCAAAATAAATCCGCGAAAAAATCCGAAATAAAGATAGTTTAAATAGAAAAATAAAAAGATAGTTTTAATTAAAATATTTAAAAAATACTTAAAAAAAGTATGAGTTGTTAAAATTTCATCTCTTCAAGTCCAGACTCATCATTTTTGTTCAAATGACGAAGCATCAATCAGCCAAGATTTGTAGTTCAAATGTATAACTTTTTGCTACTAAACTACCTACTGTATCTAATTTACTTTACCTGGTTAATTTTGCCAACATACGGCTAGGACTTTATCTATTGTATACTAGACATTAAAGATGAGAGTTATATGTATATATCATCTAGCAGTTATTTCATAGTATAAAAAACTTTAAGATTTTTTCTGCATAGCAAGTATTTTTTCTATTTCTTAAGTCTGAAAAGACTCAAACGTTTTCCACTGCAATTCGTTTGAAATGCTAGTTATTAAATAAAAATGTAATGGAATTTTAAACTTTCTATTCAGACGAACATTCGTCTTTTTTAGTCGGTCCATCTGACTAACCAACTTTCCGTAATTGTTTTTCAAATTCACAGCATGAGTTTCGAAATAAAACAATGCGTTCAGAGCTGTCCGATGACGTCTGTATATTTTATACGCGAGAATGTTATTTTCTAACTTTTAATTATGAAAATATTAAATTATCTAGATACGTGCACATAGCGTTGCTATAGTTTAATAGGAAGATCGTTTTAAGAGGAATAATTCTGTAATACATTGTTTTCATATAATTTTATTAGTTTACGTGTCGCACGCCAATAAATCTCCGAGTCGGCATGATTTTTTCCGACAGTCAGTTTACACAACACTTCAACGAATTATAAACCTAAACCTTCGCCATGAATCACTCCATCTATTAGTTTATCAGACAGACGCGGCGGGGGACTTTATCTATACTATATAATATCTATATTATAATAAAACTAACTAATAAAAAAAACTAATAAAACTGTAGAGGTCGAATGTCTGTACATAGAAAAAAAATGCTAAAAACCGAGTCAGGGGGGTGTAAGAAGAGCAATAGAACAAATCCAGTTTTTTTTTTAATTTTTTGTTTCTCTGTCTGTTTGTCTGTTTGTTTTTTTTTTTTTTTTTTTTTTTTTTTTATACCACGACGGTGGCAAACAAGCATACGGCCCGCCTGATGGTAAGCGGTTACCGTAGCCTATGGACGCCTGCAACACCAAGGGCATCACATGCGCGTTGCCGACCCTTCAGAAACCTATTTACTCCCCTTTTAAAGGACCCCATACTGTAGCCCTCTGGGAAAACCTCGGCAGGGAGTTCATTCCACAGCGGGATGGTCCGTGGGAGGAAACTTCTCTGAAAACGAACTGTACGGGACCATTTGGGATGCAGTGTGTGGGCATGAACTCCCTGTCGATGGCGAGCGGTGCGATGATAAAAAGTGGCCGTGGGCATCATTTCAAACAATTCTTCGGAACACTTATACAGCTTACTACACGAAAACTACCCATAGGATTTTAATGAAACTTTACAATAATATAGTTCATACATCAGAATAAGAAATAGGCTACTTTTTATCCCGGAAAAATATACAGTTCCCGTGGGATAGATTTGTTTTTGTTTGTCTAGAGGCGAACCCGAGTGAAGCGAGGGTGAGCCGCTATAATATTATAAAAAGGAAAGACTTTTCGTTTGCTTATTTGTTTGTACCGAATAAGCTCCGAAACTACTGAACCAATTTAGATGAAAGGGTTTAGCCGGAGAAGTATAGCGAACCGGCCCCCTTATGGCAACCTATATTGAAACTTATATTTCAATAAGGGCTTGATGTAGAAAAGCGATTTATACGAGTTTCACTGTCGTACTTCGCTTTGACCTTGAGAAATAAAGAAAATGAGCTTAACTATGACTTTCGTTTAAAAGGGTATATCTCGAAAACCTTCAAAGCTAGAAACTTAAAACTGAGGCGAGGTTTTAGGTAACCTTTGAAAGCATATATATATTTTTTAGTTTTTTTTTAATAATAACAACCCTTTAAAAAAAATGTCTCTATCTATGTATAGTATAATAAAAATGTAGAGGTCGATTGTCTGTACATAAAAAAAAATGCTAAAATCCGAGTCAGGGGGTGTAAGAAGAGCAATAGAACAAATCCAGGTTTTTTTCAAATTTTTTGTTACTCTGTCTGTTTGTCTGTTTGTACGGGATAATCTCCGAATCTGTTAGACCGATTTAAATAAAATTTCGCATGGTGGTACCTTTTATCCCCGGGCAACATCTTAGATACTTTTCATCCTGAAAAATCAAAGAGTTTCCGTAGGATAGTTAAAAAACTGTAGTAACTTATGCAGCTAAGTTCACAAAAACTACTAATTGGATTTTAATGAAACTACAGTAATATAGTTCATACATCAGAATAAACAATAGGCTTTTATCCCGGAAAAGTACGGCTCCCGGGGAATAGGTTTGTTTTTTCTAGAGGCGAACACGAGCGAAGCGAGGGTGAGCCGCTAGTTATATAATATAAGTTGGAAAATATTATATTATAAATATTTATTTTTCATTTTAAATAACAGTTTAGGATATATAACAATTTAAAGTTGGTTAACAACCATTCTCGTTAATTTTTCTACTTAAAAATACTTTCTTAAAAATAAAAATATGTTCAACTTACATGTTTAAAAGTAATTTAGGATAAAAAATAGCTAAAGTTTCATCTTTGCCGCGAGATTTACATATGTATGTTTACGACTGCACAATACTATACCTATTCCTTAGTGAATTTCATCTTTTTAGTTAGCTTTTATGCAGTTATAGTACCTACATTTGTATCATGGCTCATGTCGTCTGAAATCTTAAGTATAGTAATATTATTTCTTTTATAGATGAACGTTACATTTAAAAGAAAATCAGGTTATTAACATAATCCAGAACTCGTCGGCCTCTTTACGCCTTTCTTGTGCAAATTTCTATAATTAACTTCATTATAGACTAAATGGAAGTATTTTGTTTCCGTCTACCGTGATTAATCTATTTGAAAAGGTGATTAAATGGTGTTCGCTTTACTTATGAATTGTAAATGTTTTATTATGCAGTTTAAGTAGTTTATGTGAAGAATATAAAGATTTTGTCTGTATTGCGACAGATTAATTTATTATTAGTCAAAAACATATAATTTAGCAAAATCTAGTACTATACCAATAGATTTTTTCATATATATATTATCCTTTATTACAGTGCCATCTTTTCTTCTTTACCGACTTCAATAAAAATTAATCGTTTTCTATATTATGCACTATCTTCATCAATTGTCAACTGATTTTTTTCTAATATAATTTTTTTTAACGTATATATATCTCAAGAATAGTCTCATATGAATTAAAAAAATCATCCCTGAAAGTGAAATAATCACTTTTAGCTCAACACTAATTACTTAAATGGTCTTATCGTATGACTGAGTATCGTATCGAAAACACGGTAAAACCATTTCAGCCATTACGATATCACCGAGTTTTAATTAACAAGAGACTTTTTATGAATTGTGTCAGCTATTCTTTTAAACATTTCTAGATAATTTGAAAATTATTAAACAGCTAGCAGTTTTGTAAAGCAACATACATACTAAAACTAAAACATCTAATTAGCATTTCTTGCCGTGTGAGCACTGTGTTCATTGCGTTGTATAGAGAAACGCGGAGCAGTTCTCGGAATTTGCGATCCAGGACTAAAGAAAATTAAAAAAAAAATGGATTACGTTTTTAAAATTTTGTACGCATTAAATGCTTTATTGTTTGATAAATCCTAGCTGCGACTAACATATCTTTTAGTAAAATCAATTAGCCACAATTACGAATTACGTGTGGTAAACAGTTTTACAACGCGTATAAAATATTTTTGCGAAATAATCGCATATTTGTGTATTTCTATGTGATTTGGTTTCCGCCACTCGTACGCTGAAACTATTAATATTTAAATGTATGGATTTTTTTCTCGTGTAATTTATAATCTGATAATTATATATGATCGTAAAAATGGTTTTGTGCGGTTTTCTTTATAAAATGGAGGCTTCTATGGCATTATAAAGCCAATGGTAAAAGATATTAATTGATTAATATCCAGGCTTATTTTATGGAAAAACTGAAACATGAACCTGCTATAAGATCTTAAACATTCTGTTTGATTATTTGTACGAATGTATGTTTTTCAATATATCATTTATATATAGTTTCCAAGAACGTTTATTAGCGAAAATTCTTTAGAAGGATAAATGACTAGGGATAATAGAAATGAAGCGCACCGCCTTACTCCACTTCAAAGTAGAATAAAAAAGTTTTTTACCAATATGTGCTGTGTGACACACGTACCTACAATACGACTTACATACGAAAAAAGGCTATTGCACTAATTAATATTAAATTTACTTTGATTGATTACATAATTATTTTAAAAGTAAAATGAATGTGAAAGGAAATATTTTAAACTCACCCTCGCTTCGCTCGGGTTCGTCCCTATAGAATAGATAGAATATATATATTATATGATATAGGTATAGCCTATAACCTTCCTCAATAAACGCTAGTATAGTAGTTCCTGAGATTAGCGTGTTAAAACAAACAAACTCTGCCTCTTTATAATATTAGTATAGATTAATATAGTAAAATATATAATTATAGTATAGATAATAAAATTATTTGTGTACCAATTTTTCTAAATGGCAGCGTAAGCTGACGTATGAAAAAACTAAATGATCGTTTTAAAAAGTGTAGATTGAAAATTATAAAGAAATCAATCTGAAATTTTTCTAGATAAAAGTACGAAATAAATAGAGGTTTCAAAATATTTCATTCATTAACTAGCCATGTGCATGATAATCACATCAATTGTCATCCCGGATTTACCTTTTTAAAGCTTCTTTCAGCTTCTTTTAGCTTTCACTTACAAAATGTCAAGTACAAACTTTCACGTAACTTCTACGTACAGTGACGAGCTTCTTAACCAAATTTCTATACAAGCTTTCATCTACTACTTAACCTATAGATTACATTGTACTCTTTATTTTGTACCTTGTTCTAGATCTTGAGGTTAAGTTCGTTTGTTGCCATTGTAACCGTTGTTATTGTCTGACAAATGATATTCTATAAATATATGCCTAATGATTGTAATATGCCTAATATGTATTTTTAGTATCTCACCTATCCTAATTATTTAAAACATAAATTGAATTTCATAAAAAGTACCGATAACCTACAGATTCTTGCACGTTTACACATTCATACACGCATTCTTTAGTTTTTTCATAATAATGCAGTTAAGTATTCCTAAAAATATTTAGGTTCATATATTACGATCGTTAGTCTGCAATACCCGTTTTGTACTGATCATGTAAGCGACGACAATCGAGGCTGATGGATTAACGTGCTCACTGAAGCGCGTCAGGGATCAATGTTAAATCTACAAACGATCCTGCTACACTCTATTTGTATATTGTGCACATATAACAATCTTTACTTTATGTTTATTAATAATTGAACCCATTTACATATAAATATATTATACTTAGAAACATCTTCTCATTGAGTCTTTTCGAATAGAATTTCGATACAGCACTATATTATTATATCTCTTATGTTGTTTTACTAGCTTTGAGCCTGTGACCATTGGGACCTGTTATATGGAAAGAAAAAAAATATCTATTAATAAAATTTTCCCAACTAAAAAAGTTTTCGGAAAAGGGATTTCGTTTATGCAATCTATAGTAATCGAAGTCTTTCCTCAAACGCTATTAATATAATATGAATAAGGGATTATTTGCATAAAACATACAATAAAATAACATCGCACCTTTCAATTTAGGGACAAAAAGCAATAATGGAATTAAACCAATAAATTTTCCCATCTCACTTCATGTCTGGATTAAGACCAGTGCTGCACAAATTAGCATTAATGACGTTTAATTAAATGAATTGGTCCAATAATCCGAATTTCACGCTCGTAGGTAGACAGTGTTGCGGTAAATCGTGCAGCAGTGATATAAAAGATACTTGCTAATTAATGCGTAAAAGCTAATTAAGGGTAGGTTTACGCAAATCCAAATATAGTATGAAAATGAATTTGTGTAAGGTGCTCATTAACACTAGGGTTTATACAATTAATAACAGAAGGTAAAACTTCTAAATTTACTCGTAATATGAACTAATTTTTGGTTTTCTTATTGTATTCTATGTTTCTTATTTATTGTAAATCTGAATTACGCTTATATCAATTTGTTTTTTTGGATTTTACTTTTTACGTAACGGATCTCTTAACATTTAGTTCTGAGAAGAAATAAAACATGAAATTATTCGGGTTAAGAGGTCACACTCAGACACTATTAGCATTTATAACCGCTTTGTAGAGGTTTAGTAATAACAGGAAGATTAAAAATTGTGGTGACACTCCTGAATATATGGAAATGGAAAAGAGGGTTTTCAAGGTACTTGGTATTTTCGCAGGGGTCAAATATTTCGACTGTACACATTAACATTCCTATATATAATATATAAGAAAATAATTAGGAAATGGATTTATGGACAAAAAATACTAAAGTAAATAATGCACGGTTTCCCAATTATTTGAAATCCCTATTAATCGTTTTATATATGACTAGTTAGGTATGTGAAGTTACAGAACTGCGGTTCTAATAACGAGGCAACTTCGACAATGGTAATGCTATGAGCAATTATGTTACGTCTCTATCTCTGTGACTGTATCATTTAGGATTATATTATATCTCTTTTATATTGCTTTGATATTGATTTTATAAAGCCATATTCATAAATCTATATACAAATATTATAACGAAAGTAACTCTGTCTGTCTGTCTGTTGTATAAACTGTTGGGACTGTGAAATTTTAAGGCACATTTTTTTTGAACGACATATGTAAAATGGCGCACAAGTTGTATTAGAAACTTTGAAATATATTGGTCTGAATACAAAAGCAATAACTAGTAAAATAATATGTATATATGTGTATAATGAGTGTTACTTTATACTTGGTCCAAAAACACCTGTCAGAAGTCAGCCAGGTCGCTAGCATTACGTAAAATAAATTGTATTAGTATTATTTAAATAATAAACTAGCATAGATTTAATTAAGTAAATTTATATAGGTACATATTTTTATGTTATCAGTATACTTTTTTCTGAAAAATTAAATATAATTACGCTTGTTCATCCGTCTGTGAAAGTATAACAGATACACAATCCAATCCCATCAATAAAATAAATTCAAAAGAAAGTTTGTGAGCTGTTATTTTTTCACGCTATAACAGCAACGGATTTGAATGTAGATAATTTACATATATCTTAGATTGATGCATACGGATTTATTATGTTTATAACACGTAGAACTTATTTTTGAAAAATAACATGCACTTACTACATTTGAATTAATTGGGTATTATATTAGATTACATACCAATGTTTTGGAAATAAACTATAATTTCATATGATCATATTGATTTGATGTTTTTACTGTACATTGAAATGAAACTAATTTATTGGTCGATTTGTCGGGGTTATCACCCTTTGACTTATCTATTTATTACAAAAAATATTTCTTACAAAGCTGACAATTAATGATCTTCGTAGAAGGTCAACCTTAATTATACATATTTTATTGCGTTTTTCGATACGCATACTGTGTACACCGGTTTGGAAGCGATCAATAGCGTAGATACAATATCAGAACAGAGCAAGTAAACTGAAATATTTATGTGATTTCAAAATATTTTCCTACTAAGAGAAAATTCTTGTACTTGATGCTTATAAAATGGTTTGATATAACTATAGGGTAAAAGTTAATATAGAAAAGGGTGTGGCGGCAAATTGTTTAAGAGCACTCTGGAGTGAATCTCGACGTCTGAGTACGCTTATTGTCTTGGTGTAGAAATTGTGTACTATCATTTTTTAGATTGCATAGATGTAAATAAAAATTTTTATGTGCCCTTGAACACTAGAAAACAAAGGTTAAGTATACCCGAATTCGTCCCAAAGTCGTTCGTCCGAATACATTTATATTTATATAATGAATTGAGAGAGATCCAAATCGTTTGAAAGATATTTCAATTCTACATCTTCTTAGAGATAAAAAGAAATCTAGTTTTGGTATATTTTGTATAATATATAACTCTAAAATCAAATATAGTGAGTACTAAAGACACAATAGTACTTGAAATATAAAGCTTTGATACCGCAATCTCTATCGTAGATTCCAATGTAAACAAACATCTATCAGTTTATATTAAGCTACCGCCTTAAGGCATCGCAATTACTGTTTGCGATGATGATCATCGTCATTTGAATATGAAATTGTACACAGTATCTGTTATGTATGTATTGTTACAGAGCCTACAAGTAAGGCGGAAAACAAGGCTGCCCAATGTAGATTGTTGTAAGACATGAATATTCTGAATCAAACCGCCTGTGGATTCGCATACATCTTTCTTGTTACTGTTAAAAAGTAAAAGGTAAATATCAAGATTACATCTTAAGAGAACACTTATTAGGTACGGTATAGGAGTTGGGAAAATAAAATACAACCATAACTAGAGTACTAAGAATCATAACAGCATCTTTTAAAATTTGTAATATAATACTCATACATATTTCTATTTACATATTTATATATCGGTTTTAAAAGTTTAATTGAATAAGAATATAGACGAGTGCTTGTTGGTGGCTTTGCTTACAGGGTCTGTCTTACTGTCTTTATACTGAATTTTGAATTTTATATAAATCAGTTGAGCCGTTATAGCGTTTACAAACATACTCACGTACTCACATTCTTTAGCATTTATAAGAGTACCTGGGAGGCTGGGCCACCGAGCTTCACTCGGCGTTTCGGAAAATATATAAAAATTGCTTTTTTCTAGAAAGATATAGATAGATTTAAAAGATTTAAAAAGCAAAACCTAAACTATTCATTATTTAATAAACATTATTTAAATCAGTTAAAAATAAGTCGAAGACGGTCAAAAAACGGTTAGCTTACTTTATATCAAAAAAAAATAAAAATATATATATCGGAAACAGTCTTGTTAAAATATGCTATACTATAATTGCTTATAATTTTGATTCTTGTCTAAATAATTACAAACTAAGATAAAATTATTATTCTTAATTAATTTCCATTTTATTAGACGATAATGTTGCTTTGTATAATTTTTTATTTTCTTTATGTTTATAAATATAATAATGGCAATACTAAATAAGATTACTAATAAAGTTTTCTAAAAAAAATTAATAATTATAATAATAGCCAAAATTAAATAAACAGTATTCCATATTTAATTATAAAACTTATTAAAATTATAAAAATGATTAAAATTATAATATTGGAAAATATTGGAAGGTACTTTGATGCCATTTTTTAATTTTTTGAATTCATTTCGTTAATTTGTGGATAGGCTGTCTGTAACAACTATAAAATGTTTTTGAGACATTTTAAAGCTTCGTCGCTCCCGTGAACCAAAAATCAAAATAAATCCGCGAAAAAATCCGAAAAGATAGTTTTGTTTAAAATAATACTTTTGTAATGGTCAGAAGTGTTTTTTTTTATTATGGATGAGAAATAAAGAAAGTAGTAGTTTTATTATAAGTATTATTCGTTATTGAAGGTAAATTAAGCATATTATAAATCACCATCAAATGAGAAACAATCGTTTGGGCTTCGTACTTGATGAAATTTATGTTACATGATGTTACTTATAAAAAGCATACTAAAGTAATATGTAATACTAAAGTTATATATATATATATAAAATAATTTATTTGATAACAATTATTATATATAATAATTGTTATCAAATAAAAGTCTCGTAAATTATTTTTGAAATTTTACTGCATATTGTGATAAAAGATGTGAGTTAATTATACACTTCCTGGAAAAATTCTAAAATTTCTTTACCCCGCCGTGTCTGCGCCTCTCAACGGATTATGCGTTGGATCTAGCGGTTCGGGGTGTTATAAATTAACAATAAGCAGTAATTTTGCAATTATTGCTAGTATGAAGGAAACATGACTTGGTACCTAGTACTTGCAAGTGTAATGATTTTGCAAGTGAAACATCGTAACCTAGATACGTAATTGGATAAATGGCCATGACATAAATTTTCGCATTAACATGCATACATATTATATTATTACAGTAGTGCTTAACCATCCTATATATTATATATATATATATATATATATATATATATATATATATATATATATATATATATATATATATTTTTGCTTACATTTTTCGTATGAGCAATTTTAGTTCAGAGAACATGCTCTCTATAACAGTACAATCAATATTTTAATAAAAATATCGGAATTACGAATAAATCCACGAATTATGGAGCTCAATGTTTGTCGACTAAAGTCTCGGCAAACACAATTAAAACGGCATCTCTCATGTGGGCGGATTCCGACAGACTTAAGGTATAATTTCCCTCAGGGAGTTCTGGCTTTCAGGAGGCCTTTCAATATTCTCAGTCGCCCTAAAGGAAATTTTAACGACACTAAGATTCTTCGCAATTAAAGTTGTTTACCTTTTATGTAAATGTTCCTATTATAGCTAACTCTAAGGTCAATTTGTAGCAAAATATTTGAAAACATATTTCTTTTTCATTTTAATTACTAAATTTTATCTTTCCGTTGACATAATTGAAATATGTACAAACATCATTTACTGAGGTTAATATATTTTTGAATGAAGTATAAGTATTAAATCGGTAAATATGTAAAGAATATGTAACAGGCACAAGGTATTTTAGGCATCGCCCAAAACAAATGAAAAATGAAAATAGGGCGCCATGCCGCTATGTTGATCGCAGTTCGTACGTAGCACTTTATCTTTCACTCTACTTCATAACGGATATAGAGTGCAGACATGTTGTTGTTTTATTTTAGTATGATTTTTTTTCCAAATATTTGGATCCTCGGAGAGTAAGAAAATCTATAATACGTAAGTAGTATATATGATAAATACTCTTAATAAAAGGAATTATACAACATAACATTAATGTTGCAAATAGTTCAATACCTACCTAGATAATTTTCCATAATAATATTAAAAACAATACATTTTTTATGTATTGAATATGATTTCTATATCAGTATTCAGAAATCTACAATTCAGTAGAAAATTGTGTGAATGACATAGAGGAAAACTATCTTATATAATAATTCCGGATACGCTGTACGTGTTCGCAAAATTCCATTTATCTCGATGTGTTGAGACGTGAGTCCGGGCCAAACTGATTTTTGCTCTCGTACAATAAACTTAATACTATTGGGAGGTATTTTTCGTTATCACATTTTTATTATATTGTATTATTATTGGATTAGCGTTGTAACTAAATATTGAACCAAATGATGACATAGCACATGATAACTGAACATTGTTTATTTAATGAGCAATCTTGTTTGGAAACATTAAATTAATTTGTGAGATTTAGTCAGCACCGTTAATATTTACTTTCTTGAAATGTGATTTAAATGCGATCAAGCGACCATCGGGAGGGTTCAGTAACAAACTTAACTAAGTTCGGTATTCCTCAAAGCTGTAAGCTTGACGCAAAGTTTCTTACTAGAGATTTGAGGCCTCTCGCAACATGACCCTTTCCCTTTTTTGAATTCAAATGTATCTTCAGTGCAATAGTTAGTGGCTTATGTAGTTTTATTTCGAGCGATATATGTTGGTTACCTGTTGTTTTTTAAATTTCTTTTTCAGTGTTCAGTTATAAAAATTAAGAATATAAGTTTATCACACAACTGTAGAATGTGATTTGTTAAAATGAGAGAACAATTCATATCAATTTCTTGTAATACAAGAAACTTTATAGCAACGAATAAGTACATGTACACAATAAAAGGAATATGAAGGTGCTGCCAATGGTAGCTATTCAATCGTAGTTCATATATAACGGCGGACCATATAATGCCATTGTTACACTTTTCAAGAGAACTCGTAACAGTGGATCCCGATTTTATTGCATGCCGCTCCGTGATGCAATATGCAATTGTATACTGATGGCGCACGTTTTACTTCAAAAACCTCATAGAAATATTTATTGCATTTTATCATAGACGTTACGTGAAAATAAGTATATTATATTATTATGATTATCATAAACTTTTTTTATAATACTTGTAGATCATAAACAAAGGAGAGTCTTCCCATCATTTTGCAAAAATAATAATAATAATGAAACAAAATAAAATCTTCTTTTTAAATAAATTGAATATAATATAGCGGATAGATGAACTGAGTAAATAATAGAATAAATAAACATCAACAGGCCTTACTTCGACTGAGAATTTCATAGTTGAAATGTCATGAATTTGTTCCATTTGACTCATTCTACAGTGGAATCTTCTAACCCTTTGAGGTCTAATTTACAATATTTATTATATAACTTTTCAACTGAAATATGTTTTTGAAGACTTCATAACTAAAACATAGACATGTAATTAGACGTCGCTTTTTAAACTTAATTTAAATTAAATGAAATCTTACGTAAGTAAATGAATTCGTAAAAATTCCTTCTTATTACAGATATACCTACTGTACATATAAAACAAAACGGTTTTTTATTAAGTTAAATTCTGTAGTCAAGCAACGTTCCTATTTCAGAAGTAGATGGGAGACTTGATTTGATATTCTCGGTTGATTTCCTTCATATTTCGGAGCACGTCTTAGTTATCAGCGTTGACTGTTTTGAGCCTTATAATCTAGATGATTTAGAACACCTAAGGCAATCATTTTAATGAGATGCAGTGATCAGACAAATAATATTCATGCTTGTTGATTTTCGGCCGATTGTTCCTGAAGTAAGGTTTTGTTTTGTGTTAATGCTTTATAAGGTACTAGTTTTTGCCCACGACTTTGCTTATATCTAAGCGCCCCTCTTATGCGTTATAAGACGTAGTGTACGTATGTCCGTCTTGATGACGTCTACATCCTTGCCAAACAGTTTAAGCGAAAAGAGTAACAAAGAGACGGTTTCTAATAATTAATCTGATCGTGAATGTGCAACGAATTATATTAAAGAGATATATCTATTGCAATAAATGTGAGTTATCAACATCATGATGAAGTTTAACACATGATAAATTTCCGTTCTTTCTTAAATTTCCGTCAAGTGTGTTTGCTGAAATATTTTAAAGTGTAAAATAAATATTTGTTTATTTTTTTGTACAACATATTATGACTTACAACTAATGAATTGTGCTGTACTACAATTAAAGCGTAATTTTAAATTATACTTTATTGACAAGAAAAAAATAAAGAGCATAATTAAAAATAAGTATACAATTTAATAATTATCTAAAAAAATTATAGGAGATAGGTGTTTCATGATAAAGACATATTTGTTTTGAAAAATAATTTTTTAATCTTCTTGATATTTAATTCATTTTATTAGCGTTTCTACGACGGAGCAAAAAAGGCTCTTCTTGCACTCTTTTTAAAACAGATTCTATTCTAGGGATCTTAAATATTCTAACAATATAACTTCTTTTGTTATTTTAATAAAATTTTAATTAAAATAGGTATTATTATTCGTTACAGCTGCCGCATTAACACAAATTCTTTGAAAATTTTAACCTTTACCTGTTTGTTGTTAATAGGGTACCCATCCGGACCTTTTTGAAAGGGAACCCTAAAATTTAGTAAACCATTTTTTACATATATATATATATATTTATTATAGAGTTTTAAATATATATCTCACTATTGAGTAAAGTGTTACATTGTTAGTCACATGCGGTAAAGGAGTAATGTTAATTTTCGTTAATATATTTCTTAGTTATTTACAAATGTCCATGAATAAAAAAAAAACAAAAAATGTTTTAAAGAAATTGAGGTTTAACAGAGGATAAGAGATTTGGGTTAATTAATCCCAATTTATCTGCTACAACTATTTACATAGCTAGAATATCGCGAAGACGTATAATAATTAAATTTAAAATATTTAAGTTTAAATTATAAAAATGTTTAAAATTAAAATGAACAAATATTGTAAGGTACTTTGGTGCCTATTTTTAAAATTTTGAATTGATTTTGTTATTTTGTGGGTAGGCTGTCTGTAACAACTATATAATGCCTTTGAGACATCTAACACCTTAGACTCTCCCGTGACTAAGATTGTTGTAAAGCTATCGAAACGTCGGGAACTTAAAATCAAAATAAATCCGCGAAAAAATCTGAAAATATAGTTTTATTTAAATAAACAATAGTCATTATATACAAAATATATTTTTTCTATAGATAAAAATGAGTAAAATAAAATAGGATTTTCTTAAGAATATTTTCTTTTTAGTTTGTCGACTGACATTACTTTTCAGATTTAATTCTTAAAAGCGATGCTGTTGGCTGGTGCAATATAAGAGTGTTTTTTTTCCTTCATATACAGTGGGTTCGATTACTATTTAAGATTTAATATTTAAAAAGTTAATTTAATTATAATTTTAAATATAATTTTTTTCATCGTGGTTTTATTTAAATTCTTGGTTTCTGTGTTTCAAACGACAACAAACATGGTCTAGGAAGAGATAAGGTCTAAGGCCTTTTTCGTTTCAAAAATTATAATTAACAAAACGTCGGGTACCAACAAGTAAAATTAAACTGCGAAAAAATCCAAAAGAATTGTTTATTTTAAAAATATTTAGCAATTTTGGTTTTTATAAAAATGTAGCTAGCGACGTTTTATTATTTTGGGCATAGATTGGCATCAAGAAAGAAGTAAAAAAAAATACGAAACTTTTTATTTTTACATCAATAATTAAATATAAAAACCTATATAAAAAGGAACAGGTGTTAAACAATCTTTTCATATATGTTCGTATAGTCACAAACTGCTACTCGTAAAAACTTACCACTTCATCGAGTGGGTTACATAGAGTCGCCTTGACTCGGCTGAGTTCGCTACACTTCGGCGTTCGTCGTAGCTTTTGGGCGGGCGGAATTCAGTCTACGAAGGCAGTTACAGCTGATAGACGTATTGCCAGCTTAACCAAAAACTGTGTAACATCGTTCTATATACAAAATTATTCTTATTTGATAAGTAAAAGTGCTAACTTGTTTCAACCGTAAATAAGTTTATGAACACAAAAGCTCTGTGTCTACATGTGATTTTTAAGTGAAATTAAAATTATCGTGAACCAAATTACTGACTAAGTATAGCGGAAATGGTATTAAAGTGGTTTAAAACGAGTGTAATATTTAATAAGGTAAGAAGTGATGCAGTAAATATGATAAATTATGTTGTTAGCATATTTTTATTCTCATGAAGGCATTAACAATGTTAAAGAGTTGTTACGTGTATATCCGCAATTCAAAGACTTCCCGCGTGCGTGCATGTAAGTGATAAAATTTGCATGTGGCTTTGCATTTTGTACTACAGGTTTCTAGCCTCGTAACTACTATAGAATTAAGGTTTGTTCATAAATTATTATTTGTTGCCAGGCGTACCAGTTATTTTTATAGCATTTGTTTAACGTGTGATTGTTTTCATAATTAAGTATTACTAAGTAAGTAGTACATATAATATTTGATTAGTATTTATTTGTTCTACTATATAAATCGCTGAGTATTGAAATGTGTTTGTAGTCCAATAAGGTATCAAATTTAATCTTTTAATCCCTCTTTCGGTACAGTAAGCGTATTTTGTCCTAAAGCAATGAAGCCAAAATATTGTTGTAGATACTATGCCTTAAATATAATTTGTTGGAAATACTCACATAGAGTTTTTTACTACGTTAATCTTAATTATACCAGGCACTTTATTAAAGGATAACGGGCTACAGTATGACTGTAAAATGCATTAATATTACACATTTTTATGAGTAGTGAAGTTTGACATCTATAAAATTTAGGGCTGCGACATTTTTACTGAAATAAAGTATAAAGTAAACATTGTAAAACTCTAGTAGTCTTCTCCGATCGAGTATATGGAATGAAATATATGTAGGTCGCGCGTTTTAGTAGAATCGATCGAACATAATAAATTGAATGTAATATGAAATTTAAAATGTTGATTTTTAATTTAAACCATAAGAGATTCTTTTTAAATAAAATCCGTATTAATCTGTATCAATATTATAAATGTGAAAGTTTGTGAGTATGGATGTTTGTTACTCTTTCACGCCAGAAGAATGGCTAAACGGATCTAGATAAAATTTGACACAGAGATAGATTATAGTCTGGAATAACACATAGACTACTTTTATCCCGGAAAAATGTACGGTTCCCGTGGGATAGGTTTATTTTTGTTTTCCTAGAGGTGAACCCGAGCGAAGCGGGGATGACTCGTTAGTAATATAATAAAGATATTGATGGTTTTAACATTTTAAAACTTAGTTTTAATGTTTTTCTCTTTAAATATTTGATAAAAAACATTAATGAAAGTGCCACGGCTATTTAAGATTAAGTTTATAAATTAGATAAACAAAGATGATTATTATAAACTAAAAAACTAACTTCGACTCCGTCAGTAAAATAGTTTCTTAATTAATTTCATCCTCAATAATTATCTCCTTTATATAATACCATTCAAATGGGAAACAAATCATCTCATTTGTATCATGATTAATTGAGCGTAATGAAACACTTACCAGTAATTGGTTGCAGTTGATGAGTTGACTAGAACAAAAAGTTCAAACAGTGTATTCAATTATTTTAACAAAATTTGAATTACAGCGTGCAAAGGCAGCTACAATGGCATAAATAAGTAACGTATATAAACAATCTTAGCTTTCTTGAAAAAAATAGATTAGGATTTAAGAAAAAATAGGTATACAAACAAATTATTTTATTTTTAAGTTAGCAAGGTTTATTTATACAAAAACAAAATGTCAAGCGATTGACATTTTAATAGATATTTAGTAATAGTTACGTTTTAAGAGTTAGTATAGATTTCTCAGAGATGAGATATTTTCTCCCAATAAAAAGTATCTTATATGTTGACCCGTATAACCATGGTTATCATTATACCACATTTCATCTAAATCTGTCCTGTGGTTTTCTTGTGACGCGTTCCCAACAGACAGCGAGACAAAAATTCAAAAGACTATAGATTCGGCCTCTGTATCGATGATAATGAATATTTCAATAAAATTTTCCAAAAAATATTTAATGTACAGATTCGACTCAGTTAGAATTTTATTATATGAATAAATTTTATTTGAATTATTGAATGTTGAATTTATTGAATTCATTATATGAATAAATTTATTGTAAGAAATACATTCTATATATATATATATATATATATATATATATATATATATATATATATATATATATATATATATATATGTAAATAGTACATTCTATGTAGTTAGTTATTTATTTCATTCCTGCCCTTATTCTGCTGTCATATGTATTACAAGAAGTATTAAATTATAATTGTATAAAATTTCAGTTACAAAATAAGTATGTATTAAATAATAATTTTTAATAATAATTTTAAATATTAAATTTAAATAAAAGACACTGTGGCGTTAACACGTACCATATAAAGGAACTTATTTATTATATTAACTAGGAACCAGTTAGGGATAGTTATTAAAATTTAAAATAAGGAAAAATTTGTAATAGAATAAATAGAATTTTATAAATTTTAAGATCGCTATGAATATTCTTATTTAAGAGACTTAATATAAATTTTAGATTTAAATAAAATATTGTATATTAAAGTTGTTTATTTGTTAATATATGTACATTCTTTATAATAATAAAACTTCGTATATAACATAGCACCTTAATTACAAAAGAAAAAATAAAAACTGGTCAAGTGCGAAGCGAATTCGAGCTTGGAGTTTGTAGCAGTATAAAGTATATAGATATAAGTATATAGTATATAGATATAAGTATATAGTATATATATAAGTATATAGTATATAGATCAATTTGTTGGTATTATTGGCACAACCTTTACGCTTGACCGAATTTTATATTACGCTTATTATCATATAGAGGAACGTTATCTAAACTTGTTTATAATGTTTTCTTATATTTCAATAAGTAAGCCTTCGAGTCTTGATGTAACACAAAACAAACCCTCAAGTTTAGTAAGGATTAGCAAAGATAAAGCGCATTACGCAACACATGAGACCATGACTACACTATTGTTATTACCCTCTAGCAAGCTACTCGCATACAAAGATACAATATGTTTGTAAGTTTTCTCATGCAAATTTGTATGCAATGAAGGCGTCTGCAGAAGACACTGGGTCGGTGTATAAAGTTTCATACATACCTGAACAAGAAACGCATTATGCTCTTAGATAGGTAGAATAATTAAATGAAGCAATTGTAACTTCACTTGGGCGTTGCGGCTTGTTGTCTCCCAGGCTTCTTGGGATGTGCGACGGATGCGTCTTGCAATAAATTGTACGTAATTAAAAGTGTTACCAACTGGGAAATTCTTGCCACGCATATTCAAGTCAACATTTTGAAGAGTTTGCCTCAAAGTATAAAGTTTTAATAGCTGTACATACAGTTTTATATGATGGATCAAATGTTTTATAAAGTGTATACTAAATATATTAACAATTTATTATTATGTATGTACATAGTATATCGATTTGAGAGCAAAAAACGCTTTTAAAAAATATCAAAACTGTTAGTACACGACTCAGAGATCAAGCTATATCAATTGCTTCATTAAACGCTGATTCGTGTACAAAAACCTAATTTGACATTCAATTGGGTATGGTTCTTGGATATAAAACTTTTTTGGAGTAAATTAGATTTTTTAAGAATTGGCAAACTTACACAGTTTTTAATATTATAAGTTGTCTATCCTTACTACTAATAGTATAAGCTTTGTCGAGCTTTTTAGGTATAATTTCAGTGGTTCATACAAAGCAATACTCAAATTATAACAACAACAACATGTAATAAATTCTAATGAATCATTTACGTAGTTGTCAAAATGCCCTACCTCTTATTTATAAACATGCAAATACAAAAATAGCTTATCTTTAACCGACTACAAGTAAAGAGAGGTTACGTGTTTGGCCAGTATTTCTTTTTATTTTAAGATTTTTGACATTCCTTTATACTAACTAGCGTGATAATATAAAAATGTGTAACTACAACTGACTTCGACTGTAGAACTTCGACATAGTAAGTCTCGCAATTCCTTATTTACGATTCGGTAACATCACCGCCTGCTGTATCCTATTCTATGAATAACTACACCACCGCAGCCCGGTTTAATTGGTAAATTGCCACCATAAAATTATTAGCTGGTTACAAAATTTTGCAGCGAATGCAAATTATCAGAAATTCAATACAATTGCCACGTATGTGTTCAGCTTGTACAATTGGTCTGGCCACGTATATTTAACGGGACGCTTTGTTCATCGGATTTCGAGTACTATTTAATTATGGCGTGAAAAACACTGTTGGCTTAATTTAGCCGCTCATATGCATAAGTGTACAAAGTACTTAATTACCAATATTTTTACTAATATTTTTTTATGATACACTGGTATTTTTCCACTTTTAGTTTATTTTACTTGAAAGGTACCTAACAACATAAAATGTGAACATGTAATAAAAGATTGGTAATATTTAATTGGTAAAGGTTTTAATAAACATTGAGTTAGGAGTACTTTAGAATGTGAAGATAAATGTTAAGCGCTTAAGTGAACAATAACGTACAAGTATGTAGCTAACGTATATTGCCAATTTATTTTTTCTTGCGTTATTCACTATAAAAGAGTTTTTATAGATCATATTAGAGGAATTTTATTTACAGAGCGCTCAATTTTTTGATCTCAAGTCAAAAAGATACTGTAGCGGGTACATTCATTTGCTTTGTGAAAGCTACTTATTAAGTGTATCCTATTCATCTTTAACTAGGCTAACGAGTGATATTTGTTCGTATTTTGAGTTTCATACTGAGTAATCTATGTCTTAAAAGTTATAAATGGAAATCAATCTAATATGAAAGCATTTTCGAATTATTTTGCCTGTTTAAAAATATTCATGTATTTTTTTTTTATTTTAATCAAAAAAGTCTAGAAATAATAGAAATAAACATTAATTATATAAATCCATACATCCATACTAATATTATAAAAGTGAAAGTGTGTTTGTTATGTGGATTAAAGATAGTATGAAACTCTGTCATTCTTTATGTAAAATATACAGAAAGTGGTGTTTAGTGTAGTAGTAGTCTATACAGATAAATAAAATTGGAGTGTCTGTTTGTAATATTAAAATAACCGCTTTTTACTAAATGCATATGGATGTATACACGGTACATATACCAAAACAACATTTTTTACAATTTTTGTCTGTCTGTCTGTTTATCTATCTGTCTGTCTGTCTGTTTGTTCCGGCTAATCTCTGAAACGGCTGGACCGATTTTGACGGGACTTTCACAAGCAGATAGCTGCTGTTATAAGGAGTAACTTAGGCTACTTTTATTTTAGAAATAGAATCAGGGTTCCGCAAAAAAAATTAAAACCCATGAAATTGTGAACAAAATCCGCGTACGGCGTACGCAATAACGTACGTACGTAACGTAAATCGCTATATAATTATATTAATAAAGCTAATATTTATGTATAAACATAGCTAACCGTGAAAACGTACCTAGGGAACAAACCCGAGCGAAGCGAGCGTGCGTCGCTAGTACTGCATATAAAAATTAAATAAAAAACAATATGTAATTTTAATGACTACTAGCGACTCACCCTCATCCCGCTCGGGTTTGTCCCTACATACGTTTTAATGTTTAGTATAGATTTCTTAGAGATGAGATATTTTTCCGCAGTAAGTAAACATTTATGTATTTTTGAAAAACATTTATTAAATTTATGAAATAGAATTCTTACTCATGGGTTGTGTTTAGATAAATATCATAAAAACTGGCCAAGTGTGATTTGGACTCGCGCACGAAGGGTTCCGTACTATTATCTATAAAAATGACAAAAAAATAATGTCTGTTGTACGACAGCCCTCCTTAAACATTTGTTTTATTTTAATTTAATTATTTATTTTTAAAGTGAATATATAACTAAATATTCTGTGAATATTTCAATCGTCTACATGTAGCCGTTATCAATATCGAGTAAAAACGACCAAAAAGATCACGTTTGTTGTATGGGAGCCCCTTAAATATTTATTTTATTCTGTCTTTTAGTATTTATTGCTATAGCGGCAACAGATATACATTATTTGTGAAAATTTCAACTGTCTAACTATCACGGTTCATGAGATACAGCCTGTTGACAGACGGACAGACAGACAGATAGACAGCGAAGTCTTAGTAATAGGGTCCTATTTTACTCTTTGGGTACGGAACCCTAAAAACTGATGCAATTTTTATGATGACTATGTTAATTTTACATTTTATTCAAAAGTTCATATTATATTATAAAATGTTTACCTATTCTGGTAGGGTTGGCACAGGAGCATAAAATTAAATAAACAAAACGTTTTAAATCAGCTTTTTATTAAACAACTATAATATAATTTCTTTCTACAAATTACTTACTCTAAATATTATTACTCTTTTTGTAATTTTTGTTTTTCAATAATTTGTTTGTTGAATTGAACGGTAAATTCTAAATCCAACCAATATTTTTTTTAATAATCTAATGGAAAGCACTCGCGTGGCATATCAAATTTACATTCTTGCATTAAAACACTTTTGAACCGTAAAACGATAACAAACACGACGCGCAGCGTCCAGCAGCGACGACTAAGCCCTGAGTTTGAGCACACGCCGAGCCAGTGTAAACCGGTTTTTTTCCGTACGCGATGAAGCCGCCAGTGCTCACGCACATGCACGCTCCTCTAGCTTGCTGTAAGTGTACCTATCACAGCGCGGTTGTATGAAGCTTTGTCTTTGTTCCTTTTCTTTACTCATGTGCTTATAGATTCGCTACATACACAGCTACACTACTACTAGCATAACTGCCTCGGTGGTGTAGTGGCTAGCATGTACGGCTGCACATCCTGAGGTCCTGGGTTCGAGTCCCGGGTCGGGCCAAGTTTAGTTATTGAGTCTTTCTGTATAGTAAGCCTCAGTAACAGCCCGGAGTTGGGAAGTTGGCGGTGTTTCACCCCCGTGCCTCGGAGAGCACGTAAAGCCGTCGGTCCTGCGCCTTAACTCTCACCGGTCGTGTCGAGTAGTCGTCCCACTGGAGTATGAGAGTGACAGGAATAGAGAGTGCACTTGTGTCTGCGCGTACACTTGTGCACTATAATATCTCCTGCGCAGTTGGCTAGTCTCAATGAGATTGGCCGCCGTGGCCGGAATCGGTCAGGAGAACATCATCACTACTAGCATACACTAATACCATATAACTAGTACAAATAGTACAAAATAATTCTTAAAACTTTACATCGAATTCCAAAATTCTTCAGAATTCTTTCCAAAATTTACCTTGGCATCCCTATTAAAACTAGTAACGGCATATTTTAAAATTTAGTTGGTAACTAAAATGAAATGGTTTATTATCTGGAGTTACCGGGTCAGTTACCCAGTAAATGGATTAGCGTCGTCCACCGTCTACCTACTCGTACTCGTACATGTGACTTTATGTACGTTACGTTTACATATTCAACATATTCATGTTAAGGAATACGTAACAATGTTAGCCGTTGTTACTTTTCTCTGTAAATTGGTTTGAACTGAATGCTAATTATTATTATTTTTTCTTTATGTTAGCTGCTTTTAGGTTTGAAAATAAACATGGACAAATTTGAGTTTTGATTATATAATCATAGAAATGTCAAGACATATAATATCTTAATATTTCTTGTAATATTTGAGTAATGTTATTTTAAATGATTTATAAAATACCTACGAATAAATAATTATTTATTTGTAGTAAGATACATTACTATATTCAACAATTTTTTAACGTTCCACTCCTGGGCACGGGCCTCCGTTCAATACGAGGGGAATCAGGCCATAGTCCACCACGCTGGCCACGAGCGGATTGGAGGACTTTACATGTCTTTTGAAAACTTGCTAGGTTTCCTCAGAGATGCAGGTTTCCTCACGATGTTTTCCTTCACCGTAAGGCAAGTGGTAATCATGTTAGAAATGATTCGCATATGAAAATATCAGAGGTGCGAGACCCGGGATTTGAACCCGCTTCACTCGGTTTCCCAAGCGACCGCCGTTACCACTGGGCTACCACTGCCCAGTGGTAACGCGCTCAAAATATATTATAGGTACATTATAATTAACTAAATGAGTAAAGCGCTGTGGTAAAATTACTACAATGTAAAATACGACTCGCACTTGATCTGATCGTGTCAATTTCTTTTGATTATGCTTTCACAATCGATTTTTTGTTTAAATAAAACTAACTATTTTTTTAAACCTTAACTTGACGACACGTTTGGCTCAGTTTATAGTGTTATGCTACTTGCTGTGCCAGCGGTCGCGGGTTCGAGTCCCGCTGGGGGCATTTATTTGTGTGATGAACACGAATGTTTGTACTGCAGTCATGGGTGTTTATATTTATTATATATATATATATATATATATATATATATATATATATATATATATATATATATATATATATATATATATATATATATATATGTATATATATGTATTTAAAGTTATATATGTGTAGTGTATTAGCTATCTGGTATGCATAACATGAGTCTCGTCACTTACCATGGGACTAGATGGTGCTGTGTGTTAATGTCCCAACATACTTATTTAAACCTTTTTGAAACCTGCATTTCTAAAAAAAACGTAGTAATAAGTTGATAGCTGAAATGATTTTCAAATTAAATATAAAAATCGGGCAAGTACTAATTTGACTCGAGCATCGAGGGTTCCGTGTTGCAGAATATTGTGTTGTTTTTACTAACATATTTACACATTATTGATTGCAAAAATTAGTTCTTGTATTATATTATTTCTTAAAGATATTACAGAAAACAGATTAAATTTTGCATCCGTAACTGAAAATATACCATATCTTAAAAGCTATTTAACGTATCTACGAGTATATTCTGTACAACAATTTTCGTTTAAAGTATTTTGCAAGCTCCATTACCTCCATTGTTACAGATTTTTCTACTTCATTTTTAAAAGAAGTTAGAGGAAGATGGTACAATTATACAATTCGCATACAATGTTTACGATTTTAGAATAATATTCATTTATATATAGAAATATAATTCTGCTGATATGTGCTTTTTAATTAACGTTCTAACTTTTACATTATTTTTAAAGATACAATGCTATGTACACCCGAAACCTGCAAAAGTCAAAAGTCAAAGTCCAATGAGACGATACTTTGACACGACCAGCGTGAGTGAGTTAACGCGCAGAAACAAAACAACGTCAACCTCCTAATTCCAGGCTATATTTATATATTTATTATTTAGAATATCTTTACAGAAAAACTCAGTAATTAAACTTGGTCCGACCCGCGACTCGAACCCAGGACCTCCGGATCTGCAGCTGTACATGCTAGCCATTAGACCACCGACACAATTTACTAAGTTACATATACATACATATATATAAAGTGCCATTTTGTTGCAAGTTGACATTTTTTTATTTTCATGGACAATGTAAATATATGTTAATGTTTACTTTTCAAAATACGTAAAAACAATATAATTTGGCGATACGGATCCTCGAAGCGCGGATAACTCTCATTTGCCTTATTTAAAATGATGTAAAATTTTAAAACACTTTCTAGTGAAAATTATTTTAGGCCACAAAATATAATCTAACATATAGAGACAAAATTTTTTTTGGTCGTTTAAACGCTAGTGAAGCCGGGGGTAATGTTAATAATTCTGTCATGTCTGTACATTAAAAAAAATTTTTTTCTTCTTTAGTGGCTTAGAGTTGCGTTAACAGACACAATACCTTCTGCCAGTGTCACATCTTGTGAGGAAGACACGAATGAGTATGAGCGGTAATTTTGAAATTTAGCAGCTTAAACGTGGAATTAAAACTATAAATGAATATTCGGTCGGCAGGAGCAAGCTACATAGAAAATAAAATACATAAATAATGAGAGCCATGCTATAATTTAATTTTATTTTCTGTTATAAATTTATCTTTTTTTTTAATAAATGGGCTAAACACAAGGGCTAATAAAAATTAAGTATTAACTGGGCGGTGAATTTGAGGAAAGATTATGTCTTTCAATGTTTTTTGTTGTTATTATGATATGTGGCAAAAGACAGTTCAAACTGAACGCCACATTGTATAATATTGAGATTTTCATACAAAAATACCATCCAAATTTCCGACTTTCTCGACAGAACTTCCAAAAAAATCTTGCTTTGAAAATTACGAACGCAACGAAAAAGAAAATAGCCAAATAAATTAATAAATAAATATGTTGGGACATTAGTACACAACACCATCTAGTTCCATGGTAAGTTACGAGGCCTGTATTATGCCAGATAGTTGATACACTACACATGCACCTGTAACTTTAAATACACATATTATAAATATAAACACTCATGACTGGAGTACGAACATTCGTGTTCATCACATAAATGAATCAACCAGCGGGACTTGAACTCGAACTCGAAGCAAGTAGGGCCACAAAAAACTGAGCCAAACGTGTCATCAAAACCATAAAGTCATAAATGTGTCAATTGATTTTTATATATGTACATGTATAGATTCTAATAATTTCTTTATCAGTGCTACATTGCTTATAAAACGTAGTGCTTTAAATACATACATATACTATTGTCAAGTGCCGCTATTCTGAAACTAAAAGATAATATTGAGGATATAATCTACTGCACTGAACATCTTGCTATTCATATAAGTTATATTCATAGCCATGAATGGCACAAGTTGGTAACTAGTTAGTTTTTAACTCGTTAGTTCGCAAGAGAACTCATCTCAGTTGCCTGTCGCACACGTAGATTGTCAAGCTCTATGACGGTGTAGACAGACAGAAACAGGTATTTCTCTCTACATTAGTATTTATAAAGACCTATTTACGTCAATATTACAGCAAAAATATCTACAACTTCAATTAAAAATTTCGTATGATACAAGCTTGTACAACAAGATTTACCTAAACTATAGATCTCGTAATTTTTCAAAGATTAAAATTAATCATAAATGTTAGAGAAGACTTAAAGAAGAAGGAAAGGAAAAATTTAAGAATTTATTATTTTAATATTCTTACTCATTCTATACGAATAAAATAATTGTAGTGTCTATTTATTATGTCAAAATAATAGATTTTTACTAAATGCATCTAAAAAGCACATTACGGTACTTATAAAAAAATTCTATTTTAATTTTTTTTGTCGATCAGTCTTTCTGTCGGTTTCGGCTAATCTCCGAGATGGATGGAAAAATTTTGACGGGAATTTCACTGGCAGATAGCTTATAAAAGGAGTAACTTAGGTTACTTTTATTTTAAAAAAAACATTAGAGTTCTGCGCGAAACAATTAAAACCTATAAAATTGTGAACAAAATCATACCAGGGATGCACATGTAAGTCGTCAGTATTATATAATATTTAATGTTGCAATATTCTCAACTTATATAATTAATTCTAAAATTAAATTGTAATTTGGAAAATGAAGGTAAAAAAAATCACATTGTTTTTTTGAAATTTTCTTGAATTACAATAGAAAAAAGCCAGAACCTTTCCCATTATTACCAAGTTTCAAAATTAGCTTTTAAAGGGTCGAAAAACTACACTATTTGTAAATATTAATTCGAAATTATTAAATTTTAACCGATAAAAAAAGGAGCTGATTTACAATCTACGTTTATTGTGAAGCAATAACTATGATTTTTTGATAAATGGGCTTTTTTTTAATTATAGAAAAGGAAGCTTGGTATATTAATTAAAATTTGATGCCATTAGGTATGTATACATAATATGTGGTTCACTTCATCATATTTTATTGCGTTACGTTCGTTATAAATTAATTTTCTTTTTCGACAAGCCTAAGAGAATTTAGCTCTTATTAAAATTAAATTTACCTTTATATTGTATTGCTTAAGCGGAAAAATAATATCGTTAAATATTATCAGTCACTTTGCGTTTCTATAAATTATTATTTTCTTAATTTTATAACATCTAGTAAAAGTTGACAAATAATGTCATTTATTATGAAAATACTTGAAACATATCGTGTAGTAGTCAGAAATTGTAGGGTTAGATTTTGTTATTATTTTTACAAGCTTTTATATTTTCATTTGTAAATAGTTATGATACCTCTACTCTTTTTTATCTGTTCCATTATTGCATTCCAGCGTATCTTTGATTCCACAGTCAGATTAGCTTGATCGTGCAATAATTATTAGTTGCTAATCCACTTTTGTATAATATATCATTGGGCTTTTTTAGTCAATTTACAATGGTTGAGGACTACAAATTTTTAAAATTGTATTAAAAAAATTCAATTTTCTTGTTAATGACATCAAAGTGTACCAGATGAGCACAGATTACTTTGCCAATATTAAAATTATAGACACATATTTATACTGTAACATTGACGTATCGACCAAAATAAAGGCTTCCTAATATCAAATTTATTTATTTACACCGGCGATCTCGGAAACGAACGGTATGTAAGGGCTCTCAGGGGCGAAAAATCGATCGAGATTAGTCTTATGTCTGGGAAAACGATAATTTTCGAGTTTTCATGTGATTTTCTTTAGCATTATTTTACGCAAAATATGTTAATAATTTCGCACAGATGTGTATAAACATCATGGTCAAGCCACTAAGGCGCGAGCGAGATTGAGTATCACAGGTGTGTTCGATTCCGGTCGGATACAAAGTTTTACTTTTTTTTATTCAAGTTTTTAGTTTTTTTGTCTTTAAGCCAAATAAAAAAAGTACTTTTAACTAAAAACTCCGAACGAAGCTCGGCCGCCCAGGTACTTCCAGTAAATATCTCAAAACAATCAGGCCTTGTCCTAAGTGAGTTCTGCAAAATAATGCACATACATAATCTAACGTCTTGAATTATTGATATGGGACGTTCTCTGTTAACGCAGGTGACATTGGGTTACTCTAAATGCGCCTTAAGATTGCCTTTCCGGTATGTTAGCTACTTTGAGGTTTGTAAATCATAAAGTGATACTAATAACCGTAATATCAAATACCTTGTTTATAGTCTACCGCTTTTATGAATAGTAGCTACCTATAATTAAAATAAAAAAAAAAAACCTGTAAAATAAAAATAGTTAATAGAGTGTAACCTTATATATATATACACACACACAGACAGTTATTACAGAATTTTCTGTAGACCTTTTTAAGGCCTACAATTTTCTAGTACATTGTTTTGATGTATCTCTTAAGGTTAAGTCAGCGTTAGCCATATAAATTTCTAAAAAATCTGATTCTAAAAAATTTGATTATAGTTAAAAGCATCCTAAATGTTGACTAGAGTAAAAAGTTATCACTTCACTAAATTTCGTTGAAGTCGGTTCATTACTTTTTGCGTGAAACGCGCACACACAAACACACAAACAGAAAACAACAAACAAAGATTTTAATAACTATTGTTTTGGGTTCTATATTGTGTACAGAATATGTTACAGTCATTTTTTTTAAATATGTCATGTACAGATTTCGCTAATTACTGCTTTATTATATATAGTATAGATAATATTTTATCGTAAATTTTTCAATTGAACTCTATCAACTTGATATTTTATAGTATAAATTAATATGACTGTATACTAACTAGTATAGCAAACGTCTACCACATAGCGAAAGGAATTTTGTTTCGACCCGGACCCTTCACGCCTAAATTTGTATTTTTCTTGTGGCGGCCAGCCCAACTCAATATATTTAACATGTAATAGTTTTTAAGGGTGGTACTCATTTAAATTTACTATATTTTTTAGGAATAAAATAAATTCGGATCAAAAACGGATCAAAATATATAAATTAGCTTAGTTCAAATGTTATTTTTTCATTAAATACCAAAATTCAAAATTAACTTATAAAGGTAGTATAGCTAAAGTAATAATTAATACACATACATCCTATACTATAATTGTATTTAACCTATTTTAACACGTTCTGCTAAGCACGGGTCATTCAATATGAGGGGCATAGTCCACCACGCGGGTCAAATGCGGGTTGGTAACGATATTTTTCTTCAACGTAAGGCAAGTGGTAATCATGTCGAAAATGAGTCGCACATGAAAATATCAGGCACGAGATCCGGGATTTGAACTCGCCTCAATTGGTTTTTTCAAGCGAGCGCATTACCACTGGGCTGTCACGGCCTTATATTTTACTTAGCATACGTTATTGTGGTGAATACGTACGCTTATGTAAAGGAAGGTAGTTCATTATGCTCGATCCTCGATTTATTAATACTCGTAGCTTATGAAGAAAAATGGTGAAATCAAGCAAAAGTGCTAATTGAATGGATTGACTAATGACTTTTTGTAGTGGATATGAATAGTATATATGAAAGATATAATGGCTTATAATGATTTATCTCTATACTCAATTATGTATTAAGGTAGTGCCCTTTAGATAAATGTTTTACAATTATGACGTATATCTATACGAGCATTATTGTGTAGAAAATGGTTTAAAGCTTTCACTCAACGAAGCATATGGCGGTACCTACTGCATTATTTTGAAACTTAGTTACCATACAAGAGAAGAGCATGTATTTGTATGGTCTTTTTTCAATTCACATAACAATTAGATTTTTTCACAGGCTGGCGGCGTGTGTTTTTAATTCCACAAAATAAAGTTCGAATTTTTCCCCTAGCATAAAAAGTTTTATACAGTAGAAACATTTTCATTCTAAAGCAGAATCGTTCTGGAACATAATAATAACATTTTGGAATTCGAGTGTTCTTTCATTCCTGTAATCAAGAAGTTGGTTTGCGTTTCATAGTGTAGGTAATATTTCTTAGGAAAAGATATTTATTCACCGTTATTGTTTTTCAAAGTTTCCTTGCACTAAGAAAGACCGTTAATTTACTTTTACTTTATATACCTACCTAAAGAAGAATAAAGAATACAAAGTGATATTTTGCAGTGTATTTGCATTTATTTAAAGGTTTAGTAGGAACATTATTTAAAGCTTTCTATGAAACTATTATCATTATGATAAAATGTACGAAATGAACTTATAAATTTTTTTTTATATTACATATTAATCAACATTTTATTTAAATATGTAGCTATTTCACAACATAATATATGTATATACTAAATATAAAATTATATTTTTTTATTATTTTATATTTTACCTAAATCAAAATTATACTTTAACCAAATATTATTTTATTAATCCAAAAATTCATGTTGAACAATATTCTGATATTCAATGTCGAGGGCACTTAAAGTGTAATAATTAAGACTCTCTTTTTCCGTAAAGTAAGCAAGCAGCTAGCTGTATTTAAAGGAGATGAAATGTTAAGAGGTTCTAAAATGAAATTATGTCGATATTTCTGCACTAGCTGCTACTGCGGCATTACATGGTAACATATATGTAAGTATTTCATGTAACATCAACGATTTATTCTTCATAGTGCAGAGATTAATCTATACATATAATAAAATTGTAACTAAGCAGAATCTGTACATTAAATATTTTTTTGAAAATCTTATTGAAATAGTCATTATTATCGACACAGAGGCCAAATCTATAGTTTTAAGAATTTTTGTCTGTCTGTCTGTTACCGTGTCTCGAAAAAACTACTGGACAGGTTTTGATGAAATTTGGTATGGTGATAGCTGGCTATCCTGGTCAACATATAGGATACTTTTTACCGCGGGAAAATATCTCATTTCTGAGCAAAAATACAAAAACAGCAATGTATACTAATATGTAAAACTTAAGAATTTGGTTTAGAAACTTAAGGATTTGGCCATCTGAACGCAAGCGGAGCGGCGGGCAATGCTAGTAACGCTGTATTTTCAAAAATAAAAGCAAAGTTAATTACCTCTCGTTACTGATTTATTTCGCGTCATAGAAATCAATTACAGAGCGGATCCTGGTGACTTAGAATGGACTTTATGGAAGTTGACTATTATTAGTCGTCAGAGAGAGTTTAGATATCATTACGGATGTTTTCTTTGTTGTTGTGTACATACTCGTATTGAAAGTTGAAAGCAAACATATGTCAGCGACGACGCTGTTTTAATGAGACAAAAGCGGACTGGACTGGGTTGCTATCTCGGACATCTTCCCTTGTGTGTATTTCTGTTTATTACTTTCGCTATTACCAAAAACTTTACGACTGCCTCCTCCTTGTGCTAGTTGCGGTTAATGTAGAAATTTATTTTCGGCTGCGTCTGATGTTGGGATGCTACGGATGTTACGATCTCACTTTACAAATGATATAATTAAACTTTTCTTCTTTAGGCTTAGATTTCTTAATTTTGTTTCTTCCTTTGATATTTTTTTTATTAATTTCAAATTATATTCCTTATCTTCTTGTTATATAATATTTAAGTAATGAATTTTGTTATCAAAAATTACTGTGTGTAAATTACTGTTAGTAACATAGTTAATCAATTATATGGGACTTTGCATATTTACTTTTTCAGTGAACGTTGTACGTCAGCTGACCCATGCGATTAAACAGTCGTGCATTAACCTATTTTTATTATTAGTTAAATATTCCTAATTGTTTTTAAATAATTTCGTTTATATTTTTGTTCAATTTTACTATTAACAGCATTTTTGAGCTAATTTCATAGAAATATAATGCAGAAATAAAAATAATTGTAAAAATTTCATCCAATAAATAAATATGTACATTCTTTCTAATTTTAATTTGGATATAAGTGAGTTTCTTTATTTAGGTTCAGCTACTAGACAATAAAATAGACTCTACATACGGAGCATAATAAAAAACACAGTGTATAAATTTCACTGTATTCCAATTTTTGTAGAGCGGCCACATGTTGCCAACAAATACGATTGTATTTTCTGGCAACGGCGACATGCAGCGGGCGCGGGTTCCCTCAATTGAGATATTTCTTTTAGCGTTCCTAATTTTTGTCGTGGTTCTGAAACTACAACATAAAATGTTGTTATAACTAATCAAAAGCTTACATACTTAGAATTATGTTTACTTTTAGGATACCTCAAAATACATTATACAGTACATGAACATGTACGGATATTGTAAGTACATTGTATAATTTCAATTAATTTTTATTATTGCCATCCACTTGCAAATATAATTTAAAACAATAATTTCAATATTTTAGCACTGATCACAAAACAAAGAAATAATACTAATACTGTAATAATAAATATTTTACTTTATTTACATATTGTGAGAGATGAGGCAAAGAAAGATAACGGTAAATCAAGCTTTAAAAATATTCTATTTCAATCCCTACCGTAGCCAAGGTTTAAGTTTACTAATAATGATAAGCCGATTGCAAGTCAACTTGTACGTGAATTTGATACGGAATTCTATTTGTTTCAACCTATTATTTAAATGAACAAAATTAAGTAAACTGTATAATATTCAATCTTTTATTTTCCAATCATTGTCAAGTATACCATAATAAATTGACGTGAATTTTTGCTATATAGATAACGGAAGAGTTGTTTTTATTTATTTATTTTAGACTACAAAAAAATATTGTGTGTTCTTAACAAATTCAAAAGCACTTCGAAAATATGTATTGAATATAAAATAAAAAAGGGTTATAAAGAGAATTGTTAAAGTAAAAGTTTTAAAAATAATATGAGATATGTTAATAGCTAGAAAACAAGGTTATGGCGTGGCGTTTAAACAACCAACAGCATAGCGTGTTACTGTAAAATTTAAAATGTTCCATTATTTATAGCTACATTATGTATTGATATATTTATATTTTATACATACTACATCATATATCTATACTACTATACTACTATTATAAAGAGGTAAAGTTTGTGAGTTTGTGAGGTTGTAGGGGGTAGTCTCTGGGTCTACTAAACCGATTTAGAGGATAAAAGATAGTTTGAGAAACTGAGAATGACATAGGATACTTTTTATTCCGAAAATCATCCCTTAAGGGGGTGAAAATGGGGACGAAGGTTTGTATTGAGAAGAAAGCTAAGGATATTTAATAAAATTATTACTAATCAAGTCAAATATTCTAATAAAAATAATAAAAAAATATTATTTAAAGATACAAAAGAAACTTTAATTGTGCTATATGTTTTTGAGTAAACAGCGCAGACAGTTTCCTTAAGGCAGAAAGCACGTATTATTATAGTTCTTTAACTGTGAGAAAGATTTAAAACTACAGACGAAAACCTTTATAGTACCACAAAGGATGACTTTCCACTCAGCTCTTCTATCAGTCTTGTGGAAACCGCGTGTGTTAGAGTCTAAACTTTATTTTTGCTTTGTTAGCGTATTCAATATATTTCATACACAAAATCTTTTTGCCAATGACGTTTTTAACCTTTCATATATAACGTATATATATATATTTTGACGTTTCATATATATTCTTAAGAATATATATGAAAAGAGGTTAGGCAATTAATTGCTTAAGAATTAGAACTCGAGTTATTAAAGTATTACGTAGTTTTTAAATCGTATCATATTTCACAAAGGGTTTACTGTAGAACTAATATTCATATATTGATTGATGAACACTGATTATCAAAAAAACCCTTATCAATATACTAAATAGTTCATTTTGTTATCACACATATAAATTAAAAATGACTTCATTAAACCTAGTTATTAAAAAAAAACATATAAAATTTACATCATATCAATCAAGTAATAAGTTTTATTTTTAATAACATTTTAATTATAATAAAATATCTAACTTGATTTTGACGCATAAAGTTAAGAACTCGATTTTAATAATACCTTTTCAGTGGTAATTCAAATTTCATTAAAATTGTGAGATAAAAGTGAGCAGTCTAAATAAGTCAGCGAATAAATAATTTTATTACAAATTGAAAACATTCCTTTTGCAATTTTTATAGATTTAATTGGTTCAATGAATAGCTTTTTGATTTGTGTCTTTATGTCAAGGCTGGCTTTGTTTCAAATATCGGCAAACGAAGCACGTTTTTAGTTCTACGTGTACCGAATGTAAATGTAACGTTTTCAATATTTTTTCTTATAAAGCGAATGAAATATAGCTTTGCTATTGATTCTGTTGACCTGGATGTTACGTTTTGTACCGTGTTTTTGTATTTTTAATACTCATTAATGTAATTTACATATGAAGAAATATACAAGTGTTTTATTCTTAGATGTTGTTGTTGGTTAGATCAAAAATTTCTGTGCATTGAATTCGCTCTGCCTATTATACTCAGGTATTGTGGTGGCACACTGACTGGACGGCACATTGACTTTAATTTGCTCCAAAAATCCATGCAATATGAGAAATTGGAGATTTAGTGCTCTAATTAATTATTCTTCCTTGAACTAAATGGCGGGGAACTCTATATTTGAATAATTCGCAAAACTTTGGCTCAGTAATTGAAAGACAAGAAAATCTATTTTTGAACCAAATCCAGTTTTTCATATCTTACCCAATAAAAAAATAAGGTACTTTAGCAATTGCAAAAATAACTTTTTTTTCATAATATCTTTAAGAAGTACCTACCTATGTACTGACTATGAAAGACAAGAAATCTAATATTATTATGTATAAAATACAATTTTCATTCTGAAATTGGACTTACTCCATGTTATAGATTGAAATGAAGTACATCCACCCTAAGAGCTTTCATATGACGTGGGTCTTATCCCCGCTAGACGTGGATCCAAGGTTCAGACAAAAGTACCCATTGTCCCTTATAGCATCATTCTGGTAAAAAATTAGAAATTCGTTAATATCATTTTATTGGATAAATGTATTTAAAAGAAGAGAAAACAAAGATATGCGAAATTGCAGGCACTAAATAGCTTAAATGTGTATTCATTATGAAGTAAATAACTCTTCAGTTAGGACTTTATAAAAAAACAACACAAATACATATGATACTTTTATAGACTTACGCGAATATTTGACATATTAAATAAAACTATCTTTTCGGATTATTTCGCGGAAACGTCGGGAACCAAAATTCAAAATAAATTCACGAAATAATTTGAAAGATAGTTTTATTTAAAACACAAATATGGCCATTAATTTATTTATTTATTGTAATTGAGTTGCGTATCTTGCAAATTCCAGGTGACGCTGCAGCATCAGGTCTAAGTTACCACATTATTGCAATGTCATTAAAGTAACGATACCAAGTTTCGAATCGATTAGATCTGTGGAAGTTGTTCATATTCTTTTACCACCTAGAAAAGAGCTGATAGCCTGTAAACGGCTGAATGGATTTTCTTGATTTAGAACAATCTCAATCAAGTCAAGTCCTTCAAACAGACAGACACACGGTTCACAGATATAGACAGACAGATAGATACACAAATACAAAAGTTATACTTATAACTCTCCTTTTTTGGCGTCAGTGGTTAATAAACTAGTATTACGAAAGCGTGGGCCTAAGTTCACAAATGAATGGGAATGTATATTACAATGCGTTGATGAAATATAAGTACTAAGATATATAGGCATCTCTAAACTTAAATTAATCGATAAGTAAATATTTTCCACAGATTTGCATAAAAAAACAATAAAAATCGTATTAAATGTGATGCGTGCATTTTCCATAAGCCCTGTATAACCCTTTTATGTGTCAAGCACTCAGAGTTTTTGTTTTACTGTCGAATGATAGACAGATTTATAATATATATTGATGTAGATTAGATGTTTAAATCAACAATAATTAATTAACATCCGATGCAAACCGTTGTAGTAACAGCTTTTGTAAAATAAAATTACACAATGATGACTAATTAAAAAGAAACACGAACGTGAATCTGTAATTCTAATTAACCCTTTAACATAAATTTACACATTTTATTTTAGGTTCTATTAACTAATTTAAGTAATTTATTGCTTGTTAAACTTTGGATTTTTACTGATATTTAAGTTACTTCAAAGAACAAAAATGTTTCACTGTGTAACTTCTACGGACTACGTGGTTCTAACACTTCTAAGTGGTTCTGTTACATATATACTTATTTGATATTTCGTAGTCTTAGATATTTTTTCATTTATTTTATAACAAGACACTCTGTTGTGAGTTGATATCATTGATCTGATCAACATTTATCATTATTATTATATGAGATAATAATAGTATCCAGCAGATGCGCTTGTGTAATTTGTAATTTGTATTTATAATTTTGTCGTTATTGACGGCTGTCTCCAATAACTCCGTTCTATACAATAACAAACCCATAACTTGACTGTACAACTTTAGCTAGGAGAAAGTTGGTGGTATCGGAATAAATAGCTAGCATTTGGTCAACATTTGGGGCCTTATTCAACTCTGGCTTTGCTTCACAAATCATTGAGTTTATTTTTAGATTCGGGTTCCGGTATCCTAAAATATGTGTTTGTTCTAGCAAAAATGTGTACCCTACTATGTTAAATGCTACATTTGTTAGTGAGTTTAATTTCTTTTTCTAGTTTCTCAAAATTTATACACGCAATATTTGAATTACTTTCATGTAGTTTAGGTTAAAACGGTAATTTATGCGAGTTTAAACAAATTAAATCTGACTCCCTAATGGTCTACCCAGCCCTCATTTACATTTTTGCCCACAGATAAGAGGCAACGCCTAATACTAATAGATCTTGTCTGCCAATTGCTTTTCTCTAATTTACCATGAATGATACCAGTAGTCCTTAAATATTGTAGAAATTGGATGTCTCTTTTTGCTTTTGTTTTTAAGTTTCTTAATAACCATAAGAACCTGGGGTAATATTTGAGTTCCATATTTAACTAAGCAACTCATGAGTGATACATTCGTTTATATATTATATTTAATAAACAAAAAATATCCGGTAAGCATTGGATGAAATACGACCTTTCTTAGATTCTTCTACTAAGATTTATCCGCGTTCATGGGACTAATTTTACGAGTTTTGTTTTTGAGACAGGTTTTTTTCTATTCATTATCGGATTTGTATTCATAAATAGAAGCTAGATATGACTTGTAATAAAAGGCTTTGCAATAAGCAATTTGTTAGAAAGAAAAATATTTCTGTTAAGCCTCCGTTTAAATTTATAATACCTTAATAAGTTAGCCAATTTTGATAAAAAATTTTACTATTCCCTACCTACTACGGAATAAAAATATTAAACTTAGGGTTTAACCGTTGTAATCCCCATGGCCTCATCATTTAAGAGAGGTCCCTAACGCATAATTTAGAGACGTAAAGCAAATTATGTATAAATAATTCTACTCTTTAAGATTTGAAATTTTAATTTAATATTTATGTTTTAAGACGCTATAAGATGATGGTTATATAAAAATTAAATGAAGAGCTTTTCTTCTTCAAATATTATCTATCACACAAACATTATTAAATGTTTATCAAGTTTTAAGAATAATAACATGAAAACTATCTTAAGTATTTCTAAAGATTTTATTTCATTCTTTGAAATACAGTGAGAAAATTTTTGTTCCTTCAATAGAGTTTGTAGCGAATTCCTTGTTACGCCTCATAGCATAGCATTCAACACTTGTTTTGTCTTTTTATATAAAAGAGGGATCCATTGTAAGCTTCTCCCAGACATAATAGAATGAATCTTCCTTTTCTTTTACTTCGTGATGTATACAAGTTGACATCTCTGTTTGTTTGTTTGTTAAACTAAAAATAAAATAAATGCGTAACTAATTTTTTTTCAAACTGTTGAAGTTATTTTTATTGTACTTGTAGATCTTTACTTCTGTATATCTTGGATTATTTAACATGGCGTAGTCAGCTTTCAGCAATTTCTTAGACTCGTTTATCTTTCATGCCGTTCTTATAGGACTTTTCATGTTCTTAGTACAAAGATAGAATAGGATACCCTTTAAAATTACTTACAATGTTTAAGAACAAGATAGTTTATTACCATTACATGGAGTACTTTAATAAATTTTTAAAAATATTATTTTCTCATTAATCAGCTATATCAGTAGGTATTGCAGGATAAAAATAATTTTATTAAATTGCAAAATTAATAATTATAGTTTTAAAAAACTTGAAAAATACGCTTTTGATCAACTGTAATGTGGAACGTCAGAACAAACTAAACTCAAAGGTATTATTACCCTTAAATGTTCCTAATTGTAATATCAGATCATCTAGATGATATTTAAATAATTGAAAAATTTCAGAAAACTAGACTTCTAAAATTTGATAAATATTTAGCTAGTTAATTATTTACAAACAAAATTAATAAAAGCAAGATATACATTGTACATGTTTAAGATTATTAATTAACCAATAGAAAATAATTTAATCTAAAGATGTATATAATAAGTAATATAAAAGAGTTCCTCAATCTTATAAGCTCTATCATATACATTTGTATCTTGTAATACGGAAGTAATCAAGTAGAGATGTAAAACACTGTGACAGCAAATTCAAATACTCTGCCGCCCCCATTTCCTTGACGGCCGGCGCCATTTCATCACGAAGCAATTACATGGAGTTGAAAATGAGCAATATGTACATTAATGTTCAACTACTAAATTGTGATATCGCTAATGTTGTCGGACTGTCCGCCTCTTTGATAAGGGTCGATATAACCTATTTGTTCAAACGCTTCCTGACACTAATATAACTGGCCTTTATTCTAACGGCTCTTGCATTTTAATTTAGAGTTTAAATTTGTTTTCTTGCCCTATACATACATATTTTCTATGTCTATATTTTTATATATAAAATTCAAGTGTGTGTCATTTCTAAATATGTAGTTAAGGGAGCAGTTGTTTTGAATTATATTGAGGTCATGGCAATTTGCTTGATCCCAAAGTTAAATGTCTCTGTCTGTCTATTAATACTCAATTTCGAAATGGTTGAACCAGTCTTAATAAAACTCTCACTGGCAAATAGAAAACTATTACTTACTAGCTATTTTTCATACTGACAAAGAAATAGGTTTCCTGCAGGAAAAGTCAATATAATTGCTTTTAGCATATAAAAATAGTTACAACTATTTATGAGGGCCTTTGACAAGCGGATAGATTTGGTTCAAAATGATATGGGCTACTTTTGATCTTTAGGAATTAAAAGGTTTCTCTACGGTAAAGCCGATAGGGCATAAAATATTTTAGCAAGGGCTTTTTATTATATTATAGTTTATAATAGAGCAGTTACATTTCAAGATGAAAAGTACTTTTAATAAAACTTTTACTATTTTGCTCTATATTTTCTTTTTAATAGAGCTAAGTTAATAATAAATATGTTCGGACATTAATACAAAACACCATCTAGATCCTTGCTAAGCTACGAGGCTTGTGTTATGGATACCAGATAGTTGATACACTACACATATATAACTTTAAATACATACATATTATAAATATAAACACCCATGACTGGAGTACAAACATTCTTGCTCATCACACAAATGAATACCCACAGAAGGACTCGAACACCGTGACCGCTGGCACGGTAAGCAGGGTCACTACAAACTGAGCCAAACGTGTCATCAAATCCGTGTGTCCATTTTAATTGATTGAGTAAATCCAAAGATACAATTTTAGTTCTCCGTATTACGTAGTGTTACGAAGCAGCGAATGCGTTTAGTTACATTAATATAAATAAATATACAACATATATGCGTATAATATATATGGACTTGCAGTTTGATTAAATAAAGACGGCTCCCCGAATTCTGCAATTAATTGAGTTAGTGGAGTAACTTGTTTTCATAATGAAGAAACTGAATGGTAGAAATGAAGAAAGTTGCTGAGCGAACGGAGCTGGGTAAAAAATAGCAGAAAGTAATTTTGTTCAAATAACAAAAAAATTTCATCGTTTGTTCACAAATGATAAATAAATAAACTTAAGATAGGTCTTTACATTTAAAGTGTAGCTTCTCGTAGAATAATAACTATTCTCAGTGTTCACATACTCGTCGCTTTCCATAAATTAATTTCATCATTTGTATGTATGTATGTATTCAGCCCTTTTTAACGTCCCACTGCTGGGCACGGGCCTCCCTTCATGACGAGGGGAATCAGGCCATAGTCCACCACGCTGGCCAAGTGCGGATTGGCGGTCTTCACATGTCTTTCGAAAACTTGCTAGGTTTTTTCAGACATGCAGGTTTCCTCACGATGTTTTCCTTCACCGTAAGGCAAGTGGTAATCAAGTTAGAAAATGATTCGCACATGAAAATATCAGAGGTGCGAGACCCGGGATTTGAACCCGCTTCACTCGGTTTCCCAAGCGAGCGCGTTACCACTGGGCTACCACTGCCTCCAATTTCATCATTTGACATAATGTATTTACGAGTATTATCTCTATATGGAGCTGCGAAGTACAAAGAATTTAAGCTGTAATCTAACATAAATCCAGAGTAAAGAAATGAGGAATACATATGCAACAAACAAAAAAATCTTCCAATTTTTATATAATAAGTATGTCAAAATAATAATATTATTTAGATTTCTTTTAGTTACACAATTTAGCTTAGTGGTAATTTTAAATACGATTTGTAAGAAGGTGCTAAAGTAGAATACTGTTTTAATACTCTATAATGATAGCTTTATAGATGTTCTGATCAAACTTTTCACATTTATAGTGCTCGTGGATAAACTTTACATGGACAGGGTTTAAAATATTAAATATTATGTTCCGGTCGATGAGGCCAAAAAGTTCTTAAGTGATGGAAGTAGAAGTGTCATCATAAGGTTTCCCATTAAGTAAATGACGACCTGTTGATAGACATCGGAATCCATTGGTTAGTTTGGACATTTTTGAGGGAGCGCAACCTCTTGCGGCTGAGAATACGACCTTAATACAATAAAATAATATAAATACTTTTTATTGAATATATTTTAAAGCTTGTTATTCTAAAAAGCATATTACTTTGTACAATAGTATTTTCTAAAAAAAAATGGATAAAATTAAAGTTAATTTTTACGTTTTATTGGCTTTTTCTAGTAGAAATACATTGTGAGTAGGAGAAAGTTCTCTTAGAAATTGACAACAATTACTATTGAAGTGAAACTTATTTAAATCGTTGTGATATGAATGACATAAAATACATTGCCATGTTGCCATGGTAACCGTTATTATTTGAGATAGAATATATAGCACAGGAAGTGAAAAAAAATAAAATTAATTACTAAATAATATGTAATGTATATTTATGTTAAACAAAATGTAAAATAACTTTTAAGCTTGGTAAAAATATTATAAAAAAAATAAACCTTATAATTGTCCTACTCCTGATACTCTATATTCGTCTCATTCTCTCGTAGGTTACTTTTCTGAAGTTTCAATTCTACATGTGTGAATTGCACACACACGCACTTTTTTTAAAAGCACGCACTTTTTCAAATATTAGAAACTAAATAAGAACCACTTCCTTTTATCCTACATAGTTGAAATTTTACATGTCGGTTCAGTTCCGATGACAATGATTTTTTTTAATAATTATGATCTGATTTTCAATCTAGGATTACTTCTTAACGCCTAACAGTATAGATACGAAATTTTATACACACATTCAATTATCACAGATCGTTCTTAAGTCTACCATGACTTGGTAACTGCATCCAGGGTTGGCTCTAAATGAGAAATAAAAAAATCATTTTTACAAACAAGTTTTATTTAAATGCGCTAAAAAGAAAAAATAAACAAAGTATAAAAACTTGTTTTTAAAAATCTTTACTAATATTATAAAGCTGAATAGTTTGTTTGTTTGTTTGTTTGGTTTAACGCGCTAATCTCAGGAACTACTAATCCGATTTGAAAAATTCTTTTTGCATTAGATAGCCCGTTAACTGAGAGCCCGTGGGATAGATTTGTTTTTGTCTAGGGACGAACCCGAAGCGAAGCGAGGGTGAGTCGCTAGTTTATTTATAAAATAAGAATGATGTTTCTTTAGTACTTTTAAAAGTGAACTAAACTACATGAATAAAGTAAAAAAACTCGATATCTGATGTCTCGTCGCAACCTATTCCTAGTACTGCTGCCGAAACTACTTGATTCTTAGCTCGTTTTTATATTTTTACTAGCGGTTTACCCTCGCTTCGCTCGGGTTCGCCTCTAAGGAAAACAAATATTATCCCACGTGAACCTTACATTTTTCCGGTATGTGGTATCAGCATGCCAAATTTTACTAAATTAGGTGCATAAGTTGTTGTGAAGCTGTATAAGTCACTATATTTTTTTAACTATCCCATGGGAATTCTTTAATTTTCTGGGATGTAAAGTATCTAAAATATTGACCGAGGATATAAGGTACCACCATACAAAATTTCTCTTCTTACATCCCCCTGATTCGGTTTTTCTCCCCTACAGTTTTATTATATGTATAGATTTAGTCCAGTTACGAACAATAACGGCTGCTTAAGGCCAGGCTGTCCGGGCGAAGTAGGCATTTAACGCTACCACCCCTCCCGCAAAGCGAGCTGTGCGCTCACGTCGCCGGCGTGAACTCATAACTACAGGTCAAGCGTCACAGAGTACGCAAGCGCGTCTATAAGCAGTAGGCCAACTTATCAATTTGATTTTAATATTATTAAAATTTAAAATACGGGAATTGATCCGATAACATTTTATTTTATTATAATACGTATATATTTAGTAATCGCGAAAAGCTAAGACATTTATTCCTATGCAATAAATGAATTTGAGTAGATATTGAACATGTAAATTATATTTTATTCAAGTATTTATATATTCATAATATATAAATACATATTTAGGAATTTTATCAGGAAATTACTTATGTTTTTGTTAGTTTGATTTGATGTTTAAAAATTTACAAATTAGTATGTAATTTTTGTTGTAGTATTGAATAAATAATAATCAAAAGCAATCGAAGGATTATGATTATGAACCACTTATTTCACAATGCATACCAAGTATGAGTTGGCGTAGCGGTAAAAGCTGGGTCTAATAACTCTAAGGTCGTAGGTTCAATTCCCCGTGCGTAGTCATTTTTCTTTCTTTTTCTCATTTTTATATAATATTATTCATTTTTCAATTATGCAAAGAAATAAGTATTTTATTTATTTATTATAATTTATCGTTTTTTTTATTTATTTACTAGCGACTCACCCTCGTTTTAACGTTACGTATAGATTTCTTAGAGATGAGATATTTTCCCACAGTAAAAAATATCCTATGTGTTGACCCGGAATCCGAATAACCAACTATCATCATACCAAATTTCATCAAAATCCCTCCAGTAGTTTTTCCGTGATGCGGTAACAGACAGATAGACAAAAATTCTAATAACTATAGATTCGGTCTCTGTATCGATAATAATGTCTATTTCAATAAGATATTCCAAAAAAATATTTAATGTGCAGATTCGGCTTAGTCACAATTTGTTTATATGTATAGATATGCAAAAGGCATAGAAACGATAAAAAAATGGGATTTTGGACTTTTCAACAAGGGATAGTAATTAAAGCGCATGCGAAAAATCTTTGTATATTAAAATTCAAAATTCAATATATAATTGAGAAAAAGGAAAAAAATGTCTACACACGAGGGGAATCGAATCTACGATCATCGAAATTCTAGTCCGAGATCATACCGCTACACCCACTTTTGCTTGGCTTGCGAATTGAAATACGTGGTTCAGAAGGTGCGAAACATTTTTTTATTTTTTACTAGCGACTCACGCTCGCTTCGCTCGCGTACTTCCCTAGGTACGTTTTCACGGTTAGCTATGTTTATTTATATACTAGCGGCTCACCCTCGCTTCGCTCGGGTTCACCTCTAGAAAAAACAAATCTATCCCACGGAAACCGTTCATTTTTCCGGAATAAAAAGTCGCTTATTGCTTATTCTGATGTATGCACTATATTATTGTAAAGTTTCATTAAAATCCAATGGGTAGTTTTTGTGTAGTAAGCTGTATAAGATACTGTAGTTTTTTAACTATCCAACGTGAACTCTTTGATTTTCCGGGATGAAAAGTATCCTATACGTTGACCGTGGATATAAGGTACCACCATGCAAAATTTCATTCAAATCGGTCCAGCAGCTTCGGAGATTAGCCTGTACAAACAGACAAACAGACAGAAAAACAAAAAATTAAAAAAAAATCTGGATTTGTTCTATTCTCTTCTTACACCCCCCTGACTCGGTTTTTAGCATATTTTTTCTATGTACAGACATTCGACCTCTACAGTTTTATTATAGTATAGAAGAAGAAGATAGATAAACAGTAGCTTGCTACTCCTAAGATATTCATTTAAATTATATAGTGATTTACCCTCGCTTCGCTCGGATGTGTACGCTTTTCGTGGGTTTTAATTTTTGTTTCGCGGAACCCTGATTTTTTTTTTCTGAAATAAAAGTAGCCTAAGTTACTCCTTATAACATCAGCTATCTGCCAGCGAAAGTCCCGTCAAAATCGGTGCAGCCTTTTCGGAGATTAGCCGGAACAAACAGACAGACAGACAGACAGACAGACAAAAATTGTAAAAAATGTTGTTTTGGTATATGGACCGTGTATACATCCATATGCAATAAATAAAAAGCGGTTATTTTAATATTAAAACAGACACGCCAATTTTATTTATCTACTAGCTTTTGCCCGGGACTTCGTCCGCGTGGAATAGTGACTCCCCCCTCACGACCGCCCTGCCCTCGCCTTGTATCGGGCTGAGAGCGCGCTCACCCATAGACCGCGTAAAGTTAAATATGTATATTTTAAAACTATGATATCTCCTAAGATATTCATTGAAATCAAATTATGTCAAGGGCAATTTTGTTCAAAATTAAATACTTGTGATGAATAACGTATTTATTTGGATAAGGATAGTATCATGTTTATAAAAACACCTTCGGAAGTAATGCATTATTTTAGAACAAATTTGATTGCCATAAAAAGGGTTATTTTGAGTCAACCTTAAAAGATAGACATATGCTGTCGCGGACTTTTTTTTAGAACTTTTAAAGGGGAACAATTCCGTCATACACGATTTTTGCGTAACTTCAACCGCTTACGCAGCGCACGCAACGGAAGCTCTCAAAAGGAATGATTTTTTCCCGTTTTTGCAACATTTTTCATTTATGCTCCGCTCCTATTGGTCGTAGCGTGATGTTCTATAGCCTAAGCCTTCCTCGATAAATGGACTATCCAACACAAAAAGAATTTTTCAATTCCAACCAGTAGTTCCTGAGATTAGCGCGTTCAACCAACCAAACAAACAAACAAACTCTTCAGCTTTATAATATGAGTATAGACTAGCAACTCACGCTCGCTTCGCTCGCTTAGGTATACCTATATAAATAGTAGCTTGCTAACTCCTAAGATATTCATTTAAATTAAATATTATATAGCGATTTACTCTCGTTTTGCTAGGGTGCGTAGGCCGTACGCGGATTTTGTTCATAATTTCAGGGTTTTAATTTTTTTTTGCGGAACCCTGATTCTTTTTCTAAAATAAAAGTAGCCTAAGTTACAACTATATATACCCTATAACATCAGCTATCTATCTGCCAGTGAAAGTCCCGTCAAAATCGCTCCAGCCGTTTCGGAGATTAGCCGGAACAAACAGACAGACAGACAGAAATTGTAACAAATGTTGTTTTGGTATATGTACCGTGTATACATCCATATGCATTTAGTAAAAAGCGGTTATTTTAATATTACAAACAGACACTCCAATTTTATTTATCTGTATAAATATAAATTTGCTTTTTTTTCTAAGCGCTTGGCTTTCTAACCGCTCGACGCCCGCGCTCAGCTGATTGCGCTCACTGGCCACTGTGCCTATTACACCAGGGGCGCCACTTCAAAGAACATATTTACACTAACTTGTTACATACTGCTTTATCTTACATAAAAAAACTTCGACGATGTTATGATGTAAATAATATATTCACAAAAGGTCTTCAGTAAATTTAAAATGGCCCCGTATATACTTATATGTACATAATAAAAGGTAAAGTTATAAATATGAAGATAATCTGCTAAACTACATATGTAGATAGGTACCTACCAGTCCGATTTGAAAATTATTTCTGTGATAGAAATCTGCATTATCCTTGAGGGACAAACATAACCAATGTTTTATTATGATATACTTACTTACCCGTACTAGTTATGGTTAGCTAAGTTCGCGTTATGTTTATGAAATTTGGTAGGTATGTTACATGTAGATTTATTTGAAACCCGCGTCCAAATCCTACGCGTATGTATGTATATATGTTATATATACAAACACATGTATGTATGTATGTTATATATACAAACACTTACATACATACAACGCGCATAGTAAATGATTTATATTTATTAATTATATTATTTATTCATATTTAATATTAATCACAAGCATAGCCGCGCGAAACCCTTAGTATACGACAGAACGGAATCATCGATCACTAAACTAGATATTACACAAAAAATCATAAGCAAAAGTATTCTGTATTTAGGTAATTCTAGTTTAAAAAATATACAATAATGTAAATTCAACCTTAAATGTGTTACTTAAAGTTGTTTTTACTAAGCTATGTATAAAAAGCAAAAAACGTTGATTTTTTACACTATGTCCAAGGAATGAATAATTCGATGAATTAGCGGGGGGGTTGTGCGCGAGCAAAAGCGACATAGGTCCTACCTCGTCAAGGGCCAGCGGCCGACTGAATCATTATCGTCGTTGCACCTTAGTTGCTTGCGAACAAGGTTGAATATCGAATATCCGATCGATCTTATTCTTGCACAGAATTAAAAAACGTAAGTCTCAAATCTAATTTAATTTATTATGAGAATAATAATTGGTCAATTTAAATGTCTTTCGTACAGAAGCTAATAAACTATATTTTCCTTCTCTGAGTATTTTTTTTGCGTATATAACTGAAGTAGTTTAAGAGTAAAATCCATTAATCTCTAAAAAAGGCATATTTTTAAAAAAATAAAACTATCGAGAAAATTTCATCCAATTGTGTTTCTGTTTTTTCTGATCCATAGAAAAAGGTTTGAAAAATCATACATTGAAATTATCACATTGATTTAATGTCTGGTATACATAGAATATGAAAGCAAATCAGCATTAAATTTAGGGAGCCTCCTCTTAACACGACTGTTTCATGTAGTAGTATTTTATTGTAGAAGTCATGGCAAAAAACAGACAGAATAAAATTCTAAATATAAGTAAATGGGATATAAACAAAAAAGTATTTGTTTTTAAACCAGTCTATACTTTGCTTAAATTTTGACCATTTTTTACATATTTTTTCCCAAAATGGACATTGCTAGTGTAGTAGTTTCATGATTCTTTGCAAAGTCAATTTCGATACCGCTCACGTGTTCTTGCATAAAGCATGTGAGCCCGCACTAATCGAACTGTAATATCGTGGAGTGCTAACTGCTAGTGTTTAAAGCAAATATGTTCTTTGATATATTTTTTTAACAACTTTCGCTTTAAAATTTGCTACTTATTTCTAGTATTTCTAGAAGACAAGAAATAAATATAAAGGAGAGTTTGAATATCTTTAGTATTGATTGTTTGTTAGTCAAACGCGCGTAAAATATTAAGTTGATTTAAATGAAACTTTTGAACATTTTCTGTATTAGAAACCAGAATAATTTTAGTTGGGACTAATGTATGGGATACTATTTTAGTTTAGTGTTACTAATACTGACCTTATTAATAGTTAGGATTGCCTGCTTTTAGAAGAATAATAATCTTACTGAAACAATTACACAGTTGCTCAACTATAATTAGTGTGTGTTCTATTTCACTTTATACTTTCATACTACCCAAATCTAACAATCTAAGAATAGTAAGTAAAAAGTTTTTATAATAATTAGTAGATTCATTGTAAAAATTAACAAACCTCTTCACAAACAGCGTTTATTAACTACATCGTAAACGCTTTCGTGTAAGCCATGATGGAAATAAGTAGGTATATTACTTCAGCAATTCTTTTCACCCATGCATGGTCTGTGAAATTTTCCTTAAACTATAAATCTTACAGCAATTAACCAGCCTTTGCATTGTGAACTCTATATTTGTACCTTTTGTGTCTGCGTGGAACGTAGTGTGTAAGCGTGGAGAAGTAACATCCTCATTTAGAACATACTGTAAAATTAATTATTATTTTAAATTAAAATATAGTCAGTAATAATATTTCTATCTTCGCCTAAAAATAGCATTATTGGCATGATCTATTATGCAACAAACCTATTGGGTGAATTGTTAAAGTTAAGGGTTTTTTTATAATTTCGGTGGCACAATTCTTTTTGCCGTTTGTATATGATTTCACAACATTGTAGATTTAGTTACAAATTCCTTATTGTTTGAAACAACATTGTACGCAATAACTTAAGAATTAAGATTTGCGCCACCGAATGATGACAGACTCAACAAGAGTGTTTGTGTTTGATAACATTATTATTATTATTATCTAACTGCCTCGGTGGTGTAGTGGCTAGCGTGTACGGCTGCACATCCTGAGGTCCCGGGTTCGAGTCCCGGGTCGGGCCAAGTTTAGTTATTGAGTCTTTGTGTATAGTAAGCCTCAGTAACAGCCCGAGGTTGGGAAGTTGGCGGTGTTTCACCCCCGTGCCTCGGAGAGCACGTAAAGCCCTCGGTCCTGCGCCTTAACTCTCACCGGTCGTGTCGAGTAGTCGTCCCACCGGAGTATGAGAGTGACAGGAATAGAGAGTGGACTTGTGTCTGCGCGTACACTTGTGCACTATAATGTCTCCTGCGCAGTTGGCTAGTCTCAATGAGATTGGCCGCCGTGGCCGGAATCGGTCAGGAGGACATTATTATATTATTATTATGATAAACAAATTTGAATACATTTTCTTTTATAATGAGTTGTATTTCAATGAAAATATACAAGTATAATATTAAAATACAGCACAGTAAATGAAAAACATCAAACCAATTTATATTAGCTATGCACTTTGCTTAATAAAAAATAATTACCCATTATAATTTATTTTTTGGAATCATCATTTCAGTAAACGATTAATCATTTCGTTTGGCAAATATACAATCGGAGTTGCGCCTCTGAAATGACGACGAAACGTTATTTTTATTATTATACTACATGCTACATTTAATATATAATATTATAAAGAGGTAAAGTTTGTAAGTTTGTTTGTTTGTTGGAAGTAATCTCTAGAACTATTAAACCGATTTAGATGAAATTTTCTATGAATATAGTTTGAGATCCTGGGAAGGACATAGAATACTTTTTATCCCGAAAATCATCCCTTAAGGGGTTGAAAATAGGGATGAAAGTTTGTATTGGGAAGCAAGCTAGGGACGAACCCGAGTAAAGCGCGGGTGAGGCGCTAGTAATATTATAAAGAGGTAAAGTTTCTAAGTTTGTGTGTTTGTTTGTGGGAAGTAATCTCTGGAACTACTGAACTGATTTAGATGAAGTTTTCTATGAAGATAGTTTGAGATCCCGGGAAAGACATACCATAGTTTTTATCCCAGAAATTATTCCTTAAGATGGAAGAAAGTTTGTATAGGGAATCCATAATTTCCCAAGTAAGAGTTAGGAAACTAAATCATACCTATGTTTATTGTATTATATATATGTCTAACTATTCCGTAATAACCGTTAAAACGCACTTAGGGGCAAGCCCGAGCAAAGCGAGGTTGAGTCGTAAGTTATAATATGTATTGTAACGGACTTAATAATGACTATCTCTATTAAACAGAGTCTCACCGAAACATTTTACGAAGGACAAAAAAAAATACACGTGGTTTGCTAACCTTTCTGTGATATAATGTAGTTTATTAGAAATCGAAATACACAAAAAAATATACACAGACGAACGTTAAAGATCCTCCTTTTTGAAAGTCGACTAAAGAGCGAGCGATTACTAAGAATGAATGCTACATTTTAATTAATATTACAATATCAATCAGTACCTTATTTTTAAAATAGTGTTATGTCGTAGGGACTAGAAGGTCACTCGCGCTACGGATGTATTATTGCTTTTAGGCACACAAAAATCGCTTATAGTTCGTGTACGTCCTACTCCCACGGTATATGCATAGTACCGATAATTGAATTCCTGAGTGCCACCACTAGATGAACATGTAGTGAAGCACTTTACTTTTTTCTACACATCACAATGCGAAAATATGGTGCAATCTGAAAGAGGAATCTGTTCATCAGCGGACGGACATCGGCATCGGTTGTTGACTGAAATAATACTCTAATACTAAAATGAATACTCTATTAACGGAAATTTTGAAATTGGTTACATTTGTATTGTTTAGTAATTAATCCTTTGATTGAGGTATTCAAACAATTATTAATAGATCTTTATTAAGGATTATACGGGTCTTCGCGTGCGCGTCCACGTCTGCGATACACCGAGTTATGCTGTTAGTACTAGCGTATTGCAAACTAATATTATCCACTTCATTTTGGTATATCATATTTTTAATCTATATACTTTGTAACATTTTATTTTATAAAAATTATAATTAAAAAAATAAAATTCCAGTGGAATTTGTTAAAATTGTCTTTAAAAAAAATATACTTTTTCGTTATTTGATACTAGCGACTCACCCCCGCTTCGCTCGGGTTCATCCCTATTTTGATCCGTTATACAAACTTTCATCCCCATTTTCACTCCCTTAAGGGATGATTTCCGGGATAAAAACTATCCTATATCCTTCCCAGGGTCTCAAACTATCTTTTTACTAAATTTCATCTAAATCAGTTCAGTAGTTTTGGAGCCTATTCGGTGCAAAAAAACCAACAAACTAATCTTTCCTCTTTATAATATTAGTGTAGATTAATCAGACGTTTACAAATGAAATATGTTAAAATATACCTAGATACGTAACGTATACGTACTATATGTAATAATAAACCTTACCTTCTACAAATTTTCTTTACTATTGTGCACCATGGAAATAATACTTATTATCTTACCGTAAAAAGCTCCGTATATTGTTTGTTTAATGTCATGTAATATTGCTAAAACAGCACGTTCATAAAGCAAACACATAAAAACTATCCTGTATTTGGGATAACCGACATAAAACTTGCGAAGTGGTTATAACGCAGAAATGATTAAATTTTTCTTGAGATATTTACCTGTAGTAAAATATTTCGTTACGAAATAACGTTTGTCTTATTTATGTTATTTCAATATAAAACTAAAATATCATATAGTACCAGCGATTTAGATATTCTCATAGTATCTAATTTTAATCGAGACTAGATACTATGCGTATTTACATATATGTATGGTAATATTGTGTTTTATTAGATAAGTGTTATGCATTTTATTTTTTCAATCTTGCATGGATTATCTTAGATATTTTAAATAATTATTTTATATAATGAATATATTTTTTTTTCAAAGTTGCACGTTAAGTATTTTAAAACAATATTAGTTTATGAGATGTATTTCTCTATTTCTTTCTTCTTCTGTCTTTTAATAAAGAGATGCAAGAGATTTCTACTTGCAATAAGACCGCCTTTGTATTCCTTATATATTTTGTTGTGTGTGTGTGTGTGTGTGTGTGTGTGTGTGTGTGTGTGTGTGTGTGTGTGTGTGTGTGTGTGTGTGTGTGTGTGTGCGTGTGTGCGTGTGTGCGTGTGCGTGTGCGTGTGCGTGTGCGTGTGCGCGTGCGCGTGCGCGTGCGCGTGCGCGTGTGCGTGTGCGTGTGCGTGTGCGTGTGCGTGTGCGTGTGCGTGTGCGTGTGCGTGTGCGTGTGCGTGTGCGTGTGCGTGTGCGTGTGCGTGTGCGTGCGCGTGCGCGTGCGCGTGCGCGTGCGCGTGTGTGTGTGTGTGTGTATGTAAGTATGGCCTCATTGGACTTTGAGAGTAAAAAAGTGCACTTGAGATTGCGCGTACACTTGTACACTATAGTATCTCTTGAACATTTGGCTAGTCTCACTGAGACTGGCCGCCGTGGCCGAAATCGGTCAGAAGGACAATTTGTATTCTGTTGGACCATACTCATATATGTCGTCTCATTTTTGTGCGTGTAATAATATTTAACTAGGGTTTATGAAATAGATACAAAATTAATTACTCACTTTTGTAGGCACGTATTTGTATCACGTTGTTGTATTTAGGCACGGGGATGTATAACACCGCTAACTTCCCAAATTCGGGTTATGACTGCTAATTCTTTGACGGAAAAACATAATCTGAAAAATTAAACATGGCCTTAGTTGGGACTCAAATCTGGAGTGCGATTTGCGGCCGTACATGCTAGCTGCTAGACCACCGAGGCTTCATATACGCATATAATAGTTAGTGTTATTCAGTCGCGCTGCCATTGCAAAAATAATTGTTAGTGCATGCATACATGCATGAAGGCTAAAAGGTCCCCTGCTATCTGAATTGACTAAACGTATTTTAGACGACAACCAGGCGTCGCAGCATCAGTCTTTATGTGGTTGCGTAGTTGAGGGCTTGAGTGAACTACAGGGTAAGTATAATCTGGTCATACAAGTATTTGTTGTGGTCGAGGCGTTCAAAATGCCATGGCATTGAAATGCTATTAGTTCTATTGTTTATAAAATATTAGTTATTGTTACTATATCATAAAAAATTAAACATTGCACTCCCACTTATTTTTAATTTAATATAGGGAGAATGTGAAGTTAATAAAAATAAATAAATTCATGATATATGCATATGATCTCTTGCCAAAAATGTACAGAATATCGAAAAAGAATAAGATAATTATCTACATTTTTAAGTATTTACCATAATATTATTATTTCAACATTTCGAAGATTTCGTCTAAGTGACGCAGTAGGTAGAACAAGTTTGCAATATAATAGGAGTTTAAGATGCTTTGCTTTCCTTTGACGAATTAGTGTGCTTGAGGATTCTGCATAATCTCCCAGGAATGGCGTAATTGATTTCAAATTATATGGTGAACTAAACATATGATATAGTTTCCTTGCTTATATGCCTATGGTGGAGAGTATTATATGCATTGTACTTATTTTAAACCGTGATACTCAATTGCATATGACGTATCATATTAGAATGAGACAATTTAAAAATATTTTTTATTGAAACATGCAACCCAAGAATTTGTCCTAGTATGCTAATTATAGAAATACTCGAATATGAAGATAGTATAGTTGTAATCGTTATTTTACTCAAAATCGCATGGGTCTATTTTCTGAAAAATCAAACCCCCGGCGCTAACGCGATGAGTGAAGTGAAATCTACAGTTTGATGCTCTCCTGATAACGATAGTAAATAGGGGAAATAAATCATTCCTTACAATTAAAAATGTAAGCGGACTGTAACTTAAGGCATAAATAAATAAAATATAATTAAAAGTGATTTCACTTTTAATTATGATTTTGAATATGTCTACGACATATAATATAACTGTTTTTATGGATTTCTTGCGCTTTATTTTGGTCATGATGAAAATAAAACGCGATAAAAACCGTAAAAATACAAGTTTAATTACAATTAAAAACATTCGTATAAACCTAAAATAGTATTACGTTTGTAACTATAGTATGGACATAGTCTATCACTAACAGAATGGACGTATCAATATGGCGCTAACGATCGCGTACAACTGACTAGCTCGTGTTTTCAAAATAAGTTTTTATTCAAAAAAAGAAACATTCAGATGTAAAAGGAATACTTCCTTCTTTATGGTCCCGTGGCCAAAAGGCGGAGACGGAACCCTTATAATTTCGTCATGTCTAGGTCTGCCTGTCCCTATGTCACATTCATTTTGCTTAGACATTATTGAAGTTATATAAAAAATATATTGCTAAATTTTAAAGGCACTTCACTAATATAGAACTCTTTACAATTCTGTTGTAGGATTACAAAAATAATATATAGGGTTCGTACTCATACCTACATGTTAGCTGCTTTGAGGTGAAAAAAAAATCTGAGTCCTCGTGAATTTTAATGGAGCATTTCTAAATAAATCTTTTAAAATTTAGGTAATGTTTCTAATTGACGTTGACAAACCAATAGTTACATACCGAGATATATACTTCTGAAGTCGTAAATATTGTCATCCTCCTACTTTAACTTATAAAGCGTAGAATGGAAAATTCTGGAAAAATGGAATAATTCCAATGTTAAAATGTAATAATTTCAATGCAAATTATTTCGCGTCTGGCGATAAAAATATTTTTTACATCTAAAGAAATACTATAAAATACAAATTTATTTATGCACTCAATAAAATATACATTTAAATATTTTTATTTGAATTTTAAGGGATAAATATTTTATCCTACTTGAAACGTAATAAATTATGCTTAAACATATTAATGTTTCATGCTACTTCAATCCAATCCTAAGTATATCAATATCTGACTTTCATTTCTAGTGCTAAAAATGGCGTATTATCGTATTTTTATTATATTTTAAATTATATTTTTTATTATATTTTAAATAATATTGTATTATTATATTTTAAAACAATACTGTGTAATAAAGTGTTGCTGCTTAAGAGTCTCACATTTGAAATGTTGTAGACCATACGTTTGCAACATATTGGCACACGCTCTGCTTTCTTTTCCGTCTATTTTGAATGCGAATGTGTAGCAGCAATGGCTGATGCTCCGTTTGATTGACAATAATGTAATTTTGTATACAAATAGAATATGAGAGAGATATAGATCTAGATGTTCATCAAGTAGTCCTTGTGGATTGAAAGTAGCAAGTATTAAGCATGTTGCGCAAGTTACTTAGTGGTTATGATTATTAGCTTCTTTTAATTTGTATCTTACTTTCAATTAAAAGTAAAAAATATTAGCTAAATACAAATTAAACTGTAAGTTATTGAAAACCCTGAATAACATTATACGCATATCGAAATTAGATGAACTTGTACATTATATATAATTCATAAATAATTAAATTTTATCGGATCTTTTCTTAACCGTTTTGAGAACTCTAACTTTACCCTGTGAGCTAATATTGGATTAACTGGTACTCTTGCTGAGTTCTCATGGTTAAGCGTGCTACCGCGTGCCGCGGTAAACACGCGATTGCGTGTTGCAAAAGGGCAAACTACATACTGTATGCGGAATGACCCTTACTTATTCTTCAGCTACACGCGAATGTCACTATTAAAATGGAAATCCAAAACTTGTCTAATTCAAAGAACAAATTCCTTTGATAATCAACTTGAGTAACTCTCAAATTATGTTTTAATATTAGTTCATGTTTAAATATCTTGCTGTGATAATTTGCCCAAACGAATAAACCGATTTTAATTTAGTTTTTTTTTTGTTTAAAAATAAATTGATCGAAAGTGTTCTTGAATTTATAGCTATCCAGAACACCCGTTTAGCCGTTCATTAGCTGATTTCTAGACGGTAAAAGAATATAAGCAACTTCCACAGACCTAATCCATTCGAAACTTAGTATCCCGTTACAAAATATGGCCTCATTATACAGGTTAATGTGTTAGGGTTTTTTTTAGTTTTTAATTTAATTCTATGATGATTTTGATTTTTAAAATGATTCGTTGATTCGTTGATGTGTTTAGTATACATGACTAAACTGTAAGTGCCTATGGATTTGATGAATTTACTATCATAGAAAGGTTATAAAAGAAACAGAATTTTCAATATGTTAAAATATATAAAAGTAAAAAGTTTAAATAATTAAAAAGACTTAAATTATGTTAAATTTATAAATCACTAAAAATAAAAAAGTTACATAATAATATAAAATATAAAAATGAACTGAGATCAAGTAACTAAAGTAAAGAACAAAATAAACAGCAAAGTAAATATAATAAGATTCGAGTCTGGGGCTTTTCTGGCTATAAAATAAATATCTGAGGCTGTTAGCGAAATAGGTAAGCAGAGTCCTAAAATCTCTTTAAATAGAAGGTTCTTCTTAAACCTACTACTTACTGATCTTTGTATCGATTTTCCTGTTTGAGTGTACAAAAGTATAATTGTACGCGTACAGTTATTGATTTTTCTATTATTGTTTTTATTTATAACGCTAGCAGACCTGACAGATGTTCCTTGTCAAATTTTTGAAGTTAAACTTCCTTTGGCACGTTTGGAAAAAAACATGAGAGTAAAATTTTTACTTAATTAATAAATGAATTTGAATTTTAAAATTAATAAATGAAGTTAACTGAAAGCGACACGAAGAAGTTTCCTTTTACAAACAGAGAGTTGTGACATACGGGATGAAATCTTTAGCTATTTTTGTTCTGTTACGCCAAAGAAGTATAACTTCTTACGTGCGTACATAATAAAAGTACACACACAAACACACACATTTCTTTTTGCCTAAAAATATTATTAAGAATTAATATTAAGAATCCTATTAAGGTTTTTTTTAACAGTTTACTATATCGGTTCAGCCATTCTGAAGTGATGCACTTACTAACGAATATCATTTTTGATTAAAATTATATTGGTATACTAGCGGTTCACCCTCGCTTCGCTCGGGTTCGCCTCTAGACAGACAAATATAAATCTATCCCACGGGAATCATACATTTTCCGGGATAAAAAGTAGCCTATTTGTTATTCTGTATGTATGAACTATATTAATGTAAAGTTTCATTAAAATCCAATCAGTACTTTTTGTGTACTAAGCAGTATAAGTTACTATAGTTTTTTAACTATCCCACGGGAACTCTTACAGAAAAAGTATCTAAGATGTTAACCGGGGACATAAGGTACGACCATACAAAATTTTATTTAAATCGGTCCAACAGTTTCGAAGATTAGCCCGTACAAACAGATAAACAAACAAACAGATAGATAAACAAAAAAATGAAAAAAATCAGGATTTGTTCTATTGGTCTTCTTACATCCCCGTGACTCCATTTTTAGCTTTTTTTTATGTACAGACATTCGACCTCTACAGTTTTATTATATGTATAGATTTATTGTGACTTTAAAAAAAAACTTGTTTATGTATTTTTTTTTTATAAAAGTTACGAAACGAATACTTTTACTAAGAGAAATGAAGACGTTATATTAAATCGATGTTGTTTCCAATATTTCAGCCTTGTATCTGGTCAAGATACTTTGACGCAGGATAACTCTGAATCATGATTTACAGTGTTGCTCGTATATCAACCTCCATTAGGAAGAGATATGTGACTAGAGAATGTGACGTCATCGTTATTCTTGATGAAATCTACACATATTATAAAATTAGAACTGAGTCGAATCTGTACCTTAAATATTTTTTTGGAAAATCTTATTGAAATATACTTTATTATCGATACGGAGACCGAATCTATAGTTTTTAGAATATTGTCTGTCTGTCAGTTGGTCTGTCTGTCGGTCTGTCTGTCTGTCTGCCTGTTACCGCATCACAGAAAAACCACTAGAGGGATTTGAATGAAATTTGGTATGATGATAGCTGGATATCTGGGTCAACATATAGGATACTTTTTACCGCGAGAGATTATCTGATTCCCACGGGAATAAACGTTATAACACAACCCAAAAAATATTTATGATCAGAATTTCTTGAAACTTGGTATTAATGCTCTTCAATACAATTAAATAAATACGTATTTTAGCGTTTTTTGAAATTCATCACATAAGGAGATAAAATAAGAGATCAAAATTTGTACGAAACCTACCTTTTTAAAGTTTTTTAATTTTTTGTTGTAGTTTTAGCGCGAGTGAAGCCGCAGGTTCTGCTAGTATGGAATATAAAAAAATAAACCGATGTAAATTTCTTAAGAAATATAAAATACGACTTGCTTATTCGTCCTATAAGAATCGGATGACTAAGAATAATTATTCATCCGATTATTATCGGTTTGTACAAATATCTGCCACTTTTTTGTTTTCAATATGAAAAAAGGGATGTTTAGGCGCAGGAGTTTCTATATGAAAAAAAAAACAATCTTAACCTAGGCTGTGTCATAATAAAATAAGATAATTCTAATCTATCGGGCGATAAAGATTTATAATTTAAGTCCATTCAATCTTATTTGAAACTTAAAATGTTCACTGTCGATATTTCAAAAAATCTATAACTTAGAATTGTTTTTTTATAGAAACATAAAAATAGTCGCAGTTCCAATATATGACACGCCAACAATAGTCGGACGAATAATATGTATATTTTTTATTCAACCGATTATCGGAGGAATAGACACACCGATAAAATAAACTAAACAATTAGGTACTTTAGGCTTTAAAGTATGATAACGAATTAAATTAATCAAAATTTAGTGAAATTGATTATTAAATTGAATATTTAAATTGTTCATTTTATTTACATTTGATGTTGATGTTTTTTTTATTTACATTTTTATTTTCGGTTACAGATAACGACCGAACGACGTTCCTTTAAATCAACGACAGTGAAAATTTGAGGTGAGTAAGTAACGATTAGTACTATAATCATCATCATCAAGGCAGTGGTAGCCCAATGGTAATACGCTCGCTTGGGTAACCGAGTGAAGCGGGTTCAAATCCCAGGTCTCGCACCTCTGATATTTCATGTGCGAATCATTTCTTACATGATTACCACTTGCCTTACGGTGAAGGAAAACATCGTGAGGAAACCTGCATGTCTGAGAGAACCTAACAAGTTTTCGAAAGACATGTGAAGTCCGCCAACTCGCACTTGGCCAGCGTGGTGGACTATGGCCTGATTCCCCTCGTATTGAAGGGAGGCCCGTGCCCAGTAGTGGGACGTTAAAAAGGGCTGAATACAACAAATCTATCATCATACCACTGTTTTCACATTGGGGTATCTACAATTACACTTGTTAGAGCTAACACACTATTATTACTTTTTGTATAATAGGTACTTGTATATTTATTAAATTATGCATTTTCTTTATCAAACAAAATGAAAACTGGAATCCATTAGAATGAATATTTATGTTACAAAAATATGTTTTTCTCTTTATTATTTTTTACACTTAAACGAACATATTAAAAGAAAAAAATTTAAATAAATATAACAAATAAATAAAGACTTGAAAAACGATTTCATTTTTGATTTGATTCTTATCGAGACCGGTGCCATTCCATTTTTACGATAACGGCAACCGAAATTATTTTTCTTGGTTTTATGGTACAGGTTTTTTTTAATTATTATAAACAAAACGTTTTGAATTCTAATTTCATAATATTTCATAAAGAATCATTATTTTTTATATTAACATATTATCTTACTCTTAAGTGTATATAGTGTTAAGGTGTAGTGGCTAGCATGTACAGCTGCACATCAGGAGGTCCTGGGTTCGAGTCCCGGGTCGGGCACAGTCTAGTTATTGAGCCTTTCTATTTAGTAAGCCTCAGTAACAGCCTGGAGTTGGGAAGTTGGCGGTGTTTCACCCCTTGATAAGCTGATGGTCCTGCGCCTTAAGTCTCACTAGTCGTGTTAAGTAGTCGTCCCACTGGAGTATGAGAGTGACAGGAATAGAGAGTGTACTTGCATCTGCGCACGGACTTGTGCACTTTTAGTGCACATATTTCCTGCGCAAATGGCTAGTCTCATTGAGATTGGCCGCCGTGGCCAAATTAGTCGGGAGGACATTATTATTATTTTATTCTTAAACAATGAAATATCAGCAACTGCAACTATTTATTTTATTCATACACATTAAGTACATTGACAAATTAATAGACAGACATTAATAGTAATTTTATATTTTGGATATCACACATATTTAATGAAAGTTAAATAGTGTATAAGATCAATAATTAAAGAAGCAGTAGTGGCACTAATATAACTTTTAGATAAAACGTTAAAACCATAATACAAATCCTATTACCAGATACTAGCTAGTATAATATCATATGATTTGTGCCAGAATTAAATAGTACACACTTTAAGATTTTTCCAATTAATTGGTTTAAACGTTTATGATTCAGCTAGCTAACTAGCTAATACAAGACATATTCGTAAATACCAAAGAAGCGGTTACATTTTACTTAATAAGTAATGTTATTTCTTTTTGTAAATCTATAGCTTATATTTGAAATACTATAGTGGCGTATGGCGTGATATACAATTTATATTGTTTGTTGCTTACTGATCTTTTAAAATCATTTTCAATACGGACCAGAAATACTTTAAACGTGACCCTTTTTTACAAATAAAACGAATTTTATACTTAACGCGCACAATTGTTTATGTTATAAGGACAAGGAATATTAAAAAATAATGTTATAATGATAATATTATAAATATATACGCAGGTTTAGTTTTTAAAGATTTTTCAGGTTTAAAGTGATTTATATAAAGCGTAAGATCGTTAATATGTGTAGTGAAATGTGAAGTTGTACCATTATATAATCCCATAAGCTTGAGCGCCCCGTAGACCACACACTTTTTATCGGCCTGATAATTTGGTTGGGTTGGCCTGCTAACGCCCAACTAAACAGTTAGGTTGATGTCAAGCGCACAAAAGCCCAACTAATAACTGCCAACGACTATAACGTTGTCTTACGTCACGTTTAAACAATTTGAGATTTTGTTTTTAAAATCTTGTAATTATAATATGTACACGTAAATCCTTTACTTGGCATATTAAAGCACAAATATATTAATTCTAAAAATATTAATTACTTTATATTCTATTGCTTTTCAGCTGAAGAAGGTTGTTATTAATTGAGTATTTTCAAATATTGTTATTATTTTTGTAGGCTATAATTGACAGACAGTTTGAAAATAGATGTGACGACATATAGAATAAAAAATAATGCTCATGTGTGTTTCATAGTGGAGATAGTAACCGATAAGTAAATGAAATGGTTTAACCTTGTTGAGCTGAGTTAGTTAAGTTGAGTATTAAGTATTGATATTTATAAGTAAGCAGCCCTGGTATTATTTTATTTTTTGTAAGGCCACGTTTCCGCGCATAAGAAAGGAGCGCAAGAGGCAATGGCATTTAGGTAGATTACCCAACGTTTCAACGGCAGATACAAAAACAAAATATTGTGTGCACTTGCAAAAAATACTAACGGCCTACAAAAAGTCTGTAGTGTGCGGGGATTTTAATGCTGTTCAGGTGGACGAAATACCTGTCAAGCAGCTAATTTTATCATTGGGAGTTGAAAAAACAAGAATAAATCATAATATAAGCAAAATATTATTTTTGTTGCTAATATAGAGATTATGTTTGATAATGAATACAATTATAAACAAAAGAATTGAGACGTTTAATTGAAATTTGACATAATCTAGATATATTTTTGCAGGAACGTGGCGACATATGGAATGACGTTCTGCGGTGAAGACGGCAGGTGTGGCGCTGGTTGATCAGGCGCGTGGCATGTGGGTGCTGCTAATGCTTGCGTTGGCGGTAGCCATCTCCGCCGAATGTCCTCGCCACTGTGAGTGCAAGTGGCGGAGCGGAAAAGAATCCGCTTTATGTGCTCGAGCAGGTCTCAACGCTGTACCACCTCGTCTGGATCCTACAACTCAGTTGCTAGACTTAGCTGAAAACCGCCTAACAACTCTTCGTGATGATGCCTTCGCAGCGGCTGGGCTACTAAATCTTCAACGTCTCTATCTTCCTTCTTGTAGTTTAAAAGTTATACGTCAATATGCTTTTCGCGCTCTTGTAAATCTTGTTGAGCTTGATCTTTCCCGAAACCGTCTAGAATCAATTCCGTCACATGCTTTTGATTCTATTCCTGAGTTACGAGAGCTCCGCCTTGGTGGCAACCCTTTAACAAAAATCAAAGATGAAGCATTTTCAGCATTACCACATATGGTAAGATTAACTCTCAGCTCTTGCAAAATATCTGAAATAGAGCCAAGAGGATTCAAAGGCTTAGAGGGTACCTTAGAATATTTGGACCTTAGTAAAAACAAACTTCATGTGCTTCACGTAGCAGTATTAGCGCCATTACGATCTTTAAAAGGGCTAGAACTTGCGAGTAATCCATGGAATTGTAATTGTGAACTTAGACCTTTACGGGACTGGATGATAAGGAAAAATGTTCCAGCAACTGTTGTACCAGATTGTGCATCACCTCCACGATTGATGACACAGTCTTGGGATCGACTGGATTTAGAAGACTTTGCATGTCTCCCAGAAGTAACGGGATCAAAAAATAATTTTAAAGGACTAGAAGGAGAAGAAGTAACCTTGGTCTGCAGGGTTAATGGCGTGCCAGCTCCTAGAGTACGATGGGTGCGGGCTGGTCGACTTTTGGCAAATACTACTACTAATTCCAATTTTAATGCAGGAAGAACTTTTATGTTGCAAAGTGAAGGACATACGAGTAATTTAACTATAAGATCTGCAGATATGCAGGATTCAGGTTTATATACATGTAACGCAGAAAACAGAGCTGGAAAAGCTGAAGTAGTTTTAAGTTTAACTATTGAAAAGAAAACCCATAGTAAAGGTTTTGGCGGAAAGGCACTCATGGCAGGAATGGCTGTATCTGCTGTGATAGTTCTCAGTTCATGTTTAATAGGTTTATGTGCATATGAAACTCGTAAAAAAAGACAACTAGATAGGTGGAATGAACAAATAGTTAATACAAATCATCACGACAGTTACGAAAAAATTGAAGCTAATTTAAAAACGAATTCAGATGTTTCGCGTGTTGTCGCGTCTGAAATAAACAGAAAAAGAGGAGATTATAGAAACGTTCCTTCACATGATCCCGAAGAGGAGTATGAAGGATACGGGAGAGAGGAAATTAGAGATGGAAGAGATCCGTCTACTCCTTCTCTTGAGGCAAGATGGCGACGAGCCGATTTAGAGTCAGCTTCTACAAGAGGAGAGGTTGTACAAGATTTGCACATACCACGTCTAAGTGAATATAATATAAGGTAATTTAAAACTATATTTATGATATATCTAATCTAATATATTTAAACGAGCAATTCTTGTATATTTATATCTTTATATCTTTATTTATTTATACCAGCGATACCGGAAACGGTTCTAACGATTTCGCTGAAATTTAGTATGTGGGGGCTTTCGGGGGCGAAAAATCGATCTAGATTAGTCTCATTTCTGGGAAAACGCGTGTTTTCGAGTTTTCATGCGGCGGTTTTCTTTTTTATTATTCTACGCAGAATATGGTCGATAATTTTTTACACTCGGTTATAAGCATCGTGGTCAAGCGGTCAAGGCGCAAGTTGAACAATATCTGCCCGGGATCGAATCCCGGTCGGAATACAAAGTTTTGACTTTTGTATTTATTTATTTTTGTATTTATTCAAATTTTTAGTTATTTTTAATCTAAAAAATACGATTTAACAAAAAAAACCCGAGCGAAGCTCGGTCGCCCAGGTACTATGTTTAAACGAGTAATTTTTGTATATTTATATCTTTATTTATTTATACCAGTGATCTCGGAAACGGCTCTAACGATTTCACTGAAATTTGGTATGTGGGGGCTTTCGGGGGCGAAAAATCGATCTAAATTAGTCTTATGTCTGGGAAAACGCATATTTTCGAGTTTTCATGCAATTTTCTTCAGCATTATTTTACGCAAAATATGTTAATAATTTCGCACAGATGTGTATAAGCATCATGGTCAAGCGGCGAAGGTGCGAAATTGACTATTACAGGTGTGTTCGAATCCCGATCAGGCACAAAGATTTTACTTTTATTTTATTTATTTTTTTGTATTTATTCAAGTTTTTTTTGTCTTTAAGCTAAATTAAAAAAAAAGTATTTTCAACCAAAAACTCCGAGCGAAGTTCGGTCGCCCAGGTACTGTATTATTAATTGTGTGATGTCTAGTTTACGAGATTTAAAAAAGTGGTATATTAAAATAAAAAACGTATTATTAACCTTATTTTCTATGTCCAAGAAAGTTTTCTATTACATACAAAACTACATGCTATACGCCTCGCAAATGGGCAAAGGGTTTAGATTGACATGTTAATATCTAATATTTTGCCTTTCTTTGAAATTATACTTTGCTTATGTATATTTTTTTTGTTACAGGGCTGATGCAACTCCTGAATCAATACAGAGTTCAAAGTCAGCTGGAATTTTAAGTGGGCACGTGGAGATTTTATCAGAAAATAACCGGTTTAATAATAACGCTCGTTCATGTTCTCGGCCTCGTACACGCGATCGCCTCGATAATGATCTCTCTGGCAGCGATAGTGAAAAAAACTATCCAGATTTAATAGAAATGAGTGCCTTAGGCACAGCTTCATATTTTCGAAATGATGCGAAACATGATCCTTACTATTTTTATACAATACCTAGAAGAAAAGATGGCGATAGCCGTAGTCCTCTTTTAAGTAGTCGTAGAAATAGTTCAGGTGGTGATTCAATTACATTTCTCGACAGAAACTATGAGAAAAGCAGACACAGGACAAGTGGACGTCGATCTAATAGTTTCTTAGATCTCTCCGTAGGTGGTAATCGCATGCGTCGTAATCCTAGTTTACCAGCTTCACCATCTAGGGAGCAATCATCAGTTCCGTCCGCTACACCACTCTTAGATTTATCTGGTCTCCGAGATTATTCTCGCACGGGTCAGCCGTTTGATGATTTTGATTTTCGAGCTTCACAATTAGAAAAATTTTTAGAGGAATATAGAACATTAAGGGAACAACTTTCGAGAATGAAAGAAACAAGGGAAAATTTACAAAGAACAAGAGCTGTAGAAAATGAAGATTTAAGAGCAATTCTCAAAGGAAAACCTAGTATAGCTGTAACAGAAACGTCGTCGTCTGTAGCGTTGGCAGATGCGGCATCCCCACTAACTCTAAGTCCACCGGAATATAAGTCTCAAGGGTCAAGGCCGGAATGGCTGACAACACTACTATATCGTAACTAAATCTCCATTTGTAAATATTTTTATTGGAACTGATGTTAATGATAAGCAATTAAATTGTTTGTAAGCAAAGTGATAAATAGTGTCATTCTTTTCAAGTTGAAATAAATTTTGAGTCTAAATAATCCAACTGATTTTACTTCCCATTTTGCTATTACTCAATTCGTCATAACATTTATGAGATATATTATGATTTTATATATATGTTTTTAATTATTGCCGTATTTATTAACGTAACTGAAATTATATATCCATTAAAGATGTCACCTTTTTATTTAAAAAGACTCTGAAATGAACCATACATTCGTAATTATAAAATCTGCTACAGTAGATATAAAAATAATGTATTTTATACGGCCAAAAACAGTGTAGCATATATTGCTGGTATACGATGATTTTATTTAACATTCAGAGAACATATATATAAAATCAATTGATATAAAAGTAACAATTTCGATTCATATTTTGAAACAAAGATACCAAAAAAAGACATTTAATGATGAAACGGTGCAGATTTGTACCCAATTAGTGTTTCGCAGTCGGAACTGTACAAAGTCGGAGAATTTTATTGAAAATAACGATCTCCTCTTCACATTTTTATTCAAATGAAACAGAAACTTGTTATTCAAGGGATCGTCTCTGTTGAATTGAATTCTGTTTTACCTGAAACATTGATAGGAAGATGATACTTTGTTTTTTTCCATATTTAGTCTTTGAGATGTTTTTTTTCTCTTTGAACCAAAAGTGATAAAAATATCCATTTGAATATAGGTATATTTTATTTATTATAAGTAAAAATATTTATGTTAGTAAAGCTAATAAATAAAGAAATAGTAAATACAATTGAATTCTGAATTTTGTGGCGTATAGGATTATTAGTTAGCCCAGCGGTTGTTAGCACAAATATAAATTTTAATGATGTTATTTAAGACTAGCGACCAACCCTTGCTTCCCTTGGGTTCGTCCTAGCTTGCTTCCCAATACAGACTTTCATCCCCATTTTCACCCCCTTAAGAGATGATTTCCGGGATAAAAAGTAGCTTATGTCCTTTCCAGGGCCTCAAACTATCTTCTTACCGAATTTCATCTAAATTGGTTCAGTAGATCCAGAGATTAGCCCCTACAACTTCACAAACTCACAAACTTTACCTCTATATAATATTAGTATAGATGGAGAAGATGTGGATTTAGATGAATATATAAAAGGTATTGTTATTTATGTATATGCATAGATTTTCGTTATTTTTTTATAATTTTTATATAGGGAAATAAACAGAAAGAATTTTGTTTATTTTAAGATTGTGTTTTTTATCGATATGCTCACTATCTTAGTGGGGCTTGCGCATACTTCTACGATACTCCTATCACTGCTTCGCCTAGTCTGAAACCTTCATCATTAGGATATCTCGGGTGTAAGTATATATAATTAAGGCGATAACTACAACTACAACTATACCTACCACTCATATTATAAATTCGCGTAAGTGAAAACGAGAAGAAAAACGCAGTAACGACTCTACGAATTTAGGTGAAATTCAGCTAAAGACAGCTTATATCCGAGATAACCCAAAAACGAATTATAATTATTGGCTACTTGTAAGTTATATATAAAAAAATAGGCATATAAAAAAAACAATAGTTTGCATATCACGTGTATGTCAAACATTTGGATAATCTAAAAATAATATAAAAAACTTACAATTAAATAGAAAGTGAATTTAATTTAAGGTCATACACGTCACACTACCAGAAATACCGGAATGCATATTTCACTAAAAACAACCAAACCTCAACGTTATATTATAGAGCACAATGTTAAAATAGTACGAGTTAAATTGGCGATCCAATAGACAGAGCGAGAGTTCGCAATTACAGCTGTCCGAACGAATTGTGTGCTCGACAATAAAAGCGATACTTTTATTATGGCTGTAAATTTCGAAGCCGTTGTCGACGCGTTGTCGATGTCGTATCGTCCCCGTTCCTTTTTCTGCAAGAGGGCTGGTTTAATACATTGCAGCAAATAGCAATGCACTTTGTGGGTAACCCAGAGCTTCTATTCTAATTACTTTTTAATGTATGTTAGGGAATGTACGCGATGCGTTTTACTATACTACTTTTATTTGCAAATATATACGTACAATAATAAATATAAGCGTTTACTTTAGGGAATTTACTTTGCCAAAAGCACTTTAAATTTTAGTATATAATGTGTGTAAGGATTACTAATATATCGCTATACAATATTGCCTTTTTTACTTGTTTTTAGAATCCAACTAATCAAAAACCCTTTGTCTGTCGTCGATCAGATAAGCTAACTAATTCACATAAAATATATAGAATCGTAATTAAATTTGTACAATGTCTGGCTATCTTTTGGAGCCCGGTCAAAAGGTCAGCTTTGATGCTGGCTGACAAACAAATGCTCAGCAGTTTAACTTTATACATACATTTCCAAATTCTTTAATATGATGAGTAAATAATTTGATTCATTAATTAATATTAGTTGAACAAGCTGATTTTATATAAGGTAGTTACTTATTTTGAAGTTACGAAACTGCTATAGGTTTATATGAGAAGGAACATTTTTAATGCTTTTGGTTGATGTTTAAAACATGAATTATAAGAAGAAAAAATATGGAATTTTCATTCAAAGATTTTGTATTTGCCGATATCCTATATAAACTATCATGCTTATTTTATATCCAAATTTAATTGATTTAATAATCATAACACTATGGTTTTTTTTTTGATATTGACTAGCTTAAAATACATGCAAGAGCTTTGCATATGTCGAAACAGCTTTTAACAGGATTTATTTCATGTTGGTTCGTGCTGGATGCGGCAGAAGCTAACTGCAATACGATTAACGCATATTCTGTCAGTGCGGTGGCAACTTGTGATTCATGTGAAAATAAATGTGAATGAAATATCCGGTCTATTTCATTTGCTGCCGGTCGCCATTCATTCATTCATTCACTTCGAGTTTAGTCCAGCCAGTTATTATTTCATTAAATTCATCACATTGGACTTAATTGATAGTTTCCTTGAACGTATATTTATACGTACGCTTTTAATGGTGGTGGTTATAAATTCGTAGTTATCTCTAATTATAGATATTTATTCTTATCCTATGCAAATGCTAGAACATAAAGATATTGAGTATTCTTTTAAAACAGGCATAAAGCTAATAAAATATATTAGCGAAAAGATTTTATAACAACTCTGGAAAGAAGTGCATTGAAATTTGAAACAAAGGATTTATTTAACAATGATACTGAGGGACTCGCCGCTTGTCGTTTCAAGATTGTTCAAGATGACTTTTAGACTCTATTCTTATACATATTATAATGATTTTTTTAGCTTTTACGTCAAGGATATTGTGACATATATATAAAAACACACGTATATTTATTCTTACTTTGAATCTCACATATCCTGATTTAGTTAGCCTATCTAATATATGTATACAACTCTTGTGAAAAAAATGTTTCTTTGTTTGTTCGTGTTTCGTGCTCTGTCATACCGTTCATCCAACTGCGATAAAACATTGTCAACTTCTTGCTTGTTCTATTAAAAACATTATTGAGAGATTATAACTTTTTATAATAAAAATAAATAAATAAACATATAAACATAATTATAAATCGACTTCAAAATTACTTTAAGGTCATCCCCTAAGGGTGTTTTATTTTTGAAACTTATGTGGGTGGTCTGGTCTACCCACATATATAACTGAGATATAACTTATTCATTGAAAATATTAAAAATATATTATTCAATTTAGGTGTATTAAATAGAAGAGGCAAATTACTACTTAAGTACTTATAGAACAGTGACTGTGATAAAGAACAAATATGTATCTAGGTATATATAAATAGAAAAAGATAAAATATGTAGTTCAGTATCTTTTTTTCTCTGTTTGTTTGCGGATTTGATTTTCTTTTATTAAGTAGCTATTGACGAACTTTATTTAATGCTATCAACAAAAACAAAATTGGAAACTGTTTTTTTTTAAAGATTTAATAAAATTAGAAAATTAGATATAATTAGTGTTAATTCAACTTATCAACTGAGTGTCAATACGTCATTCTGACCGCTTACTTCCTCGAGCCTACCTAACACTCGGTATGGGAAACTTGAAAACTAATAAAAAAGCCTTAGTTCTTTAAATATGCAGTGAATGTAGAAAGATACGTATAAATAACTCTTACTTCTGGAGAACCCGACGTTCGTAAGACAAGGCTTTTGACCTATAAGACTCTTACTTTACTTCTAATCAAGTAAAAAGCGTCTCAAGGCTCACTTTTAACTGGCTTCTAACTGGCTTTGCTAGAATACCTTTTAAGTTACTCTTATTTACGTAGTACTCGAACGCGTATACTATTAAGTCAATAAACCTCAAATTCAACTATTAATTATTGTATCGTTACCAAAATGAATATTGTTTTATTTATTGTACCTATACGTATTTCTTTTAAACAACTGCCTTTAACTGGCTTAGAAGCTAACGTGTCCGACTGGGGATTCTGATACCTGTGTTCCATTTCGGAGTCGACAGAAGAATGAAATAGTTATTCATTTTGCATTGCCGTCCTACTGAACTGTGAAAGGAAATCAGTACACTTATATTTGCGTTCAGACTTATGCATTATAATTTGACCTGAGTGGATAATTCTCTACTATTCTTAGTGAGATTAGTCATTGTGGCCAAAATTTAGTCTAAGAACACACCACGACCTTTTGAACACGCTGCGCACAGTGTCGAAGCAAGTGAACTTGTATGTTAATACAAGCTACACGAACGCCGCAATCTGCATTTTTAAATTTATCAGTACGGAATATCCGCAGAAAACGTACGTTCATGATACGCGCGTTGTAAGCGCGATTATGAAACGTAGTGTGCAAAGTTTACACCAACTACGTCTACGTTCGTACGTCTGTTTTTATGTTAATAGTTAAAGATCTGACTATTAATCCGTATTAGATAGTTTGGTCAAAATAATATAGAATAAGTATTTTTTTAAAGATACCCAAACAAATAAAAAAATACGTGAAGAGCAATTCAAATCTGACTATTATAGTCATTATAAATGCGTATGTGTGTATATCTGTGTGTGTGCGTGCGTGGATGCTTAGTGCACGTATAGACTAAGATGTGTTGTAGTAAAATATTAGTTACTGTTCCATACACTACCTAGACTTAGGGGGTTAGGTGGTGAATGCGACGAAAAAATGTACGTATATTTGTTGCCATGGTAACCGTTGTTATTGTCTGACAAATAGTATATAATATTATATTCTTTCCTTAAATGATATTCCATAAATATATGATTGTAATATGCCTAATAAGCATTATTTTTAGTATTTCACCTATCCTAATTTTTTAAAACATAAATTGAATTTCATAAAGAGTACCGATAATCTACAGAAGTTTTACTTCTTGCGCGTGTACACATTCATACACGCACTCTTTATTTTTTTTTAATTTTTGTAAATACGTCGGTTTGTTTGTTTGTGCGCTGAATAAATGCTTAAATTATTGCCCTATAGTGCATAGGACCAATACATAAAAGTATCACACACACATTCGTATACTAATCATATTAATCATGTCAAGTGTTGTCAAAACCTTCAGATGCAATTCTAAATATTTTTATCTCCTAGAAACAGTTTTCTTTTATAGGATAAATCTTTCTTTCCAGATGGCAAATTATTCCTTTTTAAAGTATAATTTTCATTAATCTAGTGGTATAGGCATGGAACCGTAAAACAAAGACGAACTGACGACATACACGAAGTTAAAAAAAGTACACACTATACAATTTATACATTAAATGTGACGGTATGAAATATTTAAATTGAGTTTCAAACTACTTCCCCCGCAGGTGGCTAAACGTGGCTTACTCCGAGCGAGTTGTATGAAGTAAAGTTATGAAATCACAGTATTAAATGCTTATTTATTTAAGTCGTGCTTTCACATTTCTTGGTTAAACTTAAAAACTATTGTATATTTTAATATAAATTATCGGATTCAATTATTAGAAGATGTCTATATAAACAATGCAATAAATCTGTTTAAATTAATAAATGGTAAAATGTCAATACAAAAATTCAACTAATCAAGGTTATGTGTGAATTTCCTTTGTCACAAGTCATATCAAGATTTTCCCTACTCCTTATCCTTTACATGGAGTGATAGCGGCGTCCAAATCCTAGTGCAAAAAAGGGTTTCTAGTTAAACCTATCGCAAGTGGAATTGACAGGAGTATCAGTTTTTCAAGAAATTCTGGGAAATTCGCACCGCGGGGATTTAACCGCAACCCTACCTACCACTCGTTTAGCAAAATGACGGACCGACCTTTTTTATCTCCCGCCGCAATTTGTTGCCGGCTATCTTCCCAGCGATACATCTACCCATTTTGATATCTTTGATATTTTTTATCTATTACTATTAATTAGATGATGTAGATTTGTGTTTATTAAATAAAATAAAGTCCCTAAGCTTAATTTTATATTAATGGAGCTATATCTAAATTGTATTTTACAACGAAAGCTAAAAGGAAAGTTTTAAAAGAAATATGATATAAGACGATATCTTATACGTAAGTTTGCGAGTTGATGAAACCAACAAAGGCGAAATCACGTTTTCTCTTGTGTACTAAGTTAACACTTGTCGAGCTTGAAAAGTTAATATTAGATATAATGTAGGTCGCATCAATGTAATAAATCCTTATTTATTAAATCCAAAAGTTTTTTTATTTGGTACTAGCGGCTCACCCTCGCTTCGCTCGGATTCGCCTCCAGACAAATAAAAACAAATCTATCCTATGGGAACCGTACATTTTTTCGGGATGAAAGTAACCTATCTGTTATTCTGATGTATGAACTATATTACTGTAAAGTTTGATTAAAATCCAATCAGTAGTTTTTGCGTACAAAGCTGTATAAGTTACTATAGGTTTTTTATTTATCCTACGGCAACTCTTTAATTTTCCGGGATAAAAAATATCTAAAATGTTGACCGGGGATATAAGCTACCACCATGAAAAAAATAACATTTAAATCGGTTCAGCAGTTTCGGAGTTTAGCCCGTACATACAGACAAACAGACAGAGAAACAAAAATATAAAAAAAAAACTGGATTTGTTCTATTTTTATTCTTACACCCTTCTGACTCGGTTTTTTGCATTTTTTTCTATGTTCGGACATTCGACCTCTACAGTTTTGTTATATGTTATTAGCGTCTATTATAAGATGTAATGAATTTTATTTTCTATATGTCCATGTGTATTCGAAACGAAGACTTAAAGAATACTATATATTATATCCAACTTCTAATGGTCGTACCGACTTCAATCAATATAATAAATGAAGTCAATTTGGAATTACTAATACTTCAACAATAGAGTACGAGGTTAATGAAATAGATGAATAGCTCGTGTACTAATTTGGAACTACTAATAAATTTCCTGTCTGTCTGTTAGTTCTTTTTACTGAGCCTTACTGTAAAATAGATTTATGGAAGATATTTTAATTACGACCTCAAGATTCCATTTATGAGTCAAAATACAATATGTAATTGCGTAACGCCAAGTACCACTAAGTTTCTCGGTCGGAGTGAGAATCTTTTCGAACTATGTAATGTAAAAATGAAAAATTTCTTTTACACTACGACTACATTTTATCTTCAAGTATTTCGACGGTCTTATCAAAAGAATCTTGGAGATGAACTTTTTTTAGTTCACGTCATGTTTCATATTATATTTTGGCAAGCAGAGCCGATCTCTTGGGTTGACAAAGAAATTGCTGAACGGCTTAAACTTAGTCGTTGTGATACGTTCTTGAACAATGCGATAAAATAAAAACTATGGTAAAACTCATCCGAATATTTTGTATCCATGTATTTCACTTTATTACATTTGTTTACTTTATGAAAATTATGTAAAGAAAAAAATTTAATTTGAAACTTGAGACAAGAGTTAAAACAGAATAATGTATTTGATGCGATCCTATTATTTATTTCTAAATGAGTTTATATTCATGTTTTCTTAACTCTTTTAAACTGTCAATAGTAAATTTATATTATATTGACAGTATTTATTTATATACTGGCTTTACTCGTATTCATGACTCAACCCAATTAGCCGTTTCACGTCTCTACAAATTCTAAAAAAAAATCGCACTATTTTAAAGGATAAAGAAAAATACACATACTATAATATAATGAAAATGAAAAAAAAACCCATTAATATAGCATATATGCAATAAATTTCGAAACATAATTAATCAGTCCAACCTTATTGATATACATGTAATGGATATTTCAAAACGTATTTTATGAAAGTGGAATGTAGAATTTGCAAATATAAATTAATTTCTGGACCAAATGCTTATTCTAACATTTAGAATTTGTAATTCACTTGTTATTTAAATTTATCTTATCTCGGAAAAGCTGAATTTTGGATACTCAAAGTGACAAAACTGTTTAACGGGACATAAATTAGTACAAGTATAATTAGATTTGTTAGTAACATACATTTTATATACGAGATATATACGAGAAAGATTTCATTTGGCTAATACCTTTTTATTTTTATTTAGATTTACATCAAAGAGATCAAGAAAAGTAAGCGTTTCGCTCTACTTGCATATTGCATAATAATATTATATTCATTAATAATAATAATAACTTATGTATAGGTAAACGCTCCTTGTTTTTGTTAAAAATTTTAACTTTTTTATTATTATTCGTTGTTTTTTGTTGTGCGTGAGCTGCGCGTAACAATAAAGTTCTTTCTATTTCTTTTTACATTTGTCAAATAATTGGCTCAGAAAAATTAAAGAGTGTCTGTAGGAATATGTACACGCACAAGAAGTAAAACTTCTGTAAGTTATCGGTTATTAGTTATCTCTTATGAAATTCAATTTATGTTTTAAATAATTAGGATAGGTGAGATACTAAAAATAACGCATATTAGGCGTGTTACAATCATATATTTATAGAATATCATTTAAGGAAAGAATATAATATTATATATCATTAGTCAGACAATAACAATGGTTACCATGGCAACAAACGTACGTACAATTTTTCGTAACGCATTCACCAGCTTACCCCCCAAGTCAAGCGTGCGTAAAGAAGTTTTACTTCAAAAACAAAACTAACCACTTAAAGATTACGATAAAATGTATGTTTGTGAGTGTATATTTGTTACTCCTTTATATTAAAACGGCTGAATGACTATTACTACTACTTTGTGGCAGCTGTGCACCCGAGAGAAGCGAGAGTAAACGCATTTCTAAGCTATTACGAGGAAAAAAAAGAAGCGAGACTAACTCGCTAGTACATAAATAAATCAATTATTAGTTATCAATTATTATTAATCAGTATCTTAAAACAGATATAAACAGACGTAAAAGAAATATTATATTACAGTTGCTTTCATTAGGTAAGTGCATTTGATTATGTATTTCAGGAATCGTATTTCTCATGAAAACCTAAGCTAGTTAGTTACAGTTCCTTAACATAATATTTACAGATTTTCTAACAAATTTTCATAGGTGTTAGTAGATGTAATTTAGTTGGGCTAGCTTTATTAGAATAGTCTAATAGCTTCTATTATAATAGGGAAAGGGAGAGATAATAAAAATTACATTACTTTTCATGTAAATATTACACATTAAAACAATTCATATGAAATTTTCCTTTAGTTACAAATGTGGATGTTTTTATTACACGACAATAAAAGAAACCTTTGGTAATGCCACATTAATTTTATTATATGTACATTTAATACAATTATATAAAATATTAGGATTTTCGATATATTTTTCCTCTATGTACGATAAAAGCTTTTTTAAGTTCTATGTTTTTTTGAAATAATTCACTACTATCAGAAAATAATTGAGTTATATACATATATATTTGATAATGAATTGCAACTAAACGTTTAAATATTTTTAGAAGTATATAGTATATTAACAGGAGGGAACAAATCGATAGGACATGGAAGAAAAGTACCTTAAATATTAAAGTTATCAAGATGTAAGTATTATGTATGCCTCGGTGGTGTAGTGGCTAGCATGTACGGCTGCACATCCTGAGGTCTTGGGTTCGAGTCCCGGGTCGGACCAAGTTTAGTTATTGAGCCTTTCTGTATAGTAAGCCCCAGTAACAGCCCGGAGTTGGGAAGTTGGCGGTGTTTCACCCCCGTGCCTCGGAGAGCACGTAAACCGTCGGTCCTGCGCCTTAACTTTCACCGGTTGTGTCGAGTAGTCGTCCCACCGGAGTATGAGAGTGACAGGAATAGAGAGTGCCTTTGTGTCTGCGCGTACACTTGTGCACTATAATATCTTTTTTTTTTATTATTAATAATGGACATACTCTTGACCTTCATCTTAGCTCGAAGGCACAGATAAGATCTACGATGTAGCGAGTTTGCCCAAGAGAAGCCTGTTAACACGCACCTTAAAGAGTTTCAGGTCGTACTCTCTCGGAAAAACAGACGCAGGCAGGACATTCCACTTCTTGGCTGTGCGCATTATAAAAGATGATGAAAAGCGCTTAGTGCGAATGGTCGGAATGTCAACCAGGACAGTTGGCTAGTCTCAATGAGATTGGCCGCAATGGCCGGAATCGGTCAGGAGGACTTTATTATTATGTATGTAAATATTATTTCACAGTTTTTATTACTTCTAACATACAATTTTCATTCGAGACATTTCATCCTTATAGACTATTTGGCTCGATTCTCAGTTCGGGTAAGCTTTTATTAAAAATAAATAAATGCAGTTTATATTATTTAAAAAAATAATGAAATGTTTCCTTTAAGCAAATCTTGATAACTTCAATATTTAAAATATTTTTCTTCCATGTCCCATCGATTTGTTCCAGTCTTTCAGTCTTCGTCTTGTAACAGACGGACATATTTATACGTGAGTCATTGTACGAGGATATTATTTTATAATTAGTTATATTATGAAAGACGTGTAGAATTCAAAAAAAAAAAAAAGAAAAGAAAACCGCATTGGATTTTAAAGCCAGCTTAACTACTATTAAAAAAGATAGTCTCCCTATAATAATAGAACAAAAAGTTCAAACAAGTGTAATGGTATATACAACAGCGTTTTAAATTGCACTAACTCGACGTTAAACTTTAATACCTTTTTGTTTTTTATATATTTTCTGCTTGAACCCGAGATCCGATTAAAAGCGGCCAAAGCTCAGATAACTTGATACCTCACTTTTTAGTTTCAAGTTTAAATAAAACTGAGATGTCCAGAGTCAGCTTAAAGCTCAAAACATCTGAACTTTTCGTGAAAATAAAAGCTGAGTAATTTAAGCTTTTTAACGAAATATTTATAAAATCTTAAATATATGTACAATATATATTATTACGAAGTATTATAAGCTATAAGGCAGTGGTAGCCCAATGGTAACTCGCTTGCTTCGGTATCCGAGTGAAGCGGGTTCAAATCCCGGGTCTTGCACCTCTGATATTTTCATGTGCGAATCATTCCTATCATGATTACCACTTGCATTTACGGTGAAGGAAAACATCGTGAGGAAACCTGCATGTCTGAGAGAACTTAGCAAGTTTTCGAAAGACATGTGAAGTCCGCCAACCCGCACTTGGCCAGCGCGGTGGACTATGGCCTGATCCCCCTCGTATTGAAGGGAGGCCCGTGCCCAGCAGTGGGACGTTAAAAAGGGCTGAATACATACATACATACATACATTATAAGCTATGTTTATTGCCTTTATGGCATCTAAAATAATAATTAATTGTTATGTTCGCCTAAGCGTTTGAATATTGTAATAAATATTTGTAACAAAACTTAGAAATTATAAAATAAGATTGTAAAGAGGTTTTTAATAGCATCGTTAAAACTACTAATAGCGGCTAGTAAGAAGAGCCTACGAGGGAACTCATTACCGAACTCCTTGAGGTCCTATTTTGGCTGAATAGGAGGGCGGCGTGGCGTAGATAGCGTACGCTTATGAACGATATCACGACAAACGAAGTGCCCCCACCCGAGCCCAAAGATTGAAGTTACTTGAAAACCAACAAAAATGGCTTTCATAAACTCCGTGCAAAGTTTTAACAATACGTGAACAATGTTTACAAAATATTGTATTACGTTTCTTTAGCTACATTAAGGGTAAAGTAGAGGAAGTTCATTAATTTTCCGACTGAAAACTAAGCTGTTCCACGCGCCGTTCACTTTCAGATGAATAATCAAGACTGTAACTTTAGTTAAAGCACATTTTCTTTGTACTTTCAAATATAAATGACTGAAACTACCATCGCTCACGTTCATTTAGAGTATATTTATATATTTAACGTACTATTAATAATACAGTAGCTATTGAAATATAGGGTTAGGTACATATATCTACTATTTAATAGTATATTTGTAAACTTAAAATGTATTCAAATACATAGCGGCATTTATAACGTAATGAGCGATATGTTTAAAAAATAACATAACTTTTATTGTATACATAAAATGTATACAAGTTCCCTTTGAAATGTATTTGATTTTAAAAGTAGAAAGAAAAATTTTGCTGCGTAGTCTAGGAAATATAGCAGGTTTTATTTAATTTTGTGGAAGCATATTCAAAGTAACGTCGGTTTGCGGTACGAAGAAAATAGAGTAGCCAACAAATAACAAACCGACTAAGATAAAAAGGTCCCGTCATTTTGTTAAACGACTCCCGGTCTACGGCACCAGGCGCAAATAACCGAGACTCGGTCTCCGCATCAATATCGTCTACCTATAAATACCAGTCGCTTCGCATTGTCTTGTTATTCTGGATTATGCAAAATATGTAGTTGTGTAAGATACCCTTGCATTTCCTATCAATTGGGTTATAGACTATACGCATACAGATCTTAATGCTGTCTACTGGAATTTCTAAAGAGTGAAAATTCACTTGCAGGTACATTTCAGTAAAATATATTTTATACAGTACGTGAAATACTACATTTATAAAGTCATCTGAGCATGATGCTTTTATATTTTATATTGAATAGCGCTGGGTTTCGTGTATTCATGCGTTTCTATACGTTAGGTTTTATGGATAAAAATTTAATCTCTACAGAGTTACTTTAAAATCAAATTATTGTCACTATATTAAAGAAATGTTATGTTCGATGCTATATATAAGCGCACAATTTTGTTATTTTGTAAATAAAAAAAAAATAAAAAGTTGACTTTAAGCGTAGCTGATGCTGTCAAAATGTATGAATAGAAAACTCTTTCATCCCGTACACTTTGTCTATTCCAAATTCACATGTAAGCTGTTGCTAGGCTCCATGATAGAGCAATACAGCGTCTACGATACATGCTAGTATTTTTTATAAAAACATAGTTGCCTCGGGTCTTTTGAAGTGTATTTTAGTTTCCAGTTTTATATACGCAGTTTATGTTTGTTACCTCGTTGTTCAAGTGGCTAGCATCTACGGCTGCAGATCCTGAGGAACTGGGTTCATATCCCCGGTCAGATCAAGTTTAGATATTGGCTTTTTTGTCAAGTTTTTTTTTAGTTAAAGCCTTGAGTTGGAAAGTTAGTGATGATTTATCTCTGTGCCTTAAAGAACAAGTTATGCCGGCATTCCACGCCTGATTTTTCACCAATCGTTTTGAATTCTCTAACCATTAGAATTTAAGAGTAAAAGGATACACTTGTGAATTACATATAATATCTACTGGGCAGATGGCTAGTTTCAGTGAAATTAGCTGTGGTCGAAGTCGCTTAGCAGAACATTATTATGCTATATAATTTTAATACCTATTTAAACTTCTGTACTTAATAGTAATTGTTTTTTTTAAGGGAAACGCTTATAAAAATAAAATTATATTTATTGCTTATCAATTTGTAATTGTCATACATCTATACTGTTATATATTTGTGTGTGGGTAAATTTCCTACCGGTGGTAGGACTCTGTCAAGCCTGAGGAGTCCGACTGGATAGGTACCACCCCCTTATCTATTTCGCCGCCAAGCAACAATGATTGCATTGTTGTATTCCGGCTTGAAGGACTTAAGTGCATAAACCGTAGGTGTTATGGGTGACAGGTATCGCTTTCCATCAGGTCTGCTCGTTTATCACAAAATACCATAAAAAAAAATTAAAAAATGGACTTAGTCGCTGCGCCCACAACGCGAACCTAGTCGAACAATAAAACAGTGCGTATCCAACTACCAAGCATTTCACTTGTCCCCGTCAGCATACATAACAGTGGCGACGAGGATGGGATTTTTTTTGTTTAAATATCTAAATATATATCTAGACTATAAGTAAATGTATTAAGTGCTATTTTTAGACATAGGTATCTAAAAGGGGAGGATTATTATATATTTGTGTGTGGGTAAATTTAAAAAATTGACTTAGTCGCTGCGCCCACAACGCGAACCTAGTCGAACAATAAAACAGTGCGTATCCAACTACCAAGCATTTCACTTGTCCCCGTCAGCATACATAACATATACATGTATGTATTGTATTCAGCCCTTTTTAACGTCCCACTGCTGGGCACGGGCCTCCCTCAATACGAGGGGAATCAGGCCATAGTCCACCACGCTGGCCAAGTGCGGATTGGCGGACTTGACATGTCTTTCGAAAACTTGCTAGGTTTTCTCAGACATGCAGGTTTCCTCACGATGTTTTCCTTCACCGTAAGGCAAGTGGTAATCATGTAAGAAATGATTCGCACATGAAAATATCAGAGGTGTGAGACCCGGGATTTGAACCCGCTTCACTCGGTTGTCCAAGCGAGCGCGTTACCACTGGGCTACCACTGCCTCTAACATATACATACATATAATAAAATTCTAACTAAGTCGAATCTGTATCTTGAATATTTTTTGGAAAATCTAATTGAAATAGACATTATTATCGATACAGAAGCCAAATCTATAGTTTTTACAATTTTTGTCTGTCTGTCTGTCTGTTACCGCATCACAGAAAAGCCACTGGAGGGATTTTGATGAAAATCGGTATGATGATAGCTGGATATCCGGGTCAACATATAGGATACTTTTTACCGCGGGAGATTATCTCATTCCCATGGGAGTACACGTTATAACACAACCAAAAAAATATTTATGATCAGAGTTTCTTGAAACTTGGTATTAATGCTCTTCAATACAATTAAATAAATACGTGTTTTAGCGTTTTTTGAAATTCATCCCATAAGGAGATAAAATAAGGGATGAAAATTTGTATGAAACCTACCTTTTTAAAGTTTTTTTTGTAGTTTTAGCGCGAGCAAAGCCGCGGGTTTTGCTAGTGCATAATATAATTTATTAAGTAATTTACTGAAATATTATTGATATACCAAATCAATTTTATAAGTTTTGTCGTTGTTTTCTTAATTTACGTTTCACAAAAGCTGTTGTCTGTGTTGTAGATACAAAAAAAATACATCAGGTCTATTCGACCCTATAACGACTAGCACTAAAAAAAATCGCTAGGTGCGGTTATCGGGACTTTCAGACCTGATGACTCGATGACCCGATAGCAGCACCAGATTTCGTGTTAGTCACAGTAGTGTTGCACATAAGTTAGCAACGTCTAAGTCGTTCTCGACGTATTGTAATCGTTACAAGTGGTAACAGGTTTTGACAAAATGAAGAGATCGAGATGCAGAAAAATGCTTTTGACGTGTGAAAGTGAAGTTGAAAGGAATAATAAAACCTGGAATGAAACTGTAATTCCTGGAATATTTACTAGTCACACGCAAAGTGAAAAGATGAAATCTTTTTACGAAGTATGCAAAAAAAAAACTATGTCGCTCATGTTGTAATAAAAAACGTATTTCTAATCTTTTTTAATTGTCAATAAGTGCCTTTTATTTGAATAAATTAATCTCATTGTTGTATTACTTGTACAACACTTATCTTTTATCGATACAATTTACAAGCAGTGCGGATATCGGGTGAAAACGACCCGAAAATTATAACAAATAGTTAACATAAGTTACAATAGCCGGATTTTGTTACGAATATATAAATATATGAAGTGATTATTAAAAAATATGTTTCCTAAAGAAAATTTGCATAAATCCTTATGATTGCATCAAAATCCACTTCTGAATACATATATGCCGAACAGATATTTTCGGCCCGATAATGCACTCCAAGATCATCATGCTTCAGGTCTTAGGGACCTTATATAGCATTAGCTGAAAGTCATCTAAAAATCTTAACGCAACGAACGTGTTAACATGTCTAACGCTGGCTAAACCTTAAGAGATACATCAAAACAATATACTAGAAAATTGTAGGAAAATGGTAGGTTTTAATAAGGCCTGTAGAAAAATCTGCAATAACATAAGTCTTTTTAATAACGTATACTATCGCAATAACTATTCATATCTATTTAAAACGTACCTAGAGACGTACACGGGCGAAGCGTGTGTAAGTCATAGTTTTAAATAAAACTATCGGATTTTTACGCAGTTTTTATATTTTTATTCCCGACATTTCAAATACTTTTAAGCAAACGTGATCAAAGGAGAGACTAAAATTTTAAACGTTTCAAAAGTTACTATACAGCTGTTACAGACAGTATCTACACACAAAATTATACAATAATTTGTTAACCTTACAATATTTGTTAATTTTAATTTTAAAACATTAAAAAATCGAAACGTCTGGACTAAAAATATAAAATAAAACCGCAACAAAATCCAAAAAAAATTATGTCATTTAAAATTGCGATGGAGTCTTAAATAATGAAACAAATCACAATCTATATAGTTGGTTCTGTTTTTACTAACATTTAAGGGTTCAAATTATGTGATACATACATACATATTATATTTTATCTAATTTGTCTTGCCCTAAATATTGCTATAAAGAAAAAAAAAAACATTTTTTTCTATTGCACGTAATATTTATTACTATTACAGTATGTTAGTTGAATACATTAATATAAAACCATTAAAAATATATAAAGCTTATTCGAAGTGCTCTCCATTGGCTGCAATACAGTCCTTTAAATGTTGAGGCCAGTTATCAATAGAAGCACGCACTCTTTCCATGGAAAAATTCTTCACTGCTAATCGTACAGATTGTTTTAGGGACTCCAAACTATCATGGCATTTAGAGTCACAAACAGAGGAGATTTCTTTGTACCTATCAATAGCCCGGTACACAAACATTTGACTAATACCAAGCATATGGAGAGTTTTAAAAATTCTATTTAGCTCCATATCTACTTTGTGTAATGCAATCACAGCGATTCGATTCTCTTTATCACCTCACTCCATTTTAATATCACAAAATATTTTACAATGAATTGTAATATTTTGTTGTTGTAGTAGTATGAAATTTCATATACAAGCTTCTAGTTAGGAATAAATAAATATCTATTTCAGCGTTTTTGAAAATCTATCCCCTAAGTGGGTAAAATAGGGGTTAAAAGATTATATGGGGTGTCCGTCATTTTTTAAAGTAAGAAGAATGAAAGTATGTATTTTATGGTTTTTGGAAATTCAATCCCAAACGGGAGAAATAGGTGGAAATATTAGTACAAAAATGAAAAAAAAAGAAATGGTCTGATCTGCTTGAAATTTACTATTTGTGTTTCTTGATTAAACTGATAAACAAACTACAAGCAAGTATTTCAAAGTTTTTCAAAATTTCACCCTTTCGACGAGAAAAGGGGTGGCAAAATAAAATATTTATTTTTGTTTTGAAGGGCTAGCACATTTATATGGACATATTTGCTAAGAAAACTTCACACACATATTTTGAGGTGTAAATAATGAAATGCAAAATATAAAAAACTTTAAAAAAAAAAATTAAAACCGACTTCAAAACACTAAAAAAAATATTTATAAAAAAAAACGACTGCGTAAAAAGCGAACAAAAAGATAAGAACAAGTTGTCAAAGTAACATAGTAAGAAGACACACACACGTAGCTATTAGAAAACATGTACTTACATATTATGTAACAGGTACCATAATACCTTCAAAAAAATAATATGAAACGCGAATTTATTTTTGCAATTAAACTTGCAAAATGTAAAAAAAATATTAGTGTGTAAATATGTTAGTAAAAATAACACAGTATTGAGGGGTACGGATCCCTTGATGCGCGAGTTACAATCATACAAATCATCATCAATCATCAAATTATAACTAATAGCATAAAGCCAAACAATATTTTTTTGTAGTTTTAGCGCAAACGAAGCCGTGGGTTCTGCTAGTATTAAATAATAGAAAAATTAACATTTGCTATCAAGTTATCAAGCCAAAACAAAGAGAGGACCGGTTGCTATACAAGAAATGTGTCTTTTAAGGTTCATTTTCGTTTGCTATTAGATAGATATTATTATTTGATATTATTATTAATATATATATATATATATATATATATATATATATATATATATATATATATATATATATATATATATATATATATATATATGATGTTCTCCTGACCGATTCCGGCCACGGCGGCCAATCTCATCGAGACTAGCCAACTACGCAGGAGATATTATAGTGCACAAGTGTACGCGCAGACACAAGTGCACTCTCTATTCCTGTCACTCTCATACTCCGGTGGGACGACTACTCGACACGACCGGTGAGAGTTAAGGCGCAGGAACGACGGCTTTACGTGCTCTCCGAGGCACGGGGGTGAAACACCGCCCACTTCCCAACTCCGGGCTGTTACTGAGGCTTACTAAACAGAAAGACTCAATAACTAAACTTGGCCCGACCCGGGACTCGAACCCAGGACCTCAGGATGTGCAGCCGTACATGCTAGCCACTACACCACCGAGGCAGTTGCCATATATATATATATATATATATATATATATATATATATATATATATATATATATATATATATATATATATATATATATATATATATATATATATATCTTTATTTATTTATACTGGCGATCTCGGAAACGGCTGTAACGATTTCGCAGAAATTTGGTGTGGTGGTTTTCGGGGGCGAAAAATCGATCTAGATTAGTCTCATGTTTCGGATAACGCGTGTTTTCGAGTTTTCATGCGGTTATCTATCGCATTATTCCACACATATTATGATCGATAATTTCTTACACTCGGGCACAAGCATCGTGGTCAAGCGGCCTAGGTCCATGATAGACAATCACATATGTGCGGGTCAAATCTCGGTCGGGATAGTTTTTATTTTTGCTTTTTTTTGTATTTATTCAAGTTTTTAGATAAATGAACATTTCATAAGAAAACCGTTAATTATTTCGCTTTATAAAAAGTACGTGCAATCAATCTGAATGTTGTTTTTTTTTGCAATTATTTGGGATATTTATTGCTTACTTTAAGTTTAACCATAGATTTTTTGGATAAATACAATAAAAAGTTCTTAGTTCAGGTAAGCGCACTTAAGATATTATCGTCAACTGAAAGTCCCTGGCATGAATAATTAAATTAAAGTTGATTCACAAGTTTGAGTATGACTCGCGTACCGAGGGTTTCGTAGCATCAAAGATTAGCGTTGTTCTAATTTACATAATTTCTTAGGATTGTAGTAAAATAGTTTAAATAGTTTAAGTATTTTCCCATTCATAATAACCACTACATTATATTTATAGTATATTATTTTATACTTCAAAGTTTTTTTTTTTAAGATTAGTAGGTATGTTGTATTTTATCTTTGAAGAAAAACCAAGTTAACAGTGCGGCAGCACACAAAAATCTACACTTGCGTTACATCTTATAAACTACTCATCTACTGAATAAAATTTTGCTACTAACCTACCTTTCCCTTATAACCTTTATTTTAAAATAGCTAACATTAAATTTTGAAGCTTTTTTTTTTGTATTTACATTATTTCGTACAAAATATGCTTTATATTAAATTTTCTATTTCCCCTCTTTTTCTAAAGATATGTCTCTCAATAGACAAGCAAAATAGGGTCGCTAGGGATAATCAATTTAAATGTGAGTTATTGGAAATTATTCGGACCCTTATTGACAGATTTTGTTATATAAGCGAATAATAAGTAATAATATTGTCTTGTTTGTATATATGTATATAAATAGTAAAGTAAATTATAAAATATGCCTCAATTACATTGTATAAATAACAAAGTTCTTTAATGATATAAAATATTTAATCAATATTATTAGAAAAACCATTAGTCCTTCATCATCTATACAGATAAATAAAATTGAAGTGTCTGTTTGTAAATATGTCAAAGTAATAAATTTTTTCTAAATGCATATGAAAGTATATACGGTACATATAAGAAAAACACAATTTTTAAATTTTTTGTCTGTCTGTCTGTCTGTTTGTTCCAGTTAATCTTCGAAACGGCTGGACCGATTTTGACGGGACTTTCACTGGTAGATAGCTGATGTTTTAAGGAGTAACTTAGGCTACTTTAACTTTAGGAAAAGAATTAGGGTTCCACTTCAAAAAATGAAAACGTACCGAGGGACGAATCCGAGCGAAGCGAGGGTGAGTCGCTAGTGAGAAATATTTTTATCTTTTACCAATTATGAATTATTCCCGTTAAGTGTTTTGTTTTTATTTTATGACCATTCGATTATTTTAATGGTCTTTTTAGGTTAATAAATAGTTTTGAATATTAGAATCCCTAGTAATATTGCGTACAAGTCATGATTTATTTTTATTTTTCCTTATCTTCTTAACTATATCACCAAATCATATACTGTATATATAATATATTCAACTCATTTTAACGTCCCACTGCTGGACTCGACAGAGACGTTCTCCAGATATCTAGACATGACATGTTTTCTTCCAGATGTTTTCTATGAAATGAAGGCAACTGATAATCGTGTTGTTAACATTAATAATAATTTGCACATGTGAATTATTAGGTGCGAGTTCCGGGTTTTTAACTCGCTTCTTTTACGAATTTGTTTTTCCAATCGAGCGCGTTACCATTAGTCTATCATTGCCTGTCTAATAAATACGTACATATATAATCAAATAAATATCTGACCTGCATGTTTAAGAAAACCTAACAAGTTTTCGAAAGACATGTGAAGTCCGCCAATCCGCACTTGGCCAGCGTGGTGGACTATGGCCTGATTCCACTCGCATTGAAGGGAGGCCCGTGCCCAGCAGTGGGACGTTAAAAAGGGCTGAATACAAATATTATTAATAAAATATTTTTTTTATAAGGTAGATAGATTGCTTAGGTAAAAATTAAAATATATACTGACTTGTTTATAGAACTGTTAAAATTCTCTATACGAATATATCATATTTTATTTCACCTTTTAAGTCGTTTATGCAGCAAACGCAAAGAACACCTGTATTTTATTGTAGACAAAAATCATGATAGCACAGTTAAAACATACCATACAAATATATATTGTAACCTATATCACTCTAGGACAATGTGGCTTTATGTTTGTGAAAGAATTGTTGAAATCGGTTGTCTTGTTTTGGAATTTATCAACTACAAACTTCAATTTTCTTGCAAAAATTTCAATTTTATGGATATTTAGAACTAGTGTAAGTCATACCAGTACGCATTGAACCATGCCGCAGGAATCCTTCAAGCAAGAATGCCGGTGCCTTAATTATTACTAAACAAGCGTGGCCTTGCATAATAAATAGCGTTCTTAATTTATGCTTTCCGATCTCATGAGTGGAACATTAAAAATTTTCCTGTATATATGTATATATGATGAATAATTGAATTATTTTGGAGAGGGATGCTTAAGATTGAAAAACTGATTAAAACATGTATATTTTTCATGTATTTCTATAATTTTTTATTGTAAATATTGGTAATATATTGTTATATAGTTTTTGTTAACATTTATAAACTTTAAGGTGTTCCTTAAAGTTTACAAATGTTAATAAAGCTTCAGAGACTTGACACTAATATTTTTCCAAAAGAGGAAAAATAACTTTAAATTCTTATTATGTTATCGACAGCTCCATGATACATTGCAATAACGACCGAGGAATTTGGACTGGCAATCCTACTAGCCACAGATTGAACCACAAATTGTTAGGTTCACCTGTAATAAAGTACATACACAAGGCTTGTTAGGTTTATACAGTTACATGTATTATATTATTATATCGACTGCCTCGGTGGTGTAGTGGCTAGCATGTTCTGCATATCAGTGGGTCCCGGGTTTGAGTCCCGCATCGGGCAAAATTTAGTTATTGAGGCTTTTTCTTAAGAAATTTCCAGTTTCTACAATTCAATTTTAGTTTCCAATTTCAGTTCAGAAGCGTCAGGAAGTAGCCGATGTTTTACCCCCGTGACTCATAAAGCACGTAAAGCTGTCAGTCCTACGTTTGATCTCTCAGCGGTCGTATTTGATTGTGGTCCCATCGGAATTTCAGATTAAAAATGTTGTAATAATTTAATAAAAATGCAATATTAATACTTAATATAGAAATTTAATATGAAACAAATATTGAGATTCAAGTGATTAAAAATCATTATATAATAATAATTATTAATATAGGATAGTTTTGTCGCCAAGGAAATGAAGGTAATATAATTTAATGTAAAAAATGGAAGATAATATAAAAGGTAAAGATTAAAATACTAATACTTTCTTAGGTTTACGCGAATATTAGACATTTAAATAAAATGGGAGAGAGGGAGGTCTCTCCCGTGACCATGATTGCTGTAAAGCAATCGAAACGTCGGGAAACAAAAATCAAAATAAATCCGCGAAAAAATGCGAAAAGATAGTTTTATTTAAATTAAAATACTATTTTTCGACTTTTGTTTGAAAATTATTTGTACAGTAGACTGACTATACCTATTATATATTTTTTATTAACATATTTTTCGCAAAATAATGTTACAGAAAATCGCATGACAACTCGAAAATACGCCTTTTCCCGGACATAAGACTAATCTAGATCGATTTTTCGCGCCCGAGAACCGTCCGTGTGTCTATCCGTGTGTCTGTCCGTTACCGCATCACGGAAAAACCACGAATGAAAGCTTAGAAATAAAGCCGATGTGTACGATTTTGTGAGCGACATTTAAAGAAAACAGTACCGTGAATAATAATAAATTTTGTGTTATACTACATAAAATTGTCCTGTTATGTAATCTTCTCCGTGTCTATTACAGATTTTTTACATGAAGATTGAAGATATCCTTATAACGCAGTTTTAAACATTTTTTTTTAAACTGCCTTATTTATTTACTAATGAACCGACCCTATTTCACTTGAATCCTACGCTTCTCTTTAAGTAGGTATTTTTTAAAATATATTAATCCACAGCCGCAAAATTTTTCGCGAAAAAATCCCCTTAGTGCATGCAAACGGGACAAAAACACTTTTCCATTATAATTATTGTATTTAGTATCTAAAGATCTGGGATAGATATAAAATAGAATGTCTATAAATCATGACTTTTCAAAAAATTATTACGTATATTGGTTTGGTACTTTCATGGTTTTATAACCATGAAAGAACCGGTTATGTATATATTTATAAAAAACATAAAATATGTATTGTAAATATCTTACTTTGTAGAGATTTGTAATATCTGTAATTTACCTTGTAGCTTATTAATTAGAGTCTATGTTATTAATGGATTGCAATAATTAGTTTAATTTACTTTTTAGCAATTCCGATTGTACTATCGACGTAGCCACATAAAATTTAACCTATCGGTCATAAAGTATAGTAATAAATGTCCTATTGACTGAATAATATTTCTGTCTATTTGAAATTGTTGAATGTTTTAATGAAACACGTTTTAAACTGACGGCTTTTAACATGAGTTTGAGCGCTTTATCAAAATAAAATGTTCTTGCATTCATTTTAAACTTTTTATTTTATGTTTGTCATTTCTCAATTTTCATGACATTAATGAAGAAAAGGATAAGAATAATAAAGTAAAAAATAAAAAAAATGAAACAGCACTTATAATTTCGTCAGGTCACCTGTCTAATGTCCATATGTCAGGGCTATAGTATTTTTTAAATAGTAAGTTTTTGTAGACCCCTCAAAACTAATAAATTATAGTGTTAAAAATTCTGAAAAATGTAGGGTAATAGAATTATCAAAATATATTTTATGAAAATTATTATTTTATTATTATTAAATAGATAAGCTTAAGTTAAGTACGCCGCAAAGACTACTATAGAAAAATTATAAAGTTCTACTTGTATATCTAGCGTTATTTATCACAAAGACATAACTTTATAATAATTTTAAGTGATTTGTGATATCGCTAATGATTCCAAAGAGGAATATGTACAGAAAAGACTTCCTTATTAATTTCGTTTACTTTACATGACTTACTCTATTAAGTTCAAGTTGACTTACACTGTAATAATTAAACGTGAACGTGTAGGATATAATTAAACGTAAAAGATTTAGCTTGACAAATTGGACTTAATTATATTTTCCCCACGAGATCTGAAGATTTTTATTACAAAAAATAATTAATTAAAAATGGTCTAAAGAACAATATTTATACGGAGTTAAAATACTAACAGGAGGATAAAGCTAATTTATTATGTACTAGCTGCCGTCCTGGCTTTGGCCAAGTGTAATGCATAGTTATAATCCCTGAATTTATTACTGATTGTTGCTACTGTAGTCCGACATATATTTTTTTTAAAACTGCTGAGGCAAACACAAAATGACACACAGATAAACAAACATATTTGAGTGTTTTTTTATCATTTGCTAATTAAGCAAAATTAGTTTTGAGAGTGATTTTTGAGCAAAATTATTATGAAAAATAATTAATTTGTTCATTTTATTTCAAAGTACCTTTGGGAGCAAAATAAGTTTTAATATTTAACTTGAAATAGCTTAAGTCTAGATTTCAATTATAACATTAATATTCTGTACAGACGAAAACTTAGAGAAGCTCAAGCTAAAGATAGGTATTTTATGAATATGTTTAAATATTATTTTACATTTATGTCATTACTCTTATTAAAAATATAAATAGAACTCTCATAACTAACTACATTAATGTTTACACACACACACGCACATACACACGCACGCACCACGTACCCACGCATGCACGCACGCACGCAGATATACATAGTTGTCACACTAACAAATACAAACTTTCATATTATATTTTATAATAATAGAAGTGTGGTTTATGTTTCTAAACTGCTGGTAGAGTTTTTGATATACAATATGTGTATTTCAGATACCAATATTGAATAAAGAATTTTGACATCTAATGTTTGTTACTGAAACATTTCTCATATATAGGCTGTGACGAATATTAGACACAGCTGCACATCCAGAGGTCCTGGGTTCGAGTCCCAGGTCGGGCCAAGTTTTGTTAAAGGTTTCGAATTTCGAATACTAGAATGTTCTTTGTTTATGCATATAAAAAGGCCGGCAGTGTGTCGAGAGATCAATTGAATTTCGAAGCTAACTAAAGAATGGGAAGAAGTACTAAAAAGTGAAAAGTGAAGAAAAGTGGAGTGAAGTTATAGTGAAAGTATATCTAGTGGCGTAGATTATTGTTCAGTGACCGAATTTAACCAGATCTGGGTATAAACTGCGCGTTAGTGAATCTCCGTAAATGATTGTTAACCAAGAGCAATAAAACATCAATAGTGCAAAAGACGTGCTTTAATTTCCGATCCCTGAACTCATAGAATGTAATATTATTATTACTAACAGAAACCGCGGTTTCGCCCACGTTCAAACCTACGATATAAACATCAGGCTTACAATAATGTATGGAAGTTTACCTGATTTGTTGACATTTATGATTACTGCTCCGCTCTCTTGGGTAGTGGCATGATGATATATAGACTTTAGCCTTCCTCAATAAATGGGCTATCTAATGCAAAAAGAATTTTTAAATCGGATTAGTAGTTCCTGAGATTAGCGCTTTCAAATAAACAAACATACAAACTGTTAAACTAACAAACAAACTCTGTTTCAAACTTGTTTGTTATTAGTACCTATAGACTATTTATAATACGCATCCCACTATATATAACTATGTATTAGAGATTGTCTTCTATTTTTAGAAATATTTCGTTTCCATAAAACAGATTTACATACAAATATATTTAATTAATTAGTATTGATTTTAAAATGACTACACACATATGCACATTCTACTTAGCATATTAGGTATATTGCGTGAAAAGTAAACTAGTAATTCAAAAATACCCTTTTTTACTTGTATATTATTTAAAGTAATTTTATATAATCATGACAATATATATATATTTTATAGTCACAATATATTTCAATTTGCTTGTGCGTGTGCGTGTGCGTGTGCATGTGCGTGTGCATGTGCGTGTGCGTGTGTGTGTGTGTGTGTACAAATGTGTAAAATTACACATATTTGATTTTCGTGCGCATACATATTTTTGAGGTTTATTTTTTACCTTTTGAGTTAACACAAATTTCAATAACAAATGAAGATAAGCAAATAAACGCCTTGGCACTTTTATAGTCACAATATATTATTAAATAATCAATTTTATGTAGTACATACAATGCCATCTATTGTAATTAATTTAACAAGTTTTACTTTGTTCATGATGAAATCCCATGGTACTCTATATAATTGTAGCGATTGGTTAAATTATTTTGGTAAGGTAGCCCAAAAATATTTATTATAGATTAATATTTAAATAAGCAAAAGAAAAATAAAGAAAATTTTTATTCTATGTTTATTCAAAGAGCAGTAGTAAAATGAGGGGTTTTCTGTATAAAAAAAGAATAAATATTTTATTACATCATTGTGTAGTGGTTCACAGAAGATATATAGCCTAATACCAGCTAGTCAAAAGACTCCTAGTAATATAATAGATACACAAATGCACATGACAGACGGGGTTACTTTTTCATTAGGCTACGAAACTCCAATGAAAATGTTTTAAGATCAAAGGAAAGTTAATTGCCATAATGCTGCTTAGTGACGGAAATTATTTTAACGAATTGTACAAGGATATTGTTATCATGACATGTAATGATTTGACGAACCAAAACTTTCTTATAATGAGGTACTTTCTGCAATAATAATCATCAAAAGTTATAATATCCGTCTAATGGTATCTACATTGGATTGTATTTTGTGGTAAAATTTGCGGTAAGTAGGATTTCCGGTTCGAATTCCTGTACCACTATTGCGGCGTACCACTTGTAGCTCGACCTCGTGCTGTCGATAAGATAATAAGAATTTACTGGCATTTAGTCTTCTTACTCTTCCTGAAAAGAACCGCTGAACATAAAAGCCATTTTCTCACTTATATTGCTTGGTTAAAAGGATTTGAGAATACATTTACAGCTCGAAACTGACGCTTTTCTTCTCAGATTTACGAAAATGTACTCGTATATACTTTAAATAATTAAAATAATAGGTTATAATTTCTGACAACGTAATACTATAATATGCTTCATAAATATTCGAATTTACTTATTAAATAATATATTATATACTAAAATTAATTATTATTAATTAATTTGTCTTACATTATGTCTTGTTAAAAGTAGAAGTAATTAATATGTTCACGATTAGTATAAATTTTTTATTTCCATTTTTTCCCCTATAGGTATGCCACGAGATATCCAAAAAATTAAAAAAATTAATTCAATAAATAATATTGGGTTTACATTAGTACACTATTGACTTTTTTTTACTTCACGCTTTAAGCCGCTGGGCGGATTTGAATGAAATTTAATATACAGGTATTATATGACCTGAAATAGCACATAGGCTATTGTTAGGTACCCAGGATGAAGTCAAGCCCAGTGAAGATACTTCTCTACTATTTATTAAAAGTGAATAATATTTTTATATACATTGAAAAAAAAAATTGTAGTCTAAACCTAATATAAAAATCTTTCTGACTTTGCACACTGTGCATGTAAAAATTGCGATGAACATCTAGATATTATACGAAATATATTCCACAATGGGCTTACTAAGAATCGAGAAAGGAAATTCTTCTAAGATATTTTATTTTTTCTTTGTATCTGAGGCTAACATTATTCTTATTCCTTTGAGAATCTTAAATTGACATTTGTTGGGTCTGTATTAGCTTAGAACGAAGGAGGGATTTGGGAGTTTTAATGGTTAGATTATAATTATTATTATGGAATTTGGAGTTATAATTATAATTAATAGAGAATTTTTGTTTGAGTTTTCATGAATTGTTTGCCATAATGCACTGGTTACGTATTTGCTCTACTAGCTTTTAGCAGTGGTTTTTGGCCATTTAAACCATACTAATATCATAAATGGGAAAGTATGTGAGGATGTATGAATGTTTGTTACTTTTTCACGCCAGAACGGCTGAACAAATCTGGATGTAATTTAGCACAGAGATAGATTATAGCCTAGAATAGTACTACATACTTTAAAATGTACGATTTCCGTGGGCTAGATTTGTTTTTGTTTAGGGAAGAACCCTAAACAAAGCGAGGGTGAGTGACTAGTTATGTATCACTGCTCCGCTACTTAATATCGTAACGTGTTGTAAATTTACTTATAATCTTCTATTTTTTTAATTTTTAGATAAAAAAAATAGATTTAGTTCAGACTTTACAGAAGTCTCTTAAAACCAAATAGGAAAATCCGTACTAATTTTATAAATGTGAAAGTATGTGAGTCTGTCTGTAACCTTTGCTCAGTTAAACTGAATAGATTTCGATGAAATTTGTCAAGCATATAGATGGCATTATGGATCTTTTCTATTTTGTTCCCACTCCGCATGCCAAGCCAGCACAGTCGCGGGCAAAACAAGTAATATTTTAAATATAAGATAATTTAAATCGCAATAACTAACATCTAAACAATCACGATCAACACCTCATTTAGTTCTGATAACATAAACCCTCAACGTTTTCTGCTTTACGAGAATGTAATGGATTAAAATATCAGAAGTTGATATATTCACTTTTCATCCTATTTGTGTCTGCTACATAATTTATTAAAAATATCCTTGCGAGTTCAGTATCCTTCATCACTTTGTTATATTATGTATAAGCATTCATGTATTTAACAAGTACTCTACAAAGTTGGAAGTTTGTCTAAACTGCTTACAGTATAGATATTTGTGATCCGCTAGATCACCTCGCAGAAAGCTTCATCAAACTTGTTTCTCTAGGGGCGCTATACATCTTTAAATGAGACGAGTATCCAAGCATAAATAACGTAGATAGGTAGATTTTATATATTGCAAAATGTATTATTAATTAGCGAATTTTCTGCATGTATTATTCACGATATATATTTTTCTTGAATTCATAATTATGTTTAAAATATCAAGTAAAATATATTCACTTTACTAACATAATTTAAGGTATCCCTTTCATAGTTGGTACACAATCACTAGAAAATGGATATTATTCTATCTGAATACAAATCCAACCTTCAATATTTATATTACTGAATCCAAATAAATACATCATACGGCTCTTCGAACATTGTTAGGGTCTTTTTACCTTTTCAGAGTGACAGCTGTTCACTCTGCGCTACTCAGTTTTAGTAGACTTCACGTTCTTTTTACGAGAGCGTTGCAGGTGAGATTGGTTTTGACACAAAAATTGGTTTTAGGACCAACGTACATTTCTTTATTCACCATGCTAAACGGACGTCCTTACTGTACGTACCAACTTGTTTCATTTTAATTGCACTCTCGTCCTGGCCCAGTTTAATAAAAAACGTTTTGTTTGCTTAGAAGTTTCTAAAGACTCATTACCGTCTATTGCAAGGCAATTAATTGTTTGTTTGTTCTTCATTTTGTAATAATTACATTCCTACTCGGAATGTGAATCTTTATTTCTTAAAGATATACTGTTTAGTACTATATAGAAAAATATTAATATAATAATTTTAATGGCGTGTTTTAATTTACTTGCAATGATAAATTTACTTGCAAACGTATTAAATAATAGTGCTATAAACAATTAAGTGAAAAGCTCAGTTGTGAGCGAGGGAACACTTAGGAGTTTTATTTCATTTGCAAAAAAGAAAAATCAGCGTGATACATTACTTAGTGAAGCATAAAGAATAGCTTTAATGCAACTTCTATTTTGCTTTTATATTGTGTAAGCTAAACTAAAAGTAGATTGAAATTTGTTACGTTCTTAGAACTACTCGTGTAAGATTGTTGTTTTGCTTAGTCACAAAAATGCATAGGAGTTGGTTGCTTTGCTTAGTCACAAAAATGTATATGAGCAGAAAACAATGATCGGTTATTTTTACTGGACTGCAGCGAAGTCCAAAGGAGGGTTATGTATTTGACCTGTGTGTGTGTGTGTGTGTGTGTGTGCGTGCGTGCGTGCGTGCGTGCGTGCGTGCGTGCGTGTGCGTGTGCGTGTGCGTGTGCGTGTGCGTGTGCGTGTGCGTGTGCGTGTGCGTGTGCGTGTGCGTGTGCGTGTGCGTGTGCGTGTGCATGTGCGTGTGCGTGTGCGTGTGCGTGTGCGTGTGCGTGTGCGCGCATGCGCGTGTACATGTGTACGTATGTATATATGTCCATCTTATGTTCCCTCGTAATTACTTACCACTTAATGACGGCTTAACCGATTTTGATCACTCATACGTCGTTTCATTTGTCTTGATCGAGTATCATTAGATATCATTAAAAAACAAAATAGCAGATCTAATGCGCTAATTTGTATGTCTAGATTTTTTTTGTTTTGTGGGGTATTAAAATACAGCTTTTTAAGAGGCGATTACTATATACAACTTATATGTTTAAACATAATTTAGTATAAGAAATTGTTAAATAAAACTAAAAATGTCTAACTGACCAAAACTAAATAGCTGTAAATAAAGAATCATCTACAAAATAAAACACAGTATTATATAGTCGGAGACATACGCACACATAGCAAGACTCACAGTTATTGTAAAACATATTGTATGTTAATCGTTTCTTATAAATAAACATGAATATTGTTCTGTATACAATAATTGCATATCACGTTTAATTATTTTTCTATTTAAAAATAATATAAATATAAAATTAAATTAATATTATATAAAAAATAATTTGAATAAAATAATTGGTAAAGCAATAAATAATACACCAATGTTTTCACAATGTTTATGTACGCTTTGGCCGCTCACTGACCGCGGCTGTCTGATGATATTTTATATTTTTGAAAATATAATTATTTCCAGCATTACAAAGTATTTATTTTTAAAATTGAAATTAAATGTAACTAATTAAAAATAATGCTAATGATAGGTATTAAAAAGATAGATAAAATAAAAGTAAATATTGCTTGATGTAAATTAAATTATAATTAAAAAGTTTTTAAACAGAATCGATAGAGATTAATGTACAAGATGGAGGACGTGTTCAGGCAAACGTAGTGTAAGAACGCGATTCAGTATTACGAGCCGATGACATAAAAAATGTCTCGGGCTGCGGGTAGGTGCAGGCCGCCTAGAACCGGGATGTTTGGATTGTTGCAGGATGATTTCATTTAGCACTGGTCGGTGAAAAGAATTAATAATATCGTATTGCAATGTTAATGATCACTGTACTTTACTATTTGTTAGAAGTGCTAAATGTTAATTTATTTCATTAGCTTGTCACATGGGCACAAGCGTAGTGACTAGATAATTAATAAGCATATTACAAAACAATTCACATTGAGGTGGAAACGCTTTGTCGTTGATCCGGTAAAGCGCTTGTGCCTCACACGCACAAATGCTCTAGGCACCGACTGAACGAACTATTGAATATTTTTCCATTACCTATAATATGATGAAAATGTAATGATTTATGATTAAATGATATTTAGAATCAGCTTATATAGGGTTGCTTGTAAAAGTTGTAATGAGAAATTAACTCGATGCGCGTATGGGTAGGTATACGTCTCGGCTTATATGCAGGATCTCGACTATAGTAATAATAAATTCCAATCATTAGCGTTTTCAGACGCGTATAGTTCCCGTCACGTAAAAAGAACGCTGTCCGCTTACCTGCGCATTGAGCGATTTATAGATGAAATTGGCGGTAAGAAAGGGGTGCGACGGATGAACGCTCCGGCGGTATGTCTGTGCTACGCTATTAGTTTGTCAGTTGACTTACGCATCATTTTTTTCGCTTTAGATTGGTTCATAATGAGAATCAGACAAAAAACGTATAACGACTTATTATTTCTTTATTAGATTCTTAGAGATTGTCCCGGACTAAGTATTGAAGATAAGATGAAACAGAAGAAATAAACGTTGTGTAAAGTTAGTCTAATTGATAGAATTCGCAGTAGTAGTTAGCGCAATTATAAAATTGAAGAAAAACGCGTTCAAAACGCATGCAATAACTGGTTGATAAAGAATTGATCAAAAAGATATACAGTGGAATGAGGATTTTTTTAGTATAGGTGACCCCGAAAGTCTTTTAAAGACTTATTAGACTCTAAGAAACCCCTGCACAATCAGAGGGGTATCAAAAGGAAAATAGCGTAAAAGCGTATATATTAAACTTTAAAATGCACCAATTATTTTTTTGTATGTAGCCGAAACATATTTTGCTGTTAGATAAGTTAGAATGGTGACGGATACACTTGTGTGACTTTCAAAATATTTCTATTTAAATTATGATATTCTTGTCATTATAAAGTACGTGAAACTTCGCATAATAAATAGCTCTGCTAATTAATACTTTCCAATGCCATGAGTGAGACATTAAAAGATCCTCGCGGGAAAGTCTGCCGTAATATAAATTAATTACTGGAATGAATGCATAAATTGTTTTAGACCGAGTTCCATACAAACGATGTCTGGTAAATGAATTTCTTCATTAACTAGGTTTGTCTTTTACAATCGTTGAACGCTGGTCCGTGCCAACTCGTGTGTTTGAATTTCCCCGTAGTATGGTAATTATTGTTCAGTCTCTTATTTACTAAAGAGACCCATATGATGTTATTGTTATTGTAAATAAAAGCTGTAATATTTATCATTATACATATATATTCATATTATAGTTTTTTTTAAAGATACCGGTTTATTTTTGAAAGCGTACTTTAATATAAGTAGATAATTTAAATCTGTATGTATATATGCGTATTTCGCTTTATGTAAATATATCTATTGTGTATTTAATTCTAGTAGGTAAAATATTTTTGTACTATGTTTTATCATAAATGAATATGTATAAAGAATTTAATATAGAATTTGCATTTTAATACACACATCTGACAGTTAAAAATATTCTCCAACAACTGTCCTAAGTTGATCATACAGCTTCGAGAATTATGAGTAGGTATTTGGTACTTTTATAAGGTCTCCTAATTATATACTTATTTAATTCTAAATTTAGTTTTGACCGAGCGAGCGACGCGAGCGACGCGTCTCTGCTTCATGTCTGGCAAAATTTGCTTTCTTCTGTCAGTTTGTTGGTACTCCTCTACAGGTCATATTTTACAATCGATCTGGACGAAACTTGGTATACAGATTTTACGAATTTAAAGATTTTTTTATCGTCGGGGATTTTTTATTAGAGGGGTACGTCTTCCAAAGAGGTACAAAAAGGGGGCTGTTGAATATCTCCGCCTTATGAGATCCGATTTCGATGGTTTTTTTTAATTTAAAAGGTACTAACTTTTAAGTTGGTCTCTTAAAAATTTATTGAAGATCTAATGAGTATCTTCAGCATGATGAGCAGAATAACTTCTTAATATGCAGTTTATGCTCGCGAGATCTACTGTTCGCAGAACTACTAGTTATGAGTATGAGTATAAGTAGGGTACAAACTATTTTTTGGGGGGATAGACCTAAAGATTTGTGATATTTTTCTACGTCCAATTCGTTTTTGTTTTAGCAATGTTTGGGTAAGTCTGAATTTTAAATCAAATACTTTTTATTCGGCATAATAAAAATTTTCATCGAATGTTTGAATTTACTATCAGTTCAAAAAGGGACGTTAACGGCCTTAGATTTGAACAGAACTGGTGAAAGAAAACTTAGCGAGATTATTGAAGTTATAATTCTTTTCGCGCTTTAGAGAAAAAATAATGAGTCGTAATTATGCATTTCCCAACATTAAAAAAGAATTCGTCACGTAACGAAAAAGGTTAATCTTTATTATTTACTAAGAGTATCTCATGTGACGACATCACAAGTACCAGGCGATTGCATAAGTGTTGAGGAGGTCGTATGCACTCTTTCACGGGGCCCTACATATATAATGAACACTTCTTGAGGTTCGTGGTCCACTAGTACTCATAACAAAAGTACCAAGAGATCATAAGTGTTGAGGTGTATGTTGTAAGAAATTCATGTGCACACTTTTCGGGCTTCACTTTCCAGGCTTTTCTTGGATGAGCTTCAGCCCTACTACTACCCTGCTACCCTGGTACTCGAGACAATGACATTAACCGTTTTTGAAACAAAGTTCCTTATCGCGTGTTACGCGCTCTGAGCGGATGGGAGCGAGACCAAAAAAAGTGTAATAAGACTTTTTTCTGACACTTCTTGCTATAATTACAGCCGTGTATGAACTATATACATCGCGGCACACAGCTCTCCCGCGCGCCGAAAGACTCGACGGCTCTCTTCTCTTCAGCTCTATTTAACTTTTGCTTATATTTTTATAGTAAATAATGAATGTTTATTTATATTTTCTAAAATTAAAAAAGTGTTATTTAAAATAAGATTTATACAGTTCTTAAATTTTTATTTGTTATTAACTTAATTATCCTAGATCATTCAGTGTTTACTTTATCATTATTTATTTTATACATAACGACTTAATAAGAAATTAATAAAAAACCCAAGAATATCCGTAGGGGGCTGCCATCACTATTTTAAATTTCATTGTAAATAAAACATCCTCTCACCCCGAACGCATATACCGTCTCCGTTCCGTCGTGGGTAAAAATAACTAAACGGGGGTTTTCATTTAGAATAAATACCTAATCAGATATTTTCGAAGTGATATAATGTTTTATGGATTACTTGCTAATGATTGATGATTAGTCTCATTACATAGCTTAGGTGGTTATTCATTACAGGCGTGCGAACCTTCAAGGGTTTGAAAGGAGACCTGGTTGGTTAACATTGTTAAGGAACTCCTGCTTCATTAATTTGCATCACTGTATCGACAAAGCTATATTCTATTTCTGACTCTTCGAAGAACTTAAGCAGCATATTATTATAAGCAGTAGCACTGTTGTATTTAAGGTTCAGTGTAGCATATTCACAAAGTCAAGTCAAGACGTCACTTATATGATAGAAACATCAGGATACACTCTAGCTAGGTGCTCTCTCATCTGTTATAGTTGTTGTTGCTGTTGTGGTTGACCACAACGAGCGAGAAGTTATACATAGTTTTCCTTTGGATTCACAATAATCTCCGTTCTCTATTTTATATCCCATACAGTAAGTAACTTTCAGAGAACTTGAGCTATGTTACTCTGGTTAAATATATTTCGTACGGCGATTTCAACTCGGGTGAGATTGAGCGAGAGTTTAAACGCAGCGCAAGCCGTTTACCGCTTTCTAAAAGTGTAGTCGCAGTTCCTTACTTACTTTAATTTTATTTAAAAAAAAGTATTTAAGTAGGTATTTAAATGTTTCGTTAATTAAGCATCAATAGCATTAATGCTGATTTTTGAGTCAACTCGACCCACATAATATTTTTACCCTCTCAGGGGACGAATTTCGAATAATCTGATTTATAGCACGCATTGCTTATTTCTTATCTTTAATATATAATTTTAACAATAAAAATTATACCAATTTTGTCATCCATTTTCATCCCCTTACGAGATAAATTACAAAAAATGTTAAAACCATGTGTTTTATTTAATTGAATTGAAAATCATTAATACCAAGTTGCAAGTAATTCTGATCACAAAAAAATATTTCCCCCCAAATATTATAAATCTCTTTCTTTTAGGAATAAATTTCGAAAACATCTGATATATGTACGTATTGTTTTGTCTTATTTTAAAGGTAAATATCATATACAATACATACCGTGCAACTCACATAAAAAAATTGAAGAGTTACATACAAACTTTTATCTCCTATTTTACCTTTTAATATTATTTCTTAATCTACCTTTTGAAATTATAAAAGCTTTTCTTGCATCTTACGAGTCAGATATCGATTTTTAAAGCTGAGGCTTACCTTAACCAGATCAGACATACGATACCTTACGCTTTCGGCATGTATGAACCGGTAGTGTTTGCAGTACATCGAAGGAACGACAACGATCTAACAAGCACAGAAAACAGCCTCGGTAAAGGGTCATGTGATATCATATCACGTAGTAATACGATTGTCATATAGTATATTTTGTTAGACTGTGTTTATCGAATCAGATTACAAAACAAAGTTTTTTGTCAAATTTATCAAACAAGGTAGGTACCCCACGTAAAAATTATTGGTAACCTTGCGGCTCATTCGCCTCTGGGAAAACAGAAACTAACCTATTCCATAGGAACCGTACATTTTTCCTGGATAAAGAGTAGACTATGTGTTATTCCAGACTATAATCTATATCTGTGCCAAATTTCATCCAGATCCGTTTAGCCGTTCTGGCATAAAAGAGTAACAAACATCCAAACTCACAAACTTTCACATATATAATATTAGTATAGATATATTATTTGTTCGTCTAGATCTCTCTTGAAAGAATATGGAAGTATTGAGTAAGCATTAACCTATTTCTTGTACGATTTTAAAAATGATTTTATTTATACATATAATAAAATTCTAACTGAGTCAAATCTGTACATTACATATTTTTTGGAAAATCTTATTGAAATAATCATTATTGTCAATAATACTGCCGAATCTATAGTTTTAAAAAATTTTGTCTGTATGTCTGTGACCGCATTATGAGAAACCACTAAACAGATTTTGATTAAATTCGGTATGATGATAACTGGTTATCCGGGTCACGGGATACTTTTTACTGCGGGAAAATAACTCATTTCAGAGAAAACTATACTAAACGTCAAAACGTAAGGAGTTAGCTAGTTATTTAATAAATCTATTTCTACACAAATGTTATTTATACTTTTTTATCTTTAAAAAGTTTTAAATAAGGAAACGCTTACGTTATAAAGAAAGGATAAATTTGAAATTATGTTTGGGTTTAAAAGGTTCTAAATCTTTTTTTTAATTTACCTCTTTACTTAACATTTCCAATAATTTCCAAAGTAAATATAACAGTGACTTCACAAAAAAAAAAAATTAAAATATTAACAAGATTTTTTATTTAACAATTAATTTAGCTTTTGTTGCGTTATTGACATGAAAGAACATTAAAATCAAGTTTATAAGAATCAGCTAAGTGCACTTGACGTGATGCACGAATACATGCTGCTATTTTGTAATTTATATCAAATCACTCAAAATAATAATAATTTTAATCGATTATTTAACTAACAAAGACTTATTTTACACAAATTTTATACTATATTTATACAAATTTTACCGAATTATTTTTAATTAATGAGGTAACTTTTTTATGAAACAAATTATGTATGTGTGTATGTGTGTGTGTGTGTGTTTGTGTGTGTGCGTGCGTGCGTACGTGCGTGCGTGCGTGTGTGCGTGTGTGCGTGTGCGCGTGCGTGTGTGTGTGTGTGTGTGTGTGTGTGTGTGTGTGTGTGTGTGTGTGTGTGTGTGTGTGTGTGTGTGTGTGTGTGTGTGAGCGCGCGCGCGTGTGCGTGTGAGTGTGCGTGTGCGTGTGCGTGTGCGTGTGCGTGTGCGCGTGCAAGATTTCAGCGAGATGTCTGTCATACAAAAACTTCAATAATTAATTGCAAAAAAACTATTAACAGCAGGGATAAATATTAACATATTAAACAATTTTGCTATCTGCCCCTCTTTGTATCTCATATATTATAATTTGTAATATTTTGTACAAAAGGACTGATCTATGACAGTATTTTATGAAAAAACCTGTTTTCGTACGTTTCCATGGCTCGCTAAATCTTAAGAGATACATTAAAACAATGTACTAGAAAATCGTTGTTATAAAAAAGGCCTACAGAAAAGTTCGCTACAACATGTGACATTCTCTTAAGGTATCTACATTCACAATAACTATTTTATTCCAGCAAAGCGAAGGTAAGATGCTAGTAAAACATATAATTGGTAAGAACCGAATATTTCAACCATTTTGTAACGTTTAATTAAATCTATACTAATATTATAAAGCTGAAGAGTTTGTCTGTTTGTTTGTTTGGTTGAACGCGCTAATCTCAGGAACTACTTATCCGATTTGAAAAATTCTTTTTGCATTAGACAGCCCGTTAACTGAGGAAGGCTATAGGCTATTATCATCCCGGAAAAATGTACGGTTCCTGTAGGATAGATTTGTTTTTGTCTAGGGACGAACCTGAAGCGAAGCGAGGGTGCTTCGCTAGTGGATAGTATAAAGTGATTAATAGCAAATTTAATATTTACGAAATACTATTAAGATACTTAATATATTATGTTTTTACGTAGTTTATATATGTTTAATATATTCGTAGCTGCAATCATGCGAGAAATGTTATGAAAAACATATTCCTCTTATGACAAAATTCTATGCTAATAAATAATGTAAAAACAATCGTTTAGCAGTCAAGGTGTGAAAAATTTAAAGTTGTACGAAATAAAAAAATCTCAGCCTATTTCAAATGCAAATGTACTTCGTTGTAACGGGCCTGCTCCCCTGAAAAATAAGACGTAAGTTAGCGAGATTGTCGCTTCTTGCATTCGTTGACTTGGAAAATATCTAAGAAGTCACTTTCAAACTCTCCGTGGGATTTGCAACAGCGACTTCATATTTGTCTCGTTGAGTGAAAAAGTTAAACAACGTAAGTAGTATAAATTCAATTCAGAATAGATTTGCAATATTAACACTATAAATTAAATTACGTCTTTTGTTGTTTTGAAAAATACATCTATTTCATTTATAATTAAGGTTGCCTGGAAGAGATCACTTTAAGTGATAAAGCCGCCTTTACACTGAAATATATATTTGTAAAGTCATGTATTGTTTTCAAATTGTACTTCTTGTTTTTTTTTTTGGTGTAATAAAGGATTAAGGAATTGGAGCCAAAATGTTACGGCTAATAAAGTGCTTTGTAATTTTAATATCCAAAATAAATGAAGATTTTATTTTTATATAGGTAAAATATAGATTTATGTAATTGTAATAATACAATCACATGCTTCAAATGAGTTTGTAACTATTCTGAACACAAATCAACAAAATAAATAAAAGCCTGTCTGCTTTTGACAGCGATTGATTGGAAAAGTTTTGTATTATATGGTAAACAACGCAAATAACAGATTTTTAATCGATTTTATAATAGGATGTAGTAAGTTTCTTATCGAAATTTGATTTGATGAACTAAATTGTCTTACATATCCACTGATATATAATATATATATATATATATATATATATATATATATATATATATATATATATTAAAAAAACAGAAAGTACTTTTGTATCGGGCTACCGCTATAAATGAGGAAGTTTGTATTATATTCGTGTATTTTAAGGGTGTACAATGTACATAGGTGTAATAAATAAATATAATAATTAATAAACGATTAAAAAACATAAGAGTTTTTATTCATATTATATAGTTCTCGAGGCGTAAGCTTAGCTTTGCATTAGTGTGAGTGATAGTTAAAAGTAAGGTTAGTCAAAAAATCACATAAAAATAAAATCAATATTTTATCAAAAGGAAGTGCTAACATTTTAATATCTTTGACATATCTTTTTCGTTTACGTATTTAAAATATTCGTTCAATTTGCACAAAATTTCTTTCTTGCTACTTAATGGTTTTCGTTTAGTCAATTTAGTTACAGTAGAAGTCATTTCACTAATGATAATAATGATATAATAATATAATAATAATAATATCCTCCCCAAGGGATCACCTTGTCCCCCCCCCCCCCCAGGGGATCACCTTGTCGTGGTGGTGGGGGGGGGGGGCTTACGGAGAGAACTAAGTGAACAGTCACATCATCTTGACTAATACCCCTAATGGGAGGAATTAAGACCAAAGTACAAAATATAAGCTTTGTTATACCTCCAAACCAACGGTCCCAAAACCAACCAACAATGAACAGCAGACATAAGAGATATCACTTACGGCCGCTGCCCGGGGAGCGCCGGGGCGCATCTGGAGCCAACGCTTGGTGCTACAGTATAAGATCTATTGGCGACATGGAGTTGAACAGACGGGCTTCAGTCGAAAAAAATACTACAGCCGATAATCATTCAATCACACCCTCATCATCTTCTTCATTATTCTCATCAATACCATCATCACGTGCTTCATTTGAAGAACATGAAGTGCTATCCCATCAAAGTTAACTGACATCATCTTCAAGCCCATCTATCACCACACATACAGTTTTTTTTATGCGATTCAGCCCAAACTGTGCATATTTTACCAATTGTAGTGTCATCTACTGGTGTAGTACCTAAATCATTAGAAAACAGTCTAAAAATAATAAATATTCCGGTATACATAAATTACACTTTACAAAAAGCCGTTACATATACTAAACACCTGTCGAATAACACGAAAATTTCTAGCATCCTCAACGATTTCTAGTACTTCCAGTCACATTAATTTTTAATTTTATCACACTTGGTTAAGGCCCGTGTGATAGAGTAATACCTTCTTTTGAAAGAAAGAAGAGAAGAAAAATTTATTTTATATAATAATAATATAATAATAATAATTATATAATAATAACATAATAATTCAAACACAACAACAAAATAATATTATACGTTAAGCTGCAAGCGGTACAAGAGGTGAAATGCGGAAAGTGCAAGGCAGGGAGATGACACGTACGGGACGCGCCACGCCTCAGGCCGCGCTTTAAAAATCAGTATAAACTGGATATAAACATGCGCGGGATGCGCAACGCCACAAGCCGTACCTCTCCGTACACTATGCGTGTGCGCTCACACAAATGCAAAGCTGAGCTTAAGGCGCGAGGACTATAAGAACTTGTCTATAATACGTTCATTCAAGACCACGCCGTCATGAATGGGATATATCTTAAGTATTTTTAAATTTAATGCTACAATGTTTCGAAAAGATATTGTTTTTGGTTTATATTTTGATAGATGAATAGATAAAGTTACGTTATATACAAAAGATTTTTTATTATACCTTATTTATTACCCAAAATCTTACACAAAAAAAATATCCCATTCATAGCACATTTCCCATACATATTATCGCTCTGAAATAGCTGTACGGATTCGGATAATATTTTGTATATAGCTAGACTGTTACCTCGAGCACCTAACGTATAGGCAACTGTATGAGGTCTAGTGACCCACCTGAGCGACTCGAATGTATATTGCAACTTTAATAATAAAATTAAGTAATAAAATAAAATCTTAATCTAAGCAAAGTCGGAAATACTAAATTACGTAGATAACTAATGTGAAAACCAGAATTTTTAAAAGTTAAATAAAATATTTATTTCTTTTTTCTTTCTAGTTTTTTTGGAATCAATTACATACAGTGGTAAAGCGTAAAGTATCACGCTTACTGGGGCGTTATACTGGTTCTCGATAGATAAGTCTCGTAGAATAGTTATCGGACCACAAGAGCAGTAAAAGCTAATTGGCGGGCTGGCACTTACGGACTTAACCTTAGATTAGAAACGTTAGAAGTAACATACGTGTGAAATAAGAATTTCAATAAGTGATAGGTAATAATTGCAAGCAATTTAAGGACAATTGGAATACCTTAACTAATTTTTTTACCCTTACCCCGTTAAGTAAAGTAAAAAAGGAAATAGTTTTTAGTTTAGTCAATATGTACATCAATCCTCGTAGTACCGATTATCTTGCTAAGTAAAATGTGATGTTCCAATGGATGTCTCAAGATATACCCAAGATATGACCAAGTAAAAGAAGAAGTCATGCAAATTTACATTAAAATATATATACTAATAAAACAAGTCTATATTCACAAAGCTTCCTAACAATCGTGAGTTACGGGTAGCTATTAATAGATATGTTATAGCTAGACAGATACACTTACTATTTTTATGATACTGGCGACTCACCCACACTCCACTAGGATTCATCTGTACTTACGTTTTAACGTTTAGTATAGATTTCTCAGAGATGAGATATTTTCCGCAATAAAAAGTATCCTATATGTTGATCTGGATAATCAGCTAATCCCCCTCAATCATCATTTCCACATAACCACCTGTAAGTCAGGGGGTATGCATAAATGCATTTCCAAACATTAAAAAAAATAAGTAAATAACCAGCTGTCATCGTACCAAATTTCATCAAAATCCCTCCAGCGGTTTTTCCCTTGATGCGGTCACAGACAGACAGACAAATTAATGTATAGATTCGGCTAAGTTACAATTTTATTATATGTATAGATTAGTAAATACAGATATTTAAAAATATTTTTCATACATTATATTTTTCATACATATAGCATTTCTACTAGGTTTCTAGTCTTTCTGACAGTAAATGCCGCGGTGAGATTGGGAAAATTATCCTCTTCCGAGCGATCCAATTGGTGGGCTATGATTAGTTTGTAATTTGCGACAAACCTTTGTGAATTGCGGTATGTCAGGCTGCCGAAATTTCGATGTTCACAGTACCCAAGACTAGATTCAATTATAAAAAAAATACCCAAGAAAAAATTGTTTAAATGGTAAAAGTAAAAAGAAGACTCTGGGATCCGCTAATCAAGATAATTTAACGTTGTTCGCAGGAATTGCGTTAAGTGAAAATCGGCGTGTTACTTCTTCCCACCCTCTAATCACATAGAGTGAAATAAAAGAAGTTATATTTTCGTACAATTTCTTAATTAATAATAAATTAACTCATTTCCAGGCTTTCCTTCAAATAAAATACCGTCTCACCGCTTTTTATATTCTCGCAGGCTTTACGGGAGTCGGAGCCGCCTTGAGTATATATTATATATTACAGTAGTTGTATGTTTGATCTTTCACTGCTTAAAAATATAAATGAAATAATTTAGGAATCTGTTCACTAAAATTGCTTCTTTGTATATGCTTTATTAAATATTAAAAATGGTAAAGCGGCTTGACGTCAAAAGATGAAAATAGCTCACATGTATAATAAAATACGATAAAAACAATAACTGTAACGTATTGTGTACAGAATATAGACCCCAAAACAATAGTTCTTAAATTTATTGTCTGTTTGTGTGTATGTGTGTTTGTGTATTTGTTTGTATATCTGTATGCATTAACAAAATTTTGTGTAGTGATAGCTTATTACTTGGGTCAATATTTAGGATTACAACTATAGGAAAAACTCAATAACTGTTTCTGTTGAGTCATCCTTACATGGCTAATGCTGGCTAAACCTTAAAAAATACGTGAAATAGTACATTACTAGAAAATTGTAGGTATTAAAAAGGCCTACGGAAAAGTCCTCACTAGCATATGTCTATCTACTAAGGTACACTCGCAATAACTATTTTTATCTATTTAAAACGTGAAGTAACGTTGCGTCGGGACGCACCCAAGCGAAGCTAGGGCAAGGGGCGCTAGTAAGTCTCTAAAATATTTTAATGGTCAAAATTAACAACTTCATAGTTTTGCTCATCGATACAATTATTGAAGTACTATTTATATACATTAACTATTTAATTAACTTTGATAAAAGTTAATATGATTATTTCGATGCGTAATTTAACAACTAGACTACCGTTACACGCTGACAAAATTGACTAAAACTAATGAAAAGAAGTAAACTAGCGACTCACCCTCGGTTCGCTTCGGGTTCGTCTCTAGACAAAAATAAATCTATCCCACAGGAACCGTACATTTTTCCGGGATGAAGCCTATATATAGCCTTCCTCAGTTGACGGACTATCTAATGCAAAAATAATTTTTCGATCGGATTATTCTTTGATTGATTATTCTTTGATTAATTCCTAAGATTAGCGCTTTCAACTAACCAAACAAACAAACTCTTCAGCTTTATAATATTATTATAGATTCACTTAGAATTAAATTTTGTAGTGTTTATAGAACATAAACTTTTTTTAATTTAGTTTGTGGTTGCGGTTTTTACTAAAGCTTAAATAAATTACAGAATTGACACTTTAATGATGAAGCTATGCCATAGAGAGCGAGTAAATAGATCTGCGTAAATGTTTAAACCAGGCTTTAATCTGGATTCAAAGTTGTCAGTATCCCTTAAAAGTTTCAGGCTTGTCAAATCTAATTTAGGCGCTCCCATTTTCGTGTTGAAGTTAGATCCCCCACCAGGGTCATTAAAGAGATTTTATTAAGAAACTGAAAAATAAAATAAAGCTGTATGATTCTTCCCTTCAATTCTATTACCAAAAGGATAGAATTATTCAAGAAGAACTGGAGTAGAGGGTCTCGATCGCAATGACTTCATTGTGAAGCACAGTAAGTTCCGACGAGGGTCCGTAGGGTTTTACGGTCTTTATTATTGAGCTATAAACCATAAAGGCACCCCGCTTTATAAACGCTAAAACAAAACACGAGCGGGCGCATATTTTCTGCTTAATACACTCCCACCGACATTATACTATGCAATCAAATAAAGTGAGATTTTTAATCTTTTTGAAGATTTCAGCCATGAACTAAATAATAAATAATATTGCTATTTATTCCTAATTACCTTTAATTTACAATAACCGTATTTATGTAAAAGAAATCGGGCAGTATTTTATTAAAGAATACATTCGGCCTCTGTAACATCGTGTAATATTTTGCAATGAAGCGAAAGGCTATTATACTTGTTTAATGTAGGAATTTATGTGGTACTTTCACATAAAATTATGTGTTTGTAAATACATTGCATAGAATATATAAATATTAATGTTATAACAGCGTATTCTATATAATATGATCCACGCTATCAACAAGCTTACTAAACAGATGAACTACTCGTAGGTGTTGCGTTGTTTTAGTATTTCACCGACTTTTACTTTTATTGTAAATTAATTTTTCACAGTACTAGTACTGTAGTTTTACTACTGTAGGTCACTAGTAATAATCTATGTTCGTTTGTTTTTTTGCGCATGTTTTGTAATACCTTCATCAATTGTAAACCGATTTTTTTACGAATAATCAATTTCAATTTATTTTTTAGTTGTGCGCCTATAATCTTTTTAGACAAAAAATAAATTTTAGAGATGATATTTCACATATTTCTTATGAAAAATCTCATCCCCAAATTGTTTTTTTTTTGTTGCAGTTTAAATTTTATTCAAATATTTCATTAATGTGATATAATTGAATTTTTATTTTTTTATTACTATAAATGTTTGTTTGATGTGTTATAATTATTGTTTGTTGTAATTTATGGCTTATTACTTAAAATTTTAGTATAGATATATTCCAAACTTTAGTTAATGATGATGATAAAGGAGATGCATAATGTATAGAATCGGTGTAATTAAAACATGATAGTAGATAATGTATTAATTAGCTTTAGTAATTAACTAAACTATACTAATAATAGAAACATATAATTATACAAGACAGAATATTATTAGCAATTCTCTATAACAACAACATATTTTATAATTAGAAGCACCGATATAAAGAAAGATAATAGAATAGATAGTATAGAATACCTTCGTCAATTTCATAAATGCAAGAAAATATTGTAACGAAGACTGCATTAGACCTTGCCCGTGTTTGGGACACTACGCTTTGACATGCAAACCACGTGTATGGAATGTATGGCGCATATTCCGCGTTGTTTTAACTGAATACGCCAAGCTTTTGTTGGATAATATAGGACAATGAAAGATTCATGAGAACGATTCATCATTAGTTTTTCAATAAAATATATTAGGAGCCGTTCGAGATTAATATGCTCGTATATTATTTTTAAAATAACTTAGTTATAGTACCAATATGTATATTATATTATATTTGTATCTATTATTAGTATACATGTTTATGATATAAACATCAATTTCATGTTTATCATTAGATACTTATATTATTAAAAATATATATCTAGACAAAGTTTGGGAGTAACAATGTCTTTGATAATAATTAATTAATTTTCACCACACTTTTATTGGCTTCACTTGTAGCTTCGTAGTTAAATCTTGGAAGTCGAATTTCACTTACTTCTAACTGCGGAATCGTTTTGAAACTTTGTATGTGAAATCCCGATGACAATAGAATATTTGATACGACAGAGCTAACGTGATAATGGAGCTCCAAAGTGGATAGTCGAACTCAACAATGGTTACTAGTAAAACCTTCAAGTTAGAGATCATTCAATTGGTTTTGACGATGTTTTTAGTTCTTTTTTAATATTTTGTTGTAAAGAAAATTAAAAGCCAATGAGCAAAAAATTTTACAACAATATATTTTATCACCTCCAGGATAATTTCTAAGAAATTAATTGTTAACTGACACGCCGGCGGCCCGTGATTTTCAATGGATTAACCAGTAAATGAACAAAGCCTAAATATTTAAAAAAAAAATAATAGCGGCTAGAATGAAAAAACAAAGTTTCTTTAGTTTATGATGGGCATGGATTAAGAAGTTTGGACATTAATGCTGTTATTTTTTTATCGCATTTAACTCGACGCAAATAACATAGAAAGGTTTTTCTAGATATAAAAAATGGGTAAGTATTTATAAATATTTCATCAACTTCAATAAAAATTTGTGAAACATCCTATTTTGTAATAAAATTGTGAAATGATTTTATGAAATACATCTAATAGCAATATATATTAAGTGCATATTGAAAAGTTCTATTTTTAAATTCAGGATTTCCTATCGGAAATTATATTTGTAATTCGGAAAATATCTATTGCTATTGAAAGAGTAATAAAATGGAAAAAGCAATCAACGCTTTTATTACGTTGTAAATCTGAACATTTATTGTTTTGTTGGTAACGCAAACGGTTTAGCGGTTATATTCTTCGCAATTACACTTCGCTTTATATGAAACCAAAGTATTCTAAAATACGAGTATGTATGGAAATAGCCAGTAAATAAAATATTTAAATACAATAAATTACACAAAAATACTTTTCAAATGTGTGCAGTGTGAGTTCGCACGTTTGATTGCTGCATGGACGGAATACCTACATGCATTTTGATTCCGAGGGAATACAGTTTGTATATTGGAGGAAAGCCGATCAGTTACTAGTTTACATATAAGGATTATAGTGCTATTGGATATTAGTAAGTAAACGTTTTTATACGCAAGCTACATGTTTATATGATTCAGGATCATCAAATAGCATTTGATTAAGCAAAAACAAAAAATAATCATATCATAATGTCCTCCTTCGATCAGTTTCGGCCACGGCTTCCCATCTTACTGAGACTATCATGTGGGCAGGAAACATTATAGTTTAAAAGTGCGCGCAAACATAAGTACATTCTCAATTCTTGTTACATTTTTAGTCCGGTGGGAAGCACGGGGATATCACACCATCACCTTCCTATATCCGGCTGTTGCTATCAATCATATACTATCTTAATATATTAGCCACTAGACCACCGGGGTATGTGACATTAAATACAAAGTACCTGGGCGACCGAGCTTCGCTCGGAGTTCTTGAAAGATTGTATATTTTACATTAAGTGACTAAGTGTTACTGAGAAAGTTGTATAGATGTCGCGATAAGAACAATTTTCTTTTTAATTAGGCTTAAAAATAATTTTACATTAAGTGACTAAGTGTTACTGACAGAGTTGTATAGATGTCGCGATTAAATTTTGCGTAGAATAATGCATAAGAAAAACGCATGAAAACTCGAAAACACGCGTTTTCCCAGATATGTGACTAATCTAGATCAATTTTTTGCCCCCGAAAGCCCCCATATACCAAATTTCAGCAAAATCGTTAGAGCCGTTTCCGAGATCGCCGGTATAAATAAATAAATAAATAAATAAAGATATAAATATACAAGAATTGCTCGTTTAAATATATAAGATATAAAGTGTGCCTAATCGTGATTGAGCTTCTAGCAGTGGTTTACCAAACTGTTAAAAATGTATTGAGTATTTTCATTTAAATTTTAGCAACTTTGGCAATAATCTTTGGGTATAATGCACAAAAATTTGAAGTAAGAGAGGCAGAGGGGTAACTATTTATAATTATATTATACCGGTGGTAGGACTCTGTCAAGCCTGAGGAGTCCGACTGGATGGGTACCACCCCCTTATCTATTTCTGCCGCCAAGCAACAATGATTGCATTGTTGTGTTCCGGTTTGAAGGATAAGGTAGCCAGCGCAATTACAGGCAAGAGGCATATCATCTTAGTCCTCACAGTGACAACGCACCTGTGGTTCTGCATTTTTGTTACTTAAAACTTAAGTGCATGAACCGTAGGTGTTATGGGCGACAGGTACTACTTTCCATCAGGTGGTCTGTCTGCTCGTTTGTCACTGGATCTCATAAAAAAAAAAAAAAAAAAAAATGTACTAGATTTTATTATTTATGTATAATTGCTACACTACTAAGGATCATGATAGGCTATCAAACTCAAAAATAATATTTTACATTGTATCGCTTATTCCAAGGACGTATTGTGTTACAAAATAAAAAAAAAACCCTTCAGCTTTACATAATAATATTGACGTGAAGCCGGGATGAACCACCAGTTTATATATATATATATATATATTAAGTGTAATAAAATAAAAATATAGCCGTGAAGCCGGGATATACCACCAGTTTTATTTTTTCTAAAGGAACTCTTCTTGATAAATTACGTCAACATGGATGTTAAAGGAATCGGCAAATATAGAGAGAGACGTTGAAAGCACAGCTTTAAGCTTGACTCGGTACATTTATTTATAGTCGAATTTGCGGGGACAACTGTACGAGTAAATAGGTTTTATCTTTTTGTTAAACACTCTGTAGTGGTCGTGGGTCACAGATGGTCCAACTGTGCACCGACAGTTTTGTGTACTGTAGCGACAATTTAAGCATCCTCCACAAACTTCCTCACTTCTTGCCGTCACACAGAAATAATGTGAAAACTTTAGCTTCTTTTTACCTAACGCTTGGTTGAAGAGGCAGTTTTAAACTTAATGTATATTTATTTTCCGAGAATGTATATAAGTGTAATAAATTCGAGAGACTTTGTGAATACGTATATTATCTACCTTTAATAAATCTCAATTTTGTATTGTTATTTGTTCAATTTATGTGAAACTTACACAAATATAAAAGAAAGTAAGATTAATAGCTGTTCTACGGACTGTGGAATCAAAGTATTGAGCAAGCAACTAATATTATCTTTTATGCAGAATTTCCATTGTATTGATCGCCGATTAAATGGTATACGAAATTACTATTTGTTTTTTTTTTCAATATTTGAACTTTTTGCAATTAAACCTTGTTCTCCAGTACTATTTACTGGATTTAGAATTAAGTAGTTCATATAAAATTTTACACACTAATTATGAAATTATTTTTAACCGACTTTCAAAAAGGAGGAGGTTCTATGTTCGTATGTATGTATTTTGTGTATGTTCATCGATTATTTCGCCTATTGTGAACCGATTTAAAAAAATCTTTTTTAGTTCGAAAGGGTATACTTCCGAGATAGTCCCATTATCATCAAGTCAGGATCTGACGATGAAATCTCAAGAAAATCGAGGAAAAACTGACTAACAATATCATAGCATCTTAGAAGTCCATTATAACCCACTTCCCGGTTTCCGATTGAGCTGAAATTTTGCACACTTATGTTAGTTTAGTAATAATGCAATAATCTGGTACTATTCAGCTGATTGGATGATGGAGTCAGGAGGTGGATAGTGGAACTCATTAACGGCAAATAGCAAAGACACAAAACTTTGTAAATGGATTTAACCATAATAGCCTGATCTAAATTCTATCATGACATGGCTGATACATTCAGGGTTGACTTCTGGCGAGGGAACTCTTCAACGGCGAATAGGACAGACTACCTACAAGTATCTACCTACTGACTACATGCATAGTAGATATCTATCTACTACCTATCTACGCCGACTTTAAGTAGATGAGTGGGTAGCGCTTATAATAATTATATTAATTTATTTTTCGCTTTTGAGTGCCTATTTGTGGTTATGAAGTCGGTTTTTTTTAAAATAAGTTATGATTTTATAAAATAATGATTTAAAATTGACTGTTAATCTTGCATATTGTAACAATGCACGTACAGCATAAACATTTTAGTATGATAATAATACGTTATATCTTAAAATATAAAGAGAGCAGTAATCTACTGCCTTAATAATATCATATCCCTAAGGACTTATATTTCGAACAGAAAAATATCTTAAGGAAAGAACTATGCACTGGAATAAAAAAAAAACTCTTTCAAATTCGACTAAATAACTTCTGTGCATATAAACTATATACATCAACAAATCACTTTTAAAGAATATTTTTCCTTCTTCGGGACGAAGCTTTCTTCTTGAAATTTATACATAATATATCACCACTCGTGATGATATATAACTCATTCATTAAAAAATCACTAAAGTGGTTCACAGTTGGCAAATGTATCGTGAACAACTAAAAACACTTAACCCGAATTAACCTATTCCTTTTTTTAAACCCATCAAAAATAAAGCCAATAAGCAAACAAACACTGCTGTGCGCGCATTTACAATATTATTGATAAAAAAGGATAATAAACAATGAGTATCTGTTTCAAATGTTAACATAATGTTAACTTACTCAGACATTATAAGGCATAGTTCATTGGTTTATGATTGTATTAATTTCTGTTTGCTGGTTCGTTACTGATTAACCAGTCACGGAAACGATTCATTCGTAACACACTCGTACGTAGATTATTATGTATGCATACGTTTAACTAGAAATTAATTTGATTCGCCCTTATTGAGTGATTTTCCAAAACTGAATATTAAATTTAAGATTATAGATAATTCTGTTAATTGCTAATATGCAGAATATTGATTGACATTAAAATATTAGGCCGCATTAGTGGGCTTAGTTAAATAAATTTGCATATCCTTACTAATAATTATAAGCCTGAAATTGAGTCGGTTTGTCTGTTACATGGTTAAATTTTCTAAACAGTTAGTTTGCATTCTGTGCACAGAGTAAAAAAACTGACCTATTGAGTTCTATTGAATATTCAAAATCTTTGTTTTGTTGAGTATTCAAAATCTCTTGAAATAAAAAAAAAACACCTTTAGAGGTGGAGTATTTTAAAATTTATATGTTGCCACCCTTGACGTGTAAACCTGTTCATTAAACAAGGAATATACATTAAATTTATTCATGTGATACTCAGTTTAACATTTAGGAGTCTATATCGTAAGAAAATGAACTCTTTCCGTTTGATAGAAACAATAGAGATTTGTAAGAAACGTCCTAAGTAGAGATTGGCTAAGCATTGTTTAAATACTTTATTTAGACATTTTCATCTAACTTCGTTTCGTATTAGTAAAATCGGACTGAAGTCCGAGTCCGTGTTTTGATGTACACTATAAACGTAAAGTGTATGTGTTAACTATTTATTACTGATTGTAATATTTGATCCTATTTGAGGGCACAGTAGTGCAAACAAATTACTGCATAGAGATTTAATTTCGTCTGCATATAGTTGTAATTAAGTTCGTAGGTAGTAGGTACATTCATATGCAACATTCTTGTTAATTTTGTGCTGTGCAATTGGCAAACAGTAGGAATTATATTTAATTTTATGAAAACATTGTTTAATTAGTTATTTGATCACAAGAAAATTAGTTTTTGATGAGATTCTACTTTTAAATTTACTTCATTTTTAGCGTTATCTGAGTTTATAAACTGTTTAGTAAATAAGTAAGCAATGTAAACTAATATATTCGTATAAAAATTTAAAAGACTTGTTCATATACATGTTAAAATAGCAAAAGCCTTGATTTTATGAGAGATGATAAAAACAAAACAAAAAACAACGAACAATAATAAAAACATACAAGAGAATATTTGCCGATCCAATTTCCGCTTTATTGAAATTAAAAGCCAAAAGTAGACCGTCTAATAATTATATCAATAGGGCATCTGTCAGTTACTTATATTATAATTTTTATAATTAATTGTAAATAAAATTAATATTTTACTTCTACAAATTTTTACATACCTAACTTAAGTTAATAATGAAGCAAAGTTAAGTTTTTTATACATAATAATTTGTTCAATATAGTATAGATTTGCTCGGGTTCGTCCCTAGGTACGATTCAATAGTTACTATGGAATAGATAGACTTTATGTGTATATATATATATATATATATATATATATATATATATATATATATATATATATATATATATATATATATATATACTTTTTTCCTGTGGAAATAAGATAGTCCAACTATCTCTACACAAAAAATCACTGTTTCGACGTGAAAGAAGGACAAAAAAATGAAAAAAAAGAAACATACACACAAATCAAAAAACACACTTTCACATTTATAATATTAAATATGGAAGTATGGATATATATACTTAATATAATAAAATGTATATGAATATGGATATGTATACTTATTATGTATATTGATACGTATATCTGTAAATTATATAAATAAGCATATTATAACGTTTAACATAGATTATTTATTATTATTTCATTACAATTACCTACTAATACATATAATAAAACTGTAAAGGTCGAATGTCTGTACATAGAAAAAATGCTAAAAGTCGAGTCAGGGAGATGTAAGAAGAGAAATAGAACAAATTCCGATTTTTTTTTATTTTTCTTTCTCTGTCTCTTTGTCTGTTAGACCGATTTAAATGATATTTTTCATGGTGACACCTTATATCCCTGGTCAACATTTTAGATACTTTTCATCTCGGAAAATTAAAGAGTTCCCATGTGATAGTTAAAAAACTATAGTTACTTATAACAGCTAACTACACAAAAACTATTGATTGGGTTTTGATGAAACTTTATAATAATATAGAGCATATATGAGAATAACAAATAGGCTACTTTTTATTCCGGAAAAATGTACGGTTCCGGTACGATAAATTTGTTTTGGTTTGTTTAGAGCTGAACCCGAGCGAAGCGAGGGTGAGCCGCTAGTTAAGTAATATAGTATTTATAGAGGCTTAAATGAGTATTATATATTAGTATCGCTTTCATAGCAGGTATTGTGGGATTATAAAGGGATTACCGTTAATATTGTGTTATAGTTGCCAACTGGAAGTTCTCTTATTACAAATTGTGTTCTTATTCATGTTATATCTCTAAGTGAAGTTATCTTAATTGTTGATATCTTTAAGTTCAAGTAAATTAATAAAAATGAAAAATTCATACCTACAATTTTATATAAATAACACAGATAGACAAAAATTCTAAAAACTATAGATTCGGCCTCTATGTCGATAATATTGTCTATTTAAATAAAATTTTTCAAAAAGTATTAAATGTGCAGATTCGGCTTAGTTACAATTTTATTATAAGTATATAGATTACATACGTCAAACTAGTATTAAAAATACAGGCTCTATTTTTACAAATTCTTGAGATTTTTAGACGGAAGCAAACTAGGTACAAAAAAGATATCATAATAAATTACTTAACCTCAGATTAAATGCAAATAGATCATACGTGTAGCGCATTTCTTTCAAAAAATGTTCCCCATTATAGTCACAGCAATTAAAATTACATAAAAATATTTATTAATCAAACATAAAAAATTAAAATTAGAAAAAATATTTGAAATTAGAATTAACAAAATATATTGTAAGGTACTTTTGTGCCATTTATTAATTTTAGAAAATCATTGTATAATTGTTTGGGTAGGTAGATGTCTGTAACAACTACATGATGAGCTTTGAGACGTCTAAAACCTTAGTCTGTACTCTGTCCCATGACAATGATTGCTGTGAAGCATTCGAATCGTCACGAACCAAAAATCTAAATATATCTGCGAAAAAATCCGAAAAGATAGTTTTATTTAAAATGTATATATTGGTGTAAATCTAAGAAAGTATTGTTACGTTCTATGAGTTCGGAGATCGGAAATTAAAGCACGTCTTTTGCACTTTTGATGTTTTACTACTCTTGGTTAACAAGAGTGACTTATGGAGGTTCACTAATACGCGCAGTTTATATACAGTTCTGGTGAAACTCAATCACTGAACACAAATTTTCACCACTAGACACTTCTATTATAATTTCACTTATCTTTTATTCACTATTCACTTTTTCGTATTTCTTCTCAAACTTCACTTAACTTCGAAATTCAACTGATTTCTCGACTCCCTGCCGGCCTTTTTATATGCATAAACAAAGAACATTCTAGTATTCGAAAATTCGAAACATTTCTAGTTATTTCGAATGTTTTATTCCTCTCTCACTCTTACACACGGCAATTTACAATTAACTGTTCTTGTCTAAATTTAAAGCTTCTAGTAATTTCGATGCGTCTCTAGAAATGTTTTGACAACTGTCTTAGGATGCATAAAGCATGCTTCAGACGTGTCTTTTTAATTATTATTTTGATGTAATGACGTTACATACTCTCCACTACGCGACAGTATTATGAGTACCTACCTACAATCAATATATATAAGCACTGTGGATGCCTTGTACACAGGCCGCGCTAATATTTCTCGGGAATACGTCGACGAGAGCCGGAACAAACTTGTGTCTGAAGTCGAATCTTTGTTAACCAAAGTCTCGGATTGGGGTCGACTAAATTTAGTCCAATTTAACCCCAAAAAGACACAAGTCTGCGCGTTAACCGCTAAAAAGTCGCCGTTTGTCGTAACTCCTCAATTTGAGGACACTCCCCTGTCCACCACAGCCAGTATCGGAATACTTGGCGTCGATATTTCGAGCAACGTCCAGTTTCGTGGTCAATTGGAAGGTAAGGCCAAATTGGCCTCAAAGAAGCTTGGTGTGCTCAGTAAGGCGAGACAGTACTTCACGTCGCGTCAGCGCCTTAATCTTTATAAGGCGCAAATTCGGCCCCACATGGAGTACTGTTCTCATCTCTGGGCGGGAGCTCCCCAGTACCAGCTGCTTCCATTTGACCGCATTCAACGTAGGGCAGCTCGAATTATCGACGATCAAGCTCTTTCCGATCGGCTTGATCCTTTAGCTCTGCGTAGAGATGTTGGATCACTCTGCATCTTCTACCGCATTTATCACGGGGAATGTTCTGAGGAATTGTTCGGACTGATCCCGGCCGCAGAATTTCACCATCGGACATCGCGCCAAAACAGTAAATTCCATCCACACCACCTCGATGTCCAGCGTTCCACAACAGTGCGTTTTCTTAGGCACTTTCTGCCCCGCACAACCACACTGTGGAACCAGCTGTCGCCGGCGGTCTTTCCGAACCGTTACGACCTGGCAACCTTCAAGAAGAGAGCGTATTCTTTTTTAAAAGACCGGCAACGCATTTGCAAGCCTTGCGGTGTTGCAGTTGTCCATGGGCGGCGGTAATCACTTTCCATCAGGTGAGCCTCCTGCTCGTTTGCCCCCTTGATTACATAAAAAAAAAAATATATTAATTTGAACTAGTTATATTTTCATTATGATAAGAATTAAGTATTCATAATAATATCTAAGAAATACATCCTGGCAGCTGTTTAACCTATTATTCGGATACTAATGAAACTGAAATTGTCGCAGTAAATATATTAATGACGTAACATTGTAATAGTGTCCAACTTATCTTCTTAAGATATTGTTTTTGTTTTTAATCAGTTTTATGTGATAGTAATAATTATGTAAATAGCCTAATATTCTTTTGACATTTTAGGACTTTTTTAGGATTTAGGATTTTATTCTTAACTAACGACTTACCCTCGCTACGCTCGGGTTCGTCCCTAGGTTGCTTTCCCATACAAACTTTCACCTCCAGTTTAACTCCCTTAATGGATGATTTCCTAGATAAAAACTATCCTACATCCTTTCCAGAGTCTCAAACTATCTTCTTATCAAATTTCATCTAAATCGGTTTAGTAGATCCAGAGATTACCGCCTTATACCCTACAACCACACAAACTCACAAACTTTACTTCTTCATAATATTAGTATAGATTTATTTATGTGACCTTGGTCGATAGGAATGTATAAAAAGGAAGCGGATATTTATTTGTTTCCCGAGCTTTTTAACGGTAGTCGGTACAACCATGTAGTGACTAGTCATGAATTGTTTAATAGTTATAAATTATATACCTCATTATTTAAAAGAGTAATGTGTTTCTTGCCGGCTCTTCTAAGCAGGTATTTAAAATGGGATGTAGTGACGATTGTAGAGAAACATGGGTGGATCGCTTAATACAAATAAATATTCACATATCGTTTCAAGTGGATTTAAATATTTTTTTATTCCCCAATCAGTACCTTCCAAAATATTAGTATATTTAATGAAAACATTAATCAGCAAAAGAATATTAAAATCGCTCAAAGATACTGTTACAATAAATGTAAGTGAACTGAAATGTACCAGTAGAACTAGGTGTGTTTTTAGACAATTTGAACTTTTTAAAACATTAAGCATTAAGCCAGATTAAACAAATTCAAATATATGCAAAGTATGTATTAAAAATAATTTTCAATGTAGGTACATTAACTGTAAAGAGCTAATACATATATTTTTTTATAAAGCTTTCAGTTAAATCCGTGAACTTTTTACGTGCTAAAAAGTTGGCATGAGTGTTTAAAATATTAATTTTCAAATAAAATCTTTTTATATGGAGAGCGTCGATAGTAAATTAATATGAGATTATACTCTTTTGTCAACAACAGTCGGGTGTAATTAATCAAGGGTTCTTCGTAAGCTGAATAATAATTTCTACATACAATAAGGAAATGTGTTAGACATTTTGGCAACAGCTGGAGTACTTCATGGTAAGCCATGCGTGAATACTGTGGCTTTATTTTAGAACTACTTGAACTGTGATGCTTTTAAGCATGTCACAAATTACACCGTTGTAATCCTTAGTTTGAGTAGTGTTTTTTAATTATCTGCTTTAATAATAATAATAATTTTTATTCAGTAATAAAACACATAAACAGTAATCAATATTACATACAAACCCAAAAAAAAAGTTATTATACAGAACAATTTTAGTTTCTAATCTCAGTTTAACCTTCGAGATATTCCTTGCATAAAGTCTTATATTTAGTACTTTTGGAATTTACGATATACGAAATAATACGAAACTTAATTCTTTTATAATCGTCAGTATGTCTGTCCATGTGGAAGCTACCAGCGGCTCGAAAAGCAGTTCGTGATAAAACTTTAACTTCCTCATCTATATTAGGCTATGGATGGTTAAGTAGCTTAATTTATAAAATGATTAATTATATTTTATCTATGAATATGTTCTTCTTTAGGTATCAAAATATAAATCTTTGTCTCAGTCTTATTTAAACAAATTATATCTCTCTCATTTATAAAAATATTGAGTATGTCATTTGCTTAGCATGTGGATACAGTTAAATGTACATATGTAATGTAAGCAAACATGACGAAATATATTAGGGGCCCCGTAACATTACGAATATGAAACCATACTCGCATTTTATTTGCTTCTATCCATAAAATTATTACTACTACATTTTTAGATAATCGAGTGTCTAAACATTCGCTTTAAAAACCTACTGCTATAGTAGGTATAACATGTGGTATATTTACTATACACGTTTGATACTTAAAAACTCTATCTATATAGAACTATTGAATGCTGAACTATTTGCAAATATTTGCATCACACAAATTCGCAATTATTTATTTTTCAAATTTTTAATTTAATTTGCGAAAGCAGTACAGCATATTCTACGAATTTTGGCTATATTTAGAGCGTAAATGCTTTTGCTAAAATTCTGAAATAGAATATTTTCGATTTATCTCTCAAAACCTGTTGCTAAGATCTCCACATTATGTAATAATTTTTTACTGACCGAGCGAGCGAAGCGTCTCTGCTTCAAGTCTGGAAAAATTTGCTTTCCTCTGTCAGTTTGTTGTTACTTCTCTACTCTACAGGTCGTATTTTACGACTTTATATATTATTTTCGTCGTCGGGAATTTTTTATTGGATTTTTTTCTTCCTCCAAATAGAAGCAAAAAAGGGGCTACTGGATATCACCGCCTTATGAGATCTAATTTCGATGGTTCCCTTTTTTTTAAAGGTTGGCCTTCATGTTGGTCTCATAAAAATGTGGTGAAGATCTGATGAGGATCTAAGGCGTGATGAATGGAATAGCAATAAATTTCTCACATAATTTTGGTGGTATATTAGTTGTTTCAAAAAAGTTTGTGCCCGCTACTCTTCGTAGAATTACGAGTGTAAAATGGTTCCAGAGGTGATTATTTAAATAACTTTTTTGCAATATTTGTTAATATAATGTATATGTTTACATTATATAATTAACACTTTAATTTTGACATTTATTTACCTGAACACGAGGCCTTCAAAAGTGCGAGGCCTCAAGCATTTACTATTTCTCAATTGTATAGGCATTAGGCAATCCGGGACCTGCGGGTAAAGTCGACACGGTGCTACTCTCATTTAACATTCACGTACAACTTAACGTTAAAGTGTAACGCCTCAGATAATACATAGCTTATCCAAAAAAGAAACATTTTAAACGCTTTTGTGACAAAATATTCAATGTACTCGTAGTAGTCTCTTTAAATGAATTGAATATGGCTTTATAATATTATTTACATGTTTAAAAGAAGAATTCACAATAATGCTTCTATATGTTACACTTTATTTGTTTTATATTATTTATGTTGTGTAGTTTTTTTGCACGGCAGATGATAAAAAGAACATAACCATAAAGACTCCGCTTTTAAAGATACATTGTGTCTGCTTTTGGGTACGTCACGTTTCAAGTATACACATAAGAAGCATAATATAATAGTAAAATGATGACTATTTTATTTATACTTACTTAAAGTTACCAAATAGTAAGACTTGAGCTAAACTAGAACCAACGGCATAACTCATTCATCTTCAACTCAACAAACAACTAGGAATAGGTACTATTATAAATGTAGAAGTTTCTATGCATATTTGTATTCCTTCACGCTGAGACGACTCGATTGATTTGAATGAAATTCAGTACACAGATATAACCTGGAGTAACTTGTAGTAACACATAGGCTCAGTATGGCGTAAGGCCAGCGACGAACGTAAGAAGAGTAATATACTCGTAAATCCAATAGTTATATCTACATAACATTCTATTTTCAGTAAATATGTATCTGTGTATTAAGTCCTACCTAAATGGGTATATTTTATGTTGCTTGGTCTCACGCTTTGTGTATTGATGATTCCTTACACAGCTAAGGAGAAGCGTTGAGGCCGTTGTGATTTATTATATAATAATCTTCACAAAAAGTTAACGAAATTATTAGTTATCGTATTTCGTTTTTACACAATATTTTAAACAACATCTCTGTTGATGACTTTTATTAAACCAAATTCACAATGTTGAAGTAAATTTTGTCAGAATAGATCCTTTGTACTCTATTCAGGTTTTAGTTAAATCCCAATATCGGTGAATATGTTACCAAAATTGTAGCACCTAAATTTGTAACCAACATTTCTTGGAAGAGTTATTCAGTGTGCACTCGATTCAAAATCCTAGTTGAACTTGCCGGTAGCGGTTTACCGATCGAGTGGCTAGTCGTGTCTAAAACCCGCAACGAACTAACTTTGCTTAAATTTCAGAGTCTGTCAACAACTAACTGTAAGTAGCTGCACGTTTTCACTGTGGCTTTGTCCTAAAATATAATAGAATATTGATTTCTTGTTTATTAAAACAATTTTTATAGTACTCGTAGATAAATCAAATCTTCGTTTTTATTTTTAGCATTTCTTTATTTATTTTACTTATTTATATGCTTATGAATATAATTTCATACTATAAATAACGACATATTGCACTAAATGTAGAAAAATTAAAATAAATGTACGTGATTAATTTTAAACTGAATAAAAAAATATTTTGATACAAATTCTATAATTAAGCACATGTTGCGGCTATCCAGGTAATCGCTTCTGCAACGTGCATAAACGTAACCTGCAAAAATCTATCAGAGTGCGGCCGCAACGAGTGTAATCGCGCCCTAATTTCAGCTCGTCCGTAGGCCTCACCGTTCTCGAAATATTCGTTTCGTCCATCAAAAACTATTTCCAGCCAATTTTTCATTTTTGCTCATAAAGAAATAAACATTTCTGCATTTTAAAGAAAATAGGTCAACAAATTTTCAGGCACCCAATACAGTTGCTTGGAAGCTGAATTTGATTTAGAATAATAATTTTAAAGTTCTCTTTTCATTATTGTGTTATATATTTAACAGCGAAAATATATATTTTATTTTATATGGGGAGATTTAATGGCGATAGTAAGTAGGGGACATTTTATGGGAATAGTTTCTATGTAGTACCGTTTTAATATAGTTTTTATGCTAGGCTTAACTTTTACTGTTTCCATTGTGACTTTAGGTGATGTCTGTAATTTTATGCCTTTGTTACAATAAAGATAATTAACATTAAAATTCAATACTGACCTTATCAAGATATGTGGTTTTAAAGTTGAAATAATCGCTAACATTTTTAAGCTAGAAATTTTTCGTACTTAAACTTAATTTTACATTTCTTAATGAATCACATTTTATAACAAGTTTTATATATTTTTTAACTGTTTTTACTTTTGACATTTGAAAGTAATCAACAAAAATAATGATGTAATTCAATAATGCTTTCAAATCAGGTTAGAGATTACACTAATTAAGTAATATAATCCTATCGCTACTCAGACAAGACTTTTGTTTTCATTCATTTGTTAAAATACCTTGAATGCATTGTATAGTATTTATTGATGAATCAGAATACAGACTATTCAAAACTCTAACTTCAAGAGCAGAGATGCTGGCGACTCGCCAGCCTAATCGTCGTTGGATATGCACCAGTATTTGCAGAACGTTGTATTATTGCCAACTGGAGATGATATTAACGCAGAATGTGATTGTATTTTAATGAGGATCTGAGAAATATGACAATTCATTACAACTAGAATTTTATTTTAATTTTTGATTTGTGTTTGATGTACATATTATATTATATACTAGCGACTCACCCTCGCTTCGCTCAGGTTCGTCCCTAGCTTGTTTCCCAATACAAACTTTCATCCCGATTTTCACTCCCTTAAGCGATGATTTCCGGAATAAAAGTATTCCATGTCCTTCCCAAGGTCTCAAAGTATCTTCTTACCAAATTTCATCTAAATCGGTTCAGTAGATCCAGAGATTACTCCCTACAACCTTAAATACTCACAAACTCAAACTTTACCTCTTTATAATATTAGTATAGAAGAACCACGCTGTATTAGTTTAGAGTTCGATTCCCGTGCAAGGTAAAAAGTAAAAAATTAATAACACATTCATCGCATATAAATAATTAGAACACTGGCGAATTTTTGAAGTAAATGAGGATCTTTTAATATAAATTATATATTACATAAAATAAATCTAAATATGACCTCAGGTCAATATAATGGACAGTATAATGGTACGGTGATGATTGTATATACCTCATTATATGTATATGAATATGAAGCTATGATCTCACTTAAGAATACTTTAAGGGCGGCCCAAGTAGAGGAATGCGGAAAACGTATTTTTATTAACACCTCCTGGATAATTTCTAAGAAGTTCCATACAAGGTCCAGTATAGAGTGTTGCTATTCTAGTAAATTATGAATGTAATATATGTATATATAATTCGCAATATAAAGTACATTTTATTACAGCAAATAAAAATTTATGATTTAATATAATTAAATCAAGTCTTATAAATAAAATTGACAAGTAATTATCTTAAGGGCAGAAACCCTTAACATAAACGTTCTAATTTGCTCGGTTTACTTGACAAAAAAAATTAATTCCTTTTCATAATATTTTCTGTCTATAAATCTGCCTGCAAGGACATTTTTTTCCATAGGAAAAGAAAAGATGGCAATGAGATCCTGTTAGATGAAATTAATAATTTAACTCATGTTTTTTGGTGTTGCACAATTACTGAGTTATAATAGAAACTAAAAATAATATAATAAGAAAACTTAACAGTATACTCGTATAATAAGAAAACTTAACTGTAAACATTTAAAGAAGATAAATCTGAGTGTGCCAATAAATTTTGTATTTAATAATAATCTTGTTAGTGACATACGATGAACGCTTACGACTGGGATTACAGAGATATTTAACCGAACTAGTTGTAATGTGCCTATATTAACAATCGCCATCAAATGTTCGCTTTAATACTGCGTTCGGCAGCTCACGGCTGATAACCGTCATAACTGATTAATGTTAGCCGATTTACATAATTGAACCAGGTTTGTTTCGTAATTTATACATTCAATTTAATTAAAGTAATCTCTCAATCATAAATTACAAATCAGTAAATAAAGATAGCAATCTATTATACTTCAATACCCAAAGAATTTAATTTTAGTTTTAGTCTCTACGGTAAATAGGTTACAAGACATCCGATTTAGTACAATAGCAAGGGCTTGCTCGCTATGCTTGCGTGTTTCTGTCCAAGTGTTGCCTTGAACAAGCAAAGCCGCAAATTTATAATTTAATGCAAATATAGAATTCTTCATACTTCTAAAAGATTACATTAACCAAGACCAAAGAAAGCTTTGACGATTTCCGTAGTCTGTTGAACTCAATTAAGTCAAATATGTTAAATGATAAAAATATTCGTAAAGTTTGTGAACCATAATCGTGCCTTCCGTTACCACAACTCGACATGAATTTCAAATACCAATTAGGCACTCGAGAGTTCAGAAAAAGTCAGAGGTGCTCTTCCAGAACTAAACCGACCCCCTGAGGACGATAAATGTATTTAATCCAACGGCCCGTCTCAATCTGTACTGGCTCGACAAACAAAATTCTTTTAGTAGAAATCTTATTCGATTCTTAGTTGGTACTTATTCGACGACGTTGAAGACAAAAAATATATTTCTTTATTCTAATGTAATGGGTATCTAAAATATCATACTACTCGTATATAGGTACGTAGATGGCACATGGAATAGAAGTCGTGGTTTACCTTTCTTAAATTTATTCGTGTAGGTGGTTGCCTCAACTTTGAATGGGTCTTCTTATTTCTATTGAAAGTTTTTATCGCACATTTCAACTTTTAGTTTTATACTTTGCCATAAAATTGGGTTGTAAATGAAACTGTTGCCAAAGATGCGTATTAAGATATATTCGTCCATAAATTAAATTTTATTTACATAATTTTAATATAAAATTTATATTATTTGTATTATGTTATGGTAGCAGCGATAGCCCATTGGTAACACGTTCTTTTGAAATACCAAGAAACCGGTAATGTTATAATATACAGTATACCATCTTCATACAAACGGTCGGAAAGCGAGTCATACCTACGCGCCTCGAGTTACGTATGCACTCGGTAGACAACGGTCCAGGGCTGTCAGATCGTATAATTGAATACGAAAATTGTATAATATGGTTATGTTATGTATCCATTTTGTATAGATAATTGCCTTTTATAATTGGATACAAAAATAAACATTTTTAACTGATTACCAAAAAGAGTAGGTTCTCAATTCATCAGAATCTTTTATTTTTATTTTATACATATATATTGTAAAGAAGCTGCAGGTATATAATATAACCAAGTGAAAAATATTCCTTTTTATCCTTCTTGTCAATGTTTCCCAAAAGTATTTTTAATTTAACTTTTTATCAGAATGCAGACTTTTTATACTATTAATTTAATACTAAATCTCAAATTTGTAAGGGTGGTTAAAGATTAAATCTACTAATCAAAAAACCTCGTGTCTCTGACATTTTCATTTACGAATAATTTTCAACAATCACCATTGGATAATCAGGTGAAGAAACCTGCATGTCTAAGAGAACCTAAGTAGTTTTCGAAAGACGCGTGAAGTTAGCCAATCTTGGCCAATGTGATGGACTACGACCTGATTTGGAGCCGAGGAGGAGCCGTGAAGTGGAATGGAATTATATTAATTGGAATACTATTATGTAAATGTAAATGCGGATTTGTGTTGTATGTTTCTTATACCTATTTATAATATGTATGTATGGAATGGTATATTCGGGCTTGTTTCCACAACTCGACGACTGTGCGTCTATTTTGCGTGTGTGGGAATTTATTAATTCATGGTGCTGTTGCGATCCCAATTCCTCCAGGAAGTTCAGCAGCCTCTTCGTCTTACTGAATACCTCCAGGGGTATGCCAAGATGTTGAGCCCGCTACGCCGCTACACCTGAACAGTACAAGATTACATGTGCAGCCGTCTCATCTGCCCCCATGCAGGCTCTCCAAAGTGGGCTGTCAGATATATTAAATAGATGTTTATTATATGGAGCTTGGCTCAGTTAAGGCCGCGGTTATCTGGTAGATAAGATGGTTTGACGTTTTGACATCAATCGTAGGAAGCGAATCCTTTGCCTGTCTGCAGTCTATAACTTCACGCCATAATTATTGTGTTGTCGTTTCGTGCGCTACCGTATTTGCCCTTGAGCCAGCAAGAAGGTAGCGACACGATGGGCTCGGGTTTTATCGCTCTCAAGTCCGAACCTCTTCTTGCTAACTATCGGCCCTATCGTTACCCCACAATTTACTGTGGCTTTTGATCCATTGTAAGATGACCTCATTTCGGTCACTTACCTGTGTCAAACCGTTAGATATGACATTTGTAGATCATACCTAAGGTGGTAGAGTTGCTATTTAAAGCCTGTAGTACTGACATGCATCTGATAGTATGCGGACAGAGAAGTCTTCGACGTTCTTTGTCACAATTGTTCTAGCTGCCTCAAGGGTACCTAGACTTTCAGCTTGAAACACGTCCTGTAGCCTGTCACTGATTTAGTTTTCGAGCCTTCCGTAAAGATTCTTAGGTCCTTGCTATCGCGACCTTCATACATGATGGAATACAAATCAAGTACATTTGTCAAAAATGTATTTGATTTGTATTTCGTCATTAGGTGCTCTCATGAGAGGAATGTCCTTGGCTACGTCTGTCAGAATTTTTGTGTGTGGCGTGCCTGTTTTTCGTAGCAGCTTTTGACTATCTAGTCTTATTGCGGTAGTCGCAGCCTCTTGTTGAATGAACAAGTGCAGCGGTAGAAGGTTTAGCATGGCTTCGAGAGTCACGGTGGGTGTTGTTCTCAAGGACCCTGTCATTGCCATGCACACCAGCCTACGCTAACTTTGTAGCTTAGATTGTGCTGTGGTCAGAAGTGTTCTACGCCACCATACTAAGGCACCGTAGCTGACCATAGGTCATATAACCTCTGTGTAAAGCCATAGAGTTAGGTTTGGTTTGAGGCCCCATTTTTTACCTATCATTCTTCGGCATTGCCAGGTGATACTGGGTTTTTTATTATCTATTGTTATGTTTAGTTTATTATCTAGGTGTTTAAACCAATTTAGTTTGCTGCCTAAAGTAATTCCTAGGTGTTTTACTTCTGTGGTTATTGTCAAGGTCGAGTTAATGAGTTTCGGCAAGGTGTAGTTCCCTAAGGCTCTTTTGTTTGTGGCTCTTTTGTTTTGCGTGGATTAACAGTGAGATTATATTCTTAGTGTCATTTTTCAACTATCATCAGGGCCGTTTGTGTAAATTCACAAGTACGGTCAACTGAGTATGGTAGGGGGGGGGGGGGGGATCTTGTCCCAATATCGATTTCCTCGATCCCTTGTGCCCAATCCCCGATCGTGCTGCATCCCCTTTCGTCAGATCGTGCGGTGTATCGGAAGGATCCGCTGGTGGAAAGTTGTTGACCCCGCCACTGGTGCTGGGATGTTGCCCGTACCCGGTCCATACTGTTGGGTGGCCTTGCTGTTGGCTTCAGTCTTCTCCAGCACAGTAGACAACATTCAACTCCTGCCCACGGGTTAAAGTAGCGGCGTACCTCACCTATTTGGTTAGTTTCGGCTTTCCCTGGTATTAAGATGACGCATCTAATTTTTTTAGAAGTTCCGCCTACTTCTGGACCTCTACCTTAACTCCGGAAGTTAGTGTGTGGCCATGGTTGCTGATCTAAGCCACTCCTTGGCCTCTGTCTACCCTGGGATGTTGGTGGATTGTTTGCTTTGACTAGACTAGAAACCAGAGTTTGCTGTTGAGCACCTCCTGGATCAATATGTATGTATTTAAAATATAGTACCGGAATTCTTTTTTTATGTCATATTTTTTTGGTAAAAAAAAACTAGAAACTTGAATAAATACAAAAAACAAACAAAAGTAAAAACTTTGTATACGACCGGGATTTGAACCGGGATACCTGTGATTGTTAATCTTGCACCTTGGTCGCTAGACCACGTTGCTTATGCCAGAGCATAAGAAATTATCGATCATATTTTGCGTGGTATAATACGAAAGGAAACCGCATCAAAACCCGAAAATGCGCGTTTTCCCAAACATAAGACTAATCTGGATCGATTTTTCGCCCCTAAAAACCGCCACATACTAAATTTCTGCGAAATCATAGAGCCGTTTCTAAGATCACCGGTATAAATAAATAAATAAGTAAATATATAAGAATTGCTCGTTTAAATATATTAGATATGTTACTATGTATAGTGTATCAACTATCTGGTATCTATAACGCAAGCCTCGTAGCTTACCATGGAACTAGATGGTGTTAATGTCCCAACATTTTCTTTTATTATTATATACTAGCGACTCACCCTCGCCCAGCTCGGGTTCGTCCCTACTTACGTTTTAACGTTTAGTATAGATTTTTCTGAGATGAGATATTTTCCCGCAATAAAAAGTATCCTATATGTTGACCTGGATAACCAGCTACCATCATAACAAATTTCATCAAAATACCTCCAGCGGTATTTCCGTGATGCGGTAACAGACAGACAGATAAACAAACAGACAGACAGACAAAAATTCTAAAAACTATAGATTCGGCCTCTGTATCGATAATAATGCCTATTTCAATAAGATTTTCCAAAAAATATTAAATGTACAGATTCGGATTAGTTACAATTTTATTATATGTATAGATGATAGATAGTAAATAATAATATTTACAAGAAACCAATTATTACCTATCATGTTTACAAAATATAAAAGACCTGTTCACAAATCAAAATTAATTTATTAAAACATTCAAATAACAATAATTAACAATAAAAAATAAGATGCGTATATAGAATTTATATTTAACATAGTTTAGCTGAGTCTTTTCTATAAGCCGTTTTATTACATGGGTAATAAATGAAAATAAATATTTATTAGGAATATTACGCAGAAAAATCATTCAATGTAAAGATTTTTTACATTCATTATCAGGTTTCTTAATCTTCACAAATAGTAGCCATGAAGGAAATGAAAGACCATGACATTTTCATAATCTGAAAAAAAAAGTACAAAACTTTTTAAACTATATCGACTAAGAATATTCTTTGGTTGCGTAAAAATTCGATATGTAGGCAAACAAACAAAATTCCTAATAATCAATTAAGTAATTATTGCCTATATTATATACATATTTCTATTACTTATTAAAGCTTTGATGATTCTAATTAAATCGTTACAATGTGTGTTCAACAGTAAGATAAGCTTTTACGTTAATACTAATTAGTCTTCATCTACGTTATATATTATTATATAATAATAATTTCTTGGGTATCTGGAAAATGAATTATGGACGGATTGATAAACAAAACTTACTGAAATGAAATTTAACTTTAGACAATTAGACTTTCACGAGCACTTCTGAATCGCCAACTTATTTAAAGATAGTCAATGAAGTTTAGAAGGCAGGTCTGCTGAGAAGAGCCGATGAGAAACTCAACAGTTTTAAGTACCACATTACAATCATACGACATATTCACTCGTATGAGCGTATGAGTCGAATCAACTTAATTCCACACATTTTCATCCATAATATACTCTTGTTTAGAATTACATATTTTAATAAGTAATAAATTTTTAATTTTAGCCTTAAATTATTGAAAAAGTAAATCTACGACAGTTATAGTATGAGTATACGCCTCTACCTCTTAGAGACGAAATTTGATGATATTTACAAATAAATAACTTAATAAATAGGACTTTTTTGGAAAATAAATTGTTATTTTGTGGGTAGGCTGTCTGTAACAACTATATAATGCTTTTGAGACATCTAACACCTTAGTCTCTCCCGTGACCATGATTGCTGTAAAGCAATCGAAACGTCGTGAACCAAAAATCAAAATAAATCCGCGAAAAAATCTGAAAAGATAGTTTTATTTAAATATCTCATATTCGCGTAAATTTAAGAAATTATTTTTCTGATTTTTCATTAATAAGTAACAAACTGAAACTGTGCCTCTACAATAGGCAAAGTACCTAATAATATTTGATATACATACTTTTATTAATGAGTAGTAAGGGAAGGAAGGTAGTTAAGCTTTTCCCACAGATTGATAAAAAGAAACACTTAATTTCCCAGGACAAAATATGTGTAAATATGTTCATGGAAAACCAATCAATTATTCTGTTGCTGTATGGGAACAGAAACCAACAAACAAACTTTTATAATAGTAGTAAGGATGTGTTATAAAATTATTATTATTATTATTACAGTAAATTAGTATTTAAAAACATAGTAGCTCGTACGATATATTCAGTTTTATATAATCAGGCAGCACATTTTGTATGTATGTATGTATTCAGCCCTTTTTAACGTCCCACTGCTGGGCACGGGCCTCCCTTCAATACGAGGGGAATCAGGCCATAGTCCACCACGCTGGCCAAGTGCGGATTGGCGGACTTCACATGTCTTTCAAAAACTTGCTAAGTTTTCTCAGACATGCAGGTTTCCTCACGATGTTTTCCTTCACCGTTTTATAATTTAAAAATTTCGTCAGAAATGTGAGTCAGCTTACCATTAAAAAAGTCTTTAAAGATACCTCAGTAAAACTCGTAGACCGAATATAAGTAGCTCGCTGTGACCTAAAAAATAAATGTGTAAAAAATTAACAGCCTTTTAACGTTATCTTAAAGAGTAAGAGTCGTTTTCTGAAAGAGGTTAGAAATATTTAAAGGTAAAATTTCGACGACTAAAGCAAGATTTTTCATTTCGTTTTTCTTTGGTTTTTTGTGTTTAGTTTCATTTTATTAATGAAACTATATTTATCTTTTATAATGATTGTTATTATTTTTTGTAATTAAATAATAAAGTACTAAGTAGGAAGCATAGTTACTTATTCCGAGATTATTTTTAAATAGCTTTGCTTTACATATAAATATTGTATACAAATATAATTTTATTACATAATTCATATAGAATTTAACGTACATTTTGATCAAAAATGAAAATAATTTTAGCAATAAAAATATATAATTTTAAAATCTGTTGCCTTCATATGTGTATATATATGTACGTACTTACATTTTTTTTATGAGATGCAGTAACAAGCGAGCAGACAGACCACCTGATGGAAAGTAGTACCTGTCGCCCATAACACCTACGGTTCATGCACTTAGGTTTTACGTAACAAAAATACAGAATTACAGGTGCGTTGTCACTGTGAGGACTAAGATGATATGCCTCTTGCCTGTAATTGCGCTGGCTAGCTTATCCTTCAAACCGGAACACAACAATGCAATCATTGTTGCCTGGCGGCAGAAATAGATAAGGGGGTGGTACCCATCTAGTCGGACTCCTCAGGCTTGACAGAGTCCTACCACCGGTGACTTACCACAGTAGACTTTTGTAAAAATCGTCCAAGTGCTTTTCTCTTTTAATCCGACCATGAAAATTCTTTGTCATTTTTTCCATGTTACTTGGCATATCATGTCTTCCCTAATATAATAGACAAATTACCTTAGAATTGTTAGAAGTATAATCCTCTTATTCTTACAGGACAGATCCTCCCAAGGGCTATCATATATAGCAGTGGATATATCCTGAGCCTGTGATAAAAGTACAGGAATATAAACGCTGCGACAGTTTATCCAGTAAACGTATGAATAATAAATTATTGTTTTTAACCAACTCCCAAAAAGAAGGAGATTCTATGTTCGTCTGTATGTATTTCTTTTATGCACATATGTTCACCGATTTCTCGGAGACGGCTAAACTAATATTGTTAGTTTAAATTATATTCTATTAAGACAGATCCCGAGGCGGTCCCGTTTTCAACTAAATCCACTGATCTTATTTGTTTTTTACCTACTTTTCATGGTGAAATTAACGTGAATCTTTGTAAGTATTTGTATTACCGATGATAGCACAGTAATTTGGTATCTTCTAGCTGATCTGATGCTCAGGCCAGAAGGTTGATAATGGAACTTTTCATCGGCTATTAATAAATACGTTAAGTTTGGATTTATTTGGTTTTATTTGACAAGCCATATGTTAGACTTGAATTTTAGAGCCTGAAGTTTAGTGTTACTAAAGAAAGCGAGTTTTTTAATTTATTAGTCTTCATATATCAATTCCGAGATAAGAATTATTATAAGCACGAATGTATATGTATGTTTAGCGTTATTATATAAAATATTAACAAATAATAATTGATTAGACAGTTAACCAACATACATACATACATACATATGTATATTATTTTGGTCATGATAATTGGCATCAAACTGACTTAAATAGCATATTTAGATAATACGATGAAAAACTGAAAAAAATCTGTTCTTTTAATTATTCTTTGTGAAGACTACTGCAGTCTTAGTAGAACTTGCTTTTTAACACGCTCTTATTAGCCACCCTTGTAACGAACCATGTAGTCAAAGTTGTAAGTTCATTGTAATCTACTTCTAATCGTCGTATCAATATAAAACTTTGTAGGTATATGAAATCCGAGTTACAATATAACAATTTGATATCATCGTCTCATCTGATGATGGAGTTATGAGGTGCATAGTATTCCTAATAGTTAAAAGTTACAGAAGATACTTAGTGGTTAGTAAATAGAAGTAAAGCCGTTAGGGCTAATTTGTGCCCCCCCACTCCCTCCACCCCCCTCTATGCGGGTTGCTCCTGGTACTCTCTGATAGCATAGTGGACCGTGGAGCAACGTCACGGTTGTTGTGGTCTGCTCCGGCAGACCTGCCGTCGAGGCATCGTGGTCGTAAGCGATCCTGTGACGCCCCATTAAGACGGGGGAGGTTTCGTTGGGTTTTAGAGGGTAGTACTGGCTTTGTCGATGAGTCCCACACTTCGTGCCTAAATGCATTTCCTAACGTTAAAAAAGGGCTAATTTTATGCATTTTGACGAACCTTTATATAAGTTAGTCAAAACCTTTATTGTTTATTTTCAAAAACTAAGTATAATTATTATAGCTATGGTATAAATGTAATCATTGTAAATGGACTATTCTTTTGAATTTTATTTTAGATGAGTTAGAGCCCGTTCGTTATAAGTAGAATAGTTGTAATAAGGATTGCATTAACTAAAAGCATCGCGCTATTTAAGTAGGCCCTCAAAATTGCGTACTACAGAAGGTGTTCAATATACAGTAAATCAGGTCGAGACAAAAAACTCTATTGCCATACAAAAACAGCAGCGATGCATACGTTACCATCTCTGATGTATTGGTTTATTATTATATTTGATACAAAATACTCATTATTCGGTGTGCAGGTGGGTGACAGATAACCTTACTAATGATCTTCTACTAAATCTGAACTACTATTGGGAAATAATTAAAGGATAGAGGGTAAAGAGAAAAATAGATTTTCTATGAATTACAAAGTATGTAAAGAATGATATTACAATAGATTATTTAAATAGTGAACAAAATATCCTAGTTCTAACTTCAGTTAATATTTTTTAGATTGTATAATCTAAAAAATATTAACTGAAGTTAGAACTAGGATATTTTGTTTAACGTATATTTAGTTCAACGTATCGTTATTTATTTTACCGAGTCCGTGACGAGCTGGCCATGTTTACAGCAATGAAAAATGTTGGCGATGGTTAAAACGGATATCAAACAGTTTTTAAAGTCCTCTGGTCTACCATTGATCTGTAAATAAAATATTTCATTTTACTAGATATTGTTTTTTATAGATAAATTATAAATCAAATATTCAAGATTAAGTATAAAGTATGAGTCACTAGCAAAACCCGCGCCTTCACTCGCGCTAAAACTACAACAAAAAAACTTTGAAAAGGTAGGTTTCATACAAATTTTCATCCCTCCTTTTATCTCCTTATGGGATAAGTTTCAAAAAACGCTAGAACACGTTTTTATTTAATTGTATTGAAGAGCATTAATACCAAGTTTCAAGAAATTCTGATCATAAATATTTTTTGGGTTCTGTTATAACGTGTACTCCCGTGGGAATGAGACAATCTCCCGTGGTAAAAAGTATCCTATATATTGACCCGGATATCCAGCTATCATCTTACGAAATTTCATCAAAATCCCTCCATTGGTTTTTCTGTGATGCAGTAACAGACAGACAGACAGACAGACACAAAATTCTAAAAACGATAGATTCGGCCTCTGAATCGATAATAATGTCTATTTCAATAAGATTTTCCAAAAAATATTTAAGATACAGATTCGACTTAGTTAGAATTTTATTATATGTATAGATTACTAAGAGGCCTATCACAAAATGTACTAAGTTCTATGGTATTAAGTTCGAACGGCCGACGCATCGCTGTTTTTAGCATTTTTTGCAGTTGTAATTACTTCTATGTAAAGTTTTATAATAAAATATTTAATAAAAAACTATGTAATTACGTTTCTTTTGAACTGACGTATATTCTGGTATAAATTTTACTTAATAATATTAATGTTGTAAGAATATATTTACAGCTAATTCTGAACGTTTTTAGTACTTTTTAAGATTTTGGAAAGGTTTTTTTTTTTGTAGAAATCCAATACCTATTTTCAAATTCCGAGGCTGCTATAAACTCAACCACTATATACGAGATTTTAATATATATTTTTCATTTCGTTTGCTTGTCGTCGCGCATTTTATTAAAAACTTGTTTCGGAATTTTGATTTATTTCAATTAATAATGAAAATTTACGAAAAGCGAGGCCGCTATGATTATCCACCATACAATAAGTCAAAATTGTCTAATAGTTTCAGTTTCTCTGAATAAGAACGTCAAAAATGGGCATTAAATTGAAAAATCACAGTGAAAATGTAATAGGCCTCTTAACACCTATGAAGCATAACTTACTGCGGCAGCGATTCCATAGAAACAAATTGTGGCAGACAAAAAGAAAAGATGTATCGCAAAAATGGCGCCATAAGCACTACTCAACTCAATCAACAGTCTACAATAAAAAAAAACTATATAGTATCTAAGAGATGAATTATACTCAAATAGTTGCTTAAAGTTTAAACGGTGGTAGTGATGGTAAGTAAGAATATTAATTTCAGTTTCAATTGATTGACTGTGTATGGTATAACGCAATCCACTTCTTCGGTGCAGTCCACCATCCTTTGAAATATAAAAGTGATTGACTATGATATGTTTAATAGATTACATGGGCATACCTACATAATATATTATATTTCGTGCTTTATAATATGGTAGATTTTCTAATAATTTATTTTGTAGTTTTTGTAAATATTGCATATCATAAATTCTATATTTTAGTAATACATATTATACAAAATATTTAACATAGTATAAAAAGTCAATAATTTATAATAATTAACAAAATGCATAAAAATAAACATTAACGATATTCTATAATATTGTCGTATTATACTTACTCTGATAGGACTATATGCCGTTTTATAGTATTTTTTAATTTAATATCAATATCTTTGTCTCTGGATTGAATTATTTCTCGGAAATCTGCTTGCAGTAATATAAAGAGAACTCCTAACTGATTCATGGTAACAGTGAGGAAGAATAAGCTACAATTTATCAAGTAAGCCAAGCTGCCTGCTGAAAACATAAACAAACATTCACATAGAACTCAACTATTAATACCGTACCTAAATAGTGGACTATTTATTTAATTATAATAATAATAACACATCCCCGTACAAAAAATAGAGTCTATAAATAGAGTTAAAATGTATTGGTAACATATAATAATTATAAAATTAGTTAATAAAATATTATTTTTATAATAACATGAGTTTTTACGTTATTGTAATTATTTATAAAATAATTGTAATTGTAAAATTTAAGGTTGAGCTATAATTGTAACAAGTGAAAGTCCCGTAAAAATAAGTTCAGACGTTTCGGTTATTTAATAAAAAATAAAGTTAATAACTATTTTAGTAATAAAGAATATAAAATCTTACCCATTAAATAATCCCACATGTAAATAATAATAAACTTTATAATATTATCTTCATAATCGAATGGTAAAGAAAATTGAAAAGGTGTTATATAAGCGGGTTCGTCATATTTCAGTATAAACTTTTTGAAAAGCATTATTAATAAAGGACTTCCCAAATGAAAATGAATTAAACCTGTTAGCAGTGTGCAGTAAACTGAAAGATAAAACATACATATTTAGGATGAAGTTAAAAGTTAATTATGCTTAATCTAAGCTCGGTGAACGGTGTGACATGTGCATTGCTTCTGGTACGAGTACTTCTCTGATAGCAGAGTGGGCTGTTGAAGCAACCCCATGTTTGTCGTGGTCTGCCTCGGTAGACCTGTCGTCGGGGCGTCGTTGTTAAGTGCGTAAGCGGTCCTGCGACACCCCATTAAGACGGGGGAGGTTCCGTTGGGTTTTAGTGCCTTTGCCAGTGAGTCCCACATAACCTGTATGTATGAAGGTGGTATGCCGAAATCCATTTCCCGATGTAAAAAAAAAGGATCATAGTTACAGGACCACTTTTCAAGTACAATTTTGAGCATATTATGAAAAATTTAATGTAACATTTTGAAATATAATAAGTTAGATTACCTAATAAGTTAAATAACCTAAGTTTAATTTATAAATTTTTACTCCTTTTTTTTTGAAAATATGTTTATAATAACTATTATAAGCCCTGATTGGATCAATAGGATTGAATAGTTGATATCATTGGATATGATCATTTCTCTGTCAGTAGCTACTATGACAATGCTCTTGAAGAATCCAATAAAAAAGTGAAGAATAATAATATTCGGAACACCTTCAGGTAAGCCATCTAAACATTGTTAACGTATATATTTTTAACGTAAGATTCTCCATCAAGATTCAGAAAAAGAACTTCTTAAACTTGTGGATCAATAGGATTGAATAGTTGATATCATTGGATATGATCATTTCTCTGTCAGTAGCTACTATGACAATGCTCTTGAAGAATCCAATAAAAAAGTGAAGAATAATAATATTCGGAACACCTTCAGGTAAGCCATCTAAACATTGTTAACGTATATATTTTAACGTAAGATTCTCCATCAAGATTCAGAAAAAGAACTTCTTAAACTTGTACTAGTCATAGAAGGTATAAAAATGACCTATACCTAATTAGGATTAGTTAAATAAAAAAAAATAGGCAAAGGGATAAAAGATCTCGACATCGCACTGTAAAAAACGTTAAATCAAGACTTTATAATATACCTACCTACGATGTGGATTTTTAATTAAAAAAAGGTTCTCATACAAAAAAATATGCGTGACTTACTGAAATTGTATAAATTAAGTTGTTTGACTTGTTGTCGCTTCAACAATACAATATTCATAGACAAGCTGTCATCATTACGCCATTGTGTTTCAAGCTTCATTACGAAATTCTTGATGCGCGTTTTAATTATACAAATATGCAAGTATAATAAACAACCTGTAAGAATAGCATATTAAAATAGCATAGTGTTAGCTTATTTTTGTATTATACATGTGAAATACAACATTTATTTTACCGGTCGGCTCTATTTAATCCATATCAAACTGTTTCAGGATCAAATATTGTGGTTATAAATTCAAGTAGTTTTTTAAATATAATTATAGATATAATATAATTAGATTTATGATATTTCTCTAAATAATTTCACATACTGATTTGAAAATTGATTAGTGGGCAATAATTTTTTTTTGTTAAGGATCATATATATATATATATATATATATATATATATATATATATATATATATATATATATATATATATATATATATATATATATTAAACTATAAATAAAAACTTATTATATAACTAACTTGCGGCTCACCGGCAAAAACAAATCTATCATCATGCCAAATTTTACTAAATTAGGTGCATAAGTTGTCGTGTACTAAGCTGTATAAGTTATTATAGTTTTTTAATTATCCCACGGGAACTTTAATTTTCCGAGATGAAAAGTATCTAAAATGTTGACTGGGGGTTGGTACCATGTAATTTGGTATAAGGTTATAAAAATTGCTGTAAGGTTGGTACCATGTAAAATTTCATTTAAATCGGTTCAACAATTTCGGAGATTACCCCGTACAAACAGATAAACAAAAAAGACAGAAATAAAAAATTTGAAAAAAATCTGGACTTGTTCTATTTCTCTTCTTACATCTCCCTGACTCGGTTTTTAAATATTTTTTTTCTATGTACAGACATTAGACCTCTACAGTTTTATTATATGTATAGGATAACTATCATAAATAACTAAATAGATTTTTTTAATAATATGGCGTTAATTAATTCTTTCTTAAATATATTCATAGATTGTATGTCTTTAACATCTTTAGATCTGTGCTCCTTTAAAGTATTATTATTTTCCACATTCTTACCTTCTATGGAGTTGTAACAATATGACAAATCCACTGCTAGCTCCAACAAATCCGCTCCACCATAAATTTTTTCAATGACATAGCACCAATGACTTATCGTATTCAGTAAGAAAAGTAAAAATCCAAAACAATATATATACTTAAATTTATATATGGGGTGTTTTTCGCCAAAAATGTCAATTGCAGTAACTCTGAAATATTTTAGTAAAGTCAGATACGGTTTATAGAATTCGGCATTCAACTGATACAAGTCCGCCATTTTTTTAACCTTACGATGAGAAACGTTGAAATTCGAATAACAAGGCGCTTTACTATGAACTCACTTTATAAATAAAAACAAGAATGTATAAAATAAATTCAAAAGAGCTACGCGAATATATTTTAGTGAATTTTACGTATGATATGAGCGTGACAACATTTGGATTTTAGATCAATAATATTTGTCTATCAATTTATTTATGTAAATTGTGTGAAAGATGTATTTATCTGTACTACAGAACTACCTTTTGAACAGAAGTAATTCATTAGTGGTGGGTTTTTGACCGACACCAAAAACGAGGTATCACACAATTTCTTGCATATTTTCGAGGATGCTATGCGATATCTTTGCCAATTATGTACTGATTTATGAAAATTATTTTATAACTAACAAGTGTCGCTAGATATCCTTGCGCGTGAATCTTGTTTTACTTTAATTTTTCATTATTTCCTAAATTGTTAACTAAATTGCATATTGTAATGGGCAAATATTTACGAGTACCTCTATCTGCTTGTGATGGCGAAATAATTTATTTTTATAAGTATTAATATTATGTAAATCAAATAATTAGCTTAAAGAGTAATAAACATCCATACATCCAGTCATCCGTACATCCTCAAAGATTCACATTTATAATATTAATAGGATAGCGATCCTATAATCTCTAAAATAGATAAAAATCCACTAATAATTACTTTTAAAGTGATTGTGAAGTTGGTTAATCTTTTAATTAAAAAGTAATTTAAATCGTGAACTCTTCGTTAGTACTTCAAAGTCTTTGAATTGTGAAAATTGTAATATATATAAATATTATAAAACCGAGTCTATTTTTTTTATATAATGTTGTCTGTAATGAAAGTTTATATCAAGCAATGATGATACCGTAATTATTTGTTTATAAATTCAAATTGCATATTTTTGATAATTTAAAATGCAGCATAAATGTTGGTGCCCACAAAAGTATCAATTGTAGTAAACATAACGTTAAAGCAATTCTTATTATATAATTATAGATAAAATATACGGTAGTCGGTATATCATAGCATAAGGATATATTATTATTTTTAGAGTTCCTTATGTGGGGTAAACCTTCTTTGGTTGTATAACCTCAGATTGGATCCACACCTTGGGTTTGTAGGAATTATAGGTCGATGGTATTTACAATTATACGCGATACTTAGACTACCTTGGCGGCACGTGTTACGATGACGAATACTATAAAATAATAACTATTATGGTAAGTCAGGGAGAGTTGCCTATAGTTTTAAAAAATATCAATATTATTTATATATGTAAGATACTACATATAATACCTATAGTTTAATTTAATTCAACGTTTATTTATACCATTCAGATGAAATTTAGAACTATTGTGCAATATATTCTAGATTAAAAAATATTTTTTAATATAATAGAAAATAGGCATCTCACCCAGACATGTAGGTTAGCTGCCTATAGATGTTAGGGTTAGATGCCCACAAGTAATTAATGTATAATCAAACGTTTCACTTTAGGCATTCCGCTGAATCTTCACTGCAGTCTTCATGAAACCACAATGAACACACTATGAGCTCCAAATAACCATGTGGGACTCACCGACTAGAAAAGCCGGTACTATCCACTAAAATCCTAAAAAAACTGCCCTGTCTTAATGGGGCATCCCGACGGCAGGTCTGCCGAAGCAGACTACAACAACCATGAGATTGCTCCCACGGTCCACTTTGCAATCAGAGAAGTACCAGGAGCAACCACATGGTACAGCGTCCACCAAAGTGGGCCATCTCCCAGTGCGATTCTTGGCTTTGCGCTCGGCTGAACTGTATGTATTCGGCCCTTTTTAATGTCCTACTACCGCCACCACCACGGGCCTCCCTTCAAAACGAGGGGGATCAGGACATAATCAACCACGCTGGCCAAATGCGGGTTGGTGGACTTCACATGTCTTTCGAAAACTTGCTGGTTCTCTCAGACATGCAGGTTTCCTCACGATGTTTTCCTTCACCGTAAGGCAAGTGGTAATCATGTTAGAAATGATTCGCACATAAAAATATCAAAAGACTCGAGACTCAGGATTTGACTCCACTTCACTCGGTTTCCCAAGTGAGCGCGCTATCACTGGGTTACCACTGCCTTAATTAGCGCCCGGCTGAACTGCCGGACGCTAACGAGCTCCCCTACGATGACAAGGTGAACGCTCGTTGAGGAGGAACCAATTAATATACTGGGCATCTAACCCTAAAATATCATTGGGCATCTCTCCCGATCATTAGCGAGAGATGCCTAGCGACTCTGAACACACCTTAAAGCATTTACAATACAAAATGGTGGATTGTTAACAAAACAAGATCACAATGTTAGATTATAAAACAATTTAATACTATTTAACTGAAGAATTTCAGAAAAAAAATTACTGCAAACTATCTCAAAGATTATATTCTAACGTAAATTAAATTAAATGAGATAGACATTTAAATAAAACTATCTTTTTGGATTTTTTCGTGGATTTATTTTGATTTTTGGTTCCCGACGTTTGATTGCTTTACAGCAATCATGGTCACGGGAGAGACTAGGGTGTTAGATGTCTCAAAGGTATTATATAGTTGTTACAGACCCACAAAATAACAAAATGAATTCAAAATTGGCACCAAAGTACCTTACAATATTTGTTAATTTTAATTTTAAACATTTTAATAATTTTAATTGCTTTTACACTTGAAATATGGAATAATATTTATATAATTTTAGCTGTTATTATAATAATCATTACATTTTTTTAGAAAACTTTATTGTTTAGTAATCTATATTTAGTGTTGCCATTATTATATTTATAACTATAAAGAAATTAAAATATTAATTATTTATAATTTGTGTGTACTTTAGAAAATAAAAATTAATTAACAATTACTTTTACAAAACAAAATATTAATTTGAAATACTTATTTGTAATACTGTTATTTTCATCCGCACAGTAAGAACTTACTACATCCACCTGTCTATTATGTTTAGATTTATTATTAGTTTTTATAATATTAATCTATATACATATAATAAAACTGAGTCTAATCTGTACCTTAAATATTTTTTGGAAAATCTTATTGAAATAGACTTTATTATCGATACAGAGACCGAATCTATAGTTCTTAGAATTTTTGTCTGTCTGTCTGTCTGTCTGTTACCGCATCACAGAAAAACCACTGGAGGGATTTTGATGAAATTTGGTATGATAATAACAAGTATTCCGGGTCAACATATAAGATACTTTTTAAGAGCGAAGTCGCGGGTTTTGTTAGTATAAAATAAAAATAAAGGCAGTTGAAATGTAAAAGGGAGAAAAGTATTATGTTGTGATTATTTTGCATGTGGGTAAATTAACATGAACATTGAATCAGTTAGCTTTCCTCCTAGCTCCTTGTTTCACTGACGTTTCAGTTATGTTTTAACGTTTAGCTCAGAGATGGGATATTTTCCTGCAGTAAAAAAGTATTCTATATGTTGACCCGGACAACCAGCTATCTTACCAAATTTCAACAAAATCTGTCCAGTGGTTTTTCCGTGATACGGTTACAGACAGGCAGATAAAACTTCTAAAAACTATTGATTCGGCCTCTGTATCGATAATGATATCTATTTCTATAAAAAAAAATATACAGATTCGGCTTATTTACAATTTTATTACATGTATAGATTAGAGCCAACATTTTGTCTAGGTACAATTTGTCACTTGTATAAAAAATCAGAAAGAAAATCAGTTTGTAAAGAATTGAATTATGTATGTATTCGTATACTCAGACAATTAAAAAATAACGTTGTTGTAGAAATGTGTTAAGCAACAAATTATTATCTTAAAATTAACGAGCACCAGTATCTACATATATCATATAGCTTTCTCAATGCAATGCAGACCACTTGCAAGGTAACGAAAAGTATACATGTATTAAAGGTCAACTACAGTCTAAATACATAATATATAAAATTAGCGACTCACCTTCGCTTCGCTCAGGTTCGTCCTTAGGTTGATTCCGCCCCACTTTCACCCCCTTAAGGGATGATTTCCGGGATTAAAAGTATTCTATGTCCTTCCCAGGATCTCAAAATATCTTTTTACCAAATTTCATCTAAATCGGTTCAGTAGATCCAGAGATTACCCCCTACAACCTCACGAACTCATAAACTCATAAACTTTACCTCTTTATAATATTAGTATAGATTAATTGGATCCTCATTTTCCATAAATTTTTAGATAGACATGTAATAGTACATAACAGTATACATGACAATATATTTTTAGTATCAATGTTGAACTTAAAAGTTTATATAAGTGTAGTTGTCTACGTAAGTCTAATAATCTTCTTGTAAACAACTTATCATAACTGTTGTAGGTACATAACTACGCACCTGTGTCCCGATGATGTAAAATTTCAAATTAACCTACTAGGTACGAGTATTTTGTATCCTTTCAAAGTCTAGTAATTAACAAAGCCTAATATTATTATTAATATTAAACGGATTTTGTTGGTTCTAAATTTAGATTATTTTATTGAAATATAGTTCCATCCTGGTAATTTTAGTTTATACTTAATTATAAATGAATCCGCTTTTTAAACGCAATGTAATCAGTTATCAGAAATGTAAGAGATGTTTTTAATTCCCTATTGTGATTACTACGTGTAAATTTAAATTTATAGTAATAATAAAATTGAAACGCATGTCTGCAATTTCATAATCCAAAAAACTTAGTTTTTCCTCTGTCCAACAAAATGAAAATGTTACGCGAGATAAGGAATAAGGAATTTTTATGATTTTTTGCCCACGATTTCATAAAGACTAAGTAAGGTGAGAGCATATCTTTACTTGATAAATAAATAAATATTACTAACAAATTAAATCTTTTAAAACATTAAAAAACATGACATGTCTTTTAAAAGAAGTACCTATACGATATAAATATACATCTACAAGTTGCAAACTGCCAAACTACATGCCAGTCCGAAATGTGTTTCATTTTGGTTACACGAGCAACAAGGGAAATTTACACGATGAACTCCAATGGCTAGTATGGCAAAAGGTGGTTATTAGGGCGAGCCAAGTGAAGGTAATAGCTGAAAGCATTCTACAAATAGCACTTAGATATTAAGTGCTACGTCCTTTCTCATATTTAAAATTAATATTTAAGGCTTTTATTATTTACTACCACACTTATTGTATTACATTATTCAAGGATTTATAAGCGATTTTTTTTATGTGCGTAACGAAACATAATTTTCTGATTGAGCCTTTTCCATTCGGTAAGTCTTTTTCGGAGTTTATTTTAATTTATATCACCATTTTAAAATTATAAATGTGAATGTATCTCTGTTTGTGTGTTTGTTGTATTTTCACGTATAGATAAATCTCTAAACAGATTTTTATGAAGTTTGATGAGGACTTTTGAATTGCATCTTGTTGATGGGCATGAAATGCCTTTTACCCGGCCTCGTTTACTATGCGAACCGACCCGCGGACATAGACTAATTTCGTATATTAGTACTTTTCATGAATTTTATAAAGATAGCAATAACTTTTTTTTAAAGAAAGAATTTTCCGTTAATATGCCTTACTTATAACATTACTTTCCAAAACTTGATCCTTCTAAGCAATCCATTCTTCCATCCATAATAATAGTTACTCGTAGTAGAAGTTATTTTTTTAAAACGTATTGTTTGGTTACCAGGTAGGATATTTTTCAAAACTCGAATGTGTACCTCTTGAATGTGTCTTTCTATACTATATTCTTTTATAGTTTTTAACAAAATTTGCCTCATGACTTCCTTAAGAAAGAAACCGCTATTTGTTTTTAGATTTCGAATCCCATTTGAAAGTATTCATTGAATTATGCTTTTCATAATTTTGACTGGTCGAGGAATTAAAAGTATATTATTATATAATGAGAAAAAGATCTGCATCTATGATGAATAGAGTGTGCGGGAGTTCCAATAGCATTCTGAAATCATTATTAGATAAATGGGATAATCCTTTTAAAAAGAATTGGGTAAGCATATATACATACTCCAAGAGCCCGACGATGTATATATTTTTTTTTAAAGTTTACTGAATTAATCAAACTAATTAATAAGCTATTAAATTATTTGAAGTTTTTATTTAAATTTGGATATTTATTATAATTAACTGAAGATAAAATATAAAAAAAAAAGGCAGTGGTAGCCCAGTGGTAACGCGTTCGCTTGGATAACCGAGTGAAGCGGGTTCAAATCCCGGGTCTCGCACCTCTGATATTTTCATGTGCGAATCATTTTCTAACTTGATTACCACTTGCCTTAAGGTGAAGGAAAACATCGTGAGGAAACCTGCATGTCTGAGAGAACCTAGCAAGTTTTCGAAAGACATGTGAAGTCCGCCAATCCGCACTTGGCCAGCGTGGTGGACTATGGCCTGATTCCCCTCGTATAGAAGGGAGGCCCGTGCCCAGCAGTGGGACGTTAAAAAGGGCTGAATACAAAATATAAAAATAAATAAATTATTTGAATAATTAATTATTTCATCTAGACAGATAAATAAAATTGGAGTGTCTGTTTGTAATATTAAAATAACCTCTTTTTACTAAATGCATATGGATGTACACATGCATCACACACATGTCTTGTATCTGTTTGTCTGTCTCTCTGTCTGTCTGTCTGTTTGTTCCAGCTAATCTCCGAAACGGCTAGACCGATTTTGACGGGACTTTCACAGGCAGATAGCTGCTGTTATAAGAAGTAACTTGGGCTACTTTTATTTTAAAAAAAGAATCAGGGTTCCACGAAAAAATTAAAACTCATGAAATTGTGAACAAAATCCGTGTACGGCGTACGCATCCGAGCGAAGCGAGGGTAAATCGCTATAATATTAGATATTTAAATGAATATCTTAGAAGTAGCAAGCTACTATTTACATATGTATAAACATAGCTAACCGTGAAAACGTACGTAGGACGCGAGCGAAGCGAGCGTGAGTCGCTAATAACTAATATAATAATTAAGGCTAAATTGTTTTATTACTCACAAATATGGATGTAATATCTTGAATTAAAAATTATGATGATTATTATTATTATAAGGCAGTGGTAGCCCAGTGGTAACGTGCTCGTTTGGGAAACCGAGCGAAACTAGTTCAAATCCCGGGTCTCGCACCTCTGATATTTTCATGTGCGAATCATATCCAACATGATTACTATTTGTCTTAACGGTGAAGGAAAACATTGTGAGGAAACCTGTATGTCTGAGAGAACCTAGCAAGTTTTCAAAAGACATGTAAAGTCCGCCAACCCGCATTTGGCCAGCGTGGTGGACTATGGTCTAAATCCCCTCGTACATTATTATTAAACCTTAATATACCTGTTAGGTTCATTGGACTAGATGCAAACTTTTTTATTTACTTACTTTTGGAAACGGTCAATAGCCCTATTTTAATTTCGTGCGCCCCAGTAGCTTCATAAAGGAAGGGGCCGAACGCAAGACATGAACGTTCGTCTACGCTGTTTATCAAGGTAAGTAATTATGTTCATGAAGTCCAAAAGACTCTATCAGAGCATATTTATATTAATATTATTAAGAGGTAAGGTTTTTTTGTTTGTTTGTTAGTACCGAATAAGCTCCGAAACTACTAGATGGATTTAGATGAAATTTGGTAAGATGATAGTTTGACCCTGGAAGGCACATAGCATAATTTTTATTCCGGAAATCATCCCATAAGGGGTTGAAAATGGGGATGAAAGTTTGTATGGGGAATCACCCTAGGTACCAACCTGAGCGAAGCGAGGGTGAGTCGCTAGTGTGTTATAAAAATTGTATTTAGATTTATTGCTCAGAAGTTATATTTTAAGTTCTTTCTTAAACTAAGAAATTAAAAAAAACCTGACACCAAAAATATTTTAGGTGCGATTGACAAGTGGAACTAGGTATTATTATAACTTGTAAATTTTCCTATTTTCGAGATTAATGAAGCCCTCTTGGTATGCCTCTTGCTGAGTTGGCGGTGCGGTACCTGTATTTTCAGGTATTTTCTACATTACCGAGAGCTTACTGATGTAGGCCAGATCTCCTCATTTATCGGTATACTGTCGGTATGCTTTCTGTGCCAAAACAATTGAATCTTGCAGAAACTTGAAAAAATCATGGACTTTTACGCTCGGTATTAACGGTTTTACTGGCTACCCGTACTGCGACACAGTATGCCGCACATTTACCATCCCGCTCCCGCGCAGTTCGCGTAAATCAGGAAGCGTGCATTTAAATATAGGCACTATGTAAAAAAACCGTTAAGAATTTTACCGAGCCTACTTTACTGCATCGATACCGCACCGCTAAGTCAGAAAGGATCTTTAGGCATATTCCTCACCTCATCGCGAAGGAAATAAGTCCACGACAATTAATAAATATGAGTCTCGCACGTCTTTCAAAAATCAGTGGAGCTCTCTCTCTAAACATGAACGTTTCCCATAAACGTAGCAAATGGAAAATGGATGAATTTCGAAGAGGTACAAAACCCGGGGAATGAACACACTTCACTCAATTTTTTCTGCTCTACTTCAAATAAAATTATTATGTCATACGGGCAAAGGGACATATGAACAGGTTGACAGATGGACGTGACTAGATTATAAAGTTTCCATTTATGCGTTTTGGGTACGGAACTCTAAAAATGCTAATTTTTAATGTAAGCTCTCTTTAAACAAACTATTATTCGATTGGTATTATTGTATTTTATATACAAATAATAATATTTCCATAAAACGACTCTAATAGAATCCATTAGGGTAATTATACGATATTTACTCACTGGGTAAAGCAAGGTTTAAACTTCTGGACACTTAAAGAGGATTTTGAATACTCGTGTTGAATTTAAGTTAAAATCGTCTTTCTTCGTATATGAATCCTTTTTTGCTTCCAATCTATAAAATCTATACATAATATAATAAAATTATAACTGAGTCGAATCTGTACCTTAAATATTTTTTGAAAAATATTATTGAAATGGACATTTTTATCGTTGCAGAGGCCGAATCTATAGTTTTTAGAATTTTTGTCTGTCTGTCTGTCTGTCTGTTACCACATCACAGAAAAATCACTGGAGGGATTTTGATGAAATTTGGTATGATGATAGCTGGATATCCGGGTCATCAATATAGGATACTTTTTACTGCGGGAGATTATCTCATTCCCACGAGAATTTCTTGAAACTTGGTATTATTGCTCTTCAATACAATTAAATAAATACTGTTTTAGCGTTTTTTGAAATTCATTCCATAAGGAGATAAAGTAAGGGATGAAAATTTGTATGAAACCTACCTTTTTAAAGTTTTTGGTTGTAGTTTTAGCGCGAGCGAAGCCGCGGGTTTTGCTAGTCTATAATATATACTAACAATAAAATAGTAACAAAGCGAAATCTATACATAAAATATTATTTAACAACTATGACTGTTACGTATTGTATACAGAATATAGACCCCAAAACAATGATTTCTCTTTAGTTATCTGTTTGTCTGTGTGTCTATACGAGTATATCTGTATGCATTTCACGCAAAAAGAACAGAACCGATTTTTTTTTGTACTTACTAATGATTTAAAACTCGAGTCAATATTTAGGATATCTTTCATTATATAAAAATCTATATTTCCACGAGAAAACACCGTAACTGGTTCTGCCAAGTCGACCTTTTCGACATCTATATATTTACATGGCTAACACTAGCTAAACCTTAAGAGATCAGACATCAAAATAGTGTACTATTTTTAGTACTTAAAAAGGTCTACAGAAAAATCTGCAATAGCATGTGGCTATCTTCTAAGGTACAAGCAATAACTATTTTTATGTATTTAACGTTAGGTACAAACCGTAGCGAAGAGAGATTAAGCCCCTAGTTAATAATAAATAGATATTTTGTTACAGCGTATACATTACTAATAATTCACTATTAAATTCTGATTTTTTGCTACAAATACAAAAAAGAGTACTTATGTATATCCAAGAATAAACAATTGAAAATCGATTGTAAAATGTCAGTTAAGTAAGTACAATTTGATGCTCGTTAGCAGGGCCATCGAGAGCGAATCTTTAAAACGAACTTACTTTCGTCGCGAAAAGCGGATATAATACAGAAAGAGTTTAGGAAATTGAAAATTGTGCCGCGGAATATAACCCCATTACTAAGGAAATGAGCTACGTGAGTATGTTGTAGAATTTCTTCTCTGTACTCGAAATACGATTGTGTAGCGAAAGATGAAAAAAGCCACCTGGATGATATAATTGTTTTATCATGTTACCTGATTTGTAAATGGAAGTTTATTTCTTCATATGTTTTAAATTTAAGATATAAGTTAAACACGTTAATTAACAATTAAAACATTGGTAATAGAGTTCGTTTTAAACAAAAATAATGCAAATACCTTTATTTTTCATTTTTCTTCTTAAAAATAGAAAAATCAGACGCATGCAAGTCTTAATCGCGTCTTGAGGGTTCTCATTTTTGTACCGTAATATTATCATATTTGTGTAATTAGGTTAAGAACAAAATACAATATTAATGCATATATAAAATTCATTTCATCAATAGCATAATTACCTACTAACTTTGAACTTTGTATTTTAAAATATTTCTTAAAGACACTAAAAACAAATTTAATTTTACGACCGCTAACAAAACTTGCAACCAAAAATATCTCGATTCTCAGGAACTCGATACTCGACATATGTATATATGTGCATATGCACATATATATATGTCGAGTATGTACACTGTAAAGTCATCAAAGCAATTTCCACGTAATTACTCAGTAAAATGTAGGCACCGTTACTTTATATTTTGAAATTGAGGTTTTCTTCATCGAAGTTTTCAGTTTCAGTAGATGTAAAAAATTACCTTTTTATAGGAACCACTTCAGCAAAGTATATTCCACACCTTAACATAATATTTTTATATTTATATATATAATAATTGACATTTTTATTCAAATTTATATCACCAGCTGTCCCACAAAATGTGTTTCCTACTCAGAAAAAATATGTTCTTACGTATTACTATAGTTTATATTAACATACTTATATAATAATATTTATATAATGTCTCATGTTTTTCTTCGAAAGGATTAATTATATATAAGGACTTACCAACTCCTCTACCTTGTAAAACTTCCTTTCAAAACTGCTTGAAAACAAGTACATTAATAACTTAAATATCACCCTAAGACCACCAAAAATTTCATTAGCATACATAAAACCAGACGAAGTTACGAAGGACGAAAAAGAAATATTAACAATTTAGATTACAAAAAAAATTTTTTTTTGGAATTCCAGACAATTAATGCTTACTTAATTTACTTTAAGTTTTATTTTAATATAAAAGCCGCACCTAGAAAGCTATAGCAAGACCATAACAACTTGAAAGAATTTTTACCGGTTTTGAAATCTCAAATTTATTTTATAGTCAATGCTACTGAGCATTGTCCTCGAGAGACGAGAGAGAGAGAGGAGCAGCTTTGAGCTTCACTGCTGTTACAATATCAAGGAGAAATTGCAAAAGCTTTTAAATGTTCATCGCGATTGCAGGATTTTAATATAAAGGTTTATACCTACGATAAAAGTAAAATAAATATTTTACACATTAAATCTTTTCATATATTTAAAAAAAATGTTGATATTTGACTTGTATGAGATACTCACGGAATAGGTAAAAAAGGCATCAATTCTGTGGAGATACTTCCCACATATTCTTTGTCTTTTTAAAAATGTACCTACAACATTAAACTTGTCTCAGTATTAGTAGTATTTTATTACTTTATAAAAAAAAACATGTAAAACATATGTACAAAGTGTATACTACTAATATTACTTGATTAAATATTTAATAAATATATGTCTTAGATTATGTTTGAAAATTCTGTTTGATTTATAATATATGAATTTGCGAGAAGCAGATGTTGAACGGTGAGCTTGTTATGAATAAATTTACTTACCCGGATGGAAAGCATTAACTACCGATCAAGGTCTTTTAAATGCATTATAAATTACACACTTGTGTACCATATCATTTTTAATGCACATAAGGTAATAATATATTGTGTTAATTTGACATACAATTATTCTAATAATTTAATAGTAATGATTCCAAAAAATTAAAACATGCGTGTACCGTTATTAGGTTTAGCCATTTTAATAAATAAAATAAAATTATTGAGGTACGTTAAAATAGTTATATTTCTTTTTAAGATTTATCATGAAAATAATAACACTTAAAATAATTTTGTATTTACAAAGAGCTGAGATGTTTTTAAAGTTTTACATAAGCACGACGATGTCTTAAATAAGTTATATTTGTCTTTTTATACATAGCAAAATATCTTTTATCTATTATATATTTGAATTATAATATAAGGAATATTAAAATGATGATGATGATGATGATATGTACGTACATAGTTTTTTTTAAATTAGAAATGGGCTTACTCTTGATCTTCATCTCATAGCTTATAGCTCGAAAGCATAGATAAGATCTACGATCTAGCGAGTTTGCCCGGAAAACCAAAAACAGGTATAGAAAAGTAGGTAAGTATTAAAAAAGTAAAAAAATATATATCCTTTTCTTTACTTCAGAAATGATTGATCCCCATCGAATCACCCACCACCCTTTTCATAAGTTTATATATGAAATGTTTTCCGGGATGAAAACTATCTTATGTCATTCACAGGGTGTCAAACTGTTTCCATACCAAATTTTATCTAAATCAGTTCAACGGTTAAGCGTCAAAAGATGACGAACAGAGAGAGTTACTTTCGCATTTAATATTAGTAGTGATATAAAAAGCTGGTTTTTTTGTGGTGCTGGTCTATCATCATCGGCTTGGGCTGAACGTTGATAAGTCAGTCAGTGAGTCGTGAGTAGTGCACAAAAATAGTAATTGCGAATGTACCTTAGGAGATGACATATACTATTGCGAAACTTTTTAAGACCAACAATTTTCTAGTACACTGTTTTGATGTATCTCTTAAGGTTTATCCAGCGTTAGCCATATAAATTTCTAAGGACGACTCGATAGAACCAGTTATTACGTTTTCTCGTGGTAATGAAAAATGTGCCTGTAGTAAAAGGTATCCGAAATGTTGATCTGAGTAATAAGTTATCACTACACAAATTTAGTTAAAATCGGTTCAGTACTTTTTGCGTGAATCGCGCACATCGATTTGACTAAGTTAGTTTTATTATAGGTATAGATAAGAATAGGTAATGCAAATGTACCTTAAGAGATAGACATATACTGTTGCAAATTTTTCGATTGGCCTTTTCAATACCTACAATTATTTAGTACATTCCTTTGATGTATATCTTTAGGTTTAGCTAGCGGAAGATTCCTAAGGAGGACTTGATAAAACCAGTTATTGCGATTTCTCGTAGGAAAGAAAGATTTTCCTGAAGTAAAAGATATCCTAAATGTTGACCCGAGTAATAAGTTATCATTTCACTAAATTTCGTTGAAATCGGTTCATTACTTTTTGCGTGAAACGCGCACACACAAACACACATACAGACAAAAATTTTAATAACAATTGTTTTGCGGTCAATATCATGTACATATTACGTTACAGTCAATGTTTTTTAAAAATATTTTATGTACAGATTTCGCTAGGTTACTGCTTTATTATAGTATAGATAAAATTTAATATAAAAAGTAGAAGGAATTTCCTATGAAAGTAGCCGAAATTTTATTTATTAAAATACTTCAAACTTTTAGATAATCTCAACTCCTTGATAGATTGTATTGTTCTCGGTATTGATGGATGAAAAAGTTGCTCATCAAATTGTTTCGTCTCTAAGCAATATATTTTAGATAAAGTTAATGATTATTTTTATATTCATAACTTTTAATAAAATTACTTCCATTGTTTATGAGCGCCCCTGAAATATTGTAAGCGTTTCGATCGCGTCGTAACAGATCGCTCTAATGAGAAAAGTTGGATAGACTTCGTGAGACTCAGAAATAATGCTAACGCACAACAATTTTCCGACACTGGACAATCAATTCAAAAGCTTTTTGCAGCTCGTATCAAAGTTTCCACGATGTTTCAATTTTCTAACACTTACTTTCTTTCAAATTATTCTCGAGTATTTCTTTTATAAGAAACGTGCGAGTATCATATACCAAATTTTATTCTAAATCAAGATTTTACAGTCAGTTTAAATCTTACTTATGTCAATTTAAGTTGTATAAGCAAATTATACTCACGTGCTACCTATGACACTTGTAGTACAAGTTGGTATTATTGTGGCTATAGCAGCCGACCGCAAATTAACCCTGTTAGTGTTTGTTTGCTATATGACTAATCTCCTTACTACATATTCATAGAAATTTAAATATTCTATTCAAAATTTAAATTGTCAATTTGCAGAAAATTCGTTAATAACTTTGGTTATTGTTATTCGATTTTTTCCCTCTTATGTTCGCAAGGCGAGTGTTAGGGAACTTTTCGTTTGTTTACCAAAGGCTATAACTGAACGGCGTGTTTGCCTTTGTTCGCGTAATTACATTGTTACTCGCCTCGCACCTGTCACCGTCAAATGCGGCCAAAGATTTTTTGTTTGCTGCGTTTAAAATACTTTTAAAACCAGCGTCAAGTATGCTTTAGCAGAAATAGATGTGTTGTAATTTAATTAAGACTTGATGTTAGCTTGGAAAAGATTTATATTTTTGTTTTAAAAATGTTATATATTATAATTTAAGAGATATTTTTAATATAAAAGTGGAAGTTTGTTAGCATAACTTTGTGAGAGAGAGAGCTCGGATTTGAGTGAAGTTTAGAGTAGAGCTTATATAATGTATTTAACATAAAGGCTTTTTATTGACATCCAATAAGCAAAGCACATAGTAAAAAAAATATATTTATTTTTTTGGTGTTTTATGTACTTCAATGTAAATAAAGTAGGTATGCGAATTGTAATCGTATTGAGCAGTCAATCTGTAACCTTATGTGGAGCGAACCCCTCTCATTAGGAACCTTTGCTCAAAGGTACATTAATAGGCTACTTTACATATGGCTTTGTTTGCGGGCCCTTTACAACGATATACAAATGAACTGCCTGTAATAATGGAGACAGGCACCGGGTTAATAGCTTGATCCTACGATGGTCAACTCTACTATTATTCAACTCTACTATAATTTTGAAATCAACATGAGGTAAAATACTTACTATTAATAATAATAATAATACTATTATATATAATAATTTACAAAGCAAAAGCATTTACCTTTATGGCCAACTTCCAAGGTAATGCCAGATCGAGCTTAATAGAGCTCAGTGTAATTAGAAAGTAGTTTTCCAACTGCGATCTTTAAACCTATTCCGAATGTCATATGGATTCTAAGAGATTCTTTAAGCAGAATACTAGGAGATTAACAATTTCTTACAACTTTAATGAATGTGAAAAAGCTTTTAAAGATAAAGTAATACGACAAAACCAGCTAACCAGAAATGGCCTTATATCAGTTTTATATACAATAGATGTGGACGCTATAATATATCAACCCATCTCTCTCTTGATAAACTTCCAAAAATGGTTTTTTAGATCCTCTAAAATTCTAAATGGATCATCAACTTATTCTTAGAACTAATATTTAAAACGACATTAATAGTTATTTATCGAGAAAGGAGGTGTGAATAGTTAAGATGAGTGTTGATACGCAATGTAACGAGGCTCTTAAAATTTACATCTGCGTCGAAAGTCCCAGATACTGATTTTTATTCTTTCTATGCATTGTGATTGGCTCTACAATCACACGGTGAATTCATGGGTCGGTTAAAGTACTTCTTAATATATTTTACTAATATAATTATGTACTAGCACAGGTTATATGATACTATACTAGGTACTAGTAACGAATACTGGCTTCGCTCGGTAGTCGTTAGGTCAATAGAAGCATACCTATATTCATACATATGTCAGCCATGAGATCTTCGAATATATCAATATAAATTGAAATTCCGTATAGGTATATCTGATTTATGATAACTTATTTTCGCGTGGGAATGATATAGGTATACCTGCTGCAAAAAGTAGCTTAAATCACTCTCTAGCATATTAATTCGTTGCTCCATGTCGTCATGATAGAAGAAATAAACAAACACACTTTCACATTGATAATATTAGTTTAGTATGAAAAAATAATAAACTGAGTACATAATCTGTGTATATCATCTATGATAGGTGCTATATTAATGTCGGTGTGTTGCACAAGCTAATTAGCGCTTTCAATTTTAACTGGATTTAAAAATATCTCGTTTTTATTTGGAAACCAATTTGTAATCCAATTAACGTCGAAATCAAAGAAAACAGAAAATAACGTTTGAATGTTATATTTTGCTAACGACGACATTTTGATGGCACAGTGATAACAGTTTTTCTATAAAATGATAACCTTTGAAGAATTTGTACGTTCATTTGTATTCAGCCCTTTTTAATGTCCCACTGCTGGGTACGGGCCTTCCTTCAATACGAGGGATAGCGGGTCATCACGATGGCACTTGGCTTCATGGATCTTTCGAAAACTTGCTAGGTTTTCTTAGATATGCAGGTTTCCTCACGATGTTTTCCTTAACTATAAGACAAGTGGTAATCATCTTGGAAATTATTAGGACATGAAAATTTCAGAGGTACGAGATCTGGGATTTGAACCCGCTTCATCCATTTCTAAGCGAGCGCATAACCACAGGGTTACCACTGCCTTAAGTTCATTCAATATAATATTACAACGTATTTTATGTCATAAATCTTACACGCTGCCATAATAACAGACAGACTACACAACAAACAGACTAATTTGGCTAGAAGCATGTCAAGTACTTAGTTACAGTTTAGATGACAATATTTATTCATGATCTTGAAGAAGATCATGATCAAGAAGAGAATGGCATTTAATAAGGTAATTCAGATAATTTTTAAATATTTTAATATTCAATTATATTATTTTCTATTAATTATAATTATTTATCATGTAAGCTACTTATGCCATGTGAATAACAAACAAATAAACAGCGACATCAATGATGTTGTATGCAAATGAAATTAAAAATAATCACACCATGTTAAATAAATATCAAATCATCTAAATAAAATGAAAGTACTGAAGTATTTTTCTATTGGTTAAACTGGTAAGTCAAAAAGTTTGTTAAACGAATTTACTAAATTATTAAACCAATTTCACTGTTCAAATGGAACTATTGCGAATAGGCGAAAATACTCAAAAGTACGACTGGCTATTCATACACGCTAAATTAATTTTAAGTTTTCGAAAGTTTTAGTAGATTTTTTGTACCAACCTCTATCGAATCTAGTATTTCGTTTTATAAACTGTTTTATTTCCGTACAACATTGAACTTAGGAAATGCTTATTGGAAGAGTTATTTTGAAATAATATTTCAGTAACATTTTTAAATTCTACTCTTTATTAACGTCCTAAAGTACATTAAAATTTACTTTAATAATTCTATAACTTAAAATACCGTATTTATAAATTTTACAAACTTCTTATAGGTTTCTCCATCTTGCCTCAGTCTCTTGATCCGAATACAATGATTAAAGACGAAGACAACAAAAATAAATCATGAACTGTCACTTCTTAACCAAAATCAACCTTGAAAAGTTCTTACATAAATTTATTTAAATGAATTGTTTCTTATAATATTAATGTTTTGAAGACTACTGTAATGTAAATGCTTGCACCAATTATTATTGCTATTACGCTTTTATTTGCTTCACTGTGCTTAAAGCACAAATATATAATATTTATTTTTAATAAAACCAATATCAATATTACAATAAAAGCTAGAGGGTTATAGTTATTACAGTACAGAATTTCTGATTTCATCCAAATATTTTATTTAAAAACGTTTGTGTTATTATTATTTTTCTGAGTCAATAATTTACATACGTTCATAAGTTTTCCTCGCTGATTCAACTACAGCTAAATTAAAACCAAACTATGTATGTAAATATAGTTCGCTTTAAAGACTTTCAGCGCTGCGCTCTTGAAGTTTTAAGTGGATGAGTAAAAAATCTCGCCGAATAAAGTAGTCCCAAACAAGTCTACGGTTTTAAAATTATGTTGGCAGCAACATCGAGTACTGTTAATGTGAAAAGGCTTTGTTTTGTTAATTACTGGGGCTCGGCCGCCCGCACCTGCTTTCACCACACCAGAATAAATTGTGCGACTTAATTTCCTGTGTTTCAATTAAAAGATATTCTCTTGACCGATAGTTGCTTCCTCCCGCAAAATGAATCCACGCGTCAATTGTTAGCCCGTGAAGTCTTTTGTAAATGATGTATTACGTTTTCTTTTGATTTTTAATTAAAATTCCTTTGATATCAGAATTTTTATAGATATAAAGGGAAAATAACGTTTCACTCAAATATTAATTATAGGTTAATGCTACAAGAAAGCTTCTGAATTGAGATAATCGTAATAACAAATTATCATTATTTTAGTTTGCAATTTACGAATAATAATTAATAAAAGGAAGAAATTACTGTGCTGATGGAATCACTTAAGTCGTTCCTCAGTGTCAAAGAAAGTTTTCCGGCAGAACGTGCATTATCTCATAATTCCGTCGAATTGGAAAATATCGACCAGTTCCAGTAGTAGTTTTTCTCCAGTGCCTTCCTCAAGGTTCGGTTTTTAGCATTTCGTCTTATAGTAGGTACATATTATAGTAATATTTAATATAATAATTACCCCCGACCCCTAATCATCTATACCTAAATAGAATACTTTTTGTACTAATCTTCTTGCTTATATTATCATCTACATTTACTATTATTACTGCTCAAAATATGTATAGGACTTTAATTTCCGGCTAAATACTACTTTTCACTATCTAGGTCAGTGGCTTTCTGAACATGGCCTGTCTCTAGCATTTATGAGAGCCAACTTATTAAATTAGTAGAAAAGACATTTTTTTAGGCAATATTCTTTAAAAGAGATTGAATGGAACTACACGTAATAATTTTGTTCTTCTAATCGATTTAAGTATATTAGAATTTAGAGCGTCCAATTTCATTGAAACTAGCAAACTGCAATAAAAATAACAAAAACTGTCATAGTGCATTACTGCCATTGCTATTTCTTTCCACGCTCTCGTTTTTGATGAGACGACAATTTGACAGGATTGGTGAAAGGTAAGGCTTAAGATGCTCGCATACGAACATATGAACATCACTGACCTCCCAAATTCGGGCTGCTGAGTATTTCATAATAGAAAATCCCAGTAACTATTTCGGCCTGACCCGGGACTCGAACCTAGTATGATGATCTTCTAGCCAATAGACCAACGAGGTAGCAATACTTATTCTGTGATTCGTGCAATCCAATAATAACACTAATACTGTGTAATTGCACAGATTGAGAAGATCAATAAAAGTGAAAACGCAACATCTTATAGTGCGGGTGCAAGTTGATATACAATATCATAATATATGGTAAAGTTGTCATGTATCCCCGAGACTAGTGATCGTGAATGGCGCTATTCTTGAAGTTGTCCAAACTATGCAACTCGGCTGGCACAACTTTGAGAAGGAGGCCAACCGAAGGATAATCGCTTCTTGGGCGGCTTTTGAGAAGCTTCGTCATATTCTAGAGTCATCGATCTCATAATCCCTAAAACCAGTGTGTTCTACCCATAATAAAATACGGAACCGAAACGTGGACTCTCAACGTAGGGCTGGTCCACAAATTCAAGGTCACTCAGTGAGCAATGGAACGCGCGATGCTTGGAGTTTCTCTGGCAGACAGAATTTGAAATGAAGTCATTCGCCAGAGAACTAAAGTAACCGACATCGCACGCAGAATAAGCTCGCTAAAGTGGAAGTGGGCCGGTCATGTCTATAGACGTACTGATGGTGGTTGGAGCTGAAACGTGCTAGAGTGGAGACCGCGTGTAGACAAGCGTAGTGTAGGACGCCCTGCATCACAATGGATAGATGACTTAAGAAAGGTGGCTGGCAGTGGATGGATGCGGGCTGCCCAGGTCCGGGATGGTTGGCGCTCATTGGGGGAGGCCTTTGTTCAGCAGTGGACGGCGATAGGCTGATTGATTGATTGATAGTAAAATTCTATAATTATATAATTGCTAATAATTAATACAGTTTAAGTAGAAATAAACTATTTAGATGCCAGTTAAGAGAAATAAGGATTTAAAGAAATATTGTATCCGCAATATTTAATGTAATGTGACAAGGAAAATAGGCTAGGTTTGAGTTTGAGTAGTGTAAATGAAATTCGGTATTGTAGAATATACATATGTAGTATAATATATTGCTCAATCCCGTACAGATCTACATATGCCCAGGGTGTATAATCATATTAAGTACTCAAGAGCGGTGAGGCGCGTGCGCTATCAGGCCGCAGGCGGAAGGCGCTAAGTGGGGCTCTGACGCTCCTTAATCAAACTACCTAGTTAAAAACCCTTCAAGGACAAAAGGGACTATAGTTTGCTATTGTTCTCTACTCGAGACAAATGTAGCATATTTTAAAATACGAATTTTTGATATTTTTAATACCGCTTATTTTAATGAAACCTTAAGTTGTCAAAAACCAATGCCAATGAAGTTTTATTTATTTTATAATAGATAAAACTAGTTATTATAATAAGATATCCAAGATAAAAACAAAATATATAATATACAAAGCTGAACAGTTCATTTTTTGTTTGTGTGAACTCGCTAATCACTGCAACTACGACTCCAAATTGAAAAATTCTTTCGGTATTTTTTTTATTTTATTATTTTTTTTTTAATTAAGAAAGGCTTTAAATGTGTAGTTTTATAGGCTATCTAATATCACGCTACGACACTTCGGAGCGGAATAGTTAAACTCTACAAATGTATCAAAAGCTGGTATAATAATATGGTATAGTATTTCTAAATAGATATCTTCTTTCTTAGATTTACGCGAATATTTGACATTTTTAATGAGACTATCTTTTCGGATTATTTCGCGGATTTATTTTGATTTTTAGTTTCCAAATTTGTTTCGAATTTTCAAATGCTTTGCAGCAATCATGGTCATGGAAGAGACTAAGGTTTTAGACCTAATCCGTTTTTTAAAATAAAAGTAGCCTAAGTTACTTTTTATAACATCAGCTATTTACCAGTGAAAGTCCCGTCAAAATCAGTCCAGCCATTTCGGAGATTAGCCGAAACAAACAGACAGACAGATAAAAAAATTTAAATTTTTGCTTTTCTTATAGGTAAGTATCATATTTAATTTCAAATGTATTTAATAAAAAGCTTTTATTTCAACATTACAAACAAACATTTCAATTTTATTTATCTGTATAGATATAGCAAGTCCTGTAGTAAATTTTATGCCGCACGAATAAAAAGTAGTCTAAGTCGTTGTTAATATAGGGAGTGGAAAAAACAATGGGTGGACGAGTGAGTACACGACATGCAGCATATGAGGCGACGTGGATGGTACTAAGAGTAAGCGTGAATAATAGCTTGATTTTTAGACGCAATGCACAGCGTTTTTCTGGCTTTGTGAATACGTGCATGTTCAATAACGAGAACACAAAGATAACATTATAGTGCTGTTACTATGGTTACTACTGAAAATGTTATCATCTTATCTCGACCTAACGACGATCTCCTTGTTCAATTTTAGTGTATTTTAACACCTTTCAATATATAATATGGTAATAATAGGTTATTATACATACTTTTTAGATCATGATATATAAAGTTTATATAAGGATAGAGCAGTAATAGCCTAAAATGCCAAGTGAGTATTTATGTGTAAACATTTTTTTGACAATAACACAAAATATTTCATCTTGGTTGATCATAGTCGGCAAGAAGTACCTAATTAATAGTATGATCCTCTTGACCGATTTCGGCCACGGTGGCCAATCTCATTGAGACTAGCCAACTGCGCAGGAGATATTATAGTGCACAAGTGTACGCGCAGACACAAGTGCATTCTCTATTCCTGTCACTCTCATACTCCGGTGGGACGACTACTCGACACGACCAGTGAGAGATAAATTACAGAAATATAATATCTATATATGTATAACTGCCAAACCCATCTGGACGTTACAACTATGGAATTGTATACTAAAATTATGGTTTCTCTCATTTTTGGAAGAGACACTGAGATGAGTGGTCTGCTTCGTTCTGCACAACCACACTCAACCACAACGCCTCGACGGCAGGTCTGCAGACCGCTGTCGAGGCGTTGTGGTTGAGTTTCCCGGGGGAGAGCCAACTCCTACCGGGCGCGTCCCCAGGTGGCGGATCGGGGAACGCCACCCGCTTTGTGCAGGGCGGGTGGTACCGGAGAAATCCGGCGCGGACCAAAGCAGGACGGGGCTGCTCTCCGTTGAGGCTTCGGCTTCCGGAGTTGCGGCCACCGGGAGCGGGGCCTCTTCGGCGGTCTCGTGACCGGAGGGTGGGGACCGGTTGCAGGACTGTGAAAACAGGCCCGTAACCGGTAGAGGGGAAGGCCGCGGTGGGAGAGGAGTGCCGGTATTTCGGTGCGCCGTTCTCCCTGCCCCCCGCGGCCTTGACGGGGCTGCCACCGTCTTAGATGGCAGACGTGGTGGGGCTGCAGGGGAAGAGGAGTGTCGGTGTGTCGTTGCCGCTCTCCCTGTCCTCTGCAGCCGATTGAGGGGTGCCCACTTCGGTGGGCGGGAAGGTTTAATGGGGCTGCTCCGGGTACTTCTCTGATTTAGCAGAGTGGACTATGGAGCAGCCCCATTGGTTAGGTGGCCGTAAGGCCTGCCGCCGGGGCGTCGCGGTAGTTATGCGTAAGCGATCCCGCGGCGCCCCACTAAGGCGGAGGGGAAGGGAAAGTTGGGGTTTAGTGGGTAGTACCGGCTCTACTAGTCGGTGAGCCCCACATAACCACCTGGGGGTACAGGTGGTATGCGTAAATGCATTCCCCAACTATAAAAAAAAAAAAAGGCGTTGTGGTTGAGTGTGTAAGCGTTACTGCGGCGCTCCATTAAGACAGGGGAGGTTCTGTTGGGTGTTTGTGTGCGACTTCTCTTGCCGATGAGCCCCACATAACCACCTGTGTGTATATAGGTGGTATGTGTATTTATATATACATACTTATTTACAAAGTGCATTTAATTTTTTTCTCATAATAGTTTAAAATAACTTCATTAACTTCACACATTTTAATTCGAACAATAAATCTTTTAGATTAAAATTTACACGCTACATTCCCATAACGTGGTTACACAAATACGACAAAACAAAATATAAATGCATATTTAAAAAGTTAAAAGCTAAAACTTTCTATATCACAAAAACTCCCTTTATACAATGAAATAGGAGACCAAATTATTCGAGAAAGCACTTCTGACTTCGAAAATGTTTAATGATAATTCAATTTTCAGATGAAATCGTAACAAAGTAATGGCGAGTCAGATCCTCTCTCATAATAAAAATGCCGATATCAATTTTTAATGCTCTTGTAAAACCCGAATTTATTTTTAATGACAAAGAAAATCTACAATAGCAACTTTTTACGGTACGGTTCTTATGTACAAAAGTAATCAAGAATCTTCTTATTACTAATATTGACTTGAATTTCGACCATTCCATTATGTAGAGTATATTTTTACGTCAATAAATCATCAATATTTTTAGTAGTTGTTGTTTAAAATTGATTTTGATTTCTTCTTTGCTTACTCGGGCTAAGTTGAAACTGTAGTGGAATTATGTGCCACATTAATAAATACATTGAAGTATTAAAAAAATGCTTTGGGGGATATTTGCGATTTATTTCTGTCTATTAATTCATACGAGACAACTCTAATATGCTTTGAATTTCAGCTAATCATAATTTAAAAAAACTTTTTTTTTTGAATCGCTAAGTGGATCCAAGCATACAAATTTAAGTTCTCACATACCACGCGACATTTCTATTTAAAGCGAAAGTCATGTAGCAACAACCACTGGCAACTACTGCATAGTTAATTGAATATGTGTGACAAAAAACAATTTTAAGTGTATATCATAATTTAGCTTAAACTTTATATTAAAATAAAATACTATGTATAGGTACATTGAAGCTGTATAGCAGTGGTCGCCCAGTGGTAACGCTCAATTGGGAAACCGATTAAAGGTGGTTCAAATCAGGATCTCACACTTCTGATATTTTCATGTGCGAATCACTTTCACCTTGATTATCGCCTGTCTTACTGTAAAGGAAAACATCGTGAGGAAACCTGCATATCTATGAGAACCTAGCAAGTTAGATATGTGAGGTCCGCCAACCCAGCGTGGTGGACCATGGCCTGATCCTCCTCGTATTGAAGTGAGTCTCGTGCCTAGTAGTGGGATGTTAAAAAAATGTTTTCAATTTATTTAGTCTACTACGTTTATAATAGCAGAATCTCCTACAGCATCTACAATCATTAACTCAAATTATCAGAAATGAATATTACAGTACAATGTAAGAGGAGATTTTGTAGTATAAACACAATATAATATTTTTTTATTAAATTAAATATGTACATACGTTTATTATACCTATAACTGTTTAAACTACTAAATACTCAAGACGCTACAATCGGTGCCATGCTCCCGAGGCACATCAAGTGGTTTCCGTGGGATACTCTGCAAATAGTTAGTACCTCTGTACCCGAGCAAAGTTTATGACTAGTTTAGACTTATCACATTTTTTATTACTCTACCATTTGACCCGAGTGACGTTATCCTATCCCAATTTCCTAGTCCAAAGAATGTATAAAAATTTTACGAATTTATTTATAATAACTGACAAGTTACAATACTTAGTATAAACTAAGTATAATACTTCCGAATTTTAACAAACAATTAAATAAAATAGCCAAATCGGTCAAGCTGTTTTCATGCTATGCGTTTTCTAACGAACAACATCTATACATATAATAAAATTCTAACTAAGTCGAATCTGTACCTTAAATATTTTTTGGAAAATGTTATTGAAATAGACATTATTATCGATACAGAGGCCGAATCTATAGTATTTAGATTTTTTCTGTCTGTCTGTCTGTCTGTCTTTCCGTCTGTTACCGCATCACAGAAAAACCACTGGAGGGATTTTAATGAAATTTGGTATGATGATAGCTGGATATCCGGGCCAACATATAGGATACTTTTTACCGCGGGAGATTATCTCATTCCCACGGGAATACACGTTATAACACAACCCAAATTATGATCAAATATTTATGATCAGAATTTCTTGAAACTTGGTATTAATGCTGTTCAATACAATTAAATAAATACGTGTTTTAGCGTTTTTTGAAATTCATCCCAAAGGGGATACAATAAGGGATGAAAATTTGTATGAAACCTATATTTTTAAAGCTTTTTTGTTGTAGTTTTAGCGCGAGCGAAGCCGCAGGTTTTGCTGGTTTAATTTATATTTATATTCTAAATACAAAATACTAATCATATATATATCGTTATTAAAAAAAGATATTTTTTTTTGTTAAACATAACGACTACAAATGGTAAAGTCGTATATCAAAATAACTATTTTGTGCGCGTATACAGAATGTATAAAGTTTTATCAATCGTCGCTTGACGATTTCACCTAATGGACACACACTCAATTAGCTTTTATTGCCTTGGCGTCGTTCAATTTAACGCGTAACTGCGACCGCACTTGACTGCCCCACCTATTTATTTTTGTATATCCAGTTTTTCTCGAATCCTTTGATAAATTAGACTTTAATTTTAATTTCTGACTCGCGCTATAGCTTGGAGTACCAATTCAAATGTTACTGCTGATGTTATTAAAACGAAGTTTGAACGATTTTAGTGAAGTATAAACTTTTCTTTAAATATTTTTACACTTTATGCATAGTGCATACTCATATAAACATTTTAAGAGTTATAAAATTTGAGTTTTCATTTTACATAATAAATTCATAGCCTAATTTAATACAAGGTGGCCGGCGTACGATTATTGCCCACATGCATTATGTACTTATTTACACATAATATAAACGTGTAAGAGCGTAACAATAAAAATCCTTCTCCACAGATGCTGGATTGCTTTAGTTTGGTGAATAGGTCAAGTATAACAAACAAAGAGAATATTGAGCCTATGTTAATAAAAAAATAAAAAAATAAAAATAAGATTAAAATGTTATCTACTAAACAATACTGATTGTTTAGTAGTTTCAGTCTTTGGTGGTTATGGTACCACAGGTCTAACGAATTTTTATTTTTTTAAATTACTTATTTGACTACTATTAATAAAGCGATAGCGAAATCTTATGTGTGTTTGTTACTTTTTCACGCTGCCACGTCTGCACGGATTTAGATGAAATTTAGTATACAGATAAACCTTTTTTTTAACAACCTTTTTTTTAACTACCTCGGTGGTGTAGTGGCTAATAAATACGGCTGCACATCAAGAGATCTTAGGTTCGAGCCCCGGGTCGGACCAAGTTTAGCTATTGAGACTTTCTGTTTAGTTGGCGGTGTTTCACCCCGTGCCTCGGAGAACACGTAAAGCCGTCGGTCCTGCACCTTAACTCTCACCGGTCGTGTCAAGTACACTACTACTGACCTAGTCGTCCCACCAGAGTATGAGAGTGGCAGGAATAGAGAGTGCACTTGTGTCTGCGCGCATACTTGTGCACTAAAACTAACTAAATAAATCCTGCGCAGATGGCTAGTCTTAATGAGATTGACCGTCGCGTCGTGACCGAAGTCGACCGGGAGGTCATTATTATTTTTTCAACGTCGGGAAACGCGTACCACTTTCATACATAAATATGGTTATATAGGACCACCGTCTAGAAAAGCAATTACTACTTATTAAAACCCAGTGGAACCATCGCTGGATCACTTATATACACTTAGCTACGATGCGCCAACGGCTGACTTGCCAATGCAGAATACAACAACAGTGGGGTTGCTCCTACGGTTACTAATCTGCTATCAGAGAAGTACTAGGAGCAACGAGCAAGCCACATATGGTATACCACCCACAGAGTTGGTGGGCCTCCCAAAAAAAATATATAAATTTATAACTCTAAAATCCATCTTACTAGCCAATGGGGTCTTAATTACCAACAATATTGTCAAAAGCGATATTAAAATATAAAGTTTTCTTAAAATAGGCATATTATATTATATATAGAGAAAGCTTATTTTTCAAAACAACCTGTAATAATAATAATTAGTATAATGTTTTAAACAACTTTAAAAAAAGGAGGAGGTTTCTGTGAGTGAGTCGGTGCTTTGATTTGTATCAGCTGGCACCGACTTTAAAATATCTGATTAGGTTCTAAACGAAAATCCTCGTTTAGTTATTTTTTACTTTTCAGTGCCTGGAAGTCTTTTTTTTTAAGTTTTTATGAAATGTTAAGCTTAGGATAAAACTTAACATTATGCCACTGTATGGTTAACAATAAGTATACATAATTTTAACATTTTTTTTAAATCAAAACAATTACTCTAGCTAAAACATATGTGTAATAAAATGTACAAGCCTTTTTCTACGTATATTACTGCATTACTGTATTACTGTATAACTTAATTTGTTGTTAAATAAATAAATAACTAAATGAATAAAAATAAATTTCAAATTTCAATATTTCCTAGTTGAATTTTAAAATAAAAACCTTGTGCGCATACTTATATTTTAAAAGCATAAAATTCATAATGCAAGCTGAAATTCGTATGCAAATCAAACTGCGCAGTCAGTATAAGTGTATCTAACGAATTGCTTTAATATTTGAAGTGCTTACATTAGTAGCGGAAATATTTTCACTTCTCTATCGTGTTGGTATTTAATAATTGTTCTTCACTGTAATATGTGTGTTACCTAAAATATTCTTACTTTGTCGACAAATAGTTATGAATTTATTTATATTCTATGTTGCATTTGAAAAATACATATGTACATAGTTATTTAATATAATACTAGTGATTTACCCTCGCTCCGCTTGGGTTCGTCTCAAGTTACGTTTTAACGGTTAGTATAGATTTCTCAGAGATGAGATATTTTCCCATAGTAAAAAGTATGCTATAAGTTGACCCGGATAACCAGCTATCACCATACTAAATTTTATCAAAATCCCTCTAGTGGTTTTCCGTGATGTGGTCACAGACAGACAGACAGACAAAATTAAAAAAAATATAGATTCGGCCTCTGTATCGATAATAATGTCTATTTCAATAAGATTTTCCAAAAAAATATTAAATGTACAGATTCGGCTTGGTTACCATTTTATTATATTTATAGATGTAAGTCTATGGTTTACGTCGAGGGCATACATTTAAATATGTAGGTAACCAAAGGCATATCTTTTCCTTTTTTCATATTTCATTATTTCCAAACATTTTTATAGTACTACTATCTGGTTTAATAACGACAACAATTTAATAAATTATAGAATTCTAAGCTTAATTTAAAAAATAAATAGGTAATATAGGTATTTTTGAAAAAAAAATATCTGTAAAACGTAGAAACAAATTAAATTAGACCATTACCGAAATAAATGTGTCACTATTGGGTCATTAAATGAAATAACCGATTTAATACTGACTAGTGTAAAGTTCGATACCTTGTATTCGACACGGAATGCCAAATTAATTTTATTTTTAACACTAGCAACTCACCCTCGCTCCGCTCGGGTTCGTCCCTAGTTACGTTTTAACGTTTAGCTCAGAGATGAGATATTTTACCGGAGTAAAAAGTATCTTATATGTTGACCCGGATATCCAGCTATCATCATACTAAATTTCATCAAAATCCCTCTAGTGGTTTTTCTGTGATGCGGTAACAGACAGACAGACAGACAAAATTTCTAAAAACTATAGATTTGGCTTCTGTATCGATAATAAAGTCTATTTCAATAAGATTTTCCAAAAAATATTTAATGTACAGATTCGGTTTAGTTAGAATTTTATTATATGTATAGAAAACTGCAATAATTCTTCGATGTTATTTTATCTTTAAAAAAAAATAATTTTTGTTTTAAAATATGAGTTCTAAGATGGTACTAACTAGGGCTTTCATCCCGGGAGTCTCGGTTTCGAAAATTTCGAGAGTCTCGACGATTTTTTCGAATTTTCGAGACTCGAGACTGCTACCGCCAGTCTCGGGAAAAACGAGACTTTTGAGACTTTACTTTTTTTGAGATTTTTTTAATCTGGTGTGGTATACGGTACGTGGCAGTAATATAAAGTGACACTTGGGATATGACAATAAAGGGAAATACTAAACCATCGCTATAGAACTATTCAATCTCTATCCCCTATCTAATAGGTACTAGCATAGAAGCAGAGAGAGCTTTTTCTAACGCGGGTTACTTTTGTAATAAAATCGGATCCAATCTGTCTGAATTCTCCATTTAAAATATACTCTTTGTGTTTATGTGCCCACTGTAAAAATGAAAAAAAAAACCTCATAAAGGAGAATGGGCAACTTTGTATGGGATTCGTCCCCAGAGTGTATCAAGTTGAGACATATGTCATTTTAAAGATCAGAAGTATAGCTTCAATTTAATGTATGACACCAACGCTGAGACTCGTGCAGGGAAAGAATTATGAATCATTTAATTTTATTAAATTCGTGAAAGTAAAATAGTATAATTTAGATTGTACAATATTTTCATAAATATTATTTTATATCGTACCGTGCCGTCTGTTTTTACACACCTTCGCACATATTGCGACTTTTGCAGCCCTGTACAGGATAGCTGAATGAATAAATGAGGAAGAATTGAGCTGGTTACGATGGGACATTGTAGGGTTATTGGAAGTTCGAAAAGAGGGGGGACAACTCGATGATGCTCAAATCTGGTCAACTGTTCTATTTTCGGGTGACCAACAGTCCCAAGGTGGTGTCGGGTTTATCGTCTCTTGTGATGTCTTGTACAGCATGGTAACTATGTACAGCTTGAACGCATCCAATTGATTCTGACTGGAGAAGTCCACGTTCCTACCAGTGCCACACCAAATACAAAACCCCTTAAGCTTTCAGCTGGAACTCCAAAATCGCTTTGATTGCGATAGCGATGTGGCTACTTTTAAGGATGGGTTTCTCAAAGGTGTCGAATCAGTTGGGTTCTAAACACAATCTAAAAATAGACCCAAAAAGTTTTCTGATTCTTCTCTCGAGCTCGTGGCAGAAAGGAGAAAGATGATCTTACAGTCATCCAAACACTCCAAAGGTTTTCGAGGTTTTTTGATTTATCTATTGGGCAAAACCGGCTAGTACAGTTCAAAACCGACGACAATAGGATTATATTATCTATTCCCGAGTTTAGTAATGGGAGAGGTCGCGAACTTTTATGGATAGCTATTGACATCAACGCTACAACCCATCAGTCTGGACAATGATTAAGGGCCAGGCTAACCCGACACTATACCGAAGAAATCCCGGACGTCACTAAAACAGATTAAGAACAACAAAGCACTGGGTGCAGGTGGAACTACGGCTGAATTTCTGAGAATGTTACTTAATTCCATCATACTCGAAGGAAAACCCCACAATTATGGGGCAGAAGCGTAGTTGTACTGTTCTGTAAAAAGGGCGATAATGCCTTGCTAAATAATTTGACTCATCTCGCTTCTGATCCATGTCTATAAGTTGTTTCAATAAAATAATTCATAGTTCTTCCATGTAACTGTCTCACTTTTGACGCTGTACAATAAAATAAAACTATTATTATGACCTTTAAAGTGATGTACATACGTCATACTGTTTTAGACTTTCACAGGCTTAATAAAATGAAATGATTCATAGTTCTTTCCCTGCACGAGTCTCAGTGTTGGTGTCATACAATAAATTGAAGCTATTCTTCTGCTCTTCAAAATGACATATGTCTCAACTTGATACACTCTGGGGACGGAATGCCCATTATCCTTTAGGTCCTTACATATGAAATTGGCGTTTTGTCGAACTGACTGCTTTGATCTAAAATATCTATATCTAGCATTTGGTTAGAAATTCCAAATTCAAATTTGTTTCGATTTTAGGCTTGTGTATTTGTTTAGAGATTCATTTGTTTTTGCGTCATTTGATTTTTCTTTGACATCACTTTGTTTACAATGTGGAAAACTTAAAATACCACCATGGAACCAGCGCTGCAGAAATAGCTCGAAAGATTAATGATGTGTATGGGAAAGCTACTGTAAAATAAAACAAGATTTTGGTTCCAACGTTTTTGTTCTTGAATGTTTGACCTTTAGAACAAACCTCGTGGATGACCGAAGATCCTAATTGAAAATGAACAATTAAAAGCGATGGTGGAAAAAGATCCATCGCAAACCACGTCAGAGTTAGCGGCAAGCTTCTATGTGAGTGATAAAGCTATTTTAATTAATTGGAAACGAATTGAAAAAGTGAAAAAGCTGGGAAAATGGGTACCGCATGAATTGATGAAGTCCCCCAACAAACGCATCGAATCGCATCGGAACCTGTACAATACTCGGAAACTCTAATCACAATGATTGAACCCAGGAAAAATCTTGCCCCGAGCGACAGTTGAGTCAGAAGAAGATACTGCTGTCTGGTGGACCAGCGTTGGTATCGTCTACTACAGTTTTCTAAGATCTAGACAGACGATTACGGCAAGATCTGTACTGGCAACAATTGCAAACCATTATGGAAAAGCTATCCAAAGCTAGCCATTAAACAACCGAGACTGGTCAATTGCTCTAATCCACTGTTGCTTCAGCACAACGCTTGACCACACACACAACAAACAGTCGCTAAATTAGAGGAGCTGCGATCGGAATGTCTTCGACACCCACTATACTCCACGGACCTTGCTTTAATAGATTACCGCCGATTACCAAATTCCGTAATTGTCCAAATTCCGGAATTTGGCAAGGAAAAAAAATATAATAAGTGCATGGATAATATAATGATACTTATAATAATGGTACTTTGATTGATTAAATATATAATTAAATATCTTTTTTTCGTTTTGCTTTTTCCATATAAAACTACTAATTTTATATGTAAGGACCTAATGCTTGTTAATTTTACTTGTATTTGAGTTTGTAACAGTATGATTAATAAAGTACTTTATTGAAATACCTTGTATCGACTGCCTAACTGCCTAGCCTATGAGTATGAAACTTATTTTTGAAGTAGTCTCGAAAGTCTCGTTTTTCCCGGGAATTTCGAGACCATACCGAGTCTCGATTCTTTTTCCCGGGACTCGTAAATATAACGAGACTGAAAGCCTTAGTACTAACACAACATTTAATATCAATGGCGTGTATGAATCGAAAGTAGCAAGACTCAAGAGTGTCCCAAAACACCATGTTTTGGTTTTATTTTCCTCCTGGAAATTTTGATCTGATAACGATGAATTTGGAGCCATTGTGGATGTAGATTCATCTTAAACCACGTCAGATTTAGCAGTTGCCCTAAATATAGGTCGCAAACAATAGTTCCTGAGTCAATTACGTCCTACTCGAGAATAAATAAACTCGGCAACTCATACAAACTTATATCATTCTGAGAGTACGGTGGTCGGTGAACTTATAAATAGCGCTTCATGACACAGCAATTACTGTAGAAGAAGTACTATGAAGGGTTACAAATTGAAAATAATATTCACATTGATCATTAAACATAGAGGTATAATTACAAGCGACTTACCCTTTTTTCCTAGGTGACTAACGTGTTACTTTAGGTCATCGTCCATTGTTCCAATTGTCACCAGCATGCTAAGACGAGATGATATTCTATAAGCATTTACTAAAACGAAAAGCACGTAGAATATAGCTAGAATATATTATATTGCTATTCTCAAATATTTCATTTTTAAAATAACCTTTTTTACTTGATTTTTGGGATATGTTTCATTCAATCGATGGTTTATTGTATCTTTATTTTTTGTACATAACAAAATTCTTGGAAATAGTCAAAAAATAAAATGTTAAAATGATAACAAATTAATTCGATATTTTTTATTGTTTTATTGTAAATACATACGTGGTCTAGTGGCTAGTGCGTAAGGCTACAGTCTGCAGCTCCTGGGTTTGACTGTTGGTTCGGGGCAATTGTTATTATTGGATTATTCTGCGAGTCTCACTGGCCGTGGCGAATGGTCTTCCCTCCGGTGTTTGAAAGTGAAAGAAATAAATAGCGCATTTGTGTCTGCGCTTACATTTCAACACCTTTTGTGCACATAGCTAGTCTTATTAAGATTGGCCGCTTTCGCAGAAATCCGTCAGAGGAACATTATTGTTATTATTAAATATAAATAACTTTAAAATGCTGATATATACAAAATAATTATCCTGTATTAAGTCTTAACCCACCGTCTGTAGGCACACAACCGGTAAAAACGGTCTGGGGACAGTTACACTTTCTTTTTAACAGAACTTTCACTAAGAGTCTTACATAAATCATTTTTATCCTAGGAAGAACAAAAGGTTTTCTTGAAATAAGGTATAGAAAAAAATGGCTTAATCAACATTAAAACTTTTAACAGATTTTCAGTGGCGGCATAATATTATAGGTTACATTTTATACCAGGAAATCGTTAACAGGATAAGGGTAAGCAAAGGAAAGTATATTTTTCATGTATTGCGAGAAAAATGATATATTGTTATCTCAATGAATTGAATTATAAATAGGTTCCGTCATTTTAGATTCGCATGATATTTAAGATTATTAATAAAATATGATTTTTAAATAAACTATACAAGTTACTACACATTTGAAGTTCATGTCAAAAATCATTATTTACCTAGCATGATTTGCGTATTATTTACTTTTTCCAAAGACAACCTCCAGTTTTTCTTTTAAAGAAGACCTATAGATCTCGAGACGTTTAATTTTTTTAACATTTCAATGCAAATTACCAGTGTTTGAGAAAGCCCTTTACCTCTCCTAGGATGAAATGCTTTTTCAAAGTGTCATTGAATTAGTGCTGTCGCTCGCTACACCACATTTGTTACGAGCTTCAGAATAATTTTTACGATGTGTGGATTTAACATTGAGAGTGATATGAAGGGGTTGTCTGTTAAAAGAAACCCAACCTACAAGTGCGTCAAAAGCTCTTCATAACTGTTTGTTGTCGCTATTGTATATATTGTATAGGTACTGTATACGATATATATATTGTATAGACGATCGAATAAAATAACAACGTTAAATCTGTAGGAAACAGTCTCAAATACGTAGAGAGTGTAAAAAGAAATAGATTATCATTAAATATGTATATAAATAACTGTGAAATGCCAAGGATATTTGTTTCACAAAGGAAGTTCTGGACTGATCTAAGTGTTAAAAAAGGTCTCTGAAACACTTTTTTATCCCACTGTTCGATATATTGTAAGTTACTTTGTCAAGTCCGATTGCCAAATAAATAAAACCTGAAAGGAGCGCCTTTTTATAAATTACTTTGTGTCGGAAGATAGGATGTCCTTAAAGTACATCAATGATAATTCCATAGATACCTATATATGAAAAGATATATAACAAAAACACCTCGGTTGGTTTTTGTATATTGTGACAAAATAAGATATTCCATTTTGTTGTGTCTTTTCTAACTTGACTGACTTTAACTCTCTACAAAAACCTCTATTCTATTTGTTAGTAAGTCTTCTAAAATTTACTAAATTTTCCCGACCTTTATCTTGTTTTTCCTTTAGTTCTTTGTACAGTACTTTATTGAAGTACTTTACAATTTAGAAGCTTTGTTCGAGGATTCTTAGTACATAACTTAAAATTCTTACATTAAAACTGTTACTTCTTCCTTTTTTCTAAACTTGTCACCCTCGAACTATCCTTATTCATTAAAACAATTAAATATCATAATTACTAGCGAGTTATCCTCGCTTCGCTTGCTTCACTATGAAAAGTGATCATGAAATTTAATAAAAATCTTATTTTAGTAAAATATTTTTTCTTTTAATTTCCTTCTATACAAAACTTATCCAATTTGGTGCAGTCGATAGGAAATTATGCGCGTACATACATACATTTCGGTGATTTCCCAGTGTCATAAAAAAAAAGTAGATATGCATTGCGCAAAATTTTCTCCCACTTCTATTTTATTATCTGTTTTAATATTTTTTTAATAAGTATCTCTCTTTTGACGATGAAAGTATCTCTATACTTTGTACTTCAAATATTTTCACTATAAATAAGCAGCATTATAGTAAAAAATTAAACCCAAGTGGGATTTTGATTAAGGATTTAAGTGGGAATTATATAAATATAGTAAACATTTTAAAATTATGAGTCTTATAACAGTCACAAAACAAATCTAAATTTATTTTATTTCAATTAATTAAGATTTTATTTAAATTAAATTATTATTCTTTTATTTAAAAGAAAAAGATTTTATTTAAATTAATAACTACTGCAATAGTGTGAATAGTCGTCTTTTCGTACAAAAATTACAACCACCACTACCATTTTGGATTTACTTCTATTCTTTAAGGAAATCCATTGTTTGACTTTGATACCATTTTAAATATTTAAATAAAAAGGATTGTGCAAATAATTCCACAAAAAGATTTTTGTCCCTATCCTGAGAAAAAACAAGTACCAATATTGGAAAATTGGAACCACAGTTCATGACTTCTATTCGTCGACGAGTTTCGTTACTTGTCTGTCTATCTAAAAATATTATCATATTCACACGGGGTAACCTCGCGTCATATATTTTTTAAACAGAAAAAATTACACAAATCGACCTAGAGCTCTCACTGTAATTGGTTTAAATATACTTAAAATAAAAAATACGAAGCCCAACATATAGCTTGCTTTTTCGGTAAATTATTCCTGAGCGATGTACACACACTGTATAGTTTAGCCTAGCGCTAAGATTTCCACATACCTTTTTCTTACTTTAATAATTTCATCAATCGGCGACATCCATTATTATAAATCATAGTCGTCGTATGAGCCGATAAATCAATTTGATTTACATTGATTGAGCATAAGAGTGCTACTTAAGCCTTTTCCTTACTTCTAATATATTATGTTCTTGCAAGAATCGTTTTCCTTTACTCAATATCCCCTGAAAAAGATTTTCTTATACTTACCTTATTAAATATTATAGTACTTATTCTTACTATTATTATAAATGTGAAATTTAAGATGATTGGATGGATGTTTGTTGTTACTCCGTCACGCTAGAACAGCTGAACGGATCTCGATCAAATTTGGCACAGAGATAGATTATAGTCTGTAATAGCACATAGGCTACCTACTACTTTTAAAATGTACGGTTACTACTACGGAAAATGTACGATTCTTCTAGAGGCAAACCCAAGCGAAGCAAGGGCAGGCCAATGGCTAAGTAATAATAGCAATACACCGAGACCATCTTTAATAAAAGATCCAGCCAATTAGGCTCTATACAAATAGCATTAATTTGTTTTTTTTTTTAAGTTTTCTTTTTTAATATCTTCCTTAAAAAGTTATGAACTTTGAAGATAGCTTGTTTTAACAAGTAAGCCTTTCACCACTCCATGTAGGCAATTAATGACTTCATCTTTTTCAATGATATTCTCAGGAGTACTTGGTATTTAGTATTCGTTATAAGCTAAAATTTTACATATGAGTATATCAGATATTTCTTTTATTATAAAAACTATGCCGATTACGCTAAACGTAATCGTACTTATCATATTACAGGACAACTGTTATGCTTGGAAAAATGATTTATACCTTTATAAACCAACTTAAACGGTTCTCTCAAATTAATTTGGAATTTTCCTGTAATAAATCTCATTTTAATAATAAAAATCTTTACAACTTTTAGATATCGTACCAACTTAATTACATTTTCATCATCTAGCGATTGTACGAGATTATTAATAAAAATTATTTTTTTTGTTATAAAAAAAAATTATTTATAATAATATTATCTCAGTGACATTGTTATATTCGAAAAACTTTACTAATAATAAAAAAATGATATTACCTGTATTAAGGTTATCGAAGTATGTCCTTAACTATAAATATTTTTTATTAATAAAAAAAAGTCATCACATCATGAAAAGATGGATTTTTTAATGCCTAACTTACTTTTATTCACCGAAAGAACTGACATGCAACCCTTTAGGCAGAGATACCTTGGCACCCTGCGTTTTATCATATATATATAACTATTAAAACGTACCTTGGGACGAACCCGAGCGAAGCGAGGGTAAATCGCTGTATATTATAATAATTGTTCTGGCTTTTGTTATAGGTTCAAAATTTAAAAAGATTTTACACATTGTAATTTAATAAAGCATAATTATTTAATTTTACCGACTTAGACACGAGCAAGATTTCCTTGTGTCTTTGTGTCTTCTCAATTCTAAGTGACATTGACGAAGTAATTTGTGCTCAACTGGCACATTTTGAAACCATTAACAAGTAAATTGAATTTAGCTAGCGGTTTTTGAGCATATTCTCAGAATGGCATGAATAACAAAAATGATTTATTAAAATTCAATTTTAAAAGAGATGAAAAAGAATGGCAATATAGAAAATAATGCTCTTCTTACAACCTCATTTCTCAATGTTTCAGTTGCTCGCAACTGTGTTTCCCAAAACTTTCTTTTTAATATTGATCCCAAGGAGAAACAATGGTTAGAAAATTTGAAAAACAAGGTAGCTCAAACTGAGGCATGTGCCTAGTTTTAATTTCTATGTAAAAAAAAATTATTTTAAAATGTGTTGTGAAGTGGATTATATTTTCATCCTGAAGTTAAAAGTGGTGTTGTTTTTTTTAAAAACATATAATAATGTTTTATTTTATGTTTCCGCGACTTCGATTGCGTGGACTATCTATGGCAAATTCTGAAGGTAAGGAGTTTTATGATATATTTCTTACTACGAAAGAAATCAATGTGGCGTAAAAAAATTTTTCCCCTCTCACGCAAGGAACCCCTGAGTTTGTCAACATGAAAGTAAGGTAATTGAAAATTGGAAAGATGAATATATATCGACGCCCTCAAGCAGTAAGCCGGTAACCGTAAATCCAAAGAACATAATTAACTTTTCTGAGACCATTAGAATACAGTATATTAATCATATAGAAAAAACTATTTCAATATACGTACCGCCACTAATGGATTTTAACTGATATACTATAACAAGTAAAAAGAGTACTACCACCACTAGTTACCATTAAAATTAAGATATTTTTTTTAAATCTTCTAATAAATTATTTTTATATATTCACCTTTATTCGAAGACTACTGTGCGTTAAATTAAAAATTCTGCTTAATATCGATAACAAAACTAGACATGTTGAAGTTTTGAATTAATAATACATTATATATTATTATACCTTTTACTAAATTAATCAATTCATATACTAAATTAACCAATTGTTTACTTAAAACACTGTTAGTTATTCGGTTCATTACACAATGTTCATCACAAAAAACCTGTTTTAACGTTCACTAAAAATTTTGATAAAGAGATAATTTACGCAAACAATCTGGTACCTACTTGCCAAAATAAATTATGAAAAATTTTTTTGTATTCATGCGTAACAATACTTTTGCCACTTTAATATTTCCCTACAAAAAGTGAATATAATAACTGTGTTAATATCATAAGGAAAAATGTGATAAAAATAACCATTGAGTACCAGTAATCAAGAGTTTAGAAATTATCTTTTTATTATTTTCTTTACTATAATTAATGTAAATTATAAAAACAAATCAATATAGCATATAGCAATTATTATCATTACAATTCGCCCAGGAAACATCGTATTTAGAGTATTTCAATCCGATAGGTAAACACTATATATTTAAACTAAATTTTCAAGGAATTGGATAATCAGCACTATTCTCGTCAACGTCAAGTTATAATATGGTTGCATTGTGGCGAGGGTAGAAAAGTTTTTATCAAAATAGTACGCCTGAACTTATACTTGACAATCTACTCACTACAAGGACAATAGGCATGATGACAGTAACCAAGAACCACTAAAATAATGTGTTCATCTGATGCCATGATAAGTTGAACACCAATCAGTGCGAATTACGTCACGGCCATGTAAACATTGTAAACGTCACTTTATTTCGTACGAACTTCGACGTTTTTATCTGCGTTTGTAAAGTATTTCGTGATTTCCATCAATCAGTTGCTTAGTTTTGTGTTTAAATAAAACTATCTTTTCGGATTTTTTCGCGGATTTATTTTGATTTTTGGTTCCCGACGTATAATGCCTTTGAGACATCTAACACCTTAGTCTCTCCCGTGACCATGATTGCTGTAAAGCAATCGAAACGTCGGGAACCAAAAATCAAAATAAATCCGCGAAAAAATAGTTTTATTTAAATGGCTAATATTCGCGTAAATCTAAGAAAGTATTAGTTTTGTGTTCTCACAACATGGACAAGGATTTACCAAGGCAAATAACTCTAATTTGCCTAGAGTTGATTTGTTGATGCTGAGTGAGATTTTGGCATCAAACAAAGAATTCACAAACTATATATAAATGCTACGCATAAAGATTTATTTAGTAGAGTTTTGAGATGTCAAAACCAAAATAAAGTACATATTAAGATAAAAAGTGGTAAACATATTCAAGAGACGAAATCTAACCTCAAAAAATGAACTTTATTATTAAATTTAGTTAAACAAGTTGCAAATCATTTCACAATATATGAAATAAAGTAAAAACTAACGTCAAAATGATCTTCACAGAAATAAATTGTAGAATTTAGAGATATAACCGTTGGATCTCGCCGTGCAAGATTAAACCACTTATCTACTTATTTCGCATTGTTTGATTGCGTGGAATCTAAACAAATAATTTGTTAGGAGTTTTTAATGACGTATTAACGCACTGAGGGACCGCACACCACTTATACGCTTTGGAATTCATATTTAACACCTAAAATAACTGATTTGTTGCTTTGGCTCCCTAGTGTTTACGGTCGGTTTACGCGGCCGTGACGTCACAAGCAGACGCCATGACACCGGCGATCGTTTTGAAGCAAATTTGAAACTGAATATTTAAATAGCATTTTTTTCTGCAGAAATAATATATTTTTTGGAAATAGTAGATACTTTAGATTATCATAAGCCAGTTTTTCAAAATCAGTCATCATGGCTATTGCCTGGAGAAATTGACGTAAGTGGGAAAGAGACAGAAGACTTTTTATACAGAAATTGTTGTTAACTACAACATTCTCGAAATTTCTATTACTACATATTTTTTTTATTCTTCTAAAATGTTTTTTGTTTGATCTATATGATAATAAAGCGACAGATTGTGAGGTGAACTGCGATAAGTGAATTTCATGTACGTAAAAGCAATAAAACATCTACATTACGACCACCTTTAATTTCCGATCCCAGGACCCTACCTTGTAATAATATTATTACTGGATCGTCCGATCGATATACAAATATGTATAAATTTTTAAGCTTTTTTATAAATCGTAAGAAAACTTAGTAAGAATATCCCTATTCCGTAGGAAAATTGCAGATTTTTTTGAAAATAAAAATAACCTATATCTTAACTACCTAAAAGAAAAAGCTGTAAATAAAATCACTTTAAAAATAAATATCCTACCCATTGGACTGATATGTGCTATTTGCAAGATTTCATCGTTTTCATTAATTGTAACATACAATTTTCATTCGAGACATTCTTCCTTACCATAGACTCTATCCAATAATTCGATAAAGTGAGGTGTACCTTTTTGCATTTTCAGTTGGTTCGATTACCGTTTCAGGTCAACTCTTTAAAAAAAAATTAAATTCAGTTAGTCTTAGTTTTAAAAATAAAATAATATTTCCTTTGAGTGAAACTTAATACTTCAGTGTTTAAGATACTTTTCTTCCATGTCCTGTACGTTTGTTTCACGATGTTAGAATCGATATGAATAATTTGTAAGATTTCATCGTTTGTTTCAATTCTAAGGCGCGCTGTTTGTTCGAGAGATTTTATCCTTCCCATAGAGCCTATCGATTAATTCGATAAAATAGTGACGGTGTGCTTTTTTGCATTTTTATTTGGTTTGATTCACGGTTCAGGTAAGCTTTTTTTTAAAGTAAATGCAGTTAAAAATAAAGAAATGTTTCCTTTGAGTAAATCTTGATAACTTCAATATTTAAGGTAGGTACTTTTCTTCCATGTCCCATCGATTTGTTCCACCCTATATACAACTATTGCTCGTTTAATAGTATAGGATAAAGCCAAATTGACCACATCCCCTTTTTCAAAGACAATTTAAAGCAAAGGAATTAATATTATGATAATAGAGTATAACATAATATTTTTATGTCCCTAACTTTTTTTAAATTATGTATACTGAACTTGAAACTCTAACATAACGTGCCTCAAAACAAAGTAAGTCTGTTTTTTATGATAAAATATATACATATTTTTTTATAATTTATAAAACATATAATTTAAATACAGTAATAAGTTAAATAAAAAAATTTAAAAGTAATTTACCGGTGGTAGGACTCTGTCAAGCCTGAGGAGTCCGACTGGATGGGTACCACCCCCTTATCTATTTCTGCCGCCAAGCAACAATGATTGCATTGTTGTGTTCCGGTTTGAAGGATAAGGTAGCCAGCGCAATTACAGGTAAGAGGCATATCATCTTAGTCCTCACAGTGACAACGCACCTGTGGTTCTGCATTTTTGTTACTTAAAACCTAAGTGCATGAACCGTAGGTGTTATGGGCGACAGGTACTGCTTTCCATCAGGTGGTCTGTCTGCTCGTTTGTCACTGAATCTCATAAAAAAAAATCCATAGAGTTGGTTCAAAAAAGCTGTACATTGTGGGATATAGGAAAAATACTTACATCTTTAACGAAGCTTATTGTTTAGTTATCTTTTATAGACATCCAGTCCAAGACTTATTTGTGTACCAAAGTTGAAGCTTAAGTATTCACACATTGAGCATAAATGTTTTATATTTTTCAGTTATAAATACTTCTACAGTCTATAATACCTTTTGTTAAAAGTTTTAACTTCATTGTTATATTTGATTTATTATTTAATTTTAAGCATATTTTCCTTTTATTAAAAATATGTTAAGGCAATAGACAGGATCAATATGTGATATTAATATAAATAGTTATTAAGTACATATAAGTACTATATAAGTACCAATATCTTTTAAGTAATAAAGAATCCACCGAAAGAGGGACCGATGACGTACTCGTATGTGAATAAGAAAAGGATTACAATGTTTTATTACATTTTACATCAAGAATACATACATACATATATTTAAAGCTTGTTTATCTATATTTTTTTCTTTTAAATTCTACTCTCTCTAATAACGATCTACAGAAGATATATAAATATGTATACCGCTACCGTAACCAAAATTGTTTATGACCTACTGAATTGACATTTTTTTTGTTTCAATTATATAATTTTTTTTACAAACTAACCAAAGCTACAAAAGCAAATAATAATGTAAAGTATGCTTGAATATGATTTCATTGTGTTATAAATAGTAATACAATATTTTTTATGAATATGAACACGAAGCTATATACGTTGATTACATTACTTAAAAAAGAATTTCAATTATAAATCATTAATGTATAAAAATGATATCGTTTTAAAAGTATAAAAGACTTTATTATTCGAATACAGATTGTATTTTCACAAAGAAAGAAATTATTGCGAATAGATGTCACTATTATGATGGATGTATCGCTCACGTTTAGTTTACCGTGAAGCGCCATTGTTATAGCGTGCGTGCTCTCGGCGAGTGTTTGCCGGATTCAATAAGAAATATGTTATGACTATGCATTAATGATACGTACTAGAATTTTTACTTTGATTACTTAAATCTAAACAAACAGTTTTGAAATATATGAGATTTACATATACACTCACTTATGCACACACATTATAATAAGTAAATAAAAAATGTTATGAAAGTTTCATAACATTTTTTATTAGCAGTAGCAATTGACAGTCAATATTGAATTTCTGTTTAACTGGCTGCAAAAGGGTTAAAAATCAGCCAGACGTAAATCGGATGGGCGTTTTGAGAGTTGAATATTCTTACCTATCGTTTAATACAATACCAATACAAACATTACCAGAAACGTATTTCTCATTCCACCTACATGTTAATATATTTCAAAGATTGACTGCGATTACACGAATTAAAAATATAATTAGGCCATTACTACACAGACTGCCGTCCTTCTCCACTTATCACTTTATGAATATTTGTAATACAGTTAGCTTATATTTTATGGTTCTTTCGGAATTTTTTCCTTTTCAAAATAAAACTATCTTTTCGGATTATTTCGCGGATTTATTATGATTTTTGGTTCCCGACATTTCGATTGCTTTACAGCAATCATGGTCACGGGAGAGACTAAGGTGTTAGATGTCTCAAAGGCATTAGGTATATATTTTGAAATGTCAAATATTCGCGTAAATCTAAGAAAATATTATTTTTTTCCTTTTTTCAATATTTTTTTAACCCCCATATAATCTATCCACTTTAGGTGATTACTCCACACATTTTTAATTTGTTTTAGATAATTACACGGATGCATTTTCAAATGTTTCAAATATTAAGCTAAATTGACCTATAATAAAAGACCAACCAAAAGAATATCGAAAAACTTTAGTACATATTCTAGTACTCGAAATGTCTCTTTAACTTGCCATTTAAAATATGTAACATGACGGCTTGTAAGGTCCGTATGTTCAAAGCTTTTGCAATGGGAACCGATGATAAATGGCGGCATCGAATACGACTTAAGAATATTGGATAGTGGTCGCTCTAAAGTAGTCAATGCAATTTATTGCGTTCTTGCATCACCCCGAAGACATTTTCTCTTCAACGAATCAACTAGTAAATACTTTTTATATTATTCTAAAGTCTTAATTTTCATAATTTAACTTCCATTTATAGTTATCGACAGTCGCGTCGATATTTAACCTACCATATTATTTTCTCTCTTCACGAACTGTGCAACACGATTATAGAAAAAAATTAACAATTTCGCATCACAACGCTGCACAATAATTAATTCGTTCCGAGTGAATTAAACTTCCATTCCTCGTATATCTTTTGTAAAAAAAGAAATAAATGTTTGGTCAGTCTTGATTGAAACGCCAATCAAATTTATTGATCGCTGTGAAATATGGCGTTCTATAGTAATTGAGATTTTATAAAGTTGCGCGTTATTGATGCGAAAACGATAATGTCTGTCGTTACCAAAATGGCGGCGGTCGTCATTAAGTCGGAGTGCCCTCATTTAGGTCCGCAGCGCGTGAACGACGGAAGGAAGCAGGTCTAAAGCCTCGGGTGCTGTTGCAGCGAACAAATTAGCCACGCTCGCTGCCTGCCATCTCTAACACGAGAGGACACCTAAGAGATTACGCTCTGTAAAACTAAACAACCTATTTACACTTATGTCAAGATTGTGAGAAACATTTTGATTTAACCCTCACTACAAGTCGATGTACAATTATTATCTGGTTTATTTTTACACGTGTTTAATTAAAATTGCGTTAGCCTGAAAATGGTAAATATATTCTATGTTATTAATATACTTATGCATAAATCCAATTTCTATATCTTTGTACGTACGCTTATAAAACGGACTCAACATGTACTTATAATAGACTAAGAGGATAATATATAGCAACTCATCATTCCGCTCCACATTAAATCCTTAGACTTTCATAGTCTGTAATGTAATACGCTAAAAGTGTTTTGTGTAATACGTAATTTTTATGTAATAAAAATATGTATTTGTAATCAATAATAAATAGAAGTTATAATATAAATAACAAATAATTTATTTTTAACTAGCGACTCACCCTCGCTCCGCTCGGGATCGAGTAGTATAGATTTTTCAGAAATTAGATATTTTCCCGCATAAAAAAATATCCTTTATGTTAACCCGGATAAACAGCTATCATCATACCAAAGTTCATCAAAATCCCTCCGGTGGTTTTACCGATACAGTCACAGACAGACAAATAGACAAAAATTCTAGAAACTACAGATTCGGCCAATGTGTCGATAATAATGCCTGTTTCAATAAGATTTTCTATAAAATATTTAATATACAGATTCGGCTTAGTTACAATTTTATTATATGTGTAGATTTCTTATTTTTAGTTCATTGGATTAGTAGCAAGCGTGTTTAACTGTAGTTTCCGATTTTCTAGGTTCAGTCGAGGATACTTATTCGTTTTTTTCGGTTAATAAGCTTATTATCAGTAGGTACTGTTGCTTATTGGTCTAGTTGCTAGCATGCACGACGGTAGATCGTGAGGACCTAGGTTCGGAGCGAGTACTATTTAGTAATGAAGGTTTCTGTCACAAAATACTCAGTAGCAGCCCGGAGTTGCGAAACCATTTTTATACCTCCGTACCTCGAAAACCACGCTTAGTACACTTATATTTGCACACGAGCTGCTGTACTATAATATCCTAAAGTTCTGTTCCAATAGCTAGGCTCAGTGAGAAAGTCAGTAAGCAGGGGCAGTAAGCATTAATCAGATTTTTTTCGAAGTCGGTGCCAGCCAATACAAATCAAAGCACACCGACTTCGAAAAAATCTGATTAAGTATCTATTCTAAATGAAAACCCCCGTTTAGTTATTTTTTACTTTTCAGTGCCTGGAAGTCGGTTTTTATTTTTTTTTTAAAAGTTTTTTAACACTACCTTCGTATTTTTATACAAATGTCATTTGACAGTTATCAGTAACTCGTACTACGACATTCGGCTATAAATACCTTGTCTTGTTGTTGTCTATAAATAACTTGTACCTTTCGACGGATCAGTTGATGCTCTGAATCATCCGAGATACTTATCAGAACGTAATCTCTGTATTGTTTTTACTATATTTTTGTTATTATAATAGTTGCTTGTTGCTTTATTGCTTTATTATTTTGATATTTTAAAGTATAAAAGTATTATTTTGAAGTACTTTCAATATTTTAAATTATTTGTTTATTACTAGTAATTCTATATACTATTGTTTTTGAATAATGTGTTATTATTATAATAAAATGTATATTTTTATAATGAATGCCCATTCTAGCAATCTCCCACATATATATATAATTTGTTGGTCACTATAAACAAATAAACAAAATATATGTAATTTTATTAAAATATATATGTTTAATTCATGTGTTGAAATATAAGTACCTATACATTATTCATCGTAACTAGCCCTTTTATATACATGTAGTAACATAAAGAAAGTAATTAAGTAACAAAATAGGCTTAGAAAGCAATATAAGTCGAAACGCAACTGTAAGTTACTACTAACCTTGCCAAGAGTTTTGCTGTCAGTGTAAAACAAGACCTTAGGGCTCTATGTAGTTTACAATTTATCGCGGCCAATTCTCTGTTTATCCGTCTCTCTAGAGAATTTTGAAACAACCAATCTATCACGTTTTAACAGCAGTAGCCAATATAAGATGTTGTAATTTGATGCGCTCTAAGCTATGAACGTAAAAAAGATAAAAAAGTATTTTTTTTTATAATATTTATTTATAAATAAAATTGAATTATATGTTTTCGATTCTATAGTTAATCCAAATTTAGCTCATTTAATCTTTGCAAGACACCTAAGCCAGCTTTTTGGTTTAAACAACTTTTTTTTTTATTTATTTGATCTTCTAATCTGCGAAAAAACTGAACCCATTTAAGCGAAACTTTCACTGACCAAATCATTGGGACAAATGAGATTCCTGCGAGTGCCTAGTACGAATAACATACACTATTTCTTGGTAAAATAATGTGAGTAGAACCGTTGGCAAAAGGTAGTATGTAGTTATATATTTATTCGACCGCCGAACATGACAAATGTCTTTTTTGGACGTACGTTTACATAAGTACATCGTTCTCAATTCACGTGTACGTTTTTTGTGTATGTTACACGACATCTTTGCTTATTTGGAATCGACGTCAATTATTCTTTTCTAAATGAATTGGCTATATCTTAAAGATGGTTCTAATCAAATTTAAAAAAAACATCCTGAAGATAGAATTATTACTTTTAGGGATAATTTAAAAATGTTTTTTTTTTATAATAATAACTTCTTTAGAAAGTTGAAAAATTGTTTCGAAAAACATTCAACTTGTAGATGTTATACGTTATAAACTTCACAAAATTCAGGATATATTCGAACCTTAGTTACGCAGTTGCAATTAGGTCGTGACCTCTAACAAGGCGTAAAATTGAAGCGGTCATGGAATGGACGTCCTAAAAGTGTCCACCTTAGTGTCGTTACAATGCAACAGCCGAAATTAAATTAGAAGTCTTACATATTGTGGCAGTGTGACTAGCTGAAAGAACTTCATGTTATAATTCTAACAAATATTTTAGAATGTTTTAGGAGTTTTACTAAGAAATATTTATTTTTAAATAATATGAGACTGTTATTCTTAATAAAAGGTTTCGTAATTAGAAATGCTTAAAAAACAGATTTCTGGCTTAAGAAATAATTTCATACTATAAAAATAAATCGTTGTCAACAACTGGCAAAAAAAAAAACAAAAAAAATATTAAACGAAAATTATATAGCTTTTACGCAATATTCCATCGTCTTTTTTGATAATGTTTAAACTTTTAGAGAGGTGCCTGAGAAGTTTCTTTAAAAAATAAACTAAAAGTTAATTTTTTTCGTCTAAAATATTTTATAAGTATCTTAATATTAACATTTCAGAGAACGCTACTATTGTTAGGGTGGGCAAAGAATTCGTTAACATTTAAATGTAACTTACCGCGCAAACTATTGCCGCGCGGGGCGCGGGCGCGGGTGGGGGCACTAGCTCGCTTCTTGGAAATTTAGTCGCAATGGATCGCTTCACGGGTCCGCAACGCGCTTACTGCGTGAAACAGTTTTATTTAAACAACTTTTCGCTCATTACTGTGAGACGCTTATTTCGCGTTGAATATGTTTTACACGACTTAAGTCAGTGTCCAAGTGCTCCTTTAATAAAGAAATGGATGAAGAAGTTCGAAGAGACGGGATCTACACTAAATGTGAAACAAACCGGCGGCCCGCGGACTTCTCGGAGCGAAGAGAACGTGCAGCAAGTTTCCGCTTCTGTTCGACGTGATCCAGGTTTATCGACACGCAAACGTTCGGCTGAATTAGGATTATCCCGCATATCATTACGCCGTATTTTGAAATTAGATTTGAAATTACATCCATATAAGATCCAGCTAGTGCAAGAAATAAACCCTAATGATTTAAATTTGCGTAAGTCATATGCCGAAACAATGTTAACTCGATTCAGTAACTTTGACAACATCTTATTCTCTGACGAAGCCCATTACCACCTAAATGGACATGTAAACAAACAGAATTGCAGGTATTGGAGCAGCGAAAATCCTAAAGCTAAACATGAGAGGCCACTTCACTCTCCTAAGGTAACTGTATGGGCTGCAATTTCAGCAAAAGGAATCATCGGACCTTACTTTTTTGAAGATTCTCGAGGCCGTTCAGTTACTGTTAATTCTGCCGAGTATGTGGAAATGTTACGGGAGTTCTTAGCACCGATACTACTGGAATTTGCTGGCTATAATCATAACACATGGTTTCAACAAGATGGAGCCACGTGTCACACATCGAACGAGTCCTTGCCGGTGGTCAAAGACATGTTTCCGGAAAAGCTGATATCCAGACGTGGTGACATCCTAAGGCCACCCAGAAGTCCAGATCTCTCCCCAGCAGACTTCTTTTTATGGGGTTATTTAAAGAGTCGTGTCTACATTGATAAACCGAATACACTGCGTCAACTTAAAGAAAAAATCATCGAAGAGATGTCGGCGATCTCGCGGTCTCTTTGCAGAAGAGTATTTGAAAACTTCAGGACTCGCTTAGATGAGTGTGAAAACCGAAACGGTGGTCATTTAGACGAAATAATTTTAAAAAAATAAATTACAACTAATTAGCTTTCTCGTAAATAAACGATTTCTAAAATATGTTAAATGGTTTTTTTTATACGATTTTTTCAAATGTTAACTAATTCATGGCCCACCCTGTACTTTCATTGTAGCATGATGCGGGTGACATTAGTCAAATCGTTCCTTTTCGTACGGCATAATATTTCTAACCTAACCTAAATATTATGACCGTAAGGTACCAAATCTAAGAAATAGAATATAATATACATATTATGTAATAAGTCAAAGAAATTTAACATATAATATGTAATTATTTTTAAATAAATTCAAAATATTAAAAAAAATGCCATTTGTTGTGTGTAACTTATGTGCTAATGTGCTACGTAACTGATGCCATATTTTATCTAATACTTTTGTCAAATACTGGATCACGAGAGAGATTAATGTTTAAATGTTTTATTTTGAATTGATGGTAAAACATGGGGTTGGTATTAACGATATTTTAAAATATTTTTCTTTAAGATTTTACTCTTAAAATCTTTATCGATAAAATTGACTGAATGTTGTTACTTCCCAATTCATATGATACTAACAAGTGTTAGTGGCACCATGCTAATATAAAAACTATAGTTAAATAATATTTTTTCATTATTTCAAAGAATAATAAATTTTTTTTTGTTTAATAAAATACGAATTTATTTAATTTTAATATTACGAAGATACCATTGGAACTTCTTCGACGAACAATTATAAAATTAATCTTTAGTCGAAATATTTTCCCTAGGTCTGACCCATTTTAATTATATATTTTTTGAAGAAATATTTTTAATGTAATGTTTATAAATAAAATGAAACGGTATTTTTAACTCTTAACGAGCTATCTAGAAGATTCTGGTACATACATATAGATTATGAATACAATTTTAATGAAGAAGTCTCTTCTTCATTAAAACTGGAAGTTTTCTGCCTTAGATACTAAAATCTCATTTACTTTAATTACTTCGTTAATGGATAAAAGCTTAATTTGATTTCATCATTACTTTAACGATATTTATTGCATTGTAGTTCGGTTTTTTATGCATATATCTATATATTTGATAGAAAGCTTAAGCGATCTGTGGGCGTATATTCAAAAAAATCTGGAGCTGTAAACTTAGTCTTATGTCTGAATGTTTTATAAAATTAGGGGGCTACAGGGCTTACAGTTTTAGAGATAAGATAGAAAGAATGCTAAATTTCATTACATTTTAGATTGACTTTTAAAAAGCTACTCGATTCAGTACTTTGTTTTTTGGTGTATATTAATTACGTGATATCGCCATTTGTGAATCGGTTTTCATTTTTTTTAATTAATAGGTTATACATAACTACTGACTACCAACAAACCATTTCAAAAACCATTTAAACGATGGTTCTTTTAAAGTTGGTACTTTTGTAAACTCTTTTTGTTAAACAGTAATTATATTTAACTAACTACTTACCCTCGCTACGCTTGGGTGCGTCTCTAGATACATTTTAAAAAGATAAATAAATAGTTTTGTGAGTTTTCTACTTGGCCTCTTTAAAACCTACAATTTTCTAGTATATTTTAGTCAACGTTAGCCATATAAGCGTACGAAGTTGATTTTTTGGCAAAAAACACATGATTAATTTTCCAAAAAAAAAATTTTATACACCTTGTCCTGACAATTACGAACATAACGAAAAAGAAATCAGCCAAATCGGTCGAGTCGTTCTTAAGTGATCTCCGTCATACTTATAGCATTTGATTTTTATATATATGTTTTAAACAGTACAGTACATTTGTTATGCATATTCGTCTACATAGGAAGCCCTTTCATTTATATTTCAAATGAAATATCAGTACTATTATCATGATTATTTAGTTCAAAATCAATAATTAAAGGCAGGCAAGTTAGTAGTAGCCCAGTGGTAACGCGCTCGCTTGGGAAACCGAGTGAAGCGGGTTCAAATCCCGTGTCTCCCACCTCTGACATTTTCATGTGCGAATCATTTTCTAACTTGATTACCACTTGCCTTACGGTGAAGGAAAACATCGTGAGGAAACATGCATGTCTGAGAGAACCTAGCAAGTTTTCGAAAGACATGTGAAGTCCGCCAATCCGCACTTGGCCAGCTTGGTGGACTATGGCCTGATTCCCCTCGTCTTGAAGGGAGGCCCGTGACCAGCAGTGGGACGTTAAAAAGGGCTGAATACATACATACAATAATTAAAATTAAAGTTTATGTTATACTCTAATCATTAAGCCTACTCTATAATAATACCAAACTTTAACCTTTTTTCCGGTGAAAAATTAAGTAGATTCGACTTAAATATGTGACAGATAGATAGACTCAATAGTACTATAATAATAATTTAGTTTTTTTTCTTTTGAGAATAGAACCCTTAAAAGTACTGTTATATAAATTTTTTAAGTGCAGGTATTTTTCAATCAGAAAAAAATATACTAGTAATTTTTACTTAGTACCTACTTCGTTTTTAAAACCACAAGAATATTCATATCAACTAATGGCCGGAATACTTACAAGGATTCAGCGTTTTGTAAAGTTAGTTCCTCATGAATAATATTCAATAAGAACATTTAACGTAACATTTGTGCTTAAAATAATATAACATTTGAGATATTCTCATTCAAATAAACAATTCAAAAACAAAAAACAATTTGTCATTTTGAATTAATAAGAAAAATATATCGTAAAATTGTAGCAAAAAGTTGTCTTCTCAATACATATAAAGCGGCGTAAACGTCTTCTATTTTTATAAGTGAGAATATAATAAATCATTACCATATTATTTTGAGGGAAAAATACTAATGTTAAAAATCGATGTTGAGTACTCTGCTTTAAATAACGTTTGCTATTTTGGCAGTCTTCCAATTGCTTGTTAAGGAAGCTAGGGCTTTACGTAGAGTCGCATCGCCGCTGTTTCTTGTTATGTACATAAGACTGCTTTGCGACCTATAACTCCGATTTTTGATTTAACAATAGATATTTTACTTTCTTAAGATTTACATGGAAAATATGCATGTAGAGTGAATTCTTAAATAAAATTTTATAACATGGTTTCCTTATTTAAAGATAACCAAAAAAAAACTACTCATATGCTTAAAAAATATAATAAGTAGAATCATATATAATAAAAACGCCATCTTTCAACTTATTATTATTTAGAAATCATCTGAACATAAAGTAAAAATTTCAATTACTTTTCGTTCTAAAGCCCTGCTTTCGAAATATTAAGCTTCAATCTCGTTTATAGTGTTCGCGTTACCTTTCTTCCCCAGCAATAAGAAAGTCGTGATGTAAAATAATCATTTTTCAGTACTTTTATAAAAATATTTGTGTAAATTAATTTATTTTATACATATATAGCCATCCACAAAATATTTAATGAGTGCATATTACAAATAGTATGTTAGAATATTATCGTTTAATTATTTTAACTAATAAATTAACTAAAAAAATCTTTTATTTTCTTTACAAAGTTTATGTATCACAGATTAATTATCACCGTGTATACATTTACATTTTTCATATATTTTAATAATCCATCTGTAATAAAGGTGTCTCCGCAATCAATCCGCAACTGACACAACAAAATATAACATTGTTAGTTTAACTTAATTAAACAACTAATTTCCTATAAAAATTTAGGTCAACTTAAGACGTAGAGAAACAATAGGTACATGGGTTCACATTTTATTCTGACCCTTGGGATTGAAGACCTTCCGGAAGTAACAAATTCCACAAAACATCATTGAAGCCACATTTAACTTAATTATGTGTATTTTAATAGAGATTTTATAATTGACAATAGGTAAATTATACAATTCAAAATATAAAGCAAGAGAATTTATATTATATCTAAATACAAAACAAAATAAGGATTCAAAGTTATATTATCCGCATGATTTGGTAGTCCAACCTTTTTCCCTTTGAAATAAAAATAATATTGAAACAAAACATTGTAATAATGTAATTAAATTTCAAAAAGGTTTTACGGCTCATTTGTTCATTTATATAAATGAGGCGATGCCACAACCGAATCCCTACTTGATTGAATCTCTGCGCGCCGGGACGCGGGAAGCTCCTATCACTCGACAAATTTGAATTTTATTTGAGAAAGAGAAATACGGTTTCATTGGAATCTACACGCTTAGAAAAATCGTGGTAGATAAAAACGCAAACAATTCTGTAAGCCAACAAAATCATGTATTCAATTTGTGTAGAGGATTACTCCGTTTTTAACTTACAAAGATGTCGTGAACGCTGTATCCGTGTTTTCTTTATTCGTATACGTTTAAGATGTCAAGAGATTTCGTTATTTCGTTTTACGGATTTCAACTTTATATGAAATTTACTCACACACCTTTTACATGCAAACCTCTTTTATATAATTATTGTATAATATATACATGAAACTTTTCTTTAACATAGCAAAGTCTTCCTCCTTCCTAACAATTTTTAAAGAAAATACCAAGTTTTAGAGAAATTTGCGATTCAGAGATTTTTTTTCTTTGACGTCTCTAATAACAATTTATATTAAGTTATTAACTAAATAAATACTGTTCATTTACTTAGAACCAACTGAATAGCGAATACAATAAAATTAACATACAATTTTTAATCTTATCTTTTATAATCGTTTTTTTTAAACTTTCATTTCAAGTTTATTTACAGTTTTAATCTCTGATATTGAACAAGGGTTGTTATAATTTCAGCGCCTTAAATTGAACATTTTTGTGCAGGTTTTTATTTGAATGCTTGTTAAAAGTTAGGACCAGCTATACCTACACGAGATGAAATCTGTCAGTCTATGAGAACATCATGCGAACAATATACATAAATGAAATCAATTTTGGCTTTGGCTTATATGCAGTCCATTTTTAAAAGAAATTTGATACATTTTTGTAAATTCGAAACCTTAGACTTACCTACATGTATTATAGTAAAGTGACGTAATAGCGTTATCAAGATAGATTACAAAGTTACTTGAAAATAAATTAATATTAAAAAAAACACTTTTAAAAACGAGCTTTTATCGTATAAATTGTGTAAAGTAAAAAAAGAGTATGATTTAGTTTAAATTATTTTTTTAGGTACTTCCTCGTATTCTTCTCAGCAAACCCTTATAACCGTATCATGGGGGTGGATAAAAAAATCGCCATCGTTGGGAGTCCGCCATGTTGGATTTAGAATGACGTCACTTATCTAGCTATTTATTGTCATCTAAACTAAGCAAATATGCAAAATTTCAGCTCAATCGATTGAGGATAATTATTTAAAAATTCATTTGCAAGATTTGACCCGAATAAACATTCAAACAAACATTGCAAGTTAAGTAAAAGCTTGTAATAATAATATATTTGATATTATATCGTTGTTAGGGTCATTTAGTCAGTCTTGAGAGAGAGTGGAACGTGTAGCCATGATGGCAAATAAAATCTTGATACTAAAGATAAAGATGAAGACAGATGGATGTAAGAACATAACTTTTTAATATTTTTCGTAACGACAAAATGAAAGTTAAAAAATGACAGCTTCAAATTATTATCGACATCGCCTTAAGCAAAGTCAATTACTTATTTGTAGACTTAGGCATAGATTTATTATTTACTAGCGAATCACCCCTGCTTCGCTCAGGTTCGTCCGTAGGTGATTACCTATATATTATAGTAGGTGGTGGACATTACCTTTTTAATTATGAAGCGATTGAAATAAAACTAATACTAATGGTTAGGTGAAGCTTATCACGATACATTAGTGAAAACCGCATCCAAATCGGTTAAGCAGTTTCTAAGATTAGCGCGCACAAACGCATAGTATATGTGTATTCAACCCTTTTTAACGTCCCACTGCTGGGCACAGGCCTCCCTTCAGTACGAGAGGAATCAGGCCATAGTCCACCACGCTGGCCAAGTGCGTGTTGGCGGACTTTACATGCGTTTTGGTAAACTTCCTAGGTTCTCTCAGACATGCAGGTTTCCTCACGATGTTTTCCTTCACCGTTAAGACAAGTGGTAATCATGTTAGAAATGATTTGCACATGATAATATTAGAGGTGTGAGAGCCCAGATTTGAACTCGCTCCACTCGGTTTTCCAAGCGAGCGCGTTGCCACTGGGCTACTACTGCCCATTACCCAAACGCACAAATAAACAAATGATAATTCTAAAATTCATTGTTTTGGGTTATTTTGTGTTAATAAAGACCCCCAATAATAGTTTTTCTCAAATATCTTCGATGTACAGATAGCGATCAGTACAAATTTTATATAGATTTGCATTGCGCACGGCCCTAAACGCGTTCAATTGAAAAAAATATATACTACATATTCAAATTTACATACATCTTAGTATCCAGCATTTTGTTGGCCGAAACAATTTTCAAATAAAAATGGTTGTAAGTTTTTTACAGTTTAGTAAATAATGATATTTGTAAAAAGATAAAAATGATGAGTTTCGCACTTAAGTGCGAATCGCGCATCAAGGGTTCCGGATAGCCAAATACTGTGTTGTTTCTACATATTTAGTTTTGTTGATACTATAACGTGATATTTTGTTAGGTTTTCACAATATCAACATATTTATCGACCGTAAAAAAGTTCGTGTTTCATACTATTTTTTAACAAATTATGGAAAACAAAGTTAATTTTGCGTTGACATTACATTTTTTGGTATTTAAATTACGCATATTAAAAACACATAGCAACATCTACTGACGGTTTCCTAAATAACACGGAACTAAATATTTTTGGAATTATTTACGTACAAAACTTCGCTTATGGATATAATTTTTTTCATGAGTAGCTATTTATAATTATGTATTTATTGCCATATTTTGTAAGTTACCTTGCTAAATTATTTATAGTTCCAGCGTGATTTTATTCTAAGCAGTTTTTACACTTTTCCTCAGAAATAAGACATTTCCCGTAATTAAAAGCTTATATGTTGATACCACATAAAACACCCACTCACCCACATAATCAATGATCACCGTTGCTCATCATAATACCTACTACTACTGTACTATCTACAGTTATACCAAATTTTATCAAAATTTGTCCAGTATTTTTTCTATAATGCGGTAATAGATAGACTTTTTAAAAACTATATATTTAGGCTCTATGTCGATAATAATAATAATTTCAATAAGATTTTCCCATTTTTTTTATTTGTACAGATATTTTTTTTAATAATTTAATCAGCTTTTAAGTGGAAAATCACTTATATTATAAATATATAAATGCTAAAATATTTCAGTCGTCTTGTTACCATTTTAGCTAAGTTTAAACTACTTAACTATTTTGAAAAAAAATCAAACAGGAAAAAGATTTTTAATACTGGCTACCTTTTGCAAATTATCGTGAAAAAACAAGTAATAAATTTTATAAAGAATACCAACTTGAATCAATATTCTAACTACATGCATTAATTATAAATTGTAATATAGCCAGCCATGCACAAGACGTTACTACTGCAGGGCACAGGCCTCCTCTCAATAAAAGGAGGATCGAGCTATAGTCCACCGCGCTGGCCCCGTGCAGGTTGGCGGACATCACGTGTGTTTCGAAAGCTTTTTAGGTTCTCTCAGATGTGAAGCTTTCCTCACGACGTTTATCTTTATCGTAATAAGAAGTGACATGTGGGAAATTATTCGCACATGAAAATACCACAAGTACAAGACCCGAAATTAGAACTCACTTCATTCGGTTTTCTAAGCTAGCACGTTACCACTAAGCTACCACTTCTTACAATTATATAGTAATCTGATCAAAATCAAAAACATGATATTTATTTTTGTATAAAATAAAGAGTCTCCGTGATATTGTCTATGAAATTTAATGTGTTTGTTACCTTTTCACACCTGATGTGAATAAAATTAACTATATAATTATATATGTGTATATTTTTAAAATTATTGTAGTCAAAACTACAACTGAATAAAAGATAGAACTTTTATTAGAGTGAAACATGGGTGAGAAAAAAATTGTATTATGGAATTTGTTGGGTAAAAAGTGGAATCATTTTAATCTATTTTACATAATTAACGAAACTACTTTCTTTTTTTCCATTTTAAAAATCTGTGATTTCAATGGTAAAAACAGATTTAAAAAATTTATCTGCATTAAAATTTAATTTACTCCTTGATAATCTATCAGATAAATTCTATTGTAACTAAATTTAATCAAAAAAATTAGATTTCACGATAAATGAGATCTTGCAAAAAAGTACAAAATTTTATTAAATATCTCTAGGTATATTTTATAAAGTATAATAAATACTTTCTTTATAGAGGACCTTCTTCGATGACATTCAATAAAATAATAGAATACAAATTAATCAAAAGGTATTTGGCAAATGCACAATTATATCACTTGAAGTTTAGTTTAATGTGGTTCTGTCTCTTTACGTAAATAAGACTTGATATAAATAGTTCTGGCCAATTATTTACGTTCATAGACTAAATAAATATAAATAAATATTGTATATTTGTGTAAAATTGTACTATAGATTTACTTTTGGCAACTGTACGAGATATTTCTTCCACGCCCCGCCCTATCCGCCTCGCCCTCACTGGTTTTGTCATCACACAGCACTAAATCTTGCTGGCTTTACCCATTTCCTTCCGCAAATTTCTTTGAGGGAATTTCTGCAAAAATATCCAAAAATCTTACGGGCCGAATGGAGATGAAAATTCTTTTCTACATTTCCACACTTAATTTTAGAATTTGGCATTAATCGTGAAAATGATTTCTATTTTTATTAACGTTTCATTTAATTTTATTTATGCTCAATTGCTTACCAAATATCCCGAAATGATTATTTAGAAGAAATAACTGGGAAGTTCTGCTTTATTTCATCGTCAGACTTAAAATATAATAAGATTGACTACCGGCAAGTGGCCAAACTAATTGCAACAGGTAAGGACACTATTTGGTATCTAAATAATGTTCGATTCAATTCAATTCTATATAGAATACTAATATTAGTAGCGCTTGAGACTGTTATTAAAATAAAGTTCAAAGTATTCATAGACAATGAAGTAACAATTGTTATAAGAACAGGTACTAGGAAAATTTTATAATTACCAATATGACCTATTATAAAAATTATTATTTAAAAAAAAAATAAGATACATGCTTTTGGTCGTCATCGTCGTCGTACGGGTATCGTTAAAATAAATCAAAGAATCCAGAACTTAATGATTTTACAATGAAAGTTCCACTATTCACCCCCTGACTCTATCATCATATTTCATAGTAGTATCATAGTATCAAATTATTGGATTGTTCTTAAATAAAAATCGGCCAAGTGCGTGTCGGGCCACTCGCAATGTAGGGTTCCGTAGTTACCCATTAAAATAGGTTTGAAGCTTAATATTTCACAAACGGATTAATTGAAAAATTGTTTTCACAAACCCGCAATATTTTTGAAAGTCTTATCCAATGACATCCAACACAATGGGGTAGTCGAGGGAAAAAAACATCCCCCTACGTGGAGAGGACGTACCAAAAAAAAAATGTTTTTCTTTTCAAGATTTTATTTTACCATTTTTTCGCCGTGACTAATATGTATACCCATGCCAAATTACAAGTTTCTAGTACAGCAGTAACAGTATCTGAGCGAAGCTGAGGACAGATGGACAAACGGACATGGCTAAACTATAAGGGTTCCTTGTTCACTACGAAACCTTAAAAATGTGTCAACAAGTAATTTTGTTAAGCAGCATCTTGTAACACATGTTTGAACGAAAGCATATACCTACAGTAGAGAATTGAGTTTGTCTGCCGGTCTCTAAATTCACATAATAAAACAACTTATTATTTAAATCTTTGATTATGTATGTATATATTGCCTGTAAGAGATCGCTTCAAGATATAAATAAATATAAAGCGACTGTTGAATATCCGCTTTATTGTATTACTTTTTATAATATACCTATACCTACATTTTAAACACTTTTCTTTACATATAATAAAATTCTAACTGAGTCGAACCTGTACATTATTTTTTTTTTTTGGAAAATCTTATTGAAATACACATTAGTATCGATACAGAGGCTGTAGTTTTTAGAACTTTTGCCTGTCTGTCTTTCTGACCACAGAAAAACTACTGAAGGGATTTTAATGAAATTTGGTATGGTCATAGCCAGTTAACCGGATCAACATATAGGATACTTTTTACCGCGGGAAAATATTTCATTTCTTAGAAAAAAATACAAAAACTGGTTAGAATAAAACCACGATGATGCTATATACATTTTAGCAAGGTAATTTACTAATTATGGCGAAAACTATTAAAAACAGCTTATCTTGAGAATATATATATTAATAGCGCTATTTTGTTTATTAAAATAACTCCAAAATGTTTATTATAATCGACAATGATGTCGCCATGTGTTTTTAAAATACGTAGTTTTAATTACAAAAAATTGAATGTACAGATATTGAATGTACTTACCATACGTTTCTATGATTTTATTAGAATTACTATTAAGTTACCTGCAGCCCCGACCGTGTTTAAAATTAATAACATATTAGGAACATTTTGTTGGCCGAAACAATTTTCAAATGAAAATATTTGTTAATTTTTGTAAATTTTTTAATGTAAAAATTTGGCAAATGCAAGTCCAACTCGCGCATTATAGGTTCCGTTTAGCAAAATACTGCGTTGTTTTTCTTACTCCATGTACTTTGCTAAGTTAACACTAAAATAAATACGAATAATATTAACGTTTCCACAATGTCGATTTTATCGACCTTAAAAATAAATTCGTTACTTTTTTTTTTCATTTTATGGAAAAAAAGTTTATGTTTGTTAAACTGACAAAGCGGGTAACTAAAATTAGTGTATATCTCAAAAACTACGAAACGTATATTCTGCAAGATAATTTTCGACAAAAGTATTTTAGAAACTGTTAAACATCCACTTTTTCAGATTTTTTTGACACCATTTCTTAAAAGGAAGGCTTAAAGGACGCTAAAATGCTTACGACTTTAATTATATTAGCCGATCCGAAAAAAATAAAAAGCATTTGCTTAGAATTATTTTCTTATTTACCTTAATTATGTACTTCTGGAACTTTCACTTTCCCCACATCTTCTTTTGAAAATCGTTTCGGAAAATATTACTAACTAGCGCTAACCCATCCCTGTTACGCGACAAATTAACATTAAGAAAAGTTATTATTATGTAATTTAAATAATCAGCTAAAAATAAATTAATCAATAGCTGTCTATTAGTAAACAAGTGATTAAAATTATTGCAGTAGTTTGAGAGTTTATCGCCCAAAACTATACAAACAAACAAAACAGAAGTATAGACATACTATAAAAACGAAAATTCAATATTTCTAAATCAAATATGAAATTAACGGAGGAACCTTTGTAGCATTGTCAATCACTGCTATTATTTACCAATCATGTGATGCGCAATGAAATTATTATATGTAAGAGTATACTAATATGTAAAACCTAAGAATTTGGTTTTTGGTCATCTGAATGCGGGCGAAGCCGCGGGCAATGCTAGTATATAATAAAAAGGTACAATTAATATTTTTTTGTGAATAAATAGTCAGATTTTTATCTTAAAGAACAAATTATGGTGTTCAAACTTAAAGGCAATATTAACTTTATTGAGATTTTCGTTTACATACGCCCTTGGAATCGTCAATTTTTATAGTTATGTATATTACACTTATAACCGTTTTGAATAGAAGTTAAAAGCCATATCATAATACACTTTATTTTAAAAGCTTTTAACTATAGAATCCTCCGAGACCAAAAATAATTACATATCTCATATTACACTAATCTCAATTCCTTCCTATCAACGAAATTTTAATGAGATCGAGCCAAAACTCGGAATCGCAAATACATATGTATGTACATAAATGTAGAATATCTAATATCATATTAGTGTAGTATATTTTGAAATATTACTCAACGGATTTAATTACAACAGGATTGGATGTTTCGCACATGTTGTTGAGTAATATCTTTTATATTTAAAAATCTACAGAAACAAGTAATTTTAACTTTTATATTTTGCGAAGAACTGTAGAACAATTTTAGCAAATTTAATTAAAGAATTTTCATTTACAGAAGTCCAAAACGAATATTTTGATCATAGCTTCTGATAAAGTATATTTTGTTATTATCAACATCAATGGCTTCTTAACTGAAGTATCTTTGGGATCTTTTCCTAAGATTTGGATATTTGAAGAGCGCTAGAATATAATTATGACGAAGCCAAAAGGGTCTTTTCTTTCATCCAATAATATTTTTCCGTTAATGCGTCGTACAAGTTCGTTGGTACGTCCTCGACTCTGTCGTACCGAGTAGCGATAATTTTACTTAAATGGCCGACTTGTCGACAGCAGAGCCTCTGCTACGAGCTCAGCTGAAATAATAACTACATTATGATTTTAGACAGCCCTCCGCTTAAAGTGTTTGAAGTTGACGCGGAATAAAAGCCATAGCCAAAGCTTTCAACAAAATATGTCTTTAAATTTTTCCTTAAAACATTTATTAAAGTACCTTTACCCTGAATAATATTCAGAGTTCTCTGCAAGATACCAAATATAAAAATAGAACCCCTTAATATGCTGGATCTTAAGTATTCTTTGTCATTCTTTGCAAAAAATCTACGCCAAAACCTTATTCCTCTATGAAGGAACAACAAATATAAATATGTATAAAAGGATATCACGAAAGGTGTATTTGTTATAAACGTGTCATATACACAATAGTCTAATTCCATTTCCAGAGTGACTACGTATATACCTACATAATATAATTGTTATTATATATAACAATGTATCTTTATGCTAAACGCAAAACCCGTCGTCACGTAATTTAGAGAAGTAAAAGTATTTCCCATGAAATCGTTAGAAATTAATTTTCCTCTCCATCGCTGTAAGAAGTAATTATTCGAAAACAGTCGTGTTTGTCATTCGATATGCTTCCTTTGACCCTCTCTGGTAAGCGATAGATACTCGTTATAATCTTTTATAATCTAAATTACGGCCATCAAGTACAGTATCAAATAGCGGATTCGAAATCGGTGTAAGGTAATTTTTACATTTAATTTGGGCGTGATGATAGACATATAGTCACTACCATTAAACAAGAAGTTATTTATTACTTATTTTTAGTTTTATAGTATACTAGCTACTCATCCTCGCTCCGCTTGGGTTCGTCCCTACTTACGTTATAACATTTAGTATAGATTTCTCAGAGATGAGATATTTTCCCATAGTAAAAAGTATCCTATATGTTGACCTGGATAAACCAAATTTCATCAAAATCCCTCCAGTGGTTTTGCCGTGATGCGGTAACAGACAGACAGACTGACAGACAAATATTCTGAGAACTATAAATTTGGCCTCTAAATATATCTATATATCAATAATAAAGTCTATTTTAATAAGATTTTCCAAAAAATATTTAATGTATAGATTCGGCTTAGTTACGATTTTATTATATGTTAGATTTATAATGAAATAATGGGATCCTAAGTATTTTCCTTATATTTTATGATAAGAAAATCGCCTCTAAGTTATTTTTAGGTTAATTATTTACTAACACATTTTTCTAGAGCGATATTCTTGTTATAATAAAAGAAACCCTGCAACAAACCAAATGGCAACATGTCGTTGACTCATTTCTTAGTTATTTACAAATAAATAAGTATTTTTATAGGATTGCAAATTAAAATAAACAAAATCTGTTCAAGAATGTCCCTTAATTAATCAAATTATATTTAATCCACTTAAATAATTGATATTTAAGGTACTACAAAAAAAAACTTTATCTAAATGTATTGGTTAGCGTTGTAAATATTATTAATTCTTTCTTAATTAAGTCGTGTCCTGCACGTTCAACATGAACAGAAATTCTTTTCTAAAGCAATTAATATAAATCGCAACTGCAGTCTAGTTGGAAGATGATTTTCAGACTTAGCTGTAAGACGCACAAGCCGGGTTTATCCGGAAGCTGGAAGAAAATTAAAAGTGCCGAGGAAACTACTGTAAAGCTTTATACTATTTTGAGATTTCTTGAAAATTAAATTTAATATTTACCTCCGGCTTTAGTAAAAATGTACCAAAGGGTCTCCTCATTTGTAATCCCTCACTTCTCAGGCATTAATTTAATAAAGAGTAATACGCTTTTTCTAAAGTGAATTGATATTAAATTCTTATTATATTTCATATAATAGAATTTTATTTTATTCCAAATAGTAGATCCTAATGGTAATAAAAGGAAAAAAATCTTCAAATAGGAAAATATTATACTCGTATTTTCACAATTTTTTCAGAATTGAAAGTGAAAAGAAAAAAAACTTGAAAAGAAAAAGGAAAAAAAAGCAATTATAATTTGTATGAATAAATGTAGTAAAATATCTAAAAAGATGATATAAGTATTAACACTAAGCTTGGAACTGTGTACCCTCAACTCTTGTTTTTTGTTCTTTGTTTGCATTAATGCGCTTATCTTGGAAACTACCATTTGAAGAAAAATTAAGATAAAAAAAATGCATATAGATAGATAGAGGAAGGCTATCTAATATCACGGTACGATCCAAAAAGTCACGAGAAAAAAAAATAGGTAATTAATAACATATTTTTATGTTCATATAACGTCAAACAAACAACAAAAACGTAAATTCCTGTACCTCTTTTTCTAGCAGTTCAAACCTTTTCTTTTTCTAATTAATACGTCGTGAAACGAAGCTCGCGTGTTGTTACAACAAAATTAATTATTAAGTAGGTATATGGTTTACACTGACAGGCTGTTCTTACGATCTTCCATCGCGGTAAGCCCTTAATGAATCTACATTTTATGAGCGTCTTCGTGATGCCTATATGACATATTAACAATGTTAAAGCAATAGGTAATTATAACAACCTAAAAACAATATTATAAATATGATTTTACGTGTGTTATATTATGTTTATTAAAATATGATTATATAGATATGTTTATAAAAATAAATAGTTATATATTTGTCTACTTGTAACTAATGCACTAAGCAATTATACTAATTGTGATAAAACTTTTTAAATTACTGTACTCACAACTGGGAAGTTTCTGAGATAGTACCATCAACATATAATGGTGAGTAAGTTGTATGGGATAATTTGAGGATTTATTATTATGCGTCCCTATGTACAATGTACACATCTGGGGAACGCAGAGTGGGTCGCTAATAATCAATAAGCATGACTCCTGTTTTATATATTAAAGGCGAACAGATTACTCACAACACACACTTCGTGAATTCAATTCATCAATTATAATTGATGTGAAATATAGATATTAGGTATGCTTTTAATAATCTTATGCAATGAAAAGGTCTCATTAAAATTCTACACATCTGTCTAGACCGGAGACATTGAAAATCATACAAAAAATTAAAATCTTTCTTGTATATATATTATATATGTATGTCACCGTAAAATTGTAAACAGCGCTAGATTATTGTATAAAACCGAAACTATGAGGAATAGCGAAAAGTACTCAAAGGAGTCTCGAGCCCGATTTTCATTAAAACTAAAACTGCATCATTGGATTTTTGAAAAACCAATTTTCCTAGCCAGGAATCAAACCTGTTGATTTTGAAATATAATTTAAGTATAATTTGCACCATTCCAATCTAATTATTCAGAAAAAAAGTAAAATTTTATAAAAAATATTTAATGTACTGTGTCTCCTTTACATCCCTTACAATAAACAACAGATCAAATAAACGGAACAAAGGATCAAGGTGATTTTTTGGCGTTCACATAATTTATGGTTCGGAGAGTGACACTGACATGAGCATTTCCCAACTTGTAAAAGGGAGTTTTAACCACCATATAATACAAAAGCCTATTTTATTGGTAAATACGCTGTGCGCAATACAAAATATTGTATTATATAGTGTCTCTAAGAGACGAGGTACGAGAATTTGCCTAGTTATCTTTGGTTGAATATTATTATATTACGCATTGTACTTTGACTTTTAATGAAATAAAAAGTTAGTCGAGGTGTGGAAAGACAAAATGGCAAGAGGTGACAAAGTTTATTTAAAACTTGGAAATTGGGACATTTTGGCTTTGGAACATTTTTATCGAATGACATACATATTTTAACATTTTTAAATATTTCAACTTATTTGGGAAAATGGCGTATTACGTTTGTATAAATAATTGACTGACTATATTTAAAGAGCTAAATTACAGGCACAACCAATTAATATAAATAAAATTCTTTTTATATAATACCCAACTCTCACCTCGTAACAATTGTTATTATTATGCGAGAGTGTTTTTATTTTGTTCTTTCTTCGTGCACGAATAGATTAAATTTAAATACTGAAATCGAAAATAGATACATAACTTTTTATAACTTAAATAAAATGAAACATATCGATTGTTCGTCCCTAATCTAATCTATACATATAATAAAATTCTAACTTAGCCGAATTTGTACATTAAATATTTTTTGGAAAATCTTATTGAAATAGGCATTAGTATCGATGTAGAGGGCGAATCTATAGTTTTTAGAATTTTTGTCTGTCTGTCTGTCTGTTACAGCATCACAGAAAAACTACTGGAGGAATTTTGATGGGTATGATGATAGCTGGTTATCCGGGTCAACATATAGGATACTTTTTACTGCGGAAAAATATTTCATCTCTAAGAAATCTGTACTAAACGTTAAAATGTAAGTGGGGACAAACCCGAGTGGAGCGAGGGTGAGTCGCTAATAAATAATAGAACTGTTTAGCGCCATCTATTATTAAAAATTCTTCAGTCTATCAACGCAGAACGAAAGACGGGTGGACGAATTTAAATTTTATTTGATAAAACTAGCGACTCACCCTCGCTTCGCTCGGGTTCATCTCTAGGTGCATTATAACAGGAAAACAGGTATAGAAAAGTAGGTAAGTATTATAAAGAGTTATATATATAAACATATCCTTTACTTGAGAAATGATTGATTCCCCATCCAATCTTTCACCACCCTTTCCATATATGATGTTTTCCGGGATGAAAACTATCTCATTTTATTCCCAGGATCTCAAACTATTTATTTAATGTGGTACGCCACATTTCATCTAAATCAGTTTAACGGTTAAGCGTAAAAACGTGACAGACAGAGTTACTTTCGCATTTAATATTAGTATGGACATATAAAGCTGGCAAAGACATATAAAAATAGTAATTGCGAATGTTCCTTAGGAGATAGACGTATACTATTGCAAAACTTGCCGGTATAACTTTTTAAGACCTACAATTTTCTAGTACATTGTTTTGATGTACCTCTTAAGGTTTAGCCAGCGTTGGCCATATAAATTTCTAAAGACGACTCGATAGAACCAGTCATTGCGTTTTCCCGCGGGAATGAAAAATGTGCCTGTAGTAAAAGGTATCTTAAATATTGACCCGTGATATAAGCCATCACTATACAAAATTTAGTTAAAATCGGTTCAGTAGTTTTTGCGTGAAACGCGCACATCGATTTGACTTAAGTTAGTTTTATTATAGGTATAGATAGGAATAGGTATTGCGAGTGTACCTTAAGAGATAGACATATACTGTTGCACATTTTTCTGTTGGCCTTTTCAAGATCTAAAATTTTTTAGTACATTGTTTTGATGTTTGTCTTAAGGTTTAGCCAGCGGAAGGTTTCTAAAGAGGACTCGATAAAACCAGTTATTGTCATTTCCCGTGGGAAAGAAAGATGTTCATGAAGTAAAAGGTATCTTAAATGTTGACCCGAGTAATAAGTTATCACTTCACCAAATTTCGTTGAAATCGGTTCATTGCTTTTTGCGTGAAACGCGCACAGACAAAAAGACAAACAGACAAAAAATTTTATAACTATTGTTTTGGGGCCTATATTGTATACATACAGCTAAGCTACTACGCTACAGTCATTGTTTTTAAAAAATATTTCATGTACAGATTTTGCTAAGTTCCCGGGGGAGAGCTGACTCCTACCGGGCGCGTCCCCAGGTGGCGGATGGGGGAACGCCACCCGCTTATTCTGCAGCGGGTGGTACCGGAGAAATCCGGCGCGGACCAACAGCAGGGTGGTGCCCTAACCGCGGGCCGTCAACCGCGGTGAAGGGCGCTACCCAGACGGGGCCGCTCTCCGTTGAGCGGAGTTGCGGCCACCGGGAGCGGGGCCGCTTCGGCGGTCTTGCGACCGGAGGGCGGGGACCGGTTGCGGGACTGTGTGGGAGGGCAGGCTCGTAACCGGTAGAGGGGAAGGCCGCGGTGGGAGAGGAGTGCCGGTATTTCGGTGTGCCGTTCTCCCTGCCCCCCGCGGCCTTGACGGGGCTGCCACCGTCTTGGATGGCAGACGCGGTGGGGCTGCAGGGGAAGAGGAGTGTCGGTGTGTCGTTGCCGCTCTGCCTGTCCTCCGCAGCCGATTGAAGGGTGCCCACTTCGGTGGGCGGCGTGGTTTAATGGGGCTGCTCCGGGTACTTCTCTGGTTCAGCAGAGTGGACTGTGGAGCAGCCCCATTGGTTTGGTGGCCGTCAGGCCTACCGCCGGGGCGTCGCGGTAGTTATGCGTAAGCGATCCCGCGGCGTCCCACTAAGGCGGAGGGGAGGGGAAAGTTGGGGTTTAGTGGGTAGTACCGGCTCTTCTAGCCGGTGAGCCCCACATTACCACCTGGGGGATAGGTGGTATGCGTAAATGCATTCCCCAACTATAAAAAAAAAAAAAAAAAAAAAAAAAAAAAGATTTTGCTAAGTTACTGCTTTATTATAGTATACATTAGCCGGGCTTAACATTTAAGATAGTTTTTATCCTAGAAAGCCAAAAGGATATCTCTGAAGTAAAGATTAGAGCTTTATATCTTAAACCTTATTATGTTACGTGATTTTTTGTAATAAATATTAGCTTTACCCATTAAATTGCGATTTATAATTCGAGCTCGTGTGTAATTTGAATTCCAAAATCAAACCAAATTATAGCTGTAATAAAACAATTTCTTCTTTTCCACAGTATTTCTTCCATTTTCTAATGTACAAAAAACGTATGTAATAATATATAAAGGCTGGGCATGTAAATACATTACGTACAATAACTGCAATTTTTTTTTTATCTATAGTCATTTGTAAAATTATCATACAAATAATAATAATAGTAATAATACTCTTTATTGTACACCAAACAGAATTATCGCTTAAAGCGATCTCTTCCAGGCAACCAACTACCAGGTAAAGGAGAGTGTGAGAGAAACGGTAGGCGGTGTACTTGCTATAATACGGTATTTGGACATACTTATACCTACAAACATACATAACTATAGATATAATTAATAAGAAAGCACTAAAGGGACAGGTAATATTCTTTTAATAACAACTTTTTATCAAGACTTTTTAAGAACCATATTAAAAAAATATACGGAGATCAAAAGTCACCTTTAGCATTACCAACCCCTAGACCTAAACTCTATGCAAAAAGTTAAGTTTACACTCATACAGTATTATAAGGGAAATATTTTATTACAATTTTTATTTTATTGAAATTGACGTTATATACTTCTAAACAAAAACAAAAAATGTTAAACAGAGCTTAGTATGTAATTGATTTATTTTTCACATCAGATAGTTCAATATTATTGTGCTTTTTTACAATATAAAAACCCACACAAAGCCGCGCATTAAACTTATGTACAGGCTACGTAATGTTTAGAATATTAATAATTCAAATAACACGTACCGGCATAATGTAGTCGTATGAAAGGATAGGCCGAAAAAATAAAGTATCATTTTGAATACTTAAATATATGGATATAGATGTCGGAATTTACATATTTTTTTTTAAAATATATTCAAATTTTTGGTAATCTTATAAGAGTATATGTCGGTCGTATTATATTTTTTTTAAATTATACTGCAATATTTTATCCAACTAAAGCAACAGATTCTAAACTCGACTCAGTTGCCCCACTTGAGTTTGCAGTATATACATGTCTTAGAATTCTTTTCTTAGAGATGTTTCCTTTAGAGAATAAATGCAATAAAACATTAGCGAGAAAAGAATTTCTTGTTTAGCTACCTAACATTTCTAAATAGCTAACTCGTTGTTATAGTAACAACAGCAGCATAATATTTATTCAATATTCACTTTAAATATTTATATTTTCTTTTACAATAACGTGTATTTGTATCAATAAGAGCTCATACAAAAGTATATAAAGAAGGTGTTGGAAATTTAAAAATAAAAATATAGAACAAAGACGAAGAGAAATATTATTTGGAATCTCAGAAAAGAAAAGACTTTTATTGAATAACTTTCAATTTACATTTGTCACTGATTTTAAAAACGCCCTTGCAATTAAATAAAAATTCCTTCTGCTGACTTTTGAATTTATTAACTAAAATGTAAGAAATTATTGTGATTCATATCCTCTTGAATATGCAAGAATATTCATGACCAGATCGTTAGCAGAGAGAGAGAGAGGAGCGCATTTGTGTAAAGTATGGCATTAAGAGTATTTATATTGGATTCAAAGCTCAAAGTGATTGGGTGCAGAAGAAAATGATTAAAATTAACTCCTGGTTTTACTAACTGTAACATTATGAATGAGTTTAATTCATTTTATATTATCTATTAGAAGAGAATGTTTTTTAAAAATAAGTGGCCATTTTCGTATTGCATAACAATAACTAGAATTTATTTTGAACAATATTTTTTTGACAATTCAACCCCCAAAAAGATTAGAAAAGCAGTGTTGGATGCGTGGACGTTCAAACAAAAACAGTCGATATAAATAAAGTTTAATAATAAATATACATACTACTACTAACAGATAATTGACTATTTTCTGTATCGAGGTCACATTTTCGCATAAAAAGCAATAATACACTCAACAATTCTATAAAACACTCTATTTTGCTCGAATCATTCAAAACGAAAATCCATGGAATACTTTTTATTTAAAATAATGTAATCAATTACGTGATAAATGTTACAGATGATTATATTTTACATCATTAGTTTGATACTATTTTTTTGTCAATTTATTCTAAGCTTATTTATTCTTATTGGCAGTGGTAGCCCAATGGTAACTCGCTCGCTTCGGTATTCGAGTGAAGCGGGTTCAAATCCCGGGTCTTGCACCACTGATATTTTCATGTGCGAATCATTTCTAACATGATTACCACTTGCCTTACGGTGAAGGAAACCTGCATGTCTAAGAGAACCTAGCAAGTTTTCGAAAGACATGTGAAGTCCGCCAACTCGCACTTGGCCAGCGTGGTGGACTATCGCCTGATCCCCCTCGTATTGAAGGGAGGCCCGTGCCCAGCAGTAGGACGTTAAAATGGGCTGAATACTATTCTAAACACCGAGCTTCTTGAGTTTTTGGTTCAAAGTACAATTTTGTTTTCAATTTGGCTTGAAAACAAAAAAAAACTAAAACTTGAATAAATAAATAAAAACAATACGTCGTATCTGACCGAGATTCGAAACTTGTGATAGTCAATCTTGCGCCTTGGCCGCTTGACCACGACGCTTATAATCGAGTGTGCGAAATTATTAGCATATATTGCGTGGAATAATGCGAAAGAAAACCGAATGAAAACTCGAAAATACGCGTTTTTCTAGACATAAGACTAATCTAGATCAATTTTTCGCCCCCGAAAACACCCATATACCAAATTTGAGATCGCCAGTATAAATAAATATATAAATAAATTGTATATTTATTTATATATTTATTTAATTGCTCGTTATATATTATATAGATGGAATCATCGAACTTACTATAATACTACATAATCTGAAAACTCAAAATCTTAGGTATTATGTCTTTAGGTTGATTAAGTGGCTGTAATTTTCACAAACTTAAAACTTTACATATTAGAAATTTATGTTACGACAAAAAGATGAAGCAATTTATTTTGTAGCAGTATACTTACTTATACCACATAACTTCTGTAACAGCAATAGATTACGTTTTTAAACTTAGTTTATCACGACAGTATGTCAGAATGGAGCACTTTCCAACAAGATTATTCTTTGTAAAAACTTTATACGGCTAACTCACATTTACGGGTTGGGGAACATTTTGCCTGAATTTGAAAAATACTTTTATATATTCGTTTTACGATTTAGGGATGCGACGTACGACCCATCGCCCTAATCAACCCGAATATCGTCCGTCATTGTAAGGAAACCCTTACAAAGTAAAGACAGAAGTGATAGTAAAATTTTGAATAAAACTCGATAATCCATATCAGGCCATTTTTGACATCTTCATTTGTGTCTGATATAATTTATACAAATTATTGACGTTTTTAGAATTTGCATTTCTAACTAAATTGAATCATTGTCGTAAAACGCAATACTACTTAATTTTTCACTAAATACTTGCAATTATATTTCATTCTCTCATTTAAGTCACGTTGATAAGCACTGTATTCAAAGCTATGTACTTTTATATCTTTTATAGCTTGGTCAAGTGGCGTAGACTGTATTGGTACTGGTTAATGTTCCTAGTACGGTAAAAAGTGGAAAAACGAATACAAAAGGAAACAGGCAAAATAACTCTCTATTTGAAGACATAGAAATCGCAGACTTCGTACTCACGTCATAAGGCTCATTCGCTAATCGCATAAAGGTTGGTAGCAATGTTGCGGTTTTCATTTGGGCAAAGGGAGGTCAAACACTTAAACTCAGAGATACAAGATTGCAGGCGAGTAGAGGCAAACGAAGCAAGCGTTAGGACTCTTTTTTATATGTCGAGAGGTATATTTAAGCTTTTTTAAAATTATGTAGATAAGTAAGCTATATATTATGGTGATTACGTATTATGCCATCCTTTTAATATTTTAATTCTAAAAGCTTGTGAAGATGTTCGAACATTTATAACTGAATCATGCGTTAACCGATAAAGAGTTTTGAATGAAACTTAGTACCTACACACGTATAGGTTCTGAACTAATACTTAAGATGAATTATTCCAGATATGCAATCCCTCAGTCAGTAATAGTTGAATTTATCAATGAGTGGCGTTGATCTATAAAAGTGAAAGATAGAAAAGCTCTTTTCACGCTCGTAATTATTAAATAAAAAGCATGTTAAAAAAATACCTGTCCAATTTTAATTTTGAAAATAAGAATTTCTTAACACAAAAATGTAATAGCTATGTTTGAACCGACCTAGAACTCGAACCCAGGAACTTAGGATCTGCAGCTGTACCTACTAGCCATTAGACCAGGGGCGGCAAACTGCGGCTCCTGAGCCACATGTGGATCTTAGAAGGGACAATTCAAGATCTTTAAGTTCTACTACAAAATAAATTAATTTGGAAAGGCAGAAACGCACGTGCGTTCAAAATTAAGAACCCCACTGATAATATAATCAGAATTGATTTTTACTTTCAATCTTTAGATAGACTACAAAATATTGCCACGAATGTGACTTAACCTAACAACCTTTTTAACGTAAAATGTTGTACTTTGAGATATATTATTAGATTTACATACAATAAATATAAGGGATTACACTAAAACTTTCTTATATAAAACTGAAGGTGTACAATTTTGCATAATCCATCTTACAGAGACAACTTATGATTCCAAAAAAGAATATAATGTTTTAAATGAAACTATCTTTTCGGATTAATTCGCGGATTTATTTTGATTTTTGGTTTCCGACGTTTCGAATGCTTTACAGCAATCATGGTCACGGGAGAGACTAAGGTTTTAGACGTCTCAAAAGTATAATATACTTGTTACAGACAGTCTATAAATCAAATTAAATCCACGAAATAATCCGAAAAGATAGTTTCATTTAAAGTCAAATATTCGCGTAAATCTAAGAAAGTAGAATAGTCTCGGAATGAGAGATAATAAGCTGTAAACTCGTATATACACCTTTATTTTAGTGTTCTTTAAGTTGTCTCAAAAGTCTCATAAAATCTTGTGTCAGCGTTGTAAGTTATTCAACATCAAAGGTCACAAAAACCTGTTTTTCGTGACTATTTCGGTTTCTATAGCTCCAACGATGTTAACATTTATTATAAAAATTGCAAAACATAAAATTTGCGACAAATTTTGTTTCAAAAATTTTTCATACGCTGAAACGTTTCTGAGATAAAGGGCAGAGAGCCCGCAGCTCTCAGCCATACTCACTGTAATGCTTGGTCATCCGTGAATCTCAGTGAATAATACCTTGTATAAAGTTATTAAATTATCGAATATTATTAACAACAAATAATTTGTATTATTTATTAGTTAATACCTTACCTATATTTAATTACATTTTGAATATACATAATATATTCATTTAATAATACTTACATACTTTCTGTAATTAAAAACGCATTAGATGAAGTACTTATTGTATATTCTGAAATCTATTTTTAATACATAAATATAAAAATTTATGTATTAAAAATAGATTTTAAGTAGAAATAAAACGAGTAAATATATTATAATTTTATCTTTATTCAGTAGCTATATATTTCTTACAATTTGAATTGAAATGAAGTGAAAATATTATATAAATCTTAAATTAAAGAACAAAACTATTTCTTCCTATTTTTAAATAAAACTATCGTTTCGATTTTTTTCGCGGATTCATTTTGATTATTGGTTTCCGACGTTTCGAATGCTTAACAGCAATTATGCTCATAGCAGAGACCTTTAACCCTAAAATTAAGAGACCTTTTCTCCTTCTTATTCTTCATCGTCGTCATCTTCCGGGCATATAAACATGTCTGTTTCATTGTCATCGTGTTCGTTGGCCTGAATAGTTGTTTCCAGGCCTTCCAAAATTTCCGGGTCAAATGCACTCTTTTCTACAGAGTCGCTTTGTGATGAAACAGCATTGAAGCAAGCTTGCCCATTACACTGGCAAGAAGCTTAAGTGCATTGCAACCACGATTTTCTGCACCCACAGTGTACACCACGTCCACTCTTACAATTACGAAATAGTGTATTAAGTAATTCCTTAAGAGCTGGTGATACTCGTAATATTGTTGTTCAATAACAACTGGACCTGGAGTTTATTTTAGAGCACCCAACCCCATTCCTGGGGTTTTAAATCGTGTCCTAACCGTAACAGTGAGTATTGTTGAGCGCTGCGGGCTCTCTATCTCAAAAACGGTTTGGCGTATGAAAAAAAATTTATAACAAAATTTGTCGCAAATTTTATGTTCTACAATTTTTATAATAAATGTTAATATCATTGGAGCTATAGAAACCGAGATAATCACGAAAAAATGATTTTTGTGACCTTTGACCTTGAATAACTTACGGCGCAGACCCGGGACTCCATGAAACTTTTCCATTGAGACAATTGTTAGAACACCAAATTAAAGCTGTATACAAGTTTACAGCTTATTATCTCTCATTCCGAGATTGACCCCTTATTTTTGTTTAATTTACTGGACTAGAATATAATGTGTTAATTCAAATAAGATACCTTAATTTCCCGAATGTTTTACGATTAAATAATAATAATGTTACTTTTACCCAATTAAATAAACTCAGTAATTTTTGAGAAGTTAAAATTTTATCAGTCAAATTATCTACAAGTATATTGCAATTTTTTCATAATAAAAATTCACTCTATGTTGTCATGGTAACTAAGTAATCCACGTCAATTAATGTTAACAGTACCTGGGCGACCGAGCTTCGCTCGGAGTTCTTGAAAGATTGTATATTTTACGTTAAGTGACTAAGTGTTACTGAGAAAGTTGTATAGATGTCGCGATAAGAACAATTTTCTTTTTAATTTGGCTTAAAAATAATTTTACATTAAGTGACTAAGTGTTACTGAGACAGTTGTATAGATGTCGCGATAAGAGCAATTTTCTTTTTAATTTGGCTTAAAAATAATTTTACATTAAGTGACTAAGTGTTACTGACAGAGTTGTATAGATGTCGCGATTAAATTTTGCGTAGAATAATGCATAAGAAAAACGCATGAAAACTCGAAAACACGCGTTTTCCCAGACATGTGACTAATCTAGATCAATTTTTCGCCCCCGAAAGCCTCCATATACCAAATTTCAGCAAAATCGTTAGAGCCGTTTCCGAGATCGCCGGTATAAATAAATAAATAAATAAATAAATATATATATATATATATATATATATATATATATATATATATATATAAATAAACAAGAATTGCTCGTTTAAATATATAAGATTCACGCAGAACTGTATGTATAAAAAGAATTTTTCATTAGAATATTTTCTCCGTACCCGGAGAAATTATTTTTTTCTTCAATTTTAGGGATAAAAAGCACGATGAATAATTAATTACTTCACGATTAAGTAATAATCTTAATAATAAATACCAAAATCAGTGTCAATTTCCTCATAAGAAATTTAAAACTATATTTTCCTTGCCGAAAGAAGTAGTCACTAGGACTAGACCAACGAGGGAGTAACAATAACATCAATATATGCATAATCGAATATATTAGGTATATACATAGGTACAAATTTTAATGATTTTGCTTAACAACGCCGGTAATAACTGTGGCTTAGCCTGAGTGCGTTCATGCGTCCACAACTTTTAAGCATGAACCTTGCTTTATATTTACGCGCATAGAACGAGTAGTATTCGATGTACTCTTAGAAGTATTCAGCGGGTAGCAAAAACAAATTATTTGTGAAATAAAAAAGTTTCGGTTAAACCTGTTTAGCTGTAAGCTGTAACACGCGAAATCAACAGGCAGACAGAAAAACAGGCAATCAATAATTTTAAACCTAAACATTTTTTTTTTAAATCAATAACAACTATTCGCTACTATTTGTGTAAATAGAATTGTACTCGCAATTTTTAGATTTTCTCAATCATGCAAAAAATTCAAACCTCTAGCGTTGCCAATAAATTACCTTGAATGATGTATTGGTATGATATATTGGTAAACGCTATTTTTACTTCCCTTCGTAGGTAATTTTCTGAATTTAATACTTATTTAGATATCAATTTACAGCGTATTACTTATTTTTTTCGAAGAAAAAACTTTGTTGGCTCTTTTCTTTGGCGTGGCTTAAATTACACTAATAACTTTATGCTTATAAGATGAGAATAATAAAACTCTAAAGTAACTAGCGCTTACAGTTATTTATAATTACTTACATAATCCTGAAATACAAATTATAATACACGAAACAGTGTGTGAAAAAATACCCAGACTTCTAATAAAACATATTGCACTTCCTCTCTATGTACGCAGAGCTAATTAACTTTTTCAAGCTCCGAAGAGCGAAAACTAGGCTACGATGTTTTATATTCAAAGCCTCACATGGCCACATGAAATCGTAGACAAGTATTAAAACGTAACTTTAACATGCCATTTGAAAGGAGATATATTACAGAGGCGATATAAAGGAGGTAGTCATATTCATCCAGGGACAAGGCGTGAAGACGACGCATCACCTACTTCTAAAGGAATGTAAATAAACGCACCTTTAAGAGCCCCTCTGAATCGACGCAGTACATGCTATATCCCTCTCCGACAGAGCAGGATTTGAACCGGTGAATGTCATTATTCTGGTAAAGAAATACTTGAATATGGTTTTTTATTATTAAATCAACTTTACCTTTGATGTAGAGAACAATCCAAGAAGGTTGCAGATTCAATTTAAACAGTAATCTTTTAGCTATTTTTTTTCTAGATTACTGCTTCCATTTTTTGATTTCTAATTAATAGTAGGTGCATTCTTCCGAGGGTAAATAGACGTGACAAACTAGACTACATCTTACCTAAGAGATTAGAGATGAGATGAGATTAATAAAAAAATCAATCTAACTATATATTTTCAATGACACTACGGATATATATAAGACTGATACGGAATAACACTGGCCTTTAGTTAGCACTCACACCGTTTCTAATTACCACAACTGCGTGGCGTTTGTAATCGCACCATCAAAGACATTGCTAGGACTTACAGCTACCGAGCTTTTATTCTCTTTTTCCTTTGAAAAGCCTCTAGTGATTTTATCTACCTTTTTAAAAAGGTTCTTAAGAACTGATTTCCCAAAGGAAAATATCAATGAACATTTTTCTCTTAAAATGTACCAATATCAAGGCGAGCTTAAAATTAGTAATTAAAAAAATCCATATTTTATCAAAAAGTATCCACATTTATAATGTAAATTCAAAAATAATTTACTAATTTCTGGCTGTTTTGAATTTGAGGTGTAGGAAAACTTTTTCGAATCCTGTGGAGGAAATTGAGCTATTTATTAAAAACAATTCCTTAACCGTTGAAAATGCCGGTTTAGTTTATAATGTAAATAATATTTCACTGGCCTTTGAGTATTAGTATAATTATTCATTGATAAAATTAAACAATAGGGGGTGGGCTAACTTTACCCCTTGGCGCAGAAAGAGACTGTACGAAAAAGGCGGGCGCATAAGAACGTGAAAGATGATATTTATAGTAACGTACGCACTTACCATGGTTAGAAAAAAAAGAGATGTTTTTAAAATTATATATACAAGTTGGACTGAACATTATCAAATATTAAATCTGTAAATTCAATAAGTTTTGTTATAGAAATTAAAAGTCTTACAATGGATACATACACACAACTTTAACGTATTGAGGGACACGGGAAACCAGTGGTTCAGTTAACAATTAATTTCTTAGAAGTTATCCTGGAGTGGATTAAAATACAAACTTTCACTTTTTGTTCTAAAAATATGAAAATAAAATGCAATAGTCCCTCTTAAATCTTGAATTAAAATATTACAATTTTAAATACCCTTGGACCCACCCAAACAATTGACATATTATTACCTATCCCTTACTCTTACTATAACATCATCCAACGATGGACAGAGGACAAGCAAATCGAATTTGTCTACATAAATCAAATGCTGTAGAATGAAGTTCAGAGAGCGTTGTAAATCGTTGCTAAACTACACAGCATTAATCGTAAACGCGAGTGAACTAGTTTCTGTAATTATTTCCTCGCTTCGAGACCCTTGTTTTGTACTCGAACAATTGTATCCCTGTAATGGCGTCTATAATGTAAATATTGAGTGGGTCTTGAATTGAATGAGATAAATATAATAGGAACAAATTATTTATATTCGAGGGCTACTATTGTTTTCTCATCTTAATATTTTATTTAAATTTAATCTATATATTTTCTTCGTATATTATACCAGACTAGCGACTTGCCCTAGCTTCCCTAGATATTTTTACACAGAAGTCGTAATTTGTCCGTATCTCCTGAACACCGGAATATATTGAAAAAGCAAATTTTTTTCTACATCAATGCATCAAATAATAGTTATGATAAAAAAATATTTTTATCGTCGTTGTATTCAGACTTTTTAACGTCCCACGACTGGGCCTTCCTTTACTATAAAGAGCCTTATCCTCTTGGTGGCCAGCACGCTAGCCGACACATGTCTATCGAAAACTCGTTAGGTTCTCTCAGACGTGCACGTTTCCTCACAATGTTTTCTTCTTCACCGTAAAAGAAGTAGTAATTATGTTGTAAATGATTCATACATGAAAATATCAGAGGTGCGAGATCCGGAATTTGAACTCGCTTCACTCCGCGTCCCAAGCGGCCACGTTACCACTAGGTGGCCACTGTACTGGATACCACTTATAAGGATTATTTTTATGTATTTAAATTATAATGAACGCTGTATTTTTTCCGACTTGCAATCCATAATACCATGACAGCTCGATTAAACACACAATAAAATTCTATAATATGTACCTATATCACTCTAGATTCAAGAATAACGTAGCTTTTTGTGTGTAAAAGAATTGTCAAAATTAAGTTAGTGTGTTAAACAAATCTTTCTTTTAAAGGAGATTGCTACATCACTTTTGTTTCAACCAGAATACAAACAATATGTGCATGATTTTACCACATTAGGCGTTTATATTTATATTCCTTATATCTCAATTGTTGATCTGATATCTGAATTAAAATTTCTCATGTCACGCTTCGGCGCATAAGCTATTTTTAATATTCATGTCGAAAAATTCCTCTGATACTAATAGAAAAGGACGTTCAAACCAATAAATACACTTTCATAATTTATAATATTACTAGCAGAACCCGCGGCTTCGCTCGCGCTAAAACTACAAAAAAAGCTATAAAAAGGTAGGTTTCAGACAAACTTTCATACCCTATTTTACCCCCTTATGGGATGGACTTCGAAAAATGCTAAAACACGTATTTATTTAATTTTATCGAAGAGCATTAATCTCTCCAGGATAATTTCTAAGAAATCCGTGGGAATTTTCGATAATTCAATTGTTATAGTACACGCCGGCGTGTATGCGGTCCTCGAGGGGTTAATACCAAGTTTCAAGTTCTTCTGATCATAATTTTTTTATTTTTTGGTTATATTATATCGTGCTTTCTATTTTGGTTATATTCAGTGTTTAGTTCATAGTTTATATATAATAATTAATTGCTTACTGGAATGAATTAATTGCTTACCCTCCATATTTTTCCTTATTATTTATTATTATTATTTATTTGATTATTATAGTTTTATACTAATACAGCATTTTACATAAGTGGACCCACAAAACTGTTTGCACAGTTTGTCTGTGGGATCAGAGTCTTACAATAGACTTAGGTTATAATATTTAAGGTTTAATTATGTTAAACTAACCATGTAATGGTTTTTTAATAATTTGGCAAATTTACTTTTATTTGGTTCATGTCTGATATCAGCGAGCAAACTGTTCATAAGGTACGGTAGACGTTTATCCAGTGTTCGATCGCCATCATAATTATGCACCCTTGGAACAATATATTTGCCCGCTGATACAGACCTGGTACCTTGATCATGTGGTACCAACAAAGAGCGCTCCAGACTGCCATGGTTGTTTACTAGAAGTAAGTATTTATGTTTACGACTAACTGGAAGTATATTGCAAATTTTAAAGAGCTTTTTATAATCACCTTTACAGGCTTTTTTGGTGTTTTTAGATACAATTAGTTTTAAAAATCTTATTTGTAGTGCTTCTAATTTTTGTATATAACTTTTTAAAGTAAGGCCACAGCTGTCAAGAGCGTAACCTATTATTGAGTCAACTTATTTCAATGATGCTACAAATAAGCTCTATTTTATTATTTGTACAATAGGCTAAGATGTTATAGAACATATAATCCTAAATAATTACTTTTATACCAAAAAATCCCATGTACTTCAAATTCATCTTAAGAAGAATTATTCCATCTTCATGAGTATATGAACATAAAATATATTTCAAATACAAATGAAAGAGCACACTCAATAAACGATAAAATATTAATTCTAGCATTGACATTTACAATAACATGCCTTAAAAAGGGCAAAAAATACGAAGTGCTCAAATATATTACTATATCAGAAGAACTGATATTGTAATCTGAAACGTATTTGTAAAGGGCTGATGTTTGTTGAAATGGATGTCGCGTCGCTAGATAAGACAATGACCTTTCAGAACTACGAATACCTACAAACCTTCCTTTATACATAATATGTAACCGTATAACATGATATTACATCTTTTACTTTATAATGCCAAATTTAAAACTTCTTAACGCACGCTAAACTTGGGGATAAGCTGGTGAATGCGTTACGAAAAAATGTACGTACGTTGTTGTTATGGTAACCGTTGTTATTGTCTGACAACTCATATATAAAATGATATTCTATATTGTATTGTATTGTATTCAGCCCTTTTTAACGTCCTACTGCTGGGCACGGGCCTCACTTCAATACGAGGGGAATCAGGCCATAGTCCACCACGCTGGCCAAATGCGGGTTGGCGGACTTCACATGCCTTTCGAAAACTTGCTAGGTTCTCTCGGACATGCAGGTTTCCTCACAATGTTTTCCTTCACCGTAAGGCAAGTGGTAATCAAGTTGGAAAATGATTCACACATGAAAATATCGTGCGAGACCCGAGATTTGAACCCGCTTCACTCGGTTTCCCAAGCGAACGCGTTACCACTAGGCTACCACTGCCTCATACGTAGCAGGCATATCACAATCATATATAGTATATTCTATATATGATTGTAATATGCCTTATATATGTTATTTTTAGTATCTCACCTATCCCAATTATTTAAAATATAAATTGAATTTCATAAAGAGTGCCGATAACCTACAGAAGTTTTACTTCTAGTGCTCGTACACATTCATACACGCACTCTTTAATTTTTTTTAAACAACCACTGCTTAAAATGAGTGTATTTTATTATATATATGTATATACAATATTCATATACAACATTTTTAACAAAATTTAACAAAGTTTGGTTCGGAAATTTTATTTGTATGCACACTCATTTCTACTGTAATAATTTGTGTCAAAAATGTTCATGATATTAAAATAATTCATAGTAAGTTTTGGTTTTACTTGGTTTATTTACTACTTACATTTCAAACAACTAGAATGCATTGGCATAATGATTAAAAGGTCAGTGGATTGCAAAAGCTACAGCTCAGGAGGTATATAAACGTTCAATGTTCAATTTGAAATTTAAAATGAAATATTCAGTGAAACATATGTAAATGTAGACAGTAAAAGGTGATATGTAAGGTATAAATTCCTGCAATCACGGGTAGTATTTGCTCTAGGACCGTAGTATTTATTTGCAAAACTCTCGAGGGGTCGTCTGGTAACGCCGGCCTAATTTCCGAATGAAAGCTGAATAAGCATTCGATAGCAGATTGGGTAAACATTTATACTGGCAATTATTGACGTTGTGACAAGGTGGAAATCACAGATTCATTTGACTTCGTAATCTATTGAAATTTAATTGCTTTAAAATCCATAACATTATAAAAATATGTAACATATAAATAATACCCAAAAATAAATAAAAGATATACAGTAAATGTTTTAATTTAATTCTTATATTTTTGATACAAACAAAATGAAATATTTTCAAGTTGATCCAATATTGGCAAAAACTCGAGCTTAAAGGCACTATGTTTTCCATGTGCTCTGCAAACATACATTTTAAACGTAATATTAATTTTCCAAATCCAAAAGTTTGGTTAAAACATGATATTTCTAAAACAATAATTACCTACTATTAGTATGCAGAAATTAAATATTATAACAAATTTATATAAATCTATCTATACTATTGTTTGTTTGTTTGGTTGAACGCGATAATCTCAGGAACTACTAATCCGATTAGAAAAAAATTTTTTGCAATAGATAGCCCGTTAACTGAGGAAGGTTATCATCCCGGAAAAATGTACGGTTCCCGTGGGATAGATTTGTTTTTGTCTAGGGACGAACCCGAAGCGAAGCGAGGGTGAGTCGCTAGTACTAAATAAACTCAGGATTTTGTTAACTCTCAGCCCATTTAGGACGGTTCGTAAAATAATTTCATTTTGCTAATGAACGAAAACCACGGTTGTTTATCCACTGAAAATAAAATCAGTGGCATGACTTTATAAATGTAAATACATCGTAAAATACTATAATAAATATTATGTCGCTTTAATTATAAAATTACTTCCAATTTACCGAGTTGTTTAAATAAAACTTCAGTATAAAAAGGAATGGTTTTATTAATTGCATTTAGAGCAAACTACAGAAAGCTCCAAATATAAAGTGACGCAATCACGAAATAGCAGTTGTAATCAATGACAAAAGAATTCACGAGATCCTTAATAAAATTTCGGAGGTCAAAGCTTTTAGGCGGGATTCAATAGAAAAGGAGTTTTATAAAGGCTAAGCTAAGCATGTTGGATATAATTTTCGTTTTTGTTGAGTGAGAGGAATTGATCAAAACGCGTAACCGTCATAATTTGAATTTCGGTACAGGATAAAGGCACCCATTTATTCAAATCGTGCGGATTAAACTCTCCAAAGATATAAACTATATGTGATTTATGACCAACTCGACTCGGGAGCAGTATATCGCAAGTTTAACCAAAACCAGTTTGCAATATTAATGTATAGTACGTGGCAATCTTACTGATGTTGATGGCGTAGTTTAACCGAATTTAGATTCCGTCTTTCTCTTTCCGGTTAATCTTGTTTTCTAATCAAATATCATAAATGCTGTATATTTTACTAGCTATTCACGCTCGCTTCGCTCGCGTTCGTCCCTAGGAACGTTTTCACGATTAGCTATGTTTATACGTAAATAGTAGTTTGCTACTTCTAAGATATTCATTTAAACTATATAGCGATTCACCCTCGCTTCTCTCGAATGCGTACGCCATACGCGGATTTTGTTCACAATTTCATGGGTTTAATTTTTTTTCGCGGAACCCTGATTCTTTTTCTAAAATAAAAGTAGCCTAAGTTACTCCTTATAACAGCAGCTATCTGCCAGTGAAAGTCCCGTCAAAATTGGTCCAGCCGTTTCAGAGATTAGCCGGAACAAACAAACAGACAGACAGACATGGACAGACAGACAGACCGACAGACAGACAGACAGACAGACAGACAGACCGACAGACAGACAGACAGACAGACAGACAGACAGACCGACAGACAGACAGACAGACCGACAGACAGACAGACCGACAGTCAGACAAACAAAAATTGTAAAAAATGTTGTTTTGGTATATGTACCGTGTGTACATCCATATGCATTTAGTAAAAAGCGGTTATTTTAATATTACAAACAGACACTCCAATTTTATTTATCTGTATAGATGATTGCATCTTTCATTCATTTGCATGAAGTACGATTATTTAACTATTGAACTATTTAAATTTAAACTATTGAAATTACATTTTAAATATATATATTTTTTTTAATTACAGACCTTCCGTGACCTGACATGAGAGCGGTCCCTCACAGAAAACATTCGCCTGTAATGTAACAGTTTAAATTCGAGCATTACGTAAGTGAGAGAGAAGAACTGACCATTACAATGCGCAACCTGTAATGATACAATTTGTAACATTACATCAGTGAGAAAGAAGAATCGAGCGGTACAATGCGCAACATGTACCTAATGATACAATTTGTAACATCGTGATACAATGTGTAACGCATATATACTAGTTGTTTGTTCGTTTCTTTTGCTTTTCTTACGTAAATAACATGAGCGAATCAATATTACCGCGCTCAATATGACCGCTTCGTCCGACATTGTAAAAACAACTGACTTGACTGCAGGCGAATACTCAAAATCGAATCTAAATTGTTACGTTACAGGCGAATGCTCGTCAGTCAGTGAGGCAGTACTGTAACGTAATGCTCAACATTGAATCTAGATTATTACATTACAGGTGAATGCTCGTCAGTCAGTGAGGCAATGCGGTAACGTAATGCGCAACATCGAATCTTAGATTGTTACATTACAGGCGAATGCTCCTGGTGAGGGACCGCCTTATGGTTACACTGGAGATATTACAACTTTATCAATTTTGTGTTTGCGTGGTAGATAATGTGATTGAAATTAATTTTATCAAACAACAATTACTGTTAATAAATTGATCTATGCTACGTATGAATTTTTCATAGTAATACTAGTACTATGTAAAATAAATATAGTAATGCAAAATTCTTCACGTCTTTACAGAATTTATGTAGCATTAACAAAAGAAAATAATTATAACGATGGAAAGAATAAAACTTATGTAAACAGATAAATAGTTCATAAATTAAGTAAAATTAAAATGTCTTAGCGTCGTAAATCTGCAACGAGCTTACTTAAAGCAACTCGCAAGTAAATAAGATCTTAGCAAATGTAGGTAGTTTATTTTATTTCATCCTTTCGGTCACCGCCAAATGACACAGTGAATATATTAAGCCACTAAAAGGAGTTTATGCAACTGTTTTACTTTTATGTACTTATTTTCAAACTAGGAATCTTACAAGATATGCACGAAGTACATACAATTTTTATTTCACCGCATAAATATATGCATATGAGCATGTAGGACTAAAACCAATATAATTTCCCGTGCAAAAATCACAGAGGTAAAGAACTTATTGTCTATAATTTTTTATTTTATTTATACTGATAATAACTATCTACCAACGAATGTACTTGGCTATAAAAACAAACTTGTAGAATTATTGGGCATACGGAGTATGGACTAATGCTCCTCTACCTTTCCTTTTCGCTAACTTGAACTCAGGGATTTTACTTGTATCAAACCCTAAGCAATGCTTAATAATATGCACAGGTATACATTTAAATACATTTATAAATAATATTTTTTATTAATTCGTACCAATTTTCATAATTTAATGTATTGCATACTAAAATTTAAATTGTAAAATCCAAATAAAAACGCTTAATAAGTATCTTTCTTTAAATAAACCATTGAACATGATATATTGGGCTTAGCTTTATTTGTTGGCGTGACGAATCCATACCCGGCGGCAGATTAAATCCACTTTATAAAGGGTGCTTCAATATAAATGTACATATTTTTTTGGAGCTGAATACGTACACACAAATGATTCCGAATATTTCATGGTCATGTCAAAAATGTCATTTGTTAATTGAACATACATTCATTCATACTTAAAAGTCATAAATAAAAATAACTCAATTCGAATTATTCACTCTTTATGATAGATAGTAAAGAGAAAAAGTTACGAAAAATTAATAATGCATAAAATAAAATTAAGATCTATTTTAATTAAGTTACAGAAGAAAATCTAGGAAAAGAGAAATAAATATCTTCACTAATGTAATATCGGGAAGATATCAGATAGCAAGTTGAGGTAACGCCAGCAGTACAGTAAATAAGAAAAAGATTGATGATGCGCTTACTGTGATGAATATATGGCTATAGCGAGTAATTCATCTTATTTATTGCCGTTATTTTAGTTCCCATAACGCGTAATTAGTTCTAACGCGAAAACTTAATAAGTTTCTCTATGGGGCCCTATCTTATCCATACATACAAATAATAAAATTATAATTGAGTCGAATCTGTACATCAAATATTTTTTTTGAAAATCTTATTGAAATAGTCATTATTATCGGTACACAGGTCGAATCTATAGTTTTTAGAATTCTTATCTCTCTGTCTATCTGAGATCGCATCACGAAAAAACCGCTGGAAATTTAGATGAAATTTGGTATAATGATAACTGCTTATCCGGGTCAACATATAGGATACTTTTTATTGCGGGAAAATATCTCATCTCTGAGAAACCTATACCAAATGTAACCAACGTAACTAGGTAACGTAGGTAGTAACAAACCCAAACGGAGCGGGGGTGAGTCGCTAGTTTTATATATGATATAATATATCTATGCATATAATAAAATTGTAACTTAGCCGAATCTGCACATTAAATATTTTTGGAAAATCTTATTGTAATAGTCATTACTATCGATACAGAGGCCGAATCTATAGCTTTTAGAATTTTTGTCTGTCTGTCTATCTGTCTGTCTGTTACCGCATCACGAGAAAACTACTAGATTTTGATTAAATTTGCTATGGAGATAACTAGTTATCCGGGTCAACATATAGGATACTTTTTACCGCGGGAAAATATCTCATTTCTGAGAAAACATACAAAAACTGCAATGTAAGAGTATACTAACTTGTAAAACCTAATTATTTGGTTTTTAGTCATCTGAACGCGGGCGGAGCCGCGGACAATGCTAGTCATATATAAATGTAATTATTTACAGAGATAAGTATTTTAACTTTTATGTTCATTTTATGTTTATATTTCTATATGTGTTAATTTTTATTGATAAATATTTTTAATCATCTAAGTGAACCACTAATACTAAGACAAATTCACTCACCAGACAATTTACAGCACAAACATATTTCTATGCAAAATGTCATGTGGTGTCATTATTATTTAAAAGTCAAATTAACTATAATACTTTTATATTTATTTATTATATTTACATGTATTTTAATAAGATTACATACCTTAGAATTATTACAATTATTATTTTAGTAAACGGTATTTTAACTTCAAAAGTAATAAATATCGCAGTAATTCATTTTTAGTGTTTCTAAACGGACCATACGAACCACGAAACTAAAGTTTTCCCAGGGAGGATGTTGCAACAGATAATTTACATAAATCCAGACATGCAACTGAGAACTATTTGTAAGAATTTGATTAATTTTAATATAAAATAAAAAAAATCCTAGACGACGACACGCTTGGTTCAGTTTGTAATGACCCTACTAGTTGTACCAGCGGTTGCAGGTTCGAGTTATATTATGTATGTATTTAATATGTATGTATTTAAAGTTATATACATATGTGTAAAATTATATAATAAAATTATATATTATTATATATACTAGCAGCCAGCAGGCTAACCTGCGATTTCACCAGTGGCTTTGTCCGTGTTCAGTCTACAAAAAACCCTTTTGTCTTTATCTTATATAGCGACTCACCCTCGTTTATATAATACCTATATATACATAGTTTTACAATAATGTATGAAAGTCTGCCCGATTTATTCACATTTATGATTATCCTAGCTGGGTAGTTGGGTAGCCTAGCTTTCCTCAATAAACGGGCAACCTAATGAAAAAAGATTTTTTCAAATCGGATTTGTAGTTCCTGAGATTAGCGCGCTCAAAATAAGCATGATCTGATTTCGCTTTTCATCTCAAAAAAGAATTGAATTTGTAAAACATTCAGTTTTTTCAATATTAAAACTGGAATCTCTTTAATCGCTTTTCATATCATTCCGACGGGTATGTACTTTGTACTTATGCAATAAAAGCAGAGCGACGCGCCGCCCCGCCTTATCTCTGTCGAACAGCCTTGCGAATATAAATCTAAAAAATTGATAGCAATTTATATGTTAAACATCGGCCTGAGTGAGATATTTCGCATCTTGTAAGCTTACCGTAATACATCCACGGCTCGGAGGCATTTAGACAGCCTACCGGTGGATCCATTTTATACCCACATTTAATATTTCTGATTTTTTTGCTATTTTTCACTAGTAAAATATCATGCACTAGGAAACTTGCACTTAACACACTATTTTCATTATTAGTGAAAACATATTATTTCCAGCTAATGAATGTTATAATCTATACAAATAAATAAAAATGAATTGTCTGTTTGTAATGTCAAAATAACAGCTATATACTAAATGCATATGGAATTTTGTTTGTCTGTCTGTTTGTTCCGGCTAATCTCTGAAACGGCTGGACCAATTTTAACGGGACTTTCACTGGCAGATAGCTGATATTATACGGAATAACTTAGGCTAGGCTTTTATTTTTATTTTTTTATTAAGTTTCGCTCAAAAAAATTAAAATATACCTAGGGACTCACCCGAGCGAAGCGAGGGTAAGTCGCTAGCTTATAATAAGAAGATACGACGTTGTACAGCAGGTACATAAGTGTACTCTACACTATGAATTTTAACAGGTAGGTATAAATAATATATTTTTAAACAATTATTTAAATTAAATTCTTTTACTTGTTACTTTTAATGAAACTTCTCATTATGCAAGACGTGTTAGTCTAGTAATTTAATTTCAGCCATCAAATAGGACCTTCTACCTTGTCAGTTATGGCTTCTATACTGTCAATATATAAAACGTGGTTCTATTTAGTCATCATAGACTAAATAGGAGTTTTACTCTGTAGAAGACTTAAAACATTACAATATTGAAATACAAAAATACTTACTTTATTATAAGTACTTTGCAGTAAATGCATAATATTACTTATGAAGTTTATACTTTAGGCACGAAATTCACTAAATTTAGCTAGAAAGTTGAATTCGGCAAATCAGGAAGTAATGTCGGTGCATAGCGTAGCTCAAATTATAACTTGAGTTTCGTGTGTCGTTATGAGTTTGCTTTGGCTTGCACATTTCTCATAACTTCGTAAGACAGGAACGAATATTAATAGCTTTCATTTACATCTAAAAATATAAGATATATGCGTCCATTTTTATGCCATCATTTTTCATGCCGTCATGTGGATGTAAGTAAAAAATATTTTTGCTAGATTTTCTTGTCGCTTTTTCTATTCTTCAAGTTGGATAATTGTTAAAAAAAATATTTATATTTTCTTTTATTTAAATATGTACATTTTTGTAAAAATAATTAGAATTTTATTCCATAATATAATAGACGGTAATCGGCCAAGTGCAAGTCGGGCTTATGCTCTTTTATGTATTTAACAACACGTACGAACTCTTGAGTAGTTTTATTTATTTTATCCCTTATCATTTACATTATCATTTTCAGAATTTTTCCATGTGTGTAGAATAATTGTAAAGGATATTCCTATTATATACAGTAATATTAAAAAGTTTGAAAGCAGTTTTTCTTAAAATTAATTTAAAAACAAAATTTTAACTTTTATTTACAATTTCTTTGTTGTAGGTACCTATTACCTTCATTGTTTCAATAAATTTTCACTTCATACTTGAAATGTTACAGGGTAAGGTGTAATGAGTAGAAAGATTTTAGAAGATACTGTCGTATAGTGGAGTGTGTGTTACGTCTTTACACCAAAAATAATAATTTAAAATAACGCGTTTGAAACATGCTCTATACATCCTGAGGCAGTTGTCATTAATATATGATAATTAACGATGAAAACAATTTATCGTAAAGATATACTATTTTCCAGAAAAGAATAGAAATTACTAGAAAATTTTCGAATTTTCAAGTACTAGTATGTTCTTTGTTTTATTTAAAGCGCAGGAGTTTATCGGAAGTTCAGTTAAATTTCGTGACTAAGACAAGATTAAGAGGAAATACGAAAAAGTGAGGAAAAATTGCGTAAGGTCATAAGTGGTAAAAAATAGTGCTCGGAGGCTGAATTAAGCCAAAATAGTGCATGTATTACGTGTGTTTGTGAACCGCCATTAGTGACTCTTGTGTACCAAAATCACTAAAATATCTAGAGCGCAAAAGACGTACTTTAATTTCCGACCCCAGAACTCATAGAACGTAAGTCATTAAAAAATATTTATTGCATCTTTAAAGACATATCTAAGGATTAAGGAACTATCGTACGCTTATCGATGTCCTCTAAAATTTCATTTTTCTTTCCTTTTCCACAAAAAACGAATAAGAAGAAGTGAGGAACAAACAGACAAAAAAAATTATAACTAACTGATTGTTTTAAAAAAATATTCTATGTACAGATTTCGCTAAGTTACTGCTTTATTATAGTAGGTATAGATTAACAAGCAACGGTGTCGAGTTTGCACATTCATTATTTATTTAAGAAAGGGGCTGATTTACTTCATACATCTCATTCTCTCCAATGTCTCTTATTAATAATATTGTTTTGATAAAGTTTAGCTCGTTTTTCTTGTTACCTAAATTTTTATGACGCGCGCCTTAATATGGGCAAACAAATTGGTTAAAAAAAATGAAATGAGTTTTCTTGTCTGCGTGAAATCATTTAATACTATGTAATCTAATCAGACTAATTATAAATGCGAATGTTTCTGTATGTATTCACGCCGAAATCGTAGGATGAATTGAATTTGGATGAAAGCACCCAGGGACTCAACTGAGTCCCTGGCTGAGTAGTACTATATAAAGCGGAGGCCAGCATAAAGAAAAAAAAACGAATTGAAATTATCTTCATTAAAGTAATATTTTCAAAGTAACTAAGATTTTCAAAATAAAATGTTAAACCCATATTAGAATAACCTTAATAAAAACTCCTTCTGCAAGTCAAAATAAAATATATATTTTGTCTTTAAAACTATTGTTTCCTTTTATTACAATAATTATTGTCATAACTAAAGCTTGCATCGTCATAATGTTGATTATTTATTCATGAAATGTAGCGCACGTATTTTATCTGCTTTTTTCTTCTATTTCCAGTATTTATACCTTAAATAAATTTCTTTTCTCGTCTAGTATTTTATTTTGAGAGGACATTTAACGTTTCTTTTGCCCGAAAGGTACATAACTTTAACTTTAAGGGCGATAAACATTAATTTTTAAATATATCGGCGGAAATGGTTATTTGTAGACTTTGTATGAATATTACACTTACATTGTTGTATTTAGATCATTCATAAAAATTTAATCTATACATGTAATAAAATTCTGAGTCGAATCTGTACATTAAATATTTTTTGGAAAATCTCATTGAAATAGTCATTAAGTCATTATTATCGATACAGCTAATCAAAATCTATCGAGTGGTTTTCTCGTGATGCATTCTCAGACAGACGGACGGACGGTCCGTCCGTCCGACGGACAGACAGACAGACAGACAGACAAAAAATCTAAAAACTATACATTGGACCTCTGTATCTATAATAATGACTATTTCAATAAGATTTTCCAAAAAATATTTCATGTACAGATTCGACTCAGAATTTTATTATTTGTATAGATTACTATTTGTACTCCTATAATTCTATTCTACTATTGCATCAAGCTTACATAAGAAATACGTTTTAGCATCGACTATAACTTAACTCGACCAATAATACTCTAAAAAAATATTAAGATTATTAACACAACTTAAGAAAACTTCGTCCTATAAAACTTCCATCAATCCATTTAAATTAGCCAGTATTCACTGCCTTTAAATATATTTTTTTTAAACTATTATATGTGTAAGTACGCTTCATTTACAATTTCATTACAAATATAAATAAATGCCAACATCTAAATGAAATATATTGAAATATTATGTATAATATGCTGAATTAAGCATATTTGGTTAGTTATATAATTTATTCTTTTGATCTATTAATTATTTTACTTGAACTATAAAATACTTAAATAGAAAATGTGTCTCTAAGGAGAAATGATCAAAGCTAACATTACAGGCATACATATACCCCGTACCGGCAGCGTGACCCGCTGACAGACCTATTTCCATTTCCACGGTCAGGTCGACGCGGTAATGTGGGTAATTATTGTGCCCCTGTTACCTTAAATACACATATAAATGTCAGACTTATAGATGTACCTGAGCCACTCAAGCAATTTTAAACTGAATTCCCCTCACTTAAAATTCAATATAAAACAACTTAAAATATTTCCCCGAAAACACATTTTCCTAATAGTTCCACTGTAAAAGTGCAGCCGAGCGAAAGACACCAAAATGAACCAACATTATGTAATTTCTTCGCTCACATGTTATTCTATAGGCTTGTTTCATTTACAGGAAAACTTAAAACGCTACTTACCAGCCTTATTAAAAATGGAAACTAGCTTTTTCTTTCCCTTTGAATAAAGTTTAAAAACGAGACGAGGAGCTGCTGATGAAAAATAAAAAAGTTTATTTAGGGCATTTTATGCAAGAGATTTACTATATTTTAGAATACAAAATAAAGTTCACTTTTAAAACTGTTTAAAAAATGTTAAGCCTTTCCAATTTAATGTTTACTAGCTTCTATGCACAACGCGGCGTTGTCTACGAACGCATTCTATTTAGCTCATAAATCATAACTATTTAAAAATATTATTCTTTAATGTGCTTCTAACTTAATTTAAGATTTTAGCATATGTACTCATATTGTGATTTTTAAACTTACATTGTATTCCACTACACGATCAAATATAAAGGTACGTGGGATATACTCATATTTAAATGCACAAACAAAAGTGTTATGTGTCTCTCCTTTAATTTCGATATGACGGCATGCCGATGACCCGAAAAAACTCAAGGCGCTTTATAGTCGATTTTACGTGACTTTCGAAGCACTAAGATTCTATTCTTTAACAGACAATGCCTCTGACTCTTTTGACCAACCCGGGACTGTGTGATCTGCAGTGCTATATTGTTAGTAGTCATTGTCGGCACGTCTCCCTATCTCCGGGTGCTTGATATAGTATTGTATAGGCGATTATACCTACAGTACTTTTACTTACCATTATCTACTTTAAAGGTGGCATATCATTTCAAAATCACTTTAAAAATGATTTTTTCACCTTTAACGGCGAATTTCCCCCCAACTCCCCTTTGAAGAACATCGTTAAAATAGGTTTACAATTGGTGTAGATATCGCAGAATATACACGGAAAATTTACACCGGAATTTATCCAATTTTAATGCAGGTATATTTTTCCCTCCTCCTTTTTAAAGTCAGTCAAAAGATTGACAAATACGCATGCGAAAGTAAGAAACTGTCTGAATGAAATTTCATTAGTGTATCTATTTTCTCCTTTCGTTTTTTAATGTTAAATAAAATACATTCTGAATTATAAGCTGTCATTAACATGTAAACAAAATATTTACTATTATCATGATGCGACATTAAGTCTGCAACAGCTATTATATTATGTGAAAGCTTCAATCCACTACGCGGACCAAGTGACATATTTTTTCGTATTCATTAAGTAAATGTCAGAGCTATCTTATGTGGAGCGAAAAGCGAGATTTGAGCGCGGAATAGCCGTCAGGCCGAGTAAATGCAAAGACGGGAATTCTCCACAGGAAGATATTTGTCGTACAGCCATGTCGTTCCTTTCTTTCGTCGTTATGATTAATGATATAGTATTTTTCATCGAAACACCTGCTGCGTATTTTTTCCACTTTTAAGTCTCTGTCCCTTGACGGGCATCTATTAGTCAAGCTCTGAATAGGTTTTGATGTGGAATCCGACCTTATTTTTGAGATTTAAGCGTCTGCAACTGATTTTTATTTAAAAGATTAATAATTTGAACAAAAATGTACTTTTTGATTCATTTTAAATATTTATTAATTTTATATTGAATATTTTACTATTCAGAAACCATTTGAATACAAGTTAACATATCTAGTAATATATTTAATTAAATTAATTACTAAAACAAAGTTATATTATTCATGTTAAGCTTTAAAATATACTTTAAAAGGAAAATTAGCAAGTGTGTATTAAATAAAGAGCAAAATAATTCTGAAAAAATAATAATAAAATGTTTAACTTGTGACACAACCTTGATCAATAAGCTTCTAGCAACACGTGCTATGATATCAGTTCCATTCATTTCCGTTTCCATCTGATATTTTCTACTCCTTCTGGATGAAATTAAAATACCCGAAAATGAAAATGCTATCTGAAAAGACTCATGTTCACTTTGTAAAAAGACCTGTTTATGGAGTGAGTTCAAATCCGCAAATATACTTATAATAAAAGGAGTACACCGTTAATATTTTTTCCTTTTTTATAAAAGAAATTTTACTTGTTAGATAATTTTATAAGAATTATAGAGTAGTTAAAATAAATATAAAACTCTAAACGCAAATAAAATCATAAAGGAACCTTTTTCATGCTTAAAGTAAACGATAATGTAGTCTAAGACCTCGTACATTGTTTTTCAGGACGGAACCCATTAAAACGCCATTAAAGCATACGATCAGAATGCTCGTAGACTTTATTTCTAGGACAATTGCACGCATTTCGTGGAAAAAAAGACTTAAAACTTTACCTACAGTAATTTGCTGGTTATACTTAACTAAAGTTCTTTTTATTATTTTTATTTCAAACTAGCGACCCAGAAGTTCATTCTATATTCTGAAAACATTATTGAACATTATAAACAACTATCCCGTGCCCTGTTTGCCGCTCATGCTTTCGGGAAGCATTCATGTCATCGTACGCTTTTTTCATCTTTTTACATCAGACTTTTATTGTCTAAATGATACAATGATAGTAGAAAGATGTAACATATATGAAACCTGATTGTGATAAGTAATTGTAGTCTCTTGCTAACATGCCTTTTTTTAACATTGGGAGATACATTTAGGCACGAAGTGTGTGACTCACTGGCAAAGCCTAGTACTACCCAATAAAACCCAATGGAACCTCCCCCGTCTTAATGGGGCGTCACAGGATCACTTACGCATTCAACCACGATGCCCCGACGGCAGGTCTGCCGAAACGCCCGGGGGAGAGCTGACACCTACCGGGTGCGTCCTCAGGTGGCGGATAGGGGAACGCCACCCGCTTAGCCCGCAGCAGGTGGTACCCGAGAAATTCGGCGCGAACCAACAGCAGGGGGGTGCCTCTAACCGTGGGGCCGTCAACCACGGCGAAGGGGCACCACCTGGGTGGGGCCGCTCGTCGTTGAGGCTTCGGCTTCCAACGTTGCGGCCACCGGTGGTGGTACCGCTTTGGCGGGACTGTGGTGGCAGGCTCGCGACCGATGGAGGGGGAAGCCGCGGCGGAAGAGGAGTGCTGATGTTACGGTGCGCCGTTCACCCTGCCTTCCGCAGCCTCGGTGGGGCCGCCACCGCTAGATCGCGGACGCGGTGGGGCTGCAGGGGTAGTGGAGTGTTGGTGTGTCGTTGCCGCTCTCCCTTTTCTCGGCAGCCGGATGTAGGTGGCCCACTTCAGTTGCCAGTGAGGGGGCCAAAGGGCGGTCGACTTGGGGAGGTCGGCCATCCACTAGTCTGACGTGAGGATGCCGTCAGGGGTGGTCGAACATCTCAGCCCCTGACATTGAGACGAGCCTTAACAGGCACTCGCCGTCGGGGCTCACGGAAGAGTCTAGTGATACCTGTGGCCCCGGCCTTATGGCGACAGAGGCGTATTTTTGTCAGGTTTTTTTTTGGGTAGGCTGCCGCGCGCTTGCTATCTTTGCGCGGCAGGAGCCCCACATAACCCGCCTCGCTTCCCCATTGGCGAGTGGTTACCCGTAACAGGGTTTTTCCTGACAATAAAAAAAAACTATCAGAGAAGTACCAGGAGCAACCCGAATAGCATACCGCCCACAGAGGTGGGCCACCTCCCAGTGCGTTTCTTGGCTTCTCGCCCGGTTGTATTGCCGGCCAATGCCTACCTATTGCATTTTAACCGAAGAAGATATTCTAAATTCAGGTTAAGTATTGTTAGTTGAACTTAGATTTTAGCGAATTAATAGATATAATGCTTGACTGATTATATTGTGAACACAAAATTGGTTGACACTTGACACTGGGAGCTTCGCCTGCGTAGATTTATATTTGTGTATGGATTTATGTTTATTCTATAGCACGACTTTAGATGGGAGCTCGTAGAATAGAAGCTCTACAACTCTACGAAGCGAGGGTAAGCCGCTAGTTTAATAAATATATAATTATAATAAAATCTTAATCCTTGTGATACTATTTAATTTTAGTTTTATATTATTATTTCATTAAGATTTATTTAAGCTTTTAGCTTATATGATATCTATAAATACATTAAATGTGAATTTAAATTGTATATTACACTCAAACATAGCAACACTCCTCAAAAAGTCAGTGCATGTTCGGATATCAATCAAACCGGCTGCATTCATTATCATTCATTAGCAGTTTATTATCAGTGTATCATTATATATATCATATCAAATCAATAAACTTTACAACGATCTCAGACTATATTTAATTTATCAAGCATTTAGTTAGTCTACTACTAACTCCCGTCCCCTACATATATGTTAATGTAAATTATGTACCTGTACAATTTGTTTTATATAAGTATGAACTTCAAATTATTACATATACAGTATTATTACATATTATATATGATTACGTTAAAGGGGGTTTCAATATCCGCTTGGACCGTTAAGAGCCGTTACCCAACACGCACGGTTTCACTAAAAAGAAGGAACATAGCAGACTTCTTTAAGTAAGGTAATAAAAAAAGAATAAACTATACTTATCTGTTATTATACTGTTTGGCTTGAATTATTGTAAGAAAGTTGCCTTCCAAGCGTAGCAATAACTTATCAAAACTTCTTCAAACTTTATATTTTAAAAGTGCATTATGAATCTATCCCGTTGTAACTTTATTCTGAGCTGTTTATTCATTTACTTTGTGAATTAATTCTTAAGATTCACGAATCAAGAGTTATTTAAACGTAATAATTTAATTAAGTAAGTAAACTGGAAATGTTAAATTTAAATAAATGTCTCGGTTTCATAAACTTAACAGTTTTCTTATGTTTATAGACAGAGTTGATGTATTAATAAAGCGGCTTATTTTATCGTAAAAAAGTATTTCGTTTATATACAGAGCTGTGCTAATTAAAGAGAATCAATACCCGAGACAGTCAAGCGAAGTAGCGTCCTAACTCATAACTACAGTAGCTACTGGTTTCTGCTATTGTATGAGGTAATTATTTGAAACTTCAACTATTTTCTTTTTAATTCTCAAATACGACATACTTCTGGATGCCAAAACTAAAAATATGTAGTAAGGTAGACTGGGTACAGTTGTGCCAATTTTTGTTTGATCGCCAATAATTTTGTTTATCTACTAGTTAGCTCGTAGAAAGGGAACTTGTATCGTAATTTGTACACTTGTCTGCGTAGAAACACTAATATATTGTCCCTAAATACGATGTATTTACTCATAAAATACAATTTAAAAAAATGGGAAAGTGTCACAACCGGCCACATACCAAGGTCGGTTGTGACAGTGTTTGGAGTCGGTAATGACATGCATAAACATACAACAAAATGGTCTATAATGTCTTTTATTAATAGAAATATTTAATATAATATTTTTCCAAACATAGTTTATTGTCTTAGGTATAGCAAATGAACTAAAATCTAAGATCACTTCAATTTTTACAATTAATCCCTATAGCACTGGGACATCTAATGTTACTATAACAGTGTTTTTAGAATCGGACAAAATGCTTAACAAATTTTAATAAATGGAAACATCTAACGTTATTACAACAGCCTTCTTATAATCAGTCAAAATTTTGCAACGACATGTGATTAATGTCACGCATTTCCGCGGCTCTTCGTAAAGAAGTCCCGTGTTTCACTTCTTCATAGGCATCTTCATATTTGCTGATGTCACACCGCGCTCTTTCAGTCTTCCGCAAACGTATTCTGGGCGTCTAAAAGCAAATATATACATATATATATATATATATATATATATATATATATATATATGTCACACCCGTACCCGTAACCGTACCCGCACCATTTTAAAAACATAAAATCGCCATGACTTTGCCAAATAAGTTACGGAAAAAGTAATCATTCGTCATTAACTATTAATGTTCAACTTATAACAAAAAAATTACCAAATAATCTATCTGTATACAAATAACACAGTAATTATGAAAAGAAATCGAACAAAAATACTTACTTTTGATTGTCAAAAAGCAATGTGGGCTCCTATTTACGTTAACGTCGCGCGCCGGCTGATGCAATACTAGGGAACGTATTCAGATCTGCAAGCCGTATCTCTCTTCTCTTGCATCCTCCCTCATATTCCGTATAGTTTCGCTGTTTCGCTATTATTGCGACTGTCACAACCGTAAACTGGCACAACTGTACCCAGTTTACCCTATCTTGTCCTCACTAGCGTTTATATGTATTGTTCTTCCTTTTTTTTATGACATCAGAGAAATTCCGGTGGTAGGACTCTGTCAAGCCTGAGGAGTCCGACTGGATGGGTACCACCCCCTTATCTATTTCTGCTGCCAAGCAACAATGATTGCATTGTTGTGTTCCGGTTTGAAGGATAAGGCAGCCCGCGCAATTACAGGCGAGAAGCATATCATCTTAGTCCTCACAGTGACAACGCACCTGTGGTTCTGCATTTTTGTTACTTAAAACCTAAGTGCATAAACCGTAGGTGTTATGGGCGACAGGTACTGCTTTCCATCAGGTGGTCTGCCTGCTCGTTTGTCACTGAATTTCATAAAAAAAAAAAAAAAAAAAAAACATTGTGGACTACCTGCCGACCGTCAACGGACAGGGGACTCTTAGAGACTTACTTACTAAAACCTAAAGTGGTATTCACTAAAACCTACCATGTCACCGTATTGCGATGGGGTATTGCGGGATCGCTAGCGCACACACAACACCCGTGCAGATAACCCAAACCGCGCGAACCGCCTCGCCTAAAGTAGAATGCTCCGGATTCACAGAGTATCCATCCTCCGCCTTGATAACGTGCAGGAGGGTCAACAAAACCTCCCTGCATCTACATGTTCTTCCTGCCAATGGTATCTTAAGCTTTTTTTTGAACTTCCCGGTTAGCTCCATTTTATATAAGATATGTGACCAATAAGTATTTATTAGGAAAAAGCACCAATTCCATACAATTATAAACTAAGGATTTTACTTCCACAACATATTTATTACATTTCCAGCTATTCGGATGTTGAAATGAAAACGAAATATTTCGAGAGCTATCTAGATCACGATGTAATTGCACCGATTGTACGCTTGACGTTAAATTAACTTTGAATTATTGGCCAAACGCTTATTAATTTAGACCTTTCATTATTTATGGTAATAACAAGCGTATTGTTCGCAATCATTTTACTCGCCCGCTGATCGTATGAAAATCTATTACGTCTTTAACTAACAAAATACAATGACCGCAACAGAATTTATTATTATATGAACAACAATACGTACACTAATTATCAATTCGTGCCTAATAAATGAATGTTTTGTAACCGTCGCATTGAAATATTACGTTTAATGGTTAAACTGTAATTGGTAACAGATACTGCGCGCCAGAGAATTAAATGGGATGCACGTAGTCGAATGTAGACAATTAAAATCAGTTCGATATCGAAGCATGCAATAGAATGAGAATCGTTGTCATTCACATAACTTGTTAAGTTGAACTCTAATCTATCGACCTCTTATGGTAACTACATAATATACTTGAATTTCTAAAATTTTATGGTACAAGGTACATAAAATAAATGTATATTAAAACTTTATTGTATATAGTATATGACTTTATTTTATAATTAAAATAGGACATCGTTATCGCGAGTTCACGTAATAGAAGCAGTATATAAATTGCCCTTATCGGGTGGTTTTGTAATGAGAGGTGCATACATTTAGCACGGTTGACACATCTCGTACCTCATCCCGACAAACCCAATCATGTGATATGCATGGCGCTTAAATGACCTCGCTCATTATAACTGTAAACTAAATACATGTACCTAGTTGAAATTTCAATTTTCACAATCGGAACTAACACAGCACGAAATGCTAGATTTACCCGTGTGGAACGTGAAAAACGTGTTAGTCAAAAATTATACTCGTTTTTATTATCTGTTTAAAAAGTATAACTTTTTTACCTTTTAAAGCTTTTTTTTTTCTTTTTTCTTAATAGGTCTAATAACTAGCAAGCGACAAAGTTTTTGTTTGGATATTTCGAATAAGATTAAATAAAAAAGGAAATTGATTGAGTCTGATACTTGATTAGATGAACCTTATAGGATATTACCTATTGGTGGCATTTTATTCGTAAATGGGCAAAAATATTAATGTTAGAGATCACCAAGCAAGTGTGGGGCTAACAAGCCATAATTCAGAAGAAGAGAGCATCTCGCGGCCCATAACATTCAATCGTCCGTGCGAGGGGAGAATTTTGATGACCTGGACGGAAAGTTTGCGTCTGAATACTCTGTATAAATCCGACAAGTCATGTCGGGATTTCTTAAATCGCCTTTTTTATTTATTGCTTGCTACTACTGTAGGCAGCCATTTAGGAATACATCTTATTACATGTACGTGACAGTTTTCCTCGAACATATTATAGATATATTTATCCCATTTATTACTATGAACGTTACCATTTCTTGTGCTTATCAGAACTTGATATATACTTAATTTAATCATTTGCAAGTTTGATTGATTTTTGGTCGCCTTAAATAAAAGAAATACTCAATAGTTATAGGGAGTAGGCTATATCTTAATCCTTGTGCAATATAAAATTAATTTTAACGATTTTTTAAAGTTGGTATACCTTTTAGATAAAACGTAATTATTCACTTTCACAAATAGTATTAGAATAAATGATATCATCACATTCTATTAAAAAGCTGTATAATATACCGATAAGCATCATATATAGTTTTTTTTTTTTTTGCTATATCTTATTAAAACCATAACATAATGTATTTACATACTGTCAAAACAAAAGATATAATCTTATTAAAATATTGAATAACATAACTATATCTTAGGCATGAAGAAGTTGAAATAACGTTCTTTGCTACAGCGGATGTGGCTGAGGAGGGTGGAGGAAACGCGCCGAGTCGTTCTGCCTTCCGCCAAAGTCCCTTGAGGAAGCTTTCATGTCTACTATACAACTCAAACCGTCAAATGCAAATCTTTAGCGTTAGATACTTTTCCAGACAAGCTAATAAAATGCTAGCTACTAGACTATATTTTCGCTTATAAAAAGTCAGGTAGTTAGGTTTATAAAATATGTAAAGGAAAACTGGTTTTAACTTCAACACTGAAAGCGAAACAACTTTCAAAAACTAATTAGAGCTCAATGCTGCAGCATATTATGAATAATATTAATTTCTCTTGAAAAAGATTCGCTAGAAAATATTCTTTTTAATAGATACTTCTTTGTGAGTACGTAATAAAAATAGCAGTATATATACAATTTCTCTCGGTGCTTTCCCTCATCTTCATACTTTTGTTTGAATAAACTGTGTTTGACTGGCGCAGAAACTTACTTTTGCTTCAGTGTATGAAATTTTCTTTTCATTTAAGTTAGTCTTTTGATATGTTGTAATTAAGCTATATTTGATTTAAAACACTGAGTTTCTCATTGATTTTAATTAACTTTTTTACTATTGATTGATTGATACTATTGATTGATGATAACTATTTTTACGTTCTTATCAATTAGTTTAACTTTAAGGTATCTTTTGTCTTAACTAATATTTTATTATGAAGCCTTAGCACCCAAAGACATCACTCTTACTATCTTTATAAATTCTTTATAAATGCTTTTCGAACAATATAAGTAGGTTACCATTAAAAATATTAGAAACTAGTGACAGGCCTTCGCTTAACTCAGACTCGTCCCTCGTGACTTCTTGCAATTTACTAATATCTCATGGGTAGTACTAATGCACCGGGATAAAAATACCCAATTGCACTTTCTGGCCAATATATTATTTCTATGTGAAACGTCAATTTGTTGCTACTTTATTGCGTGAAAGAATGTTAAACAACAAAGACACTTTTACATTTTGAAAGTAAGGAATATGTATGTACAATGTATATTGTACATATATAGTTGTGATAAACTTTAAATCTTATTTATTAATTACTACAAAAAAACTCAAAAAAAGTTAGGTTTCATACAAATTTTCATTCTCTAAGGTAAAATAACCCCTCTATGGGATGATTTCGAAAAATGTTGAATATAAAATACGTATTTATTTAATTGTATAGAAGAGTATTAATACCAAGTTTCAAGTAATTCTGATCACAAATCATTTTTTGGGTTGTATTATAATGTGTCTGTGTCCGTCCGTGGGAATGGGATAATCTCCCGCGGTAAAAAGTAACAATGTCACTCTCCAGCCCTCCAACTACCTCCACACAAAAAATCACGGGAATCCATAACTCCGTTTCGATGTGAAAGAAGGACAAACAAACAAACGAATGAACGAACAAACAAATAAACAAACACACTTTCACATTTATAATATTAGTATGGCTACGTACTACAAAACATATCGCAATGTTATTTAAGCAATTATCAAATTAAGGAATTTAAAGATTTTAGATTGTCGTAATGTTTTCGTTCTAAATTATGGGTGGAGCTAAAGAGTAGTAGAGAGCAGAGGAGTTTTTTTTTTCAGAATTTTTCTATATGACATTATCTTTAACATTTTTAAACAAAACAAAACAGTATCAATTGTTTATGTGACTTTGCTATTTTTGTACCTACCACAGCATGGTCTCGTTTACAGAAAAACAAAAACGACGTGGTGACCCTCACTCACTCCGTGAACAGACGAGTTTCAGAACAGTGTTTTTTCGTGCTCCTAATAATTAATTATTACTTTTAAGGATGATCTGGAGTTTTGACGATGCTTTAAGGCTCTGCGGCCTAACACAATTAAACTTGTCTTTTAAAATATTTCTACAAAAATTCTTATGTAATATGTAATTTTATGTATGGGTTGTTTATCTCAATTTGAAATGAAAGAAACTTACGTAGTATACAGTTCAATCAGTTCTTAAAAGAACTGATTAGTTCAATTTATCTCTTCAGAGGGATATCAGAAGCAGAGAATTTATTTTCTATTCTATCAATCACACATTATGATGACTTGGCATAAAATAGACCCTTAAAATCTGCATGCTACTACTTAATGTCCCGCTCAGCACTATCCACTTTTACTCATAAAAGAAGCTTTATTACAAGTTAAAACTTTAAAAGCTCCACTTAAATAAAGCTCTTGCTTCTGCGATGCGCTTACCTACTAAATGGGAAACTACAAATACAATCTTATATTTTTCTCTTTTTAGCGGTTTAGCTTTTTGCTTTGCTATGTATGGCTTGTTGTAAATTAGAATAACTGTGGCAATTCATGAACTCATCATAAACATTTGTTTTTACTTCTTTCGAATTTTATTATATATACCCTTTAAATATATTTGTTATTTAAATATATTTAAAAGAATATATAGTAGTCTAGTTTAGTTAAAGAAAATTCAATACAAAACTTCTTTCAACGCGCTCTTCTCCAAGTTTTGTAAATACATCGATACTAAAAGTTTGAAACAGTCATCAATGGTAAGCTACCCTATACAAATTTTATTTAAGTTGAATGTGTAAGGAGTTAAAAAGGCGTGGAGAATAATTTGATCTCACAAATCTCATAATGGATGAAAATGACATTCTGAACATGAAATGGCGTTTGTCACATCACTAATGACGCGGAAAATCGGGAAACTCCCATTTTGAAACTAAAGGATGGAGCAAGCGGATAACGCTTCTCAACTCAAACAAAATCGCGAAAGAAATAAAATCAACTCTTTTAAATGTATTATTTAGTTAAATATTTTAAAATATTTTTATTCCAAATTTAACAATTTTGTGATAAAACTTCATAGCCGATTTTTCCTTAATTAAGTTACTATTTCATTTATATTTACTTCGTCTAAAAAAATCTTAAGTAATAAAAAATAGAAAAAATAATATTTGAGGTGTGAGTCTTGGAATTTACCAAAGCAACAACTTGCCTTTTTCACAACAACAACTAAGGAACGTCAAAGAAAATTAAAAGTTATAAGCAAGTAAAACTCACTGTGTCGTTTTGAAAGTATAATTAAAAAGTACCCAAGAACTCTATTACGAGCACGGCCATTTTTCACACACGAACCCAACATAAAATTCGCGTAGCCTTGACGGAAACGTATACATTCATACCACAAAAGCGTAGGGAAACGCTAAGATTATACGCCTGATTAAATATTTTCGCTCCAATGCAAATAAAGGCTTTTCGGAGGAAAACTCTCCCGCGAATATTTCGATTCTATACTTATTTATATACTACATGTATTTATGTGTAATCTGTGCGTGTGTTTGCGCGATCCGTGAACGATTGAGCGCCGTCGGCTCACTCCTCAAATCTCAACATTATTGCAAGGGACCGTAATGTTATTGTTTACTTACAGTTAGATGGTAATATTATTGGTTTCGCCAAGTATTTATGTTACGTCCGATTGATATAATTCTTCTTCTAAGAATTTATTTTTACTTACTCTTTATTTTGTTTTGTATAAAGAAATATACTAACATGCATATATATTTATACACTAAAATAATTAACAAAAATTAAAAATTGGTGTAGAATTTGATAATAATAGATGGAAATAATTTATGAGAATGACATATCTTGCTTATCATACTTTATCTCAATACATCAAGTACTTTTCGGGAAACGTCAATATAACAAAAAAATAGAACGCACGGAGCTATGTTAGAGCCTAAACAAAACGAAGGCGGATTTAGCGGTACTTATTTCGCTTATATGTATTAACTTATAGTTATAATCAGTTCTCACTATTACTATTAGTTATTTATCATTATTTTCAACTTATTTCATAAGAAAATAATTTAATTAAACATACCAGTAAATTATGAATGTAGAGCACGCATTACCTAATTTTTAATAAGTGACATCATAATATAAAAGGGTGGACGAGGGTTACAGATGTCATATTATTTTAGCATAAAAAGGGGACCAAAAAAATGAATTTTCCGACTGTCCAAATGACAAATTAAAAGCGGTACGGTAAAGCCGTGCGTGTTAGGCAAAAACTGCTCGTCACTTAGATAACGTTCGCTAATTTACAGCAGGCAAGGAAATTAGGACGAAAACAAAATCAGCTACTATCGCCTTTTATATACATATAAAAAAAGACTATATAAAATTGAATTCGTGAAAAAGGGTATGCTAAACGTGTGAAGCAGAAAAATGGCCCAATATTAATTATCCTTGTAGAAATTGGAATATTTATGTACTTTAAATACTCTTCATTTAGTATTATTAATTAAAGTACGTAATCATCGTCTATGGTCTATTTGGAACAATATCAAACCGATAGATAACGATATTTCCTAATAATCGCCTCCTATACCTGCGAGAGAACGTAATTTTCACCGATAAAATATTATCGTAACGGTGTAATGTACAGAGTAAACCATAGATAAACAGGAAGGAAGCTATGACGCAACTACTGTGCCGTATAAAATTGTTCACTCGATAGTAAAGGGTTGTGAACGAGAAAAAAAATGTAAGATAATAATAAATAATATAAATATTTATAAAACAAGCTTATTTTTTAACATGTTGCTTAATTGAAGTTAAGGATTGTTTGACAGAGCAGTTTCATGGTACATAGACCAATTGTCATATTAGAAAACAGAAAATCTATACAGATAAATAAAATTGGAGTGTCTGTTTGTAATATTAAAATTACCGCTTTTTACTAAATGCATATGGATGTACACACGGTACATATACCAAAACAACATTTTTTACAATTTTTGTCTGCTGCTTGTCTGTCTGTCTGTCTGTTCGTCTGTTCCGGCTAATCTCCGAAACGGCTGGACCGATTTTGATGGGACTTTCACTAACAGATAGCTGCTGTTATAAAGAGTAACTTAGGCTACTTTTATTTTAGAAAAGAATCAGAGTTCCACGAAAAAAAGTTAAAACCCATGAAATTGAGAACAAAATCCGCGTACGGTGTACGCATCCAAGCGAAGCGAGGGTAAATCGCTATATAATTTAAATGAATATCTTAGAAGTAGCAAACTACTATTTATGTATAAACATAGCTAACCGTGAAAACGTACCTAGTGACGAACGCGAGCAAAGCGACCGTGAGTCGCTAGTCTATACATATAATAAAATTGTAACTAAGCCGAATCTGTACATTAAATATTTTTTGAATAATTTTATTGAAATAGACATTATTATCGATACAGAGGCCGAATGTATAGTTTTCTGGATTTTTGTCTGACTGTCTGTCTGTCTGTTTCTGTTACCGCATCACGGGAAAACCACTGGATAGATTTTGATGAAACTTGGTATGATGATAGCTGGTTACCCGGGTCAACATATAGGATACTTTTTACTGCGGGAAAATATTTCATCTCTGAGAAATCTATACTAAACGTTAAAACGTAACTTTGATAAATGAGAAATTAATTATGAACTAGAACGCCAAGCTAACATACTCGTAAAAGAACGAATCAGTAAGGACATAATATAAAAACTACAGAATAACAGAAGGTAGGGTACAAAATATTTCTTTATTTTATTAAGACTTTTAACTTTCAAAAGCTGAAAGCTTATTAAAATTATAGTAGGAAACTAAAAATTAAGTTTAAATATCATGCCTTTAAAATTGTGCTACGATTTTATTTTCAGCAATAATACTATTGCTATCTCTTTCCGATGAAATATAGATACAACAAATTCAGTTTCTCTGAGGGATAACTGGGTTCTCAAAAACGTGTTACAGTACATCGTCAACCCTGTGTCGTCTCAGATATTACGTCATAAATCTAAGGCACGCGTCCGATCGCTGTCGCCTGTCGATTATCGCGGGTAAAACTGTGCTACCTTAGACTATGAAAAAACAGAATTACTAGTTATTCCATATTACATAAACTCTCAAATAGAGTCGTAGTCAGGATAAAAAAGCATTTACATACATAGCTATTTTTAGGATTACTTGAGGATTAGTATCGAGTGTATTATTATTTGCCTATAAAATTTACTTCTTTTTTGGATCTTTAATTTTTTTAAATATTGTTTAATAATATACGCTAAAATCTAATTGCTAAATATCTCAAATTTTTTTAGCGTTAATTATATTTATTTATTATTAAATGATTTCTGTACTTCTATATACATATGTTCTGTAGATCGGGGTTGAAAATTAAAGCACGTCTTTTGCACTACGGATGTTTTATGACTTTTGATTTACAAGAGTCACTTATGGCGGTTCATAAACACACGCAGTACATACTCAGTTGTGGCTAAATTCTGTCTCTGAACAATATTTTTCACCACTAGTTTCACTTTTCGTATTTTTTCTCATTCTTCTCGTATCTCCAAAATTCAACTGATCTCTAAACACACTGTCAACCTTTTCATATGCATAAACAAAAAATATTGTAGTATTCGAAATTTCGAATCTTTTCTAGTAATTTCAGTTCCTTTCTTGAAAATATTTCGTTTCTCTCTTACACACGGCAATTTACAATTAACTTTTTTTGTCTGTTAATTGTCATGTGTTGACAACTGTCTTAGGATGAATAAAGCATGCTCCAGACGTGCCATTTTTTATTATTATTTTTGGTGTAATACATATGATATAGAGCTTTGAGAGCTGTTATCTATGTAAGTGATAAATGGCAATTACTATTATGAAAATTTATCGGCACGTCAACTAATAAAACATAAAATCTTAAGATAATAATATTATTTATTAATAGCCAGTTTTCGAGCCCCTATATTGTGCAAAACAATTTAAAGGGTGATTTACTTAACTTTAAGGACTAATGAATAATTTTACTAATTTTGCTCATTTGTAGAGTTCGAAAAATAACATCTCCAGACTCTATTTTACTATTTATCGTAGTTATGTTTCAATTTTTTTTATTAATTTATGTACTAAACATATATTATTAATAATTAACCTATTTATTTCTATAATTATTATGTTACTAGCGACATATACACTACCTAATATCATACTTATGTTGATTAGTTTTCGTTACGTACTTAAAACTAAAATTTTCATTAATTACTTACGTTATAGTTCGAATGTAGTCATAATGCTCATAGCAGATGTGCAACCGTCTCTATATTAAGACCCCAAAATTGACATAAATAAAACAAAATGTGTTTTAAGACTCATTACACTACGATAATTAAATTATAGACATAAAACTGCATAGTTAAAAACTATAAAAGTTGTCTTGGCGAATTTTTGTATCCCAAGCTGTTGTATTTATAAAAATCTAGTTTTTAATATCTAACTTTTATAATTGAGTATATTTGTATTATTTACTGAACGTCGATATTCTGTGAGCATTCAGTCATTATATTCATATAGTCAGTCATTATAGTCAGTATTCAGTCATTTTTTGTTAAAGTATATTAATTACTTCTTACGTTGAAGGAAAACATTGTGAGAAAACCTGCATATCTGAAAGAACTTAGCAAGTTTTCGAAAGACATCAGAAGTCCGCCACCTCGCACTATATCAGTGTGGTGGACTATAACCTGATCCGCGTATTGTAGGGAGGCATGTGCCCAGCAGTGGGACGTTAAAAAGGGATGAATACCTACATATCACTTCTATGTTCTGTTCTTAGAAGAAAGGTTCTACTTGGCGTCATTTGCAAATGACAAAAGATAGCGATCACTAGGCAAGTACCTACCTTACTGGAACATTCCGACATAGGCAGAAATATGAGTGTGAAACATACTGTCTATATAAAACAATATCGTATTTAATTACGGTATTCATCTGTGTTTAAAACTCGGTGACAATTACCTTTAAATGTATTTGATTATTGTTCATTAATGTACACTTTTTTCAAAATACCACATTTTTATTTCTATTTATCTTTTTTTTTTACTTTGTTCAGAGTGTAAGTTTATATTATTTTACCAACTTTTCCTATTTAATTTTACTTACATTAACAACAAAATAGGTTAACAATATGAGTTTCGGTAAAACCTTTCAAATGCTATATTTATTCTCCTCCTTATACAATTAATTTTAAATATATATATGATTAATATTTTAGGTTTATACATTTTCTACCGCCTTCAATAGAACTCTTAGCCTTGATCCTCATTATCATAAAATATGTAATATAGTACCTCTATCTAGTAGTATTTAATTAAAAAGACAAAAACCTAAGCAATTTCCCAAGAACCCTTATTTACTATTATGTGTAGTAAAATAAATGTACAAAACATTTATATTATTGTGAATCCGTAATAATAAATTAAGATTAAAAACGTTACCTAGAATTTAGAATACTAGATCTGGTTTTACTATTCTTTATAAAAAAAAATAATAACCTATTCTATCTATACAAATCCATATTTCCATTTTAATATTATATATGCGGAAATATTTTAGTAACTACATTTTTCTGTTTTAGGTCAGATTTAAAACTATGATTTTTTGTACATAAAAAAATTAAAGAGTGCGTGTATGAATGTACACGCGCAAGAAGTAAAACTTCTGTAGGTTATCGGTACTCTTTATGAAATTCAATTTATGTTTTAAATAATTAGGATAGGTGAGATACAAAAAAATATATTAAATAACGCAAATTAGGCATATTACAATCATATATTTATAGAATAACATTTAAGAAAGAATATAATGTTATATATCATTTGTCAGACAATAACAACGGTTACCATGGCAACAAACGTACGTACATTTTATCGTAACACATTCACCAGCTTACCCCCCAAGTCAAGCGTGCGTACAGAAGTTTTACTTCAATAAAAAACGATAAATATAAAATTCACAATAAACAGGAAAAATACTTATTTACATATTAGTTTTAGTTCAAAATATTTATTTAAACTTTATAAATCAAAGTAAATTACTGTGCTGCAGTTATATACAACAACAATCTAACAACGTCACTTGCGTCACAAGTTAGGCAAATTCGCTGAAAGCTTATTACACTGTCACGTTTGACAAATTCACTTAGATTTTGTTCATCGCTGCCGAGGGCTGCCGGGAGCCGGCAAGTGGCAACTTTATAACTCTGTTAGTTACACAATCGACTTCAGGCGGCTGTAGGCTGTAAACAGACTAAGTATAAATACTATAAAATTAAGATTCAACAACTCAATATGGACTTTATCTTGTAATTAAAATTTTATCGATAAGTTCATATATAAGAAATGAGTGAGAGGATTTGTAGAATATATTATATTATTATGAAAAATAAAAACTCAACTCACAGAACTTGGCTCAACAGAAACAATATACTTTAGTTTTGATCCGTCTAATAGACATTTTTTATTTTTAATAAATTTCAATACTTTCCTATGTTTCAGTTATTTTTGAACTTAAAAACACTAGACTCAGATGTCGCAACGACGCAGGTGGTCGAATTAAGTAGTCGCGACTACCAAATAAAAACACAGAAGCGAGTAATAAATAATATGTTACTGGTGAGACATTCACTCTGCAATTTACATTCTGTTAAACCATTTTAGGTGGTACCTGCCAATAACTACTTTTACCTCTTTTCATGGAAATAGAACACAAATAACAATGAAGTCACGCGAGAATTATCCTTACGACTTCCAATGCAATATTGCATATACATATAGGTATAGCAATTGAATTCTACACTTTTGACATCCGTTCACTCAATAAACATAAGCACTTGGGCGACCGAGCTTCGCTCGGAGTTCTTTTTTGTTATATCGTATTTTTATAAAAAAAACCTAAGAACTTGAATAAATACAAAAAAAAAAACAAAAGTAAAAAACTTTATATTCCGACAGGGACTCGATCCGGGGCATATGTGTTGTCTACTTGCTCCTTAACCCCACGATGCTTATATCCAAGTGTAACAAATTATCGACCATATTCTGCGTAGAATAATGCAAAAGAAAACCGCATGAAAACTCAAAAACACGCGTTTTCTCAGACATGAGATTAATCTAGATCAATTTTTCGCACCCAAAAGCCCCTACATACCAAATTTCAGCGAAATCGTTAGAGCCGTTTTCAAGATCGCTGGTATACATAAATAAAGATATAAAGATATAAATATACAAGAATTGCTCGTTTAAATATATAAGATATTGTAGGTTACATTTATCCTATAAGTACCTATTGAACTACTATTATTGGTACATGCGATTGTTTGTGACTTCTGTCTGACGCTTAAACGGCTGGACGAATTTAGATGAAATTTAGTACTCAGATAGACTAGTAATTGTGAGTCACTATTATAATATAAAATAAAGTATAAAATAACACTTTCAAAAAATCTACTTGCTTCAAAAAACATACAAATATAATTTTCTTAGAAGAGATACTCATAACAATCAACTGTATAATGTAAATTCAAATACGACTGCATTTTCAACGTGTAGCATTATCATAATTTTGCAATAAAGTTATATTGCAACTAATGCACCATTCACCGAAAGCAAATAGTTTCCAACGTTGATGACACCGTCATCTAAATTTCATCTAGATAACGCTTATTGTAGGGCGAAGTTCCGCTCGTTACGCGTTTCTATTCAAGCGGACCTGTTTGAAGCGGGCTTGATTGCATATATTTCACATGGTAATTTGTTACAATTTATTCGAAATGCATAATATTATGTTAATTCTAGTTGGCTTTTAATGTTTTTATAAAAAAAATATATAAGGCTAGAGAAGTCAACAATAGGTAAGTTATATAAAAGTCCTTAAATTTTTTTTATGTTTACAATTGTTAATAGTATACTTATCTTGAAACTTTACTGGTATTCAAATTTTATTATAGATAATTTTTTTTAAAGTTATGTAACAAACTTTATGGTACAATTGTTCGTACAACAAAGTTAACAAAGAACACATAATATGTATGCAATAACTGAAAGTCTTAAATATATGAGATAAAATCTCAAGATAGTAATGCAATTCACTAATTACCAGTTTTGGAGCTCCTATTGTGCAAAACAATTTATAGCGTGCCTTACTTAACTATAAGAACTAATGAATAATTGAACCCCATTTTACTCATTTGTAAAGTTCGGAAATTCACTACTCTTAGACTCTAATTTACTATTTGTTGTAGTTATGTTTCAATGTTTATCAATAATATATGTATTAAACATATACCTATGATTAATAATAAACCTATTTTTTTGATAATTATTATGACTTATCCTCGCTTCGCTCGGGCGCGCCTCTAGGTGTAAACCAGTAGCCTAAGTATTGTTCCAGGTTATAGTCCATCTTTGTGCTAAATTTCATCCAAATCCGTCCAGCCCGTTTATTTAAACGTGAAGGAGCGACAAACATACACATACATACAAACTTTCACATATATAATTATAGGTATTCTGAATATAGTGAAACATATTTTATATTATATTTTTTATATATTATTCATCATATATATCATAAAACTAATCAACATAAACTTCAGAGCAAATTAAGCGCAAAACTTTACAAAATCTAACAACTTACCACCAACTTTGAGGGTGTCGTGCCGAGAAATTTCTATCATAATAATTGCTATTTATCACTTTGATAACAGCTCTCAAAGGTAATAACGTCGAAATTACATATCTACATATATGATTACGAATGTCAAAATAAAAAACATTTTGGCTAAGAAACATTTATCCTTTATATAAATATTATTATTTATAATATACATTTAGAAAAAATTACTCGAACTTAATAAAATTAATAACTCATAAAAATATTAAGCTCAATACTGTATTCATATAATAGACCTATATCAATTGAACAATGATCGGATATACAGAAATCTACCGAAGAAAATTTTTAACCACCTTTCTTCACCTTTATAAAATATTTTATTCTAAAGAAATTGTGTTTTTGAAAAATTTTGATCTCACAAAAATTGAATAAGAAAAGGCTTTTCCTCTTCGTTTAATTTTCGAGGAACTTTACAATATAAAAGGTACATTAAAATACTACATTCCTTATTTGCTTTCGCCAATTTGGCGCAGTCATTTCGACACGATATTATAAACAGAGTAGAGCTCCTCTGCTCACATATCGTTTTAATCCAACCTTTAGCTAGGAGCAAGTTTAAGAAACAAAATTGAGTTCTGGTCCATTTCTAAGAACCGGGATCACAATTAATCTTAAGGTTTAATCTCAAAGTATGGTTTCGTATTTAAATACATTGTTTATAATAAATTAAGAAGGAATTACCAAACGCGAGGATTACTTTGACGAAGAATAATGTTAAGGAAAAGTGTGGAAATAATTATTAAAGGCATTTTACTTAAGAAGCATAGCTCTTAAGAGACATTATAAATATACTTATATTATCTCAATTTGGGTGAATTTCTTTCGACTTTATCTTAGTAAATAATTTCGACCATTACGTGTAAAATATATGAATAATGTCTTTTTATCTTTATTCTATATAATCGATTCGTGAAATAAACCAATAACATGTTCACGAGAAACAATCAAGAAAGTAATACATAGAACAGTTTCGCTATTCTTCTTTGATGGGCACTCGTAAGGAAGAAATCAAGAGACGCGTGTAGAAATGTTAGAGGATTGATCGCTCGATGTTTATTTTACTTGGGAAATCGGATTTTGCCGCTACGATCTGCTCTGATTGATATTGAGAAAACCTTAGGAACATCCATAATGTTATTTTCATTTTTTATATTGGTTACGCATTTATGAATTTTATGAAATAATAATGGAAATTAAATGTAAAATAAAATGTAAAAAGAATTACTAATTAGTAACATCCAAGATAATTCAGTATAGTAACGAATTGTTTAAAGTTTCCCATTAATATAAAAATAAATGTAAAATTGCACAAATAAATTAAAAAAATCTAGCAGTGGTAATTTAAACATTAATTAATTATAATACCGTTAAGCATATAATAAAGTAAGTAGCGCCATCTCTAGAGCAGTAGCACAACTAACAAGCTATACAAGAACCTTCAATAACATAAAAGTGACTTCACTAAACCAAGTATGGTATACAATTTCCCAAATACGACAACAGAGGACAGTAGAAGGGACATGAGAGACCCCACACGTAAATTCTACCTGATATCGACACGTCACGACGTATGTTGCAAATTATGCGGTAGAGCACGCTTTTCAGACTTTTGTTTCTGAAAATTGCTATTTAGTAAATGCTAGGTAGTAATGCTTTTGATTAATTTAAAGTAACATCGACTTTTACAGTAAAAAAATAATGTATTATCCATTTATACGTAAAAAAGTCTTTAATGGTTTTGTTAAATTTGCTTTGTGTTAGGTACACAAAGCAAATTTATTATAAGTTTGAAATTAAAAATTTAAAAGGTACAAGTCTAATACTATACCAAAGAAAGTACATAATATATAATACTAATAATCAAGAAAAGTTTATAAGCAAATCAATTATCCATATGTATATTTCATAAATATTAAATCATGTAGGTTGTCATCTCAGGATTTGTAAGAAATTATATATAATAAGCCTTATGATAAACTATTTTCTTTTATAATGGAAGCCTATTATAATGGATTTTAAATGTATGCAAATTAGAGTTACATTTTTTTATCTTTATCAAAGATTAATAAAAGTAAATAATGGCAACTTGCCAAAACAGAACCTATAACATACATTTCAAGAGGTGAAGAGTAAGTCTGTACAAAAATCAATGAGGTTTGGCAACTTAAAGTGTTTTTCATCTCTGAAAGCGCTTTCAGCGCTACGTTTATATCGATTTTACTTATAAAAACCATTGTCAGTATTAGACATTACTAAGAATACAAATAATATCATGTATCATATAAAAAAAATATATAATTATGTTTCATGAATTTTTATCATTAGTTACCTTATCTACTATATAATTATAACATAGACGTTTTTCGGTTCAGAAAACTGTACTTTAAATTAATAATCAATACTAAATAATCCTGTTCCCCTTATACAATAGATATAACTTTAGTAAAAATAAGGCATATTTAAAAAAACATTAGTAAATTACAACAGCACAATTAAATTTCGACGGCAAAAAACGTTCTAGCTTGCAACATTAAGATTATTAGTAGTAAAATAATTGATAATTTATTTTCAAAGCTCAATATGTAATTTTATTTAATTTTTGTCGGTTTTCATGTCTGCGTATATCGCAACCGCTGAAGCGTCGTCTTGAAACAGCGCCATTGAAACAGTTCATCCGAGGCGTATCCCGCGGTCTCACGCCTGTTAACCGATTTAAAACTGCATAAGTGAATTAATTATAGGTACATGATGGAATATTCAAATTGACTTTAAGCTACTGAAAATCGGTAAGCGCAATTGTTGAAATTTATATTTACATGTAGAAATAAATGGAGCTTTAGTATAATTAATATTACATAGTAGATATTTCATCTTAATTTAAGATATTATTTAAATAATATATGAAAAATATACATTTTGATGGATAACTTAGTAATTTTGGTTAATTTAAACAAATCAAAGGGAAAAATATAAAATAAATTTAATTTACATTTAAACAGTAAAATTATATTAGAAAAGCTGTATCGATACATAAAATATTTGAAGTTAAAAATCAGCCCGCCTTGGTATCGATGTACTTATTCAATGAAAACTATTTATGTATTGATTTATTTTACACGAAGCATTCGATTTGGTTTGAGTTCCAGTACAAATAAAATTTCCTTATTGCTTCCCCAACAATATCCTTATTTACTTCAGCAATGGACCAATAAATCATCGACACATGTTATCAAAGAAGTTTCCGTCTAATTTTTTATCACAATCAACGCTACAAACAAATCCACAGTAAACAACCTACAACGTTTTTACCATGCTATATTTGAACATTGATTAAATACGAAACAAAGGAATGTTTTCGCTTTAGTATACCTATATCGACATTAGTTTTGTTTAACAAAACGAAAACGTTTTGCAGTATCAGCAACTATTTAGTAAATATGCTAGAAAATTATAATAAGTACAAATGTTTACATTATAAATTTTAAATATTTTTAAGTAATAAATTAAAACTAAAATATGTATATTTTTGAAAAAACATTTATTTATTATGTAAATTTGAATTATAAAAATTAAATTTCTTATGCGCATCTGTCTGCGCAGCCTCTTCTTATGTATCTACTGTACGTACACATCACTAAAAATCATAACTGGAACGATTCCACTTATGCTCATATTTAAAGTACATACTTGTATCAAAAACTAAATGCACTAAAAAATATATAATAACTAGAGCTACTATTTATAAAGTCTAACTTCGTAGCAGTCATTTATACTCATCAGAATGAAACATACGCCACAATGTATAGTATGTACACTGAAAGTAAGGGCAATACTATCACAACATTAAAATGTATTTAAATATTTATTTACTAAATAAAGAAGTTACTAGTAATGGGCCGAATAAACAGAGGGGCGAATAGAAAACTAAAAACTGAATATACCTAATGCTAACATAAATATGTCATATACATATCATATACATACATAAATTGTACATACAAATATTATGTTGTTCTGTAAAAGTTTAATTTATAATATTTCAATAATTAGATGTTTTGTATAACCCACATAGTAACAATTAAAGTTATCCCAACCAGACCACAACCAGAAGGTCCATATTGTATTTAAAGCGTATAATATAATAAATGATAAAAGCTAATTTCCAAATTAGAATATACTTAAGCGATTGAGTGTTAGAATAGAAAATTCTATATAATATAGCCGCTGTGGTGAAAAATCACAAATCACCTAGTACAAGTTTTTTTTTTCTTATTTGATAACGGTAAAATTAACACAGATTTATCTAGAAACCGCATCATCTCGTGACAATAAGAGACCTCATTTTCTTAGGTTTTTTTTTTTATAGTTAGGGAATGCATTTACGCATACCACCTGCCCCCCAGGTGGTTATGTGGGGCTCACCGGCTAGAAGAGCCGGTACTACCCACTAAATCCTAACTTTCCCCTCCCCTCCGCCTTAGTGGGACGCCGTGGGATCGCTTACGCATAACTACCGCGACATTTTCTTAGGTCCTTAAGATAACTTTCACAAAATTCTTTTATATTAGCCTTCACTTAATGGGTGATTAAAACAAACCACACAATTAAAATATTATATATGTAACCATAGTGAAAATGTAATTAATCATTGGTTAATGAAACATAAGACGAATGACTTTAAAAAATATTGACTCGTATTCTAAAAGGGACACAATAAAACTCTTGACCACGACATGACATGAGCGTTATTTTTGAAACGAAAATTAACGACCCTATAACATAGTAACGTACACTTCCTAATAATAACAATTAGAATGTTTTCTAATCTAACAAGATTTTAAAATTGGTTTATTCAACCAACAAAATAGTGAAATCGTTCGAAAAAAATATGGAATTCCGGCTCAACATACAGTAACAATGAAAAATAATATGCAAATTCGAAAATTCAAAATCCTTTCCAAGTTATATTGTAGATATGATTGTACATGCCAAATAGTAAAGTTTGTAAAATTACTTTTTACACTTAAAGCCTTATCATATAAATGTATAAGCGATACTATCTGACGATCCAATAATACAATGAGTGTTCTTATTTTAAATAATACGAATACGTTCTTTTTAAAAATTGCAAATGTTTTAAGACCTTACGACCCTACGTTTTAAGACTCTTAGAATAGGGTACATTCTTTTTCAAATGTCTTGACAGATTAGCGACCTGCGCGCGCAAGAATGAAGGCCTATGCGTTAAAACGAAAATACTGCAAGTTATTCGAAAAAGTAGGTCTTGGTGTTAGGTTTTGATGAATAAGCTCGCTGTCAACTACTTTCTAAGAATCGTTTTCGATAAACAAATAACAATCTGTATTATAATTTAATAATTTTCGCAATTTAAAAAGAGTATACTAGTATATAGTCACCTTTATTGCCTTCGAATTATTCACCTATCTTACCTTATGAAAATGATGCTTCTTCCAGTATAGTACATTTCTTTTACAGCTATATTTATTTTTTCTTTCGAAAATAACTCAGTTTCTATATAAAATATAGTGACTTACCCTCGCTTCGCTCGGGGGCGTTTCTACGTACATTACAAATTTTTTTTTTTTTTTTTTTATACTACGACGGTGGGCAATCAAGCATACGGCCCGCCTGATGGTAAGCGGTTACCGTAGCCTATGGACGCCTGCAACACCAAGGGCATCACATGCGCGTTGCCGACCCTTTAAAAACCTACTTACTCCCCTTTTGAAGGACCCCATACTGTAGCCCTCTGGGAAAACCTCGGCAGGGAGTTCATTCCACAGCGGGATGGTCCGTGGGAGGAAATTTCTCTTAAATCGAACTGTACGGGACCATTTGGGATGCAGTGTGTGGGCATGAACTCTCTGTCGATGGCGAGCGGTGCGATGATAAAAAGTGGCCGTGGGCATCATTTCAAACAATTCTTCGGAACACAACCCATTATACAGACGATAGAGCACACAGAGGGACGCAAAATCTCTCCTTAGACTTAGGGGCTCTATAGCGCTTGTGAGTACTGGATCGTCGACAATTCTCACAGCTCTCCTTTGAACCGAGTCAAAAGGCCCAAGCTGGTATGCCGGTGCTCCCGCCCAGAGATGAGAGCAGTACTCCATATGGGGACGGACTTGCGATTTATATAAAAGCAGTCTTTGCCCCGGTGTGAAGTACCGCTTCGCTCTGTTAAGCACCCCGAGTTTTTTGGATGCCAGCTTGGCCTTTTCTTCCAGGTGACTTCGGAACTGGACGTCGCTGGAGATGTCGATACCAAGGATACCAATACTGTTGGAGATGGTTAGGGGTGTGCCCTGGAATTGAGGGGCCACAGTAAATGGGGTTTTCTTAGCGGTGAACGCACAGACTTGTGTCTTGGAGGGGTTAAATCGGACTAAGTTGTCCCGACCCCAATCGGAGACTCTGGAAAGAATACTCTCGATTTGAGACACAAGTTGTTCGCGACTTTCTACCACAGCGGAACGAGGGATGTTTGCACGGCCTGTGTAGAAGGCGTCTCCAGTGCTATCATCCACATAGCAATGAATACCATCAATCGACAGCAAGTCATTGATATGCAGAAGAAAAAGCGTTGGAGACAGTACAGAACCTTGCGGGACGCCAGCGTTTATACTTAGTTTTTCGGAGCAGCAGCCATCTACGACGACTCTAATGCTTCGACCAGATAAAAAACTGGCAACCCATTTGCACAAGCCCTCGGGTAGTCCGTACGATGGCAATTTCGAGAGAAGACCCCGGTGCCAGACCCGATCGAACGCCTTCGCTATATCAAGGCTGACTGCCAATGCCTCACCTTGACTCTCGATGGCTGAAGCCCATCGGGAATGAATGTTATACGTACTACGAATAGTTATTGCGAGTGTATGATGTATCTTAGGAAAAAGACTTATGCTATTGCAGATTTTTTGTAGGCTTTCTTAAGACGTACAATTTTCTAGTACATTGTTTTGATGTATCTCTTAAGGCTTAGCCAGCATTAGACATGAAAATTTCTAAGGACGATTCGACAGAACCAGTTCTTGTGTTCTCCCATAGGAATGAAAGATTTTCCTGTAGTAAAAGGTATCCTAAATGTCGACCGGAGTAATAAGTTATCACCACACAAAATTTTGTTAAAATCGGTTCAGTACTTTTTGCGTGGAACGCGCACATCGATTTCGCTAAGTTACTGTTTTATTATATGTATAGACAAAAGTAGGTATTGCGAGTGTACCTTAGGAGATAGACATTTGCTATTGTAAACATTTTGTAGGTCTTTTCAAGACCTATAATATTCTAGTACGTTGTTTTAATATATCTCTTAGGGTTTAGCCAGCGTTGGCCAAATCTAATGAAGACTTGTTATAACCTTGTTAATTATAAAAAGTATTATATAAGAAATCTTGTATAAACAACTTCAAAAACTATGACAGTTATTATTTTCTTAAAATAAATATTTAAAACAGCGGTAATTTTTAACGAGTAAACTTTTTAGTTAATGGTATAAAAATCCAAACAAAAAAAAATCATTCAAATCTATTCATTATAACTGGGTTCCGTCATTTTTCATTTATAACGACTAATTGCACTGGACTATCTAACCAAAATCAAATTTTGTATTTTGATAAGGTTTTGCTTTTTAAGTTTATTTACAAAATAGGTACATACATATGCGTATTTTCTGAAAAAAACGCAATTTTTATATTTTTTCCGAAAAAACGCCAAGCAATACCTAGGTTCTAGCTATTCATATATAACAGTATTTTAAAATCAACCCTGCGACCTTACAAAGTAGTACTGTATAAAGTAACCTTTAATTTTGAGTTCTACAAAAAAAAGGCTACTTTAGATCATGTGAATACCGATATATAGCAGTTACGAGTATATCTCTAATATACGTCATATATTAAGGCGACATGTTTCACAAAAAAGACATTTTTGTTTCTATCCACTTAACAGGTAATTTTATAAATAAAGTTAAATTTTATATTTAGATTACATTTTCTAAGGCGAGTAAATATACTTTTCCGCCCACGCATCAAAAATAATAAAAAGATATGTTAGACAGGTAGATCTATTAAAAGTTTCACATAATATATGTATGTCACATCATTTATTGGAACTAAATTGAAGTTATATGTCAAAGCTACATAAACATGTATATAGGTACTAACTTATTTTTAGGTATGCAATAATGTAGAGTATGTATTTTTAGAAATGAGTCGATATCCTATATATGTTAATTTGTAGGTTATAAAGGAAATTAATAAAGCTCTTGTATGTAGAAAAGCTTTGCATGCAACATGGCTACAGTTTTATGCATGTATTCTTGAACCCGTTGACTTGTCTTTTGAGCGACATAACGTAAAACCGACACTTGAAAATATTTGGATCAAAGCCAACTTTTCTCCACATAAAACTGAAATTCTTGGCTTTATTGTTGTATTATAATATTATATTATACAAGCAGAAGTGTAAAAGTTAACAATAAGTCAAGCACTTAATTATAAAAGTAATCAAAAATCGAAATTTAGTTGTCTCTTCATATATTATAGGTTTTTCTTGCCCCATTCTGCTTTGCATTTCATGCAGGCTTTAACAAGAGATGCATCTGCTAAACCATTAAAGCCGAGTGATAAGCTCGACACACTAAACTGTCACGATCGCTTATACAGCAAGGTCAACTTAAACGCACTTTAGAAAATTTTGCCACATTATTATCAACACTCTCATTAAGTTATTTTATTATTAACTATTTATATCTACTACCTGTATATTACAAAAATGATATAATTTTTATGCAGTTGCAACTGTAGCTAATTTGTTGAAATACTAGTATCCCTCACCTCGCACAAGCTCTAACTATGGTAGGTATTTGATGAATTGCATAAAATGGAGTCGAGAAACAAACCAATTTTTATATCTAAAAGTATTAAATGAGCAATTCTTGTATACCTTACTTATAATATATATATATATATTTATTTTATGTATCTTGGAAACGACTCTAACGATTTAGCTGAAATTTTATATATAGATAAGGTTTTGCTTTCGTGTTAAAAAAATACTATTAATAGAGATACTTCACATTAGCACTTATTTCATTTGCTGCAATGTCTAATCTTATACTTACCTACGAAACAAATTATGAAAAGGAGAGAGAAATTAAAAATTTCCATATTGTTTTTGTATATTAATTTTATTATTGATTTATATATTATACTACATAGATATCTTTTGAGTTATAACTTATACCGTAAAATTTAATACCTTGACCCCCATTGGCCATAATATTCACTTAATGCTACTTATCTATACAGATAAATAAAATTGGAGTGTCTGTTTGTAATATTAAAATAACCGCTTTTTACTAAATGCATATATATGGATGTATACACGGTATACATACCAAAACATTTTTTTTTAATTTTGTCTGTCTGTGTCTGTTTATTCCAGCTAATCTCCGAAACGGCTGGACCGATTTTGACTAGACTTTTACTGACAGATAGCTGCTGTTATAAGGAGTAACTTTGGCTACTTTTATTTCAGAAAAAGAATCAGGGTACCGCGAAAAAAAATTAAAACCCATGAAATTGTGAACAAACTCCGCGTACGGCGTACGCAATAACGTACATACGTACGGTAAATCGCTATATAATTTAAATGAATATCTTAGAAGTAGCAAGCTACTATTTACGTATAAACATATGTAGCTAACCGTGAAAACGTACCTAGGGACGAACGCGAGCAAAGCGAGTGTGAGTCGCTAGTAAATAGATATAATTCTGTATGTATGCCTGATATTATACATCCAGTAAACCTTTTAAATTTTCAGCTATATTGCGTATCTATAAAAAATTCGATAAGGATTAAATTACTTACGTAATAAATATTTTGTTTATTTTTGTATGATTGCGAATGATCGAAATCGATTACCTCTAGTCGCCTATGCATTGTAAAAGCATTGGCAACTAAACCGTCAATGTACGCAATATGTGACGTAAACGTCATGACTTGTTCAGGAACTGAAAGAGCAAAGCATCGTAGCGCGCAGCGGCAATCGATCGCTTGCGCGCGCATCTTAGCCATCCTAGCTCTCACACAGACACGAGCCTCCATTCGAATATTAAATTCGACAGAAATGAAGCAAACTTGTGCTAAGTGACTGGCGATTAGGAATTGATAATTGCACGTCGTGAGCGAACCGCTAGGGAGTAAATAAGGTCAGTGGTGAAGTTACGCAGTCTAGATTTCCACTTTTGCTAGTGCCTTTAAGACTTACGATCTAATATTCGTTCATTTCCTTGTGTGAGATCGTCTTGATGAAAGGGGATCTAGGCCGTATATAGGTAAGTATGTACTTGAATAGCCTCTTCTAAAAGTTGAAGGTATCTACAGGGTTGAGGGGCTTGAATGAAATGTTAATATGTCAATTTTTTCCTTATATATCCCTTATTTTATGCATAGTAACGTCGCGTGGGCTGTTAGTGTGTGGGCATAGAGCCATCCTTAAAATTGCAATCTATATACCAACTTGAATTCTTCTATGTTCCAGAGATATCCTTATAATACAGTATTTTACAGTAATTCACATAGTCATTCTTTATTGTCTTTGATGTTAGTTCTATATGTGAATCTATTTGTATCTACTATCTACTTAAAAGAAAATAGATAAAAGATATCTTTTAATATAAAGGAATATTAGCTGTAATATAATAGTGGCGATCGATAATATATTTAGTATATTATTTTCCGTAATTATTAGTTATATCTGTAAAATACTAAATTTAGGGCGTGTCTTTTGAGTTATTTATTCTGAAAATTTTCATAGCATTTAAAATAAAGTAGAAATATGACCAGGTTTTCATAAAAAAAACATGAATTACAAATTACAGTTAAGTACAACTAGACTGTACTTGGGCAGTTGAATATGTATACACATGGTGTTTTAATGTATTCACATACTTATTACAACAATATTATATATAACCATATGAATTATTTTAATCATAATTAAGCAAGCTTAATAAAAATAAATAACATACAATTGAATATCAAATATATAATTTTATTTTTGCGTGACCATAAATATTTTTAAGTTTAAATAATATTTAAACGTTCTAATTTAATTATTCAATACAAATTATCTCTAATTAATTATTTATACTTCCATATAACATGTATATTTAGACAAAGTGTAAGAAATTACAATTATGTTATTATTTACTTGTAAAACTATGCGAGTAGGTCAATACAGTGCTGCTATTTGGTACTAACTTAGTTGTGCAGGTCATGTCGGATTTCTACCCACATAGTAAACGCAGCATCAAATTACATAACATTAACCCATTTACAAAATATAGTAATTATGTCAGTAAAGTAAATGCTTACCCAATACAAAAAAAAACATTCCTTAAATAAAGTTTTAAGAAATGTATTTCTTGTAACATAAACATTAAATTATAGATTTTAATAGAACAACTAGTGAAACACCCAAGGTCCGCTCGGGTTCGTCCCTAGTTACGTTTTAACGCTTAATATGGTTTTCTCAGAGATGAGATATTTTCTCGCAGTAAAAAATATCCTGTTATCCTATTACCAGCTATTATCATAGCAAATTTCATCAAAATCCATCCAGTGGTTTTTTTGTGATGCGGTAACAGACAGACAGACAAAAATTCAAAATACTATAGATTTGGTCTCTGTGTCGATAATAATATCTAATTCCATAAGATTTTTCAAAAAAATTTTAATGTACAGATTCGGCTAAGTTACAATTTTGTTATAATATATGTATAGATTATTTAGAAAGTTATACACTAAACTTGCGGCTTACTTTTTTAGATTCACGTAGTCTATGTACGTACTTTAGATGTGTGGATGATATCTATCTATTTGCTGAATTTCATCGAAACCCATCCAGCAGTTCCATCATCCAAACCAACCCAGTCAGCATCAAGGAGTAACAAACATTACAAACACACACATACAAAGTTTATAGTAGTGAAATTATTCAACAATTTTTTTCGTCCTACAGCCAAGATGTCGCCGCCTATACCAATGCACTTGAGATGGCGCCGCGAGGCAGAGTCTCCTAGCGAGAAAACTCCAGCAGCTAACAGCACTGCTGCAGCCAACATGACCACGGTGGCCTCAGCTTCAGGTAAAATATACACTTCTATAGAAATTTTATGAACTACTGAAACTTGAAGTTATGCTTATAAATATATCCATTTTCATATTTACATATAATTTAGATTTTAAGCATATGACATAATACTTAAAACTCTTTTACAATACAGTTTCTCGTATCCAATTTTGACCTTAAATAATTATATATAAATATTATCAAAATACTTATGAACATAGAAAAAACTATTACACCTCGATAATTTTCTTTACTTTACAGGGGCGTCTTCGCCTTTGCCTACCGGATTATCGGAAGGGCCACCAACAGTTACGACCACTCAAGAATCCATTGGAGAGAAGACGGCTGAAATTGCTCATAAATTGAACATGGAGACATGGCAATTGGTCGCTATTCTTGTAGGTTCGTAAATTTTTCAATCCACACATAGTACTTATTAGTTATTACATATAAAGTTTACAATATAAAAATGAGAAAATGATATCTTGGCTGTACCAGTATACGCACTTTTTGCATAGGTGTTGGAGTGGTGGTGTTGGGAATTTGCTTCTGTTGTATCCGACGATGTTTCCGCAAACGACGTTCTAAGGATGGCAAGAAGGGTATGAAAGGAGTCGACTTCAAGTCCGTCCAGCTTTTAGGCTCAGCATACAAAGAAAAGGTAATGTATAAATCTATACAAACGAAAATGAAAACAAGGTATAACGAATAGTAATTAGTTTCAAATAAAACTTTTGGTAAAAGTGCATAGCTTTATAAGCATTTAAAATGTTACTTTATAAATGCTAACTTAAATGAAAGCTATAAATGGAATAGCGCTAATTTATGAGTCAAAAAGAATGTCTTATTCATAAGAAATATAATATTCATGTGAAATTTGCCGCGGGACGTGCATGTAGGTTCAGCCGGACATGGAGGAGCTGACAGAGAATGCTGAGGAACCTGACGACGGCGATTCTAAAAAAGAAGAACAGAAACTAGGAAAACTACAGTACAAGGTATGCTTACAATAAAAGGTAAGCTGCGTGACTTGCCAGACTATATGAGGACACGGGATCAGGTTACAGTAATTGTTTGGAGTCTTTTCTAATGACGGTTTGTTTGGTCCAATCATACCGATATTTTTATTTTAAAAATCATTTTTCATTAGTTTAACGTCTTTTTATTTAAATTGATATCAATATTTTGTAGTTCTCCGTTAATACATATAGACATTATCAAATAATTTTCACTATCAGTAATGTCACACAGATCTATCGTTTCAACAAACTTGTCACTTTACAGCTGGAATATGACTTTAATAGTAACAGCCTCTCAGTTACTGTAATTCAAGCGGAAGAACTGCCCGCTCTAGACATGGGCGGGACATCAGATCCCTATGTAAAAGTGTATCTGTTGCCTGACAAGAAGAAGAAGTTTGAAACCAAAGTTCATCGAAAAACTTTAAATCCCGAGTTCAACGAAACCTTCGTTTTTAAGGCAAGTATTTGTGTCTGATGAATAGACGTTTATATGTTTTACATTTTTGTAGTTAAACAAAATTATTCATCAATGCTTATACACAGAACGTGCCGTATGCGGATGCTATGAACAAAACATTAGTTTTTGCGATCTTCGACTTCGATCGTTTCTCCAAGCACGACCAAATCGGCGAGGTGAAGGTACCTTTGTGTCAGGTCGACCTCGCGCAGACCATCGAGGAGTGGCGTGAACTGCAGAGTGTTGAAGGCGAAGGAGGCCAGGTGCGATCATCAAAATATTTATTAAATTATGCTTCTCTATTCTATAAAATTACAAATTTGAGCAAAAGCATCGAAATAAACCTATATAGGTACATAGTTTACGTTACGCCGCTTTTTTAACTACACTAGACCGCAAAGAAAAAGGGTCGGTTAGAAAATCTTCAATATCTTCAAAAGTAACTTATCTAGCTTTATGAAATAAAGACTAAATTACAGAATATTTAATGCCACATAAAATAATATATAAAAACTTTTTATTTATTTTTGATAATTGTATAAAAAACTGAAAATGTAAAATAATGGTCGTTTTTGAATTTAATACCAAAAAGTTCAAATCAATTGATTCGCGTTTGTTTTAGTTTCGCAATAAGAAAGTTATAAATATGGTGTGTCTGCCTTATGAATTTTATTATTCTGAAGTCACTGAAGAATGTACCAGGTTCCTGACAATGCTTGAAGATAGACACAGTCAGCGAAATACAGCGAGAACTGTTGGTGTGACTCTTTCTACAGTTCAGCGAGTACTCCAGTGTTTTCATGAATTTGGATCCAATTTTCGAAGACCAGGAACATGCCGAGCAAGGTGCACGATGACGCGGAAGGATCGCTAAATGGTGTCAACAATTTTGAAAAATCTCTTTCTTACGGCTGTTAAGTAAAGAATCATCATTTACGAGCTGGAGGAAACAATCTAAGTACGGATACAGTAAGGCGGCATCTGGCTGAAACAAATTTAAAGCCATTAAGACCTACAATGGCCCAGAACTAGAAAGACATTACAGAAACTCAACGTTGAGTTATGGTTGAGAACACGAGAATTGGACTCTGAATGATTGGTCAAGAGTAATGTTTTCAGACAAGTCTAGATTCTGTTTATACAAGCATGACGGGAGTAAAAGAGCGTACAGAAGACCGAGAGAGCGCTATAACCAACCCTGTGTAGAAGAAAAAGTACCATACGGCGGAGGCTCTATTCACGTATAGGCTGGGATTTCTCTTGAAAGCCGCACTGAGCTTGTCGTGATCGAAAATGGAACTTTAACTATAGAAAGATATGTCACTGAAATTCTGAATGACTACGTTGGTTCATTTTTAGTGGACATGGGCGAGAATGCCGTTTTTATGCAAAAAAAATGCATACAGCTCAGATAGAGTCGGTATCACACACATAGAGTGGCCAGCATGCAGCCCCGACTTAAATCCCATTGAGCATGCATGGTACGAACTGGGACGACGTGTACGTCAGGGTAATCAGCCGCCAATCACGCTATGTGAAACGAAAAAAATTCTAATAGGGGAATGGCAGGATATTCTGCAGCATCGCCTCAAAAACCTAGTAGAAAGTATGCCAAATCGCATAACAGCAGTGTTGTGAGCTCGCGGAGGCAACACAAAGTACTAAAATGCGTGAAAACGGCACATCTGTAACCAATCTACATTTACGAAAATACTGGAAAAACTACGCATTTTTATTTATTTTGCATTTATTAAAAATAAAAAGCTTGAATTCATTTTTTTTTTATTTTCATTTAAGCACATTAAAATATTCTTTAATTTAGTCGTTATTTCATAAAGCTAGGTCAGGTATTTTTGAAGATATTGAAGATTTTCTAACCGACCCTTTTTCTTTTCCGTCCAAGGTATTTACCTATTCAGAAACAGCTACTTACAAATAAACTAAAAAGCCGATTTTTGATGGTTTTAATAATCAATAAAGTTTCATTTTCAGCTTTCTTCAAAAGTTTCAGGAAACTTTTTCAAATCCTGTTGTGGTGTTATTTATATAAATTTAAGATTTTTATACGATCGATATTATTATTTAGGACATATTGACGTCAAATAAAGCTCTTAAAGGGCTTAAATATGTTGCGATAATCATAATTTGTGAAGTTACGAACATGGAAGTTAACAGTTACACCCAGGTCACATCAACAATTCATTTTGGTTAACACACATCTACCATGTAGGTACATGTATGGTATTCTGACATTACTCTCATAAATGCACATAAAAAGCATATTATTGGTAAAGCGAGAAGATATACATAATATATAGGTAACGCAAATCAACCGAGGAGACTATTTTATCTTTTTTTATTAGCTTAGGCTACTCTGGTAAAACACACCCTCGTATTTAATTTTATTTCCTTTTTTTTTTTTTGATATGTTGATAGACAATATTTGGTATATGGGTGTGGTTTACTAGCACAGCATTATTTATTTTTTCCATCCTTTTAATAAAATTCCAGAAGTTTTCATTATGCCTAAGTTAAATTATTGAAATTATTATAAAATAATTGAAATATCCGATTTTTCAAATTATTTTGTTAATGTAAATTATAACTTAATTTTATTGGGAGGGTGGATTTAATTTTTAAATTTACTGCACTTTTTTAATCAGAGGATCCTTGACAATCCTAATATTACATACATAAGAACAATAAGTAAGTACCTTTAATAATCTACTAATAACATAAACAATATAATATATTATCCGAGCGTGGAACATAGTCAAGGTACCTCAAAGTGGATTGAGTCGTCATTTATTTTTCCGATAAATTAATTTGAAGAGCAAAAATGTATTTACTTGGTTTTTTCTCTTTTTCTACATATTTTCTCTGCTCTGCTTGGCTGTGTTTGATTGTGTCCTGAACAATCTTGCATGCCGCTTCAAAAACGAAATGATCATTCACGTAAGTATTATTTTGAGACACATCGAGATGTATATTTTAAATTGTTATATAAACACGTTCCATTACAGTTATAAATACACCATAATCTGCAATCAACATAAAAGTATATACCGGCCTGTTGTTGAAAAATAAAGTAAAACTGGGTCCTCAATATAAGAAATATATATTGAATAGGTAGGACACAATTTAAAAACCTAAAGAAGATGAAAAGTACCCAAATGATCTAAATATTATCACCCGTAACCTATCATACCATATATTTTTTTATTTCGAATTATGTTCATCCATCCAACACTTAATATTTAATTTGTATAGCGGCTGGGGAATGTTGCATGTCCTGGATTTACGCTTGAATCATTCCTGTATTGATATTTTGTAGAAAATAATAAAAAATAAATACTATTTATCTACAAAATAAATGTTCAGGATAATATATGTTTAAGCACCAATGTATACACGCTGTATTGTAGATAGTTATGAATACAATCGAACATCACATATTGTGTATGTAGCTTGTGCATATCCTCATCAATGGAAACGATAATAAACATCTGTTTCGTAAAGGAAAAAACAAATGATTTTAAATAAAGGAAAATGTTAATCATGGTTACACAAAATCAAAACCATATCATATTGACAATCATAGTTAAGTAATGATTGTTTCATTATAGCAATCATTATAGCACTTATCTACTATAAAATATGAATAATTAATAAATTAACTCGATGTTACCCAAATATGTTACAGATCACCTTCTGACCGACGAAAGAAGAAACGTGACTGTCTCAGAATATTATAATAACTTCTGTATACATGAGTTTATAGCTTTTATACTTAGAATTTTTATAAAAGATACCTACTGCAAGCCTCAATGGACTTCTATTTTAAGAAATAAAATTTCATTTTAGCTTCTCTTTATATCTAGAAGTAAATTATGTTCCCCTGACAAACGAAAACTCAAGTAGAGCTTGAATAACACTTAGTGCTGTTAGTTAGGAACGTTAATAGTTCAACAATATTTTAATGAATTTAAAAATTATAGATTATAAAATGAAAATATATATAATCAATGCAATAAATGACCTTCTTAATCATTATTTTTACAAAAATACAACAAAGGAGCATAATTTGCTTTAACTGTATTTTTCCTTTATATAGCTTAGCGTATCATACACAGTGAAATTTCACCAATAGTCTGCTCTATGTCATAGTGCGATGTAACATCCTATAAGTGAAGTGTAATCCTCGGAATGTATGTATTCTAATGCATCTAATTCACAATCCAATAAAGAAATGTCTATTGTTCTAAGAAATAATAAAAATTTAATTGCAAGTTTAAACTTTAGTGCCTTTGCAAGCAAGCATTTCTTTCTGGATTCCCGTAATCCTAGTCTCTGTATGTTATTAGTATGTATGTGTGAATTATCTAAGTGTCTAACTTTAGATAATTGCGATCTGTTTCTAAAATGGTTAGTCTAACTAAGGCGTTACGAGGTGATTACCGATTTTGACAACAGCAGGAACGTCATTTGTCCAACAACTCGATAGGTTCGGTCGTACGCAAGGTGAGGAGAGCGCTTTGATGATCTGAGCTGGGTGTTACAAAAAAAAATTGGCATCATTTCGGCAACAGATCGTAATGTTTTATTTCGATTCTTATATTTATACACATGTTTCTGCGGGTTATTGCTTTTTAACAGTAGGTTTGATGTGAATATTATTATTTGTTTATGTTTCCCCTGTCCCCTAGAATTGTTTACAATGTTTGTACCGTGTTCAGTGTTTTAGATGAAATGACATCTATGTGCTAAAACGTTATATGTAACGCAATGGAAGTGGTTGTAAACTGACCTAACTAGTTGCAAACTATTTTGTTTGAAGCTACTTATATCTTGAGTCTGTCTGTGCTATGGCATCCTAAGCACATAATGGTAGAGTTGATCAGTGCGGTTCGGCGGTATTATTTTAATTAAATTAATTTCGCATCATACAATTTTTGTTAGTATTACCATTTTCTAACTGATCAACTTTATCGACTGACCGAACATATATACCTAAATGCTTCTAGGTACTACACGGAGCTATTATTTTTTTTTGTTTAACAACTTGTTACCCTTGTCCGCCCTAAGCCGCGTTATTTATAAGCCCGTATATTATTTATATAATTTATAAATAGCTTATCAGACCTGTCTCAGATACTATTTTCCCTACACAACTTTTCCTATATTATCTTCCATATTGATCACTAACCTAAAACCTTACGAATGGACACGAATAAGTATACATCTTAAACAGTTACCTTATTACGACTTGGAACATTAACGCATTAAAACAAAAAGTGAAAACAATATTAAATACACCATAGATACTCCCTTCAACGAAGCGGACAGAAAAAAAATATATTTTATACACTAAAAATGAATATTATAGTATTATGAGATATTATCACTTAAAATTTACAGGACAACAAGTTGGGAGACATATGTTTCTCCTTGCGTTACGTACCGACCGCTGGCAAACTGACTGTGGTCATTTTGGAGGCTAAGAACTTAAAGAAAATGGATGTTGGTGGACTGTCAGGTAACTGTTTTCAATATTTCATATCGGTAGCTGCTGAATTTATTATATAAAAATATTCTAACATTGTTATCTACTTTCAGGTATTATAGGGTAAAATTATATATTGTACAATTTCTGTCTTATACGCTACAATGCTCGCCATACGCAATAATACTTGCATGATAAACTAGTTTTTATTTATAATATCAATATATATTACTTATACAGTATACATTTACATATATTAGATATTTATATCTATATAATTATTTTAGACAATAGTCATACGGATATTTAGTTTCATCGTACACCTCTAAGTCATAGCTCTACATTACTACCTATTTTATAAGTAACGTTTTATATAAGCGATCATAAATTTTATTGCACCTAGTTGTACAAAGCTATCAAAACTATAAGCTAATATTGCGTAAACTGTATAGATATTAGGTAATAAATGCTTGCAAATACATTTTATCGCACGGCTCCATGACTTTCAATTCACAAAAAGACATAGCTTATTATTAAAGTTAAATATCCATTATATCGTCATTTCCATAATATGGAAGGCTTACGACATACGATATTTTTTACTATTTAATCTACCGTTTAGAATGTAGGTACGTTCAAGCTATTTAACACTAATTAATATAGTACTTCTCATTTTTTCATATCCTGATCCTTCGCTGCGTGGCCACAGATCCGTACGTAAAGATTGCACTCATGCAAAATGGCAAACGTCTCAAGAAGAAGAAAACGAGCATCAAGAAATGCACACTGAATCCATATTACAACGAGTCATTTACTTTTGAAGTACCATTCGAACAAATACAGGTGCGAGCCGAGATTGCGTCAAAATTCAATGTTGTGGCACATTGTGTGGACACTTGACGAGTGGAGAAATCAAAAGAAATTTATATAAAACATTTTGTAATAATAAAATTGACGTATTGGCAGAATTGGTTTTCTTCAGTCAGATGTGACCTAGCAATGTACAATCGATGTTGTGTTCTAATTGTTGCGAACATACACCACTTACACCCGTACCTACCTGATGAATATCCCTAAAACACTACATATTATCACTTTAAGATTATCTTCTACTCTTTTTGTCCGCCCCTTCTTTTTCAAATTTTCTACTCCGCTTCCTACGTATCATCCTTCGTTATATTTTTCAAAGCAAATAAGTTTAGTTATGATTTAACGTATTAGTTGACCTTTACTCGAGATAAAATATTTCGACTGGAGGTTTTCATTTGCGATACATACCTAAATACGTTGCTCTGATGATATAACTGTCCGTACCTGCTCCTAATTTATAGTGGTGTTATAAAGAAATCTCCCCTCGTAACTGCATTACAATTTGGTGACTTCAAATTGTAATTACCCTAACATATGGTTTTCAGGAATCCAGTCTCTTGTTCTTCTTGTGGATCTTTTATTTCTATTATTCATAATTCTCATAGCTCACTCCTATCTCTAACCTTAAAAATGACACTCTCCTTACACAAATATCATTTTTATTGAGCCAACAGGTAAGTTTATTTATATAATTGCAACACCTGCATTATAAACAACATATGTACATGTTGTGTTCTATATCATACCTATACATTGATACAGCGTCTAAGAAACAAATCTGATAACTTATCTTACTTTATATCTACTACTTGAAATGTGAAATATGCTTCAAGGGCGTTGCAATTATACAGCCTACATAAATATTTATTATATAACATTCATTGACCAAGGTAATGCATACATCATTGTAGTGTAGTGGGTACATATTGCTTCATGTCGTAGATTGAATGAATGGCATAATTACAAATTTAATCTTTTTTAATAACAAACGCACAACAGAAGGTGAATCTAGTGGTAACCGTCGTGGATTACGACCGCATCGGTACATCGGAGCCAATTGGTAAAGTGGTACTTGGATACAACGCGTCGGGTACCGAACTTCGTCACTGGTCGGACATGTTAGCCAGCCCGCGACGCCCTATCGCGCAATGGCACACCCTTAAAGATCCAGAAGATGGAGAAAAGAAAGATTAAATGAACAACAGGTACTTAAGTAATCATAAGTAAAATCTATACCTATATATAAATGATAGGAAAAGAATATTATCGCTTGTTTTTGTCCTCTACTTATAGATACATCTATCCGTACTACAGACATTGAGTGTTGGGCTGCGAGCCCATCGCTCCACTTTATAATTAATGAGACAATACTCTACATATTAAATAATAATGCAAATAGCATTTTGTCCGCTTGTAACTTCTGCATTTATCTGATTACGATGCATTTTTGCTGAGTAAATATACATATATAGGTATGCGTACGCCCGCGTTGCATGAATCAGCATAAGATAGGTGGCGTGTTTCGTTTCGGGTTATTTGAGACTTTTCAGTCTGAACAATAAATAGGTATAACTAATGTAAGGTAAGTAATTAAGGTATATACGTAAGTATACGTGTAATAAATATATGTAGTCTGTATGATTTGAGTCCGTATATTTTGGGCGCAACCAGGGCTAGTAGGTGCTTCTTTAATCTAACTTACATTAATAACCTACAGCAGTAATAAGCAGCGCTATTTAAAGTTAGATTCGTGCCCTACTCATTTAAATCATCGTCATTAAAAAGGGTGTATAAAGGAACTATGTAGTTTTTTCTCATGGCTCTGTTCGCATTGTATGTATCTGAATTTGACTCAAATTCATTTGGCCTTATCAGCGGAAAGAAATAACACTCACTAATTTTCGCATTCAAAAAATGCAATGATATACCTCTCACAAATCACGCACTTTTAGCAAATTGTTCAGAGTAGCAGTCTGTATTAGTATACGATACGATTGCAGTAGTACCTATACAGGGCTATGCCGTAAATTTTCTCAATATGATGCAAGTTTTGGAAATGCCGCCCCTAGGTTATTTTCATAAGGGTTCCGTAGGTAAAAGGCAAAAACGAAATCCTTATAATTTGTCTGTCCATATAATGTAATATTACTCAAGAGACTATTGGATATATTGCTAAAAGGTAGGTAGGTTGGCATGGCAATTGCTAGTCAATTCTGTCAAATTACAAAAGAAAGATTCTCCTTCCGAAAAAATACGAGTCCACATGTGTGTCTGATTTTTGCATTTAATTCTAAATTTGTAGTTCCAAATCCCGCCCCATTTTATGCCGCCTGACGAGGCCGCCGCTTTCTATCATAGTACCGCACGGCCCTATATATACAATGTATCCATACTAATATTATAAATGTGAAAGTTTGTGAGTATGTATGTTGTTACTCTTTCACGCCAGAACGGCTGGACGGATCTGGATGAAATTTGACACAGAGATAGATTATAGTCTGAAATAACACATAGGCTACTTTTTATTCCGGAAAAATTACGGGATAATTAGTTTTTGCCTTTCTAGAGGTGAACCCGAGCGAAGCGAGGGTAAGCCGCCAGTAAATAATAAATATGTTTCATCTTCATGTTTTATGTAAACAATTAAGCATATTAAGTATGCTTAATTGTTTAAAATGTTATTTCCTTATTTTTCAGTATCATGTAAAACTTTTATTTTATTTCTCAGAAAATATCGTTTATTTCGATTAAGTACAAATAGGTAATATATAAGCCACGGCCTTGTTCTACCAAGGGGGACCTTCCTAAAGTTTTATGACAGGTTCATTGGCCTAGTGGCGAACTTATGTTACAGATAGTAGAGTCATGGGTTTGAATTGGTATTCGAACGTAAACCTGCGTATAATAGTATATTAACAAATTGATAGTTAGTAAATATTTTAAAATATGACATTCTTTGCAGAAACATCAAGCCATGAAAAACTCCAGGATAAAGAAGAAACGCCTTATTCAACATCTCATTGGGAAAATAAAATTCGTTTATCACAATTATTTTCGTAAGCGTAATTAAATGCTTATGTTTAATTAAACGTTAAAAAATCCCCTAAAATAGAAATCATAGAAGAATATATTATTTTAACTAATATAACATATTTACATTACATATCCGTTTGTATGTTTCATTTAACTAAAGTGCTTTCAACCTCATGTGCTTTATGTTATTTTTGTAAAAATTAATTTAATAATTTAAATCTTAAAATATGTAGGTAATTTCCTACATTTTCCATGTATCTATTTCTAAATATCAATGTCTATTATTTTTATATTAAAGCTATGTAGATAAGTTGAATCCTGTTATAAATTTATTACATTCTATTTTATTACCAATTAAGTGTTATAGAATCGATACATTTTAAGTAATCTAATTAAAGTTCCTCTGAAGGAGGACAGGCGTTTCATAGTTTGATGTAGATACAGCTTGTTTTTTTTTTATTTTATATTTTTTAACCTTCTTTAGAGGAACAATTGGCCTATTGAGGTACCTTACTCTTTACTACATTGCTTTACTTCATGACATCAATCTTAATACTAGCTATGTTAAGAATCTTTAAGACTATTGTAAAGATAGTCCCAAGTTAGCTTTCCTTTTACATCCTACAATATATTAAATTTCCAACACAATATAAGATTGAAAAAGTTTAGTTAAAATAACATTATATTTTTTTTCTTTTAAAACCATTACTATTTAGCTATCAAAGACTCGTTTTGTCTGTTTAAATGTTTATCTTAGAGTAGGCAAATACTTTATGTATAATGAAAAATAATTATTGTAATATACACGATAGAAATAATAAAATATATAACACGATATTCGTAGAGTTTGTATATCTTGTTGCTACTTATAACTGCTCTATCGTTTTAAACAGAATCTTTATCATCGGAATTTATTGTCCAACTTACGATAGATAATAAAAACTTAAGTATTCATTGTAACTGTTGAATTTATATATTTCCTTTAACTATTAATATTATAAAATCTGGAGTTAACAGATGAACATATAATAGCTTGTTAGCTACTATATGTAAATGTTAATTCTTGATAAATTTCATTTATATGTAAAACAAAATTAGTCATTAGGATATAAAAAAAAGCCCTCTAATTTTTGTGTGAGAATCATATTCTTCTATACCTAATTAGCTATTGCTTGACTGTTGTTGATCTCAAGTGTATGTTATTATGTATATAATGTAATCACATGTTAAATTTCACAATTGCATACTATAGGAGTAGTGGGAGTAACAAAAATGGGCTTCAAGTATATAAACTGCACCAACACAAAACATGTAGGCTTGTGGTTCGAAAACTGTATTTACAAATAAATATAGTTATGTTAATATACTTATAGTTTGTACTTATAGCATATAGGGACAGATTCATAGAAAGCAAACACTTCTCTGTACAAACTGTTAATTTAACAATTTAAAAGAGATGAAAGTTATATGTAATGGATAAACATACTGATTACAGCATGTTGTCCAACGGGACCTTTTGAAACATTTTTGTGCAAGTTACTTGGGTTTTTGCTAGGCAACTTATATGTAATAAAGCATCAAAAATATTGACAATATAAAATATAATCAAGATGCTATTTATATAATAAATAAATTCAGCAATAATAAAAAAAGTAATGAAATTATAAAAAGATTTTCAACATTTTCATTCTACTAAAAATGATTTAGTGGGAAATAATAAATATAGTAAGTTAAGTTATTTACAAAACTGACATACATTATTCTTATAACAAGATAAAATTTGAAAAAATTATTGAACATGTCTTAGTATAAAGAAAACATTTTATTTTAGGCAAAAGTTAATTTTGGATTGATTTAAAAAAATTCATCTGGTATTTTAAAGCAGGGAAATATGAAATGAATTCATCCAAACACCTTCATGTGTACATAATTATAAATCATGATCTTCATCGCAAATTTAAAAAATCATATCACTTGGCAGTTAAATGAAACTAATTTCATATAACATTGTTACAATTTATTTTAAAAATAGATATCTTCTAGTAAACTGTTATTATTTAACCTAGTTTAAAACAATAATGTATTATGTGAACCATAAAAATATCTATAATACAAAACTACATAGATTTCTAGTTTCATTTCAAGTTATAATCATTATCAATTTTAAACTTTTAAATAAGCTTAACAATTATATTTTAAAATTTATTTTTGACTCATGATTTTTGTATAATTATTTTAGTTGGCAGAAATTTGTATTTATGAGGTATTGAAATAAGCTTATTGCTTACTGTTTTTATAGTAATAAAGCAGTTACTGTATAATAGAAAAATCTTTCAAAATTTGTTAACTGATAAGTTGCTAAATGATATCATTGTATCAAAAACCTTAATCTATCTCAACTTGAAAGGTAGCATGAATCTACTTTTAGCTAAATTGATTTAATGTTGCATTTTAATAGATATTTCTTAGATACAACCCTATAGTTAATAAAACATTTACATACTTTTTTAACTTCGGAAAAACAATAATGTTATTCTTAAATGGACAAATATAAAATTTAGTTCAATTTAATATTAAAAAGTACCTTACGTACCAAGTATTTAGACATTAATTATCATCATAATATCTTCGTTTCATAGCTCTGTATTTTTTCAATTTATAAAGTGCTTCAATTTCTTTAACAACAAACTGACCATGTTTTACCATTGACTGAATCTTATTTGGATCAGTTTCCTCACTGTTCTTCGTAAACACTTTGTGTAAACGTTTTCTAAATAGATCATAACCTTGTGGCCAATCTCTTCCCAAAAATAATAGCTACAATGCAAAGAAGTAAACTTCATAAGTTTTTATGTTATCTCCGAGAACAAATATTTCTAAAATAAAGAGTAAGACAATAAATACCGTTTTATACAAATTAAGTACAGCTTTTCTATGTGACTGAGACATGTTTATCTAAGATCAATAGACGAAGATCAATGTCTAAAGTTTGAAACATCAAACAGTAGTTAATAAAATAATAGTCCTATTTATTAATTTGACATATTATGACATCAAACATATCAATTCAAGGGATAAAGCCGCGTTGACACGCTCAGTCTGTTTAGTCAACTTAGTAGCTATGACAAAATAGCTTCGATCAAAGTCTACTTGAATACCTGTTGACACGCTTATTGTCTGATTTGACAAAGTAGCTTTGACAAAAAGCTTTGAAACGAAGTTCTACTTGATAAGGTCCACTTTAGTTGAAGGTCGACATCAAATTGCGCGTTAACTACTCGTTTACACGATCAAAGTAGTCATCAAAACTACTTTGTCAAGGCAGGCTTTGAGAAAAGTAGAACACGATCTAAGTCCACTTTGATTAACGTCCACATCGAAGTGCGCATTAATTGCTTGTTTACAATTTACATGAAAGTTGCGTCAAAATATTCATCAAAACTACTTTGTCAAAATAGACTTTTATCGTGTCAACGCGGCTTAACACTATTATTAAATACCACAGCTTAAAAAAACTGAACTTAGATTCATGAATCGTGATATGTCTGACAGTTCTTTTCTGACAAGGCAACCCCGACCGAGCTCCATACAAGCGCATATTCATAAAACCGAAGGCGAATAAGACGAAGCGGGGGCCGGGGGGGTCAAGATAGTCAAAGAAAGATTTTTCCCGACTTAGCCATTTTAAATTAAAAATAGCTACATGGGATAATATGTTAATTAATATTTTATTATATTATAAAATATACATAAGTCAAATGCGTTTAAAATATTTTTTTTATAATACATTTGTCCTATTTATTGATGTATATAATCGTATTCTAAATGATTTTAACTATTATAGAATAATTTTATATTTTAATTATATTTCATATCAAACATAAAATATCTATTAGCATAAGCTCTTATATCATAAAAATTTATTTATATTTTAGAGCTGTCATAATATTTCCCTTAATTTAGGGACAGTTAAGGTATAAATGGCAAGTCAAAATATGCTGTCACTTTCACGCCTATTGTATTTCTTTTGAGTCGCCACGCATCTCTTTCTAAGGGTATGACGTCATATGCAAATCTGGGAGAATTTAGTTCGTAGTGATGTGAAATCGGTATTAATTACGATTAAGTAGGGATGTATTTTATCGTAAAATTATCGGTATTTAACAATTGTTATCGGTTTTATAGGAAGGTTTTCATTTTTGATATTAATTATAATTCGAAATAAAATACAAAGATAGGTTTCAAAAAGTTTTTATTTTACTATTTTAATGCTACCACTAATTCAAAAAAATGCCTTAGATCCGAGAGGAACAGGATACCCTTTTCTTTAAACATTTTATAACACATTGTTTTTTCTTACAATGAAAGGACATTTTTAAAGAATTTTATCAATTGAATACACATTAGTACAACCATTTGGTATAGATAAAAATTAACTACCGCAAAAAAAAACTGAATGCAAAACAAATTTCTCATTTCTTAACAACTGTTAATGAAAATATTTTATAATATTACTATTCAATAAAATTAGAAGTTACACAAAACAATAGTTTTTGTTAATAACATTATCATTATTAAGCGAGTAGTAGGTATGTTATTTATGTATTTGGTTTTAATTGTAGATATATAATAAAATCTAGCTTTTGCGTTTGTTTGAAGTTTGTTAGCTCTAGAACCACCTTCATCTTTAGATTATAAAAAGCAAAAGATTTGAGATTAGTGCGTTCGAACAAACAAACATTTTAGTCTTATACAAATTAAAAGAAAACAAATTCAGTAAGCTGGTACTTTCATAGCCACAGCAATATAAACTATTAAATAAATCATTAATGAATATAATCATCACAGTTGTGAATAAGCCATTCTCAATATTTACATTTAATGTATTACAGTAATTGTATTCTTTCTGGAAATTATAAGCCTTCATCAGGCGATATAAAGATGGTATAACACTTCGACTAAATACTCGCACAGCTACTACACCTACCAGACTAAATACCTGCACTACTTCACCTGTAAATATATTATTACAATAAATTAATGTATTATAACAAATGCAACAGTCAATTAAACTATAACTATAGTATAATTATAATTAGTAACTACTATAGATGAATAGAAATATAGTAATAGTTTATTATTATTAGGGTCTAGGTAGATAAGCCAATTAAGCCTTTAAACAACTTTTAACATTACATAATAAATAGGCTATAGAGCTGAGGATTTTTTTAATGGACTGAGCATTTAACACGGATGAGTGCATACAATCAATAAACAAACTCTTGAACTTTATATATTAGTATAGAATAGTATAATATTATATAAGGGCATATCAATAGCTTCAAGAATTTTCTTTCTTAATTAAAAACAAATTTAAATTAAAGTTAAGAGAACATCTAAGATCTTAAGTAATATATACCTTAATTTATTAAACTACAGTATAATTAATTACCTTCAATTTCTTCATCTTATCAAAAGAGTTTGGATAAATATGCTTGCCAGTATATTTTGTTAGCCTTGCAGTACCTTAAACGTACTTTATACAACATATGAACATAATCCCATTGAGGACGCTGACTATCATATTCTTTTTCTGAAAATGATTACTGAAACATTTCAGTAAATGAGGTACATCATACAATATATGGTAGATATAGTTCCTATTAACTTCATTATGGATAACACTTAATGCATCATTGTCACTACAAAGTATATTTACCTTAGTATCAGAAATTAATGAATTTATTGCAGCTACATTGGCAGAACCCTGGTCAGATATAGTTACTCTAGGAATAAACCCCGTTTTGAAAATAGCTTTAAGAATCTCTTTATGTATACGTTTTAAAATTGATGTGAATCTTTATTCATTCTATGGCATGAAAAACCTTCTTTTCCTCCCTGACAATTACAATGCTTTCCCATGTTTACGCAACACTTATAGAAAAACAAACTAACGAAAGAAACACTAATGAAGAAATCACAAAGTTTGTATACAAGCGCAAATGAGCACTAATATATACTTATCTACAAATTAATTAAATGTATATTAATATAAGAACGGCAAGCCCGGGGATAAGTATAATAATAACAACGGTTAAAACTTAAAACTTGAAAATTTCAAAAACGTCAAAATGGTGCACACTGCACTGACGTCACAGTAGTGACGTATGTATGTTACGGCGATAGAAATATATTGTTGTCCCACTCGTTGTCGCCAAATATAGAGATAGCATGTTAATAATCAAACAACTGAAAGGGATAGATAGATCCACCAAAGGCTTGTATGGAGCTAATTCATCTATTTTATTTGTCATCCATGTGACAAGGCATTATCAAGTTGTAGTCAGTGACTTTTATTTGTCATCCATTGTCATAGACATAGAGAGTCTATGTCTATTCTCTAAGTCTATGGTTGTTTTACATAAAATATTATTATTATTTTTTTTTATAAATATTACTATTATGATAAACAATACATTTATACACATTTTCATAGGCATATGCTTAGTCTTGCAGTCCAGTATAATTAACAGAAATAAAAAACAACATCAAAATATAAATAAACCAACGAAATGAAAAGTTAGGCCAGAAGTACATGCATAGCATTGCATTCCAAGTACGATAGTTTATATATATGCATACATGCATGTTTGTTACTCCTTCACGTTAAAACGACAGAACCGATTTAGATAAATTTAGAACACAGATAGACTATGAAGTTTTTTAACATAGAAAAATGCATTGATGCCTACCACCTGCATAAATACAAATGGTTATGTGGGACTCGCCAGCTAGAAAAGCCAGTCTACTCACTAAATCCCTATCCCCGCCCTATTGGAGCGTCGCAGGATCAACCACGACGCCACGACTGCTGGCCTGCCAAGGACGCTTTCAAAAAAGTACACCACTCACCGAAATGAGTCGGCTCCCAAAGCGTTTCTTTGCTTCACACCCGACTGGATTGTTGGACATTAATGAGCAGTCCACCCGGAATAAGGCGCCTGAAATCTGCCTTATTGATTCTTAATAATATTTATGTACCCTATGAACTCGCGTTATCAAGACAATTCTAATGACATATGAATAATCACCATCGGTTAAGTCGTTTAGTAAGTACGAGGGAATACATACATACATACATACATACAGGTCAAACACGTTACCCTCCTTTGGCCTTGGCCGCAGTAATGGTAATAAGGATAGGTACAGGTAATTGTTTTATTTTATATTATGGTGTTACTACAAAATAAAATTTGATTTAAAGTGTACATGTAAACTTATCTTAATTTAATCGTATCGTAGCAACCATGTTTAAGTTTACTTTGATAACAACCTCTTTTTATTTAAAAAAATAATAAAAAGAAATAACCTAATCGATAAAAATGGCTGACGAGGAAGTAGGAGAAGAAAATGTCGAAGGTAAAATCCAAAATTGTAACTTATTTATTGCCTTACTTACATCATTTACGGTCCATGCAAATATTCGCTTCGACTGAAATTTAAACCAAACGTGCTCTCTACGCGGCTCCACGAAATCCCAATACATTGTTATGCCTCATAAATAGTAAAGAGCTATATAGCTCAAATTCCTCTCATCTACCACGGATGAAGGCTGAACCTATAATATAATAACCTAACTATCACACTTACTGTAATGTACGTCTAATTTACAACATTTAGACACGAAATATGTCTCTACTCTCTAGCAACATAGTATTTGTACACACGGATATTTACAATAAAGAAAATTACAAATATGCTTAATAACATATACAAAACAAATGTACACTTAGTTATAACTGTACAAGTCATGTCCACGTGGAATAGTGCCAAGAATGCTAGCGGCATTCTCTTGTTGAATGACAATACCGAATCTTTGGGCAAAAAATTCGCCAACTCTCCTGTTACCAGAAGGGGCGATAAGACGAGGTGTTATGTCTTTTAAGAAGTGCTTAGCACTTTGACTTCATGGGCAAAAGTTTCTACAACAAATGAAATAAAAATATAATTTTGACTAAGGGACCGCCACGGCTCCCACTTTAGATGCCGTCTCCCTGACATGGGACGGGACCAATTTGTCAACGCATGTAGTGTCCCACAATAGGGCCCGTCCCCTTTCCCAAGGAACCAGCGACAGGCTTTCAGGTCTCTTATCATCATCTCGAATTATTTTTATGAATTTTAATGAATTGTAGAGGCACACCGAGAATGGTATGAAGGCTAGAAGAGGATGTATTCATAAAAGGTGTGCAAGTGTATAATAATATATTGTGCCGATGAGCAATATTTTCCCACTTAGCATGGAATAAGGACAAGGAAACAAAAGATTTTGTAAAGTTATTTTTTAACATGTTTTTTTTTCTTTTTAAAATATACATGTAGAAATCCATGTCGAAGAACCTATTCCTGAAGAAGTGGAAGAAGAAGCCGAAGTAGAGTCGATTCTTACAGAGTACGATCCGGATGACTTTTTATCCGGTGCTGTCAATTCATTGGACTCTACAATACCTCTTAACTTGTTTGAATTTGAGTATCCTTTTATGACTTCAATTTTCTTGCCTACCTCTGTAAAATCAAAATAAAAGTAAAAGAAAGTAGAAAAAAATTGCAAGCAAATCCATTTTTTGTAACTTGTCTTATATACATATGAAAAGTATTTATAATTCATATTAATTCAATTAAAACTTGAGCCTTTGAAATCAATACAATTTCTTTTTATTGGCTTAGAGGTATTCCATTCGCGTAAAATATATTACCACGTAGTAAATCTAAGACGTTTCGTATCATAATAGATATTTTAGTATACCAATATTTTATCCTATACCTAAAGATATTCTTATGGTTACAACTGTCAAAAGTACTTCAATCTATGTGCATGCGATGATTCTGTCGTGTGCTGGGCAGCTGGAAGTATAATCACATTTATGGATGTGAATACGAAGCAATTATGGTTTCGTAGAAGTACTACAGGAGGGTCCGTAGGAGCGGTGACGGTAATTACTAAGATTATGAACAATCTTACTAATACTAATATACTTAATATTATAACTGAAAGTTTAGATGGTTGTTTGTTTATTTGGATGTTTGTTACTCAATCACGCCAGAACAGCTGAACGGATCTGGATAAAAGGCACAGAGTTACGAGTAGATTATAGTCTGGAATAGCAAATAGGCTACTTTTTATCCGGGAAGAATGTACGGTTCCCGTGGGAGAGATTTGTTCTTTTTTTTAGAAGCGAACCCAAGCGAAGCGAGAGTGAGCCGCTAGTATAATATAAAAATAGCCTCTTACTGTAAATACTTTTTATTCTACAAAATTCAGAGTCTATGTAATATGAGTAGCATTTAATAAAATTGACAACTTACCCTATATGAGATCCTATTGGAGTTTTTCAATAGGGTACGTATTTAGTACCCCATTCACAGTATGTAACACAAAATTTATGTAAATACATACCTAATGATATCTTTGTATTTTTTTATTACAGTCACATAGGAAAGATCCCAATTACCGTATAGTTATAGCGGAAGGTAGAGAAGGGTTTCGTGATCCTATAATATTGCTCTACACCTGGCCTCAAATGGAAATTGATGCTGTCTTACGTGACGGGACAACTAATGCTTATTCAATCTTAGATTTTAGGTAACTTTCCTAAATCATGTTTTTCAATAATTAATTAATCGATACTGATAATAATGTAACTAAACAATGGAGAGAAATTTTAACTAATCTTTTAATATAAATCTAAAATATTGTATATTAAATATATATATTTAAAAAATCGTAAGTTATGAACCATAGAAAAATATAATGATTATTAAGAATCATGTTTCTAAGACAACTAATTAATAAAACTTTTATAGTCCAGATGGAGAGCTCTTAGCGTCAGTAGGAAAGGAACCCGATTACAATTTGACCATATGGAACTGGAAACGACACAAAATTCTGTTGCGCACAAGTGCATTTTCATTTGATGTTAACACAGTCATGTTTTCGCCCTATTGTCCAGGTCAACTTACTACAGCCGGTAAGATTCTGATAAATCTTCCTAATATTATACATATAAAAGTTTAGATGTTTGGATAGATGTTTGTTATTCAATCTCGCCCGAACGGTTGAACGGATCTGGATGAAATTTGGCACAGAGAAAGATTATAATCTGGAATAGCACATAGCGTACTTTTTATCCTGGAAAAATTTACAGTTCCCATTGGACAGTTTTGTTTTTCTAGTGGTGAACCCGAGCCAGGGTCAAGGTCAGGGTATGTACAAAATATTAAGAAATCGTAAATTATTTTTTTACCTTCACGTATCTGCTTCTTCTTTCGAATTTTCTTGTTTTATAAGTAAATATTGATGTTAAAGATTTAAAGTTAATTATTTTTACTTACAGGAGCTGCACATATCAAGTGTTGGAAAATGGCGCACACATTCACAGGATTGAAACTAAAAGGAGAATTAGGGAGATTCGGGAAAACAGAGATTTGTGATGTACTCGGTGTTTATCCTATGCCTGATGAAAAAGTAAATATATCATGAAATTGGTTTGTTTTTAAATAAATTTATCTCACTTTAAAAAATACTTGGTTTAAACAATATATATAGTTCTAGTCAATGTCAGTCTTTCAACAATGATGACTTTTAGGTTCTTTCTGGATGCGAATGGGGTAACGTTCTTGTTTGGGAGGCTGGTCTAGTGAAATTAGAGGTAACGCAACGTGGAAGAAAAACCTGTCATAAGGCACCAATTGTATGTATCTTATATACTTTATCAGCTAAAGAAATTTATTACTTACATTTTGTAGATAATTACTTGATTATAAAATTCTATCGTAACCTTAAATTATATTAGTATTCATCATCGTCATGACTCTACAACACCGGACGAGTCCTGATCTGGTAAAGTATATTTTCCCAACTCTCTCTATTAAATCAGATTACGTTATTCTCCAACCCAACTCTAACCTATCTCTATGAAAAGTCTCATCATAATTTGTAAAATATCTTTAATATTTTTTAATATTTTTAAATGTTGTTTGCTCATGTCTCTGCTCTCTTTAAATATGTCTTACGTTTTAGATACAATTCATGTTAAGTCCTGCTGGTGACGAAGTGACCACTATTGGTCGGGACGGTTACATACGCGCTTGGTACTGGGATACTGTTGAACAGGCTGATCCCCCCGAAGACGATCCCTTTGTGGAACTAAATCCTGTTGCGGAAACTTTTGTATGTTTATTGTTCATAATACAATTACCCTTAGCCAACACATTGCTTATAAATAAAAAAATACATATATAATATAGAATGATCAACTGAAATTATTTATTGCCTTACTCTCATAATCCGTTAGGACAGCAATGTGAAAAGACAGGATGAATCACCCGGGACTCTAACCAAGTACTAGTCAATTATATTAAATATCTAATATCTATTCTAACCAATCTAATGATTGACTATGGTACAAAATCAAAAGATTTAGGAAGTACTAAGAATAGAGGGTAATTTATAAATATTATAAACATTTTTGTTGCAGGTACCGGGTTGCCAAATAATGTGCTTGAAACATCAAAAAGACATGTATTGGTATGCACAAGTAAGAAAAATACAATACTATACTAAACATTCATTCCCTATTCCTATTTCCCCTATTATATTCCCCTATTATATAATTCCCTATTATATTCCCTTTCTATTTCCCTATTCCTACAATATTTACTTCTAAAACAGTCAATTCAGGGGGTCTCTTGTCATTTAGTGAATGGGCAACTCCTGGCATCTACAAGAGCAGGCAAAGACTATATGAATTGTATGGTGAAAAAGCTTATAATCATAGTACATCGTTTGCTTCTTTTGTAAGTGCCTACTCAAAAATGTTTAGGAGAGTATGTTCCATGGCAAAATCTTTGTATATTAAAGACAAAATAAAAAATGCACATAATAAAGTAAAAGTGACATGGAACATAATTGCTTGTGAAAGTGGGAGAGTCACAGATCGCAGCTTCGATTTTAAGTTGAATATAAACAATAATTTTATTACTTCAAACCAAGAAGTTGCATCTGAGTTTGAAAAATTTTTCACTGACATTCCAATTTCAACAACGCAATCACTCAATTCATCTCCCGCTATTGCCGAATCTTTACTTAAGAAACATGTTAAAGAATGTAATGTAGTATTTAAATTTAAACCTGTATACCCCAAAGATATCATTGCTGCCTTCAAAAGTTTGGATCTCAAGAAAACCGCTGACCTATGGGGTATATCTGTAAAAGTTATTAGCTCGGTAATTGATGTTGTTGCACCTCATTTAGCTACTGTATTTAATAGCAGTATAGAGCATGGTGCGTTTCCTGATCTAATGAAACACAGTAAAATTATTCCTATTTTTAAATCAGGTAGTACCTTAGACCCTAATAATTTTAGACCAATTTCGGTACTGCCAACGTTTAGTAAAATTTTTGAGAAAATCATACTCGCGCAAATGTTAACGCATTTCAATGCACACAATCTACTTCATAAGAAACAGTTTGGATTTACGAAAGGCCGCTCCACGGCAGATGCTAGTGTTGAGTTAGTAAGAAATATTTTTGAGGCTTGGGAAAGGTCACAAGATGCACTTGGGATATTCTGTGACTTATCCAAGGCCTTTGATTGTGTGCATCATGAGACGCTGATCAAGAAACTGCATCATTATGGTATTAGAAATAAGGCACTCGACCTTTTGAATTCGTATTTAAATAATAGAATACAGAGGGTTGATGTTAATGGTAAGAGATCTCCTGGAGCTCCGTTAGATATGGGGGTTCCGCAAGGGTCTATTCTCGGCCCCTTTCTTTTTCTAATTTATATTAATGATTTGCCATCTTTTGTACAGGACAAACATGAGATAGTATTGTTCGCTGATGACACTTCACTTATTTTTAAAGTGAAGCGAAATTTGCTTATGTACGACGATGTAAACGATGCTCTCTCAAAGGTTGTCTATTGGTTTGATTCTAATAATTTATTATTAAATAATAAAAAGACAAAATTAATAAAATTCACAACACCCAATGTTAAACTTGTTGATAATGGTGTAATATTAAATGGGGAAATGTTAAAACCGGTAGAGTCCACTAAATTCCTGGGTATTATCATAGATTCCAAATTGCAGTGGGGCCCCCATATTGAGGGACTAGCGAGTAGACTCAGCTCTGCAGCGTTCGCGGTAAAAAAAATTAGACTTCTTACTAATGTAGATACAGCTCGCATAGTATATTTTAGCTATTTTCATAGTATTATGTCGTATGGTATCTTACTCTGGGGAAATGCAGCAACTGTTAATACGATTTTTGTACTGCAGAAAAGAGCTATTCGTGCAATTTATAGTTTAGGTCTTAGAGCGTCATTAAGAGATAAGTTTAAAGAAATAAAAATATTGACTGTTGCTTCTCAGTACGTGTACGAATGTGTTATGTATGTTCGTAAAAATATACACGAATTTCCCAAGAATTGTGACATGCATAACTTTAATACTAGGAGCAAACACAAACTTGTAATGCCTGTAACTCGTTTAAAGAGAGTCAGTAATTCTTTTTATGGACAATGTATACGCTTGTACAACAGGATCCCAGAAAATGTTCAAAAAGCTTCTATCATTAAATTCAAAAAAATTGTTAAAGTACGTTTGTGTGCTAAAGGCTATTATACAATAAATAATTTCATAGAAGATAGCACGCCTTGGGAATGAAGTGATCGCCTCCAGGCTACTTCAACTTTATAAAAATATTGTAAATTACAATTTATTAAAAAAAAATATTAGTCCCGCTGAGTTTCTTTCGCCAGTTCTTCTCAGGTCTGAGGTTTCATTTTTCCGAACTGGTAGTAGACTCATGACGTTCAGTAAAAAATTGTAATAATTTAATGCTGAATAAAATATTTTGAATTTGAATTTGAATTTTGAATTTGAATTTGAATTCGTCTTCAGCCTTAATAGTTATTACTATCCAGACCTAATTTTTACAAGACATTATAATTACTTCTATTTTAGGATGGAAACGGTGGCATTTGGACAGTAGAACTAGAAATTGACAAGTTAGAATGCAATCATCGTAAAGTGATGACTTGTCACGCCAGTGGGGTGGTCTCTATGGCAGTACTGCGCACACACTCTGTACTAATAACTGCCGGCGAGGACGGGGCTTTACATGCGTATAACACTGAAACGCATAATTTATTAGCAAGATATCAGTTTCAGGCTGCTGTCACTTGTATGCTGTATCCTCCTATAGACGTAAGTGCACATAAAACAATAAATGAAAATTTTTAATAGTGAAAATAATCTACACTAATATTATAAATGTGAAAGTTTGTTTGTTGAAAGAAAGTTTTGAATATGGATGTATGGATATATGTTTGTTACTCTTTCACGCCAGAACGGCTGAATATATCTGGATGAAGTTTGGCATAGAGATAAATTATAGTCTGTAATAACACATAGGCTACTTTTATCCCGGAAAAGTGTACGGTTCCCGTGGAATAGGTTTGTATTTATATATATGGCAAAAAGCCATAAATAATTTAAGCACTTTTACGCGTGAGAATTTAAAATGGCTAAATTTACAACCGTTTTATGCCTTACGCAAACATAGCTTTGTTATAAAAGCATTAAAATAACTAAAAGATTGAATTTGTTATTTCTTTTAATTTTAGAATATATTCATAATTTAATTGACTTCATTAAATTAATTACGTAAATAAGTCTTTAATAGCCCCTTTTACTTAACATCAGGTTGATGAAACGTCGTGCATAATATTAGTTGGGTTCTCCGACGGTATTATGAGAACTTTGTTTGTACATCCGGAGAGACTTCAAAGGCAGGCCTCATTGGTTGAAGTACGCGTACATTCAGCTCTCACTATCCACAGCGACGATTCTGTCAACGCCGATGTCATTGACTTAATATCGGTAAATAACTCTCATTTGTTGTCATATTTTTTCAGAAAAAGAGTCTTGTACTTAATTTCTAAATTTTTTTACTGCTTTTGACTTACTTTAAAATTATCTTTTTACTTCTATTTGCATTATATGCTCTTCAATTTTAACTTGATTTGTTGAATTATTATCCTTTTCATCTTTGTCCTGTTTTAATTTTATAACATAATTGCAAACTTGCAGTTACTAAAACCTCACTCGAAATCTTTAACACAAATAACAATAAACGAGCATCGTACATTACTAGTCACGTGCGGAGAAGACTGTACTATTTTTATGTACCACTTAGAACTTGGAACGCCTTTCAAACTACATACTCTGGGCTTTATACAATCCCCCAACAATGTGGCTTTTATGACTTGGAAACCTGACGAAGTAAGTAGTCACATTTATGACGTAACTATGTACGTACTACGTTGCATTCTTTTGTTTTTATCTACAAAGTAAAAGAGGATTACACAAATTATTTTAGTTAAACAGAAAAAATACTGATATAAAACAGTTACCAACACGGTCTTTGTGAAAGTAATTTCGTAATATTTAGTTTACACTGTTAAAATATACGGCGATAAATTTAAAATTCAATATATATTTCATTATTTATTGTCATTCAACACTTTCTGCTGACAATATTGATATTGGGCGATCATCTGTATGATCAGTACATACAGGAATTCGCCTCCTGCGTAACTGAAAATAAAAAAAAATAATTATTCAATGAGACTTTATATAAGCACTTTTGAATCGTTAATACAATTTAAAGAGCGTCAGTCTAGTCAGTCGGTGAGAAAGCACCGGCTTGGAAAGCAGTTCTGCTGAGAAGAGCCGGTGAGAAACTTTGTTACTCTTTTAAATATCGAAGTTACGTTTATTTATTTTATTAAAATAGCAACATAGATAACGCATATGAGTTTATATTTCTCAATTTCGCACATTTCCATCAACAAGAAACTCTTGAACAGAGTAATACGTTTTGCTCAATAAATATTTTGAATTTTAATCTTTAAATTTTTGAACAGGTAAATCTAGGACACTTTGTCGAATCTTATGATATAATATGATAAAATATACTCAAATAAAACTCTCTAATGAGATATTCACTTAGAATTTATTAAAATTCTTTTAAAGGAGCGGGTTCTTCTTCTATGTGGACAATTAGGTATTATAATTGAGGCAGTGCTACCAGACATTCCAGTTAAAAAATATACTGATATCACTAGCTTCAAACAGGAGTTCATTTCCTACCAAGAGATACTGGTGAAAAAATATTTGTAAGTTAATTTGTTTAAAATAACCTTCAATTTTTGATTATTGTTACTGTCACACGAGACTTTCGTTTTTGACGAAAGCAATTTTTTTTATATTTACTCAACTCAAAATATTTTATAACTATTTTGAATAAATAATCTTCAATAATAAATGTTAAAAATTAAAATAGATATTTAATAAACTACTTACTTATTTTACTTAGCATGCAAAATAGACCATTCCCCACGGAAGAAGATTTAGCTAGTATAGACGAAGAAGCTCTTAAAGCTCAAGAGGAAAGTGAGAAAGACAAAGATGAAGAAGAAGAAGAGTGGATTGGAGAAATTCAACTTGGTAAGTTTTCTTGTAAAAGGATAATTATTTAATTTTGAGTTAAATACTCTACTAAATTAATAAAGCTACACATAAATTATAAATTTTTCAACTTATTATTAATTTTACTAGCGGCTCACCCTTGCTTCGCTCGGGTTCGCCTCTAGTAATACAAACCTATCCTATACGGGATAAAATGTAGCCTATGTGTTATTTCAGATTATAATCGATCTCTGTGGCAAATTATATCCAGATCCGTTCCGCCGTTCTGGCGTGAAAGAGTAACAAACATCCATACTCACAAACTCACATTTATAATATTAATACGGATTATAAAATTCATTTCTAATGTTTTTTATTTATTATAATTTATTACCGTCGTATTCGTCGTATTATCGATATTAACGTCGTATAGAAATTACTACTTGGATTTGTGAGAGATTTTTATATTTCTTCATAAAAAGTTTAGCCAATATAAAATCATAAAATACATAGAATAAATGCAATAAATCCTCAAGTTTGTATTGTTTGTTAGCTTTGTCTTATATTAAATAAAATATTTGTTAATAATATATTATACTAGCGACTCACCCTCGCTTCGCTTCGGGTTCGTTCTACGACAAAAACAACTATCTCACGGGACCCGTTCACTTTTCCGGGATGATATATAGCCTATAACCTTCCTCAGTTAACGGGCTATCAAATGCAAAAAGAATTTTTCAAATTGGATCAGTAGTTCCTGAGATTAGCGCGTTCAACCAAACAAACAAATTTTATATATATATATAGCTTTATAATATTAGTATAGATGATTTAAATATGATAAATATAATAGATAAAACGTCAATATATAAAATTTTACTAATGTTATAATAAGTTTATACCTACATACTATTACAGTTGAAAGCGAAAATACGCCAGGAAGTACGATAACATGGGCTCAATACTGTGACGAAGGTATATGGGTGGTCCAACAAGGCACGGGAGCTCTCTTACTTGTCAAACCTGGCCATAACAAGATATTAAAATACGGACCCTTTCCTGGAGCCTGGTGTGATGATATAACTGCTTTGAGATTCATGTACGTACGGGGTCCTCTTGTCTAAAGTGACAATACTTAATACTTTCTTAGATTTACGCGAATATTTGACATTTTAAATAACACTTATTATACTTACATTTCGGTTTAGATAATCAAGGTATTTTGTATAGAGTGTTTCTTATTTGTACAGAATCATTATGTAATGAAATAAAATATAACTAAATACAATTAATATGTTATAAAAATATAATATTTTTTTTATTTGCCTATTTTTAGATGCGATAATCGTTACCTCATTGTTGGTACTAACTGTGGATATATTCGTGTGGTCCGCATGCCCACTGAGGATGAAGACACACCTGAGTATCATTATATGACTTGGAAATTAGCGCAACAAAAGCTACTGAAAAAATTAAAAGGGCGACGATTGGCTAAAGAGGAGGTTAGTTACAAAACTAGATATAAATTGAAATGTTTTTTTTTTTTTTATTTCGAGTTTTAGTTACAAGAATAAAAGAAAGAAGGATTTGTTTATTTACAAATATATATCATTACAATGAGTAAAATATAAATTATTTATAGTACTAAATCTGCGAAAAATGTAAAACCATTTAAAAAAAAATAGTACCTACCTAATCAAACACAAAATAAAATAAGTAATAAAAAAAATTAAATGATTAAATTTGACTCTTACGAATGGCGTTTTTATAATTCGTAGACCCAACCAACGCCCCGGATTGATTTCGTTGATAACTACTACCTGGCAATCCATGACCATTACACCGGCGCTATAACTTGTATGGAATTTAGTTCAGATGGAAAGTAAGATTTTTTTTATTATTATTTCGTATTAAAATATCACACTGTTATTTCGATAACATCATATTTAAATATTAAATTACTTTTAGGTTTCTATTTACGAGCGGAGCAGATGGTAATATTTTCTCATATATCATCAATTTTACAGAGCCATTACTACCTTCACCTTTGTTACCTACTGTAGAAGTTCCGGTAAGTATGGAATCTTGGTAAAACGAAAATAACATAATAATCTTAATACCTACCTATAATTTATTTTATATTTATAAAATAATTTGAATATTATAAAATGTTTAACAGAAAGTAGAAAAAATGAAAGAACCAAGCACTGTAGATGGAGATCTTATGTCTCACGAAGAGCTTAAACAAAAGGAAGAATATGACAAAATGATATCTATAGCTAATGCTCATAAAAAGCGCGTTCGCGACCAACTGGCTGAGCTAACTGCAGAATATAGTAAATTGATTAAAGCGTTAGTAAATGTTTGTTTATATTTTTTAAATTATTTTAATTAGCAGTTTCGTATTTTAAGCTCAATTTATATTTGCAATTTTTTTTCTTTTTACCAACTTAAATAAAGCACAATAATTTATTATTATTGCTTTGTAAAATTATTCGAGAATCATCCTATTTACTATTACAAATAACTTTATGAATTAAATTTAATCTATTAGCCTTATATATTATTATTTCATTAACATTATCTACTTATTTAAGCCTATAATATGTTTTATTCAAAAAATCGATTTAGGAATCGAGCACTACCATATTCCCAACAAATCGATGTGACGCTTGACCCCCGCCCTCTCGTTGTCCAAGAACAAGAACTAGATCAAGCTAAAGCCCTCACTCGCCGCAAGTTAGCGCATCAATTGGAGGCTTCTGATTTGGCGCTACACAAAATGTATTCAAGAAACATCATACAATTGGATGTGTTTCCTTTCACTTTGAAGGCGATAAGGTAAGTTACTCGTATTATCTAAAATTTATAAGAATCAACGGAAATGTTTTTCACTGCATCAATACGTTATTTGTTAATGCCTCATTTTTATAAGTTTTTTGCCACTATACAAATATGTTTTTTTATAGAAAAGTTTTTTTATAAATATATTCTTATATAAAGCGGCAGTGGTTGCCCAGTGGTAACGATCTCGCTTGGGAAACCGAGTGAAGCGGGTTCAAATCCCGGGTCTCGCACCTCTAATATTTTAAAGTGCGAATCATTTCTAACATGATTACGTAACACTTGCCTTACGGTGAAGGAAAACATCGTGAGGAAACCTGCATGTCTGAGAAACCTAGCAAGTTTTCGAAAAACATGTGAAGTCCGCCAATCTGCACTTGGCCAGCGTGGTGGACTATGGCCTGATTCCCCTCGTATTGAAGGGAGGCCCGTGCCCAGCAGTGGGACGTTAAAAAGGGCTGAATACAAATAAATATATCTTTATATATATAATTAATTGTCCTGACTGATTCACCAACGCAGAGCCTAAACTACGGGGGTTAAACACTTTAAATTTTGGCAATTGATGCATTTTATGATGTAAACATCCACACACACACACACACACACAACACAATTAAGGAAGATTTTTTGGAAATTCCACTCCTAAAGGGGTAAAATAAGGGATGAAATTTTGTATGAAAGTCCGTCATTTTTAATGTGAAATGAACGAAAAAATAATATACAGCTTTAAAATAAGTACCTGGGCGACCGAGCTTCGCTCGGAGTTCTTTTTTGTTATATCGTATTTTTTAGATAAAAAACTAAAAACTTGGATAAATACAAAAACAAAAGTAAAAAAACTTTGTATTCCCACTGGGATTCGATCCGGGACATATGTGTTGTGTAACTTACGCGTTGACCGCTTGACGACGATGCTTACAACCGAGTGAAAGAAGTTATCGATCATATTCTGCGTGGGATAATGCAAAAAGAAAACTGCATGAAAACTCGAAAACACGCGTTTTCCCAGACATAAGACTAATCTAGATCGATTTTTCGCCCCCGAAAGCCCCGACATACCAAATTTCAGCGAAGTCGTTAGAGCCATTTCCGAGATCGCTGGTATGAAGAAATAAAGATATAAATATACATATACAAAAATTGCTTGTTTAAATATATAAGATTAATAAGAAAATACATATATCAGGCTTTTTTGAAATTCATCCCTTAAAAGGGTAGAACGGGATGATAAATTTATATGGGAAAAAAATGTTTATAATCAGAATTACTTGAAACTTGGCATTTACGCTCTTCAATACAATTAAATAAACATGTGTTTTGGAATTTTTCGAAATTCATCCACTAAGGGGATAAAATAGGGGATGAAAATTTGTATTTTATTTCCTTCCTTAAAAAGGTAAAAGGGCGGTTGTAATGCTTATATAAAACCCATATTAGCCGAGTTACATGATTATATAGTCGTAAATATTGTACGCGAGTTCTATCATTGTACTGCCTTTCTAACTTTGGAAAGATGGAGTAAAAAAATGTACAAAAAAGAGCGACAGTGAAGCTCACTAAATACTTTAATAGATAATTAATTTACAGAATATATTTATGTACGTTAAATATCTTTTAAGATAGTGGATAATTTAAAAAAAAATTGTGAAAAAGTTACGATCGCTAAAATTAATATTCGGCAGCACGGAACCCTCGATGCGCGAGTTAAAATCATACTCATACGTTTGAAAATGATTACAGCCATCAAAATATTAGATATAACATAAAGCCAAAGTGTTTGTTTCTGTAGTTTGAACGCGGGCGAAGCCGCAGGTTCTGCTATTTATTTTTATAAATATTATTTATTAATTATAATATATTATCTTTTATAAATTCTTGTTCTTCTTGTCTATATTTTGCCGATAGTAAATTGTTCCAATTTTAAGCACTAAAAAGGTTTTACTAATATAATTAACATGTTTGTTAAAGGGATCCAGAAATTATGATAAGACCTTTGCGACAAAAGAATCTATCCAAGGCTTTTTATAGCCAACTTGAAGAAGTTCACCAGAAAATGGTTGAAGCATCCTTACGTGGAAGGTAAATATCTAATAGGTATGGATCCTTCGCTTTAAGATAACCGATAATATTAATCACTTTAAACATTTTCTTTTATTTTTACATGCTGACCTTAGGGATTTAAATTTATTTAAATTAATTGAGGTAGAAAATAGGTAAGTATAAGATTTTTTCACTCAAATATTATCAATATTAAAAAATAATATTAATAAAAATATTAAAAATAAGAACTATAATTTTTTAGATTAGAAAATAAGGTTGAATTTATATTATAGACGTGCTGAATCAACAACACAGAAAATGGTTGCTAAGAAAACATCATTCGGTCCACCTAAAGTGGCATCATTTTTACTCGGACTGCCGCCCAATCCCTCGCATCCGTTAAAAAAAGCTCTTCGCAATTATTATCAGAGAATGAATCGTCATCACATACAATTCATCGAGGTATAAAATATAGAAGTTTCAGTATTCAAATTAAAAATAAAATGGCGCTTTAAATTTGCGTCTATTTTTGTTTTTCAATCTAAAACAAAGTTATTAAAGCTACGAGTAAAACCCCTTAAGTGAATTTATGTAGAGAATATGCATTTTCTTCTATTTATCCATTTTTCTATAACGTGCTGCAGCACTATTACGTTATAAAAAATGGTCAAATTTCAGCATTTTTTATTCTTGTATTAAGGTTAAGCAATTTAATTTAACGACCCACTTCCCACGGGCCTCTCTTTAATGCAAGGGGGATCAGGCCGTAGTCTTTAACGGACTTCACATGTTTTTTGAAAACTTGCTAGTTTCCTCATGATGGTTTTCTTCGCCGTAAAACAAGTCTTAATCATGTTGGAAAAATTTGCACATGAAAATATCAAAGGTGTGAGACCCGAGATTTGAACCCACTTCACTCGGTTTCCCAAGTAAGCGTGGGCTACTACTATCTTATATTATATTTCACTTACTTTGCTGAAATTGGACAATTTTGTGTAATGTGTATAACGCAAAATATTCAAATTGTTTCCCCATTAAGAAATTAAAATATAATTAGCAAAACCAAATTACATGCAGTGGCAAGAACACTTATCCCGTAAACCTGACGCACACGCTTTACCGCCCGGCGCTGCAGACGCGCTCAAAGAAGCGGAGGCAACTATTGGCAATCGGGTACTTAAAACACAGCCGGACTACGTCGCACCTCAGGGGCATAATACACAATTGCGTATTTGCCTCGCTAGAAAAGAGGTTAGCCATATATAATAAGTTTTAATTTTTTTTTAATTCCAAAGTAAATTAAAAATTCATAGCAAATAACACTAACGATTATAGCTATCACCTTTTTAAAAGAATATCTATATTAAATACGAGCTTGATTTTAGGATTTAAAATGTTGTATGGTATTATATTAAGATTTAAGGTTTAAGGATTCCTTTTGATCGACGTCAAAAAAGGGGGACATGCTTAACTCGAGTGTATGTATGCTCTTTAATGCCTACTTAGCATATCTACCTAGCATATTAAATGAATTATTCTTTGCCAATTGTATTGTAATTGTGTTGTATAAGTGCAATTTGCCAAAAATAATAATTTTATTATATATCGTCCATTTTAATAAATTTTAATGTAATCATGATGTATCTGTAGGACAAAACTATACTAATCCTGGAAAAGTAGTCCTTGTCATTTGTCTATTTGGCACAATCACTTTCTTTTATTTTTAATCTACAAGTAATGACACAACACAAATATGCACAGATCTATGATAACAAGCGTGAGTTCAACGAAAAAGTATTGAAATTAAGAGAACAGAAGGTTGGGCTGGTTACCAAAATGCAGGAGATTGGTCGGCGTCTAACTGAAATACGCAGCGAAATACCACACAAGTTGGCAAAGCAGCCCCCCGCTGTTCCGCACATTGATGAAGACCTGGAATTCCCTGAAAAAAACTTAGAGGTATACTATGTAGAGAAAATTTAGAGAGGAAATTTAATATTTATTTAATTAAATATTCAGACATAACAAGCGACCATAATATTACGATGTATTTAAATATTAGGAGTAAACGTTGCCACCCTGTATGCCATGTGTGCTTGTTAAAAAATAAATGTACCTATTATATAATTACCCATTATTTAATTTTCCTATGTTCAAATAGGTTTATTTAGAAGAATAGCTCTTAGGTTTATGAACATTTTAATGGTTATTGATTATAGATTAAACCAGAAATAATTTTACCGCCGGGACAAAGAGCAACAACTGCTAGGAAAACTCAAGAAAGGAGGAAATCAATGCTCTATCCTCAACAGCGGGTCCGACAACCGAGAGTGACGCGTTTTATACCAATCACAGGTCTAACTTTGATACTAAGCCAAATGAACTAGCTAAATAATTACGTATTTTCTTATTTTTTTCTTAATATTGTAAACCATACTAGAACCTGGAGAAAAATTTGAAATCCCAAACCAATAAATTAAGAATTCAGGACTGTAATAATGTTATAAAGAAATTATGGTCACGGAAGAGACTCATTTCTGTAAAGCATTCGAAACGTTTTCGAAAGGAAAACAAAAATTAAAATAAATCCGCGAAAGAATCCGAAAAAATTGTTTGATTTAAAATTATAAATAAAACTATCTTCTCGGAATTTTTCGCGGATTTATTTTGATTTTTGGTTCCTGACGTTTCGAATGCTTTACAGCAATCATGGTCACAGGTTTGTTTTAATATGTCAAATATTCGCGTAAAACAAAAAAAATGTATGCAATAAAAGTCTTTTTTAATTTAATATAATAACATTTTGTAGAGTCTCGACCCCTTACCGCCTCGTGGGAGTTGCTAAAACCAAAACCAGATCAAGAATCTTCCTCTATCGAAATAGAAATTCGTGAAAGGCGTATTGAAAGGTAACATCCATGCTTCCATACTTAATATTATAAATGTGAAAGTGTGCTTGTTTGTTTGTGTGTTTGTTTGTTTGTTGGTTATATCGATTTGGCATGATTTTTTGTGTGGAGATAGTTGGAGGACACTATCTATCTATCTATTTCACTCCCACGGGAAAACACGTTATAATACAACCCAAAAAAATATTTATGATCAGAATTACTTGAAACTTTTTATTAATGCTCTTCAATACAGTTAAATAAACAACTGTTTTAGCATTTTTCGAAATTCATTTCATACGGGGGTAAAATAGGCGATGAAAGATTTTATGAAACGTAAGTTTTCAGAGTTATTTTCTGTACTTTTAGCACGGGCGAAGCCGCAATACAAATTTTCAGTTTGTATGGAACCTTCCTTTTTAGATTCTGTTTATAGTTTTAGTGCGAGCGAAGCTGCGGGTTCTGCTGGTATATTTTAAATAGAACAAGACATGAGAAAGAAATTGTAGAATTGAAAATTTCAAAACATTAAGCATTTACTTCTGATTGAAAAATATTAGAAAATATAAACGTAAATTTCAATTTACGTGCGACACTAGCTAATATTTGAGTCTAAAAAATAATTTATTTTAAAAATATACTATTATTTATACATAATATTTTGTTATATTTTTGCAATTTATTTGTAGATTGTTTTTCTTCTTTAATTATTGCTTTTATTCAAAATAAAGACATATCTATATTTTACTATGTATCTTCTATATTTTACTCATTAATTTTACTGTACCGAAAATGATTATAGGTTAATAAGAATACAATAAGAATGAAATATATTTATTTATTTTTTACAGGCATTTATACGAGCAGGATACGTTACTTGCCGATGCGAAGGTGTTGGTTCAGCAGTTTGATTCGAGACTTCAAGAACTACAACGAGAACGTATTCGAGTACAGGTTCTATGTTTTATTTGTATTTTACTTTATTCTAACAATGTCTCTTCATCCTTCATCTTATTATCTTTATTTTAATCATAAAATGATTTGTTCTTCTTTTATAATACAGTACTTAATGTAACTTTCAATTAAAAAAATAAAATCATTCAACATTGTTTAATTTTTCATTTAAATGATAAATAAAATTCTGTAATTCTGTTTCTGTACAGGAAAAAAATCAACTTCTTGAGCTACATTTGTACCAGTTACATAGAGAGATGACAGTACTTAACCGCTTCGAAGCCCACGAAGACAGACTGGCTGAAAGAGTGTATGCTAAATTAATGCAGGTGACTTTAAATATCTATAGCTTCACATTGTTTATCATCATACAGTGCATTTAATAATATTGTTTTTATATCTACCTTCATTAAGATTTGACAAAACCATTGGTGAGTTAAACTTAAAAGGTCAGTGCACAATAATACAAAGTTATTCAAAAATATTTTTGTGAGGATATTTCTGAAATAGTATGAAAGTCTTGAAAAGCACAATTAAATAGGCCTTGAAAGGGACGAATAAGTAGTAGTTGAGGTAGGACTTAAACGCCCCCATTAGCGTCCTGCAGTTCAGCCGGACGCGAAGCTAAGAAACGCACAGGGAGGTGACCCACTTCGGTGGGCGGTGTGCCATGCGGATTGCTGCTGCTACTTCTCTGATAGCAGAGTGGACTGTGGAGCAACCCCATGGTTGTTGTGGTCTGCTTCGGCAGATCTGCCGTCGGGGCGTCGTAGTTGAGTGCGTAAGCGATCCTGCGACGCCCCATTAAGACCAGGGAGGTTTTATTGGGTTTTAGTACTGGCTTCTCTAGCCGGTAAGTCCCACATTATCAACCTGTATGTATACAGGTGGTATACATAATATCATACGAGAATATTGAATAACCCTATTATTAATATTCTCAGAACCCAAGTAGTATTTACTTTTTTTTTAGGTTTTTTTTTCTCTTTCCTTTTATGTTTGTAATAATTTATAATGTATGTATAATCTAGTTAGTGTAAATAGCACTGCCGTTCTAATTTAATGTAAATAAATAAATAAATATTCTATAATAATTCCTAAGAACTTGTTTATCATCAATGTCCCATTCAAGGCCACGCCGACATGAATGCGACATATCTTAAGAATTTTTAAATTTGACTTTAATGCTACAACGTTTCGGAAAAATATTGTTTTTAGTTTATATATTTGAAAGATGAATAGATAAAGTAACGTTACATACAAAAGATTTTTTATTATAACTCATTTATTACTAAAATCTTACACTAAAAAAAATTGTCCCATTCATGCCACTTTTCCCATATATATTTTAAAAGGTTTGTATTCTAAATATTTTTTTAAACTTGCCAAACTGCAGGTTCGAGGTGTAAACGATCAGATAGAAGACTGTTTACGTCGTATAGAGGAACATAAGGCCGAAAAGGAAAATCTTGATTTAGCATGTCAAGATTTACAACGCCAATTTAAAAAGTTGGTACAAGATAACAAATTTGCTGATTTCTTAAGAAGAATATTTAAAAAGAAATATCGACCTCCACGCGACCGTAATGAGGATGGTAATAAATTATTTACTTCTTACTCCTATCATACACGAATATTATTTATGCGATAGTATGTTTGGTCTTTGATGATATGTTGGTTCGTCTGTCTTTCACGCAGCAAGGAAATGACAGAGAGGCGTGATTGCTTAGTAAAAGTATTAAATCAAACAGTAACATATATTTTTACTGACTAGCTTTGTAGCCGTTGCAGTAATTAATAATATTATAATATTAAAACTGTAGGGCAGTGGTAGCCCAGTGGTAACACGCTCGCATGGGAAACCGAGTGAAGCGGGTTCAAATCCCGGGTCTCGCACCTCTGATATTTTCATGTGCGAATCATTTCTAACATGATTACCACTTGCCTTACGGTGAAGGAAAACATCGTGAGGAAACCTGCATGTCTGAGAAAAACCTGGCAAGTTTTCGAAAGACATGTGAAGTCCGCCAACCCGCATTTGGCCAGCGTGGTGGACTATGGCCTGATTCCCCTCGTATTGAAGGGAGGCCCGTGCCCAGCAGTGGGACGTAAAAAAGGGCTGAATACATACGAATACATTAAAACTGTAAACAGTCATTTTGTACTCCACTGTGTGGTTCCCGACAGACAAAGAGGATGAAAATGAAAAAAAAAGGTGTCACAACAATTCGTATTCAAATATATTTTTTATCAATAAAATAGAAGTATATTTGAATTTAACACGAATAATTTACATCTCCAGAATCATCGGAATCAGAATCATCATCTTCGTCAAGTGAAGAAGAGGATGAAGGCAGTTTGGACAGTCGAGACATTGGACCAATACGACTCGATCCTAATATTTGCCCGGAAGGATGCGACGTTGATATTTATAACAAAACCTATGAGCTTAGGAATACCAGGTATGATCTACGTATATAATAAAAAAATTCTTGGGTAAAAAAGAAAATACTTTTTTACCCAAGAAGTGTCGAATATATGTCGATATTGGCTTCTAATAATTATTTTTTCTTATATGATTTCTTACCCTCTTTAAGGCATAAACATGAACAAGAAATGTTGGAACAAGACAGATTAGTCGAACTTTTACGCAAAGACATTGACGCCCACAACAAAATTAAAAGGAAGTTTTCTGTACAGTTGGAAACACGCAAACAAGAATTACGAGAATTCATGGTAAATAAGAATGCACGAAATTAAATAGGTACATCTTTATAAAAAAAAAACATCAGTAAACATTTGACGTACCTAAACGGGAAAAATCTTATATCATGTTACTTATTTTAAAACGCTAAGCTGTTGCTTTATATATGACTAATAATGCAAAAAAACTTCACCAGTGGTAATCATGTACATACGTGAACGAATGCTTTTTTGTTTTAAAGCCATTTATCCTAATCTTAGGAAACCAAATATTAAGCTATAGATTTATTATACATTTATAGTGGCTATAAATAACAAACAAACTAATCTATACATAGAATAAAATTGTAACTAAGCCGATTTTGTACATTAGATATTTCTTGGAAAATCTTATTGAAATAGACTTTATCATCGATACAGAAGCCAAATCTATAGTTTTTAGAATTTTTGGCTGTCTGTCTGTTACCGCATCACGGGAAAACCACTGGACAGATTTTGATGAAATTTAGTATGATGATAACTGGTTATCCGGGTCAATATATAGGATACTTTTTACTGCGGGAATATATCTCATCTCTGAGCTAAACGTTAAAACGTAACTAGGGACGAACCCGAGCGGAGCGAGGGTAAGTTGCTAGTTATATAATATATCTACACCAGATGGAAAAACAAAGCTGCATGAACGAAGTGGACCAAGTGATAATACTCCGGTACGATCAGATCCGAGCGTCAGCGCTCCGAGGCTGCACTGGCCCCGGTGGCCTCTCCAACACGGTAGTCTTCCCAGAAAAAATGCTGAGCAAATTGCGCAAGAGGGTTCTCGAACTACAAGATGAGATAAAGCAACAGAAACAAAGGCAAAAGTGAGTGTAATGTGAAATTGCCAGAAAATAGAAAGAAATAAATGAATAGGAATATTTAACGTACATACTTACATATAAAAGACTTGTCTTAATTAATAAGGCGATGGTAGCAATCATTACCCGAGTTATTCCTTATACATTCTTGAATTGCGATTAGATTCGCGGATTTTTGATTTTATACGAAATTATTTTTACGGATATTTCCGTTATTTGATTTTGGTTTTTGTTTTTCAACACTTTTTTCAGCAAACACAATTCACCGGAGAAGATAAGGGTTTTGAGTTTTTCTAAAATTATTATGTAATTATTATATAGAGTTTAATAAAATTATACATAGATTTGGATGATAAGAGGAATTTCACCGCAGTACCTAATAAACCGCGAAAATACTAAAATCACCAAAAAACTTATTGCTTATATATGTATTTATTTTGTCTATCCCTAGTCAGGTTACAGCTTATTAAACTTATTCTTTTTTAAGCTTTATAACTTAAAATACTTTAAATCTAATCCTTAAAACTTGGTCAACACACGAACAGAGTGAACCGCACACACCTATTCCGCATGAACGTGGATCTGCGCGCGATGGAGGCCCGCGCACGCGAGCTGACTGCACAAATGCGCGACGTGCTGACGCGCAAGCTGGGCCGCCCGCGCCGCGTGGACCGCACGCTAGACGAGCTGCTGCGACAGCTCGCGAGGCGACACAAGTTCCGTGCCGCGCTCGCAGCGGTGCCGATACTGCTGAAGCAAATTGCTGAATGGCGGGTGAGTTATGCGATTATTGCGGACTTTCCTCAGGTATCATGACTTAAAATGTGTTTTATTATTATAATAGCGTACATTTAAATTATCTACACTATATCTATACTAATATTATAAAGAGGTAAAGTTTGCGATCTTTGGATCTACTGAACCGATTTAGATGAAATTTGATAAGAAGGTAGTTTGAGACTCTGGGTCCCTTAAGGAGGTGAAAATGTGGGTTAAAGTTTGTGTGGGGAATCAACCGAAACGAGGGTGAGTCGCTAGTATCAAATATTATAAAGAGGTAAAGCTGTAAATGTGTATGTCATATATTTGAAGTATATTTGAAGTCGAAAAAAAATGGTGGTTACTTTATTTTAATTATAGAAATAATATCAGTCCCACTGAGATTTTTTGCCTGTTCTTCTCAGGTCTGAGGCTTCTTTTGTCCAAACTTATAGTAAAGTCATGATATTCAGTAAAAATTATAATAATTTAATGCTGAATAAAATATTTTAAATTTGAATATCGGCTATTGTGATCGCTCCAGTGAAGCTAGGGTAAGTCGCGAGTAAAATATGTATAAGCCACTACTATCTACTTATATTAAACTTTTATAAAAGCATAATGAGTTGACTATGTATTGTATTATTCTACTAGTTGAACAATTTCTATATTTCATAATGATAATAACAATGTATTTTTAAAATTTTATCTAGAAACGTCACAGTAAATTAGAACAAAAATATCTGACTGTGCTTAATAAGTACTCAGACCGTCTTCGTCTTGCCGCCGCACTGCAAGCAGAAGTCTATCCACAAAAGGTACTTAAACTTTCTTAGATTAGTCTATGACAATAATTATTGTGAAAGTATTTTAATCACAAAAATTCTTATATATTTATTAATGTAAATAGTTTTGCACAAGAAAACCAATCGAAAATAGTGTCTTTCTTCTTATTAAATAGCACATTGTCTATTTACTCTCTTAGTTACTTAGAATCATGGGATCACAATGGGGACGAAGAAAAATTAATTTAAAAAATCTCAGTAGATGGCATTTTATGTATTGATTTGTTATTAGGTAATTATTAGTTTCTGTAAGATTAATACAAGATAATAAATAGATCCCATAAAGCTATATTATGATTTTTTTAAATATGCTACGTTAAGGAAAACTACTTAAATAATGCGCTCGTAAATCAAAGCGAGATTTTACTGGTGTGCACCATTATTATCAAAATTATTATCAAAAAGTCAACAGTCAGGTAATGAGTTTGTATTGTATATTCATGGAATATAGATAGCGCTTTTACTTTTGATGAATTGTTTACCACGTTTATTTGTTAAAATCACCTTTTTTAAATTTAATTTGTTTATTTAAATACAAAATAAATTTAATTTTAAATTTTAAATATTAAATTAATAAAATTTAATTTGTTTATTTAAATGCAAGATAAATTTTGTAATAGTTGACGTACAAATTTAAATGCCCGAATTAGCGCTGGGATGGGACATCTGTGTAGTATAAAAATTATTTTATCTGTGCTTAGAATTAGAATTTTTATACATATTTTTCAGCACTTTTTTTATTTTAAGACCCTATACCAAATAATTGTAAAATAATATTATATATTTAGCAATATGAAGTGTTAATAACCCCAAGTAACAAATTTTATCAGCCTGCCAAAAATCCATCAATAATGGCGGGAGGCTACGAGCCGGAGCAGTATCAGCGCGATGTAGTGCGTCTTCGCATCATTCGCTCACAACAATTGCAACAAATAAAGGTCTAAATCGATTCACTATTTGTTTTTTGAAAAATAGTGATTTTAATTTTTTTATTAGTAAATAGAAAATGGTTTTTAATTTTTTATAGCGATTCTCACAAAAAAATGTATATGATGTAATTAATATGCACAAGTGCAATATCCGGTCTGTATAATATTGTTTCATACAAGTACTTAAGGGTTTTAAGATGTGAAACGAATGACACTGCTTTAATAAATATTCTCATTAACGACTTCGCACTTATCAATGAAATGAATAATAGAAAACATATTCGGATATAAGGAAATATACATATTTCGAACAGGCCCTAGAAGAAGAAATCCATGGGTTGCGATTAAAACCTCTATCCCACATAATATCGCCACCAGTGATGTCCCCGCCGGAGTCGGATCGTTCTGAAATTAGCCTTAACATGGTGCCGCCCACCACGAGGCCGTCCAAAAGAAAATACTTCCCTATGTGAGTTTAATTAAAATATTCTAAAAGGAAACCAATTCACTCATATGACATAAACAAGTAGTATGAGAACCTCCTCCTTTTTTTGGAAGTCGGTTAAAAATAAGTTATACATTATAGTAAGATTTAACATAGACCATAAAGCAAAAAAAAGTATGTGTACTTATATACGAACGTAAGAAGTTATACTTCTTTTACTTTTTATTTAGATCATTTAAATAAAAGCCTGTTTTTGTTTAAACTTTTTATGTTTTTGACTTTTTTTCGTATTCTTCTGAGCAAACCCTTTCATTAGGATGCATAAAAAAACAGTCCGCCACCTTTAAAAGTCCGCTATATTGGATTAACAATGACGCTTATTGTGTTTCGCTCATCACGCTTTTCGTTTGATATTCATACCATAAGGTGCATTTAAAACAGTCTGCTATCTTTGGGAGTCCGTCATATTAGATTTATTATGACGTCACTTTGCTTATTGTGTTTCACTGATCAAGCCCTTTCATTTGATGCCCATATCATAAGGGTTACTATGAAAATGATAAATCGCCATTTTGTAACGTCAGCCATATTGGATTAACCCCTCCCGGGCAAATTCTAAGAAATCCGTGCGAATTTCCGAGAATTCAATTGTTATCGTACACGCCGGCGTGTACGCGGTCCTTGAGGGGTTAAAAATGGCAGCATTGAGGTAATCGTGTAGTCACGAGAACCAAACATGTTGTGTATAAAGAAATAACAGAATATATATCTTGAATATAGACGTCACACTATAGTGTGACGTCTATATTCCATTAAATTCCCCTGAATTGAATTTAATGACTAACTTCACACTGTAGCCAATAACTTCATACTGTAGTTTAAATCTATCGCATCGTAAAAACATCTTTCTCATCGTTCACTTATCATTTTTCATAACGCGCCAAAAGAAATATAACTTCAAATTGCATTTGCCAATTAAATGGAAACATGTACAAGAGTAAAATTAAAAATTATAATATGATAATTATTCTCAACGAAATGTTTTGTTTTTTTTACATTTTACTATTAATATTTTTTATACATAGTACGCCTCTTGGATCTCAAGTGAAGTTAGTATACGAAGTGAACTTGATGAAATTACTATACGATTGCTTAGACACGATGCGCGTGACGCGCGACGACGCTGAAGAGCTGCTACAGGAGCTCACCACTGAACTGCCCAAAGTTGTTTCAGGGTAAATCTATTTAAAATAAGACTCTATTTTTTATATTATCAAAAATAATGATGATGTTCGATTATTATGGACTAGTTTGATATGACGAGGTTTAAACTTTTGGGTCATTTCTCAACGTAGTTTTAGCAATATGCATATATTTTTAGTATTAGGAAATATAATACTACCTACTTGTAACACAAAAAGCTTTATCAATCAAATTACATCAAATATTTTCAAATGCATGATAATTGTTCAATTATACTTATCGGATACGTTTTAAATAATGTATTTATGAATTCCAGTGCTAAAAGTCGTTTCGAGATGGTAGATTCTTTAGTTAAGAAATGGCTGCTAAAGTATGGCGGTGATCCAAGTTTATACAAGAAGCAAACTCGAGCTTTCGACGCCGTCGCCACTTTAGCTGATCGCCTTATAAAAGAACATGTAAGATAATGTAGATTTTATTACAACTAGCCGTATTTCACTCGGATCTTAGAAGTGGATATTTTTTTTATTTCAAGAATTATTAAAGCATAATCTATTCATTAATAACGATTCAGTAACTAAATAACGATAAGCAAACAGCTTACTGGTTACTGCGACTTATAGATCTACTATATGATACTAGTGGCTCTATATTCAGCCCTTTTTAACGTCCCACTGCTGGGCACGGGCCTCCCTTCAGTACGAAGGTGATCAGGCCTTAGTCCACCACGCTGGCCAAGTGCGGGTTGGCGGACTTCACATGTATTTCGAAAACTTGCTAGGTTCTCTCAGACATGCAGGTTTGCTCACGATGTTTTCCTTCACCGTAAGGCTAGTGGTAATCAAGTTAGATATGATTCGCACATGAAAATATCAGAGGTGCGAGACCCGAGATTTGAACCCGCTTCATTCGCTTTCCCAAGCGAGCGCGTTACCACTGGTCTACCACTGCCTTTTTTAGTGTGTGTGGCTAACCCTCAACAAAAACAAAAACAAATCTATCCCACGGGAACCGTAAATTTTTTCCGGGATAAAAATTAGCCTATGTGCTATTTCGGACTATAATCTATCTCTGTGCCAAATTTCATCCAAATTCTTTTAGCTGTTCTGGCATGATTGAGTAACAAACATCCAACCATCTCGACTTTCACATTTATAATATTAATAAGATCCAAAAATGTTGTTGTTTTTTTTAAATAGACTTGTTTAATTTTAATGTGGCTGTTATTTTACTTATGCTAGTGATCCATATTAAGTCACTATTTTAAACCCACAAAACGTTCACTTTTGCATTAATATTCATGGTTCAGTGCGAAATCATACATTTAATATATAGCAATGTAGCCTGCTAAGAAATAATCTGCTAAGAAAAAATCTATACAATTCATACTTATACAGGTGGAAGCGATAGAAGGCTTCGATTCTAAAACCCACGAAGTGCTACAGTCCCTAGAGGCGGCCCTGAAGGACGTGGCCGGGGTGCAGCCGCTACGCGCTCGCCTCGGCCCAGCGCTCGCCTCGCTCATACACACCGCCCACGCCGGTGAGACACTATAGTATCATACTAATATCACAGTCTACTTATCCATACACTGTGAGACACTATAGTATCATACTAATATCCCAGTCTACTTATCCATACACTGTGAGACACTATAGTATCATACTAATATCACAGTCTACTTATCCATACACTGTGAGACACTATAGTATCATACTAATATCACAGTCTACTTATCCATACACTGTGAGACACTATAGTATCATACTAATATCACAGTCTACTTATCCATACACTGTGAGACACTATAGTATCATACTAATATCACAGTCTACTTATCCATACACTCGTCTAACAAAGGCATCTATGTAGGGCGTGGTAGATCGTGCAAGGTGAGAATCATCCTTACTTTTATATGACAGTTCGAAAACGACTTTAGGGTTGACAGGTATAACTATAACGTGCTACGAGATAGCACACAAGAACTTCAAAAGCTAGTATGTATTAGGTAGACAGTAGGTATTTCCGTTAAATCATACGATCGCCTCCTATATGGATGGATATATTCTAAAATTATAATTGTCAATATACGTGTGTGTGAAGGGGTAAGCACATACATACATGTGCGTGGCACAAACAGCTCAACCGAATTAAGTGGCATTCAAGATTACTTGTACAGCTCATCATTTTGTCGTAACAAATAGTTTTTTTTTAATCGATTCAATTTAAAATTGCGTTCACAAGACACAAGAAAATAATTATAATATTATATTAAGATATAAATAATATTTAAAAAGTTAACTTGATTTTTGTAGGGAAAGAAGAATTTTTAAAAGGTATAAGTATAAATTAAAAGGTTTGCACCTACCGAAACGTAGTGGACGAAACCGAAGTGGAATATTATCATTGATATTTTTAATATAAATATAGTATTTATAGTGAAAAACAATATTGATTACCGTTATCACGCCATTGAATAGTTTAATTCACCAACAATGTTCTAAATCTCGGATTTTCAATGAACATAGCAGTACCTTTACAGAGATCAGTAACTACTTCGACCATAATAATAAATATGCATAGTTTTTTATACAATAGCTTACATCGTTATATATATTTTTTTAAATATCCAGCTTTAAAAAACAAAAAATTAGCATAAAAAAAACGTATGATACGGATACTACGCTTGATATTTCGCAGGTTTGGCATGATGTTATTTTTCTTTATATATCATATACAGATAAATGACGACTTAATTTATAGACAAAATCGCTAATCGCTCTGTTATGATATTTGATATTACCCTGACGTCATATTCTGTCTGACCAATGGCGTTGTTTTTCAACTACTTTGAATTTCCCACCTATATTTGCACTTTTTAACCGACTTCCAAAAAAAGGAGGAGGTTCTCAATTCGACCGTATATATGTTTTTTTTTTTTTTTTTTTTTATGTTTGTTCGGGCATTTTTTCGTCGTTTATGAACCGATTTTGATAATTCTTTTTTTGTTGGAAAGGAGATATCCCAAGAGTGGTACCATGATAAGGAAACCAGGATCTGATGATGGGATCCCAGAGAAATCGAGGGGAACTTTCGAAAATTCTAGCGGCGACTAGTGCGTTTGATAACATTTTCAGTAGGTATTTTAAAGCACTACTATTTAATGAAGGTCTGGAGTCGATCTGATGATGGACCCGAAAGATAGTCGAGGGAACTCCTCAACGATTTACAGCAATTACCTGGTGTTTGGGCTTGATTAATTTGTATTGATGATATGTCTACACTAAAAATGGAAAAATAATAACTTTTAAAAAAAAATAAAAACCGACTTCCAGGCACTGAAAAGTAAAAAATAACTAAACGGGGGTTTTCATTTAGAATAGATACTTAATCAGATATTTTCGAAGTCGGTGCCAGCCAATACAAATCAAAGCACACCGACTTCGAAAATATCTGATTAAGTATCTATTCTAAATGAAAACCCCCGTTTAGTTATTTTTTACTTTTCAGTGCCTGGAAGTCGGTTTTTATTTTTTTTTTAAAAGTTATTATTAATAATTATTTTCTTAATCAAAAAGAAATTGCATTAAAAATATTGACATACGCTTAATTCAATTATGAAAATAAAAAACCCAACTGCATAAAAGCTAACATTTCGTCCTTGCCGCGAGATGTACATATGTATACATCTCCGTCTGCATAATACTTTAAAGTATATTCCTTCGTGAACTTGTTTTCATCTGTTTAGTTAGCTTATACAGTCGGGTTTTTTCTTTTTGAAATAAAACTTCTTTCCTGTTCGTTGTGATTTGAAACTCGATGAAACGGAAATGCATAACTAAAAAGAGATAAACACATAAATATACAGGATTAAGCCGGCGAGAGAATGAGATAGAATACATTGCCATGTTCCCATGGTAACCGTTGTTATTATCTGAAAAATACATAATATTATATTCTTTTCGTATACGAAAATATATATATAATATTTCGTATATTATATATAATATTCTATAAATATATGATTGTAATATACCCAATATGACTTATTTAATTATTGATTTGTTTTCATTTAATTGCGATATTTGCCAAAGAAGTTTTACTTCAACCGCGCGTAAAGGTTACACGCACCCATTTTTCATAATATATTTTTTTATTTACAGTTTTAGTTTTTGCCTATTAAACGTTTAAAGTAATATTTAATCATTTTTTATTCTAAATTACTTTTAAACATACATATAAGTTGTATATAATATTTTTGTGATTGCCTTTTAAAACCCTCCACTCGATAGGTGTGGAAGAAAAAAAAATTTAAAGACACTAAAATTGGCGCTAAAAATTCGCCTTTTCATTTTTAAGTATTTTTATATAGCCTATAACATTCGCGTTGTCAAGACGAATATAACGACGTACCTAGTACCTGGGCGACCGAGCGTCGCTCAGAGTTTTGGCCAAATGTACAATTTTCTTTTCAATTTGGCTTAAAAACGAAAAAAAACTAAAAACTTGAATTAATACAAAAAAAACAAAAGTAAAATCTTTGTATGCGACCGGGATTCTAACCCAGACACCTGTGAATGTTAATCTTGCGCCTTGGCCGCATGATGCTTATGCCCGAGCGTGCGAAATCAGCGACCATATTTTGCGTGGAATAATGCGAAAGAAAACCGCATGAAAACTCGAAAACACGCGTATAGCCAGACATAAGACTAATCTAGATTGATTTTTTGCCTCCGAAAAGTCCCACCGATTCCTCTAACGATTTCGATTTCGAAAGCCGTTTCCTAGATCGCCGGTATGAATGAATAAACAAAAATTGCTCGTTTAAAGGTATTAGATAGATAGATTATATAGATGAATCATCAAAATGGGCTCACGCGTTTGGTCTTTAGAATATGAGAACAAACAAACAAACAAACATACATACATACATAGACTGATAAACATATTACGTCGTGCAGTCGGGTGAAAAATATTTCACCTTTATTTAAATCACACACAAATTCCCTATTACATTAAGAATAACCTTATCTTTACACAAATCAAAGTGCGATTGTAATGATTAATGCGCAATTACTAGATATTTGTCTACACGTTAATTTCTCATCATTCAAATGCAAAAAGCACATATTTACGTACGTAATATTAATAAGCTGCAGAGATTTTACCTATTTAACCTATTTGACAATGAATTTAATAGTTTTGTTTAAAATTAGAAACTAGAATAAGCTTCTTTGTGCGGTGTAATTTCGTAGTTCGTACTTGTAGAGAAAGCGTTTAAACGTCTCTACGTCACCCCGCCTCTACCCTGAACCACAATAACCACGAGAACATCTTTTGAGCAAAAATATAGCTAAACATAAAATATGAATATAATGTTGTACAACCAATTTTTTGTTTGGGAATGGTGTGTTTGATGGAACTTGATGAGATGTTACTCAATATATGTATGTATTCAATATAGGTATTTATGTATGATACAAAAAGACTTTTAGTAATTCTAGTGCAGGCATATTTGCAGTTAAAACAAACTGTGTTCCATTTAAATTAGTCCTACACATCCAAAGATGTATCATGTTATCACTCCCTTAGCTTCAAAGATCCACGCCTTATCTACGTCTTGCAGATTAAATAAAAGAAAATACGCAAACTAGCTAGTGCATAATAAATATTGATTTATTTAAGTCTACCTAAGTCTAATTTTTCACCATATTTCAGAGACTGATGAAACTATGACGATGGCAATGACCTCCCTCGTACAATCTCTAATGGATGAGGAACAGCCCCTTACATTAGAATCCATCGATTCAATTGATATGTTCAATGTAATTGAAGATATTAAAGGTTAGATTATGAATATCTTAAATGAAAATTGAAATATTTAAATAATAATACCTAAGTATTTTAAGTAAACTTTTCAGTTGTGTGTAATGTACTGTCAAAACAGACAATGATTAGCATTGTATTCCCTGGATACTTTACGGAAATTCATATTTCTTCATTACTTTTAATTTGATAAAATGACAGAATTTCTTTAAAGTAGGTATAACATATCACAGCTATAAGCCAAACTACCCACGTAAATTGAATTCCTTTGTTAATTAATAGGTATTCAATACTAATATTATAAAGCTGAAGAGTTTGTTTGTTTGGCTGATAAGGCAGTAATCTCAGGAACTACTAATCCGATTTGAAAAAATCTTTTTGCATTAGATAATCCGTTAACTGAGGAAGGCTATAAGCTATATATCATGCCGGAAAAATGTACGGTTTCCGTGGGATAAATTTGTTTCGGTCTAGGGATGAACCCGAAGCGAAGCGAGTATGAGTCGCTAGTTATTAAATAAAAAATATAATTTTAGATTATCTAACTATGATATGATCTTGAAAATCAATTCACATTATACCTGGGTATCTTGTAGCCAACATGTAAAAATAAATATATAAGTATTTAATTAAACAGATTGTGGAGTGAAAGCGCCACAGGAAGAACTAGAAAACGTCGTTAAACTTGCAATCGACTGTCTTCGCGCTCAAATCCTCACGCCGCAAGAAAAACAGCAACTGCAAGACGATGTTACAGAGGCTTTCCAAATTGACAAGGTAAATAATATTATATTGAGGATTATTTGTCTTGAGTATTTGTCGGACTACAATTATATATTATGCAAAGGTCGTATGTGCATGTGTAGGCACCAAGGGACACCCTCGCTAAGTGAACTTACCCTAAGTTGCTGGGGTTTACATATTTAAAAAACATTATGCTAACGTCCGTAAAATAATTAACGTCCAACTGCTGAAAACGAGAAGAATCAGACTATAATTCACCACGCTCACCAAGTGCGGGTAGCGGATTTCCTTAATCTGCACTTGACCAAGCCATATCTTTAAAAAATTAGGTTATACAGGTCGAATTGCCTCTATAGTGCTTTTACCCGCAGTCGGATTTACCTGACGGCACTGGTAGAGGAGAGGGTTCCATGCTCATTACTGCCATTGTCCTTCCTCTGCTCTTAGTAACTTAGGCACCTATTACTAACTAGAGTTTACATTTACAAGCTACAGTACATAACTTACAAACTAACACGTTTTTATTTTAAGTTTATTGACATACATTATACTACAGGTGTTCTTCCTGTTGAAAAACTCCAATAGGATCCCATCAAAAGTGACAAAAGCCAAATAGAAACCGATAAATATTTATTGGTTCCTATTTGGCTTTTGTCACTTTTGATGAGATCCTATTGGAGCTTTTAAACAGGGCTCTACCAAGTGACTATTATTTCATGTTCGCTATAGAAGAAATATAATTGCTTTCAGGTATCAATTGTCGAAGAAGCCATACTTAAAAAGGAGGATACTGAAGAAAGTGATAAATAAATCTAATAAAATTTATTATACCTCAACATGCTATAGTAAAATTAATTATTAAAAAAATAACGTACAAATAACCGATATTTTGATTGATTAACCCTTTAAATTTGTCTTAACATCTTGATAATCTGATGAAGATTTTTAACCAAGTTGGTTAAAAAAAACATACAAGCGGGAGTCTGATTTGCGCAACATAGGTTCCGTAAGTACAACCAAATTTTTATATATACCTACCACAAAATTGTCTTTCCGTTCGCTAATTTATTTATTACTAGCGGCTCATCCTCGCTTCGCTCGGTTTTACCTCTAAGAAAACAAAAACAAACCTATCCCACAGGAACCTTACATTTTTTCGAGATAAAAAGTAGCCTTTGTGTTATTCCAGACTATAATCTATCTTTGTGATAAATTTCATCCAGATCCGTTCAGCCGTTCTGGCGTGAAAGAGTCATAATCATCCATACTCACGAACTTTCACATTTATAATGTTAATAATAATAACTTCGCATAGATTTATTAAATTTATAAAAAAATAATAATAGGTATGTTGTCAGTTTGAATAGTTTTGAATTTTTATGATAGCATTAAAGAAAACTCAACTTAAACTCAAAATAATAATGGTAGCTTTTTATAACGAAACATAATATTAGAATAAAAATGCATCGAGTCTCTTGATAAAAGTTTACCATTTTATAAGTAGACTGTGGGAAATGAGAATTTTATTATTTTACTTTTAATTTATTCATTAAAAGTGTTATATATACATGTTTTATTTTTATTTTTCAAAGCGAAGTGAATACAGTATTTTATTTAGCTATAATTAATTTTATTACTTTACTAATAGTAATTTAAGAAATGATTTTTAGAAATTCATCACCTAAAGTACCCTTTTAATAGGGAATGAAAGATTGTATGAAACTCTGTCATTCTTAGAACGAAATACACGTAAAGTTGTATTCAGCTTTAAAATAATAAATTAAAAACGTACATTACATCTTTTCAAAATATATCTCTAAAAAAAAGAAGAAGAAATTAGCTCCCAGAGGGTAAAAATATTATCAGGGACGAATTGGCTTAAAAATCAGTATTAATGTTTTTGATGCTTAACTAACGAACACAGATTAAGTTGACTAACGAAACATTTAAATACTTAAATAGATTAAAAAAACCATCACGGGACGCTCGGAACATGTGAAACATAGACAAGGAACAACAAGATAGACAGCTCAGTTCATACAAACGTTTGTGCTTAGTAATTTGACTATATAAACGTATTATATATAGAGAAAAATCGATATCTACGTATACCTTAAATGTCATTCATAAGCTGATCTTCCATCTCACTTTTTCAGTCATAAATTCATTCATACATCTACTTGCTCTTTCTCTCAAAATTCTATAGATGTAATCGTCATGAATGGGCAATGACGTGCAGCCGCAACCACGTGATCGAAGCGTAGTAATTTTAGGGATGCGCTTCGTTACCGATTGTACAAAACCGTAAACTAATCGCAAGGAATTAGTGTTGATTTTACCGGTTTTTTACCGATTTCTATATATTACCGATTCTTTAGTTCTTTGTAATTCAGCCTTAGGTTTTTAAATTAAACCAAAAAATAAAGTGTAAAATAATTTATTCAATATGTAATTTTATTATATGAATCTACCACCGGCTCGGAAGGCAGTTCTGCTGAGAAGAGCCAGCAAGAAACTTAACAGTTGTTCTTCTAAAATAATTTTTGTTTACATTATTGCAATACAATAATTATCTACTTATCCTATGTGAGACCCAACCAAGACATTGATATCTACAAAGTATTCCATTATTTTGTAATAAGATTTATTCAATAATATATATTTAGTTTTAGACTTAAATTGTTTTAATGGCAAGCTCAGTATCAAATGTGGAATTCTATTTTATATGCGTACCCCATAATCGAGCTATTTACATTTTGAAGGCGAAATCCAGGCGTTATCAATTTATCCTTATGTCTAGTATGTCTGTTCTTGTTTCTTAATCTATATTTATAATAAAACTGTACGTAATTAAAAAATTGAATAAAAATTAGATTTACTTAACTATTCAAGGTAGCAAGCAAATTTTTTGTCTTGTCTCCTTTTTCTTACATGGACATTTTTAATTCTATTAAATTTATTTTTATAAAGTATATACTAATTACTACAAATAATAATTCCATTTTAAAACAACTAACAAAAAGTTTTCAGTCTATATAATGCGCTCAATGCAATCTAAACACATCCTCCTGGTACAAGTATTTTAAAATTCAAATGTATTTACTTATAAAATTAAATTATTATAAACTATAAATTATTAAATTAAATTGATGTTAAACTTTTTGTTTGTTTAATTGCCCTTCGACACTCGCTCAAAGAGTCTAGAAGAATTTTGACATCGTGAATGAAAATAAGAAAAAATGCCTTTTTTGAGCCTGTATCGTTGAATTTCATTGATTCTGACTTGTCGTAGCTTCCTTCAGAAATGTATGTACACAACAGTGGCCACTCTGTTCGTTGGATATGCTCGGAAGGAATCAGTATTTACACCTCGGATACCACTGATACCCTCTAAATTTAATTGATTTTAATTTCCCTTTAAAGTTTACTTTGCATTGACCATTACTACTACCGGTGGTAGGACTCTGTCAAGCCTGAGGAGTCCGACTGGATGGGTACCACCCCCTTATCTATTTCTGCCGCCAAGCAACAATGATTGCATTGTTGTGTTCCGGTTTGAAGGGTAAGGTAGCCAGCGCAATTACAGGCAAGAGGCATATCATCTTAGTCCTCACAGTGACAACGCACCTGTGGTTCTGCATTTTTGTTACTTAAAACCTGAGTGCATGAACCGTAGGTGTTATGGGCGACAGGTACTGCTCAGGTGGTCTGTCTGCTCGTTTGTCACTGAATCGCATAAAAAAAAAATCTCAGGGCCAGTCTTTGAAAGTAGCAGACATAAGAGATCATTGCTCCTCACATGGACATTTTAGCACCAAATAGAACATCCACCAATGTGATATACAAAGAATTAGTTAATTAAATGTTTACTTCCTTTAAGCCTTTTAGCGACTTCTGATTACATAAACGTACACATAATATTACAAATTTGATAATTAACAACATAATGAAATATAATTAAAATTAAAACTGAGCAAATTTAATAATATACGTGAGCATAGCCGCGGGCAGAAAGCTAGTAAATTATAAAAACAGTAAAATAACGATTACAATTTTTTTTTAAAATGTCTATAGTTCAAAGTTACCCCACACCTATAATAACTTTGAATGCCATTTCAGACATTTTAGAGTTTGAGCCTTGAGGTATATTTCATTCAGGCATATCAATTTAAACATGTTTTTTAGTTCTTAAAATATAATTTATGTATTAAAAATAGATTTTACTCACATAACATTGCATATTCAGACTGTAATTACATATAAAGAAAACTTGAAACTTACCTCTATTTAGTAGCAACATTATATTATACATTTAAAATAAAATATTTCATTATGTAATTATTGTTTAATAAATATGTTAAAAAATATTTTTTTGATTATTATTAATTTATTGAAATTTAAACAGATGTACTTAGAAAAAAATATGCTTTTCACTCATATTATATATATGACATTGTCTCTATTTTATATCTGTACCAGTTTGTCTACCTGCAGTGCAATCTGCATTTGCAATATTTTTTGTGTGCTCAAATGAACTACCGATACATCGAAAGCGCTTAATATATATATTTATTAATTCAGAAGTGTTTATATGTAATATAATTAATGAATATATCGTATTTTATTAATTTTAAATTATAATAATGTAATTTACTTAGTGGTTCGTGCTACTTTCTAAATAACTGTAATTACGAGAAAACAAGTATAAATTGAATTTTTTATTTGATTGACACTTGTCTTTACTCTGTTGTCGACATCTGAAAGAATTTTATTTTGTTGAAAATTACTGAAGTTGTCATTATAAACTCGAAAGTACGTTAGCTACTGTCAAAATAATGCCATGTATGCTCCGGATCATCTTAGAAGGAAGGAAGTTAGAGATGCTATGTATCGCAGCAATTCCAGTCTTGACTTGATATATGTTGAACACCCTGCAGGTAACGGCTTACGGCGTGAATATGGAAGCCATGGGTCAATTGACGTGATCAGTGGCACTAGTGAGCGGCTCCCCGCAATGGTACACAATTATAGTGTTTTAAACGCGCCTGATAAGCCATCAGGATTGAGTCGTGTAAGTGATAGATTCTCTGAAGTCTTAGCAAGTGACCATGCTGATGGACCTACACCAAGAGCCAGTGTGAGCCCAAAGCCACGCCTGAAATTGAATAAATTGTGGGGTGGTGCTACTCCAGCCTTAGCAAGATCTGATGGTGATGGAATAATATCATCATTAAATGAAGTAAATAAAAGAAAGCAATTTGCACACTATGATTGCCAGTCACTTATGGCTAATTTGAGTTATGCTGCTGAAATTCGTGGTGCACTGCTCAGTAGACGTCGAAACACTACTACTGGAGCTTCAGCTGCATCCTTGCTTGCTACCCGTGGATTACCACCAGGAGAAGATGCTGTACCAGATACTGGGGATGGTCGTTCAAATGAATTACTTGAGAGTTGCCCATTTTTCAGGAATGAATTGGGTGGTAAGTAACATATAATTATGAACACATTTATTTGATAAGAATCAAATCATAAAACTGAAAATAAATGTAATATCTTCATAATAGTCATCAATCACATTTGAAACCTAACTAATAGTGTTGAAGCTTATTTGCTTTTATCTTTATATATCTCAAGGTCAATGCCACAACTAATCATGAAATTACACAAGCTTAAGAACCACACATGACTTACTTTTTATGATATTAAATACATTAAAATTTTACCAAGAGATATTTCAATGATTCCAGTTTTACTTAAATATATTCACTCCCTAGAAGCCATTAAACAAGAGAATTTAATTGATTTAAATATACAATATTTTTAGGATACAGGCAGAAATTACAAAAAAATATAAAATTACTATTCTTAGTGAATTTTAGTACTTTATACAAATTTTAATAAAATGAAATATAGTTTTTTACATCATAATATCATACAATCATAGTAGATATGGTTTTTTTTTTATTATAAAACATTATCAGTACTCAGTGAAAGCATAATAAAAAATTTTGCATGTTAAAATATATCTCATAATAAATAAAGAGTAATAATTAACTGCATAAATGCATCAGAATGAACAATATAACCTTACCATAAAAACATGGGAAAATCGAAAGAATGATTATTGTGCTGCAATGGTGATATTTTATGAGAATTGGGTGACTTGTATAGTTCATTACCCTTTATAAAGTTTTTTTTTTTAACTTGTGGATGAATGGCTGTTATAGTTATAATATAAGGGTACAATATTATAGATTAAACCATCTTAATAAAAATTACGAATTTATTAGCTTGCATTAATTATTTATTGTACAAGAATAGAAACATTCAATAAATATTCATACTAATGTTACTTTCATTTTTAATTCATGGGCATTTTGCATTAAGCACGCATGAGTAAAATCAACAACTCTTCTATTTCATATGAATAACATCATTCAACCAGTCATGCATTAGCTATGTTAGTATTCATAATTATATCTTCTTATTACACCTAGAATTTTTGTATTTATGTGTAGTAGATGTTATTTAATCATTAAATGAATACTTAATGTAATATTATTACTAAAAATAATAATTAACTGCTTGCATTTAAGAAATAATATTACTAAGGAAACTTCAATGTACAAGTATTTGTGGTCAGCTTAAAAATATGTACCTTTTGTACATTATAAGCATAAGATGTTTTAAACTGCAGTCATATTTAAACTAGTTTGTGACTCATGCAATAGGATTGCTAAGGATTTGCGAGGAGAGCCTGTTTTAGGCATTTTATAATGATTAGTTAAAAGCTTGTGTTATATGATTTTTTTATATATCATAACTATTTATATGTTCATTACATAAGCAAATATATATTCTTTTAGGTGAAGAAGAACGTTGTGTATCGCTTTGCGCTCGTACGGCGCGAGGTGCTATTCCAGGTCAATTTGGAGGATGGCATCGTCCGAAAGCTGCTTACGGATTCTCAGTCTTGGAGTTCCCTCCTGGACAAACCCATTGGCGTAATGGATGCCCTTTTGTAAGATCAAGTTCACCATTTCCAATCGAAAGTCAGGATCTGGGCGCGTTGTACTACCGCAATTATTTTTACACACAACGTGAGTTAAAATAGTAGTAGTAGATATTCTTCTTGATAGTCTTAAGAAACATGTGGCTGTTATTTAAAATGTAATTTTATTTTTAGCTCATCAAAATTGGTTTGGAATGGATGAAAATTTAGGACCAGTGGCTATTTCGATAAAGAAAGAACGAGTAGAATTGCGTCGTGGAGGTGGCGACGCCTCAGCACCAGCATCACAACTTGCTTGGCAATATCGTCTTATTATACGGACCTCGGAACTACTTACGTTAAGAGGATCTCTATTAGAAGATGCTTTACCGACTGTCAAACCAAGTAACAATAGCGCAACTTATAACACTAAGGAAGTGTTAGAATATGTCGCACCTGAGTTACAGCTTAGTTGTTTAAGGTAATATATCTCTGTAGTTGACTAGTGACTCACCCTCGCTTCGGTACGTTTTAACGATTATGGAATATATATATATATGGGTTTTATATATATAATATATGGGTTTTGTATCCCTTAGATACTTGAGAAATGATTTATTCCCCATACAAACTTTTACCCCCTTAAGCAATGATTTCCGGGATAAAACTATCCTATGTCCTTCCTAGGGTCTCAAACCACATTCATACCAATTTTCACCTAAATCAGTTAAGGAGATTTTTAGTTTATCCAATACAAACAAGCATATGAAAAAATATTTTTATATTAGTATAGATTAGTTTTGTTATAAGTAGGAAAAGCTCAGTCTCGTTTTCATTTATTTACATAATTCTTAGTCCATTCTAATTTAAAGTGGCTTGTTTTCTAATGGGACTAAATTGATATAAACATATGTGTTCGTTCATTTGCAAAATAATTTTTATATAATTGTAATAGATATAATATATGTTACATTTGCATTTATTCATTGCTTATACAACTTTTCTACAGATTGGGAATTACGAATGGAGGTGCTGAAGAACAACTTTTACGGTTAGATGAACAACGTGTTACGAGGCACTATAAAGTAGGTGTAATGTATTGTAAAAGTGGACAGTCCACTGAGGAGGAAATGTACAATAACCAAGAAGCTGGGCCAGCATTTGTTGAGTTCCTACAAATGCTGGGACAAACTGTACGTTTAAAAGATTTCGATAAATATAAAGCCGGTCTCGACAACCGAACGGACTCTACTGGTCTATATTCAGTGTATACTACGTATCAAGGCTGCGAAATCATGTTCCACGTTTCAACAATGCTTCCTTATACACCGAACAATCGACAGCAATTGCTAAGAAAGCGACACATCGGTAACGATATAGTAACAATTGTCTTCCAAGAACCGGGTGCAGCGCCTTTCACGCCGAGAAATATTAGATCTCAGTTCCAACATGTTTTTGTAGTTGTAAGAGTGATAGACCCGTGTACGGAGAACACACATTATAGTATAGCTGTAAGTCGTGCTAAAGAAGTGCCTTTATTTGGACCTCCAATCAAAGATGGAGCCGTTTATCCAAAGGGAGAAGCATTTACTGATCTTCTTTTAAGCAAGGTAAAAAAATTTTTCAATTATTTCATCATCATTTTCACTATTATTATAATTATATGTTATTTAAATATGTTAATTTTATTAGGTTATTAATGGAGAAAATGCTGCCATCCAATCGCCAAAGTTTAGTACGATGGCAACGCGCACTAGACAAGAGTACCTGAAGGATTTAGCTAAGAACTATGTTACTGCTACAACTACAGATACTGGGCAGAAATTTTGTAAGTTTTGATTTATTTTTCCCTACAAGTAACTCCCCATTCTATTTTCAAACAAAATGGATTTAAAACCCAGGCTCGGACCAATATTCTATGTCTGCCTGGGTTAAGATACTGTCATTCCATACAGAAATTAAACCTACAATAACCAATAACTTGCTTAATGTGTACAACAATAACCTAACATATATAAACAATAACAAAAACAATCTCTAGCATAGTTAATATCTTCATAAAATTTAAGTTACAGTTAGAGGCTTGTGCCTTAGCAGAGGCTAAGACTTGTCTCTAATTTTTGTGACTCAAGTATATACCGAGATAAGTAGTCATTATTTTCACTCTCCCCATATACTAGGTCTATGCAAAATATTCAAACTAACAAACACATTTTTGTATATGTATATAATATTAGTTATCAATATAATCATCAGATCACACCTTCCTTAATTATATTCATGTTTGTTTCTCTTTTAGCAATATTCTCATCGCTGTTAATGAAAAGTGGCAGCAACTCGAACAATAACAACAATATAGTGCCACGCCCAGAAGATTGCACAAACGATGTCTTGGTCGGTGGGGCGCTTTGTTACCATGTAAGTTAGTTTATATTCATATTATAATAATAACTTTTTATTATAATTATAGAAAATTATACGCATTTCAAAAATTTGTGATGAAAAGTATTTTTTATGATATATGGGAAATATTTTGATCATGAAAGTCAATACTAGATAGATTACTACTGGCAAGTTTCTCATCAATACAGAGCTGATCAATAATATACACTAATCACTAAAAATTACCGGAATGAAGTTAGACAAGGAACAGAAGATTATATGACGTATTCTTCTAGTTACATCGATGTCACTCTGACAACTATCAGTACCTTAAATGTTGCTCATAAGACCATAAAGAGGGAAATAAATGTCTAAAATATATTACCTATAAATATTTTTTTTAATTAATTCAAGGTACAAGTCCAAGATGAGGGCTCCGGTGGAGCAACTCTGGATTGTATCATGGGCATATCACCAGACTCTGTGGTCATTGTGGAGGAAAACTCAAGACAAATTGTCTTAGTGCTTCCAACAAACACGTTGCTAGGTAATATTTTTATTGCATAATTTTACTCATATTTTGTGATTGAATGAAGGAAGGAAGTGAAATTTTATTTTCCACTAGCTACTCACCGTCGCTCCGCTCAGGTTCGTCTCTAGATACGTTTTCACGGTCAGTACAGATTTCTCAGTAATGAGATATTTTCCCGCGATATAAAGTATCCTATATGTTAACCCGGATAACCAGCTATCATCATACCAAATTTCATCAAAATCGGTCAAGAGATTTTTTTGTCATTCGGTCACAGTCAGACAGACAAAAATTCTAAAAACTATAGATTCGGCCTCTTTATCGATAATAACGACTACTTCAATAAGATTTTCCAAAAAATATTTAATGTACAGATTCGACTCAGAATATTATTATATGTATAAATGTATCTATAAGGATTTTACAATATTGTTTTTTTCATTAATTGTATTATGTTATGTGTTTTGCGTTAAGTATGTTATCCAACTTGATATCAATTACAACAAAGTTGGACAACTTAAGTTGACCAAAGGAAGATGCTGAAACCGCTGATCGGATTTCAATGAAATTTAGTTCACACATAGACTATAACCAAGAATAACTAACACGTAGGCTACTATTAAGCACTTAGGGACACAGTCAAGCTAAGCTAGAGTAAGTTATTGATACATTCTATTATTAATACACTAGCAGAACCCGCAGCTTCGCCCGCGTTCAATCTACAAAAAAAACTCATTGGCTTTATGTTAAACAGTGTATTTATATATATTATTCATACGAAAATACTAGTCTGAAATCCTACCAAATATACAAAAAACAATTAAAAACGGTCGAGCCGTTTCGGAGGAGTGCGAACACAAACACGTGACACGGGATTTTATATATTACATTATATTATAATTAATATATTATTATACAGTAAAGACCGAGAAATCTTAGTATATAGTATTTTTGTGATGGAAAATCAGATATTTACCATGTTCTTCTTGGGGCAATATCTGGAACTCATAAAAGTAAAGTTATGAGTTCTTGAATTGCCCCGTGATCATAGCGCTTATATATAACTAGTGGCTTTCCCTCGCTTCGCTTGGGTGCATCCCTATGAATGAACAGCTTAGGAACCCATAGAAAACAAACATATAAAGAAAAAATATTATTTTTGGGCTAGGAACTGGCTTATGTAGGACAACTCGCCAAAGTTTCATCACAATCGAATGAATGGTTTAGTAACACATAAGTAGAGTATAAACATAAGTACAAAGAAAAATTCATTTAAATTTTTATCTATACATATAATAAAAGTGTAGAGGTCGAATGTCAGTACATAAAAAAAAATATGCTAAAAACCGAGTTAGGGGGATATAAAAAGAGAAATAGAACAAATCCCGATTTTTTCAAATTTATTGTTTCTCTGTCTGTTTGTCATTTTGTACAGGCTAATCTCCGAAACTGTTGGACCGATTTGAATGAAATTTTGTATGGTGGTACCGTATATCCCTGGTCAACACTTTAGATACTTTTCATCCTGGAAAATTAAAAGAACTCCCGTGGGATAGTTCAAAAACTATAGTAACTTATACAGCTTAGTACACAGAAACTACTGGTTGGATTTAAATGAAACTTTACAATAATATAGTTCATACATCAGAATAACAAATAGCCTACTTTTTATCTCGGAAAAATGTATGATTCCTGTGGGATAGATTTGTTTTTGTTTGTCTAGAGACGAATCCGAGCAAAACGAGAGTGAACCGCTAGTAAATATGTATAGTAGATATATTTCCAATCGTTCCAGGCTGGGTATCGAACGGGTCGTGGACGCGCATGTACTACCACCGCGGCGAGAGCGTGCGCGTGGCGGGCGCGGCCGCGCTGCTGCGCCGCCTGGCCAGCGTGGCGCCGCCGCACGCGCACGCGCTGGCCGAGCTCGCGCTCGAGCGTGGAGCTGCTTCGCAACTGGGTATGTATTATTATGTATACAGGTCCCACTGCTGGGCACGGGCCTCCCTTTAATACGAAGGGGCCATGTGCAGATTGACAGACTTCAGTTGTCTTTCGAAAATTACTTGTCCTATCTCAGACATGTTGGTTTCTCCACGTTTTTCTTCGCCGTAAGGTAAATTGTAATCATAAATAATAAACAAAATTATGGAGTAAGTGGGCTTTTATTTATTTAACCCAAGCTTTGTAAAATGTTTATAATATGACACTCTCATATTTCGATCTTCTCAACTTCTCGCTTTTTTCTTGGATTTGGATTTTTTATCTGGGTTTTATTTGATTTTATGTCCCCGACATTTTGAATTATTTAGAGCAAATATGGTAACGGGAGAAACTGTATTTGCTGTAAAGCATTGAAAAAACTATTCAAGGGTGAATCTATCCCGTGAACATATCTTATATTCGCGTAAATCTAGGACAGTAAAGTTTATAATTGAAAGGAATAAAATAAAAGTATAAATGCAAGTGAAACTTTCCATCGGATTTGTCGCACTTTGATTTTGATTTTTGGCCACGGACACGATTTAGACTCACGTAAATTGTTTTATTTAACATGTCAATATTCGTGTAAATCTATAAAAGAAAGAAAATATTTTATTTTTATAGGTTTCCACGTGCAACCCGACGGGCTGGTGACACAAGTGGAGGGCGGCGGCGCGGCGGCGCGGGCGGGCGTGCGGCGCGGCGCGCGTCTGCTGGAGGTCTGCCGCGCCGCTGTAGTGGCGCTCCCACACGACCACCTCGTCGATCTGCTTAAGACCTCGGATCCTGTTACTGTAAGTACACTTTTCACTTAGTTGAAGAGATTAAAGTTAGAAATTTTTATTTCTATAGGTGCAATATTTCGATAAGAATGCCATAATCCTGTTGTTAAAATATAATCAACGTTTTGATGTCTTCACATCAACCAGCCGGCTTTAACAAGCGCCAGGTACCTCGCTCAGTGCGACATGTACGTACTGTAATTGATTTATTTCCTAAACTAATTGAGATCTCATCCTGTAATTTTTATGATAAAATTAATATATATTAGGCTTATTTTTGCAGTAAAAATAACGAAAATTAAAAGGGTCGAAGTTATTAAATTTTTTATTTAAAATATTTACTTCCGGTTTAACACTAGAAAAATAATTTTTATTTGGAATCTGACTAAAAAATAAAAAATAACAGTAAATTTTCTATACAGAACACTACAGTTATTATTTTATTTCTAATTACTTGAATATGAAAAAGGAATCCAAAAAAAACCCTTTCTTCAATCTGATCAATTCTTTGGAATCCTATAACTTGACAACTAAACCTCGAATATAAAAAATATTATGTGTACATGTTCATATCCCCTAGAGGTACAAATATGCCTAATATGAACGAATTTCAGAACCTCACTTGTTTTTCGTTGTCCGCTTCACGTGAAATGCCCCCATATATCATTTGTCAGACAATAACAACGATTACCATGGCAACAAACGTACGTAACGCATTCACCAGCTTACCCCCCAAGTATAACGTGCGTAAAGAAGTTTTACTTCAAAAAGTTATTATCTCTCCTGTCTTCATCACCAATATGAGGGAGAAGTTAAACAGTGTATTATTGCACCAGATGCGGCTGACGTTCGCGAGCGCGCGCTGCGAGTGCCAGAGCGCGTGCGGCGAGGCGTGGGCGCAGCAGCCGGCGCGCCGCCGCCTGTCGCCGCCGCGCTCCGACACCTCGGGGTACGGGACTGGTGAGTGCCCTACACCTACCTGTCTTACTTATTATCTGTCTTTACTCGGGTGCGTATATATTATTCCAGGTCCAATCCGTCAAGCCGTTTTATAGTGTAGGTTTAACAAGCAAACAAACACAAACTTTCGCATATATTGAAAATAAACAATAACACGTCGCATTATAGATTAGTGTGATGCCTAACAATAGCTTATGTTTTACTTTTACCATATATGTAAATGTATATGTAATTTAACCTCAAAGCTATATGCACTGCACAGGTGGTTCAGGCCGCAGCACCACTTCGGGAGGCAACGTGAACAGCAATATGGAAGTGAGACGTCGCTCGCACGAGGACGCGTCGCCGCGACACTCGCGCCGCCCGCACTCCGCCGCGCACTCCTCACTCACGGTACCTGTCTGATATAATAATAATTAGCGATGAAACCATCCATCAAAAAAGTACTAGATACACAATCCCAATGCAAGTTCTCTTAAAACTGTCACCAATTGAGTTTACGTAGTTATCCTAGTGGAAATAAATATACAACTATGTAAATTGAACCTTAAATGAAATGCTTAAAGTTGGTTTCACAAAAAAATTATTAAAAACGCGCTCAAATGTTCAAATGAGCGCTCATTCGGTGAGGACATTTTTTTTTGTCGCTGATGGTGTATCTATTACATTTTTGATCGATGGAAGAGACGGATATTTATTTTACCGGATACCGCATATCCGGTATTACAGATTCAGCTGTACAGCCGGGTGGCCATATATCTGATGGCCGGGATATTCAGCCTATTGTTACGTTGCATGTTGCGACAAGTGCTTACATTATCAAAAGAATCCGGACGTATTTGACTGTCTTTGAGTCATTGCTTGGCGAAAATCAATTGTTTACTTGTTCAATCAATTTGTTACCCTTATAATTGGTTAACTCGAAGCAGTACTCACAGTTGTCCAAGATTGCTAGAGCACCTTGGACCTTTCAGTACATTTAGTAAACTGCAAGAGAAAATATCAAATATTTTCTCTTGCAGTTTACTAAAAGAAAAAATATCGTAATTTTCAAACATCCAGTATCCTGCCGGGTATTGCGTTACTATGCAGGATCGGGTCTAATAACAAAATAAGGTCAAAAAGGCTGAATTCCAGATATCTGTTTCATATTTGTATGTTTTGTCCGGTGGTAGGACTCTGTCAAGCCTGAGGAGTCCGACTGGATGGGTACCACCCCCTTATCTATTTCTGCCGCCAAGCAACAATGATTGCATTGTTGTGTTCCGGTATGAAGGATAAGGTAGCCAGCGCAATTACAGGCAAGAGGCATATCATCTTAGTCCTCACAGTGACAACGCACCTGTGGTTCTGCATTTTTGTTACTTAAAACCTAAGTGCATGAACCGTAGGTGTTATGGGCGACAGGTACTGCTTTCCATCAGGTGGACTGTCTGCTCGTTTGTCACTGAATCGCATAAAAAAAAAAATCTAATAATAATGTCCTACTAACCGATTTGGATTACGACGGCCAATCCCACTGAAATTACCCCAACTACGCGGCACAAATTATAATGCACATGTGTGTGCGCAGACACTATTGCTTTAACTACCACAATTCAATGGGACGACAACTCGACACGACCGGTGAGAAATAAGTTGGCAAGGCAAAATTTCTAAACTAGTATGGCTAAACATTATATTTAATACAAATACCTATTACTTTTATCTAATAATAAGTAAATCATCTCTTTAGGAAGAGCTTATGCGTCTCATGGACGCAGAGCTCGGAGACAAGAGCAACCAAAGCGGAAACACAACCGGAAACACCACTGTAAACAGCACTGGTAACGCCACGGGGAATGTTACCGGGAACAATACCGTCACTGCGGGCGCGCCGCTGCCGCTGCCCGACGCGTCCGCACTGGATTGGGCGGCGCTAGTACACACCGCGACGCGTGCCATGTTACAGGTACAGAAAAAATAAATTAAAAATAGTTTTTTCTGTCAAAAAAATATTATACATTAATTTTTAATGTCGCTGTAGAGCTCTTATTTAATTATTAAGATTACCTGCTATATTGTTCAAGCGTCAATTGGGTAGTAGAGACTGCTAATCAAAAAATTCTAATTCACATCTTCTCTAAAATACTTTATAGTACAGTTCTGAAAATTTATTTCATTTTCAAAGAACTGTAGAATTATACTTTTAGTTACTTTTCGGAGGAATCGCGTTACAACAGCAATTTTAGGCTAAAAGATTCATTATAAATTCCTCGCCCAATATGAATAAAATATAAATACAAAAAAAAAAAAATGGGTGCTCCACTACCATGTAAAATTCTGATTAATTATAAAAACAATAGTATGTCAAAAGATTGGGGGTGTCAACTACTACTCAATAACAAATACAATTTCTTTTACTTAGATTTGTGAAGAGCACCAGTATCCATCAATGGACAACTCGGACCCCCCTCCTGACTCTACAACAGAAGTTTGTCTCGACAACTGGTCTGAAATCCCTGTAAGTCTAACTTTTTATGTTATGATATTTTGCTGATACTTGATTTATTCAGATAGTTAAAAAAAGTTCTTATTTACAAACCAAATAAAGTATTATATCCTATTTAATGAATAAGAATGAAATCGTAAAGAAAACTGCAAAGGAAGGCCGGTGTTCAGAAGTGGACTGAATGAAATGTATATAATATAAATTTCAAGAAAAAAAAAACATCCTTAATATGCGATTATAATTTACCTTTTTTTTTTAATTTCAAATGCTTTATATTTATAGCAACAATGCTCACGAGTGAGACTGATATTGTACAGACGAACGAGCCGCAGGGCGCCCCGGCGGCGGGCGCGGCGTGCGCGTGCGGGCTGGGCGCGCGCGTGGCCGCGCTGGAGGCGGAGGCGGCGCTGGCGCAGCGCACGCGGCGCGCGCTGGAGGACGAGGTGCGCCGCCTGCGCCGCCACAACGCGCGCCTGCGCGACGAGTCCGCGCGCGCCGTGTGCCAGCTGCGCCACTTCACTCACTGGCTCAAGCGCACCGTGGACCGCCAGTGAGTCACTTCATACATTATATCTACGTAGTGTAAAACAAAATCGCTTCCTGCTGTCTGTCTGTCCCTATGTATGCTTAGATCTTTGAAACTACGCAACGGATTTTGATGCGGTTTCTTTTAATAAATAGAGTGATTGGAGAGGAAGGTTTATATGTATAATACATGCATATTATAGTATAGAAAAGCCGAGAAATTCAAAGATTTGTATTTCATACTAACCATTAAAACGTTTTTTTTTTCTTTTCAGTGCCTGGAAGTCGTTTTTTTTTTTAAGTTTTTTTAGTTTGTATGTCAAAATTAATACATTGCGTTTTTCTTCCAGGTAATTCCAATCCCCATGAAGGATGTTGACACTTCTTAGCGGGTACTTTTGTGTACTTGAATAGTATTTATTACAACATAATTTCCAAAGAGTAACTACGTGAGATATTAAACTGTATAAACATAGTAAACTCAAAGCTGTATCTTATGAATTGTGCCTTTCGAGCTTCAAGCGAAGCTGTTGTTTTGGCTTGAATATATGTATAAGTAATTTTGTTACAAATACATAACGCTGTTTCCACATTATATATTCTAATGGACATGTTGCTGTTTCGATTCTGATGTAATTGTTGCACTTATTATAGGCTGATATAACGTGTTTGTAAGATTATTTATTGATTACAGTGTTAAGTACTAGTTATGCTATTGACCTTTTTTACTGGGCTTTTTATAAGTTACGTTTTAATTAAGATTTTACTGCGCCTAAATGCTTAAACTTTTAAGTGATCTTATATCTGTACCTGAGAAGCATAACCCTAACTCCGTTATTTACGAGTTTGTGTTTTTTCTGTATACTATTGTACTTGTCCTTTTCTACAATAGCACAACACTGTTTGTAGCAAAATTAACTATCTATTTATTACTATATATAGTTAATAGTATACTGTAAAAAACGGAATTACAGAGTTATACTTCTCAGGTACAAATATAGCCAATAGAACAATTTAACGTTACTAATAAGCGATACGATCATGAACAATGTAGTAAGATATTTAACCATTAATCGACCTTTTACATAATACGTAGTGCGTTGTTACTGACAAAGGATCTTATGTAGTTATTGTGTAAGTTTAGTCGATACAGAATACAGACTTGACCCTGCCAAATATTACCGTAAGATGATATTCAATCTACATCTACATACTAGCAAGTTCAGTACTAAGGGTTTACATACAATTGACACACTATATGACAACTTTTTAACTATATCAACGGACTTTTAATAAATGTTACTCGCATTTTCATTGTCGAAACTTAGTGTATTATAAACAAGTCGCTTCTACTAATAGCATTTAGTCTAAGATCCGAAGTTAGGTCGTCCTTCGCCCATCTGTTTGAAGAGTACCTATATTTAGTATTAAGCGTAGTATAAATATTAATAACAAGTATAACGCGAATGGATTGCAAATGTGGTCAAAGCTACTGCTATTGAAAAAAAAAAGGTTTTTTTTCTTTTAAACTTTTGTTTAATATATCAACCCCTCAACTAGCACGCTTTGAAGTCATTGAGAATTGAGTTTATTACCCACGTACTTATCAATCATTACGTAATATAAATTATAGTCACTCGCCGCGCTTATTTGTGTTTGTTCGGGCGAATCTCAAAGTATTGTATGGATTTTCACACGGTTTTCATCAATAGGAAAAAGAATTATCTGGGAAGGTTATATGCTATAATTTATAGTCATATTGCAAAAATAATGTACTGAGGTGCTGGATATTAGAGAATTGAGTTACAGTTAGGTTGAAATTAAATAAATCGGTCGTAAAATCTATACAGGTAAATAAAATTGAAGCTTCTGTTTGTAATGTCAAAGTAACAGCTTTTTAAAAACACAATTTAATTTTTTTTATCTGTCTGTCTGCCTGTCTGTCTATTTGTTTGTTGATTTTAACGGGACTCACTAACGGATAGCTGATGTTATAAGGTGTAACTTAGGTTACTTTTATTTTAGAAAAAGAATTAGGATTCCACTCAAAAAAATTGAAACGTGTCTAGGGACACTAGCGACTTATAAATGCGAAGGGTATCTAAGAACGAAGTGGATGACCAGTAACCTAACACAAAATACTTTTATTTAAATTCGATAAGCAGGTAGGTGAAGGACGACCTTACTACGGATATTGTATGTAGTAATGCGCGCATGTTTGAAACATCGATCAGAAAAGTTACACAATCAGCGACAAAAAAATATCCTCACCGAATGAGCACTCATTTGAACATTTGAGCGCGCTTTTAATTCAATTTCTTTTCTGTGAAAACAACTCACAATATTACATTGTTGTATATTTATTTTAACTAGAATAATTACCTAAACGGTGAAGGAAAACATCGTGAGGAAACCTACATGTCTGAGAGAATCTAGCAAGTTTTCTAAAGACATATGAAGTCTGCCAATCCGCACTTGGCCAGCGTGGTGGACTATGGCCTGATTCTCCTCGTATGGAAGGGAGGCCCGTGCCCAGCAGTGGGACGTTAAAAAGGGCTGAATACAATTACCTAAACACAATTGGTTACAGTTTCAAGAAAACTTGCATGGGATTGTGTATCTAATACGTTTTTGATCGATGGTTTGAAACCAATATAGTGATTTTGGATAAAGTTTGATAAATATCCACGATCTCCTCATTATTGGAAGTTTGTATGGTTTTTTATTATTATTTAATTTAATGTATATATTGATCGAATCTCATAGTTAAATTATGTAAACGTAAAATGAAAGCTTTATTAGTTTAAGCCATATTCTCTAAACTTTAGCGTAATGTTTTAAGTTTGTTTATATTACGTATATAAGACTTTGTCAATTAAACAAAATGATTACTATTTACTTTCAACTGTCAATTCACAATCTATGACTACTTAGGACGCATTTTTGTAATATTTTAAGAAACTCATCGATTAGTTGTACGTTTTTTTCTTATAATTGTACGTAATGATAAACGTTGTAGTAAGTTGCTTCGGAATATCAATTTCACTGAACAATGCCAACACAGGTATATCGTATCAATGCGATACATGTATTAATTGTTACAATAATCCAAATTTCCACAATAAAAAATCAAACGTTGATAAGACTGAAAAGAAATAATCCAACATCATTAATTTACTTGATACATTACAAAACAGTTGTTTGGATTATCATATTATGCATATTATAAAAACGGATGTATTGGCCAGTAAAAATAGACTTTTTTTTTAATCAACTTTGCGCTAAATTTTCGATCCATTTTCTTTTTTTTTTTTTGTTTCTATGAGGTGCAGGATCATTTACTGAGTATAAAATCATAAAATGCTGACAGATTCCAGTGGAGCTTCAGGCGCCATGTTGAAAAAACGTTTTTGGCCGATACCTCGGAAACTATGCACTTTAGGGCAAAAGTTATTGAGACTATTTTTGTAGAGAATAAAATTTCGCATATTTTATTTCCTGTAATTTTTTTCTTCTAAAACGTACCGTTTACGATTTAGGGCCCATTTAATGAACCACTTTTTCTATCTTGGCCGATAACTCTTAAAATTATTGGTTTAATCAATAAAATGCGTCCATAATTTTTTAAAGATCCATTTATTCTCTACAACTTTTGTTTAGAACTTTTTTTTCTAATGTCCGTACTTTTTACCCTATAGAACGTTCAATGTTGGACCACCGGGCGTAAGGTCGAAATTCTATTTTCACTGGCCTAATAGATTTTATATATAAAAAATTACCATTGGTTCAAAGTTGTGATTTTTTTTTTATTTAATTTCGAGAGTGTCCTTGAGTTTGAGAGACAAATCCCAATCTTCTGCAGTTCTGAAACTTCATCTATCTGTTTAATCTGTCGTCACTCCAAAACTCCTGGACGTGTATCACAAAGATACTTTTTGTTGTGCAATTAATAGTATGAATTTGGAGTTTATTTATGTTTCATTAAAAGTTGGGGTTAAATACAAATATACTAGACAGCGAAATCGCAGGCAGTAACTAAGTTATATTAATATATAAGTCGCCTATCTATTTGATATCGATACAAGCTTAAGATAATAATGAATTATCACCATATTCGTCACAAAAGATTTGTAATAAGCTGTTCTACAAATGATTAAACAAAATGTTTAAGCGTATTATTATCTGATAATAACTTTATAATTATTCATCAAAAAAATGGGTTTTTTTGACATGAAACGTCTTTAAAATCACACTGAAACTTAAGGGTGAGAAAAGTGGGCCGTAATAAAATAGGTTGCATTAGATTGCCATAGTAATTGTTATTATTGTCTGAAAAATGATATATAATATTCTTTCCGTTGCTAACTTCAAAGATACCAACGGCAGTGCCCCGACACAGCCCCACCCGATTTTTTGTGTATTTAATTTATTCCGTGTTTGTGCATAATTAAAAATATGATACATCGTAAAACGTTTAATTTTAGACCTCAAATTAATTCAAACTTGTAATCGGTGTTACTTGTAATAATAATAATATTAAATGTCTTCTCCCCACCTGCTAGTTGTAAAGCTTTCGTCATCAACGCACGGTTTACGAATTAGTAAACGTTTTTACGACCAAAGTATTATTGTTTACCGCCATAGTTTCGAAATTTGCATTATATAAATCAAAAATATTCGAACTGTATAAGTTATAGCGTAACGTAAAAGTATGTTTATATTTTGTATGTTTATTTAGGACATTCCAGTTTAATAAAGTGTATACCAAAGAATCGTGTTATTTTATAACCTAGTATCCCGAAAAGCGTAGCCGCAGTACCCGGCAAAAGGTTCATAGATATATGCGACTGAAGTTGTAAATTTAATTACCTACTTATTCTTTGTTGTACTGATCCTCGTCAGATTATAAACATTGAGGGCAAAGCGGACGTATTTATGTACATATGTACATCAATCATACAGCAACGAAAACCTATGTATGAACGTCTCCGACGGCATAATACTTGTTTCTTCATCAACTTGTTTCCATCTTTTCAGTTCTCGTTTTGCTCAGTCGAGTGTTTTGATTTTATAAATATATTTTTAACAGTTTTTTAGATTCAACCTGTTAGCCAATTTGAGTTTTATTTACCAATTTGCCTAAAATAAAAAGAAAATTTTAAGATAAATCGGTGCCTGATATGATAATCCATTTTGAATTTTAGTAATATCCATGTAGCCTATCCCTATTTAAAAACTCGTATAGAATCTCATCAATAGCGACAAAAGCTACATAGAAACCAGTAAATATTTAGTGGTTTCTATGCAAGCGCGGATCCAGGGGGGGGGTCATGGGGGTCATGACCCCCCCCAAAGCCGAATATATTTTTTAAGAAGTTTGAAGTTTGAGAACAGAAGGATTAGGTAATATAAAATATTTATTCGTTTATGAGTTTTTCTTTAATTTAAATATGCGCTAAAAGTATAAAACTACTTTTCTTTCTATCATGGATAACTAGCGGCTTACCCTCGCTTAGCTTGGGCGCGTATCTCTAAGTTTTAAATAGATATAAATTAGGGATGGGCCGAAATTCGTTACGAATTTTGGCAGCTTGAGCCGAACTTCGGCATTCGGCCGAAATTCGGTTTGAATGCCGAACATTTGGCAATAGAAAAAAAAACCTACTTGCACTATTTTAACTGAAATTAATAGAAAGCACGTCTATCATGACCTGTCGGTTTGGAAACAAAAAAAATTAAAACCTAAAGTAAGTACCTATATCTTTAAAACGTTAGCACGTTATCTATACTAATATTATAAATGTCTAACTTTGTGAGTATGAATGTATGGACGTTTGTTACTTTTTCACGCCAGAACGGCTAAACGGATCTGTATGAAATTCGGCACAGAGATAGATTAGTCTGGAATAACACATAGGCTATTTTTTATCCCGGAATAATTTACGGTTCCCGTGGGATAGGTTTGCTTTTATTTTCCTAGAGGCAAACCCGAGCGAGGTGAGGGTGAGGCGCTAGTATACCATAATTATGACAGTTTTTACAATAACCTCAAAGTTTTCGAGATATTTGCAAAATTACCCGTTTTTCAATTTTTTCTTGGTTTTTTATTTTTAATTTCTGCAATATCTTTTTGATTTAAGTGAAAGTAGGGGAAGGTAACCTTCAAAATACTTATAACGACCAAAAAAAAAATTTAGTTGAAATATTTAGCCGTTTCCAAGAAATTTATGTTTTATGTTCTCGAGAGGCTGAAAATCACTTTTAACTTTGTACAGTCGTCCTAAAAGTACAGTAAGGTTGAAATTGAAAAAAAAACTATTTTTAACGCCTTTCATCCCCTTATTTCTCGGGGATAGCTGGATATCGGGGGCATTTTACGGTTTTTTGTTCCTTGTATAGGTACTTGCTAACTTTTTACGACGTAAAATTTCAGGTTTTAATTTTTTTTTCTATTTTTAATAATAAACGGATTCCGATCGGTCTACATGGTCATTTATTTTAGTTAGGAAGGTGTAAACCTTAACACGTATGCGATAAAAAATTAAATTAATTCTTCTTAATTTAACAGTCCCAAAAATCGTTGCCTAATTAAATAGACAAAATGAAATAAACTTAGTATTCTTCTAACAAACACCTTAATTACAATTCGTAAATTGAATTAAAAAAATCACGTTTTTGGTTCACTAAAAAGACTCAGAAACATTAAGTATTTTTAATAATAAAGGGTCACGATTCTCACGAGAAAGCGCGGTGAAATTGAACCGAAGTTCGACTGAATTTCTGCCGAATTTTTTATTCTCACCGAATGTTCAGCCGAAGTTCGTATTCGGTTCAAGCCACATTCGGCCCATCTCTAAATTATAAATAGCTATTACGAGTGTACCTTACAAGAAAAACTTATGCTATTGCAGATTTTTCAGTAGGTCTTTTTAAAACCTACAATTTTTTTCTATTCTATTTTCTAGTAGGTATATTGTTTTGATGTATTTCTTAAGGTTTAGCCAGCGTTAGCCATGTAAATGTCTTAGGATGACTCGATAGAACCCTGACACCCTGAAGAAATGGAATTGTTTTCTCGTGGGAACTAAGATTTTCCTGTAGTAAAAGTCATCCTTAATGTTAACCCGAGTAAAGTTATCACTACACAAAATTTGGTTAAAATCGGTTTAATACTTTTCGCGTTAAACCGCACACACAAACAGACATACTGACAAAAATTTTGTTTTGGGTTCTATATTCTGTACATTATACATTAGAGTCATTGTTTTTAAACAAATATTTCGTGTACAGATTTTGCTAAGTTACTGTTTTATAATATGTATATTCCAGTCTCTGACCCCCCCCCAAAACCTAACCCTAGATCCGCGCCTGTTTCTATGTGGCTTTTATTAGTCTCTATGCGGCTTTTGTCGCTTTTGATGAGTTCCTACAGGAGTTTTTTAATAGGGATAACACTCGCATTGTCAATAAGAATCTAATACATATAAATAATTAAAATCGGTTATATAAACCGTTTAGTAATTACTAGGGAACATACATTCATACAGGTCAAACACGTAACCTAAGCAAAATTGTGCAACTACTACTGACGTAAATTGTGTTTTAGATCGATTAAATTCAATTTAAAAAATAGAGAAATGAGAATGCATTTTTTTTTACTGGTCCCAGTAGGAAAACGCTAATACCAAGGAAATTACTTACGAGAAAAGCAAGGAGTGAAGAGGATATAGTGGGAGATGGCATTTGGCCCTGCGGCAGGTTCATACAACGAACGAAGCGAAGTACGTATACCTTTGACAGTAATTTAAATAGATATATTGTGAGACGGTAGTAACTACTACATTTTTTTCATCAAGTCTATAATTTGTAGACAAGTATCTACTTTCACTCTTTTTAGTTTTAACGCATTGCCATTCTTAAGTCCAAAAACTACATATTATTTGAAGATTTTATTACTACAATCTAATTTTAATCATAATCCGGAAGATTGAGGTATATCTATTTAAATTATTATAAGTAGCTTATAGGGTTTTTATGATAATTGATTATGATAAACTTAAATATTTTTGTAGAGTAAGTAAACTAGTACCTACAACATCTTATACTGAAGGCTTAGTTAGATACTCATTGATAAAAAGATATATATAAGCAAATAAATTCAACAAAAACCTTAGTTCAGCGACGTCACCTGTGCAATCATGAACTGTGCCATTATATTATTAGCCCTTCTTAACGTCGTCTGGGGTAAGTTATTAATTTATCTGCTTTATGGACTACAATTATCTAGAACTCTTGAGCAAACTCTTGAAGTTAACAATATTTTTCGGTGTAGGAGAGACTGGGCACAAAAGTAACACTTTGTACTTTAACCCTGATTACTAGCTAGCTATCATATTTTTGGTGCAATGTACCTACCTATATATGTATTAAAATATAAATTTCGATATTCTTAACTTTGTATCTAAATTTACCTCATTCCTTGCCGTTTATTATCATAAGAACTACAGAGATTTATAAAAAAGGTCGATTGTTACTTTCGACCCCGAAGCCAGGATGAAAGTAAAACGATGTGGGTCGAAAGTAACATGATCAAGGTATATTTAAAAAATATGATATGCAATATCAAATCAACTAAATATTTATTAGAAAAGCATGCATAATTCATTCATGCATAAATAGTATTAACAAAATAAAATTAAACAAAACAAAACTGTTATTGACTTCTCGTCGGTTACTATTCTTACGTGTACGTAACGTACGTGTATGAGTACGTAGTTAATAATGAGATCAATTTTTATGAGATTCAGTTCCCTAGTCTACTCAGACTCGCAATTATGGCACACATAGTGTGCTACATCATTGATGCATGCATGCACATTCGATACATATTCAATGCTCGTTTCACCGATTATTGCTAAAAGACTAAACAAACAAGACAAAAGCAATCTTCTTCGTCAGATGATTTGTTATTTTCAATGTTTTCTTTTCCTCTTCTGGCCATCTTTGTTTTTTTTTCTTGCTTTTCCGTTCCCTTTTGTGGATGTATCAGTATCAGATTACAAAATTGTTTTCTTGGCCTTCATCTTTCTTTGTTTGTTCTTCAATTGCATTATTTCGGACGTGTCAATAAAAACGCAGTCTTATATTTCTTACGCCCTTTATTTAATCCTCGGACCTGCTCTTTGAAATGGTATGAATGGGTAAGACTGAGAAAGAAATTGGCAAAAAAGAACCCACTTGTAATCCGCTAGGTCCTGCTACTGACAAGTTAAGATCGTCGATTGGTGACAAGCCAGTATCAGTAAATATATTTTTATAAAAAGGACTTATACCAGTGCAAGTAAACCCAGCAATAGCATTTTTATCAGTGACAGCAAAAGGAAATGCTTCTCTGACAATGCCAGGAATGTAATGGATAACCAAATACTGCTCTATCCGGTGGCTGGAATTTGAGAGTGCAGTATGGTAGAAACGACACCAAAACTATTCTATTTCTTTTACAGAAATCTAGAGCTGGACAGACACATGTAATGCGTGATTGTCCAGCAATAGCAAGCATTTTTGATCGATTGTTGGCTTACATAAATAAAATGTATGGCGTAAAAATAGCAAAAATTCTGCTTCTGGCAGCCAGCCGCTGACATTCCCAGCACCAACAGATCCAACAGGATCTTCTCGTATCACGTGATCTTGATACCGCTTCAATGGAAATACGAAAAATGTAGGTGTATGACCTCTCTGCATTATTAATGGCAACAGCAACAGTTGCTAATCTCCCACGTTCCACGAAGATTACTACACCTAGTACCTACTTGTTTAATTCTTCTCTGAGCTTCTATTTTACTAAGTTTTTGGACTGTGGTTACTCCTGTCTTATCCATATTCCAGATATCTTTTGGCTCAAATTTATACCTATCTATAAAGTCCACTAGGTTATCAAAAAATTGGTTAACATTATGCTCATTAAAGCTTGAGGACTTCTTAAAGATAGGGTCGAATGTCGTTTTCAAAAACTAGTCAACCATTCCTTACCCACCATTTGAATGTCATGCCATTTTTCCGGGAATTGCTTACCATTTTTAATTGCTAACTCGTATGCCAGCTTATGTACTTCAGATAGGGCCAATCCAAAATAAACTCTAGAGCACTCAATTAAAGTCATGCAGTTTCTTTTCTTCATCAACAGTAAACACACAGTTGACGCAACGATAGTCAACTTTTGCACTAGTATTTCTTACCATTATTTTTTTTATACCTGTGAAATGTCACATGGCAAACATTGTATTTTTTGCCAGGGCTCTAATTATTTTATTATGTTTGAAATGTTCATCAGCAGCTTTTCTGTATATGTGTCAAGTATCAGTGTCAAGTAGAAGTATCAGTGGTCCCTCGTGCCGTCTTTCTTAGTCGCTGTTGCAGCATTCTGTTGGGATAAAATCGTATAATAAATATAAAACGTAAGTAAATCGTAATGCTATGTTACTTTTGTACCCAACTACGTTTTTGATCCATGAATACCTACCTAAAAATGGAACTTGCTACGCAAAAATCAATAGAAAACCTAATCAAGAATTACTATGCAATTAGTTACATTGATATCATCATTTAATACTACGTAACCACTAAATGAATAAATGTCAAAAAACTTTTTGTCCGTAAAATCATGTAGCATCCTCTAGCACAATCTTACGGCGCAGTGCGTGCGTCGTGCGCGGGGACTAAATGCAAGCGGGGAGAGCGTCGCTGGCTATCTCCTGACGGTAGCGGGACGGCGCGGCGCGGCGTTTCGACTATTGGATAAACCTAAAGAACGATTGTTATTATCCTGCCGTACTTATGTACCCGGTCTCCCCTATGGTAATATAGCAATCATTTTATGATCTTTTATTTAATTTTACAGCGGCGCCCAAGCATGGCAACCGTATCGTGGGTGGAGAACCTGTTAACATCGACGAATACCCTTTTACAACCAATATGTTATACAGCTATTGGGGCACTAACTTTCGCCAAAGTTGTGGTGGCTCTCTCATAACAAGAAACGCTATATTATCTGCTGCACACTGTTACATGTAAGTAAATCTATATCAATAGTGAAATTTTAGAGACATAAATTTTCTGCGTTTTACGCAGAAATTACCACATGTAAAAAGTTATTTTTTTTTTAATTTTGCGAAATTAATCGCATTGATTTTAATTAGGTATGCATACCGATATATCAGCGATATCGTCGGTTTTCCGATATTTTCCGGTATTGGTGATATTAGTTTACCGATACACCGATTCATTTTTAATAATTTAAGGATGTTTTGTTTTCTAAATAAAAATCTCATAAATGTGAATTTTAAAAATTAATTTCTAATATGTACTTTATTATTAAATTGATATTTTGTTATTACAATTTTCAATGTTCAAAACATAATTGATATTTTGTTAAATCACAATTTCTAAATTTCGCTAATTAACATTCGAAATAAATATTACATGTGTAAGTAATGCCGTTTGTTTTTGAGTTTTCTGTCTTAACCCCTGATTTTTTTACTTTTTATACCTTTTGAAGCCTACAGTGTCCGTATCGGTATCGGCGTTTATTCTTTGTAAATATCGGTAGATATCGTATCAGCAGAACTGCGTATCGATGCATCCCTAATTTTGATATAAATTACTATTATTAATCAATAATAATTAGTAGTCAAATTATCATTTGTAATCTGTTATAACTAAAGTTTTTATGCTAAATAATGCCGCTGTTTACCGAGGAGAAAATGTAGTTTTATGGAAATTCTTGCTTATGTAGACGTTTAAACGTTGATCGATTTTATAAACTACTAGCGTCTCACCCTCGCTTCGCTTCGGGTTCGTTCCTAGACAAAAACAAATCTATCCCACGGGAACCGTACATTTTTCCGTGATGATATATAGCCCATAGCCTTCCTCAGTTAACGGGCTATCTAATGCAAAAAAAATTTTTCAAATCGGATTAGTAGTTTCTGAGATTAGCGCGTTCAACCAAACAAACAAACAAACTCTTCAGCTTTATAATATTAGTATAGAACTGCATGATAAGGTTTAAGTTGTCAAGTCGTTACTTGTATTTTGTAATCTTTGTTCCAGAAAATGACAAAGTGCACTCGGGAATCCAAATATATACATATAATAATAATATTAATGCATTACATTGACATACACGACAGACATACACATACGCAGCTATTATAAAACATGTACAATAAACATAAACAACAATGAGAATAATTAATAACTTTCATATCACCGATAAACAAGTTCCTAATATGAAAATATTACACGAAAAATTTAATACAGAAATAAATTATCCAGGTTCAATTTGGTCAAGTGGAAAAGGACAGAAGATAATCGTAGAATTCTTATGGAGAAACATGAAATACGGTATCTTCGAATCAATTTTCTCATTAAAATTGCCGAATATCGCGTTCAGAGCCGCCCAATCGTTTACACTGACAAAACTTATACAGACACGTCTAATACTTCATCCAAGACTTATTCAGATGGGAGCACGTCTGGCTTAAAGAAATCAATTTCTAAGGGAAATCGTTTAATAATAGTTCATGCCGGAGAAGAGGACGGTTTCGTACCCAATGCCCTACACATGTACAAGGCAAACCAAAAAAGTAATGACTATCATCATAATATGAACACCGAGAATTACACAAAATGGTTGGAAACGCAGTTTAGTCCCAAACTTAAAATCGAATAGTGGTGTAGTGGTTGACAACGCATCATACCTCAATTCATTACAAAATCAAGCCCCCCAATTCAAACCATCGTAAACAAGCTATGATTGATTGGCTCAAATATCGAAATATCGTTCACTCTACATCGATGCTTAAACCACAACTTTATCACTTGATACTGCAAAAAAAAATAAGACATATTAAATATAAAATTAATAATTTGCTTAAATAACATGGTCACAGCGTTCTACGTCTGCCACCCTAACACCCTGACTTCAATCCGATTGAAAATATTTGGGCTATGAGAAAAGGATATGTAGCTAAAAAACATGTCAATGAATATGGAGACTATAATGAGATTGACGCAAGAAAAAGTTGACGCGATCACTGTATAATAGTGGAAGATAGTTTGCGACCACGCAGTAAAAGAAGAAAAAGCTATTGATGGTCGAGACGCCGCTATTGATGGTATAATGAAGCGATTCATCATTAACACAGGAGACACATCAGACGAGAGTGAAGATGAAGGTAATGAAGATACAATGTCAGATGTTGAATTGAATGAATAATATATTTTTTGAAGTGAAAACTTCTATAGGCAGGTTTGGATGGGGAGTAAATTTATGTAAGTCGTCATCGACATGGTCACGTGACGTGTTAAGGCTAACACTCAGAGTGCCGATAAACGTCAAAACCAGATAAATGTAAACAGTATTAATTTAAAATTTAATTTAAGATCAAACAATTAATTTGAATATCCAAAAATAACAACTGTTTGTTTATAGTTTTAAGTTTTCACTTCTGTCGGCAGTCCTCATGACTGCATTTAATAATTAAAATGTCAGCACTTACTTCCTTCTGATAAAACAATGATTTAATTTTTATGTGATTTTTTGACTAACCTTACTTTTGGCTATCACTCACACAAATGCAAAGCTGAGCTTACGCCTCGAGAACTGTATGTACATTTGTATGTCTCCGACTGCATTATAAATACTATGTTCCTTCATCAACTTATTCACGTCTTTTTAGTTCGATTTTTACGCAATCGGGTCTTTTTTATTTTTGTAAATATTTTTTTATTTTCACTATCTACACCTTTGCAATTGCACTCGTCAAAATTCGCTTTTGACAAAAAATAAATATTTTACAAATAACTTTAACTAAGTAATATCTTTACAGAGGTGATGCAACTTTTCAATGGCGTGTTCGGCTCGGATCGTCCAACGCTTCTTCCGGTGGGAATTTACACGATGTCTCGCGCCTGATCTTACATACAAACTACAATCCCGCGGACCTTACGAACGATATTGCAATCGTTAAACTCTCAAGTAATGCAGTTTTGTCTCAGAGCATTGGCCTCGCACGCATTGCAGGACCTAATTACAATCTAACTGATGGCTCTCTGGTGTATGCCACAGGATGGGGAACTACTTCGGTATTTAAATGTTTCTTATTGATGCTTTTTAATTTTTTTTAGTTATTGACTATGTCGAATGCTTGACAACAAATGATTAACAACAATTTTATTTTTAGTCTGGAGGCTGGCCCTCCGAAGTACTTCGGCGCGTTGGCCTTAACATCATTAACCAACAACTCTGCGCTGAGCGTTATGCCTTCCTAAAGACTCAACCTAACTTCGAAGATTGGCCCGATATTACTCCCGAGATGCTTTGCGCTGGTATTCTCGATGTTGGCGGCAAAGACACTTGCCAAGGTGACTCTGGTGGTCCTCTCGTGCACCAAAGAGATATTATAGTGGGAATCACATCCTGGGGATACCGCTGCGGAGATTCGTTCTATCCTGGAGTGAACGTTCGAGTGTCATCTTACACGAGCTGGATTAAGGATAACGCTTAATTAAAGTATCGAATATTTCAATTGTCTAAATAATCTATTTATATACAAGTAATTACAAATATACCTACAGTGTACTTTTATCATTTATATTCAATAAAATTATTTAAAACACAGTATTTCTTATTTAATGATAATTCAAGTAAATACGTTAAAGAACAACAAAAATAATAATTAAGGGGCATTAGTAGCTTTTTACCAGACTACGGCAAAGTCCAAAGGAGGGTTATGTGTTTAACCTATAAAAATGTATGTTTGTATGTATATATGAGCGTTGCCAGATATATTTTTTTCAGAAAAAGCGGAATTTGGAACCTTTTGAGTAAAAAAGCAAAATACTTTCGTCGAAAGCTGGATAGGGGATATTATAATTTCCGTGGCACCATAATTTGACAATAAATTCTTTTCAGACCAATAAATACTTTTTTATCGGTCTGAGGAATTCTTATAGATCTTGAAAAGATAAAACGAAAAGTAAGAATAAATTTCGACCGTATATATATATACGGTATATATATATATATATATATATATACAGGGTGGTCCATTTATAATGGTCCAAAGATTTTTTGGAGGTAGAGGACACCCTAACAACCCATTTAAAATAAACATTAGTTCCGCGAAAATCAATAGTTTAGAAGTTATGATTTCTTTTCTTTTTTTTCGAGAATTGTCTACTCCGATCATACAAATCAATTTTATTTAAATACCATTCTACTAAATCGCATGAAATTTGGCATGTGTGTAGAGAAGTCATGTAAAAAGCATACAATGTAAGATTTGTATGTTTTTTTCTTAGCATTTTCTATTGTTTTAAAATTGTTGTTGATTTATTTATTTTTGTGGCAAAAACAAAATCCCTTTGAAAAATCGTCGTAAAATTGTTACAACTATAAATTTGCTTACGACTTTTAAAACTACCTTAGGATGTAGTGATAGTCTAGGCAAAAAATTGTGGTAATGTAACCACTAACAGAAAACTCTTCAGAAATTCGCATTAAAATAAACTAGGTTGTTTTTTTAAACACAAAATTTAAAATGATTTAGAAGATAACTTAATAACTACCTGAGTTCCTTTTAAAACCAGTCGAGTGCGAGTAGGACTCGCGCACTAAGGGCTCCGTACCTTTGAAAAAGAAATTGAACTTAAAATGTATTTGGTTAAAACACCGTTATATGAAGACCTGCTTATGCTTTTATTGTGTTGTGAAAGAGAGTGCAAGCACTGCTTTGTAATTTTTAATCTGTTTGACGGGTTACGCCAACCTGAGCGGGACGACAGAATTATCTAAGTAGCAGTTCAAATGTAATGAATACTGAAATAAAAACAAACAGTAAAAATATCTTATTTATTAAAAATTACAACTGATTACATTTTATGTTAAATGTTCAAATTGTCTTCCACAGTTCATTATGCATAGACGACAGCGACGTAAAAAGTTTCTTTTCCTGCCTGTTAAATGTTTTTAGCTGATACCTCGGAAACTATGCACTTTAGGGCAAAAGTTATTGAGACCATTTTTGTAGAGAATAAAATTTCGTATATTTTATTTCCTGTTTTTTTTTCTAAAACTTACCGTTTACGATTTATGGCCTATTTTGAACCAGTTTTTCTATCTCGGCCGATAACTTTTAAAATTATTGGTTTAATCAATAAAATGCTTCCATAATTTTTTAAAGACAACTTTTGTTTAAAACTTTTTTTTCTAATGTCCGTACTTTTTACCGTTAGAACGTTCAATGTTGGACCACCGGGCGTAAGGTCGAAATTCTTTTTTCACTGGCCTAATAGATTTTATATATAAAAAATTACCATTGGTTCAAAGTTGTGATTTTTTTAATTCAATTTGGAGAGTGTTCTTGAGTTTGAGAGACAAATCCCAATCTTCTGCAGTTCTGAAACTTCATCTATCTGTTTAATCTGTCGTCACTCCAAAATTCCTGGACGTGTATCACAAAGATACTTTTTGTTGTGCAATTATTAGTATGAATTTGGAGTTTATTTATGTTTCATTAAAAGCAGGCGCGGATCTAGGGTTAGGTTTTGGGGGGGGTCAGAGACTGAAATATACATATTATAAAACAGTAACTTAGCAAAATCTGTACACGAAATATTTGTTTAAAAACAATGACTCTAACGTATTGTGTACAGAATATAGAACCCAAAACAATTTTTTTTGTCAATATGTCTGTTCGTGTGTGCGGTTTCACGCGAAAAGTACTAAACCGATTTTAACCAAATTTTGTGTAATGATAACTTTACTCGGGTCAACATTAAGGATGACTTTTACTACAGGAAAATCTTAGTTCCCACGAGAAAACAATTCCATTTCTTCAGGGTGTCAGGGTTCTATCGAGTCATCCTAAGATATTTACATGGCTAACGCTGGCTAAACCTTAAGAAATACATCAAAACAATGTATCTACTAGAAAATTGTAGGTCTTAAAAAGACCTACAGAAAAACCTGCAATAGCATAAGTTTTTCTTGTAAGGTACACTCGTAATAGCTATTTATAATTTAGAGATGTGCCGAATGTGGCTTGAACCGAATACGAACTTCGGCTGGACATTCGGTGAGAATAAAAAATTCGGCAGAAATTCGTCCGAACTTCAGTTCAATTTCACCGCGCTTTCTCGTGAGAAACGTGGCCCTTTGTTATTAAAAATACTTAATCTTTCTGAGTGTTTTTAGTGAACCAAAAACGTGATTTTTTTAATTCAATTTACGAATTGTAATTAAGGTGCTTGTAAGAAGAATACTAAGTTTATTTCATTTTATCTATTTAATTAGGCAACGATTTTTGGGACTGCTAAATTAAGAAGAACTAATTTAATTTTTTATCGCATACGTGTTAAGGTTTACACGTTCCTAACTAAAATAAATGACCATGTAGATTGATCGGAATCCGTTTATTATTAATAATAGAAAAAAAATTAAAACCTGAAATTTAACGTCTTTAAAAAGTTAGCAAGTACCTATACAAGGAACAAAAAACCGTAAAATGCCCCCGATATCCAGCTATCCCCGAGAAATAAGGGGATGAAAGGCGTTAAAAATATTTTTTTTCAATTTCCGGCTTACTGTACTTTTAGGACGACTGTACAAAGTTGAAGGTGATTTTCAGCCTCTCGAGACCATAAAACATAAATTTCTAGGAAACGGCTAAATATTTCAACTAAATTAATTTTTTTTTTGTTGTTATAAGTATTTTGAAGGTTACCTTCCCCTACTTTCACTTAAATCAAAAAGATATTGCAGAAATTAAAAGTAAAAAACCAAGAAATAATTGAAAAACGTGTAATTTTGCAAATATCTCGAAAACTTTGAGGATATTGTAAAAAGTGTCATAATTATGGTATATTAGCGCCTCACCCTCACCTCGTTCGGGTTTGCCTCTAGGAAAATAAAAGCAAACCTATCCCACGGGAACCGTACATTATTCCGGGATAAAAAATAGCCTATGTGTTATTCCAGACTATAATCTATCTCTGTGCCGAATTTCATGCAGATCCATTTAGCCGTTCTGGCGTAAAAAAGTAACAAACGTCCATACATTCATACGCACAAAGTTTGACATTTATAATATTAGTATAGATAACGTAAGTGCATAAACTGTAGGTGTTATGAGCGACTGGTACTGCTTTCCATCAGGTGGCCTCTCTGCTCGTTTGTCACTGAATCGCAAAAAAAAAAAAGAAAAAAAAAAAACTACGCGGCACAAATTATAATGCACATGTGTGCACATGTGTAACTACCACAATTCAATGGGACGACAACTCGACACGACCGGTGAGAAATAAGGTGTAGGATCGACAATATGATGGATGGTGCACTCTGAGGCACACCATTAACTTCCCAACTCCATGCTGCAACTGAGTAGTTCGTCATAGAAAAACGTAGTAACTATTTACGTTTGGCCCCGGATCCGAACCTAAGACCACTCAATCTGCAGCCATAAACACTAGGCACTAGACTAACGAGGCAAAATTTCTAAACTAGTATGGCTAAACATTATATTTAATACAAATATCTATTAGTTTTATCTAATAATAAATAAATCATCTCTTTAGGAAGAGCTTATGCGTCTCATGGACGCAGAGCTCGGAGACAAGAGCAACCAAAGCGGAAACACAACCGGAAACACCACTGTAAACAGCACTGGTAACACCACGGGGAATGTTACCGGGACCAATACCGTCACTGCGGGCGCGCCGCTGCCGCTGCCCGACGCGTCCGCACTGGATTGGGCGGCGCTAGTACACACCGCGACGCGTGCCATGTTACAGGTACAGAAAAAATAAATTAAAAATATTTTTTCTGTCAAAAATATATTATACATTAATTTTTAATGTCGCTGTAGAGCTCTTATTTAATTATTAAGATTACCTGCTATATTGTTCAAGCGTCAATTGGGTAGTCGAGACTGCTAATCAAAAAATTCTATACAACTTCTCTAAAATACTTTATAGTACAGCCCTGAAAATTCATTTCATTTTCAAAGAACTGTAGAATTATACTTTTAGTTACTTTTCGGAGGAACCGCGTTACAACAGCAATTTTAGGCTAAAAGATTCATTATAATTTCCTCGTCCAACATGAATAAAATATAAATACAAAAAAAAAGGGTGCTCCACTACCATGTAAAATTCTGAATTATTATAAAAACAATAGTATGTCAAAAGATTGGGGGTGTCAACTACTACTCAATAACAAATACAATTTCTTTTACTTAGATTTGTGAAGAGCACCAGTATCCATCAATGGACAACTCGGACCCCCCTCCTGACTCTACAACAGAAGTTTGTCTCGACAACTGGTCTGAAATCCCTGTAAGTCTAACTTTTTATGTTATGATATTTTGTTGATACTTGATTTATTCAGATAGTTAAAAAAAGTTTTTATTTGCAAACAAAATAAAGTATTATATCCTATTTAATGAATAAGAATGAAATTGTAAAGAAAACTGCAAAGGAAGGCCGGTGTCCAGAAGTGGACTGAATGAAATGTATCTATACTAATATTATAAAGCTGAAGAGTTTGTTTGTTTGTTCGTTTGTTTATTTGTTTGGTTGAACGCGCTAATCTCAGAAACTACTAATCTGATTTGAAAAACTCTTTTTGCATTTGATAGCCCGTTAACTGAGGAAGGTTATAGGCTATATATCATCCCGGAAAAGTGTACGGGTCCCGTGGGATAGATTTGTTTTTGTCTAGGGATGAACCCGAAGCGAAGCGAGGGTGAGTCGCTAGTGTAATATAAATTTCAAGAAAAAAAAACATCCTTAATATGCGATAATAATTTACCATTTTTTTTAAATTTTAAATGCTTTATATTTATAGCAACAATGCTCACGAGTGAGACTGATATTGTACAGACGAACGAGCCGCAGGGCGCCCCGGCGGCGGGCGCGGCGTGCGCGTGCGGGCTGGGCGCGCGCGTGGCCGCGCTGGAGGCGGAGGCGGCGCTGGCGCAGCGCACGCGGCGCGCGCTGGAGGACGAGGTGCGCCGCCTGCGCCGCCACAACGCGCGCCTGCGCGACGAGTCCGCGCGCGCCGTGTGCCAGCTGCGCCACTTCACGCACTGGCTCAAGCGCACCGTGGACCGCCAGTGAGTCACTTCATACATTATATCTACGTAGTGTAAAACAAAATCGCTTCCTGCTGTCTGTCTGTCCCTATGTATGCTTAGATCTTTGAAACTACGCAACGGATTTTGATGCGGTTTGTTTTAATAAATAGAGTGATTGAAGAGGAAGGTTTATATGTATAATACATGCATATTATAGTATAGAAAAGCCGAGAAATTCAAAGATTTGTATTTCATACTAACCATTAAAACGTTATTTTTTACTTTTCAGTGCCTGGAAGTCGGTTTTTTTTAAGTTTTTTTTAGTTTGTATGTCAAAATTAATACATTGCGTTTTTCTTCCAGGTAATTCCAGTCCCCATGAAGGATGTTGACACTTCTTAGCGGGTACTTTTGTGTACTTGAATAATATTTATTATAACATAATTTCCAAAGAGTAACTACGTGAGATATTAAATTGTATAAACATAGTAAACTCAAAGCTGTATCTTATGAATTGTGCCTTTCGAGCTTCAAGCGAAGCTGTTGTTTTGGCTTGAATATATGTATAAGTAATTTTGTTACAAATACATAACGCTGTTTCCACATTATATATTCTAATGGACATGTTGCTGTTTCGATTCTGATGTAATTGTTGCACTTATTATAGGCTGATATAACGTGTTTGTAAGATTATTTATTGATTACAGTGTTAAGTACTAGTTATGCTATTGACCTTTTTTACTGGGCTTTTTATAAGTTACGTTTTAATTAAGATTTTACTGCGCCTAAATGCTAAATCTTTTAAGTGATCTTATATCTGTACCTGAGAAGCATAACCATATACTCCGTTATTTACGAGTTTGTGTTTTTTCTGTATACTATTGTACGTGTCCTTTTCTACAATAGCATAACACTGTAGCAAAATTAACTATCTATTTAATACTATATATAGTTAATAGTATCCTGTAAAAATCGGAATTACAGAGTTATACTTCTCAGGTACAAATATAGCCAATAGAACAATTTAACGTTACTAATAAGCGATACGATCATGAACAATGTAGTAAAATATTTAACCATTAATCGACCTTTCATATAATACGTAGTGAGTTATTACTGACAAAGGATCTTATGTAGTTATTGTGTAAGTTTAGTCGATACAGAATACAGACTTGACCCTGCCAAATATTACCGTATATGACAACTTTTTAACTATATCAACGGACTTTTAATAAATGTTACTCGCATTTTCATTGTCGAAACTTACTGTATTATAAACTCAAGTCGCTTCTACTAATAGCATTTAATCTAAGATCCGAAGTTAGGTCGTCCTTCGCCCATCTGTTTGAAGAGTACCTATATTTAGTATTAAGCGTAGTATAAATATTATTAACAAGTATAACGCGAATAGATTGCAAATGTGGTCAAAGCTACTGTTATTGAAAAAAAAAAAAGGTTTTTTCTTTTAAACTTTTGTTTAATATATCAACCCCTCAACTAGCACGCTTTGAAGTCATTGAGAATTGAGTTTATTACCCACGTACTTATCAATCATTACGTAATTTATATTATAGTCACTCGCCGCGCTTATTTGTGTTTGTTCGGGCGAATCTCAAAGTATTGTATGGATTTTCACACGGTTTTCATCAATAGGAAAAAGAATTATCTGGGAAGGTTATATGCTAAAATTTATAGTCATATTGCAAAAATAATGTACTGAGGTGCTGGATATTAGAGAATTGAGTTACAGTTAGGTTAAAATTAAATAAATCGGTCGTAAAATCTATACAGGTAAATAAAATTGAAGCTTTTGTTTGTAATGTCAAAGTAACAGCTTTTTAAAAACACAATTTAATTTTTTTTATCTGTCTGTCTGCCTGTCTGTCTATTTGTTTGTTGATTTTAACGGGACTTTCACTAACGGATAGCTGATGTTATAAGGAGTAACTTAGGCTACTTTTATTTTAGAAAAAGAATTAGGATTCCACTCAAAAAAATTGAAACGTGTGTAGGGACACTAGCGACTTATAAATGCGAAGGGTATCTAAGAACGAAGTGGATGACCAGTAACCTAACACAAAATACTTTTATTTAAATCCGATAAGCAGGTAGGTGAAGGACGACCTTACTACGGATATTGTATGTAGTAATGCGCGCATGTTTGAAACATCGATCAGAAAAGTTACACAATCAGCGACAAAAAAATATCCTCACCGAATGAGCACTCATTTGAACATTTGAGCGCGCTTTTAATTCAATTTCTTTTCTGTGAAAACAACTCACAATATTACATTGTTGTATATTTATTTTAACTAGAATAATTACCTAAACGGTGAAGGAAAACATCGTGAGGAAACCTACATGTCTGAGAGAATCTAGCAAGTTTTCTAAAGACATATGAAGTCTGCCAATCCGCACTTGGCCAGCGTGGTGGACTATGGCCTGATTCTCCTCGTATGGAAGGGAGGCCCGTGCCCAGCAGTGGGACGTTAAAAAGGGCTGAATACAATTACCTAAACACAATTGGTTACAGTTTCAAGAAAACTTGCATGGGATTGTGTATCTAATACGTTTTTGATCGATGGTTTGAAACCAATATAGTGATTTTGGATAAAGTTTGATAAATATCCACGATCTCCTCATTATTGGAAGTTTGTATGGTTTTTTATTATTATTTAATTTAATGTATATATTGATCGAATCTCATAGTTAAATTATGTAAACGTAAAATGAAAGCTTTATTAGTTTAAGCCATATTCTCTAAACTTTAGCGTAATGTTTTAAGTTTGTTTATATTACGTATATAAGACTTTGTCAATTAAACAAAATGATTACTATTTACTTTCAACTGTCAATTCACAATCTATGACTACTTAGGACGCATTTTTGTAATATTTTAAGAAACTCATCGATTAGTTGTACGTTTTTTTCTTATAATTGTACGTAATGATAAACGTTGTAGTAAGTTGCTTCGGAATATCAATTTCACTGAACAATGCCAACACAGGTATATCGTATCAATGCGATACATGTATTAATTGTTACAATAATCCAAATTTCCACAATAAAAAATCAAACGTTGATAAGACTGAAAAGAAATAATCCAACATCATTAATTTACTTGATACATTACAAAACAGTTGTTTGGATTATCATATTATGCATATTATAAAAACGGATGTATTGGCCAGTAAAAATAGACTTTTTTTTTAATCAACTTTGCGCTAAATTTTCGATCCATTTTCTTTTTTTTTTTTTTGTTTCTATTGTTATGATTCATTAATTTTAGTGCTAATATTGTTAGACATATTTAAAGTTACCTATATTTCTTGTAATTAACTAAAGTTTCAATGAAATTATGTTTTATATTTTAAGTATGCCTTTATAAATTAAATACATTAATTGATTACTATGATTTAAAGATTACGCCGGAAGTAGTTGAAGTTACATTAAAATTATTAAAAAGGTGGGTTGATTGAAATTAAAATTAATATATAAGGAGTGCTTTCTATGATTGGGATTCATTCTTGTTCAGGAAGAGTTACTGTGTACTTATGCTGAGACAGTGTTGTATAAATTTTAGTATAAAGCAGTGATATATGCAGTCTGTTATAATTCTTATATGTAAATCAGTAATTATTATACGTTTGAAGTGTTCACTGGTGGTTTTCTTCACAATCAGAAGAGGGAAAACAACCCAAGAAAAAAAAGGTGTCACGGTTTACCCTGGTCTACAAGAATTAAAAAATGAAAAGACCGGGTTCCATGCAATTAAATTATTTATTATAATAAGCTTGACCCGGTGAAAAAAAATAAAAAAAATGATAACGGGCGGGGTCGAGCACTTAATCCACACAAAGTTCTTCTGCTAAGTCGGTCAAGGTACTCTCCTGCGTCAACGCCGTATAGATGGTGATCCCGGGAGTAGCGTTCTGGAATCCGCAGTTGACCGGATGTGGCAGAAATGGGTAACCCAAACCCGGCGGAGAGTGCTCTCGTCGTTGTGGTGAAAGTAAATAAGGCGTGAGGGTATACCGGCCAAATTGGTAACCCGAGCGTTGAACCCTGGAACGCGCCATCAAAATACACTTATAAGCGGTCCAGTAAATATTGCAAACATCCACGGCACTGCGTTATAAAAGAAAGCACCTAAATTGTAGTAGTAGTGCCGTGGAATCATGAAAATCAGAAACGGAGATTACAATTTTTAAGAAATAAGTTAGTTTTTAAAGTAATTATGATTATAAAAAAAATATTAAAACTGAGGGTGGAATAATAAAATGATGCAATCTTATAATAGCATGACTATGCAAAATCAATTTCTATTTCTACTAATTTTCTATTACTATTAATAAATATAATAAAATGATTACTTGCACTAATAATTAACTGCCTGCGACATAAAAAATACCACTTACCCAGTTTGGGGGGCGATCAACACTCACATATATTGTATAATATTTTATTCGAGGAACGCTTAGTGACGATCACGAAAATTATACAGTAATATAGTTACGGGTTTTAAAGATTAAATTCTTCTCCGTATTAGAGACCATAAAACAATACTTAATGTGACGTGCGTTCACTCAAACTACAACTACGAGTAGATCGAGAGAAAAATGAATAATAAGTCGCGGCGACCGGTACTGCAGTTTTTAACTAAACGAGAACAAAAGATTTACTTGGAGCGCTAAAATGTTGCATTGCGCGAGTATACAAATGCCGCTTGATGAATTAATTATCAATATTATTATATTAAAAAAAATAAGTTATAATAAAATTGTGTTTTGTACTTAAACGTGAATTTTAATGTTAGATTTAATTTAATAGTGATTTTAATTAGTTTTAGGTATTGTAAATATTAAATTTAAGTGTATTCTAGGGTAATAATATAAATTATGTACGTATAACGTTACAAAGGAAACAGGAATATTAATGTCTTTGACAATTATTTTATTATGTTATATTTTTAATAATTTATATATATATATATATATATATATATATATATATATATATATATATATATATATAAATTAATAATTATAATTTATAAGTTACGCCCATGTGAAATTTTTAAGCGTCATTCAGGACGGTAGTTGCGTAAAATGTCTGGTCAGGGCAACTCTCTGACGATGTTATGCGTAAATTCTGTTTTAATGTGCGAGAATGCTTGGCCAGGGCAACTCCCTGGTAGTATTTCTACATTATAGCATAATATGGACATAGTGCAGGAAGTGTCGGTGCGTGATCGGGGCTACTCTCCGATAGCATCCACCACGTTTTTGTCTATAACCAATTACTATATATAACCTACTGTGTGGCACTTAATTATTTCATTATGAAAAATGAACTACAGAGTATATTTATGTTAATGATGCATTTTTATTTTATTTATTTTTTTACGTGAGTATCATTGTGAGGTATACATGACAGGATACTATGTTACGTCTTTTAATACAATACGTGTTGTGTGTGGTCAGGGCTACTCCCTGGTAATGTAACTCGTAGATTACACGATAACGTGAGACTCGTTCCAGTTGTATTCATGTATTTATTATGGTACCCACAATTATTTGATTTATTAATTCATTTAATTTTTATTTTATTTTTTTTTATATTTATATACATCTATACATGTAATAAAATTGTAGCTAATCCGAGTCTGTAAATTAAATATTTCTTTTTTTGGAAAATCTTATTGAAGTACTTTTTTTTATCGATACAGAAGCTAAATCTATAGTTTTTGGATTTTTTGTCTGTCTGTCTATTACCGCATCACGGGAAGACCACTGTACAGATTTTGATGAAATTTGGTATGATGATGGCTGGTTGTCCGGGTCAATATGTGAACTTGCTTGTTCCTACTTTAAGTAAAGTTTTTGAGAAAATAATTTATAATGCATTGAATGATTTCTTTGAAAGGAATAAATTATTTACAAAGGATCAATTTGATTTTCGTAAAGACAAAAGTATAAATATGGCTGTCTATAGCTTTCTTAAGTTATGTCGTGTCTAATTTAAATGATAAAGTTCCTGTGTATGCTTTATTTATGGACTTGACGGAGGCTTTTGATTATGTTGATTAAATAAACTTTTTCACTATGGTGTTACAGGAAATGTTCTAGTGCTCATGAACAATTTGGATAAAACTAATTTAATGTTCTTTAAAAACAGGAAAAATAAATTAAATGCTTTGGATATCGATTTTGAGGGTAAGGAAATAAAGCAGGTGGATGTAACAAAATTTTTAGGTCTCAATATTGGTAATAATTTAAATTGGAAAAAGCATATTGAGGAGGTAAGCATAAAATTACGACAATTTTCTTTTGCACTGCACGTGTTGGCCAAAACGGTCAATGTTTCAACCTTAATAACTGATGTTGCTTCTTTGTTAAGGTGTTGTATTTTTTTTTTTTTTTTTTTTTTGGGGTAATTCGGTAGATAAATTAGCATTCGAAGCAAATGTATCCGAGCAATATTTAATTTGCGAATAATAGAAAGATGCAAACTATGTATTTGGAAATTATAATATAATGACGTTACCAAGTGTGTGCATTTGTGAGACTATTATTTATGTTAGAAATAATCTATATTTATTTGAAAATTGTTATGGTATAAGACATAGAGCCTTACTTCGCCACCCTCGATGTGAGACTGACCTTTTCTCGAAGAATATTTTCTGTACTGGGCCACTTTATAAATCATTTACTCTGGAGGTTAATGAAATTAATATATTTAAACAAAGATTGAAGAAATTTTTATTAGAAAAGACGTATTATTCTATTAATGATTATGTTTTGGATAAAGTCGAAACATGTAATTTTGGGTATATTGTATTTATTGTAATTATTATAATGAATTGTTATTAAATTGTATTGTTCCATGCTCTAAGGCTGAGTTTGGCTGGACATTGTTAATATTAATATTTAAATCTACTATGTTATAACCGAAATTCGCAGCAATTTGTATTTGAATTTGAACTTTTTACTGCGGAAAAATGTCTTATCTCTGAGCTGAACGTTAAAACGTAGTTACGGTTGGAAACGTTTATTATATTTCACATATTGAATATTAGTATGATGATGATGGTGGTTAAAAACTTAAAACGTAGTTGGAAATGTTTATTATATTTCACATATTGAATATTAGTATGATGATGATGGTGGTTAAAAACTTAAAACGTAGTTACGGTTGGAAACGTTTTATTATATTTCACATATTGAATATTAGTATGATTGTAATGGGTATTGGGTCTGGACTGATCCGATAGGAGTGAGCCGTTCACTGCAGATTGCATGTGTTGTTTATCGGGTTTTTTTTAATACATGGTTTATATTTAATACCGAAAGTTCTAGGCTGGTGGCAGCTAGATTGATAGATGGGTTTGCTGGCTGGATTGAGTAATCTATGTCTGATCGCTGGAATGAGTGATCTATGTCTGATCGCTGGAATGAGTGGTTTATGTTTGATTACTGGATTGAGTGGTCTATGTTTGATCAATGGAAGGAGTGATCTATGTCTGATCGCTGGAATGAGTGATCTATGTTTGATCACTGGAATGAGTGGTCTATGTTTGATCACTGGATTGAGTGGTCTATGTTTGATCACTGGATTAAGTGGTCTATGTTTGATCACTGGAATGAGTGATCTATGATTGATCACTGGATTGAGTGGTCTATGTTTGATCACTGGAATGAGTGGTCTATGTTTGATGTCTATGTTTGATCACTGGACTAGATTGGAAGTGCTTCAGTTATGACCCATGTAAGATGCCTGGATAACGTAAATGACTGTATGATACAGCCATGTATGTACATGTGTGCTGTGGTAGCCATGTATGTTGACCTTAGAATTTAGATACTGGACATGTAGTTGGGCCGCAGTGGTAATGTATTAGCATTATAGCTAATAGTCAAGAAGGTGATGTGTGATGTTAGTTGACATATAATTTTAATACCTCGGTGGTGTAGTGACTAGCACACCCGGAAGTCCTGGGTTCGAGTCCCGGGTCGGGCCAAGATTAATTATTGAGTATTTCTATATCGTAAGCCTCAGTAACAACTAGAAGTTGTGAAGTTAGTTGTGTGTCATCCCTGTGCCTCGGAGAGCACGTAAAGGCGTTGATTCCCCACCGGTCGAGTCGAGTAGTCGTCTCACCGGAATATGAGTGGCAAGAATAGAGTGTAGTTGTGTCTGCGCATACACTTGTGCACTATAATATCTTCTGTGCATTTGGCTAGTCTCAATGAGAGTGGCCGCCATGGCCGGAATCGGTCAGGAGAACATTAATTTTAATAGTGTTATTTTAGTGTATTACATTAAGTTATTTTAAAGTTACAAATACCCTTAATTTCAAATATTTCCTTTAGAGATATATAGTTGAGATGAAACATTAGCAGAGGTTAAGATTAGAAGCTTAAGTAAATTTGATATCTATATCCATGAACTTAAAGTATGCAGTTGTAAAGACAGATTTTACTGCGTTAAAAAAAACAATCCTCCAGGTGACGGAGATGGATCAGAGGGCTTTACTCCAGAAAGGCCCAATCGACGTCGAAGGAGGTCATCTTCTGGTGATGCTGAAGTACCAGCTAAAATTAAACGATTATCCGATTACCTAACAACCGAAGACCTGAAGAAATTTATAGTAGCGCTTCGAGATAATGCAAGTAAGACTAGGAACTCTACTAATGTAGTTCCGGAATTTCATCAAGATAATAGTTCGCAAGATGTTGAGCGATGGCTAAAGAAAGTTAACGAAGGTGCCGTAATTTATGAATGAGATAGAAATTAAGTTATTCTTTCAATTATATGAATCTTTACCAAAGCTCAAAAGTTAGTTAAAATTAGAAAGGCATTCCCGAATGATAACTTTGGAAAGTTAATAGGAGAAATGTTAAGTCGTAAATCTCGAACATATGTAACTTTAAGAGAATATTTTTATGATAAACTTTCATTATTGAGTAGATTTGAGATTTTGAGAGATTGAGATTTTTTTTTTTTTTTTTTTTTTTTTTTTTTTTTTTTTTTTTTTTTTTTTTCCGTTTCCGGCGTTAGAACAGTTAACATCATAGTGACAGCCTACCGAAGAAATAAGCGAATAAAAATAGTTAAAGTGAGCTTTTGGTTCAAACTTCGCCACAACACGCAGTTTAAATATCTGTGAAGTGTTCGTGATAACTAATTTTTGTGCGATTATTGGTGATTATTGACAAATAAGAATAACAATATCAGCACTGATTTGAGGTTATAAAACATATTATTCATTGACATTTGACTTAGCAACGTCAATAAGACTGACGTTTGAACCAGTGTTGCTAACCATAAAAATAAATTGTACTATTACGTTCCAACTTACGCAAAGACAACTTTATACCAAAATAATGGAAGGTCAATTTAAAATATTATTTGACAAAATGAAAATTGAGATGCAAAGCCAAACTGCTGAATTAAAGGATTCTATTACAAAAAGTATCATGGACAAAATAGATGAGAAGTTAATTCCTTTAGTGGAAGAAAACAAAAACTTGAAAATAAAAATAGAAAAATTGGAAAAAGAAATCGAGTTTATGAAAAAAGGAGAGAAGAAAAATAATATCATAGTATTTGGCCTGGAAGAAAAAGAAACATCAACTCTCGAACTATTACAAGAATTTAAAGAACATCTGAAACAAGATCTTAATATTACTATAGAAGATTACGAAATCAACAAAATTTACCGCTTAGGTACTAAAAATAGAGAAATTAAGAAATCGAGGCCGGTACTATGTTCGTTTGTAAGCAATTGGAAAAAGAACGAAATTATTAAAAACAAGAAGAACTTGAGAAAAATTAATATTAGTGAAGATTACTCAAAAGAAGTATTGGAAAAGCGAAAAACGTTACAAGCCAAGCTAGCTGAAGAAAGGAAAAAAGGAAATATAGCGTATTTGAACTATGACAAACTAATCGTTATAGAGAATAAAAAGAACCAAGATAAACGAAAAAGAGAATCATCTACCTCACCCACTGCTTATCACCCCTTATCACCCATTAACCAACCAAAAAAACAACAGATTGTAGCTTCAATCAAATCAAACAGGACAAATGTATTCGATACGATGCGGGGTAGGTCTAACTCTCTTTCAAATATATGCACTACAGGAAAACAATAACAATTAAAAATCGGCAAACGGAAACCAAACCCAACCGAAGAAACTCGTAACAATGAAACAAGAATACACCAACCTCCCCCAAGCCGACTGGTCCTCGTGGGGGAAAAAGACCACAACCCTCCAACAACAAGTGACAATAAAAACAATGAAAACAATAAAAACAATAAGAACAATAACTCAAATAAAACTAAAAAATCTAAAATCTTTATCGCATCACTCAACGTACTTACCCTGAGAAGTGAAGAAAACCTTACAGAACTCATGTATGCTTTGAAACACATCAAATGGGACATTGTGGGCCTCAGTGAAGTGAGGAGAATGGGTGAAAATATCATATCCTACCCAGATTACACATTTTACTATATAGGAGAGACCCCGGGACTCTATGGGGTTGGATTTATTATTAAAAATCATATAACAAAACACGTGGAAGGATTTGTAGGTATAACGGAGCATATTGCGATAATGAATCTGACATTACCTGGATATAAAGATCCTTGGTCAATAGTACAAATCTATTCGCCTACTGAACAATCGAGCCAAGATACAATAAATACATTCTACCTTGATCTAAATAATGCGATTCACGAGCATGGTCATAAAAACCTTATAATAATGGGAGACTGTAATGGCCAACTTGGAGAAAGGCGCCCAGGAGAGAAAAATATACTGGGACCTTTCACATACAGTAATAAACCCAGAAGTAGAAATGGAGAACATATTACAAACTTCGCACTAGAAAATAACCTAACTATTTTAAATACTGTGTTCAGGAAAAACAAGAAAAACATGTGGACATGGATCTCGCCGGACGGCAAAACAAAAAACCAAATAGATTTTATAATGTCCAACAGAAAAAACTACTTTTCTAACTTTACCGTAATCAAGAAATTGAACTTTAACACCAACCATAAACTAATAAGAGCAGAACTAGTATCAAATCAACCAAAAAAACCTAGACCAAGGCACGTCTTAGGAAACGTAAAGCTTGGAAAACATCAGTTAGAACAAATAATAATCGCTCTAAGCAACGAATTTACCGACTACGAATCTAACACAAAAGAATTAGGAACACAAGAAAAATACAATTGGATAGAAAATACCATAAAAACTCAAATACAACTGATTGCAAATACTAAAACTGAACCGAAAAAATGGCTAACAACAAATACCACAAAACTACTAGAAGCGAGAAATCACTTAATTAGCACTAAAGATATACAGGACAGAAGAAAACATTTAACGGAAATTAGTAAACAAATTACAGATAGCATAAAAAAGGATAGGAAACAAAACAGAATGGAAATTATAGAAAAAATTATAACCAAAACAGGTGGAGTCAAAAAAGCATACAGAGAGTTGAGTAAGTCAAAGGATTGGATCGTTAAAATGAAAAATAACAGCGGAAAATGGAATCATCGTAGAACAGAAATATTGGATATAGCAACATCTTATTACAAGAGACTGTACGAAAGTAACGAAACAGAAGACGAAATCGATTTGACAGATACCTCAAACATTCCTAACATTCTTCAAGCCGAAGTCGAGAAAGCCATAGACACTCAAAAGGCAGATAAAACACCAGGTCCTGACGGCATAAGCAACGAAATCCTGAGACAAGGAAAGGAAGTGTTAGCACCTGTCCTTACAGATATGTTTAACAACATCATAAACACTGAAATAATTCCCCAGCAATGGACAGAATCTAACGTTATCCTGCTGTACAAGAAAGGAGACAAACATGAAATAGGAAACTATCGCCCCATCAGTCTTATGTCAAACATCTACAAAATCTTCGCTAAGATCATTTTAAAACGTATTGAAAGAACGCTAGACGAGCACCAACCCATCGAGCAGGCGGGATTTCGTAGGGATTATTCGGTAATAGATCATATCCATGTAGTGCGTCAAGTTGTTGAGAAATACAGTGAATACCAGCTGACATATTACATTGCTTTTATCGACTACAGCAAAGCTTTTGACTCTCTTCTACATAAAAACATATGGGAAGCATTAGTTGAACAAGGGATTGAATTCAAATACATTAGATTGATAAAAAACGTGTACAGTCATAGTACAGCCAGAATCCAGTTAGAAAAGAAAAGCCAGCCATTCAAAGTAGGGAAAGGAGTTAGACAGGGAGATCCCCAAAATTATTCTCGGCGGTACTGGAATCAATTTTTAGAAAACTCAATTGGGAAAATCTTGGGATCAATATAGACGGCACATCACTGACGCACTTAAGGTTTGCTGATGACATAGTGCTATTTGCCAAAACACCTGAAGCCATCTCTAAAATGCTAGAAGACCTAGCGATAGAAAGTGAGAGAGTAGGACTAAAACTTAACCCTGAAAAGACTAGAATGATGACAAATGGAGAGAAAAAAAAGAAAAAAGCTAATCGGCGACGAGAAGCTGGTAAAAACTAAGCTTCACAGCTTAGCACACCGTCGCCAAGTTGCCTGTCTGTCGGTCTTCTACAGGCTGTACTTCGGAGAGTGTGCCCACGAGCTCCATAGTCTAATACCGCCATCACCATTCTTCTATCGGAACACCAGACGTACTGCAGGATACCATCCTTTCTTGGTTGATATTCCGACCATTCGCACTAAGCGCTTTTCATCATCCTTTATAATGCGCACAGCCAAGATGTGGAATGCCCTGCCTGCGTCTGTTTTTCCGAGAGTGTACGACCTGAAACTCTTTAAGGTGCGTGTTAACAGGCTTCTCTTGGGCAAACTCGCTACATCGTAGATCTTATCTGTGCCTTTGAGCTAAGATGAAGGTCAAGAGTATGCCCAATATTAATAATAAAAAAAAAAAAAAAAAAAAGAAAACCACGATACAGATAAAAAACACCGAAGTCAACTACACAGATGAATACATCTATCTAGGACAACTCATAACCCAAAAAGAACCTATGCGCGAGGAAGTGAAGAGAAGAATTACGAACAGCTGGAGAAGATACTGGAGCTTGAAGGAGGTTATGAAAGACAAACAACTGCATATAAACATTAAAAGTAAACTATTCAACACCTGTATACTACCCATCCTTACGTATGGCTGCCAATCATGGACTTTGACTCGGGAAATGACAAATAGACTAGCAACTTGCCAATATGCGATGGAGAGGAGCATGTTGAATGTCAAAAGATCAGACAGACTGAAAAACTATGTCATCAGGAATAAAACAAGAACTATAGACGTAGTACAGAAAATTAAAAGACTCAAATGGAGATGGGCAGGGCACACAATAAGAGGTCATAACAAATGGAGTAAGATGGTGACAAGGTGGTATCCCAGGGAAGGCAAAAGGAAAAGAGGCAGACCACAGAAAAGGTGGGATGATGATATAAGAGAAGTGGCAGGAGCGATGTGGAACAGAGTGGCTCTAGAAAGGTTAGAATGGAAGAGGTTGGAGGAGGCCTTTGCCGATTGGCAAACAGATCTGCAAAAGATAAAAAAGCAGCAAATACTAGAATAAGTTTTATATTTTAAATTTGTTATAAATTAGTTTTAAGTTTTTGAGCTTGCTTATGGAAAAATATAATAATTGTTAATAGGTTAAGTTGATCTGAATAAAGGCTATTATTATTATTATATTGTATATATTTAATATTCTCTCTTCTCACAGAAGAGGTTTTATTACCATTATACGGGCTTCAGCCAAGCATAGTGGTGATGGAATGAGTTGATGAGCTAGATAAGAATTTGCGTGTAATTCGGCATGTATTGAGAATAATAGCTTTCTGCATTGTATTTACAGTGGTTTTGGGGATGTTTAAAATATCTAAGCTGTTTTGTAAAGTTTTAGGTATTATTCCTGTAGTAGATATGACTATTGGTACTATATGAACAGTCTTCGCTTTCCATTGAGTTTTTATTTCTATTGCTAATTCCTGATATTTAGAGATTTTTTCATTTATGGTCGATTGGATATTGTGAGTATTTGGGACAGCTATATCGATAATGTAAACGGTATCCGTATGCTTATTGTGAAACGTAATATCTGGCCTATTGTAATGAATTGTTTTGTCTGTAAGGATAGTACGGTCCCAATATAATTTATAGTGGCTGTTTTCATATACTGTATTTGGTTTATATTTGTAGTAAGGTACTTTGTTGGGTATAAATTTAAATTTATGTGCTATATGCTGATGTAAGATAGATGCTACCTGATCATGTCTATGCCTATAATCCGTTTGAACTAAAACTTTACAGGCTCCGGTTATATGTTGAATCGTTTCAGATGCGCTATTACAATGTCTACATGTGTCTGTTTCTTCTATTATTTCTTTTGTAATATATTTCCTGTAATTGCGGGTAGGAATTACTTGATCCTGTATAGCAAGCATAAAAGCCTCTGTTTCTGGGAAAAGCACCCCCTGCCTTAGCCATTCGTTCGATGCTTTCTTATCGACGTAATTCTGGCTCAAGTCATTATGGTGTCTCCCATGCAGAGACTTTTCGCTCCACCTTGCTATTTTTTGTTGTGGCTGTATTAGTGATTCATTGGGTTGTAAATTTGTATCCTGGAGATTAAGAGGCGTAAGTTTCATATCTATTTTTGCTGCTTGTTTGTGAAGGAGTGAATGTTGTGATTTATTGTGAAAGTAGTTTCGTAAGGTGATTATTTGTTTATTGTGTAAATTATTTATGTCTATTAATCCTCGTCCGCCCTCGTGCCGTGGTAATGTAAGTCTTATTATTATTATTATGTTTATTATTTTTTTCTCGAAATATATAATTTCGGTGTAATGAATCTCACGGGCTTACGCCAAGTGAGAATCATCATTAGGTATGTTTTGATGGTTAGGGGAATCGTCTTGCAGAAACTTTCGGACTATGCGACATGTGTTTAGTATAGTGGCTTTTTGCATACTTATGAAAGTGTTAGGTGATAAATCTATAACGCGGAGAGAATACAGCAAATACTTTGGTATAACGCCTGTACTGGAAAGCACCAACGGTACAATATATACTTTATTCATCTTCCATATTCTAATAACTTCTTCTTTTAATTCCGTGTATTTATGTATTTTTTCTGTTATAGTTTTTTGTAAATTGTGTGTATTTGGAACTGCAATATCTATTAAATAAGTTATTTTATTTATTTTGTCTATTAAAGTAATGTCCGGTCTATTGTTGTGGATAGTTTTATCAGTTAATATAGCTCTATCAAAGTATATCTTGTAATTGCTGCTCTCCAGTACTGGTTTTGGTGTATATTGATAATATGGCTGGGGTTTTCCTTGTATTAATTTATGTTTGCTGGCTAGTTTTTGGTGGATCATGTGGACTACTTGATTATGTCGATGAGTGTAATCGGTTTGGGTAAGGCTAGGACAGGCACTAGTAATATGTTGTATGGTTTCTGGTTGGCGATGGCATTTCCGGCATTTATCACTTTATTATTATTATTATTATTATTATTGAGTAGATATGATATTGCTGGACGAAAGGCATTTGATTGTATTATTTTTGGAATAACTAATAACTCTGTACGTAATGGAACTCAAGCTCTTAGATGTAGTGAACCAGAAGACTTGTTAAATTATTTAGCTTCACCACAGTTTAACCAGATTAAAGAGAACTCGAGAAGTTCCTCGCTTATAAATAGTAATACCTTTATGAAACGAGATAAAAAAAAATAGTAGAATAGGACATAACTTCGATGATTGTTCTAGAAAACCCCTTCTTACGCACGAAATAAGTAGTCAAAATGAACAGACCCCAATTAAGATGTCAAACAGAGAATTTGAATCTAGTGTTAGGTGTATTGTGTAGAAATTGCGTCTAAAGCAAAAAGTATATTTACTTATTAAAATTAAAAATGTGTGTGGTATATTAAATTAAATTAATGTCAAGTTTTTGAGTGTGACAAAATAAATAGAAATATGTATATATTATACAGTTAATATCTACATTTAATTAATCAATAGAAAATCAATTTGAAATACTTTCTTTTTTTATAATAATTCTAACATGTCAATTTAATTAAAAAAAAATAAAAACCGACTTCCAGGCACTGAAAAGTAAAAAATAACTAAACGGGGGTTTTCATTTAGAATAGATACTTAATCAGATATTTTCGAAGTCGGTGTGCTTTGAATGTCAGTGAACTTAGCAGAACATTGTCCAGCAGATCAAAAAAAAATGAGAGTTCTATTCGCATGCAGCTGAGTTCTATAGTTCCTGATACTTTTTAGAAATAGTTCTGGCGTTTTTACCTTAAAAAATGTCAGTTGACTAAATGATCTGCTAACTTCCCGTAGCAGATCATTTTGCAAGAAATCAAAAAAAAATGTGAAATTTATGCACGTGCAGCTGAGTTCTACAGTTCCTGATACTTTTCAGGAATAGTTCTGACTTCTAGTCCAAGTTCCAGCAGATCATATCCGAATTTTCGAAAAGTCGAAACATACCATTTTCATCGTTTCAAATTATTGTAAAAGGCTAGAATTCTTCCTTTTATCACAGATCTGTATTAGAACTGTAATCTAAAACTCGGTTCGAGTCCAGAACTCACGTCCAAGTCCCAGCAGATCATATCCAACCTTAGAAAAAGTAAAAACAAAAAAAATAATCTAATTGTTTCAAATTATTGAGAAAAGCTACAAGTCAGAACTCTTTTGTTTATCACAGGTCTTTATCAGAACTACTATTTAGAAGTCAATTCGAGTCCAGAACTCACGTTCAAGTTCCAGCAGAGCATACATGAAAGTTGAAAAAGTTGAAAAATAAAATTTAATTTTTGTTTAATTATTAAGAAAAGCTACAAGTCAGAACTCTTTTGTTTATCACAGATCTTTATCAGAACTACTATTTAGAAGTCAATTCGAGTCCAGAACTCACGTTCAAGTTCCAGCAGAGCATACATGAAAGTTGAAAAAGTTGAAAAATAATATTTATTTTTTTTTTAATTATTGAGTAAAGCTACAAGTCAGAACTCTTTTGTTTATCACAGATCTTTATCAGAACTACTATTTAAAAGTCAATTCGAGTCCAGAACTCATGTCCAAATTCCAGCAGAGCATACCAGAAAGTTGAAAAAGTTGAAAAATACTATTTAATTTTTTTTTTATTTCTTGAGAAAAGCTACAAGTCAGAACTCTTTTGTTTATCACAGATCTTTATCAGAACTACTATTTAGAAGTCAATTCGAGTCCAGAACTCACGTTCAAGTTCCAGCAGAGCATACATGAAAGTTGAAAAAGTTGAAAAATAATATTTAATTTTTTTTAATTATTGAGAAAAGCTACAAGTCAGAACTGTTTTGTTTATCACAGATCTTTATCAGAACTACTATTTAAAAGTCAATTCGAGTCCAGAACTCATGTCCAAATTCCAGCAGAGCATACCAGAAAGTTGAAAAAGTTGAAAAATACTATTTAATTTTTTTTTTATTTCTTGAGAAAAGCTACAAGTCAGAATTCTTTTGTTTATCACAGATCTTTATCAGAACTACTATTTAGAAGTCAATTCGAGTCCAGAACTCACGTCCAAGTTCCAGCAGAGCATACATGAAAGTTGAAAAAGTTGAAAAATACTATTTAAATTTTTTTTTATTTATTGAGAAAAGCTACAAGTCAGAACTCTTTTGTTTATCACAGATCTTTATCAGAACTACTATTTAAAAGTCAATTCGAGTCCAGAACTCATGTCCAAATTCCAGCAGAGCATACCAGAAAGTTGAAAAAGTTGAAAAATACTATTTAATTTTTTTTTTATTTCTTGAGAAAAGCTACAAGTCAGAATTCTTTTGTTTATCACAGATCTTTATCAGAACTACTATTTAGAAGTCAATTCGAGTCCAGAACTCACGTTCAAGTTCCAGCAGAGCATACATGAAAGTTGAAAAAGTTGAAAAATAATTTTTTTTTTTTTTTTAATTATTGAGAAAAGCTACAAGTCAGAACTCTTTTGTTTATCACAGGTCTTTATCAGAACTACTATTTAAAAGTCAATTCGAGTCCAGAACTCACGTTCAAGTTCCAGCAGAGCATACATGAAAGTTGAAAAAGTTGAAAAATAATTTTTTTTTTTTTTTAATTATTGAGAAAAGCTACAAGTCAGAACTCTTTTGTTTATCACAGATCTTTATCAGAACTACTATTTAGAAGTCAATTCGAGTCCAGAACTCACGTTCAAGTTCCAGCAGAGCATACATGAAAGTTAAAAAAGTTGAAAAATAATATTTAATTTTTTTTTAATTATTGAGTAAAGCTACAAGTCAGAACTCTTTTGTTTATTACAGATCTTTATCAGAACTACTATTTAAAAGTCAATTCGAGTCCAGAACTCATGTCCAAATTCCAGCAGAGCATACCAGAAAGTTGAAAAAGTTGAAAAATACTATTTTTTTTTTTTTTTATTTCTTGAGAAAAGCTACAAGTCAGAACTCTTTTGTTTATCACAGATCTTTATCAGAACTACTATTTAGAAGTCAATTCGAGTCCAGAACTCACGTTCAAGTTCCAGCAGAGCATACATGAAAGTTGAAAAAGTTGAAAAATACTATTTAATTTTTTTTTATTTATTGAGAAAAGCTACAAGTCAGAACTCTTTTGTTTATCACAGATCTTTATCAGAACTACTATTTAGAAGTCAATTCGAGTCCAGAACTCACGTCCAAGTTCCAGCAGAGCATACATGATAGTTGAAAAAGTTGAAAAAAAATATTTAATTTTTTTTTAATTATTGAGAAAAGCTACAAGTCAGAACTCTTTTGTTTATCACAGATCTTTATCAGAACAACTATTTAGAAGTCAATTCGAGTCCATAACTCATGTCCGAATTCCAGCAGAGCATACCAGAAAGTTGAAAAAGTTGAAAAATACTATTTAATTTTTTTTTATTTATTGAGAAAAGCTACAAGTCAGAACTCTTTTGTTTATCACAGATCTTTATCAGAACTACTATTTAGAAGTCAATTCGAGTCCAGAACTCACGTCCAAGTTCCAGCAGAGCATACATGAAAGTTGAAAAAGTTGAAAAATAATATTTAATTTTTTTTAATTATTGAGAAAAGCTACAAGCCAGAACTCTTTTGTTTATCACAGGTCTTTATCAGAACTACTATTTTAAAGTCAATTCGAGTCCAGAACTCACGTTCAAGTTCCAGCAGAGCATACATGAAAGTTGAAAAAGTTGAAAAATAAAATTTATTTTTTTTTAATTATTGAGTAAAGCTACAAGTCAGAACTCTTTTGTTTATCACAGATCTTTATCAGAACTACTATTTAAAAGTCAATTCGAGTCCAGAACTCATGTCCAAATTCCAGCAGAGCATACCAGAAAGTTGAAAAAGTTGAAAAATACTATTTAATTTTTTTTTTATTTCTTGAGAAAAGCTACAAGTCAGAACTCTTTTGTTTATCACAGATCTTTATCAGAACTACTATTTAGAAGTCAATTCGAGTCCAGAACTCACGTTCAAGTTCCAGCAGAGCATACATGAAAGTTGAAAAAGTTGAAAAATAATATTTAATTTTTTTTAATTATTGAGAAAAGCTACAAGTCAGAACTGTTTTGTTTATCACAGATCTTTATCAGAACTACTATTTAAAAGTCAATTCGAGTCCAGAACTCATGTCCAAATTCCAGCAGAGCATACCAGAAAGTTGAAAAAGTTGAAAAATACTATTTAATTTTTTTTTTATTTCTTGAGAAAAGCTACAAGTCAGAATTCTTTTGTTTATCACAGATCTTTATCAGAACTACTATTTAGAAGTCAATTCGAGTCCAGAACTCACGTCCAAGTTCCAGCAGAGCATACATGAAAGTTGAAAAAGTTGAAAAATACTATTTAAATTTTTTTTTATTTATTGAGAAAAGCTACAAGTCAGAACTCTTTTGTTTATCACAGATCTTTATCAGAACTACTATTTAAAAGTCAATTCGAGTCCAGAACTCATGTCCAAATTCCAGCAGAGCATACCAGAAAGTTGAAAAAGTTGAAAAATACTATTTAATTTTTTTTTTATTTCTTGAGAAAAGCTACAAGTCAGAATTCTTTTGTTTATCACAGATCTTTATCAGAACTACTATTTAGAAGTCAATTCGAGTCCAGAACTCAAGTTCAAGTTCCAGCAGAGCATACATGAAAGTTGAAAAAGTTGAAAAATAAAATTTATTTTTTTTTAATTATTGAGAAAAGCTACAAGTCAGAACTTTTTTGTTTATCACAGGTCTTTATCAGAACTACTATTTAAAAGTCAATTCGAGTCCAGAACTCACGTCCAAGTTCCAGCAGAGCATACATGAAAGTTGAAAAAGTTGAAAAATATTTTTTTTTTTTTTTAATTATTGAGAAAAGCTACAAGTCAGAACTCTTTTGTTTATCACAGATCTTTATCAGAACTACTATTTAGAAGTCAATTCGAGTCCAGAACTCACGTTCAAGTTCCAGCAGAGCATACATGAAAGTTGAAGAAGTTAAAAAATAATATTTAATTTTTTTTTAATTATTGAGAAAAGCTACAAGCCAGAACTCTTTTGTTTATCACAGGTCTTTATCAAAACTACTATTTTAAAGTCAATTCGAGTCCAGAACTCATGTCCAAATTCCAGCAGAGCATACCAGAAAGTTGAAAACGTTGAAAAATACTATTTAATTTTTTTTTATTTATTGAGAAAAGCTACAAGTCAGAACTCTTTTGTTTATCACAGATCTTTATCAGAACTACTATTTAGAAGTCAATTCGAGTCCAGAACTCACGTCCAAGTTCCAGCAGAGCATACATGAAAGTTGAAAAAGTTGAAAAATACTATTTAAATTTTTTTTTATTTATTGAGAAAAGCTACAAGTCAGAACTCTTTTGTTTATCACAGATCTTTATCAGAACTACTATTTAAAAGTCAATTCGAGTCCAGAACTCATGTCCAAATTCCAGCAGAGCATACCAGAAAGTTGAAAAAGTTGAAAAATACTATTTAATTTTTTTTTTATTTCTTGAGAAAAGCTACAAGTCAGAATTCTTTTGTTTATCACAGATCTTTATCAGAACTACTATTTAGAAGTCAATTCGAGTCCAGAACTCAAGTTCAAGTTCCAGCAGAGCATACATGAAAGTTGAAAAAGTTGAAAAATAAAATTTATTTTTTTTTAATTATTGAGAAAAGCTACAAGTCAGAACTTTTTTGTTTATCACAGGTCTTTATCAGAACTACTATTTAAAAGTCAATTCGAGTCCAGAACTCACGTCCAAGTTCCAGCAGAGCATACATGAAAGTTGAAAAAGTTGAAAAATATTTTTTTTTTTTTTTAATTATTGAGAAAAGCTACAAGTCAGAACTCTTTTGTTTATCACAGATCTTTATCAGAACTACTATTTAGAAGTCAATTCGAGTCCAGAACTCACGTTCAAGTTCCAGCAGAGCATACATGAAAGTTGAAGAAGTTAAAAAATAATATTTAATTTTTTTTTAATTATTGAGAAAAGCTACAAGCCAGAACTCTTTTGTTTATCACAGGTCTTTATCAAAACTACTATTTTAAAGTCAATTCGAGTCCAGAACTCATGTCCAAATTCCAGCAGAGCATACCAGAAAGTTGAAAACGTTGAAAAATACTATTTAATTTTTTTTTATTTATTGAGAAAAGCTACAAGTCAGAACTCTTTTGTTTATCACAGATCTTTATCAGAACTACTATTTAGAAGTCAATTCGAGTCCAGAACTCACGTCCAAGTTCCAGCAGAGCATACATGAAAGTTGAAGAAGTTGAAAAATAATATTTAATTTTTTTTTAATTATTGAGAAAAGCTACAAGCCAGAACTCTTTTGTTTATCACAGGTCTTTATCAGAACTACTATTTTAAAGTCAATTTGAGTCCAGAACTCATGTCCAAATTCCAGCAGAGCATACCAGAAAGTTGAAAAAGTTGAAAAATACTATTTAATTTTTTTTTATTTATTGAGAAAAGCTACAAGTCAGAACTCTCTTGTTTATCACAGATCTTTATCAGAACTACTATTAAGAAGTCAATTCGAGTCCAGAACTCACGTTCAAGTTCCAGCAGAGCATACATGAAAGTTGAAAAAGTTGAAAAATAATATTTTTTTTTTTTTAATTATTGAGAAAAGCTACAAGTCAGAACTCTTTTGTTTATCACAGGTCTTTATCAGAACTACTATTTAAAAGTCAATTCGAGTCCAGAACTCATGTCCAAATTCCAGCAGAGCATACCAGAAAGTTGAAAAAGTTGAAAAATACTATTTAATTTTTTTTTAATTTATTGAGAAAAGCTACAAGTCAGAACTCTTTTGTTTATCACAGATCTTTATCAGAACTACTATTTAGAAGTCAATTCGAGTCCAGAACTCACGTCCAAGTTCCAGCAGAGCATACATGAAAGTTGAAAAAGTTGAAAAATAATATTTAATTTTTTTTTAATTATTGAGAAAAGCTACAAGCCAGAACTCTTTTGTTTATCACAGGTCTTTATCAGAACTACTATTTTAAAGTCAATTTGAGTCCAGAACTCATGTCCAAATTCCAGCAGAGCATACCAGAAAGTTGAAAAAGTTGAAAAATACTATTTAATTTTTTTTTTATTTATTGAGAAAAGCTACAAGTCAGAACTCTTTTGTTTATCACAGGTCTTTATCAGAACTACTATTTAAAAGTCAATTCGAGTCCAGAACTCACGTCCAAGTTCCAGCAGAGCATACATGAAAGTTGAAAAAGTTGAAAAATAATATTTAATTTTTTTTTAATTATTGAGAAAAGCTACAAGCCAGAACTCTTTTGTTTATCACAGGTCTTTATCAGAACTACTATTTAAAAGTCAATTCGAGTCCAGAACTCATGTCCAAATTCCAGCAGAGCATACCAGAAAGTTGAAAAAGTTGAAAAATACGATTAAATTTTTTTTTTATTTATTGAGAAAAGCTACAAGTCAGAACTCTTTTGTTTATCACAGATCTTTATCAGAACTACTATTTAAAAGTCAATTCGAGTCCAGAACTCATGTCCAAATTCCAGCAGAGCATACCAGAAAGTTGAAAAAGTTGAAAAATACTATTAAATTTTTTTTTTATTTATTGAGAAAAGCTACAAGTCAGAACTCTTTTGTTTATCACAGATCTTTATCAGAACTACTATTTTAAAGTCAATTCGAGTCCAGAACTCATGTCCAAATTCCAGCAGAGCATACCAGAAAGTTGAAAAAGTTGAAAAATACTATTTAATTTTTTTTTTATTTATTGAGAAAAGCTACAAGTCAGAACTCTTTTGTTTATCACAGATCTTTATCAGAACTACTATTTAGAAGTCAATTCGAGTCCAGAACTCACGTCCAAGTTCCAGCAGAGCATACATGAAAGTTGAAGAAGTTGAAAAATAATATTTAATTTTTTTTTAATTATTGAGAAAAGCTACAAGCCAGAACTCTTTTGTTTATCACAGGTCTTTATCAAAACTACTATTTTAAAGTCAATTCGAGTCCAGAACTCATGTCCAAATTCCAGCAGAGCATACCAGAAAGTTGAAAAAGTTGAAAAATACTATTTAATTTTTTTTTATTTATTGAGAAAAGCTACAAGTCAGAACTCTTTTGTTTATCACAGATCTTTATCAGAACTACTATTTAGAAGTCAATTCGAGTCCAGAACTCACGTCCAAGTTCCAGCAGAGCATACATGAAAGTTGAAGAAGTTGAAAAATAATATTTAATTTTTTTTTAATTATTGAGAAAAGCTACAAGCCAGAACTCTTTTGTTTATCACAGGTCTTTATCAGAACTACTATTTTAAAGTCAATTTGAGTCCAGAACTCATGTCCAAATTCCAGCAGAGCATACCAGAAAGTTGAAAAAGTTGAAAAATACTATTTAAATTTTTTTTTATTTATTGAGAAAAGCTACAAGTCAGAACTCTCTTGTTTATCACAGATCTTTATCAGAACTACTATTAAGAAGTCAATTCGAGTCCAGAACTCACGTTCAAGTTCCAGCAGAGCATACATGAAAGTTGAAAAAGTTGAAAAATAATATTTTTTTTTTTTTTAATTATTGAGAAAAGCTACAAGTCAGAACTCTTTTGTTTATCACAGGTCTTTATCAGAACTACTATTTAAAAGTCAATTCGAGTCCAGAACTCATGTCCAAATTCCAGCAGAGCATACATGAAAGTTGAAAAGTTGAAAAATAAAATTTAATTTTTGTTTAATTATTGAGAAAAGCTACAAGCCAGAACTCTTTTGTTTATCACAGGTCTTTATCAAAACTACTATTTTAAAGTCAATTCGAGTCCAGAACTCATGTCCAAATTCCAGCAGAGCATACCAGAAAGTTGAAAAAGTTGAAAAATACTATTTAATTTTTTTTTATTTATTGAGAAAAGCTACAAGTCAGAACTCTTTTGTTTATCACAGATCTTTATCAGAACTACTATTTAGAAGTCAATTCGAGTCCAGAACTCACGTCCAAGTTCCAGCAGAGCATACATGAAAGTTGAAGAAGTTGAAAAATAATATTTAATTTTTTTTTAATTATTGAGAAAAGCTACAAGCCAGAACTCTTTTGTTTATCACAGGTCTTTATCAGAACTACTATTTTAAAGTCAATTTGAGTCCAGAACTCATGTCCAAATTCCAGCAGAGCATACCAGAAAGTTGAAAAAGTTGAAAAATACTATTTAATTTTTTTTTATTTATTGAGAAAAGCTACAAGTCAGAACTCTCTTGTTTATCACAGATCTTTATCAGAACTACTATTAAGAAGTCAATTCGAGTCCAGAACTCACGTTCAAGTTCCAGCAGAGCATACATGAAAGTTGAAAAAGTTGAAAAATAATATTTTTTTTTTTTTTAATTATTGAGAAAAGCTACAAGTCAGAACTCTTTTGTTTATCACAGGTCTTTATCAGAACTACTATTTAAAAGTCAATTCGAGTCCAGAACTCATGTCCAAATTCCAGCAGAGCATACCAGAAAGTTGAAAAAGTTGAAAAATACTATTTAATTTTTTTTTAATTTATTGAGAAAAGCTACAAGTCAGAACTCTTTTGTTTATCACAGATCTTTATCAGAACTACTATTTAGAAGTCAATTCGAGTCCAGAACTCACGTCCAAGTTCCAGCAGAGCATACATGAAAGTTGAAAAAGTTGAAAAATAATATTTAATTTTTTTTTAATTATTGAGAAAAGCTACAAGCCAGAACTCTTTTGTTTATCACAGGTCTTTATCAGAACTACTATTAAGAAGTCAATTCGAGTCCAGAACTCACGTTCAAGTTCCAGCAGAGCATACATGAAAGTTGAAAAAGTTGAAAAATAAAATTTAATTTTTTTTTAATTATTGAGAAAAGCTACAAGTCAGAACTCTTTTGTTTATCACAGGTCTTTATCAGAACTACTATTTAGAAGTCAATTCGAGTCCAGAACTCACGTTCAAGTTCCAGCAGAGCATACATGAAAGTTGAAAAAGTTGAAAAATACTATTTAATTTTTTTTTTATTTATTGAGAAAAGCTACAAGTCAGAACTCTTTTGTTTATCATAGATCTTTATCAGAACTACTATTTAGAAGTCAATTCGAGTCCAGAACTCACGTCCAAGTTCCAGCAGAGCATACATGAAAGTTGAAAAAGTTGAAAAATACTATTTAAATTTTTTTTTATTTATTGAGAAAAGCTACAAGTCAGAACTCTTTTGTTTATCACAGATCTTTATCAGAACTACTATTTAAAAGTCAATTCGAGTCCAGAACTCATGTCCAAATTCCAGCAGAGCATACCAGAAAGTTGAAAAAGTTGAAAAATACTATTTAATTTTTTTTTTATTTCTTGAGAAAAGCTACAAGTCAGAATTCTTTTGTTTATCACAGATCTTTATCAGAACTACTATTTAGAAGTCAATTCGAGTCCAGAACTCAAGTTCAAGTTCCAGCAGAGCATACATGAAAGTTGAAAAAGTTGAAAAATAAAATTTATTTTTTTTTAATTATTGAGAAAAGCTACAAGTCAGAACTCTTTTGTTTATCACAGGTCTTTATCAGAACTACTATTTAAAAGTCAATTCGAGTCCAGAACTCACGTCCAAGTTCCAGCAGAGCATACATGAAAGTTGAAAAAGTTGAAAAATATTTTTTTTTTTTTTTTTTTAATTATTGAGAAAAGCTACAAGTCAGAACTCTTTTGTTTATCACAGATCTTTATCAGAACTACTATTTAGAAGTCAATTCGAGTCCAGAACTCACGTTCAAGTTCCAGCAGAGCATACATGAAAGTTGAAAAAGTTGAAAAATAATATTTAATTTTTTTTTAATTATTGAGTAAAGCTACAAGTCAGAACTCTTTTGTTTATTACAGATCTTTATCAGAACTACTATTTAAAAGTCAATTCGAGTCCAGAACTCATGTCCAAATTCCAGCAGAGCATACCAGAAAGTTGAAAAAGTTGAAAAATACTATTTTTTTTTTTTTTATTTCTTGAGAAAAGCTACAAGTCAGAACTCTTTTGTTTATCACAGATCTTTATCAGAACTACTATTTAGAAGTCAATTCGAGTCCAGAACTCACGTTCAAGTTCCAGCAGAGCATACATGAAAGTTGAAAAAGTTGAAAAATACTATTTAATTTTTTTTTTATTTATTGAGAAAAGCTACAAGTCAGAACTCTTTTGTTTATCATAGATCTTTATCAGAACTACTATTTAGAAGTCAATTCGAGTCCAGAACTCACGTCCAAGTTCCAGCAGAGCATACATGAAAGTTGAAAAAGTTGAAAAAAAATATTTAATTTTTTTTTAATTATTGAGAAAAGCTACAAGTCAGAACTCTTTTGTTTATCACAGATCTTTATCAGAACTACTATTTAGAAGTCAATTCGAGTCCAGAACTCACGTCCAAGTTCCAGCAGAGCATACATGAAAGTTGAAAAAGTTGAAAAAAAATATTTAATTTTTTTTTAATTATTGAGAAAAGCTACAAGTCAGAACTCTTTTGTTTATCACAGGTCTTTATCAGAACTACTATTTAAAAGTCAATTCGAGTCCAGAACTCACGTTCCCACGTTACGTTTTCCATCTGATACAAGAAGCAATCGATGACTGTACAGTATTGGAAAGATCTTGTTTCAACTGTAAAAAGAAAATACCGTGCTTGAACGAATATGGATCGCACTTAATAATCGATACTAGTGTTGTTAGCGATCCTGGATATCCAAACAGAAGAAAGATCATTATTCACAGGTTAAATTCGCTGCAAAAAATTGTCAAAGTTGGTGCGAAGTCTTACATGATAGCGGGTGTCGTTGATTATAGTGCGGAAATAAAACATTATGTCACGTATATATTGACCGGTGAGTATTGGTATAAATACGATGGGCTAAAAAAGAAACGTGAAACAACGAATCCACGGACCAGAATCAGTCCTCATCTTATTATATACGCAATATGCAGTGACCAATGAAAACATTCTAAAAATCGTGCGTTTGCAAACTGATAAAAAGTATACACTTAATTAATTGATTCTTTATTTGAAACACATTATTTATCATGAGTAGTAAGTAATATATGTTTTATACTGATTTTAATTAATTTATATGTTTTATGTTAAAAATAATATACTTTCCAACGAAATACCATATCCAAAATTAGAAAACTAAAAAAAAAATATAACTTATTCACAACCTTATTAATAGTTTTGACACGGACTCCATGATATATTCAGAAGACACAGATGGTCTTCCATGGCTATTAATAAAAAAAAAATTGCAATAAAAATATAAAAAAAAAAGGATGATTATAATAAAATTTCTTGATGATGGGGAGGGGGGGGGGGGGGGGAATATGAGAAAATAACAAAATCAACAAAAAAACAAAAAAAAAACGAAGCCAGTCCTCAAAACGTCCACGTCGTTGGCTTTGGGTAACGCTGAGATTGAGGGTTCACAAAAGTTGCTTGTGACTTTTACAGACAAAATCGTGAAGAGATTTCGGGTACTAAAATTGTAATAAAACTATCCATAAGCTTTCAATAATCTGAACCGATGAAAATGCTATTTTCCGACTTTTTGAAACGTTCTGACATGAATAATTAAAAAAAAATTAAATATTATTTTTCAACTTTTTCAACTTTTATGTATGCTCTGCTGGAACTTGAACGTGAGTTCTGGACTCGAATTGACTTCTAAATAGTAGTTCTGATAAAGATCTGTGATAAACAAAAGAGTTCTGACTTGTAGCTTTTCTCAATAATTAAACAAAAATTAAATTTTATTTTTCAACTTTTTCAACTTTCATGTATGCTCTGCTGGAACTTGAACGTGAGTTCTGGACTCGAATTGACTTCTAAATAGTAGTTCTGATAAAGACCTGTGATAAACAAAAGAGTTCTGACTTGTAGCTTTTCTCAATAATTAAAAAAAAATTAAATTTTATTTTTCAACTTTTTCAACTTTCATGTATGCTCTGCTGGAACTTGAACGTGAGTTCTGGACTCGAATTGACTTCTTAATAGTAGTTCTGATAAAGATCTGTGATAAACAAAAGAGTTCTGACTTGTAGCTTTTCTCAATAAATAAAAAAAAAAATTAATAGTATTTTTCAACTTTTTCAACTTTCTGGTATGCTCTGCTGGAATTTGGACATGAGTTCTGGACTCGAATTGACTTTTAAATAGTAGTTCTGATAAAGACCTGTGATAAACAAAAGAGTTCTGACTTTTAGCTTTTCTCAATAAATAAAAAAAAAATTAAATAGTATTTTTCAACTTTTTCAACTTTCTGGTATGCTCTGCTGGAACTTGAACGTGAGTTCGGGACTCGAATTGACTTTTAAATAGTAGTTCTGATAAAGACCTGTGATAAACAAAAGAGTTCTGACTTGTAGCTTTTCTCAATAAATAAAAAAAAAATTAAATAGTATTTTTCAACTTTTTCAACTTTCTGGTATGCTCTGCTGGAATTTGGACATGAGTTCTGGACTCAAATTGACTTTAAAATAGTTGTTCTGATAAAGACCTGTGATAAACAAAAGAGTTCTGGCTTGTAGCTTTTCTCAATAATTAAAAAAAAATTAAATATTATTATTCAACTTTTTCAACTTTCATGTATGCTCTGCTGGAACTTGGACGTGAGTTCTGGACTCGAATTGACTTCTAAATAGTAGTTCTGATAAAGATCTGTGATAAACAAAAGAGTTCTGACTTGTAGCTTTTCTCAATAAATTAAAAAAAAATTAAATAGTATTTTTCAACTTTTTCAACTTTCTGGTATGCTCTGCTGGAATTTGGACATGAGTTCTGGACTCGAATTGACTTTTAAATAGTAGTTCTGATAAAGACCTGTGATAAACAAAAGAGTTCTGACTTGTAGCTTTTCTCAATAATTAAAAAAAAAAAAAATATTATTTTTCAACTTTTTCAACTTTCATGTATGCTCTGCTGGAACTTGAACGTGAGTTCTGGACTCGAATTGACTTCTTAATAGTAGTTCTGATAAAGATCTGTGATAAACAAGAGAGTTCTGACTTGTAGCTTTTCTCAATAAATAAAAAAAAATTAAATAGTATTTTTCAACTTTTTCAACTTTCTGGTATGCTCTGCTGGAATTTGGACATGAGTTCTGGACTCAAATTGACTTTAAAATAGTAGTTCTGATAAAGACCTGTGATAAACAAAAGAGTTCTGGCTTGTAGCTTTTCTCAATAATTAAAAAAAAATTAAATATTATTTTTCAACTTCTTCAACTTTCATGTATGCTCTGCTGGAACTTGGACGTGAGTTCTGGACTCGAATTGACTTCTAAATAGTAGTTCTGATAAAGATCTGTGATAAACAAAAGAGTTCTGACTTGTAGCTTTTCTCAATAAATAAAAAAAAATTAAATAGTATTTTTCAACTTTTTCAACTTTCTGGTATGCTCTGCTGGAATTTGGACATGATGAGGTGTGGGGTGCGGGGAGATTTAATAGAAACACAACTGCTCCGGATAACGCTCTGATTTATTCTACTTGTCCACACTAAAGACTAATACATTTTATGTGTAATATATATATGCTAGATATGCTAGTTACCCCACTACACCACCGGGGTAGAAAAAAAGAAAAAAAAAATAGTTAACTTTTTTTTTTTCGTTACATTCCTATGTAAAAAAACAAAGAGTAGCAGTACCTACTTAAAATTATTATATTCTAATTAATTATACAATATATTTTCTTATTTTAAGGTGAATTATGACTAAATGTACTATTTATCTTTTACAAAGGGTTTTGTTCTATTTTTATGAATAATTTCAATTTTACCGTTTCTCAAAATTTTTACATTTGGTTCTTGTTCTTCAACAACTACATATGGGCCATTATACAAAGTATCAAGTTTACTTCTTGTCTCATTTTTTACTAGTAACATATCGTTTGGATTATATTTTATTTGATTTACATTTTTATCATAATTCTGTTTCCTTTTCTCTTTACATTTTAATAAATTTTCTTTTGCATCCCTATTAGCTACCTGTAACCTATATTTTAATTCTAAACTATAATTATCTGGATTGTACAAAGGTTCTACGTCAGCAGAAATTCTACTAGGCATTTCACAAGGTTTCCCGAAAACTAGTTCATATGGTGAATATCTTGTACTTGAATGAATTGTATTGTTGTATGTAAAGCACCAAAATGGTAACCATTGGCTCCAAGTTTCTGGATGGTTATCGCACTGTATGCGCAAAAATGAACCTAGATGTTTATGTGCATTTTCAAGTGAACCAATAGTCTGATGATGATATGCAGTAGAACTTAATTTTTCTATGTTAAGCAATTTACATACCTCTTCCATTGTCTCAGAAATGAATTCTGTTCCACGATCCGTAGCGATGATCTTTGGAATTCCGAACCTTAAAATGAAATTATTCACAAAACTCTTAGCTATACTTACCGTTTCCTTATTTCTAAGAGGATATGCCTCGACAAACTTACTTAACTCGCACTGTATTGTTAATATATATTTATTACCTTCTATGTCTCTATCTAATGGTCCGACTACGTCTAGAAAAACTTTTTCTAAAGCATAACTTGCAGTAGTTGTAATAACCATAGGTTCTTTAATATACCTAGAATACTTCATTTTTTGACATTTTTCACATTTTCGAACATAACTCTTAACATCATTTTCGATTCCTGACCAATAGAATCTACGTTTTATGTTATTTATCATTCTGCGAATCCCAGCGTGTCCACTTGTGGGTAATAAATGATAGTCATTCATAATAAATTTCTTTTCTTCGTCATCATCTATTCTTTTTATACCTCTCAAAATACAAATGCGTGGTCCGGACCACTTATTTATGCTTTTTATTTCTTCTACAAGATTCTTGATAAACAATACGTTATCTTCTCTTTTTATAATGCATATTTCTTTAATTTTTAATTTTTCACATATATTGCTCAATTTTTCCACAAAAACGTCTCGCGTATAATGTGCTTTAAAATCGAGATTAACATATAATATATTTTTATTTTTTATAAATGCGAAACATTCAGATTCGACATCAATATATTTTTTCTCTTTCATTTTTCTTAATTCTTCTCCTTTCAGTAAACAATACGTTATCTTCTCTTTTTAATTTCAATTTAGCAGTTTTAGTTAACCTGGTTTTTAATACAAAAGAGATAAGTAATTTTTTCTGTGTAACATTTACAAGATATTCATCATACATTTCAATTCCGTCAATAATTTTTTCAATAGTTTCTTCCGTATTGTCCATTACGGGTATTAAAGAAATTGCCGTCTTGATATCAAATTTGTCCATTTTTGTAATATCTGATTTTGACGTTTCCATTGTATAATTAACTTTATATGTTAAAATTTTATTATATACGAACTCAATACGTTCCTTTAATACTTCGAAAACATAACCTACTAACTCTTCTTTACTTTCTTGTTTAGCAATAATATTAATAATATCTTTATACGTTAAAATAACTTTTCTGCTTCTAAAATCTTATCATTAACTTTACCTTCATATTTTAACCTCCTAGTAGGGCCCAACTTTCTTAAATCAACTTGAATTACATTTAACTTATTTAAAATAAACTCTAAATTCTGTTCCATATATCATAGTTATTCACTTACACTAAATATTATAGTCCTTAAAATAAGTTCTTAAATTTATGTATTTATTACAGTTCTTAAAATAGTTCTTAAATTTCTGTATTTAGGCACAAAATAACGGCAACAAGAGATAAACTATATAAAAGAAAAAATATTATAATAATGGGGGGAAATTTTGGTTGACACATTTTAACACTTATTTTTCACTTTTCACTTTCACTCAAGTAGATATTCTGGCCAGGCGGTCTAGTGTTAGGCAGCACTAGGTATGTGCGTCCAGATCCTTGCGTCATTAGACAGCTTCACTCCCAGCAGCATCTGTAGCATTGAATCTCCCGGAAAGCCTTTGTCGAATTCTCTTAATAAACTCTGTCTGCATCCTCTTTTCCATCCATTTTCTTTCCTTCTTTCTCCACATTTTACACCCCAAGCATACTGTAGCAGCAATGAATACCACCAAAACCATTGAGATCAGGATGTTGTTGGTTAGGATATGGGTCTCTATATCCTTATCTGAAATTCCAGCACCGTTGCTGCCGGCTGCATTTTGCGTAATCATTATTTCCTTGTCTTCCGTTTTTGAGTATGATTTCCCCATTTTGTTTATACGTTTTTTTTTTCCCGTTGATATAAAGTTTAATTCACTTCACAAGTTATAAAAGTTAAAAGTGTTCTAAAACTGGCACCGAGGCACACAGGAATCCGCTGCGTTGCGAGATTCGCCGGTCACCCGACACTCGCCCACGCCACGGCATGGCAGGGTCGCCATGAGGTGTGGGGTGCGGGGAGATTTAATAGAAACACAACTGCTCCGGATAACGCTCTGATTTATTCTACTTGTCCACACTAAAGACTAATACATTTTATGTGTAATATATATATGCTAGATATGCTAGTTACCCCACTACAATGAGTTCTGGACTCGAATTGACTTTAAAATAGTAGTTTTGATAAAGACCTGTGATAAACAAAAGAGTTCTGGCTTGTAGCTTTTCTCAATAATTAAAAAAAAATTAAATATTATTTTTCAACTTCTTCAACTTTCATGTATGCTCTGCTGGAACTTGGACGTGAGTTCTGGACTCGAATTGACTTCTAAATAGTAGTTCTGATAAAGATCTGTGATAAACAAAAGAGTTCTGACTTGTAGCTTTTCTCAATAAATAAAAAAAAATTAAATAGTATTTTTCAACTTTTTCAACTTTCTGGTATGCTCTGCTGGAATTTGGACATGAGTTCTGGACTCGAATTGACTTTAAAATAGTAGTTCTGATAAAGATCTGTGATAAACAAAAGAGTTCTGACTTGTAGCTTTTCTCAATAAATAAAAAAAAAATTTAATAGTATTTTTCAACTTTTTCAACTTTCTGGTATGCTCTGCTGGAATTTGGACATGAGTTCTGGACTCGAATTGACTTTTAAATAGTAGTTCTGATAAAGACCTGTGATAAACAAAAGAGTTCTGACTTTTAGCTTTTCTCAATAAATAAAAAAAAAATTAAATAGTATTTTTCAACTTTTTCAACTTTCTGGTATGCTCTGCTGGAACTTGAACGTGAGTTCGGGACTCGAATTGACTTTTAAATAGTAGTTCTGATAAAGACCTGTGATAAACAAAAGAGTTCTGACTTGTAGCTTTTCTCAATAATTAAAAAAAAAAAAATATTATTTTTCAACTTTTTCAACTTTCATGTATGCTCTGCTGGAACTTGAACGTGAGTTCTGGACTCGAATTGACTTCTTAATAGTAGTTCTGATAAAGATCTGTGATAAACAAGAGAGTTCTGACTTGTAGCTTTTCTCAATAAATAAAAAAAAATTAAATAGTATTTTTCAACTTTTTCAACTTTCTGGTATGCTCTGCTGGAATTTGGACATGAGTTCTGGACTCAAATTGACTTTAAAATAGTAGTTCTGATAAAGACCTGTGATAAACAAAAGAGTTCTGGCTTGTAGCTTTTCTCAATAATTAAAAAAAAATTAAATATTATTTTTCAACTTCTTCAACTTTCATGTATGCTCTGCTGGAACTTGGACGTGAGTTCTGGACTCGAATTGACTTCTAAATAGTAGTTCTGATAAAGATCTGTGATAAACAAAAGAGTTCTGACTTGTAGCTTTTCTCAATAAATAAAAAAAAATTAAATAGTATTTTTCAACTTTTTCAACTTTCTGGTATGCTCTGCTGGAATTTGGACATGAGTTCTGGACTCGAATTGACTTTAAAATAGTAGTTTTGATAAAGACCTGTGATAAACAAAAGAGTTCTGGCTTGTAGCTTTTCTCAATAATTAAAAAAAAATTAAATATTATTTTTCAACTTCTTCAACTTTCATGTATGCTCTGCTGGAACTTGGACGTGAGTTCTGGACTCGAATTGACTTCTAAATAGTAGTTCTGATAAAGATCTGTGATAAACAAAAGAGTTCTGACTTGTAGCTTTTCTCAATAAATAAAAAAAAATTAAATAGTATTTTTCAACTTTTTCAACTTTCTGGTATGCTCTGCTGGAATTTGGACATGAGTTCTGGACTCGAATTGACTTTAAAATAGTAGTTCTGATAAAGATCTGTGATAAACAAAAGAGTTCTGACTTGTAGCTTTTCTCAATATATAAAAAAAAAATTTAATAGTATTTTTCAACTTTTTCAACTTTCTGGTATGCTCTGCTGGAATTTGGACATGAGTTCTGGACTCGAATTGACTTTTAAATAGTAGTTCTGATAAAGACCTGTGATAAACAAAAGAGTTCTGACTTTTAGCTTTTCTCAATAAATAAAAAAAAAATTAAATAGTATTTTTCAACTTTTTCAACTTTCTGGTATGCTCTGCTGGAACTTGAACGTGAGTTCGGGACTCGAATTGACTTTTAAATAGTAGTTCTGATAAAGACCTGTGATAAACAAAAGAGTTCTGACTTGTAGCTTTTCTCAATAAATAAAAAAAAAATTAAATAGTATTTTTCAACTTTTTCAACTTTCTGGTATGCTCTGCTGGAATTTGGACATGAGTTCTGGACTCAAATTGACTTTAAAATAGTAGTTCTGATAAAGACCTGTGATAAACAAAAGAGTTCTGGCTTGTAGCTTTTCTCAATAATTAAAAAAAAATTAAATATTATTTTTCAACTTTTTCAACTTTCATGTATGCTCTGCTGGAACTTGGACGTGAGTTCTGGACTCGAATTGACTTCTAAATAGTAGTTCTGATAAAGATCTGTGATAAACAAAAGAGTTCTGACTTGTAGCTTTTCTCAATAAATTAAAAAAAAATTAAATAGTATTTTTCAACTTTTTCAACTTTCTGGTATGCTCTGCTGGAATTTGGACATGAGTTCTGGACTCGAATTGACTTTTAAATAGTAGTTCTGATAAAGACCTGTGATAAACAAAAGAGTTCTGACTTGTAGCTTTTCTCAATAATTAAAAAAAAAAAAAATATTATTTTTCAACTTTTTCAACTTTCATGTATGCTCTGCTGGAACTTGAACGTGAGTTCTGGACTCGAATTGACTTCTTAATAGTAGTTCTGATAAAGATCTGTGATAAACAAGAGAGTTCTGACTTGTAGCTTTTCTCAATAAATAAAAAAAAATTAAATAGTATTTTTCAACTTTTTCAACTTTCTGGTATGCTCTGCTGGAATTTGGACATGAGTTCTGGACTCAAATTGACTTTAAAATAGTAGTTCTGATAAAGACCTGTGATAAACAAAAGAGTTCTGGCTTGTAGCTTTTCTCAATAATTAAAAAAAAATTAAATATTATTTTTCAACTTCTTCAACTTTCATGTATGCTCTGCTGGAACTTGGACGTGAGTTCTGGACTCGAATTGACTTCTAAATAGTAGTTCTGATAAAGATCTGTGATAAACAAAAGAGTTCTGACTTGTAGCTTTTCTCAATAAATAAAAAAAAATTAAATAGTATTTTTCAACGTTTTCAACTTTCTGGTATGCTCTGCTGGAATTTGGACATGAGTTCTGGACTCGAATTGACTTTAAAATAGTAGTTTTGATAAAGACCTGTGATAAACAAAAGAGTTCTGGCTTGTAGCTTTTCTCAATAATTAAAAAAAAATTAAATATTATTTTTCAACTTCTTCAACTTTCATGTATGCTCTGCTGGAACTTGGACGTGAGTTCTGGACTCGAATTGAATTCTAAATAGTAGTTCTGATAAAGATCTGTGATAAACAAAAGAGTTCTGACTTGTAGCTTTTCTCAATAAATAAAAAAAAATTAAATAGTATTTTTCAACTTTTTCAACTTTCTGGTATGCTCTGCTGGAATTTGGACATGAGTTCTGGACTCGAATTGACTTTAAAATAGTAGTTCTGATAAAGATCTGTGATAAACAAAAGAGTTCTGACTTGTAGCTTTTCTCAATAAATAAAAAAAAAATTTAATAGTATTTTTCAACTTTTTCAACTTTCATGTATGCTCTGCTGGAACTTGAACGTGAGTTCTGGACTCGAATTGACTTCTAAATAGTAGTTCTGATAAAGATCTGTGATAAACAAAAGAGTTCTGACTTGTAGCTTTTCTCAATAAATAAAAAAAAAATTAAATAGTATTTTTCAACTTTTTCAACTTTCTGGTATGCTCTGCTGGAATTTGGACATGAGTTCTGGACTCGAATTGACTTTAAAATAGTAGTTCTGATAAAGACCTGTGATAAACAAAAGAGTTCTGGCTTGTAGCTTTTCTCAATAATTAAAAAAAAATTAAATATTATTTTTCAACTTTTTCAACTTTCATGTATGCTCTGCTGGAACTTGAACGTGAGTTCTGGACTCGAATTGACTTCTAAATAGTAGTTCTGATAAAGATCTGTGATAAACAAAAGAGTTCTGACTTGTAGCTTTTCTCAATAAATAAAAAAAAAATTAAATAGTATTTTTCAACTTTTTCAACTTTCTGGTATGCTCTGCTGGAATTTGGACATGAGTTCTGGACTCGAATTGACTTTTAAATAGTAGTGCTGATAAGGATCTGTGATAAACAAAAGAGTTCTGACTTGTAGCTTTTCTCAATAATTAAAAAAAAATTAAATTTTATTTTTCAACTTTTTCAACTTTCATGTATGCTCTGCTGGAACTTGAACGTGAGTTCTGGACTCGAATTGACTTCTAAATAGTAGTTCTGATAAAGACCTGTGATAAACAAAAGATTTCTGACTTGTAGCTTTTCTCAATAAATAAAAAAAAATTTAAATAGTATTTTTCAACTTTTTCAACTTTCTGGTATGCTCTGCTGGAATTTGGACATGAGTTCTGGACTCGAATTGACTTTTAAATAGTAGTTCTGATAAAGATCTGTGATAAACAAAAGAGTTCTTACTTGTAGCTTTACTCAGTAATTAAAAAAAAAAAAAATATTATTTTTCAACTTTTTCAACTTTCATGTATGCTCTGCTGGAACTTGAACGTGAGTTCTGGACTCGAATTGACTTCTAAATAGTAGTTCTGATAAAGATCTGTGATAAACAAAAGAGTTCTGACTTGTAGCTTTTCTCAATAATTAAACAAAAATTAAATAGTATTTTTCAACTTTTTTAACTTTCATGTATGCTCTGCTGGAACTTGAACGTGAGTTCTGGACTCGAATTGACTTCTAAATAGTAGTTCTGATAAAGACCTGTGATAAACAAAAGAGTTCTGACTTGTAGCTTTTCTCAATAATTAAAAAAAAATTAAATTTTATTTTTCAACTTTTTCAACTTTCATGTATGCTCTGCTGGAACTTGGACGTGAGTTCTGGACTCGAATTGACTTCTAAATAGTAGTTCTGATAAAGATCTGTGATAAACAAAAGAGTTCTGACTTGTAGCTTTTCTCAATAAATAAAAAAAAAATTAAATAGTATTTTTCAACTTTTTCAACTTTCTGGTATGCTCTGCTGGAATTTGGACATGAGTTCTGGACTCGAATTGACTTTTAAATAGTAGTTCTGATAAAGATCTGTGATAAACAAATGAGTTCTTACGTCTAGCTTTTCTCAATAATTTGAAACAATTAGAATATTATTTTTGTTTTTACTTTTTCTAAGGTTGGATATGATCTACTGGGACTTGGACGTGAGTTCTGGACTCGAACCGAGTTTTAGATTACAGTTCTAATACAGATCTATGATAAAAGGAAGAATTCTAGCCTTTTACAATAATTTGAAACGATGAAAATGGTATGTTTCGACTTTTCGAAAATTCGGATATGATCTGCTGGAACTTGGACTAGAAGTCAGAACTATTCCTGAAAAGTATCAGGAACTGTAGAACTCAGCTGCACGTGCATAAATTTCACATTTTTTTTTGATTTCTTGCAAAATGATCTGCTACGGGAAGTTAGCAGATCATTTAGTCAACTGACATTTTTTAAGGTAAAAACGCCAGAACTATTTCTAAAAAGTATCAGGAACTATAGAACTCAGCTGCATGCGAATAGAACTCTCATTTTTTTTTGATCTGCTGGACAATGTTCTGCTAAGTTCACTGACATGTGCTTTGATTTGTATTGGCTGGCACCGACTTCGAAAAAATCTGATTAAGTATCTATTCTAAATGAAAACCCCCGTTTAGTTATTTTTTACTTTTCAGTGCCTGGAAGTCGGTTTTTATTTTTTTTAAAAAAGTTATTATTATTCCATTTTTAGTGTAGACGTATCATCAATACAAATTAATCAAGCCCAAACACCAGGTAATTGCTGTAAATCGTTGAGGAGTTCCCTCGACTATCTTTCGGATGCATCATCAGATCGACTCCAGGCCTTCATTAAATTGTAGTGCTATAAAATACCTAATGAAAATGTTATCAAACGCACTAGTTGCCGCTACAATTTTCGAAAGTTCCCCTCGATTTCTCTGGGATCCCATCATCAGATCCTGGTTTCCTTATCATGGTACCACTCTTGGGATATCTCCTTTCCAACAAAAAAAGAATTATCAAAATCGGTTCATAAACGACGAAAAAATGCCCGAACAAACATAAAAAAAAAAAAAAAAAAAAAAACATATATACGGTCGAATTGAGAACCTCCTCCTTTTTTTGGAAGTCGGTTAAAAAGTTATAATATTTATGAAGGTGTGTTGATTGTTGTTGATTAAAACAGTTTTATTTTTGAATAAATTATTATTAGTGATATTAATAATTAATAATATAATAAATAATACTTATTTATTATAACGAATTTTAATTAATATAAAACTAAAGTAACATATATTCTTTGAAAGGATGTTTGTCATTAGTCTGTATTTTGATTTGATTTGGATGATATAAAAGCGACCTGTTGTGTGGTGAGGAGCTAGTCGAATATTGACTACCGACGAAGCACTTCAATAACCAAGTTAAGTACTCTAATTTCATTATTGTTACTATGCTACCTTGTAATTATAAATTAGAAATGTAATTGCTTTAACTGTTGTGATAATTTATTATGATATTAAACTGACTTAAAAGTACATAAATATCTTCTTATTTCATATATAATCACTGTTTATTATGTTTAATTGTTTTTTTTTAAAGAAATATATATTAAATAATGAATTCTAAGTATTAAAAATATTACATTAAAATACCTCATTATTTCCTTTAAAAAAGTAATTATTTTTAACATTGATATTTATTAAAGTAAAATTGCTATTTTTTTTATATATTATACAGATATTCTCACATCAGAAGTGGGATGATCTCAGGCTTAATACATTAATAATTATTATTTACGTTTTAGGATGGACTGTGAAACAATCGGTGAGCTTCTTAAGGCTATCCGGGATGCTGTCTCGACAACACACCAGAAGGACGATGACATCGCCTTGCCAGTATTTGATCCAGACAAGAGCGACTGCGGAGCTACGAGCTGGTGCTGTAGTATTGAAACTCTTGCTACGGAAATGAAGTGGAGCAGTATCAAGACGGCAGCTAAAGCCGGTAAGGCCCTTAAGGGATCTGCCTTGAAATGGTTCGAATCCTGGGAGCCATCCGAAGGCAGATCCTGGGAAAAACTTCGTGCTGATATTATTGACGCTTATCCCGATAAGAAAAACTTATCCGAAAAGCTTAGTAAGGCGGTTTTATATACCTCTGATTCGGCGGATTCTTACGGCGAGTACGCTAGAGAAAAAATACTACTATTTCGTAACACAAAAATCGCGTTTACTGATGAACAATTAATAGAATTAGTTTGTGGTGGCATTAGTGACGTTGATGTTAGGATGGCCTCGTTAAATAGTGGTGTTACTACAACCCCTGCTCTCATCTCTCTTCTCTCAATATACGTTAAAACAAAAAAGAGGCCTTTACAAAATTGTGATTCAGCGTCATCAACTGCAAAACGACTTAAATTTAAGGAAGAAAAAAATGTTTTACTTGTAATCAGGTCGGTCATTTACAGTTCCAATGCTCAAAAAATAAACCAAATCACACATTATCACGGGTTCCATCTCACGTTCCACAATTACCTAAATCTAACGAATTTCGTACTAAAGTCTGTGCTTATTGCAAAAAGATTGGTCATACGGAATCAATATGCTTCCATAAGCAAAGAGCTGAATCGGCTAATTCTTCTTCAGTACCTTTAGTACCTAATAAGGAAGTAAATTTTTTAGAAAAAGCGAACTAAAATTAACTAGAGTTTTAATAAATAATATGCCAGTAGAATCTCTTATAGATACAGGTGCGAATTGTAGTTTAATAAGAGAATCAATTGCAAGAAGTTTAGGGTGCCGTTTATCACCAATATCTGTTTATTTAACTGGAATAGGACAAAATAAAATTCATGCTTTTGCTACTATTACTGTAATTATTCAGTGTGAAGGAGTTTGTTTAGAACTTGATATATACGTTGTCAGAGATCAAGATTTTCATTACAATCTACTTATAGGCCGAAACGCTGTTCAATTCCCAGACATACAAATCGTTACAGATTCATTAGGCAGTCGTTTATTTAGAAAGAAAGTTGAAACTGAGATAGAAGTAAATGTATTTTCTGAAGTATCTAAATTAAGTGAATTAATTTTAAAAATAGAACATTTAAATTTAGAGTTGCAGGAAAAAATTAAAAATATTTTCAATAAACATGCTTCTGTCTTAGATGAGACTAGCACCGTAAAAACCGGTGAACTGAAATTACGTTTAATTAAAAATGAAGTTGTTTACTATCGCCCCTATCGTCTGGCTCCGGTTGAGAGGGAGAAAGTTAATCAAATAATTCAAGAACTTTTGAAGCAAAAAATAATTCGTGAAAGTGACTCCCCCTTTGCAAACCCAGTAATTTTAGTAAAGAAAAAAGATGGCAGCGATAGGTTATGTATAGATTACCGAGCATTAAATAAAATTTTAGAAAAAGATAGATACCCACTCCCTCTCATCGAAGACCAGATAGATAAATTAGGTAAAGCTAGATATTTCATATCCATAGATATGAAAAATGGATTTTATCAAATTCCAGTTGCATCAGATTCCATAAAGTATACAGCTTTCGTGACACCAGATGGCCATTACGAATTTTTAAAGATGCCGTTTGGTATTTGTAATGGTCCATCTGTATTTCAAAGGGCTATCACAAAAGCTGTGCAGCACCTAAAATTTCTTTTGGTATATATTGATGATATTCTCATCCCATTCACAACAATAGAACAAGGCCTGTACTATTTAGAGGAAACTGTTCAGGCATTATGCAGCGCGGGTTTTACTATTAATCTTAAAAAGTGTAAATTTTTCGTTGACAGTATAGAATATTTAGGTCGTACTATATCACAAGAAGGTGTAAGGCCCAGTGGAACAAAAGTAGCTGCCCTAGTCAACTCTCCTATCCCCAATAATATTAAGCAAGTACGACAGTTTATGGGACTTGCGAGCTATTTTCGTAAATTTATTCCAAATTTTGCATCTCGAACTGCTTGTATAACTAATTTGACCAAAAATAACAAAAAATGGGAGTGGGGAGTTGAACAGGATGCGGCTAGGGACTATATTATAAAACATTTGTCCACCAAACCACTGTTAACAATATTTGATCCAAAATTACCAACAGAACTTTATACAGACGCCAGTTCATTGGGTTATGGAGCCATACTTGTGCAAAGAGTTGATAATGTCAAACGGGTTGTAGCGTACTTTAGCAAAAGAACGTCACCCACAGAATCTAAGTATTGTTCATATGATTTAGAAACTTTAGCAATCTATAATGCATTAAAACATTTCAGAGTATATCTTTTAGGTCTTAAATTCAAAATTTTTACGGACTGTAATTCTATTAAAGCTACTATTAATAAAAAAGATTTAACTCCTCGCGTTGCTCGTTGGTGGACGTTTCTTCAAGATTTTGATTTTGAAATTATCTATAAAAAAGGGAAGTACATAAGTCACGTAGACTACCTTAGTCGTAATCCTGTAGAATCCATCAAGCCTATTAGCCCTACTGCATTAGTAATTAATTCCATTCCACACAAATCTGTTACGATGTTAAACAATCTAAAATTATTCAATGATCACAAAAATGATAAAATAATAAACATTCATTTGGTTGAAGAACAATCATGGTTAGAAATTGCCCAGCAAAATGATCCGGAAACACAAAATTTAATAGGTCAGGTCATGTCCGGTGAACTTGATGAAAATCAATATTTTTTTAAGGATAATTTATTGTTTTATAAAACCCAGCTTAACGAACCAAAATTGTATGTGCCGAAAGGATCTAGATTTTCACTCTTAAAGCTTTTCCATGATCAGAACTGTCATGTAGGATTCTATAAGACATTGAAAAAACTTAATGAACACTTTTGGTTTCCCCGAATGGCTGCATTTGTCCGAAAATATCTAAAACATTGCTTAATATGTCTCGAACGAAAAGGTCACTCGGGTCCAAAACAAGATTTCTTACATCCTATTGACAAAACTCCTTTACCGTTCCACATCATTCATTTAGATTGTACAGGGCCATTTCAACGAACAGATGAAGGATATAAATATATTTTACTTATGGTGGACGGGTTCACTAAATTTTGTTTGCTAAAACCCCTCAAAACCCTTAATGCCCAAGAACTTATTCCAATTATTCGGGATACTATAACTATATTCGGCACTCCGTCAACAGTTATAACTGATAGAGGTACTAATTTTAGTTCTAATCAAATTCGATCTTTATTTAGGGAGCTAGAAATAGACCATCATATGGTTGCCACCGGCACGCCAAGAAGTAATGGCCAGGTAGAACGATACATTACTACTGTGACCGATATGTTAAATACCACGTGTAATGGTTCGTCAGATTGGCCAAGCGGATTGTGGAAAGTCCAACAGTCTATTAATACCACAATTCAAAAATCTACGGGTTTTACACCTATCCGGTTGCTTATTGGTTGCAATGCAAATATTCCTTGTATTCAAGCCCATTTAAACGACGTTTCTGTTGCCGAGTGTACTATGGATGTAAGAGCAGATCGACAACTAGCTTACCAGAGGTTATGTGAACAGGCAAATAAATTTAAAACTCGATTTGATAGTGTAAGGCGAAATAATAAAACTTTTGAGGTTGGCAACATCGTTTATGTAAACCAAGATCATAGGCGACATGACAAATTGAGCCCAAGGTTTAAAGGTCCATATGAAATAATTGACATTCTTAACAATGATAGATATTCTCTTAGAGGAATAGGAAATTTAAGAAACATAATTATAGCAAAAGACAAATTAAGGTTATGGTCAGGTGAATGGGTTGATCCTGATTCAAGTACAACAGATGGATAAATTGTAATTTTAAAATTATTATATTATTTAATTTATACTTAAGGAAATGTTGAATATAATAATGTGTGATAAGTAAATAATATTATAAATTATAAGTATATTATGTTACAGAAAATGTTCTGATTGTGTGGTTTTTTTTTTATTTAATATGATTTACTAATATACTGTATTATGTGATTATTTTATGTATATGGAAGATGAAGTTTAAATTTGGTTGGCCTGAACTGCTGAAGTCTTTTGCTTTGTTCTAGCCTGTCTCATGTGCAGCAGGTGTGAGGCTAGATAAAATTGTTGTCAAAGCAATTGACCGTTGTTATGTTGTCCTCTTAATGTGAGAAGTGAGACAATAACAATGATAAAATGTACTAGTTTGTAAGTTCATTTATTTTTATGTTATAATTGTATAATTGTACTTCGAGAACGAAGTACATGTCAGTATGGCCGTGACAAAATAAATAGAAATATGTACATATTATACAGTTAATATCTACATTTAATTAATCAATAGAAAATCAATTTGAAATACTTTCTTTTTTTATAATAATTCTAACATGTCAATTTAAAAAGTTATAATATTTATGAAGGTGTGTTGATTGTTGTTGATTAAAACAGTTTTATTTTTGAATAAATTATTATTAGTGATATTAATAATTAATAATATAATAAATAATACTTATTTATTATAACGAATTTTAATTAATATAAAACTAAAGTAACATATATTCTTTGAAAGGATGTTTGTCATTAGTCTGTATTTTGATTTGATTTGGATGATATAAAAGCGACCTGTTGTGTGGTGAGGAGCTAGTCGAATATTGACTACCGACGAAGCACTTCAATAACCAAGTTAAGTACTCTAATTTCATTATTGTTACTATGCTACCTTGTAATTATAAATTAGAAATGTAATTGCTTTAACTGTTGTGATAATTTATTATGATATTAAACTGACTTAAAAGTACATAAATATCTTCTTATTTCATATATAATCACTGTTTATTATGTTTAATTGTTTTTTTTTAAAGAAATATATATTAAATAATGAATTCTAAGTATTAAAAATATTACATTAAAATACCTCATTATTTCCTTTAAAAAAGTAATTATTTTTAACATTGATATTTATTAAAGTAAAATTGCTATTTTTTTATATATTATACAGATATTCTCACAAGTGCATAGATTTTGGTATCATAAAATATTCTATTGGTCATTAGGGGCACTGATATTAACACTGCCCGACTTATATATTTTAGTTATTTTCATAGTATTTTATCGTACGGATTACTTCTTTGGGGCAGTGCCGCGCAAATCAATTCGGTATTTTGTTAAACAATTGTATTAATAACCATTATAATTTCAAGACGAGGAAAATAAGAACACAGTAAATCAATATAATAAGCTTTATTTTATCACTCTTTTACTTTAAACGTTTTATAATGTTCTTTCATCTTTCGTATTTCCCTTTAATACAACAAAATTCAATGTCATTTTAACGATTACTTTATGTCACTACTATTAACTAATCACAGGAAAGCGCTTTATTTTCCACTATTTACACATAAGTTCAACACTATTTTGATCAATAAGTTTGCCAACATCAATTTAGTATTATTTTAACAACTAATACTTATCTGGTTTGTCGTAATGAACGTCTTCCCCCAAAAACTGCCCCTCCAACGGTTATCTTTTACTTTTTATATCAATCAGCCGGAAGTTTTTATTAAATAGCACAACCGTATTTCAGAATTTTTAAATGCAATAATATAACTTGAAAATTATTAATGTCTTACTATTTGATTTACTTTTTTTTTTAGAATTTATTACAAAATTAGTAACTCGAAAATAAGTTTAATTTTAAGATATTAACTTTTTAACATCAATATAATTTAAAAGCAAAATCAATAGACATTCCATATTAATTTAAAAGTAGTCAAATTATCTCCCATTAATTATATAAATTTATCAATGACTTTCAATTAAAATATTATTATTTATGATTCTCAATTATGTATAATATTTTATTGTGTACAATCTTACGACTCCGTGTGAGCCAGTTTAACAATTTATTCTTCAAAAAAGGGCAGTACGGGCTATTTATGTTCTAAGAGCTCGTGATTCGCAATATATATTGTGTAATATATTATTTGTTCGCAAAAATCTAAATAATTTTAAAGATGTTTTATTGGGCAAAGCATATTTACACGGTTCAAGAGTTTCTTGTTGATGAAAATGTGTGGAATTGAGTATTATTGACTCATATGCGGGCTATCTACATGTTATATTAATAAAATAAATGTAATTTTGATATTTAAAAGAGCAACTGTTGAGTTTCTTGCCGGCTTCTGAGCCGGTGGTAGCTTCCTCACGGACAGACTTCACTGACGCTTACATTAAATTGACGATTCAAAAGCACTTCTAATAAGTCTATTTGAATAAAGTTTATTTCATTTCATTCCATTTAAATTTTCAAGTTAAAGTTAATATTTGGGTAACTAAATCGATGCAGAATTTACGTTTTAATAGCGGTATTAATAAGAATAAAACAATAGTATTCGTTATATTATTTAAAATGGATACCGTATTAGCTCGCGTCAATCCTATAGCGACAATATAGACAATTGAATAGATGAAGGGAAATTTGTTCCATATGAAATCTCTCACTATGCTCCCGGTTTTAGTACCATGGGATATGAAAGCGTTTCGCATTAGATGAAATGCAGCCCTGGATTCATGTTCAGGCAATAGTTGGACAAATCTTCTGGTTCTGAATACAGCTCCTCAAGCTCGGAGAACAGTGATACTGAAAAATAAAAGTATTTATAGTATAATATAAGTTTTATCTAGTGTAGTATAATCTGGTTTATATTAATGTTTATATACAACGATATATTTTTTTGTATTACATGCTGTAATTATTAATATTGTTTTGAAATTATAATAGAGAATCATGAACATACCTTACGCCGAGTGTTGTGAGATTTGCGTGCTCCGGAGATAGCACGCATGTCGATGGCCGAGTGTTATGATTCATTAATTTTAGTGCTAATATTGTTAGACATATTTAAAGTTACCTATATTTCTTGTAATTAACTAAAGTTTCAATGAAATTATGTTTTATATTTTAAGTATGCCTTTATAAATTAAATACATTAATTGATTACTATGATTTAAAGATTACGCCGGAAGTAGTTGAAGTTACATTAAAATTATTAAAAAGGTGGGTTGATTGAAATTAAAATTAATATATAAGGAGTGCTTTCTATGATTGGGATTCATTCTTGTTCAGGAAGAGTTACTGTGTACTTATGCTGAGACAGTGTTGTATAAATTTTAGTATAAAGCAGTGATATATGCAGTCTGTTATAATTCTTATATGTAAATCAGTAATTATTATACGTTTGAAGTGTTCACTGGTGGTTTTCTTCACACTATAAGGTGCAGGATCATTTACTGAGTATAAAATCATAAAATGCTGACAGATTCCAGTGGAGCTTCAGGCGCCATGTTGAAAGAACGTTTTTGGCCGATACCTCGGAAACTATGCACTTTAGGGCAAAAGTTATTGAGACCATTTTTGTAGAGAATAAAATTTCGCATATTTTATTTCCTGTAATTTTTTTCTTCTAAAACGTACCGTTTACGATTTAGGGCCCATTTAATGTACCACTTTTTCTATCCTGGCCGATAACTCTTAAAATTATTGGTTTAATCAATAAAATGCGTCCATAATTTTTTAAAGATCCATTTATTCTCTACAACTTTTGTTTAAAACTTTTTTTTCTAATGTCCGTACTTTTTACCCTATAGAACGTACAATGTTGGACCACCGGGCGTAAGGTCGAAATTCTATTTTCACTGGCCTAATAGATTTTATATATAAAAAATTACCATTGGTTCAAAGTTGTGATTTTTTTTTTATTTAATTTCGAGAGTGTCCTTGAGTTTGAGAGACAAATCCCAATCTTCTGCAGTTCTGAAACTTCATCTATCTGTTTAATCTGTCGTCACTCCAAAACTCCTGGACGTGTATCACAAAGATACTTTTTGTTGTGCAATTAATAGTATGAATTTGGAGTTTATTTATGTTTCATTAAAAGTTGGGGTTAAATACAAATATACTAGACAGCGAAATCGCAGGCAGTAACTAAGTTATATTAATATATAAGTCGCCTATCTATTTGATATCGATACAAGCTTAAGATAATAATGAATTATCACCATATTCGTCACAAAAGATTTGTAATAAGCTGTTCTACAAATGATTAAACAAAATGTTTAAGCGTATTATTATCTGATAATAACTTTATAATTATAGTAAAGTGACGTCATCAAAAAAATTGGTTTTTTTGACGTGAAACGTCTTTAAAATCACACTGAAACTTAAGGGTGAGAAAAGTGGGCCGTAATGAAATAGGTGGCATTAGATTGCCATAGTAATTGTTGTTATTGTCTGAAAAATGATATATAATATTCTTTCCGTTGCTATCTTCAAAGATACCAACGGCAGTGCCCCGACACAGCCCCACCCGATTTTTTGTGTATTTAATTTATTCCGTGTTTGTGCATAATTAAAAATATGATACATCGTAAAACGTTTAATTTTAGACCTCAAATTAATTCAAACTTGTAATCGGTGTTACTTGTAATAATAATAATATTAAATGTCTTCTCCCCACCTGCTAGTTGTAAAGCTTTCGTCATCAACGCACGGTTTACGAATTAGTAAACGTTTTTACGACCAAAGTATTATTGTGTACCGCCATAGTTTCGAAATTTGCATTTTATAAATCAAAAATATTCGAACTGTATAAGTTATAGCGTAACTTAAAAGTATGTTTATATTTTGTATGTTTATTTAGGACATTCCAGTTTAATAAAGTGTATACCAAAGAATCGTGTTATTTTATAACCTAGTATCCCGAAAAGCGTAGCCGCAGTACCCGGCAAAAGGTTCATAGATATATGCGACTGAAGTTGTAAATTTAATTACCTACTTATTCTTTGTTGTACTGATCCTCGTCAGATTATAAACATTGAGGGCAAAGCGGACGAATTTATGTACATATGTACATCAATCATGCAGCAACGAAAACCTATGTATGAACGTCTCCGACGGCATAATACTTGTTTCTTCATCAACTTGTTTCCATCTTTTCAGTTCTCGTTTTGCTCAGTCGGGTGTTTCGATTTTATAAATATATTTTTAACAGTTTTTTAGATTCAGCCTGTTAGCCAATTTGAGTTTTATTTACCAATTTGCCTAAAATAAAAAGAAAATTTTAAGATAAATCGGTGCCTCTGATATGATCCATTTTGAATTTTAGTAATATCCATGTAGCCTATCCCTATTTAAAAACTCGTATAGAATCTCATCAATAGCGACAAAAGCTACATAGAAACCAGTAAATATTTAGTGGTTTCTATGTGGCTTTTATTTGTCTCTATGCGGCTTTTGTCGCTTTTGATGAGTTCCTACAGGAGTTTTTTAATAGGGATAACACTCGCATTGTCAATAAGAATCTAATACATATAAATAATTAAAATCGGTTATATAAACCGTTTAGTAATTACTAGGGAACATACATTCATACAGGTCAAACACGTAACCTAAGCAAAATTGTGCAACTACTCAGTAGTAGATTACGTCAGTACGTAAATTGTGTTTTAGATCGATTAAATTCAATTTAAAAAATAGAGAAATGAGAATGCATTTTTTTTTACTGGTCCCAGTAGGAAAACGCTAATACCAAGGAAATTACTTACGAGAAAAGCAAGGAGTGAAGAGGATATAGTGGGAGATGGCATTTGGCCCTGCGGCAGGTTCATACAACGAACGAAGCGAAGTACGTATACCTTTGACAGTAATTTAAATAGATATATTGTGAGACGGTAGTAACTACTACATTTTTTTCATCAAGTCTATAATTTGTAGACAAGTATCTACTTTCACTCTTTTTAGTTTTAACGCATTGCCATTCTTAAGTCCAAAAACTACATATTATTTGAAGATTTTATTACTACAATCTAATTTTAATCATAATCCGGAAGATTGAGGTATATCTATTTAAATTATTATAAGTAGCTTATAGGGTTTTTATGATAATTGATTATGATAAACTTAAATATTTTTGTAGAGTAAGTAAACTAGTACCTACAACATCTTATACTGAAGGCTTAGTTAGATACTCATTGATAAAAAGATATATATAAGCAAATAAATTCAACAAAAACCTTAGTTCAGCGACGTCACCTGTGCAATCATGAACTGTGCCATTATATTATTAGCCCTTCTTAACGTCGTCTGGGGTAAGTTATTAATTTATCTGCTTTATGGACTACAATTATCTAGAACTCTTGAGCAAACTCTTGAAGTTAACAATATTTTTCGGTGTAGGAGAGACTGGGCACAAAAGTAACACTTTGTACTTTAACCCTGATTACTAGCTAGCTATCATATTTTTGGTGCAATGTACCTACCTATATATGTATTAAAATATAAATTTCGATATTCTTAACTTTGTATCTAAATTTACCTCATTCCTTGCCGTTTATTATCATAAGAACTACAGAGATTTATAAAAAAGGTCGATTGTTACTTTCGACCCCGAAGCCAGGATGAAAGTAAAACGATGTGGGTCGAAAGTAACATGATCAAGGTATATTTAAAAAATATGATATGCAATATCAAATCAACTAAATATTTATTAGAAAAGCATGCATAATTCATTCATGCATAAATAGTATTAACAAAATAAAATTAAACAAAACAAAACTGTTATTGACTTCTCGTCGGTTACTATTCTTACGTGTACGTAACGTACGTGTATGAGTACGTAGTTAATAATGAGATCAATTTTTATGAGATTCAGTTCCCTAGTCTACTCAGACTCGCAATTATGGCACACATAGTGTGCTACATCATTGATGCATGCATGCACATTCGATACATATTCAATGCTCGTTTCACCGATTATTGCTAAAAGACTAAACAAACAAGACAAAAGCAATCTTCTTCGTCAGATGATTTGTTATTTTCAATGTTTTCTTTTCCTCTTCTGGCCATCTTTGTTTTTTTTTCTTGCTTTTCCGTTCCCTTTTGTGGATGTATCAGTATCAGATTACAAAATTGTTTTCTTGGCCTTCATCTTTCTTTGTTTGTTCTTCAATTGCATTATTTCGGACGTGTCAATAAAAACGCAGTCTTATATTTCTTACGCCCTTTATTTAATCCTCGGACCTGCTCTTTGAAATGGTATGAATGGGTAAGACTGAGAAAGAAATTGGCAAAAAAGAACCCACTTGTAATCCGCTAGGTCCTGCTACTGACAAGTTAAGATCGTCGATTGGTGACAAGCCAGTATCAGTAAATATATTTTTATAAAAAGGACTTATACCAGTGCAAGTAAACCCAGCAATAGCATTTTTATCAGTGACAGCAAAAGGAAATGCTTCTCTGACAATGCCAGGAATGTAATGGATAACCAAATACTGCTCTATCCGGTGGCTGGAATTTGAGAGTGCAGTATGGTAGAAACGACACCAAAACTATTCTATTTCTTTTACAGAAATCTAGAGCTGGACAGACACATGTAATGCGTGATTGTCCAGCAATAGCAAGCATTTTTGATCGATTGTTGGCTTACATAAATAAAATGTATGGCGTAAAAATAGCAAAAATTCTGCTTCTGGCAGCCAGCCGCTGACATTCCCAGCACCAACAGATCCAACAGGATCTTCTCGTATCACGTGATCTTGATACCGCTTCAATGGAAATACGAAAAATGTAGGTGTATGACCTCTCTGCATTATTAATAGCAACAGCAACAGTTGCTAATCTCCCACGTTCCACGAAGATTACTACACCTAGTACCTACTTGTTTAATTCTTCTCTGAGCTTCTATTTTACTAAGTTTTTGGACTGTGGTTACTCCTGTCTTATCCATATTCCAGATATCTTTTGGCTCAAATTTATACCTATCTATAAAGTCCACTAGGTTATCAAAAAATTGGTTAACATTATGCTCATTAAAGCTTGAGGTTCGAGATAAGTTCGTTGCTTGAGGACTTCTTAAAGATAGGGTCGAATGTCGTTTTCAAAAACTAGTCAACCATTCCTTACCCACCATTTGAATGTCATGCCATTTTTCCGGAAATTGCTTACCATTTTTAATTGCTAACTCGTATGCCAACTTATGTACTTCAGATAGGGCCAATCCAAAATAAACTCTAGAGCACTCAATTAAAGTCATGCAGTTTCTTTTCTTCATCAACAGTAAACACACAGTTGACGCAACGATAGTCAACTTTTGCACTAGTATTTCTTACCTTTATTTTTTTTATACCTGTGAAATGTCACATGGCAAACATTGTATTTTTTGCCAGGGCTCTAATTGTTTTATTATGTTTGAAATGTTCGTCAGCAGCTTTTCTGTATATGTCTATATCAGTGGTCCCTCGTGCCGTCTTTCTTAGTCGCTGTTGCAGCATTCTGTTGGGATAAAATCGTATAATAAATATAAAATGTAAGTAAATCGTAATGCTATGTTACTTTTGTACCCAACTACGTTTTTGATCCATGAATACCTACCTAAAAATGGAACTTGCTACGCAAAAATCAATAGAAAACCTAATCAAGAATTACTATGCAATTAGTTACATTGATATCATCATTTTAATACTACGTAACCACTAAATGAATAAATGTCAAAAAACTTTTTGTCCGTAAAATCATGTGGCATCCTCTAGCACAATCTTACGGCGCAGTGCGTGCGTCGTGCGCGGGAACTAAATGCAAGCGGGGAGAGCGTCGCTGGCTATCTCCTGACGGTAGCGGGACGGCGGCGCGGCGCGGCGTTTCGACTATTGGATAAACCTAAAGAGCGATTGTTATTATCCTGCCGTACTTATGTACCCGGTCTCCCCTATGGTAATATAGCAATCATTTTATGATCTTTTATTTAATTTTACAGCGGCGCCCAAGCATGGCAACCGTATCGTGGTTGGAGAACCTGTTAACATCGACGAATACCCTTTTACAACCAATATGTTATACAACCATTGGGGCAATAACTTTCGCCATCGTTGTGGTGGCTCTCTCATAACAAGAAACGCTATATTATCTGCTGCACACTGTTACATGTAAGTAAATCTATATCAATAGTGAAATTGTAGAGACATTAATTTTCTGCGTTTTACGCAGAAATTACCACATGTAAAAAGTTATTTTTTTTTAATTTTGCGAAATTAATCGCATTGATTTTAATTAGGTATGCATACCGATATATCAGCGATATCGTCGGTTTTCCGATATTTTCCGGTATTGGTGATATTAGTTTACCGATACACCGATTCATTTTTAATAATTTAAGAATGTTTTGTTTTCTAAATAAAAATCTCAAATGTGAATTTTAAAAATTAATTTCTAATCTGTACTTTATTATTAAATTGATATTTTGTTATTACAATTTTCAATGTTCAAAACATAATTGATATTTTGTTAAATCACAATTTCTAAATTTCGCTAATTAACATTCGAAATAAATATTACATGTGTAAGTAATGCCGTTTGTTTTTGAGTTTTCTGTCTTAACCCCTGATTTTTTTACTTTTTATACCTTTTGAAGCCTACAGTGCCCGTATCGGTATCGGCGTTTATTTTTTGTAAATATCGGTAGATATCGTATCAGCAGAACTGCGTATCGATGCATCCCTAATTTTGATATAAATTACTATTATTAATCAATAATAATTAGTAGTCAAATTATCATTTGTAATCTGTTATAACTAAAGTTTTTATGCTAAATAATGCCGCTGTTTACCGAGGAGAAAATATAGTTTTATGGAAATTCTTGCTTATGTAGACGTTTAAACGTTGATCGATTTTATAAACTACTAGCGTCTCACCCTCGCTTCGCTTCGGGTTCGTTCCTAGACAAAAACAAATCTATCCCACGGGAACCGTACATTTTTCCGGGATGATATATAGCCCATAGCCTTCCTCAGTTAACGGGCTATCTAATGCAAAAAAATTTTTTCAAATCGGATTAGTAGTTTCTGAGATTAGCGCGTTCAACCAAACAAACAAACAAACTCTTCAGCTTTATAATATTAGTATAGAACTGCATGATAAGGTTTAAGTTGTCAAGTCGTTACTTGTATTTTGTAATCTTTGTTCCAGAAAATGACAAAGTGCACTCGGGAATCCAAATATATACATATAATAATAATATTAATGCATTATATTGACATACACGACAGACATACACATACGCAGCTATTATGATGATGTTCTCCTGACCGATTCCGGCCACGGCGGCCAATCTCATTGAGACTAGCCAACTGCGCAGGAGATATTATAGTGCACAAGTGTACGCGCAGACACAAGTGCACTCTCTATTCCTGTCACTCTCATACTCCAATGGGACGACTACTCGACACGACCGGTGAGAGTTAAGGCGCAGGACCGACGGCTTTACGTGCTCTCCGAGGCATGGGGGTGAAACACCGCCAACTTCCCAACTCCGGGCTGTTACTGAGGCTTACTATACAGAAAGACTCAATAACTAAACTTGGCCCGACCCGGGACTCGAACCCAGGACCTCAGGATGTGCAGCCGTACATGCTAGCCACTACACCACCGAGGCAGTGCAGTTACTGCAGCTATTATAAAACATGTACAATAAACATAAACAACAATGAGAATAATTAATAACTTTCATATCACCGATAAACAAGTTCCTAATATGAAAATATTACACGAAAAATTTAATACAGAAATAAATTATCCAGGTTCAATTTGGTCAAGTGGAAAAGGACAGAAGATAATCGTAGAATTCTTATGGAGAAACATGAAATACGGTATCTTCGAATCAATTTTCTCATTAAAATTGCCGAATATCGCGTTCAGAGCCGCCCAATCGTTTACACTGACAAAACTTATACAGACACGTCTAATACTTCATCCAAGACTTATTCAGATGGGAGCACGTCTGGCTTAAAGAAATCAATTTCTAAGGGAAATCGTTTAATAATAGTTCATGCCGGAGAAGAGGACGGTTTCGTACCCAATGCCCTACACATGTACAAGGCAAACCAAAAAAGTAATGACTATCATCATAATATGAACACCGAGAATTACACAAAATGGTTGGAAACGCAGTTTAGTCTCAAACTTAAAATCGAATAGTGGTGTAGTGGTTGACAACGCATCATACCTCAATTCATTACAAAATCAAGCCCCCCAATTCAAACCATCGTAAACAAGCTATGATTGATTGGCTCAAATATCGAAATATCGTTCACTCTATATCGATGCTTAAACCACAACTTTATCAGTTGATACTGCAAAACAAACTAAGACTTATTAAATATAAAATTAATAATTTGCTTAAATAACATGGTCACAGCGTTTTACGTCTGCCACCCTAACACCCTGACTTCAATCCGATTGAAAATATTTGGGCTACGAGAAAAGGATATGTAGCTAAAAAAACATGTCAATGAATATGGAGACTATAATGAGATTGACGCAAGAAAAAGTTGACGCGATCACTGTATAATAGTGGAAGATAGTTTGCGACCACGCAGTAAAAGAAGAAAAAGCTATTGATGGTCGAGACGCCGCTATTGATGGTATAATGGAGCGATTCATCATTAACACAGGAGACACATCAGACGAGAGTGAAGATGAAGGTAATGAAGATACAATGTCAGATGTTGAATTGAATGAATAATATATTTTTTGAAGTGAAAACTTCTATAGGCAGGTTTGGATGGGGAGTAAATTTATGTAAGTCGTCATCGACATGGTCACGTGACGTGTTAAGGCTAACACTCAGAGTGCCGATAAATGTCAAAACCAGATAAATGTAAACAGTATTAATTTAAAATTTAATTTAAGATCAAACAATTAATTTGAATATCCAAAAATAACAACTGTTTGTTTATAGTTTTAAGTTTTCACTTCTGTCGGCAGTCCTCATGACTGCATTTAATAATTAAAATGTCAGCACTTACTTCCTTCTGATAAAACAATGATTTAATTTTTATGTGATTTTTTGACTAACCTTACTTTTGGCTATCACTCACACAAATGCAATGCTGAGCTTACGCCTCGAGAACTGTATGTACATTTGTATGTCTCCGACTGCATTATAAATACTATGTTCCTTCATCAACTTATTCACGTCTTTTTAGTTCGATTTTTACGCAATCGGGTCTTTTTTATTTTTGTAAATATTTTTTTATTTTCACTATCTACACCTTTGCAATTGCACTCGTCAAAATTCGCTTTTGACAAAAAATAAATATTTTACAAATAACTTTAACTAAGTAATATCTTTACAGAGGTGATGCAACTTTTCGATGGCGTGTTCGGCTCGGATCGTCCAACGCTTCTTCCGGTGGGAATTTACACGATGTCTCGCGCCTGATCTTACATACAAACTACAATCCCGCGGACCTTACGAACGATATTGCAATCGTTAAACTCTCAAGTAATGCAGTTTTGTCTGAGAGCATTGGCCTCGCACGCATAGCAGGACCTAATTACAATCTAACTGATGGCTCTCTGGTGTATGCCACAGGATGGGGAACTACTTCGGTATTTAAATGTTTCTTATTGATGCTTTTTAATATTTTTTAGTTATTGACTATGTCGAATGCTTGACAACAAATGATTAACAACAATTTTATTTTTAGTCTGGAGGCTGGCCCTCCGAAGTACTTCGGCGCGTTGGCCTTAACATCATTAACCAACAACTCTGCGCTGAGCGTTATGCCTTCCTAAAGACTCAACCTAACTTCGAAGATTGGCCCGATATTACTCCCGAAATGCTTTGCGCTGGTATTCTCGATGTTGGCGGCAAAGACACTTGCGCAGGTAGCTCTGGTGGTCCTCTCGTGCACCAAAGAGATATTATAGTGGGAATCTCATCCTGGGGATACCGCTGCAGAGATTCGTTCTATCCTGGAGTGAACGTTCGAGTGTCATCTTACACGAGCTGGATTAAGGATAACGCTTAATTAAAGTATCGAATATTTCAATTGTCTAAATAATCTATTTATATACAAGTAATTACAAACATACCTACAGTGTATTTTTATCATTTATATTCAATAAAATTATTTAAAACACAGTATTTCTTATTTAATGATAATTCAAGTAAATACGTTAAAGAACAACAAAAATAATAATTAAGGGGCATTAGTAGCTTTTTACCAGACTACGGCAAAGCCCAAAGGAGGGTTATGTGTTTAACCTATAAAAATGTATGTTTGTATGTATATATGAGCGTTGCCAGATATTTTTTTTTCAGAAAAAGCGGAATTTGGAACCTTTTGAGTAAAAAAGCAAAATACTTTCGTCGAAAGCTGGATAGGGGATATTTTAATTTCCGTGGCACCATAATTTGACAATAAATTCTTTTCAGACCAATAAATACTTTTTTATCGGTCTGAGGAATTCTTATAGATCTTGAAAAGATAAAACGAAAAGTAAGAATAAAATTCGACCGTATATATATATATATATATATATATACAGGGTGGTCCATTTATAATGGTCCAAAGATTTTTTGGAGGTAGAGGACACCCTAACAACCCATTTAAAATAAACATTAAATTCTACTAAATCGCATGAAATTTGGCATGTGTGTAGAGAAGTCATGTAAAAAGCATACAATGTAAGATTTGTATGTTTTTTTCTTAGCATTTTCTATTGTTTTAAAATTGTTGTTGATTTATTTATTTTTGTGGCAAAAACAAAATCCCTTTGAAAAATCGTCGTAAAATTGTTACAACTATAAATTTGCTTACGACTTTTAAAACTACCTTAGGATGTAGTGATAGTCTAGGCAAAAAATTGTGGTAATGTAACCACTAACAGAAAACTCTTCAGAAATTCGCATTAAAATAAACTAGGTTGTTTTTTTAAACACAAAATTTAAAATGATTTAGAAGATAACTTAATAACTACCTGAGTTCCTTTTAAAACCAGTCGAGTGCGAGTAGGACTCGCGCACTAAGGGCTCCGTACCTTTGAAAAAGAAATTGAACTTAAAATGTATTTGGTTAAAACACCGTTATATGAAGACCTGCTTATGCTTTTATTGTGTTGTGAAAGAGAGTGCAAGCACTGCTTTGTAATTTTTAATCTGTTTGACGGGTTACGCCAACCTGAGCGGGACGACAGAATTATCTAAGTAGCAGTTCAAATGTAATGAATACTGAAATAAAAACAAACAGTAAAAATATCTTATTTATTAAAAATTACAACTGATTACATTTTATGTTAAATGTTCAAATTGTCTTCCACAGTTCATTATGCATAGACGACAGCGACGTAAAAAGTTTCTTTTCCTGCCTGTTAAATGTTTTTAGCTGATACCTCGGAAACTATGCACTTTAGGGCAAAAGTTATTGAGACCATTTTTGTAGAGAATAAAATTTCGTATATTTTATTTCCTGTTTTTTTTTCTAAAACTTACCGTTTACGATTTATGGCCTATTTTGAACCAGTTTTTCTATCTCGGCCGATAACTTTTAAAATTATTGGTTTAATCAATAAAATGCTTCCATAATTTTTTAAAGACAACTTTTGTTTAAAACTTTTTTTTCTAATGTCCGTACTTTTTACCGTTAGAACGTTCAATGTTGGACCACCGGGCGTAAGGTCGAAATTCTTTTTTCACTGGCCTAATAGATTTTATATATAAAAAATTACCATTGGTTCAAAGTTGTGATTTTTTTAATTCAATTTGGAGAGTGTTCTTGAGTTTGAGAGACAAATCCCAATCTTCTGCAGTTCTGAAACTTCATCTATCTGTTTAATCTGTCGTCACTCCAAAATTCCTGGACGTGTATCACAAAGATACTTTTTGTTGTGCAATTATTAGTATGAATTTGGAGTTTATTTATGTTTCATTAAAAGCAGGCGCGGATCTAGGGTTAGGTTTTGGGGGGGGTCAGAGACTGAAATATACATATTATAAAACAGTAACTTAGCAAAATCTGTACACGAAATATTTGTTTAAAAACAATGACTCTAACGTATTGTGTACAGAATATAGAACCCAAAACAATTTTTTTTGTCAATATGTCTGTTCGTGTGTGCGGTTTCACGCGTAAAGTACTAAACCGATTTTAACCAAATTTTGTGTAATGATAACTTTACTCGGGTCAACATTAAGGATGACTTTTACTACAGGAAAATCTTAGTTCCCACGAGAAAACAATTCCATTTCTTCAGGGTGTCAGGGTTCTATCGAGTCATCCTAAGACATGGCTAACGCTGGCTAAACCTTAAGAAATACATCAAAACAATGTATCTACTAGAAAATTGTAGGTCTTAAAAAGAAAAAAAAAATTTTTTCAATTTCCGGCTTACTGTACTTTTAGGACGACTGTACAAAGTTGAAGGTGATTTTCAGCCTCTCGAGACCATAAAACATAAATTTCTCGGAAACGGCTAAATATTTCAACTAAATTAATATTTTTTTTGTTGTTATAAGTATTTTGAAGGTTACCTTCCCCTACTTTCACTTAAATCAAAAAGATATTGCAGAAATTAAAAGTAAAAAACCAAGAAATAATTGAAAAACGTGTAATTTTGCAAATATCTCGAAAACTTTGAGGTTATTGTAAAAAGTGTCATAATTATGGTATATTAGCGCCTCACCCTCACCTCGCTCGGGTTTGCCTCTAGGAAAATAAAAGCAAACCTATCCCACGGGAACCGTACATTATTCCGGGATAAAAAATAGCCTATGTGTTATTCCAGACTATAATCTATCTCTGTGCCGAATTTCATGCAGATCCATTTAGCCGTTCTGGCGTAAAAAAGTAACAAACGTCCATACATTCATACGCACAAAGTTTGACATTTATAATATTAGTATAGATAACGTGCTAACGTTTTAAAGATATAGGTACTACTTTAGGTTTTAATTTTTTTGTTTCCAAACCGACAGCTCATAATAGACGTGCTTTCTATTAATTTCAGTCAAAATAGTGCCAGTAGGTTTTTTTTTCTATTGCCAAATGTTCGGCATTCAAACCGAATTTCGGCCGAATGCCGAAGTTCGGCTCAAGCTGCCAAAATTCAAAACAAATTTCGGCCCATCCCTAATTTATATCTATTTAAAACGTACCTACTCTACTACCTAGAGAGACGCGCCCAAGCTAAGCGAGGGTAAGCCGCTAGTTATCCATGATAGAAAGAAAAGTAGTTTTATACTTTGTAGCGCATATTTAAATTAAAGAAAAACTCAAAAACGAATAAATATTTTGTATTACCTAATCCTTCTGTTCTCAAACTTCAAACTTCTTAAAAAATATATTCGGCTTTGGGGGGGGTCATGACCCCCATGACCCCCCCCCCCCCCCCTTAATCCGCGCTTGATTAAAAGTTGAGGTTAAATACAAATATACTAGACAGCGATATCGCACGCAGTAACTAAGTTATATTAATCAGCGTTGCCAATACCAATTTATCAAATTCCCCAAAAATCTGACTCAAATTCCCCAATTTGGAGACAAAAATATACTGATTCCCTACAAATTCCCCTCAAAATAACTATAAAAAAAACAAGTTTTAAGTATTTTAATAATATTTATTTTTTATCATTTATATTTTTATATAATTTTAAATGAAACTATCTTTTCGGTTTTTTCTTTATGTCAGAAATATAATAACTAAATAAAATTAATATAGTCCAATCGGAATCCGGTTTGGAAACAAACAAATAAAACCTGAAGTTTTGTGTATTTAAAACGTTAGCAGCTATATATTATATAAGGAATAGAAATTCGTAAAATGCCCCCGATGTCCAGCTACCCCCGAAAATGGGGAGATGCAAAGCGTTAAAAAATCATTTCTTTTCATTTAAATAAAACTATCTTTTCGGATTTTTTCGCGGATTTATTTTGATTTTTGTTTCCCGACGTTTCGATTGCTTTACAGCAATCATGGTCACGGGAGAGACTAAGGTGTCAGATGTCTCAAAAGTATTATATAGTTGTTACAGACAGCCTACCCACAATTAACAAAAATGAATTCAAAATATTGAAAATTGGCATCAAAGTACCTTACAATATTTGTTAATTTTAATTTTAAACATTTTTATAATTTTAATTTATACTTGAAATAAGGAGTATTATTTATATAATTTTCTTAATCTTTTCTTAGTCTTAATTAATTTTAATTTTCTAAATTAGACATAGAACAATAATGTAGCTTAAATAATTAATATTTTATCTACCTTTATGGTTATAAATATAATAAAGGTAACACAAAAAATATAGATTATTAAACAATAATGCAATAATAAGTTTTCTAAAAAATTGAAATGATAATAGCTAAAATTATATAAATAATACTCCTTATTTCAAGTATAAATTAAAATTATAAAAATGTTTAAAATTAAAATTAACAAATATTGTAAGGTACTTTGATGCCAATTTTCAATATTTTGAATTCATTTTTGTTAATTGTGGGTAGGCTGTCTGTAACAACTATATAATACTTTTGAGACATCTGACACCTTAGTCTCTCCCGTGACCATGATTGCTGTAAAGCAATCGAAACGTCGGGAAACAAAAATCAAAATAAATCCGCGAAAAAATCCGAAAAGATAGTTTTATTTAAATGTCTAATATTCGCGTAAACCTAAGAAAGTATTCTTTTCATTTCTTTTCATTTCCGGCTTACTGTGACGTCCTATTGAAAAAAAATTTTCACAAAAGTTGTAGGTCTAGGAAAAATCAACAATTTTTATAGATAACACTTTTTACAAAAACTTCAAAGTTTTCGAGATATTTGCAGAAAACTTAGTTTTTAATTTTTTCTTCGTTTTTGATTTTTAATTTCTGCAATAATCTTTTGGTTTTCATGAAACTAGGGGAACGTAATCTTCGAAATACATATAATAAGCAATTTTTTTTAAATTAAAATAATTAACCGTTCACTAGAAATTTATATTCCCTCAACTTTAAGTGGACGTTGTTTACATTTAAAAAAATTACGTTCAATTTTCTAATAGGGCTAATTTTTTTCCTGAACTCTGCTTTTTGAAGAAATAAAAGCATTGTATGGTTATCTTGTGAAAACACTTAAAAATTGAAAAAAAAAGGAGAAATCGATAATTTTTACGTTGTAAACTACATTTTTTTAAAAATCATTAAAAAGGGTACTTTATTGACGAAATTTTTATAAACTGATTACATCAATGTATTTTGCGGGTAAAAACGAAAAAAATCGGCGTACTTAGGTTTTTAGTTTGACGCTTATTATTTATACAATGTCGCCGTAAACATTCCGACTTTGCAATTTGACGAGTCGTAAAAAAATAAAATAAATTGGAAGTCACGTAAAATATACAATATTTTTTGGATTTTTTCCCTTAGAATCTATTTATGTTATTATTTTTTCGAATTTATCGATATTTTATGAATTTTTGATTGATTATAATTTTTTAAAATATATCATGGTGTTTAATGGATGCACGGTAGTTTAAAAGGTTTTAAAAATTTGGATAAATTTTCTACAAGGATTTAACATAGTTTAAAAAAAATTTTTATCATTTTTGACATTGTTATGATTTTTAAACAAAACTTTGACAACATTTTGTAAATAAACAACTTGTTTTTTTTAATTACATTTTTGAATTATGAATAAACAAGATTAGATTATGATCGAGTTCCATTTTTTCTGTTATTACCTTTAAATCTAATTTTTCAAAAAAAAAATCTATACAGATAAATAAAATTGGAGTGTCTGTTTGTAATATTAAAATAACCGCTATTTACTAAATACTATATACATTTACTAATACACGGTACATATACCAAAACAACATTTTTTACAATTTTTGTCTGTCTGTCTGTCTGTTTGTTCGGTTGTTGATTTAGACGGGACTTTCACTGGCAGTTAGCTGATGTTATAGGGAGTAACTGAGGCTACTTTTATTTTAGAAAAAGAATCAGGGTTCCCCGAAAAAAAATTAAAACCCATGAAATTGTGAACAAAATCCGCGTACGGTGTACGCACCCGAGCAAAACGACGGTAAATCGCTGTATAATTTAAATTATATGAATATTTTAGGAGTAGCAAGTTACTATTTATGTATACCTAAACATAGCTAACCGCGAAAACGTACCTAGGAACGAATGCGAACGAAGCGAGCGTGAGTCGCTAGTCATAAATATAACTTCATTATTATTATTAGGAGTTAAAATTAGGAGGACTTGCTAGGAGTGATTTAAATTATTACTAGTGAAAAAATTCGGACTAAGAAAATTTGCGTAGTTGTGACACTTAGTATAGTTTAAATTAAAAGTTCCATTGGCTTAGACGTGGAAACTATGTCCGATTCTTGTTAGTAATTTAAGGCTTAAGTGTTCGGACCCGGTCGGACTATCGATATTCAAAATCTCCGCATTTTCCCCGCATAATGCCAATCCCCAATCGACTTGAGATTCCCCGCAGTTTGGGGAATTCCCCACAAATTGGCAACGCTGATATTAATATAAGTCACCTATCTATTTGATATTGATACAAGCTTAAGATAATAATAAATTATCTCCAAGTTCGTCACAAAAGATTTGTAATAAGCTGTTCTACAAATGATTAACATACAAAATGTTTATGCGTATTATTATCTGATAATAACTTTATAATTATTGTAATGTGACGTCATCAAAAAATGGGGTTTTTTGACGTGAAACGTCTTTAAAATCATACCGAAACATAAGGGTGAGAAAAGTGGGCCGTAATGAAATAGGTTGCATTAGATTGCCATAGTAATTGTTGTTATTGTTTGAAAAATGATATCTTCAAAGATACCAACGGCAGTGCCCCGACACAGCCCCACCCAATTTTTTGTGTATTTAATTTATTCCGTGTTTGTGCATAATTAAAAATATGATCATCGTAAAACGTTTAATTTTAGACCTCAAATTAATTCAAACTTGTAATCGGTGTTACTTGTAATAATAACATTAAATGTCTTCTCCCCACCTGCTAGTTGTACAGCTTTCGTCATTAACGCACGGTTTACGAATTAGTAAACGTTTTTACGACCAAAGTATTATTGTTTACCGCTATAATTTCGAAATTTAAATAAATCAAAAATATTCGAACTGTATAAGTTATAACGTAATGTAAAAGTATGTTTATATTTTGTATGTTTATTTAGTATATTCCAGTTTAATAAAGTATATACCAAAGAATCATGTTATTTTATAACCTAATATCCCGAAAGGCATAGGCGCAGTACTCGGCGAAAGGTACATAGATATATGCGTTTGAAGTTGCAAATTTAAATACCTAGATATTTTTTTCTGTACTGATCCTCGTCACGGTAAAAATATTGATGGCATAGCGGACATACTTCTATATACATACATCATGCAGCTAGGGAAAACATGTACATATATATGTATGTACGTCTCCGACGCGATAATATGTTTCATCGTCAGCTTGTTTCCATATTTTTAGTTCTCTTTTTACTCAGTCGGGAATTTTGTTTTTATAAATATATTTTTAACAGCTTTTTAGTTTTAGCCGGTTAGCCAATTTAAGTTTTATTTACCAATTTGCCTAAAATAAAAAAGAAATATTTTTCAAGACACACAAATCGGTGCCTGATATGGTAATTTTGAATTTGAGTAATATCCAAATAGCCTATAGGTACCTAACACTCGCGTCATCAGTAAGAATCTAATGATGTATAAATAATTAAAATCGGTTATATAAGCAATTTAGTAATTACGATGAAACATAGGATCGGACATACATATAGGTCAAACACATAAACCCTTCCTTAGGGCTTCGCCGCAGTCGGGTTAAATGCCCCGTTGTGCCATTATAAACAATTATAAACATTATAAAAAAAATCTTCGTCATTTCATAAGTTCTTATCATATAAATAACTGTAGCCCTACTTATTTTTAAAACCATTAATTGTGCTGTTCTGCTTGCCACAACTTCGATAAATTCGTATATTATTATTTTACATTGCCAGTTTAGCTTTGAAAGAATATCATCGGGTGGTTTAACAATACGCAATGATATTCAAACGGCAAAAACATCATACGTAAAGACAATTTCATAGTAAAGGCATTTTTATAATTTTTCTATTAAATTATGCAACTACTTCTACAGACGTAAATTGTGTTTCAAACGACGAAAGTAGCGCAGTACGAATACTAAACTAGTTTACATAAATATTATGTGAGAGGGTAGTAACTAAGTACTACACTTTGTCATGAAGCCTCTATAATTTGTAGACAAAAGTATCTACTTTACTCTTTTCAGTTTTAACGCATTGGCATTCTTAAGTAAAAAAACTATTATATATTGTTTGAAGATTTTGTTACTACAATCAAGTTTTAATCATAATTCAGAACATTTAGATATACCTATTTAAATTATTATAAGAAGTTTAAGGGTTTTTTTTATGATAAATAATTGATATGATAAACTTCTAAATATTTTTATAAAGTAGGTAAGCTACTGCCTACAACATAGTAGACTGCTGGCTTAGTTAGATACTCATTGATAAAAATGTATATATAAGCAAATAAATTCAACAAAAACCTTAGTTCAGAGACGTAACCTATGCAATAATGAACCGTGCCATAATATTATTAACCCTTATTAACGTCGCCTGGGGTAAGTTAAGTTATTAATTTATCTGCTTTATGCACTACAAATACCTATAAATATAATATCTAGAACTCTTGATTCATAAGGTTAACAATATTTTTCGGTCTAGGTAGTCGAGTGCAATTAGGTTTATACCTCGGAACCCAGCTACAATGAATGGATTTGGCTGATTTTAAATTTTTTGAATTTCTTATACTAAAAACTAAAAAGTTTACTTTTTGAAACCTTCTGCTAATGTTTATTTTTTTAAGAGTTGTCCTATAAAAATGATGCTACTTCTAGTATAGTATATTCCTTTTACAGCTATATTTATTTTTTCTTTCGATAATAACTCGCTTTTTATGTATATAAAATATAGTGACTTACCCTCGCTTCACTCGAGTGCGTCCCTAGGTACGTTTGAGATATGAATAGTTATTGTGAGTGTACCTTAAGACTTAGACATATACCGTTGTAGAGTTTTTTGTTATTTTAAGATCTACAATTTTTTAGTACTAGTATTATATTGTTATATCTCTTAAAATTTTGCCAGCGTTGGCCAAATAAATTTCTAAGAGCGACTTGTTAATTATAAAAAAATATACAAGAAACTTTGTATAAACAATCTGAAAAACTCTTATAGTTAATATTTTCTTAAAATAAATGTTTAAAAATTCTGACAATTATATTTTTTGTGGAAATTTCTAGTAACTTAGTTTCTTTTTTAAATTTTCAAAACAGCGGTAATTTTTAATTGATAAACTTTCTAGTTTGTGATATTAAATCCCAAAAAAAAAACACATTCAAATCCATTCACTATAACTGGGTTCCGTCATTTTTCATTTATAATGATTTAGGCCATCTCCCGAGCAAACGACCTTCAACATTCGGCTCCTTCCTTCCCCACCTCACCTCTAGAATAAATCGTAATAAATACTAGCGACATCTACGGAATAATAGTTAAAATGATATTGAACATATCATAAAATACAGACCATAGAATTTATAGAGGCGCTAGTGTAATATTCACCGTTGAACCGAAACAGAAATATTTTATTATTATTTTATTTATTTATTTAGTACCTCGGCTAGATCATGTCAATCACACACCAAATGATATAATATTTATGTTCTAACAATATTTGTCATTAGAGAATGCACTCTATTATAGAATTTTGAGATGGAAAAATTAAATAAAACTATAAATAGTTATAATATTTTTATGCAACGAAAAATAGCCAAATTACAGTATTGCCGGTACTGATCAGGCATTGTTTGAACATTATTGTTATTTAATGCTAATAAATAAATGAGTCATAAGTTATTGAAAGTGGCTGCTTATACCTATTATATAATATTATTTTTTATTTAAAACACTATTTATTTTATATGTATAATATTTAATTTATTTATTATATAATATTATTTATTATGTATGTCACTTCTATAACATGTACTAAAGTTTACAAGCATTCTTTTTTCATAAGCGTAATATCATAACCGCCGGAGGCGAACACGAACGACGCGGGTACCCCGTACGAAAAGAGGCTGCCGAGTGCCGACTGCCGCCCGGCCCCCGCGCAGTATCTGATATCTCACTCGAAAATTTTCTCATAATTTCTAAATATTGGTCCAAAACAGAATTGAAATTGATCTTTAAAAAAAAATTTACGTGTAAAATATCTTAAAATGATCTATCAAATGGTGTTAACCATACTTTTATATGAGTTGTAAATTCATGTGTTGATGCAAAGAATAAGAAATAAATTCATGATTACAGCAATACTTTAGAATTTTATTTCTTTAGTAGTGATGACCTAAAAAACCATATTATTCGTGTAATATGTGTAAGTTGAAGATAGATATTTTTTTTATTATTTTACATTTATAAAATGAATGTGCTAGCATTCACTTCTAAATATCGTCTTAAAACGGGTTTTGGTAGAGGATTGCCCTTAATGACTAATTGCACTCGACTATATGGCAATATAAAAATCATTTTGTCATCTTTTTTTTAATTTTACAGCGGCACCCAAGCATGGCAACCGTATCGTGGGTGGAGAACCTATTGACATCGCAGAATACCCTTTTACAGCCAATATGTTATATAGCTATTGGGGCACTATCTTCCATCAAAGTTGTGGTGGTTCTCTCATAACAAGAAACGCTATATTGTCTGCTGCACACTGTTTCATGTTAGTAAATTTTCTATATCAATAGTAAAATTGTAGAGACAAAAAATTTTCTGCGTGAAACGCTAACGCTACCACGTATAATTTTTTTTTTTTTAATACGATACCGATATATCGGAGATATCGTTTGTTTTCCGATATATTGGTATCAGCGATATTAGTTCACCCATACACCGATACATTTTTATTAATATTTTTATAATAATTTAAGGATGTTTTGTTTTCTGAATAAAAATCTCATAAATGTAAATTTTAAATATTAATTTCTAATCTGTACTTTATTATTAAATTAATATTTTGTTATTACGATTTTCGAGTTTTTCGCTAGTTAACATCTAAATATGTACTAGCAGAACCCGCGGCTTCGCTCGTGCTAAAAGTACAAAAAAAAACTCTGAAAACGTACGTTTCATAAAAACTTTCATACCCTATTTTACCCCCTTAAGGGATGAATTTCGAAAAATGCTAAAACATGTACTTATTTAAGAGTATTGAAGAGCATTAATACCAAGTTTCATGTAATTCTGATCATAAATATTTTTTTGGGTTGTATTATAATGTGTTTTCCCGTGAAAATAAGATAATCTGCCGCAGTAAAAAGTAGCCTATGTCACTCTCCAGCCCTCTAACTATCTCCATACAAAAAATTACGCCTATCCATACTAATTCCATACTTCCATGATGTTCTGTTCTCCTGACCGATTCCGGCCACGGCGGCCAATCTCATTGAGACTAGCCAACTGCGCAGGAGATATTATAGTGCAGCGCGTGTACGCGCAGACACAAGTGCACTCTCTATTCCTGTCACTCTCATACTCCGGTGGGACGACTACTCGACACGACCGGCGAGAGTTAAGGCGCAGGACCGACGGCTTTACGTGCTCTCCGAGGCACGGGGGTGAAACACCGCCAACTTCCCAACTCCGGGCTGTTACTGAGGCTTACTATACAGAAAGACTCAATAACTAAACTTGGCCCGACCCGGGACTCGAACCCAGGACCTCAGGATGTGCAGCCGTACATGCTAGCCACTACACCACCGAGGCAGTTTATACTTCCATACTAATATTATAAATGCGAAAGTAACTCTGTCTGTCTGTCTACTTTTCACGCTTAATCCGCTGAATCAATTTAAATGATATTTGGTATGGAGATAGTTTGAGATCCTGGGAAGGACACAGGATAGTTTTTATCCCGGAAATCATCCATTAAGGGGTTGAAAAGGGCGATGAAAGTTTGTATGGGGAATCATGCTTCAAGTAAGGGATATACATATATATTTTTTTAAAGTAGGTACTTACTTTTCTATACCTATGTATGTACATAAAAGATTTAGCAGTCAAATGATATTTCATATTTAATAATTTAATTGTATAATTTTTGTTCTTGCGCCGATATACATATATATAGTTTATAATATAGTAACCGTGAAAACGCACCTAGGGACAAACGCGAGCGAAGCGAGCGTCAGTCGCTAGTCAAATAATAAATTTCGACATGAAAGAAGAACAAACAAACAAACAAACACTTTCACATTTATAATATCAGTATGGATATATACAATATACATGGGTATGATGAGTTTTATATCCCTTACTTGAAAAATGATTGATTCCCCTTTTCACCCCCTTAAGGGATGATCAAAACTATCCTATGTCCTTCCCAGGCTCTCAAACTATCTTCGTCTAAGCCAAATTTCGTCTAATCAGTTCAGCGGATTAAGCGTGAAAAGGTAACGGACAGACAGACAGTTATTTTCGCATTTATACAGGACTATCTAATCTAATATTATATTTAAACGAGCAATTCTTGTATATTTATATCTTTATTTATTTATTTATATCGGCGATCTCGGAAACGGCTCTAACGATTTCTTTTTTTTCGGGGCTTTCGGGGGCGAAAAATCGATCTAGATTAGTCTTATGTCTAGGAAAATGTGTATTTTCGAGTTTTCATGCGATTTTCTTAAGCATTATTTTACGCAAAATATGTTAATAATTTCACACAACTGTGTATAAACATCGTGGTCAAGCGACCAAGGCGCGAGATTGACTATCATAGGTGTGTTCGAATTCCAGTCGGATAGAAAGATTTTAGTTTTAGTTTTTTATATTTGTTCAAGTTTTTAGCTTTTTTTTGTCTTTAAGCCAAATAAAAAAAGCCTCCGAGCGAAGCTCGGTAGGTAATTATTTTTAAATCCTTGACCAAATAGACAGTAGTCTATTATTATTATTATTTGTATCTCTTTGAAATTCACGGATCGAAGGAGCCCCGGTCCTTTGGAAGGCTTTCGTGGAGGCACAGGTCCAACACGTAGAGGTCCCTTAAGAGATTCAAGTTTGTTTAATGTGATACATTAGCCGAGATTCCTCTCTGTGTAACCCATAGGGACTTGCCCAAAGATCGCCTCCGGCTAATGCGTAGGAACTATAGAAAATATGGAAAACTAAATTAGGTTATGGAATGGAGTTTGAATGGACTAAAAACGGGCTATTGAATGAGACTACCAAACGTCCGCCTGCTCAACAATCTCACATTGAATATTTAGCAGATAGTGACTCGCCTCCCACTAGATTGGCCCCCACAAAGCGGCATAGTGCCATGGGTGCAACATTGGCGTGGTTGGCTAAGGGTGTTGAGAGGTGTGCACCGTTTTTACCATCGCGAGAGTGCTCGTGAGCGGGTTTCCCCGTTATTACGCAGATTGAGCACTTCCACCCTTTCGAGCACTTGGTTCTTGTACTCCACTCTGGACGGCCAGTGAAGGCAAGCCAGAGGCGGGAGACAGATATTGTTTCCCCCGGGAGGTCTCAGGTCCGTGGTGTCGCCACTCACCAACAGCTCGCCACAAGCTGCCCTGCGGGCTTATTATTATTATTATATAACCTTTGCACGGTTTTGTTATGAATATAGATTAGAAGACAGTTTTTATTTTTTGCAAAAAAAATCGTTTTTTAGGTTTTTTATTGTTGGTTTTGACAAAAAATAAATATTTTACAAATAACGTTAACTAATTGTAAGTAATATCTTTACAGAGGTGATGCGCCTTATCAATGGAAAGTTCGGCTCGGATCGTCCTACGCTTCTACCGGTGGGGATTTACACGATGTCTCTCAGCTGGTCTTACATAGGAACTACAATCGCACAGACCTTACGAACGACATTGCAATCGTTAAACTCTCAAGTAATGCAGTTTTGTCTTTAAACATTGGCCTTGGACGCATTGCAGGACCTAATTACAATCTAACTGATGGCTCTCTAGTGCACGCCACAGGATGGGGAACTACTTCGGTATTTAAATGTTTCTTATTGCTGCTTTTTTTTAGTTATTGACTATATCAAGGATTAATAACGATTTTATTTTTAGTCTGGAGGCTTGCCGTCTGAAGTACTTCGGAGCGTTGGCCTTAACATCATTAACCAACAACTCTGCGCTGAGCGTCACGCCTACTTAAAGACTCAACCTAACTTTGAAAACTGGCCCAATGTTACTCCCGAGATGCTTTGCGCTGGTATTCTCGATGTTGGCGGCAAAGACTCTTGCCAAGGTGACTCTGGTGGTCCTCTTGTGCACCAAAGAGATGCTATAGTGGGAATCACATCCTGGGGATACCGTTGCGGAGATCCGTTCTATCCTGGAGTAAACGTTCGAGTGTCATCTTACACGAGCTGGATTAGGGATAACGCTTAATTAAATAAGTATCGAATATTTAAATTGTCAAAATAATCTATTTCCAAAAAAGTAATTACAAATATACCTACAGAGAATTTTTATCATTTATATTCAATAAAATTATTTAAAACACAGTATTTCTTATTTAATGATAATTCAAGTAAATACGTTACAAGAACAACAAAAATAATAATTAAGGGACATTAGTAGCTTTTTACCAGACTGCGGCAAAGTCCAAAGGAGGGTTATGTGTTTGACCTGTAAATATGTATGTTTGTATGTATATAATATGAGCATTCTCAGATATTTTTTTTCGAAAAAAGCGGGATTTTGGAACCTTTTGAATAAAAAAGCGAGATAATTTCAGTGAAAGCGGGACAGGGGATATTTTAATTTCCGTGGCACCATAATTTGACGATGAATTCTTCTTAAACCAATAAATACTTTTTTATTGGTCTGTGGAATTCTTATAGATCATGAAAAGAGAAAATGAAAAATAAGAATTAAATTTTTCGATATCTCACTTTGTTTTCGAGATATCGATACCCGCGATCAATAAAAAAATAATCTAATATTTAATGCGCAAAAGTTTTAATTTTTGATTATGTGACAGGTCCGACTTGGTAACGTAGGTTGAGGAATCTAATCGTTACTCGTTAGGATTTTTTTAATTTATAACCCAGAATCCCAGTATCATAAATGCTATGATATTTTAAATTTGGCGACAGTTTCGGCTCGAAAATTATAGGTGTTGGACTTTTGACTCCTTCATTTCCTCAAAATAATTTTATATACTAAAAAAAACCTCATTTTTTTCGATTTTTGAGTATCGATATCTCGAAAAAAATTATTCTTATTTTTCGTTTTATTTTTTCAAGATCTATAAGAATTCATCGTCAAATTACGGTGCAATGAAAATCAAAATGTTGCTACGGGACATATGTACTCAAAAAAATATGTACATATGTATAATCAGTAGTTTTTAAATACTTATACTTTTGACTTTTATTTGAGTTTCAAATTAAGTTTACATGACAATAGATTTTCAAAATAGCCATAAAAATGTATACCGGTTTACCCTATAGTTTTCAGTTGAGTCTTCAGAGGAATATAATTATAAATCATATTATCTAACTATACATAAAATGCTTTGTCCTGACTGGCTGACTGATCGATCAACGCACAGCCTAAACCGCTGGTCGTAGAAACGTAAAATTTGGAGGGCATATTCCTTATACAATGTAAGCATCCGCTAACAAAGGATTTTTCGAAATTCATCCCCTAAGGGGATAAAATAAGGGATAAAAGATTGTATGAAACTCTGTCATTCTTAACGTGAAATGCACGGAAAGTGATATTTAGCTTTAAAATGAAAAATATAAAAAATATATATGTATTAGATTTTTTTGAAATTCATTCCTTAAAAGGGTAAAAGGGGGTGATAAAGTTTATGTGAGCAAACAATTATTTGTGATCAGAATTACTTGAAACTTGGTACTTATGCTCTTCAATACAATTAAATAAATACGTATTTTAGCATTTTTTTAAATTCATCCTATGGGATGGGGAGCCTTATGAGGCTGTCAAATAGGGGATGAAAGTTTGTATTAAACTCTGTAATTGAAGTACGGAAAATGGTTTTTTCCTTTAAAATGAAAACTAAACCAATACAAATATCATTTTTATTCTAAATCCTTTAAAAGGGTAAAAGGGAGTTGTGCTGTTTATATGACAAAAAAAATAGATTATGATTAGAATAAACTTGGTATTAATGCTCTTCAATATAATTGAATAAACATGTATTGTAGTTTTTTTTTTAATTCAGCCTCTAAGTGGGTAAAACTAGGTGGTGAAGTTTGAGTTGTTGAATATATGTAAATAGATTAATAACATGGCTCAACTTCACCGTAAATGCACACTTACTGTGTGGGATATAAAGTAGAGAACCGATATTATTCCTAAAGGAAAATTATGTAAAACTTTTCGGTTGGTCACAGCAGCAACAACTATAACCTAGAACCTAGAACGCGAGAGAGAGAACCTAGCTAGAGAGTAGAGAGTATTCTGCTATCTATATCCTCCTTCTGAGGACAGGAGCACATCTGCAATAAAAAAAAGTCACCTAAGCTATATAACGGGATTAGACTATGAGTAATTCATTAAATATTATAGTGGCCACTGTGTTTGCTGAATGTGCTCGGGGGAAATGAGAATTCATACCTCGAATACCACTGATAACTTCTGAATACGCCTTTGAATTAAATCTACTGTGTTTCCTTCTTAAAGTTTGCTTTGCAATGACCTTTTATATATCTCAGGGCTAGTCCTTAAATTATTAGTTTACGATTAGTTTACGGTTTTGTACAATCGGTATTGAAGCGCATCCCTAAAATTACTACGCTGTGATCACGTGGTCTGCGGCTGCACGTCATTACCCATTCATGACGTTTATATCTATATGTCGGCGCAGGACGGCCAACATCAGAATAATTCATTATAGTGGGCGTGAATTTAAATAATGTCTATAGTAGATTTAATCAACTAAGTCAATTCACACACTCAGAACTATAAAACAATGTTAACAAAATAAAGTACAAATTAAACGTTACACAATCAATAATTATAAACGAATTCGGAAATAAGTAATTCGTCGTATACGTGGTGCACGGGCGGTCCAAATCTGACATCTTTTTTATTATTTTTCTAATAATCAAATTAATTCTCTATTTTAATTTCTTTTTAATTAAAAGTTGCCAGTTTGTATCACTCTGCTACCATCGCTTCGACGCTTTACTAGAGTGTGTTGAGGAAGCCTGACTTCACACTTTAATCCGATGAGCTCGCCGAAACCACCAGATGGCGCACTGAGCGCGCCGTCATATAGAATTTTGAGAGAAAGAGAAAGTATATTTACAAATGAATTTATGCTTAGAGCAATAACAAGCATGGAGGAACTGTATTTAATTGAACATTTACAATATATCTGATCGTGTTCTTCTTATAGACTTCTCAACGAGAGGGACAGAGATAGAAATACACCAATTTGCCCTTTCTTAAAATCGCAATGAAGCCAATTATACTATAGAATTACTATATTTATACAGGGTGAATTTTTCAAGTAGGCGTGCATGGCTAAATCCTAAACTATGAGGAATAGCGAAAAGTACTCTAAGGAGTCTTGAGCCCGATTTTCATGAAAACTAAAACTGCATCATTGGATTTTTGAAAAATCAATTTTCCTAGCCAGGAATCGAACCTGTTGATTTTGAAAAAAAAACACATAGGTACTGTATAAATATTTCGAAAACTTTAAAGTTATTGTAAAAAGTGATATCTATAAAAGTTGTAGATTTTTACTAGACCTACAACTTTTCCGATTGGACTATATTAATTTTATTTAGTTATTATATTTCTAACATAAAGAAAAATCCGAAAAGATAGTTACATTTAAAATTATTTAAAAGTATAAGAGAAAAAATAAATATTATGTAAATACTTGGTGTTTTTAGTTATTTTGAGGGGAATTTGTAGGGAATCAGTATATTTTTGTCCCCAAATTGGAGCATTTGAGTTAGATTTTTGGCGAATTTGATAAATTAGTATTGGCAACGCTGGTCTGTTATCTATTTGTCATCCATGGTCAAATGTCAATATATGTTCTGTGGTGTCCATGGTGTAAACTGTTATAAAAACTTTTTTGTTATTGTTCTTTTTAATAAACTTACGATTCAATGAAAATGTTATAATTAAAGCCAATCTTACTTAAATTAAATTTATCAAGAAACAATTCGTCATTCCTTTATATTTCAAACATATGTGATCTTATAAGTACATATGCCTACTGTAATGAAATGTGTAAATTGTTTAGGTATGGCTGGTGTAGAAGAAGGAGATATACCTAGGGACTTTATAGAATTCGACTTTGCTGAAGATGCTCTTGATTTTGAGGTTAGATTAATCATATATAATGATAGTATTTTAATGGAATCATTATTGATTTTGATTAAGTAATGTTTAATTAATTATAGACCAATTATTTTTATCAAAAATAATATCATTAACAAAAACTCGTACAGTTAAATTAAAAATTAATTGTATAAATTCTGTGAACCTATACATTTTTTAGTTAATTGTATGTAGTTAGATTTTTGGGTTTTAACTATTCACTCAGTCTCATAATATTTTCTCGACATTCTTATCGTGTTAATATTGAACTTGAATGGAACTATCCATTATTATGTTTACTTATAAATCACAAACTAATATTATACTTTTACATGAGATAATATTTAATATATTAAAATAATTTATATAGAATTTAATTATATATGTAGATTATTGATTGTATATACATTATATTGTTATATTAATATCAGATATACATGACCCTATGTACTAGCAACTTACCCTTGCTTGCTTTGCTCGGGTTCATCCCTAGGTAATTCTATAAATTAACATAACTTTTATATTTATAAACCCATTGAAATAAAAGAAATACTAAATGTTATGTGAAGTTTACCACAATACATTAGTGAAAACCGCACCCAAATTGGTTAAACCGTTTCTGAGATTAGTGTGCATAAACATACAGACAAACGGACAAAAATTCTTAAAATCATTATTTTGAGTTCTTTAGCATTGATAAAACCCCCAATATCTTCCATGTCCCTTTGAAATATCTTCCATGTACAGACAGCGATCAGTTACACTTTTATTGTATGTATAGATATGTACATGACTTACCATGAAGAAAAAAATAATATAATTTCTATTAAAATAAAGCCTTAGTTATTTAAATATAGAAGACATTTGATATATTAATAGTAGGTATATATTTGTTATAGATTTTCCAGAAATACTCCCTGAAGAAAAAAGGCATGCCTCCTTAATAAATACTACAAAAATTCAGAAAACTGTTGTGGTTGTTCTTAATAAATGTTGATACTACATAATATGTAGTAAGATAATAGATGATGGTTTTAAACCATTCATACAATATTAGGAGACTATGTGCATAAATTTTCACAAGTTTGATATGACATGTTTTATACAATCTTATTCTTGTCTTTCAATACTTGAGAGTCAAATGTTTCACTAAATATGTATTATTTCTTATACTTCATATAAATTATTGGTTTCAAATTTACAAGACTAAAGACATTAGTCTATCTTTCGAGATCTCTTAGTACTCAGGAAGGGGTTCTAAATTTAAAACAACCAAATGAGAAGCCTTCGCAAGCAGCTTTTGTAGATTTGCGCCTTATCATTCTCATGTACCATTATCTGTTTCTGGAACTGACCAAAACTATCAGTAAAAAACTTAAAAAAAAAAAAAACCTATTACCTTACTTATTACCTACATATTTTTGAAGTCGGTGTGGTTTGATTTGTATTGGCTGGCACCGACTCCGAAAAAATCTGATTAAGTATCTATTCTAAATGAAAACCCCCGTTTTGTTATTTTTTACTTTTCAGTGTCTGGAAGTCGTTTTTTTTTTTTTTTTAAGTTTTTATTTTTCCATTTTCAGTGTAGACATATCACCAATACAAATTAATCAAGCCCAAACACCAGGTAATTACTGTAAATCGTCGAGGAGTTCCCTCGACTGTCTTTCGGGTCCATCATCAGATCGACTCCAGACCTTCATTAAATAGTAGTGCTTTAAAATACCTAATGAAAATGTTAACAAACGCACTAGTCGCCGCTACAATTTTCGAAAGTTCCCTTCGATTTCTCTGGGATCCCATCATCAGATCCTGGTTTCCTTATCATGGTACCACTCTTGGGATATCTCCTTCCCAACAAAAAAAGAATTATCAAAATCGGCTCATAAACGACGAAAAAATCCACGAACAAACATAAAAAAAATAAAAAAATATATACAGGGTGAATTTTTCAAGTGGGCGTGGATGGCTAAATCCTAAACTATGAGGAATAGCGAAAAGTACTCAAAGGAGTCTCGGGCCCGATTTTCATTAAAACTAAAACTGCATCATTGGATTTTTGAAAAATCCATTTTTCTAGCCAGGAATCGAACCTGTTGATTTTGAAAAAAAAACACACTGTATAATTACACCATTCGATAGTGTTGCTAATAAGGAACGCATTCTGGGAAGTCATGATATACGGCAAACTTAAGGAAAGTACTCATTTTTAACAAAATGTTTTTTATTGTTCTTTGTTATTTACTTAGTAAACCTTAACAGATCAATTGATCAAAATGATAGCCGTTACATATTTTCAATACATAGCTGGATTGGACGTTTCAAGGATTGTACTGCATTTAGTATTACAATATTATTGATTCTGTTTAGAATATTTTCCACACAATTCCTGGCGCCAATAATTTTAAGTTTTTTCGACGTTTCGTTGATTACTGCTAACCGTTTGCGTACTGTTTTGTATTTTGTTAAATAATTTATTAAAGCAATACCGTACAGTAGAAGAGATGTTGATTGAGCAGTTTGGCGAAAATTTTATTGCAACGCATGGTCCTATGCAATGGCCAGCGAGGTGACCAGATCTTACACCCTTAGATTATTTTCTCTGGGGGTATGTAAAAAACGAAATCTATAAAGACACGTATAATGTAATTGATGACTTGAAACGATCTTTGGAAAATATTCTAAACGGAATCAATAATATTGTACTGCTAAATGCAGTACAATCCTTGAAACGTCCAATCCAGCTATGTAGCAAAGTAGATAACAAAGAACAATAAAAAACATTTTGTTAAAAATGAGTACTTTCCTTAAGTTTGCCGTATGTCATGACTTCCCAGAATGCGTTCCTTATTAGCAACACTATCGAATGGTGTAATTATACAGTGTGTGTTTTTTTTTTCAAAATCAACAGGTTCGATCCTGGCTAGGAAAATTGATTTTTCAAAAATCCAATGATGCAGTTTTAGTTTTCATGAAAATCGGGCCCGAGACTCCTTTGAGTACTTTTCGCTATTCCTCATAGTTTAGGATTTAGCCATCCACGCCCACTTGAAAAATTCACCCTGTATATATACGGTCGAATTGAGAACCTCCTCCTTTTTTCGGAAGTCGGTTAAAAAAAGGAAAATTACTTGAAATAGTCAATATATAGTATTTTGTCAATACATTGTATGTATTGATTTGTTATTAATGCTTATATAAAGTTAATAAATTAAGCATAAATTGTTTCTTAGTTTCTAAACCAACACCGTCTATTGTCCATTTAAGCAAACAAAAATAGCCCTATTTAGGGCGATTTCTTTGTATAGGCTGGGGTGACTGGTGACATAGACTGTAACTATAATTTCTTTGTATTAATCAATAGTGCTAACTGAGTAATTATATTTGTGTACTTATTTCCTGACTAGCGGCTTACGTTCGCTTTATTCAAGCGATTACATAAAGGCAGCTCTACATACTGACAAATTTTATTACTTCAGGTCTTTCTGTGTATCAAATTTTATCCAACTCCATTGAACTGCTTCGGCGTGAATAACTAGCAAACACACAGAAACCTATAGCGGAACCTCATTGCTACAGTGCAATGAGGTATTACCGGCTCTCGGTCTCTCGCATACACTAAACCTCAACTATACGTAAAGCCTTACCTAATACAAAGAATATTGCAAATGCAATATAAACTGTAGTTTTTAATAAAACTCATAAATTACTGTGGACTATTATGTGACTACAAATATAATTTTTCGTTTAATGAATATTTGCAGTCTATGAGCCTAACAGATACAAACCTTAATTACTTAGTGAATAGTGGTTACATTATTTGCTTGAATCACAAATATCACATAACACATTTTATCCAACATAACTTCCTCGCAAAACAAGCAAGGATAAATTAAATCCAATAATTCAATTAAACGTCAATAGATGGCATTTTATGTTCATCGATTTGTTATTATTGTTCATAAAAGAAAAAGAAAAAAAATTAAAGAGTGCGTGTATGAATGTGTACAGGCGCAAGAAGTAAAACTTCTGTAGGTTATCGGTATTCTTTATGAAATTCAATTTATGTTTTAAATAATAGGTCTACCGGAAAGTTCTGTCCATTTCTATGACAACAATTTTCGACATGTAAGCACATGTTTATTTGGCGCATGTTCGTCTCTCTATTTTTATCGCTTAGTAATTACATACTAACGTAGAAAATTAAGTAAAATAAAGTTGATTCAAGTTAGTCTTAAGTGTGTAGCGATAGTATATTCATGGCGACTGATAAAGTTCATTTACGCCACTGTATTTTCGTAGGAATTTCAACAAGGAAGAAATGTTATAGAAGTATGTACAAATTTATTGGAAGTGTTTGGTGAAGGTACAGTTTTTGATAGGGCATGCAGAAGATGGTTCGAAAAATTTGAAACAGGTGATTTCGATCTTTCTGTTAAGCCATATTCTGGGCGACCATCTTTGTTCGACGACGATGTTATTAAGACCATGTTGGAGCAAGATCCTTTTCTGACACCATTTCGGACCATATTCGAAGATAGGATTCAAGATGGGTGCCACATGAATTAAGTCAGAAGAATTTGGATGATCGGGTCGTCGATATGCACATCGTTACTTGGTCGGAACAAAATCATGCCTTTATTAAACCAGATAATAACTGGAGATGAAAAGTGGATTACCTACAAAAACATTGTAAGGAAAAGGGCATATTGTGAACCCAGAAAACCCAAGCCTTCCATCTCTAAACCAAATTTGACTTTGAATAAGAGAATGTTGTGTATATGGTGGGACATTCCAGGACCAATACATTATGAGCTATTAAAACCGAACGAAAAGCTCAATTTGGAGAAATATTGACAGCAACTGGATAATTTACAGACAGCAGTCCGAGAAAAGAGGCCGGCGATGTTCAACAGGAATGAAATCATACTGCACCATGATAATGCCAGACCACACGCTGCTTTGGGGACCCGTCAAAAAATTGCAGAACTAGAGTGAGAAATTCTGTCGCATCCACCATATTCCTTGGACTTAGCACCCTCCGATTATCACTTGTTTTTGTTCTTACAAGTTTTTTTCAAGGGCAAAAAATTCAAAAATGGAGAAGATATCATACAAGCACCGGGTCAATTTTTCGCATCAAAAGGTGTTTTTTTTTTTCAAAAATGAAATATATATATTTCCCTCACGCTGGCAAAAAGTCATTAATAATAATGGAAAATATATGTATTATAAAAGTTTATTGGCAGTAAGAAAAAAATGTGTTTTATTTTATTCCAAAAACGTACAGAACTTTCACACTAAAAATAACGAATATTAGGCATATTACAATCATATATTTATAGAATATCATTTAAGGAAGAATATAATATTATATATCATTTGTCAGATATTAACAACGGTTACCTTTGCAACAACGTTCGCTTCGCCCGATTTACGCACTTTTAGTAACGCATTCACCAGCTTACTCGACCCTAAATCAAGCGTGTGTAAAGAAGTTTCACTGCAAAAAGGTCAATAACCTTTACGAGCGTAAAACAAATCAACAAAATTTTACCACATTTGTATATGAATGGTTCATACGATTGTATATTTTAATATATATTTATATAATGTGACGGACGATTATTCTGTCATCTAGTTTATAATATTGATATCAAATTATATCAATATTTTGTGATTTTAAAACAACATCTAATTGTCAAATTAGTGAGTAAAATTAGATATTATAATCTGATTTTCAGTTTATTAACTTTAGGACTTATTTTATTAGATCTTTATAATATATATTTTTTATGTAAAATAGATTTAAAATTTAAATTAATCTAACGTTTTCTAATGTCATTTTAGTTTATGATTTCTGCTGAAATTTATGAAGATAAGTAATTAATTAATTTGAGGCCATAAAAGATTTGTTGTTGAGATGAATTATTATTTTATATAAGTTTTGTAATTTAAATATAAATTATATTTGTAACAAGTGGTAAAATGATATTGCTATTGATGGATATCGAAGTTAATTGTTAAATAAATTTAGACTTTTGTGTAATGTCATATCATTAGCTTCTAGATTTTTGAATGGTCAGGTTGTTTGGTAAGGTCTATGTCAGGAGTCTGAGAAAATTTTAGGTCACGCGCCGACATATAAGATAGAAGCAAACAGTTTAGCATAATATTTTAAAAGTATTTTTATAAATCCCACCAACCTAAGCGCGTAAAACTTTTCGGAAATGCACTTGTGAACAAAATCACTGGATAGATAACCCATTTTTTCAGGAACCAAAATGAAAATTAACTAAACCTGTCACCTGACCTACCTACATAATATGTAAAAAATACTAAATAAATGACGTCAATAATTATTATTAATACGGGAGTTATCCCGTTAAATATCATTAACATAAACAGTAAAAAATGACTAAGGGCACAAATCATATAATACTATACTAGTACAGATAGTGAATCTCATACAAATATTTGGACATCGCTAATCGCGCTTACTCAGCGGGCTATTTTTTGTCCTAAAATGGATAATAGATGGCCCAAGTGAGAATTAAAAAGGCGACATCTAGCATCTCTAGTTGTAAATGTAAAGGCTCTAAATGATAGATGGCGATAAAAGCTAAGGTACCTATCTATAGCTCTATGTAAGTCCTCTCAAGTGGCAATTACAAATTATATTTTTAAAATATTATCTTTGAGTGCTACTAAACTGAAAACAAAATATGTATAGCTACGCGCTTTATCTGTGTTTAACGGCCGGCCGGTATTGGTATTGTTTCAAAAAAAAAAAATGTTTGTTGCCTTTGTAGGTACGATTCCTTTACGTTGTAGAATAGTAAATTACTAATGGAAATCTTTTTTTCATTTATGTTTTAGATATACGTTTAATTTTTTTACCGTTTTTTTTGTAACTCGTAAAGAAACTTATCAAATATAAGTTAAAATTTACATTTAATATCGTATTATAATATTTTATTTATTTATATTTTTTTAATTTAAATTGTATCGGTTGTTTTCTTTAATTTACTAAAAATCTCTTTACTTTTTGCTATCACAACGTAATACCTATTATTGCCGCCAGAAATACAAGAATATCATTGAATTTTATATTTTTTTGAAATACTATATATTTATCCATTATTTAATTTTCCCTTACTTTAAATAATTCTTTAAAATTAGGTTAACAATTTTTTCATACCTTTTTTGTATTTTGAATTTTAGGTGAACATAAAAAACAAATCGATACATATTACGCCATCTGTTATAATATTTTTTAAATAATCTTTACTTTGTTCGTAAACGTACCATGCTAAGGGCAAATAATTTATAATACTATTCATAAGGTATAACATTTAACTGAATTGGTTTGAAATGCAAACAAGCAGTGAATCATAGCGAGTATTTCCCACATAACACATTATAGGCGGGTACACCGCGATGCGGACGTAACTAGGACGCGAGTCGCTATTAGTAGCTTTAGTATTTGAGCGGATATTTTTGTGAGAATGCAGTGTTACTGATTTGAGTTGTGATTTGCTGCTCATCTGTAAGTGGTGAGCAAAAGTGGTGTTCGCAAGTCGATAATTTATAGTAATGGTTTGTGAAGGCAGATGCGGCTGTGGCGCATTTTGTCGTCGCTTGTTTTGCCGCGCTCGGCCCCCAGAATGTCGTGATAATGAAGAGGCAATACCAATAACTTCGGTAACGACAAACAAGTGAATGTTAAATGTTTAACACCAAAACGTAAATAAAAAGCAATTTATTGATTAAAACTTGCATGCTAGCACATTACTTTTACTTTGTTTTGTTAAAATTACAAATACCTTAAAAAATAATTATTACAGTGAATTAATATATGATTTCGTCTCTGAAGGTTACAAATAAATATTAAAAAAAACAATGATGTCATTACAGAGTTTGATGTGGTTCATTATATCATAAATTATTATTTATAGGCCTAAAAAAATTGTTATTTTAACTATAGGTCTGATCTGATCGGAAACATAAATAGATTCTTTTGCGACATGTTATTCGTGTACCTCTAAAATATTTAAATTATTATTGTTTACTTGTGCGGTCGTATGTATCCACGGAATAAATATTTTTGATGAAATTTTCTTAGATATGTTGGTTATGCATCATAAATACGATCAATACTAGATTCAACTGGGGTGGTATTTCAACCCAGTAAATCTTGTATCGATCGTAAGTCGTAGCTGAGCACGCTAGGGACTAAGCCAGGGGCAAAATATAATTATTCAAGTAACTACAGAAAACATATACCTGCCTACTATCATAAAAACTAAATTCACCTGTAACATACTTTATGTACTGTATTACCTTTTTTTTAACGATGGGAAATGCATTTAGGCACGAAGTGTTGGACTCGCCGGCAAAGCCAGTACTACCCACTATAACCTAACAGGCGTCGTAGGATCGCTTACGCATTCAACCACGACGCCCCGACGGCAGGTCTTTCGAAGCAGACTACAACAACCCATATGGGGTTGCTCCACGATCCACTCTGCTATCAGAGAAGTGCCAGGAGCAACCCGCATAGCACACCGCCCACCGAGGTGGGCCGCCTCTCAGTACGTTTATTGGTTTCACGCCCGTTTGTATTGCCGGGCACTACTGAGCTCCCCCCCACCACGACAAGGTGAACGCACGTTGGGGGGATGTACTGTACTACCTACGCGAGATATCACAAACTCTTACTCTAAATAAATAAATTTAATAAAAATATCTAAGAAATGAATTTAATATTAGTCGAGTTAGTTACCTATGTTGTCTATATAGTGCAATCTTTTAGTAGTATTTATTTTATTTAAGCATTAAAATATTGAAGCCTGCTTTGTTTAAAGTATGACAATTCAAACATTATAATTGTCATATTAAAATTTAATTTGCATTGTAACTACTTAACCCTGGCACCAATTTAAGGCAGCCCATTACATTACTTCGCTTGATGACCTCACGCTTATGAATCAATGTTTGTCGTCTTAGTTTTGCGTGTACTGCATGGTCAAATAGATATAGTATTTAGTAATAACATATAATATAACTAGTCGCCGCTCATATTTTGTTTGTTTTTATACATAAATAATAGGTACTTTGTATTTGCCTACATTTATTTAACGTAGGTATACCTATAAATTGTCTAAGTTTGTTCACCGGACATAAGATGTAACTTTAGAGACTGACACATACAAACATAGAATACAAATATTTCGGTTATGATGTCCCGATGTCTCGATTATTCAAGATAATGTATCATTTTTTTTTCATTTCAGTTCATAAAAATATTATTAGATAATATGAGCCCTTTTAGGTTTGTATTCTGTCATATTATAAACTTGAATATTTTACGCTGTTTCCAGACTCAGTTGGCAGAAGCGCGAGACGTTAAATTTACTCAAAATTTAACAGAACCCCTCTCTATAGGATCTCATATAATCTGCACAGGAACGCCTACCGATGATTTACCATGGTAATTTAATAAAATTGAAGTGCATGTCTGAAATTTTGAAATAGCATAATGCGCGCGTTATTTGTATTGCTCATTCAGCAAGGCTATTCTGTAAGAACTCTTATGTAATAAATACGATAGCTGAATCCATGATTATACTTCATACAATTGTATAACGTATGTTCGTGGATTCAACTGTCGAGTTACATAAAAGTTCTTATATACCTATGTCAGAACTGCTAATTTCAGAAATATCTGAATAAGAAATATAATGATATATAATTTATTTATAAAGTGAATATAAGTTATTTAATTCTATTATTAACTTTTTATCTTTTCCCTTTAGGTTTGCAATTAATATCGGGTGTGGAGATTCAGAATCTGGACGAGCAGACATTGCCATTCATTTTAACGTGCGCCTTCCGCAGTGCTACGTTGTAAGGAATACTAAGCGAAACGATAAATGGGGTTCCGAAGAAACAACAGCCTTTAGGTATTATTTTTTATTTTTACTCTTGAATATAACTGTTGAGGTTTACATGACATTTGCATGAAGCTGTAAATATACCTACTACATTTTGAAATAATATAAAAAAAACGATCTAGATAAAAGAAACGGAAATCGTCAATATGATGTCTTAATTTTTTGTGTCTTTAATCAATAACTAGCGACTCACCCTCGCTCCGCTCGGTTTCGTCCCTACTTACGTTTTAACGTTTAGATTTAGATTTCTCAGAGATGAGATATTTTCTCGCAGTAAATCAGCTATCGTCATACCAAATTTAATCAAAATCCCTCCAGTGGTTTTTCCAGACAGACAGACAGACAAAAATTCTAAAGACTATAGATTCGGCTTCTGTATCGGTGATAATGACTATTTCAATAAGATTTTCCAAAAAATATTAAATGTACAGATTCGACTCGGTAAGAATTTTATTATATGTATAGATTAATCATATATTCTTCAGTTTACTATAACGTAATAAATATACCTTCTCATACTACAATATTATACTAGGCGATAAATAATAATAATATACATTTACAATAATTGCATTAATAACAATAGTCAATAGTCTTATATACTTCGTTTCGATCCTATCCTAATATTATAATCTATACATTTAATAAAATTGTAACTGATCGCTGTCTGTACATAGAAGATATTTGAGAAAAACTATTATTGTCTTTATTAACGCAATAGAACCCTACACAATGATTTTTAGTTTTTTTTTGTCTGTTTGTCTGTACGTTAGTGCGCGCTAATCTCAGAAACGGCTTAACCAATTTGGGTGCGGTTTTCACTAATGTATTGTGGTAAGTTTCACTTAACATTTAGTATTTGTTTTATTTTAATCGGTTCCTAAGTAAAAAAGTTATGTCAATTTAAAGAATCATAGACTCGGGACGAACCCGAGCGAAGTGAGGGTGAGCCGCTAGTTGTGTAAATAAATTACTAGCTTAGTAGCTTTTAATACCTTAATGCTTGAAAGAATTAGGATAAAATTTTGGACGCATTAACCTCTGAAGCTTTAATAAAATTAAATAAAATATGTTCAAGAAATATACACTGCATTCCTTTCAGGTTGTTTCCGTTCAAAACCAATCGTCTATTCTTGATCGAGATTTTAGTAGACGAGAAAGAGACATTATGGGCAATAGACGGCGAGCATTACTGCAGTTACGCGCATCGCAACCCGAGCGTGCTCGATGCGCACTGGATCCAAGTGACGGGCGTGAGGGACGCTGCGTTAAAGATACAAAAGACTGACATCTACCCCACTTTAGCGCCACCTACTATTGAAGTACGTATTACGTAAGCTTCACCTGGGTGCGTCCCTGAGTCCCTAGACTGTTTTATAATTTATTACAGGATATAATCTAAAATCTAAATACACACACACACTGGCATAGTTTTACAATTATAATAGTAGTCTGATAAAATATACATATATTATATGTATGTATGTAAATAGGTATTTAATATTTATATCATTTTGTTATCATTGAATCATTGATTATAATTATGTACTATGTACCATATTTTAATGGCATGTAATATTAGAAAATTAAAAAAGCCCGCTAATGAAGCCCTTGGCATGACAATATTAAAAAATTAAAGTATCTATTCGTTTTTCAATAGAACGAATAAAAAATTATTATTCGTCCTTTATAAAATAAATAAAATTATAAGGAGGGACGAATAGACTAATAAATAACTAAGAAAAATAATATAATAATTATGGAACGCGATAATTTAAAAAGTTATCAACTAGAATAAATAGCTGGGCTCAGCTGGATAGGATAAGGTATTTTTTGCATACAGAAACTGCACCTAAAAATAACTTTTTAGCCTTAAAAACTCTTGAATTTAAAACTCGTTGGGATTTAAAAGAATAAGTTTCCAGCTCGGTAGGTTAAGGTTTTTTTTGCATATAAAAACTCCTGCACCTAAAAGTCACTTTTTACGGATAAAAAAATCTTAAACTTAGAAATCGTTGGAATTTAAAAGAATAACTTTTCAGCTCGGTAGGTTAAGGTTATTTTTTTGTGCGTATAGAAACTCCTGCACCTGAAATCACTTATTTTACATTAGAAAACAAAAGAGATGTGGTAAATATTCGTACAAATCGACAATAGTCGGACGAATAATATACTTTTTTATTCATCTGATTATTGGACGAATAGCAACAGCCACCTTTATTTGTTACTAGCGACTCACCCTCACTTTGCTTCGGGTTCGTCCCTAGACAAAAACAAATCTATCCCACGGGACCCGTACATTTTTCCGGGATGATATATAGCCTATAGCCTTCCTCAGTTAACGGGCTATCAAATGCAGAAAGATTTTTCAAATCGAATCAGTATTTCCTGAGATTAGCGCGTTCAACCAAACAAACAAACAAACTCTTTAGCTTTATAATATTATATAGTATAGATTAGTCCTATTATCCACTTTTATTTATTATTAGTACGAATAATTATGTTTTATTCGCCCTTATTTTAAGTACGAATAGCAACAGCCATTTAAAATAGTTCTTGCATATAATAAGAAAATTTTGATATAAGTACGTTCAAGTCTACCGCCTAAATAATGTGATTGAGAGGCAAAGTAACTCTTGTGTGAAGTGAGGACAGGTCACTAGTTGATTATAAACAAAGAACTCAAATCGTTAAATCTAATTACTTTTGTCAACAGCAGTTAAATAGTTATTTTATAGTTTTCATTACGATATGTAATAAGCGTAAGTGACTGGGATAAAATATTTAAGTAGAAAACGGGTCGCGCGCGTAGCCTTGGCAGAGGACAATACGAACATAATATTAAAACTAGTTATAAATAATTGTGCACGTGGGAATTCATCTAATGGAAATATTAATTATAATATCTTCGCATTAGTCCATACTTTTTGCTTTTTATTGTTCTGTTTTTGTACCTAATTGTGTTTAAGCAACTTTTTATAGATTTTTAATTTATACTCCTTATACCTTTATATCATTGCTTTGTTTATTTGGATTCAAAAATAAAGATTTTATTTCTCCCGTAAGTTCGGTAATGTTAAACAAAGAAGTATTGAGAGATGGAACGTTTCTTAATTGTTGTTGATTGCAAATAGACACAATGTGCTATTGTACAAAATATTTATAGATGACCATTTTTTTTTCTTCATTTAAAGTTATTACGTATTATTATTGATTTTTTTTATTTATCACACTATGTCTCAACAGCTTTATTGATTTGTATAATAAGATTTGATTTGGTATAATTTCAATGACCCAACGGTATAAAATAAGTTGGCTCTACTCACTACTGGCAGCCCTGTCTGGCGCAGACCGGCAGCGCGCAGCGTCATATGTTTTGATTAGTAAATAAACTATATCAAAATGTAACTAATTATTGCTTGGAGTGCCGATGGATGTGAAAACCAGACTAATTACAATTTTAATTTACAAAGTATGAAAATGTAACTGTTCATACTATAGTAATTATTTTAAAAATTAAGAAAAAGAAACAGTTATTCCAAAGTTTAAGTTTTTACTTCTGTCGGCAGTCCCCATGACTGCCTATTTTAAATTTTAATTCAATTAAAACGTTAAATATTGCCTGTACTCAACCCTTTTTAACGTCCCACTGCTGGGCACGAACCTCTTAATCAGGCGCGGATCTAGGGTTAGGTTTTGGGGGGGGGTCAGAGACTGGAATATACATATTATAAAACAGTAACTTAGCAAAATCTGTACACGAAATATTTGTTTAAAAACAATGACTCTAATGTATAATGTACAGAATATAGAACCCAAAACAAAATTTTTGTCAGTATGTCTGTTTGTGTGTGCGGTTTAACGCGAAAAGTATTAAACCGATTTTAACCAAATTTTGTGTAGTGATAACTTTACTCGGGTTAACATTAAGGATGACTTTTACTACAGGAAAATCTTAGTTCCCACGAGAAAACAATTCCATTTCTTCAGGGTGTCAGGGTTCTATCGAGTCATCCTAAGACATTTACATGGCTAACGCTGGCTAAACCTTAAGAAATACATCAAAACAATATACCTACTAGAAAATAGAATAGAAAAAAATTGTAGGTTTTAAAAAGACCTACTGAAAAATCTGCAATAGCATAAGTTTTTCTTGTAAGGTACACTCGTAATAGCTATTTATAATTTAGAGATGGGCCGAATGTGGCTTGAACCGAATACGAACTTCGGCTGAACATTCGGTGAGAATAAAAAATTCGGCAGAAATTCAGTCGAACTTCGGTTCAATTTCACCGCGCTTTCTCGTGAGAATCGTGACCCTTTATTATTAAAAATACTTAATGTTTCTGAGTCTTTTTAGTGAACCAAAAACGTGATTTTTTTAATTCAATTTACGAATTGTAATTAAGGTGTTTGTTAGAAGAATACTAAGTTTATTTCATTTTGTCTATTTAATTAGGCAACGATTTTTGGGACTGTTAAATTAAGAAGAATTAATTTAATTTTTTATCGCATACGTGTTAAGGTTTACACCTTCCTAACTAAAATAAATGACCATGTAGACCGATCGGAATCCGTTTATTATTAAAAATAGAAAAAAAAATTAAAACCTGAAATTTTACGTCGTAAAAAGTTAGCAAGTACCTATACAAGGAACAAAAAACCGTAAAATGCCCCCGATATCCAGCTATCCCCGAGAAATAAGGGGATGAAAGGCGTTAAAAATAGTTTTTTTTTCAATTTCAACCTTACTGTACTTTTAGGACGACTGTACAAAGTTAAAAGTGATTTTCAGCCTCTCGAGAACATAAAACATAAATTTCTTGGAAACGGCTAAATATTTCAACTAAATTTTTTTTTTGGTCGTTATAAGTATTTTGAAGGTTACCTTCCCCTACTTTCACTTAAATCAAAAAGATATTGCAGAAATTAAAAATAAAAAACCAAGAAAAAATTGAAAAACGGGTAATTTTGCAAATATCTCGAAAACTTTGAGGTTATTGTAAAAACTGTCATAATTATGGTATACTAGCGCCTCACCCTCACCTCGCTCGGGTTTGCCTCTAGGAAAATAAAAGCAAACCTATCCCACGGGAACCGTAAATTATTCCGGGATAAAAAATAGCCTATGTGTTATTCCAGACTAATCTATCTCTGTGCCGAATTTCATACAGATCCGTTTAGCCGTTCTGGCGTGAAAAAGTAACAAACGTCCATACATTCATACTCACAAAGTTAGACATTTATAATATTAGTATAGATAACGTGCTAACGTTTTAAAGATATAGGTACTTACTTTAGGTTTTAATTTTTTTTGTTTCCAAACCGACAGGTCATGATAGACGTGCTTTCTATTAATTTCAGTTAAAATAGTGCAAGTAGGTTTTTTTTTCTATTGCCAAATGTTCGGCATTCAAACCGAATTTCGGCCGAATGCCGAAGTTCGGCTCAAGCTTATGTTGGAAATGATTCGCACATGAAAGTATCAGAAGTGCGAGACCTGAGATTTGAACCCGCATCGTTCGGTTTTCCAAGCGAGCGCGTTACCACTTGGTTACCACTGCCTAATAAATTAATATCGGGGAAGCCTGTATTCGCTCGCTGATAAATGATAATAAAAAAATAAAAATACAAATAATAATAATAAACAGTAATATTCATTTTTTGTTTCTTTTGGCAGGTTCCCATGAGGTCATGTTTATCTGGAGTAGCAGAGCATGAACCAAGTTGGCGGCCACACGTTATGGCCGCTTTACCTATCGGGATTCCTGATGGTCATCAAATTGTTATATATGGAAGGTTAGTAAACGAATGTTAATCTATGCAAACATTTTGTTTTATTGTATGTACACTTTTCAATATATTTTTTGGACTTCTTTCTGATCATTCTTTCCACATGCACATCATCTGAGCATATTTTCTTTTTAATTTATAAAATAACACTTTTATTCAAACTCCGTCACTTATTGGTGGTAAGCATATTATTCCCTACTGGCGTTCTTAGGGGACTTATTTGAATGAAGTCACTACTTAATCTGTGTTTATACGCAGATTAATATTCAATCAATATACTGTTATTATATATATATCTCAAAGTATCCCCAGATGATAAAATATTTAGTACTATCGTCTATTACTAAACTCTCTTAGTGCCAAAAACAGCAAGCGGAGATAATGTAACGACCACAATTACTTTGCAAAGTAATTAGGATCCTTCGTCATTGCAGCTCGTCGCCCTTGCCCGTTATCTGTGTTACACATAACAATATTGTTTTTAGTTATTTTTTAAATACTTTGCTTTATGTGTTTGTATTGACAATACATATTATATCCTACCATATTTCAAATTTGTCTGTTGCTACCAATTTTTGAAAATCTACTACTATGTTTTTAGCAATTTATTAATTATATAAATCATATCTAATAAGTCTATTACTATCATTTTGGGCATGACAGCCCTATTTGGCTGTCTGTAATAAAAGGTACTTGTAAAAGCTGATCTTTAATATGCCTTTTTGACATCGAGGAGTTTAATTTCCTGGGACATCCTTCTATTACCATAAGAACCTTCCCTTAATGATTTGACGAAATATTCTTTAAAATTTTCTATTAATATAATTTAAGTCGATTTTTTTGTGATAAAATTGGTGTGCTATTTTGGATCTTCAAATATTCTGGTTCCTTTTATCTTGGTACTTTTTGGTACAGAACTGTTAAAATGGGACAATAAGAATTTATACTTGTATGACTACTATTTTTTCAAAGCGACCTACTATAATTACCTACTTCAGTAAATATTATTATTTAAATATCAATTGTTTTTGTCTATTTAATATTTATGTTTTGTCTATTTAATATTTTTTTATTAGTTGCAATATACAAGAATTTAAAATTTGTAGTTATATTTCTATTTTAATGGTAAAGAAAAGAGGTTCTCCTCATTTATCGAAACTCGAATGAATCTATACTTAATATTATAAAGCTGAAGAGTTTGTTTGTTTGTTTGTTTGGTTGAACGCGCTAATCTCAGGAACTACTGTTTGGAATTGATAAATTCTTTTTGCGTTGGATAGTCCATTTATCGAGGAAGGCTTTAGGCTATATAACATCACGCTACGACCTATAGGAACGGAGCATAAATGAAAAATGCTGCAAAAACGGGAAAAAATGATTCCTTTTGAGAGCTTCCGTTGCGTGCGCTGCGTAAACGGTTAAAGTTACGTAAAAATCGAACATAACGGAATTATTCCCCTTTAATAGTTCTAAAAAAAAGTCCGCGACAGCATATGTCTATCTTTTAAGGTTGACTCAATATAACCCTTTTTATGGTAATCAAATTTGTTCAAAATAATGCATTACTTTCGAAGGTGTTTTTATAAACATGATATTAATCCTTGTCCAAATAAATACGTTATTCATCACAAGTATTCAATTTTGAACAAAATTGCCCTTGACATCATTTGATTTCAATGAATATCTTAGGAGATATCCATAGTTTTAAAATATATATTTAACGTTACGCGGACTATGGGTAAGCGCGCTCTCAGCCCAATGCAAGGCGAGGGCGGGGCGGTCGTGAGGGGGGAGGGCGCTGGCCGCCGCGCCGGTAGCTCTGCGAGCAGTCACTATTCCACGCGGACGAAGTCGCGGGCAAAAGCTAGTCCTTTGTATAATCGGCCGTCACCAGCTAGAGCGAAAGCACAATAATATAATCACAAGTGACAGATGTCATTTTCAAACAGATGGCACTCGCAAAAAAGGAAAAGACTAGCAAACAGATAGATGCCATCTATAATCGGATGACACCCGAGATGGACCACTTCTGCAGATCTACCTACTCTAGTTTATGCTACTGCTTACATGTTAAATTCATAATATCTTTAATTTGAACATTAACTAATATCATTCCAGACTACGTCCCCTCCTCCATTCTTTCGCACTGGACCTGTTGGACAATGCACAAGAGTGGCCGCGAGCCAACGTACTCTTGCACGTGAACGTGCGCGCGCACGCCGACGCGCAGCTCGCGCGCCAGCTCGTCGTGCTCAATGCGTGGCTCGGCGCCTGGGGCCCGGAGCGCCGGCAGCGCTCGGCCAAGCTCGTGCCTGGGACTAAGGTAGTGTATTTGTAGTCATACTGATATCCTCCTGACCAATTTCGACCAATCTCATTTTTCCTATTTCACCAGCCAACTGCGCAGGAAATATTATAGTGCAGCACGTATACGTAGAGACAAAATATACACTCTGTTCCCTTCACTTTTTTTTGTAAACTCGTATTTTTTTGGAATAGTTGCATGTGTTCAAAAAGTCACCCATATTAATATAATATAAACGAAAAAAACGAAATTTTATCTAAATACCTACAAAATTTGATTCAAATCGCTGCATTCTAACATACATGAATTAAATTTACATATATAAATATTAAATATACAAGAATTGTTCATATGTAATATTATAAGATTAATGTATGTAATATTATACACATAATAGAATATAAAAGCAAAATTAATTTTCAGATCAGATCGTACTAGAAATTCCAGATATACCTAAGCATTTACTTTAAAGTAACAAAAAAAACGTTATAATATTAGTAAAGATATAATAAACTTATACTACTATTTTCACAGACGACATTCCGAATAGTCCGGGGGCCTACCGAGTGGTCGGTGTTCGCGGATGACTTGCTTATCGGGGAAATGGAATTCCGCGCGGCGCCGGCGGGCGTGCGCGCGCTGCGGCTCCGCGGCGATCTTTATCCTGAACAGATATACTTATGTCCCAGCAGCTCTTCTCCACAAGACAATTTCAAATCCACGCCATAGTAAGTTTATGCAAACGTAAATAATTGACAACGACATATTATATACATTTAATGTTGAATGCTTTCATTATACTCTTATGCATGCTGGTCGGCACGATTGTTGGGAAATTAAAGATTTTAATAACAAAATAATAGCTTGTCAATTAATATAGAAGACAATTTTGGTAATTTTAGACAAGTAAATTGAATCTCATTTTGTGATAATCTCTCACATTGTATGACATTATTGTGAAGAGAGAGAAACATGATAATATTTTTTTTAGAAAGGTATTATATAAAAATTAAAAGCTGAAAAAACAAGCATTCAAATACATACATATGAAACACTTATAGCTCTGTAATCTAAAATATTTTAGTATTTGTCAGTGCCATAGTTTTAAAAATCGGTCTAATCTAAGTCTTGTTGTTTGAGACATATTATAAAATATGTTTCTAGTTTACAAGTTAAAAAAATAATGTAGAGAATATAGAACCATATACATAATATGTCGAGGAAAACTCCTTCACAATACTCACCATGAAGAAAGAAAGTTTATGGTGACAACCATAATGTTAGCATATAAATACCATTTGTGTTTCAATCCATTTATTCTTCTATTTTATGCTTTTAGCCTGATATATAAACATATTAAATGAATTGTTATATTACAAAATGTTAAATATTATTTTATTATTATTGTTATTTTTATGTTAATAATAGTTTTTTTTATATAAAATAATTTAATCATGTACGAATTATATTCACAATTGGTGTTAAGCTCCGTCCAGTCAGTTAAAAAATGTATTTATATAGAGTAATACAAAAACTAATTGATTTAAAGATACCTTTATGTTATGTATACACATTTAGAAATTATTTTTTTGATAAGTACTTATGATTTAGGTACAGTTTATGGTCCAATGTCTGAACTTTATTTGATAACTAAAAGAACTTTGTTTTTATAATATTTGTTGACTTATTAGTTTTTAATAAATATAACATATTGATGGACTGGTTTAAATAATTATGACAATCTATGGAAATTATTTTATAATTTTATGCATTTATAGAAAATCTTTTCAATGTATACCATATTTTAGTTACTTAAACATAATATGTATTGACAAAATAATCTATTATATTATGTTTGAATTTACTCTAATCTTTGTAATATACAATTTATTACTCATACAGCCCACGCACACTGTAGACTTTATATTAGCTTATGCGTACAAGTACATTAAAGAAAATTTGTTGTACTACATCATATTGATTATGAATGTGACCAAAATAAGTTCCGATATGTCTGCAGTCTGCGAGAGCTCTTAACAATCAATGTTAACTTAGTACAAACCAAGTAATTCTGGAAATTATAAAATTAAGTTTAAGTGTACATTTACTTATTATGTTGTTATTAGTGTTTATATTTAAGTCGCGAAACAAATATATCAGAATTTCATGTTATTCGAATATAGGAATTAAAAAATGTATTCTCAGTATGAAATAAATATATTGGTTTTTAAGTTATACTTATTGTATTAATAATATAATATAGTCTTTATGATAATTTGTTTCTATGAAATTTATCCCCACGAGATCTAGATTTTTTCTGGGAAAACAAATATAAACAATGCTGGTAAGCAAATGCATTAAAAATTTAAGTTCTCACAAATAAAATTATCAAAGTAAAGATTTTTTTTTTCATTATTTAGTGAAATAAATATAATAGCCGATAAAAATTAAAGCACATATTTATGTTCTTTGATTTTTATCGGCTAGAATAGACTTCGAAAATATTTGATTCGGTATCTATAGTCAATGAAAAGTGAAAACTACCAATCTGTTATTTTTTGCTTATTAGTATTTTTTTTGAAGTCGTTTTTTTTTTAAGTTTTTATTTTACCCTTTTTAATGTAGACATATTAGTAGCAAGTAAGAAAGTATTTTAATAATTTATTTGCTTAAGCCGTTTAAGTTAGTTTATTGCCAATTTCTATATGGAGACTGACTAACTAAAATTCGCTTTTATTAGTAACACTAAAATTTCTATTTTAAAAATCCAATTCTAACGTATTGGGTTTGTCAAATCTAACAAAATAAGTCTAAACTGAATATATCTACTATTAACCGTTGAAGAGTTCCACCTAACCTTCTAGCCTTACCATTAGATGAGGTCGACGATACCAAACCACTGCACTATCAACGGAAATAGAAATAGCAGTATCAAGTCAATATGACAATTAGAAATAGATACAGTTTTCATCAGCTATTTTTCCACCCTTAGAGCCTTCGATGTTTACTTTTTTTTCAAGTTTAAATGAGACCAAATTGGAAGTATACACCTTCAAACAAAACAAAAAAATTCTAAATCGGTTAATAAATCACGGGGTTATTTATTAACCAATGTTCGGAGGTAACAGACAAAAAATATACAGCCGAATTGAGAACATCCTCCTTTTTGAAGAAGTCGGTTGAAACACTTAATTACGTTGTAATATACCTTAACTAATTTTACACCGAAACAAGTTATATTTGCCTAGCGCTGAAAATATGCTCAATAATTTGTAGAAATATAAATACCATAATTATTTTTATCAGTGTATAATATAGTATAGATTAAGTTTTTAATATTCAATGCCTAAAAGTTCTCCAGGACGTTTATATTATTCAATATTGCTGGTTTTTTATCGTAGTGCATGGGCTGGACGTGATTTTGTAGTTTTCAGTTATAACCGACCGGTAAAAAACATGATTTAGCTCGTCGACAATACCTTTATTTTTGTTCTTTTATATAAGGCTATAGGTTTTAATAGTCATCCATGGACAAAGTATAAAAGAATTCACTATTTTTATCTATGATATTTTACAAGTGACAATTGACATATTTCGGTAATTAACAATTTGACATTGACGTTTACCGGGAGGAATATTTATTAATACAATTTTCAATTTTGATAGAGTATGATTTTTGAAGCTTTTTTAAAGTAATCAAACGCTAAGAATTTATAGTTTCTTAAGTTTCTTTCATTCTTTATCTAATATAAAACAATACTATAACATGCTTTAATAACAATATTAATCAGCAGTTGCCAGCTGAAAGCACCTAGCGGTCAAACTTATATGTTTGACCTTCTCAAGGTGACCGATATCGCGGGAATATTTAGTCAGGGTTTGGCAGCTGTACAAGATAGTTTTGTGCGCTGAGGTAAATTACTGAAAATGAGCGTACAAACGGATTCAGAAAAGCGTAAGCAAATATCCGTCCGGGGTATTGTTGCCGTGGAAAATGTAACTGAAGTGAAAAAGGCATTTAACAGGCACGTCCATTATACATTGGTAAAAGACCGAAATGTTGCGACCCCGAGAGACTATTATTTTGCCCTGGCCCACACAGTACGGGACCACCTGGTATCACGATGGATACGCACTCAACAGTATTACTATGAAAAGGACCCTAAGGTATTGTATTAATATATATTAAAGTATTATTTTAGTTATTAGTATTATATTTATTAATATTATGTTACTTTAAACTTAATATTGCTCTAACATTTTAAAAGTTATAGCCTATAGCTGTGGATATGTTTTAAATTTTCTCTTTATATAAAGAATAATATTATGAACTTCTAATAATATAGATGAGCAAACACAAAAACTGCAAATTTATACTTAAATTCTGTAATACAATTAATTTTACATATATGTACATACTACATCTGTAAAATTTAATAAATTTGGGATAATAAATGAGAATCTATAATAAGAATTTACACAAACATTTTTAAATTTAATTCTGACTAAATTATATAAATGTTAACATATTTTTAAGACATATGTCTCATTAAGGCTAAAAAATTATTATTTTCCTCTGTTATGAAAATGATTTCTACTAATAAACTATCATTCATTTGGTTTTATTGGTATATCTGACAACTGTAATATTAATTATATATAGAGATTTCTGACATGGCTATGGATTTTAGAACTAATTAATAATAATAAATAAGGTAAAATGATATTAAAACAATAACTTTGATTTCAGCGTGTTTATTATCTTTCATTGGAATATTATATGGGTAGATCTCTGCAAAATACTATGATAAACCTTGGTATCCAGGGTACTGTAGATGAAGCACTTTATCAGCTAGGACTCGATATTGAGGAACTTGAAGAACTTGAAGAAGATGCTGGTCTTGGCAATGGAGGCCTTGGAAGACTTGCTGCATGCTTTCTAGATTCCATGGCGACACTTGGCCTTGCAGCTTATGGATATGGTATTGAAAATCTTAAAAAAATATTAAATCTTTTATTATCTTGAACTTATAACATTTATTTTTATGATGCAATGATAAAATAAGCAGTCACTTCTAAGGTTTCCATGAAACTTCTTGTTACATAGTTAAGACAGGCATTATTTTAATATTGAACATAATTATACTGTGTAATTGAAACAAGTGGAGACAGCATTGCTGGCTGAGTGCCAATTATAAAGGTACAAACAAATAGTGAAGCCGAAAAGAGTACATATAATTTATGTATTTAAATATATGAACATTGTCATCCTATAAAGTGAAAGTACTCATATTTTTTTTGGCAAGGTGACTCAAGTTCATTGATCTGTACTGATACAACACTTTTTCTAACAATATTAGTCTAGTCAATAAGTTGTTTTAATTGTTATTATCTATTAGTTATGAATTATTTAAGCAACACAAAAATTAAAAAATGCAAAATTTTTTTTTATATCTTTAATTATTTATAAGTCTTGCAATTGTTTATTTGCGTGTTTGAAAGTTTTGTCATAACGAATCCCAATGAGCAATCGCACATATTTTAATTCACAGTAGGAAGAATCAACACATTTTCAACTTGTTAACTAATATTAGATAAATAGGTTACAGGTTGCATATTAATATTTTTGTTTGCTAAGTAAATACTTTAATCAACAACAAAAAATGTCATCATAACAAATTATGTCATCTGTTAAGGTGGATCGTTATTTTATTACAAAAAATTAGGCAATCATTATGGAAATTAATGAGAAATGCATTATTTAATTAATGTTACCACATTCGTAGTTTAAAAAGGTGTTATTAAAATAAAATTTACTAAATGATTTTTATAATATACAAAATCAGAATTTTTTTAATTCTATTTTATTTATTCTATTTGAGTATCTATATTTAAGAAATTTTATATATTTGAACTTTATTATTAGGTATAAGATATGAGTATGGTATCTTTGCACAAAAGATAGAGAATGGTGAACAGCAAGAAGAACCCGATGATTGGTTAAGGTATGGCAATCCATGGGAAAAGGCACGCCCAGAATTTATGCTTCCTGTTAATTTCTATGGACGTGTAGTAGACACCCCACAGGGCAAGAAGTGGATTGATACACAGGTACCTAGAAAAATAGAACTATATTCTAAGAATAATTTAAATATTAGTTAGTAATAATAAATTCAATGACTAAATAAATAATAAAAGTTCTTGATAAAAACCATTCTATTTATAATTAAAGAACTAAGTTTTAAGCATACCAAATGTATGAGCAGCATATATTGATACAAGATTTTTAATATATATGAAACTTTAAACAGGTTGTGTTCGCTATGCCGTATGATAATCCAATTCCCGGCTACAACAATAATGTGGTTAACACACTTCGTCTATGGTCTGCTAAGAGTCCTGTAGACTTCAATTTAAAATTCTGTAAGTAACTATTTTTATAATGAGTGCTTAATTATTTAAAAGCACAATAATATAAAATAAAAAAAACATTTTCTTTTAGTCAACTCCGGAGATTACATCCAGGCCGTCCTCGACCGCAACGTCGCAGAAAACATTTCAAGAGTACTTTACCCCAACGATAATTTCTTTGAAGGCAAAGAGTTGAGACTTCGTCAAGAATACTTTATGTGCGCCGCCACATTGCAAGATATCATAAGACGATTTAAAGCATCCCAGTTTGGATCTCGTGAAGCTGTTAGGACCACATTCGAGTGTCTTCCTGATAAAGTAGCTATTCAGCTAAATGATACCCATCCGGCTCTCGCAATCCCCGAACTTCTGCGGGTCCTGATTGATATCGAAAACGTGCCATATGAAGAAGCCTGGGAACTCGTAGTTAAATGCTGCGCCTACACAAACCATACCGTTCTCCCCGAAGCCTTGGAGAGGTGGCCTTGCTCTATGTTGGAAAATGTCCTGCCAAGACACATGCAGCTAATCTACCACATTAACTTCCTTCACCTTAAGGAGGTTGAGAAGCGCTGGCCCGGTGACTTCGACCGTATGCGTCGCATGTCCTTGATAGAGGAGGAAGGGGAAAAGAGAGTTAACATGGCTCATCTTTGTGTGGTCGGCTCCCACGCTGTCAACGGTGTTGCAGCTATTCACTCGGATATTCTAAAAGCTACCATATTCCGTGATTTCTATGAAATGTGGCCAGAAAAGTTCCAGAACAAGACTAACGGTATTACTCCCCGCCGTTGGTTACTACTATGCAACCCCGGTCTTTCTGATCTCATTTGTGATAAAATTGGCGAAGACTGGACAGTTCATTTGGAAAAATTACAAGGGTTGAAGCGTTGGTCGAAAGACCCTGCATTCCAGCGGGCTGTAATGAAAGTGAAGCAAGAAAACAAGTTGAGACTTGCCGCTCTGATTGAGAGGGATACCGGAGTGAAGATAAATGCGGCATCGATGTTCGACGTGCAAGTGAAACGTATTCACGAGTATAAGCGTCAATTGTTGAACATTCTGCACGTGATCACGCTGTATAACAGGATCAAACGAGACCCCTCAGCTGCCTTTACTCCGAGGACGGTGATGATCGGAGGGAAGGCTGCCCCCGGCTATTACATTGCCAAGCAAATCATTGCTTTGGCGTGTGCTGTAGGCAACACTGTAAGTTATCATTATGAATCTAATGCTAATCATTATATATACATATGTATTGACAGCACTTACTTAGACATTTAAACGTACCTATTATTTGTACATAGCCTTTAAATATTTAACAGTTTTAAAATAATCTCTTAATATTCAGAAAACTTACGTAGACTTATATGCCGTTAATATGTATGAAATGATTTGAATGATATTAAACATTTATCTTTTTATTTAGGTCAACAACGATCCCGATGTGGGTGACAAATTAAAATTGATATTCTTGGAAAATTACCGCGTCACATTGGCAGAACGTATCATGCCCGCGGCAGATCTCAGCGAGCAGATATCGACTGCCGGGACAGAAGCTTCTGGAACTGGTAACATGAAATTTATGCTTAACGGCGCCCTGACCATTGGTACTATGGATGGTGCCAATGTAGAAATGGCAGAGGAAGCCGGCGAAAAAAACATGTTCATCTTCGGTATGAGGGTCGATGATGTTGAGGCTTTGCAGAAACGCGGGTATGTTATTACTTCATAGTCGTTTATTAGTAATTTTAGTTCATAAATACACACAAAAATGTATACATATATGAATATGATGATTTTATATATATATTATCATGTAAATCTATTTTATTATAAGCGTGACACTTAAATTGTATTTTTTTTAAATGTCTGTTTATGTCTGAGGTTATAGGGAGTAATCTCTGGATATACAAAACCGATTTAAATGAAATTTGGTAAGAATATAGTTTGATACCCTGAGAAGGACATAGGATACTTTTTATCGTGGAAATCGTACCTTAATAGGGTGAAAATGGGGATGAAAGTTTATATGGAATCAACTTAGAGACGAACCCGAGCGAAGTGAGGGTGGTTTTAATGTTTAGTATAGATTTCTCAGAGATGAGATATTTCCCGCAGTAAAATGTATCCTATATGTTGACCCGTATAATCAGCTATCATTATACCAAATTTCATAAAATCCCTCCAGTAGATTTTCCGTGATGCGGTAACAGACAGACAGACAAAAATTATAAAAACTATAGATTCGGCCTCTGTGTCGAAAATAATGACTATTTCAATTAGATTTTCCAAAAAATATTTAATATACAGATTCAACTTAGTTAGAATATTATTATATATTCTAATATTAGGGAGTTTCTGAATAATGTCCACTGTGTAGTAGACATTATACAGAAGCTTGATAGAAAAAGTTGCGCAAGATTGCTCTTTAAACAGGAATGTGCTATTAAATACTTATTTTTTTATATAGTACTATAATAATTGGTTTTACTTTACTTACGTACATTAAACGTAGATTTACTAATATATGTTTATAATACGTCAATGACTGATCTACATCTGCCCGGTAACTCCTCGCATACAATAATTTCTTATCGCTATTCTAGTATTCACTGATTACATTTATCACTTCATTTATTGCTAATTAAGGAATTTTCTATTCAATAGCTAGATTTATATAAATATTGGATATCACTATGAGACCTCATTTTATCTTTAAATATGACTAGCTTTATAATAATAAACGCTCTTGTTTATATAACTACATACTACCAGATCTTAATCTTCTTATATTTAAACTAGCGGCTTACTCCCGCTTCATTACAGTCATTGTTAATAAAAATATTTCATATACAGATTTCGATAGGTTACTATTTTATTATATTTAAAGATCATTAAATATATTAAATAGGCAGTGGTAGTCCAGTGGTAACGCGCTCCCTTGGGAAACCGAGTGAAGCAGGTTCAAATAAAAAAAAAAGCCGGGTCTCACACCTCTGATATTTTCATGTGCGAATCATTTCTAACATGATTACCACTTGCCTTACGGTGAGGGAAAACATCGTGAGGAAACCTGCATGTCTGAGAGAACCTAACAAGTTTTCGAAAGACATGTGAAGTCCGGCAATTCGCACTTGGTCAGCGCGATGGACTACGGCCTGTTCCCCTTCGTATTGAAGGGAGGCCCGTGCCCAGCAGTGGGACGTTAAAAAGGGCTGAATAGAAATATATTAAATAGTATTTTTCATATTTCCGCCAAACAAAACAATTCGGTCAAGCCTATCCATACTCTCAGACATATGGAATTAATTTATTATGATTCAAAATAAACAATTTTTGAATTATTATCATTATTATAAAATTAAATTGATAGATAACTCAAATATTTAAGTTGGCAATTACAATACAAACATCAGTCCAACTTCTCCAATAACTATCCAACTGCTATTATAAATGTTGTATGTTTGTTACTCGTTCACGCCGAAAAGGCTGGACGGATTTGGGTGAAATTTAGTACACAGATAGACTATGACTTGGACACATAAGCTATTGTTATTATTAATCTCTAATAAATATTTAAAACATAACATCAACAAGTACTTCAATCCATCCAGATACAACGCATACGAGTTCTACGAGCGCAACCCGGAACTGAGGCAGTGCATAGAACAGATTCGCAGCGGTTTCTTCTCTCCAGATGAACCAGGCCGCTTCGCGCATGTCGCAGACGTGCTCCTCCACCACGACCGCTTCTTGCACTTGGCTGACTTTGATGCATATATAGAGACGCAGGATAAAGTGTCGCAAGTGTATCAGGTAACAGCAATCATCATGATGTCCTAACCGATTTCAGCTACGGCGGCTAATCTCACTGAGACTAGCCATCTGTGCAGGAAATATTATAAAGCAGCGCGTGTACTCGTAGAAAACGTGCACTCTCGATTCCTTTTACTCTAATCTTGGCAAAACCAGAGCGAGATCAAGCTCTCCGAGGCACGGCGGTGAAACACCGACTTCCCAACTATGGGCTGTTACTGAGATTTTTTAAACAGAAAGACTCGATAACTTAATGTGCCCCGACCCGGGACTCGAACGTAGGACCTCCGGACGTGCAGACGTACATGCTGCTAGCCGCTAGACCACCGAGGCAGTATAATAACTATGATAATGTTCCCAAGACGAATCACGGTCACAGTAGTTAATCTCGGTGAGAAAATACATTAACGCAGGAAATATTATAGTGTAATTTCTTAATTGGTGCCAAAATATTGGTTAATGGCTGCTCGGAGAGTGCCGGTGCCTTGAGCTTACATTTAACATTAATGTTATTAATCTATACTAATATTATAAAGAAGAAAGATTTGATTGTTTGTTTGTTTGCAACGAATAGGCTCCGAAACTACTTAACTTATTGTGGGCGAAAGTGGGCTTACCTCTAAAAGAGATCTCTTCCAGCCAACAAGTGGAAGTAAGAAATCTATACTAGTATTATAAAGCTGAGTTTGTTTTTTAGTTTGTTTGTTTGGTCGAATGCCCTAATCTCAGGCATTATTAATCCGATTTGAAAAATTCCTTTTGCATTAGATAGCCCGTTAACTGAGAAAGTAGTATATCATCCCAGAAAAATGTACGGTTCCCGTAGGATAGATTTGTTTTTGTTTAGGGACGAACCCGAAGCGAAGCGAGGGTGAGTCGCTAGTAATGTTATAAAGCGAGTTTAAATAGTGCAGTCAATACTAATTGGAATTGTAAATACATATTATATATATATATATATATATATATATATATATATATATATATATATATATATATATATATATATATATATTAAATTTACGATTGTGATTTTGCTTCAACACTTAGATTTATTCAAATGTCTGACCAGTGTGTACTTGATACTGGCGTTGCGCCAACACACGAATTTACATAAGCTGACCCAACGTGGGGTGCACATTTTATATAAAGCTACTCGTTACGTTTCCGCTTGCTTGTGTATCACTACTTAATCTATAACCAATAAAGATGATCTCTACTTATTATAGACAAGCATAAATCGGAGAGTTCAAGCTCTTTGAATTCTACCTGACGGACATTATATAAATTGAAGCCGTCGCGCTGAGTTTGTGTTTGTCTGGCAACTCTCAGAAGTTACTTTATGATTTTCATACGGTTTTCACTAATGGGAAGCCGTATTCTCTGGAAAGGTTATAAGTTTGATTGATTGATGATCTTTGTGTATTAAGTCGGAAAAAATCCTTCAATAATATTACCTAAAAGCACGTTAAATGTCCCACGGAAAATGCGGTACGGTGCGGGATCTTACTAGCATAACCATTAGAAAAACATTCAGTTTTAGACGGTTTTTAATACATCTTGTAAAGCGTAATTTACCTATAATATATAAAATTTCTCATATATTTAGAGAACAATAGCATGAAAATAGGTATACGTTTGATTTATGTCCGTTCACTAGTATTCCTTAATAATGGTATTTAACAAAATATATTTAAATGTGTCTTAACTTTTCAAATGGTACACAGATCAGATTGAAGGTTATTACAGACAAGCGCAGTATATCCTTAGCGTATTCTCTACGGGCATCGCGCGGATAATCAATTTATTATGCCAGCAATTTTGTAATCAACCAGCTGTCTGTTAGAAGTAGGGACGCTTGTGATCAAGTTCAAGATATATCCAGATGAACTTGGTTTAATTTACAAATAACATTATAATATATGTATTATTATATACTGTAATTATTTTCTAAAATCGTTTAATAGTTTGTACTTGAAACATATGTATTTAAATAATTATAAAATCCAATTACTTAGTTCACATATTTATTATATCATCACACTTTTTTGTTCATTAACTAATTATTTTGATTTTATAATGTTTAACCCCAATATATTATTTTGACCTAGATAATACTTAGACGAGATTCTTAAAATACCAACACTTTTTTTCTAATCTCAAAAATAATAATAATTAATTTCTCACAATTATTATTAATTTTTTAAACATATATATATATTTTTTATTTTTGTAATCAGAATTCGACGAAATGGGCGGAAATGGTTATAGAAAACATCGCTTCTTCGGGAAAATTCTCCTCCGACCGCACCATCACCGAGTACGCGCGGGAGATCTGGGGCATGGAGCCGACCTGGGAGAAACTGCCTGACCCTCATGTAGTTTAAAGTATTTCACTCAAATCTTAACGTCGGCTTCTCAAATATTTTTATCATAACAAGAAAAAAATTCTTGCCTCTTAAATTTTAATTCTGATAGCCGCTATTATTTTTAATCATATCTTTGGTATACACTTGAAATTATCTTATTTTTTAATAACATCATCTTTTGAATGCCAAATTGTTTGTCTTATTGTAATGTGATTTATTTTTATAAGACAATACTCGTCCGTTTTAGTAGGTACTAATTATACTAACGAATTATATTTCATTTTAAACTAATAAATATATTGCTAATATAATTTTATGTTTGCCCAGCATCAATATATGTACGTACATATATTGTGAAGGGTGCTTATTTAAGTTGATTATATGATCAGCTATGTAATATGACCAACGATATTGTTTTCAGGCCACATAAGATTTACATGTATAATTAATTTTTTACGTTTTCCGTACAGCCCTTTTCATTTCATTTATTTATATAGTCGTTATTATATGTCGCTAGACGTGAATTCGTTTATACACTGAAGATATATCAATATATGTATGTAATGCATAACTAAAATCCAGATTTCATCTTATTGATGATAAACGTTAACCCTGTTAAAATTTCTAAGGCGTTTCTAAAAAAATGTAAGTGTTTAATGGGATTTTTTTTTAACTTAATAAATGTATGTGTAATGTAATAATTAGTTAAATTGTTGAAGAAAGTCCAGTATCGGGATATTTTGTAGAGTACTCGTACTTTGCCAGTAGTGTTGATAATAAAAAGTAGAGCAGCTTACTAGTAGTTATCAGTATGTTGTTATTATTTGGTATTCTTTTATTTATAAATATATATATTGTCAGTATAAATATATATGTTTATATTTTTATAAATTTGTTGTAAAATTATAACGTATGTGCCATACTTCATGTTCCTCGTAATTTTATTAACGTGGCGTTTAGTAAAATTTTATGTAAATCCTAATGGAATGGAATATAAAAGCTTCTATAGTTAAGAAAATATTTTTATTGCTCTCGTGGTAAACTTAAAATACCAAATTCTGTGGTAATTCGTGTCCCTAAGTTGGGAATAACTTTAAAAACCACAATTATTTAACACTACAGTTCCTATATAGGATAAAATAATAGTCCTAATAATTATTTCACAATACTTTCGCGGTGATACTCCATTATTTGCATTAAAAATTAATAAAAATAATTATTTATTTTATTATTCGATTAACGCCACGTTAACTACATATATATATATATGTATCTGAATTAGAAATATATTATATTTACTTTTCTACACTAAATTCACTGCCGTTTCATTTAAAATCTTGTATAATTATATTTTATTTATACAGCTATACATTATATCATGGATTTTAATTAAGGTTTTAAAAGTGTTTTCATATACCAATTATATCTGCTATTTTTAAATAAAGTAATTTGAATTTTTATGACTTTTATTTATTTTAAAAGAAAATAATGTAGTTAGTTACATAGAGGTAGTATAGAATTTTAGTATACCTACAGAGTTTTATATGGGTAATATAATAAAAAAAATAGTTTGTTCAGTATGTTTTACATAATACATTGTCACGTTGTACATTTATACCTGGAACCATTTATTGTATAGGAAATCGGTAAAGAATAACGATCTCGACAGTGAATGTCAATGCGTTTCCTTATCGCCATCTTGAATATACGTATAGAGTGTATACTACACTTAATCTATTTTTCGATTCACAACCGGTACGCAGGACGCGGTGAATCCTGCGTGCGCAATTCACGTGCTTGCTCCTTATAAATCGACTGAATTCGGTATATTTCGGCAAAGAACGTCCCCCATTTGAGTCTACCGTGTATGAAACCGAGCAATATATCCGTCTCTGTCTCTCGTTGGATGTCATCGGCCGTTCATGCGGTAGCTACTATAAAGTAGTACTTGTTCATTCGGCATCTTTAGCTCGGGCGGGTCGGTATTGCCGCTCGTCCTCTCGCGTGTGTTGTGGTGAACTGTGTTGTGGGAACTCACTGAGCCACCGCTCGTGTTTCTCAGGTAATAAACACTCGATATTATAAACCCGATTTCGATGTACCTTTATGTTATGCAAAAGCTAATTTGCTACTGTCGGCTGGGGAACGCTTTACCACGATCGATAACGATGTTGTCCTGTGTAGGTAGAGCTCGCCCGGTTTAATTCATTTTTCTATCTAAAAGCCGAGACACGCTAAAATTCGGAACAATATGTCATGTAACTTATAAATAAATTACGTTTTTAAAAATATATTGCAATTTACAAGTCTACATTAGTTGTAAATATGATTAGAAGTAGATAAATTAGGAAACGATTAATGCAATCAGTACTTCGATAAAATAGATAATGTCCTTTACGAATAAAGTGAGTGCAATTTATATGAGCCTGCTTTTGCGTCCGCATGACATTGACTTGTTGATTATTAATTTATTAAAAGGAAAATCTTATTGATATTATTTTGTTAATTAAATATATTCAAATCACAACTAAACTAAGATTTCTATGTTTACATTAAGAAAACTAAAAGGCTATAAGAATACTTTATATAATACATATGTAATAAAGATAGAGTTATAATTATGAGATAGTAATTAGTAGTAGATTAGTAGTAAGGGATAATCCTAAAGAATTTGTTAACATTTTACATATAAGGAGTTATAATTCTTACAATTGTTATGCGCAAAATCTTTAGGTGTAACCGTGAGAAATGATGACTAATAGTGAATCACAATAACTAAGTTTGTGACTCTAACAGAAATAAAATGTAAAACCATAATATTTTAATGAACATCAATACATAGTTAAATTAATTGACCACGCCTAAGGACTTAGATGTTTTACTCGTGTGTTTTGATGGGCGACCAGCCGCTCCATAAATAGATACAATAGACCCAATTCCGTAAATTCTGCGATGTTTAACCACGAGTCGCGACGTTATAAAATTCAAATTTAGTTCATAAAACTAATTTTTTTTTAAACATTCACTAAATACTCATTCATTATTAAAATGTTTGTAATATATATACGAATGTATTTGTAATACGTATTACACTTAAATATATATCGATAAAATTATATTTTTATGAAATTTTGCATGAGAGATGAGATAAGAGAAATACTTATTAATATTTGTAAGTAAAAAAATTTGATGAATTTGAAAAATAATGTACCTATTCAAAAGACTGGTTTGCAGGTTTGAATAGATTTGTAGGAAAGCATATGGCCGGTTCCATTGAATCTCGTTCTCGTTTCATAAGGGCAGGTGCAGACCGAAAAGTGGTTTAAACGAGATTGTTTTGTTCTAAGAGATGCCATGCCAGGTAGAACACTTTTTCTTGGTGTTTTTTTTTTGTAAAATATTAAAGTGCAAATTAATCCCAAGGAATTTTCTGTATTCTTTCCATTTAGTTGTTCAAGTAACCTTATAAGTTAAGAGATATTATTTAGATTGATTTAAAGACTGCAACAGTTTATGCTTGACATTTTGATTTTTTCTCTACTTATATTACTTACTAGCGACTCACCTTCGTTTCGCTCGGGTTCGTCCCTAAGTACGTTTTAGCTGTTAGTATGAAATAGATAGACTATATTATGATATATAGCCTATAGACTTCCTTAATAAAAGGGATATCTAATGCAAAAATAATTTTTCATATCGTATTAGTAGTACCTGAGATTAGCGCGTTTAAACAAACAAACAAACTGCCCCTTTAAATTAAGTAAAGATAGCGATATCTCCCTACCGATGAATGAATGTATCAAAATCTTAAGATTACATTCATTTTTACATTGAAAATATTTTATTGCAAGCAGAAACGCAAGACGCATAATGCGGATGTAACATGATCCTATTTAAGTAAGTGTACCTTTCTGGTAATGAAATACTCAATACTTATCATGTCATTGAATTAAGTATCTAAAAGTCGAATTAACCCTTAACAAATTACAAAATACTGTTAAAACAACTGAAATGATTTCGCCTCTACATAAAGAGGTACCTAATATAAAAGATTGTGATTTAATTAAAGTTTCAATGGTTATTATAATTGTGACTTATATCTTTCTCCTGTCTCGCGTCTACTAAAGATCGATATGTCTTGAACTTTGAAAGAGCAGTATGTATAATAGTACATAGAGTACAGACTCAGTCGTTCCGTCTGGGATCGTATATCCTGAACCAATATTATTTCAACATTATTAAGCCTTTTGAGGTTGAGTTAAGGTTCAAAATAGAACCCTAACCTCATTACATCTCGTGAGGAGTTACCCCCACACAGAAACGCAAGTAACAAATTTCTTCTCACGTTTGCTATAAGCTCTCACTTTAAATATCTCTAATGTTTGAATAATAAATTCTTATTTTTAAAAATATTAATTTATTGAATATATGCAATATTTTAAATTATTTGAATTTTTAAAATAAGAGTAGGTAGCCAGAGTAATCAGTTATTATCTAATAATATATAAATTTATAGTTTTTTCGTTTAAAACTATATTCTTATAAAATATATTTCATTTTTGTTAGGTTAAATTAATTATATTTTATTTTTGAATTTAATCTGACTAAAGTTAACCAGTTTCCCTTCCCCACGTGGTCATTTCCATCATCCATAACTTAGTTTCTGTAGTTACAAAGAACCACCGTGTTCCAATTTCTAGCAAACCTTGCTATGGAAAATTCACAATTAATGTACAGGTATTATAAATAAAATTTTCTTGAGGAACTTAATATTAGACTAACTGCACAATGTTCTCAAAATAATTGCCGATAATTATTAAAAAATATATTATGTAAATGTGTTTATGTTTAATTTGAGGACACTTTTTTGTTTTGTCTCGTGTTGCATAGTAGATATAGATATTAGATACATATGTATATGATATGACTACATATTACGCTACTTTACTAGTTTTACGACACGTTTGACGTAGTTTGTAGTGATCCTACTTGCTGTGCCAGCGGTCGCGGGTTCTAGTCCCGCTAGAGGCATTCATTTGTGTGATGAGCACGAATGTTCGTACTCTAGTCATGGGTGTTTATATTTATAATATGTATGTATTTAAAGTTATATATGTGTAGTGTATCAACTGTCTGGTATCCATAACCCAAGCCTCGTAGCTTACCATAGAACTAGATGGTGCTGTGTGTTCCAACATATTTATTTATTTTTCTCTCTTCGCACGCCTCCACACACTTGGTAGGTACGTCCATAAAAAGTAGACTAAACTAATTCAAGATATACTGTAAATTATAAACATGTCCATTTGGAATTTCAGTTAAATCCGCTGAGCTATTACAATGTGAAGATTAAACTTGCGCAATAATATTAATATCTATTATCATACTCTTAGACACTTCATTTTGGAGTTAGAGAAAAATCATATATTTATCCTATTTAATTAAATTAAATTGGAAAAATATATGATTTTTCTGTTTTGTGCTAGACGGTAACAATATAATGTTTTTGTGTAGTTTGCATTAGATACTTCATACTTATTTTAATTTTGTAATATAAATATAATAAGAACATCATTTTATATGGAACAACACATTATTAGTACATTGCATGACTAACTTAGTCATCATAATTATGGTTAATGCTACGTATTTCTGAATCAAACACGACAGCTGCCAAAGCAATTATAATTTTTTATTTCTATTATAAGACAGTATTGTTGTTATTTTTAATCTCTAGAATATTATTTATCATACAGAAAGCCTTTCAACGAAACGTCCCTGTTACTTTTTGCCAAATGTTATATACATATAGTAAGAAAGAAATCTTAATTTCATGACAATGTCCATGTATGTATTAGCATACTCTCTCCTATTAAGAGAAATATTAATCTTTGACTCATTTCTGTGTAAAGCTCGCAAGTTTACAAATAAAATGAACCTATAAAATTATAATGTATATTTATTGTATCTAATAAAGTTCAACCGTATTTTTGGTATGGTTTCCTAGATTTTATATGTATTTGATGGAGGAGAAAAAGCTTTTATACAACTCATGATGACAGAAACATTGGCTTTTTAGTATTACTACATAGCTTTTATATTTTACTGAGGTGGTATTTAATATGCGCCCAGTGCCTTTGGCCCTATAAAAACGTTCACTCTTGTGAAATCAAAACATAAACCAGCGTAGCCATTTCTGGATAATGGAGACCAAAATAGCTTTTCCGTCACTCACGCGTTCCATTTGTTCTTTACTATAGAATTTGAAGCTGAGGGCAACCACAATTATGTTATTGGTTAAGTGATAAAAAATATTAGCATGTAAGTAAGATAATATTAAATTAAAGAGTTTTTTAATAATTTCAATACCTACCTAAAGAACAAATACAACTGTGCAAGTATTCAAGTATCTATAAATAATATAATCTTATCTGTAAATTTTATTTTTAACATTAATATTATTGATGATTAATTTTATTCAAAATAATTTAATGTTTGAATAACTGTAAAAATAATAAAGTAAAATAATACATAGGAAGTAATTATCAAAACGTTTATCGTGCTAAGAATTCATACCATGATGAGGTCATAGTCTTAATTCGTGAATAGAGACACTCACATGTATGGAGCTTCCGGAACCCCTTTATAAGCTAGCAGGCTATGGGACAAAGTCACGATTGCGTGCTTTATCAAATATTGAAACAATATAGTGTAGGTACACGTGTATGATCGTAATAATTAATTATATAATCAGTTTCAGGTTCGTCCGAAATTTTTTTTTTTCGTAATAATTAATAACTGTATTATTATATCTTCTCTATGAAGAATTAATGCCTTGTCGATATTAGAAAAGTAACATTAAAAGAAAAGGATAGAACTACATTTATTTTAAGTGAGAGGAGAGAAAGTAAGGGCTACACCCTAAATTAATAAATAGAATTAGGGATACTGCCGACTCGGGTCTCGGAGGGCACTACCATATCACATTTTTGTCAACGTAAATAATAATATTGACTGGATAATAGAATAAAATAAAATGAGATAATGTTATTTAGCTTTAAAAAAATATTCGCTTTAATTAAATGATAAAGTGTCGATAGAATGTAATATAAATAATTTACTTTTTATTTTTTTCTTGTTTCAGATTCGGGCAAGGCCCGGCCGCATCGCGGCTAGTGCAGTTTATACGTTTTTATTTTGATAAATAATAATTGTTTTGTTCTGAGTGAAAAGTGATCACTAATCAGTGAAGTGTTAAGTGAATGTGCGTTATGGCGGCGTTCACCGGCTTTACGGTCCTCGTCGCGCTGCTCGCAATCGGTAAGTCCTTGTCATATTGTCATACAATATCTATGTATACTTTACACTACTTTAAACTTTTATATGTATTTTTGTATAATTTGAATTACGTGGATTAATTTGGTAAACACTACCTTGGTACATCAACTCTATTATACTACTCTACTTCCCTTTATTGTATATATTGAATTTAATGCAAAGGAAGGCATATGGTTGTTACGTTAAAACGTAATAGAAATTAAATTATTTCTTCCATATTAAAATGTAACGTCGCTAAATGACTTTTTCGACTTTCGGACAATTATTCTACAAGAACTTATTGATGTATCGGGATGGAAGTATTTTATTATCGTGTGAAAGAAAAACCACCAAAAAACACTTTTATTTCATGTTTATAATATTATATTCAGTAAGGTCTTTAAAGGGGCTATTTAAATAGTAAGGTATATATAACGTTATATAAATTTACATAAAAAGAATGAAGACCATATTACATGGTCGCCAACGGAGGTCTTGTTCCCCGGAAACAAATTATTATGTAGCTAGCAACTGCTGGCGATCAATACTGCGGTCAGACTTCGGAGAGAAAATTTACGTTTGCCATCTGTTTATTTTGTCAAACATTCATTAATACTATACTATTCAGTAGAATTAAATTTTAAGATTTAAAATTGTGCATTTAAAATTCCTAATTTTACAAAAAAAAATCTTAATTAAAAAATGATCCTACTACTTTTTTACAATAAGAGTAAAGATTTCCATTAAAAAACGAAAATGGACCGTTATGTATGTATAACTAAAATCTAATAATGTCTATTGTCTATGAAATAATTCTAAAAAAACAATAAGTTAACAACATGTTAAAGTTTGTTTTTTATAACTTTTAGTTTACACTTTAACACCTATGCTGTATGTAGGCGAGGACGTCAGGTCTACTCGATATTTTAACGTAAACAACGTAACGTTGGCCTTTTGCAGCACTGAAGGCCACGACCGAGACTTTTCTCCTATAACACCTATCTTATATATTTGTTACTGTAAAAGTCTGTATATTGGTAAATTTTAGGTTTTACTAGTATATCATAGGATCTAAGCACATGAGTTGGTAAATTTAAGGATTTTTTTTAAAAAGAGATGATCTTTCGGGCTTTTGCCATCAGAATTTTGTACATGCTAGGTTTTACTAACGATGGTTGGTAAATATTGATTTATCTAAACACTACGTATTTCTCCCAGCCGAGATTATGTTGAATTGAGAGAGTGTTATGTTGTATCTTATCAAAATACTAATAAGAAGAATATTTTGATTTGTGTTCAATAACTAATTTATTAAAACATAATATAATATTACTAGCGACTAACCTATGTGTTACTCCAGTACGAAATTTCATCTAACTATATCCAGCCGTTTTAACATAAAAGAGTAACAAACATACACACATAAAGACTTTCGCATTTATAATAGTAGGCCGATTATAGCTAGATTCTGCTACCGACCTCATTCTCGTTTTTATTTTTGTTGAGTCCATAGCCACTATACAGTACCTATACAGTATACACCCTTATGCAGTTACGTGCATATACATACTTACTATACAAACAAATGGACTAAGGTAAAGATTTTACTGAAATATAAATGTTACATTTGTGGTTTTGTTTACACTTTTGTTAATATAGTTATATAATATGTTTTGTTAAGTACATTGGTGAAGGAAGTATTAATGAAAAGAAATGACAAGTATCGTGGCGCAGTCGGGAATGTGTATGACTAGCACTACCTAGTGCATTGCAACGAGACTGATTTTGTATTTATTGTTGATCGTATATATGTATAGTTGTTTGTTTTGTTCCTGTCTGGTATGACAATGTGCATAAGTCGGAGACATACACAGCTATGTACATCTCACGGCAAGGATGAAACGTGTATGTCTCCGACTGCATAATATACTATATTCCTTCGTCGACTTGTTTTCTTTGACTGGCTTTTTAGTTTTTGTCAACTAGACATTTGAAGTTATATTTAGCAATTTTTTATCCTAAATTACTTTTAAACATATAGATTGTAAGTTATACATTTTTGTGATCGCCTCTTAAAAACCTTTGTTTAACTATTTTTGTATAGTCGCGTTATCAAAACGAATCTAACGATGTATGAATCATCAAAATCAAAATCGTCCCACGCGCGTGGTCTCTAGAACGCCACATAAGAACAAACATACGTACTTACATACATAACTGATAAACACATTACCCTCCTTTGTGTCGTGCAGTCGGGTAAAACGGCTGAATCCATACATACATACATTTTTTTAAGGTCTATGTCTATTTGGAATGTCATAAACGACGAAAAAATCCCCGAACAAACATAAAAAAAATATATACATATATACGGTCGAATTGAGAACCTCCTCCTGTTTTTGAAAGTCGGTTAAAAATAACATCTTTTGTGTCTGTCTCTTTGTTCCGACAATCTCCGAAACGGATGGACTGATTTTGACGGAACTTTAACTAGCAGATAGCTGATATTATAAGGAGTAACTTAGGCTACTTTTATTTAAAAAAAAATTGTTAGTGTTCCGCTCAAAAAAAATGGAAACGTACCTAGCGACACACCCGAAAGAAGCGAGGGTAAATCGCTATATAATTTAAATGAATATCTTAGGAGTAGCAAGCTACTATTTATGTATAAACACAGCTAACCGCAAAAACGTACCTATACGTATAAAAAAAAAGAGAAAAATTTCATACATATATTACATATTAATACAATACATTTTTTGATATACTAACAAAATTATAATTATGAATATTTTATAAAATATTTTTTTTTAACAAAGAACCAAAATTGTTTTTCAATAATGAAAATGTGAAAATATTAATATTTTTTATTATTCTCTTATGAATTCGATTCCAATCTCAGACTAAGGAATAATGTAGTGAAGAAAGTGTCATAGAACCATTACTAAACATACCATAGGTACAATAATGTTTTGAAATAAAAGTAAGTGTTTTAATACAGTAACCTACGGATTTAATTATGATAAGCTAATATATATTATGCTATCGCTCTTTCAAGGAGAAGAGAAGTATCTAATGCCTAAAATATTGAATATATTTTTATTAAAATAAAATTGTAATTATAATGGCTCTAATGCCTACCTTTATTCTTTAAAGAAGATAAACACAAAACAATATCTATAGCGAGATCGAATTAACAGCAAAATGACACTACTATTTTAGACTTAAACATTTTTGGCCTCCGTCTATATAAATATTAGGCTGAGGATTGCAATGTATAAAGAACATTGCAGTGTGATTTTCTTTATTAATTATTAACTTGTTACGAAACTGCAATCGAGACAACAGTATCCGTTGTGTTACCAAGTCTGAACCTCAAATACTTACATATATCCAATTTCAACCCCAATGTATCAATCAATATAATGTTATTAGATATTAAACAAATTAATATGTTTAAACATCGTTATTTGAAAGAATAGTCAATTATTTTTTCATACTACGAGTAACATCGTTGGCATAAGTATGTATTATATTATGAAATAAAATATTTCTGAGTACATATATTATCTCATAGTCTTAAAACTAATAAATAAAGTCTGAATTCCTCTAAACCTTCTTATACATATAAAGACAAGAAGGTCCTAAACGTTGCGAGATATTACGAAATATAGGCTATGATAGTGAAGATAACAGTTTGGTAAGCGACAAACCAGGATTCCATAAAGGTTACTGACCGTTGCGTGTTCCTTAGAATTTAGCTATTATTGATTACTAGCACACATGCGCTAAATGTTTTTGGCTCAACAAAACATTTGATACAATGGGCTGAAAAAAATATTAAAATTAAGAAAATTTTGTAATTAAATAACCTATGATAATATATAAACTTGTGTTATAATAAATATTAAATATAGTATAATGTATAAATTACTTTTCTTTATTAATTTTGTCAAATTGTTTTTGTTTATATTAAAATACAATTATAGCTTTTTAGTGTTTATAGTCTAAAAATTTTCTTCATTCGTGGAATGTTAATGTATTTTTCTTTATTACAAACAATTTATGAAGTCTTTTTGTTCAATAATTTCAAGCGGCTTAGAAATTTCAAACTATGTTCCCCATGGAAAACACCAAACAATAAACTATATCAAACTTCTATTGAATTCTATCAAATTTCTATTGAATTAATTAATACCTTTGCTTTATTATTCAGTTGTAAGTACTTATAGTATCTGAATATGTATCGTCTTTTTTTACATTTTTAGACTTATCAAAAAACCCCAAAAACCTAATGTATGTGTAAAAGTACAGGTTAATTATTAGTGACAGTACCAAGTTCTGAGAACAAAACGTTACACGGACTATCTCACTGACGTTAAAATGAATAATGTATAAACAAATTCTAGTTCATGCGAGGTATTCATATTTTAAATGGGCGGCCGCTGTGTTGCCTTGTAGACGCTGAATAGTAAAGTTGAACCCACGTTTTAACAAAGCATTTCCCGCCGAACTTAGACCTGTTGATTACATAATTCAAATCTAGTGGAACGATAACACGAAACAAAACATTTTTATATTATGTTGTATATTTAAAAGGATGAGCGTTGCTATGCACTAATTGCATTCAGCCTTGAATAAAGTATATCAATAATTATGTGCAATATGTTGCCAGATGAGTTAGCTTTAAACATTTCATTTAATATCTAAATATATGTATGTGTAAAGTTGATCTTTGTTATTATTGATTATAATAATTATTAGAGCTATATGCAATGTGAAAAGGTTGAAATATGCCTAAAAATTCTTAAGTGTATCTAATTTAATTTAATGCATGGTGAGTAGGTAGGTACATAATGCATACATAAAATGTATTGACATGAAGTATATAAAATACATACAATATTTTTTATTTCACATCAGGTAAAAATGAATGACTTTCTATTTAAAAACATAGAGTAATTTTAAAATTAAAGAAGTATAATTGGTATTCATAGAGTTAAATAGTATAATATATTATTTACTTGATAAATCATTTAAAAGGTTGCGCGGTATTGTAGAGCCCACGTGCATAGAGCAGGTGTTTCTTGACTCAGTTATTTGTAGCTCCCACATGTTTCATAATAATAAAAATAATTACTTCGGAGAAGAGTAAAAATTTTTTTAAATAAATATGTACAATAATAGTAAATATAGACCAATCGGAATCCGTTTATTTTTAAGAGAAAAAATAAAATAAAAAGGTTTTAAATATTTTGTTCCCGAACCGATTGAACTAATATGCATACACAATAATTTGCCAGCTTTGTCTTAAGTTCCTACAATAGAACGATTTCTATTTCAAACACGTCACTGTTGAAGTCGTCAAATAAAATGTCCTGATTAGACTGTCAAAATTTATTGACGTGTACTGTGTAAGTTATGTGAACCTTGTATTTTACTGTGTAAGTTATGTCAATATTGTATGTAAGTACTAAGAAATAACTAATAAATTGCCAGTAATTTATTACTCAAACAAAAGTAAATAATTATTTTTTATAAAACCGAAAAACACTTTTAAAGAAATGAAATGGATAGGAGTCGTCGGGGGCCCACACTCGAAGGGTTTACTGAACAATTCCACTATCCACCTCCTACTATATACCTATATAGGTTCATAGTTTAGACAAAGTTTCATGTCGATACGACAATTAGAAGTATGTAGATTAAAATTGACTTCCAAGATTTGGTTACATTGTTAATTATAAATTAAGCTAATAAAAGAATGCTAAAGTCAGATCTGTCTGTGTTTGTTCCGACTAATCTCCGAAAAGGCTGGACGGATTTTGACGGGACTTTTACTGGCAGATAGCTGACGTTATAAGGAGTAACTTAGCCTACTTTTATTTTAGAAAAAGAATCAGGGTTCCGTGAAAAAAATTTAAAACCCATGAAATTGTGAACAAAATCCGCGTACGGTGTACGCATCCGAGCGAACCGAAGGTAAATCGCTATATAATTTAAATGAATATCTTAGGAGTAGCAAGCTACTATTTATGTATACCTAAACATAGCTAACCGTGAAAACGTACCTAGGGACGAACGCGAAGGAAGCGAGTGTGAGTCGCTAGTTTTAAATATTGATTAAACTATATAAATAGTTACTATAAGATATTTGGTATAACGGACTTTTTTAGAACTATTAAGTTTCTATCTATTTATATATTTGCCATACATTGCTTTCATTTTTAAACAAACAACTACTTTAGCAGCGCACGCATAGAACGCTATATTTTTTCCGATTTGTACAGTCTAGACAAAAACTGTGACAGCTCAGCTAAAATACGATACAAATATAATTTATATCCCACTCTAGTACTTCGGGCCATATAACAGGGAAAAAATTATCTAAATTGTTTCTGTGGTCTAGTGTAGTCATTGTGATGTGTTTTTCGTCTCTCTATTTCGATTTTTTTTAATTTAAATTGTTCTTTGTTATACAGCTTAATAATTGCTAACTTACATGTCAATTTGTCTATTTATATACAAAATTAAACTTTTATACTTTAGTTAAATTTGTTTTAAAACGTTTGCGTATTATATTCAACCCAAAGAATTATTATTATGCTGTTAATTTTGTTATACATTACATACTTATATGTAGGTACTTGATGCGTGTTATCATTCCGACATACACATTGAATTCATCTATATTAGCTTCAGGGAGAGTCTCCCGTAAACATTTTTATTGTAAAGTATTCGCAACGTCGTGAGCAAAAATTCTAATTTATATGAAAATGTAGATTCAATTAAATTGTCACATATTTACGTAAATATACATAAGTTTTATATTAGCTTATTGATCTTTCTTCCTTTTTGTCTATGATTTATTATATTATAGCTAAATACATATGTACCCTCTTAAAATAACGGTCTTTAGGTGATTCTTGATATCCACGCGCATCTGTCGACCATTTGGCCAATCACGGGCGTGGGTTTAAACATCTGCCGTTTATGCCTGCCCGCGAGTTTTTTGTTGAGTAACAATTTTTTGTTCAAATAAAACATAGAGAAAAGTTGGGGATAATCCTGATAGTGCATTGATATTTTGATGTTACTTTTTAAGTTACTTATTTTGTTTTGTAAGAAATGATACAATTTAATTTTTTTTGATAGAGCCTTATTAATTTTCGATTAATTTTAAACTATATTATGTTATAAAAAATCGCAGGCATTTTAGTATGTATTTAGGTCATTTTACAACCTTAAACTTAGTAAACATTTAACATTCTAATATTATTTGTAATAAACATATTACTATAAAGCCATTTGGAGAGTAGATGCAAGAGATAGTGCGAACATAATTTTAAAGGCAGCTTTCTAGCTCCACTTTCGCTGTATCTTCACCTTCCCTTTACACACTCGTAAATAAGATGCCTGTGTCATATATAATATTTACATGTAATAAATAAATTGCATTATATGAATTTGCACTTGAAAAAAAATTACTAGGGATTACTAGGGACGAACGCGAGCGAAGCGAGCGTGAGTCGCTAGTATATAATATAAGTACTACTTATCTCTAAAACAAAAATATGTTCTCATATCGTTTGTATATTCAATAATTTATTAATCTGCGCCGGAAACTCGCCACTAATGTATTTATTAACGCCATTTAAGGCTAATTGGTAACTATAGTAAATTCTTCTCCACGAGGTCGATACACCGAGGTCGTTTTGGTATCATGCTAGGCTAACTAAAAATTAGGTCGAGCTTTGCAAACTAGTGCAGAGTGTGCTCGTCATGTTCTCCAAAGCTCTCACTGCAGTCATCAGCATGCACCTACTAAAAACTAAAGAAATAAATGATCACATCTTTCAATATTTGTAATTAAGGATAAGAGATAACATCAATTGTTAAAATTTAAATCCTTTGTCCTAATTTGATATGTTTTAAGACAAAATAGATTTCAATTTTATTTATATGCCTAGAGGTTATGTGATCTATTACGACTATACGCAGGGAACATATTTAGAGGTATCTACTATAAAAAAATTTAACCGTTGGCTTGCGCAAAACCGCAAATCTTCGAATGGTCTTCAACGATTGCTTTAAAATCTTGACACATATACGAGTTTTTATATGGAGAATTCTGTTATGATGACGCTGTAGCGCATCAATTTCTACTGTGTCCCTCTGATAAAAAATAGTATTTTTATGTTATCTATTTATGCAAGTGTCTTCATGAATATAAATTAATAATATATAAATTTTCACAAAGAAAAAATTAACGAAATAAATATTAGTCGAATGTAATGTGGACGTTGTTTAAAAAATAAATATTCTGTTTAATTATGATTATTTTTTATAATAATTTATTCAGTGTATCGTTAAGATATTGTTAAAAACTGTGTTTCACTGATTTGACCATTAAGTATAGACATTTTTCTTGTGTATTTAAAAAATATTTTTGGATTTGGTATAGTATGTTCTAAACAAGCTACAGTTTTATAACATTGTATAAAAGTTCTTTTAGGCTTGTATGAAAGATTGAATCAGCAGTAACCCGCATTGAATAACATTAATACTTTTGTCGTATTTAGAATATAGTTTAATCATAAAAAAAATCGATTTCTACTTTATAATAAATACTACTTTATAAGAAGTAATGTAATTTATGTAAGTAGTACATATATAAATTTTCACAAAGAAAGAAAGTTGGCAAATTATAGAAATTTAGCGTAACAAATATTAGTCGAATGTAATGTGGACGTTGTTTAAAAAAATTAATATTTTGATAATATGATTATATTTTATAACAATTTATTAAATGTAAAGATCGTTAAGATATTGTTAAAAACTGTGCCTCGATAATTTGTCATACGTTATTAATCAAGCAGCACTCGGATCGATGCCTAACATTCATGTAAATAGTGTTTTCCATATTGAATATGTAGTACCTATATCTAAATGTTACATCTAAAACTGGACATCGAATTTAGCGTGAATTATGTTGCTATTCAGCGTACATTAACAGTTTGAAATACTCTTATTATAACTGCCGGTCTAAAATCGAACTTGTCAAAGATTCGCGCAAACTGTTGTTCTGATACCAATTTCACTACGGGGCAGAACAAGTATAAAAGGAATGCTAGAAAAATAAAACAAATAATCAAACATTCGATAATATGATAATGTAAAGGGATGGATTTGTGACCTAGATCGCTGTAACTACATGTACCAACAAGATACGTCATTAGGTACTTCGCGAGACCGTGGTCATCTTATTTTATTTTTTTTAACACAATATAAAAAACTGAGTACAGACTTTTTTAATAATTTGTAGTTATTTGTAACTTGCTCTACAAATATTTGATACAAATAAATTAAATATCTTTTATCAATTTAAAAGTACTATCTATTATTATTATCAATTACTAACGGCTCACTCTCGCTTCGCTCGGACTCGACCCTAGGTATATTTTAACGGTTAGTACGGAATAGATAAGCTATATACTATATTACTGCTCCGCTCTATTGAGTAGTAGTATCATTATATAACCTTCCTCAATAAACGGGCTGTCTATGGCAAAAAGTATTTATTAAATCGGATTCAAACAAACTCTGCCTCTGTATGATATTAGTATACAGAAACCATTAATAAAATAATATTGAAAAAATAAAACCATTAATAAAATAATAGGTTTTACTTAATGAGGGGTATATGCTCTCAGAACCATAAAACACAGTTCTATAATTACCTTAATACTGTATAGAGCTCATGTTATAAATTTTTTCACAGGGGCAGTGCGATGCGAGGATGAAACTATCGGACCTATATTCATGAAGGAACCCCCGAACCGAGTAGATTTTAGCAACACGACTGGAGCTGTAGTAGAATGCGCTGCCCGAGGATCCCCCGCCCCCGACGTCATTTGGGTTCGAGCTGATGGTACTGCGGTTGGTGATGTTCCCGGACTGCGACAGGTATATTCACTTTATTCACTACTAAATTTTACTTCACGAAACACCTTTTTAAATTGGATATTAATTTTATTGATCTCTGATTATAATAAAACCATATTTAATATTGCATTAAAATATTTAGAAAATCAGTTTAGCAGTTATCAAGTTCAGACCTTTAAAATATATAAAAATAACGTAAACAACCATGCAAACAGAGCAACCATGCATTTATCAATTTCTCTTTTCAATTTAATTGCTTGCTTAAAAATGATTAATTTGACTCTCTTTTAAAATGACAGAAAAACTTTTTAACTAAATAGGGTGCACCAATTCAAAATTGTAAATTATATTAAAATATACTTTTATTCTTGTAATTTATGCTGTCGGTACCTATTTCTTATTAATAATAATTAAAATCGATTCATAAGTGGTGAAAATATCGCTTAATACAAAAAATACCTGAATTCAGTAAATTCTGCACATTTAATAGTTAGTCAGAAATAACTTTGTATATTATTTTAAAATACTTTTTTTGCGTCAGGTTTTACCTAATGGAAATTTGGTGTTTCCTCCATTCCGAGCGGAAGATTACAGACAGGAAGTGCATGCTCAGGTTTACGCTTGCCTTGCTAGAAACCCAGTCGGAACTATTCACTCAAGGGACGTCAATGTACGAGCTGGTAAGTTAGGACTTGTTAATAGTCTGTGATAGGACTTTGTTAGATTTACGCGAATATTTGACATTTTAAATAAAACTCTCTTTTAATTTTTTCGCGGATTTGTTTTGATTTTTTGGTTTCCGACGTTTCGAATACGGTTACAGTTTACAGCAATTATAGTCACGGGAGAGACTAAGGTTTTAGACTTATAACAACTATATATACGACGTGCTGTAAATTATTCGAAACGTCGGGAAACAAAAATCAAAATAAATCCACGAAAAAATCCGAAAAGATAATTTTATTTAATAGACTATTTTAAATACTTTACACTTTTCGGATTATTTCGCAGATTTATTTTGCGTCAAGTTAAAATCAACAAATATTGTAAGGTACTCTGGTGCCGTATTTGAAAATTTCAAATCATTTTTGTAAAATTGTGGGTAGGTACTGACTGTAACAAGTATATAACGCCTTTGAGATCTCTAAAACGTTAGTCTCTCCCGTGGCCATGGTTGCTGTAAAGCATTCGAAACGTCGGGAACTAAAAAATCAAAATAAATCCCGCGAAATAATCCGAAAAGATAGTTTTATTTAATATGTCAAATATTCGCGTAAATCAGAAGAAAATATCACTTTACACTTTATTATTGAAAAAAATAATACGTCTTGAATTATTCTATTGGTAGAGTCGAGAATTTTGACTATGAAATTATGAAAATTGTTTTTTTTTTTATATATATTATATTTTTAATTATTAATGCTCATTGATTAACAATAAGGTTGTTATTTGCGTAAAGAGAAAAAATATTTGCTTGTAAACAAACGAACATAAAACACTTATCTCGTTTTAAATGGTTATATAATTTAATAACTTAACCATGATTGATCTTGCGTTTTTTGTAAGAAAATTCAAGTCATAATTATTTACAATAAATTATAGCTCTGAACGGATTTCCTGTTTTTGAATTTTAACTAGGTTATCAGGAATATCGAAAGATTTCTACTGCTTTCTACTGCCAGCAATCACGGGTTCGATTCCTGCTGGATGCAAATAGTTGAATGACTAGATGTGATTTGTTTTCGTTATATAGCGTTCTATATCGTATTATTGGAGGCTATAATCAAGTTAATATAACTTACTAAGTTCCATATGATGGAAAACGAAAGATAGCAAGATGGAATGAATCTTGTAATGCGATTATCCTTATATTATATAAGATGTTATACCATAATTATAGAATACGTTTGGAACTATTTAGTACAATTATCATAATAATCTTTGCCTGTTTTGATGACAAAAATCTATTGTAGTGACTTATAAGTTATGATGTGCTTTTTAAGTGTGTTAATTTTAATTTCAATTTTGTCTTAATTAACGTTACGATTATGAAAGTAATATCATAGAGTTAAATTTAATCCTGCAGCCGTGGCCCACTCTGCCGGTTGACTTATGACCCTGGCTTATTTGTCATTCGATATACTACTGCAGCGATAACGTATTCTTTATTACAATAATTAGATTCCATGTAAGATCTGATTCAAATATTCTGTTTTTTTTTTTTTTTTTTTTTTTTTTTTTATGTTGGGACATTAACACACAGCACCATCAAGTTCCATGGTAAGCTACGAGGTTTGTGTTATGGATACCAGACAGTTGATACACTACACATATATAACTACATATTATAAATATAAACACCCATGACTAGAGTACAAACATTCGTGCTCATCACACAAATGAATGCCCCCAGCGGGACTCGAACCCGCGACCACTCGTGCAGAAAGTAGGGTCACTACAAACTGAGCCAACGAGCCGTCAAACGTGCCGTGTCGTAAAATGCTATTTACGAATATGCACTAAATTTTATTTGTGTAGTTTTTATTTTAGCTTTCAGTTTTCACTAAAGCAACATGCTAACATTCTGATATAAAGTCATTCTAATCTGTCAGAGCAGAGGGTATATAGTATTTTATAAATGCCCTGCCTTCAAGTGCCTTGCCCTTTTTATGACTGAGGGCTCAATAAGGTCAATTAAATAATCAGCTGTGAACGATAGAGTCAATTTAACTGCACATAGTTATATTATTAATATACCACAAAAAAAAACTATAATTATAGACTTTTGAATACTTATTACAAGTATATTGGTGCGTGATATCTCATAGTCTATATATATAAAGTTAAATGTATTATGTATATGTAGGTATATGTGTAGTGTAACAACTATCTGGTATCCATAACACAAGCCTCGTAGCTTACCATGGAACTAGATCGTGCTGTGTTTTAATGTCCCAACATATTTATATTTATTTGTTGATATAATTTAGACTAGCGCAAATAAAATAGTAAAATAAATATATATTGAATAAAATTTATACCCAAATAATACGTTATGAAATATTTTTAAGTGGATAATCGCATTACAAATTCTTCACAAAGATTTTACATTTGAAAATTGTAATGTTGATAATATTCTATTAACGCTTACACGCGTGTTCAGCTATATCCTTTGAACAAAAAAGTAATAAGTGTTTAATACAAAAGGCGGCTTCGACGAGCCGTTTATGAAGTGGATAAACGTTGATCTTATTTCGTACCGTATCACAATAATTGAAAACGTTTTAGATTTGGAGAAAATGTACATACATACATAGTGTGTGCTTTGTATTTTGCATTGGAAACATATAATTTATGAAGTATACTAATAATTAATTGTTATTATTTTATTTTCCGTCCATTATTACAAACAAAAAATTACTATTCGAAAAGAAAATATAAAATTTACATTTTTTTACAAACAAATCAGTGGTCGCCCAGCATTATGATACCGATGTAAACAAGGAATATGTCATAATGGGAAACAGCATTATACTTAAATGTCAGGTTCCGTCCTTTGTTGCCGATTTCATCGAAGTATTGTCATGGCACACTGATGAAAATGAAGATTTGTATCCAGGAGAAAACTATGGTTAATGCATACTTTTGATGCTTTTTCCTTCTTCCGTTCTTCCCATTCCAACAAATAAAATAAATTCACAGTTGTACAGCAGCAATATGAATCCGAAGTTAATAATGAATATGTAATTCGAGGAAATTCAGCTATCCTTAAATGCTCAATACCATCGTTCGTAGCTGATTTTGTCAATGTAATATCATGGCAAGATGAAGCCGGAAATTCATTTACTTTAAATGGAAGCAAGGATGGCGAGGGTAAACTTATTAGACCGAAAATTAAAGACCACACAATCCCAACCAAAAGTTCCTTAAACATAAAAAAAATATACATTACAGTTGTTACACAGTATTATGAAGCAGAAGTAGTGTCAGAATATGTTATAAGGGGCAATACAGCAGTATTAAAATGCAACATCCCATCTTTCGTCGCCGATTTCGTTAAAGTAGAAGCATGGGTCGACTCTGATGGAGGCGAATATTTGCTTACCGATGACATCGGTAGGATTTTCTCATCTTCCTTAAAGGATACTATCTCAAAAATTCTCCCCTTAATAACCTTCATCATTTCCTTAACCTATCCTAAGATTCATAAAAAGCACTTTGGTTAATGTAGACTCAAATTTTTTCAGTTGTAAATCAGTTTTATGAAGCAGAAATCTTGACAGAATACGTTATACGTGGAAATGCGGCTGTTTTAAAATGTTCAATTCCTTCTTTTGTCGCGGATTTTGTAAAAGTAGAAGCATGGATTGATGAAGAAGGAACTGTCATTAAGCAATCTGAAGATCTTGGTATAAATCGTCTAAGCATCTAAAAACTCCCTTGTTCAATGTCTGTCCTGTTACATCCGAATTTCCATTCAAAATCCTTTATTTATCATTATTCTTTAGTTGTCTCACAGCATTACGATACCGAAGCTGAAAATGAATATGTGATTAGAGGGAACAGTGCTATCGTTCACTGCAAGATTCCTTCATTTGTTAGTGATTTCGTTTATGTGGAATCTTGGCTCATGGATGATGGGGATATACTTACAATAAACAATACAAATATATCAGATGGTACTTATTCACAATCAAGCAATAGCTTTTAATTATTCCAACATCCTTTTCTTTTTCCTTAACCTTAATATCCAAAACCTTATTTTATATTGAAATATTAATTTTCTTAATTAGTGGTGTCACAGCCATATGAAGCTGAAGCTGACAATGAATATGTTATTCGTGGAAATGCGGCTATAATGAAATGCGAAGTACCAAGTTTTGTCTCAGATTTCCTGTTTGTTGAAATGTGGACAGACAGTGATGGTGGAACGTACTACCCTGGAAAAGACGAGGGTAACACCCCGATAATTATCATATGCCCATCTCCTTTAATTCCTTTCTTTTGCAACAGCCGTGCTTCAAGCGTATGAAGTTAGAGTCAATGATGAATTTGTTTTGCGAGGAAACACAGCTATCTTAAAATGCATCGTGCCTTCCTTTGTAGCCGATTTTGTTAATGTCGCAGCGTGGCTAATGGATAACGAAACTATTATCCCTGATGAAAATGCAAATATAGATTCCGGTATTAATTAAAAGTACATTTGTTTAACTTCTTCTCCTACCTCCTGCATCCAAAATACTTAATCATTGATTTAATGTGATAACATTTCACATTTGCAGTAGTCCATCAAAATTACGAACCACGTGTTATAGATGAAGATGTTCTTCGTGGGAACTCTGCTATAGTCAAATGCTCTATACCGTCATTTGTATCAGATTACGTGCATGTTATGGATTGGGTAACGGACGAAGAGTCCCTCTCTGCGTTTTCGTTGAATGACTCTGAGGGCAATTACGGTAATCGAGATCGCCCGCGCGACCCCAATTGTTCCTATCCGCTCTCCATAATACCCTCGGGCTACTAAATTTATAATTCATTGACGTTAAAATTTGTTAATAAAATTTCAGCTGTTAACCAATTCTACGAATCGCAAGTTTACGATATATACGTCATACGCGGTAATGCCGCCGTATTCAAATGCCACATTCCATCGTTTGTGTCCGATCATGTGCAAGTTATTTCTTGGCATGACAGTGAGGGTGGGGAGTTCTTGGTAGATGCTAACTATGGTATATTTATTACAAAACATTTTAAAAAATTTCCCTGGGATCCCTCCTTTAAAATATTATAATATTATCAACAATTTGCTAAGGTGATTATTTCGTATGTTGATTAGATTTCCTTTGGTATTTCAGTTGTTTCTCAAGCTTACACGGTTAATTTAGTTGAAGAAAATGTATTACGAGGGAATGCTGCAATTTTCAAATGCTTAATCCCAAGTTTTGTGACAGAGTACGTTCATGTCGCTTCTTGGATAATCTCGGAAGGAGATGATGAAACAGAAATCAAGTTAAATGATACTGTTAACACCATGGGTATCATATGATTAAATTTTAAAATTCCTTATCCAGAAGTTTTTCCACTCACCGACCTTCTCATGTGATCAGTAATTAATATTGCAATTATACTTGCAGTCGTTACTCAAGCGTATACTGTTAACCTAATGGAAGAGAGTGTTTTACGTGGTAATGCTGCGATACTCAAATGTCATATCTCTACCTTCGTTACTGAATATGTCAGCGTATCGTCTTGGATCATTTCGGAAGCCGATACTGATGTATTAGAAATTAAAGCAGAATCGTCGTTCGATTTGGGTACTTTTAGTTTTAGGGCATTATTTGGATTATCCTTTTCCTTTCCACACGAAGTATATTATCACCCTAGTCTTAGTGCATCGTTATAATGTTTCAGTTGTTTCTCAAGCTTATACTGTTAATCTTATGGAAGAAAATGTTTTACGGGGAAACTCTGCAATTGTTAAATGTCATATACCAAGCTTTGTTTCGGAATATGTAAGTGTTTCTTCATGGATTATTTTCGAAGGAGATATTGAAGAAAAAGAAATTAATGGCACTGGATTTAATAACTTGGGTATATTAATAATTCGTTAGGTACACGACCTGCACTCCTTTCCAGTCCTTACATTAAAAAAACACATTATTATTATATATTATCCTGTTTGTATTAATATAATCTTTCAGTTGTCTCTCAATCCTACACTGTCAATCTTTGGGAGGAAAACGTTTTACGAGGCAATTCTGCGATACTTAAATGTCATATCCCAAGTTTTGTTTCCGAGTACGTTACAATTAGTTCTTGGATAATTTCCGAAGGAGAAAATGACGAAATGGATATAAACTTAGATTCTGATTTTAAATTGGGTAACATTTTCATTGTTTATGCGATCCTATCCTATTTCCTTTATTATCAGTTCGTTAGGCGTCGTTAGGCGTTCATAATTAAAAAGCTTATAAAAGTCAAAAATGTATTTATCTGTTAAAAACTAAAAATATGATTTCCAGTCGTGTCTCAAGCTTACGATGTAAAATTTTGGGAGGAATACGTCTTGCGTGGAAACGCTGCTATACTGAAATGTCAAATCCCAAGTTTTGTTTCTGAATATGTATCAGTTTCGTCGTGGATAATATCAGAAGATTCAATTGAGAAAGAAATTAAAATAGATGACTCTTCTGACTTAGGTATACTAGTGACTCCTTTAAACCCAAAATATCCGTACAATAAAATTTCCCTACCTTTCTTTCCTATCCCAAATCACTTTTTTATTATTAGCGTAACGTTACTTAATCAAAAAAATATATATATTAATTCATAACGACTGATGATATACTGCAGAAGTTATTTTCATTGGCTAACATTGCCAAGCTTCCTTATTTTTACATTAGGTAATGTTGTTTCAGTGGTTTCACAAGCATATGCTGTAAATCTTATGGAAGAATATGTCCTTAGAGGAAACGCAGCGATTTTAAAATGCCACATACCAAGCTTTGTGTCGGAGTACGTGACAGTTGTCTCATGGATTGTGAGTGAAGGCGCAGAGGAGGTTGAAATTAATCTTGATTCTAATCATAATTTAGATGGTACGATGTATATTGCATAGTAATATTGTCGCGAACATAATATATTTACATACTCCTATGGTTCTCTGGTTTTACATTTATAGTTAGGGCGTTGGTTAGAATGGGCTTACCTTTTTCCATGGACCTCACGGTCTACCTTATCCAATTTTCCTCCTTCCTTAAGTTAATGCATGTCATGAAATTTGTAAGTAAAATCACAACCTTAAGTTGTGCTGCTAAGTAATAAAAAGAAAAAAATAAGCTAGCTTCAATGTTATTTGTTTTTGACTTTAAGTTAACGCTACATTTTTCCTATATTGATTTATCATCTTTCAGAGGGAAAATACTTAGTACTTCCATCTGGTGAATTACATATTCGCGATGTTGGACCCGAGGATGGTTATAAATCATACCAATGCAGAACTAAGCATAGACTGACTGGAGAAACTCGCTTATCTGCTACCAAAGGGCGACTTGTTATTACCGGTAAGTGAATTATGCTTATGATAACTTTCAAATGCGCGATTAATTCATATCATACTATACTTAAATATCTTTACTTTATTTTGACTGATACGATAATAACAAATCATTTTTTATAACTTTTGAATTAATAGCGCTTCTCAGTTTTTAACTATGAAAATTACACTTATATTGCTCAGTTCTTATTAGATTTACATTGTTAGAGTATTACATACAGTTTTATGCACATATAGTACATTTTTTAACGTCATCATGTAAAGGAGAATATTTGAAAATTTTATTGAATATTATTTTCTCTTATTGCATTACTTAGTGAAACTGAAAATATTCTTTTTTACTAATGTATTTTTATAAAGTAATTATAATCTCACTTTCTAAATTATATTAGTCAAATGATATTTACAATTAATTTACTTTTAATGCGAGACAAATTGTTTGGAAATTTGAGATTATAATATTTTTTTAAATCAGCTTAATGAGTGACAAAAAGAAGTTTATAAATATAAAATTAGCTTATATTTATAAGTTTTTTAAATTTAAACTTGCCTGAATGTTGGGATAGGGTACCCTGCAGAGCCTTAACCACTGACAACTTCAGATAAAATTCTTAGATTTGATAGACATGTGTAGGGGTTTATCGGGGCGTATTTCGATCTGAACTCCATTCCTTCTATATCCGCCTTCTCCCAACATGATTCCTAGCAAACGACGAGCCAAGTCATCTACAGAAATTACCAGCTTTGCTGATCTACTTGTGTGCTGGTAAGATACTTGAAATTAATGGCATATTGCGTGATTCCTCAGAGCCGATAGGCCGAGTGCCACCTAAGTTCTCTACTACTCAAGTGGGCGCGATGTATATAGCCAAGTTGGACTCGACATATTCGTTACAGTGCCCAGCTCAGGCTTTCCCTGTCCCCGTGTTCAGGTAACTTCTATGAATTCATAGGTCCTTCATTAAATTCCTGTTAAAATCAATTCTAGAACCGGTTGGACGCGTCTCCCCTAAATTTGCTACAATATTAACCGGCACAATGTTCGAAGTTAGGAAAAATGACAGTTACGCACTTCAGTGCCCCGCTCAAGCGTTCCCGACCCCATTATTCAGGTAAAATATTAAACTCTATCCGCAATTACAATGTCATTACTCTCTTTAGAACCAGTCGGCCGCGTACCGCCTAAATTTGCATCTGTTGTTATGGGTACTATGATTGGAGTGAAGAAACATTACTCATTTGCTTTGCAATGCCCCGCTCAAGCATTTCCAGTCCCAATTTTCAGGTATTTATAATGATTATGTGTCATTATCCATAGCATTGAATTTGTTATACTAGTGTAACACTTTGCTTCAGAACCTATGGGAAAAGTATCACCGAAGTTTCCAAGCTTAGAAAAAAGTCGACTCTTTAATTTCGATAGTAATCAAACCTTATCAATCTTATGTCCCGCTCAAGCATTCCCTGCCCCAATGTTTAGGTAAGATTCTAATGAATATCGTTCCCATATGTAGAATAGAATAAAATGTTCGAGTATTTATGTCACCTTTTACTATTATTTATAAACAGAACCTATGGGCAAAGTGTCACCGAAATTTCCATCAATTGAAACTGGGCGCAGTTATACTTATTCTTCTAACACCTGTGTGACTCTACTTTGCCCGGCTCAAGCTTTTCCAACTCCATTGTTCAGGTATTTTCTATACATATTTATAAACTTATGTTCTTAGAGCCAGTTGGGCGAGTTTCACCCAAATTTCCTTCGATGGATAGTTCAAGAAGTTTTAGCGCGGTGTGTAATGCCAGCCTGACAATATTATGTCCAGCCCAAGCGTTCCCAGTCCCATTATTCAGGTAAATTAATCGATAAAAGGTGTTTGTAATAAATCATTTATTCATAGAGCCAGTGGGTCGCGTTTCGCCTAAATTTACCACTACTGATAAAAGCCGCGCCTTCGACGCTAAGGAAAGCGAAAATGTCACAATTTTGTGTCCCGCGCAAGCTTTTCCTGCCCCAGCTTTCAGGTATATTTTACTGTTAAATATACTTTAGTCTTACATTATTTTTCCTTAGAGCCAATGGGTAGCGCCGCTCCAAAATTGGCCTGGAAAATGATCGATATTACAGAAGCTTCGATAAATGAAAGTTGTACATTACTTTGCATTGCCCAGGCCTTTCCTGTCCCAATATTCAGGTAAAAGCGCTCTTTTATTATTTTTTTTCTCAATCGTTTTGTATGTTTGTGTATAGAACCCGTAGGAAGAGTCCCTCCGAAGTTCCCTACTCTGGATAATGTTAGAGGCTTCAGTACACTTATTAATTCAAGTGTGACATTATTGTGTCCCGCCCAAGCGTTCCCAGTACCTTTGTCCAGGTAATTTTTTATTAAAAAACGATATTTCCTTTTAGAACCAATTAATAGTGCCCCACCAAAAGTTCCAACTAAAACCATAGAATTTGTGGAATTTGCTATGAACTCCAGCATTACATTGCTTTGTTTGGCTCAAGCGTATCCAGTTCCAGTATTTCGGTGAGTTCATTTATGTGAAACGCTTAATACCGTGATGATCGAAATCCCTACGTTATCTACACAAATAATTAATTGAAAGAAATTTAAAAATAATTTAATGTAAGCAAGTAAGCCGTAGATTAATAGTACTTACGTAAAATATTATTACATTTTTAGAACCTATTGGCTCCAAAAGCCCTTTATTTTCAAGTGGTTCCAAACTAGCGTGGTTTGAAATATCAGCCTTGCAAGACTTTGCTCTTTTATGTCCGGCGCAAGGGTTCCCTGTCCCAGTATTTAGGTGAGAATTATTCCAATAAGTTTTAAATGCATTTTTCAGTACCAATCGTATACAAACCCCCTACTTTGTCAACTGATGATAAGTTCGCATGGTTCATTAATAGACCTGTAAAAAATGACTTGGCCTTACTTTGCCGGGCGCAGGGATATCCTATACCTGTATACAGGTATAATATTTGTCAATAATACATTACATACACGTATATTTGCATTCTCAATTTTAGAACCTATCGGATCTAAGTCACCTACCTTTTCAACCGATGACAAGCTATCTTGGTATGTACGGACAGTTGGTCAGAATCTAAATTTATTGTGTCCGGCCCAAGCGTTTCCAGTACCCGTTTTCAGGTGATTAAATAAAAAATATTTCTTATTATAGAACCCGTCGGCTCTAAATCTCCTACATTCTCTAATGATGTCCAATTTTCTGGAATAACTCGTAAAACTGGTCAAGATTTTGCGCTTTTGTGTCAAGCCCAAGCTTTTCCTGTCCCATTATTCAGGTAAGATTACGTTATTGCCAATCAAATTTTGTAACATTTACGCAATATTTGACGCAGAACCCATTGGATCTAAAGCGCCAACATTTTCACTGGAATTTAAAAGTACTACACTTACGAAAATATCTGATCAAGCACTTGTTTTACTATGTCAAGCTCAATCACATCCTCCTCCTATTTTCAAGTGAGTGCTCCATAATATTCTCTTTTGTTATATTTTTTTCATTCAGAGCCAGTATCAGCCAGAGCACCCACATTCCCCACTTCTGCGTCCTCTTACAATTATGATATTGAGGCAGGCTCTGGGGGTTCTGTTCTATGTCAGGCACAGGGATACCCTCAGCCAATGTTCAGGTGGGTGTTTCATAAGACACTATATTAATATATATACTTTTAGAACCTATCGGCGCCAAAGCTCCTTCTTTTTCCACTGATTCCAAAGGCAGTATTTTTATTCGAGAAATGGGGCAAAATTTCGCTTTGTTATGTCAAGCACAAGCGTCTCCTATTCCTATTTATAGGTAAGTGGGATGAAATGAATATTGTTTTCCTTCTACAGAACCCGTTGGTTCGAAACCACCGACCTTCCCCAATGATTTAACTTCTTCAGCTGTTACGAGACACAAGGATCAACACTTTTCCATGACATGTCAGGCCCAAGCATTTCCTTTACCAATATTCAGGCAAGTGTTTGAACTACATATGTATAAGAAAGAGATTTGAATTTATTTCACCATTATCAAATATTTAAACGAGGTTTGCTAGCTTAAAAGCAAAAGTAATTTATTTCGGCGCGCAGTTCAATGATGTACTCGTATTATTCTTCTTTATTGTATGAACCATTCGGCTATTTGTTGGTCGCTAAAGTTCCTTCTCCAACTACTATAACTTAATTTGGATTATTTTCTGCAGAGCCGGTTGGATCGAAGGCTCCGTCTTTTTCATCTGAGTCTGCTCTTTCGTCTATTAAAAGGCATGAAACTCAAAGTTTTGCTCTTCTTTGTCAAGCCCAGGCTTTTCCCGTACCGATATTCAGGCAAGTTTATAAATTTATACAATTTTCCATATGTATTCTATGTAAATTTTATAGAGCCAGTGGGCGCTAAGTCTCCGACATTTTCATCTGAATCAATGGGAAGCATTTTTAGAAAACGTATTGGACAAGGCTTCGCCCTTCTTTGTCAGGCACAAAGTTATCCTGCCCCAGTTTTCAGGCAAGTTATCATTAATGTCAGCATCTAGTCTAACATTCTTTTCAAACTGCAGAACCGGTTGGCTTCAAAGCACCTACATTCTCAACGGACTCTCGTAGTAGTACTTTCATACGAACACTAAATCAAAATTTTGGGCTATTATGTCAAGCTCAAGCATTTCCTGTTCCTATATTCAGGCAAGTTGTTTATATTTTGCGTTTAATGTTAATATGATATAAACATTGTAAGTTTAATATTTTGTCGGTTAAAATTGATGATTGTGGTTTTGTAAGGTTATAAGTAAAATATTTCTTCAGAGCCTATTGCCAGCGCAGCACCAAGTATAACTTCAACACAAAAAGCTGCTGTTCATTTCTCCCAAAATACTTCATTAGCTCTCTTGTGTCCAGCGCAAGGATTTCCTGTACCAGTATCAAGGTGCGTTTACCAATTATCTTGAATATTACAGAGCCTACAAATAAAATTGCGCCTCGAAACGACAAAAGCCGTAAATTTGAAGGTGGTGAAATATTTTTAGTTTCCAAAGCAGAATCAGTATATCTCACTTGTGAAGTAGCCGCTTATCCTCCTCCGATTTTTAGGTAAGTTGTTATCCTACGGAAAAGTATAATATCTTCTATTGGGAGTTTGAAGTATAGGTGCGATGTCATTGAACTTGTTTGAATTCCATTCACATTCGCTAAAAGAAGCCTCTGTCATTATTACAGAGCCAACAAATAAAATAGCTCCTAGAAAAGATTCCACCATAAACTTCGAAGGTTGGGAAGTTTCGTTCGTGCCTCGAAATGATGTAGCGTATTTGAAATGCCAAGTAGCCGCTTTTCCAGTTCCTGTGTATAGGTGAGTGTAGGTCTTTTTGTCATAGTTGGTTTATATTCCAGAACCGTCGGGTAGGACCAGGCCGAAGGTGACAGGAGATGGGCTTAACCGTCAAATAGGGTTGGGTGCCGAAAATCTCGCGTTACTTTGTGAAGTCCAAGCGTTTCCAGCGCCTCTGACAAGGTACGGCCTCGCGTCGTGTAGGCCGGCCGTTGGCATCTCACGCATTCATCTTTCACGTAGAATCATACCATCCCAATGTATTGATATGCGTGTTTATTGCAGTCTGCTGCGCCACGCGAGACATGAAGGCGTGATGAACCGCGGCCGGCTTTTTTACGATCAGCCAAAGTAACGATTGAGCGACGTAAGCACCTCCTGGTAAGTGACAGGGTGTTCTTGCTTTCATTCAGACGCTTTAATCTTTACTTTGTGCTTCACGTGAACCGTAGCTGTGCTATGTCTTATTGCCCTATTCGGAGATGATCTCCTATTTTCCTAGTGGTTTCATGTGATAGCTTTTCGTAATAAGTGCTTCGAAACAAAAATAATTTAGGCATTAAGTGTTAATTTTTTTTTGGAGGTTTTATGATCGTCTTCATCAAAACGTGTCCTTGTTTGGGAAATTGGAAAGTCTAACTGTGCGCTGTTGGCTAACATCGCTTGTTTTCAAAATCTTCGCATTTTTTGTAATACACCTCAGTCAATTATAAATTGTTAAAAATAAATATTTTTGTATTTGCTAACTTAATTTTTTTTTATTATTCATAAGGCATAGTTTTAAATTTTTTCAAAAAATGAGTGTACTGAAAAAGAAGTTTATTTGCTCGAATTTTTTTAATCTCTATTGTAATAAAAAATTTTAAGGAGGACTTTTTTTGGGTATTGATTAAATATTTTATATTGTAAAATGGGCTATGCGCTAAATTTTTTCTCAATTGTTACAGATGGTACAAATTTATCGATGGCTCAGCTCGGAAACAACCAGTTGTTCTTAATGACAGAGTAAAGCAAGTGTCAGGAACCCTTATCATTAAAGAAGCTAAAGTTGAGGATTCTGGCAAATATTTGTGCGTCGTAAACAATTCCGTTGGAGGTGAGTTTTGCATACTATAAGGCTTTAAGACTTCACCTTTACATACCACACTATTGAGTTTGGTGTTGAACTACAAAAAATATTAAAAAATAATTCTGAAATATGTTTTTCAATACTTCCAGGTGAATCCGTTGAAACTGTATTGACTGTGACTGCTCCATTGAAAGCTACCGTCGAACCCGCGACCCAAACCGTAGACTTTGGACGCCCAGCCGTATTCACCTGCAGATACGAAGGCAACCCCGTCAAAACTATCACTTGGTTGAAAGATGGAAAGGACATGAACCATCATGACCCCATTCTCAGGTACTATAGTTTCTATATTCATTAAAAAATTAGGCAATACTTAACCTCTTTTTATCTTCTTCTTCTTTAGTACTTTTTACTAAATAAATATAAAAACCAGTATCAGTTTTTTCTTGACTATCGTATATAAATACAAGAAATTAAAATCAAATCTTAATTCATTCCTGAATATTACCTCTAAATATTTATAAGCTAAAAATATTATCTTGTAATTTACTATTTATAGGATCGAATCGGTAAAGAAGGAAGACAAGGGAATGTACCAATGCTTTATCAGAAATGACCAGGAGAGTGCCGGTGCTAGCGCTGAATTGAAACTTGGAGGACGATGTATGTACAGAAATAACGTTTCAAAAACATTTATATAAATTAAAATTGAATACCATTTGTTGATAAAAACACATAACTTGAGAATTGCTGAAGCGATTTGTCTTATAATTTTTTTTTGTATATTAACAATAATTTAAATAACAGTAGATAACAACTGAAAGTACTTTTACACTACTACAGGATTTTTATGTAAACCCAAAGACCACAAACAAATATAATATTAAAATTATATGTCAATGTTTCTTGTGTCAGCTAGTTAATAAATAATAATTATTAATAATATTAGATTTCTAAAAATTAAATACAATCAAAAATGTTTCGGAGCAACCAATATGCAATGTGAAATACATTGTATGTTTATTTATTAACATAATTTTTTTGTTTCGAACGAACCTTTTTAAGTTTAAACATACACACCGATAGACTGATTCCACATAGTTTACATCACGGCGACAAGTTTTAGTTTGTAGTTACCCTACTTGCTGTGCCAACGGTCGCGGGTTCGAGTCCCGCTGGAGGTATTTATTTGTGATGAGCATGAATGTTGTACTCCAGTCATAGATGTTTATATTTAAATAAATAAATATAAACACCCATGACTGGAGTCATACATATGTATGTATTTAAAAGTTATATATGTGTAGTGTATCGACTATCTGGTATCCATAACACAGGCCTCTTAGCTTACCATGGAACAAGATGGTGCTGTGTAGCTATATTTATTTATATATTTATCTCTATTGAGACGTACATACATTCAATTAAACGTATGTATATACATATAATTTCAGTCGAACCACCCCAAATCCGTCACAGCTTTGGCGAGCAAACTCTCCGCTCGGGCCCCTCTCTCCGTCTCAAATGCGTCGCGTCCGGCAACCCCACCCCCGACATCGCCTGGCAACTCGACGGAGAGAAACTCAATAGCGGAGAGAGATTACAGATTGGACAATTTGTTACTGCCGACGGAAACGTTGAATCTCATCTGAATATTTCATCCGTACACACTAATGATGGAGGATTATACTCTTGCATCGCTTCTAGCAAAGTAAGTTATGCAAATTAGAAGGTATTATAATGTATTGCAATTCTAATTTGTTATAAGTTGCCCCTTGTATGTATAGAAAGTTGCTAATACGATTTATTTTTATTTCGATTATAATTATTTGCTTTTATTTTCGATTTGGATAATAATATTTATAAAATACATAAAGGTAGATATTTCATTTAATAGTTGAAAACATTACAATAAAATTTGTTACGTGTTGTGCTCCAATATACTTCCACCAGGACCTTAACATTACCCGTAGACATAAAGAATACGACTTTAAATGGCATAATACCTACAAGTGTGTTTAAATATGTGCTTTGTTGGTGTATTGTATTACTTTATTATAATATTCAATTATTTGTCTACCCCAAATTCTGACTAAAAATCCCACTTCCTTGATAAAAAGGTAGCTTTGACATAGATTTGCCATTCCTGCCATGCCTTCTAGGTCGGTAGCGCGTCTCACTCCGCCCGCGTCAACGTGTACGGCTTGCCCTACGTCCGCCCCATGAAGAAACGCCCCGTCGTCGCCGGAGACACCCTCATCGCCCACTGCCCTGTCGCCGGATATCCTATTGATTCCATCGTGTGGGAACGTGATGGACGGTAAATTAATATGTTCTAGAATATCTAAAACAATAAAAACAATATATGCACTTAGCTAAGCTAGAACTCGCTACCTCAGACTTAGAAGTTGTTGCTAATTGTACACATACTGGCGATAACCTTTAAAAGAAACATATTTTGCCTACATTAGTCATCTATGAGTTTCATAGATCAAATAAAAAAATACAATAATATTTTAAATTTGTTGTGTAAACAGAATTGTGTAAATAGTTGTTGTTTAAATAGAGTATTTATGTTTGTTAATTCTTTATTGTACTGTCCCAATGAATTTGAGTGGTAGTCGTAAAATGAAAAAGTCATTCATAATCTCAATGTACCTGTCTCAAAAACGATACTTAATAATTAATAATAATGAATCTCAATGAAACTAGCAATCTACGAGGTAGGCTTTATAGTGCATTCTCAAGATACACTACACACGTGTACTCAGTACAGCTGTACATGCTCAACGCAGAATGAGAAAAAACTGATAACTCTTTAAAACTGACCCTAAATGTCATTATCTGCAGAACTAAAGCTAGCAATAATATTATTGTACAAATAATAAAATTAAAGAATGCGTGTATGAATGTGTGCGCAAGAAATAAAACTTCTGTAGGCTATCGGTAATCTTTATGGAATTCAATTTATGTTTTAAATAATTGGGATAGGCGAGATACTAAAAATAATGCATATTAGGCATATTACAATCATATATTTATAAAATATTATATATGGAAATAATATAATATTATATATCACCTGCAGACAATAACAACGGTTAGAATGGCAACAAACGTACATACATTTTTTCTCACCAGCTTACCCTCTAAAAATATTAAGAATAGTAAGATAACAAAAAATAAACAATTCCAGCGTCCTCCCAATCAACCGCAAGCAGAAGGTGTTCCCCAACGGCACGCTCGTGATCGAGAACGTAGAGCGCATGAGCGACCAGGCCACGTACACGTGCGTCGCGAAGAACTCGCAGGGCTACAGCGCGCGCGGCACACTCGAACTGCAAGTCATGGGTAAGACAAGTTACTATTACTATATGGTTAGAGATGAGAGGAACGAGTTGAATTGTTAAAGAGTATAAACTTTTTTGAATTTGGTCTATCTATAAAAAGTCATATGGGATTTAATTTTATACGAAATTTAGTTGATTTTTTTATAGTTTAAATATATATTACATTGGATAGTCGATTGGTTAATAAAAAAATACATTTTGTGGAGCTTAATTTTTTTTTTTTTAAATTATTATCTATGCATAGCATAGTCTGTTCCTCTTTGCTCTAGACACTGAATAAACTTGTTATACACTTTTAATGTGTACTTTGGAGTTTAAGGTCCGTTATCTGCATAAACTATAATTGATTAATAATATTTTACTCATGTATCCAATTCTATTATTATACAATTATGCACATAAAAATAAAAGTTACCTCCAAAGCACACAAAGTTAAATTTACTTATTAAGTGTCGAATTTTATGTACATGCAGCAAAAAAATGTTATTACATTTTGCATTAAACAAATAACTTTACAAAACTTCTAAAAATAAGCTGCATTTACCTAAAATTCATATGAATATAAACATTATTGTGAAAGAGTTTATTACTTATTGCTCCAATTTAAAAAATAATTGTTTATATTGATTATTATCACAACTCTTGTCTTGTCAAAATCTTTGAAAAGAGGAATAATTTATTCTTCCACTTTTTTTTAGAAATGAAATTTATTTTAAATTTTTCAGCCTATAAAACTCTAAACTGATTTTGCATCAATTTTTACATGAACAAATTTATCTCATCACTTTTAAACGAATAAAGTAAATTAAACTAAATATTAAAAAAATAATATTATAAATTATATGTTATTTGGAGTAACAAGCAATATCACTGAGTCTTAACATGCAAGGATTCCAGGATTGTTAAGTTTAAACATTTATAAAATGTATTTTATATAAAAAAATACTTTGTGTATACTCAGTGACTCTTTAAAAGTATTGTCACGAACTTATTAATATTTTTTATATGACATCTAACACAAGTACGCCGCCTACTATACGCCTATATTGATTTAAATGAATTCTTCATAAAACATAACTAATTCGTGACATTACTTCTTTAGGTTTTAAGAAAGCTAATAACTTTTTTTCTTTCAGAGATGGAATAATCATAATTAAATTTATTGGTAGGATGTTTTTATATTATACTATGAAATTAGAATTTATGCCCGCCAAAGCTACATCGCTTGCCACACATGCTCCTGTCTGTAGTACTAAAGTTAGAATTTTGTACAGTACCTCCACAAATATTGCCATTCGAGTTCGGTGACGAACCCGCTAATGCCGGAGACATGGCATCGATATCCTGTGCCGTTAGTAAAGGCGATCAACCTTTAAACATAACGTGGATTTTTAACGGACAAGTCATATCCAAACTGAACGACTTAGGGATCGTTCTTACAAATGTCAATAGAAAGACGTCGATCCTTAACATTGATTCCGTCAACGGAATACACAGGGGAACTTACTACTGTGTGGCAACAAACTTCGCTGGCTCCGTCAACCACAGCGCGTTACTAGAAGTTAATGGTACCGATCCAAAAGACTTGCAGCTTTTTCCTTTTGTGTTAAATAATTTCCAACACCACCCAAATCTGATTTTAATTAAGTATTAATTTCTATTAGTCCCACCACAAATCACTCCATTCGAATTCGGTGAAGAAATTCTAAATGAAGGAGAAACGGCATCAGTTTCTTGTGTTATGAGCAAGGGAGATCTTCCTGTTGCTTTTAAATGGCTCTTTAACGGAGAAGAAATAAGAATCCACAATAACCTTGGCATTGTTTTAACGACCATAAGCAAGAAAACCTCGATTTTAAACATCGAATCGGTTAACGCTGTCCATCGAGGATCATACACTTGCGAGATCAGAAACCAAGCGGGCCAAATAAATCATACTACTATCCTTAGTGTTAATGGTTCGCACATTTACTTACTATTGTTTTTTTCTTATTCGCTTTTCTATTACTTCAGTACCTCCCCAAATTTTACCCTTCGAGTTCGGTGATGAACCCGCTAACGCTGGCGATACGGCTTCGGTTCAATGCGTTATGAATAAAGGCGATTTACCAGCTAACTTTTCGTGGAGCTTAAACGGCAGGAAAATTTCGCAAAGCAATACCTTGGGTATCGTTATTGGCAGCATGAGCCGGAAGATATCTATTCTCAACATAGATTCTGTGAATGGAACTCATCGAGGAGTATACGTGTGTCATGTTGAAAATTTAGCAGGAAATGTCAACCATAGTTCGACGCTGGAAGTTAATGGTCATTCATACTTATTGTATTTATTTAATTGCATAGTTTTCTTGCCCTTTCTTAGATAAATATTTGTGTTCTATATGAAAAAAATATATATATTTAAATTAGTTTTTTGAAACAGTTTTACCCCAAATCCACCCCTTCACGTTCGGTGACGAGCCAGCCAATGCAGGTGATACTGTCGGAATTCAATGTATGGTGACTAAAGGCGATGCCCCCTTGAATATCACATGGTATTTGAATGGAAATTACGTTTCGACAATTAAAGGAATTACGGTTACAAAGATTGGCCATAAATCAAGCAGTCTATCGATAGACGCAGTCTCCTTTATACATACTGGAATTTATACTTGTTATGTTATGAACCAAGCAGGACATGCTAATTATTCAACTGAATTAGTTGTCAATGGTAACTCAAAATTTTAATATCGAAGAGCCGCTTTTTATGTACAAAATATTCTTATAAATTCCTTATTTCCTCTTTTAATTTTTTCCTCCGCTAGTGTCAATAATGATCACAACTTCGACCACTTAAAATAGGCGCGTGCCTCACTACAAAAGAAGTCTTGTGTAAATTAAAATAGTATTCTTCGAACAGTTGTGCCGCAGGTTACGCCGTTTGATTTTGGAGAAGAAATATTGAATGCAGGCGACACTGTCTCACTCACTTGTACAGTAGGAAAAGGCGATCTACCTTTAAAAATATATTGGCAACTTAACAATCAACCGTTAAATACCGGTAACGGCCTTTTTATAAATCGAAATGGAAAAAGAATATCCGTTTTAAGTATAGAAAATGTCCAACATGAACATATTGGCAATTATACTTGCATTGCGGAAAACGAAGCCGGCCGCAGTAGTCACAGTGCGATTCTCAACGTAAATGGTACTTTTGAACCTACACATCAATATAGCTTATATTCGCACGTCATCCGATTAGTGTATATAGTTTTTTAAGTTGTTTTTATATGTTCGCTGTCCTATTCCACAAAAATAATATTTGTTACAAGTCAAATGTTTAATTAAGCATAATATCTATAATCTTTTTCATTCATATTATCATATATATTATGTGTATTCTTTAGTTGCCCCACAAATTATGCCTTTCGATTTCGGTTCTGAACCTGTGAATGATCAAGAAATGGTTGTGGTAATTTGCACTGCTAGTAAAGGCGACTTACCACTAAACATACAATGGTACTTTAATGGAACACCTCTCAAATCAAACGTCAATGGTGTCTTACTTACAAACGCAAAAAGGACAAGTCAGCTTAGTATTGAATCCGTTTCGCATCACAACCAGGGCAATTATACGTGTGCTGTCAAAAATCAGGCAGGAACTGTAAACCACACGGCGGAATTATATGTAAATGGTACTAAATTAGAAATCCTAACGTTACGCTATTTGATTTTTTGTTAATTATTCCCTAATATTTTCCTGCGCAGTCCCTCCGCAAATCATGCCCTTCGAATTTGGCGAAGAGCCGGTAAACGCACAAGAAATGGTTTTGGTCACATGTACAGTAATGAAAGGCGATCAACCGTTAAAAATTGAATGGTATTTTAATGAAAGAAAAGTGGTGCCCGGAGACCAAGGAATATCTCTTATGAGTAGTAAACGTGCAAGTCAACTGAGCATCGAATCAGTTAGTCATCAAAATCAGGGAAATTTTACTTGTGTTGTATCTAATCAAGCAGGATCCATGAATCACACAGCCCAACTTTTTGTAAATGGTACAAAATTTGTTCCTTAGCTTGATAGTGTAGAATTAGAATATATTTATGTGTTGCTTCTTCCTTTCCTCAGTAACTTTGGCGGGTCATAAAAGTAAAACAAATCTAACTTACATATATAAAATTACCAGACATAATGTGTAAGTTAAAAAACAACATTATTCCAGTGGCGCCAATTATAACGCCTTTTGAATTCGACGAATCTGTATTTTACGGCGAGGGTGTTCAAGTTATGTGTCATGTACCAAAAGGCGATAAACCATTAAGCTTCAAATGGAGTTTCAGTGGAGGCGATGTGAGTTTGCTCTCTGGGGTGACGATAATGAATGTAGGGGATATGGGTTCAGCTCTCATTATACCTACCGTAACAGCAAAACATTCTGGCAACTATACATGCACTGCATCTAATATTGTCGCCAAGGCTAGCCACCATTCAACGCTCAATGTGAAGGGTACATGCTCACGATGAACAATCTGTGCTTTCCGTGTTATGTTGTCCCCTTATATCCCAATAAAAATGTAATTAGTATAAAATTATATTAATATTACAGTTGCGCCTATAATATCTCCATTTGAATTCGATGATGCTGTATTTTATGGAGAAAGTATACAAGTTATGTGTCATATACCAAAGGGAGATATGCCTATTAAACTTACGTGGCTCTTTCGTGATAGGCCTCTAGAAAAAAACGATGCCGTTGTCGTAACTAAAATGGGCGATAGGAGTTCTATTTTAGCTATTCCGTCAGTATCGGAGAAACATACCGGCAATTACACCTGCACTGCTTCTAATGTGGTAGCAAGCACAAATCACTCGGCTAAATTAAACGTTCAGGGTACAAGAATATCAATTTTTTAATTATATTTTAATTTTAGTTTGTTTATTTATTTCTCCCGCCAGTTCCCCCACACATCGTTCCATTTGAGGCTGAAGAGCCTGTTTTCGCCGGTGAATCAGTTCAATTGACGTGTCATGTTTCTAAAGGCGACACGCCTCTTACTATTTCTTGGAGTTTTCACGGAAAAGAATTATCGTCTCACGAAGGAATTATGACGACGAAAATTGGTCAACGAACGTCGCTTCTTACAATTCCTATTGCTACGGCTAGTCACAGCGGCGAATATTCGTGTCACGCTCAAAACCAAGCTGGTCTAGCCGTACATGCTACTACAGTCAATGTCCACGGTATCTCGTATTTCCCCTTTACAGCGCTTGCTCCGCCGCACGCTGCACGCTTGCATATATAATAATAATAATAATTTTAGCTTTGTGGATTAACAGTATTGCCATACATCGTACCATTTGAAGCGGATGAGTCTGTATTTGCTGGTGAAACAGTTCAGCTGAACTGTTTCGTACCGAAGGGTGATCTACCTCTAGACATCAAGTGGCATTTTCATGGGTTCGAAAATACATCATCACATCTGGGCATTATGACTACTAAAATGACGTCGCGTACCTCTTTTCTATCTATTGCCGCGGCTAGCGCCGGCCATAGTGGCAATTATACCTGCGTAGCTACCAACAGTGCCGGTTCTACTAATCATACCACTGTCCTTAATGTTCATGGTCAGTTTCATTTTTCACCTTATCATCCAATTTGTGTTCGTCACGTCAAAAGGATATGTTAATAGAATAAGCATGAGTTCTATTTTCATATCTGTTAAACATCGTCAGCTTATTCCTTTTTGTTAGTCATATTTTTTTTTCTCATGTAAATTTTTATTTATCATTATAGTCATACCAAATATATTGCCGTTTGACGTCGACCAAGCCTTGTTTTCGGGGGAATCGGTTCAGATGATGTGCCACATATCAAAAGGAGATATTCCGTTAGAAGTTTATTGGGAATTTAATGGACATATATTGTCACGTGAGCTAGGAACTTTTTCGAAAGTTGGAGAACGTTCGTCTGTTTTGATGCTTCCATCCGTCACTGGTGCTCATAGCGGAAACTATACATGCATCGCAAAAAATCGCGCCGGCGTTGCTTCGTACTCTACTATACTTAAAATAACTGGTACCGAAAGTTAAAAATAACTTATATATATATTTGTTTCGTACATATGGCTTAGTATTATAATTGTTTTAATTATTTTTATTTCAACAATTTAATTTTTTTTAATTACAAGTGGTCCCATACATAATCCCGTTCGAAATCGAAGAGTCTATTTTCGCTGGAGAATCAGTTCACCTTACTTGTCACGTATCGAAAGGCGATCGACCACTCCAGATAACATGGAGTTTCCAGGGACTTGAAATTCCTTATCATAACAATATTGGCGTAACCACAACAAAATTAGGAGAAAAAGCGTCAGTTCTTAGCATACCTACAGCAATGGGCCAACACAGCGGCAACTATACATGCACAGCCAGTAATCGTGCAGGACGAACCCATCACTCTGCTCTCGTCAACATTCATGGTATTAGATATCGACCTGTTCTTGCCTTTAGTATTAACTATGAACGTCATAGAAAAATCATGCACGGTTAGATTTAATCTTAGCGTTCTCTTTTTGTTATTTTTATTAGTTCCACCCCATATAATGCCATTCGAAATTGAAGAGTCTGTGTTTTATGGCGAATCAGTCCAAATGACCTGCCATGCTAGCAAAGGGGACAGACCAATGTCCATATTCTGGACATTTGGGGGCCAAGATCTTTCTACAGTTTCGGGAATCAAGACACTGAAGATAGCAGAACAAACGTCTATTTTAACTATTGCCTCTGTAACTGGCGCTCATAGTGGCAATTATACGTGTATTGCTAAAAATAAAGCTGGCGAACATAGATATTCAACACCTCTACATGTTAATGGTATTTTAGTTAAATGTCAAATGTCCCAGCATGTCCTCTTTATATAACTAACGTATTATATATTATTTTATTTGCTCAGTCGTCCCTCACATCAAACCCTTCGAATTGGACGAAGCCGTATTCGCGGGAGAATCTGTTCACTTAGATTGTCATGTTCCAAAAGGAGATATTCCTATGAATATTACATGGAGTTTCCAAGGGCAAAGTGTTACTCGTAGAATGGGTGTTAAAACGACTACATTAAGCGAACGGGTCTCTGTTTTGGATATTCCATCTGCCTCTGGGGCAAACAGCGGCAACTACACATGCACAGCCACCAATAAAGCGGGAACCCTCAATCATACAGCCACCCTTAACGTAATCGGTATTAAATCCATATATTAAAAAGATGTTGCTTGCTTATTGTTTAGTTCCTCCCGTGGTCCAACCATTTACGTTTGGAGAAGTTGCAATGAATTCTGGGCAAGTCGTAACCGCAGCTTGTTCAGTTATCGAGGGAGACCATCCCCTTCAACTGCGCTGGCTATTCGACGATGAACCTATAAAACCAAGATCAGGGGTAACAGTATTTAATATTGGAGAAAGAAGCGCTATTCTTAGTATCGGTTCCGTAATGCACAATCATGCTGGCAACTACACTTGTGTTGCAGAAAATGAAGCGGGAACCCATTCGCACACCGCGATATTAATCATAAATGGTGCTTAAATATGACCCTAATAGTATTTATATAACATTATTTTTCATTTTTTATGTTTATTATTTACAAATTTATAATATTGGATTTATCTAGAAAATAACGATATTCTTCCAGTACCCCCAAACATTCTACCGTTTTCATTCGGCGAAAAACCTGCAAATGTCGGAGAATACTTACAAGCGGCATGCACAGTAAATTTTGGTGACCTCCCTCTTACCATAACTTGGACGTTTAATAACCAGTTAATATCACAAAGAAACAATGACTATTCAATGACAAACTCTAAACGTAGTAGTTTACTTATTATCGAGTCTGTCGATGCAAAACACGCAGGCTCATACATGTGCATTGGTGAAAATCGTGCCGGACGTACTACACATTCTGCAGATTTAGTTGTTTACGGTTAGTCGAAACGTTTAGTCGTAGATTCTTATAATTAGTGATTTAGATGAAGTTTGTTTCAGTTCCTCCCAAAATTGCACCATTCACTTCCGGTCCAGAACCGGCGTTCTTAGGCGACTACTTTGCACTACAGTGCATTATTACTCACGGAGATCAACCAGTTAAAATAGAATGGGCCATTAACAATCAATCGGCTACTATAGTCCCTGGAGCTCGTGTCAGTAGCATCGATCGAAGAAGTAGTGTACTTACTATAGAGTCCGTGGACGCTAGACATGCAGGCCTGTATAACTGTACAGCGAGTAATGCCGGAGGCGTTGTATCTCATACCACGGAATTAATTGTAAAGGGTGCAGTACATTATAATAAAAAAAATATTTCCTCTCTCTTTTCTTATATAAAAATGTGTATATTCGCTTCAATATAAGATATTTGCTGTCCTAGTTCCGCCCCTGATAGTACCATTCAGTTTCGGAGAGGTGCCGTCCAATCCTGGGGATGCTGTCGTAGTAAACTGTGTTGCAACTAAAGGAGACCTGCCTCTTGAAATCTCGTGGACTTTTAGCAGCGAAACTATTGATTCAAGTTTACATCGAGATATCATGACAACTCCATTGGGTCCAAGAGCTTCTGTCCTAACAATCAACTCCGTGAGCGCAAACCACCAGGGAAACTACACGTGTATCGTACAAAACGCGGCCGGTCGCGCTGAACATGCGGCGACTTTAGTCGTAAATGGCATGTTTCTATACTTTTACAAAATTGTATCGTTTATAAAGGGAACTAACAACACAATTTAGCACCAATAAGACTCCTTCCCAATCACTCTCAGACACTTTCATAATTAATATGTACGCGTTACTAACAAGACGCTTGTAAAAGCCGTTCTAACTCGACCGTCTGTGGTTTTTTCAGTGCTACCCCGCATACTTCCATTTACATTTGAAACTCCTCTTTATGCGGGTCAAGCAAGTCAAGTTACTTGTTTTATTTCCGAGGGTGATCTTCCACTCGACATCACTTGGTATTTTGAAGGGCGTCCATTAAAAGAAATAGCAGGTGTTATGACTTCTAAAATTACACAAAGGGCATCACTTCTCGTCATCGACCCAGCAGGGTGGTCACACAGTGGAAAATATGTATGTCTTGCGCGCAATGCCGCTGGTTCTTCCAACTATTCCGCCTCATTAGAAGTACACGGTATATATATTAACTCATCAACCTTTACTCCTAGCACGGAATAGCTTTGCATAGCATATCATATGCTTACTCGTATACTATATACTCGTCAAGTTATCGACTAGATTTATCTGCCTTTTATTAAAGAATTATTATTATTGTTACTTTAAAGCCTAGAATATAAAGCTAATATTTCGAAGTATCTAAATTCGTTCGGTGTAGGAATGTGATAGTGTAGGATATGACGGTTAATAGGAACCGGCTGCGGCTATCATCGACTAAACCATTTCTTCTTCCAATCCCTCCATGCATATAGCTATATCCTGCATCCTACCTTATCCTGTATTTCCTATCTTTATGTTTATTTTTTTTTTCTTAGTTTGCATTGTTGGATATTTGGTTATTTGTGCTGTCATGCTTGCTTAAATAATATTCTATCACTTGATGTTAATTTATTATGATTTTTTTTTATATGATTATAAAATATATGTAAGTAATATAAAAACATATACATATATGGGCACGTGACACAAGTGATAGTATAATATTTGTTGCAAATGTTATTAATTTCGCTTTTTATGGTTTGGTTTTATCCCCTTGTTTGATACGTTTGTAGTTAGTTGCTAATTGAAATTTATTTGCACTCAAAATTAATGTTATACACAAAAGCTTCTATAGCATTAGCTTTGCTATTCATAACAATCAGTTATAAATGTAAATTCAAACGATGTAATATATTTACCTCATAAATTTATTAAAAATTAAAAAGAAATTTCGGTATTTGGCTTTATGTTATAGGAGCTTTAGGTGTCTTTAAAATAAGTTAAATTATAATAAATGTAAATAACTATTTTTAGAAAGCAAAACAAATAATATTCATTTTATTTCAATCAAACTATTTATTTCGAACGAGGACACAGTTCAGTATAGCAATTATTTTGAAGTACTAAAATAAATATTTTTTACCGGTTATGTGCAGAAACTACGGTACCGATTAAATAAAATTCATGCTATACATTTCAAAAATTACTGAATGTGATTAACTTATTGAAAAATATAAAGTAATAAATTTTATTCAAAATTTGTAATCTTTGATTATCATTCTTATGAATCGGTTACATTTTAGTTCCCCCTCGTTGGATTTTGGAACCAACTGATAAGGCTTTTGCCCAAGGCTCTGATGCTAAAGTTGAATGTAAAGCCGATGGCTTCCCCAAGCCCCAAGTTACATGGAAGAGGGCTGAAGGTAATGTTACTTTAAATATATGTTTTATTTAAACTTGGCAATTTAAGGAAAGTAAAGATTATTTTTTCATATAATATAGTTTTTTGAGGTTATTGACAAAAAAATATATAAAATGCTATTTAAAAGTAAAATCTTAAAATAGTACCTAAATATTTATAATTTCACGGTAATATATTTCAGGGGATACGCCTGGCGATTACAAAGACCTTAAGCCCAATAATCCTAATGTAAAAGTTGAGGATGGTACATTGACTATTGCAAACATTCAAAAGACCAACGAAGGATATTATCTTTGCGAAGCCGTTAATGGTATTGGCTCCGGGTTATCTGCTGTTATTCTGATTAGTGTACAAGGTAAGTTTTCAAAACTTGCACACACTTCAATAAGAATAATTATTGAATACAAGATATTATGTATATTAATTCGGCGTAGATAATACATATTTAAATTTTTTTAGCTCCACCGCAATTCGAAATTAAAATGCGAAACCAAACCGCTCGACGAAGTGAACCAGCTGTCTTGCAATGCCAGGCTAAGGGAGAAAAGGTAATGTACTCTATATTCAACCTACCTAAATCATATCAAAATAATACTATTATTATGTGTAATTCCTTGTTGGAATGCTATTATTAGATAGGAATTTATTAATTGTACACTTTTTATTTGTTCTTTCATAAATATATTTACAGCCAATTGGAATCATCTGGAACATGAACAACAAACGTCTCGAACCCAAATCCGATCCCCGATACACGATTCGTGAAGAGATCCTGCCCGGAGGTGTTGTGTCTGACCTTAGCATCCGAAGAACTGAACGTTCTGACAGCGCCCTCTTTACCTGTGTTGCTACTAACGCTTTTGGATCTGATGATACTAGCATTAACATGATTATTCAAGGTACAATTTATTTAATATCTGCTAGCTATATACTCCCACTTTTCACAATATTCAGACATCTTTATGTCTATTATTTCTATTGTATAGTATTTTTAAACTTATTAATTATTTCAATTTACTACTGATTGTATATACATATATTATTATAGAAGTTTTTCGTTCCCTTATTAACGGAAATTGAAAAAGTTGTCTATCAATGAATCAGTGTCACGATTTTGTTTTATACATATACTAGTAGAATATTAAAGAATATGTCAAAACAGAAAGAATCTATACTAATATTATAAAGCTGAAGAGTTTGTTTGTTCGTTTGGTTGAACGCGCTAATCTCAGGAACTACTGATTCGATTTGAAAAATTCTTTTTTCATTAGATAGCCCGTTAACTGAGGAAGGCTATAGGCTATATATCATCCCGGAAAAGTGTACGGGTCCCGTGGGATAGATTTGTTTTTGTCTAGGGACGAACCCGAAGCGAAGCGAGGGTGAGTCGCTATAAACTATAAAAACCCAAAACAAATTTACTTGGAATGGTTGTGTTAATAAAGAACAATATTTTCCTCAGAGGTACCCGAGGCTCCCTATGGCTTGAAAGTATTAGACAAATCTGGAAGGACTGTTCAGCTTTCTTGGGCTGCCCCTTATGATGGAAATTCGCCAATCAAGAAGTTCCTTATCGAATACAAACGCGCCAAGGGCAACTGGGAGAAGGATATCGATAGGTAATATAAATATTGTTGACATTGTGGTCGAAAAAGTTTATATCAAAAATTATTATAATTAATATGTAACAATTTATTACAGAGTTCTCGTACCAGGAGACACAACCGAGGCAGGAGTATTCAGCTTAAAACCAGCCACCGCTTACCACATTAGGATTGTCGCTGAAAATGAACTGGGAACCTCCGAACCATCTGAAACCGTGACTATCATTACCGCCGAAGAAGCACCCACCGGAATGCCACAAGACGTTAAAGTTGATGCCGTCGATAAACACACCCTCCGCGTCACCTGGAAACCACCCCAGCCTCATGATTGGAATGGCGAATTACAAGGGTAAACTATTAAATATATTTCTTACTTACACATATAATTAGTAATGTATATATAGTTACTTGTTATTCTTTACTGCACTTAAAAGTCCACTTTTTGAAAAAGTGGTCTTTTGTCAAGAAGAGATCTCTTCCAGCCAACTTAGGGTAGCGAGAAATAAAGTCAAGTCGTAGAATCAGACAAAAGATAGTTTCCTTTCGTATTTTCAACTTTTTTTATTTTTTACTTACAGATACTATGTAGGCTACAAACTGGCGTCCAGCAACAAGTCTTTCGTTTTCGAAACTGTAGACATCTCAAAGGAATCTGGCAAGGAACATCATCTTGATATCTTTAATCTGAAGTGAGTCTTAAAATAACTATTAAATATTGATTTTTATTTGTACAAAGCTGTTTAAATTTATTAAAATGTAATGGATATAAAATGTTAAGTATATCAAATTTTTCAGAACATACACCCAATACACGATCGTAGTGCAGGCCTTCAACAAGATGGGCTCAGGTCCGATATCCACGGAAGTACGCGCGTACACCGCCGAAGGAGCCCCCTCAGCGCCCCCACAGGACGTCCTCTGCACCACCCTCACTGCACAAACTATCAGAGTCTCTTGGGTCTCCCCTCCTCTAGCCGCTGCTAATGGACTTATCAAAGCGTATAAAGTTGTCTATGGCCCTAGCGATACTTGGTATGGTAAGTGAATTTTGATATCAGTGAAACGACTCTTAAACAAATGAAAGTTCCGGAAGAACTTTGAATGTTCTGTGTAAGAATTTAACAAATTTTTAATGAGCGACTTACCTTTCTGCCTATATGTCTTTCCGCCGTAACTTCTATTGTTTTATTTCATAACGTTTAGACAACGCACCGTCTTTTCCGATTTCAATGAAACTTATTATAATTTCTGAAAGCAAACACATTTTTACCAAAATAATAAATAGCACTCGGTGATAATCTAGTTTCCTATTAGTGGAGGGTGTCATTTTCAGAATCGGATCAGTAGTTTCAAAAATTATTCCCTACAAATAAATTTACAAACTTCTTTATAATATTATTATAGATATATTTCGATATGATAATATTTTTATTCATATTTAAGATGAGAAGACCAAAGACACAAAGATCACCGCCAGTAGCGAAACTATTCTCCACGGATTAAAGAAGTTTACTAATTACTCTATGGAAGTGCTCGCAACCACCAATGGAGGAGATGGTGTCCGCTCTGCCCCTATCCACTGCCAGACTGAACAAGACGGTATGTGTTCTCATAGAAACTTTAAAAATAAATATTAAAATAATATATATTATCACATTCATAAAGAATTAGTGGATTTGCTTTATATCATATGGTAAATATATACATATTTTTGCAGATGTGCATCTTACATTTTGGGATAAATTTATTATTGTCAATATAGTATTTTATGTTGTACAATTGCACTAAGATTACAGATATTTGATAAACTTCATGTTATATATGTTATGTTATCGCAACGTGAAAAAAACAACAACGTCAAAACATGAAATAAACTAGATGAAAATGACGTTCGTTAAAAATTTAATTGTCATACGTTCAGTGCCCGAAGCCCCGCGCGCAGTCAAAGCTTTAGTAATGGGAGCGGAATCAATTCTCGTATCATGGAGGCCCCCAGCGCAGCCCAACGGCGTCGTCACCCACTACAACGTCTACACACAAGCCCAAAACGCAGAGCCACATCCCAACAAGGTAATTAATAATAATAATTAATTAATCTATATAAGTTGAAGATGTTCCCTTATATTGGAAATAAGAGGTTTTTTTTAATTTTCGTGTCATGCATGGTTTGGTTTTGTAGACGGGAGAGTTATGTTCGACTGTTCTTCTTAAATTAGGAGATAATTAATCTATATTACTTTCATTCTTAACATAACTTTTCTTTTAAAATTAAAATATTCCCTAGAAAGTAATTGAATGGCATAAATATTATGTTTGTGACCGATCACAGGTACCCGCCTCTCAAACCAGCTACTCGGCGACGGAGCTGAAGGCCGGCCGCTACGATTTCTGGGTGACCGCTTCCACCATCATTGGAGAAGGACAACCCTCAGCCACCGCCTCTTGCAGCCCCAGCGACAAAGGTAGGGGAATATTTTGACGCGTCGCCGGAATTCTATAAGATTCCTGATGTAGATGTGACCAAACAACGTTATTTTTCAATACTTTAAACTAGACGGCATATTGCGGCGCGCACAAGTGTACCATAGATGTGATGCTTGTTTTCAATAAATATCAGGTTTTATAAATACTATCTAAATTTTAGATTATTTTATTTTATATTCTATAATAAAAGGTATACCAATATGCAATATCATCATCCAATATATAATCCTCGCTTAATTTGTTTTTTATTATAATAAAAAAATAATTTATAATTTTTTTCATTTAATATTTTTTTAATTTTATTCAGAATAGATGTGATGATACAAAATAAATGATTAATTTGATCTAAATAATATCTAAAAAATATAATAATTAATTTTCAGTACCCGCCAAGATCGCATCTTTCGACGAATCATTCACCGCCACTTACAAGGAAGATGTCAAATTGCCCTGCCTCGCTGTTGGTGTTCCTCCTCCTAATATTTTGTGGAAGGTAATGATTATTTTTTTTAACACTATTTACAATATAAATCTTATTTCAAGCACAAAATGAGTGATAATTGTGTGAAAGTAACAACTATAACTAGTGGGTTGATTTCCTAAACGAGGAAAGTAATCGCATTAATGATACAAATATATTTTTTTGTCATTTAAAGCATAAAAAGTCCAATTAATATTCTTGATACTGGTGAAACTGGCGATGCGCAATGATTGGTTCCAGGAGCTACTATATCTACTCTTATTATTTCACAAAAGAAAGTTCGATAACGATGAAAATTAAATATATGTAGTATTTTATAGTACAATTAAAATGAAAACAGATTTCTAGCGTAACGTTTTCTTATCTAAAGACCTTCTTATCGAAATCTAAAGGCCGGACCATATGCTCGAATTTACTTGCACGAATTCTATAACATCTTAATTGTACAAGTTTCGTAACATCGGGTTTGGCGTGCAACCAATTTAAAATATTTAATTGTTATTATAAATTACATAAAGACGATAAAAATATGTGATGTAAAATTATGTTGCTTTTATTTGTCTCCATTTTTAATTTTTAAATCTATAAATAAAAATAAAAAAAAACATTCATAAATTCATTAAAATCTGCTTTCTTCTATGATACACGTCCAAGCATGCCTTTCAATAAAGAAATGTTTGGTCAACCATACTGGCATGAGCGAAGACCACTCGCAGTTAGTCCTATTGCCCTTTGAATGTTTAGTTTTGATACATAAATGAGGGTATTAGGTAAAGGGCCAGCCGCTAGAAGCGTCGGAGCGCGTGCGCCAGCTGCCGGAGGGCTCGCTGCAGATCGCGGGCGTGGCGCGCGAGGACGCCGGCGAGTACTCCTGCCACGTCGACAACCAGTTCGGCACCGACACTGTCACACACACCCTCTCTGTATTGGGTGAGTTTTTGGTTATGGGTGTTAGAAAAAAATTAACTATTTATTTATAATATTTTTATCTATTTCTTAAACTTTGAAACTTTTTATCTATTTATGTTTATGGGTACATTAAAAAATAATACAAATAAAGTCTGTTAAAAATGTTCTATAGTCTCTATAATTTCGTCCTAATCTGTCCTCGTTGCTCCAGCATGCGTGTTTTATTAAGTACACGAAAAATTACGTTTTTAATTTCATACTTTGTCATCCCGTCAAGGTCTGAATTCCAAAAACTTTTTAGTTAGCGGTACGTACATTATTACAACCCTTTAGGTCCAGCTGTTTAGTTTGGGCAAGGATAAATCAGTCTGGATAAGCAATTTAATATATGAAATTTATATGTAGGTAATAATAATTTCACATGAAATTAGGATATTACAACATCAGCCTTGATATGTGCTCGTGCAATGCAGGCTTATTAAAATAAATTAAAGCATAAATATTATAATTAACATACATTGTGTATTTATAAATGAACAAAACACAATTCCAGCCCCTCCCTTCCCCCCACAACTGAGCATCGCGTCGTCGTCCGTGTCGTCCCTCACGCTGCGCCTGAAGCCGTCCTTGGAGGCGGAGCAGTCGCCCGCCGCCGGGTACACCATACACTACAAACAAGAGTTCGGCGACTGGGAGACCGTTCAGGTTACATTTTGTTTGTTGTTTTATATTAGTATAAAATTTTCAAAAAATATTATTTATTAACATGTGCGATTCTTAAATATTTGATATTGTTGTAGATTCCAAGTAACACTGATACGTATACTCTAGAAAACTTGTTCTGCGGATCCAGATATCAACTCTACGTTACTGCTTATAATGGGTAAGGTTAAATAAATATAATAATAGTTTATCGTAAGTAACTTAAATCGTACATAAGAGACAGTATAATAATAAAATAATTGAGTAAAGATGAATTCTTATCTTTCATAACTATATTTTTCTAAAATATTGTCAATATTAAAATGTTACAACATATGTATCATGTATTCATGAGATCTTAAATTATTATCAAAAAATATTGCGTTAAGTAACAAAAGTATTTTATTTAAAATTCCCCTATTTTCTACACTTAAGAGGTGGTTTTTTTTTTCAAATTTAAATGGGACGAACTTTGAAGTTCGTATAGAGGTATCAGATTGAAATCTGACTACCCTGTAAAACGTTAACACGTGGTCAAACATAAATTAAAAAATATACGTGTGGAATTGAGAACCTCCCCTTTTTTTTCGTCGGTTAAAAACCCATTTTTAATTGGTTAAACGAATGGATGGTTATAATTGGTTAAATGGATATTATTGGTTGATGGCAGGTTTGTATGTGTCACTCTTTGCTATCTAACTGGGTGCGAAATGAGTTAGTCCATTCATATTAGTGTGGACACATGTGCGACCTAAGTACGGTTATTTCCTAAAATTAAAAAATGGGATTTTATCATTTTAACCTTAAAAAAAACACAGTGTCCCTAGCATGTCTAACTCTAAGATGTCTAGGGAGTGGGCCATCATATGTGGTGTATAATATCAGGTGGTATATATGTTACGGATGTCGATGGATTTAATATTACGTTATCGCGATTCTCGTCCGCCATGGTCAGTGTACTCGTGCGGCAGTCAAGTGTTCACAATAAAGTGAGTTCACTCGCACTACTGACTCACGTTATCTATCAAATATGTCAAACACTATTGTCACGTACCGTCATTCAACTACCCTCAGAATCGTGTATAAAATATCAAACATGGCAACACAAGTAATTTTATTAATTATTCTCTAACATATATGTATGCTGTTTAATTAATATTAGCATGGTGTCCACAGCATCGGCACTGGCGAGGCGTCGGACGTGGTGATCGCGCGCACGCGCGGCTCCAAGCCGCCCGTGCCGCGCGCCGCCGACTTCATCGAGGTGGGCTCCTCCTCCGTCACGCTGCACCTCAAGCAGTGGCTCGACGGCGGCTGCCCCATGAGCCACTTCGTTGTTGAGAATAAGAAGAAGTATGTGTTGTTATGTATTCATTTAACGTCCTATTACTAGACACGGGCCTCCCTTAAATACGAAGGGAATCAGGCCATAGTCCACCACGCCGGCCAGTGCGGGTTGGCGGATTGCACGTCTTTCGAAAACATGCTAGATTCTCTCCGACATGTAGATTTCCCCACGATGTTTTCCTTTAAGGCAAGTAGTAATCATATAAGAAATGATTCCCACATGAAAATATTAAAGTTGCGAGACCCGTATTTGAATCCGCTTCACTCGCTTTCCCAAGCGAGCGCGTTCCCACTGGACTACCACTGCCTTTTTCATGCGTTGCTACCAACTGTTTCAGACTAATATCATTATCTTATCCATACAGTCGTCTAACGAAGCCCTCTAGACAGGACAATCGTGCGAGAAGCAAGTGACACGATAGTGACTGTCATAAGTACCTTTATGTGACAGTCGGGACACGGCTATAGCGTTGATGTAGATGCGAGTTAATTCTTTTCATACAGTAACAGTTGTTGAGAAGATAAAAGGACGGATTAAAACTATATTCTAAACTAAGATAACTTATATCCTTGATTGACAAAGACCACCTTTATTGAATTTTTGTTGGTTATCAACTCCTTAAATTTAGACAATGTCCATCTACATTATTAGAAGAATCTTTGTAAGATATTTATACTTTTACTTAAGACGAAAATAACATTAAAATATAACTCTTATATTGTAGGGGAGCTGCTGAATGGAACCAGATTTCGAACGCTGTCAAACCCGGTGGAAACTTTGTTGTACTTGGTGAGTTTGTCAAATATTGAACTTATTGTTAAATAAATTTTAAAAATGAATTTCTATCTTTAATTATGCACGCAAATGTTATTTTATCATAATGTAACTAAATTAACATTTATATTAAAGACCTGGAACCCGCTACCTGGTACGTGCTGAGGATCACCGCCCACAACAACGCTGGATTTAACGTCGCCGAATACGAATTCGCTACCCTTACGATGACTGGAGGTATGTTAACTACGGAGTTTTTACTTATTGCAATCCGTTATGTAGTGTTACATTCGAAATTTTAAGATTATGTGATTTTAGAAAGTGGTCTGTATTACATACAATTATATTAAATAGAATAAATAATAATATTCAATTTGAGTATAGGTTTTAAATTTAATAAAAATAAAATTTAACTATAATAAAAGTAAACAGTTTGCACACGAGGTAGATTTAGCTTAAGTCCATATTTCTTATTTACTTATGTACTAGATATAGTTTAACAGTCCATCAACGTTTGTACAACCTACATACATACGAGTATATTTACATGACCCAAAAGGTACCTGAAATGCATAGCCTATTCATTTCTTTATATGATTATTATAATATATAATTTCCGTGTAATAATTGAAGGCTTGCATTTCAGGTACCGTCGCCCCCGCGCGCGAGGTCGGCGACGGCGCCCTCACGCCCGAGCAAACGTTAAAGATCATCCTGTCCCACTTAAACCTGATCGTGCCCGTCGTCGCCGCCATATTGGTCATAATCATCGCGATCGTAGTCGTCTGCGTCGTGCGAGGTGCTCGGGATCATCACCATCACAAAGGTGATTATTTATATGTGATGATGTGATTAGGAACGATAGCGCCGTTGCCCGGCAACGCGGACGGAGATAAGGAGCTGCCCCCCTGGGTGAGGGCGTGGCTAGAGCCCGAGGTGCTTGTGCCCATCCTGGCCACCGTGGTGGTGTTCATCGTGGGCATGGTGGTCATCTGCCTCACACTCGCACGCCGCAACACCCCCCACCGCCTGCGAGGTCAGAAGGACGAGTTCTGTATGTATAGCATGGCCGCTTCTTTTATTTATTTTATTCATACTTATTCATATATCGTTGAAACAATAAGTTGTATTGACATTGTATCGGATCGTTTGATAAAACTATTGAGCTGACAATGGAAATAATTACACTAAAGTTTACTAAAATTGGTTGGTAGTAATGGAAATTCATGATTTATTACATTCATAATAAGTCACCGTATAAGCAAGTGGTAATTGAGTTGAAAATTAGTCGCACATGAAAATTTCAAGTTTCAACCGGCTCCGTGTTCACTTGGTGCATTGAAAATGTCTACTAATAACACGTTAATCCGGAAACAACGATTGATTTGTGTTGATTTAAGTCTGAAATACAAATGGAAATCTTAGCAGTCTGATTACCTCAAGGGCAGAAGCTAGTTATAAGTATTCAAAGATGTCTTATGTCATGTATTTGTCGTGATTTGTCATAAAAACTGATAGATTATTACCTATTTTTGTGTAAGCAGTAAACATTGCTGTATTTAGAAAAGCTTTTCGCATATTTATACATAATTCATATTTAAGGCGAAAGAGCTTATTGATATTGATAGCTAATAATAACTACCTAGTTGCTAATTATGCGTATATGCTAATTATTTATTTAATTAGGTAGTCCTCGTCATTATACGCAAGTAAATATAAAGCCTTTTATTTTAATCATAACTCATCTTATGTTTTGTTATCGCTAGTGACCATCTAATCATGTTAATTTTAATGCTATTCGTTTTATCACTAGTAATGATTCATTATTTTTAATTATCTTTATCTTTTGCTGTAAATGTTAATATGATACACACATACAGTAAATATAAAAGGGCAAAATAATATTGGGTGTTTATTAAGTATCAAAAAAATAAAATTATTGATCGATTGTGATTTATAAAAATAAAAATAGTTTTATTTCTTAGTCATCGTTAAAATAATTATGTTAGAGTCTTCCCAGTACTTACATTACTTAATTCGAAGATACTTGTGTTGGGAATGGCCAGCTTCTTCCCATATGCATACTCTATGATTAAGGGGGTAAAAGTTTTTTAAACTATATAATACAAGTATATAGATACATAAATAATAATACGCCACCGTCCAGACGACGCGGTGTACAACACGTCGGCGCCGATGGGCGGCGCGGGCGGCACGCTGGACAAGCGCGGCGGCCTGCGCGACGAGCTCGGCTACATCGCGCCGCCCAACCGCAAGCTGCCGCCCGTGCCCGGCTCCAACTACAACACCTGCGACCGCGTCAAGCGGCAGGCCGTCATCAGTGAGTACTCGCCTCTACGCTCTACCGCCTCCGGACCTCCTGGATTTGATTTTCAGATAGGACCAAGTTTATTTATTGAGTATTTCTGTTAAGAAAATGTCACTTGTCAGTAACAATCCGGGGTTGGGATGTTGACGCAGCATCACACCCGTGCCTCGGAGAGCACGATCTCTGACTGATCTCTTACTGCAGTGGAGTATGAGAGTGACAAGAATAGAGAGTGCACGTTGTGTACACGCGCTGCTCTATAATATTTCCCGCGCAGTTGGTTACCCTCAGTGAGAAAGAATTGTAGAGGTCGAACAATTTTATTATACATATAGGTTAACATCACTCTATTATTTTTATTGCATTTCTAGGAATATTATAAAGCTTTTGATATTATTAATGTTTTATCGTTCTCTCTTTATCTTTTATGTTATATAATGTATTTAAAAATTAATTATATTGAATAAAATATAATCATGTTTACCTAGAAAATAAAAATTGGGCTGTTACAAAGTCTTTTACACTAAAATGTATTATACTTATCACGAAAAATTGTTTGTAATGTAGTATTAACAATTTTTATTTTACACCTTTAAGAAAATTTAATAAAACGTTTTTAGTGGCCAAAAACGATTATAGATAACATATTATGATGATTAACTATGAGAATGATAAAATTACAAGTAGTTGATATTAGTCTATATTATAAGAATATTTTAATTTAAATAAGCTTTTTTCTAACTTTGTACTTAGTGCACGTTTATAATGCCTAGCTCTCCCTGACAAGCAGTTTGTATTATCTTTTTATAAATCTGATCTTTCTATTATGCTTTAAATTATTTTTCTTAATTACTGTTATTTAATAGAAAAAAAAACGTATAAGGATAACTATTCTCAAGCTGTTCCTTAAATTACTAAAAATTTTACCGATTATATCTAGTTTATTTGATAGTTTTTACTTTATTAGTTAGAATACATTTTTAATTATTCCTTATTTTAATATTTTGGTGACAGTTTTAATGCTTTTATGTTTTGGCTTATTCCAATATTCAAATCAATTTTGTTTTATGTTTTTTTTTTAATGTAATTTCACATATTTTATCATTTTAAACCAGAGTAGAGGATACGTCAAAACATACAGGTACGTCGTAATTTTTAATATGGATGGGTGTAAGTCAAAAAGCTCTTCTCAAATAATATCTCACTAGTAACTATAATCTGTTAGACATTACAAAACGCTAACGAGATTTTTCCTATTATTATTAACTACCTGTTGAAAAATTATAGTAGGTAATAATTCGGTGTCACCAATTAAAATTATAATTTTTTTCACATTAGTATTGACCTATAAAATCCTTCTACTTATTGTGTAAGGGGACATTAGTAAAAATATAGATATTTATCATCATACATAGAGTATTCTGTTTCCAATCGTATTCGCTCAATATAAGAAACGGAATAGTGAGATATTACATGAGTAGTGCGGTGGCGAAGGGCTCTGGTCAGTAGCGCATGTAACGCAGTAGTGTGGTCTAGTGGGCGCGCACTCCACGTGGGACCCGCGCAGGCACCACTACGAGCGCGTGCGGCGGCCGTGCGCGCCGCGCGTGCGCAGAGCGGGCTCCGGCGACACCATCTCCACAGGTGCGTAGCGGCCGGCTTGCACGTCAGAAACGAGATATTAACAGTTTACACCGCTGTTCTTATGATATCCTGGTACTTTGAAACTGCGCGTTACTAGATTAGAAAATAAAGATATATGAACTACTTCTAGTATTATTTACTTACTAGCTAGCGACTTACCCTCGCTTCGCTCGGGTGCGTCCCTAGGTACATTTTATTTTTTGAGCGAAACCCTAATTCTTTTTCTAAAATAAAAGCCTACGTTACTCCTTATAATATCAGCTATCTGCCAGTGAAAATCCCGTTAAAATTGGTCCAGCTGTTTCGGAGATTAGCCGGAACAAACGGACAGACAGACAAAAATTTTAAAATTATGTTTTTCTTTTAAAGTACCGTATATAATTCTATATGCATTTAGTATAAAGCTGTTATTTTGACATTACAAACAGACACTGCAATTTTATTTATCTGTATAGATAATATTATTCTTATTACATAATTATGTCTCGTTTCTATGTGGCCAATTCGAAATGCTTGCTTTGCTTTTTAAATAATAAATATTTTTTATATTTATCGTTATTGTAGATTTTATTGCATAATTTTGTCTTTTATAACCAGAATCGACATTCGCTTCAAAACCACAATAACGGTTTTATTATTATAAAATTCTAATATATAATATTATCAATATATATTTATATTTACATATATACGAGTGACGAGTGAAATACTAACACGATTTTCCATCGGTAAGTGTAGTTTAACGAGTAATAATGTTAGTTTTTTTAGTTAGTTCCTAACAAGCTTGATATGTAAATTATTATTAGACTAAATTATATATTATTATGTTAAAGCAACGTACTATTAAAACTTATATACAGTATAAACGTTTTAAACTAGGTTTTTGTGTTTTTTTTTACATTAAAATTTGATTATGTTGGATTTATTTTAACCATTTTACTAAGCGATGCCATAATAAAAATCTATGAAAATAAATACTACCGAGTCGTCGATAATATTTATGGTTACCTTACTAAATTTCCACCAATTTTACTTTATTAACTCGTCAATTATTTTCCGTATTTTAATATTTATGATAAAATTTTCAGGCATGGAAGATGAAATCTGCCCCTACGCAACTTTCCACCTGCTAGGATTCCGTGAAGAGATGGACCCCAGCAAGGCTATCGCGTTCCCGCACCACCACCCCTCGCACGCCGGCACCCTGGCGCACCCCCACCCGCACCCCCACCACCCCGCTCACTCCCGCGCCGGATCACAGAGCATGGTGAGTACTACAAACTACAAATATTACCCATATATATTAATAATATTACAATATAATATTACGCCGCGGGTCTGCTCGTGTAGAGTAGGTACGTCAATAAAAGTCTATAGTAGTCGCCTAACAAAGGCGTCTAGACAGGGCAATTGTGCAGGGTGAGACGCGCGGGATGCGCTCCCGACAGTTACACTTACTTTTGTATTATATTCGGGGGATGGCTAATTTAGAGTTGACGGGTAAAACTGTAGCTAGCCACGAGATGGCACTACAATGTTTTAATATCGAAACCTTTCAGCATAAAAGTTGGTATTCACGAGGTGAACGCACGTTGGGAGAGAGATACCTCCATTAACCTATTAGCAAACATATTTAACAAAATTTGTGTGACGAACAGCCACGAGCCAACAGCCGCTACGCACGCAAGAACTCCCAGGGTGGACAGAGCGCCATCTACTCCACCGCTCCCGAGTACGACGACCCCGCCACCTGCGCTGAAGAGGACCAATACGTGAGTGCAATCAAATAAAAAATATACTTTATTCAATATACTTTGACGAGCACTTAAATGTCACTATGTAAATGAGTTGTGTATCTATATAAGAAGCAGGTTTTACCCCCATAAATCTTTTCTTAAAATACATCTGTCTTTTTTTGGTCGAAGGTATTTGGAAGATCTTAAAGGATTTAGCTTTTTAACCCCTCAAGGACCGCGTACACGCCGGCGTATACGATAACAATTAAATTCTCGGAAATTCGCTCGGATATCCTGGAATTGTCCGGGAGGGGTTCATTGGTTTCTTTATATATTATTGATTTGTGTATAGTTTTTAGAGTTGCTCTTCTGGCGATGTAGTAAATATTTTACATAAAAAAAATGTAGATTTACCTTCCATTACCTATCTTACGGAACATTTATGATTTGCCCCTCCCTCTTCCTTCTCTAAAAACAGAAATAATAAATAATCGCCCCCAAATCCCTAAACATACTTACGTAATACTTAAACGATAATGCCTACTGTATACGAAATTAATATTAACTAACTGTTCTCATGACCGATTTTGGCCACGACGGCTAATTTCATTGAAACTAGCCAACTGCGCTGGAGATATATAATACACAAATATCATTCACTCTCATACTCTGATGCGGCGATATTTCAACACGACCGGTGAGGAATTAGGCGCAGGCTACTAATCTTTTTACAAAGGCTTAATAACTACACTTAGCCTAAACTGGGACTCGAACCAAGGACCTCCGGACCGCAGCCGCTAGAGCACAGACAGTTATGCCTGCTTATACGTAATATTTAATTTACGGGATAATACAGTATAGTGGTAACTTGTTGGCAGCGCGCTCGCTACTCGCGGCCGATGTACGCGTGCGGGCCCGAGTACGACGAGCCCGCGTGCTGCGCGCCCGAGGACGAGCAGTACACCGGCGCCTACGGCACGCCCTACTCCGACCACTACGGATCCCGCCCCAGCATTGGTATGACCACTACCCACCCTAACTCTTACTCCTTGACCTATCTTGTGAACAATATTACTTTTTTTTTTTAACTCAGTCTCTCAGTATCAACTGATACTAAACATACGTTGGCCGCTAAATTCCCTTTAACGTTTACATAAATATTAGTCAACGAACATATCATGTGACTTCATCGAAAAACAACATTTATTTCAACTTTTTTTCATTATGTACGTTATTATAAGCTTACTAATTCCCAATATTATTTATTATCGCGGAAATTTTTTTGCTTCAAAATAAAAAAAGAACATATAGTATTCATACATATTTCTTCAGGCTGTAGGTAACCGTTCATCGTATATGAATGAACTTAAGTATGACGATAGCTTATACCTATCCTAGATTAACACATACCGTACCTAACATGTGAAACCATTTAAAAACTAGTCAGTGTCAAAGTCCAAGCTCCAGCCAGTTCTAATTCGAAACTAAAACTAAACGGAACCTCCCCACTTAATGGAGCGTCGTAGGATCGCTTACGCCCTCAGCCACGACGCCGACTACTGGCCTCTGCTGTCAGAGAAGTGCCAGGAGCAACACACATGGCACATCGCTCACCGAGGTGGGCCGCCTCCCTGTGTGTCTCTTGGCTTCACGCTCGGCTCACTACGTCATGGTGAACACACATTGAGTGGTGGAAACTCTAGCAACCCTTGCCTCTTGCAGGAACCCGCAAGTGCGGCAGCTCCCCCGAGCCTCCCCCACCCCCGCCCCGCAACAACACCGACAACAACTGCTCCTCCTCCTTCAACGAGAGCAAGGACTCTAACGAAATCTCCGAGGCCGAGTGCGACCAGCCACGCAACTACCCCGGTGAGATGACGCCACATGCAATATTGCCATGTTTCATACATTTTTATCATATATTATCTAATATTATTATTGAATTACTCGTATATGAAAATTCTTTTCTAAATTTGAATGGCCTATATTTTGTAGTTTTAAAAGTCATACCTTACACTTTTATCATAAATTAATATCTACATATATTATATACAAATATTACTTTCTCATAATAATTAAGTTTAAAGCTTTCAAAAATGAAAAGAGAACAATACAAAAAATAAAAATTATTCAAAACATAAATTTTGAGAAGTAACAAAATATAGGCAACTGAAGTGTCTTAATATTGTTATTAATAATAATTTAAAAGAAAAATATTTTCCTTTCTCGAGCTCATTATTAAATTAGAATTTGTAAAGCAAAAGCAGCTTATCATATTATGCAGTTAAAAAGTTTGACATACATAACTTTTTATATAACTCCGTTATATACTTATCTATTTATTTTTCCATATTATCAAATTCCAATCTGTAAACAAATAAATAGTAGGAATTTTCAAATTACGAAAAATAATTTGTCTGTTGGCTATTTTTTCGAAAACGTTCAGTTGGCAATATATTATTTATATTAAATAGCCGTAAATCAATTTGCACAAACTCTTACAATACAATACCTACGTTATATCATTTAATTTAATTCCAATATATGTATGTATTATTATATTAAAGGATTTCATAAGAGTTTGTTAACAATGACGTTTACAGCAAACAAAGTAAACTATTGTCCGAAAACATTTATGTCAATTCACATTAACAGTTCATCTTGTAAAATGTCACCCATCATATAAAACACCAGAGTGAAGTTAGCGTAAAAATATTTTATTTTGTATTCTGCTATATGCTAATAAATTGCTCTTAAAATGCTCCACCGCAATCTGCAATTGCTCCAGGTCTAAAGTGATTAGTTAATTAATTATTATTTTTTAAAAAAATTGCCCACTCAAACATTAAATTTACTATAAAACGAGTAGTATTCACTTTTTATTAAAGTTTTTTCGCTTAATAAATTGCTCTTAAAATGCTCCACCATAATCTGCAATTGCTCCAGGTCTAAAGTGATTAGTTAATTAATAATTATTTTTTAACAAAATTGCCCAATCAAAAATTAAATTTACTATAAAACGAGAAGTAATCACTTTTTACTAAAGCTTTTTCGCTAAATAAATTGCTCTTAAAATGCTCCACCATAATCTGCAATTGTTTTAGGTCTAAAGTGATTAGTTAATTAATAATTATTTTTTTTAAAAATTGCCTACTCAAAAATTAAATTTACTATAAAACGAGAAGTAATCACTTTTTATTAAAGTTTTTTCGCTTAGTAAATTGCTCTTAAAATGCTCCACCGAAATCTGCAATTGCTCCAGGTCTAAAGTGATTAGTTAATTAATTATTATTTTTTAAAAAAATTGCCCACTCAAAAATTTTAATTTACTATAAAACGAGAAGTAATCACTTTTTACTAAAGTTTTTTCGCTTAATAAATTGCTCTTAAAATGCTCCACCATAATCTGCAATTGCTCCAGGTCTAAAGTGATTAGTTAATTAATTATTATTTTTTTAAAAATTTGCCCACTCAAAAATTAAATTTACTATAAAACGAGAAGTAATCAATTTTCATTAAAGTTTTTTCGCTTAATAAATAGCTCTTAAAATGCTCCACCATAATCTGCAATTGCTCCAGGTCTAAAGTGATTAGTTAATTAATTATTTTTTTTTTAAAAATTGCCCACTCAAAAATTAAATTTACTATAAAACGAGAAGTAATCACTTTTTCCACCGAATTCTGCAATTGCTCCAGGTCTAAAGTGATTAGTTAATTAATAATTATTTTTTAAAAAAATTGCCCACTCAAAAATTAAATTTACTATAAAACGAGAAGTAATCAATTTTCATTAAAGTTTTTTCGCTTAATAAATAGCTCTTAAAATGCTCCACCATAATCTGCAATTGCTCCAGGTCTAAAGTGATTAGTTAATTAATTATTTTTTTTTTAAAAATTGCCCACTCAAAGCAAAAAAACTTTACTAAGAAATGATTACTTCTCGTTTTATAGTAAATTTAATTTTTGAGTGGGCAATTTTTTTAAAAAATAATAATTAATTAACTAATCTCTTTAGACCTGGAGCAATTGCAGATTTCGGTGGAGCATTTTAAGAGCAATTTATTAAGCGAAAAAACTTTAGTAAAAAGTGATTACTTCTCGTTTTATAGTAAATTTAATTTTTGAGTGGGCAATTTTTTTTAAAAATAATTATTAATTAACTAATCACTTTAGACCTGGAGCAATTGCAGAATTCGGTGGAACATTTTAAGAGCAATTTACTAAGCGAAAAAACTTTAGTAAAAAGTGATTACTACTCGTTTTATAGTAAATTTAATTTTTGAGTGGGCAATTTTTTAAAAAAAATATTATTAATTAACTAATCACTTTAGACCTGGAGCAATTGCAGATTATGGTGGTGCATTTTAAGAGCAATTTATTAGGCAAAAAAACTTTAATGAAAAATGATTACTTCTCGTTTTATAGTAAATTTAATGTTTGAGTGGGCAAATTTTTTAAAAAATAATAAGTAATTAACTAATCACTTTAGACCTGGAGCAATTGCAGATTATGGTGGAGCATTTTAACAGCAATTTATTAAGCGAAAAAACTTTAATAAAAAGTGATTACTACTCGTTTTATAGTAAATTTAATTTATGAGTGGGCAATTTAAAAAAAAAAAATTAATTAACTAATCACTTTAGACCTGGAGCAATTGCAGATTTCGGTGGAGCATTTTAAGAGCAATTTACTAAGCGAAAAAACTTTAATAAAAAGTGATTACTACTCGTTTTATAGTAAATTTAATTTTTGAGTGGGCAATTTTTTAAAAAAAATAATAATTAATTAACTAATCACTTTAGACCTGGAGCAATTGCAGATTTCGGTGGAGCATTTTAAGAGCAATTTATTAAGCGAAAAAACTTTCGTAAAAAGTGATTACTTCTCGTTTTATAGTAAATTTAATGTTTGAGTGGGCAAATTTTTTAAAAAATAATAATTAATTAACTAATCACTTTAGACCTGGAGCAATTGCAGATTATGGTGGAGCATTTTAAGAGCAATTTATTAAGCGAAAAACTTTAGTAAAAAGTGATTACTTCTCGTTTTATAGTAAATTTAATTTTTGAGTGGGCAATTTTAAAAAAAAATAATAATTAATTAACTAATCACTTTAGACCTGGAGCAATTGCAGATTTCGGTGGAGCATTTTAAGAGCAATTTATTAAGCGAAAAAACTTTAGTAAAAAGTGATTACTTCTCGTTTTATAGTAAATTTAATTTTTGAGTGGGCAATTTTTTTAAAAATAATAATTAATTAACTAATCACTTTAGACCTGGAGCAATTGCAGATTGCGGTGGAGCATTTTAAGAGCAATTTATTAGCATATAGCAGAATACAAAATAAAATATTTTTACGCTAACTTCACTCTGGTATATAAAACCCATCCTGTTCATATTATGAATTATGTAAAAATGATTATTTTGACATTAATTGTGGAATTGGTCCATGCGCACTGGGGGTCGACTGAACAGAAGACGGTAAAACGATTTTAAATCAATAGTTTTAATTTTTTATTACTTATGATTAATATTTGTGACTGACAGCATGCTACTCTCCGTTATAAGTTATAATAAGTGAAAATGTTCCAAGCTTTTAGAAATTCTGGCAATTGGCTTACCACGTTTTTTTTTCCAAATTTCTCCTCTTCAGTGTTTCTTATTGTCTACTTGGTAATTCAAAGATTTTCATCTTAATTAAAAGTCAAAAAATTTTAACATATGAAACAATATATTTGGATAGTTTCTTTATGCAAATCCGATATTGAAAACCTTTGTTTTACCAAATATTAGGTTTGATTAATCTTATTGAATCTTAAAATCATCCTTTAATCGAAATTAAATTCAACATCGCTTAGACGTGATTGTGTTAACTAATTATTTCTATTTGAAGTGGTTATGTAGATTACTTAGTTCATGTATTTGTCTCCTTAACAATATCCATTAAACAAAAACAATGTACTTATATAAAAATACTGTATTAATTTATTGAACAAATTAAAATATTAAAATAAATGAATACAAAGCAATTAGGTATATTTAGTGGATATTGTGAAGGGAAAAGAGTAGAGGGCAGGGTCGAGTGTCGTGCCTAGTGTAGACACGTCGTGACTTGTTGTTGCAGTAAGGGCCCACACTGCCAAGGACGGCTTGCACAGCGACGAAATGAGGAAACTCATTGACAGGTCAGTTGATAGAGCTTTTATTTTACGAACAAACCCACACACACGCATTTTTGTACGCAACACGCATATTCAATACTAATTTATTTTATAAATACTACCTATTTTTTATATAATATTAATCATGGATTTTTTGACGCAAGTCAGAAATGACATATTTCTGATGTTTGTTATATTTAATTTTATTTTTTATAGAATTCATTTACATTTGAACTATTTTATTAGTACATTTATATAATGAGAGTAAATAGAGTATGGAATTGTTTAAGTATTCTTGTAGTAAACTCCTTGAGAATGCAATAGAATTAATAAGAAATAGGTGCATTTAAATGTACTTATTTAAAAATGATAATATTCCATAGCAATAAGTCTAAAGGCTGTGGATTCGAGTCCCGGTTCAATAAACATTATGGCAATTTGAAGCATGTTATTATATCACTTTTTGCAGATAAGCATATTGTTGTTTATTGTGAAGTTTAATACTTAATATAATAGTGACTCTCTGATGCACTTTACACAGTGTTTTGTTAACAATATACACAAAACTAATCGCAGACTCTTTGTGTGTGCGCTATTTTTTCTCGTAGTAATCGGCTGCGAACATAATATACATATAAATTTGTACGCATAGCGCCGATATTAAGCATGTACTATGTTCTGCATCCATGGTCTCCAGGAAACAGTAAGTCAATGTATGTGAAGACAAATAATAATAATTTGCTGAATGTTGTTTAATTTTGCCTGAACTGTTTTGTGTACCTAATAATTATTAACCTTATGTGGCTAACACTTTATCCATTGCACTAAAATTTGTTTTGCTGAATTGTTGACTTTCAGAGCCAATGTTTATTTTATTTTATAAAAGTGTAACATTAGTCCGCCTACACCCAATTTTTATAAAACACGACAACGTATAAACTGCAAAACCGTTCTGTTATCATACATTTTAAGCTTTTTAGCAGATGAATTTTACATCTAGATGGCCCCGCGTAGACAGAATTAAAATTATCGATGTGATATGTATCCCTCTCTTTTATAACAAGAAATAAAATATTTTTTATCAAATATTTAATATCGATAATTTTATTTATCTACGCCTCACAAGCTACCATTTATTGCTCAATTTCATTATATATCGCAGTATACCATTGTATAATCTAGAATACAACTCAATATATTAGACATTTGTGATAGTGGTCACTTCCCCTGTTAAAAAACTCCAATAGGATCCCATCAAAAGCGACAAAAGCCAATAAATATTTATTGGCATCTATGTGGCTTTTGTCGCTTTTGATGGGATCCTATTGGAGTTTTTTAACAGGGTCCTCTCACTCGTCTTATATGTACCTACCTACCTACGTAAAGACTACCTACTGCGTGATTGTTATTGTATTTATCCAAATTCATTGTTTCTTACAAATTATGTTCACCGTTTAAAAGTGAATGTTATTAAATATGTACTTTTTAAGTCTGAAAATACTAAGATAACTTCGATATTTGCAAAGTTTAAATTACCTATAACAAGTTCTTACAAACGCCTATCACCAAATATGTCTCACATACTGTTCAGCTTATAATCGTTCACGATTGGTGTTACAGACCAGAAGCAAACACCCCAATCCCCCAGCAAGCAGTCCACGGGCGGGGACTCACAGCCTACGATACTGTGGCAGTGTAACCTGTAAACTGCTCACACGTGGACACACCTACTCACCGACACACACACACCCCCCTCATGCTTTAAATCACCATCCTAAACGACCACACTCGCGTTGAATGAATCGCCGCTTTACAGACTTATTATGATCTATTGCGCCATTATATAGTTTCGCTTTGCTTCGCGATTTCGTTGCGACAGGGCTCGACGAAAATGTGGTCGTTCCTCCAGTATTGTCCTCGTTTTCGTTCACACAGGTGTGTCGTCATCGTTACTTCATTTAAAAAAATTGTATGCGTTGGTTGGATTTATTTTAATGTATTCTAAGTAGCACATTTGTGCCATCAAGTCATCTTTTTTAAAACTCGCCCGCAACGTGCCACAAAGTCGGGTAAGAGCCAGTGTATGCCCTCCCGTAGCACCCGTCGCGTTACTCTGCATAGTGTTGCCATGTGAAACAGAAAATTATGGTTGTGGTAGTTAATTCAGATGATATATTTTCCTTTAGGTGAGTGACGTGGTATTAAAAATTATATTATCGAATACGAATTGTGCAGCCGCTTACCCGACAATGTGGCAACGACCGCGAGCTAACGACGATGTGTTAAATTTATTTCGATCTTATTTGTTTAGCTTAATTTAAAAGATCAGAAAGTAACAAAGCGTGCGCTGGTTTTTGGGGTGAACTCAAAGATATTTCGATTTAAATTAAGCTCAACATGTAATAATGTGATATTTTGAATTTTTACTCATTTTATTTTATTTGAAATGTACTAACATTAACGTTATTTATATTTGTGTACTTTTAAGGCAATCAGTTATTAAGTAACCACTCGACCGCAAGGTCGGTACGATGCTTCCTTTTAATGTTAACAGTTTCGTGATGCTTTTTACCATTTATGTTATAGCCACGTCATTATTTGTATCGTGTATTGTTTAATGTTTTCATTGCGTTTACATAACTTCTTAGGTAAGGAATAGACGTAAGGCATCTTATTGATTAATCTACTCTTTAAAAATACTATGTAATCTGTAGCTAGTTATGTAAGAGCGTACAATGTTGAATTTCTGTACGTATAACACTAAGTAACCCTACGTATTACATATTAATAAAAATGAAATCATCGACTAAGTATTGGCATTAACGGTCATCGAGCTCCTGTAATACTATATAATACGGAATTTCAAAATCATTTTGTATGACTTAACGTTACCCTAATGTAATAAGGTGCATTTTTATTCGTAATCGTAATGTATTCTCTACGTATGTAATATGCAAGTGTTAGATGTAAGACACGCGCGTGTCACTTTCTAGATGTCTTCATATATGTTGTGGCATCGTGTAAGCTTCGCCGAGTAGCTTGTAGATAGGTTTTCGCGACTTCCTAGCAACCGATCTCTTCTTGATAACCTTCCAATTAGAAATTTTGGATTTATAAATTATAGTTAAAATTCTAATATTTAAATAAGGATATTCGAAATTATAATAATAATATAACCTTTTTCGGCAATTAAATTATCTTTACGCGTTTCTTGCAAAATGGCATGATTAGGTACGATTTTCATATTTTTTTATCCAAAAGTATTTTAATGTTTTCGCTTGTTGAGTGTTGTTTGCGGCTTAGTTCATTATTCATTTTATAAACGCAAAATGACATCGCTAATTGCAAGTAACTGTTTGTACCAAAGTGTTTGAATTGTGTTGAATAAAGTACTCATATTTCAACTACGAATTCTTTTTTTATTTCGACCACAATGTCCTTATCATAAGGTATCTATCATACACATGTATAAAAACAAAACTCACGCTGACAATAACTTTTATTACTGTTGTAAAGATTTTAAATTAAATAGTTGTTAAACTAACATGCTCGAGTAACTAGAAAGAAATTTACGCCGATGCAGCTTTTACAATTTCTTCAGCGACCTCCACAGCGATAGCAGCCTCAGCCTTAGCCTGGAATTTTTTTGATATTTATAAAACTTTCATATTGAAAATATTAACAATTTGACAAATTAAATTAATTTTTAAAATGGTTTAAACGTGTTAATTATTTTATGTATCTTTTAAAAGATTTCAAGCATACAATTTACTATGGAAAATTCTAAAGCTTTTTAAAGTTATATTTACATATAATCCAGTCTGGGATCATAAAACATAATATAATATTAATAATAAAATATAAAAATATACAAAACCCCTAAGGGTGAATACCTTTTGGGGTTTATAATAACACGAATGGGTTAAACACATAATGTGTACAACATTATATTTGAATCAAAGTCATTTCCAATAACTTCGACATTCAAAAAAAAACTTTTCTAAGCTGTATCATATTATCCATACTAATATTATAAATGTGAAAGTGTTTCTTTGTCCTTCTTTCACGTCGAAACAGAGACGGATTAGTGTGATTTTTCGTGTGGAAATAGTAGCGAGGGTTGGAGTATGACACAGGCTACTTTTTACCGCGGTAGATATTTCATTCCCATTGGAAAGCACATTATAATAGAACCCAAAAAAATATTTAAGGACATTAAACTTGGGATTGGGCCCTTGAATACAATCAAATAAATAGGTGTTTTAGCATTTTTCGCACCATAAGGGGGTAAAATAGGGGATGAAAGTTTGTATGAAACCTACCTTTTTAGACTTTTTTAATAGTGTTAGCGTGAGCAAGCCGCGGGTTCTGCTAGTAAAATAATAAATTCTATGTACACAGATCTAGTTTTTGTCTACAACTCCACTCACAGGATGTGATGATAAAAATAGCCTATGTAATATGAATTACTAATGCTCTATTCAGAGTTTTACTTAAATCCCTCACAACGTAAAACAGTAAGGAACGCATCTACTAAATACTAAACAAACTAAGTTGTTAAAGAATGTGTTTGATAAACTTGGTGTGAATAATATAGTGTGATGCGTACCTGGTCGTTGGCAGCAGAGTTGAGTTCGGACTGCGCCTTGCTGAGCGCCTCCTGCGCCGCGCCGCGGTCCAGATTCTCTAGCGGGTGCGCCTCTTCAGCAAGTACCTGAAGTAAACATAGACTAATTAAAAATATTTATTGTACCACAGATTACACAATATTATATGAGAACAGATGCCCCATTTCATAAAAAGAAATTGAATAGCTTTAATTTGGTATTGAAGAGTACTTCGGGTGGTTTTTGTTTGCTCGAGTAGACTATAAATGGTGTTGTTCCGTACGCCTTGTACTTTCTCTTCTGCTGTTAATAGTGCAGCAACAGAAAGGAATACAAAGTGCGTACATAAGTCTAGGTTCGTCGTCAAACATTTTAAAAAGATAAAAAAATTAATTGTGGTTGTATATTAGAAGATACACACATGCAATTGCAGACTTTTCTGTAGATCTTTAAAGATAAAACATACAATCTTCTAGTATATTGCTTTGATGTATTTTCTCTTAATGTTTAACCAGCGTTAGCCGTGTAAGGATGTAAAACCAGTTTTTTTGACAAACACCAGGTCCAGGCATTTTGTATTACATATGTATTTGTAATCCAAAATTAATAAATGTCTATACAAATACTAGTCCGGTCAAGTTAGCCAGAAAAATAGGTGTACCCTTGCATAAATTCTCAGGAAGCTGAAAATTTACATGAATGTTAAGGACCATTTTAATGAAATTGTGAAAAGTCCCCATCAATCCCATGTGTTTAAAAAAGTGTTATGTAAGGTCAAAGTTCACAAAATTGGGTTTTTTGTATTTTTCAGCGAAACGGTTAATTTTATAATACAAAAAAGCTCGGGCAAAAATTGAAGATCACACAATTATCAAAAAAAAAATTGCTAAAATTTTTTTTCCTAAGATTCACCATTTCTGAGAAAAAGCTATTCTAAAAAGTACTAAAGTTGTATTCTCCACTGTTTGTTTCTACATTGTTTAACAGCGGAAGGTTTCTAAGGACGACTCGATAAACCCAGTTATTGTGTTTTCCCGTGGGAAACAAAAATTTTCCTGAAGTAAAATGTATTCTAAATGTTGACCTGAGTAATAAGTTATCACTTCACCAAATTTTCTTGAAATCGATCCATAACTTTTTGCGTGAATTGCGCACACACAGACAAAACTTTTAATAACTATTCTTTTGGGGTCTATATTGTGTACATAATATGTTACAGTCATTGTTTTAAAACATATTTCATGTACAGATTTCGCTAAGTTACTGCATTATTATAGTATATAAAAAAATGCGCCAAGTGCACTACCTCACAGGTGGCGTGGAAACGTGTGCATAGTATAGGGAATAAGAATTTAGTAAATTTTAGAATTGCTTTCTCAGAAATAGTGAATTAGGGGAAAAGTGTAAGGGCAATTTTTGCAGACCATTGCATTATCTACAATTTTCCTCTGAGCTATTTTTGTCATAAAATAAACCATTTCGCTATAAAAATTAAAAAAAAAACCATTTTCGTAAACAAACCTTGTATAAAATTTTTTGCACATGGGATCGATGGGGACTTTTCACAATTTCATTATAATGGTATCCTTAACATTCATATAAATTTTCAGCTTCTTGGGAATTTATGCAAGGGTGAATTGTCTATTTCGACTGGACTATACAGCTTATACATCATAATATAATAACTGGTAAGTGGGAACACAATACATATTTCTTAAATTCAACCTTCAAGCAAAAAAGTGAAAATTTGTTAAGAGAGACAGCCTTATTTGAGTGTCAAGTTAAATAAAATGTTAATATTACCTGAACTGAGGAATCATCATTTACAGTGATGGTGCCAGATGAAACAAAAATCTTGCTTTGTTTGCCGTCATTTTCAGTCACTGTAACCACACCAGGCCTGAGGACAGCTGGAAGGGAAAACAAATAGGTAAAATAAATAAACAATAAATAATATAACTAAGATTGAGTGAATAATTATTACTGTATAGTAAGTAACACTTCAATTAATTGAAAACATTCCTTTGTTTGTTTTCAGTGTTAAATCATCTGGTATACATTATTACTGATAATGAAAGTATTTAGTCACATAGTCCAAACTTACATACTAATACAAGTTAAAGTTTAAGTAGAAGTGTTACAGGCCACATGATACCATTTATATAACAAAATGTACAGTTAAGATGAAATGTGTAAACTGTTATCATCAAAAACTTACCTAAAGTAGGGACATGTTTAGGCAGGATACCAAAAGCTCCACTGAATGATGGTACATCAATTTGTTTTACAATTTGTTTGTCAAAGAATACCTAAAAAATATTAACAATTAAAAAAATTACACTGTTTGTCCACACATCTACTGGGTGTGTAAATTAAAAATTTTTAGTCTATAGTAAATTAGTATATAACTTATTATCTTTTTCTAAAAATTAAGTTAATAACTTAACTTCATGCATAAAAATAAAAAACTATTGAATCTGTTAAATAGTCACTAAACATTCAAAATTTTATCCCTTTGAAAGAGAAAAGATAAGAATAATTATTCATTGTTTCAATGTGTATTTTTTATATGTAACTTCCAATTTACCAGGTTAAAGAGAACAAACAATTCAAAACTGTTAATAGTTCAGTATCCATCTGTTAGTTTTTAAATTTATTTAACATAGTTACCTTATTACCAGCTGCAAACGTAAGAGCCATTTCTCCTTCTTTAGGTGCATCAGCATAACTACGAACTTGAACCCTCCTAGCTACTCCTCGCAGCATATTACGCAGAACTAAAGCCATTCTGTAAAAATACAGACAATACATAAAATTTATATGAAAAGACCCAACTAAATAGGCTAATCTAACTACATATAATAAATCTAAAACATTTCTATTCTTGAAAACTGCTCAGTTTTAAAATATCTTCACTAACATTGGTTGTATTGTATAACCTATAACAAACACAACAATATCTGAATCTAATACTACTGAACACTTCTTATTAGATAAAATTCTTTAAAAGTACTATAAATATATGTATATTTAACTATTATATTAAACAAATAAGAAATATATATCGACAACATAGATTATGTAATAATTTTCTCTGTAATAGTCTTAATTTTATCAGCTATCATTTATCCGTTTACAAAAATGAGGTTTTATCATTGAATATATTAAACGGCTAACACTAGTTAATTTTCATACCCACTTTTTCTTAAAATAGTCTGATTTAGAGGTGTTGAAAAAGTTTTACGGCTCGGAACACCTTCTTCTGCCTGATGGACGCTGTCAGTGTGACATAAGACATTTGGTGATAAAAGTAAAAAGACAAATTAAATAACCATTCGACTGCGTTCAATTTAATAAATGAAATGTATAAAATGCAAATTAATAGGTTTTCTTGATTATAAAAAATATAAAATTTGATTTAACTGATGTAACGTACAAGAAGTAAAACTTCTGTACTCACAATCGGTACAATTTATGTTTTAAATAATTAGGATAGGCGAGACTGAGATACTAAAAATAACGCATATTAGGCATATTACAATCATATATTTATAGAATATCATTTAAGGAAAGAATATAATATTATATGTATATCATTTGTCACACAATAACAACGGTTACCAGGGCAATAAATGTACGTAAATTTTTTCGTACTTAAACGTACGATCGTGGTTGTACGAATTAAGAGCGTATATTAAATACGTTTTTCTCCGTCAAATAGGTAGTTCCATCTATTTTTAGGGTTCCGTACTAAAGGGTAAAACGGGACTCTAATTATTAAGACTTCGCTGTCCGTTGTCGGTCTATCTGTCTGTCCGTCTGTCACCAGGACCAGGATGTATCTCATGAACCGTGTTAATTAGACAGTTGAAAATTTCACAGATGAGCCGCTACTTATTTATATATTTTTATCTATATAAACATATTCCTATGATGACTGTGACATCTCATTGTCAATTTGACATTGATGCAGAATTGAATTTGGTACCTATTAATTAATTTTGATGTAATAAGCCCGCGAAATATTTACGTTTTCAGAGTAAATTTTATTACAACCTAATAAATTTCAATGGAAGTTCTTTTAAATTGAACAATATAAGAGATATGATTTTGAAGGACTTAAATATAGAAAAATTACTGAAATTAGTTTCAATTCATGTAGACCAAATAACTTGTATTGAATGGTAAATACATTTTGAATGATTTTATTATACATACTATCTTTTTGCCATTATGACATTAAAAACAGTATCTTAACTTTTGTTGTAGTTGTAAATATTATTCAGTTCCTACTACAGCGATATGTGGGCATACACTATGCCACTCATGTTGGCGTGGGAGAGGAACGTGCCCTTCATGTGGACTGCAAATCGAAAAAAAAACATTAATGTTAAATTTACCAGTTCAGAGTCAAAAAGAACATGTCTACAATTTTGTCCAAACATTTGAAGATCTTTTTAATATGAAATGTAAGTGGTTTAATTTTTTTTATAAATAATTTGAATTATTGTTAACATTTAGTTACATAAATATTTTTACACTGATTTTCTAGTTGACGACTTTTTGATAAACATACCTGCTGAAAAAGAACTTGAAGATCCTAATAAAAATGTAAAAGCTTGGTTATCAAGTTCTGAAAATCATTTCTCAGCACCAGTGACAGACTCCCAACAGTCCCCCCTATTTCAATCTATGGAACAAGATTTGGTCCAAACTGTTAAACATGTAACAAGCGATATTCAAGTTCATTCTGAAAAGGCAAAAATTTTGAAGTCTATTGATGTTGTTCATATAACACCCCAACAAGATGATTGGGACAAAATTGAAGAAATGCCAGAAATAGAAAACAATAAACATCAAGAAAATCCTGCTGGGCCAATGGACATGGAATCATTTGGTTTCTTAATGAATGATAAAATTTATTCATCATCCAATCCTAGAAGAAGTTCTAGAAAGAAAGAAAATTATGTAGATGACAATATTGGCTCTCATGAAAGATCTTCAGATAAGAATAGCCATAAGACATTCAATGAGAATGCAGAAAATAACTCTACCAAGCTTACTAAAAATTGGAATAATGTAAAAAGAATGAAAAAGGAATTCAGTAAGCTAAATAAGAAGAATAAGAACAAATTAAACATTTCTATTGAAATGTGTAAAAAAACTCAAACTAATAAAGGAGGTTTTTCTAAATCACCAGATGTTCTATATGAAATAGAAGATAATACTCCAACAACTAAAAATAATGATTGTGAAGTTACAAAAATTAATTCAAAAGACAAACTTATAGATATAAAAGAAAGTAGCAATGAAAATATTAACCCACAAATGATTGACACAAAAGAAGATAGTATTTCTAGTAACAAGTCTAGGACCAACAATACAACAAAGCTTACTTCTGAAATTAAGGACTCTGAAAAAGAAAACCACATTCAATACACAATAAGAAATAATCAACATACTGTTTCAGAAAAAGAAAAACACATTCAAAACACATTAAAGAATAATGAACATAATATTCCAAAAACCTGTAAGCAAATAGATCCTTCTAAAGTTTGTTTCTTTAAGAAAGGTGCTTTGAATAAATCTATTGATAAAACCTGTGATGAAACTGTAAATCCCAATGAAATTGGCTTGGAACATAACAACAACACTGATGACATTGAAATATCTATAAAAATAGGTAGTACAATAGCAAATATTTATATTAAAAAAAAAGAAAATGATATCCAGTTTAAAATTAATTCAGACCGTGAAATTCAAACGTCTTTAACTAATTTGGTACAAGAAAAAGAAAATTCTTCATGTTCTCCACATAATGTTACAGAAAGGCAAAACATAAATAGCAATAATAATGATCTAATTATAAATGAAGTTGCTTCTGTTATTACAAAAGTGCAGGATGTTGAAAAATTTACACCCTCTAAAAAAAATACTGCTTCTGCTGATACAGCTACCATTCAAAATGAAATAACTGAAAGTATAGAGAAAGAATTAGCAAATACTGCTAATGCTCAATTTTCTGAAAAAACAAGTGCAATATCACAAAACGAAAGTAAATCAAATGAAAATGTAATAAAAAATCTAGCTCAACAAACTACAAAGCAACTAGGCAGTATTTCTGAAGACATAGAATTTTTAAATGATGATATTTTCGACGGTGAATCTGTTAAAGAAGCAAAGATTCAACCTCTTAAAACATCAAAAAATACTCCTTCAGCAATATTAAAGTTTACTATGAAAAGCAATAAAACAAAATCTCTGAAAGATAAAAGAGACAGAGATTGTACTGAAATAGAAGATCTTCCCAATAATAAAAAAAGAAAAATATCACATAGTGATAGTGTAATTGATGATAATTTAAAAAATAAATCACAACACACTACAGAAAAAAATGTAATGGAACAAGACAGTGAAAACATGAATTATGATGCAATAATGAGCCAAGTATTTGCTAATATAGATGCTGACATGGGGAAATTACCAAGTAGTTCCAATAAAAATAAATCATTACAATACCATAACAATAAAAGATTGTCAGAAAAAAATGAAATAGATTTTTCACCAAAAAGCAACACAATAAATAATAAAGAAATTATAAATGAAGAATTTAGTGAAAATATTTTTTCTTTATCAAAAGGAGGCCAAGATTCAGAAATATTTGTGACATCAAATTTTAAGGTACTTTAAATAATACACATATATTATGTTTTTCTAAACCATATGCCTACTTAACTTATATTATAACTAATATTTTGCAGACATTTGAAGATAAAGAAAACACTAAGATTACATTTGAAAAACCATGTGAAGAATTAGGAACTATGGCAAATATTAGCAAAACAAATAAAGAAAATAATAAGCAAGTTTCACCAACAGCTGACTTAGATATTATTGAGCTTAGTACTCCAGTACACGATGAAGATTCTGATAAAAGTGTAGTGGAAGAAACACCTCAGAAGTATGTTCTTATTAAGTTGCTGTCTATTAAATTATCAAATTTTTGGAAACACTAACTTTGCTATTATATTTCATACTAAAAGAATAAAAAAAAAACACCAATTATGGATCATAAATACCAATAAGTATTTGCAATTAGCCCAAATTATTACACATTAAAAGTAAAAACAATATATATTATATTCCTGAAAATCATCTATTCACTTTAGTAGCATTGTTTTTTTAGTGATTCTATCCCCTGATGCAATTGTATTCGATTTTCGCCTATTTTCCTAAAATAATTAATCTTTATTAAAATTGCGCCTTTCATTCATTTCATTTGCGATTCCTTTTGCGTGTTTGTCACTATTTCCTATACTTTAATCTTCCAGAAAATCTGAAACTATTGCACAACGGAAAGTGCAAAATAAACAAGTAAATTATCAGAGTAACTGAGTCGTTGTATATGTTTTCAGAACTCAATCTTTCACAAGAAATAAAAATAAAAATGAAGGACTTATGTGTAACACTCAACAATCAACAACAAAAGCACCAAAACCTACCCAAAGTAATATGGATACAGAGGACGGAGCAAATATAATAAATCTTTCAGATACAATGGGAGAATCTACTAAAAGAAGTGAAAATGTAACAGTAGTGGAAACTAAAAGACCAACTTTAGAAACGCCAGTTAATATAACGAAATTTGTTGATCAAATTAAACACAAATCGACTCCTGTAGCCCGAAAGTCTCTCAACTTTATGAATCAGAATGATGATGATCCAGAACAAACACTTTGTCCAAGTTCTATTGTTGCAGCAAAAACAACACAAGAAAAAGAATTTTTATTTAAAGCTTTCAATCAATCACTTAATTCGCCAACGCAAGGTGTCGTTCATAGAAGAGCTACAAAGCTTTGTATAGCTGGTTCATGTTTAACGACATCTGAGCAGGCAAATCTTAGACTTCTGTGTTCTCAAAGAAAGTGGACATTTGTTGATAAATATACAAAAGAGTTAACGCATTTGGTGGTTGGAGTTGACGAGGAGAATAAGTCGCAACGGTAATACATTTTTAGTTGGTGATATTATTTTTTAGTTGTATTCACTGTCTCATAGTAGCTACTGGCTAGCATATATGACTGTAGATCCATAGGTCCTGGGTTCGAGTCCCTGATCAGATCAAGTATAGTTATTCTAGTTAACTGTCAAAGAAAACTAGTTATAACCTGATGTTGGGGATTGGCGGAGTTACACCATCGTGTCTCAGAGAGCACATAAAGCCTCCAGTTGAAGCCGATCGAATTATTGTACTTGTGTTTGTTGCACACACACACGCACTTGCACTAACTCTCCTGGGTAAATGGCTAATCTCGGTGAGATTGATCATCGTGGCTGAAATTGGTCAGGAGGATAATTATACTGTCTTATGATAATAGCATTGACTCTTCAGTCTATCATAACCAATTTATTTGTGAAATTTGGAAATATTAATATATTTCAGATATACCATTTTGTTTTTATTTCTATTACTTTTAAAACTATTGTTTATTTGCAGTTCCGTAAAATATATGTGCGCTCTCGCCGGCGCTAAATGGATCGTCTCTTACACATGGGTCGAAAGGTGCTTAGAAACAAATAGTATCGTTGATGAAGTAAGTTTAGTTTAAAAGTAAAAAACATATCATTACTTTTTAAGTAAAAATATCGATTTTTGTCATACTAATATTTTAAATTCGAAATTTTGGACATTTGGGTGAATAGGTGGGCGAGTATTCTACTTTTTTACGCTGTAAGTCTCAACGGATTTGAATGTAATTCGGAACGGAAATAGGGCAAAAATTAAATTAAAAAAAAATACTTATAGTTTAAGGAACAAGCCTTAAAAAGTAAATAATTTTGGAAAAGAGCTGATACTCTTTCACTGCTGGACCGATATTAGCCAAACATAGCTAAGAACAACCGCAAGGAAACTTGCTTTCAAATGAAAAAAACCGCATCGAAATCGGTCCATCCGTTTGAGAGTTACGATGCCACAGACACACACACACACACACACACGCGCACGCGCACACGAACGCACACAAGCACGCACACACACGCACACACACGCACGCACACGCACGCACACGCACGCACACGCACGCACACGCACGCACACGCACGCACACACACACACACACACACACACACACACACACACACACACACACACACACAGCATCGACGTCAAACTTATAACACCCTTCTTTTTGCGCCGGGGGTTAAAAACTATTTAGTTTTGGATAAAAATAATATTAGTACTTAAGAGGCCTATGACATTAGGCCGTGTTTTTTCAATTTAATGCCCATCTTTGGCGTTCTATTCAGAGAAACTGAAACTCTTCGACAATTTTGACTTATTATATGGTGGAGAATAGTTATTAATATAGTTCATAGCGGCCTTGTTTTTTTCAAATTTTCTTTATTAATTGATATAAAGCCTAAATTCCGAAGCAAGTTTTTAATAAAATGCGCGACGGCACTTTTTCAAGCTCATGGATTGAAGTACTATACAAAGCAAACGAAATGAAAAATATATAATAATATCTCGTATATAGTGGTTGATATAGTGGATAGTTTACAGTGACCTCGGAATTTGAAAATATGTATTGGATTATTACAAAAAAAAAAAAAAACTTTCAAAATCTTAAAAACTACTAAAAACGTTCAGAATTAGCTGTAAATATAACCTATATATAATAACTTTAATATTATTAAGTAAAATTTATACTATATTATACGTTAGTTCGAAAGAAACATAATTACATACTTTTTTTTAAATAATTTACTATAAAACTTTTCATAGAAGTAATTACATCTGCAGAAGTCGGCCGCTCGAACTCAATACCATAGAACTCATTTGTGATATACATTTTATGATAGGCCTCTTAATACAAAATAAACAAACCTTTCAAAGTAGCAAAAATCGGAACTTTCACAATCATATTATAATTATCAAGTAAATAATTACATAATATCTTTTATTATTATATAAATTTATTAAGAATTATTAATAATTTATGGTTTTAATTATAATAGGAAGCATTCGAAGCGCTAGACGGCACGGGCGAGCCGGGCCCGCGGCGCTCGCGCCTCGCCAAGCAAAAGCTATTCCATGGAATCACCTTCTACTGCATGCCGCCCTTCAGTGTGTTAGATATCGATACTTTAAAGGTATAAATCACTTTTTAATTGAAAAAGGTATTGTATTCAGCCCTTTTTAACATCCCGCTGCTGGCGCGGGCCTTCCTTTAATACGAGTAAAAAAAAAAATCGCTTAAAAGTAATTATTCCACCCTTATTGCTGTTTTTTTTTTAATTTATATGAAAACCCTCGAAGTATGTGATGTTAACTAAAAATTTTGATGAAAATATCTGTTTACTTACACACAAACATACACCCGAATTAAGTTCTTCCCTCTATTTCAAAATCGGTTAAAATAATGTAATCACCAAGATGACGAAAACTCAATACGTATTTACATATGTTCGGTGAAAACTGTTTTGAAATGGCTTAACAACCCGCAATAGACATCAACTGAAGCTGATGTCTTAATACTTAATACTCTTCGAACTGCGAGACATCTAAGTCTTTACATCATTAGACACACGGTAAGTATAGTGTGTGAATGCAATAGTTTTTATATTATATACTAGCGACTTACCCTCGCTTCGCTCGGGTGCGTCCCTAGGTACGTTTTAAATTTTTTTGAGCGAAACCCTAATTCTTTTTCTAAAATAAAAGTAGCCTAAGTTACTCCTTATAATATCAGCTATCTGCCTGTGAAAGTCCCGTTAAAATTGGTTCAAACGTATAACGTTAAAACGTATACGTACGTATTATACATATACGTATAATTCCATAGGTATGCATTTAGTATAGTATTATACTTATAATAGTAAAGTTGTTATTTTGACATTACAAACAAACACATCAATTTTATTTATATGTATAGATTTGATTCAAATATTAGCGCTGCTAGTTTTTATTTCTATGCATCGTATATACTTTCATATGCATTTAGTAAAAAACTGTTATTTTGGCATTACAAACAGACACTTCAACAGATAAATTAAATATTATATTAAAAAAAAAATGTCAGGAAACTATCGGACAAAAAAAGAGAAATTAGTAAGCCCTGAAAAAGATCGCTTTAACCGATAATGGCTTCTGCTATCTTTTCTTTGTACTTTTTTTTTTTTTTTATGTAAAATAAACAGCATTATGAATGGTATACATATGAGCAGAGCAATGGTGGCCCATTGGGAGAACGATCGCTTTGGAAGCAGGATGAAGCTGGTTTAAACCTTTCGTTTCAGATATTTATGTGCAAAATTCTCACGTTCAATATAATTACAACTTTCTAACACGTTAAAGAAGAATTCGTGAGGAAACTATTCTATATATAGTCTATTGTCTCAGGGAAACGTTCAATAGTAACAAAGAGAATCAGTTCTTGAATAATGTGTAGTTTAAAGGATGTGGTCCGCCAATTCGTATTTGGACAGCGTATTTTACTTTTCCTAATACCTCTCGCGTCAGAGGAGACGCAGACCCAACATTAGGACGGTAAAAGAGTTCACTTATTGACGGATTATCTATATATTAACACGTGAAGCAAAAACTTTGTACCCCTTTTTACGAAAATTGCGCGAACGGAGGAATATGAAATTTCCCACACTTATAGTTTATATAGAGGAGGAGTGCATAATGTTATTTTTTTTTAAATTATGCATAAAAATACATTAAATCAATATAAAACATTACACACACTACCATGTATTTGACATACACACGCATATATGTATGTATATATACTCTTTTGTTTATTGTTAAAGTCTGTTGTCAAATTGAGAATAGATTAATATTGTAATCTATACAGATAAATAAAATTAGAGTGTCTGTTTGTAATATTAAAATAATCGCATTTTACTAAATGCATATGGATTTATACACGACACATATACCAAAACAACGTTTTTTAAAATTTTTGTCTGTCTGTTTGTTCCGGCTCATCTCCGAAACGGCTGGACCGATTTCGACGGGACTTTCACTGGCAGATAGCTGATGTTATAAGGAGTAACTTAGGCTACTTTTATTTTAGAAAAAGGATTAGGGTTCCGCGAAAAAAAAAACAAAATTGTAAACAAAATCCACGTACGGCGTACGCACCCGAGCGAAGTGAGGGTAAGTCGCTATATAATTTAAATGAATATCTTAGGAGTAGCAAGCTACTATTTATGTATAAACATAGCTAACCGTGAAAACGTACCTAGGGACGAACGCGAGCGAAGCGAGCGTGAGTGGCTAGTATACGCAAGACAATAAATAAATAACTTAATGAATTATAGTTGATTTTCAACCATGCGGCGATCTCGAGTTATAATAAATGCGAAAGTTTGTATGTATATTCCCCCTTCATGTTAAAACGGCTATACGGATTTCGATGAAATTTAGTGCACGGATAATCTATAATCAGTCATAAAACATGAGACTACTGATAAGAGAAGCAAGGGCTATTATAACCTTGCAATGTTTGTGAGTTCGTTTTTTTAGGTCAAGATGTAAGCTGAATTTAGAATTACTTACATTTATCCTAAAGAGTTCAATTTTACATGTTAGTTCAGTTCCTATGACAGTTATTTTTTATGATAATTATGACTTGATTCTCCATGTAAGATTGGCTCCAAACGAATCATTTCCTCAATGGTCAACAGTACAGACAAGATATTATATATATGTATATACGCGTTCAATTAAATTTATAAAATATATATTACCTATGTAAATGATACGTTATTGTAGGACATTCTGCGATGGGCGGGTGGGTGTGTGGTGGGGGAGGCGCGGGCGGCGCGCGCGGGGGACGCGCCCGCGCTGCTGCTGGCCGAGCCCGAGCACACGCAGGAGGATCGGTTCATATGTATGTAGACAGTACTAATATTATAAACGCGACAGTTTGTGAGGATGTACATAATATATATGTATGTATGTATGTTTGTTACTCTTCAACTACTGAACGGATTTTGATGAAACTACAGTAATAAAGAATCGGAGTAACACAGGCTATAATTAATAAAAATATAGTAATACATACGTGTGTACCATAGTATTCTATTCGACACTAGCTGCGTGATTTGTTACAGTACGCTAAATGTCAATTTTTTTAGTGATTAAGGACTAGATTATTTTATATGCTATCCAATTCGTGCTCAGTTTGTGATGGTTAAAGTGACTGTTTTGTTATCATTTAAGACATCTAGTTTTTGACATAGACTTTAAAGCATAATGGCATATGACCACGGCTACCTATATATACATCTAATAAAACTGTAGAAGTCGAATGTCTGCAAATAGAAAAAAATGCTAATAACCGAGTCCAGGGGATGTACGAAAAGAAATTGAACAAATCAGATTTTTTTCAAATTTCTTGTTTCTCTGTCTGTTTGTCTGTTTGTACGGGCTAATCTCCGAAACTGTTGGACCGATCTAAATGAAATTTTGCATGGTGGTACCTTATATCCCCAGTCAACATTTTAGATACTTTTCATCCCGGTAAATTAAAGAGTTCCCGTGGGATAGATTTGTTTTTGTTTTCCTCGAGGCGAACCCGAGCGAAACGAGGTTGAGCCGCTAGTACATCATATTAAACTGAACACCAATATAAATATGCATTATATACTTTAAAATATATTACTTGTAAGTTGTTTATTGAATAGTTTGTACATAACAATTTCAGATAAGAATGTTTTCTTGTTTCGTACTTTATAGAGCGTGATTTTTTTCAATTGGACTCATGCAAGCTCTTTTAGATCGTTATTTTATTTATAATTATATTTAATAGATATAATTACAGTCTATTTAAAAAAAAACATGGCAATCACTTTTATGCTTGCAATTTCAACCCGACTGCGACGAAGCCCAAAGGAAGGTTATGTGTTTGACCTGTATTTATGTATGAATGTCCGATCCTATGTTCCCTTGTAATTACTAAACGGCTTAATCGATTTTGATGATTCATACGTCATTCGATTCGTCTTGATAACGCGAATGTCATGGGGTATATAGATATCATTAAAAATCAAAATGGTGCATCATATTTACCAATTTGTGTCTTGGAAAAACAATTCATCCGAATAAATCGAGTAGGGTATCAAAATAGAGGTTTTTCGGAGACAATTACAAAGATTTAGGTATACAACTTATATGTTTTAAAGTAATTTAGGATAAGAAATTATTAAACTAAAATAATCCTTCTGACCAGAACTAAAAAGCTGTAAATAAAAAAAAATATTTATATAAAAATAAAAACCCAACTGCGTAAGAAATGAACTAAAAAGAAGCGAACAAGTGGACAAAGGAACATAGTATTTCGCTGTCGGACACAGTACACACACGCAACTAATCTAAAACAAGTACATTGTACATATTGTACCTACTTATATGATCAATTCATTCTTTACTTCGTTATACCATTGAAAAAAAAATTGGTTTAAAATGACGTCACATTAAATACTCGTCAATGTTCTTAATGATCTATAAGTTGATATTATATTACTGTAGAAAAGAGCATTAATCAAGTAAAAGATTGCAGTAATAACTATTGTCTCTAAGATACCGGTGGTAGGACTCTGTCAAGCCTAAGGAGTCCGACTGGATGGGTACCACCCCCTTATCTATTTCTGCCGCCAAGCAACAATGATTGCATTGTTGTGTTCCGGTTTGAAGGATAAGGTAGCCAGCGCAATTACAGGCGAGAGGCGTATCATCTTAGTCCTCACAGTGACAACGCACCTGTGGTTCTGCATTTTTGTTACTTAAAACCTAAGTGCATGAACATTGAACCGTAGGTGTTATGGGCGACAGGTATTGCTTTCCATCAGGTGGTATGTCTGCTCGTTTGTCACTGAATCTCATAAAAAAAATAATAATAATAATGTTTACCTACTAGTACCTACATACTACAAATAACGTGTCAATAATTTCTGCTGACATGGAATTTGATTGAATTTCATTCTAACTAATAGGCTATGTAAAATAAGAAATTGCTCGCATATTTTACATTGATTAATTAATGTAGGTATGCAATTAAAAATAGCTAAATAAGAATATAGTAGTAGGGATATACTGCACGGTAGGTTCGGTGACCCGCCCGCATTTCGCATTTTCGCAACTTTTGTCCGCAGCTTCGCTATCACCGAGTCATATTTAATCTATTTATATCTTTTCATCCCCTGAAGGGGTTGTTTTTGATAAAGCCCGAAACACGCGTTTATTTAACTGTTGACAGGAGCTACCCTGCAAATTTACAAATTGATACACCTCTCTTATATGAGTTCTCCATACAAATTTTAAACCCCCGTTTCATCCTTTTAGAGGTTGAATTTTCAAAAGTCATTTCTAAGCTGATGCCTATTGCCTACGTCATAATAATTACTATCTGTGTGCCAAATCGCAACCCAATCCGTTCAGCGGTTTCAGCTATAAGATATTTGTGTATAATACGAGTAGGTATGGACATATATTTATTTTCCTGTTATTGTTTTTTCAAAAACAGATTTTAATATTAAAATACAAGAGCAATTTCAATATATTGCTATTCAATTGTACAATAACAACATAATAAAATTGTTTATTAAATTTCATTTTGAAATAGATTATTTGCTTGGCATCATGTATCTGATGGTGTCTCCAAATGCGTAGACCAAGGTGACATAATATATCGATATATATGTGCAAGAAGGAATATTTTATTTATATAGTTTTGGCAACTTTCCTCATTTAACACTAAACTGCACGTGCTTAGACTATAGTTCAACGTATTGCTTTCAAGGAAAACCGTTACAGAAGGGAAGAAGGTTAATCTAAGAAATATGATACCTACCTTTGAATGACAAGACTCTGGTTACAACAGTTGAAGCCTCGCAACTAATCATTATACCAGTTAGATATATTATTATAGGTATCTATGATATGAAATTAGTCAAAATTTTAAATATTTAAATTATAAATTTAATAAAATGTACTCTAACGACACTGTTCAATTTATGGCAGTAATAAAATATAATAAGTAGATACAAAGTTATAAGCTAGCAGACGAATTTTTAAATTTATTTTAAAATATCTCAAGTTACTTAAAAGTATTCGAATACTAGGTACTTCTAAGTATTTAAAGGTAAAAGTGTTGTGTTTTTAGAAAGTTTTTTATTGAATCGCAAATCACTAAGTAACAGTAATAATGTTAATGGGTCTTTTTAACGTTAAAACTAATGTGGAAGAACAATTTTTTTATATAATAATATTTTTATTTTCAGATCTTGCTATGGAGCTGAATGTGGTACCGGTAAATTATGAATGGGTGCTCAATTGTTTAGGAAGCTACACTTTGGGCTCTATACACGAGCTATTACTTTGCCCCGCGTCTCTACTGCCAAAAGCTACAGCTAAGTGGCCATCAGAGTTAATATCTCGTGATTATGAATAAACATTGTTAATTAAAGAAATATTGATGTTTTATTTTTAATACTTTTAATATTTTAGGTTACTTAGTATTATAACAAGGTAGATCTATTTATCCTCCCATACGTGCGTTCATTTTGTCGTGATGGGGAGGTTCATTAGCATCCGGCAGTTCCGCCGGGCACGAAGCCAAGAAACGCACAGGGAGGTGGCCCACTTCGGTGGGCGGTGTGCCATGCGGGTTGCTGCTGGTACTTCTCTGATAGCAGAGTGGACTGTGGAGCAACCCCATGGTCGCTGTGATCTGCTTTGGCAGACCTGCCATCGGGACGTCGTAGTTGAGTGCGTAAGCGATCCTGGGACGCCCCATTAAGACGGGGGAGGTCTTGTTGGATTTTAGTGGGTAGTACCTACTGGCTTTTCTAGCCGGTGAGTCCCACATAACCACCTGTATGTCTGCAGGTGGTATGCGTAAATGCATTTCCCAACATTAAAAAAAAGATCTATATATTACCTATATACTAATAATTATGTAAAACACATACATTGTCTTGTGTTCTTTCTTAGCGTTGAAATTAGAGTGCATAATACTATAGAAACTATTTAAATTTTGGATAATAACAAGCGACTTCAATAAGTACTATACCTACTGTCTCACGAAATCCCTTATGTTATTAGGTATCTGATAGAATCAATTCTTATCGTTTCCCGGAGCTAAACTGTCATGATGATACATATATTTTCTAGTACTTGATAATAATTAATAATACATACTTATATAAACATGTATCGACTTTAACCTCATGGATAAGATGTTGAAAATTATAAGAAAAATATCATAGCAATTAATAATAATAAAATTTTAGTACCTACTTATTACGTATAATATACAACAAATATTTAGTATATATGTAGGTACATAGGTTCGATGAGTTTTATATCCCTTACTTGCGAAATTATTGTCTCCCCATAGAAGCTTTCACTCCCCTTTTCAACCCTTTAAGGGGCGATTTCCGGGGTAAAAATTATCCTATGTCCTTCACAGGGTCTCAAGCCATCTGCATACCGATTTTTCAGAAACAAACCAGAGCTACTACTTACTATATACTATTTATATATATGTAATAATAATGTTCTCCTGACCGATTCCGGCCACGGCGGCCAATCTCATTGAGACTAGCCAACTGCGCAGGAGATATAGTGCACAAGTGTACGCGCAGATACAAGTGCACTCTCTATTCCTGTCACTCTCATATTGCGGTGGGACGACTACTCGACACGATTGGTGAGAGTTAAGGCGCAGGACCGACGGCTTTACGTGTTCTCCGAGGCACGGGGGTGTAACACCGCCAACTTCCCAACTCCGGGCTGTTACTGAGGCTTACTATACAGAAAGACACAATAACTAAACTTGGCCCAACCCGGGACTCGAAACCAGGACCTCAGGATGTGCAGCCGTATGTCCTTTGGTTATGCCATCACGCGTGAACGGCAGGGCAGATTTCACTTATTCTTTTTTTGTTGTGTTTGTTATTGTCAGAAGGTTCTAACATTAGAAAAAATTAAGAAAATTGCGCCAGAGCTTAGAAAAAGGAGTGAAAATGACCATGAAAGGCCATGCTCTTTGTAAGGCCGATTATTAAAAAGGCGTAGTTATTGCCATGCGATGACAAATTCCTTCTCAGACTAGCACCCATCGAACTCAAGTGTTTAGACGCTGCTTTTTGACCTCTTTCGTCGACGTTAAAATTATAATACGCGCTCACAGTAAAACGTTCGTTTCCAATTAAATATACTATTATATTTTTTATCTGAATTGATTTTCAGATCAGATTCAGATTGATTTGCTATTGTACTAAAGAAAAATTATGTGATTTTATTTCAATTTTAGTTAAAATATTACTAGTGTTCCTAATAGTTCCTTGTAAGACCGAAAAAAGAACATCAAAAAATTGATAGTTGGCCTAGCCAGGGCACAAGGACCTTGCTAGGAACCTTTAGAAATCACGAAAATGTAAATACTTAGTTTTTAGTTGTAAATGTTATTGCCTTAAATCATGCTTCAAATAATGTTATTTTAAAACTCCTTTTGGCCTTACAAGGAACAGACACATAAGAAGGCCATTATAGTCGGTTTTATTTTATTATAAAGGTTATTGGCAACTTATTTGATATCGATATAATGTTTATTAAAATTAATTTTAAAACATTTTCACAAATACATTCTTAGTTTTACTATAGTGTTCAAGTAATGTTCGTTGACTATTTTTATGTGCATATATTGATATGTATGTAATGTTTCATTTTAATGAAAGACCTTTTTATGATGATTAAGGATAATCAGATATTTTGATTGTCTCAACGTTAGTTTTAAGTTAAACGACTGATTTATCATATCGGCCTTGTATGGAGCCCTGTTTCTTGTAAGGCCATTTTGAAAGGGTTCAATAAATAAGTTACATAATAGAACAAAGTGCTACTTAATAATTTGTTTGTTTCATTTATCGAATAAGTAAATAAAAAAATCATAACTGTTTATTTGTTAAGGTGGCCTTCCATGGTCCACCCACTTTACTTCAAATCTCTCAATATGTCGTACACGTGTTTATCACGCATTACATATTTGCATTTACAATTTATTAGTAACGTGGTTATAATAAATAGGACTTTAAACTTTTAGAATGTCATAAGTTATCTTTATAAAAGTATTTTATATGTTAATAAATAGACAATACTAAGTATTATTGAATAATACTAGTTATTAAAATGACTGATAAGTGATAACTAGACATTGTATTATATGTATGTATTTGCATGTTTGCATATGCAAATGCATAAAACGCAATTTTTTTAGCGTTATTGCATATTTTAGTATTTTTTAACCGACTCCAAAAAAAAGGAGGAGGTTCTCAATTCGACCGTATATATATATAACTTAGTCAAATCGATGTGCGCGTTGCACGCAAAAAGTACTGAACCGATTTTAACTAAATTTTGTATAGGTTATCACTCGGGTAAACATTTACGATACCTTTTACTACAGGCACAGTTTTCATTTCCGCAAGAAAACGCAATGACTGGTTCTATCGAGTCGTCCTTAGAAAATTATATGGCTAACACTGGCTAAATCTTATAAGAGATACGTCAAAACAATGTACTAGAAAATTGTAGGTCTTAAAAATTTATACATACAAGTTCGCAACAGTGTACATCTATCTCCTAAGGTACATTTACAATTACTATTTTTATTCATTACTCGCGACTCACTGACTGACTTATCAACGTCTAGCCCAAGCCGATGATGATAGACCAGCACCACAAATAAGCCAGCTTTACATGTCCATACGAATATTAAATGCAAAAGTAACTCTCTGTTTGTAATAACCAATGATTTTACTGCGTATCTTAGACTATTAGTTAATTTACTGTTTACACTATTAAGTTATTTTTACTGTTAAGTGACAAATTTGTGATTTAGAATTACGTTCGGATGAAGCACATGAAACTATGTATATTTATTGTCTCTAATGTGCCAGTTAACAATTGATTTCTTAGAAATTAACCAGGAGGTGATATAACTATAATGACATTTTGAGAGCAGAGAGATGTTGTTGCATTATTTACCTACGTTATTTTATGTAGGTAGATGTAACGCTTAAGAACTTTTTTTTATCCCATTAAATTAAAGGCCCTATTTATGTGAAAGGAATAATTTACCCTTTTTTTAAAGTTGGAAAATGCATATACGCATAACACCAGCTGTACAACGGTTATGGTGACAACAGACTTATTGGAATGGAATTTAGAAACACAGATTAAGGCACAGAATAAGGAGACTAGTTAGAAAATCCAATAGTGTACTGGCTTTTTAAACCCAACAGAACCTTCCCCATCTTAATAGGGTGTTTTGTGGAAATAAATAAAAAATGCTTGTGAAGTAGTAGGTAAGTTAGTTTTAATTTAGCAGTGTATAGGCCCTATAAGATTACTTACTATACAAATTTTATTTGAAATCAAAAGAATCTGTTTTCTTTTTCTCTACATAAGTTAACGTACATGTATTTTATTTCTTTATTTCTGAAAGTAAATACGATATCAAAAACTCAACTATCATTATTTATAATTACCTCCTTATTTTACTATATAATATACCTATGCAATAAATACTTAATATAGGTATTATGTTTTAGTTCTCTGAAACAAATTTCAAACAAAAGCGTTAAATGTCTGAGTTAATTTTCAAATCATTGCGACATCGATCACCAGTGTAGTGTGTACCTACATAATTATATTTTGTGACTTTGCTGTGGTAGTCTGACGTGGTCCTAGTATCGCGCCACCGAGCCGTCCAATCCACGGGTCGCTTACCGCATTGCCTTCCACTTCACTCTAAAGTCTAAACCGCTATTCATTGCACATAACGTCACCGCGTCAAAACACGTCTCAAAGTTCTATCCTCAGCCGTGTAATATTTTAAAACACGTGAACATATTCCATAACATGATCGGTGGATAACTAAATATACCTCGTATAAAACTATAAATGTTGTGAAAATTATTCTGTAGTATTACCAAGATCGTTGGATGAACACAATATTATAGTGCAATATAATATTACTTATTAATTTTTATTTAATAAATATTGGTAAGTAAATGTTTTTTTATAAATTATAATTGTGTTTATTTATTTACACTTACCGTGGGTAGTACTAATAAATATTATTCATAAAATTATTCATATATATAAATTTCCTTAATAATATAAATAAAATATTTGATCTAATAGTTAACTACAAACTAAAATTATAATTAAATGTAAATTACTTTAATTTAAGATAAATTATAGGCTTAATTATATAATCTATTTTTCTTACATATATCCGTTGTGTTGCTTTTGTAAGATTTTCAGTAAATACAGCATAAAATTTTGCCGGTTTTATAGCAATTTTATAAACTAAACCGAAGATATATTAAATTTGTGTAAAGCGAAAAATTAACTAAATACTTCATGATATATTTCAGACCGGCGATTAACTGTTTTGCGACAAAAATAAAATGCATCATATGATTGTCACGTAGTCGTCTGTCGTACCACTTTTTGGCTATGGAAAATGCTTTTGTTTTAAAATTTCAGTACCTAACTACGTCGCCTCATGTCACTTCAAAATGTCATTTGCGATATAATCGTTAAAATAATATCGTGAAACTTTCCCCATTTCTCTCGCTAACTTGACCGAGACATCAAATGTATACTTATTCGCTTTAATAAGTATGAGAGCTTAAACTTTATAAGGTTTATTGCGATTTACATCTAAATAAAATTTAATAATTTATTGTTGTACTTATGTGACCTCTACATTGTACCTGTACTATTTTACAAATATTTTCTACAGTATAAGCTAAATAGTTTTATAAAATTTCGGAAAACCTTTACGTAATAAGTACAAATCTCGCTATCCTAACATGAATCTATTTTTGTAGCGAAACAAAATTCCATCACTTTGTTTTTCATTTTGACGAAAATAAAGATATTACAAGACATGCAGCTCTATTAAATTAATAATTATTTTTACAGAATAAAACAGTCATAATGGCCCCTAATTCGGTAGATGCAAATGGGGTGTTATTTGAAACAGATGCGACTACACCTGACATGGCTCTTCCTATTACTCCTATTCAACAAGCTAGCGAATATCCACGAAAGTTAGTTTGGAGGAATATTATTGCTTTTGCATATTTACATATTGCTGCCCTATATGGAGGATATTTGTTTCTTTTTTCTGCCAAATGGCAGACAGATGTATTTGGTAAGTATTAGTAGTGCAGTAAGAATTATTGCTTTTATTACTCAGAATTATTGAACAATTTTAGTTTGTTTATTTTGTGCAATGATAACATTATCTTTTGTATTTTATGTTTATCAGTACATGTACTGTATGCTTTTTGTTATCAGATCTAACATGATTTATCTCTTATTTTGCATATATGATGAATAATATTTTGTATTAACATTTCAAGCTTAGTATTGAGTTTTATGTCTCTTACTGTTAGCCCTACAAATATTATGAATGTAAAATTGTGTCTGTTATACCTACTACTGTGGCAAAACTTAATGACCAGGCCAAAAATTGACACCCCTGTTTAAAAACTCCAATAGGATCCCATCAAAAGCGACAAAAGCCACATAGAAACCAATAAATATTTATCTGTTACTATGTGGCTTTTTTTGCTTTTGATGGGATCCTATTGGAGTTTTTCAACAGGGACAATGATCCCAAATGAGAAAAAAGTTGAAGAAGAAATTATAAGACCTGTATAATACAAAATTAACAAACTCATACAATATGTTTTTGACTAAATAATTTAAATAAATATTTTTGAATATAATTAAAAATTATAAAATTTTAAACAAATTATTTTGACAACTTATATAGAAAATGCTTCACTGAGTAATTTATATGAATGATTTATATTTTATTAAACATTTTCCTGTTATTTAACAAAACTCATGTACAATTTATTTTTTATTTTTTCCTTATCAAAATAGATAATCATTTTTGGGACACAATTCTTAATATAACATTAATTTAGTTTAAGTTATTTGTAATTTTGTACTACAACTAATCTAAACTATACTGTGATGTTAATACATAATATGCATTTTTAGCCTATATTTTGTATGTGATGTCTGGACTTGGAATCACAGCAGGTGCTCATAGACTATGGGCTCACAAGTCATATAAAGCAAAATGGCCACTTCGAGTAATCCTGATTATCTTCAACACTATGGCATTCCAGGTATTTAAAGAATTTATTTGTACAAACAATTTGTGTCAGTTATTTAGGTTGAAGATATGTAACATATAATAAACTTACTACTGTCACCACCTTCTCTCATGTATCTGTTTATTATCATATGTATTTTAATGTAGTCCATAACTGCTAAACTTTTTCTATAATCTATTTAAAATTAGTGATTTACCCTCCCTTTCCTCAGGTGCACGGTACACAAATTTTGTTCACATTCCATGTGTTTTAATTGATTTGTGCAGAACCCTGATTCTTTTTCTAAAATATAATCCTGAGTTACTCTTTATAACATCAGTTATCTGCCAGTGAAAACCCCTTCAAAATCAATCCAGCCATCTCGGAGATTAGTAAAGTATACAGTTTTCTTTTGTTATTTTTCTCGTAGAATCTATTTATGTTATTATTTTTTTGAGTTTATCGATATTTTATTATTTTTTGATCGATTTCGGAGTTAAATTTATTCCTTTTTTTTTTTTATTTGATGTTAAGGCAATTTCAGAAAGAAATGTAATTCATTCATAGTCTTATCTTGTTTACTCATTAGTTAAAAGTATAATAAAAAAAAAAAAAGTTGATATTTACAGAATTAAGTCATAGTTTTGTTAAAAAAATCATAAAAAAATGTAAAATAATAATAATAATAATGTTCTCCTGACCGATTCCGGCCACGGCGGCCAGTCTCATTGAGACTAGCCAACTGCGCAGGAGATATAGTGCACAACTGTACGCGCAGACACAAGTGTACTCTCTATTCCTGTCACTCTCATACTCCGGTGGGACGACTACTCGACACGATTGGTGAGAGTTAAGGCGCAGGACCGACGACTTTACGTGCTCTCCGAGGCACGGGGGTGAAACACCGCCAATTTCTCAACTCCGGGCTGTTACTGAGGCTTACTATACAGAAAGACTCAATAACTAACTAGGCCCGACCCGGGACTCGAACCCAGGACCTCAGGATGTGCAGCCGTACATGCTAGCCACTACACCACCGAGGCAGTTAAAATTGAAAATTGTAGACACAAGTGCCCTCTTTATTTCTGTCACTCTCATACTCCGGTGGGACGACTACTCGACACGACCGGTGAGGGTTAAGGCGCAGGACCGACGGCTTTACGTGCTCTCCGAGGCACGGGGGTGTAACACCGCCAACTTCCCAGCTGCGGGCTGTTACTGAGGCTTACTATACAGAAAGACTCAATAACTAAACTTGGTCCGACCCGGGACTCGAACCCAGGACCTCAGAATGTGCAGCCGTACATGCTAGCCACTACACCACCGAGGCAGTTAAAAATAATAATAACATAAATAATAATAACGTAAAAAAATAATAATAACATAAATAGATTCTACGGGAAAAACTACGAAAGAAAACAGTAGCTATACTTTACGTAAATTCCAATTTTTATTATTTTTCCACGACTCGAAATTGCAAAGTTGGAATGTTTACGGCGACATTGTCTATACATATAATAAAATTCTAACTAAATCGAATCTGTACCTTGAATATTTTTTGGAAAATCTTATTGAAATAGACATTATTACCGATACAGAGGCCAAATCTATCGTTTTTAGAATTTTTGTCTGTCTGTCTGTCTGTCTGTCTGTCTGTCTGTTACCGCATCACAGAAAAATCACTGGAGGGATTTTGATGAAATTTGGTATAATGATAGCTGGATATCCGGGTCAACATATAGGATATTTTTGACCGCGGGAGATTATCTCATTCCCACGGGAGTACACGTTATAACACAACCCAAAAAATATTTATGATCAGAATTTCTTGAAACTTGGTATTAATGATCTTCAATACAACTAAATAAATAGGTACATGTTTTAGCGTTTCTTGAAATTCATCCCATAAGGAGATAAAATAAGGGATGAAAATTTGTATAAAACCTACCTTTTTAAAGTTTTTTTTGTTGTAGTTTTAGCGCGAGCGAAGCCGCGGGTTTTGCTAGTATAAATAATAAGCGTCAAATTAAAAACTTAAGGACACCGTTTTTTTTTCCGAAAAATACATACACTTTTTCAATGATAATAAAAAAATATGTAGTTTACACAGTGTGTTCTTACAGTGTGTTCGACCATTCAATGTTTTTATTTCTTCAAAAAGTAAAGTTCAAGAGGACAAGAAAGAGCCCTACTTGAAAATTGAACAAATTTTTTTTAAATGTAAATGTCCACTTAAAGTTGGGGGTGATTTTCAGCCTCTCGAGACCATAAAGCATAGGTACTTTTCTCGGAAATCGCTAAACATTTCAGTTTCAATTTTTTCCTATTTATTATGTATATTTCGAAGATAACATTCCCTTAGTTCCATGAAAATCAAAAGATTATTTTAGAAATTAAAAATAAAAAACCGAGTTTTTTGCAAATATCTCGAAAACTTTGAGGTTATTGTAAAAAGTGTTTTCAATAATAGTTATAGATTTTTACTAGACCTACAACTTTTGTATAAAACATTTTTCAATAGAATGTCGCAGGAAACCGGAAATTGAAAAAAACTATTTTTCAACGCTTTGCGTCCCCCCATTTCTCGGGGGTAGCAGGGCATTCGGGGCATTTTAGGAATTTCTATTCCTTATATACCTGCTAATATTTTAAAATCATAAAACTTCAGGTTTTCAATATTTTGTTCGCAAACCGCATTTCGCTTGGACTATATTAATCGTCAATTTTTATTTATTGTAATCACGGTTGGATTAAAACCTTCAAAAAAATATTGTACGTGGATAACAAAATTATACTACGTTTGACACTTCATGTTTTTTTTTTATATTGTATCTACACGTTTCGTTTTTCGGCGTTTTTGTTTTGAATACGAATCAGTATATAATTAGGGAAAGTGTATCTGTACTGCAACTATTCACTGTTGAGTCCAGTAATATTTGTATTTTGTACTTAGTATTCAGCCCTTTTTTTAACGTCCCACTGCTGGGCACGGGCCTTCCTTCAATACGAGGGGAATCAGGCCATAGTCCACCACGCTGGGCAAGTGCGGATTGGCGGACTTCACATGTCTTTTGAAAACTTGCTAGGTTCTCTCAGACATGCAGGTTTCCTCACGATGTTTTCCTTCACCGTAAAGCAAGTGATAATTAAGTTAGAAAATGATTCGCACATGAAAATATCAGAGGTGCGAGACCCGGGATTTCAACCCGTTTCACTCGGTTTCCCAAGCGAACGCGTTACCACTGGGCTACCACTGCCTTTCATTTAATTTTGTACTTAGTAATTCAAAAATATTGCTATGAACATGATATCGTCTCTCTGGCACTCTTCGATATTGTACAATACAAGTCAGTCGACCTAAAGATAAAATTATGGTATTTTCGCGTAGTATAGTGGCATTACGATACTACATACTACACACTATGAAATAATGGTACAAACAGTATAATTATACTACGAAATCCAACACTGTTAGTAATGAATACAGATATTAAAATCAACTATATCTCATACTTGGAAATCTTTATAAATGTACATAAATATGTAAATATTATCTAAAGGATAAAGACTAAGAATAAAAAGCTTAGCTAACTTATTTGTATATGTATGTTATACTTAGAAATAATAATGCTTATTTTTAAAAGTACCTACACAAAAAATGTCTTAGGTATTTACATAAAATATAACTTGTATAAATAATATTTGATCTAGCGATTGCTAGATCAAATACTACGTGGGGCATTTTTAATTCACCACTCACCACGTATTATTCTTGAATAGATAATTAAGAAAGAAAAAAAAGTCAAGAAGGATTTAAGCCATTGCATCCTGCAATTAATAAGAATTGCAAGGAATAAGAAAACTATGAATAAGAAATAAGTATTAGCTTTTGCACACGACATTCTATCCTTCCTGCATTAATATTTTTTCTTACAAACAGTTACACAGTTACAGCAGCAATTATAACTCTGCAGGAGTTTTCTGTCCACCAGTAAATATTCTGCTAGAATCTGTTTAGTCGTTCTGGAGATTATCGGGTACAAATGGGCATACTTTTAAAGCGTTATCGTACCAACTATAAATGAGTCCAATATGAAGTTGCTATTTCTCTTCATTCTGTCCAAGTTTCATTTCTGTCTAAGTTCCATTTTGACATAATGCCTTTGTGAACTTTTTTTTTTCATTTAATTGCAATAGCAATTTTTTTATGTGTCACATTTCAATAAATTACATAATAGCTAAGTTTTTAATATGAAATATCTTAAAAACTGATTGAGAGTCGCCGCTACACGTTTAATATAATATGTTTGTCTATAAGTGGGATTATATTACAAATTGTCAAGTCCTCCTTATTTCATTAGGACTCTGCGATCGACTGGGCACGCGACCACCGCATGCACCACAAGTACTCTGAGACCGACGCCGACCCACACAACGCGACGCGAGGTTTCTTCTTCTCGCACATTGGCTGGCTTCTAGTTCGAAAACATCCTGAACTCAAGAAAAAGGGCAAAGGACTAGATTTGAGTGATCTATATGCTGATCCAATATTGCGTTTCCAGAAAAAGTAAGTTGTTGTTTTTCACGTAAATTAAATGTTTGTTTATTGCAACATGTCGCACACCTAGATAAAAAGTAGCACAACTCCAAATAATCCAAATTCGAGTTACTACTATTATAGGATTCTGCATTAAAAACTACATAAACTTCATTTGATTTTGTGTAATGATTACTAATTTAACACGACAAAATAAAACTATCTTTGGAATTGTTGGTGTTTAATATATAGTTGGTTAGTTGGTGCTCCAAATAAATATCTTCAAGTGATTGATATTGAGTTGGTTACAAGTGATATTGCTATTTGATGACAAGCCAATGATCAAAAAATATCTTCATAAAATTATATACAAGAACACATATTACATTATTTTTTATATATCAAATAGAAAAAGAGTAAAACGTTTTTTTCTATTCCTGAAAAAAGTGATATTTTGAGTTGTGCTATTCTTTATCTAGGTCTGCGAATTGTATACTGTTTATTTGTGTGTTTTTAATTATTATTTTTTAAACGAAAAGTAATAATGTTAATTTTAATATAAGTAGTCTTTAAATGTTTTATAAACTTGCCAACAATTTTTGTATCATGAACTTACGTCATCTGTGCATATTCTCAGCTGATAAATTTAAAAACTGCATATTATTATCACTTGCGTTCGTATGATTGATATATAAAACCTAATGGTATTTGTGCATGTATCAAAGGTTCAACGCTAGACAAGCGCGCGTCGATAACAAGTTCACAATCCACAACAACATATTCGTCATGTGCCCTATGCATGCCCTTAGGAAAAAAATATCAGGAGAATAGATATAAAAATAATCGTTTGTTGTGTAAGAGGGACTGTATTTATATAGGCGCGACAAATGTATAAAAAAGTGTTTTTTTTTTTTTTAATGTTTGGATAACTTTTAACTTTTTATATTAAAAAAGGCAAATTTCTAAATATATATTTTTTTCTTTCAGATACTACTTGATCCTGATGCCCATCACATGTTTCGTTCTCCCAACGATAATTCCGGTATATTTTTGGGGAGAAACATACATAAACGCCTATTTTGTGGCCGCTATGTTTAGATATGCGTTCATATTGAATGTAACATGGCTCGTGAATTCCGCGGCTCACAAATGGGGTGACAAGCCCTACGATAAAAATATTCAGCCCTCTGAAAATATATCCGTGTCAGTCTTTGCCCTCGGCGAAGGCTTCCATAACTACCACCACACTTTCCCATGGGACTACAAGACTGCCGAGCTCGGGAATAATAGATTGAATTTCACCACGAATTTCATCAATTTCTTCGCTAAAATTGGTTGGGCCTACGATCTTAAGACCGTTTCCGACGAAATTGTGCAAAAGAGAGTGCAACGCACAGGTGATGGGACTCATCACCTGTGGGGATGGGGGGACAAGGATCACTCCGCAGATGAGATCAGAGCCGCTATTCGAATCAATCCGAAACAAGATAAAGATGACTAAAAGGTGAAGTCAGAACTGCTCGCAAGATAAGAGCGGGTAAATACGAATGAAGTTTTTAATCGATTTTAAGTGTCTTAATTTCACAAATTTGTGTGACCTAATAAAACTCTTTAACTTATAATTATTGGTATAAACTTCGAATAACGAACAATAATAGTTAAATCGGTAGCATGGAACCGATTGATCATTCGTATTTGACTGCTTTTGTGTCAAGTTTTATCTTTGTTTGCATAAGGATTATTGGAAAACTGATAGCCACAAAATGTTTTGGTGACTTCCATTTTTAGATGTGTTTTGTGAGACCAACCTTGGTATATTTACATATGTATTAGCTTAACTTTCACTAAGATGTTTAGCATGCAATGAAAAAACATCGATATAATTTCCATATATACGATTGGATATATCGCCTTAGCTAACGAATGAATAAAAAGATATAAAATTGTTAACTAATATAATGTTCAAGGCTTCCTTATTATTGCTCTGAAATTAAAAGAACTCGGTTAAAAATTAGAATTTAACGTAGATTTGCATATCTTTAACTGCACTCATGGCTTGCTTTAGAACTACTATTTATTTAAGGTTTGTGTGAGGTAATACTATTTTTAACGAGCACAGCTTCTACACGAAGTGTTTAAATCTAAGAACAATATAATAACGGTAGATAACACGTCAGTATTATACTCCACATATAAATATTTGTGCGTAATCACTAGTCGAAAGCATTTTGTAGAGTTCAGTTGAAATTTCGACTGGATTCTTAACGAAATTCAATTATTTATTTTGTTAAATTTCACACATTTTATGTTTTAGTTGTACGCTTCGTAGGATACATATCGTCCGTGAATTTCTGATCCCTTCTAACTAGCATTTTTGCGCAAAACTTTATTTTAATGCCAAATTACGATTAAAATATAAAACAACATAATACTAATTGCATTTAATTATGATATCATAAAAAGTCTACAGGCTATCCATCCACTTATTTGTTTTACCAAAATTTTCCACGAATAATTAAGTTAGTTTTATGTTCCTCATGCAAAAATTTGTAAGTAGATAAAAGATCTCAGAAGTTTACGGACTCCATGTGGTTTGTAAGGATACTGTGTAGGCAAGTATGGAGGCTGGCACTGATCTTGAATGTGGATATTAAACAATCAATTGGGCTGTGGTCGAAGTAATCAAGTACATGAAACATTTTGCTCCTTTTATCATACATTGATGAAATAAATAAAATAATTGGCCCACTGTAACATAGAAAATAATACTTAATTCGGTCAATATGATTATTTAAACGTACCTTACGCTGTCATCAATAACAGTTTATACCAAGAAAAATTCCACCCTCAAAGGTGGATTAAAAACCTTTCAAAGTGATTTCAATTTAGGTATACCTTTTTATTTAGTTATAATATGATTATCATTATAAAACTTAAGATCAATGCCAGTACCGACTCGAGCCACGCGTCCATGACTGATGTGTAAAGGGAAGGGAAATGTGATATTTAGGAGGGTAACTATGTAGGATTCTAATGTATCATCAAATGAAAACCAATCTCAATATTTAATTTTTATATTCCGTATTTATTTTTCATCTACAGAAAGCACAAATAAAAGAAAACAATATTTTTATCAATAAATAAGTAGCTAGATGTTTTATCTGTCATCCCATTGTGTCTTGGTAGTAAGCCCGTTTCATACGGTCTGCTCTGAACAGTCGCATTCAAAATGTAGACTGCAGTTGTCGGACTGCAGTGTTCGGCAACTAGGTAATTTCCGTGTGAAGTGAGCTTTACAGATTTTTATATATAGTAAATGTTAATTATGTATATTTATGCATGACATAATCATTATTACTGTTTAAAATTATAACAGTTCAAACTGTAAGTGTTGTTTTATTTAATTTAAACACGCTATCTACCTATCATTTTTCTAACATTCTGTTGCAATTTAATTTATATTCGATACAATGTTACTTTTTGACATTGCACATCTTTATGTAATTACCTATAATACAAAATACTGTGCCTTGCAGTCGCGTGGTTGTGTATACTATTCGTATAATATTTGGTTTAATTTGAATTATAAGCCTTAACTATACGTTTGTTTGTTTTTTTTATAACACGTACCATTTTATTCACTCAAAGCTATATAAGCATATTTAAAAACTATAGCCCTGATACTTTAAAACTATTAAAATTTAACAATGCAGTAAACGTGCTAATTATTATTATTATCGTGGTAATTATTATAACCATGGAAAATGAAGGAAAATATATAATCATATGTTTTGCTTCATTTTTCATGTTAAATAAGTTCTTATCGTGCTTCACCTTAATTTTTATAGCAACGTGATAAAATACATATAATTAGCATAACAATAATATTCGGCTCATATTTCACGATATTAATTAAAAGTTAGCGCAGTTCCAGTTTAACTTTTCCACTTTTAGATGGCAGAGGCGCTGACCACACCACTACGTCATGTGTCCGTTTGGTCACGTGTGCGTCGCTCTGTCATACAGACTCGCATCAAATGTTCTCTTCATAGAATAAGTCCTGGTCATCGCATTTTTCGGGAAGGCACACGAAAAATTCTATCAGATTCATAATAGGACCCCTTGAAAAAGGGTTCTGGTATCGCCCTCTCTTGTCTCGCAAATATGGGTACCGTTTGTAGTTGAACATCTCGTTTGTAGTCAAATTCATACACGCGTGTAAGATCTGCAATAAAATTGTATGTTTTAATCTTAAAGTTTTTTAATTGTTATTTGTATTGCATTTAACATGCGTACCTAATTTATTAATGGCGAAACGAATTAGATTCGATCGAAACGTTGCATGTTAGGTACTACATATCTATACATATAATAAAACTGTAGAGATCGATGTCTGTACATAGAAAAAAAATGCTAAAAACCGAGTCAGGGGGATGTAAGAAGAGAAGTAGAATCAATTTTGCATGGTGGTACCTTATATCATCGGTCAACATTTCGGATGCTTTTTATCCCAAAAAATTCAAGAGTTCCCGTGGGATAGAAAACTATAATAACTTATACAACTTAGTACACAAAAACTACTGGTTGGATTTTAATGAAAGTACAATAATATAGTTCATACATCAGAATAACAATTAGGCTATTTTTTATCCCGGAAAAATGTACGGTTCCCGTGGGATAGATTTGTTTTTGTTTGTCTAGAGACGAACCCAAGCAAAACGAGGGTGAGCCGCTAGTTATTGAATAAATATTGAATTATTATGTTTAAAACTGTTTAAAATTAGGGAAAACTGAATGTTACATATCATCTAAATGATAATTTTATAATTCCAATAATTATAATTATAATGTACTTTGAGTAATATGTTTTTTTTAACCGACCTTCAATTAGCTTGTTATTAACCATTTAGAACTGAAACCTTCGATCAACTGATCAAGCCTGAAACTATTAGTTTCTAAAAAGGGTTAAAATTATGAATTAATCACATTTAAAGGAAAAATATTATTATACTGGGGGACTAGGAATCAGCTGTATCGTATGGGATACACTAGGCTTATAAAGAAACAAAAACGAATAATCAAGTGATAAAGACTTTACTACTGTGTAAATTACTTAACTGTATACAAATTATTTACACGCTATTTTTTGGTATGACATGCCACAAAACATTTCACATGTAATTCAACATCACACTTGCCGCACCTTTCAGGGTTGACTTTATGGTATACTCCACATCGAGTGTTTACCGGTTGGCTGTTTCATCACAAAGTGGCCTTTGTCGTCCAATCACAATATTAATAGACGATCGAACATGGTGCGGCTGAACCAACTAACCGTACGGTGCGCTCGTCACACCACACCACGGACCACCGCTCCGCACCACAGTCCACAGACCGTCCAGTGCGTTCCGTGCTAGCAGTGCGTAATTACGTCGACATGCCTCCAATACTTTTTGAAAAAAACAAGTTTGCCATTGTTTTAAAATTATCTCCCACGCTCGAATCCCACAAACTCGGGACATCCATTATAATAAATGTGAAAGTTTGTGAGTATAGATGTTTGTTACTCTTTCACGTTAGAACGGCGGAACGGATCTGGATGAAATTTGGCACAGAGATAGATTATAGTCTGGAATAACACATAGGCTACTTTTTATCCTGAAAAAATGTACGGTTCCCGTGGGATAGGTTTGTTTTTGTTTTCCTAGAGGCGAACCCGAGCGAAGCGAAGGTGAGCCACTAGTCTTCGTATAATTCTAAAATTTCTCGAGATAATCTTTTTTCTGTTATATTTACGTTTTCGCGCTTGTATACGCCATTTCGAGAAACGATACGTCTTGCGCACTCGGAGGTAGATTTATGACTGAAGCGCCGAATCACGAATGGGTCGGTGCTTCGTCCAAACGAGCGAACTTGGTGCGGACCGCGCCACGTTCGACGTGCAAACGATCGAACCAAGCGTACCGTTAATTATAATAAAAATAATGTGCGACTGACTGCTCGCCACACGATCGAATATGGTCCAGAGCGCACCGAGGTCGCGGTGGAAAGCGCACCATGTTCGATCGTCTATTAACATTCTTAAATCGAGCGCCATACAAGATGGCCGACTTGGACCTGGTTTTTATGTAGCCTCTTGATGTTGCACCTACCCAAAGTTTGAATCCATATCTTATAGGTTTGCCGCGTATAAATTGTTAACAATTATGTCGCCCGAAATATGACTTCATCGCCTCATTAACACTGTGGTTTCCTGAATGAGGACATTGTGCAAGAAACGTTGCAGATATTTTTCGCATCAGTGGCCGTACTTTAGCAAATTTGTCTGACTTATCTAGGTGATGTTTATTTGCATACTTAGTGTAAATTTGTAAATATGGTTGAAAATCTCTCTTAATAATAAAGCATTAGCAATAAGTTCATTTCTTGTGTCAGGTGCATTTTCCCAGTACATCCTTCGTCTATTGACTTGACAATGCCCACTCGCTAATAAAATTCCTATAGCACATTTCATTTCTTCTATTTGATATCAGCGGATAAATTCCATCTAGTTAAACATTTATTTGTTTCGGTGGTGAACTTTTCAAAAATCTCATCCGTAAAAAATTAAGAAAACCATTCAAGAGGCGTTCTTCCCTGAGGCACGTGAAATATTGGTTTCCAGGCTGAAATGACTTCATTATAGTCCTGTTTCCTCCAATTATACTTTTTAATTATTTTACGGAATGGCTCGCTCGTCTCTGCTCCATCATTGCATTTTTTAACATTTGATTGCTGAAGTTCAGCATTTGCTCTAAGTAAACTTGGAGGTAGAATGTTGATATGAACGTTATCCTTATCCCCTGAGTCCTCGTCAGTCAACTCTGCATGAGCATTTGCCGGTTGAAGTAAAAATATATCACATCCACTTTGTGAATTTGGTTCATCTTCCTCTTCTAACGCAATAATATCATTCAAAGACAAATGCCCAAAAGAAGAAAGAAGACAATTAGTTGTGTATAAACCTACCGTATCACATGCGACATATCACATTATCAGTTAAATAAACATACATAAACTTTCAATAAATAGACATGATATTGAATTGTTTTATTTTTAATTATAAACTTTACATGGTTGAAGACATCTTGGAAAATATAAATAATCACTGACAAAATTACATATCTATGCAACTTATAAAAGTATTATATACCTAATAGCAATGAAAGTATTTTATTTGGGTTACTTATACCTTGCATTTGGCCTGTAGACTAAACATAAAAAACGTCAAGGATGCTTTAGAATAATTTATTACTTTTAATGTATCATATGTGATACGTAAGGCCTAAATGGGATTCCCAAAACACATGACTGAGAAATTATACGATTTTATTTGTAGGGCGATTCAATCATTCAAGTATGCATATTTTTTATAATAAAAATTATGAAAATCAGCCGGTTATTAAAAAATTTTATTACGTTATTTTAACAAGTTCGGAGAGAAGAGAAATATTCCCCATATTGGATCCAAACCATATATTTTGTTTTCTTGTTTAATGTTAGATTATCTTAAGATCAAATCGTAAAGCAACCTGTTCGTAATACATTTTATTCTATCACCATTTTGACATACCTATTCCGTATGAAGTCACAATTGTCATTTGTCGTAGAAAGAATAGTTGGACATCTCGTTGTAATGAAGCTACTCACGAAGTTTTAGCTTGTTTGTTATTAATCATTAAAAAATCCACTGGGGACTGAAGTAGTCTACAGTTTTAATTGAAAATTTATTATTAACAGTAGGTAGGTAGGTACTTTTAAGTAAGATAACAAAATTTATTTTTAAAACCAATTTCCATGTAAATAAGCAGTTATAAATTAATACTTGAAATCGATTTTTCAAACAATAAATAGACTTACAGAGGTGCATGTCAATATCCAACCGAGGGCGCAGAATGTGATTGCTTCCAATAACCCTAGCAAGTAGAGAATTCCAAAGCCTTCCAGAAGCAGGCAATAGCACGCAAAATATATGGATAGAGTGCAGTTTATCGCAACACTCATTACGAATAAGAAGAACCACATTCGATTCCGTACACCGATGCAGTTGTAGATAAATGGGCAGTGGTGGTCAAAGTACGCTACACACCGCTTACAGATGCGACAATGCTTGGCTCTGTAAAGTATTAATTATAAAATGTATTAATAATTAATATATTAAAATAATTGATACATTACTTCATTACACAATTTTGTATACATATATACGTAGTAACATAGGCAACTTCATTATTTATGGCTTTGTTTTTGTTCCTGTTTAAAAATAATAGCAATCAAATCTTACCTCAATGGACGCAAACATCTGCAAGTATGGCAGAGACGAGATAGTATAATATTCCTTTTCTTCCATTTATCATAATAGGGGATTTGCCTTATAGCTCTGTAATAAGTTTCGGAGTTTTGAGGAATGTAACCAGGATCTCGCCGGTTAGCGATGATCCAACTCAACCACATTATAGCATTCCAATAAAGAAAGCAGTAATGCGATAGGCGTAATGTATTCCAAGTGAGTGAGACGCACTGAAAATGATCATCGATATTAGTTTTGACTTGCTTTGTAATGAAAAACTTTGGCGGAATCTGCGGGTTCTGTTCTTCATTAGGACTATTGCTTACAACGGCTATACGTTTATTGCTCGTAGATATGATTGATGATTGACAAATCAATAATTATCGTGAATGATTAAGACAAATTAGTAAAAAAATGCGAAACTATGTACCTTTAAATTATCATCAAACAATACAATCGTGATTATATTAAGATAAATACTAGTATCTATACATATAATAAAACAGTAACGTAGCGAAATCGATGTTCACGTTTCGTGACACAAAAAGTACTGAACCGAGTTTAACTAAATTTTCTGTAGTGATTGATAGCTTAGTATTCGGGTCAACATTTAAAATACCTTTTACTACAGGAATATCTTTTATTCACACGGGAAAACCCAATAATTGGTTCTACCGAGTCGTCCTTAGAAATTTACATGTCTTACACTGACTAAACTTCAAGAGATACATCACAACAATATACTAGAAAATTGTAGGTATTTATAAGGCCTATAGTAAAATCTGCAATAGCATAAGTCTTTCTCCTAAGGTACACTCGCAATAACTATTTATATCTATTTTAAATATACCTAGGGGCACACCCGAGCGAAGCGAGGGTAAATCACTAGTTAAGTATACTATACATACCCTTATAATGTACATAGGATAACCCCACAAGAGAACCGAAAGTAGGAAAAATAGTAGCGGCCCCTTAGAGTCTCCGGCTCCACCAAAAAGTAATGCCCAAAGTTCAGACAAAGGAGGCATCCAATGTGATTTACGTTTCATTTCTTTCTGCAGTAGTTTTACTACTTCTACGTGACGGTGACTTTGAGCTAGCATTAGTGGAGTCTTTCCATTTTTATCTCGGGGCTCGAGTTCTGCCTTTACCTGAAGGTGATCAGGACAATGAAATATGAAGTTATTTACTTGTAGTAGGTACATAATAATAGTTCAATTGCATACAATAGATGATGGACATACATGAATACAATGATATGAAAATGGATTCAAAATGACCACCGCTATTTAATTTTTGATTATAATTGATTTATTTCAATCCATTACCTTTTCACAAAGAAGCCTTACACAGGTGAGGTTGCCAGATAAACAAGCCAGATGCAGAGGAGTGGAACCGAAGTTATCCGTGCAATGCAAAGGCACACCAGAATAAATGAGTAGGCGAACTAAGTCCGCGTGTCCCTTGTAAGCCGCCCAATGTAAGGCGGTGTCGCCATTGATGTCTGACAGACGTGTGGCTGCACCCATGCCTAGGAGGTAGGTAGCCGTCGCAGTCTTTCCGTACATGCAAGCCGTCATCAATGGAGTCAATCCTAAAAGTATTCCATTATGTCTAATCTTTCTTCTGTTTGTAAAAAAATATAATAGATGTTGTGTAATAAAATGTTCTATGAGTTTATAATAAAATTAAAGGAATAGGAAGGTGGTAATAATTTGTGTGTTTTAATGATCATCTCATTTTTGTTACTCGAAACAAATTTTCATATCATTTTTATAAAAATGATCTTATAGGTTGTTTAGTGTGTAGGGATGTTGACATGTTTGAAAGGAATTCATAAATTAGATCCCTTTTTCAATTTTGCTAGTATTTACTAAGTACTATTATAAATAATGATATTTTTAAGCTAGAAAGAAAGTACACCTTTAAAGTCCGCAGCGTTGACAGCTACGCCTGATTGTAGAAGCACTTGTACCACCGACGCGTGTCCTTTTCTGCAAGCCCAGTGAATGGGACGAGGCCCCTAAAAATATAAAATATTTTGTATTATGTTTATTTTTTGATACAGTTATCTATAAAATTATAAAAGAAATAAGTAACACCTGAGTGCCCAAGCAGGAGAGATCGACCGGCGCGCCTCGTTCTACCAAGTACCGCATCACAGCCACGCTTCCATCCAGCGCGGCCCAGTGCGCAGGAGTGTAGCCGTGCTGGTCTCGTGCACTTAATACTTCTACTCCAAGCTTTTCTACTAACCTTTCAATCTCAGATACCTCTCTGCAAGTATAAGAATTATTTATTTGTAGTTGGTTAAGTACCTACCCTAGGCATAAGGTAGGGTAGGGACTGCTATAACATGTTAAAAGAAAGAAGCGTGAGAAGTGGTTATTTTCACCGTCGCGTACTAATTAGGTAAATTTTAAAGGAGATAAATATTTGTGGCGTGGATGGAAACTGTAGCCTACAGTAATGCAAAGCAGTGTGTAATGTCAGTAAGATATCTCTATATACTATGACATTCTGAGTTTGAGTTCTATGTAGGAGTATGTCTAAAGTAATTACTGGGCTTTTCTGTCATTATCACTGTTAAATACCTATTCAGTAGCAACCTGGAATTGGGAAATTGGAAGCATATACACCATCGTGCCTAGGACAACAAATAAATAGTGTACTTGGTTACTGCATCACCAGAATTTTATAGTTAAGGTATAGAAAGTGCCTACACAGTGGGTGCTATGTGCACTATGATGTCTCCCACGCAAGTTTGTTATATAGTCTACGTTGCTTAATAAGATTAGCCACCGTATCAGAAACTGTTAGGACATTAGTACTTTTTACAAACGACCTAATTAAAATCTTTTATCTGTTAATTTATTGCTGCGTTGCATATGAATATTTTACTAAGGATTTCTGAACTTGATTACCCAGATCGAACAGCTTCGAAGATAAGCTGGTGGAAGTCAGAGGTGTGGCTTAGGTTGGTAGTGATGCGGGGTTGTGCGGCCGGTGCGTCGGGCGACATGGGCGAGCAGGGCGGCAGGGACTCCTCTGCCGCCATGGTGCATGGGGGCGGCTGCGGCAGCGCCCACACGCCGCGCGCCGCCCCCGGACTTGGATATACCTAGTACAAACATTATAAGCATATGATATTTGCGTGCGTGTGTGCGTGTTTGTTATCCTTTAACGTTGAAACGACAGGACGGACGGTCGGATTTGGATGAAATTAAGTACACTATGGCCCTGGAGTAACACATATGTAGACTATTATTATTAGGCACTTAGAATTATCGGCTATCGCTAATGGGGACTCCGGACTATGTACTTTTATTATTATAAGTATTAAGAGTAGAATTTATATGTAAAAATGTATATTATATCATATATGCAATTTAAGTAAAAACTATATTATAATTTAGTACAGTAGGTACCTATTAGTAGTTAAGCGATAAAAAATCTTTTGACGTATTTCACATGCTATATTAAGCACCTGCTTACCTAATTTTTTCAGTTCTTGAACATAAAACTGAAAAAATTTATTATGCCACACGTCTTTATTCTGTTTTTGTGATTTAATAATATTTTAAAGTTATATTATAAAGAGGTAAAGTTTGTGAGTTCGTGAGGCTGTAGGGGATAATCTCTGGATCTACTGAACCGATTTAGATTAAATTTGGTAAGAAGATAGTTTGAGAACCTGGAAAGGACATCTTATAGGATACTTATTATCCCGGAAATATTCCTTTGAGGGGATGAAAATGGGGATGAAAGTTTGTATGGGAAATCAACTTAATCGCCAATCTATAAAAAGTAAGGAAAGCGTAGTAAAAAGGTATAATGCATTCGGAGACGTTTATGTTTTATTCTTTCTGCGAGTCTAGATACATGTACCTACGTATGTTTCTGACTATTATAATTTATTCTTTTCTTTTACAGCTTTTTAACTTTAGACAAAATATACCTACACTTGGGAGTTTTATTTAACTATTTGTTGTCTTAAAATATTATTAAACATATAATTTATATATACATATTTTTGTGATCGCCTATTAAAAACCTTGATTTTGATACCGTACTCCAGGGTTACTCAAAGTGGGGTACGCGTAACCTATATTTGAGGAAAAATTGAAGGTTTAAATACCTATTTTTTTAAGTTATATACTCATACATTTGGTTGTTATTACTTATTCGTCGTCGATAAGTATTAGTACTACAAGTTATAGACTACAATAATGTAAAGGTAAGTACTACAAGATATAGACTACAATAATGTAAAGGTATATAGGTATTGCTTATCTAGATATCCGCATTGCAGTTTACGCCATTACATCGCGCCTAGGTACTAGGTAGGTCAATACAATGCAAGTGTCCTTGATCAAAGTTAGTATTTTTCTTTTACAGCTAAAGTCATAATTAACTTTTAAAAAATGACTCAAAGCTAGATACCTTGCTACTCACGGTGAGGCCGACGCCTCCCGCCACTGCTGAACCTTCACTCTCCGCCACCGCCACTTCACACACACGAATATCCTTAGATACAAGCAACCACTACCCTAGCGTTGTATCAAAAATTACGATACTGTAGTTCAGTAAAGTCACTGCTACAATCTCCAGAGCTTTTGTATTGATTGTGACATCGAAACGGCTAAAGAGCATGCGCCTCGACATATAAACATTGCGGTTTTGCGTTGCTCTAATATTCAAATCAAAAACTTCAGTAACTATCATTTAATATTTATTGCAATAAAATTCCGTTAGTACTTAAATATAATTTTAAGCTGCATAATAGTTGCCAAGTTAAATTAACGATAAATAACTTAAATCTAGGTATATTAGTACTACTTGTCCGACATTGGCGGCAGTAGGTAATAAAGATGATATTACTATGAGTAGGCTTATAGTTTTCATAGTGCATAAGAATAATTATTATGTAAAGATAATATTTTTACTGAATAAAATGAAATAAGAATGTTCATAATATTATAATACTTAATTGTACATAAATTTAATGAATCTTCATTTATTGATAAAGAAATATATTTCTTATTGGAATCCAATAAGAACCAATATCAGATGAACACAAACATGAATGCGTTTTATTTATGATGCAGATATTTGCGGTAATAATAACACCGTGGCCGGTTTATATCTAAACCTAACAAACCGGCCCCAATAAGTAATATGAAATTACTAGCAAAAATGTGAGTTCTACCTTAGCCCATTAATGTCGTAATTAGTCAATATATTCGATAGCTTTCTTAGTTTTCGGCGAACTTTTCGCGAAAAATACGTCTTTCAAAACAATATAAATTTTTAAATATGTTCAGATTAAAGAAATTAACATTAAATTGTCATATTATTACTATACATAAGTGTGATGAAACAACGTAGTACTTTGTATTAATTACAATTGGCTAGTGAGGAGGACCGGCGGAAGACTTATAAATAGATCACATGATAAATAAATTAAATTTTAATATTTTAAAATATTTTACAAAACCGGCACTCAATGGTTTATTATATATCTATATCTTTCACTTTCTATAAATATATGCATTTCTTACATGCAATAGTGGATTGCATGTAAGAAGTGAAAATATTCTTGATACATTGTTTTAATCCACATTTCTAAAAACTAACAGGACACTTTCTCTTTATTATTGTTATGAAATCATAACTAAATTCATAAATACATATTTTTGTTACAAACTCTATTGTTAAAATATATAAAATTTTGAAGAAATTTATTAAATTAAAAATATAATGTCAAATAGACAATTTCAAATTTTGTCAATGTTGAACAAATTATTTTTATAAAATTAAACAGAATAAACGAAACAGCTATTTAAAACCTTTAAAATTGATAGAGACTAACAATTTAATAAAGACTTGAAATAATGATAAATATTTTTAAAATGAACATAATTTGTTGTAAAAATTTATACAAAAAAATTGTATAATTGGTTAATGACTGAAATTTTTAATATAAAAAGAGAAAAACAGCATAATATGAGATTATTCCTATTATTTGGTATTTCCTGATTGTAGCTCTAGTTTTTAACTTTATTTATTTTTCAAGGCTTATTAGGGAATTAAAGTTGCTAAAATAATATTCATCAAATAAATTTATATATCATTTTTATAATTTAAAGAATAATAATCAATATATTATGTATTATATTGGTAATTAAATAATATATAACATAAAAAATATATGTAGCTAAAAGATGAAAACACATTTTAAAATTGTGAAAATGAATTTTAATTCAGCAAATTTTATACTAAATGTATAAATATGATAAAATCTAGATTTTGTTTTCACTACCTAAATAGACATCATGTTATAAAAAGTGTACAACTAAAACTAGTAGCTGATTAAACATCTCAATGTGGCTTATATTAGTAAGATCTTGTAAAAGCACATTTTAAAATGGTATATTATACTTAAATAATAGATAAAAAATAATAATCAAAGCACATAGCTCACAACTGATGTTGAACTTCCAAACAACAATCATCTTCAATACAAATCTTAAACTTCTAGTAAACTTGAAACATTTAACGAGCAAACTGAATAAATTATTATTCATAATAAGAAACAAACTTAACAATATTGATAGCTCAAAGTAATATATTTTAACAAGAGTTGACAGACTGCACTTAAGATAATCTTGTAAATGGGATTATGTCTCAGCACTATTTCCTTACATTGTGTTAATTGATGTGTTTCAATGAAAAAGGAGTCATTTTGTCTATTCATTACTGTACTGATATTGTAAAGATAACACAATCTTTACATTATCTCTTCTGTGTCTTGAAACTAACAGATAGAGGCTGGCCATGAAGCACATATCCATTTAATGCTTGTATTGCCATAGCAGCCTGGTCGTAATTTCTCATAGTCACAAATCCAAAACCTTTACTTTTATTAGTTTGATGATCTTTTATTATCTTAACAGATACTATAGCACCATATGGACCGAATAACTGCCATAGAGTCAATTCTTCTACTTCAGGAGCAATATTATAAATGTATATAGACCATGTACTAGGGGAATTATGGTCTCCTATAGCACCAACATGATTTATCCAATGATAAGGCTTCACAAGAGAATTCTTCGAAAAGTTATTATTATTGTTTTTATGTTTATTAGGATTACTCTTATTAGCATACTTAACAGTTAGTGGATGTAGAAAACCTGGAGGAGTCGTGCCATTAATATTGTGAATGGCTCTCTCCGCCTCATATTGGTGTTCATATAAAACGAAGGCTATGCCTGAAGCGATACGAGAATTAACTATTTTACCAAATTGTGCGAATAGTCCATGCAAATCTTGCAAGGTCAGTTCATTAGGCAGGTTACATACGTAGAGGTTCCAGTCTGCTTCCGGTTTTGAGGGTGGCTTCAATTCCGGATTAAGTAAGGCATGTGAAACTTTTAAAGTTTTATTCTGCATGAGCAACCCATTGAAGGCCTTGCGTGCTTTGACGGCATCATCTGGGCGAGAGTACTCGACGAAACCGTACCCTCTGTTCGATATCAATTTGCAACTTTCTAATTTACCCATTGTCGAGAATAGTGAAAACATCATATCCTGCGTCATAACTTCAGGAATATAATTAACAATAAGCTTCGTCGGTGATTCATCAGGCCCAAATTCATTATTTCCATGACAATTACCGTCTTGACACGATTCCGACATTTTTTAATTGTTGTCTAAGAATGACATTTTATTCTTAATGTTGCCCGTGCTGACATTTCGTTTAAAAACATGAGAAATGAGAAAAAAATAGTGTTGAAACAAATTTTTTTGTTATATATACACAATAACAAATTGGTATTGAATTATTGTCCTAAATAACAAAATATATCTATATTAATCTCTTTATTAGATAGTCATGAAAGTTGTCGATGATAATAATATTATTCGCTAAAATTTTAACTTGTACACGCATTATTTTATTTTTATCACGTCTTTAATAAAATATCTATTACAGAGTATTAAAATCACACTAGTATTAGGTATACATATATGTAAACGTTGATACATATTTGTATGTTTGTTACTCCTTTATGCTAAAACAGCTGGATGGATGTGAATCACATAATGTTCATGTAATTCACTATTTATTACCACATGTTTAATTAAAGAAATAAAGATGAAATACCAACTAAAAACTGTTGACTGATTACTTTAGTGATTACTTTCAGTACCTGGTCGACCGAGCTTCGCTCGGGGTTTTTTTGCTATATCGCATTTTTTAGATAAAAAAAACAAAAGTAAGAACTTTGTATCTTACCGGGATTCAAACCCGGACACCTGTGATTGACACACTTGCGCCTTGGCCGCTTGACCACGATGCTTATGCTCGAGCGTAAGAAATTAGCGACCATATTTTGCGTGGAATAATGCGAAAGAAAACCGCATGCGAACTCGAGAACACGCGTTTTCCCAAACATAAGACTAGTCTAGATCGAGTTTTCGCCCCCGAAAATCCCCACATACCGGACGAATACCGTAGGGTAATCGCGAAATAAATGTTTAATTATTCAAATTATTATTTGTCATTAACGTGAGGGTAGTACAAAAAGAGTTCGATAGGATAGATTGAGATTTGACACAGACGCGGAACAGACGCGGACGAGACGCGAGCGAGGCAGATCAGGCGCAACACCATGTTTTGTCAAGTAAGTCGATAAATCAGACCAGTGATGTGAGATCAGTTAAATCAGTTGACTAAATCACAACAGTTACCAGTTTAGCAAGGCTCGGGGTGGCTATAGGGGAGGTTGGAGGGACCAGTCCCTCGTACTTTAAATCAGTTATGTTCATTACTAGCAATTAGTAAATCATACTATGTTTAACAGGAATAAGTAAATCAGATGTTTAACAGTTACGTTATAATAATTATGATATGTGCTGTCAGTACGTGTCATGTTATATTCGTCTGATACCAATTAACAGTATATATAAATAAGTAAATATACAGGAATTTCTCGTTTAAATATAATATTAGATATCCTGAAAGCTGAAAGCCGACATTTGTCAAACAATTTTTTTTAAATAAATTAATTTAAAAAACCAAAAAACAGTTTTTATTGATTTAAAAAAAAACGTTTTTTATCTTCCGTGGATGAACCGAACTAAAAAGTAAAAAAAAACAATATTTTTTTGTATAAATAAAATGATCAAAATAATAAAGATATCAACGAGAAAATTAATGTTATTGTGAAAAAAGCGTGGGGGGTTGATTCCTATTTTTAGAAATCCTATGATTTCTAAAAATAGAGTTAGTATAATGCTGGCTACACACCGACCCAACGAACGTCAACGAATGGGTTTCGTTAGCCCTGTCTGGACGACTTAGCGAACGCTAACGATGGTTCGTTGGCGTGTGTCTGCGATCCGAAGCGTGGCGGTAACATCAGAGGAATCGAGCCATTAGGTCGAACTCAGTGTCGGACGGTGTGGACGGTCGCCGAAGGCTAACGAACGAACGGCTCCTTTGAAACGAGAGAGCGCAGTGTGCAGATGTCTAACCTATTACCTAATATATAAGATATTGCCAGCCGTACACGTTAATTAAGGAGAAAAATAAAGAGTGGATAAATGATGACATGTTTCTGTTAAACGATCTATACAAAGTATACCTATATAATAAGGAATATAAATTAAAAATGAAGAGAAGGGACTACTCCGTAGGTTTTAATATGGTAGTGCCATGCTTATTACTTTCGGGTAGCAGCCGAATGGGTCGGCACGCCCCGTATAGTACCACTCTCTCACAGGAGACCGGTGTGAAGTGGGCAGTGGCAGCTATGCTGTCGCGTTTCGTCCGGTAAGTGAGAGTCCGGGAGGCCCACTCCCCATCCCTCCTCCCTTCCTCTCCCTCCCTCCTTTTCCTGAAAGGCCGGCAACGCATCTGCAAGCCCTGCAGTGTTGCAGATGTCCATGGGCGGAAGTGATCACTTCCCATCAGGTGAGCCTCTTGCCCGTTTGTCCCCTTTGTCCCATAAAAAAAAATTCTAATATTTTTACTTGCGATACACATTTCTATTCTTAAAATATGTTATTGTCTACCATTTCCGCTTTTGTTTAACTTTTCTTGTCCTTGCTAACTCGGTTTCGGTTGCAAATCCTTTTTCGATCGGACACTACATATATACGTATAGTGTCCAACATATATATAGATAATACTAGTTCTTTTGGCCGTGGCTTTGCGTAGTATGTACGTCAATACCTGCCTCGGTGGTCTAGTGCCTAGCATGTACATTGTACATATGTATACAGTACCAGAGATCCTAGCTTCGAGTTTCGGTTCGGGCCAAGCTCAATTATTTAGTTCTATTGTTACGAAATTCTCAGTAACATCCCGGAGTTGGGAAGTTAGCGGTGTTTTATCTCCGCGCTTCGGAAAGCACGTAAAGCTGTCGATCGTGCGCCTGGTGTCTCGCCGCGAGTATCGAATTGTCGTCCCGCTGCAGTTTGAGAATGAATGGAATAGAGAGTGTATAAGAGTTTACGCCCACAATTGTACACTCTAATATCTCCTGCGCAGATGGCTGGTTTCAATGAGCATGGACGAAATCAGTCAGGAGAACATTTTATTATTAGGTACTATATACGAATTTTCGTCATAATGATAATCATACTTTAAAAGTATCATTACTCCATCCTAGATTTTTAAAGTTTGTGATGTTAACTTCATACTCCTTTAGTTATCACATTTCGTTACATCGCTTGTTTTTATAAAAAGGAATCAGGTGTAAGGTGACTGAGTCGCCAAGAGTTTGGGATCTTACTATCGAGAATAGGGTTAAAGAGTCTTGTAAGCCAGGATTCCTAATTGCGTTTGTAGTAATTTCCATACTTCGGCCCGAATTTCATCTGGGCTGACAGATTTTCCGTTCTTCATTCTTTATCTCATTTAGGTTTATGGCTTGTACCGGTCCTTCTTCTGAGTTCCAGATATAGGTTGGAAAATTCTTCACTTAGTACCTAGTTCTTTTCAGTATTCGTAGTAGTTTCTCGGGGTAGCCTCATTCCCTAAAGAACGTCTCCAGATGACGGATAGAAAAAATTCCGGCGGTTTGGCAAACTCCTGAAGTGCGGCAAACTAATGGGTAGGAGAAAAATAAAATATCTCCTGGGGATCTCAAGGCTAAAGGTCTCTTCGTAAAAGAGCTCGCCAGTTGGCTGTTCCGACGTATCTGGAGCTAAGACCACAGGTGTACCTACCTGGTGTTGGAGAAATCAGTAGGGATGGCGGCGGAGGAACCATTCAATAGCAGCAAATAATATAGTGTTTTCCAAAGATTATAAAATAAATCCTTTTAAACATAGAAAGACATAGAAAATATTAAAAACAATACAATTTTGCAAATATTTGTTAAATATGTAGCTGTGAATAAATTTTTATTCTGCTACTAATGACTCACCCTCGCTTTGCTCGGGTTCATCTCTAGGTACGTTTTAACGGATAGTATGAAATAGACTATATATTTACATAAATAAGTTGTCGTGGATTGTATTTTAACTTGGTTTTCTGTGGGAATGAGATAATCTCCCGCAATAAGTAGCCTATTTCATTCTCCTGTCCTCCAACTATATATCTCCACATAAAAAATCACTGTTTTGATGTGAAAGAAGGATAAACAAACAAAGTCAAACTGTAAATCGTAGAAAGACAAAGTGTCAAATCTACAAATGCATTCAAGTAGTTTAAAAGAACCTTCCTTAGAATTCAACATATATTTAAAAATATATATATATTGCCGAATTGGTCTAGCCTTCCTCAAGTTTTACTCTTAGCAAAACATTTAGCTATTTAGTTTTGTTTATGAGAATTACTCGTATCATATTATATGTAGGTATTATAATAAAAAAGTTTCATTCACGATAAGAGCGATATCTTTTTTCAAGGTCGTAATTAAACCACTTCGATTCGATTTCACAAAAAGCTTTATTAAATACTTTTATTGCAATATACATTTACATAGCATAGGTATAAATATAACTGTCTTTAAAATAGATTCTATAGCATATTGTGCATTTCAGACGTAAGATTTCTAAAATCCAAATGCGTACTGGAGAATGTGGCGTTTTAAGTTCTGTAAACTTCTGTAGTACCTACATGGTTTGGAGGTATCTAATGTTTTTAAGTTATGCAACTTTATTTTGTGCTACAATGTAGTCTTCGTATCTGATATCTTTTGCTTTAATTTAATAATATAGCTACTGTCTATTTATTTGAAAGCGACATTAAGTATTAATGAATTCTACAATACGAAAAAAAATCTCTCCCTTTGTTCCAGCGGAATGACATATTAAGTTTCATATATGTATAACAATGTGACTCATAGTCAATCTGTACAAGTGTCTAAAGCGACAACGATTAGTCAATAACTACGAATGAGTTCACATTGACGCAGAATACCTATGTAAACTTAGCCAACTGGTAAAATGGTAAAAAAATATTATTTAAAGCTTCTGCGTTAAAATCAATTTACATTTAAGTAAATAAGCTACCTCTTTCAAAATATTTAATATCACATTTTTAAAAAATAACTAAAATAAAATATTTCATTAGAAATAAAATAATTAAACAGGTACAAAAACTTTAACAAGAACATTAATAAACTATTAAATAGTGAACAACTTAAGTTTGTAGACATGCACTTACTATCTGGCTGTTATTATTACTTTCATATAACAGTTTTTTCTTTTTAAAAATCTCTGATTCTGTTTCTATATGGTATTATGAATTAGAATCATTGGCTATCACATACGATGAGCGTTGAGCTCATAACCACCATCAGATCTGAGTTAAATTAAATAATACATATATACGTATTTTATTTAAACACGTATGTATGTATATAAATATATTTATGGTATAAATACCAATAACGTATTATTGTAATACTAGCCTCTCTTACAATAAAATAATATATCCACGACATCCATTTTGACTACACCTATTGACTAAAAAATATGTATAAATATCAAGTCACATCTATTTAATATTATTGTCATGATTAATAAAGTCGAAGAAATGTTGCTATATTTTTAAATATTTAAGATTGTTTTAATATATTTTCTACGCTGGCGTAAGTACCAAAAGCGAAACCGGTTATACCAAAGAGAACGATAGCAATATCTTTCCACAGCATCCAATCTCTGTGTCCGAGTCTATCGGGCCAAAACGTGATTATCTCAATAATAGGCGGGAAAATCAAAGCCAGCGCGGAACTGCTGAACGCCCCCACCAGCGATATTATGCTGCTAAGGTTGGGTATCAACAACGCCGCAATAACTGAAAAATAATATACATATATAAAAAATATACATTTTCATTTTTTTAAATAGTCATACGTAAAAACACAAACGAAATTTCTTCGCCGTGAAATTTTCTTGAATTATAATATCTTGAAAAATTTGCAAAAGAAGAATTAAAGTATTCCAACGATTCCCATACGTAGGTTTTAAGTACTTAATGAACTTATATATTATGTATAATCATATTGAAATATCATAATATTTTAATCAAAATAAACACTCGTGTTATTGTTAATTTGTACCTCTGGAAATTAAACAATAGTATCTGTCTAGGACTAATTATTGAGTAAAATATTCACTGTTACTTCATAAATTATCAGGCTGGGACTATTCCGCGCGTGGGACAATTAATATTATCAGCGAGTAAATTTCCTTAATATTTTGTCAATAACAACTCATTAAGTAATTAAAAAAGGTAAATGGAGTATCCAAATATAATGGCTTTTAACTGATCAGTCATTACATAATGTGATTAACAGAAAAAAGTACTTATAAGTTGTTCGTATTTATATCTTAAACTGAAAATTGATCCAAAACATTTCTAAATGATTTGTTGGATTAGCAAAACTATTTTTTAGACTATATTGAGAAAAATATAAACTCCCTACTTATTTTCTTATAACTTCGAACTACGTTTTTCTTAGATCACAAAATAGGAGATGGAAAAGTTACCAAGGTATATTAAACAGGATTTGCGATTGGTTTTTCTATAGAAAGGAAATATATGTATAGACAAATATTTCTCCTTGAAAATATTGCTTTACGCTTGTGCTAATATATGTATATTTGTTTGCACTGCATTACGCAGTTTGGCAGAATATACAGATACTACAATAGAGACTAGATAAAGCTAAATATTTACTGAATGACGTTATACGGTTATTAGTTTAACGTGTTCATGCAAATTAGATCGCTTTTGAGCCAGTGCGGCTTTTTTTGTTGGAATGTAAACCTAATATATTAATAATACAAATATATAAAAATTCAAGGCGTATAAAATCAGAAATTCCACTTAATAGCTCACTCGACTCGTTTGGATAAGTCCAATACATATAAGTATGTATTATTTGGTCATAGCGTGTTTTTTTTTATTTCTAAAACTATAATTACTCTACTCTTTGTAATTTCATCATTTTCTATCGAAGCTTTCGCCGTTTAAACATTTTTATACTTAATAAAGAAAATACATCAAAGAATTTTACGAATAATACGTAAAACAGAGATAACTGTTGTGAGAAACCATATATAAATGAACGAGTTAATATAAAAATCTTACTGTGGAATAATACCACTGATGGCCAAGAGTGAGTGCCAATAAAAATTATGAAAGGTTAAAACTATTAACTCGATAAGTCGGCGGACGCTATTAAATATCCCGCTGTTTTATTGTGATTACTATATTTACTTGTTCTGCGCTAAAAGTGGGTTATTCGCACATTGACACGTGTAAACTAACTTTTACGTCTCAATAATAAGAATAAAAAAATAATAAAACCGGTTTCAAAAATCTCATTTAAAAATTCGGAAACGAGTCCTTAATAATAATATGTCTAGATATCAGCCGCAATATGTTAATTTGAGCATACTTACACGTAATGGAAATGAGAACAAATCGTGTGGTAGCTTCTCCGTATTCCAGAGCCTTTTCAGAATTCAATTTAGTTTTAATATACGGCCACACAATGTTCATAGGAACGTAGAATTGAAGACCGTACGAGAGGAATATTGCGGCTGCCATTACAGCTCTGACGCTTTGAGCTAGCCTATAAACGATGTTGATAGTTAATATTTGCAACCTACATATTATAGTTTAAAGCTTTTATTCACTTTAGTTATTTAAGTTAGTATTTAGTATTGCGAATTAATGTAATGCTAATCCAAGTCAAATTAAATAATGAGATTAATCATCGTCACACATACATTTAAGTTCAAATAAACACAATTTAAGGGTTAGAAATTGCAATCTCTGACTCATTTACATATTTATTGAATCGAATTTACTTTTATAAGCTTATATAAAAAAGAAAAAATTCTTACATATCATTTGGTAAATTAAGAGTAATACTGCCGAGGACGTGATCTCCGTATTTAAGGTAGCCAAAAAATCCAATAGCAGTATAAAGGGCGGCCACAATAACCATGCCAGTAGTTAAAACACCCGTCCAACCCCCAAAGTCTTCTGGAGTCTTCATGTTATTTTCCAATGGCAAAACCTGCGATGGAATATTTTTTATTGTTACTTTGATTTAAGCAAATTATTTAGCAAATAAGGTTTAAGATAAATTACTTTCTTTTTTTTTATATTTAGTAAATTACAACTTATGACTCGAGTCAACATTTAGTGAGGTCATCTTTTACTACCAGAAAATTTCTCATTTCTGTGGAGGAAAATACATTACATGGTTCGGCCGAGTTCTGCTTCATAAAAAAATCTCAATGATTTATTACACAAATACTATTGTATCAAAATCAAAATCAAAATCAAACCTTAACAACATTTTAGTGCGGTAAAATATCTCATTTTCAACTTACTTCTTCAAAAAGGAGGTTCTCGATTCGGCTGTATGTTTTTTATGTTTGTTATTTCAGAACTTCGTCATTTATTAACCGATATAGACAATTTTTGTTTTGTTTGAAAGTGTATACTTTCAAGTTGGTCCTATTTTAATTTGAAAAAAAAATACCACCCCTAAGGGTGAGAAAATAGTTAATGAAAGCTTAACCAACTTCTAATTGTCATATTGCCTTGAAACTTTGCAAGTATTTCTATTTCCATTGATAACGCAGTGGATCGGTATCGTTGACCTGATTTGATGGTAAAGCCAGAAGGTAATAGGTGGAACTCTTCAACGGCTTATAGTAGATACTTTGAGTTTGGGCTTATTTTGCTTGATTTGACTAGCCCAAAACATTAGAATTGGATTTTAGAGTCAGATTTTTTAGTGTTACTAATGTAAAAAAATAACCGATTGGTAGTTTTCATTTACTATATATATTATTGAAGTCGGTGTCAGCCGATACAAATTAGAGCACACCGAGTTCGAAAATATATGATTAGGTACCTAAATAAAAACTGCGAATCAGTTATTTTTTTGCTTTTTAGTGTTTTTTTGAAGTCGGTTTTTATTAATTTTTAAAAAAGTTTTTATCATGGCAAAATACAGAATTTAGTTCGGGCGCAAGTCGCTCATCTATATGTATAGTTATAGGGTACCTATACATAATCTATACAGATAAATAAAATTGATGTGTCGGTTTGTCAAAATAACAGCTCTATACTAAACGCATATGGAATTATATACGGTACTTATAAGAAAAACACAATTTTTGTCTGTCTATCTGTCTGTTTGTTCCAGCTAATCTCCAAAATGGCTGGACCAATTTTAACGGGACTTTCACTGGCAGATAGCTGATATTGTAAGGAGTAACTTAGGCTACTTTTATTTAAAAAAAAAAAGAATTAGGGCTTCCTCAAAAAAATTAAAACGTACTTAGGGACGCACTCGAGCGAAGCGAGGGTAAGTCGCTAGTATAAATAAAGTCGCTGTCTGCCTTTGTCTGTTTCTCAGCTCGGATTCTCAAACGGATTTTGATACGGTTTTCACTAATAGCAAGAGCGATAAACGAGGTTTATGTATAAAATTTGAAAATATTTTATACAAAATGGCTGAACAACATTATAGGATTTTTTTTTTAAAATATCTTCGTATGCTTGCATGTCTAATGCTGGCTATACATTGAAGTATATGCACATACTACATTAAAAGAATGTACTAGAATATTACATACTAGAAAATTGTAGGACTTAAAAGAAAGGTCTCCGATATATACCTATATATATGTGTATCACTCTATCTAAAGTACACTCACAACAATTTTATTTATTTAAAACGTTTATTATTTTTATTTATTGTGTATTAAGACTATATCTGGACGCAGTCAAATCGGTTTGGATATAAAAATTCTCTGTATTTTTTTGTGAAAAAGCAAATTAAGTTCTTATTATTTACGAACGAAATTGCAATAATTTAGGGTGCGTTCTAGATTGATAACATTAATTATTTTATTATAAATAAACAATATACCAGAATGTTATCAGAATAATATGCCAGACATTGAAGAGAGATAGAGGTCGACTGATTTCATTGAACATGTTTTGTTGTTTTCGATCTTCTTTTGCAAGGCATATTATTTTTCTATTTCTTTAACGTGGACGTCTAAGTATCTGCTACAGGTAGGTAATCATGGATTTTAAATTTTTATTAATGTTTGAATAGTTATTTTATTAACTTGTGTTTCACACAAAGAAATCGTATTTACATAATAATTTGTGACATTTCTTAAACAAAGAAGCTCCCTTGAGAGGTTTCTCAAGCCTCATTTTAATTTCTTAATTCGTCCCGTCATATTTTTGTAAAAACTGCTTTTTGTTTAATGCATATTTTTCTAAAGTATTAAGGGGAAACACGTCAATACGTATAGTAGTGGTAATTATCGAATATGCTACGTGCGTTGCACTTGCAAAACATACATCGTTATAGGTATATGAGTTATAAAAGCTATTTAATCAAATCTGCATTTTTCTATGTTTTCAAAGGTAGTCCAACTGTCCACATGACATAAGATAATTTTATAGTTTTAATTTTTCAGTACCTTTTTTTATTAAACGATGTCATTTTTCGTAAGAAACTTCACAGATTTTGTACCTACGAATCCAGTTAGTACATTAGTTATAATATGGCTAAATGCCAAACAGATATGTGCAATGTGCATAGCAAACTTTTGACAAAATAAATGGTCACAGAGACAATATTATACAGTGTAATTTTAATTGTGTAATAATTAATAGAAAATAAATAGGAGGAAGATTACCAAATTCGTACCTACAAAATTAACATTTACGCAATTGATAAAAAGCAATTGTGATAATTTATCATATGGACTATCACGTTATTTTAAAGTGAATTATTCATCACGGCCTCACGTGAAGTACGATAGTTTGAACAATATTAAAAATAACGCATAATTGTTTTAACAAATTAGAACTGAATTAGTTAGTCTTAGTTTTTGTGACGAAATATTTCTAGGGGGGTCACACAAAGTGTGACACAGCATGACAATAGGGTAGGAGGGGGTCAAAAAAAGCTGATTTTAGCGTGACGTATTTTATGAACGGCCCCTAACTTTATAAAACATTTATTTTACATTCAAAAATCAGTAAGTACTTTGTTTATGCAACGTCATTTTTCAAGTAAACTAAATATTTGGGAAAAATAATATGAAAGTATTTATTTGGAAGAGAAATAATATGTATATATATGTATATATATTATTTTTAACGAACACGCCAAATACTTCAATTTAATTAGATTTTTAAAAAAATCATAAAATGCAAAATTATTATACAAAAAATAAAGTATAGTTATATAATATAACTTACCATACCAATGCCTTCAAAAGCATAAATGGCTGTTCCAAAATATAATGGTAACTGATGCCAGCCTGCAAATGCTTTTACGCTACCAGTGTGTGGCAAATCTTGTAGTATGTAATAGAAGCTTATCACAAGACCCCAAGCAGTCATTATTGATGCAATAAGAGACACTGGAGTTAAGTATTTTAGGTTCTTTACCATACCCAGTGCCAATAGAGGTATGAACAACAATGCTAAATAGCTGTGTACATTTAGATTTATGCCAAAAATATGCATTGTATCTTGCAAGTTAGTAGCAACAAACAAAAAATAAACACAGCAAAATCCTAATTGCGTCATTACAAGGAACACATTGACCATATTCCTGAAACAACAGTATTTTATGTTATCAAAACCAACACAGCTAGATACATATAGTATTATTATGAAACCAATTGTTAAAATATTTAAGGAGGTCACAATAAAACTCAAATGGAAATAAAACTTATACTACTAATAAAACTTACCTAATTTTAGTAGCATATGGTCTCAATGATATAGGACCCATGGCAAATGCATCTTCTACCACTTCTGCAAAACTCATTGCTGGTCTTTGATTTCTAATACATAGCTCATGAGAACATTGCACTAGCATATGCATGCAATGTGTGCATATGGCTCCCATAAATAATGTACCAAATACACCTAAAATATAAATATATTATAATTAAATTCTCAAGTGCGAATTCATAATGTACAAGTTACGGTACAAATTATAAAACAGCTACCTAAAACAAGACCTGCATTTTTAAAAGCATCAGGCATAGCCAAAATACCAGTGCCTATATTGCCTTTGAGGAGGTGAATTAAAGTGTCAAAATTCGAAGTTGGATGCTCCAAGTATCGTTCGGACGCAGGATTATATTCCGCTTTTTTTGGCTTTTCATCTTTAAAGGGTGAAAGGTTGACTGACGGACTTGTCACCAATTCCACTGTTTGAACCTCCACATTATCAATGGGAGTGTTAGGTCCAGTAAGTAGGGGTTGCTTCTCATCGCTCATTTTTATAATTTACACTAAATATTTACATTCAATTTTAATTAATATTCGCAATGATACAAAAAATTACATCGTAATGAGACACGTCCAGTTTATAGCAGATCGAAATTATAACAGTAATTATTAAATATACGAGATGCGATACAGTTAAGCGGCATAACACACTGCATCCAGCATACAACTAATAAAATAATCAATTAATTAAACTACAGAAAGTAGAAACTATACTCAGGCAGTAGGCTATATATGATAACGTCATGTGTCAAATGTTAATTTGTCAACTGTCAAATACAAAACTACAAGAGTAGATGATATTTGTACTAATTATTTGTCATCCATGGTACTAACCATGGTACTAACTATTCATAAAATGCATTTCAATAATGAATTATTCGTTACTAGCTTTATTAATATTAATTCCATATCAAAGGATAGGTGTCAATAACCTAAGTAATTTCCCCTATGAATCACGGAAAATTAAATAATATCACAGAACCCTATTAATATCTTTTTTGAATATTAGACTATATACTCTGCGCGTTTTAAATAATATTTGTTATTTTTCATAATTATTTTCATTTTCATTTATAGTTTAAAATAGAATATTATAGAGATTTTTGTAACAACATTACTTTTTATATATATTTTTTATGCTGGATTCATACCGACCCAACGAACGCCAACGAAGGATATTCAGCGTTGAATACCGCACGTTCGTTGGCCTTCGAAGGTACGTCCAAATACATTTAGTGGTAGAGCTTGCTTTCGCAATTTGATCATGGATATCGACGAAATATTTATAATTGCTAGTTTTATATACCTTAACGAGTTCGCAAGGACAAGAAAAATTAAACGAAAGCAGAGATAGTGGACTACCACATATTTTAAGAACAGAAATGTGTATCGCAATTAAAAAATATTAGCAATTTCTACCCAGCAATCACTTCTCTTCATTTTTAAATTTTTATTTCTTATTAGTAGGGTCCCAAAGACACGGCTTTTCTTTGTATACATAGATCGATTAACAAAAACATGTCATCATTACTCCACTCTTTGTTTTTCTCCATAATTGACGTGTATTTTCTTATATATTTATATTATATATACTTATATATTTGAGTTCGATCTAATGGCTCGATTCATTTGATGTTACCGCCACGCTTCAGATCGCAACGAACGATCGTTGGCGTTCGCCAAGTCGCCCAGACAGAGCCAACGAAACCCGTTTGTTGGCGTTCGTTGGGCCGGTGTGTACCCAGCAAATGAGGAAGATTTCTCGATTAAGGACGGCGCCGCACCTATGACCTATTTACATTTAGCCTGAGGTTAAGCAATTTATTGTAACTAGTGATCGCTGTGTGGTTGAAAATCAACTATAATTCATTAAGTTATTTATTTATTGTCTTGCGTATATTATAATATTAATCTATTCTCAATTTGACCACAGGCTAACAATAGTCAATAAACGAAAGAGTATTTATGCGTGTTGTGTCAAATACATGGTAGTGTGTGTAATGTTTTTTTTATTGATTTAACGTATTTTTTATACATAATTTAAAAAGAAAATAGCATTCTGTACTCCTTCTCTATATAAACTATAAGTGTGGGAAATTTCATACTCCTTCGTCCGCACAATTTTCGTAAAAAGGGATACAAAGTTTTTTGTTTACGCATTAATATATAGATATCTCTTTCCCAGTTTTTTGCTTCTATTGTGTTCGCATTTTACCTGTACAATGTATTGTACCTGGAAGTTAGACCAGCTGAAGGAAAAATTAAGAAGGAGAGGTGCATCCTGCGGGTAAAAGGGAGTAATAAAGCTTATATATAGTATTCAAAGAATTATTTACGTTTAGAATTACTTGAAACTTCATATTAATGCTCTTTAATACAATTAAACAAATACATGTTTCAACATTTTTAGAAATTCAATCCCATAATGGAATAAAATGGGTGAAGAAAGTTTGTATGAAACTCTGTAATTAATATTTAAAAAAGTACAAAATAGGAAAAAAAACAACTGTAGATGATTTAAGTTTTAAAATCACTTTCTTTGAAATGATGGTCTTAAATATAAAGATTGTGATTTCGCCAATTTTGGTCATCTTATTGCTTTAACCCACAATTTTATTAATTTTTGTCCTTTAAGAACAAATGATATCCATTTTCTTTGCATCTTGGCACTGCAAAATTTGTCATTTTAATTAAATTTAAATAAAATGAAAAAAATATCCATCCACGCCATAGAGCCTTACAATATACAGAGGGTCATAGTGATCGCGACATCTTGCGGGAGAAATAGACAAAATTCTTCTCTATTTTCTTAATTAAAATATAGGTATTAATTAATATGGATCTATGCAAATAATTTTTGGTCTGTGGTGACATTTATAATGGCAAATTGAATTGTTATTGAAATTGAATATAACAGGGCTGACCTTGATTTCAGTGATATATTTGTTTTTAGTTTTTATCTTGGAGTAAATAATTGATTTTTTTCCTATGTATTTTCATAACAAGCACAATTTTCAATCTTACTGCAAACCGCGGATAATAATATTTTAAGATTTTGAAACTTTATTATGGGTAATGCAGGAAGTAATCAGCCAAAAGAGTGGCATAAGGACCATTCCGCTAAACAACCAGATATTGGATCGTGTTCTCCTGTAAAAGAAGGGGAAGCATTTACATTTGATAAAAAAATTGATGATGATCGCTGTGGAAGAGAAGATGACAATAACATTGAAGATGGGGCCCCTTATTATACTAAAGCTGTACCTGAACGCGATGTGGAAGAGACAATTATGAGAGAACGTTCAAATACTTTAACTGAAGGTAATAAGTTAGATGAAGATGTCAAAGTTCTGCCCACAGTATTTAAATGGGAAGGTGGAGGAAAACAGGTTTGTAAAAAAATACAATATCAAATTTTGACAATTTGTTGCTATTGTGTAAAACTGGAAGTATTATATAAGCAGTTTATTTTATAATTATAATTCTATAAGCTTAACATACTTACCTGTTTTAGGTTTTTATTAGTGGCACTTTTACCGATTGGAAAACTATACCAATGGTAAAATCACATAAGGACTTTGTAACTATCATTGATCTACCAGAAGGAGAACATCAATATAAGTATTTTGTTGATGGTGAATGGCGTCATGATCCATCTGTTGTAAGTTATAAATTGTATTTTGTTGTATTGATTTTTAAGGGTTCTATGTATATACTAAAACTATTTTCTTTCAGAAAATGGTAGATAATGGTATGGGCTCAAAAAATAATTTAGTAACTGTGAAGATGTCCGACTTTGAAGTATTTCAAGCACTTGCTAAAGATAGCGAAGGAGTTCATAGTAGTGCCCAAACTGAATATTCTCAGGTTTTTTTTTTATTATTTATAATAAAATATCAAAATGATTATAAACAAATATAGATTTTAATTCAAATTTAATATATTTGTTGGTTTAAATTATAGAGGCTAGATCTGTATATTTTTTTTAATACAAAAATCTATATGGTTGGTATATATTCTATTCTCAGGAAATACCACAATCAAAGCCATGGGAAAAAGTTCCTGGTCCTCCAATATTGCCTCCTCATCTACTACAAGTTATTTTAAACAAGGATACTCCTTTGTCTGTAAGTTAAAAAAAAATGATTTGAGTTAAGGTCACATCATATATTAACCCCTTGAGGAACTCGTACACGCCGGTGTATCAGTTAACAATTGATTTCTTAGAAATTATACATAATTTCTTAGAAATTATCCAGGAGGGTTTAAACAAAAATGATATAAATAGGATACCTGAATATAGTAGAAGCCAAAAGAATGATTTAAATATTTTTGTTTACATCCTGCATTTGCAAATTTGGAAATTACTATATGAATTTCAATGAAGTATATTGCGTTATTGCAGCTTAGTTTCTTGTAATTTGCTTGAACTCTTTTTATACCAATTTTTTAAATAATTTATTCATTATGACATTGTTAATGTAATTACAAATCTTTCAAAGCTGAAAGCAAACTAATTGTTAATACAATTAGTTTGCTTTCAGCTTTGAAAGAGTTATAATTAACTCTTTTTGTTTTATATTTCAGTGTGAGCCCACGTTATTGCCAGAACCAAACCATGTTATGTTAAATCATTTGTATGCACTGTCTATTAAAGATGGTGTAATGGTACTATCTGCAACTCACCGATATAGAAAGAAATATGTTACTACACTTCTTTACAAGCCAATATAAAATATATTAACATATTTATTTGTGGCCTTAAAATATAGCATAAGATAATATATTGTTTGTTGTGATGATTTATTTTGCTTGTAGATAGTTAAACATAATTATAATGAAAACTTATCTGAAATTGTTCATTACAGTGAACCTCTTTTAACTTATTAAAAAAAAGGTGAATGGTATAATTTGACTATTCCTAAAAGTTAGCAAAATCAAATTGATATTAATAATAATAAAGCAATAAATTTAAATAAGTATCGTTTTATTATTAATACTATAAACATGTAATATGTACATCATAATACCATAAATATTAATTCTTATTTTAAACAGATCTAATATTGATAGACAGCATTTTAATTAAATGAGATTACACAAAAATGGCATTGAATATAATACTGATGATAAAAATGACATTGACTTAACACATAGAAAACAGAGAACAGTATTTTGAGTGTTTTGACATTAAATAACTACACACAATATCTTATTGTAAGTGTAAATTTGGTAATGTATTTATTACTTCTTAAGGTGACTTAAGGTATGTCTCAAATAAAAATTAAGAAGATTAAAAAACAAATGGTATTATCTTTATAATATAATTATGGATAAAATCTTCACTTAAGTATATGTTTGTTGTTGTATGCAGTGTGATTTACTTTTTTATGTATATTTTGGAATTGTAATGTTATAGTTCTTAAAAAGTTTATTAAATACTATGATAAAATAGTATATAAAAAAAACTAATCAGGTATCTTATTTTTGGCTGTCACTGGTAAAATCGTAATATTAAATAATGTAAATAATATACAACATCTATCAATCAAAAGGCAAAAATCAGTAAAATTTAAATTTCTTTTTACTCTATATGTTATTTAGTCAATACTAAATGATTAATTATTATATTGTTAGTCTACCACAACATTTAGAAGGGGTGTTTTATCCTTTGAATCAATTTGATTAGAGTTTGTATTATTAACTGGATTTTTTAAGTACATGGCTACTGAAATACTGACTAGGCATATTGATGTCACTGTATACCAGGTAATTACTATATTAAAAATAATATAACAAACAACTGCAGTTATAACCAATTCTAAAGCACTGGCATATGTTTTTAAAATAGAATTTAAATTCTTCAAAAAGAAACTAGTCACTATACCTACTATTGCACTGTTAACAGTAATAAGTATCACAAATATATCTTTTAATGATTCAATATCTTGAAATATTGTACCTAGCTCTCCCTTAAACATTAATATAAAGAAATTACATAGAACTGAGTCTAGGTACATGAAAACATTTTGCAAAAATATGTCTACATTAGATCCTACAGTTTTAAGCAGATATTCATTATATGTGCCTGCTAAGCAGGAACAAAAGTTTTGGAAGTTAATTGACAGAAAATATATATTAAATATTTGAGACCAAAGATCAGAATCTTGTTTTTCATTAACTGATGCAGCATCAAAGTTTTTTATCATGCAGCCAAAAGTAAGAATTCCCAATGAGATCCACTGCATAAAAGTCAGTTTCTTCTGAAATAAGAACTGTAAAGATAAAATAATATTAACTGTACAAGTTTAAAAAAAGATTTATATATTATTATGATAGTGATAATGGATAATGTAAAGATAATACATACCTGAAAAATAAATGCTGTCAATACAACTCTAAACTGCAGCAAAATGTAGTAAGTAGTTGGGTCATAATGTGACAAGTTTATAAATGCTAAATTATTGTAAAAACAATATAAAAGGGAAGGTATGAAGTAATACAGCAATAATTTGTAATTAATAATTACAGCTTTGAAAATATTTGGTTTATTCCTGAAAAATAATATGAAGATTATTCAATATATATATATAATACTACATTGTCAATCTACCAACTAAAGACCAAATAGGATTTTATTAAACCTGGATAGGCATAGGCACTATTGACATAGAAAACTAACAACTTACTCTAGCTTATACAGATGCATCCCTATGTATATTTTACTATTTTTTTAATGGAACCCTAATTCTTTTTTTTAAACGTAAACTAAGTTACTCTTTACTACATTATCTATCTATCAGTGAAAGTTCCGTCAGAACCAGTCCAGTTGTTTTGGAAATTAGCCAGAATAAACAGACAGACAAAAAATGAAAAACTTGTGTCTTATAAGTACCTATTATATATATATTTTTGCATTTAGTAAATAGCTGTTATTTTGACATTACAAACAGATACTTTAATTTTATTTGTATGTAAGCATATAATATCAATATTTAACGTACAATCTCAAAAAAAAAAATCACTTACTCTCTTTTGCAAGTATATAAAAATGCTGAAATTACAAGTTTTAATAATTCAGAAAGAAATACAACCAGTGTTGTATTGTAATCATATACACCATTTTCAGTCTTAGACGCTGTTATAAAAACACCTAAAATTGATAACATTATTTTATAATTTTTTTTTAACTATTTTACTTGTACTAGACTATTTAAATATTTTTATAAATACCTTGAAACACAAATAATATAATATATAGTGAAAAAACTATAAAGCCTTCTTTATTAGGAAATAATTTATTCCAGTGTTTCATTTTATTAATAATTTATATTATGAACAACAATTTCTGAAATATACACCAACACAATGATTATACAAACTACTTTACAGAATATTATCGTTATTTAATATTTCGCTATTACTGTTATTATAATCTACATTGTGTTGGAATTTCATTGCCAACTATTAAATTTAAGTTTACCATATCAAATTTATTTGATAAGCAACTATGACTGATATTTAGCAATTGACATTTAAATTTAAAAGTTGCTGCAACAACGTTTAGATACTCAGACGAATATATTTCTCTACGACCTTGTAAAACCTGTTTAAATATTCATCATTTTTATTATTCTGATTAAAAAAACGAGACGATGTGCGTCTTACTAATTATTAATTTATATTTACTCAATCATGCTTACTTACAAACCACGAAATAGAAAAAACAAGGGAAGTGCAATATGACGATTTTTGTATCGAAACCTCAAAAAAAGGCTCATACAAATACACCATTAATCATGCATTGCATTACAAATAAATAACCAATCAAATATTGGTATTTTATTTTAGTCAGATACGCAGGAGATATAGTGCAAGTGCGCGCAGACACAAGTGCACTCTCTATTCCTTTTACTCTCAATTCTCTAAGTCCGATGGGACACCGGACAGTAGTGTTGCCGATCGATAGTCGACTATCGATAGCATATCGATAGTGACCGATAGTCGAAATATCGATAGTTCTATTGATACAATCGATCGATCGATCGATAGTATCGATACTATTGAAGTTTCAAAATAAAATAATATCGATGGTATCGATAATATCGATACTGTCGATAGTTTCAGCTATCGATAGTAGCTCATTTTTCGATAGTATTGTACACAGTTCGCAGGTCAGATAGTCAATAATAGTCACAACATACATCTTGCATAGCAAATATTTTAAATGTGGTTTTTTAATTTTATTCGGTTCAAACTTTATGTACATGGTTACATTTTATGTTTATGAAATTGGCAACATTTATAAGTTTCAATTAGGGTAAAACTTACCTAATACTATCGAAAAATTCGCAACTAACGATGGTCTAAAACTCAACAGTATCGATAGTATCGATATTATTGATAGTATTGTTTTTCAGAAGTTTGATAGTATCGATACTATCGATACTATTAATAATTTATAATTCATTAGCAGCAATACTATCGATAGTATCGATATCATTGCCCTCGTTTGATAGTATTGTTACATTTCGAGCTATCGATACTATCGATATTATCGATAACATCGATACTATCGATATAGCTATCGATAGTAGGGCTGTTTTAGATGAAAACTATCGATAGTGAAACTACCGATATTTCGGCAACACTACCGGACAGGTGACTACACTAAACACTTTGACACGAATGGTGAGATTTAAGTGGACATGTGCGTTTAAACAACAAGCGCTTGAAAAAACATGCTTTTTTTAAAAAGCGCTACAGCGCGCTTACATATTTAAGCAGATAGTTTAAACGTCCAAGAAATAAAATACTATATTAAACATGAAAAGTAACCTTATGTGAATGCCAATACAACTCAAAATTAAATTTAATTATTGGACCTTATTTCTAAACACATTACATTAACAACCATATTTCCATCGTCATAAGACTCACTCAAAATCAAATGGATTCGTTTCACTACTGAAAATATCATAACAGAAAAACTCAGTGATTAAACTTGGCCCGGCTTAAAATACAAACTATATCAATATCCCATAATTTATTTTACCTATTATGTAGCACGTAATTATAACATTTTGTATTTTAGCACGTTAATTCCGCTTCTCGTCCGGAGATGGCGGCAATTTTAAAGCACACAATAATGAAAACAAAGACGTTACATATAAGGCTGACATTGCATCGCAGTAGTCGCTACTCAGAATGTGCTGTACACATTAACACTTACATTATCGATATCTATAAATATTTGATTTAAAAATATAAGAATTTAGTGGAAGTTCAGTACAAAAGTTAAAAATATGTTGAATATTAATAGATATCAATAAATATATTTGTACAGATGTCCACTGTTATAAATGCTCATAATAGGTAGCTATAGTTTGTTTAAAGTAGAAGGGAACTATCAACATAAAAACATAGATCTTCAAAAACAATTGTGTTTTTTAATAAAATTTATTTCAAATTTTTGTTTAATTTTTGATTAAGAGTGCTCAAATTTTTTTTATACAAATTCGCCATAGAGTCCGAAGCAGTCACTGTTTGTGCCTTTTATACAATTTTGTTTTATAATATAGATAGGCTTTGTAAGTTACCTTGAAGGGCCAAGAACATACGGCAGTCAATGCCGAATATCATTAATTGATTTACGTTTGGTTGGTTTGTACTTTGTACGCACCTTAATACGCATTTCTGCGTATTAATCCATACAATCTCACAAGCTTTTGCTTTTAAAATATTAGTAGGAAGTAGGTTAAATAAATTTTATGCAGTTGCATAATGCATAGGCGCGTAAGCTATTATTGTTTATTCGGTGATTTCTCTTTGGATTTTTTCATCCAAGTATCTCAGCGAGGCATAAACAAGAACAAAGAAGCACTTGTCACAATTTTTACATTTGTCAAAAAACGTCAAATCTATAGGTATTGAAAAAAATATGCATGATAAAAAATTATAAAGATCCAGCGTATTGCAAAATAAATATTGCATTGTAAATTCTATATTTTAAGGTTTCTAACCTCAAAAGTAGCCAATTTGCTTAATATATATTTTATTAACATCATTAAAAGTGTAATTGTTCTTAACTAATTGGAAAAATTTCCAATCTGGACTTGGGAAACTTGTTTAAAGAAACTACGATTATGACTTCAGAAGAAGATGACAGCACTTGGTATACTTATTTGTTTATTTTTATTGAAAACATAATAATACGCAAATATTATACCCAATTTTAAGTTGTTTTTTGGAGAATTCTTTGTAATCTCCTGAAGTATATTGTTACGTTTACATTTCAGGTTAATTGAACTGGAATCAGCTCTTCTTGATGGATGTACACCAAGAGAAATAAATGCAATAACTAAAGGAAAAAGAATTCCAGAGAGTTTACGACCTGATGTCTGGCTTGTGTGTCTCAATTGTCATGATATGGGTAACCAACTTCTTCTATTTGACGAAATCTTTGACTTGGTGAATCAAAATGAATTGAGAGACGATGTTAAGAAATTTGTTACAAAACTAGACAATGATGATGATGAAAAACTTTCTGTAATATCTGATATTGAATCTATTCTCACATTTTACTGTAAATCAAAATCCATTACCTATGCTTCTAATAATGGCTGGATAGAAATACTATTTCCTTTACTTAGTTTAAAATTGCCAAGGTCTGATACTTTCAATCTATTTGAAAAAATCTTAAAGCTTTATGTACCTAACGGGTGTGTCTCTAATGGAGTACCATTTCATATCCTGAGGTTGATAATACAATATCACGATCCTGAGTTATGTTCTTTTCTGGATACTAAACGAATTACTCCAGAACTATATTGCATGCCATGGCTTAGATCATTATTTTCTGGAACTTGTAATTTGGAAGTAGTGCTTTTTATGTGGGACTTATATTTTCAACGATCTGATCCTTTTTTTATATTCTTTCTATGTTTAATAATGATTATTAATGCCAGAGAGCAATTATTGCAAATGAAAAGTGAAGATAAAGCCACAATAATTCAAGTGCTTAGTAAAATGCCAGGTGACCTTGATGCTAATGATGTGTCTGACTTTTGCTCATTAGCTCACTATTACTCATTAAAGACACCAGTGTCATTTAGAGAAGATGTTCTTGAGGTATTGTTCTCTGAAAGTGGATTAGAAATTAATTCTAAGTTATATTCCCAAGCTTTGTGTCTTCCTGTAGCTGTGCATGAGTTGATTGAGAGTGCTACTGTTGATGTGGCAGATTCAGATACAGTTAAATTCTTTTTAGTAGATTGTCGGCCTGCTGAACAGTATAATGCTGGTCATTTATCTACTGCTTTTCATCTTGATTGTAATTTAATGTTACAAGAACCTACTGCATTTATCACAGCTGTACAAGGTTTGTTAAATGCCCAACGTCAAGCATTAGCAGCAGGATCTCTTGCTGCAGGTGAACATTTATGCTTTGTTAGTTCTGGTAGAACTGAAGAAGACAGTTATGCACATATGGTAGTTGCTTCCTTCCTAAAAAGAAATATCAAACATGTATCTATGCTTGATGGTGGTTTTGTAGCTATACATGATTATTTTGGTCCACACATGACTGACTGCTTAGAAGAACATAATATATCCATGTGTTTGGTGTGTGCACCTAGTAATAATAACAGTGATGAACAGCCAACTGTTAAACGAACTAGGGATAACATACCAGCCATTCAATTATTCAGCAAGTTATCTTCTGCTATGAAAGCTAAAAGTCAAGAAGTTAAAGGAAAATTAATAGAATATATTGTAAATCCTAATTCTACAGTTAACAATGGTGAGTGGCATGTGTCCGCAAATGATAGAAAAGAAAATAGGTATAGAAATGTGCCTCCAGTCTTCAGTATCAATGATGAAGATGAAGACTCTCAATTTGATCTCCGTCGAGATTTTTCAAATGCAGAGGCAGTTGATGAAATTGTAGAAATACAGTCTTTCCTTAAGAATCAAAATGTTATCGATAATTTCTCATGTCAAGAAGTTTTGTCTAATGGCTATATGTTTGACTCTCATCTTATCGTCACTGAAACCCATTTAATGATATTAAGGGAAATACCAAACAAAAAAGGGTTAGCTAAAGTTCTATCCAGACGGCCACTTTCTACAATAGTCAAAATTACAGCTAAGAAGAGGCACCCAGAACTAATCACTTTTAAGTATGGAATACCAGATGGTGACAATTTGTTAATTAAAGATATGGATCGTTTTCTTATTCCCAATGCTACGATAGCCACAAAAATAGTTTCCAATCAAATTGTTTCACAATTAGATAACAAACTACAATAATTTAATGAGTCACACTAACACTCACATAGTAGATTGTAACTTATATAGTGTCAACTTATATAGTGTGTATTGTCAATATTGGGTAGTGCTTATCTTTTTGATAATGACATATTATTTTATGGTAAAATTTACATTAGATAAAGCCTAATGAATATCCATCCAGATTTATATTCTATCAATAAATGCTTATGTATATGAAATCACAAAGTTGAAAATTATAAAAAAAATAATTAAAATCCTCTATTACGCATACTACTATTTTAGAAAAATTACAGTATTTAACTATGTGTCTTGATAGTCATTAGAATTTTAGGAATTATTTTGTTATTTATGATTTTAAAATATTATAGATATTCATTTTATGGTGACTAGGTAAATAGTTATATTATATAGCGTTAACCATTTAGAACTATATCTCCATTGTTATTGGATATATATTTGCATCTTTTTTGGAATATATAGTTTCACGTTGCTTGAGCAACGAAAGTAGCATTAATTGTAAATTCTATTACTGGTCGTTGTTAATATTATGTTTGTCATGAAATTATTTACTCTATTTTCATATTTTATTCAATAGTAAAAGCTTACATTAGTGAACAATTTGCAATTTTTAAATAATAAATGTAGTAAAGTATGGTGATATTGTGGATTGTTTTTAAAATAAGTACATGTTTCTGTATTTTTTTTAATCAAAATAATGTGTTTTAATTTATTTTTAATCATTTTTATGTTAAAAAGCAAGTTTTGTATTGATTTTAAATCGTTTGTATACAAATAATTTACCCAATAAAAATGTATAGAAAAGTTACCTACGCAAATTTCTTTAGTGTGGTCGTGAGCTCTATACCGCGACGTAGGGTCGTACGGAAAAATACTGAGGAAGGACAGTATCGATATCATTAACTCTTTTTTTTTATAATTGACGTTTAAAAAAGTATAACACATGCATATGTGTATCGGAAAGAAAATATCCAAACTAGGTCGTAATGTTAAACCGCTCTTAATAATATGGCAGTATTCTTATAAAAGCGAAGCAGCCAAAGACAAGGAATGAAAGTAATATTATCTTAATTAAAAACTTATAAATATTTATAAAGTCTATTAAAATATTAGAAATTGATATTGTAAAAGTTTTCCTGTAATATTATACTTGTTTTTATCCACACAAGACGCGGTACAGTGCTCGCGGTCAGTCTATAATTGAATAATTTTGTAAATTTTAGCACAACTGAAGTTTAATTATTTAGAAGTATGATACCTACTTAAGTAAAATCGTTTATTTGTCATAAGTTAAGTTACACAGAGTAACCAAACATTATCACCTTTATGACCCTTTTGCGACGATACACAAAAATAAGTAATTTTTCTGCTTTTAGTATAATACAGTAATAATTCGATTGTTATATAAACTAAAATCAGCAAGATTTTCTAACGCTTTAATAAATGTGATAAGGTTATGCTGCTCTTTATTTATTTTTCGTGATATTGCAATTTAGATATATATTGATTGCACAATTTATATAATTACTTAAGTATTAATAATAAGATATTAGCAGACAGTCTTAACAAAAGTTTGTCGCATGCCGCAAGCTGCAGTTGGTGAAAGTAGTGAAGCTAACAATAAGACTATCGTTTACTATATAGTGGCGTATAAACTTTGTGATATGCAGTATCCCTCAGTTAAAACTATTATTATTCATTGTGTATTTTTTATTTTCGCTCGTATGTACTAAATACGGCGTATGTTTTAAATTTTGACAACGAGCTTTCCGAGAATAAGAAATTCTTTACGTTTATTAATATTATCTTGATTTATTTTAATTATTTTTTATAACTTCATCACCTACTCGACAAGTAAATAATCTTGCCGTAACATTCATATATAAAAGCACATTTCAATATGATCTTCGTTTTGTTGATTATTCTGTAGATGTTTCATTCCAAATAACGTTAGAAAAAATGGTATTCTTTCTTTTTATTAATAATTCATTTATCATATTGTTTTTAGTCATTAAATAATTAAAGATTAGTTATAAATATTGTATTATATATAAATTATTTACATTCTTTCATTCCAATAAAGTATTGTTTTTAAGAAAGTTTTTTTATTATACATTAAAATAATTCCTGTCTTTATATTGTGTACTAGCGTTTTCCCTCGGCTCCGTGTGTGTAGTTTAATTATGTTATTAGTAGATAGGTATATCGTCATAAATTGCTATAATTATAGCTTATATACGTATCAATTTGTACCTCTGAGCTATATAATACTGTAGTTTCGTGAGACTTCGGTAAATAGATAGTTTTTGCGTGAAATAGTAACAAACATACATTCATACATGATACATCCTGTCAAATTATATATTGCGTTTATAATATTAGTAGGATTATTTACCAAAGACATTATGCACCAAAGATTAAAGCTTTATTTTACAACTAGCGACTCACGCTCGCTTCGCTCGTGTTCGTCCCTAGGTACGTTTTAACGGTTAGCTATGTTTATACATAAAAAGTAGCTTCCCACTTCTAAGATACTCATTTAAATATAGCGATTTACGTTACGTACGTTCGTTATTGCGTACGCCGTACGCGGATTTTCTTCACAATTTAATGGGTTTTAAATTTTTTCCGCGGAACCCTGATTCTTTTTCTAAAATAAAAGTAGCCTAAGTTACTCCTTATAACAGCAGCTATCTACCAGTGAAAGTCCCGTCAAAATCGGTCTAGCCGTTTCGGAGATTAGCCGGAACAAACCGGCAGACAGACAGACAAACAAAAATTGTAAAAAATGTTGTTTTTGTATGTGTATCGTGTATACATCCATATGCATTTAGTAAAAAGCGGTTATTTTAATATTACAAACAGACACTCCAATTTTATTTACCTATCTGTATAGATTACAATACATCTATAGCAAATGATGGTAGCAAAAATCAGCAACTATAAACATTAAGAATGAAAATTGTAGGTCTTGTAATAAAACACACTTGCAAGGAGTAGATTGAATATATTTATATTTTTACAATTTTCAAGAGCGTAAGTCTTCTTATTTAATATTAATTTTTCTTATGTTTTGTTAAATGAATAATTTTTACGCGTAAGATAATCGAAAAAAATGACCATGTAATGAATGCATTCATGATTACTCATATATAAAGGAAGGCGGTTTTCTGTACATATCGATATTTATATTGGTTTGAAAATAACCATTCCTTTGCAATGGGAGTTATACGACTACTGACTATTATAGAGTAGGTGATCGTATGACAGTGTTACTTTATTTAAATGGTAGATTTATAATGTTAGTCTACACAGTTTTAGTCAAAATAGTTAAATTTATATAAAATATTTATATAATTATTAAAAATTATACGAAATAATTCAAGCCAATATTTAGTACCGACTACCGACCAAGTTCAAAAATATTTATGTCACATTTTCCTCAGATGGACGGACAGGTCGATATAATACCACTATATTGGTCATTGTTCGATGTCACTATAATACCTACTAAAAAATTTGTAATTATTTAATAAACTGTATTTTTCATGTAATTTTTAAGTTAGAATTCTATGGAAACATCGTGAGGAAACCTGCATGTCTGAGAGAACCTTGCAAGTTTTCGAAAGACATGTGAAGTCCGCCAATCCGCACTTGGCCAGCGTGGTGGACTGGGCTACCGCTATGGCTTTATTCCTCTCGTATTGAGGGAGGCCCGTGCTAAGCAGTGGGACGTAAAAAAAGGCTAAATTCAAGTATCTACTTAACTGCTCTTGTCGTCTAGTGGCTAGCATGTACAGCAGCAGCTCCGGAGGTCCCAGGTTCGAGTTCTGAGTTTTTCACTGAGTTTTTTTTTTAAGATATTCTCAGTAATAGCTCGGAATTGGAAAGTTGGCGGTGTTACACCCCCGGTGTTGTTTATATATATATATATATATATATATATATATATATATATATATATATATATATATATATATATATATATATATATATATATATATATATCTTAAAAAAGAGCAACGTTAAAAATGAATGTATACTGTGGAAATCGTTCGCTAGAAACCAGCAGTCGACTTATATCATTTAAGAAAATAATGACAATCTTTAATTATAAGTTTTTATACAGCTCAGATATCTATAAAAGCAATATTTTAAAATGTTCTAGTTTTTCAATCAAAATGACTAAACTATAGTTTAAATTAAATTTAGTAAGTACATGTAAGTTTTAGGATATGCCTTACTTAACCATTATTTTAGTAATTATAATAATTTATGAATGATATATATATATATATATATATATATATATATGTATATATATATGTATATATAGATATATATATATATGTATATATATATATATATATATATATATATATATATATATATATATATATATATATATATATATATATATACCATTGCCATTAGAAATAAAACTTGGGTTATTTTCAAGAACAAAATCATCCTAATCCTAAATATTATATATTTATAGATTTACAAATAACAGTTCATAACAGATACAAAACAGTAATAGCTTAGACTAAAAGAATACGATAGACAAATCGGGTTGACTGTAGAATATAATTATTGATGCTTGAAATACATTATTATAAAGCAAGTTTTTGTATTCAATCTGTATCTCTATTGTTTCTTAACTGCTTTTGTGGTCTATTGGCTAGCATGTAAGGATGCAGATCCGGAGGTCTTGGGTTTGAGTCCCGAGTCGGGCCAAGTTCAGTTATTGAATATTTTTCTCTCGAGAAATTCTCAGTAACAGCCCGTTGTTTAATGAGTTGGGAAGTTAGCGGTGTTGCAAAAATGCTATTTATTATTTTTAAAGCGGTCTTTATTCCTTTGAATATATTACGATAAGAAAATGCTTTTTCTTCGTTGAGAATTTGTAACGCACGCACACGCTGACTCTGAATGCGTCATTTGTTTTATGCGCTCTGTATATCTTATTCTTATAGTCTAACAATAAAAGTAAATAAAACATTATGCCTAAGTACTAGGTATTTATGAGAGTTATTGGAGATATAAATATAAGAACATGAAATTAAATGAAAATGTATTATAAAGTATAATATAAAAATACATTAACATAGGTAAATTTATTTATCTTATTTTCTAAACCTCCTACGGAGAATGATATGTGTTATTACTTTGGCGATTTCAATAAAATCTAGGCACGATAATGGTAATTATTATAAAAGCAATTTTAATTACCTAATACCGTTAGAGAGCGGCATTTAAAGATTGCATTCGGTGTCTTTTAACACAAATATATCTTATATTTTAAATTAAGTAACTAGTCTTACAATAAGATTCCTCAGTTATACAAAAAAAAAGTTACTTACGAGTATTTAGGTAAGTGAGTAATATTAAAGTAACACTCATGAGTCAGAATCATACACACTCGTCATTCGATTCTAAATAGTTGGTCGTATTATCTCAAGTGTCACAACAACGTCTAGTGAACAATCTTGACACTTGCTTAAGAGTTCGTGTTAAGATTTATATATCACAGCCCCGTTCAATTAAAATAAAAATAATCTGCTAACAAACCTTATGTATGTAAACAATAATTAGATCTAAAATTAATGATGGTATTGCTATACTGCAACCTGAAGTGCTGGAGCTTGTGAGAGTCTCGTTGATGGATGGCTGAATGTACGTAGAGGGCTTTATTATATCCACTGAAATAAAAAAAAAATAGAAATTATAACATTTATTAGTTTTTTATCCAAGTTTTAACCCAAAAATCACCTGTATACTGTGCGTGATGATATTATATTGCTTTAGCTTCTTTTTAAATTGTTAGATATGTCCTAGAGTAATATTCTTGTTTTGTGATAAAATATCTCTCTCAGTCGGTAAGTGCAGTCCATAAACACTCTAGGTAATAGGTATATAAGAAAAATCACCTAGATCTGTTTCTTCGTTGAAGCGTAAAAAGGATTAACCAAAGAATAGTCGGGATGGGATATCTTTCTAATGTTATAAATGTGAAAGTTTAGATATTTGGATGTTTGTTACTCAATCACGCCAGAATAGCTGAACAGATCTGGATGAAATTTGGCACAGAGATAAATTATAGTCTGAAATAGCACAAAAATAGGTTCCCGTGGGACAGATTTGATTTTGTTTTCCTATAATAATTAGAACATATCTGTGGTGTCGGGGAGACACATGATAACTCTAATTTGGTCGAATTTTAGTTAGGTACTACAATAACATTAAAATTTTCCAAATTTTATTTTAATCTAACCCTGATAACTCTAACTTGAAGAAAATATAATGGTTGTATTTTCTTAAATTGTTTAAATAGGTCACAATATCGCTCTGTATTTAATCAAACCTATAAAATGTCAAAAATGTGTTTTTGTACTTATCATGCTACTCCCCGACACCACAGATATATAATATATGGTCAGCTTTTGTATTAAATTATAAGCACGAAAGTATGTTCTAAATACATGTTTCTTTTTGTATTTGTTAAGATAATAATTAAAATGTACACCTGGTGTTAAAATGTATAAAATTTCCTTCAATAGGCCTGACGATAGAAGTTAAAATGGTAACTATAACTACAGTAGGCGCGCTGACTCTTGTATGTATTAAGGAACAAGTTGTTACGATTATTCCTTAATACCCTAGGGTAATACTAGTATTAGCCTATGAGATAACTACAGTGTATTACTTACATAAATGACGATTTCTAATGTAATTTAAAACGATTATGTTTAAATTAAATTTACTTACTTAAATTACGTGTTCTGAGAAATCAAATAAGTTTTTGTTGGATGGATAATAGAAAATCGTAAGAATTTTCTACATCATATATATATTCCATAACACTACATTGTACAGACTATTGATCAAATTTAAAGAGCTTTCTCAAGTTACGAAAAATGTTACCTAGCATCTATTATAGGCATGAAGCTATCAATTAGAAGGTACTCTATATCTATGCAATCATTCAATCGATTGAAATAAAATGTTTCTAACATTTACAACAATTAAATAAGTCTCCACATAACGTATTTTGCCGTCCGTGGGATAAGCAAACGAAAATCTATACTAATATTATAAATTAGAAAGTTTGTGAGTATGGATACATGGATGTTTGTTACTCTTTCACGCCAGAACGGCTGAACGGATCTGGATGAAATTTAGCGAGAGATAGATAATAGTCTGGAATAAGACATAGGCTACTTTTTATCCCGGAAAAATGTACGGTTCTCGAGGGATAGCTTTGTTTTTGTTTTCTTAGAGGTGAACCCGAGCGAAGCGAGGGTAAGCCACTAGTATGAGTATATTTGTGAAATAATAATAATTTGATTTTATACTAGAAAAATAAAAACAAATTAACGCTAATTACGCTACGCTTCGCTCTCGCCTTAGCCTTCTCGTTATGTATTTTTTTTATTTCAAACCCAGAATCCCTGCTATCATTAGTGCTTTATGTTAATTTAAAATTCGGTGATAGATCTGACTCATTATTTGAAGATCATTTTGGCACTTGGAAGTGATATTTTGATATTTCCAAGTGTCAAAACGGCAGTAATGTCGTAATAATGCATGGAAATATTGTAACTTTAAGCCTCAATAACTTTTGACTCTTTCGTTTCCTGAAAATAAATTTTATATATTATATTTAGACTCTCTATCGCCTCCCCTATCCAAAAATACCACGAACTTCTCCAGGGGCTGCATCCCATATACTAAACTGCAGCCAAATTCACTATTTGGGCTCTCATTTTGATGTTTGCCCCTAATCTTGAAATGGTGAGACTAATAAGGTGAACGCTTTCATCAAGATATTTAAAATGTAGAAAAACGTTATCAAGGGAGTGGAATGCTAAAATTTTAATAGATTACTGTTGGTTCGTAATTAATTAAACAAGAAAGATATTCATAAGAGGAAAACTTAGTTCTTCGTCATTTTTGCTCTTAAAAGTAATATAGTGTATTTTTTATCCATCAAATTTGCTTTATTATAGTTTAAAATATGTAGCAATATTGTGATATAAAATAAACATTGTTAAATTAAAATCAATATGTAGATTAATTAATATTAATCCTATCTTATCCTGCCTTTTTTATAAAAGAAATATGATTTGTCATAACTTTAAAATGGTACGTAATACACGAATTCCTTTTATATATTCTTCTTTAGCGTGTCAACCTTGATTAAAGACAGCTTTTGATAAAATATTGATTTTATTTTTATGTGATTTTTTGACTAACCTTACTTTTGGTAAAATCATTCACACAAATGCAAAGCTGAGCTTACGCCTCGAGAACTATAAGTCGCTAGTATAATATTTTTAGTTCTTTAAATGTGAATTTAGATATATAACATTGACTTACCAATAACAGTATCGTTTCTAAGATCTGCAAATTTATCTTCAATGTTTCTAAATTCAGGGATAGTACTGACGCAGGTGACTTCTAACCTTCCAGTAGCAATTAACTCTAGCTCAGACATCGTGACGTAGAGATCTCTGCCGCGATTGGGTCTCCTACTTCTGTGGCGACTTAACCCTTGAACCATACTCCCATCCTCGTGATCTGAATCCGTCTAAAAGCGTATTTGATTTCTGTTATAGTAAATTCATATCGCTATATTTATATTCATTTATGTACTATTAATACTTTATTTCTTAAAAGTGTACATATTATTGTAATGGTTGTTAAAATGTATGAAAATGGTTATATGTATGTTAGAGGATATTTCAGAGGGTTTTTTGGTTAAAAAAATTTAAAGTTTGGCACACATCCTACGTATGTATGCTAATATTAATAAAGGATTCCTTTTTGTACTGGTATTGCGTTACCGTGAGACTTTATACATACTTATTTTAGTTCTGAACTTTTTAATAGATTGTGTTGCCAATGGATGTTGAAAGAAAAAAAATACTGTTCACGCAAACGAAGCACGAAAAAAAAGTATAGTAAATACTAAATAATTATTATATAAGTTTTATTCATTATGCCAAACTGTAAATACTTACGAAGTTTCAAGTAAAAGCAGGAAAAACTTTAATACTTTCTTAGATTTACGCGAATATTTGACATTTTAAATAAAACTATCTTTCCGAATGCTTTACAGCAACCATACTAGAGACTAAGGTTTTAGACGTCTCAGAGGCGTTATATACTTGTTACAGACAGTGCCTATTCATAATTTTACAGAAATGATTTAAAAAATTCAAAAGGCAGGCTTTCCGAAGACGATGTCTCCGATAGAGCGAAGTGGAAAAGAAAAATAAGGACCTTCCTTATTTTTCTTTTTGTATAATATGTATAACCGTTTTGTATAATATTATGAAATAATATGTATAACCACAAAGAAAATTAAAAATTAAAAATATTAATTATTTATCTAAACAATATTATTGTTTTATATATAATTTAAAAAGTTAAAATATTAATTAGAATGCTATTATTTAAAGTTAAAATAATAAACAAGACTATTGCTACCTTTATAGATAAAAAATATTAATTTAAATTTATATTGTTATTGCGATCTACACAGAATGAACTAACTACATCTAAGGGTCTGTTATGTTTATTTTTGTTGTTTGATTTTACTATGTTTTTTATTATGTTGGTAGTACCCAGCCATCTTCCCTATCGAATTTTGGATGTTTTTTAATTTCAATAGCTTCGCAAATCATTCTGGGGCGGTAACGGTTTTCTTTCGAATTATCAAAACGAATGTAGTGGCTTGGGTCATCCTGACTATGTTTACAGACTGCGGATGTCGTTTTGCGACGGTCCTTCCCATCAGCTATGTTCTTGAATCCAAGTTCTAATGGATGTTTGTCCGATGTAGGAGAGCCCACAATCATAATCATGTTTGTATACCCCTGCATCTTAGAAAAGGGATGTGGCACTTGACTGGTAGTAAGAACTGGCCAATTTTCTTTGGCGGCTTGAAGTAAGTTTTAATTGATGCAGGCTTTAGGATGTAGCCAATCTTGTCAGTGACTCCTCTCATGTACGGCAGGACTGCAAGGGATGCGCTCGACTGTGGCTGGCTAAGGTGGCCTTAATTTGTTTAACAATAATTCAATTCTTTTGCTATATTATAAAAATATAAAGTAGAAGGTGTCTTTTCTTTATTATGTCTTTTTTAACAGTTGAGTTTATAATTTAAATTACAGTCGTCAAACACGTCTTGTTACCCTATTTCGTAGTTATAAAATAAATATTCATTGCTATATTAAAAGGGTCAGTGTAAAAGATATAAATATGTAATATTTTTCTTTTTCAGAATATTATTTTTTTCCATTTCTGATAAATTATAGATAAAAAAGACTGCATAGTAGGAGGCGAATAAAAATATAGGTCGATTTATAGTTTCACGCTATGATTCACATTTGTACTTTAAGTATATTTGTGTATCAAGTATAGTTATGTTGAAAATTATTTATGTAGTGAAATGGAAAGCCGTACGCCTAAGTATGCTACATTATTAATAAACTCAATGCTTTAATTAACCGGCATGCGAATGTTCGTATAAACTTGTGGGTCCAGCGTTGTGAAACTTTGTTGGATACATGCTGTATTTTATATACATATATAGGTGTATTTTCAAGTTGGTAAGATATAGGTACATTTTATTAATTTTTGTCTACAATCAAATATAATTAATTCAAATGTATGTATCGTTTAAGAAGAAACAAGGGGCCGTTCATATAATACGTCACGTTAAAATCAGCTTTTTTTGACCCCGTCCCCCCCTATTGTTACGCTGTGTCACACTTTCTGTGACCTCCCTAGAAATGTTTCGCCACACAAATTAAGACTCCCTCCTCCTGAGTATGATAAATTTCAAATGATAGTACACAAATTTTGTGAATTAAAAATATTTATTTAGTTATTAAAATAAAATTTAAATAAAACGATAAATATATCTGTTACTGAATCGAGAGCGCAGGGTACATGGAAACGTTACTCTCCCCCGGGACCCCCCCTTGTCACATCCTGTCACACTCAGCAACACCATGATATACTATTACATATATATATATATATATATATATATATATATATATACATATATATATATATATATATATATATATATATATATATATATATATAGAATATATTTATTAGTAATTAATTAATATATTATGGAATATTATACCCCTTACTTGAGAATGATAGGTCATCAGATCTAGCAAGAAGAGGATCGGACTTGAGCCCATCGTAGCACTATCTTCTTGCTGGCTCAAAGGTCAAATACGACAACGCACACGACGACTATATGATAACATATGGCGCGAAGTCGCAGACTGTAAGCAGGCGAAGGAATCGCTCCCTACCATTAACGTCAAAACGACACAACGCCTGATCAATCTCAATAGACCTCAACTCAGGCAGATAACTAAGATAAACCGTGTAATAAACATCTATTCAATATAAGTATAACTGACAGTCCATATTGCCCAGGTGTAGCGAAGTACCGGGCCCAACACCTTGGCACCACTAGTACATTCCCGGAGGTTTTCAGCAAGATGAAGAGATTGCTGAGATTTCTGGAGGAACTGGGTTGGCAAGAGTAATATGAGTGAATAATTTTCCACACACGCAAAATAGGCGCAAAGACGTCGAGTTGCGGAAACAAGCCTGATTATACCATACCATACCATCCCTTACTTGAGAAATCATTGATTCCCTATACAAACTTTCATCCCCCTTTTAACACCCTTAACGGATGATTTCCGGGATAAAAACTATCCTATGTCCTTCCCAGGGTCTCAAACTATCTTCATACGAAATTTCATCTAAATCGGCTAAGAAGATTTTTCATTTATTATACTTTATACTACTTTATTAGATTATACTTTATACATAGATAAATAATTATAATTTATAAGTAATAAAATGTTTTATTGTCATATTAATTAATATAATGAAAACCAAATACATATAAAAATTATATCAGAAACTGCATAAAAGCTAACTACTAGTAGTAAGTATGTTTGTCTCCGACTGCATAATACTATATTCCTACGTGAACGTGTTTTTATCACTTTAGTTAGCTTTTATGCAGTGAGTATTTATTTACAGCTTTTTAAGTATTTTTAAGTAGGAAAATTAGCGAGAATGGTTGTTAACCAATTTTAAATCATTATATATTCTTAACTGTTATTTAAAATGAAAAATGATGAAAGAAATCTAAAAATGATTTTTAAATACCTATTCAACCATACCCCACTTGACATAGTTCGTCGATTTTTCTTCACATTATGGCATTATTTAGATTTTTCCAAATTTTTATGCTTTCTATGACATTCGCGCGGTCACGTCGAATCAAACGATGTATCATTTATCAAAAACGGCCTACGCGCTTGGTCTAAATAGTGTCATAGGTACAAACTCACATACATACATACATACATAGGCTGATAAACACATTACCCTCCTTTGCGTCGAGCAGTCGGGTAAAAATAAAGGCGTAGTTTTAAGTTAAAACAATGAACAATTTATTAATTTTTTAAAATTGTGAGCGATGAAACAAATGCAATTATAAAAGAATAAATAAACTGATTATAACATATATAACATCCACCCATATTACAATTTTAATTGCACCGCTTCATTCTATAACAAGCTTTGCGCGAATTCACTTAATAGCTGAATCCATTTCAACGTAACTTATAAGGCTAAAGGCAGCATGTGGAAGTAGTGTAATTTGCATAAAAGTAATTTCCTCGAACCATGAGCCCACCAAACTCTACACATAACGGGCTTTTCTTGAATGTATTATGTATTTCTGTAATATTGATATTTTATATTAGATTTGACTTATGTACCTGCATATTATGTATGTCTACACAATATTTTTACTCTTATCTACTGCTATCTATCTATACATATGATAAAATTTTAACTTAGCTGAATCTGTACATTAAATATTTTGTGAAAAATCTTATTGAAATAGATAATTTTATCGATACAGAGGCCGAATCTATAATTTTTTATATTTTTGTTTGTCTGTCTATCTGTTACTGCATCCCAAAAAAACCACACGACGAATTTTGATAAATTTTGGTATGATAATAGCTGGATATCCGGGTCAACATATAGGATACTTTTTACCGCAGAAAATATTTCATTTCTGAGAAAAAATACAAAAACTGGTTAGGATAAAATTACAATGATACTATAAACATTTTAGCAAGGTAACTTATTAAATTTTATCATTGGGAAAAGTTAATCAATATCTGTAGGTATATTATTCAATAAATGATTAAAATTAATTCAGTAGTTTGAGAGTTTATCGCCCAAAAGTAAACAAACAAAACAAAAGTATAGACATACTATAAATTTAATGTTATTTTTGAAACAAAAAGTGCAATATTACTTAAATATGAAATTAAAAGAAGAACCTTTGTGGTATTGTCAATTACCGACACTATTTACCAATCATGCGGTGCGCTACGGAATTGGTATAATATGTAATAGTATACTAATATGTAAAACATACATAAGTATTTGGTTTTTGGTCATTTAACGCGGGCGCAGCCGCGGGGAAATACTAGTTAAGCGGGGGTCATGGGTGTCGTATCGTATGTCAAGTTAAGATATTCCCAACTGTAGTCTCGATTGACATGGTCAAGCCATATCTATATAGATAATTAATTAACTAATCAATCATTTACAAATAAAAAAAATGTTGCGTGATTCTAACCAAATTCTTAATTTAATTTACAGTTTATTTACTCAAGTAATTTACACTAATATTATAAAGAGGAAAGATTTGTTTTTGTATGTTTGTAATGAATAAACTCAAAAACTACTAAATTGATTTAGGTGAAATTTAGTAAGAAGATAGTTTGAGACCCAGAAAAGGACATAGATAATACATATTTGAAATACAAATATCTTTGTTAATCACAAATTGCACAGTAATCTCATAATTTTTGTGTATTAACAATGAATTAATAAAAATCAGTGTGACGGTTGATATTGTTCTGAATTCACATGTTTTTTTATATTAGGTTTTGTTTCATTTAAAGGGCATCTCAAGTAATTTTCCACATTGTGGTTTCTGGCCTTTGTTGTCAGTGCAACTAAAGTAGAAAAACCACTCTCACATCTATAGGTGGTGGCAATGGGGATTAGCATTTTCAAAGCTTTGTCAGCCATAACAGGATATTCAGCACCTGCTTTAGGCCAAAATATGGTCAGAACATAATGTTAAAATTATACTTTGAAAGTACTACTCTCGCGTCGTCCGAGAAATTCTACTTTGGTCGCTACATATTCGTCTCTAATAGTGTCATCATCAGTAGAAAAAGGTCTGAATATCCAAGAGTTTGCGGAAAATATTGCTTCAATGAGTCTATTACTGCAGATAAATGTAGAACCACGGAATTTTCAAACATGATTTTATTTGATTCCTTATTTATCAATTGCTCACACAGTAAGTATCGACACATCGCCAGCTTGTACTCTGCATTGGTAAAGTTTTAATTTACGCACAAAACAAAATATTTCCTGGCAATGATATATCTTAAGACTTTTTATTTCATTGAAAAAATCAGCAAGATACGCCAGCTTTTTCATTTTGTGTTTTTTGTTTTTTCTTCACGAAACTTGTAAACCCTGTTCAGAACTTTCTCTCGTGTTAACCAACGTACCTCTGTGTCGTACGAAAGAGTATTGAATTTGGCACCAACTTTATCACATAAAACTTTGAATAATCTCGAGTTTGTAGCGCTAACACAAATAATTAACTACGTCTATTTTCACTACGTCACTCAAAGTGCTTAGCAAATCTGGTGGAAGCGTCTTCATAACCAAAGCGTATCGGTGAATCAGACAATGATTAGATAAAACTTGAGGAGCAACTTGTTTCACGAGTGCTAGAAATCCAGAATGAACGCCCATCATGGAAGGCGTCCGTCTGTACAAACGCCAACCAGCTTTGATCAGTCCAGTCAGTTTTCCTTAATGAACTGTTTTAGCGTTTCAAATATGTCTATACCAGCGGTCCCCAAGTGGTGGTCCGCGGAACCCTAGGGTTCCGTGGAAGGATCACAGGGGTTCCGAGTTCCGTCCGAGAGTTAAATAAAACGTTGTCAGGTTATATTTTTGATACAATAAATATTATTAATATAATAATAAGTGTTAATATTTTTCATTTATGATTTGTTCTTTCAAGTCAAACAAGAAAGTATTCTAACTACAAAATAATCAGATTAGTTATTATCAAAATGGGGATCGGTTAAAAAATTATGATCTTTTAGGGTTCCTGAGCCAACGCTTAATATATGTATTTTATTTAGAAGTATTATCGTAGAAACTGCATGTTTTAAATAACTAAACATCCAAATCATTTTTATAACTCTAGACCACGAGAGAACTAAATCAATAGATATATTGTGTATGTCAGGTTTAAATAACTAACTACATATGACTAAGATAAATTTTGCCCATGCCTATGTAATATTGATTAAAGAGCAATTGTAATTCTAGGAAAGTGGGCGTAGGTGGACATCAGATAGTTTTTCAAAAAGTATTTGTAGTTCGTGTTTTCAGTATACAGAAGTTTAATAAAAAGAACTAAGTATAATAAAGAAATAATTAATTTCGTAAGTTATAATGAATGTCTAATATTAATATGAAATGACAAAATAATCCACGTATGTTAATTATTCTTACCTGATAATCCTGTTCCTTATGAAGACAACCCGGTGCTCTAGTAGCAATATGAGATACATGGGTGAGTGTGAGAATTGGTGAGGGAGAACTAAGATCACTCTCTTGTTCTATTCTTTGAAAGCCTCGTCTGCCATTACGCTCATTCATTGGTACACGGATTTTGTGTGAGTGAGCAACTTTATCCATCTGTAAATTAAAACACTGAAATTATTACTTTATCGAAATTGTAGACGACATTAACTAATGGCTAATTAAAGGAGTAATAAATATAATTGAAAACACTGTCATGCGTTCGCGTGTTGAATTCGTAATACGAGCTGCGCAAACTGAACTTAATGAACCGTTACGATGTTAATCCGGTACATGCGAAGAGTAATATTGAAAAAGGGTATGAGATTACCTTTTTCCCATTAATAAACCATGTGATGTGCGGGGCCGGCAGCGCAGGCGCGCTCGTGCAGTTAGCTTTCAATGTTTCTCCAAAGCTTAGGTATCTCGTTGGAAAGTCGATACGAGGATGATGTTTTTGAGGATCTGTAATTATTATTATCTTAAGTAATTAAAATTATATAGTAAATATTGTAACTAAATTTCATATGCATCTCCATAAAGAAATAAAAATAAAACATAATTTATACTTATAATTGAAAATATAATTAAGTGTATCGTGACATATTTTTATTAGCTTTATAGATAATTTTTCGGTTTTAGGACTTTTCTGATTTTGAATTAACTGCCTATGAATGTTTTTCATTATCAGTATTTCTTTGGAAAATATTGTCATTTTTCTTTCTCTTTACAAAAAAGGTTTAGCTTTCTCGTTATGTCGTTCGTTATGTCTTTTTTTAAGCCCAGAAACACCTACACTGTATGTTCAGGTGTTTCAAGCAAGCTCGAGAGTATGATATCATATTGTTTTTTATATCATTATTTTTGCGCTATGTTGTGTACAATTATGTTCCTTTTTTCTCTTTTTTGCAATTCTTTTACGGATTTCTATTCAAAAAGGCTTTCCACCCCCAACGTGAACATTGAAATGTACGGAAATGTCCTAATTTGTCACGCGTTTCCGGAAAGTTCAAAATTTATGGAAATAATGAAAAAATGTTATCCTCCCGATAGAATATCGCTCTCTATAATGGAATGAAAGACTTCCGACGAATAAAAAATCTCCTCATTTTGGGAAAAGTGCTGAGACTGTTAGTTTCATTTTTATATAATACATAATAGCGAACTATAGTCGCTTCGCTCGGGTGTGTCATGATTGTGCGTTTCACATTTCTATTGGAATAAGAAATAGTATATTACGCGGAGATAAAGCAGCTTCCATTTAAAATTTTAGAATCGGATCAGGAAATAATATTAGTTTACTCCTACATCCAAACATATAAACTTTACCTCTTAATTATATGTATTAGGATAATGTAAATATGGCTACTGCTCTAGGTATACTTGTATAATATAAAATAAACTTAAATTATCGTTTTCTATAATTTTCTTTGTTATTGTGACACTTTATCTCTATTATTTCAAGACACCTAGGTGAATTCCAATTAGAGGTTTTATTGTAGACAAAAAGTATTAATAAAAAAGCTCTTAGCTATATTTTTTTATTATTTATAGTACATACAATCTGAAATGAGAGTTGCATTTACAGATATTAGCAGCAAAACCGCATGCGGATGCTAGTTTTCAAATGAAGATGTCTAAGCGAGATGATAATCCAAAACTGAGTTGTGGTGTATAAACAAAAAGGTTTCGTTAAAAAGTCACCACGAATAGATTAGGCAAATAAAAAAGGATTCAAGCGAATTACTTTTCTCTTCAAGTTAGTACCGATATAAGCTTTATTGAGATCTAGTAGTAAATCTTGTTACGACTTGTTAAGAAATCTACAAATTTTGTAAGTCAGTACTTACAGTATGTACTTAAGAAAATTAGAAGTTCAATAGGTAATTAGGTAAATATTGTTATTAAATATGATACAAAGTGAGAGGTAATCTTATATCCATATTGAAAGGCTAATTATCTATATTAAATCTAAACTTCTTAAAATTTTTTTTTTAGTAAAAAGTTTTTACTAAAAAGATTTTAAATTTATATAACATGATTTACTTGGTTTTGAACTGGAAACTATTTTCTACATATTATGTTAATTATAATTATTGAAAAATTATTAGTAAAATATTGTCCGTGTTTTTATCTCTTTGGAATATGCGGACTTAAAGGAGCCTGGTCTTTTGGGAGGCATTCACAGGGACATAGGTCCAATACGTAGAGGCCCCTTAGGAGATTCAAGTATGTTTAATGTCACACATCTGCCGGGATCCATCTCTGAGTTACCCATAGGGAATTGCCAAAAGATAACATTCGGATTATGCATAGGTACTATGGAAAATATGGAAAACTAAATAGAGTTATGTAATGGAGTTTAGACGGACCTTAAACTGGGCTATTGGATGAGACTACTGGACGTCCGCCTGCTCAACAATCTCAGATGGAATATTTGGGGGACGACATGGCTCTCCTCCTACTAGATTGGCTCCCACAAAGCGGCAAAGTGCTTTGGACGCTACATTAGCGTGGTGGGCTAAGGGTGTGGAGACGTGTGCACCGGTTTCACCATCGCGAGAGTGCTCGTGAGCTAGTTTCTACGTTATTACGCAGATTGTGCATTTCCACACTTTCGAGTACTTAGCTCTTATGCTACTCTCCCGACAGCCAATGAAGGCAAGCCAGAGGTGGGGAACAAGTTGTTTCCCCCAGGAGATCTCTCCATGGTGTTGCCACTCAACAACAGCTAGCCACAAGCTTCCCTGCGGGCTTATTTTTTTATAGTATTACATTTTAAACCTACAGTGAATACAAGGCAAAATATTCAAAACTAATGAATTCACTATATATCTATACATTTAATAAAATTTTAACCGAGTCGATTCTGTACATTAAATATTTTTTGGAAAGTCTAATTGAAAAGTCATTATTATCGATATAGAGGCCGAATCTATTAGAAAATATCTCTTCTCTAAAAAAACTGTTACTAACGATTAAAATACGTATCTAGGGACGAACCCGAGCGGAACAAGGGTGAGTCGCTAGTTATACACGACGATATACGAGGGTGTGTTTTTAAGTTCGTGGAATGGGTAGGTAGGTCATTAGTAAAGGTACTTACTCGAGTCATTACGAATTAAGCAACTCATTATTAGTGTCAATACTAAGTTTTATCGTAATTAAGTCACTACTCTTTGAACTATCGTCGACCAAACAAGTCAATCGGGAATATATAGTGAAATATGGAGAAAATCGAGTACCGCGCTGTTATAAAGTTCTGTGTTATAATGGAAGAGATGTCATCTGTTTAAGGGGACTCTTGCCCAGGTAAAACCAAGGTTTACAAGTGGCATACCCTCTTTGGGACTCACTTGAAGCCGACCCACGGCTAGGCGGCAGTCTGGCTCATCGACGGTTTTTTGGGACTCAGGTCTCCTGTTGATCACTATATAGTATAAAACAAAGTCGCTTCCCTGTCGCTTGTCTGTCCGTCCCTCTCTGGTATCCTCCTTTTGCATGACAACGCGCCTGTTCACAAGAGCCGTGTTGCGATGGCTGCCCTGCATAAGGTGGGTTTCGGAATTTTGGATCACTGACCCTACAGTCCTGAACTAGCTTCCAGCGATTATTACCTATTCCCAAACTTGAAAAAACTCTTCGTGGGAAGAAATTTTCAAGCGACGAAGAAGTGAAGGATGCAGTTTCGGCGTATTTTCCAGACACCGACAAAACATTTTTTTTCGAAGGTATACGTAAGTTAATTGAAAGATCGGAAAATGTATAAGGGTAGCAGGTGAATATATTGAAAGGGAAAAATAAATTCATACTTTTATTTCCACTTCTTACCCCCCATTCCGCGAACATAAAAACGCCTCCTCGTATATATTTGACGACACGTTTGGCTCAGTTTGTAGTGACCCTACTTGCTGTGCCAGCGGTCGCGGATTTGAGTCCCGCTGGGGGCATTCATTTGTGTGATGAGCACGAATGTTTGTACTCCAGTCATGGGTGTTTATATTTATAATATGTATGTATTAAAAGTTATATATGTGTAGTGTATCAACTATCTGGTAGCCATAACACAAGTCTCATAGCTTACCATAAAACTAAATGGTACTGTGTATAAAGGTAATGTGTTAATGTCCCAACATATTTATACATACAATTCGATTTAATAATATTTGAGAACTAATAATATATCGTCATTATTTCGAGTAGTTAGAAATTAAGGAAGTTTTCCCGGCCATTAGAGAATTTCCTGAAATAATTTAATTCTCTTCCCCTACATTGCATTGCCCCAATTAGGAAGAAGCGTTCAATTATGTACTCGACGTACATACCTACTTTTTTGTATTAGTACCTTCGAACATTTGTATTGATAGAAATTGTGTTTTTGTTATAGAAACAAAAACAATTTATACTGGAAATGTGCTTGCTACACACTGATTGATCTGACTATAAGCAGATGTAATTAATTTAAGCCGTTTAATATAAATAAATGGAGATAAAACTGGCTATAAACAGGGAAAACAATAAAACTGTAAGTGTAAAAATAGCCGAAACACGTCTCGCGTCTCTATAATTGTGTCTATATCATGCCCTTTATGTTGTAATTCTGATTTGTGTCAACGTAACGGGTGACGTTTTATTAAGAAAAATATGGCTCATGGGATAACGCGCATAATATAAAAATATTAACAATATATACGTATTATATATGGAGAATCTGCTGACAAAGTCTTTCATTTCTGGGTCTCTTTCTTTATAATTGGTCTACACGTACGCGCGCTGAAACACATGGGCGATTTGGATGAAAGGTACATAGATAAATTATGACTTAGAGTAACACATAAACGCATAGGTTACTGCTTGGTACGAAGGGAAGGGCCCGAGCGAAGTAAGGATAAGTCTCTACTGGACATGAAATGAAAGTTAATTCCATTCCATTTTGTTTAGTCGATAGCATAGTGGTAGGAGTAGTAGAGTGTAGTAGTAGAATAAGTTTATTCAAAAGTTTTATTTTAATAAAACATGACGATCAAACTTATTTATGCTGCCGTTAAAATTAATATTGTACGATGTACAATGTATTTAAATATTTTGTTTTCCTTTTAATCTTACTTGCATAAAAAATACATAACATAAATTTAATGTAGGGTGTGCAATTCCGGTGCGTGATGTGCGAGTCACGGTGTGCGAAGTGCGAGGCTCTCACTTTTCCGATTTTTATTATATGAGAGACATATATTCGTCGACAAACTAAACATGTGGATAGTAACAGACATTATGCGATTCAATCAGTGGCATTTTATTTCTTGTAATTGCAGGTGTGGTGGTAGCCCAGTGGTAATGCGCTCGCTTGGGAAACCGAGTGAAGTGGGTTCAAATCCGAGTCTTGCTCCTCTGATATTTTCATGTGCGAATCATTTCCAACGTCGTGAGAAAACCTGCAATGTCTGAGAGAACATAGCAAGTTTTTGAAAAGACAGGTGCAGTCCGCTAATCCGCACTTGGCCACTTGGTGGACTATGGCCTGATCCTCCTCTCGTATTGAAGGTATGTAGTAATGTAATTTGATTATTTATTAGTATGTAAGGCAGTAATAAAGTACTCGACGGATTCATTCGGTTGTGTGTCATTTTACCTAATTCCCGTCACCACAGGTAGGTCCGTGCCCAGTAGTGGGACGTTAAAAAGGGCTGAATACACACACGCACACATACACACACACAGCCTTGCAGTTAAATATATAGTTAAGAAAATATAGTTTGTTATCAAACTAAAGAGAGTCATATATTAAATACAAATTGTTTTAAATATTTTTAAAATTTTATTTGAGCTGTTTATTTTGACATTAAAATAAGATAAAAATATTTGCCTTACTCTTACAAGTATACTTTTTCTTATTCTTTTCCCTATTGTTCGTTAACTTGAGATTTTCTATTGTCATTTGACAGTAGAAACTAATTTCGACCTAATTATTATTTTCACTTCTGAGGCATAGTTTGTACTAGGAATTTCATTTTATTACATAGTAGATATTAAGTGTTGTTAAAGTTGTTCTTGTACAGGGAAGTTATCTTTGTCGTTCGTTAACTCATTACTTTATTATTAAATTCAGGGTGTGTTTGTACTAAACTGGAGCACTAGGAGTTATAGGGGTTGATTAAAATGCGTGGTTTTCTCTAAAGCAGGGTATTACATTGTTTACCAACATACGCCCTCGCCTTTAAAATCACAATTTTACTACGTTCAGTTTTCAAACTTGGCTTTTAAACGTCATACTAGAGTAGAAATATCATATATTAAAATCCTGAATCTTCGTGTGTTAGATCTAAGTTTTACCTGAAATTTAATTCACCGAGTGCTACGAGGTTGCCGTGTCACTCAATCATATTTTGCTAAAGCGGTCTTTTGAGAAGAAAAAGAAATATGTTAAACTAAACGAATTTATCGCTTCTAAAACTTATTGCTTACAATCCAATAATATAGAATCGTTAAATTTCTTGAAACATTAAAAAAACTTAAGGAAAAAAATATCTCTACTTGCATGATTAGTTTGTAACATTAAATCTAATTGTTATTGTTTATTTCTAAATTGTATTTATTAATTTTAAAATACTTTTTTTTGAATTGTAATTTTCACCACACTTTTTTAACTTAACAAAAATTTTAGTAACGCTATTTATGCCTGTACCTACATAATTGGCACTTGTCCTAGAATCAGTAGCATCTATTTTATCTATTTGTAGGTAATTACAATTTATTGTTGGCATATCTTATAAATAAATAAATAGAGGAATTATTATTTAACAAGTAACACCATTGTTCTATTGTGTTTATGTATTTAGTGTGTTGGTTGTTAATTTTGGTTTTTTTTATATCCCTATCATGTTACTTATTATATGTCTATTTTTCTGCGATTTCCCTCTTGTGAGAAGATTCAACTTCATATTTTTTATTTAAAAGAAATATCGAGCGATAAATACTTTTTTATTACTTTAACCATTTGTACCTATCTACTATATAAATTGTTTAGGTGAGCGATAGAGTGCATACTTCTTAGTCAACATTTCTCGTAATTTTTAGCGTCTTTAAGAGCTTGCTTTACTAAGCTATCTGTTCTTCACTTCTAATGGTCTCAGGAACGGATACTTGCCTTTTAGATCTATCTTCTAAAACAAGTTACTTTAGAAGTCGTGTCATGTCGTTCCATTAATCCTTTGATTGAGCGATACATGACAAAGGCTTTGATGACTATGTCTTGTTTATATGTTTCAAATGTATGTTTCCGGTTTTTTTCGTAGTCCTGTCTGTAGTTTTATTTAAAACTAGCGACTCTACCTCGCTCCGCTCGGGTTCATCTCTACTAGTTACGTCTATATAGATTTCTCAGAGATGAGTTATTTTGACACAGTAAAAAAGACAACATATAGGATTCTTTGTTACTGTGGGAAAATATACCCGGATAAGCAGCTATCATCATAACAAATTTCATCAATATCTGTCCATTGTTTTCTCGTGATGCGTTCCTAGACAGACAGACAAAAATTCTAAAAACTATAGATTCGGCCTATGTATCGATAATAATGACAATTTTAATAAGACTTTCCAAAAAGTATTTTATGTATAGATTCGACTCAGTGTTTAATTATATGTATAGACATCAAAATATGTCGTATAAATCTAAGATAGTAAAATATTTTAATCATGGTTTTATATTAATTAATCGGTGGCACTAATTACTATTTTAGGATACTTATAATAGTTTTTTATAAAGTAATATTTTAACGATTTACTACCATAGACACTTATTTTAGAGATTTTTCTTAAATAGCGGTAGTGCGAATCAAACTTACACCATAGTAAAAGTTTATTTATTTATTTATATAAGATACCTAAAAGCTTTACTTTTATGGCTATACACATAGATTGAGTTGAAAGTAGAAAAAAAGGTACAATATGTAAAAAATAAAGTTATTTTTTCGAACGATAAACTTAGGCAGGATAAATATTCCTTAGCTTAAAAAGTATTTAACATATTGTCCATAAATCATTTTTGAAGTTTTTATCTAAAAAGGTTTTTTCTATATTGTTTTTATCCTTCACTTATGAGCAACCCCTATTTTTTGGATTTAGATACACAGAAAAGTATAAATGTTTTCGTACTGTCCTTCTGATTACTTCTTGCAAAATTTTCAATTCACAGTGTGTTGTTAATGATCTATCTCTAATCTATACTAATATTATAAAGAGATAAGATTGTAAGTTTGTTAGTAGATGGTATTCTCTGAAACTACTAATTCAATTCCAAAAAAATTCTCATTAATAGAAAACTACATTATGTAGGCTATTTTCTTTTTCCGATAAAAATATGTTTACTCTGAAAAATCATATAATAATAATACCGGCAAAGCCGAGGTTTTCAAATGAAAAGAAATAAATAATAATAATAATAAGCCTTTATTCACCAAGATAACATCCCATAAGAAAAATTTGAATAATTGGTAAGTATTACAGTTAAAATTACATAATATAGTAATAAAAAATAATAATAAAGATGTTCAGAAAAATTATACAAAATTACAAATAGATAATAATACTATGAATCATGACTACTGTTGACGTACTATGAATCCTCAGAAATCATAATAGCTTTAATTGAAGAAGAAAAACATGGCCGTTTAGTTACTTTATCGCCTATTGTTAGACACCTCGGTGCCACAAGGAGAGTAAGTCGCTAGTATTATACATTTTGGTTTAGAGTCAAGAAAGAAAGAATACAAAATAAAAAAAAAACATAAAAATACATTTTTGATATACGAACTGACCACTGTGGTCGAGTTATTCATAAAAAATCTAAAAGATATTTTTATTTAAAATGTCGACTATTCACATCAATCTAAGAAAGTATTATTCATAAATGTTATAATCAGAAAAAAATTGACCGGTAAGTGTCTGTGTGGAAAAAACCGTGCGAATTTTGAACGGGTGGTTACTGTAATAGAACAAACAAAAAGGAAAGATTACCGACCTTAACTTAAAAAAATATTTTAGCTGAATCATTTCCTTTATAAAAATGTGTTAGGTATCAATAAAAAATGAGAAAGTATCACGGACTCGAGAAAGAATTTTCAATAGCAAGAATTCACAATATTTGTTGTTCGACCCAAACTTGAAAAATGAGCCTGAAGAAATAACCCATTGCAACGCTTTCTTCTTAAAAGGAAATGGTTCGATGGGAAGAAATGTTTTAAAATATCTATTTTCACTGCTCAATAGAAATAAATTAATAGCTATGTTTGCTATAGCTTATGCTAAGGGTTCTGTAAGTTTAATGAAAAAATATAGGTCCGTTTGTATAAAAGGTTTTTTTGTTCAAAATATTTTTAATTCCTCGTCTTATAAAGTAATACAGCTCATTATGATTTATAAAATTATATTTATCTATATAATTCTTATTAATAACTAATTTTAAAATGTAGCAAACTAACTCCATGTAACTTCTAAAATTATTCAATGAAGAGTATAGAGCCTTCAATTACTGGATGGATTACTGGATCGGTAGTCTCCAATTGAGCTTGATTAATTTTTTTTATAATAATTTATGCTTGAGCTTTATCTGTGCCTGGGAACCCCGCACAAAAATCACCTTTCCCACTCTCACTCTCACTCTATTTGTTGTCGTTGGCATAACCGCCGAAAGTCGCATCTAAAACTGTTTTAAATTAGCGACTCACTTGCTTATTCACTCGCTTGCTTCCCGATACAAACCTTCACGATGAAGAAACTAAACAACTGCACGTCAATCTGTCAACTCACTGTTTTATTTTTTAACATATTTTTTTTACTTTTTCGTATAATTTTTCAAATATTTCTTTCACCCAAACCTTGTCCTTAAAAATTGAATAAATCAAGTGTCAACTACATTTTTCTTAATTATCATGGAAAAAGTGTACTTTATTGACCAAATCTTTGTAAACTGATTACACCAATGTATTTTTCGGGAAAAACCAAAAAAAGCAGAATCCGTAAGTTTTTAATTTGACGCTTATTATTTATACAAGGCCGCCGTAACTTTGCAATTTGACGAGTCGTGAAAAAATAACAAAAATTGGGATTCACGTGAATTATATTTATTATTTCTTTTGTAATTTTTCCCGTAGAATCTATTTATATTGTTATTTTTTCGAATTTATCGATATTTTATTAATAAATAAAGGAGAATGGGCAACTTTGTATGGATTCCGTCCCCAGAGTGTATGAAGTTGAGATATATCTCATTTTCAAGATCATAAGAATAGCTTCATTTTATTATATGATATCAACACTGAGACTCATGCAGGGAAAGAACTATGAATGATTTAATTTTATGTAATTCGTGAAAGTCTAAAATAGTATAACGTATGTATATCACTTTAAAGGTCATAATAATATCTAGTTTTATTTTATTATATGACGCCTAAAGTGAGACACGACATAAAGAACTATGAATTATTTTATTTTTTAATGAAGACAAGATTACTTTCGGGTTATTCACACTTTTCCTTTTATTCACAGAAATTGACAAAACACTCAAAAGACTTGATTTTTTTTTCTTCAATTGTTGCTAGTTTGATCGTCGTTCTACACGAGACACATCCACTGCTGACATAGGCCTCCCCCAAAGATTTCCATGACTGCCAGTCTTGTGCTATTTGCACCCAGTAGGACCCATTGTTTTTGACCAAGTCGACGGTTCGCCTTGATGGAGGCCTGCCCATAGTTCAGGGGTGTTGTGGTGAATGCGCAAGCGATCCCGCAGCGCCCCATTGCACTGCGGTGACGGATTCCGCTGTGGGTTTTAGTGAGTAAGAGTCTCACAGTACCTTACCCATTGACGGCCGGTAAGGTCCCCAATCCCCATGATGGGTTTCCCCAGCGATAACAAAAAAAAGGCCTGCCCATATTTCGTCTTCCGTTACTCGGCAGCCACTAAGAACTCTTCGTCCCTAAAGACCATCCATTCTTTGAGCAATATGCCCCGCTCACTGCCTCTTGAGCTTAGAGATTTGGCGGGCTATATCGAGTCTTCCTGCGCATCTCCTCATGTCTGGTTCGATCTCGCAGGGGAACTCAAAGCATAGCCCTTTCCATTGCTCTCTAGGTGACCTTGAGCTTTCTAATGAGGCTTATTGTGAGTGCCCACGTCTCTGTGCCTTATGCCATAACTGGCAACATAAATTGGTCAAAGATTTTTATTTTGAGACGAGATGCTGCCCATTCATGGAAATCTTTTGGGGGAGGCCTATGTCAGCAGTAGATGTGTTTCGTGTGGAAAGACGATCAAACTAGCCACAATTGAAGAAAAAAAATTAAGTCTTTTGAGTGTTTTGTCAATTTCTGTCAATAAAAGGAAGTGTGAATAACCTGAAAGTAATCTTGTCTTCATTAAAAAATAAAATAATTCATAGTTCTTTATGTCGTGTCTCATTTTAGGCGTCATATAATAAAATAAAACTATTATTATGACCTTTAAAGTGACATACATACGTTATACTATTTTAGACTTTCACGAATTTCATAAAATTAGATCATTCATAGTTCTTTCCCTGCATGAGTCTTAGTGTTGGTGTCATATAATAAAATGAAGCTATTCTTATGATCTTCAAAATGACATATATCTCAACTTGATATACTCTGGGGACGGAATGCCCATTGTCCTTTGTTGCTTTTTTTTAAATTAGAATTAGGGTTATTTCAGAAAGAAATATAATTCATTCATAGTCTAATCGTGTTTATTCATTTTTATTTATATAGATTTATACTATATACAAAGTAATCCAAACAAGCTACAAAAGACTGACTAGAGGAAAACAAGACAAATTCAGTTGCCGGGAACAAGAACAAAAAAGTCACACGCACAGGATTTGAGATTGCAGTTCATGTTAGTGCCAGTTTAGTTTCCCAGCGCATAAAATATTAAATTTACGTTTAAGTTCAGCATTGAACGTAAAATTTACATGTTTTATATTTAATTATATTCATCCTAATTAAATAATGTTTGAGTGTTGAAAAATATTTCTGATTATTTTCGCATCATAAATTTCTATTGGAGTAGGTTTTGCAGCCTAGCTGCTGTTTAGGTAAACTTAACTACCCCAAATGTAGTTGAACAGCCCAACTTCTAATGACTGCCATTTAAATGCGACTCCATTAGGCTTACGTATACAAATGTTTTGGATGAAAGATTTCATTAATTTTATTATTTTTCTTATTTTTTTTTAATGTATGTACGTAGTAAGTACGTACAGTTGTTGGGACCTTTAATACGTTTACTGTATGCTGCCAAAAATAGTAGTGGTTTATTAAAAAGAAAATGTGAACAGTAAAGTATTTCGAAATGTCTATTCAGTCGACAATAAGTTAAATAGAAAAATAATATTCGCCCGACTATTTTCGTTTATGATTAGTAACATTTTCAGTGTACTTATATATACAATCGTAACCTATCGAGTTATAAAGATTTTTTAAGATAGTTATAAAATATTAAGTTCCGGGTGTTCGGTACGTTAGAATTGTTTTGTTTTATTTTGATGCAGCGTTTCTGCACTTCACTAAAAATTTCAATTTTTAGCTCGGCAGGTTAAGTTTATTTTCTTTTCTTTGCACATAGAAACCAATTCATTTCAAATTTGTTATTTATGGGTTATTTTTTTTTTAGAAACTAGAAACTAGTTGGAAGAATAGTTATTCATTTATTTCGTTCGATTATTGGAGAGTTCAAAGTAGCTACAACGTGAATTTAAATACAGTTAGAAGTAAATAATACTATTTTAAAAACAAAGCTTTCAACTTAGCTATACCTAATGGAAGTAGGTACTAGGTATACCCTAAGGTAGGTAAAACATTTTTCCATCCTCTTGCATAATATTTCACTCCATCTTCACATTCTGTAATACATCTCCTTTAAACTATCACAGCTTATTAATAAAGCTTCTCTTAAAATACCTGTATTCATTATAATATCAGTTTTATTTGGAGCAGAGTCTACCAATTTGGTGGTATTCATCGAAAACGAATTTAAAACTAATGAACTATTTTTGGTAAAATAGCCTTTTCCCGCTCCACTATCAGAATCTGATTATACTTTTGTATTTTATTACCAAAGCAGTAGAGTTACGATTGGAGCATATTTATTTTACGCAATATTAACGACAGAAGTATCTATTTGCAATGCGCAACACAGTCAGCTTTCCCCATGCATTTAAATTGGATGTTAATGATTGTATTTTGAATCGTCGGTGAAACCTATAATTCATCCTTGATATATCATATTTTGATCTATTATTCGCCATACAAATACATGTTTGTGATGTTTGGACCATTCATATTCTGGGTACGGTTTACAACCATTCATAGAAGATCTGGATGAGTGATTGAATATGTAATACAGGTATGTATTTATTCAATACCTTTTACATTATAATAGTTGTTAATAGTTATATATGTACTTGTAGTTAATTTTTACGTGTCCATACAAGGTATTATAAGAAACAATAGGTTTAAATGGAATATACAGTGTTTAAGTTCATTTAATTACATTAATCTATTTGTACTTACGAAAAACAGTGAGTTGTTTTTCGCCCGAAGCCTTTGTGTAGATTGGTGTGTCAAGCGATACTTCGCATGAGTAGCTACCGCTGGCCGCGAAGTCCAAATTTTGCAGTATTATTGAGTTCTCTGTTGCTAGCGCAATCTGAAAATGGTTTTTTTTTAAATAAAAGTTTTTTTTTATATTATCTATGTAAATAATAAAATAGTTATGTAACGAAATCTGTACATGAAATATTTTTTAAAAACAATGACTGTCATATGTTAACTGTTGTGTACAGAATATAGACCCCAAAACAATAGTTATTAAATTTTTTGTAAACATATTTGTTTGTCTGTATATTTGTGTGAATTTCACGCAAAAAATACTTAACCGATTTTAATTAAATTTTGTGTCCTGATAATTTATTACTTGTTTCAACGTTTAGGATACATTTTACTATAGGAAAATTTTCCTTCCCACGGGAAAACTGGTTCTGTCAAGTCGTCCTTAGAAACTTACATGGCTAACGCCAGTTATATCGTAAGAAATACACCAAATCAATGTACTAGAAAATGTAGATCTTAAAAAGGCATCATAAAAGTCCGCAATAGCATATGTCTAGCTCCTAGGGTACACTCGTAATAAATATTTTTATCTACTTAAAACCTACCTAGGGACGCTCCCGAGCAAAACGAGGGTAAGTCGTTAGTTTATTTATATATTGTTCATCTGTTTTTATAAATTAATTCTCCTTACAACTTAATTTAAATATAGTTCAATTTTCACAGCAAATAAAATGACAAGGGTAAACTTTTCAGTAAAATGTTCATTTCCTAAGTATGACTTCCTTTGCGTAATTTTTCCATTTATTTTATAACTACGTAAATGTTTATATAAAACATTCCAATTAACATCAGGATTTATTGTACAATCTGGATTTTTTCCTCGCCGTTCCCTGCTATGACCTAAAGGGGTCAACTTGTTACGCCCTCTTACAGGCAAATGAGTTGGGTGCATGCAATAAAATGCAAAGCATACCGAATTAAGTTAAGTGTGCTTTTGTGTAACAGTTTAAAATTGTTAGTAGAACCCTTAGGAGTCCAGTAATCATATTTACTAAAGACCATTGTTATTATTCAGAAACAAACTCAGGTTGTTAGTATGACATTTTTTGTAATGTAAACATAAAATAATAAGAAAGTTAAAGTAACTACGAATAGATAACGATATGTATGTTAAACAAAAAAATATAATACCTAAGTCCTTTCGTAAAATAAAATGGGCTTAGTCACCTTAGAAATTATTTTCGTTTTCATCTAAATAGACTTGTGACTCATCTTTTTATTTAGGGACCTTTAAGGAATATAAAAGTGAACTTTTAATCACTAACTCCTGGCAGTTCCTTTCTATTACATATTTATATGTTCCGAATATTTATTTCCCTGTTTTTCAATAAACGTCATTATAGACTATACTATCACTAACAGTATCGATATCAACAAAGCTTATTTATCGTATCCTAATAGTAAAAACACGTATCGAGGCGGCCCAAATAAAGAACGGTTACTACGCAATTGAAAATAAATATGAAATGTATAAGGTAAAGGCAACTCGTTATAAACGACATGCAGCTTTTAAACGATAATAATAATTATTCAATAAAAAATATCCTCTTAATTTTTAAAGTTAATTTACATAAATTGCATATTCGAACCCAGTACGAAATACCTCGTACATTGACTACACAAACCTATGTGTCATATAATCATAATAAGTATTCCTATTCAGGAATTACCGAAATGAGGACGCGGTATCATCTTAGATGAACATTTGAGTATATAGAAAAAAATTATCCATAACTTAATATTACGTTCACAAGATAATATGGAAATGAAGCTTTGGCCTACATAAATAAAATTATATTTTATCCCTGAAATTAAAAATAAAGGTATATAATTAATTAAGTGTGAAATAACATTTTCTGCAACATCGTTAATTTTCCTTTACAAAAAAGCTCATTAAAAGTGCAAAATTTTTTGCTAAAGCGACACGGTTAATGTTGTCATTTTGTCAAAGTCGCTGATATTGGATAATTAATTTATTAAGACCTATGGTACTAAATAGTGGACAGAGTTGAGTAGCAAAGCAGGTGTTATAAAGTTATATAATATGTATACTAATTCTATATTTTTATATTCATTATAAATAGATAGAGGCTGGTTTATTCTTTGCATAGGTGTTCTTAACAAATTCGTATTCTTGGTTATCTTAATTGAATTATTGTATATATTAAATAACTTAAAATACTTAACTTAAAATATTATATAGAGTTAATAAAAATATATTGGATGTTGTATTGCGAATATTTAGGTACATTTTTTTTCATTCCTATAAAGAAAAAATAAATTTGTAGTGCATTAAAGGTTCTATCTAGTGTTAAATTACAATATACAGTAATTTCACAGAAGCGTAGAAAGTGGGAAAAGGTCGCTCGAGGAAAATGTTTGTATTAAAAATATTATACTTATAGACCTTCCGTTTCCTCGATTGGGTCCGAAGCGAGATTTCGGGTACCACGCTCGCATACGTAACAAGATACACTTATGGAGATAGTAGAGAATGAAGTCAATATTTTTCCGTTGTCCCTAAAAGTGTAAAGAAAAATGTAAGAGAAGTAACAGAAAAAAAAATAAACATAAATATTAAGATAACTTGGCTTAGCAGCAAACTTGTTGTCTGATGAAAAATGGGCCCGAGCTTAAACCTTGGCTACCCTATTTAACGGTAACCCAGATAATTAACTCCGCCCGCGCCATTAGTTGGTCTTCACCTAGCTTTTAAGGATTTATTCTAGGTATAGATTTAATTCTTTTTTACTTTTTATGCTGCTTATAATGATTCTCCGAATCAAATATTAGTCTTATGGTATAAATATCTCAATTCTTGCGAAAGCTTAATAAAATATAACTAAGAGCTTATGAAGACTCAAATAAATAAAATTTTCATAAGGCATTCAAAAGTACTGTATAAGTTTCATTACATAAAATTAAAAAATAAATAAAATAAAATCGACGATAAATTAACAAAGCTTTTGAAAGGAAGATTTACGAAAAAAGGAAAGGTCGTTCCATTAAAAATTTATGACTACGTATGTCTTATTTTTCAGTTACTTGAAAACATAGTGATCCATTAAAATTTGAATGTTCTCTTTTTGCGTACATAAAAAACAGTATATTAATTGTGGGAACAAGTTGAAGGAAAGAAACTTATTACTTGGCTTGCTATCTCAGTAATACAAAGAATCATGAAATGTTGAATTATAATGATGATATAAATATTAATATAATAAAACTAGTAAATACAGTTATCGATAAAATAAGTAAAAAAAGTCAATAAAAGCGTAATTAAAAGGACAGGTTAATCTATACATATAATAAAACTGTAGAGGTGTAATGTATATATAAAAAAATTTGCTAAAAACCGAGTCATTGGGAACGTAATAAAAAAAACCGACTTCCAGGCACTGAAAAGTGAAAAATAACTAAACGGGGGTTTTCATTTAGAATAGATACTTAATCAGATATTTTCGAAGTCGGTGTGCTTTGATTTGTATTGGCTGGCACCGACTTCTTTTTTTTTTTAAGTTTTTATTTTTCCATTTTTAGTGTAGACGTATCATCAATACAAATTAATCAAGCCCAAACACCAGGTAATTGCTGTAAATCGTTGAGGAGTTCCCTCGACTATCTTTCGGGTCCATCATCAGATCGACTCCAGACCTTCATTAAATAGTAGTGCTTAAAATACCTAATGAAAATGTTATCAAACGCACTAGTCGCCGCTACAATTTTCGAAAGTTCCCCTCGATTTCTCTGGGATCCCATCATCAGATCCTGGTTTCCTTATCATGGGACCACTCTTGGGATATCTCCTTTCCAACAAAAAAGAATTATCAAAATCGGTTCATAAACGACGAAAAAATCCGCGAACAAACATAAAAATATATATATATATACGGTTGAATTGAGAACCTCCTCCTTTTTTTGGAAGTCGGTTAAAAAGAGAAAGAGAACAAATCCAGTTTTTTTTTCAATTTTTTTGTTTCTCCGTCTGTTTATCTGTTTGTACGGGCTAATCTCCGAAACTGTTAGACCAGTTTAAATGAAATTTTGCATGGTGGTACCTTATATCCTCGGTTAACATTTTATATACTTTTCATCCCGGAAAATAAAAGAGTTCCCGTGGGATAGTTAAAAACTATAGTAACTTATACAACTTAGTACACAAAAACTACCGATTAGATTTTAATGAAACTTTACAATAATATCGTTCATACATCAGAATAACAAATAGGCTACTTTTTATCCCGGAAAATTGTACGGCTCCCGTGGGATAGACTTGTTTTTGTTTGTCTAGAGGCCAACCCGAGCGAAGCGAGGTTAAGCCGCTAGTGTTAAATATAACATTATTTACAGACCGTAAAACGTTGGAGTGTGGTAGCTCCTTTATTTAGTGTCCTTGTTTATGGCTGACGCTCGCGTAATGACAGTGTTAGAGTTGGGTGAAATGAAATTATTATTGTGGAGTAAGATAATATTTTCTATGTAGAGTAGGCTCGTTGCAGTATGTAGAATGCAATCTTCCTTGAACGTGAGTACTCTTGAAACACTTAATTATTCCTGCCACCTACGTAGCGCTAGCGTTGGTGTAGATAACTGAATTTATGATAAAGGAGATTTTTTAGTCAGCCTAAAAATAAATCTTCGCTGCAAACCACTCTGAATTATAATATAATATGTAAGAAAGTAACAAATTATAGGCTATTAAATATACGGAATAATTAAATTTATTCATATTTCAAAGAAGTTTCAACAAAATTTAGTACCCATTAAAAGCAATACAACACGTATATGATTCAAGTTTCTTGAACAAGTACAAGTACATAACATATCTATCTCAGCATCGAAATCTATGTATTGACAATAACAGATTTTTGTGTTGTATGGAATATCGTAAGTTGCTACTCACGGTAGCAAAAAAAGTGTCATTTTTATGTATTCATTTCTCATTACCTCCCATACCGCCTATTTTTATTTTCAACCTGTTAAATAATATAGACTCGGGCGTGCTGCGTTGACTTACAGATTGCGCGCGAAGCTGTGAGAAAGCTTTGTAATTAATATATGTATAGCATAAACAATAAAATATTTTTTTTTCGAGTTATTTTTGAAAGATTTTAATTTTTTTTACACTAACAACAACTATCTAAACAAAAAAATATTCCAGTGCTATCACACATTATAATACGTATTAATCAAAGAAAAATCATTATGTTACAATATAAGTACATACCTATCTTATTCAAAAAGTATTAGTAAAAATTTAAAATAAAACGAATAGCTAATTTTCAAAAATTTCATAGAAGTAACATTTGATCTTATCTCACAGTTTTAGTCATTAGTAGTATGGTTCAAGACTAAAATTATGGCATGCTACCGACGACGCTCTTGTTTACGGCTCGTAGCCACGTAATGACGCCACTACCACGTCCACCTAACCATTTCGCTAACATTCTTTATACGGTCTAAGAACATTACTTATGATCACGAAGTTACCCTATTTATGTATATTTTTATGTATCTAGCATATACTTAAGTCAGTGGTAGCCCAGTGATAACGCGCTCGCCTGGGAAACCAATTGAAGCAGGGTCAAATCCCAGGTCTCGCACCTCCGATATTTTCATGTTCGAATCATTTATAACACGATTAGCAATTGTTTTACGATGAAGGAAAATATCGTGAGGAAACCTGCATGCCTGTGAGAACCTAGTAAGTTTTCGAAAGACAAGTGAAGTCCGCCAATCCGTACTTGGCCAGCGTGGTGGACTATGGCTTTATTCCTCTCGTATTGAGGGAGGCCCGTGCTAAGCAGTGGGACGTAAAAAAAGGCTAAATTCAAGTATCTACTTAACTGCTCTTGTGGTCTAGTAGCTAGCATGTACAGCAGCAGCTCCGGAGGTCCTGGGTTCAATTTCTGAGTTTTTTACTGAGTTTTTCTTTTAAGATATTCTCAGTAATAGCTCGGAATTGGAAAGTTGGCGGTGTTACACCCCCGTGACTCGGAGATCACCTAAAACTTGTCGGTCCTGCACCTAAACTCTCACCGGTCGTGCTGAATTATCGTTTCACCGGAGTATAAGAGGGGTAGGAATAGAACTTGCTCCTGTGTCTGTGCGTCGACTTGTGCATTCAAATAACTCCCGCGCAGTTGGCTAGTCTCAGTGAGATTGGTCGCTGTGGCCGAAATCATCATCTACTTAAAAATAACGTAGTCTTAATCTATTTTATAAACAAAGATATAGTAAAACTATAATGGGGCGAGTAAGTATAAGTGAAGATTTTACTTTATGATATTTTTACAATTATCTTATGGAAATAAAGTATTTTCTTGTCAGGTTTTAAAATATCTTCTACGATATTCTAATGGGATATTCTTTATATAGTAGTGGTCTAAGTAAGTACATGTAGTAAGAGCTGCATTCCTTCTATGCACTTGTACACAAGTCACTTGTACTAAGAGATTGAGAATTTAACAGTAAAAAACATGTAGGTGGAGTCACATTTACTAGTAATGTAAGAAACAAAAACATAAGGAATTTTTAATGTCATTGTTAAATCTATGCTATTGTTAAATATATGTATTTAGTAAATGACAAATCTACATAAATAAATATGAATTTTCGTATGTTTGTTCTCTATGCATTCCTGAACTATTGAGCCGATTGTGATGAAATTTTGGGGGATAATCTACATATGCATGCGAAGATTCCTGTCTTAAAAAAAGATTTTTACTTTGGACGTTTGTCTTTTATGCGTTCCTAAACCATTCATGCTTTGGGACGCACCCGAGCTAAGCGAAAGTAAGTCGCTAGTAGGACTTAAAATAAATTAATAATTTAGTGCACGTAACTTTTACCGTTATTTTATATTTATAGAGTAAAAACAAAAAACAAAAAAAAAAAACAGATAGTACATACCAAAATACTTATTGAGTGTAATCTACATTTACCACTAATACATACATAATTGAACCGCAAATTACAAGTGTTAAATAGAAATGGGTCGTATTAAATAATGAAAATATAATTATGCGAATTATTAAATGAATGTTTCATGAATACAGCCCCAATTTTGATTTAGTCAGGTATTAGCGTTCTTTAGATTGGCTTTTATTTCATGACATTTATTTGTTCGTTGTTACTAATTTTATGGACATTTTATTGCTTTATGGGATAACTGCTTTATTTCTTGAAATGAGTAATATATACATGTAGTAAAAATGTGTTTAAATTAAAATCGTATGCCATATTAAAATTAGTTCTTTTTCTTCTTTAGAAACTGAAAAGGTAATTATAATGTCTTATATAGAAAATAAATAAATTTTTATACCAAATATAAACAGATTACTGTATGATAAATACTTATTGCTTGGTCCAACACTGTAACAAGGGCAATGGCTTAATTTTATACCATTTTACTATTAATTTTTTTTTATCAATTATGAACGGTTATAAACTTTGTTTCATAAAAAAATGCATAATGCATTTACTATATGCTACGAAGAGTGTATATATTCTTTACTAGCGACTCACGCTCGCTTCGCACGTTTTCGCCGTTGGCTATGCTTATACATAAATAGTAGCTTCCTACTCCTAAGATAATAATTTAAGTTATGAAGCGATTTACCCTCTACGCTTCGCTCGGGTGCGTACGCTGTACGCGGATTTGTTTACAATTCCATTCAATTAAATAAATACAGTTTTAGCGTTTTTTGAAATTCATCCCATGAGGAGATAAAATAAGGGATGAAGATCTGTATGAAACCTACCTTTTTAAAGTTTTTTGTCGTAGTTTTAGCGCGAGCGAAGCCGCGGGTTTTGCTAGTATATAAATATATATATAAATAAAATACAAAATTACAGTTAATAGATATAATTTTCATGATGATAAATGATAAATTATATATATTAGTGTGTTATAGCGCTGCTTTAATCTTTAATTACGCTGCAAAATTCCAAAAATGAATTTTAGTGTAGTACACCGTTGGTGGGTTATATTTTTTAAACTGGCAAAAATTTGATGGGTTTAGCTTTAACTCAATTATAAAGACATCAAGGAAGCTATACAATTAGGAGTGTCAATTTACGCATATATTCAAATCAGCTAAAAGAAAGCACGCGATGTGTATTGCGTTGCACCATTTGCATTTCAAAATGTTCTTAATGATTTTTTTACTGATGCGAACTTAACACTAGCAAAAGCGTTTCTCTAGTAGTCAAACCTTAGATAGATTATTATATATACATAGGTATGTACCTAGTACCTACAAAAATACATGTAGTACCTACCTACACACGATATGTAAATTAATTATGCCATAAAAAATATAGATCACTCTGTTCATTTTATGTCTCTTAGTTTTTATTATTTAAAAATAATCGATATTATTTTAGATTTTCTGTAAATGTTTCTTTTCCGGTGGTATCTATGACTAACTACTATATACATATTTTAATGCAACCATTCGTTATATATTCCACACTGTATGTATTTTAAGTTATAGATTGTTATTTAATTAATAATTAATTAATTAGCCTGCAACATTAGGGACAGTAGAAGAAGCGACATTAGTATGCCATGATCGTATTAGAAACGCGACGCAAAGATAAGGATATATTACACTTACATTAAGTACGGCACCTGGTGTTGTAAAATTTCTGTACGGCGGTTTTCTATCTCTAATGTATTGGAAGATCTTGGTACCATGACGAAGGAAGACCACCTTGTCCAGTAGGTGAGGCGGTACATCGTGAACACAGCGAAGTCTTACAGATCCTCCTCGTGCAGCCCATCTTTCCATCTGAAGTTCTACTCTGACCTCTGTGTGTCCACGAGCTGAAAAGATATAAGGTTTTAAATATGGATATTTTTAAGTGATAAAATTATATTATTATTTTCTAGAAGTACTGTGTTCTCAAATATAGGCTTGTCTATACAGATCAATAAAATTGGAGTGTCTGTTTGTAATATTAAAATAACCGCTTTTTACTAAATGCATATGTATGTATACACGGAACATATACCAAAACAACATTTTTTACAATTTTTGTCTGTCTGTCTGTCTGTCTGTTTGTTCCGGCTAATCTCCGAAACCGCTAGACCGATTTTAACGGGACTTTCACTGGCAGATAGTTGATGTTATAGGGAGTAACTTAGGCTACTTTTGTTTTAGAAAAAGAATCAGGGTTCCGCAAAAAAAATTAAAACCCATGAAATTGTGAACAAAATCCGCGTACGGCATACGTACCCGAGCAAAACGAGGGTACGTACGCTAGGTTATAATAAAGAGCTCCCTAATCGATTTTGATTGCGGTGGCCACTCTCGTTGAGACTAGTCAACTGCGTGGGATATACTATAGTGAAGGTGGGTATGCATCGACACAGGTGCACTACTATATTATACTTTATACTTATGAATTCCTGTTTGATGACAATGAGATAACGCGCGGAACGAGGTATACATGATGCGCATTTTCTAATTCTAGGTTGCTACTGAATACTGGTGACAAAAAAAAAACTTTTTGACCCGGCTAGTAAATCCAGAACTTTACAGCTGCTGCCAGTACAGCAAAAAATCATTCTTTAAGAGAACAATCATAAAACACATGTTAAGTATTATATAGAAAGCACAACATTTTTAATTAAAAAAAGATTTAGATATAAAATATCAATTACTTCTTCTAAAAGATATTTTGATAATAAAGATTTTGAAATAAAATTATAATGAATACAAATTCGAATTATAGGAGCTTACTTTTAAAACGCAAGAGTAAAGTGTTTAGCTTACAGAGTTTTTGATTTTTATGAATAACTGTCAGGTTTATGCGTCCAAGTAGGTAATTTACTGCTCTCAACTTCCCCATTCAGGTTTTTATGTAAAACACAGAACCACAGCATTATTCTAGCAATATTATCGTAGCAGCAGAGAAGCCTCTAGAACTTTGTTTCATTAATCTACAAAGAATATGTATAATGTGCTACGCGAATTTTTATTTGCTTTATTTGTTGATTTTATCGACATTTTGTGGGTAAATTTCGTCAATAATTACCAAATTATTTTGATTTTGTTTATAAAAATCGCTGACCACAATCAAGCATAGCTTCGGACTTGAATTGCAGTTGATTAACTAACGAACTCAATTGAAATATGGTAATTTGATGCCGTACACATTATTTTCATAGAGCTTGTAGAGTATGTAAACCATTTTGATTTAAACGAAATGGGATCGAAATCGAAAATGATTTAACCCGGAACAATTCCGTCTTAATGACAAACGAAGCGATTTTCCAGATTACTGACTCGATCAATTTTAAATTTCAACAAACACGGTATTCTTAGAAGGATAAAAAAATATTCTTTAATACGATTATTTTTATCATTAAATTGTAAAAAATAGCATTAGTTAGTAAATTAAACCTCAAAAAATGAATTTGTTTAGGTTCTTATTATCAAAACAATAGTATGAAAGGTCCAATTTTATAATTACCATTGGGGAACAATGGTTTCTGATTGGGGATTTATAAAATAAATGATTATGTTTGCACATGAATATAAATATATTATTATTAAATACACGCAGTTTACATAAACTTTCAATTTTGGTATTTAATAACGTATTTGTAAGTTTATAGAGAATTTTAAACAAATTTATAAGCATAGGAATAATACTGATAAGCCATTTTTAGAAGTCTCTAATGGTGTATTTGAAAAATAGCATTGAACTGATGAGTGAAATTGAATTCCACTAAAGGAAATAAAAACAAATGTAGAAATAGACAAATTATAAACATTAGGTACTACGAAATGTTTGTTCTTAAGGATTGATGTGTGACACGTATTAATGACTGTACTGATGAAATGATTATTATCATTGTTTACCGAAAAGTAAATTATTATTTATGTTTAAGCGCTTCGAGTTGACCTCATCACGAAGCTAAGCTGTAACTATCTATATTTCTTTTGTCACATTTGCGGAAAGTGGCGCAACTTGCCACTATTTTCTTGTTTAAAGCGAAAACAAAGCTGTTTTGTACCAGACCGATTCACTTTACACAGCAGTGAGCTCTTTATTCTTGGAATTTAGCTCCTTGGAGGTCGATGATGTGTAGCATAAGATAACGTCTACGGGAAAATATTTCGATTTGTTATTATCAGAAAAAGCAATTTCATACACAAACTTGGAAAATTGTCTACGTTAGTAATGGCAAACTACTACGCGCACGCACTAAAGTTATTAGAAATGGAGCAAGAATAGTAACGGTTCGTTATTAGGATTCCGTAACTTCCTTAGCACTAGATAAATTATTTAATTTAAATAAATCGATATATTTGACTGAATTATTCTTATTAAATCATAAGTACCTGGGCGACCGAACTTCGTTCGGAGTTCTTTTATGGTATATCGTATTTTTTAGATTAAAAAAAAACTAAAAACTTGAATAAATACAAAAAAAGTAAAACTTTGTATCCGATCGAGATTCGAACTTCAAACACCTGTGATTGTTAATCTTGCACCTTTGCCGCTTGACCACTCTTATGTTTGAGTGTAAGAATTTATGGAGCATATTCTGCGTAGAATATTGCAAAAGGAAATCGCATGAAAACTCGAAAACATACATAAGACTAATATAGATCGCTTTTTCGCCCCCGAAATCCGCTACATAACCAATTTCAGCGAAATCATTAGAGCTGTTTCCGAGATCGCTGGTATAAATAAATAAAGATATAAATATACAAGAATTGCTCGTTTAAATATATTAGATATACTTTTGGAAATAGAGAAAAGCTACAATCTGCGCATAGCGGCTAATACAAAATGAACTTAGAGCTGATGATCGGGCTTTATGACACCTTGGGAGAGGCCTAATTCCGGTACAGTGAACTAAAAGTAAATCATTTATGATACTGTTTAGTTTTTATCAAAAAGCCCTTTACTCCTTTAAACTATTTTTGCTAATAACTATAGCTTCAGGTTTACATAAAGATTCGATTTTGCGAGCTGTGATTATTGTAAAAAAAATTTTATTATTGCGAAATAAGACTAGAAGTACTTGAATGGAAATAATTTCGATAATTATGTTAAATATTATATTCATAATTGCTTTTGATTAACAAACAATTGACCGTTTTCAATTATATACACATACTCGTGTTGTTTCGGATAAAAGCATGAAAAATAAATTTCTAGTTTCTTGAAGGTCGTAGCTTGAGAAGATATATTTTACTTTATAATTTTTCACCTTTGTATTCGCCGTATAACAATATGACTATTGTCTTTGACTAAAAAAAGAATAATAAATCTTCTCCATTATGTGCCTTGATGAAATTTTTTTTTTTTTTAATTTTGGTAATAATTCTTAATGTGTGACTAAACAAATTCTTGGTTTTGGTGAAATATTTAAATGAATATTAAATAATGAAAAAATCTTGTATACGTTTTCTAGCTTTTACATGCATCTATACTCGTACAGATATTTCTTGCTTTTTACTGATTGAAATAGATAAGTTATGAAATAAGCTTAAGAAAAATGGTATATTATAAATACAATTAATTGTTAAGGTTTTTATAACTGGTAGCCCAATTATAACGCGCTTACTTAGAAAATTTTGCGACGCGGTTTCAAAGCCCGGGAATCGTACCTTTGATATTTTCATCTGTGAATCATTTTCGACATGATTACCAATGCCTTGCGGTGAAAGGAAATAACGTGAGGAACCCTGCACGTCTGAGAGAACGTGACTAGTGACTAGTTTTTGGAAGATATGTGGAGTTAACTGCCGCCGCCAACCCGCATTTGGCTAGCGTGATGAACTATGGTCTGATCGCCTTCACTGTATCATTTTTAAAAAAAGGGTCGAACCATTATTATATTAATTATATCATTAAATTATTAAGAAATATTTTCTTTGTTTTTTAAACAAGGAAGGAGAAAAAACGAAACGGAGTATTAGAATGTGTTTCCTATCGACATTTTTATTTGTATTTACGGGTCAGTATGTAACTTTTTTATCGTAATAGATGCTTAAGCAGCGCTATTATAAAATACGATCATCCCATTTCAAAGCTTAGAGCGTGATGAAACGATCTTCCGAAATGGTTGACTAAGCAAGTGGGAAATGTGTGTGCGTTACGAACTCTGCACTTAGTAGTCGGCCTATGTTAGCGACCGGGTTAGGTGGGAAGCAATCATGTAGTCCATTCATTCTTATGTCGAGTGATACTAAAAAGATGTAGCGTGCCAACCAGCTTACATTTTTATACTGCTTAAGAATTTGACTACAATATCGTCTGATAAAAATTCTAAGTATAAATTCAAATAGAATATGTTACAATTTTTCTATTTGAACACTAGCGACTCACCCTCGCTCCGTTCAAGTTTGTTCCTACTTACGTTTTAACGTTTAGTATAGATTTCTCAGAGATGAGATATTTTCCCGCATCATACCAAATTTATACCAAATTTCATAAAAATCTGTCCAGTGGTTTTCTCGTGATGCGGTCACTGACAGACAGACAAAGATTCTAAAAACTATACATTCGGCCTCTGTATAATGACTATTTCAATAAGATTTTCAAAAAAATATTTAATGTACAGATTCGACTCACTTAGAATTTTATTATATGTATAGTTAACTAAACTTTTTATACGTTTGTATTCGTTTAATTAAGGTGATCGTTCACCTGAGCATGAGAATTCTGACACTATCTCTTAACTTAAGTTATCTTTTTAAATAAATCGAAGAAAGTATTATGATAAGTTGTCTCATAAAAAAGTACCAGTGACCCGCTCCTGTTTCGTTTTGGCCTTCACTACCATCCGTACGGAAAGAACTATAACCGTAACGGTTAAACCTTCCTTATATCCTTTACCCCGCGGGAGCCTTAAGATAAAGACTTGTTAAAATTGGAACAGTCATTCCGGAGATTAATAAATATACGTTGACAGGAAAAAACGCAGAAAAAAAATATATTATGGATACAAACCACATGAATATGAGCAATATCCCAAAACAATTTTTTTATCACATACTGATTCAGTTTTATTTATAAAAATATATAGAGATACAATTATTTATATTGTTACTTTTTTGTCATTGAAAAATACATCATGAAATAAAATATAATGTATAGCACGAAAATATATACATATATGTAGTATTCAGCAACTTCACCGATCTCAGCATTTTCTTTTTTTAGCTGAAATGAGAAGAGGGGTGAAATATAATGTGCAATCTAGTAAAATGGAGGCGCCACGTGAAAAGGCTCGCATCCTTCTTGCGTGTCGTAAACCATTTCCCCTTTTATGATTTGCACGTTTTACGAGTTCCGACGCTACTATGCAACTTTCAGTTGGTACGTAGCGGTACAATAGAATAGATAATAATTAATCAATGACGTGATAATTTAATTATTATTTCTGTAATTGTTAAATTATATTGAACTTATTATATATAGAATCCTGTATATTTCAGAAATTTTATTTCTAAGGGTCGACACTCTACTGCAAGACCTTGGCTGTGATGCCGATCTGTCTACCACACCTTCAAAATAACATTTCTTATGGTACATAAGATATGTAGGTATATATATATATATATATATATATATATATATATATATATATATATATATATATATATATATATTATTTAAAGAGTAAAAATTTTCACGTTATATTGTTATTAGCATATTATTATATTTTTTATGGCGACTCACCCTCTCTTCGCTTCGGGTTCGTCCCTAGACAAAAACAAATCTATCCTACGGGAACCGTACATTTTTCCGGGATGGTATATAGCCTATAGCCTTCCTCGGTTAACAGGCTATCTAATGCAAAAAGAATTTTTCAAATCGGATAAGTAGTTGCTGAGATTAGCGCGTTCAACCAAACAAACAAACAAACTCTTCAGCTTTATAATATTAGTATAGATTAAATTTCTGTAATACAAAATATTGATATTTTTTTTAAATTACATTGCCTTAAACATTACAGCATTTATAGCGGACCATTTATATTTAATTTTATACATACATATACATATGTTAATATCAATGATAATTGTTAAATTATCTGAAGCTTTTGCTATTTAGTCATGGATTATATTTTTAGAAAACAAACTTTATGCGTAAAGCCTTAAGAATTCGTTTATGTTTCTAAGATTTTTAGTAACATTCTATATTATGAGGGTTGTCTCAGCGAAACGACGCGTACGTGGTTGGTGTGAAGATTATGCATTATGTATGATGTTTGTGCCTTCGTTCTGATTCCGGACTCGTTGTTTAAACAGTGCTGTTCATTGTTATCTTGTGGCAAAGGTTGGAAATATTGTGGGTTATTTTAATACAAGCCTTCGAGGTCCGTTTACGTAATTTTGTTGCGTAAAAATATTGTGGTTCCTTTTTCTTCCACACAAGATATTTTATACAGAAAAATGATAATATATGATATGTATGTATAACATATCTTACTTAATAAGGAATTTGCTCATTTTAGTTAAACAAAAAAGTGCAAAAATGTTGTAGTAATATTACGTACAGTTTTACAAAACAATATTAAATAAATGTACAAGATAGAATGAGAGAGAGATAAGAAAACTTTGCCTAGCTTCTGATTTTTTTATACCTTTTTAAATTATCGCATTTCATAATTATATAATAATTACACTACGGGACTTAACGCGTGAATTCTTAAGTGGTTATATACCTTGTCCTCGACGTTTCGACTGGGTTGCACCAGCCGTGGTCACGCGCAGATTGCCCGTCTGAGCCTTAGTTCGCCCAGTCGTCGAAATTCGGCCATATTTCATGTTAAACATACTGTATACGTAGGGCGTCCATTATAAAGTGAAAATAAGATACAAGCTCTTTGGAACTGAAAAAAGTTACTATGGCTAGTAAAACTGGAATATTTATTTAAAAAAAGGAAATAATTTGAAAATCTTTGGTTTTTACAAATAAAAGTCTTTTGTTTGCAGTCTGTCGTAGCTTGTTGTCAAAAACACAGTCGGGTTAGCATTGAACTCCGAAAAAAATCTAGGCCAAATTTTATTTCACCAGCCTTTACATTCCCAGTGACCGTGGGGTCACTGTAAAGGCAGGGAATGTAAGAATGTAAATTCAAAAACGCGACTAATTCTAGAGATACATTAACCGTTACCTTGATTTTAAGGGGGGATCGTTTTTGCTCAATATCTCAGCCATTTTACAACTTTTAGAGAAAAATAATAAGGATTAAAGTTGTGTATTTCACTACGGAACGAGTTGATCAAGACATATAAGATACTTTTGGAGTAAAACTCAACTGTATTTTACAGTTTCACTTTGTTGCGTCGAATTTAAACGTAGAAGAACATCCACCAATGATGACCCTCGCTCGGGCCACCCTATAACGGTAGTGACCGATAAAATGGTCAAAAAAGTCGAAAACATTGTTTTGGCAGATCGTCGTGTCACGGTACGTTTTATAGTCGACGAAATAAAGATTCTGACTAACATTTTACACGAACATTTGGGGATGAAAAATGTATTCACGTGCTGGGTCCCCAGAAGAGTCTCGATTTATAACCATGAATGAAACGTGGCTTCACATTACAATCCAGAAACAAAATTATGGTCTATGAGTTGGAAAAGACCATCGTCTCTATTATCTAACCGTTCCGCCGGAATAGTAGAGGTCATAATAGTATATCTCCACCATGGAGCTACTGTTGCGGGCTCTTTATATGCAAAACAAATAAAAAAATTGCGTAACGAAATTCACACTAAAACGGTGAGGCAAATTAGCAAAAATTGTTTTGTTCCATCAAAATAATGGCCCCAGCTCATAGGTTAGCCGTTACTATGGCTGCAGTTCGAGATGCTGGCTTAGATATACTTGAGCATCCTCTATATCCACCCGACCGTGTCCATAGTATTTTCTATCTATTTCCAAGGTTGAAGGAGTCTCTGAGAGAATAGATATTCGAAAATGATGAAGCAGTAGTCGCTGCTACAGGAATTTTAGATGCTCAGGATGAAGAGTTTTTTAAGAAAGGAATTTTAAGCCTAAAAGTTTGAAGTAAAAAAGTTATTTCAAGTGTATTATGCTAAAAGACGACTATATCAAAAACAAAATAACATTTAATGAAAGGTACCAGCAACATACTCATTCTCACTTTTTATTGAACGCCTCTCGCTTGTGAATAGAATTTGCGTATCTATATTTAAAAAAAATAACGATTTCCAACATTTTGTTATTGATAATTTTTTTACTAAAAAAAAGAAGAAAATCGGTGGGTAAAAAGAAAAAGGTTCTGAACTGTTTTGTATTTGTCTACTTATATGTATATAGATTCTTACACGAATAAAACAATTAATGATAAAAAAATACAACTTTTTGAGAAAACATGTCTAACATATTTATACTATCTTTTGTCCGCCAACCCGCACTTGGCCAGCGTGGTGGACTATGGCCTGATCCCCCTCGTACTGAAGGGAGGCCCGTGCCCAGCAGTGGGACGTTAAAAAGGGCTGAATACATACAATACAATCTTTTATATACTATATTAAGAACTGAAATAATAAAATAAATTGTCCATTATAATAAGTTTTTGTAAGACGATTCAATAAACAAACAAAAAGGAAGACTTTCGAACCTACATAGATTGGGTGTATACGAATTGTGCTCCTGAGAGTCATAAATGCATGCCTCCCCATAGGATTTCTTTCTGTTGTCCGACTCAGAGTAAAAAACAAGCTAAATTACTTACCATTGTATGTAGATATACCATACTTTTATATGTAGATATTTTAAAACGTAAAAACTCACATAACAAAAATAATAAAATGAATATTTTTTTAAGATTTTTTTCTTTTAATTATAAAATTAAGAACACGAAAAAATATTATTTATACATTACTTATAATATTTTGCACGTGAATAAATAATAATATACTTGTATAAATTATATTCTACTGATATTACATATGTGTATGTGCGTAGAACGTTAGAGTAGGTATAGTACTCGACCTATATTCGTAAGTAAACATCACGGTGTACATCTGCACTGATGCTAATATCTTACTATGATGTGGGATTTGTTTCACAAAAGACGAACTGTAATTGTCTTTTTAACACATTCAAAAGATAAAGCACGAATTAATGAAGTATTTATAGTTATTTGAATTAACTACACCCTAAAGCATTTTTGACCAACTTCAAAAAAAGGATATCGTAATCAATTCTAACGTTTGTATGTTTTAAGTTTAACTGATTTTAAATATTTTCTTTAATGAACAACTTACATTTTACCGGACTGTTAAAAACATTACTGCTTGACCAGTACGTATGTATGTATGTACATCATATTATGTGCGTAAGTACTAAACTGAATAACCGATTATGATGATCGTCACGCACAATGTAACTGTAACGCAACTGTCATAGGTACATATAAATATATATGTACAATGTACATATATTTTACTTCGCAGAAGTTAATTCTTAGATCGATCGATTATTTTGGCCCTAGCAACGTAACTAACAAACATTAAGATATATTATTGCACTATCATTTAAATTAAAAATTTATTACTACCAAAACGATACGTTTGATAGTTAAAGACACGATAAGACTCTATAATTCAAATGTTCTAAAAGAATAAAATATAACGCAAGTATTAAGAGTTCGCTTAGTTACAAAAGAAGAAATATAAAAGTTAAACAGAGTACAGATATAAAACGGGAATGACTTAAGAGCTTTTTAATCGAGAAATTTCATTGTCCTCACATTTCAATCCGATGAACAGAGTGCTGCTCGTTAAATTTGAGCTTTTTTAACAGACAACGACCATCTTTTAAAGGCGTTTGTTACACTGTTATTTTTATGTTCATGATCATTAGTTACTTGTAGTAGTAACAGTAGATGCTTTAATTCCTTACTATTTAATTAAATAATGTGTAATATGTTTAGGAAAGTGTAAAGAATATATAATAATTTTAATTTCGATTACAGTACTAGCTTTGCCCGCGGTTTCGTTCGCGGGTTCTCAATAATTAATTTAATATTAATTAATAATATTATACTTAAAATCGCACGTGTACTAATTATAATAGGAAAATGGATGAACTATCTATCCATGGAGTCTATAAAAGATTTAGTATATTTATCAAAATTTCAAGAGCTTTTGGAGACTTTCGGTCTTGCACATACGCAAATTTATATTTTTATTTATATATCTACTGTGTCCATGGAGGGAAGAAAAAAATAATTAGATAATAAAGTTGGCGAACTACACATGTCTTTTGAAAAATTGTTAGGTTCTCTCAGACATACAGGTTTCCTCACGATGTTTTCCTTCACCGTAAGACAAGTGGTAATTATGCTGGACATGATTCGTATATGAAAATATAGAGGTGCGAGACCCAGGATTTGAACCCGTTTTATTCGGTTTACTAATAGAACGCGTTACCATTCCACACGTATGTATTTACATTACTTCCAAACATATTCATTGAACCCGCGCTCTCCAACAGTACATACGTTATAGCAAAGAGTAACCCATGTCTCGAAATTAGCCTAGATATTCATTCTTGCAATTGCAGTAAAACTTAATGTAAACCTATTGCAATAATATAAACTTTTGTCCATGACCCTTCAAGATTAAAAAAAAAAACAAACACTAATTACATTACTCGTTAATGTAGCAATGAAATACACTTATATATAGCGCATAGTTTTTGCCTTGCCTGCACTGTGACATGTAATTTAATTTTAATGAGTAGATATAGGTCTTTTCCACATAACACTTATACTTTTGTCCCATGTACATGTTTTTTCTTCTGTTAGTTTGTAATAATTATAAGAATCTATTTAAATTTTAAATCTATTTAAATAATATGTAAAAAATCATATAAACGTTGTTGAGTATGAATAAATAAATGCTTACTATAATTATTATACAGTGTCATATAGGTAAGCTCTTATTCAAGTTATCTCTAATATTCTTATTGGTTGACATTTAGTTGAAACTTTAAATTAAATGAAACATTCTAGCAGTAAACTTAGGCGGCGTGAGCTTATGATTTATGAATTTTAAACAGGCACTGAGAGAATGGAAGTGTTATGTAATTCCTCATTCTAACTTATAACTAACAATTCGTTTGTTCTTACTTAATTAAAAAGTAAACAAGAAAGCTGTGTAAAAATTTACAAAACGGTGCGTTAAATTAGGATTAGTAAAATTAATGAATTTTGTCGTGATACAACAACAACATAAAACTTTTTCAACATAGTTTTAGATTTATTTTATGCTAAAGGTTATATCCAATATAAATAAAGTCGAATTGATTTGAAAACTCCATCGACCACCCATCCTGGTTATGTTTATTTTTTGTCGTATCACTTAGCTAGTTAGTTAGTGTTGTACATTGTTATAAAATATTTATCATAGTATCTTCTTGTTACCTGTGACCGGACGAATGCGATATTCGTTTAAGTGTGTATTTTTATATTGTCTTTAATTTCTAATTTCAAAGTTTGATTTATCTTTAGATATAGTTAATGATTAAACATTGCTATTTTACGAGTATTAGGAAACATGTGAATGACTAAAAACAACTAGGTAGTAGGTAGGTATTAATTCCCTCAGTAGTAGGCAATAAAAATAAGTAATTAAATATTATGATTAAAAAAATCTTTATTGGTACAAACTGAAAAGTTACAAGATAATTCCATTGATAGAATATTAGCTAGGGCAAAATATCTCCTAATTATTTATTTTATTGTAATTTATACGTGTAACTCTATGGTGACTCCATGTGTGATATATAATATGGCATACTGAGTTTCTTTCAGTTTAATATAATGAGATGTTTCTCCACGTTTACTTTCAGTCTATATAGGTACAAATTTAAATGAAGAATACTCTGTAAAACTTAATCTCAAAGTTAAAATTGAAAACAAACTATAATTAATTTGTACATGGTATTTTTATAATACCCACATATAAACATACATACAAATCAATTACATCAAAATAAAAGTGTTCAGTTTAAGTTAAGGCGTGCGTCGCATTCATATTTCTTTGTCAGCATTGGTTGTATGGACATTTTTCACTTTTAAGTCTCGAGTAACCTGTGTGTCGTTCCCTTTTGGATGTGGGTCAAGTGTTTGAGGGTCGCCTGTGTTAGTCATTGGTCACAAAAATATTATTCTCTTTAACTTTTGCGTAAAGTCATAAATCCAACATGTTCGAACAGATCACAATAAAGTATATACTGGTATGTAGGTTAATACTATGCTCAAATAAAATATTGATATGCACAGATGAGTTTTAGCTCAACGTTGTAAATCTTCTTGAAAGCGCTTAATAAATGATTCAGCTATTTTTCAGACCGCTGCTGGAAACTAACTATAGCTGGATAGTCTACAGCGTTCAGTAATTGTACTGGAAAAATTGTACAAAAATGTTTTTCTATGTTTTTAAATAAAAACTGTTATTAGCCATTGTTTTTACAGCTAGACCCTTTTCGTGTCACAAATTAATTTTTGTAATCATAACTTTCAGATTGGTACTATACGTATTACAGAGAATAGTTATTTTCTATTCGTACTGAAATGTGCACAATATTTTTAAATGAATATATTTGTCGCTTATATCTCTGGGGAAAAGTAGGGATTTGCATCTGCAATAAGGAACGTTAGGAGTGGCTTGAGGGCTATAAGCAATAACTGAGACTCTGTTATTTCTAGATAGGAATTGTTTTCTTTGTTTTTTATAAAAAAAGTTAATTTGTTTAGTTTTCTTAAAAATAAATAATATACTGAATAATATTTTTAGTTTGTGAAATACGATCTAGAGTAAACTGTGTTCTATAGTTATATAGATCCCGTAACGTTGGTTGAAAATTGCAATTAATCATGATAAATTTTTAAAAAGCAATATGTGTTCGCCGTTAAAGGAATGGCAAAATGTTATTCATGAATCTCTCTAACGTGATCTTGCATACATATATCGCGGAATCTTTCATATTGCCTACAAAATAAATGTAATTTATTGGATTTCTAAGACACCAGTGTCGTTTGTTGTAAAGATTTATGCTCGGCAAATCAATCATCGTGTAGCGATAAAACATTGTTAACTTAGAAAAAAGAAAGTTTTGCCCAATTAGTATTATATAACTAGCTTTAGTTACCGGCTCTGCTCAGACACTTTATGTGTTATTGCTCCGCTCTTAAGAGTAGCAGTGTGTTGTTAGATAATTAATTGATCCAAATTTTTTAATTGATAGGATGAAAAATGCAAAATATTTTTTGAAGTGAAAACATCTGTGGACAGGTTTGGATAGGGAGTAAATTCATCCCGGAGGAGAGCTGACTCCTACCGGGCGCGTCCCCAGGTAACGGATAGGGGAACGCCACCCGCTTAGAGGGGCGGGTGGTACCGGAGTAATCCGGCGCGGACCAACAGCGGGGGCGTGTCTCTAACCGAGGTTAGTTCCACCACGGTTAGAGGCAGGCTCAGGACGGGGCCGCTCATCGTCGAGGCTTAGGCTTCCGATTTTGCGGCCGCCGGTGGCGGGACCGCTTCGGCGATGCAGGGGAGAGGGCTTGGTGTTTCGATGCCGTTTCCCTGTCCTCTGCAGCCGTAGTGGGGCTCCTTCGGGGGTCCCATCAGATTGGAGGTCTTCGGACCTGCCGCCGGGGCGCCGTGGTAGAAATGCGTAAGCGATCCTGCGGCGTCCCACTATGGTGGATGGGAGGGGAAAGTTGAGGTTTACAGAGTAGTACCGGCTCTTCTAGTCGGTGAGCCCCACATAACCACCTGGGGGATCAGGTGGTATGCGTAAATGCATTCCCCAACTATAAAAAAAAAGGGAATAAATTCATGGAAGTCGTTATCGACATGGTCACGTGACGTGTTAACACTCAGAGTCTCGATATCTATGTCAAAACTAAATAAATGTAAACAGTTTTAATTTATAGATTTTAATATAAGATCAAACAATTAATTTGAATATTCAAAAATAACAACTGTTAGTTTATAGTTTTAAGTTTTCACTTCTGTCGGCAGTCCTCATGACTGCTTTTTTTTGTTAAGACTTTTACTTCCTTTAATCCAGGTAATATAATTGTTATAATTAATATATTGGTTATATAATTGTTATAATTTTAGAAAGCTTATCATCTCCTAAAGAAATTTTAATTTCTTTAATGTAAAACTTCGACCAGGACCCGTCTCTGAGCAAATAATATGGAATTGCTCAAAGCGGTACCGGCTACATAGCCGTACATGTAGAACTTTGGAAAAAATGGGAAAACTAAAGAGACTATAAGACGTGGTCTGGATACTCTACGTTACTTGACTTTTTAAGACTAACACACATACCTACTTTTTTTTCATTATTATTATAAACATTTCAAGATTATCCGTTGGTTAACAGTGAGATGTCCATAAAGTACCTATACGTAAGTGACCTATGTCACAATTAAATTCACTAGTGCTAAATTATTAAATTGTGCAGTTGCCATTTTCAAAAGAAATAAAATAAAATATTTGTCGAATGTAAGAAACGCAAACGAAATGCATATGCATGTAATATTTTTCGATCTGTATTGCTGACCCCATGAAAGATTCGAACTTGTTTAATTATTATTGTTGTAGGATTTACTTCGATAATTATTCTCCTATAAACGCGCCGCATCTCAGAGTACATCAACATTTATATAAAGATTGATTTTAATTTAGCTGGCATTAATAGGGATATTATTACACATACGCTTTAGTAGTCGTAATGTTGGTAACATAAATGTCCTCGGGGAGAGATGGACTAATAACGCCTTGCCTATAGTTTGTTGCTGAGTCGCTTGTAGTCTAATAGACTGGTACAGTATGCTAGTGCTTGATTTCAGTTAGTGAAATTATTATCATACTGTTGTTTAAACGTGAAAGTTTGCGAATGAATGAGTATGGATAAGGGAGTGAGGGAAGGATTTGTTACTTCTTCATTAACATTAAAATATTCAAGTGAAAATTAAAACATGGGTTACTTTATGTCAATTCCCCTACCATGTGATTAATTTCTTTAATATAGTCTTACAAAACAGGTTTAGTAAATAAAAGAATAAAATAAAAAATAAAAATATAATTAAGACTTGTTTAATATTTTATTTTAAATATTATTTAACAGTTCAATGTAATAATATTATATAATTAAATACAACTAACCTTGAATTTATTTCCAATGCCAGGTTGTAATGAATTTGTGAGAACAAGTGTTCAAATAACGAGCAATATGTTCGTTCTCAGCTTTATTACTTGTGCCCATTAGTATAGACAGATTTTCATAGTTAATAAAGATTATAGTAGTTCTGGACCTCTACTTTATACATTTTAAAAATATTTTGAAGCGTAAATATAATATATTTTTCTTTCTTTTATTACATTAATTAGTTTTTTCGTGGAACGCAAGCGCACCAAAGATGTCGTAAAGTCTGCCGCTATGTTTTATGTCGATAAAGTCTCCTACCGAACTTTGGAGAGTGTTAGTTCAAATAATTTAGGTTTAAAATTGTATATAAGTTCCACAAATGGGAATATTTTATAATTATCTCTATTAAGTGAACTTATTCTAATATATTTGAACTTAATTTATTTTGTATTTCTCGTTTAAGACTCGTTACTATTTCATAATATAATAATTGATATTATGTGATCTGTAATAAGTAACTGTGTAAAAGTCGATAACATAGGTGCTTAATTAGTATTCTTTTTAAATAACTGTTTAATGCTATTCGACAGTAGTAGAATAAAAATAAATTAATTATGATACAGTGTTACCAGACACTGGCGCCATGATACGACATCCCTTTAGAATACGGCCTTGCCCTTTTACCGCCGCATTAATTAATAAATTCTATATTATAAGCACGCTTTATTTTAAAGTCTTCCATTTAGAACTTTATGCAGGTTAAATATTTTCAAACAATGCTAATTATCGTCTCCAAAAATGACAAAAGTTAAAGATTTACCATTTCTTTAAACTTTCATCAACGTTCCAGGTTATAAAATTCCTTTATTGATAAATGTGCTATTAAAATAAAATTCAAAGGTGTTTATTTTACTATTATTATGTTATAATATACCAATATATTTTGAAATTAAAGATTTTTTATAAAAAAGATTATGTAAAATAGAACGTAAAACATTCATAATATCGTAAAAGTTAATGGTCGCGAATAGCGTGTGGACTGTAGACGGGCGTACGAGTACTGTATAGGTAATTAAAATATATTTTAGTTTAATGTTTTTACTAATTATAGCAACATAAACCATATGAAGTTCTTTTACATTCATTACTTTGTTTCGAGTTTTTTTTTCTATAGACTTTATTTATTACAAGAATGTTAGGTATGTTCTTTTAACAAAAATAACAATTAATATTACCTATAAAAAAACATCCTTGATAACTCTTTGTTTGTAAAAGGAATGCAGCTAACTTCATCATGTCGCTTCTTGGCTGTCGGCGTGCGAGCGCATCGTAAAGATTTTACTCTCATCATTTTTTCCAAACGTGCCAAAAGAAGTATAAATTCAAAAAAAAAAACAGCCCTGCACTTTACAATTTTTTCTTTATTAATTTATATGAACTTTATGTGTTTATAGCACACTAGACACTTTCATAGTAAATTATGTTACGGGTCGTTTTGTTACATGAAATGATTAAACTTGTTTCATAAAGACATTGTAGATGTCTAAAAATTTAAAAACACATTGTTTCAAGATATGGGTATAAGGTTTTACCAATATCCATAAAATATCATAAAAGATCTAATTTGAACCAGGGCCATAAAATGCTCCTGCGAAATAATTTCTTAAATGTAGAAAATAATTTAGTAATAAGGGTGAAGATAATTCCACTTCAATTATCATATACTAGCGATTCACCCTCGTTTCGCTCGGGTTCGTCCCTAGCTTGCTTTGCAATACAAACTTTCATCCATATTTTCACCCCCTTAAGGGATGATTTCCGGGATTAAAAGTATCCTATGTTCTTCCCAGGGTCTCAAACTATCTTCTTACCAAATTTCATCTAAATCGGCTCAGTAGATCCAGAGATTACCCCCTACAACCTCACAAACTCACAAATTTTACCTCTTTATAATATTTGTATGATAAAAAACCTTTAATCAATAGTTATCTATCAACTCCTTTCTATAAAGAAAGCTTAACTGCGAAATAGAAAATAAAAATTTATAGGATTAGTTGCTATAGTAACCAAATTATTATTTAGATGTTATAAAAAATAAAAAAAGTAATTAAAAAAATTAAATCGACTACAAAAAAAAAAAAACTAAAAAGTAAAAAATAACTGAACGGAGGTTTTCATTTACTTACAGATATCTAATCAGATATTTTCGAAGTTGGCTTGGAAACTTCTTCAAGAACGTTGAAAGATATAATATATAATAATATAATATATAATAAAGACATAATAATATTAACGCTTCGTACGTGAAGGGTGAAGTCGCAGGTAAGAAATATGTAAATCACATAATCGGAAATCGGAAATGCAATCTTTTTTACTATTACTCAAGACCACGCGTATTAAGCCGGGAGCAAATCTAGTTTATCTTACTACTATATAAATGCGAAAGTTTGGATGGATGGTTGTTTGTTACTCAATCACGCTGGATGGAATTTGGCACAGTGATAATATATTATAGCCTGAAATAGCACATAGGTTACTTTTTATCTTAGAAAAAGGTATGGTTCCCATGGAATAGATTTATTTTTGTTTTTCACTAGGGACGAACCCGAGCGAAGCGAGTTTAACATATAAAGCTTTCATAATTTTCACTTGTATAAAGTGTAAATATGGTTCGTTTTAGGTAATAAATTTTTTTGCGTGTGTGAAACGTTTTTATCTCAAGTGTGTCTGAAGTGGTGAATATAGAGTAGGGGTCGGATGATCATCTATATTCTGTAGTGGCATACTTATATATTATGGCAAAAGAAAGAGGTGTTATCCTTACGTGTAAGATTTTAGAGATACTCGTATAATAATATATAAAAAAGGCTTGTTAGAATATTATTATAACATAATTGTGGATTTGTTCAAATAGGCCCAAACAGTGTCAGACGTCTGTCTGTACACGTACATACTATGTAGGCACGTTGCCGGTTAGTAATTTAATTTATTTACAAACATTAATTATTTAAAAAAAAAATGCCAATGTAAAGCTTTTTATATAGTCCAATTCAGTAACGTGTGACCTATCTGTCATCTATTGAATGTAATATGACTCAGATATATCGGACAATTAATTGAACATTAGATACATATGACCCCTTTCGTTCGAGCATAATTCACTCTGGACAGGTGCTAAAAGAGTAATGGCAACTATTTCACGGGTTAGCCTTTCTCCTCCGATATTTCAAATGTTAGTTTACGCGATCCATCACAATTACCTTTGTGGCTTTCGTGTCTATACATCATCAGGCCAAATAGAACCAATTGCTAAAGTTTTTCATGTAGAAAAAAAATGTGTCATAATATATGTATTATAATTTTGTCAATTGTATTTGATTACAAATGTCTGTATAGAGAAGCGCTGGTACGGCCGGATTAGGTCCTACAAAAGTCTTTAAGCGGTTAAGATGTCGAGGGCACGCACACACATTTTGATTATTTATTTCGTAACTAGTTAATTTCATTTATTTATCCCGATTGGCTAATCATCGCTTGGTCGAAACTAGTGAGGATACGGCTGATTACGCCTTTCTTATATTGTATTGTATTGTAAGTTGGACTCCTTTTTCCGTACTTAGACTCGCATTTGGCCCGTTGTACGTAATGGGAATCCTGGCTAGTTCAGCCAGCCTAACTCCGTCCAGAAGCGCAGAAGTTTCCTGGGAACTTCACAGGCTTCGCGGAGCGACCTCATTGGTCCGAGGATTTCATTGCGTTGAGAAGTTACCGCTACGCATTCCAGGACTACGTGAGCGACTGATTCTCCAGCGCTGAAGCACCCTCTGCACATAGGGCTGTCCGTCACGCCGATGTTAAATAAGTGTTTATTTAGGGGACAGTGGCCCGTAATCGTCCCTATCATTGTTTTCAATTGAGTTCTGTTTAGGTTTAAAAGGCGTTTGGTCAGACGTGGGTTTACTGCAGGCAGAGCTGACCTAGCTTGCTTGCAGTCTACCCTTTGTGACCATCTGTTATTTTGCAGTGTTAGTGTTCTTTGACGGACCCAGGTGCGAACCTGTGAAAAGGGTAGCAGTAGAAGTGGGTATGGGCCAGTTACTTCTAGTTTTGCTCCCCTTTTTGCAAGTTCGTCAGCTGCATCGTTGCCAAGTGAACCACTGTGTCCTTTGATCCATTGGATGGTGACGCAATTGGTAGATGCTATTTTATTAAGAGCATGGTGACATTCGATTATTAATTTGTTGTTGGTTTGTTTGTTATTTAGCGCCTGTAGAACCGCCGCGCTGTCGGAGAGGATTTTTATATTGCAATTGTTTACCTCTCTTCTGTGCACGGTTCTTGCAGCTTCCGTTATGGCTACACATTCGCATTGAAAGATCGAACTGTGTATGCCTAAGGGTATGTGTAGGTTTATATTAAGATCAAAGGAGAATATCCCAGCTCCAGAGCCACTTTGTATTTTGGAGCCGTCAGTGTAGATACGTAGCTCATTGGCTGCTGATTGGTCTGATCTCTCTTCGATCATATTTATGTTGAATTTTTTGTTGAAAATATGTTTGTTATGTGTTCTGCCACACGGGGCAGCAATGAGTGGTAGTTGCTTTATTGCCCTATCCAGAATGGATGTGTGTGGACTGTTGTTATTTTTCCCCCATAGACCTAGGTGCATCAGTCTTATGGCAGCCATGGTCGCCTCTTGCTGTATGTACAGGTCTAGGGGTGTTGTTTGGAGCGCCTTTCTTATAGTTAACTAGTGGCTCACCCTCGCTTTTTTCGGGTTCGCCTCTAAGAAAACAAAAACAAATCTATCCAACGGGTACCGTACATTTTTCCGGTATAAGGTGCATGCCAAATTTTACTAAATTAGGTGCATAATTTGTTGTGTACTAAGCTGTATAAGTTACTATATAGTTTTTTAACTATCCCACGGGAAACTTAATTTTCCGGGATGAAAAGTATCTAAAATGTTGACCGGGGATTTAAGGTACTACCATGCAAAATTTCATTTAAATCGGTCTAAAAGTTTCGGAGAATAACGCGTACAAAAAGGTATAAAAATCTGGATTTGTTCTATTTCTCTTCTTACATCCCCCTGACTCGGTTTTTAGCATTTTTTTTCCATGTACAGACATTTGACCTCTACAGTTTTATTATATGTATAGATATTCGCATAGGAAGTATGATTTTTTGGGTTAAAACTTAATATTGTATTGGTCATCATCAAAATTATAAAACACATTTTTCATGGTTTTTCATTATTCAAATCTTGCGGAAGAAAAAAGAGGTCTGTAAAGTTTTTATAAAAACAAATAAGAAACAACGACGATTCTTCTAATATCTTAATGTGAAATGTTTATGTAAGTAACATATTATGCTCGTACCGTGTAGTGAGCACATTCAATCATCAATTTTTCATTATTACGTACCCTACATACATGTATCTATCTTTTATACTTCTAAGTTTTAATTTATAATTATATCAAGTATTAAGTGAATCCACTAGTACTCGTATTTTTAAAAAGACTCTTCCATTTCGTGCTCAACAAAAATTATTTGTTTTTGATTACAATGGCTACCTACACGAGGTTGACATGTTGTTTGAAGCGTAAGTTATCTTACATGTTTACTTGAGTGTTTAGTAAATATCAGACCAATTGTTATCAAAATCTAATCTATAGTTTCAACTTTCAATAGTTTATTATTCCTGCAAATTATACACAGTAAGTAATACGTCATCATGCATATACATATACATATATAATGGTTTAAAACACCTGCATAATGTCGCGTTTACGTGATTGGCATCTCTATCTACGATACAAATTACATTTAAAAATGTACTTTTAATTTTTTAAATATTAAAAAAATTAAGAAACTTTTAAATATTTTGAGATGAAAAATTCGAACTACTCATGAATTTCTTGTCTTCCACTTAGATTGCCTTTGAAAATTGATATTATTTTCATTATTTTTTATAATAATTAGTCAATTTTTTTTTAAAACTATCCGAGATTATTTGATGATTTTTAATATTTTAATTATGAAACTATTGAAAAACGTTAATATCTTGACAACAATATAAATATATCATTTTTTTTCGTTTGTTATGTTGTCAAATATATTTCGCATACTAAATTGAGTAAAGATAATACAGAAATATTAACTCATTCTTACTATAAAATGTTTTACGTTTTAACTGCTGTGTTTTATTACTGTAGTGTCAAATCATAGGAAGTTTTTAAGATTTTAAAATTATAATAAAATAATATTTGTTATTGCTCCAAAACGCAGTGTAATAACTATTTTTGTCTATTTAAAATGTACCTACGGGTCGGGACGCACCCGAGAGAAGCGAGGTTAAGTCGCTAGTCAAGTAATAAATATAAATACTTACATACATATATATTTCTATAATAAGAATATTTTAACAGTAAACGTAGCACTTTTTCAGCATTCTGAAGCTTAACGTATTAGGAATCCGGATAATCCGACATTAGGGCGCAATCAATCAAAAAAACAAAACGCTTGCAAAGTCAAGTAAAGTTCTTTGTAAGCGATCATTTTATAGCGGTTATAGATCGCTTCTACATTTTCTTACATATTGAGTTCAACAATAAATATTAAATTTGTTATAGAATTTAGAATTGTTTATCACAATAACTTTTGTAATGGCTTAGTTGATCGTCATGTAACAAAGCAATATATACATATATCAGTATGAATGTGGAGATGTGTATATTTTATATATTGGTTAGAGTGCTGATTGCGCGGACTGGGCAAACATGACTGAGTCCGAAGTCAAACAGACAGATTGTAGCCGGCCCGCTCCATTATACATTTACCTGAATTGTGTGCAAATTTACCATCCTTCCGATCCATTCGGATTTATTTATGGTTATATAATATCAAGGCAGTGGTAGCCCAGTGGTAACGCGCTCGCTTGGGAAACCGAGTGAAGCGGGTTCAAATCCCGGGTCTCGCACCTCTGATATTTTCATGTGCGAATCATTTTCTAACTTGATTACCACTTGCCTTACGGTGAAGGCAAACATCGTGAGGAAACCTGCATGTCTGAGGGAACCTAGCAAGTTTTCGAAAGACATGTGAAGTCCGCCAATCCGCACTTGGCCAGCGTGGTGGACTATGGCCTGACTCCCCTCGTCTTGAAGGGAGGCCCGTGCCCAGCAGTGGGACGTTAAAAAGGGCTGAATACATATAATATCAAGAGGCAAAAGAAATGCTTGAGTAAAAATTATATGATTTTACATTTATATGTTATTATTTAACAAAAACATCTTCAAGTTACAATTAGTAACTTAATAAGACAAGTAATGACATCATCGATTCAAGAATAATAACATGAGCAATACATTATAGAAGTCACAGTCGTGAAATTCAAATGAAATGAAAACTATACTTATGTGATTACACTGTCGAAGTGTGACAAACGCAATGAATGAAGAAGAGTTTATAACAATAAGGTGCAATCGGATGTTACAACACTGTCACTTCACGAGAGTTATGTTGAAATACGAAAAGAATGCGATATTGGTGCTCGACGCGACTCGCAGGGAGGTTCCCATGTATTAGTTAGGGTTGTGTAACAAATAGAACCCTTTATTTACTTGACAAAATAAGTTATCTTATATATTTAAACGAGCAATTCTTGTATATTTATATCTTTATTTATTTATTTATTTATTTATACCGGCGATCTCGGAAACGGCTCTAACGATTTTGCTGAAATTTGGTATATGGGGGCTTTCGGGGGCGAAAAATTGATCTAGATTAGTCACATGTCTGGGAAAACGCGTGTTTTTGAGTTTTCATGCATTTTTCTTATGCATTATTCTACGCAAAATTTAATCGCGACATCTATACAACTCTCTCAGTAACACTTAGTCACTTAATGTAAAATTATTTTTAAGCCAAATTAAAAAGAAAATTATTCTTATCGCGACATCTATACAACTGTCTCAGTAACATTTAGTCACTTAATGTAAAATTATTTTTAAGCCAAATTAAAAAGAAAATGGTTCTTATCGCGACATCTATACAACTTTCTCAGCAACACTTAAGTCACTTAATCTATACTAATATTATAAAGCTGAAGAGTTTGTTTGTTTGTTTGTTAGTTAGTTTGTTTGTTTGTTTGTTTGTTTGTTTGTTTGGTTGAACGCGCTAATCTCAGGAACTACTAATCCGATTTGAAAAATTCTTTTTGCATTAGATAGCCCGTTAACTGAGGAAGGCTATAGGCTATATATCATCCCAGAAAAATGTACGGTTCTCGTGGGATAGATCTGTTTTTCTCTAGCGACGAACCCGAAGCGAAGCGAGGGTGAGTCGCTAGTGTAAAATAAACAATCTTTCAAGAACTCCGAGCGAAGCTCGGTCGCCCAGGTAAATTAATAACAAAACAGATATAGCTGTTATTAATTACGGTATAATTTCCTCAAGAAAATAAAATTTTGGGAATTCAATATATATAGATATATATGTTTAAATATAAATGATAGAGACATAACTCCTACAAAATCTGAGTAATTATTAATATAACACCCATTTATTTAAATTAAAATTTATAGTTGAAACAAATTTTAAAATTACAAGTTTTATTTTACAAGCTCTGTACGTGGTTGACCGAGCTTGGCTCGGAATTCTTTTTTGTCACATCGTATTTTTTTAGATTAAAAAAAACTAAAAACTTGAATAAATACAAAACAAAAACAAAAGTAAAAATTTTGTGCCCGACCGGGATTCGAACCCGGACAACTGTTACATCCGGACAATCTTGCACCTTGGCTGCTTGCCTACCACAATTACAAATGACAAATACCAAATTTCAGCGAAATCGTTAGAGCCGTTTCCGAGATCGCCGGTATAAATAAATAAATATACAAGAATTGCTCGTTTAAATATATTAGATTACAAGGGTGCGGTATCTAAATGAGGTATAGTAATATTTTATAAGAAAAGTTAGGATAAGTTTGTCAATTTTCGCAAAGTTCACTCAATTTTAAAATATATTACACTTTCAGTAATATACTGAAAAGATGACAATCTTATTCATGGAAACGCCATAATATTATAAAAGAAAATCGTAGCGAATCTGCGATGTTCCAATTTTAAGCAGATTACATAATAAGGCGCAACTATGTAAATCAACTACTAAAATAGTGAGCACTGTATTTATTATAACGGTAATACTATGTTAATTCTTGAATTTTTAAAATGATGCTCAAGGGTTTTATTTTTTTATTATGCAGGTTTATACATAAAGTTAAAATATGCAAACTAAAAACGTTTATATGGTGTATCCTTTTGTTTCCAATAAAGCGTTAACGTCAATAATCAGGTATGTATTAGATAATGGCTTGATTTCAAAAAGCTTAACAATATCAAAATATATCGAAAAATCTATCTATAAATATAAGGATATTAAGATAAATTTTGTATACTAGCGACGTGCGTCTAGTTATGTTTTAATTTTTTTGAGCGGAACATTAATTCTTTTTCTAAAATAAAATTAGCCTAATTTACTACTTATAAAATTAGCTATCTATCAGTGAAAGTTCCGTCAAAATCAGTTTGACCATTTCGGAGATTAGCTGGAACAAACAGACAGACAGACAAAAATGTTAAAAATTGTGTTTAAGAAAAAGAATATATATAAATATAAGATTTAAGTACCGTATATAATTTCATATGCATTGAGTAAAAAGCTGTTATTAAAACAGATTTGGAAAAATTGGGCGGAATTTTAGGGATACAAACTTTAATCAGCTACTTTATAGAAAAGCTTCACTGCTCTCTGATAAGCTATACTCACATTTTGCCTTAGTTATAATGTAAGTAATAAACAAACAAACTTTAAGATACCGTAAAGCCAGCAATTTCCGTAATTGAATTTTAGCACAATTTACATTCTCGATCTTGCGGGCCTTCTGTCCTTGATAAAAAGGAGCCAACCTCCCGCTCAAATCTGCCATTCTCAGAAAAAGTCACCTTAATATTGGTGCAACTGTTTCAAATACAACCCCGAATAATAAACATAAAACGTAAACTTTGAACCTGAAAATCAAGTATACGTACTTACATACATACTCGTATGTTAAACTGCATAACTTTAAAATTGATCGTTTAGAGTCGAGAATATACTCACGTCCTCTATTATTATTTTCACAAAGTTCTTTCAAAAAGCTGTTAAGCACTTCTAATAAACCAATATAAAACATGAGAAATGATGAATGGACTAATTTTTTGTCCTTTTTATGATAAATTAATGAAGAAATTGAAAATCTCAGAATTTCATATCTGTGGAATGAAACAATAATTTAAATTACATTAATTTATTTATAGTTCATATTCATGTGCAAAAATATTTTTAAAATTTGATAATGAAAATTACATAAGTCTTTAAATGAATAATTAATAAGTAGATAAATATGTTCAGCATTTGAATATACAAAATAGATATAGTTATTCTACTATATCTATTCATCAGTCACGCAATATTATAATATATGTCTCCAGCAGAACAATTACCCAGTATAAATACAAATAAGGTGAACATAAATTCCGAGCGGTGCCATGATATATGGGTCAGCGTAAAGACGATGACCTCTTATACGTATACCTGTGGCAATACACAGTAATAAATTACGGCCGTCAGACGGATTCGGATGCCCATATCCGTATCCTCCTAGGGCCGTCGGATATCAGACAAATAAACGACAGTTAGTATATCCATAGAAGCACTAGGCATTACATATTACTATTATTATTATCATATAATAAATAATTAACGGTAAGAGCGGTAACTTTCAGGAGATATAAAAATTAATAGTAAAAAAGAGCATTTAAAAATAAAAACTTACAAAAATAAAAATAAAAAACGACTTCCAGGCACTGAAAAGTAAAAAATAACTAAACAGAAGTTTTCATTTAAAATAGATCCCTAATCAGATATTTTCGAAGTTGGTGTGCTTTGATTTGTATTGGCTGGCACAATAGACCAGACTTAATTTATATTAATAAATCTCTAAATAAAACTTTTTTTATAGATGTAACCGTTCCACCAGACTATAATATAGGGCCTAAAGAAATAGAAAAACTAAATAAATACCACTTACTCAAACTTGAAATCGATAGATTATGGAATACACAGACCACAGTTATACCAATAGCAATAAGAGCAACAGGAGTTGTAGCAAAAAATATAGCAAAATATTGCAAAAAACTAAAAACCAATATAGATTTTACATTAAGGAGTCTTAGTCACATTTTTCATTTTTTTTTAATTACATAAAATATAGTTAAAATTACCATTGTATAATTAATAATTATCTATACATACAATAAAATTCTAACTGAGCCGAGTCTGTCCGTCCGTCTATCTGTCCGTCCGTCCGTCTGTCTGTCTGTCTGTCTGTTACCGCATCACAGAAAAACTACTGGAGGGATTTTGATGAAATTTGGTATGGTGATAGCTGGATATCCGGGTCAACATATAGGATACTTTTTACCGCGGTCGATTATCTCATTCCCACGGGAGTACACGTTATAACACAACCCAAAAAATATTTATGATCAGAATTGCTTGAAACTTGGTATTAATGCTCTTCAATACAATTAAATAAATACGTATTTTAGCGTTTTTTGAAATTCATCCCGTAAGGAGATAAAATAAAAGATGAAAATTTATATGAAACCTACCATTTTAAAGTTTTTTTGCCTCAATTTTGCCACACATTATCGTTATCTTTCATAGCATAACACAAATATATTTATTTTTGTTTATGAAATAGCTCATACATTAGAATAACACATAGGCTACTTTTTATCCCGGAAAAATGTACGGTTCACGTGGGATAGATTTGTTTTTGTTTTTCTAGAGGCGAAACCAAGCGAAACATGGATGAGCCGATAGTTAATAACATTTGATTTTAATTTTGTAATAGGAACATTGTTAATCTGAATTATTTATGAATAATAGGTATATTATTATTCGTTTTTTATTAGACCACATTCAATAAAAACTACTAATACTCTTTAATTTAATTCATTGTCGATAGTTTTAAAAACGTTTTATAATAATAATAATATATAGGTATAACCAAGTTTTGTAGCGCCACCATTTCATTGAATGTTGGCCAGCTATACTATATTCAAAGTTACTAACTTTTCTTAGATTTTGCTTTATAACATCGTTCCATCTATTGGATTTTTAACAAGCGCTATTCCGACGGTACATTTAACTTTTATTGATATTTTGACTTTATTAACCGTCATATCATAAAATACAGGTGAAGGATGGCTAAAATTTATTCGCAATTTATTTCTACCGACATGCTGTCCTTGTTAAGAACTATTCAGTTGGCTATAGAGCTTAGTATAAAGCAGCTACTTGAGATGCGGTTCGGGTAAAGGTCAGTCTTTGTACGCTACAGCAACAATACTGAATAAAACTATTTGCTTTAATCCAATAAAATTATTTTCATTCATTTTATATGCAGTATGCATGAGCTCTGTTTTATATGATATTTTCGTTAAGTAATGATATAATATTTAATAGATTTAATATAACCGAATCATTAATTAAAATTTATTTATAGGCTAAGAGAGATATTTTTATTCTTTTTATTTTTTTTAAGATAATCTTTTTAATAATTAATGATTAAAAAGAGGTTAAGTTTGTAAGTTTGTATGTGGAATACTTAATTTTAATAATTTATATTAAACTAATAGGAAGCTGCAATATCGTTGATTGACATAGACTTACGAGTACTCTTTTTGTTTCGATTTATCAAGTGTTTCCTCAGGAACATGTCTGTACAAAGAAAGATACTAAAGAATACTTGTGATCACAATAGACCAGAAATGGTCGCAGTGACACCATAGCCGCAAACAAGAAAGAATACTTGTGGCATTATTTCGAATGTAAGTGAAATGAGATGAAATGAGTTATTTTCAGTTAAAATTATATTACATTAGTGTTTACTACATTAGTTTAAAGAGAAATAAGAGTGATCTAATTGCCTGTGAAACTTAAATAGGTACATATTTGCTTTTAGAAAGATATAACATATATTTATTTAATATAAACAGGAGGAAATTTCCAGCAAACACATAATTTTTTTATAATATAAATATATTATTATTATTATATATGTACAAGTTGTATCTTTACATATGTATATGATGCTATGATCTCGTCTCGCATAGTTTATTATAAAATATGATAATTGAAATTAGAATTATTGAAATATCTGGGTTTTCATTCTATAAATAGTACTCTAATAAGTATCAATGATTTTTAGTACAGGGTATGTATGACTTCTTTATTTGAAATTTTTAAAATATTTTTAAATGCCCATTAGAAGTCATATTTTGGTCATTTGTCATAAATCAATATAGTAAATTCACTTAAGATTCAATCAATCAATATATACATTTAAGAATGGTTTTTCACTGTCTAATCCTACTTGATTCTAATGTCGATAATTTATTTTATTAAAATCATCGACGTTAATAAGGGACTTTAGGAAAAAGATATACTTTAAGTAATATAGTATAAAAGATGGGAATCACTTGAGACTTATAAAAAAGTTTTGTTGGAAATAACCGATATAGTAGCCAGAAGCGGCCCTTTGGAAATTTGTTTCTAACAGATTTACACCAAAATCGGATCAAGTTGAAAACTTCAAGACTGTGTTTCACTACAGTTGGGTAATAATTCACAAGACGACAAGGGATCTTTTGGAGTTTACGTCTAACGCAATTTCCAAATACATATTTTCATCTAAAGTAACTCAGCAAATATAAAAAAATATTGCTCGAATTGTTTTATTGTGTTTGTTTTATTTATTTTATATAAAGGAAATATTTCCAAATGTTGTTATGTATAATTGTTTTTTTTGCTTTATATTAGAGTTTATTCAATTTAAAATACTTTTATAAACTGCCGTCATGGGTACTACAATAAAAGAGTATAAAACTGTGTTGGAAATAAAACTAACGGTACTTCCATTTAACTTTAAGTGGAAGTAACATAATATTTATTTACAAGAACTAACGTCAAAGTAACACTTGATATTTTATTATATATATATATATATATATATATTAGATTAAATAACAGTTGGTTCGTCTTGTCTATCCATGCCTATATCATAATATATCTTGTAAACTACTTCATAAAATAAAAGATTGTAAAATGAAAAAAAAAAAATATTTCCAGTAAAGTATAGTTAATGTCCAACAGTATCTACCCGATGTGTGTTCACCTTGTAGTGGTGGGGGTCTTATTAGCGTCCGGCAATCCAGCCGGGCGTGAAGCCAAGGACACACTGGGAGGTGGCCCACTTAGGTAAGTGGTGTACCATGTGGATTACTCCTGGTACTTCTCTGACAGCATAGCGGACCAAAAGAGCAACCCTTTGGTTGTGTGGTTGTGTGGTTTGCTTCGGCAGACCTGCCATCAGGGCGTCGGGAGAGATCCTGTTAGGTTTTAGTGGGTAGTACTGGCTTTTCTAGCCGATGAGTCCTACATACCACCGGTATGTATACAGGTGATATGCTTAAATGCATTTCCCAAGATTAAAAATCAAAATGCATCCAGACTTTTCAGTGTCGAGTAACAAGCATACACACACAAGCAAAATTTTGCTTATATAAAATATAGTAATCTGTTTAGAAAGATATAACAATTCACAAAGTATTTTCAAGTGTATAAGTATCAAAATTGGTGTCAATTAATATAGTATATAAAGTCTAAAGTATACAACGATATATAATAAAAACTGCTTGAGTGTTCGGCAGTACATATACTAAAATTGGAATGATACAAAAAAAATTGTTCAGACCATCTTTGTACAATTTTAAGTAACTAGTTATGGATGGATCCCGGCGGACGCTTTAGATTAAACACATTTGAGTCTCATAAGGGACCTCTATGTGTTGAACTTGTGCCCCGCACACTTTACAAAGGGTCGGATTCCCTTGTGTTAAGTGATGAAAATATTATAAGCATCATAAGCATATTTTTTAAGCACAAAATATTTTATTACTAAAGTTGATAACGATTTGAAGCGAACACCTAAAATTATTATAAAAGTCAATATCAAAACGAGTTATTTTATATTTTCCGATTTGGCAGCTTAAAATTTTATACTTTACAACAAGAACGTAGTAGTAATATTTCATTCAGGTGACCTACATTAGGAAGCAAATTTTCTTCTTCATATCGCTCTCAAATTAGTGAAGTTGAGTCGACAAGTCGCGGGGAGATCAATTAATATAACTTCTAATGAATTACTTGAAAAATCTGCCCATATTTGGTTAGAAATTATTTATTATTATAATTATTGATATAAAATGAACACAAAATAAGTGTGCTGAAGTGAAAACTTATCATAGTAATAGTAGGCAATGTAGTCAAATCATAGTAAATGTTATAGTAAATTTATTATTCTATATTTTAGTCATCAACCAAGAATCTAAAAATGTGAATTTGTCATTATCTAATAGTCTTTAAATATTTTTGGTATTAGGCTAATTTCTACTAGGAATTACTTGAATGAGATAGTGTGTTCTCTATATCATAGCCTGGCCTGTACACTAATTCTATGTAAAAATCACTTCGTTATTCTGTTAAAACGTGAATGTAGAATAGACCAACAAAGTCATAAAAAACTTTCGTATTAATACCTAATATATTATAATTGACAACACATCTATAGCGACAAACTGTAATAATAATATCACTAAAATATAGTTTCTATTGTTGATATTTAGATTAATTTTCTTTTTTACATTAAACGTAATTGTTAGTAATTATTTTGAACTAGTAGTCTCCCATCTCATCATCGCTTTGATTTATTACCAAGTGACTTTTAAAGTAAATTTATTTTTAGACTACATCTTTGTTATAATAACGCAATAAAATATAAGAGACATCTACTGTAATACATTGTACATATATGACCAATTTAAATCTTTATTAAGGCTGGTAATTGAATGGCAGTCTTATATTTAATGAGCACGCCTCTACTACGCCCGGCGATGTGACTGCACACACGTAATATAAAACTTGAATATAACAGTATTCAAAAGCATAAATTTTCAGATATTCGACTCTGAAACACGTCCACCGTTCTCTTCAGGCACTTGGGAATCCATTAATATTATCTTATACATAAGTATCATCTCCAATACTCAGGAGTACGATAACATCATTAATAATGTTGAGTACGATATTTAAGATGATAGCTTTTAAACGAAGCTTTCTCACATAAGCGTAGCAAGGTAACGGCAGTTTTCAAATGGTAGTTGCAATTTTAAGCGCTTTGGAGGGACGTCGTAGAGATATCATCAAGTTCTCAAATCACATTGTACAATGTCGCAGTTCAACCTTTAATTATCTAATGAAAATTTTAAGTAACGAATGAGTAAAAGTACGAATGAGTAAGTAACGATTGTAAGTCTCGTTTTTTTTCCTATACTTTGATACAAAAAGTTCTTTCACCAGTAATACGACCCAAATAATAATAATTAAAAGACTATATAAGATGTATATTAAATTTTACTCAACCAGCTAATACGTAGACAAGCTCACTGCCCACCTCAAGATCATATCAACATATAATTCAAGTTAAATGTAAATCACAAAAGATAAACTTACTATCTATCTTCTATCTACATAATTTTCTTTTCTTTCTATATAATAATATAGCAAAAATCTGTACATGAAATATAAAAAAAAACACTGTTACGTGTATCTCTATCTAAACTTAACCCCTCGAGGACGCATACACGCCGGCGTGTACGATAACAATTGAATTCTCAGAAATTCGCAAGGATTTCTTAGAAATTATCCTGGAGAGATTAAAATAATTATTTTTATCTTTAGAAAACATGTCTAACGCACCCAAGCGGTGCGAGGGTATGTCGCCATATATTTAAGTTAAACCATAAATATAACTGTAACATGTTGTAAACGTGTAACATAAGGTAAGTTCCGAGTGTGATAAGCTTTCCCGATCGACAGCCGGTCACGCGATTCTCATCATGTTTATACATAAAATTGCGTAAACGGAAGGAAATAGTGTATCTTTACTCATATCTTAACTGTGTAAACATTCGAATGGTTTATACTATGCATGATAGTGCTCGTAATAGCCAACAAAAGTTCTAAAACATGTTATCAGCTAAATTGCTAATTAATCTTAGGTATTTTAAAATAACTGAGTGACATTGAAGTAAACAATTAACAGTTAATTAAAATTAACATAAGACTGGCGGATTGTTTATAGAGATAGCATATCAATCACTACTCGCGAATTGTTCACGGAAATATTATACTATTTTTTATTGAAAAATAAATATAAATAAAAATAGTTGAGTTTCGTATCTTACGTGTTTTTGTCATAGTATGCTGACGGGGACAAGGAAATATTTAATAGTTGGATACGCACTGTTTTATTGTGCGGTCAGAGTTGCAATATGGGCGCGAGCACTACATTGTAAATATATCCACACACAGTAAATACATATATAACAGTTTCCTACCTCTCGGTAAAGGTACATACCTTTAGTATTTTGACTTTTGATAATCGTTTTGTATAAAAGATAAGGCAATAGATTTTAAGAGCAATCCCATTTGAACCACGTCTCTTATAGGTTTATTTCCACCGAGGGAAGGTCACCAATAATTTTATTTTCAGATGCCTTTTCCGGCTGTACGCTTTCCGAATACGAAAATAGGCAAACATTGATTCGCACCGTTAATTTGTGAGACAGCCTGTTTATAGTTCTATTATGATGTCCGTCAATTGATCTAGATTTTAGCTATAATTTCTAATTTAAGATTTAGATCAAAATTTTATATTGAAATGGCGTTCTTAATATAAAACTTGATCTTAAATACACATATTGTTATATTATAGGGAAGTAAACTTTGTATTGAAAATATATTTAACTTTATTTAAAAAAATTAACATATTTTTGCGCTTCGGCAAAATTCATAAAACAAATATTTTTAGGGCGTTTTGAATCCATCCTTTAAAACGATGAAAGGGATTCGTTTTAATGATAGGTTTTGGAAAGCATCGACATTTTGGTAAGATTTGAATTTTTTTAGAACTTATTATCTAAAATATTGATATTTATCCACTTCAGCGAAACGAATGAGATGCATGTTTGGGGTTTTCAAAATTAAATAGTTTGAGCTACCTTTGGTCCTACCCTTTGACCTTTAAAAAGGAATAATTAAATACATGACTTGTACTTATTAAGTAGGTAATTAATTATTTGTTAATTGTGCATTTAGTTTCCACATATGTATATTTATCTATAAATCTAGCTTTATAATTTATCAATTTTTTTCAATTAAAATATTATTGCTGATTTTTATATAATTCGGTAGTAATTTAGCATCTTGTATTTTAGATAAAAAAATATATGGTGTAGCAATTTTGTTCTGTGCCAGTATTGAATAAAGTTTCTTAGAAATATATAGTTTTGCTCGCAAATTGGTATAAATCTTCGGGAAACGGTTACAATTTAGTCAGCTCCGACTGTCTGGCAATATTCCTAGAAGAGAAATTGAATTGATTGGCGATATTTTACGAATGTGTAATTGCACATATTCGATAAAATTGACTCTTGTTACGAGAAAGTGTTGTTTTATTTTCATAAATAATAAAATTGGGTCGACGTCGTACAATAAATATATGTAAAAAATATCACTAAAGAAGGATTAAATGACTGTATTCAGAACTTTTAACGTTTCATTGCTGGGGCTTCTCTTCAGTACAAGGGGGAACAGGCCACAGTCCAATACGATGGCCAAGTGCGGGTAGGCAGATTTATCTTTCGAAAACTTGCTAAGTTCTCTCAGACATGCAGGTTTCCTTCACTATGTTTTTCTTCACCGTAAGACAAGTGGTATTCATGTTGGAAATGATTCGCACATGAAAATATCTGAGGTGCGATCTGGGATTTGAACCCGCTTCACTTAGTTTCCGCAGCAAGCGCGCTACCACTACCACTGCCATTACTACTGGGCTATCACTGCCTATTAAACAATTAAAAGGGGCTATTCATTAGATTAAAATAAAAGAAAGTAACGTGCACCCTATTCTAAGTGCATTGTATTTAATCTCAAAAAGGAGAAAATTTTGCGTAACATTATAACAACAATTAACTGTAGTAACTTTATTCTTTCTGTAAAATTTAAATCTATTTTAGTATTTTATTCTTGAATGTTTAAATTATTAGTAATAAAAGACTAGCGAATTGTTCATGGAGACAAAGAATACACATACTATTTCTTATTGAAAAAGAAATATAAATAAAAATACTTGAGTTTTATACTTTTACAAATGCTTAAACTATGTATTACTAGCATAATATGATATTATGTAGACATAGCGACTCGTATTAGCTTCGGTTAGCCGTAGTAACTTTTTGTAATACCCTAGACCGGAAAGAAAAAGGGTCGGTTAGAAAATCTTCAATATCTTCAAAAGTACCTGACCTAGCTTTATGAAATAAACACTAAATTAAAGAATATTTAATGCCACATAAAATAATATAAAACCTATTTATTTATTTTTCATAATAGTATAAAAAATTGAAAATGTAAAATAATGGTCGTTTTTGAATTTATTACCAAAAAATTCAACTCAGTTGTTTTGCGTTTGTTTTAGTTTTGCAATAAAAAAATTATAAATATGGTGTCTCTGCCTTATAAATTTTATTATTCTGAAGTCATCATGTCGTTAGCCTCTGAAGAATGTACCAGGACCTTGATGCTTGAAGATGGACACAGTCAGCAAAATACAGCGAGAACTGTTGGTGTGACTCTTTCTACAGATCAGTGAGTACTCCAGCGTTTCTATGAAACTGGATCTAATCTTCGAAGACCAGGAATAAGCCGACCAAGGTGCACGACAGCGCGGGAGGATTGCTATATTGTGTCAACCATTTTGAGAAATCGCTTTCTTACGGCTGTTGAAATAATGAATCATCATTTACTAGTTAGAGGAAACAATCTGAGTACGGGTATAGTAAGGCGGCGTCTGGCTGAAGCAAATTTAAAGCCATTAAGACCTGCAAATGGCCCAACACTAGAAAGACACCACAGAAACTCAAGGTTGAGTTATGGTAGAGAACACGAGAATTGGACTCTGAATGTCTGGTCAAGAGTTGTGTAGTCAGACGAGTCTAGATTCTGTTTATACAAGGACGACGGGAGTAAAAGAGTGTACAGAAGATCGGGAGAGCGCTATAACCAAGTCTTTATAGAAGAAAAAGTACCATACGGCGGAGGCTCTGTTGACGTGTGGGCTGGGATTTCTTCCGTAAGCCGCAGTGAGCTAGTGGTGATAGAAAGTTGAACTTTAACTGCAGAAAGATATGTCCCTGAAATTCTGAATAGCTACGTTGGTCCATTTGTAGTAGACATGGGCGAGAATGCCGTTTTTATGCAAGACAATGCCAGCCCTCATACAGCTCAGATAGTGTTTGCCTATTTTCAAGAAGTCGGTATCATACACATAGGACGGCCAGCACGCAGCCTCGACTTAAAGCCCATTGAGCATGCATGGGACGAACTGGGACGACGTGTACATCAGCGGAATCCTCCGCCAATCACACTACGTGAAATGAAAGAAGCTCCAATAGAGGAATGACAGAATATTCCGCAGCATCTCCTCAAAAATCTAGTAGAAAGTATACTAAATCGCATAACACCAGTATTGCGAGCTTATAGAGGCAACACGAAGTACTAAAATGTGAGAAAACGTCACATTTCTGTAACCAATCTACATTTACGAAAATACTGGAAAAACTACGCATTTTAATTTATTTTACATTTACTTAAAATAATAAGCTTGAATTCATTTTTTTAATTTTCATTATAGGATTAAAATATTATTTAATTTAGTCTTTATTTCATAAACCTAGGTTAGGTACTTTTGAAGATATTGAAGATTTTCGAATCGAACCTTTTTCCTTGCGGTCCAGTGTATAAGAAATCTAACGTAGCGCGTCCGTGTTGCGTCGCAATATTTCTTTCAACATAAATTACTAAAAAATAAGGCTACCTATCGTGACCGAATGTGTGCTAGTTCCATTACTACACTTAAATCATTTCTTTATACATCTTCTCAAATTTCGTTCTGAACATTCTGTTTGCTGTCACCCTTTTTCTATACATATAAAACAAGGAATATTCTGGTAAGAGAAAATTTGAAAATGTTCTTTCGATGTTCGATAAAGACATTCTACACTCGTAACTGTGCAACAATATGTAAGTCTATCTCACGTTTATTTAGATTGCATTTTGGATTGAATGTGATGATAAAGCAGAAGAACACCTATGAGGTCTTTCGTGTCTCGCTCTGTTCGTGAAAATGGGTAGGTAGGAAGAACACACAAACTGTCAATTCGTTTGAATTAATTGTATTTATGTATTCAGCCCTTTTTAACGTCCCACTGGTAACTTCAATGGAACTAATTACCGCCGCAAATACCATCTGCATGTATTAAATACAATTGTTATCTATCAACAAAAACAATAAAAAATCTTTAATAAACCTTTTTAGTATGGATTGTTTTGTTGCATACTTATTGTTTGATACCGCGTACCGCGATATAGTGTATGCGTTACGACCATCTTTTATGCAATTGTTACAAAATGTATTTGTTATATTAAAGAAGCTTAAGCTATATATAGAGATATAACATTATACTGTTTTATGCATGTTAGCTGTAAAATATTATCTTGTAAAACTAGGCGCCCAATCTTCGTTCAAAACAACTAGTGGATCACTCACAAGGTCTATACATTATTCCACCTCGAATGTAGAAAAGTAATTCAATCCAGTTTCTGAACATTTCCTGCGAAACAAACTCAGCTCTGAACGAGGAGACGTAGTACCTTTGTACTGGTATCTATTTGTAGGAAACTGCGGTAGGTAGTATTATCTAATACAATTTTTACACGACACACTAGTGAAATTGAAATAAAAGTGTCCCCCTGAGCAATTTCGGTAGGTATAAGATAGAATTCATATCTTCATTTCAATTTCAGGTTGCGCCTTCGCCATTAAATATGTGTAAAATGCAAGATTCATAATTAGGTACATACATATATAAATATTCTTTTATATATATACTTTTGTGATAAGATTTGTTAAATAAGAAGTATTAAATTAACACATTATTTTCTTATTTAGGATATGATAAGCATTTTCACACAAAACTTTCTTCCAATATCTTGCAAGTGTATTAAATACATTTTTCTTTACATTATGTTCGCGAAAGCTCTAAAGTAGTACGACCTAGAAAACGCTTCAATTAGAGGAAAAAAATAAAAGTTTAACGTTGTGATATACTTAGCTCTACCGGCGATAAGACTCGCCTACTTTACAATTAAGTTAAATTAAACATATTATGTTTACTACACTATACGTACGAATATATTTGGGTATATAAATTCTAGTGGATATGTAAAGTAGACACCGGGCTTTCAGTGGCAATGGAAAAAAAAACTTTTTTGGGTCATATAAGGCAAGTGTAAATTTTTTAACAGTTGTTTCAAATATTTTCATGTTTATTTGTTAATCTCTTTTAATTATTAATAATTAGGGTTCAAACCTATGTAAATCTCTCTATCTTGTCTGATCACATGTAAGTTAGTATTTGTTTGAACAATTATTCAAATGAAGGTTCTATTTTGGCGTTAAATACATTAATCAAATATATGTTAATGTTTATAGGGTTGTATGAAATGATTATCTGAGATGCGCGAGTATTACTCGTAGTTACATAGTCGTAGCTATCATAACATTGCCATTTACATATTTGTATATAGGTATAATAAATGATTTTCATAGTTGGTAGTGTAAAAAATCTTTACATTTACACAGGAAATCTGTGACGTTGCTTGGCTACCCCGCCCATGTCATGTCGTCTTTGTAAGTCACAATGACTGGGTTATTTTTTATCTGCGCAACAGTATTAATAATTAAAAAAGCATTTATTTTTTTATGAGCTACATAAGAAGAAATCTATTTAATATTTTGTTTTCTGTCCAATTCACATTCTTTTTTATTAAAATTTAAGTATAAATAAATAATCAAATGAAAATATCCTCAAGGAATTGGGATAATTATAAACAATGTTAGAGCAATTAAAGGCACGGACGTGCCTCACCTCGCAACTAGTATTATTTTAAGGATTTTATAGCTATTTTGGCGGAAAATGTCACTAATTTTACTTACTGTGTTTTAAATTTTAACTTTATTTTAGTATTATATTATTTAAAACTTAAAAAAAATGTAAACAACTCAATTATAATATTATCTCATCATATATATTTACCTACATACATAACATTTATTTATAATAGTAGGTATCTAAATTCTAATCGGATATTTTTGGAATCAGTAACAGCCGATGCAAGGCAAAGCAAATCTATTTAGATGTGCATGAATCGATTTACATATATAATATTTAAGCTATAATTAAAATTAATACATGTATTCATAGTTAAATAGGTTATGTTGCATAGATATAGTTTATGAAATAGATTGAGTTAATGGCAGCTTTTTATCCATGTATACTAAATGGTTCATGTAGAATATTAGTATGTAGATATTATTACTTTTGAAGTTTGAACTAGAAAAGTGAAGACTTACTAGCAAATTGGCAGAAGAAAGTATTTAAATAAAATATTTTCGTAAGCCATTTAAGTCAGTCTGATGCCAATTTTTATATAAAGACTAATAAACTAAAAAAAATAGCTTTTTATCGATAACACCAAAAATTAGGCTCTAAAATCCAATTCTAACGTATTGAACTTATCGAACCAGACCAAATAGCCGAAATATAAAGTATTAACTAGCAGCCTAACCAGATCGGAAATAAAAACACTGTCAAAGTTGCAAATCTATATGACAATTAGAGGTAGGTAAAAAAATCCAATTAGATCTCTTAAGATATTTCAAATTTAACGGTTTCTCCTGATTTTATCGAAAACGGTATACTCTATGGTAAAGAAAACTTTATGGGACCACCTCGGGACCTACCTTAATAAAATACAGTTTAGAGTACTACCACTAGTACAAGTTACTGAAAAGGCGTTCAGTAAAGTTTAGGCACTGCTTGTTTGACGCCCTATATAAATGTTTGCTTTGCATTTGAAATCTACTACAGAATATAGAAATACTAAGAATAACTCATGTCTATTTATTTAAACAAATGGAAAGGAGGTTAAAATCTGTATTAATATAGGTATTTATACCAGCGACGTACCCTCGCTTTGCTTTGAGCGGAACCCCAATTCTTTTTCTAAAATAAATGCCTAAGTTACTTTTTATAAAATCAGCTATCTGCCAGTGAAAGTCCCGTCAAAATCAGTCCAGTCGTTTCGGAGATTAGTCAGAACAAATAGACAGAAAGGCAGACACACATATTTTAAAAATTGTGTTTTTCTTATAAGTACCTACCGTATATAATTTCATATGCATTTAGTAAAACTGTTATTTTAACATTACAAACAGACTTCAATTTTATTTATTACTGGCAAAACCCGCGGCTTCGCTCGCGCTAAAACTACAACAAAAAAACTTTGAAAAAGTAGGTTTCATACAAATTTTCATCCCTTATTTTGTCTCCTTATGGGATGAATTTAAAAAAACGGTAAAAGTTGTGTTATAACGTGTACTCCCGTGGGAATGAGATAATCTCCCGCGGTAAAAAGTATCCTATATGTTGACTCGAATATCCAGCTATCATCATACCAAATTTTATCAAAATCCCTTCGTGGTTTTTCTGTGATGCGATACCAGACAGACAGACAGACAAAAATTTTAAAAACTATAGATTCGGCCTCTGCATCGATAATAATGTCTATTTCAATAAGATTTTCCAAAAAATATTTAAGGTAATTAGAATTTTATTATATGTATAGATTTAATCTATTAATAGGTATCTACAGTTAAACTCATAAAGACTATCTGTATTCTTCATGGTTAAACTGTAACGTCATCAAATCTGTACGTTGAACATTTTTATAACATCGGATGTAGCCGGAATTAAATAATAATAGATTTTCTAACATGTATCTGTTAGCTCGCTTAATATTTAACAATAGGTAAAAGGGCTCCAATGCGATTTTTACTGTTCACCTAATAGTAAGGCATAAAACTTACAAGTACGTACTATATACCTAGTATACGTATAAAGCAAGAGTCTAGTTTAGTGGTTTGGAACTTTGGTGACTTATGAAACCAAAAAAATACGATTGATGAAAGTTTTTTTATTTGTAGATTGAAAAATAAATAAAGATTTTATTTATATTAATATAACAACGATGCGTAGCAGATAAAACAACAGCAAAGAAAAATAAATTTCTATAAGTACAGTAGGTACATTCTTCTTTTGACTAAGATATTACCGTGAGCCGCAAATGATGTTTGCATTTACATTTTAAAATGTAGCTGAAATGTGTATCTTATTATGCATACAGGTTAAATTGGGTAAATGTAAATGACTTTTCTAAATAAATTCCTATATTCATATTTCAAAAAATATTCATGGTTAGTGTCCCAATTTAGCGTGCCCGATGTACATATGTTGCTTATATACAGTATAATAATATTGTGTACTGCGATAAATTAAAATTAGATTAGAGTGTGTTAGATGTAAGTAAAATTAACAATTATACTTACTTAAACCTAACACGCTCCACGTTTTCTTTATTTTTTAAATTGGTACTCAATAATAAAATTTTGTACTTCCTAAAAGCCCAGTGGTAACGCGCTCGCTTGGACAACCGAGTGAAGCGGGTTCAAATCCCGGGTCTCGCACCTCTGATATTTTCATGTGCGAATCATTTCTAACATGATTACCACTTGCCTTACGGTGAAGGAAAACATCGTGAGGAAACCTGCATGTCTGAGAAAACCTAGCAAGTTTTCGAAAGACATGTGAAGTCCGCCAATCCGCACTAGGCCAGCGTGGTGGACTATGGCCTGATTCCCCTCGTATTGAGGGAGGCCCGTGCCCAGCAGTGGGACGTTAAAAAGGGCTGAATACATACATACATACATACAAATACATACTTCCTAAAAAGTGATTGAAGTGAAGTGGTTCTATTATTAATCGATTTATGATTGACGTATTTTTGTTTAAATACCTATTGTACTTTAGGGCAATGAAAAAGTTACCTTTTCCAATATACTAAAGCGAATATTTAAAAAAAATCCTATTCCGACAGTAAAGAGGTCAGGGCTATCCGTGAAGCTGTGGAGCGTCATATCGTAAAATGTATCTCAAACTTTAACGATCGGTCGGTTAAGGAGATAGCTGTCTTCATGGACTAAGACGTAAATGTGAAGCTTGCGAAATTTCTGCTAACCTCCCCAAGGAATCATTCAAAGGAACCGCGGCCGCTGCCTCGGTTTAGAGCTGTTAGTAGGTAGAATGAATTACAAAAGTAATAATAAGTGTACCCACATCAGAGATTTATATTTTAATTCTTTTTCGGTTGTTTTTCAGGTAATCTATACGATAATAAAACAGTAACTTAGCAAAATCCTTACATGAAATATTTTTTAAAAACAATGACTGTAGCGTATCATGTACGAGTATACAATATAGATCCCATAACAATAGTTATTAAAATTTTTGTCTGTTTGCCTTTTTGCCTGTGCGCGTTTCACGCAAAAAGTAATGAACCGATTTCAACGGAATTTGGTGAAGTGATAACTTATTACTCGGGTCAACATTTAGGATACCTTTTACTTCATGAAAATCTTTCTTTTCCACGGGAAATGACAATAACTGGTTTTATCGAGTCCTCTTTAGAAACTTTCCGCTGGCTAAATCTTAAGACATACATCAAAACAACGTCCTAAAAAATTGTAGGTCTCGAAAAGGCCAATAGAAAAATGTGCAACATTATATGTCTATCTTTTAAGGTACACTCGCAATACCTATTCTTATCTTTACCTATAATGTAAAAACTTAAAAAAAAACGACTTCCAGGCGCTGAAAAGTTAAAAATAACTAAACGGGAGTTTTCATTTAGAATAGATACTTAATCAGATATTTTCGAAGTCAGTGTGCTTTGATTTGTATTGGCTGGCACCGACTTCGAAAAAATCTGATTAAGTATTTATTCTAAATGAAAACCCCCGTTTAGATATTTTTTACTTTTCAGTGCCTGGAAGTCGGTTTTTTTTTAACTTTTTATTTTTCCATTTTTAGTGTAGACGTATCATCAATACAAATTAATCAAGCCCAAACACCAGGTAATTGCTGTAAATCGTTGAGGAGTTCCCTCAACTGTCTTTCGGGTCCATCATCAGATCAGACTCCTGACCTCCATTAAATAGTAGTGCTTTAAAATACCTAATGAAAATGTTAACAAACGCACTAGTAGCCGCTACAATTTTCGAAAGTTCCGCTCGATTTCTCTGGGATCTCATCATCAGATCCTAGTTTCCTTATCATGGTACCACTCTTGGGATATCTCCTTTTAAACAAATAAAGAATTATCAAAATCGGTCCATAAACGACGAAAAAATCTGCGAACAAACATAAAAAAAATAATAATATATACGGTCGAATTGAGAACCTTTTTTGCAAGTCGGTTGAAAACTAACTTAAGTCAAATCAAAGTGCGCGTTCACGCAAAAACTACTGAACCGATTTTAAATAAATTTTGTTTAGTGATGGCTTATCATTCGGGTCAACATTTAAGATACCTTTTACTTCATGCACATTTTTCATTCCTGCGGGAAAACGCAATGACTGGTTCTATCGAATCGTCTTTAGAAATTTATATGGTTAACGCTGGCTAAACCTTAAGAGATACATCAAAACAATGTACTAGAAAATTGTAGGTCTTAAAAAGTTATACCGGCAAGTTCGCAATAGTATAGCTTAAGGTACATTCGCAATTACTATTTTTATATGTCTTTACCAGCTTTATATATCCATACTAATATTAAATACGAAAGTAACTCTGTCTGTCATCTTTTCAGGCTTAACCGTTGAACTGATTTAGATGAAATGTGGTATGGAATTAGTTTGAGACCCTGGGAATGACATGAAATAGTTTTCATTTCGTAAAACATATCATATATGGAAAGGGTGGTGGAAGATTGGATGGGGAATTAATCATTTCTCAAGTAAAGGATATGTATATATATAACTCTTTATAATACTTACCTACTTTTCTATACTTGTTTTCCTGTTATAACGCACCTAGAGACGAACCCGAGCGAAGCGAGGTTGAGTCGCTAGTACTTGTAATAAAAAGTAGTAATAAAAATAATACAATAAATATGCTTTGAATAAGTATATGTACGTGCAAGCATTCTTTTAAACATGGAATCTATATCTATGTATCTATTACATTAATAAAATAGTAGGTATTTTAGCGAAATCAGTACATGAAACATTTTTAAAAACAATGATTATAACGTATTATGCACACGATCTATGCCCCAAAACAATACTTCCCAAAATGTAGGTCTGTATGTCTGTATATCTTTGTGCCTATCACGCAAAAAGTACTGAAACAGTTTTCATTAAATTTTGTGTAGTGATAACTTATTACTCGAATCAAGATTTAGAATAACTTTTAATACAGGAAAATCTTTTATTCTCACGGGAAAACACAATTATTGGTTCTATCGAGTTGTCCTTAAAAAACATCGCTAACGCTGGCTAAACTTTAAGAGATACATCAAAACAATGTACCTAATATAAAAATTGTAGGTCATAAAAAAGTCTACAACAAAGTCTGCAATATCATACGTCATTTCCTAAAGTACACTCACAATACCTATATTTATCTATTTAAAAGGTACCTAGGAACACACCCGAGCGAACCAATGGTAAGTCGCTAATATGTATATTAAATTTTGATGTAAGATATGTTTCACTTATAGCAAATTATGCACTATGCATATTATATAATGTTAAAGATAATATACCTAGATATTAAATTCATTTCTGCTGGTGCAGAAGTACCTAAATTCTAAAGTGATAACTTTCTTACTCTGATTACACGCTGAACTGGATTGTTCGCTCGTATATTTTGAAATAGTTATATCGTTTCTTAACTTTCCTTACTTTCTAACCCTTAGCGTTTTTCATTGTTTGAATTTATTTTTATATTTAAGTAAATGATTTGTATTTAGTTTAATAAAATGGCATAATGAAGTTTTCTATTTAAAAATATTAAACACACAGTTATGCGTCTCGAATATTATAAAAATATTTAACTATTATAATACATAGTTTCTAATTTCGTAACTTTTTCTATAGTAAATAGCACCTATGGTATGTGATAATTTAAACATGTAAATTGCACATACTATTATATAATTTTGTTAAAATGTAATAAATAAAATTATACCTACTCAATAGGTGGTTCATAAATAATTGACTTTTAATAAAGTTACTATTAAATGAGCTTCGTATACGTTTTAAATTCATATTTGTCACTAATAGGATTTTTTATTATTATGATTGTAGGGCTAGATGCAGTGTAACCCTTAATATGGTGTAAATGAAGCCTCGAACTAATCGAGGCCGCAACTTACGCGCGATAGTCAGATCCGAACTAACTTTAATGGCTTACCTGCTGACATGGATCTAGAGAATCTAATTATAAGCCCTCAATCATTTTCAAACTTTCAAGACTTCTATTTATAGTTTTAGAAGTTTTGCAGGTCCTAATCGTACCCACCTTGTACCCACCTTGTACCCAAACGTACTGACATCGTTCCTCGTATCTTTTTACATATCATCCTACTATTTTTGTTCTTTTTATTTAATTGACTTTCAGTCAGTATTTTTTTTTTTATCTAGCCCTCATGAAAGCTGATCATACTTTAATACTGCTATCTTTAATTGATTTACTTGATGATATAAGTGTTAAAGTAATACTATTTCACTAATAGTGACTAACTTACTATCAAACCGAATTGCTAGAAATACAAACATAATTTCATAGCATATAACAATTAATTAAGTGGGAGTGTTTTAAGTGAAAACTTTCTTTTCAGCTGTTGCCATGACACGTTTCTGTATGAGCTGTTAGGATAAAAATATTAGTGTACTATAAATATATAATGAGTAGGTGGCATATTTTATTCTATCTTTGGTTATTTCTATAAAACTTATAATTGAATTTTTATGTTCAACTAGCAACTCACTCACGCTTCGCTCGGGTTTGCCTCTAGACAAACAAAAACAAATCCATCCCACGGGAACCGTACATTTTTCTATTTTTTAGCCTATTTGTTATTCTGATGTATAAACTATATTATTGTAAAGTTTCATTAAAATCCAATCTGTTCTTTTTGTATACTGTATTACTGTATAAGTTACTATGGTGTTTTAACTTTTTCACGGGAATTCTTTAATTTTTCGGAATGAAAAGTATCTAAGATGTTAACCGGGGATATAAGGTACCACCATACAAAATTACATTAAAATCGGTCTAACAGTTTCGGAGATTAGCCCGTACAAACAGACAAACAGAGAAACAAAAAATTTGCATAAAATCGGGATTTGTTCTATTTCTCTTCTTACATCCATCCCCCTGACTCAGTTTTAAGAATTTTTTTCTATGTACAGATATTCGACCCCTACACTTTTATTATATGCATATATAGATATCTATACTAGGCCCTTTTTATTCCTTCATTTCGTATTTTCATTTACTTACGAAGTAAACGATTCGGCAACAAAAAAGCCTAACTGTAATTCCGATTAAATGATAAATTGGAGTAGAAACTTTTTTCAGTGGCTTTTTCAGTTCGGATTTAGATCTGCGTGGCCACGGTTTCCTGTACCGAGGAATTGCTTAATGATTCATTCTGAGAGGTCTACTGAATCTACTGGGAGCATTAGCTATGTTGAAATATGTTTCAACCGTTCTATAAATAACTTTTGTTATTTTATTTTCAGTGGATTTTATTGTGGATTGTACACACTTCTTGAATTAATTGAAATAAGTCTACTTTAAGTTTTGAAGCCAGGATAGGCTACTTACTTATCTCTAATATATACTCTATATCTAATTCTAAAAACTTCGAAGTATGTATCTAAGCCACTGTTTTATAATTGGATTACTATTATAAATGCAAACGTTTGTATATGTGTATGTTTGTTACACCTTCACGCTAAAAGAGCTGGACGGATTTGGATGAAATTTAGTATACAGATAGACTATAACTTGGCGTAACACAAAGTACGCACTGAGCGAAGCGAAAGTAAGTCTTTAGTGTTTATTACTGGGTTATAATATATATTATATTGCCTTTATAGTCCGGTCAAATTAAATATAAAAATAGTGGTTAAATAACAAAAACTCTGACAGAGCTGATTTTGGTAGAAACCTTGAATACACCAGTAGAAATAAAGTGCCAAAAGACCCCATCGATCCCATGTGTGCTAAAAAAGTAATTCAAGGTCAAAGGTCAAAATTTTCGGATTTTTCGAAGATTTCTCGAAGGCGGACTTAAACCCAGGATCTTTGGATTTTTTATAAAAAGTATCTCTAGTTAACCGAAACTACGTAAACTGTAAAAACAAGCTTTATATTTATAAGGAAATATGTAATAAATTCACTTACCAGCAATAGCTCGCCCCAGTAGCAAAGTACTGAACATGATAGAGAGGACCCGTCCGTCATACCTGCCCATCATCTTGCTTTTCCAACTTCACTTGTCATCTAACATACATTTCCCAAAGTCATAGTTCACTTAAATTTTGGTCGTGTATGTATGTATGTCTATTTCTGTTACTTCATTGAATCACATGATTAAACATTTAGCTAAAGAATTTTCGCAAACAAAAATAAAATTATTATTTTTTTTTATGTGTCATCTTGCTATATCTGTAAGTAAGTATATGTGAAAAATATATATTTTTAAGTTCAAAATACGCGTTTAAAAATATATTGAGTGTATATAATTGTTATAATGAGTGAGTATAATTAGCTTACCCTTGTGTAGCTAATGATGTGCGTGTTTTTGGTACCCGTATATATAATCAAAAAGTCATTACGGTACAGTATATAATATTTTTTTAACTTCATTAAAATCTAAAGATGCACATTTAGACGTTTTATTAAACTAATAGTATTCTTACATATTAAACTAATAAAAATTATACGAAGACATATGTATATAGTATATACGATACATATTATAATAAAATTGTAACTAAACCGAATCTATACATTAAATATTCTTTGAAATATCTTATTAAAATAGACATTATTATTGATTCGGAGGCTGAATCTATAGTTTTTAGAATTTATTGAACTTTCGTTTGTGACCGCATGTTGTGGGTCACTACACACACACTACACATAGGATACTTTTAACTGTGGGAAAATATCTCATCTTTGAGAAATCTATACTAAACGTAAAAACATAAGTAGGGACGAACTCGAGTGAAGTGAGGGTGAGTCGCTAGTATTAATATAAATAACAGATTTAAAGCTTTTAGCAATGATTTGATTAAAAAAAAATGAAAACATATAGTACATACATATATTTTTATATTAGTGACTTCCACGTGGAAAATTCAATGCTATCTAGTTGACAGTTATTATAAAAATATTTTTCTTCTTGTTTATTTCTACGATAAAATAAATTTTATTTTATAAGAGAATTCTGTAGTGATATAATTCGATTTGAACTGATTTGCTCGAATTGCAGCACAGTTTAATTTTGAGAGCTAACGCGGTGTTGGCGTTAAATTTAGATTCATACAATTTGCAACGTCTTGATTGAGTATTTTTGCTCGAGTAAAATGTTCTTATAGATATACTTTATCTCTCAGCGCTGAAATTAATTATACAATAGTAATACGTACTCAAGCCTTTTTTCACGTCTCCCTGCGTAGCACGGGACCGCCCAATTTGAGAGGGATTCGGTCACAGTCCACCACTGGCCAAGTGCGGGTTGGGGAATTTCACATGTCTTTCGAAAACTTGCTAGGTTCTCTCAGACATACAGGTTTCCACACAATGTTTTCAACCGACTTCCAAAAAAAGGAGGAGGTTCTCAATTCGACCGTATATATTTCTTTTTTTTATGTTTGTTCGCGGATTTTTTCTTCGTTTATGAACCGATTTTGATAATTCTTTTTTTGTTGGAAAGGAGATATCCTAAAAATGGTACCATGATAAGGAAACCAGGATCTGATGATGGAATCCCAGAGAAGTCGAGGGGAACTTTCGAAAATTGTAGCGGCGACTAGTGCGTTTGTTAACATTTTCATTAGGTATTTTAAAGCACTACTATTTAATGAAGGTCTGGAGTCGATCTGATGATGGACCCGAAAGACAGTCAAGGGAACTCCTCAACGATTTACAGCAATTACCTGGTGTTTGGGCTTGATTAATTTGTATTGATGATACGTCTACACAAAAAATGGAAAAATAAAAACTTAAAAAAAAAACGACTTCCAGGCACTGAAAAGTAAAAAATAACTAAACGGGGGTTTTCATTTAGAATAGATACTTAATCAAATTTTTTCGAAGTCGGTGTTAGCCAATACAAATCAAAGCACACCGACTTCGAAAATATCTGATTAAGTATCTATTCTAAATGAAAACCCCCGTTTAGTTATTTTTTACTTTTCAGTGCCTGGAAGTCGTTTTTTTTAAGATTGTTATTCACCGTAAGGCAAGTGGTAATCATTTTAAAAATGATTCGCACATTAAAATATCAGCGCGAGACCCGGCATATGAACCCACTTCCTTTGATTTTCCAAACAAGCGCGTTACCACTGGGCTACCACTACGTCCCATAGTAATAAAATTATAATATAAGGTGTATTACAATATTAATTTACTATATTATACTAATTATACATTTTAGTCGATTAATATAATTAGATCTAATTTCACTGATAAGTTTTGTAATTTTCTTACTGTATACCATTAGCCATTTTTTAAATAAAGAAAATCATCCCGAGGAAATGAATTTATTCGTTGCGAGGCACTTTTTATGTAGAGTAGTGGAATGGTCATTTATTAAATTGACCGAACAAGTTGCGTGACTGAGGACCAAGGTGTAGCCGAAAACGTATATGCACGCACTTAATAGATAAAATTCTGACATATACAATTTTCTTAATAAAATGGAAAAATATTAAAATGGTAAAAAAATGATTTAAAAAACAATTAAATTATTAAATTGTATAAATAGCTTAAGCTTGTGGTGCTTCGAACACGTAATATTTTAATGCTCGTAGAAAGTATAGAACGACGTGAGGAACTAAGATTAAAAATATCAGAAATGCAGGTTTCCTCGCGATGTTTTTCTTTATGGACAAAAAAAATACTTAAACTATTCAATATACATATTTATCAAACATTTAAGCTGTGGCCACTGGTAGTCGTAAAAAGTGCTATGTTGAAAGCTTTTCATTTTGCACTATTAAATTGTAGCTTTCGCGAAAAGCCGTCGCCTGCGGTTACCTATGGGACTGTCATATTTTTATTATTTCTATATACGTACATATTTCACACTTTTATGTAATTAATGAACGTTTATAATTAGAAATTAGAATAGCAAATCGCAAGGGTACCGAATTAATATGCTTGTAGTTTTAGTGAAAGCAGATGTGTCGTTCGATATATTTTACTAAGTATTATGTCCGAGTACAGACTACAGACCATTTTATTTTTATATTTATTTTTAGTAATTAAAATCGTGAAGCAAATTATAAATAATGTATATTTAGTTCTTTAAATGGAAATTTACTAAAACAATATATTTTAAGTATCTATTTGATAATTATAATAGATAAAATAGCGCTATTGATAATTTGATTTACAAGATAAGCTATTTTTAATAGTTTTTACCATATTTAGTAAGTTACCTTGCTAAATGTTAATAGTATCATTGTGGTTTTGTTCCAACCAGTTTTTGTATTTTTTCTCAGAAATGTGATATTTTCCCGCGGTAAAAAGTATCCTATATGTTGACCCGGATAACCAGTTATCATCATACCAAATTTCATCAGATTCCCTCCGTCTGTTTTTCTGTGATGCGGTAACAGACAGACAGACAGACAAAAATTCTTAAAACTATAGATTCGGACTCTGTATCGATAATAACGTATATTTCAATAAGATTTTCCAAAAAAATATTTAAGGTACAGATTTGGCTTATTTACAATTTTATTATATGTATAGATTTCATATTAAAAATGACAGGTAAATCAGCACTGCATATAATAATAGGTAACTATATTCGGAATACTGTATTTGGAATATATAGTTAATAGCAAAATTTACTTCGTTCTTTTATTTTTAAGAGGATATTGGAGCGAGGAGATTGAAATTAAATATTTCACTTACCGTTAGCAATATATCTATACAGATAAATAAAATTGAAGTGTCTGTTTGTTATATTAAAATAACCGTTTTTAACTAAATGCATATGGATGTATACACGGCACACATACAAAAACAACATTTTTTACAATTTTTGTCTGTCTGTTTGTCTGTCTGTCTGTTTGTTCCGGCTAATCTCCGAAACGGCTGTACCGATTTTGATGGTACTTTCACTGGCAGATAGCTGATGTTATAAGGAGTAACTTAGGCTACTTTTATTTTAAAAAAAGAATCAGGGATCCGCGAAAAAAAATTAAAACCCATTAAAATGTGAACAAAATCAGCGTACGGCGTATGCACCCGAGCAAAACGAGGGTAAATCGCTATATAATTTTAATTATTATCTTAGGAGTAGCAAGCTACTATTTATGTATCTACTTATACATAGCTAACCGCGAAAACGTACCTAGAGACGAACGCGAGCGAAGCGAGCGTGAGTCGCTAGTGTATGTATAAGAATATTTTTAATCTATACTAATATTATAAATTATGTATGTAAAAATATGTGTTTATTTTAGTTTTTAACAAATTAAATTCATGTAGTAAACTCATAATGTTTCTGACTAATGAGCATTAAATTATACTGTGTAGAGAATGAGTAATTATGTAGTGCATAGTAAATCTAGTCTCGCGGCCGTAGAAGTGGATTACAAAGTTGTCGGTTGTTAGAGTTAGTTTCTGGTCCCAATTGTTTATTCTTCAGGTTTAAGGTACTTTAAGTTGAACTGGAATTAAACTTTTTTGTTTATCGTATACTCAATACTACTCTTTTGTTAAACTAGGTCGCGAAATGAGACAATTTCATTAGTTCAGGTTGAACTTTCTTTATCAAAATATTTTTCATCTCCTTTGAGATCGTAAACTTTATGAGTTATGCTTTGTTTGCAGTTATTTTCATATTATTTAATCAAAGTTAAACTTATTATATTTTCTTGTTTAACTTTTGTTTCTTAGACGTTTAAAATTTTTGTTGATATTTTAGTAGAAGTAGAGTAGTGCGAAGAATTCAATTATTTCATTAATATATTGGATTCGAGTTCAGTAGCAGCTGTTATATGCAGTACTAGCGACTCACTCTCGCTTCGCTCGGGTTCGTCCCTAGGTACGTTTTAACAGGAAAACAAAAACAGGTTTAGAAAAGTAGGTAAGTATTATAAAAAATAAAAAAAAATATATATACATCCTTTACTTGAGAAATGATTGATTCCCCATCCATTCTTCCACCACTCTTTTTAACCCTTTATATATATGATATGTTTTCCAGGATGAAAACTATCTTATGTCATTCCTAGGGTCTCAAACTATTTCCATACCCATCTAAATCAGTTTAACGGTTAGGCGTGAAAAGACGGACAGACAAACAGACGGACAGACAGACAGACAGAGTTACTTTCGCATTTAATATTAGTATAGATATATAAAGCTTGCTTTTTTTGTGGTGCTACTCTATCATCATCGGCTTGGGCTGAACGTTGATAAGTCAGTCAGTGAGTCGTGAGTAATGAATACAAATAGTAATTGTGAATATACCTTAGGGGATAGACGTATACTATTGTGAACTCGCCGGTATAACTTTTTTAAAACCTACAATTTTCTAGTACATTGTGTTGATGTATCTCTTAAGGTTTAGCCAGCGTTAGTCATATAAATTTCTAAGGGCGACTCGATAAAACCACTTATTGCGTTCCCGGGGGATAGAAAAATGTGCCTGTAGCAAAAGGTATCTTAAATTTTGACCCGAGTGATAAGCCATACTATACAAAATTTAGTTAAAATCGGTTCAGTAGTTTTTGCGTGAAACGCGCACATCGATTTGACTAAGTTAGTTTTATTATTGGTATATTCGTATAAGAATAGGTATTGCGAATGTATCTTAAGAGATAGACAAGAGTATAGTTTCCTGTTCATCTTTTTGAGACCTACAATTTTTTAGTACATTGTTTTGATGTATGTCTTAAGGTTTATCCAGCGGAAGGTTTCTAAGGAGGACTCGATAAAACCAGTTATTGCGATTTCCCGTGGGAAAGAAAAATTTTCATGAAGTAAAAGGTATCCTAAATGTTGACCCGAGTAATAAGTTATTACTTCATCAAATTCGTTGAAACCGGTTCTTTGCTTTTTGCGTGAAACGCGCATATACAAACAGACAAACAGACAGACATACAGACAAATATTTTAATGTATATAGTATAGATAATAAATGTTTACATTTAAGTTTCGTTTACCAAAATCTATGGATTAGAAAATAAACATGACACAATTATCTCATGCGATCATTAATAAACAGATCTCAAAATAAACCTCCAGCTTATTTTATCTGTAGCTTGGACTCCGAATGTAATTACAAACAAACATTCTTTTTTACTGCCATTCGCTTCGTTAGCGATTGGTCAAATGACCACATCTTTTTGTTATTCTTCTTCCAGCGACCCATTTCAGGCTGATTGTAACGAACCTAAATAAATTACCTGCTTTTCACGTAGGTATTGTTTCCACTTCAATAAAACATCCCATTTATGAGGGGTGTTTACGGCAGGCTTAATAGATGTCAATGTTACAATTTTTTTTGTTGCTGTGACACGGTTCACGTCCATTCAAAATCTCACACATTTTGATTTTATTTTAATAGCATATTACTTACTTAACTAAACGAAATTTTTTGCAAAAAATATTAATAATAAATTCAAATATGTGCAGGTATATTCATAAAAAAACTCATAAAAACTTTTGAAACAACTAATATTTCCACGTCGATGTCAACATTTTTCATGATAATTGTCGTATAATAATTTCTACGTCTTAGGTACGCAAGCGTGTGCAGACAATTAATATTTCACAATTATAAAAAAGAATAAATGTTCAGTCGTGGAGTTAGGTTTAATTTAAAGTCAGCACTTTAAAACATTTATAACGAATTTTTTATTCTAGCACCACAATTTCTCTGTCATATTTCATTTTTCTTTTTATTCAAAGCGTATAGCGGTTATCTTGTCTAGCGGCGTGAATGAAAGAATAGTTTCTTAAAGGTTTTATCGTGGAATAATCTTATTATACAATTTATTTTAAAAGCCTCTTCCTTTATGTATATAATTTTCAGAATTATATATTCCCAAATACATTTTTATTTACTGTCTAAGTCTGTTTATTATTATTGAAGGTTTAACCAATTGACTCAAAATATTATATACATATAAAGATTCTGATACGCTAATGATTGTACAGAGTAATTAATGATAGAAATTATTTTAAGTGTCTATCCATTAATTATCTATCTATCTGATGGAGAAATTCAATCACAACAAGCTATCGTAGAAACATGCCTTATATGAACGGTTTTTTTTTTCAAAAAATGCCTTTACTGTTTTGTAGCTATGTTTTAATTTATTAATTAGCACAAAATTATATTCTGTGTAAACTACCAGTATGTTCACCAATGGCCAGTTTATATATAAGCGATTCGTGTAAATGGTGTCAAATGAAGAGCACTGGCACGTGAGCTTATATGAATGCATTCGCACGGCTTCACCATCAAGCTATGAAAAGCTTGTGTATAGACTGAAAAGCTTTTCAGGATTTGCTTTGGCCAGTCATCTATGAGTGACAATGCACTTATTTTAAATATTCTAAGCTTCCAAACTAAAACAAAAGTTAGTTTTTTTATAAAATATAAAAAAAAAATGTTCAATACTAACTTCTTAATCGCTTTAATTAGAATTACCTAATCTTAACATTTTTTAATACTCGAATATATCAATTTCTTAACAATCAATCATCAAACAGTAGCGTCATAAATGTGCATCTATAGTCTAAATAAATATATAAAAATTACTAATCCTACTAATCCTACGAAGCAATAAACAAACTAAACTGTATTAAAATTTGCATAGAAATATTTCATGGGCTAAACTGGAAGGGCTAGGTACTTTCTCCCATGGGGTACTATACGATTGCAATATGCTACTTAGGGATGTGGCTGAGTGAAACTAGGGTGGTTAGATGTATGAAACAATTAAATTTTTAAGTAGATATTGTAGATAATGTATTATGTAGGGCTTTGATAGCTTCATTTCAGAAATTGGTTGAAGATTTTAAATAGCTGGAGTTGAAAGAGCGCGCAAGTTATTAATAAATTAGCGCACAATATCTAGAAGAGCAGTTGAATGACGTCCATGTTGTTTCCGTATTTTTATTTATTATTTTTTTGTTTATCTTATTGTTAATGTATTATACATGCTTCCGGTGATGATCTCGGGACAAGCGTCTATGTAAAGTTAATCATTAATTATCTCACGCTGCAATTAGTCAGAGTGAAGCAAACAGTATCGATACATAATTAAATACGAACAACAATAATTTACAGATGAAATTTTGCAAAATGTGTTACAATTTAAGTGAAATGCCTAGCGATAAATTGACATCGTTTGATATTCAAAACCTTCAGTAATTAATAATATTTAAACTTGTACTTTACATTTGCTGATGATTAAGCTTTGGAGTAATGATTAAAAATTGTTTTATGAATTTGTCATAGAAATGACAAAAATAAAACGGTCCCTAAGTACTTTATTTAAATTAAAGCAGAATTTGCTAAATATTTGCGGTACGCGAAAGACATAAAGCTTCTTCTACAAATACATATTTATAATAATTTTTCTAGTACGAGTCGGTTTATATTTTTTAATAGTTCAGTTATTTAACTTATTTAATAAATTTAATATTAACTGTTTATAAAAAAAAAATATTTGAATATTTATCCGTGGCGCTTACAGGATAATCTATGCACTTTTACCACTAATTCACATTTAATGTTCACAATTTTATCCAGAGACTCCGAACAGTACAAGTCCACTTGTTGAAGCTGTCCACTTTCAACGTTCGCGCGCTCGACGGAGCGTGGACGACTGTGCTTCGTAGCCATTCATTGTACCGGGGCCTTACTAATGTTTCTCGAACATAAATCGATGCTATGTCACATTATGATCTTGTCTTACATACTGTAGTATAGTGTAAAAATACTAAATAAACAAATAAATAAAAAATATATAATATGTATAACAATAGGTTTTTCATAAGTTAATTCATTATTGTACATATATATTATACCTACTATTTTTTTGCTTATACATTTTATGCTTGAGAATTATAAAACATTTTCACGTGATTAAAAATCAATTTCTAATTCATAATTAATATTTTTGTATTATACATAACTAATTAAAAAACAATTAATAGTAAATACAATGAGATTGAGGAACAGACCGAAGAGAGTAAAGACAATCTCATATTTCAGACATGCTTATAATAAGTCAAATTAAAAATGAAAGTAATATAATTATTATTTCTGACAATAATTAATTTACCAAGTTGTCGCATAAATCATTGCGATTAATTCTTTTTGTTTAAGCATTTATTTAGAAAAATATAGAATAAATGTGAAGGTGGCAAAAACCTTTTATAATACGCAATCAATGTTTTAGTTTCTACCACTGACTTGCACGTACGTAACTTATGTCGGTTAAATAAACTTTTATTCTAGATGTTACTCGCCTGTTGAACTTTTACACTAATAAGACACAACAACATAATGTTTGCAAACTTCTCTAAAACAAATATTCTAAAACATAAAAAGAATTAATTAATATATACTGGTTAGTTTTTTTTATTTTTCTTACCATTAGGTAACTCAGTATAATTTTGTGTTGTAAAAACATTTGATTAACATAGCTTAAATTCTACACTAGTATAGTATTATGTGATCTATGATTCTATATAAATTATTAATTTAGCAATATTATGATAATCTGAAAATATTTTGTAGTTTCAAATTGTAATATCCTTGTAGGTCTTTTGTAACAGAAATGTAGTTCTTTATTGCTTTCCTTTATTTTAAAAATTCAAATGTACTGAAAATTTCAAAGTCGGTTTCAGTCCCAATAGAAATAGAATTGATAAATATTAAATTTTCGTTGAAACGAATATGCTGTTTGTTGTTTGTTAAAAATTAAATAGAAATGTATAGTTTTCCATAAATATTTTAATAAGAAAGTCTAGTCTCGCGTCTAGACAAAACATTAACAAATTTCAAACAAGCCATTTTATAAACAAGCGCTAGAAAGCAAGTAAGTTATAATTAGCACGCGGTTTATTTTAAGAAAAATTTATAATAGAAATAAGTCCTCATTGTTTCATTTTAGAATTTTTGCTGCTTACTAACAATTTATAATATAGGATTGGTTATTATTACTATATAAACTATATAAATAATATATATGATTAAGGTACGCAAGATCTTGAAGAGCACTGATCTTGCAACAGACTACTAAAGGAAACAGTATAAACAGCTCCATGCTGAGATGCTGAGATCTATACGTAACGACAAGGACAAACACATCAACGACCTTTGTTAAGAAATAGAGAGATATGCGAAAAAGGAGTAATCTAGGATTTCTTCTCAAAAATAAAACTACTGACAAGTGCTTTTAAATCAAAACGCTGGATAATAGAGGATAGTAGAGGTAACACCTTGGCAAAGTTAAAAGATGTCCTGGAGCGATGAAGGGATTACTGTTATCAACTATACTGGGAAGAAGATAATTCAATAATTATTAGAAGATGGAATAACTACCAAGAACCTAAAATACTGCTTTCTGAGGTGGAAAATGCTATTAAAAACTTAAAAACAAAACGGTGGGCCCAGATGGTATCGTATCACAGCGGTAATGCTACAATACCTAGGAGACAAAGGTACAAAGATCATCCAGATTTGTAATAAAATTTGGATAACTGGTAAAAAACTATTGGACACAGTCGACTTTCATTGCATAACACGAGAAGGGGTCCACTAGAAAATGCGAAAATTACCTTATTTTATCTTTTAAGTCTCACGCAAGCAAAATCCTATTGCATGTCATAAATGATCGCTTAACATCGTTCGTAGAACATCAAAAACTGAAAGAATTTAACAAACACAAGGAACAAATACACACAAAGGAGATACAAGGAATTTAACAAACCAGTGGTCACGTGTTTCAATGATTACGCCAATGCGTTTGACCTCTGCATTTGCTACATCTGATATAGAACCTGAAGAACTGCAGATTTGTAAAATTGGAGAATCAGAAGAAAGTAAGTCAAATCAAAATATTTTTGAAGTCAATCAAAAAGTGGAAAATTGAGGTGTGAATTTTTCCGCCGGCAAAGACTGCGTGACGCTACAATTAAAGGACATATATTGGATATTTTTTTTAATAAAAATAAATATTTTTTTATGTTTATTAAAAATGATATTTTTTTAGTGTGCCATTTTTGGTATACACATTTTAGGTGTTCTAAATGTGTTTATATAAATTTATTTAATTGTAATGAAGAGCATTAATGCATTTCAAGCATTTCAAAAAATTCTGATCATAAATATTTTTTGGGTTGTGTTATAACGTGTATTCCCGTGGGAATAAGATAATCTCCCGAGGTAAAAAGTATCCTATATGTTGACCCGGATATCCAGCTACAATCATACCAAATTTCATCAAAATCCCTCTAGTGGTTTGTCCGTGATGCGGGAACAGGCAGACAGACAAAATTCTAAAAACTATAGATTTGGTCTCTGTATCGATAATAAAGTCTATTTCAATAAGATTTTCCAAAAATATTTAAGGTACAAATTCGGCTTAGTTAGAATTTTATTATATGTGTAGAATAGATTTATACTGTAACTTGATTAATAGGTTCAGCCATATTTAAACTTACTAGGTTTATATTTTTAGAATGCCTCAATTTTATTATTGGGGTTAAAATGACAGGGCTAAAAATTTCATCTCGCAACATATCCGCTCCTATTGATGCCGCTGTGAAATCAAATGATGACTTTTCATTTCATTATATGCTTTCAATTAGCATTGAGTTCAAAATACAGCTTGAAATACGGTATGTTTTGTTGAAAGTAATATAAATGTCTATCATAGTTAATCGATGAATAAGATTTAAAAATGTTCTTTTTATATTGTTTTTTTCATAAAATGGTTATATTATAAAAGTTGGAGTTTTTACATTATTTTAAACAACTTATACATATAGATTGTAGAGTATTTATAATATACTATCTTTATAAATTCAAATAACACGAAAACACGACCTGACACGATGTTGTTGATTGTGTATAATTATTCTGGTTCAAACTTTAAATTACATTAAACTTGCTAAAAACTTATTTCTAGCACAACGTCAAGCAATATAAGAAAACTTTGAATGCTCTATAGTCTATTGTCATTAAATATTTTCGTCCTTAATAAGTTTGGCTTTTTAAATTTCGTTTGATATTTGAAGTCAAGTAAAGGTAAGCATTATAGTTTTTTATATTTTAATTAGTTATGAAATCTAATTGAACTCGGTTAAATAAATTACTTTCATAATTTTATATGGAAACGTTTATTAATATTTTTACAAAATATGTTATTCTATCACATTTGACCAAGTTGCTCTTATTAAATCTGCAGCCTTTTCACCTATTAAAATTTCTGCGACGTTTGTTTTTCCACTCAGTGGGCAAGGTATAACGCTAGCGTCAACTACCCTTAAACCAACTATGCCATATACTCTTAATTCTGGGTCAACCACAGCGTCAGGATCTGTTTGAGGACCCATTTTACAGGTAGATGTGAGGTCCCGTTGAGAAACAATCAATGTTCTTATAGCACACTCCCAATATGCTTCAGAACCAGAAGGATATAATGAACATGTGGGAAAGGGTGGCAAATATAAGGATGCTCCATATCTTCTAAATGCATCAGATTCACCTAATTTAATAACATAATTGACGGCTTCCTTTAACGTCACTAAATCTCTCGGGTCAGTCAAATAATTGCCGTATAGTTTTGGATGGGAGAAAGGACTCGTGTCACGTAGTTCTAAATAACCTTTGGATTTTGGGTGCAGGAGTGTTGGTATAGCTTGCCATGTATCCGCATTACTTAACTGACCAAAAGCGTTATGGTAAGTTTTGTCTGATATTTTCCAGCTTTTCCTAATCGCTCCTCCTGCATCTAATGTAAGTGATCCTCCCATGCTTGTTAATTCAATGTCTGGTAAATTGGAGTCTTCAGATACAACTGTTTTTATATAGCCAATAGCTTCAACTCCACCAGGCGTTGTCAAAAGGCCATCGCCAAATTGTAACCATTGCATAAAATTTGGTAGCGTTGCGACTTTAGGTTCTAAAAGACTCGCATTTGTAGTATTCAATTTGAAAACAACTCCAGGAAAACTGATGTGATCATAAAGGCTTCTTCCAACTTTTAAATCTGCCAGAACTGGTATTCCTAATATTTGCAAATTTTCCTTTGGACCAACACCGGAAAGCATAAGCAATTGAGGTGAAGCTACTGGTCCAGCGGACAAAATTATTTCCCTTCTGCAACGCACTGTCCGCTTAATATGATGTTTGATATATTCCACTGCATATGCCCTCTTAGTTTGAGGTTCTATAACAACCTTAGTTGCTCTGGCTTCTGTTAGAATGTGTAAATTCCTACGTCGCTTGTGTGGATGAAGGTAGGCTTTTGCAGCGCTTAACCTATGTCCTTTGTTTGAAATAGTCTGCACATATCCAAAACCTAATTGATCAGGGTCATTATAATCTATTGTAGGATTTCCAAAAGATCTACCAGCTGCAAGAAAAGCTTCTACTAAGCCAGTCCTGAAAGTTAATGGTATGTTAATGTTCGTATTAAATGCACAAGTTATGTTATTTATGTAAATTCAAAATATTTTCTTACTTAAATGGAACATTTTCAATAGTGAGTTCTCCGTCACGACCACGGTAAGGTGAATTTTTGTATTTTTTTAATTCTGCTCTTTCAGATTTAAGATAATATGGTAATAAGTCGTTATATGACCTGAAATATATTAATAAATATATTTTATATTACACACAAGAAAAATATTTTAACCAAATAATAATAGAAACCATTAAAAGATTCGTTAATAATTTTGAGTCATTTGATAAATCTATGTTCATACCTGATAAAGCGTATCAAGTAAAAATATATATTCTATATCATGAATGCTACGTGTAATATGTTACAATGTGGGAATGCTTGATAGAAATTTATGGCAAGCCTTTTTATGAGATCAGGGACAGTGCTGCGAGATGACTGAATAATAAAGAAATATTGAGCACAACAACTTCCTCTTCAATATTTAACATCAACCGAATCCTAAGACATTTAGAAAACTTTTTCCTTTTTTAGAATATATAAAAATCACAAAATGTGCTAAAGGTACTTATATTTTTATAATATGTATTTTTTATTAGTAAGATCGTCTGCATGTTTTATATATATTAAGAACTAGCGACTCACTCTCGCTTCGCTCGGGTTCGTCCCTAGCTATATTCCCCATACAAACTTTTATCCCCATTTTCACTTTCTTGAGGGATGATTTCTGGAATAAAAAGTATTCTATGTCCTTTCCAGAGTCTCAAACTATTTCCATACCAAATTTCGTCTAAATCGGTTCAGCGGATTAAGCGTGAAAAGGAGACAGACAGACAGACAGAGTTACGTTCGCATTTATTATATTAGTATGGATATAATGTACAAAATTCCAACATATTCTACGTTGCAGTCTAAACTTGCTTAAAGATTTATAGCAACCAGTGAATATTTTCACTTAAATTAATATTTAGCCACCTATTTTATTTATAGTCCGGGATCCCTGGTCTATTTTTACAATTGATTAGTATCAATCAAGCATTCCTCATTCGTGATATCTGACTCTTAGAGTATATGGCATATTAAAGGAGGGCCGTGACCGGTAGTGGGACGTTAAAACCGGGCTGAATACAATACAATGTTAATTATCTTAAGATTTAATAAAAAACCACACAGTTCGTAATAAAATTTTGAGAATCGTCCAATCTACATCTTTTATCCCTTTTTTTTTTTTTTTTTTTTTATAGTTGGGGAATGCATTTACGCATACCACCTGTACCCCCAGGTGGTTATGTGGGGCTCACCGACTAGAAGAGCCGGTACTACCCACTAAACCCCAACTTTCCCCTCCCCTCCGCCATAGTGGGACGCCGCGGGAACGCTTGCGCATAACTTCCGCGACGCCCCGGCGGCAGGCCTGTCGGCCACCAAACCAGTGAGGCTGCTCCAAAGTCCACTCTGCAAAACAGAGAAGTACCCGGAACAGCCCCACTAAACCTCACCGCCCACCGAAGTGGGCAACACTACCTCGGCTGCAGAGGACAGGGAGAGCGGCAACGAAACACCGACACTCCTCTTCCCCTGCAGCCCCACCACGTCCACCCCCCTCTCATCCGATCGCGGGATCGCTAAAGCAACCCCACAACCAGTGGCCGCAACGCCGTCAGATGCAGCCACGACGAGAGAGAGGCCCCAAACCCTCCGGTTGCGGGACCACAAAAGCGGCCCCGCCCCCGGTGGCCGCAACTCCGGAAGCCGAAGCCTCAACGAAGAGCGGCCCCACCTGGGAGGTGCCTCAACCGCGTTCGACGGCCCACGGCCAGAGGCACCCCCATGCTGTTGGTCCGCGCCGGATTTCTCCGGTACCACCCGTCGTTGGGGCAACGGGTGGCGTTCCCCTATCCGCCACCTGGGGACGCGCCCGGTAGGAGTCAGCTCTCCCTCGGGACATCTTTTATCCCTGCTACCCCTGTTAGCTACCACAATCGAGAATTTCTGTAAGAGAAAAAGTTGGGCGTCTCATCAAAATGAACTTACTCACGGAAAATTAGCTTGATACTAATCAATTGTAGAAATAGACCAGAATTCCTCGACTATTAATGTTTGCATTTCTTTAATAAAAAAAAAAAGAATACTCTTTACATTATAAGTATTAAGTCAATTTATCATATAATTACGAGCTAATTGCCTTTATTTTTAATCGATTTAATTTGATAATATTTTATGACTTTGTACCATCCATAATTTCCATCAGCGGCGATCCTGTCCCAGTCTTGTGGACGACCTCTGGTGTAAATCATGTTGTTAGTGACACTGGAACCTCCTACAGCTTTTCCTCTTGGTACGTAACAGCGTTGCTCTTCGCTACCTAAGATACGAATATATGTATATATATGTATAAGTGTTTAACTACTTACTATTAACAACTGGATTTGTTTGCATCTCAATGAAAATATATAAAGAGGAAAGTTTCCTGATCCTCAAGCGTCTATTAGACAGTGCAATAGTTTATACGATAGTAGAATATAATAAAATACACTTTATAATTTTCAAATATACTTTGTTTTGCTCATAAAGTAACTTAAGAGTGTTTGCTTAAGTGCATTACAAATGCTTATGTGTTATGAATGCAAATGTTGTGTCCTCTTCATGATAATAATTACGTAAAAAAATTTGCCAACTACTAACATTGAATTTAAATATTTTTAAGTAAGCTTGTGAAAAATTACTACTTTGATAATTTTGTTGTGAATTAACAGTCATTCAATTTCCAAATTTCAATAATTATTGCATTTATACTTGTATTGTTAACATTCTTTACCCATGTATGAAATCTAATGGTGCATCCATACGCTTACCAATCCTCGACAAACCTTAACAGTTCAAGCGTATGAATCGAGCGTTTGGCTGGACTTACGTAGGCTTGCGAGCGCTTGTCGCCGATCTGATCGAGTGTCGTCGGTTTTTTGCGCACAGATCGAAGGAAGCTTGTGGCAAGCGTTTGCGAGCCATCAGCAGCCAGCACATGCGTAATCTGCATTAGTGTCAATTGTAATCGAGTGAAGAGCACACATATATTTATTATTGTTTTAGGTTCTAAAATGACTGAGTGAACAACCAAAAATTTTTTTTAGAATTATAAATTAATGTAATTGTTATATACGCGAATATAGCGCCGTAGTTACTTCAACATCTGCCATGCTTGGAGATCATGGACTAACCAGAGCACTGGCAAGCGTGTGGATGTCCTATGGTTGGATGGCTTGTAACAAGCTCCTTGGTAAGTGTGTGGACATAGCATAAGGACAAATACTTTAATAAAGTATATACCTATACTATGTACCCATGTATGTATATGTACATAAGTATACAGAATTTTAGGTCATAGATTTATTTGCCACTAGCGACTCACGCTCGCTTCGCTCGCGTTTGTAACGGGCATGTTTTCACGGTTACCTATGCTTATACATAAATAGTAGCTTGCTACTTCTAAGATATTCATTTAAATTATATAGCGATTTACCCTCGCTTCGCTCGGATGCGTACGCCGTACGCGGATTTTGTTCACAATTTCATGGATTTTTATTTTTTTCGCGGAACCCTGATTCTTTTTCTAAAATAAAAGTAGCCTAAGTTACTTCTTATAACAGCAGCTATCTGCCAGTGAAAGTTCCGTCAAAATCGATCCAGCCGTTTCGGAGTTTAGCTGGAACAAACAGACAGATAGACAGACAGGCAGACAAAAATTGTAAAAAATGTTGTTTTGATATATGTACCGTGTATAGATCCATATGCATTTAGTAAAAAGCGGTTATTTTAATATTACAAACGTCTGTTTGTAATATTAAAATAACCGCTACTGCTGCTGTAACTCTAATTTTATTTATCTGTATAGATTTCTACTTTAGAGCTGCTTTATCTCGAAATATCTACTTGACTTGCTTTTTGTTTAATATGAAAATTAAATTGCATTATTTTGTAGCGATGCATCGATCAATGTATTTAAATCTTTTCATCATTGGGTAAATGACGTGATTTACAGAGCTTGGTTTAACAATCCACTCGGGAATTTTCACATGTTAAATACATATAAATATTATCATGTTCGACTACGTTCTATATTATAAAAAACATAAAATATATAAACTATGTATATATGTAAAGTAAAATTATGTTATGAGAAAATAATGTGTTATAAAATAATTATAAAATGACTAGCGACTCACCCTCGCTCTGCTCGGGTTCGTCCCTACTTAACTTTTCACGTTTAATATAGATTTTTCAGAGATGAGATATACTCCCGCGGTAAAAAGTATCCGATATGTAAACCCGGATAACCAGCTATAACTATACCAAATTTCATCAAAATCCTTCCAGTGGTTTTTCTGTGATGCGGTAACAGACAGACAGACAGACAAAAATTCTAAAAACTATAGATTCGGCAACTGTATCGATAACAATGTCTATTTCAATAAGATTTTGCAAAAAATATTTAATGTACAGATTCAGCTTAGTTACAATTTTATTATATGTATAGATTATGCTGTAAAATAATGAAATAATTTATTCTAAAATACCCATATGATAGATAATATCTATTATCTATAGACATAATTATTATAGACTAGCGACTCACCCTTGCTTCGCTTGGGTTCGTCCCTAGGTTGATTCCCCATACAAACTTCCATCCCCATTTTCACTCCCTTAAGGGATGACTTCCAGGATAAAAACTATCCTATAACCTTCCCAGGGTCTCTGACTATCTTCTTACCAAATTCATGTTAACGGTTCAGTAGTTTCGGAGCTTATTCGGTGCAAGCAAACAAACAAACAAACAAGCAAATCCTTCCTCTTTTTAATATTAGTATAGATAAAATATAAATATTATCCTTTAAGCTGTAAGTCCCAATTAAATATTTATTACAAAACAAATGTATGAGGGACGTGTCGGGATATTTAGGACGTGCGTTGTTTCTTTTGTATAAAGAATGGCTTCAAGAGCTTTTGTTATATTTCTATCACACATTAACCATTCTATGTATAACTATTAAAAGTAGTTGTGAAAAATTATATCTATTCAATTACACATGGGTAAAATGATAGGATTCCTTTTATTACTTAATTTTAAACTTCAAATTTTTTAATTAAGTTAAGGACTAAAACTTTGTATTATTCAAATTAACTAGCAACTCACCCTCGCTCCGCTCGGGTCTGTCCCTGGGAACGTTTTAAGTATAGATTTCCCATAGATGAGATATTTTCCCACAGTAAAAATCCTATCCTATCGTATAGGTATGTTGACCAGTATACCCAGCTATCATCATACAAAATTTCATAAAAATCTGTCCAGTGGTTTTCTCATGATGCCTTCCCAGATAGAGAGACCGACAGAAAAAAATCTAAAAACTGTATATTCGGATTCTGCATCGATAATAATGACTATTTCAATAAGATTTTTCAAAAAATATTTAATTTACATATTTGATTCAGTTAAAATTTTATTATAATATAGATTAAAAATGTGGGCCAATTTATAAAAAAATGTTTTGACGCGTAATATTTTATACGGAATTTTTGTTATTTATAATTATATTATAACTCTTTTAACGTCCCACTATTGGGTACGGGCCTCCCTTCAATACGAGGATCACGTTGACAGACTGCACATGTGTTTAGAAAATTTACAAAGTTCTCTCAGATATGCAGGTTTCCTACCATGTTTTCCTTTACCGTAAGGCAAGTGGTAATCACGTCGGAAATAATACGCACATGAAAAATCAGAGGTGCGTGACCAGGCATTTGAACCCGCTTCACTCGGTTTCCCAAGCGAGCGCGTTACCAATCAGTTACCACTGCCTTATAAATAAAATAATATAATTTATAAATAAAATTAGTATTTCATTATTGACAGTAAAAAAGGACACTTAACGGTGTTTAAACTATACGTTACGTGATAAATTATACTTGGAGTCAGTGCACATAACTGTTTATGTGAATGTCAATTTATATTGGGACTTGTTAAAGCGTTTCATTATTTAGTCACTAGCAAGACTTGCGCTCGTTTTTCTAAAATAAAAGCGTATTAACAATATTACAGAATGAAAAAATTGAAAATTCAATTTTATTTTGTAAGACCTGTTACCGTAGATATCTAACAAATAAATGATCATTTTTATAATTAACATCTGAATAATGACAATGAATATTAAAACACGATACATTCTCGACGGAACTGTTCTACAAAATACACAGAGCTCAAGGTCTATAAGGATTAAGGACTATGTATATTCAAAACACCATAAATTTAAATTAATCAATCAACATGGTTTTCCTTAATTCTTATCAAATTATTATTGATACTTTCAAATATATAAAATACTAGCGACTCACCCTCGCTGCCTCTAGATAAACAAAAATAAATCTATTCCACGGGAACCGTAAATTTTTGCGGGATAAAAAGTTGCCTATTTGTTATTCTGATGTATGAACTATACCATTGTAAAATTTATTTAAAATCCAATCAGTATTTTTTGTGTACTAAGCTGTATACGTTAATATAGTTTTTTTAACTATCCCACGGGAACTCTTTAATTTTCCGGAAAGAAAAGTATCTAAAATGTTGACCGGGGATTTAAGGTACCACGATGCAAAATTTCCATTTCTCTGCTTACATCCCCCTGACTGGGTTTTTGGTATTTTTTTTCTATGTACAGACATTTGGCTTCTACAGTTTTATTATCTATATGCTAATATACTAAATATACTAATATCTATACTAATATTGTTGTCGATGGTGATTTATTAGAAATTGATATAAAAATATAATTTTATTCGGATGAATTAAATAAACAATTAAAAATGCTCTTCTACAATCTTTCAAATCAAAAATCTCTTAAATACTTTTATCATAAAAGACAAAACGGGATCAAGTTCCCAGTTAAAATAAAGATAACTACTGCGAATAATAACGTGCCGTTAATAAGTGTGTGTGTGCACAAGTGCACTCTCTAGTCCGTCCGTTGTCGTACATTTCGGTTGGACGTTAACTCTACACGGCCAGTCAGATATTAGGCGCAAAAGCGGTAGCTTAACATAACGTACAGCTGATTTTCTAATTCGGAGCTAATACTGCGTATTCCATGACAGAAAAACCAATCTGGGACTCGAACCCAGGACCAGAACCTCATGAACTGCATCTGTATATAAAATCTACAACATCAACGAAGCAGGAAGTAAATATATACGTGTGTAACTGCAACAATAGCTATAACAATATAGAGTAAAAACGATCACTTTAATACATAGATGGCACTGAGCATAAATGTAACGTTAGCAATAAAGTTAGCTTGTTATCTCGTCAAAAATTAAAGCGGTGAAGGTAGAGATACTGCGCTTTTCGCGTACAAAATTATATACCTATTTGATTTTATACTCTAAAAGTTTTTATTTTTAATAGTAAAATTGAGACTACTGTTACAATTTATTTGTTGCATAAGTATTCAAGAGCTCTATGCAAATGTGTTATTACTAGAAACATTATATTTAATTTTTAACAAAAAGAAAAGAGTCGGGTAGTTTTCTTTAGGTGCATAATAATACAAAAGTACCTATAGATTATTATATACTTTTGTATTCGGGCTGTGGAAAGAAAACCCTCTTTGTGCAGAGTCTTTGTGTTTTCCAGCAAGAAAAGCTTATTATACTGCAGTTAGAAGACAATAAATAGACTACCTTACCTATGTCTTTCTCATTATCATTTATTTTAAGTGATTAATAATTTTTGTTGTATTTCTATTTAAACACTAATCTATACGTTATTCTATTACTATATTATATGTATATTGTTATGTATAATATAAAGTTATGTATAGTATAATCAAAAATTACTTATAAATAATTAAGCGTCAGTTTGTGATTGACAGCTCATATTGTTCCATATAATATTATGTAGTATGTATACCAAATCTATTGATGTAACTCTAACAAGCTGTTGCTGTTTGTACAAGCCATTTACTGGAACAGCTCAATTATTACCACAAGAATTTTACTAGCAGGTATTTAACAACTAAGAATAACATAGACTTTCACCTTAACATAGTCGCGGGCGAAAGCTATTATGGAGTTTCTTTTTTATCTTGAGTAATTTTAACAATAAAAAGATAATCAGTTAGACCGGCCATCCTCATTGAAACTAGCCAATTACAACTTGCGTACGTTCGCGTATGTATTTGAGATTAGTATTTAATCCGTAACTATTTTGTATGAGATAGCGTATAAAATGGAATTTTAGACGAATCTTTGGATTTACTTAGTACAACAAACAATGAAGTATTATAATCTCAAAAATAAGAATCTATTCATATCCATTTAACTATTTTTAAATGATGACTGATTAAAACTTAAACAATCAATACCGTAGCGTAACTTTTCAAGCTTTCCTTAAAAGCCATAAATAAAATTTTCAATAGAAAACAGAATATTCTCTAAGGATTATTTTTAAATATATTTTAGATTTACAAAAATAGAAATATATAGCAAGCTTACCCATACAAACTCCAGGTTGGTGTTCCATACTATATGGCCAAACATAATCTGTTTGTTGTAGATACTGTGCTAATGCTGGTATGTCCGATAACAGCATTTCAGGTTTTCCAGCTTCTATTACTAAAACAGTGGCTCGAGGCTTTTCTTCAGTGAGTCGAGACGCAAGCACCGAGCCCGAAGAGCCGGCACCAACTATGACGTAATCGTATTCATCTAAAGGCTCGCTGAAACCTACATGAAATATTCCAATATTAATCATAGTATAACATAGCGTATTTCTGCCGAGTGTATGCCGCTCATAATTAAACGGTGTATATGTATATTTTACATTTATCATAGTTAAAGCAATTATACTTATTTTTATCTATACTAATATTATAAAGAGGTAAAGTTTGTGAGTTTGTAGGGGGTAATCTCTGGATCTACTGAACCGATTTAGATGAAATTAGGTAAGAAGATAGTTTAGACCCTGGGACATAGAATACTTTTTATTAAGGAAATCATCCCTTAAGGGCGTGAAAATTGGGATGAAAATTTGTATGGGGAATCAACCTAGGGACGAACCGGAGCGAAGCGAAAGTGAGTCGCTAGTAATATTATAATTTGTGAAGATGTTATATATATTACGAGTATGTATGTGCGTAACAATTAAACGGGCTTAGACTAAGCTCGGTGTACTTTTAATAAAACTTTAATGGCGTCCTGACTTCATTTCTGAACATATTGATTACACTTAGCGTTGTTCAAAAACTTTGAAAGAAATAAAAAAAAAATCTTTTATGAGGACAATGTTGGCCTCCTGGTCTGGAGCCCTCCTGTAGAAAGTAGAATGTAATAAGTGCAGTATATTTAAATCAAACTATTTTTTCGGATTTTTCCCCGAATTTATTTTGATTTGTTGTTTCTAACTATCAATCTTTTGAATCTGCGAGTAAATCCTTAAAGTCACTTTTATTTAAAATATCAAATACTCGCACAAATCTAAGAGAGTAAGTACAGCATATATTACTTATTATTAATTTTCATTATACTATTTATAAAGAAACCGATATTATAAATCGCATAATTTTTTTAAATCATAAACAATACCTATTCGTTACGTTCGATGACTCTTGGATAATGCATTGTGAACAATTGCTCTTAGCAATATAAACTTTGTTTACTGCCTTGGTTTGCCTATACCATGAAAAACATTAACAAAATAAACACAATCGTTCGTTCGTGAGAACTTCGAACATGTGGCATATTATTAGCTTATGCCAGCAGGCAGCAGGACAAAGTGTAACACAATAATACTACTATATGCATATAAAAAAATACCCTTTATATTTTTGTACGTCTTATACGTAAAAAAATATTTAATTACAGAGCTACTAACATAGTTCACAATATATGTAATATAAAAACAACAAAATAAACTATATTTAAATTTGATTCAATTTGGAGCTATGTTGTTTCCATTTACTGAGGATATAAAAAACGTAATTTTAAATTGCAAAGCTTTAATTGTTTGGGACGACTAGTTCATTAATTATTCGTAAACCCCACATCTCGGTGCTATCTTAATCTTGTAATTATTATGAAATCCATACGCAACTTAAATTAATTAAATTTTAAGCTAACACAATGTACTATTAATACCGTTAGATCTATTTTGCGGCCATGAATGTTGAAAAGTACTTATTGTTTCAAAATTAACATTGTTTTCTCGATGACAATGATTGCTGGTGGTATGTGAATTTAATTTTTAAACTCACCTTTAGGCAATGGATAGGAATCTCTCAAAAAATCGAATGGATCGTTTCCATTGGTGGGATAGTAATTTACAGCGAATGTTTGCATCATCATGTCTACTATGGGGCTTTGAGGGTAAGACCAGTAGCCAAATCTGGCTTTTCTATTTTGTGCTTTAAGCTTGGATAGATGTTGCCTGTTTTCCACTGATTCATTTTTCTCATTATCATTGATGGGATCGCTTTTGTTGTTTAAAGGATAAGGCCAAAGTATACGTCCATTTCTAAAACTTTGAACATTTATATTTTCTTTGCTACTGACTACACTGTTAAGTTCATCTTCAACATAAGCGTAATTTTCTTCATCATAGATATCTAGTGCTTTTGTGTATATAAGCGCACTTAAAAGCAAGGCTGCATAAATTAAACACTGCATAATTCCTGTAAACAAAGAAATACACTTAAAATAGAATTAACATTAACAACCTATATACGTTTGTTTACCTTACTAGTTCTTGTTCGCGGCATCATTAATCTTTAGACTGATGCTCACTTAAATAAAATATAATTTCCTACAAATGTACGTATTTTTAATATCAGATATTTTAATAAAAAAAAAATCTTGATAAGAACTGACGTTTTTTTAATATATTTAGTTCAGTTGAGGCTAACCTATTTTAACTAAGCGTGTAATAAAATAATTATTATAGAATAAATACTTAATTTATGTGACCAATAAACAAAAACAAAATAAGACAAAGTTATGATAGCAAAAACTTTTGATGTTTATGTTGAAAACTATTGACGTGCATGGATAATAAAAATTATTCTTACATTTTAAAGATATTATTTTATTATTTTTTATTAATTATGCTCAATAAAAAATTTTGAATTAAAATTATTTTTTACACTTTTTTGGTCGATTATTCTATTATAATTACCGAGTTATTTATCATTTGCTATTTAAATTTGGTTGCTAATTAAAGTTTTTTTTAAACAAATAAAAAATAAAATTAGAATTATTATATAATAATTTAGTCAATATAATAAAAAATTATTTAAAACAACTTACCTTAGTTTAAAATTAAGTAGTTTATATTTATATATGGCAAATATTTTCGCTATGTCCGACGGTCCAGGCTGTGTTTACAGCAGACGGTCAGAGACTGACTGTTCAAAGTGGTACATATCTTGACCGTGCACTTGAAATACCGCTATGTGGAATAACAACATCGTATTCGGTAAATGTATGTTAGCAATTTATTTGCATTACCCTGACAATTGGTACCCTTTAACAGTTCATATTTGGATTTTTTATCGATTTTAAAAGTGGTGTTCAATATGGTTGTATTTTTTTTGTTGAACCGATTTTCATAAAACTTTTTTATAAACAGTACTATTTATTTTATAAATAGAATAGATTTATCACCTTGTGATAGGTATTATCGTATCGTACTGTCTCAAGGAGAATCTAATAATTCTAAAAAAATCTTTTTTGTTGAGTCTAATACAATTTACTTTTAAGGAATTTTGAGATAGTTGTGTCTTTTTATTTAATATAATTTTTCGGCGTTTAATTAATCGTTGCATTTTTAACAAAAGCTTAGAGTAAATTATATTAATTATCAATTTTCTTTAAGATCACGTACATATCGTGAATTCGTTTTGAAATCCTTTAAATTAAACTTAAACTATCGATTAGGCATAAAGTACAAAGTGATGAAAAAGTGACACATGAAATGCTCAACACGAGCGTGAAAGCGCATTTAAAATGGACTTTCTCGAGATTATCGCGGACAAACAAATAAATACTTTATATTTGCTTATTAATTATCATTTATTCAATGGTCGTGTGACTTATTTTGCTTATCTCTTAATATGGAAAGTTATAAAATAAAAGTATGAGCTACTGAATACTCAAAAGAAGAGGCATACTATTCGTAGTTTATATCAACGTAGATTTATATTTTTTCCGATTTCGTGTATGTAATTAAGGCCAGCATCTAAAAAAACACACATTGATGCCATTAATAACTACACTCCTCTTAAACTTACAGCGTACACATAGTTTTTATTTTTTTATTTTATATCAGTTCTTCCTTTCCCTCTCCTTTCTTCCAATATTAAGACAATCTGAGCTAGATGGCGGTTAGTAATGACTCACTTTGTTTTTAATAAAACTAGGGCAACTAAATGATACCTCACACAAATTATATTGACAGTTACCTGTACATTATTTGAAAGATTATCTTTTTTTTTTTATAGGTAAACTTTATTTAAAATTGTATGTTCAGAAGTTTTGTAGATAAGAAAAGCCAATACTTGATTTTTTATCTTGTTTTAAAGTATTTTAAAATTATGACATAAAAATATATATGTATCTTTCTATGATGATGATTCGTCACATTCGGTTCAAATAAAATAATTTGTGATATTAAATTAGATAAGCTCTCGTGAGCGGATCTACGAGTATAAGGAATCTATTTTTCATCAGATTTATAACTACATAACCCTAAAAATGACCCTTTTTATACATATAAAAAGTTCATTGAAACGTAGCATCACATTGTATACTGAGTTCCAGAAGGTTATCTCAGCAGGTTAAAACAAGAAATAAAAAGATTTCATTTTAATTAAAATTCTCAAGCATAAACATTTTAATTTATTAACAACAGTCATCGTAATTTACGAAAGTTGTTATAGGCTCAGTGTAAAAAGTCATAATTTTAACTAGCAAGGCTTAGTTAGGTATAAAGATTTTTTACGACAATCTTATACAATATCTCTCTGTTCTGTAGCCTGAGGGTAGATAATGGAGGCCTTATTGCGCGCGATTTAATATACATACTAAATTCATAATTTGTAATTTTTTTATAAGAATATTTTAGCAATAAAGAATGATACTGATTTATTACAACAACGTGGAGGTTTTGTTGTGGTGCATTGTTTGGTCTTATATTACTTTAATGTTATGTGTAAAGAAATATACCGGAATATTTGTGGAAACTGCAGAATTGATTTTGATTTTCATTTATTTATTGTTCTAGTTATTTTACAAACATTTTTGTGATGATTCGTATTAAAGTTTACATTCAAAAGTTCGAAATAAATATATGTAGGTGTCACTGAAAACTAATAATAAGTACTAGAATCACGAATCTTATACTTAATCATATTTTTAATTTCAGTGTAGCGTTCTAATAAATTTAAAAATTATATATATTTAATACCTTTAACAAAAATTATGTATTATGTAATGCAATATATTTTAATAATTAAAATAGTACTGGTTGATAATTAAATAACATTAAATATTTATAACAATAATATTGTAACAAGCTTTTATGTCAGTACCTGAGCGACCGAACTTCGCTCGGAGTTTTTGGCCAAAAGTACAATTTTCTTTTTATTTGGCTTAAAAACAAAAAAAAAAACTAAAAACTTCAAAAAATAAAGCTACAAACTTTGTATCCAACCGGGATTCTTACCCGGACACCTGTGATAGTCAATCTTGCGCCTTGGCCGCTTGACCACGATGCTCATGTCCGAGCGTGCGAAATGAGCGACTATAATAATTGCGTGGAACAATGCGAAAGAAAACCGCATTTTTCCAGACATAAGACTAATCTAGATCGAATTTTCGCTCCCGAAAACCTCCACATACCAAATTTCTGCGAAATTGTCAGAACCGTTTCCGAGATCACCGGTATAAATAAATATTCAAGAATTGCTCGTTTAAATATATAAGATGCATTGTATCGAGAACCAAACTAGTGTGCCAAATTTCATCTTAATCAGATACTAGGAAGTGAGTCAAATTTAACTTCCAAGATTCCATTACACGCTGGTAATTATATAATTGGCTATTTGACAGTTTTCGGAAAGATATTTTAAAACATACGTAGGTTCATTTTATACCTCTTACAATTATTTTTTTCTGAAAAAAGCGTTATTTATTCGGAAAAAAATATATTAATCTTTCAGTAATTTGAAAGTCGCGCGAAAACAGCACATCACGTGACATTCCTGGCTGTGACGTCATATCTTAATAAACTAAGTAAAGCTAACTACGATGCATGGAGAATATAACATGTTATATATTTTCCATGCTACGATGCTCCAACTCTTAAACATATTTTAAGCTAAAAGTTTGCAGCTTTTTCATTGGCAAGCTCATATAAGTTAATATATATATATATATATATATATATATATATATATTTAGAATATAAATATTTTTTATGAAAATGACAAGCTACAAGACGTGTGCCGTACCTATGTGTAAAAGTTCTACAATTAAATATCCTGACAAATTGTTTATACACGTCCCTAAATGTCCTAAACGTCGAAAGCAGTGGTTACAATTAGCACGCTGAGAGTTGAATTTTACATCTGATAAATCTGCAATTTTTTTTTGTGAAGATCACTTCGATGTAAGTATTTAAAAGCAATCAATTTAGCCTCTGATTTACTGAAAATAAATTAAACTTAATCCAGTATTTTGTACATAAAACATGTCATAAAAACAATTCTTTTTATGACATTATTTTTATTAATTTTAAAAGTATTATTTTTATTATTCACCATACGACTGTCGCGAAGATCTAAAATTATCAACATAACCTTTAAGTAATTTAAAATTATTTTATAAAATTTTTACTACTTGACTTAAGAACTATACACATTAACTTTTACCAATAAATTATACATAATTACTTTGTTCATTTCGGTACTTACACGGAAGTTTTTACATTCCGAAACTCGGCTGAGCAAAAGTCAGGATTACATGCAAAAAAATTTGCAACCATAAATTAATCTATTTTTGGTAAATTTGCACTATCAGCTTTTGTGTAACCCGGCTCCATTTCGTTAAACTTCTCACAAGCACTAATTAAAATATTTTAGAGTGATCTTCTCAGCAAACTGCAAACGATAAAACACACGATGTTTTGTTATATGCGATGTGACGTCACACGCTGCACAAACATGGCCGCCAGCGTTTCAGTATTTGTAATCCACAGATAAAAAAACTCAAATTTATTTTTCAAAAATGAAATATTTACAATTTATTTTAATGCAAAAAACATATTGTATAATTATTGTGGACCCATAAGCTACTGTCTCCAACAGATTAAATATTTTATCGTTAGAATTGTCAAATAGCCAATTATATTATTGTTAACACTATACATCTAATAGATCACTAAAACTTTTAAGTATAGTTGACGGTAGTAAGTATACCTTGTTTTGATGGTAGCAGGCATTTAAGATTTATCAGCATATCTAGTGAAAGTTGTTAATTATGATAATGTGATACTAATAGAGGATAATCATTTTATATTCTATGTATTGACCTTGTCATCTTTTATGTATGTGAAAAACTTTCTCTTATCAATTTAAATAAAATGTAGCTTTTTGGATGATCCAATGATAACTATGTAATACTAGCGACTCACCCTCGTTTTGCATCGGTTTCGTCCCTAGATAAAAACAAATCTATCCCACGGGAACCATACTATGTGCTATTTCAGACTATAATGTATCTCTATGCCAAATTTCATTCAGAATCAAAGAAGAGTAACAAACATCCATCCGTTTTCACAGACTTTCACATTTATATTTTTATATAACACAATAGTCAGTTTGATATATTAAGTAGGCTATTAAGTGCATGTCTTTTTAACTCAGATGGATCATTTTGGAAATTAACACCTTCAAATAAGCAAAAATATAGTTTTGATGCTTTATTTCAAATCGATAGAGCAACTCGATAGCAATTTTTTTTCGACTTCTATAAAATTTTATAAAATAAATGAACAAAAAATTTGCAAACTTTGGCTTTTTTTATACTTTAATTTAATAACAATTATTTAACAGGAAAAAACATCATGCCAGGTTGTTCTAATTTTTTTAACAGAACTTTGATGTTTAACATGAACATGAATAACAATTATAAATAATTATAGCTATTACAATTTTTAAATATTATTTATTAAAATTAACACTAACCAGCTTTCTACTAACGGAACTACCAGGCTCCGTTAAGTCGATGCAGTTCAGATCCTGTAAAGCAGTGCACACTTTTCCAAATAAATTTTTATAGTAAAATACTTACGAGTATAAAGAAATATTAATTTATGATAATCACATATTATAATATAACGCTAGTTTTGTATTTAGGAGGCGAAATACACTCGTTTTTATCCAGTAAGCAAAGCAGCGTCAAGGTTTAACTTAATTGCCTAATTACAGTAAAATATAAAAAAAAAATTTTGAGTATATATACGTACCTACCATGTGTTCCAATGTAATTGTCTGAACAGTAAGAAATGAACTTCAATGAACTTGCAGTCGTAAGCTTGTTTATCAACTACATTGAGCAATAGTATACTTTATTTATGGGAACCAAACTATGTTGCTGGTTTACATTAAGATAAATATGTCAAGAATTTTCGATCTATTGTAATAAAAAAATACAATGTAGCATCTAGAGTGTCTATATAGAGTCTAGAGATGAGTCGCGACCTCTTAGTGGGATCGCATTCAAGGTTAAGGGAGTTGTTTGTTGTTAATATTTTTGAGATATAAGATCTGTACTTATATGTTAAAAGAAAGAAAAGCTAAAGGTGATTTCAACTTTAGGTAAAATAGGGCCAGATTTTGGGCAGGGAAACTGAGGTTAACGCCCTAGGCCGCCACACAAAAAGTATCTCCCTGAGAGAAGTGTAATATGAAGATGATTTTTATTTACATAATATAATTATTATCATATCATAAGCATCTCTCTCTTATAACAAGTTAGGTTAGGTTACTAGTAGTTAATAATAGTCTACGAGAAAATATAAGATCGTCCGTTACCCATCGGCCTACAAGTTGAAAATTATTTTTATTACATATACAGATAAGATGATTATAGGTGTGTGATATAATATACTTAAAATTACTCTTCATTGATTTGAATTGAATCTGTGTTGGAATAATAAATTATAACAATAAAAAAAAAATGGGAGAGAATACTGAGCAGGTATATCATTTGATGAACATTCTTGAATGTTAACGATCTCTACTTATTCACTGTCCCGCGACCTCCATTTTCGACACTTATTAGTTTGATCTTGGCAAGAATTACCTATGGAGTATTAGATCAGACTGGATAGTGAGAAAAGTTAGTACTTTTACGTGAAATTAACTACAATGTATGCATTTTCACGTTTGTTCTATAAATAATCTAGTAGATAGTATAAATACTTTAGACTTTAGGTTTAAGATGCCATTCTACAATGTTATAGAATAAATGTTTTTAAATTTTTATCGAAATTATAGAATCGTTCATAATATTTAATTCTCATGTATTTTTTAGATTTCTATATTCAACGATTGTAGAATGACATCCTGTTGAAGCTCCTGACATAATACTTAGATAATTTCACTATGTCTACGTCATAAGTCGAAAAAAATCTATTAACTAGAAATCTAAAATTGATATATTCAAATATACCAATAAATCTCACCTGGTGTTGACGAATCTAGGTGAAAGTGATTACACATTGTCTCTCGGTCAGTGGGCCCGGAATGTAACGGGATTAATTTGCAAACAAGTTTTCGATGTTATATGCATTATTCGCAAAGTGGATCATGATCAAAACACTAGAGTTACAAATAAGTGGATTCATTTGTGTGTCACAGTGGATAAATGACCAATAAATGGCTATTTTTTGGCACGCGTATTTTAAGACAAGTTTGTGAATAGTTCATTTTCTTATGAGGTAGGCACAATAGCAAAATATTAATATGTACACGTTAACTTGTGATGTTAAAGTAAAGAAAAAAAGTAGGCTAAAAAATAGTATTCCTAAAAGTAATGTTACTTCATAGCCATTAACAAAGACATTGAAAGGTAATTTAAAATAATATTATATCATGAGATTCCGTTTGAGTTAAAATTCTTTATTGAAATAATGTGGTTTCCAGTATTAAAGCATCAGCCCTTTTTGTCAAGGAAGTCCTAAAGACGACTATTGCTTAAATAGACTGACCCTAGGTAATGTATCGAAAGTGAAAAGTAATTAGTTTACAGGAGAGCGCTTTGAAGTTTTTTTTTTAAGTGTATGTTTTATTACTACTGAGTATATTCATATAAAAAATTGGATTTTAAGTTGGATCAAGTTTATTAACTTTCATATCATTATTCCTAATATTATACTGATAGCTGGCACCAGGCGAACTAAATAATTCCAAAGTCGTAAATAGCAGTTTCAATTATAGTGTCATTATAATTTACTAAGTATAGTGTCGAAAGTGTTAGTTTCAACAGAAATTCAATAAAAAAGAGCAACATATATAATCGAAAAAGGCACTTCCGATATTATTTAGCACATGTAACCCGCAAAAACAGTCAAAGTACCGGGTTCGATATCTTACTTGAGAAACACTTTGGTTACAAATAAAACAATAGTTTTATTCTTTAAACCTATTACCGAAAGCTGAAACAAAAACTGTGTTAGAGACCTATTTATCTACAAAATTCAATAATAAAGCTAGTGCGCTATATAGGGAGCTTTCGCGTACACACGCGAAAATTAATTTTTTTTACAATACGTTAAGTCTGGCTGTTAAGTTTTGATATTATACGTCTGAGCGATAATAATTTTATTTTTTCGAAAGCGCAGGTTAAAATATTATATCTTCATGCTAAACTTAAACCAGAAATTAAAAAAACCGCCCAAGTGCGAGTCGGACTCGCGCACGAAGGGTTCCGTACCATTATCTATAAAACGGTAAAAAAATCATGTCTGTTGTATGGGAGACCCCCTTAAATATTTGTTTTATTAATAATTATCTATTTTTAAAGTAAACATATAAATAAATATTCTGTGAATATTTCAAGCGTCTACCTGTTGCCACTTGCCGTTATTAATATCGAGCAAAAACGAGCAAAAAAATCACCTTTGTTGTATGGGAGCCCCCTTAAATATTTATTTTATTCTATTTTTTTGTATTTTTTGTTATAGCGGCAACAGAAATACATCATCTGTGAAAATTTCAACCGTCTAACTATCACGGTTTATGAGATACAGCCTGATGATAGACAGACAGACAGACAAACAGACGGACGGACAGCGAAATCTTAGTAATAGGGTTCCGTTTTCTCCTTTGGGTACGGAACCCTAAAAAATGGAATTTTACAGTTTTTTTTTTTACGTAGGGACTATCGAAATATCGTAAGATGAACAGCAGTATTCTCTAAATACTCACAGAACACATTCTCTAATAGCTTAAAATCTACAAGCTGTTTGATGATCACACAGTTATAAATGAACTTTTAAGACCTCCTTACAGTCATTTAGAACCTATTTAATGCTTTCATACTCGAGTAAGAAAGTCGTATCAGCAAGACGTATAGAGTAAGTAAAGACGTATGGAGTTGAAATAAGATTAGTCTGCTCCTTGTCTCTATAAGGATACCACCTTTCTGAAGAATGGCAGACAAATGTCTTTCTGAGTCATTTCTACACGCTTGAAGTTTCGAACGCAGGATTGCAAAAAAATACCGTATACTGCGTAAGTTACTTCATTGCGGGCAATACTGAGCTGTAGATACAGTCTCTTCAGTAGTGTCAAGTTAGTCACTGGTACATCGAAGTGCTTAAGAGTTCGTAAAAAATACTATCATGTCAGTCCGACTTCAAGATCAGTACTTGAGATTTTCCCCCAAAACTAACTTCTGGACAGTTTCACCGGATTATGATAAACGGAATGGATTTCGTTTAAAAATGAATTTTTTTTCGTTCAAAATAACACAGTCAATACTTATCAGTCTCTCACTGTTTCCAGTGTAGTGAAATATTATAACGATCACAATTCGACAATACGCGACTCTAGTAAAGTGAGATATAATAATATAACGTATCTATTGCAATAGAATAAAAACGTAGTCTTCTAAAGTACCTATTTAATATGCATATATGACTTAGTTCTATAATAATGTGAAGTAAACCAAATAAGATCGCTGTGAGTTCATAGAAAATGAGTAGTTATTTACCATCTCCATAAATAACTTTACATTGTTGTAAATTATGAATTTTAGTCAAATTATTTTGCTTCAGTTCGTTAAAGTATTTTTAACAATTGCTGAATATTTAACACACAGTTATTAGTAATTTGTAAATTAATATTTAAGTAAAACTAAGCTATTTTTTCGTACTCACATAAAATCTGATTCATTAGGTACGTAAGTTAGAAGTCACATATAGCGACGATATCCCGTAACATACACGCAAAAAAAACTTAAAAAAAAAAAAAAACGACTTCCAGGCACTAAAAAGTAAAAAATAACTAAACGGGGGTTTTCATTTAGAATAGATACTTAATCAGATATTTGGCTTTTGGCTGGTTTTTGGCTGGTACCGACTTAAACATATATATATATATATATATATATATATATATATATATATATATATATATATATATATATATATATATATATATATATGTATATACATATAGTTAATAGCTTTAGTATTAAGTAGTACTAGACATATCTGAACCAGACAAGATATCTGCTAGCCGAGCTATTATATTTTAATTTTACAGTGATTAGTTGTATGAATTTATAGAAACAGCCATCTAGCAGAAAAACAGCGAATTTACTACATATAACCTAAAGGAAAGCTTTATGCTTTCATTCACTGCTCCATGCGTTCTCATCTCGTATCGTTTTCTTGTACTTCGCTAGATGGCGTGATAAGTTGAATTACCTGGTCTGGTGGAACAAATCGATGGGACATGAAAGAAAAGTATCTTGAATATTGAAGCTATCAAGATTTACTCGAAGGAAACATTTCTTTATTTTAAAAAATAATAATTACTATTTATTTATTTTTTAAAAAGCTTACCAGAACCGGGAATCGAACCAAATAATAATGCAAAAAAAAAAGACACCGTCAGTATTCTATCGAATTAATCGTTAGGGTCTTTAGAAAGGATAAAACCTCTCGAAAATAAACAATTATACATATCGACTCTTAACATCGTGGAACGAACGCGCAGGACACCTGAACCGGTAACCAGGTGACCTGAACCGGTAATCGACCCAACTGAAAATATGAAATGATACACCGTCACTATTATATCAAATTAATGGATAGAATCTACGGTAAGGATGAAATACTCGAATGAAAATTGTATGTTGTAAAAACGATGAAATCTTACAAATAGCACATATCATTCCTAACTAACATCACAACCTAAAATCTAATTCTAACATAAGGGGCTTGTCAAATCAAACAAAATAAGCCCAAACTCAAAGTATCTACTATTAGCCGTTGTAGAGTTCAACCTATCCACCTTCTGGCCATACTATCTGATCAGGTCGACGATATCGAACCACTGCACGATCAACGAAATAGAAACATTTACAAAGTTTCAAGTCAATACGACAATTAGAAGTAGATAAAATTTTCTTTTTCTATTTTTCCACCCTTAGGTAAATATTTTTTCGAATAAAAAACAAACATAAAAAAAAAGCTGAATTGAGAACCTCCTCCTTTTTGAAGAAGTTGGTTAAAAAAGGCTGAATACATAAATACTTAGTGGATAATAAATAGTTTAGGTAGCGATATTAGTTAGGATTGATAATATCGCTTTAAGTACACACTCTGAACTACGCGTATATCCCATTAAAGTATTAAAATATTCATTTAAGTTGCTTAATGAGGGACTTATCTAAATTAAATACTTAACATAAGTTAGTTCTATTAATGCACTTCACATTTGGCGTGGACATTAGGTTGTGTGTCGTCGTGATGTCTAGCACTATTGTACCGTTGAGTTCTTAAAAATAACATTAAAGTATAATAAAGACAAAAATATAAAATTAGTTTAAAATGATCATAAATAATTATAATCATAATATAAGGTAATCTTTTGAAATAAACGATCGATAGTAAAACGAAATAAAATTCGTTAAATAATTTAGGCAATTTCTTTTATTGATTCTCTTTTAATTTCATTAATATGAATGTGGAAATAGAAAGATGTGATTGAGTATTTTTATATGGCTTTTTTAACTTAATTACTTTACAGATATATTCATCTATAAACCTTCCACGCCCCTTTAAATGACTCTGTATATGACGAGCTGTTGCATAAGGTATTTATTACACGTAATAAAACTATTATTTTTTCAATTTTCTAAGTTTGCTCTCGCATATTAACTAACCCTCGACTCTAAATACAAGTACAAATAGGTATACATATATGTAAAAACTTCTATCTTTTCCGTCCAGTACATTCGGAAAATAGTTGTCACTTTACAATATGTTTCGAAAGTAATTCTATTTTATCTGTATCTGTAGATAATAGGGAATATGCGTCACTTTTTTTAAATTTTTAATACAACTGCTTACATCCTTATATTATTGTAAAAAAAATATCCAGCTCCAAAAAACTAATATTTTATACAAAAAAAAATCTTTAAAAATATCATACCGATACGAATACTTTAAACGCCCGCCATTTCGCGCAGCTCTGTTAAGATAGCAATGAAAGGTTACCAGAATCAATCGAAACATGCATAAGATTTTGTAGCAAATTTGTTGCTAATTAGATGCTACAACCCCAATTTTGTTGCTTTATCCGATTTCAAAAAAAAAGAGTTACTAATTACTGCTATCTTAACGATAAGCTAGTAATAAACTCTCGAGATCGCCAAGAATTAAATCTAATTATATATCAGAATTTGTTGCTAATTTGTTGCTTAAAAATAGTGTAAGAAAATTTGAAAAACCCCTAGTATTGGCTAGACCTGGAGACCTGTAGCTGACTACCAGTATCCATGCTATCTTAACATGCAGTTTTTGGTAGCAAAATGATGGCTTGGATTTTGTTGCTGGTCGCAAATAACATCAGGACACCCCAGAGAGTCAACAACGAAATACAAACTAAAAATCTGTTAGACTCGGAGACATGTACCCATGTCCATGCTACCTTAACAATTAACATGCAGTTTTTCTTTTTGAGGTATGGAACCCTAAAAAATCATCAAAATAAATTTATGCATATAAATGTTACGTAAAATTATTTTCTAATGTACATTCTGACAGAATGCATTAATATCTTATTCACTTAAACATACAGCGACAAGCAACTGTATTTTAGTGTGGAACGTGAGTGAACGTCTACAATTAGAGCATACAATATCTTAGGTATCAATGATTGCGTCTCATCGTGTTGCACTGCCAGGCTTATGTAATAGCATTTCAAGTGTTAGTCTTATTCCTCTATATGGACTACTACTATCTTTTACTGTATTTCGTTATAAAGCTTCCAAATAGTTCAATCGTAGTAATACAAATATTTTGTAGAAACATAATACTTTATTTTCGACAATAGGGAATGCGTGTGTTTTTAATAAAGGTATTTTTATTTATTATATTTATTGCTTTTGCTATATTAATATATTTTAATGTAATTTCTTTTTGATCAAGAAAATAATTATTATAAAGTGGAAATATGTGGGAAATTCAATTCACAAAAATGGTTTTTTTGGATTTTTCAGCGAAACAATAAATTTTAAGAGAAAAATAGTTCAGACAAATATTGTAGATCATACAATTATCTACAAAAATTATCCGTACACTTTTTTTCTAAGATTCACCATTTCTGAGAAAAAGCGATTCTAAATTGTGCTAAAGTTGTATTCACCATAATATGCATGAGTACGCTGCCTATGTACCTTTAATATATGTATATAATAAAAATAGTTATTGCAAGTGTACCCTAGGAGATAGACCTATACTGTTGCGGACTTTTTTGCAGACCTTTTGTTTGCATGTAAGTATATCTTAATGTTTAGCCAGTGTTAGCCATATAAATTTCGACGACTCGATAGAACCAGTTATTGTGTTTTCCCGTGGGGAACAAAGATTTTCCTGAAGTAAAAGGTATTCTAAATGTTGACCCGAATAAGCTATCACTTCAGCAAATTTCGTTAAAATTACTTATTACGTAAAACGCACACAGACAAACAGACAAAAATTTTAGTAACTATTGTTTTGGATTGAATTGAATGAATACATTGTGTACATAATATTTTACAGTCATTGCTTTAAAAAAATATTTCATGTACAGTGTAAGTTACTGCTTTATTATCTATACAGATAAATAAAATTGGAGAGTCTGTTTGTAATATTAAAATAACCGCTTTTTACTAAATGCATATGGATGTATACACGGTAGATACACCAAAACAACATTTTTTTACAATTTTTGTCTGTCTGTCTGTCTGTTTGTTCCGGCTAATCTCCGAAACGGCTTGACCGATTTTGACGGGACTTTCACCAGCAGATAGCTGCTGTTATAAGGAGTAACTTAGGCTACTTTTATTTTAGAAAAAGAATCATGGTTCCGCGAAAAAAAATTAAAATCCATGAAATTGTGAACAAAATTCGCATACGGCGTACGCTTCCGAGCGAAGCGAGGGTAAATCGCTATATAATTTAAATGAATATCTTGGAAGTAGTAAGCTACTATTTATGTATAAACATAGCTAACCGTGAAAACGCACCTAGAGACGAACGCGAAGCGAGCGTGAGTCGCTTGTAGTATATAAAAAAAACGCGCCAAGTACACTACCTCACAGGTGGCGTGGAAACGTTGCACACGTTAGTATAAGACTATATGTATGGAATAAGACTTCAGTAAAGTTTAGAAGCACATTTTCTCAGAAATAGTGAATTTTTGGGGAAAAAGTGTAAGGACAGTTTTTTATTTTTGTCTGAGCTGTTTTTATCACAAAACTAACCGTTTCGCTAAAAATCCAAAAAACCCATTTTCACGAACGTTGACCGTGTATAAAATTTTTTGCACACATGGGATCGATGGGGACTTTTCATAATTTCATTATAATGGTATCCTTAATGTTCAACTGCCTCGGTGGTGTAGTGGCTAGCATGTACGGCTGCACATCCTGAGGTCCTGGGTTCGAGTCCCGGGTCGGGCCAAGTTTAGTTATTGAGTCTTTCTGTATAGTAAGCCTCAGTAACAGCCCGGAGTTGGGAAGTTGGCGGTGTTACACCCCCGTGCCTCGGAGAGCACGTAAAGCCGTCGGTCCTGCGCCTTAACTCTCACCGGTCGTGTCGAGTAGTCGTCCCACCGGAGTATGAGAGTGACAGGAATAGAGAGTGCACTTGTGTCTGCGCGTACACTTGTGCACTATAATATCTCCTGCGCAGTTGGCTAGTCTCAATGAGATTGGCCGCCGTGGCCGGAATCTGTCAGGAGAACATCATCCTTAATGTTCATATAAATTTTCAGCTTTTTAGGAATTTATGCAAGGATGAATGTCTATTTTGACCGGACTAATGATATAACAGAGCCAGTGCTGCTAATTTATGCTAAAAATGACTTTAAACTTTTTCATAAATCGTCATTTTAGCGCTAAATTGGCAGCACTGACTCTGTTATATCATACTTTGACGTCACGACAAGCGTGTGAAATAGCTCTGAAAGGTTAGTAGAATCAATCGAAGCATACATGGAATTTTGTAGCTAATTTGTTGCTAAAACTGGTTTTTATCACTTTAACCGATTTCAAAAAAAAAAAGAGTTACTGCTAAGGAACCCTTATTCACTTTGTTATCCTTCAATAGATATAAGAATCAATAAAAGTAAAGTGAAAAATCCTACGTGTGCGAGTTAGACTTGCACTTGTCGAATTTTTTATGTAATGGTCGAAATAATTTATGTTTTAAGCATCAGTATCTACGAGACCAAAATAATATGCATGCATCTGCAAAACTTTTGATATTTATAATACAATGTATTTACCCTTTCGAAACCAATTACAGATCTTCGAGTCCTTCTTATAAAACGTTGAATCGAATCAATAAGATTACCTGCAGTACGTGACTACAAGGGGCCCTCCCCCTTTAAAAGAACTCATTACTAAGTGGTTTACTCTCGGCAAGGTACTACTTGTGACTCACTAACATTTTCCTTTAGATCAAACTTTCAATACGTAAGTCAAGTGAGGTAAGTTGTAGTTAAATAAAAATGCCGTAACATACCTATTATTTGTCAATTATATAATATTAACTAGTTTTTTTTTTGTAGTTCAAACTTTAAAAAAAAACACTTTGGCTTTATGTTATAACTAATTATAATTCATTTGATGGCTGCTCTCATTTTCAAAGATTTAAACTCGCGCATCGAGGTTTCCGTACCGCCGAATATCATTTTGTGTTTACAAACACATTAAAAAAAATTTTTTTTTACACTTTCGCAATACATACTTTATTCCTTGTAAAAATAAGTTCGTGTCTTATATTATTTCTTAAAAATATTGTGGAAGACAAATTTTATTTTTAACTCAAATTATCCACTATCTTAAAAGATATTTAACGTACATAAATATATTTTGTAAATTGATTTTCTATAAAAGTATTTAGCAAGCTCCACTACTGCTATTTTTTGCACATTTTTTGACTCCGTCTTTCCAAAGTTAGGAAGACAGTACAATGATAGAACTCGCATACAATGGTTACGACTTCGGAACCATGTAGCTCGGCTAATATGGGTTTTATATGTATGTATAAACATTACCAACCCTTAAAGAGGTAACTCATTAAGGGGCGACTTTCAATAAAATTATGTATACATAGTATATACGTATGTTTTATTTTTTATATCATAGTTAAATACCACTTTCTAATTCAGAATTTCATATTAATAAATTACAAATCATCCCCTATTTTACTCCCTTACACGATGAATTACAAAAAAATGTTAATACACATGTTTATTCAATTGAATTGAAGATCATTAATATAAAGTTTCAAGTAATTATGATCATATTGTTTTCCATATAAATATTACAATCTCCTTTTATCCTTTTTATAAATCTAAAATCAGATATTCGTATTGTTATAGGTATTTCTAATTTTAAAGGTAAATACCACTTTCCGTGCATTTAACATAAAAAATTACAGAGTTTCATACAAACTTTCACTCTCTATTTTACTTGTTTATTTAATTGTGTTAAGGAGCGCTAATGCCAAGTTTCAAATAATTCTGATCATACACAATTTTTCCCCATATAAACTTTATCACTCCCTTTTCCCTCTTTAAAGGATGAAATTGAAAATAACTTAATAAACGTATTTTGTTATTTTTTTATTTTAAAGATGAATATTACTTTTACGTTTATTTCAGATTAAAAATGACAGACTTTCATACAAACTTTCATCCCTTATTTTACCCGTTTAGGGGTGGAATCTCCAAAAATCCTTCCTTAGTGGATTTTTACATTATAAAATGCAACAATTGCCAAAATTTCAAGTTTTTAAACCTTATGGTTTAGGTTCTGCACTAATAAATCCGTCAGGATAAGTAATTTTATATATGTATATAGAAGATTATTTATGTGCGTGTAAAATTCTTGCTAGTAAAACTTTTCTGTCAATATATTTTATCTAAAAATACCGCCCTATATTTTGGGCGGTATTTTTAGATCATTATAAAGTTTTGTTTTGAATTCGATTCAAAACACTTGTTATTTTAATATCTTCATTGGTCTATATTAGAAATTATGAATAGCCATCACATATCATACATAGATATATAAATACTAGACAGACTTTGCTTTTAACTGTTCCTATTCACATGCTGTATGCAAGTGGAAGTTGAAAATTTCAAACTTGGAGTAAGTTTGAGTTTATTTTGTTTCAGACTTCGCCTTTGCTCCATTCTCATACAATCTGCTACATTTCGAGGCACGTACTGTTACGTGTCCGCCCATCGCTTCCCGTTTTGCCCCATTTTACCCATTTCCGTGGAGTAAAGTGCAATTAGGAACTTATCAGCAAAGATACTCGTAACTGAACGCGTTTTCTAAACTGGAATGCCGGCTAGCTAATCGGACAGTAGCTTGCTACGACCCTATCTTAACTACCCTACCATTTGCATACATCAATACAGATTTTACCATGTCCAAGACCCATCAGTGGGTTTACTAATACAGATACAATAGTAACAACTAACAATTGAAAAGAATTACAAAAATAAGAAGAAATATTTAAATATTATTATCAAAAATAGTAGCTTAAAAAAACTTTAATAAGTACTGGCGGCGCACCCTCGCTTCGCTCGGGTTCGCCTCTAGACAAACAAAAACAGATCTATCATACGGGAACCGAACATTTTTGCAGAATAAAGAGTAGCCTATTTGTTATATATGAACTATATTATTGTGAAGTTTCATTAAAATCCAATCAGTAGTTTTTGTGTATTAAGCTGTATAAGTTACTATAGTTTTTTAACTATCCCACGGAAACTCTTTAATTTTCCGGGATGAAAAGTATCTAAAATGTTGACTGAGTATATAAGGTACCATCATGCAAAATTTTATTTAAATCGGTCCAACAGTTTCGGGAATTAGCCCGTACAAACAGACAAACAGAAAGAGAAACAAAAAAATTGAAAAAAAAAACTGGATTTGTTCTATTTCTCTTCATACATCCCCCTGACTTGGTTTTTAGTAAAATTTTTTCTATATACAGACATTCGACCTCTACAGTTTTATTATAGTATAGATTGAATTTAAAAAGTACACTGATATACATCAAAAATACTAACAAAGTACTTAAGTACTAAAATACAAAAGCAAAATAATTCAATTCAATTCAATTTTCTTGTTAATGGCTTCAAAGCGTGCCAGTTGAATACAGATTACTTCGCCAATGTCACGTAGAATGGAGAAGTTACGAAGGAGATTGATCGGTAAAACCAAAATAATAATTATTACATGTATTTTGATTAAAAAAAAATACAAATATATCTTACACTCTCACATTGTTTCATTGGGATATTCAAATATCAGTGTGGATATGACTTAAAATGAATAACCAGAGAGTAGAAAAGCTAATATAATTGCCAAATAAATAGAAAATAGATGTTACAATTAATCCATATTATTTTTATATAAACAAGATTATTTAAAAAGATCAGTGTGAGGTATATACACGAAGCATTACATAGAGGGTATCCCGTTGCTTTAATGTGTGTGCTCTCTACAGGTGGTTTTTATTAAAACATCCATAAATATGGCACGTAACGTAACTTAGTTTATAATAAGTAAAATATAGTAGGCGAAGTATTCATAGGTTAATAAATAAAATCATTTAAATAATTATGTAATAATTGTTGTTACTTAGGAAAAAAAAAATTAACAGGCTAATGTTTAAAAATGAGGACCTGTAAAACTAAATATGCGCGTAAATACAACTTTTTTTAAATATCAATGACTTTTTACCGCATACCATTTAAATATTTTGTGCATTATAAGTCGTATAAATAAAATTATTTTATAATATTTTTTTAATATTTGATATACAAAGTGATCAAAGGGACTGATCCCTGATACAGATACGTCTTTAAAAGCCTACCATTAATTGACACCTGTCAGTAGCTAACTTCAAATTACTTCTGAAATATAGCCAAAAGGCCTATTTAAATTACTATATTAATCAATATTTCTATTAATAAACAACAATAACTTCAGATCATATCTATTTATACATGTTATTCTTAGTTATTGTTTCAAGGGAGTAATGTTTTTGTGTTTTAATAAAAATACATGTTTTATATATAAGTTGTATTAAGAATTTCTATAAAATGCTTAATCTTAACAGTCGACTCTTTATACGAGGTATACTGCTTACTTAAGAAGCACGTATCAATTCGAAGATTATATTTTTTTATTTTATATTTAACCTACTTTCACAGTTTTTTTTAATACTAAGATGGAGAATAAATTTATTTAAATAAGATGAAACAAAAACTTATTTATGTTCATTTTTATTAATAAAAATTTCTTAATTTACTAAAAAGTATTAATTTACTATAATTATATTAAGCTTTTAACAAGCCACAAATGTAAAAATATAAGTAGGTAATTATCTAAATTTATATATTATAATTTTTATTAATAATATTAGTTTTCGCCCTCAGTTCTGAGTTGGTACTTCGATTTAAAAAATAGGCATTGTTTATTAGTACCAGAGACTATTACTTAAACAAAAAAAATCTCTACAATAACGTAAGCTTTATTGATATCGTGCAAAACATATATTTTTTAAATAACAACTCAAGTACTATATGAATCTAAATGTACAAATAAGTACTACACTTAAATGAGCTTAAGGTCGTTAAAAAAGTACTGGGCAATTTCGGGTATATTAAAAATCATAAAAGAGAATAAATGTTTAGTATTTCTTAAATTGACGTCACAATTGTATAATTGCTCTTATTAGAAGTATTTTACATATTCATTTTCCAAATCTGTTGATGAACAAACGTTACTTTATAAACCGATCTATTTTAGAGAATTTTTTGAATTATTTACACTAGTACTAGACTGGAATGAATTGTACTACAAAAAAAGGGAATTCTTTAAAATTCATTTTGTTGCCTATCCATCGGTCTGTCTGTCAATATCTTGTCCTTAGTAGAAAAGAGCAACAGATTAAAAAAATCAAATTAAAATATTATTGAAAAATAAGCGTAAGACTACGGTATTTTTGGTGGTTGAAAGTTAAGAAGTATTTAAGTCAATGAAAAAAGAAAGCATGCATTTGTATTACATATTTTAATACTTGCAAAGTCACTTTTTAAAATTTAAAATAGTACAGAAATAATCATATAATGTGCATCGTCAATTTACAGTTGTATCAAATATTTTTTTCCGAGTAGACTCATACAATCTTAAGTAAAAGTTCGCATGACATCAGTGGTAACACAGTGATGTCGAGCTCGATATATGAGAAATATGATTTCCAGTCCAAAGTTATGTTGTCTTTCAATAGTTCAATACAACTTACCTTTTCGATGGTGTAGTTTATACGAAGCCCACCACTGACCACGATATAAAACATACTTGCACATATCCAGGCTTTTTCTTAACAATAATACTTTACGCCGTCCTTTTCACTACATTTTATTAATTAAGTGGTTATGTAAAATATTTTGGGTATATTAATTTATGAAACAAATAAAATCTTGTATTTTCTCTTGGCATTAAAAACTTATAATTCTCAAATAAGACCTAAAGTTGTGCTGCAGGGAGTGTAATTAATAACTTCGTATAAATTTTTAACTCAATATGTTGCTTAACCAATTCGTTGACACGATCACCAGCATAATTTGTAGACGAGTAATTCTTGATATCGTGATGTTACCTGTAAAAACATATATTTATTATACTGTTGTATTTATTTATATGTACAATACGAATACTACACGATTGTTGAGGTACAGTTCTATTTATAACTCTAATGACAAAGATCGCCGGTACAATATGTCTCATTCAGTTGTGGACTCACTGGACACTGCATTATGTTAATCAAATTAATATTATGTCTTCGCTCAAGCTGTAAGAGTAGTCTAATGCCTAACCATTAATTACTCTTCAAGAGGTAAATAAACTCATAATTCCTTTTTTCCACTAAATCCTAATACTATTTATTGTAATAAAATGTTAAATAAATAAATAGTTAGTGATCCTCCTTTTACTTGACTCCAGGTAAAATTTATGATATGATATATACTAGTACTTATTCCATATTATGTTAACTGCTATATTTTGAGTAACTTAGTTGAAGAGAAATTTTGTTAAAAAAACTATGTATAATAATAACATTGCTTACATTAATATATACCTCTAAAAGTAACAATATTCAGTTTATAGCGTTTTAATGAAATAAATGGTTGTTGCTTTAACTATGTTTTGGACAAAACATATGTTCAATAAGCCACCATTCATTGTCCGATTCTTTATCTACACAAGTAACAGCGATGGCTATTATAATAATTCGTCAATGTTCTAAATGCTTGTACTGTGCGATTAATCATTTCTACAAGTTTATTATTTATGATTCTCTAATGACTTAGGTTAAGTACAAACAACTATAATAAAAGACATGGTGAAAATCAATCAGTATTTGAATTAAAAGGTTAAATACCTACATATTTGACATCCTAGTGACTAATGATCGGGCTACCGAAGAGTAGTTAGTGGGGTTAGTGGTATTTTATTAGCTTACAGAAAGAAAAACTTGTGCTTAAAAATGTGTAATGGTCTTAGGTTAAGGTTATTTTTATGAGCATTAAATGAGGGTTGTAACTCTAATTACTAATTAGGTAAAAATTAAAATTAGTGTTACACGTTCGTACGTTCAGCCGTTATGGCGTGAAAGAGTAACAAACATCCATCCATCCATTCATCGATTCATTCTAACAAACTTTCACATTTATAATATTAGGATGGATGTGTTAAATAAATATTGTTTTGTAGAGTAGTATTCTAGATCTACTTAAATTTATAACAACTAAACTTTAGTGTATAGAAAAAGCTTTAGAAAATAAGCTGTTCGATAAAAAGATATTAAAATCATTATGCCTTTCCTTATAGCATCTTAAATTTTCATTATAGTACTTTTTTTTTAATTTAATTTAATTTAGAAATGCTATTTATTTTGTCATAGTAATTTTTGTAAGCCCAATTTTGGTTACGAATGCCAATATCACTGACAATGTGACTAGCCAACTGCGCAGGACAAATATTTTACAAGTGAGTGATACGCTAGCCACTAGATAAAGAAACCAGCTAAATTTTCAAAAAATCCTGGGCCCTGGGCCTACGCCCAGCAGTGGGACGTTAAAGATGACTGATCGTACTAAATTTATCCGGGACAAATTATAACCAACCAATAGTTATATTAATTTATATTAATAATCTTTCTTAGCTTATACAGTCAGGTTGAAAATACAAAATCTTATATAACTTTATGATAATAAAATTAAAGTACATGAAATTGTTTAAAAATTATTCATTCATTCCGATAAAGTTGTTTGCATGAAGCTATCAAACTATGCATACTAAATTCTTAGCAACTCTGAAACTATCGTTAGCGCAAACCAAACTACATAATATTTTTTTATTTTATTCCTTGTAAAAATACCATTAAATTATAAATATTTTGTAGTTTAATAACAAATAGCCTCAACCTCATATATAAATTATAATATGATCTGAATGATTACAAACAAATGTATATATGTATGTAATACGATATTCTTATTTGATATTATCGAATTCTCGTTATTGTAGTTGTGTTATTTTAAAACCTATTATTAAAAAAAAAACGATTTTTTTATTGTTTAGCTAAATAATAATTAACGTTTGAATTAGGCTAGATTAAAAGTACAAAGATACATTTAATTTGACATGCTTAAGAATCTATGTAACTCGCCAAATTAATTCACTAAGTTCCTTTTTAAACATTAAAACATCAATACAATATCACTAAAGAAGTTAAAAAAGAATACATTCTACAGAAAATAAAAACATTATAACCATAATGTTTCTCTTTTTGCTTTTAAATGAGTAAATCTTTACAAAACAAACAAATGTATCATACCATTAGCGTGGCGTTCTTGCGGCTTCTGGACTTCGTAAGCTGCAATGAATGTAGTTGGCATCAACCCTGTTACAAATATATAATTGTTAACATAATGTACTGCAATTGTTTCTAGTAAAAAAATATTTTAAGTATTATTTTCGAATATTTTTTGGGCAAAGTTGTTATAAAAGGTAAAAGGTAGGTTAAATCAGACGACGCGACGCTCAGTATAAATCCTAAAATGTATATAAATAGTATATGTATTTTGATAAAAATTCTTACTATGAAGAAATCCAAAACTTGACGATAAGTAACTAGCTACTTTTTAAAACGATTTGTATATTAAAGAACATAAATTCATCATTATTTAACAAAAAAATAAATAGAATTGAACCTTTCGTTCATAGTAAAACACATACCTGGATAGTACACTGTTGTTTTGTTCACGGTATAATTAGCTGGGAATAAGTTTAAAGTACACACATATTCCTCATAGGGTTCTGTGACGTCGTCATCATGGACCACTGCCTTAGTTGTTACTGAGTATAGTCCCCATGAGTCCATTTTCATGTCAGATACGGCTTGGGTTAAAGGTTTCCTTAAATATTAACCATTCAACTTTGCTTAAGAAAATTGAAGGTCAAAATTTCACAAAGGTTTCAGACAAAGGTCTTTGAAAAATATTTGTATATCTTTGAATAATTTTATTATAAGTAACTCATTTTAAAAAGATACATTTGTTTCTATAGTATGATTTATATAATGTAATACTTTTTTCTAGTAATAATTCTAGTAATAAAATTGATAAAGGAGAAACATAGTTTGAATCTTAGACTATATGATTTGAACCTTAAATATTAATGAGACAATTTTTTTTAGTGAATAATGAATAATTAGGTTTGTGCAACACGTTATTAAATATTTACATAGAGTTAACGTACCCTTGAGCTGATATAATTATTTCTGGTTTAGGATATACGTCTTCAGCCACACATATCAACGTTACTAAGAATACGTATTTTTTTTCTTGCATAAAATGAAATTTTTTACCAGGACCTAAAATGTGTAAATTTGTTAAAGTTAAGTTTATTGTGTAAAAAATAAGCATTGGTATCTAAGTTAAATGAATGTATATCTAAAATATGCTGAAAACTAACTTGAAAGTAGCTGAGAGTCGCTTTCAACAAGAGTCTATAATAAAGGTACAATTCACTACAATTCACTGCAACCATTTTGTATTGTCTACATTTACCGATATAATTTATTCATCTAAGTCTTTCTTGTTCGCGTTCTACACGTTTTCTAAGAAAATTAAATATAGTCTAGCCAGTTCAGCCTCCATTTTTGGTTATAACATTGTAATAAGAAGTTAGTCTAAGCATACATTTATTATCTATTAGCGGTGCCCGCGGCTTCACTCGTGTGTTTCAACTCATCATAAACTTATGTAAACTTACTATGGTCTTTAAATCTGTTCTATCGCAAAATCCGTTCTTAGATAACTAAAAAACAAATTTTAACTTCATATTTCAAGTAACTTCCGACATTAGTGTTCAGTCAATGAGTGACTCTGTGAGTTGAGTTATGAGGTACTAATAATATTTTCATATCAAAATCGAAAAGCTTTTCCGATACAATAATATTATGGTTATTTTGTTAATATCTATAATGTATAATATTCATTTTACTTGTATAAATTTCATTCTCAGTAAAACGTAAAGCTAGGTAGAAATCTTACTATACACAATCATGGGTCGCGTCTGCCGATCCTCCTGCATGAATGTAGATACCACGCAAGTGTAATTCCCACTAAGGTCGGTAGTAGGCTTCAGTATTTTGATTGCCCGGTACGCTTGTAATGGCTCCTCTGAAAAATATTGTGTGTCTTTCCTTTTATGTATTTTATTATAGTTGTCAATATGTATTCTAACTTTTTTCTACTAAAACATTTTATTCGCGTAATTTGACGTTGCGAGTAATATATGTAACTATATTAATTACCTGTTCCCTATCTATAAACATTTTTATTTATATCAGTAAAATTATGTTTTTGTTTTAGCGGCCATCTTGGATTTACAATGATACTGAATACATTGAATTATAGTGTCATCAAAACTAAATATGTGTACCAAATATCAGATAAATCAGTCAACAGGAAAGGGGTAAAATTTCAATTGCTAAATTTGACCCAAACAAACAGGGCAAGTTAAATGAAATCGTTTAAAAACAAACAGGGCAAGCTAAATAAATCCAGTTAAAAAAAGTAAATACCTGATATCCTAAAATCCAAATCAACTTTTCCTTTAAGCAGTCCTATGACTTGAGGCCTTAGAGGAGGTATCCACTGGTAAATTAAGCCCGACGATCCATTAAAAAACCATTTCATCACGAGGCCGGGTGGGGTCACGGTATCAACACTATATTGACAATCTAGAACCACTGACTCCGTACCAATTTCCACTAAAGGAGGAACTTCTATTCGTTGAATATTTACAGCAACACATTCTGCGAAAGTTTACTGTTATTACACAACTGAAGAGCGTCTGGCACTGTTATTTACGATTTTTGAAGAAAAGCTTTAAAAGTTTTTTAAGTAACTTTACGCGCTACGACGATTATTACACAAATAATTTAAATGTAACTTTTATTTAAAATAATTTTAGAAATTTAAAGTTAAACTTGAATTTTAGATTGATAATAATAACCAATTTATATAAATACCCAAATATAAAATAAAACGAAAACGAATTTAAAAATGGATCTAAATAAAATCGTTATTCTTTATCAGAAGTAGAATAACAATAATGTATATACGATAATAAAATTGAACAACTTCTACCTTTCCGTTTGTTTATGAGTAGTGCATAATCAAAAGAGGGCCCGTAGATATAAAGATATAAGATTATGATAAATATATTGTTTTGCTAAGACATATCTGAGCAGACATCATGAATTATGCATTAGAGCTATACAAAACATTTTGAAGTTACGGGCTTTTACGTAAATTGGTACCTACAACTTGGTACTTAATGCCGCAAAAGATACACTCTGAAATTAGCAACGCGAGACACAAAAAGTACACTCAGACTATTTTAGTGTTAACTGTTTATTTGTCCATTAATAAACTTATTTTACTAAATCTATTAAAAGTATTTAATATTCATCTCTCTTTGTTTATCAAACCTTTTCTCATTTTATTTAGAGTTGGCTATAAGCATCATTCAAAAATATAATAAGACTAGCGATTCATCCTCGTTTCACTTCGGGTTCGTCCCTAGACAAAAACAATTCTAACACACGAGAACCGTACATTTTCCGGGATGATATACAGCCTAAAGTCTTTCTCGATAAATGGACTATCCAACACAAAAAGAATTTTTCAATTCCAATCAGTAGTTCCTGAGATTAGCGCGTTCAGCCAAACAAACAAACAAACTTTTCAGCTTTATAATATTGCTACTCAAAATATATGTTACGTTAGTTTATTTTCTAATGTACTCTAATATAAATCTCTAAAACTTTTCATAAAATTAACATATTTAGAAAGTTAATATTCCATCTGATTTTATACTTTTAAGCGACATAGTATATAGTCGATAATTAATTAATTGATATAATAGTACTTTGTTTCATTTACCTTTTTAATAATTTACCAACTATAAAAAAAATAATTTCAATATGGCAGTACATTTCATAATATGTATATATAATAAAAACATAAAATATAAGATAGTATTTAATTTAACACATCAACAAAATAAGCGGCAATAATTACAATTCGAGTTGACAGGAAAATTAGGAAAAGTAGACACGCGGTAAAACTTTCCACACGCAACGTACACTAAGAAACTGCACAATTAGAATACAAATAAATACACACGTGTATAAAATATGAAGAGAACGATCAAAGAACACATGTTGCTACATAACTCAGAACATCGAAAATATTTTTTTCCAACTGTGGTATGTACTAGCTGAATTGGAAGGGTCGTACTGACTGAAGTTTATTTAGCTTTTCACTTGTTCCTACGCATGCGTATTTGCCTGTTGATTTACTAGCCAAGTTTCATCTTTGGAGAAAATAACAGCGATAGTCAGGTTGATTTGCTTGACTCATTCCGATATTCCTCAGTTTATTTTGTATATTACTTAAGAAAAACGATATGTTATTTTGTGGCTAGGTATATAAAACGTATTTTTCTATAAAAAAAGATTCTTCGGTTAAGGCTTGAATTATCTAGTTAGCTCAAATAACGTTCTATTGGGGTAGGTAAGTAGGGTAGATGGAACACGTCGTTTTTGACAAAAATATCTAAATTATCAAATAAGTCAGGAAATGTTAAGTAATGTTATAGTATCAGATTTATCTACTAATAATTGGAGTTGCGAGTTAAAAGCTGGTATATTTGCCTCGATGATGACAATAGAATATTATACAATCAACGAGCTGATTTGACGATATATACAGGAATTACTTTTCAATGGCTAAGTAAATTCTACAAATTATGGCTTATTTAGTTTGTTAAAACAAGTGCCCTATGTCAGCATATGTTAAACTTGGATTTAAGCATCTTATATTTAGTGCTTTATTAATTTCTAACTCACTAGCTTTTAAAAACAAGTTATATACATTAAATGGTTCTTATAAAAATCATTCCATCACACTTCGGCTTCATCGTTACTCCAGCTTTATATTACCATATTATTGCATTATACAGCATATACAAAGGTGTGCCAATCAGATTTTAGTATCCGCTTGCTAGTGTAAGTGCTTAAAAATTGAATTAGAAATGGAATAGTAAAGAAAGAGACTAGAGAAAATTATATAATAACTCGCAAAAAGGGATAGGCATAATATACGATGTATTATGGTTGAAAGTAATTTACGTTAATATAATTTAAAAAAATCTAATGCATTGAATAAACGGACTCAGTTTTATCATTATAATATAAATACAACAGAAATGAAAACAGACATTTACTATAATAATGATAAAAAATTTACAGATATCACATATCTTGTTGCTTTTTCAAATTCCATAATTTATATAAATATGATGTATTTAAGTTATATTCATTCAAAATACAAGAATAAAGTCAAAAATATCTTTCATAAGAGCTTTTAATATTTTAATAGGACTATCGTATTATATGAATTTATATTACTTTACAACCATTTTAAAGTGGAAGTGTAGTATTTTCACTTATCAGCAATTTATAGACTATAAAATCGTGCTTGGACAAATGCCGCTTGCTTTGCGGCTCTAATTCAATTCCAATATACAAGTAGAGCGACGGGCAGCAAGCTTCTCTGTCGCATACTGAAGAGTTTACTTTTTAATACTAAGCTGCAATATAAATGGATTTTTGTATATAGACACTTATAGGCCACCTCAGAATAAATAATGACAATAGAAAAAACATTACTTATCCCATTAAAAATATTGTCTCTAAAAACTCCACAAAATAAAGTCATCATAATTAGATATATATTTCACGCTATCTTCATAGGGACTAAAAGACATATAACAATGACATTGACACCTGTTTAATTATCTCCATGGGCTGAGGCGTCATGAATCATGAATGATAATCCTGAAGTTGGTTGGGTTGGATTTTTTCTTAATCATGTCATAGAAATCATTTACCTTAATTATCATGAATATTCTACAATTGTCGTCGAAATAACATAGTTTCAGTAAAAACTAACTCTACATTGTAAGAGGTTTTTAATTTTTTAGTTATTATTAGTATGTAGGTGTATTATTGTATTCAGCCTTTTTTAACGTGGAAATCCAATTCATCCATCCAAACTATTATTTATATCATCAATGCCCCTCCTATTTTTAAAACGTATAGGTATGTATAATTTTTATTAATGTGGTCAAAAACCATATTTAAAACCAAAACGTTATATTTACGTTGCGTACAAATTACAAAATAAATGTATTTAGTTAAGCGAGAACGAAATTTACATTTAAAAAGCTTAGAAAAAACAGCTTCGAAGCTTTAAACGGATGTGCATGGTTAACATTGATTCTGTGAGTGGAATTTCACGTTTACAGTGTTTTATAGTTATAGCTAGAGTTTGATTATGTTTTTATTTTGATTATTTTGAAATGTAACTCGTGTATAAAGATAACAGTAAAGACATATACCAAAATCAGCCTTTTGTAAATTGGTTGTTTAAATTATGCCATGCTGTATAAAAATGCCGTGCCACACGCAGAACCAATATCACGATATTTTATGATTTCGAATTTTCAAATAAATATAAATATTTATTTTATCTCACATATTGTGTGCTCGTAGTATTAAATTTTGAAAATTTTATGAGCAACTTTATTAATTCAGTTCACCGAAGAGTGAATAAGAGTGATAAATAAATAAATAAGGCAACGTATAATTTCAACTAGGTACCTAGTATTTTTTGTGTAAGCAAATATAATTTATTTAGATAATCTTGCTTTGTTTAACTTATGAGATACGATATATTAAAAAAAGAAAGCAAATAAAACGATACATAATAATTCTTAGTATTATATTTTTCATTAAGTATATGATTAGGGTTTTTATTATTCACATAGCATTACCCACGCAGTGTGGTGATACCACTCGTCCCTTTACAATTTGCATGTATTATGAAAATGATTGCTACTCAAAGGAAACTTATACTTCCCCGTATGTAATTACCTTCTAACAATAGCCGACTAGTTTCAGGTTCACCTTAACTTGCTCATTTATATTCAATGAAGACAAATAGTGTGAATGTGCGGCACATTTAAATGTAACATAGGTACTCGTACATATACCAAATTATCTATACATATAATAAAACTGTAGAGGTTGAATGTCTGTACATAGAAAAAAAATGCTTAAAAATCGTGCCAGGGGATAAGAAGAGAAATAGAACAAATCCACGTTTTTTCAATTTATTTCTCTGTCTGTTTGTCTGTTTGTACGGGGTAATCTCTAAAACTATTGGACGGATTTGAATTAAATTTTGCATGGTGGTACCTTATATCTCCGGTCAATATCTTAGATACTTTTCATCCCGAAAAATTAAAGAGTTCCCGTGGGATAGTTAAAAAACTATAGTAACTTATAGAGCGAAGTACACAAAAACTACTGATTGGATTTTAATGAAACTTTACAATAATATAGTTCATACATCAGAATAACAAATAGGTTACTTTTTATTCTGAAAAAATGTACGGTTCTCATAGGATAAATTTGTTATTGTTCGTCTAGATTCTAGCTAGTCGCTAGTATTCTATAAAACAACGCAATTTAACCACAAAAATATAAAAATATTTCTGATAATTTAATAAGTGACTTTCAATTAGTGTTTGACGTTTGTAGATAACAAGAACCATCACTATCTCAAATATGTAATCTGCGCTTTCAACATATTAGTAAGATAAAAAATTAAAATTAGAGCACTTTCAGGTTGACTTCTTTTTAAAATAACTTTATATTCGCAAAACTATAATTTATAAGGCTTTCGATTCACCAATCTTCATTGAAAAAAATTATCATCGAAAAAATTTACATTTGTCCGTCAGGGCTACTAAAAAGCACCGAGAGGAGACGCATTCGCTGTGGATACTAATTTTCTTTGAATTCGTACTGGAGTTAAAAGAGGCAGAAGTGGGAACAACGGCCGTCTGCTAAAAAGTTTGAAGGCTTTAATTTAGCCTGCTGTTAATTCGTGCGCGATTCAAAGGCAATGCCGGCCATTATTAAAAGCGTAAATTGTCAAACAGATGTCGCCAACGACTTTGGTTACCTACGTCCAGTTTGTTTTAAATCGCAATGGAAATTTTATCAACACCATCACTAAAAGTTTTATAATGCTAATAATTTACATGTAGATTGTATCTGAGGATCACAACACATATATGTAGGTCATTTGTAAATAAAATTGCTATATTTTCTAAATTTTCTTATATTACTTCACTTTAAAGGGAACACCATATTCAATTATGAAAATAAACATTATTTCCTTAATAAATGAATATATTTAAAGCATTAAAGTAAATCGACCAGTTGTCACCAGGAAACAACTTTTTAGCATTTGCTAAATATAAATGTACCTAAATGTATCACGAAAAAATGATTTTACTATGAAGACTACAAATGGTTATAATTTATCTCTTAAATTACACAAGTTCTAAACTAGCTCAGAGTAAGAATATACTTGTTTTAGTAAACTAGAGCTCTAATAAGTTCCGAAACTCATAGCGGTTTGGCTGAAAATGGCATTGTGGTTAGTTATTTTAAAACACCACTTTGAACTAGTAATAGATTAACGTTGACAGAAAGATAATGAGTAAAGTTATTTCTCATATTGAAATGTAAAAAAAATAGGAATTTCTGAATCTATTTTAAAAGCAGTAATAATATCTGATAGTCTGATTTTGTTTAAAAAATATTACTGTTTTAATTTCTATTAACTGTTAGATGTTGCCTGCGGCTTTACATGTTAGCTTGAATTCGTAACTCATTTATTTATGATTGTTATCTTCAGTAATTTGCTTACTTTAAGTCTAGTTTGTTTACTATATAACTCTATTTTAGTACATATTCATTCTCATCTGTTTTTTCTGTGTAAAAATACCTTAAATGTTAACCTCGTACTGAATATTTATGTCATCAATGTTCAAATCCATAGAGCCGCTTTTACATGACTGTTGCAGTCATGCATACGGGTAAGCATTTGCATTTTTCGGGCAAAAATACAATTTTGCTATGTCTGTTACGATTATTATGCCTACATGAATTAGATTTATAAGAAAATAAAGCACTTTGTCCTCTACAATTTCATGATATATAAATATTGATTATGTATCAGCTGTGTGTTTAAGCAAGGCAATTACTTAAATATGTTGAAATACAATTTTGGAAAGTTTCTTATTCGAGAGCTTTCCATGAATATAAATGAACCTTGGTCAGTCTTAATTCATCCATTTATTTTGATTTTATTTAACATAGATTTATTTTTTAATAATTTTAATAATGATTCATTAATATTTATCATAACGGGATCATACATATCTATAATTCCTATACACAATATTATCAAAGATTATCTTTATATATTAACTTACAAATATATCTAGGTATACATAAAATAATAATTATATCATTTAGAAATATTTTAAGTTTCTCAATAGTCATTGAAAGTCCATTTACCAACCACTTTTCCAAAAGCTATTTTCCTCTAAGTGCTTTAATGATTTCGGCAATATTTCTCAAAAAACTTGAAGAATGATTAATTTGTCGTACTATGCCGAGTCACTCTCGTCAGAAATCGAAAAATTCACTAAATAGACTGCTGATACAGAATTAGATAAAAATGTAAATGTATTCACGACCATAGCTATGAATAATAAATAATTCTGTATTACTTTACTTTCCCGAGGAATTGAAAGCCAATATTATTGAGATAAAATAGATTAAGTATTCGAATTATTTGCATTCCCAATACACTTAATAGAAGGAATGCAATAATACCCAGTAGATTAAACTATATGTATAAATTAACGGTTGCGATATAAATCATCCGATGAGAAAAGGATATCTATATAGATTCACCCGCGTGTCTATCTGTTTGTCACGACGTAAATTCTCCTATTATACTAAATGGAAAAAAATTATGTTAACCCAATTGCTTTACTAAACAATTTTTTGTTTACAAAAAACAATATGACTTTAGCCAAGCGCTCTTTAAACAATTAGCGACTCACCCTCGATCGGCTCGGGTTCGTCCCTAGGGTGGACCACTCTTATCACTTAGGGGTATGAAAAATAGTTTACATCCTTTCTCAGACCTACTGAATGTACATACAAAATTTCATAAAAATCCGCCAAACCGTTTCGGAGGAATTTTGTTACAAACACTGTGACACTAGAATTTTATACATATACTAGCAAAACCCGCGGCTTCGCTCGCGCTAAAACTACAACAAAAAAAACTTTAAAAAGGTAGGTTTCATACAAATATTCATCCCTTATTTTATCTCCTTATGGGATGAATTTCAAAAAACGCTAAAACACGTATTTATTTAATTGTATTGAAGAGCATTAATACCAAGTTTCAAGAAATTCTGATCATAAATATTTTTTGGGTTGTGTTATAACATGTATTCCGGTGGGAATGAGATAATCTCCCGCGGTAAAAAGTATCCTATATGTTGACCCGGATATCCAGCTATCATAATACCAAATTTCATCAAAATCCCTCCAGTGGTTTTTCTGTGATGCGGTAACAGACAGACAGGCAGACAAAAATTCTAAAAACTATATATTCGGTCTTTGTATCGATAATAAAGTCTATTTCAAAAAGATTTTCCAAAAAATATTTAAGGTACAGATTCAACTCAGTTAGAATTTTATTATATGTATAGATTAGAAGATATTATAAAGTAGGTATGCGGTTATTTATAGTTTGAGATCCTCCTCTACTCTAGTCGGTTTCGAACTCACAGACACTTTTTTTAATCCATTTATAATCCTTCTCTACTTCGTCCAAAAGGAGACTCTGAATTTGTTACAAAGTAATAATTTCCAGGATGTCTGAAATCAAAAGAAAGTAAATTGTAGAAATGAGCTGAAATTTGAAATTACAATTAATATAGAAGCATCCAAAGGAAATGTAAAAGAATTTGATTTTATTACAGCTTCATTTATAGTTAGTTTAAAAGAGAATTAAAATATGAATGTAAAATATTATGTTAATAGTATTTAGGTATAAAAATAGTAGGTAATAAGATGGTAATTGAAATTGGTTATAAAACTTCAATCAATTATAATGTATTTTAACGTAGTTATGAACTTACGCATGCAAGTTATATTCACCCATTTTAAGAGTGATAGCATTTCTCTCAGATTCTCGATAATTTTTCCAAATCCTATAATTTTTTGCGTAGGAGCCAATTAAGGTACCTGGATAGTTAATAGCGTCTGCCCATAAACGCCAACTTCTGTTATGACTACATAAATCTGAAATGAAACTTTGTTATTACAGTTTATCGAAGCTTCTCTTATCCATTTTAAATAGTTAGAAGTATATAGGTATTAAAGTTTTGAAAATAATTTAATTTATACATATTACATGTAATAAAATTCTGAGTCGAATCTGTACATAAAAGGTTTTTTTGAAAATCTTATTGAAATATTCATTATTATCGATACAGAGGCCGAATCAATCATTTTTAGAATTTTTGTCTGTTTGTTTATCTATCTGGGACAACATGTAGGATACATTTTACTGTAGGAAAATATCTCATCTCTGAGAAATCTGTAACAACCGTTAAGACGTACTTAGCGACGTACGAACCCGATTGGATCATGGGTGAGTCGCTATATTACAATAAAATATTATATTACACATGTCCAGCGTGTTTTATAAATTATTTGCTTTGCTTGATATACCTGAAACTTGGAAACTCCTGTAGCTCGTTCTCATTAACGAAATGAAGTGAATCATGAATGTAAATAAGAAACACACAATGGCATTTAGATGTTAATGAAGGTGCAAAACGTAGTCTTTAATTATTTAGATGCACTATTCATGCTCCCGCCGACATTCTGTATATCTTTTTGTTTTTACATTTTCATTACGGAGGGTCATATCAATTTTGCATTTAGTATACAAAATTGATGCAAATGGCTATTTACAGAATATTTATTTTTTTATTTTATTCAACCTTGATAATTTTAAATTTTATTAGGTAAATGTAAGGCTCACGCTATTTATTTTTCTTATGTACGCTGTAAAGCAAATTATTTTTTACATACCTTCCATCGATAACATTGGACTTGCCCAGTCAGGACACCCTGGTTGTCTCATATGTGCGATATTTCGATAATTAGGCCAGAAATCAACAACGCCAACTGATGTTTTCATGCCGTATTTGCTAGGATCTGTGTGAATTATATCCACGAAAGCAGCAGAATAAGGATTGAGCCTTTGAGCCGCTGGCTTTCTCTCGAATCCTAACGCGGCTGGATCCAATCCTGTTATCCTAAAATAATATAATAAAATTATGTTAAAAATATAGTCTCACCTGAAAGCCAATACTAATTTTGAGAATTATTTGATGAAATTTTGAGAAATCAGAAAGTTATGAAGTTCAATTTTTGGCATGTATACGATTATAGAAAATTATGTAATTTTTAGGTGGATCAAAAATATTTGAACACACATAAAAGGGCATTTAGAAAACCTTATTATATTTAAAATACAATGCCACTGCTTACAGTTGTTTCTCGTCAAGTCAACTGAAATCAACTTTATATCTACCTACTTACAAGTTCAAGGTTCAAATATATAGTAGGTTATACATAATATAAGCTATTTCATTGTCATGACAAGTTATTTAAATCAATTATAAATACCAAGGTAGTAGCACTCCTTTTTGTTGCAAGTTATTTCCAGTAATGCCCCAAATGTGCGCACCAAGGGAATGGCCGATTAAATGTGTCTTATTTAAATCTAATCCAGCATCCGAAAGGTTAAGGAATGTATCCACGAGTCGAACAGCAAGCTAATAAAGATAAAAAGAAAAATAATATGAATATGTATTTTACTTGATGGTTCCAAGCACTTTACCGTTACATTTCTTCATTTATAATGTAACATTCAGTTTTCAAGTTCAAACTATAGTGGTTGTACTTTTATTATGAGATATCTGCATAAACCTTCTGTAACTGTGCTGAAAAGATTTATGAACAATTCTTTTATGCCAAGCATATTCCAAACTAGCGACTCACCCTCGCTTCGCTCGGGTTCGTCCCTAGGTATGTTTTATGGAATACATATTTTTAATGGAATAGATAGTCGATCCCTTGCCCCTGTAAAAAACAAAAACAAATCTATCTCACGGGAACCGTACATTTTTTCGGGGCAAAAAGCTACCTATGTGCTTTTCCAGTCTATAATCTACTCCCGGTGGTACCGGTATCACCGGTGGTAGGACTCTATCAAGCCTGAGGAGTCCGACTGGATGGGTACCACCCCTTATCTATTTCTGCCGCCAAGCAACAATGATTCCATTGCTGTGTTTCGGTTTGAAGGATAAGGTAGCCAGCGCAATTACAGGCAAGAGGCATATCATCTTAGTCCTCACAGTGATAACGTACCCGCGGTTCTGCAGTTTTGTTACATAAAACTTAAGTGCATGAACCGTAGGTGTTATGGGCGACAGGTATCGCTTTCTATCAGGTGGACTGTCTGCTCGTTTATCACTGAGTACCATAAAAAAAATAAAAAAAAAAACTAGCGACTCACCCTCGCTTCGCTTCGGGTTCGTCTCTAGACAAAAACATATCTATCCCACGGGAACCGTACATTTTTCCGGGTATGATATTAAAATAGCCTATAGCCTATGCAAAAAGAATTTCTAAATCGGATTAGTAGTTCCTGAGATTAGCGCGTTCAACTAAACAAACTCTTCAGCTTTATAATATTAGTATAGATTTCTGTGCTAGATTTTATCCAGATCAGTTCAGCCATTCTGGCGTAATTGAGTAATAAGCATTCATCCATCCAAACTGTCGCATTTATATATTAATGGGATTATTCTAAAACTAAACCTATATAAAAAATTTCATAGAACAGAACTTCCAACGTCAGCCATTCGGTCGTAAACTAATTGGCAACGTCCAAACGTTTTGTGTTCTTTAATTAAGCTTCGGTTAACACGATTGTTACAGGCTTCATTATGACTTTTCTGCAATATTTTGAATAGGAAAAAAAGCGCCGCCCTATTTGATGTAACATTTTTAATAATAATTGTAGAAAAAGACTGGTTTACATTGCAAAACTACTGGTTTTTTTGGCCAATTTTATGTTGAATTACTTATTTCAATTAAACAGTGATACTCTAATTTGATATTCTCATAATTTAAACAGTGATATTTTAATTTAAATTTTCTTCCTTTTGGAAATCGGATCGAAAAATATAGAAAACATACTATATATTACTTACTTACCTAAACATTTTAAAGACATATTTTATTTACAAGTTCTATTTCTAATTAACGAATGTAGATACTACACATATTAAAATAATAAAAATTAAAAAGAAAAATAATATCTCTTCACAAAAAAACTTTCTTTTTACAGAAGTTTCATATTACTTGCCTATTTATTATAAAAAGTGTACTCAATTAGCTAAAATAAGAAATATATTTACAAAAACTCAAGCCCACTATAACCTTTTCACACACTTTTTAATAACAACTTATTATTGTTATATTTTGCCTCGTTGATAATATACTCATCACTCAGTCAATAATTCTGACGAACATAAAGAAAGTACAACTAAAATATAAAATTAGTTGTTGTTAACGAAATAATATACCTACATTACTTTTTCCTTACATAATATAATAATAAAACTATAAATTTAATAATACATAAATTATTACAAAAACAAGTTTAAGCCATTTTAAAACTCGACACTATTTTCAACCGACGTCCAAAAAAAAAAAGAACGACTTCCAGGCACTGAAAAGTAAGAAATAACTAAACGGGGGTTTTCATTTAGAATAGATACTTAATCAGATATTTTCGAAGTCGGTGTGCTTTGATTTGTATTGGCTGGCACCGACTTCGAAAAAATCTGATTAAGTATCTATTCTAAATAAAAACCCCCGTTTAGTTATTTTTTACTTTTCAGTGCCATGAAGTCAGTTTTTTTTTTAAGTTTTTATTTTTCCATTTTTAGTGTAAACGTATCATCAATACAAATTAATCAAGCCCAAACACCAGATAATTGCTGTAAATCGTTGAGGAGTTCATGCTGTCCATGTTCATGTTATGCAAATTTTTATCTCATTTACGCGACTGACATTTATAAACGACTATAATTGACTTAAATCGTTTAATTATAGTAGGTATAGGTATGTATAATAGAAAATGGTAGATTTCATGTAAGAAAGCAGAAAATATTATTATAAAATTTTTCTTTATCTAATATTTAACTAATATTATATTAATATTTATAATATTTTATATAAAAAATGCAATAATTTCTGAAAGTTTTAAAATAAAAATGTGCCTACAAAAGCGAAGCTGAGGTGAGCCGTCAATATAATGTAGTACATACATACTTTAAAGCAAGTTAATTATATTTATTAATCCTAAAACGAAAACACAGGAACATCGATAGCAGTTGTCATTAACTCGGTATTCTTGTTTATATTGTTTACCTGTCTGGCATTTGGGGCTGCCCAATTTGCATATGAATTGGCGAGACCCGACAACAGCGCTGAAGCTAAGTAATCCCAATTGAGTAGCGCTACATTACTTTCTCCTTGTTTTATATATAATTTTATAATCTCTTTCACTGCTGGTCCATTTGGAACACCTATAAAAATAAATTATTTTTGCTTTAGATTTTATTAAAAATAAATGGCCTTATGTTGACAAATATTTTGGCACATTGCTCTACTTTTTGAAGTGAAACTTCGTTAGAATCGTTGTGATTTGAAACTCGATAAAACGAAAATGCGATGTTAGAAAGAGACAAATAAGTATATAGAACTAAGCCGGTGAGAGAATGAGATAGAATACATTACACAGAAAGTAAAAAATATGTTATGAATAACATGTTGTTAAATAAAATGTAAAATAACTTATAAACTTGGTAAAAAAAACAAAACCTAACAATAATCCTACATCTAATATGTTGTATGCTACGTCTAATAATTATCCCACTCTATATATTATGTTCTTCTCATTCTCTCGTAGGTTACTTTTCTGAAGTATTACTTCTACCGTGAGTGAATTGCATACACACACTTTTATTTATTGATTTTAAGTATTATATCATCTATGTTATTATTAAACTGTGACGAGTGCTGAGGTCTGTCTCCAAATATGTAAGTAGAAAAAAGGGTATGGGACTAATGTATAATATATAAAGTAATACACACCAGTAAATCCGTGGCAAAATATTACAGTACTGTGATTAGGGTTGTACCAAGAAGTAGACAATATTTTGTGAGCTTCCGTTATTGGCAATTCAGTGTGATTTTCAAATGAACTTGAAAAATAGATAAAAATCTTATGTTAAATTTAATAATGCTATTAATATTATGTAAATATATTTAAAAAGAGTGGGTTTTACCCTAGAACTGAGTTCATTGTACATACCCATAATAAAATCTTAACTTAGCTTCTTGGTCGTTAGCCGCGGTGAGCGCTGTAAAAAGTATTTAAATATTTGAACATAACATAAATAATTTTTTTTTAATAAGGCTTAGCTTATAGGCTTTGCCTAATTAACAGTGATAATATTAAGACTAGTTATCCGCCCTTTCTTCGACATGCCGAGAGAAGTAAACTAAGTCACCTCTAACCTGTAGGTAAGCTGCATTTGTGTAAAATATAAGTGAAACTGCGTGAAAAGGCAAACAAACAAACACTTTCTCATTTATAATGTTGTAAAAAATTTACAGCTATATACATTTTATATCCACTGAGGGTTGTCTACCAGCGTGCCGAGTAAGAAGTACAATTAGAGCGTTAGTGTAAACCTTATTATGTACGTTTAAATAAAAAGAGTAAACTTAAAACTCTATGAGTTTATTAACATATCTAATATCTATATAAATATCATATACTACACTTTAAAATTATGTACATATAGCAAACAGTAAAATACAGTATATAGGCATAGTATTCAACATTAAACATGGTACGGTATTTACCAGTTTAAACAGCTTGTAAACAAAAATTTAACTATGTCGATTTCGAATACAATTTTGTGTTTGTTAATTTTATCTACCAACACGAGCTCGGATGGATGAAAGATAACCTAGTTATCTAAAATACAGTGTGAAAAAAATCATCGGCAACGTGAATTCAGTGCTTGCACAGTTAATTACGTAATTAAATATTTTATACAACTGTTTGTCTAAAATAACGAATTGTAAACATTGTCGAATTTTTACTCGTCATTAAAGACAGAATATGCGAAATACCAAGATATTACCTAACTCTTTTTAAATCAATCGTTAAAAAATGTATTTTTAACAGAGTTCTTTAGCAAAAAAATTATATAAACCGTTCCGTAGAGTTAAATTTTGTTGAAATTTTGTGTCAGTAAAGTTTAAGAAATATTATTGCAATATACGAAAGTATGGCCAAGTTATTAACTGAAAAATATTTTTAAAATTAAACATCAACATAAAAATGTTTTAAAAGTATTATCAAAAATTTAGTTTATAGCAATTTTATAAAAGTGAAAATACTTGAGGCCCGAGAATGCTATCGAATGAGTTATTGACGCAAAAAGAGGTTTAATTTTATTTAACGATAAATATTTCGACATACATACATGTATATATGTAGATACTTTTCTTTTATGTATACTGAATATGTAAAATTATTATATAGATAAAAATAATAACTTACCAACAACGACAAAAAAATAAAACACACTTGCGTACATTGTGTGTACTAATTGCTACTAATCGTCCTTTGCTTAATTTCTTTTACTTATATAGGGGCTGGTATCTGAATGTCCTCACATAAAGCTTTTCCTTGACATTACGTTGTAGTCGAAGAGCTGCTACCAGCAAGTAGATAGTATAGATGATTTTTTTCTTCTGGACAAGCTCTACTTATGTAATTTGTGAGAGTCTGATGTGAGATGTTTTTGTTATTTATTAAACAGAAACATCCAGCCAGTTGTTATTAACGACAAAAATTCACTTTCGAAAATCCAAACTTTCGCATTTGCCAAGTATGTTTGAGTGGCATTTACTCCTATTAATTTAAGATAAAAAACATAATAAACTGACTTTATGTGCAATCTATTGTAGACGCTTGCTCCTAGACCTAATCTAATCAAACAATAATTACTCAGGATTTTCTTGTGTTCTAATGTGGTTGTTTGTGTGTGTGTTCTAAATCTGTCACACGTGTCAAAACAAATAAAAATATGTAATAATTTTATATACATATCTAAATCATTATATAAATATAATTATATATTAATAAATTACATTATAATTTATTTATAACATTAATGAATGCATTAATGCCTATACTGATATTTTACGATTGCTCCTTTGACTGTTAAGCGAAAAATATACTCTTCAACCTATTCCTTGCTTTCCGCACCGTGTATCAAGCGAATGCGTATTAGGCGTCGACGCCTAACGCCAATACTTGAAGTATTAAACTTTTCTTGTTATTTTATATCAATTTTAGTTTATATAGCCTACTTTGAGCAAGCAAAAATTTACATAATATGAAAGTTTACATACATGCAAATGGTATTCTAATCAAGGATTTAAGTATTTAACAGACATTTGTATTGTAGAAATCACTAGCAATTTGAGATATCCTTACATACAACGCTTATTACTCGTATCTATACTATAATAAAGCAGTAACTTAGCAAAATCTGTACATGAAATATTTTTTAAAAACAATGACTGTAGCGTATTATATATACAATATAGACCCCAAAACAATAGTTATTAATTTTTTTTGTCTGTTTGTCTGTTTGTCTGTATGTCTGTTAGTCTTTTTGTCTGTGCGCGTTTCGCGCAAAAAGTAATGAACCGATTTCAACGAAATTTGCTGAAGTGATAACTTATTACTCGGGTCAACATTTAGGATACCTTTTACTTTCTGTAAATCTTTCATTCCCCAGGGGAAATGACAATAACTGATTTTATCGAGTCCTCTTTAGAAACCTTCCGCTAGCTTAACCTTAAGGCATACATCAAAGCAATGTACTAAAAAATTGTAGGTTTCGAAAAGGCCAACAGAAAAATGTGCAACAGTATATGTCTATCTCTTAAGGTACACTCGCAATACCTATTCTTATCTATACCTATAATAAGACTAACTTAAGTCAAATCGATATGCGCGTTTCACGCAAAAACTACTGAACCGATTTTAACTAAATTTTGTATAGTGATGGCTAATCACACGGGTCAACATTTAAGATACCTTTTATGTTTAGGCACATTTTTCATTCCCGCGGGAAAACGCAATGACTGGTTCTATCGAGTCGTCTTTAGAAATTTATATGGTTAACGCTGGCTAAACCTTAAGAAATACATCAAAACAAATTCTAGGTCTTAAAAAGTTATACCGGCAAGTTCGCAATAGTATACGTCTATCTTCTAAGGTACATTCGCAATTACTATTTTTATATGTCTTTACCAGCTTTATATATCCATACTAATATTAAATGCGAAAGTAACTCTGTCTGTCATCTTTTCACGCTTAACCGCTGAACTGATTTAAATGAAATGTGCTATGGAAATAGTTGGAGACATTGGAAATGACATGAGGTAGTTTTCATCGCAGAAAACATATCATATATGGAAAGGGTGGTGGAAGATTGGATGGGGAATCAATCATTTCTCAAGTAAAGGATATGTATGTATATATATAACTCTGTATAATACTAACCTACTTTTCTATACCTGTTTTCCTGTTATTACGCACCTAGAGACGAACCCGAGCGAAGCGAGGGTGAGTCGCTAGTAAATGATATATGAACACGTATTATGTACTTTATATGTTCTTAAATATGAGCAGGGGGGCATGATACGTAAAATAGTGAAAGTGATGCACAAATCGATATGCTGAACTAAAATGGATCTTATTTATTCTTATGTGCTTTCAATCCCTAAATCATAAATTGTTATCACTATACTATGTACATACTTGTCTCGATGGTTTAATCAAAATTCTTAGTTATAACTCTGAGTCAAAAAGTTAGTGGTTTTACTTCAATGCCTCAGAGACGGTGAGCATGTAAAGCTGTAGATCCTGCGCCAGTTCTCTCACTGGTCGTGTCGAATTGTCGCCCCGGAGTGTGAGAATAAAAGAAATAAAGAATGCACTTGTGTTTATACATACCTACTTATTTTAACGAAATTCATACTCTCGTTAATATAGTTTTCATTCTCTAAAGGACAGGAATAATAAATAATACTTATAATTAAATATTGTGTTATATATTGTAATTTATTAATTTTTTTAAACATCGAAAAGTACCTTAATTTCTTTATTTTCCTTTCAAGTAACGTGTATATAACGTACCTGTATGTTAAATGTTCTTAGTCCAAGAATAGCTATTGGGTTTTTCTGTCGAAAAAACTCGGAGGGTGTCCGGAATTAAGAAATTGGCGATGTTACACCCCTGTCTTGCGGAGATCACGTAAAACCGTTAATTCAGTGTGTAATCTCTCACTGGGCCTTTTAGATTTTCGTTCCACCAAACTTTACCCTTAAAGGTACAAAATGGGGTGATACAATTAGTTAGGAAATTCTCCATTTTTATTGTTAATTGAAGCACTTAGCATAAAAAAAACATCAGAGGCAGTGATTAAGTGATGGGTGGAGTTACTGTGTTGCTGGCTGGGGACTTCCGATTGTCTGTTATTTTTATACCTTGGAGACCTCGTGCAAACGAAGTTAAAACATGCTTAAAATCCTCACGCATATGGCACAACATACACAGTCTTAAACGCAAAAAAAATGCGAGTCCTTTTAAGAGGAAATACTTATTTAAAGTAAGTAGTAGCTGAAAAATTCTCCAGAGTTTTTTCAGCTATTACTTAAAATAGAGAAAAGAGATTATTCTGAATCCAAAGTCATATTATGTATGACTGCTCGGCTGACCACAGCAGTAATAACTACAACAGACCTAATAGCTGGAGTGTATTCTGATGTTTTCAATATATAAACAAAGTCATGGCTTGACTTTGTAAACGTGCTATAGGTACCGACTCCCAAACACAACAGTGCTGCTGCTTTTAATAATATGTACACTGCTTAAGTCCTTCTAAGGGTCAGAAATAGAATATAGGTATGTCGATTCAGTAATGCAAATGGGTGAAGCCATTAACTACACTGTGAGGTTCCTTAGCAGTGTTAACCCACCAGGCCTCCCTTCTCATAAACTCTTTCTGAAGGTTGGCACACCTGTAATAAATAAGCCACCTAACGGGACTAGACTGTGAGTAACAGCATTCCATAAAACATTATAATGGTCACTGTATTTGCTGGAGGTGCAATTAGTATTCATACCTCGAGTACCACTGTTACCCTCAGACGTAGTTCTTTGAATTTAATCGATTGCAATTCCTTCTTAAAGTCTGGCTTGCAATGACTATTAATCGTTAGGGCCAGTCGTTAAAAGTAGCAGGCTTAAAAGAGAATTGCTTCTCACATTGTCATTTTAGCACCAGACAGAACGTCCAAAATTATGTATACCAATACAAAGAAGTGCATAATTTAATTCTAATTTCTTTTTCGCAACTTATTCAGCGTAGACTAAGTTAAGTGAATCTAGACTGATTACATAAATATATATAATATTACTAATTCGATATGACAAAACAACATACAAATAAAAAACTGAGCACTTCTTTTAGTCTACGCGAGCGTAGCCGCGGGAAGATAGCTAGTAAATTACATTTCAATAAATACATTGTAAATGTAAATAGAATTTATTCTGCCTGAAACTATTGAATATATTGTTAAATCAATTTTGTTGCTGAAACTAGGTCATTTCACTCGATTAGTACCTATGAGCAGTTAATGTGGCGAAATCGCTAAATGCAGTTATCTCCCCAATTGAAGGTTTTGCGAATATTGTATAAGCAACACGTTACACCAATCGTGATGGCATGGGTTACCCTAAAAACTTATCAACACATTTATTTCGAATTTATTTTTACGATCGCATTTAAAGAGATAGGAAACAAAACGATGTAGGTAGGTATAAAAGGTTTAAAATTATATAGTTGCTTTTAAAAATGTATTGTTCATAATATCTTTGTTACTACTATTGCCAAAACAACGAGCTAAGTCACTAATAAATGAGATTAGAGAAAGAGAGAAAACCTAATTTTGCATATTTCATATTCTTATATATTGTTAAATTTACTACTGAAATAATTTTTTGATGCTGTTAATTAGGTGCATCAATCATACAACCTATACCTAAGTTTGTTTTCTCTTCGCACTAAAAACAGGTGGACAACACAACACTTGACAATGACACAACAATTTGAATGAAGTTTAATACACAGATTGACTATAACCCAGAGTCACACAGAGGTTACCGTTTCTGTTAGGCAGGAACGCCCTCGAGCAAAGCAAGTGCAAATAAGTTTTATAATCTCACTTATTGGATAGACAATTTCGCTCCTATTTAGGTATATAATAATGTCATCCTAACCGATTTCGGCCACGAAGTCTAATGTCAGTGAAACTAACCATCTGCGCAGGAAATTATTATACTGCACAAGTGTGCGCGCAAATACAGGTGCACTCTCTATTCCACTCACTCTCAAACTCCGATGGGACGATAATTCGCCACTCGCGGTGAGACATCAGGCACAGAACCGATGGCTTTACGTGCCCTCCGAGGCACAGGCGCATAATCACCGCCAACTGCTACTAAGAATTTCAGACAGATATACTCAATAACCAAACTTGATTTGAACTGGGATTCGAACCCAGGACATACGCATCTGCATCCGTACATACTAGTCACGATACCACCGAAGCAGTTGATTCGTTGGCAATTAGTATGGAATAGATAGACTATATATTATATACAGGGTGAATTTTTCAAGTGGGCGTGCATGGCTAAATCCGAAACTATGAGGAATAGCGAAAAGTACTCTGAGGAGATTCGGGCCCGATTTTCATGAAAACTAAAACTGCATCATTGGATTTTTGAAAAATCAATTTTCCTAGCCAGGAATCGAACCTGTTGATTTTGAAAAAAAAACACATACTGTATAATTACACCATTCGATAGTGTTGCTAATAAGGAACGCATTCTGGGAAGTCATGACATACGGCAAACTTAAGGAAAGAGCTCATTTTTAACAAAATGTTTTTTTTATTGTTCTTTGTTATTTGCTTAGTAAACCTTAACAGATCAATTATTCAAAATGATAGCCGTTGTTTTCAATACATAGCTGGATTGGACGTTTCAAGGATTGTACTGCATTTAGCATTACAATATTATTGATTTCGTTTACAATATTTTCCAATGACCGTTTCAAGTCATCAATTACATTATACGTGTCTTTATAGATTTCGTTTTTTACATACCCCCAGAGAAAACAATCTAAAGATGTAATATCTGGTGACCTCGCTGGCCATGGCACAGGACCATGCGTTGCAATAAAATTTACGCCAAACTGCTGAATCAGCATCTCTTCTACTGTATGGTGTTGCTTTAATAAATTATTCAACAAAATACAAAACAGTACACAAACGGTTAGCAATAATCAACGAAACGTCGAAAAAACTAAAAATTATTGGCGCTAGTTCACTTTAAGTTCTAATTTCAAGTGTTAACTTTTTTTTACCACGAAGAAAATAGAAATTTGAAATTAGAACATAATGTTATAAAGATGAGTGCGCTGCAGGTGTATTTAATAATAAATATTAAGCATCATTTCGAACAAGGTACAGGTAATATTAATTATTAAAGAAATTACTATAAAATGAAGCAGTTTATTAAAATCCAAAATTTTCCATAAGTTTGCCGTATGTCATGACTTCCCAGAATGCGTTCCTTATTAGCAACACTATCGAATGGTGTAATTATACAGTATGTGTTTTTTTTTTTTTTCAAAATCAACAGGTTCGATTCCTGGCTAGGAAAATTGATTTTTCAAAAATCCAATGATGCAGTTTTAGTTTTCATGAAAATCGGGCCCGAGACTCCTTTGAGTATTTTTCGTTATTCCTCATAGTTTCGGATTTGGCTATGCACGCCCACTTGAAAAATTCAGCCTGTATACATAGGTACAAAATAAACAGTTCTGAACTTTTCGATTTTTTAGCTGTTTTTTTTTTTGGGTTTTCTCTATTTTTTTATATTTACACCGCCCCTGACACACCCGCAACAAAACAAGAAAAGAATTATTCAAATCGGTCCAGCTGTTTTTCAGTTTTAACGAGACTAACGAACGGACATTCCATATGAAATCGTCTGAAAATAAAAAAAATGTAGCTTGTCTGTTATAAAATTTGCTCTAACTTTGAGGGGCTGTTTCTTAGGATTGCAAAGAATAAAATGTATGCTTATTTGATTTTTATATGCGCCCATTTTCACTTATTCGAATTAGACTTCAAGAAATGTTATTTTTATGCTTTATCAATTTTAGCTGTCAAAATTTTACTATTCAAGAGATATCTATACATTTGAGACGGCAATTCGAAGAGGAAAACTTATATTTTTTATGTGCCCTAAAAAATTCGCTTACTTAATACCTGTCATTAATGATGGGGTGCTGTTAATACGTACTTTTTTCTTTTAATTTTTGCCTTTTTTAACTGACTCAGAAATTAAGTGTATATATTTTAGAAGAAATAAAGCCAAAAATCAACTCAAACAGCCCACTCATTATATACAAAATCTTCGCTTGAAATTTGAAAATTTTTGACTACGAAGTAAAAATATGAAATTGACAGGATCTTCAGTTCTGTTCACCTTTAACAGTCAGTCAGTCTTAGTACCTGTTTAGAAGGTTTCCTTGAAGTAATAATTAAAGTTATCTTTTTATTTTTATAATTCAGTAATTTTATTTACAACTGATAAATTTTCTAGTAATTTATAAAAAATAACATATTACCTTCCTAATTTAATCTTGTAAAGTTTTATCTGCAGTGTTCATTATCTTATATTACAGAAAGTAGGTTAAATCAATTTAAAAGCAAAAATAACTTTCTTTATATTTTCATTGGAGTTATGAGTACCTTGACAGTAAAAATTATCTATGCAGGTAATAAATGATTGAAAAAAAAATTTTGAAATTAAAAAATTTCGAACTTTTTTTTTAAATCTTAGCTATCTAAGTCTCATAATATTGACTATATATAATATGTGATCAATAAGCGAATCAGATTAAATCAGCGGATTAAGCGTGGAAAGATGACGGACAGACAGACAGACAAACAGACAAACAAAGTTCTTTTGCATTTAATGTTAGTATGGATACATAAAGCTGGCTTTTTTTGTGGTGCTGGTCTATCATCATCGGCTTAGGCTGAACGTAGATAAGTCAGTCAGTGACTCGCGACATTGCCTTTAATTTATACTACAATAAAGCAGTAACTTAGTGTTGGAGGTCACCAATAAAACTCCAAGATGTTGCTCAACTTTCTATGTATATTCAGTACTTTTATAATCGTCAGTACGTTTGTCCGTATAAAGCTACCACCGGCTCGGAAAAGTGTGCTGCTGAGAAGAGCCGGCAAGAAACTCAACAGTTAATCTTTTAAATATAGAGTTACATAATTTACAATCATAATTTTCAGCATTACACACAATCTATGGCTATTGGCTAGTCACTACAGGATGGTATCGAGATCTCCCCCTCTGTCAAGCGCGGGGAAAACAGCAGAATATCAGCGTTCTATTTTATTTTTTTAAATACATTCTTATCGGCCAACATCATATAATGACATGCCATATACATACATAAATTAATTAAATATATTATTTTCCATTAAAACGCTCAAATATAAATGTGCAACCTTACACTCGTCCATCCTGATAACGTGTATGCCCTCATACACGCCTCCAGTTGGAAAACCTTACACTTAAGGGAAACTAAAACTTAACTTTACCAGAGTCGTGACCCTGATGTAACCTTACACGCGGCAAAATTATACATATCAAATTATTATCTGATGAGTACATTTAATTTAAATCGTTTATTTAGCTCTCTATTCAAAAATAATTCTGATATAAACTTACAAGGATTTTATTTAAAAAATTTTCTCTTTCAAGAACATCTATGTGTCACAATATCTAACTATCTATAATTAGCGGACTATCAATTTATCTACTTGAATTTATCCATTTATCAATTTATCCAAATTTCCATAAATATAAAATTCACTAAAAATCAATATTATCTACGAATCAACAATCACTTAATATAAAACCCATAGGTAACCAATATCACCTATGGATCAACCATCTATTAAAATAAAACCCATAGACAACCAATATCATCTATGGATCAACCATCTATTAAAATAAAACCCATAGACGACCAATATCATCTATGGATCAACCATCTATTAAAATAAAACCCATAGACAACCAATATCATCTATGGATCAACCATCTCTTAAAATAAAACCCATAGACAACCAATATCATCTATGGATCAACCATCATTAAAATCTGTAAACCAATCCGTCTTTTAGGATGTTACGGCTTAACAGATCAACTATCATTTTGGGCCCTCGGCCCCAACATGGCATTTACTCCCAGTTACTTTACCTGAAACAACACAAACAATAGTCATGTAAAGATCCTACAACAATAAATATAAACAATCAAGCTGGTGTTACTACAGTAATATTTAAATACTCTCAATGAGCTATCACATTATTATTCCGACATAATATTGTCTTCATTCAGAGCACATAGTGTGGACAATGGTGTATTTAATAACAACAAATTAACGATAGTAGATATAGTTGGTTGAAAGTAGAAACGATAGTAATATATCAGTTACGTTTTAACATTTAGCATAGACTTTTCAGAGATGATATATTTTCTCACAGTAAAAGCATCCTATATGTTGACTCACATAAGTAGCTATCATCATACCAATTTTCATCAGAATATGTCCAGTGGTTTTCTCATGATATATTCCCTCCCAGATACACAGATAATCAGACAAAAATTCTAAAACTTCAGATTCGATCTCTGTATCGATAATAATGACATGAATATTACAATAAGATTTTCCAAAAAAAAAATTTAATGTACAGATTCGACTCAGAATTTAATTATATGTTTAGATAAAGAATTCTGCTTCACGTCGTAAATACACATCACATACTAATTATTGTATTTAAGCTTTCATACTATGTCTTACATTAGCTAAATCGATAACCTTTTGTATGGCAAAATGTACTAACTGCCTTCTCATCACAGCCGTAAACATTTGCATATTTATTCACCTTTTGAACCATATTTGAACTATACGTTGACTCTTTTTCGATAGATTAATTTTGGAAATAATGTTTCTATACTAATCGAGTATTACGTTTTGGTATACAGGCTGCGATGGTAAGACATCTTTCATAGATTGATTTTTTTTAAATTAAATCTCTAGAAGAAAAGGTAGGACTACATGACCTTTGTTAAGATGCTCTGGACTCGTGGAGGCTTTCTCCTTCCTGCAGTGACAACCCGGCAGCCCATTATGACATCGATGTCTGCTGCGGCTGCGTCACTGGTTATTGTTAACTGTATAGATAGAACAATAGTGTTGCTTAAGATTTTAACTTTAAATAATAACAATCTAAAATAATATTAAACTTCTTTTTAAACTACATATAAAACAATTATATTACTTAAATAAATAATTGATATTTAAAAATATTTAATAATCTTTATGGTTACAGATAATAATAATAGCAACACTAAATAAGATTAGTAATTAATAAAGAAAAATTGTAATATTTATTATAATAGCTAAAATTAAGTAAATAATATTGCTATATTTAATTATAATACTTATTAAAAACATTAAAAAAATTTTTAAAATGTTTTAGAATTAAAATCAACCAATATTGTAAAGTACTTTGATGCCATTTTTGAATTTTTAAAATCATTTTTGTAAAATAGTAGGTAGGCTGTCTGTAACAACTGTATAATGCCATTGAGACATCTAACACCTTAGTCTCTCCCGTGACCATGATTGCTGTAAAGCAATCGAAACGTCGGGAAACAAAAATCAAAATAAATCCGCGAAAAAATCCGAAAAGATAGTTTTATTTAAATGTCAAATATTCGCGTAAATCTAAGAAAGTATTAGATTTTATAACTATTATTTTTTTTTTATTATTGTTATTTACTTATTCATTTAATTATTATTACTTTTTCACTTGAAATCTTTATAGGTATGATTAAGTCCGCGTCATACAAAATTATTAAATTAAAAATCCATTCCTAGAACTAACATTTCTGAAGATAAGAGATTAACGGATTCAATGAACGATATAAATATCATTTTAAATTATTGCAAATTTCAATAATAATAAATTAATAAAAATGACATTATCGTTACTTATTAATCAATACATCAACCAACAACATTTTAAGGGTATATCATCATTATTCAGTTCCACTAATAATACGTACATCTAGATTTGGTCAATATATATATTTATACTTAATAGAGTATATATTTATACTTAATAGAATACATAATATATATTTAAAAATTATAAAGCACTTAATATTACTCCAAATCTTTAAAATACCTTTTGAAATACTAAAATTAGCTGTTTAGCACCAATTCAAATTAGTCTGAAGCTTAATTATAAAATGTCCTATTAATAATACAGATTTTAAACTTCTTTTTCTTTTTTGGTTTTTATATACCTACTTCGTACTATTATAAAACATACTAATAATCTGTGGTAAAGTGAAGCGATATGACAAAATCTATCATTTTGTTATACATCTGTCTGTTTTGTCAAATTAAAATAGATTTTATTTACCACCTCCTGGTTAATTCGAAATCAATTGTTAACTGGCACACCGGTGTGCCCGCGACTCTCGACAGGATAATCTTTCTGCTTTTTTCTTTTTATTATACTATTGAAGCTTTGTATTTAATTACTGTACAATTTATATCCACCACATTATATGACCAGCGATATTTCATATTGTATACGGACTATAACATTTCAAATCGATTTCATAATTTTTTAATAATCATTCATATAAGAATTACCTACTTTTGTGATGCAAATATTCAAGTAGGTATATAATTATATAATAAATCCTTCACATGATCATCATGATTTATGTAAAAACTTATCAACTTAAATATTATACTTTTAGAAAACTGCGGTGAACCAAGGTTCATAATAAAGTGATAGCATTCAAGCTTTAAATTATATGTACAGCTCGAAACATAATGTAGTATCTAAACATGACATTCATTTCAGAACTCTTCACCCAGTCTATTACTCATCTATGATTTAAAATTACTTTTATTATTATAGGTATTTACATTCATTATACAGTTCCAGGATAAGGTTCTTATTGTCTTTTAAATCTTGAAACTTTAAAGGATACTTGCTTAAATTTCTTTAATTAAAATCCAATTAGAGTATTATGCTTATTTTTTACTTTATATGCCTAATATATCAAAATAATACCTTTTTTTTTATTATGACTCGTATCTTTATTTGGTTTATATAATTAAGTGTTAAAGTTCAAAGATTGTATGTAATGTACTTACTCAACACTCATATTTTTGTCACTCAGGTATTTTGTCTTTAACTTCTAATCAATAAGTACTATAAGTAATCAAAGTATAAGACAGCTAAACAACCACTAGGTCTTTCAAAAGTTCAAAACTGAAATATACATATATATTACAAAGTAGGCACTTGATAAGCATATATTTAATATCAATGCAGCATATGAAATACAATACCTTCAAACTTAACATCCTCTATAGACAATATATACATACCTATTGGTATCACATATCAAAGGAATCTCTTTTTTTTTAAAGTGAAAACAATTTCAGCTGTAGATCTTTTAAATATAAGTTGATTTAATTTCGTTTGCTACCATTATAATTGATGGCTCCAATATTTATATATTTATATGTTCATTCATATCATATATTCATATCATTCATTTATTTAAATATGAATATGATAAATAGATTTTCAATTTTAAAACTACATATACTCGTATGTAAATTTAAAGAGTCTAAACTAGATCATTTCTTTTTTGTCATTTCCTAGAAACCTAACAATACCAAATATCTCTTTTAAACCTACAATATCAACTATGAAGTGATTTTAAAATTACCTTTTTTTTTCTTTTTATGTAAGAGTAACTTATCTGATACTACCAAGCCTAACTATGCAACTTTTTGTTTCACAAATTGACTATTATAAATCCTCCTGATCGATTTCGACCACGGCGTCCAATCCAAGTCCAAGACTAGCCAACTGCGCAGGAGATTTTATAGTGTACAAGTGTACGCGTAGACACAAGTGTGCTCTCTATTCCTGTCACTCTCATACTCCGGTGGGACGACTACTCGACACAATCGGTGAGAGTTAAGGAGCGCAGGACCAACGGCTTTACGTGCTCTCCGAGGCACGACGGTGGAACACCGCCAATTTCCCAACTTCGGGCTGTTACTGAGCCTTACTAAATAAAAAGACTTAATAATTAAACTTAGCCCGTCCCGGGACTCGAACCCAGGACCTCCGGATATGCAGCCGTACATGCTAGCCACTACACCACCGAGGCAGTTATTTGACATATGTATATACAAATTGACTAATTCTATAACGAATAGCAAAAATTACGTCAACTAATGTGTCCACCAAGATTGTCCTCGATACCCTTGATCTTGAACATGGTCCTGTGATCGTCAATGCGTCATTCACTAAGCCAAAGCGACACCTTGAGATTCTTGAACGTGAAGTTTTCTTAACATGTATAACAGCTAATGCTTTATACAAAATTATTCATCCTATCACCGTTTATATTAGATTCAAATATCCAGACAAACATCACAAAATTAATTAGAATTTGGGTTTTTGTAAAATTAGCAGTTTCATTTTCTTACATGTGTTTTTTTTTACAAAACTACTTTGATGGAGACTAAATAAAATCAAAACAAGCGCAAATCAAATCTTTTATCATTTTTGAATTACATAAGTATTATTATACCTACGTTCAACTTTGTCAACCCCATTCTCAAATGTGTAATAGAAATTTACATATTTTATTTCTAGATAACTTCATGTATATTATAAATACAAAATATTCTTTCGAAAATTCTAAATAGGTACAACTCCGTTTTAACTAATTTACTCTCATAAAATATACTCTCAAAAATATAATGATAATATATTTAAAACACACTTAGCTTAATTAATTGATTGAAGCTTCCAAATCCATTTTACTCATACCATGATGATTGAGCGTCATCGGCGGCATGGGATGATCCCACTTCTGAACTGTTGGAGGTCACCAATAAAACTCCAAGATGTTGCTCAACTTTCTATGTATATTCAGTACTTTTATAATCGTCAGTACGTTTGTCCGTATAAAGCTACCACCGGCTCGGAAAAGTGTGCTGCTGAGAAGAGCCGGCAAGAAACTCAACAGTTAATCTTTTAAATATAGAGTTACATAATTTACAATCATAATTTTCAGCATTACACACAATCTATGGCTATTGGCTAGTCACTACAGGATGGTATCGAGATCTCCCCCTCTGTCAAGCGCGGGGAAAACAGCAGAATATCAGCGTTCTATTTTATTTTTTTAAATACATTCTTATCGGCCAACATCATATAATGACATGCCATATACATACATAAATCATTAGAAATTAATTAAATATATTATTTTCCATTAAAACGCTCAAATATAAATGTGCAACCTTACATTAGCAAAATCTGTACATGAAATATTTTTTCAAAGCAATGACTGTAATGTACTATGTACACAATATAGACTCCAAAAGAATAGTTATATTTTTTTTGTCTGTCTGTTTGTGTGTGCGCGTTTCTCACAAAAAGTAATGAACCGATTTCAACGAAATTTGGTGAAGTGATAGCTAATTACTTGGGTCAACATTTAAGATACCTTTTACTTCAGGAAAATCTTTCTTTCCTACGGGAAAACACAATACCTGGTTTTATCAAGTCCTCCTAAGGAACCTTCCGCTAGCTTAATCTTAAGACATATATCAAAACAATGTACTAAAAAATTGTAGGTCTTGAAAAGGCCTACAGAAAAATTTGCAACAACATATGGCTATCTCCTAAGGTACACTCTCAATACCTATTTTTATATATACTATATTAAAACTTAGTCAAATCGATGAGCGCGTTTCACGCAAGAAATAGTGAACTGATTTTAACTTTTTCTGTAGTGATAACTTATAGCGTAATACAAAAAAGTAAATAATTCTTGAAAGTTTCTAAGGATGACTAGTCAAAAAAAACCATTCAACCAAAAATTTAAATTATTTTAAAAATCAGTGGGCCACCTCAAAATGTTGTTTTTTTTTCAAAAATTTTGTTTTTTTATAAGCTACAAATTCTACCCCCAATCTAAGAAAAAAGAAGAAAAATTTTTTTTCGCTCTACCCTAATATATTACTACTACTCTACTAGTACTCGTACCGTACATACGGTTCTAATATCTAACTTATGGCAACTTCTACCCAAGCTATGAATAATTTTACATTCATGTATTAAATGTATTATATTATGATACGAAGTGTGTGTGGATTTTGAACAGTATAAATTTGCTTTTGAAATAAGTTTAACATAAGCTTGTGTTTTTAGATAATTATTAGAATTTACCTTGCCTATAATTCTAAATCGAAGCTTTTAAAATAAATTAAAATAACTCTTACTTCTGATACAAAATCAGATAAATATTTAATGTTAAACTACACGTTTTACATAGTCATGAGGGTCAAGTATTCGTATTTAAGAACATATAAAATTCAAGATGAATACAAGGAACAAGGTTAATTGGTTAGTAGTTGAGTAGTGTTTATTAATATATATATATATATATATTACTATTATCAAAATATATATATTTTGATAATAGTAAGTGTATCATCGGATCCAAAGTATACTTACCCAAAAATAAACTTCTATTATAATCTTATTTTTATTTTACTCTTTTTTTAAGATGTTTTTTATTTATATTTTTATACCATTGTCCATTTTTATTTATTAATATTTATCCTAATTCTATTTTAAAAATAAAAGAAGCCTAAGTTACTCCTTAGAATATCAGCTATCTGTTAGTGGAAGTCCCGTCAAAATCAGTCAAGCCGTTTCGGAGATTAGCCGGAACAAACAGACAGACTGACAGACAGACAAAAAAATTTTAAATGGTGCTTTTCTTTTAAATACCGTATATTATATACGATATATATTATATATATATATTCATATGCATTTAGTAAAAAGCTGTTACTTTGACACATTACAAACAGACACTTCGATTTTATTTATCTGTAGGTATAGATAAATTGTTTATTAAACGCTAGAGAATCCACTTATAAAATTGAAATAATAAAAATTAAATATATCTAATGTACGTTCGATGAAAATCATTTACTTCTTTATATTAGTAAATGAGATATTTAAGCCAAGCCAACCCGGTCGCAAATATCATTGATAGTAAGAACTGATACGCCATGCCTTCGACATATTCGATACGAAAATTGCTATTAAAAATCGATGTTAACAGAAATAGAGAGCAAAGGCAAGTAAAGTTTGATAAAATACTTATTAAAGGCATATTTGCCTATTTATGTACCTATATTATAAATAGTTTGTCAACCATTTTTAGTAGCTTTTGGCGAACTTTAAATCATAAGTAAAGAGCTTTAAAAAAGTATAAAAATGTGGAAACATTTTTTATATACATAGGTAACTAACTATTCATGTATTTTGAAATTTTCAATAATGATTATAGTATACACATCTACTAAAATAATTTCTTTGCACATTAATTCAGTACGAACGTGATCCTGGTTGTTTTTCGAATGAAATTTTTCCTTTAGAATCTCATACTATCTTATGGTTAAATAGACTTAGTCGTCCTAGATCAGATCTCCGAACGCAGGACACAGCAGTTACGCCAATTAGCTCTAATTGTATGAATAATGCCAATGGGCCTTTGTTCTACGGAAGCCGCAATATAACAATTTACCATAGCGTTGCAACTTGCCACATTGTTCATTTATCGGTGCTATAACATCGCAAAAATATTAAATATTAGAATATCAAATGATGTATTAAGAGAAAATGTTGTGGTTTGCCCTATCTAACGGGTGTCATATCGCCTTTCATAAAGCCAAAATAATAATTATCGGGGTTTTTTCATCAAATGCTCAAGAACTGCCTCGATTTAGGAGTTTGAGGCAGTAATTTGATCCTCCACACTTGATGTTTCTTTCGTAGTGACAAAAAATAGTGGTCTAACCGACCTGACCTTCACCGATCTGTCAACCAGATTAAACATATTTTTTATGAAGTTTCAATAATAGATAAATACGCATAAAATAGCTTGCCTATCGAAGTCCTGACCAGGGTATTTTTAAATATTTTTTTTCACCGTTCTGTTAACTAGCCGAATTTTGTTCTAATCGATAGTAAATAATATAAAGAATATGCATAGGTAGCCTTGCCTACTCATTTTCACCACACACATTGACCACACTATCTCTGTACAATGAATTGAACACTAGGGCTCTCCAGCCATAGTGTTCAATTCATTGTACAAGAACACGCACGGGTGCTCTATCAAATAGCTACATTCTTTAAATAGATATCGTTATCGATATTGGTTATATTCCTCGCAATATTGACTAGATAGCCAAATTTTTAAGTATATCATACGATTACGTATTTTCTTTATAAGTTAACCATGAAGTATGTTTTATATAAATTTCAAGATATGTCCACCCCATATATAAAATCTGCCATGTTAATAAAAAAGCCATTTACCCCAAGAAATTTACAAAAAAAAAACTAAAATTACATTTTTTTTATTATTATTATTCTAATACTGAGACATAAGAAAGGGTTCGGGTGAAAAAAAAAGTCAATATATTTTCACATACTTTAATTTTTTGTATTAATAGATATTCTCCTAATCATGTAGTATTTATTTTCGCTTACAATTCTTAATTTGGAATGGTATTATTCATATTGTTTAGCTTAAAAATAAATAAAAATAAAAATTGCCTGAATTAAACGACGCATGCAAGTTTCAGGCGCGCTTAGAAAAAAAGTTAAGGAACATGACAAAGAGTTAAGATGAATGAGACTCTTTGGTTTGAATATCATCTTTCTAAGTTAAAGTAGTACTCGTAATCTACTATAGATTAAATGGGTTGTATAATATAACTAAAGACAATATCTTTTGAAGCGATCAATATAAAAAAATAGCGAAAAACTTAATCACCGCTAATAACGTCTTAACGCACAGACATAATGCAATTTCTTAAAACTACGTTAATTTTCCATTGTTATTTGTACATAAAAATAAAAACAATGCCAACAACCATGATAGACTATCATAATAATTAAGTTATAAATATAATAATGGACACGAAACAATACAAAGACTAACTTACAAAACTTACTATTTGCAGATATCTACTTGTCGACAAACGAAGTATTACAAAATTAATCGCGCAATTCATTTTGAATCAAGCATTTGAAACAATATTGCACCAATAAATAACATAATAAATAATAAAACAGAAGAGCAGTAAAACATTAAAGAAAAGTAATGAAATGCAGACGAGTAATCGAAATAAACAAATCATAATAAATAGCCAAGATTAAAAGAGTAACAGGTAAGATCTAAGGAACAGGAAGTATAATATTCATTGGCGCAACACACAGGTACATAATATACGTTTTCTTACAAAATGTAGCCGATACGATAAAATATAGAGGCCAAATTTTGAGAAAAGCAGATACTTACTATATATGAGTCTAGGAATTTACTCTCTTACTTTATTTCACATTTCTATGCACTTACAATTAGCTCATCAAGTATAAAGTGATTAAAAACAGAAATAATTCAAGAGTTAAATCCAATATACTTAATAATTAATTTACATCATATCTACGCTATCCGTTGTTATACAATACTATTGGCGAACAAAACATATTCATATCACCACAAGCTAATTCTGTTGAGAAAGAGCGAACACGTGTATAGGATTTATACATACTAAGACTACATAAAATAATAATATTAAGCTCATAAATAAATCGGTAAAATCCGTTACATAAACGTTACAATGAGAATTCAACATACATAATTATTATAATTTTTCGAGTGAGCGACCGCTCTTACATTTCGAACGATCATTCGTATTAATACAATACACGATCCGATCGGGTCCCTTAGTTCCATAATACACAGTCCACGAGTAGTCCGGCAAGAATATCAAATCCGTTTCCGTGTCACGAGCACAAGACTAGCAATAAATAAGTTCAATACTGACGGTCGTCATATATGTAGATGGCCTCCCCTGCAGATTCCTTGAGAGGAGGCGGGGGCGGTGGGAAGTCCAGGTCTCCCGGTCGGAAGAGCTTGGAGGCATTGGGCGCGGGGGAGGCGGGCGCGGGCGAGCTGCCCGGGGAGCCCCCGCCGCGCCGCTTCACCCCGCTGGGGGAAGCTGCTGCACGGAATGAAGATCTTCGTGCAAGCCTGTGAAGTGGGGTGTGAAAATATAAAAAGAACTAAATAAGACTACTTATAGTGGCATAATTTAGTATTGATGAGGCGTGTCTGAATTCGGCAAGAAGAAAATGTTTGTAAGGGTTCTACAGACGTTTGTCCCCTTATGGATTAATGTAGTTGCCCCACAGTACACTCAATATAGCGAAAAGAAAAGATTAATTTTTTTTAGGAAAATTTTATATAATAAACTACATGTTGAATGAAATCCCCAGATATTAAATTTATTCACCTTGAAGCCATTTCTTCTGGCGTTTCTTCAATTTCTAGTACCCAGCTGACGGAGTCATGTTTTTCGACGACGCCCTTGACAGCGGGCAGCGGGGGCGTGTCTGGGGCGGGCGAGGAGGCCGGGGAAGGGGGCGAGTCCGGCAGGGGGGAGCTCGACCGCACAGAGTCCCCTGAGGAAGTACGCGTCCTCATCGGCGTACGTTCTATGTAGCCACCGCCGGCCAGTAGAGATACCACCTAGGAGCAAATTATACTTTTAAAATATGACGTTATTTAGTAATATACGTAATTTTAATTTATTTAGTAACCTTAAAGATAATTCAATTGAACTGTCTGTTTTTTTTAACAATTATTATTTCTTTAATTAGTTTAGTAAAAGAAAGTAAATATTTAACTCACTATACTAAACCGCAAATGTGAAGGAGAAAGGAAAACAAATTGAATAAGCATTAAAATCATAAAAATGAAAAGTTTAAACCAACGCACCTGCGACTTCTGCCTGAGCTTGTACCTTAGCTCTTCATTGAGGGCCACCATGCGAGTCGCGTGGTCCCTGTCCCGAGCCGCAGTTTCACGTAGCCTGCGGTTATCATCTCTCAGTCTGTCCGACTCGCGTTGTCGCGCGGCCGCGCGTTCCCTCAGTTCCTCGGCCGCGTGTCGCGCGGCACACGCGTCGCGTTCTGCGGCCGCGCGTCTCTCCCGTTCCGCGGCCAGCTCAGACCGTGCGTCGCGTAGTGAGGCCATCTCCGCTTGCTTCAGTTCGATTACCGCTCGCAAAGATCGCACCTATTAGAGTTAAAATACGCTTTAATTTGGAATCTAAGTTCAAAATAAATGAGTTTTATAAAATGTGTATTTAAACGTGCAATATATTCTTATTATAATCGTTTTAGTATTATTGATGCGATTTTTGTTAGTTTGTTGTTACGAGCATTTTTTCTGATAGATACACAATATGATCCCAAGAGACTAACCATTACACTCCCATGAGACACTACAGTGTACTGTAAAATGTCCTTAATTTACAATATAATAAAGTATTTGGCTATAGTTAAATCAACTTTTATTATTTACCTCTGCGGCTAATTCTGTGGCGTCAGAACTTAATTCCTCTTTTGTATTTAATTGTAACTCGCACTCTTCCACCTCCCAGTACACTGGATCGCAGGCGGCGTCGCACATGTTGTACGGGTCGCGCGACGAGTCGGCCGACGCGTTGCGCAACTTAGCGCTTCGCTCGACTTCAGCCCGCGCGGCTTCAAGCTGCGCGCGTAATGTCCGTTCAATTTCACTGTGTGCGTGCAACCGTGCTCTGCTTTCAGCAACTTCTTGTTTTAGTGTCTCTATAGTCTCCTAATAAATGTTAAAGTAAAAATTACTAACGAAAAATTACGATATATAATAATAATAATATGCAATTAGTACTCCATACGAAGTAGGTATTTGAACGGTTGGTTCACTTATTTAGATAATAACGTACCTTTAACCCTTTTACATCACTCGCAAGCGCAGATACTTCTTCAATGTGTGCAGCTTGTAGACGAGCGTTTGCTTCCTCTTTAGACGATACCTCCATTTCTAGCTCTGAGATCTTGCTCAAGCATTCTGCGACTGTAAATAAGCAAATGTTAATAATGTATAGCAACTGTTATGTTACAACTAGTTGTAAATATTTTAAATATTAAATTATGCTAAATAATGCGTTGTTATTTTTGTATTACTCGCGCCATTGCATAAACTGAATTTGTATTAATGTTGTACACACGTGTTAGTTAAGGTATAGGATAATGTTCAGAATTACCTAATCGTATATGTATAGGTATATTAAAAAAGTATTTTAAATTAAAAATTTAAGAGAACAATAATACTCTAAACATAAATTCGTTAATAATTACTTATTGATTTCAATACTAAAAAAGAAATCGTTTCATATAATATTTGCATTTACTGGTATCTAGATCCTTTTGTGCACGTTGCTGACGGTCGCGGTCGGCGCGGGCGGCACTGCTCCTCTCTGCCGCCGCAACGCCGCGCCATCGCTCGGCTTCTTGCCGCCATGATCCGCTATTTAGAGCATCCAACTGGAAAACATCAATATTCATAAAGTCTCCTTGTTTCACGTAGAAAGTTACAGTAATATGTGATCTATAGTTAAAAATTTATTACATTTAATTGTTTTTACATAGTCTTTAATAATTGTTTTACACTATACAACTTGTATAATGTACTGAGAAATAACAAAATGATTGAGTACATACTACATACCTTTTAAATTTATAGTTAAACAGCGACTTGCACTGCTTTGCTCGGGTGAATTCTTAGATACCTAACAGTAACCTATATCATCATACAGGTCATAGTCTATCAGTGTACTAAATTTCATCCAAATTAATCCAGCTGTTTTAGCGCGAAGAAGTAATAAACATACACATACGTAAGTTTGTCAGAGTATTAAAATGGCATAATTACGCACCCGGAACACAAGGTATTGTACAAGAACGCCCAACGCTTCAACGCCTTTGGTGGCATGAGCGAGAGCTACTGAGTTTTCACGTGACTGGACCGGTAGCGGAGCGGCTAGCGGCGCGGGCGGCGAGCGCACCGGCTGCGGCGTCTGTACCCGCTTGCCTCGGGGCCCAACCGCGGCCGTCACCCGCGGCGGCTCTGCAACGATAAACATTTGTATTTGGCATATGATTTCATTTAGGTTTAAGTTCCAAATAAACATAACATTAACTTTTATATTGTAATAATAATATCCCATAGAGCTATCGTAAAAATTCAGATTTAGATGCTAGTTTGTAGGTACATACATATAAGTAATGGGATTCTAAAAATCTATGCGTAGTTTCCATATTTTTTAGATAGTACTGCTCCTTGTAACATAAATTAATTAATGTTTAATATGATTAATAACAGATTCATTAAAGTATTTTAGATATTTCAAAAAAAGAATAATATTTAAATTGCAAACTTTCTTTTTTTAATTTATACAACCATATGAGAGATTCAAAATTAAACTTTTCATATAATTACATTATAATTACATGTTCCAAATTTCAGGTGAAGATTTTAAAACTAACACGTTCCAGCTGTATGTTTTCGAATTGCACAAATTATTCTCACGATACGGATGAAACAATAAAGACTGCAGCTCTCAAGTACAATAGGATACAAAACAGCAAACAGATAGACATTTCATAAGATACAATGTAGTAGAGATCCGTCGTTTCTTAGTGTGATGCTATCTTCCTTCAGAAAGAGCTTTGTTTAGCTGAATGTTAATACAAATGTGTTTTATCTAACATCTAGCCCGATTATAATGGACTCGAGGTTAAAACAATGTATGTATACTTTCACAAACTATACTTAATTCACATATTACATACACAACATTATAAATAGAAGCCATTATAATTATCTATGGATAGTTACGTTGTTTGATTGTCCTAATGCTGCAAAGTTTAATTATTATATAAAAATTGTTTATAAGCTTAATGTAACACTTTTAATTGACTTTCAATGTTATTTTTTATAAACCCAAGAAGTCTAAGGTTCAATGAAAAATGTTTTGTTTGAAGCCGTAAAAATCTTGAGCAATACGTATTATATCATACAAGGATTAAATTAGATAACTAGGCCCTTTGTAGTATCACGTACCTAACGTCATGAGGAGAAATCGGTAGCACTTTATATTACATTCACGAATATTAATTAACTTACGCACTTTCAATACGATGCTAGCATGTAACAACTGGACTTAAGCACATACCTAATACGTTTTAATAAGGTTTGCTTGTACCTTTAAAAGGGATTCAGAATAATTTCTCGCATACCATTTCTTCGTAAAACAGCATTTGTTTCTACTTTCTTTACATTTAAATATACGTTTGGTGTGTTGCAAGTGCCTCTATGCGCTGTAACGTATTTATTATATAACATTCTCGGCTTTATTAGTTATGTCATTTTTAACTATCTAATAAATTATTTTTATTATGTGCCATCGATTAATTAGATTCGATTCGATTTTATAGTGTTGTTTATATAATTCAAAACTTATTTAAATAAATAGGACATACTAATAGGTACTCTATTTCCTATTTTAGTCTCATTTATTTGTTATAAAAATTAACCATGAAGCGTTTCCCACGCGCTCCATTGAAGATTCCTGTGGAGGTCCACGCGTCATTAAGCACAAGATACAACGACTACCATTTCCGCTTTTATAATGAATAGACTGAAAAAAAATACCATTAAACTTTTCACTATTCAATAGAGATTGTTGTTTCCGTTACATAAATAAATTAGATTTGATCGACTTTTTATTATATCATGTAAATATAGATAACTTGTTATTTTTGCCATAGATTATAAATTACAAAAATATTCCACTCAAAAATAATAATAAATTATTTAGAGATGTCTCAATGGCAATTATGTAATGGCTGCCGGAGGGTCAGCACTTGACAACATACGCGTGGGCATCAATTGAGACCGGTGAAACGTCAAATTAACAAACAGACAGGGATGCCATTCCTATAACAGGGACAATACCTATTCATACGACACATTAGTACAAGTAAATAAAATTCTTAGAAAAAGCGATAACAGTTCGATGTATAGTTAATTTGTACAATATTATTTGAACAAAAATATATATAGGTACGATGACATTTTATTTAGCAAGTTACAACCCTGTAATAATTTAAGTCGCTGCGCCTACGCCGAAAACTATCATGTAGATGAGAGCTGTCATATCATAATGTTGAAAAATGTTATTTTATAACGACCAAATATATTGAATCTATTTTAATATTAATTATTAAAACTTGAGATAACAATATCTACTTAATTTCAATAAATAGTATGAGGCATATTCTGAATAGATTCAGTTGCAAATGTATAACTTAGGGATTTTACTCTTTGTTTATAAATATTTATTTAAAACTAGCGGCTTTAGGAAAACAAATACAAATCTATCCCACGGGAACCGTACATTTTTCCGGAATAAAAAGTAATCTATACTATCTCTGTGCCTTCAGATCCGTTCAGCTAGCTATTCTGGCGTGATTAAGTAACAAACATCCAAACATCTAAACCTTTTACCTAACATTTATATAACACCTATATAACAAAACATACCTGATAATGTTAATACCACGTAAACAACAGACTTTTTACTCCCAATGAAAACAATCAATATGAAATTTCCACGTTTCACAATAATACACTGCAATATAGATTTGAAACCATTAGCGAGTGATGATTGTGAGTTTTCTTCACGATTACAATGAGTTGTATTACTATCCTACTTGCGGACTGGGGTAACGGATCCATCGTAGCTGTGGCGTGAATACGAAATCAGTTTAGAACTTTACAATAATCGATCGATGAGCAGTCAAACACCTGTTCAGTACGTGAGATAAATTCGCGGCCTAATGTATAAAGATACTCGTAACAACGCGACGTTATTATTGATGGTTTCACATTCTGTCATTAAACATATAATAAGCACATTGATTTTAGTTATATATTCTTTTAAATAAAATACCAAGGAAGAAGTTGAGCGTGAGTTGGATACCATTAACGGTACATTTATCATTGATTAATTATAGAAGCATCAAGCACTAATCGTTAGGTTCACAACTTTGAAAAAATGTCGGATTAGTACCGACGGTTCTGTACTACAAAAAACGTTTATATATTGTTATGAAAGTAAACTAAAAAAGAAGATAACAAAAATAAGTCCAGAAAACATGCCATATCTCAAAAAATATTCTGTTTCATATTCATAATGCCTACTTTTCGTTAAAAATATTTTGGAAGTACTATTTTTAAGGTAGTGACCCATATAATATGTATTTTTATTATTAATTTCCGAGTAAAATATGTCCATGGCGAAATTATAAGGGTTTTGGCGACGGATTCCTAAAAAAGTAACAGCTTAGAAAGTGCATAGTTTACTTGAGATTATCTTTTACAATCCACTAAGTAAAACTTGCAAGTACTGGATAAGTATCCATTAAGCAAGGCTAATGAATGTTCTTTAACGTAAGCTTCTCTAAAAAAATACTCATTGACAACAAATTATTTTTATGTAACATACAGAAACTTATTATACTTATTTGTACCCGATGAATTTGCATACATATGCAACAAGTTAAATACGATAGCGTTAAATTGTCATTGCATGAAATGCTTAACAATATATTTAATGAGTTCTTATATAGACATCATATATTATTATTTCGATTAAGAACAACTAAAGAAATTGCTAAACTCTATAATAAGGTGAAATTTATTAAACGTTATATATACAAAATAAAATATTAATTAAGGACAAAAATATGATTATGCACGTATTTGAACGTTTTATATTAAAGTCATGTATTTTTTTTTATTTTCACAACTTTTATGAAACCGATACATCGAGCACTTTAATTTCTAATATTTTACGCATAAAGAGCTCAACCTGATGAACCAATCCGGTATGAGAATTAAAAATTGTTATTTATGTTTGTCCTCATTTATTGCATTAACATATTCACATATTGACACCCGGCCAATAATGACTTCCTTCACGGTTTCGGCGAATGTTCCAATGTTTGTACTATTACTGATTTAGCAATCTTATTTGCCTTGCCAAACAAATGTTAAACGAAGGGAAAAAAATTGTTTAGTGTTGACATTTACATAAAATATTATAAACAAACGATACTATTCATTCAACATACTTCATTTGTGTAGTTAGTTATCAATTACTAGGCCTTGACACACTAGAAAGTTATATTATTAATGTCTATTACTATATTGGCATAAAATAGAACGTAAAACTAGTGTTAACATCCCAATTTACGTCAAACTTAATTTTAATAATAATCAATGTTAACCATTTATTTCCGCAGATATTTTTGACACGTACCTGCGCTATTAATACTATAATCCATTCGTTGCGTCTAGTGTGTAGTGAGAATCACAAATCTAAAATTAGTTTGTTTGTATGTATGTCAGGGGGCCGCGCGTTGTCGGCCATCCGCCCTAAAAGGGTCAATCTTACTGGACAACTGTCACACTTATAACACATGAATTTATTATCTATACCTATATCTCTTATTATTTTTGAGCAACTTTGCAAGTTCTACCAAAGAGATACATACATTAAAATTGCCATCAGTATCCCGTTAATATACTAAGTAGTAGGTACTATTAATTTTCAGAAATTTTCTGATATCATATTTTTTTAAATATATATATATATATATATATATATATATATATATATATATATATATATATATATATATATATATATATATATTAATAAGTATGAAATACAGATTTAGAATCAATTTTAAAATCTAGCAATATGCTTCATTATAAGAACAACCCAAGAACTTTCAATTGATTAACTTTGATTTAAAACAAATTTTCAAGAAGAATAAATTTATTAGGATACCTTGTGATTCGTTATTACGAGCAAAAGACTCGTTAAGGGCTATTTCGCACATGTCTCACAATAATTATCACGGATTATATGATTCACATCGCAGTTTTAACGTCGGCAATAAACTTGTCATCATCCATTAACGGCAAACAAAAGCAAATTATTTCTTCCCTGTTCTCGGAAATAAGGAAAGGAGCCATATGTCTTTACTAAGGTAAATTATTTTATGCGATCTCAACCACGTAATTTGTATAAAATAACAAGTTGACATTCAGAGCAATATAACGATCGTTGTCGATCTATGCGACTGATAGATAACAAATTATATTTAACTAGCGGATCCGACAGACGTTGTCCCCGAATAAATAAAAAAAAAATCCTAGAACCCGACTGCAGTGTCACCTACTAGATCCAGCTGTGAATCTAAACCATCCAGGGAACCTCTCAAATACACACAAAAAGATCATCAAAACCGGTTCAGCCATTTAGGCTCCTCCTTCGTTGACGTACACACGTAAAGAAGAATTATATATATAAAGATAAGTATGTTCCTACTACCTAATTATATGTACATAATTATATGATATATGATACATTAAATTAATAGATTTAACAAATCCTTTATAAATCTTATTTACAAAACTAAATAGATTATTAGAGTCACAATTATAACACCTTAAATAAAATGTACTCATTTAACAGCATGACGTACTTTATGACTTCGCGGTGCAAGTTTACTGTTAACGGTCATTAATAAATATAAAATTAGATAAATGTAAGGATATTATGTTTAAAGGATGTGAAAGTTGAAATATATCAAAACGTACTCTAATCGATTTTAGTACAAAAAATTGTGAAAAAAAATTTAATAAGAATAAAAGTCGAAAAATACTTGTTAAAAGCTCCTATTAATATACTGATGTGATCTACATATACACTACAACTAACTAATGAACTTTTATTAATAAATAAGCAAGTGATTCTTTGACTCTTGAGACTTAGCTAAGTATACCGCAAGATGAATCACCAACCCAACGTCTTTTGGTCTACCAATTATAATATTTCCCTTTGCAAGAGTTTCGTGCATTTTGAAAAGCAAATCACACTGGATTTCGTCATCCTATGATATCATCTTGAAAGTTTGTAAACAAGCTTGATTTTATTGCCGATGAATATAGCAACAGAGAGTCTAGAATTATTAGAGATCTGGTCCATTAACAATGCAAATAAAACGATCTTCACAATCATCTTTAATTTCGTAACATTTACGTAATAAATTATTTTACTAATAAGCATGCGTAAAACGTGCATGTTAGTTACGAAATTTCTTGTGCATAACCCGTGAAGTATTTAAATAAAGAAATTGGTCAAGTAAAATCAAATTCGCACGGATAATAACGTTCTATTTTCTGTAAAATCTGTAGTATTTCCTTATTATAATATTTTGGGCTTATTAGTTCAAAATTAATATTTATGAATATTTAATACTAGCGACTCACTCTCGCTTCGCTCGGGTTCGTCCCTAGGTTGCTTCCCCATACAGACTTTCACGCCCTTAAGGTATGATTTCCGAGATAAAAACTATGTCCTTCCCAAGGTCTCAAACTATCTTCTTACCAAATTTCATCTAAATCACTGCAGTAGTTTCGGAGCCTATTCGATACAAACAAACAAATAAAAAAACTATTTTTTCCACTTTATAATATTAGAATAGATAATAGACTAGAGTTGCTTGATTCCAAGACTTTTTTAATGTTTTATATATTGAATAATAAGCCCTTTTTTAAATATGCTTTAAAAATTCTCAAATTTTAAAACTATTACGCAAAAAATGGAACTAAATTTTACCTACATTTTAACTTTTTTATCCAAGACGAAAACAGACCTTGATTAGAACAATACTTTTGACTTTCATTAACAATACTTCACAAGTTATTGTATAATAATAACTTACGAGACATCAAAAAGCTTTAAGTCTCTTCCGCGTCCATGTCGCTGAAAAAAAATTAAAATGAAACCACGACAAAATTCGAAAAGCTGGTGGTTTCATTTAAAATACTTTTAACTTTTTAACTTAAAGCGACTTACCCTCGCTTTGCTCGGGTGCGTCCCTACGTAGGTTTTAATTTTTTTAAGCGGGACCCTAATTTTTTTCTAAAATAAAAGTAGCCTAAGTTACTTCATATAATATCAGCTATCTGCCAGTGAAAGTCTCGTCAAAATCAGTCCATCCGTTTCGGAGATTAGCCAGAACAGACATACAGCCAGACCGTATATAATTTCATATGCATTTAGTAAAAGCTGTTATTTTGACATTACATACAGACACTTCAATTTTATTTATTTATATAGATGTATACCTGTTGTAGTCGCATTACATTTATCCAAGAAAGTACATCGACTCTTGCGTGAGAAAAGAGCGAACGTGGAAGTAGACTTAAAAGGACAAGTTTAAATAACACGGAAACTAAAGTAACGAGTTTGTCGAACCTAAAATTAGAAAACTGAGAGAAAAGTTGTATAATTACATTTAATATAAAACTTTCAATTTAGCTTTTAATTCAATATAACTAGAATCCAAACTAATAGAATGATATATATTATACTAGCAGCTCACCCTCGCTTCGCTCGGGGTCGCCTCTAGACAGACAAAAACAAATCTATCCAACGTGAACCATAAGTTTTTCAGGCATAAAAAGTAACCTATTTGTTATTCTGATGTATGAATTATATTATTGTAAAGTTTCATTAAAATCCAATCAGTAGTTTTTGTGTACTAAGCTGTATAAGTTACTATAGTTTTTTAACTTCCCACGGGAACTATTTAATTTTCCGAGATAAAAACTATTTAAAATTTTGACCGGGGATATAAGGTACCACTTTGCAAAATTTCATTTAAATCGGTCCAACAGCTTTGGAAATTAGCCCGTACAAACAGACAAACAGACAGAGAAATTTAAAAAAAAATGAATTTGTTCTATTTCTCTTCTTACATCCCCTGAGTCCTGAAATAAGAAACATATAGTACACGTAAGCTTGATTCTTATTACCAACTAGTGACCCTCCCTTTACTCGGGTGGCTTCCCTAGATGTCCCATTTATTATATGTATAACGAAAGCTCTCAGTCAGGACAATTTATTTCGACTTAATTCAAAGATATCATTATAATTAAAAATGTTTTTAAGTATAGCCTATAAGTTTCCTAGATAATTCCTTTATGTATATATATATACGTAAAAATCGGATGAAAATTGGTACAGTTTCTAAGATTAGTCCGAACAAACTCAGTGCTACGATGTTTTAATTTATAATATGTTTGTGATGATGATAATCGTTAGAATGACCTCGATAACAAATAAGCAGGTATTGTTTTCCCGCCGTCCCTGGCAGCCATCCAACATTAATATAAAATTCAGCCATGACAATCCGGCCAAAATCTCGCCGCGCTAAGCCCTTATTCTCAATATAAAGCTCTTCCTCTTAAATATATATACATATAGTTAGTCATTGTTCAATCTTTTGTTAGAAGAAAATTAAAAAGCTTTAAGACTGATTTAAAAATGACTGATTAAAATATAAATATAAAAAATATATATCAAAGATTAACAATACAATATTGCATCTAAAAAGGGATATAATCTAAAACAAGGTTAAAAATACTTCATAATATATAAGCATGCTATTTACAAAATAGGTTCATATAACGAAAGCTGAAAGAATGTGCCATATTTTATACATACTCATTCGTACGTATACAGAGTAATAACTTTATTTACGACTGTATTACATTCAACCTATTTATAATGACTTTTGTAAGAGGTAAATATGTCGACAGGTATTGTAAAGTGATAGTAAAAAGTCAAGGTAAAATGATGAGACTCATATTTAAATAAATATAAGACAGTATTTATATGATTAAGCCTAAAAAATTGACGAACTTATACGTTATAAAAGAAAATTAAATCAATACCTAATCACTCTATTCGTTTTCTTTTGGATTTCATTTATTGTGATTGTTTAAGTGTTCTGTAAAACATCTGATAAAAGCCCTTAAATATGTATATGGAGTTAAGATGTTGTATACAATAAGTTTACATGATATTTTAAAAGCATTACGTTGCTATCTCTTATAAATATCGCCTATGTATTTATAAGAGATAGCAACGTAAACTAATATTATAAAGCTGAAGAGTTTGTTTGTTTGTTTGTTTGGTTGAACGCGCTAATCTCAGAAACTACTAATCCGATTTGAAAAATTCTTTTTGCATTAGATAGCTCGTTAACTGAGGAAGGCTATAGGCTATATATTATCCCGGAAAATGTATGGATCCCTTGGGATAAATTTATTTTTGTCTAAGGACGAACCCAAAGCGAAGCGAGGGTGAGTCGCTAGTGTAAGTATATCACTAATTTAAATTAGAAACATCGCGCAACTATACATATAGTATCATCTCGCAACTTTAGCACTAATTTTCAAAAGAAACAAGTATTTTTTTACTCCTCTGACGAATACATTGTTAATAAAATAAAAGATGCATTTTGTTATTTCAGTTTTAAACCTGTAGTAGTTAATGGGATTGTATTTTACTCAATGGCATTTTTACTATTAAAGTATCTATAATATTCGTTAAGCCCAAAAAACTAGATAGCTTGATAACTTGAAAATATTAACTAAGTGTCTTAAATTAATACACTATTGCAGTTTCTACCTTACATAGTGGATAGCGATCGGTTGTCGTACGTTTTAATAGACCGTGAAAAGAAAGGAAATAAGTACATTCTAAGTCATATATACGTAAAGAAATATAGAAGTCTTTCAATTTTCCTTATTATTATTAAATATTTTGCTAAAAAATATTTCATAACTGAATTATGAATTTTTAATGAATGAATTAATCAAATATCCAATAATATTATACAATTGAAAGTAGCAGGATCCGTATCTATTCATTTTCCGTATGTAATTTAGTACGTAAATTTTACATACAAGATTTTTATTATCAAATCAATTTACATATTACTAATAGAAATAAAAAATATATATATAAATTTCATTTTAACATAGCGAGCTTTTCGAATTCTAAATCTCGTAAAGATAGGATCTTGAATCATGTATTATTTATGATACAGAATATAAATTTTACATTAAGAATGTTTAACAACATTAATATATTCTGTTATCTATGTCTAATGACATAGATAATATGTCTGTTGTAATTGATAGTGATATGTCATATAACCATAAGCTTTTCAACACAAAAAGCTTTTCATCATAATCAAACCGAATTTTTGCGTCATGTTCAAACAAACAAATCAATTCGACAGTTAAATTAAACAAACAAAAATCAATCATTTGGAATCAGAAATACCTAAATATCCAATCCTATTCCATTACCCTTATTTGAAAAATAATCAATAAACAGACACACCTCTGTTATAGTTTTATAATTATTTTGTATGATACCTGAATAAGTATCTAACCTTTCATTTTTAATTTCTATTTATTTTGAATGTTACCTGTAGGTATGAGTTTTCTTAATAGGTATCTAATAGATATCTCGATATTTAAAAAAAAAACTTTAGATCGAGTCGAATCTATACATTAAATAATTTTTGGAAAAATCTTATTGAAATAGTTATTATTATCGATACAGAGGCCGAACCTATATTTTTTAGAATTTTTGTCTTTCTGTCTGTCTGGAAACGCATCACAAGAAATCCACTGGACCGATTTTGATGAAATATGTGGTGGTGGTGAGCTGGTTGTCCGGGTCAACATTTAGGATACTTTTGAATGCAGGAAAATATCTCATCTCAGAGAAATCTAGGTATACCAACCGTTAAAACTTACCTGGAGACAAACCCGAGCGGAGCGAGGGAAGTCGCTTGTTGTAAAATAAATTCATAAAACGGGTAAAATAATTATAAAAAAAATCTTAATAACAAAGTCAGTGATAGTATTATACGAAATTACTAATAAAGAAAATAACTTCATATCCGAATCACTACTATGTAATACTTTCTTAGATTTACGCGAATATTTGACATTTCAAAATAAAACTATCTTTTCGTTTTTTAGTTTTTAGTTTCACTACTATGTATTTACGAGTACCTAAACTTAAGCCTTTCTACGTCTTAACTTTTTGACTTGTGTAAACACTTCCAATATTATTTTATTATAATAATAATAAAATTATATTTTTCATTATAGTAACACTTTTAAATGGGTAGATGAAACTGGTGTAAACTGACCTCGTCCGTCCACAAACATTTGGCAAAAATGGCGCTAACTCATATCATACAGCAGGGTCAATCCAATCACACACAGCACTTCACTAAAGGACCACATCTTATTGGCGGCCAACGTTGGCGCAAACGTTCGTCTCTACGTACACGGTACAACGCAAATAAACGTAAGGGGGCGTTCCGTGCGTGTGCCCAGAACCGCGCTATATGTCAGACTGGCGCATACCGTATATTTCGAACGGTGTTTCCTTCATTAACATTAATAATAAAAAATTAATGGGGGCCCTTTACTACGGAACTGTTTAACATTTAAGTAAGATTAGTCTTAATCTAATCGTAGCAAATGGATGTGTTAATTAGTGACTTCAAGATTTCACCTATCGCTTAGTTTCACCTATTTTCAGATTGCGGTATAATTATGGAATGAAAGTGTAATAAAAACACAATTAAGATAATATGCTTGTAATATTAAATTTTAGGATAATTGATAAAACCACATTAATTTCTACAATCGATATGGTTAAAAGAAAAAAAACGTGTGTGTACTTATAGCAGGTATACGCAGGTAACAAGTTATACTTCTGTGGCGTAACAGAACAAAAATAGCTAAAGATTTCATCCCGTATGTCACTCTCTGTTTGTAAAAGGAATGATAAATTAATAAAAAATAATTAAATAAGGCATTTTAGGCATATTACAATCATATATTTATAGAATATCATTTAAAGAAAGAATATAATATTATATATCATTTGTCAGACAATAACAACGGTTACCATGGCAACAAACTGTGCTTGGAGTAAATAAAAGTATATTATAAAGCCATTACACAATTTCAGGAAGGCATATAGTAAATCCAAGAAAGTTATTTTAAATTTCTATCTCATCATGTCTCACCTAGATACGTTCTTTCAATTTTTATAGCACAAATAATAGTAAAGTGTGCAAATAATTCCAATTACTAACACGCATGCATTTTCCCTTATGAACTGAATAGTTCAATGAACCGTAATGGAAAGTGTGCAAGATAAGAAAACTGACAGCAATTGTTTTTTAAATAGATACGTAATGTACTAAATACTTCTAAGTATTTTGTAAATGATATGAAATAATACAGAACGTTCTATTATATATATTTTCTATTATATTTGTACATATATTATTTATTAACCAAATGGATTATTATTATTATTTTTGTATATTATATATAATTGAGTTATTTAATTAAATATTTTTCAGGTCTGTTGATTTTTTTTTATTTCACCAAATAAATTAACGAGACACATAAGTAGTTATAGGTTCTAATTAAGATGCACTTCAGATACGTACACCGGATATAAACTGGACAACGTGCTCCCATAAAGGTCGGACGTGTACAGTCGACTATATCAAGGACAAAATAACATCAAAATTTTCCAAGCCCATATATACTTTACTGCATAGTAATAAGAGTTTAATTAACTTATGATTATAATTCACAACACACTACAGTTTATTGCATACGGATATTAACCTATGTGTATGTAAATAAGTAATACTAGTTTTAATAAAACTAAAAATAAAACCTATTAAAGAAAATCTAGTCGAGCCTCAATTAATATGAAGAAATGACCATAAAAATGTTTCAAGTCCCAAAATAAAGAAAAGAACAGAAAATCCTGGAAAACATTGACTAAAAAGGCACAAAACATTGACAAAAAAGTTAACTACAAATAATAAAATAATCAAATGAAATTAAGTAGCTTTCTGAGTAGTAAACATAAACAAATACAATAAGACTAAAAAGTCCTTTGTCCTTCCTAATTTATGGCAGGTAGTAAAAGCTTTAATACTGTCCCAACACAAAACAATCGAAACGGAAGTCATTAGTGACGTCAAAAGAATGTATGTAAGTACTTTGACTAGTGCATATCCGTTAGTTCCGTATGGATACGCATATTTAACATGTTTGCTATCAAAGTATGATCTTTATTACAAACGAAATAAGGTTTAAAATATTCATAAATATCATAATGCCATATGAGCGACAGCAACTCTCGCAAGAGAAACAATAATGTGTTTTTAGATCTCACTACTTTACAACAATGCTTATTAATATTATAAATGCAAATACTAAATAAATAATATCTATTTATATAGACATTGATCCTAAGCCGCCAAACAACCTAAATTTTAAGATATTTTTAGTCTAGGAACGCATGTATGTCAGTCTAGGTTATTATTTCTATTAAATTAATTAATAGTACTATATCAAGCTCTACAAAAACTGTTCACTTTCAGTATTTGTTTTCATGTTGTGGAGTAATCTATAAATAATATGAATTGAATCATACGAGTAAATGCATTAAAGGTATAAAACATCTTTCTGCAAGCAAACTTACAATCGAGAGATGATTTTAAAAGTACAGTAGTAGTCTCGGTCCGCTGCTTTCATCCAACATAGAGGCATACATATGCATGGCATGAAAACTTGACTTTCTTCGCACTTAGAATGTTTATTAGAATTTCGCAGATCGAATCTTTTTGTGTGTATGCATCCATGCGTATTAAGCGTCTAATTATTTCTTCATTATAATCACGTACTGTGGGCTATTCTAATACGTACCTCTACGCACGCACGTCATATTTTTAGCTACGCATATACATATGTAGATGAATAGGCAGATATAAGGAATACGTGATGCCAAATTACTTAGCTTATCCTGTCATAATAACAAGTTTTCATTATCACTTGTTTAATATGCAATACAGTACCTATACAGACAAAGCTTAAACATATTTAAACACTTTAGTATTGAGTTTATATATTTATTTATCCATACTAATGTTATAAAACGCTAAAGTAACTCTAGTTTGTCTGTCTGTCTGTTATCTTTTCACGCTTAATCCGCTGAACTGATTTAGAGGTATGAAGAAAGTTTGAGACCCTGTTAAGGAAATAGGACAATTTTTATCCCGAAAATCATTTCTTAAGGGGGTAAAAGGGGGTGGAGGTTTTATTTGGTTAGTCAATCATGTTTCACGTAAGGGGTATATAGGGACGAACCCGAGCAAAGTGAGGGTGAGTCGCTAGTAGGTACTCGTAATAAATATACGTTCCGATACATTTTAATACCATATGTATGATTCATAAACTATAAAAAGCATGTATCTACTAGTACGCATGTACATATTTTTATATACATAAATATTTAAACGAATGTTGTAAAAAAGTAAAAAACCTTCACCTTTAGCCATTAAAATAACGAGGTAAATATAAATTAGTGCCAATAAAAGAAGTAACATTTAAATAGATCAATGACTGAATCGCGAATACATAACAGAAGTAACTATTAATATCCGTGATTCGCCTAACATCTTTTAATATAGGTTAAATTTAACTAAAATAATCTATCGCTATGAGAATAAATAGAACCGATAGTTACGTAAAGTTTAACAGCTTTTTGTTTCATAGAATAGTAAGAAAAACAATTGCAGGTAATCTGATCCTATGCTTTATTCCTAATATATGTAAAGTTTATCATAAAAGTAAATATATGTATATTATAAATTAATATAACTCTCGCCATTATAATAGGCAAGGAAAACACATTATTAGTATAGCCTACATTATTCCATTGAAAAATAATGTTAAGCTACGAGTATAAGATCTAACAAATAAAAAATAGACTGAAAAAACCAAGTACCTCTATGTAGAGTAAAAGATCGTGTCGTCTGTGTCCACAGTACAACATATAAAAGGCCCTCGGTCTAACACTTAAGTGCGATTAGCGGATAATGTATGCATCGTCGAAGCAATCTAGACAATAGGTTACAATGGGTATTAAGAATTCGCATGAATGTAGCGAGGCGATACGGTATATGACACTGAACAATCGGTCATTTGAATCTCATAAACGAAACTACTTTTTAACATAACATCTTCGCATATTATTTTTTAATTTCGCATAAGTTATTACAGTAAAAAAAAACAAAATTAATATTTCATAATTATATTATTTTATTTTATATATTTACGCTAATTAAAGTCATTGTAAAGTTGTTTTATTAAGTAAACATAACATCTGTTTATAGCTTTTCGGGTTAAGCAAAACACCAGCATTGTTATCTAAACTCTATCCAGAACGCTTTTGTCTTTCTCTAAATTATGTAAGTACACATCAAGATACTTAATTCTTCTTCTTTTCTTCCATTCTTTATTCAATAAAAATAGCTGCCACTTGCCAGTTTAATTTGGAAGATAATAACCAGCGCGAAGGAATAACGATGGTGTATAGACTGTGGACTGATAGTGGACAAAAACATCCTAGTTTAGTTATCAATTATTAGTAGCGCTGAAGTCAAAACCCAAAACACTTAAAGAAACAGGTTCTACGATGTGGACTGTAATGCTCTGTACCTTTACGTAAAGGCAATGATTTTTGCAAACATTTCATAACTAGTTCATTATAACGATTACCTACGATTTGCGATTCCTTCTGTACCTAAACAAATTTAATTTGATATAAGTATTTATATAAAAAAACTTAAATAAAATTGGAGTGGATAAATAAAATTAGAGTGTCTATTAGTAATATTAAAATAACCGCTTTTTACTAAATGCATATGGATGTATACACGGTACATATATCAAAACAACATTTTTTACAATTTTTGTCTGTCTGTCTGTCTGTCTGTCTGTTTGTTCCGGCTAATCTCCGAAACGGCTGGACCAATTTTGACTTTCACTGGCAGATAGCTGATGTTATAAGGAGTAACTTAGGCTACTTTTATTTTAGAAAAAGAATCAGGGTTCCGCGAAAAAAAATTAAAACCCATGAAATTGTGAACAAAATCCGCGTATGGCGTACGTACCCGAGCAAAACGAGGGAAAATCGCTATATAATTTAAATAAATATCTTAGGAGTAGCAAGCTACTATTTATGTATACCTAAACATAGCTAACCGTGAAAACGTACCTAGAGACGATCGCGAGCGAAGCGAGCGTGAGTCGCTAGTGTAAAATAAATATGTTTTTTTTAATTCATGTCTATCTACAGTATATTGTAGTAGCGTTTCGCATAAGAGATTGTTTATCTCATAAAACAAGGAATGCTGCCAATAGAGGCAATAAATATGTGGCTAATGGATTTATTCTATGACGAAACGGCTTTAAACATTCTTAAAATAAATGAGCACAGATTAATTTTACGCTATGCATGTAAAGAAATATTATGTTGAGTATCTATTTGATTTGTAAATATTGTCAAAAGGAGTAGTGTATACGTGTACTTGCTATAAAAAAAATAAAGGCGTCCGTATGCTTGACATGCACATTTCTAGTTTATTTTGCATTGGTATAAACATGAACAATATTTTAGAATCGGCACACAAGCTCTGACGGATGTATACGAATACCTAACAGAACTGCTCTCACTTACTCCATAACTCAATGTTATTTCACTGAAAATTGAATTAAGGAACCGACAACTAAAAATAAATTTACAAAGCAAACAAAACGTTTTCTCTTAAAACGTACCTAACATATATTTACTAGGAGCAAAAAATACATACGTTATATTCGTATCGTGATTATATACATACCTACTATCTTAATTTAATTGGTTTTTAAAATTCGTAATTTGTCATTGTTCGCCTTGTCAACACGCACTAGGAATTTTCCTTTTAACAAGCTTTTATTAGCTTAGCATTAAATCTTAGAAATCGATTGTAGCCTAATTCTAAGTGTCGTGATTTGAAACTTTATATGTGGAATCCAGATGAAAATACAATAATTTTGTAGGTACCATCAAACTTATCTAATGATAGAGCCAGAGCATAGGTTTTAACAGCTACTAGTAAAACCCTTAAGTTTTCCCTCATTTAATTCGTTTTAAGAAATCCTATTTATTACAGTTTGTCAGTGTTTGAAGTGTGCTTTTTAGTTAAAATTGTAAAAAATAATTTAAGGACGTATTTCTTGGATTTCACGGATGTAAATCAGTTACGAAGATAAAAGCCGGGCAAAATGTACATTGCTGTAGGTTTGTATAAATAAAGAACGGGTGGGGGCTGCTTCCGATAAAAAAAAACCTCATCGCTTCCTCGCGGCTTTGCTTCTGAGAACTAATGAAAGATACGTAAATAGTTCCCGGGGTGGACGGAACTGCACGTCGGCGCCAAACCCCCGTGACGAACCAATGATTGATTGAATTGACATTGGAAGTGTCACTGCCAACTACTTTCGTACATCCTTAAGTACTCGCAATAACTATGGTCGCAGCAAAAAGACATATTCACAAAATGCTGAATGCTGTTATCTTAAAAGTCTTTGATTAATTACGTAACTTTTTAAATTATTATTATAAGAAATTTCAGTTGGACGCTAACTTCTTACACTGATTTTTAACTGCCCCAATTATACTTCATTTATCATCGAATATAAATCTTTACTGAGAATAGAAGTAAATAAAGCAGTTTTACGGCCTCTATGATTCATTTAATAAAACACCTAGCAGTAACATTTTATATCCATAAAAATAAACGAATAAAAACTCGCCATTAATTCTACTCCTAACAATTGGTCTTATATGTACCTCGTTGGGTACATTAAACAATTCGATCCTTCAAATTTGTTTAGGTAATTTGCCTCAATTTATTTGTGCTTTAGAGCTTGCACTCCATGGCTTGATTTAAATAGAATCGAATCAAATCCAAATGCATTTCGATGAACAATAAAATGTTAATAGTAAACAGGTTTTTATACTGAAATAGTAACTTGTTTATATTAACCACTGTTTTACGCATGTATTAGAAATCACGATACGTATAAATGGGACAGTTTATTATTGAAGTCAATTATAGAAAAGCGATAAAGATTAAAGAACCAATTTCAAGTACGTTTATTATTATTATTCTCATCAACTTCATCCGTTATATAATTAAAATCCTATAACATAATAATTAACTATCACTTTTCACTACTTACGATAATAATGTCACTAGTATCACAATATATAGTCGTGCCTTGTAAGTCTCTGCATGACTATAATTTTTATTAGGTATTTTATATACTTTTCCGTAAAGTCGTATAATTTGCTGTCTGCAGTGCACCATTTAAACATATATTCTATAGAGTGTGTAATGCTTATAATTCTTAACAATTATACACATACTAGTGACTGACCCTCGCTCCGCCGTTTGTCCGCCCCTACTTACGTTTTAACGTTTAGTATAGATTTCTCAGAGATGAGATTTTTTCCCACAGTAAGAAGTATCCTATATGTTGTCCCGGATAACCACCTATCATCATACCATATTTCATCAAAATCCCTCCGGTAGCTTTTCCGTGATGCGGTAACAGACAGATAGAAAGACAGACAAAAATTAAAAAAAACTATTGATTCGGCCATTGTATCGATAATAATATCTATTTCAGTAAGATTTTTTTTAAATGTTTAATATACTTGTAATTCGGCCTTGGTACAATTTTATTATATGTATAAATATATTATTATGGAAACTGATCTGTTTCTAAATAAACATATAATGTACTGTATTCTCTTAGTTTGTTATATTTTATTTGATAATAGTCAATACTTAATACTATGAATGGGAAAGTTTATGAAGATGCTAGGATGTTTGTGACTCAATCACGCGAAAACTGTACGACGAAGTTAGATGATTAGCACATATATAAACTGTATCCTGGACCAACTAATACCTACATATGACACTTTTATCCCAGTTATGTCTGACATAAGGTTATTCATTTTATGTTTGCAACACGTTATAGTACCGAAGTTATCAATAAATGGTGCGATCATTGAAATGACAAGATCGCGAGCCGAAACTACTCTTTATATAAGAGTAATTTTATAAAAGTGACATGATTTTCTAAATTTATTTCAATTTATACAAAACTTTCGCTTCAATTTAAGTAATATTCAGATTCAGAATCAGTTTGAACATGCAGAATTTTACCCTATTATTCCTCCTTCTATAGTCAAAAATATAAGAAATATTTCACTTTTTTTTATAAAGAAAACGTAGTTACAAACGTTAACTGACTCTACATATAGCTATGAGAATCCAGAATATAGACTACGTGTTTCGGTTCGTGTATTCTTATGAAACACAACAATTAATATTCTCGATTTAATTCGGCACATATTCCACTCAGTTCTTCTTCCGGTATTAATATATTAATTTATTTAAATCAATCATTAACACGAACATGCAAATTTCTTAATTAAGTGGTTAGACTTTCCATAGACTTGTCCTTTGTTAGAACATGCGATTTCCTCGTGACATACATACATTTTTATGTAACTTATAAATAACACTTAGCACCTCACATATGCGTATCACTTGTGCGCATATTATATGTATAAGTAAAAATAAACCATATTTCTCTAATGATATAACATCTTTTTTAAACTAGTTTGCTTTTTATCTATACATATAATAAAACTGTAGAGGTCGAATGTCTGTCCATAGAAAATAATTGTAATTGAATTAAAAATGTAAAAACCCCTTACGCAAAAAATACTTATAGTTTAAGAAACAACCCTTAAAAAGTAAATAATTTTCCAAAAGAGCTGATAATCTTACACTGTTGGACCGATATTAACCAAACACAGCTAAAAACAACGGCAAGGAAACTGGCTTTCAAATGAAAAAAATCGCATCGAAGTCGGTCCATCCGTTTGAGAGCTACGATCCCACAAACAGACACACACACACAGACAGACAGACATCGACGTCAAACTTATAATACCACTCTTTTGCGTCGGGGGTTAAAAAATGCTAAACATTGAGTCAGGGGGATATAAGAAGAGAAATAGAACAAATCTAGACTTTGTTCACATTTTTTGTTTCTCTGTCTGTTTGTACGGGCTAATCTCCGAAACTGTTCGACCGATTTAAAAGAAATTTTGTATGGTATACCTTATATCCCCGGTCAACATTTTAAATAGTTTTCATGCCGGAAAATTAAAGAGTTCCCGTGGATTAGTTAAAAAACTATAGTAATTTATACAGCTTAGTACACAAAAAACACTGATTGGATTTTAATAAAACTTAACAATAATATAGTTCTATATCAGAATAATAAATAGACCACTTTTTATCCCGGAAAAATGTAAGGTTCCCGTTGGATAGATTTGGTTTTTTTTTGTCTAGAGGCGAACCCGAGCGAAGCAAGGGTGAGCCGCTCGTTTTTAATAAGCCGTTTACGTATATATGCTCAGATAATACCTATCATTTAAACCTCTACGCCATCAGTATATCGCTAATTGATTTTACTTAACACAGGAAGATAAGATTCATACTCATTGTGCAAAAATATATTATCTGAGAGTTATTCACATCGTATAATACTCCCCTAATGGGTTTTCGCCACTTGAAAACTAGCCAGAAACGATAAAACGTGCATCTGGCTACTCATGGGCTTTCAAATTGATATATTGCTACTCTTCAGAGCTTTAATGCCAAAAATTAGCTACTATATAGTATTATACGGCATTTTTTGATATCCATTAGTAAACATTATTGATCCAAATTATAAAAGATATTTAGGTAAAAGAAAAGCTTATAAACGTTTTGTATTCCTTGTTAAAATAAATACACATTATGGTAAGAAATACTTCAAAGTTTTTATTGCCTTAAATAAGCAGCAACCGTGAACTATTAGAATCTTCAATTTAAAATCTAGGTGCCTCCGACCTCTGTTACCTAAGTCTGCCACACCTCGAAGTGGGCATGATGTTGCAATGTATGACATTTACGTGTTCATGCAGAGTCGACAGTTCCTGTACTCATAATGATTAAGGACCACTTATGAAGTAAGACGTTACGTGTGAAAGATGCTAACTATTCTGCTACAAAGACATGTACTTGGATGGCTTATAATTATACAATATTTGTACATTTTTTACAAATATTTGTACATTACAATGACCTTTTTAGGTAAATTTAAGATTTCACACGTTGATTACCAATTATGAAATTATCATTTAATTACAATGATTTTAAAGCTGTAGAGATATAAAGAATTACAATAACGGTTCTTTTATTTACAAGTAATAAGTAATCAAAAAAAAAACATTAACTATAGTTTTGTGTAAAATGACGTAAATTAACTGCACAATTGAATTACATCAAAAAGAAAGGAGAGAAATTTATGATGACGGTACAACTTAAAGTCGCAATCATCGTGGCAGTCACCAATGGCATGCGTCATGCATGTCACTACTAAAACGAATAATTTATTAAATATTTACTTATATAATAATGTTAAATGTATTCAAATTAGTTCATGACTATGCGTTGTATGTTTTTTTGAAAATAATTCAATACTGCACGTAAAAGTGCGATTCGATGCGAGCATTTGAAAACTGAATTATATATGTACAATATACTATTTAGGACTTAGGAGAGCTTTTGAACACTGAAACAGTTTGAAAATTGAGACAAGAAAAAATGCATTAATTGGTAAATCTGAGAGCACCGGAATTAACCGCACAAGGCGACAAAGCACAGCTGCACTGTAAAATGTTATTTTTGCTTAATGTATTAAAAGCTATTTTTGCATATATATAGTTATACGTAAGTAGTTATATTAACACGTTTGTTCAAAGAGTAACTGAAACATTAATGGTTTAATATTTGTGTTTGGTTAGGTTAAAAGTAGTAGCTGTAAAATGCGAACACACGTACATACATATATACATAGTAAAGACCTGTAAATATGGAAGTGACGACAGGTTTTTAAAAATCTAAACAAAATTATGAACCATATATAAGACAATTGTGTTATAAACCAAAGAAAAAAAAACCTTTTTACACATTTTCCATTAATAATATCAAAATATTTAATATTAACAAGAGGTACAAAAAAATTGTAATGTAGACACTAATTAATGAAATATACACAACATTTATATATTTTAAATAAGAATATTCAAACTTAATATTTTTTTTAAGTATACTATTTTTTATTATTTAATCTTCATTCATTATTTTTAAACGTTCTAGTTTATAAAAAATAGATTTAATAGATTTTTCTTAGAACAATTATTTTGTAAGGAAGCAATAAATAAGGCGTGGGAGTGCATGCGATTGGATTCCCGGAGGTGGGCTTTGAACGTTAATAAAGGAAGAGATCTGAGGACGTGATGACATCAGATAGAAGAACCGAACAATTATAATTGAGTTACTAGCTGTGACATTGGAATAGGAAAAAATAGTTCTCTTTAATATTGTATAATGTGAATGTAAAAGTCTACATAATTGCTTTTTTATCCTTATTCCCCGCGGCAATTGCGCAAGCAATCAATTAGATTTTTGGTTGTTTATATATTGTTTATAATATAGCACGAAGAGTACATAACGTAACTATTTGTCCGGGTACATCATATGTTCTACGTAGATATTATTATTTATTAATAGTCATATCTAATATAGAAATATCTCGTGTCACGGTGTTTGTGGTCGCACTCATCCGAAAAGGCTCGACCGATTTTAATGATTTTCTTTTTATATTTGGTAGGTATGAGAATAGGTCGTAAAGTATTTTTCACCCACCTACCCCCAGCCCCATTTTTTAAGTAACTAGGGGCGAACCCGATAGGAGTGAGGTTGAGTCGCTTGTATTATATAAGGTGTTGTATAATTAATATAAACCTATGTATTTCGTTCTTACTTTATCACATTTATCCACATAATATTTACCTATAATAAAATCCTAAGTGAGTCGAATCTCTATATTAAATATTTTTTAGAAAATCTTATTGAAGGAGTCGTTATTAACGATACAAAGGTCGAATCTATAGTTTTTAGATTTTGTTTAGTCTGTCTGACTGTCTGTTTGGGTATGCATTACGAGAAAACCACTGGACAGATTTTAATGAAATTCAATATTATAATAGCTGGTTATCCGGGTCAACATATTATAGGATACTTTTTTTTGCGGGAGAATATCTCATTTCTGAGAAATCTACACTAACCGTTACAACGTACCCAGGGTCCAACCCGAAACGGAGCGAGGGTGAATTGCTAGTAATGTTTATAAATCATTCGTTGTTAAAATTAATAAAACAAAACTAAATTGTTAAATTAGGAACAAAATGAAATTGCCAAAAGATCAATTTTGTACTCTTATTAATGTGTTTTTTTTTTATTCTGTAAGTCAAAATACAATTCTTACATAGCTAAATATGATATGATAATATAATAATGAAACGTAAAACTAAGCCTGCAGCCAATTGGCTCACGCACGACTACAAAATAATTGCAAAAGCTGAAAGTAATCTTACGAGTGTATTTTCACTTCAAATCGTTTTACAAATACATACATGCGTATAGAGACAAAGAGAACTTGTATAATGTACATACTGACTCTCTAAGCACGCCATTTGATAAATTGACCATTTGAAAATATTATTGAACATATTTATCCATTAAATTCGCTTGGTAAGCTGTAAATTGCTATTGCTACCCACACCGGACAACACACTTTCTTCGCTTGAAAGAATCATCCACCCACGAGTGTATTGACACGATTCGTACCGGTTTCAAAATCTAGCGATTTCCGAGTTTTGATAACTTATGTAACTGTTTCAGAAAGATTATCCGTTATGCCGCTCACGTCACGTCACATCACATCACATCTAGTTTTATCTGAGAATATGTTGTTAACTGCTCTTGTAACTTCCTGATGTACAGTTTACAGATTTATATCTAGATGACTTAAAATATTAATCTAGACAATTTACAATTATTTTGTCGTAATAAAAAAATGCTTATTTATATACAAAAATGTTAGAAAGAAATTATATGTATTTTTGAATATAATTTAGGAAGAAGTTTGTTAACGTTCAGGCAATTTTAAGTTAAATACGAGTAAAAGTAACATTACGAGTGTAATATTGTCATGTCGTGTTAAGTTTAGTAAAGTATACTAAAAAGTTATATAAAATATTTTATAATGAAAACATACATACTCTTTCAAAAGTGAAATTCAAGAGAGATTCGAATGGCTAAAAATTTATTTCGATGATAAATATTAATTGTTAACTAAAAACGTGAAACGTACTAAAGACGATTACATTCGCGAATATTGTAAATTTCAAAAAGTTGAAAGATAAGGCTATTAAAAAGAACGTTTATAACAATGTAGCGTACATATATGACGCGGACAGAGTGGTTCCCACTACGGAATATCTGTATATAATTATTTTTTAACTAAAGACGCCAAAATGACTTTAATAGCAAGTATTACAATAAGAAGTAAAATTTTTCATGAATTTTTTTGAAATACAAGTAGAATTATAGAAATCAATTTATCATCGGCGAAGATATCGTGTTATGTATACACGAAAAATACACCCGAATTGATTACTGACACCCAAAAAATACACCCAAATTGAGTACCTACTCAATCTGGGTGTATTTTTCGTGTGTTTATAACTTACACTAAAGTACCTACTTTAAAAAAAGGAGGCCTCTTACAAAAAAGATTAAAAATAAAAAAAGAGATTAGAGCAGCTTCAATGAGCGAGAGCAAAGAAATCGTAGAATCTATGTCGAGTAACTTACTTACTTTATAGATATTTTAATGTAGAGTTCGAAACATTAGCAATAACTATAAAACGTATCAACGTTGTTTTATCGAAAAAATATTGATATTTTCATTATTCGTTGTAGGAATTCAGATTATAAACAATTATTGTATTCTTAGAGGCGGATATAGAGATTTCCGCGAATAATAACTAATGCGCGGCGATTCCTAGCGCTATGATTTAACTTACCAACACAATAATAAACATCTGTTCGGTCAGTCTAACAATTACCCCGTCCATAAATCGAACGCGCAACTACTGAAGTACAAAGTAGCGCCAGTAAGTCACGTAACATAATCCACTCATACTCATAAATTACAAATAAGTAGTTAAAAAGCAGTAGAAATATTATTTTAAAATAAAACTATCTTTTCGAATTATTTCGCGGATTTATTTTGATTTTTGGTTTCCGACATATAGTAGAAATAATAGTTAAAAATATAATTCTCTATTTGGTTGCAATCTGTAAAATGAATGTGCGAGTATAAGTCTGTAACGAGCAGCAACATAATAGCCACCTACAGTCCGTAATTTGTCTTACATTACACAATGGGCTGTCCATTATCAATCCAACAATAATAAGAGAACAAAAATAGAGAAATCGTACAATTGATCGCAAGAGGTGATACCACCCACATTGCTTAGCATCGTTTATAAAATGGCAACGCGTTTCCGTTCTGTGACGGACACTTTGATGCGTTTATATGTATACGATATACCGCGCTTCAAGCTTCATTTGCGCATGTTTGTTCGTTAAATGCATTTAAGGATTGTTTGACATACCTGATGCCTGGAAAATGTTGTTTTTGCTATATTTGACTTATAATTAATACTACATTCATATCTATGTATGTGTAGTTAATGTTTGATTATAATTGTAATACCTATACCTACGCTTCATTGCCTTTCTAAGTCTTTATTTGCATCTGTACTAATATTATAAAGCTAAAGAGACTGTTTGTTAAAACGCACTAATTTTGAAACTATCAGTGATTTGAAACATTCCATTTGCATTTTAAAGCCTCCCATAACTGAGAAGCAGATAACTTATACCTATATAAATGAACTATTCGAACGGAGCCGCTGGCAAAGCCAGTATACTATTTAATATACCTATCATGGGAAACATTTAAAGCACCCTTAGTAGTGAAATGGATTTTCTAAATTAATAGCCACCCTTATGGTATTATAACCTATAATTAAAAACATCAAAATCAATCTACATTTAATTAATACCTACAAACAAATTGCATATAATCCTTTTTAAAGTCTGTTAAAAGTACCATGCAGCTCTTCTCAGGTCATTTGTGTTCTCTATGCAAAAGAAGTTAATTCGTATTGTTATTGCGAAACAAAGAAAACCAGCAAACATTACGACTTCATACTTATAATATGTGTAACATTAATAATAATTAATAGTTTTGACAAATGACAATAATCTAACTTATTGTCTGTCGTTAGCTATTAACCGGTGGTAGGACTCTGTCAAGCCTGAGGAGTCCGACTGGATGGGTACCACCCCCTTATCTATTTCTGCCGCCAAGCAACAATGATTGCATTGTTGTGTTCCGGTATGAAGGATAAGGTAGCCAGCGCAATTACAGGCAAGAGGCATATCATCTTAGTCCTCACAGTGACAACGCACCTGTGGTTCTGCATTTTTGCTACTTAAAACCTAAATGCATGAACCGTAGGTGTTATGGGCGACAGGTACTGCTTTCCATCAGGTGGTCTGGCTGCTCGTTTGTCACTGTTTCGCATAAAAAAAAGAAAAAGAAAAAAAAAAGAAAATTTATTTGCAACTCATTAATTTTAAATACTTAGATGGTTAACAATCTTGGATCAGAAATAATGTTAATGTTCTAATTGTTGTTTTGATAAAGAATTCAAAGTATGAAACATATAATTATTATGATAATGACAAATTCAATTGTGTTGTGTGCGGATGGGTAATCTGATTTTCATTATCCCACACCGTCGTACAATAAACTATAAAACAATAGCGAGTTGCAAACATAGTGTTTAGTGGGGCAAATTACGAAATTGTTTTTTTTTTTTCGTTCAAAGTGGGAAAGAAGTTGCTGCTGTGGCTAAATTCGAAAAATGCTGGCACTAACGTTTCTCTTTTTTTTAAATATACATATTAAGAAACAGTAAACATATGGTTGAAATAACTGTTATAACAGCAAGGTCGTTATTAATGCAGCACTCTAAGCTGTACTCTAATATTTTATGTAAAAGTGTCTGTCAATAAATCTTACAAACACATGATATGTAGAAACACTAGATATCTAATTATACTTTGTTAGGTATACCACACTAAGTAATCCAAACTAATAAATAAACCAAATATATTAAAGTTTTATTTTATAATTTATAATAGATTTAATAGTAGTATTGGTAGTGGTAATTGGTTGTATTATTATCAAATATATATTTTGTAATGAATTTTAAGGATTATTGGGACATCTACACAGAAATACAAATTCTCATATAAATAATAATGTAAATACTTTAAGAATCCTACTAATATTATAAATGCGAAAGTTTGTGAAGATGTATGGATGTTTGGAAGTCTGGATGTATAGATGTATGAATGTTTGTTACCCTTTCACGCAAAAACTACTTAATGGATTTTAATGAAACTTTATAATTATATAGCTCATACATCAGAACATCACAAAGGCCACTTTTTATTCCGGAAAATGTACGGTTCCCGTGGGATAGATTTGTTTTTGTCAAATATAATTAGAATATAAACAATGTTTTTTCTGCAAAGTTTTCTTTAAATTAGTATGTATATAAAATTATCATTTCGTCTATTTCTCATAACGAAAATTATTTATAAATACATTTACTTGCAATAATAGTTTAATTTTATTATAATACTAAGTATTGATTAAATCCTACCTTTAACACGATATCCAATCAACGTGCCCCATTGATTCTTCAAGTCCTCGATTTCAGTGCGAATATTAAGTTCACTGGTGAAAATTTTTTGCTGACTGAGCAAATTTTTGCGATTATTCTTATCAGGTTGAAAAAACGACACGAGTTTATGAAGCGGACTCATTATTCTTAAAAAACTTCACAATTGGTGTAATTTTTTAGCACAGTTATACTGACGAATTGAGCGTCTAACGGTGGTTAGAAACAAGCATGTCACAGTCGAATTAATTTTAAGCCATAAGTTGAATAACCCAAGCGTTATCATTAATCCTTATTGAAATTCGGTGTATTACTGTTTTCATTAAGACTTGTTAACAAATTACTATTCAGAGTCGAAACTTTTTGTGTTGGCTGTCCGACCGCTCAGGCAACAGTGTCGCTTGCCCTCGCCTATCGTTCACTTTCTTTGCCGTCAACGAACTTTCGTTGGGTACCGCTCACCCTCTATCCACTGACGTGATTGCGGGTTTTCTACAGTTTACTTCAAAAAACTGCATTCTAACAATGCAAACGTCCAATTATATTAATTAACGTATTTTATATTTTCCAGCCTTTGGCTTTATTGTATTTATTTTTATGAAACGTACGTGCTTATTCTGATGTTTTTCATTCAGTTCCGAGAATGCGATTGATAACGGATGCCCGTGACAGTTTTTAAATTTAGCAGGTCCATAAATAAATTGTCTCGAATATACAGTTCTTATATAAACTAGTTACACGTAACATGGCAGACAATTAAGATTCATATGTAAGTATGATCGCTTTAATTACTTGTAACATAACGAATGCCAGTTTATTAATAATTAATGAAACAAGTTGATTATTTAGCACACCTCTATGCGCTTTCTTTTCATATTAATATATTAAAAAAAAAATAAATTGTAAAAAAACGATTGTATAAAAAACCAAAAGATGGGAACAAGTTGACGTAGGAACATACCTACTGTAGTATTATGCAGTCAGAGACATACATATGTACATATATCCTTGCCGCAAGTCTTGCTTGTCTTGCTCAAGTGTTTGGCCAGTTAGATATTGATATTTAACATATATTTTTTTATCCTAATTATTTTAAACGTAAAAGTTGTATTTATTTTGTAATTGACTGTTAAAAACCTGTTTGTTTACCGGTGGTAGGACTCTGTCAAGCCTGAGGAGTCCGACTGGATGGGTACCACCCCCTTATCTATTTCTGCCGCCAAGCAACAATGATTGCATTATTGTGTTCCGGTTTGAAGGATAAGGTAGCCAGCGCAATTACAGGCAAGAGGCATATCATCTTAGTCCTCACAGTGACAACGCACCTGTGGTTCTGCATTTTTGTTACTTAAAACCTAAGTGCACGAACCGTAGGTGTTATGGGCGACAGGTACTGCTTTCCATCAGGCGGTCTGTCTGCTCGTTTGTCACTGAATCTCATTAAAAAAAAAAAAAAAAAAAAAAAAAAAAAAAAAAAAAAACTTTAACTTTTTTTGCTACCCCACTCGATAGGTTTGGACGAAAAACTTTAATTAAAAAAGAACAAAAATCGGTGCACAAAAGCACAAATATACATATAGCTTGCGTTATTAAGACAAATCTAACGATGTATCATTAAAATGGGTTAAGCCGCTTAGTAATTACGAGGGAACATAGAAACGAACATACATACAAATGTACATATATACCGGTCAAACACATAACCCTCCTTTGGGCTTCGCCGCAGTAGGGTGAAAAAGCAATAGATATTATTTTAAAGCAAAAACATGTAAGTAGAAGTACCAATGTCTATTTCATATATTAACGCTAGGTGTAATTATGCAATGCTCTAGATTTCAAAATATTCCAAAAAACCAGTAATGTAACTTGTATTAAAACAGCACCCAAAAAGGAGAGCAAAAATGATTGTCTTTCACTTATTTTCGGAATAACTGTAGTAATATAGATCAATGGCATACAAATTATAGCTATAAAGTATTTTTTACCATAGATATGGTTCTGATTATATACTATACTTACACAACTACAATTTAATATACAAGTAAAATTAAATTTGCTGTTTATGATTTTGAAATAATACTTTTATTTACTTTTTTTAACGCTACGTACTGATTACCTCAAGAACAAAACTAGAGAAATTTGGTCTGCTGCAAAATTGCACCAAGTACCATAACTATGTTTACGTTTTGGCAAAACAACTGCAGCAGCTTTAATACGAGTTGATGTCCTGACAAACTGGTATTATGAGCTTGTTCTATGTATGTATATACTAATATATACCTAAGTTTATTTGTTTTTTGTTTGATTAAAGCGCTAATGTCTGGAACTACCAGACCAAAGCAATACGAAAAGAGTTTCATTTTCGAAATTTTAACTTTTTAATTTTAGCAATGCTATGTTATTTAAGTGGCTCAAGCTACCGTGTAATCAATATTAATACTATAAATACGAAAGTGCTTATGTGTGAGGGCAAACCGTTGTCCTTCTTCACGCAACAAAATCGTAACGGCCCGAGTACTGTGTACAGGTACAGTGTCCGTACAGGCTACTTTTTAAACCGGTACTTAAGGAAGAATCGGTGCAGTATTAGTATAATACAAAAAGTTTCCTATGACAACTTTGAGCCTGAATGAAGCGATTTCTTGTAGCAATAAACCATAATTACTTATGTTTTTGATATATTTTATACAGTCATAGAATGATTTTATTAAAGTATATATAATTTTAAATAATAATAATTGACATCTAATGACATAGCGTACATATAGAAATCTCTTAAGATCTAGAGCATGACCAAGCAATATAAGTATCTCTTTGCTTAGATAACGAAGCGTGGAATTCAGAACGAGAATTCAGAAATTAGAATTTGTACAAACGCAAATTGTTTAAAATGCTCTACATTAGGTCGTTTATTCCTTGTATTTTTTTTTTAAAAGTACCTAACAAAAAACCTAGGTTTCAAAATATTTACCGACTAACACTCTTTCTTAATTTTGAAATATTTTAATTCAAAATATCTTCTCAAGGGTTTAAAATGTTCTAATATCAGGTTATTACATATAGAACTGACGTTTTGTCGAAATGGCAACTTTGATCTCAAATATCTGGCGTTTGATTAGCAATTGAAAATTTAAATTTATTTCAAATTTAGGATTGTGTATTTGTGTTTCGAATTTAATGATTCGTTTGTTTTCGCATCATTTATTTGTTCTTTGACATCGTTCTGTTCACAATATAGAAAATTTTAAATATCGCATTATTCACGAATACGAGTTCCACCGTGGCACCAGCGCTGCAGAAACAGCTCGAAGGATAAATGATGTGAATGGGGAAGCTATTGTAAAAGAAAACACGATACGTTTTCGGTTCCAACGTCTTCGTTCTGGTAATTTTGACCTATAAAACAAACCTTATAGACGGCCGGAGACCCTAGTTGACAACGAGGAATTAAAAGTGATCGTGGAAACCCACCAATAAACACACGTTGAGTGCTGCGTTAAATTAGTCAATAGTTATAACGAGAGGTCGATAGTAATAACGAGAGGATTTTGAATCGGAAATTGATAATCGGAAACGCTCATTACCAATGTTCGACCCAGGAGAACCGGCCAAATCCTTCCCTAAGCAAAAGTTCACTAGAAAAAGATACTGCTAAGTGACTGGTGGACCAGTGCTAGTGTCCTCCACTACAGCTTCACAAGGTCTGGCCAGACGATTACGACAGATCTGTACTGTCTACAATTGCAAACCATGATGGAAAAGGTAGCCGTTAAACAACCGAGACTGGTCAATTACTCTAGCCCACAGCTGCGTCAGGACAACGCAAGACCACACACTGCACAACTGATGGTCGCTGAATTAGAGGAGCTGCGATTGGAAAGTCTTCGACACCCACCATACTCCCCTGACTTTGCGCTCCAATAGATTACCACTTTCTCCGGAATTTGGATAATTTTTTGTAAAGAAAAAAATTCTAACCCGATGAAGCATTCAAAACCGCCTTCAGAGATTTTATTGATTCTCGCTCCCACAATTTTTTCAGCAAAGGAATCAATGAATTAGCAATAAAATGGCAAAAGTGCCTAGATAACAATGGTACATACTTTGATTGATTAAATATATGTATAATTTCATATTTTTTTTCGTTTTGCTTTTTCCATATAAATCGCCTAATATTTAAGCTTAGATACGTATTCGCAGTTGATCTAGCTTTAAATAAAGGCGTGCGACTGGCATTGTATTAGTGTATTTTGTTAATATTGACAATAGTAGTTAAACTTACAAATTTAGTCTTCTCCTCCTTTGTATTAACCGTACATTTTGTGCAATATTAGTCCGACACTAAACGGTAATTGTCGTTCGAAAGAAACTTAATTCATTGAATTAAATTTTTCATTGAATTCGATTTTTCAATGTACTTATTATATTTATATAAAAATGTAGATACGTTTGCATTTATTATTCGAATTTTATCAAGAGCATACTTTTAATTAATAAGCAATATCTATTGCAATCATGCGCAAATAAATGACTAGGATTATTAGTAATTACAAGTCTATTTATTGGCTTTATAAAAGTAATAACAATCAATATTTTATTAAGATGAAATTATTTTAAATGGGGTCTAATTTATAAAAAACATTCTATTATACAAACACAAACAAACAACAAAGAAAACAGTCATGAAAAATTACAAAATCATTCATTTATATCTTTAGAATTTTTGCTCAATATTGTATCCATCATATGCTTAAAGCACGCTACTTTCATTCCCTTCATTAAATACGTGAAAACGACCAAGCTTAGGCCGATTGTGCCCATTTGAGAATATTCACGAAAAGTTCTAATAGCTATAGTTTCAGTAATAATTTCTAGTTTTAATTTAACCCTCACTCGATCACAAATTATCGAGTAGGGGTAAGAATAAGATTAGCGAGTTGATACTTTCGTTATAAACAACATGGCTTACACCAAGTTTTGGAGAGTGAAGAAGAATTACTGTATATTTATAATTAACTATCCAAACTTTTTTATAACTAATAGTATAATATATTATATTATATAACTATAAATATAATATATTATATATAAGCACTTGATTAGCGTACACTAAAATTTAAATTAGATTTAAGCATTTGGAATATTTTGTGGCTTCTTGTTATTCTAATAGTCGAGGAATTAAAATTGCCGGTATCGTTAAGTTACACAAAAATTAACATAATAAATAATTATTATAAAAATAAAATGAATAAAGATAGTACATATTAATACAATAATTATTATAGATACAAAAAAACAATATATTATTATTGCGTAAAACTGCTACTACTGCTGTACAAGTCAAGTAGCGCCATCTGTTATGAAGACTGAAAAATCACCTTACAACCAACATAATCCAATAAAGTTACATATAGCCGTCTTCGATAGGTGGCGCTTTATATTCAAATTAACTACTATCGTCATATACAAAGCAGCTATATTAAAAATATTTACATATTTTATATTTACCATACCTACATATAATATAAGTATAATTGATAAGGTTAAAGGTCGATTGCAAGAAAGCCAGCGTAGCGTGGCCTTTCCGTTGTAAATATTATTAAAAGAATAATATAAATTATAATTACATATAATTATTTAAAATAAATTTTACTGAATTTTAAGTGTTATAAAACTAATTTTACACACCTTAAAATAGAATAGAATAGGCAAACCGATTTAAATCCGATGGGGTCATAATAATAATTATCATTTCTACAATTAATAATTTTATACCAGTTCGTATTTAACAGACAGATGGATAAGATCGTACTATCTTTTTATCAAGAACCCTGCCTTTATTTGGACCCTAACTATTTTATTTATATTATAAAAAGAAAAATGTTTGTCGTAAAAAGTATTAAAATTTGCATCTAATGCGGATAAAATGATTATTTAGAGATTTAAACATACCTTTGCTAGTTGTGAGTGTGTTAGGTCTTTGCGCAGGCACCCTATGTGGAACGGGTTTGCGAGGCGAGGGCGGCGGGGCGAGGGAGGTGCGGGCGCGCACTGCCACAGGCGACGACGACAACTTTTGCACGACTCCATTTTTCTTAACTGAAAATTTTACATAACACTTAATGAATTTGTAATATATATATATATATATATATATATATATATATATATATATATATATATATATATATATATATATATATGATCATTGATCTTAGGACCTGCGCACAGCACAAGTTAGATTTACTAAACCTGGCAGATTATATTATTTTAATATGGCAAGCATATTTTAATATATAAATATACTATATATAAATAAAAATAAAGTTAGTGTCAAGAGAAATGTTTATAATATACTAGCGACTCACACTCGCGTCGTTCGTGTTCGTCTCTAGGTACATTTTAACGTATAGTATGGAATAGATACACATTATAATATGATATATACCCTTCCTCAAAAAACAGGCTATCTAATGCAAAATAAATTATTCAAATCGGATTAGTAGTTCCTGAGATTAGCGTGTTTGTTTGAAACAAACAAAGAAACAAACAAAAAAAACTCTGCCTCTTTATAATATTAACAGTATAGATAAATATATTAAGGTTATAAAATAATAAAAGGTTTTATTAATATGTATTTTAAGTAAAAAAATATCTAAAATAAACATATCTACATATATCATAGTTATATTCCGGTAGATAATCCTTTTAAAAGATTAAATTGATATAATTGAATATTGTGAACTTAATAATATTAAGTTTAGATTCTAAACAGTAACTTATCTGCATCTTCCTCACATAAATACAAGGTTAACATTACTTTCTTTTTAACATTACTTTCATTATTCTTAAAGAAGTAAATATTTCACGGAAGTTACATAATCGTAGTATTTCTTTACATAATCATAAAGGATTTAAGTTTTAATAAAATCTTGTGACTCAGTTACAAAAGTTTAAAAAATGAGTTTTGTGTCGAAATCGCGTGAAGGAGGGTTCAATAAATTAGAAGGGTCCAATTCATACACTTAGGGTGTTCGTTATATTTTTCCTGTCAGCTAGGGGTATGGCCCTATATTCTTTATTTTTCCTCTTTAGGCTAAGCTGTTTGGGAGATAGTTGTTTACTACTATTATATAAGTAGGTACATGTATGTATATAAAAAATATATTTCAACTTTTTGTGACCAATGTACACACAGATCATAAGACATCATATAAGCGACCCCATAAAGATCACGTTTTCAATCGGATATACAGAACCTTAAATAATGTTCAATTTCAAAAAATCCATTTTAAGGATATTATATCATTATAGGTACACGCTATAAAAATTAAACTATTTAAAGGAAAAATCTTGGCCTGTACAAGAAAACGAGAAACTTAGACTCTAAGGAAATAGAGGTGATGTTTGTACTTACGTCACAATACATATTGTTATATTCGCAAGTCACCAAATGAAACTAATCAAACTAGTTACTCTTTGACACACTTTTTTAAGGACAACCTCTGCAGGCTATTGTTTATGAACAGTCGAATTGCGAAACGTGTAAGAAAATGTGCGACGTAGATTCGATACACCAATAAAGCGTTAATTGTATGCCTCCTTGGTCTATTGGCTAACATATACGGCCACAGATCCGAACACCTTGGGTTCGAGTCCCGGATAGAGCCAACTATTGTAATTAGATTTTTCTGTCTGAAAATTCTCAGACACGTCCCAGAGTTAGTAACGTTGAAATTTTACAACCCCATGCTTCAAAGAAAGCGTCGTGAAGGCGTCGTTCCTACGCCTAATCTCGCACTGTGTCGCGACGAATTATCGTCCCGAAATCTCTCAAGATAACATTATTACGCCCGAGCAACGTCTCTATACTAATTTTACCATGGCTTCGCTTGCTTATTACGAATAAAAACCTACTCTTATTTGCTTACATCCAAACCCTCTAACTCCCAGTGAAAACCCCGTTATATTTGGTTTTAGACTGTTCTTCCTTCATCTTCTATCTTGCAAAATGTCTTTTTTTTCAGGCCATCAAAACACAAGCATTGTTTAAAGAATATATTTTGAGAGCACAAAGAAGCAATTTCATTTATAATATAATAATTTTAAAGTACTATACCTAGGCATATAGGTATTTATTCCTAGATAATATAGAATAACAATAGTATCATAAAGAAACCTAACTTCGTATTTATTAGTTTTTGCCAAATTCTACCTTCTCATCATTGTTTTTAACTCCTTATGTATTGAGGTTTTAATTTAATTTATTAAAAAAATTAATCAATTTATTAAAAAAAATGTAATTGGCATTCCTTATAACTTTTTTAAACAGTCGTCAATTATTTCCCTTTATAATGATATTATGATTTTCATGATTATGGAATGATGATATAATGATTTTTATTTTTTATGTTATAAAATATAACGTAATATGTATTACATATTACGTTACTACGTTTTTAATCAGGATATTTAAAATTATTTGGAACTGAAATATTTTAGTTATATTTGAAAACTACTACCTACTACCTTATTCCATTTAAAATAAAATAAGGGATTAAAATTTAATCTTAAAAATAAAGCTTTTTTTATCTACAAGCCGATTTACAAGCTAACCTTCAAACAAGTATGCACATATTTGTTATATCTACGTCAAAGAAGGGATGACTCACCGGTAGCGGGTGGGGGTTGGGGTGCCGGAGTAGGGCGGCTCGGTGTCGTAGGCGTCGGGGCGCTATCCCGCTTCTTCCCATTTCCTGCAAAATAAAGGAATTGAATTATGAATAACTAAACCATTTATACTACATCTTTAAAAGAGAATACAATCTTTATGATTCTTACATTATTCCAATACTTATATGGATTTAACTCTTGACCTTCATTGAAAGTTGTCTAGACGCTACGTCCATTATTCATATTTTATTAACCCCTTTAAAAGAAATGGCGCATGCATCTTATTACGCCGATTAATATAAATGAAGTGGGTGAAATATACACAAACACTTAATAAATCATAAAAACTTATAAGACTTGTTTAAAGCTAAATTTGTTTTCGACGTTTTTTATTTTGGCATTTAGGAAAATACTATGTAATGTTATAGATAAACAAGACATTTTTAATCATTAACATTTTCGCAAGTAACAAATCATTGATAAAATAACTAAGACGACAAAGTGTTGAAAATTAAAACCGGAACAGGTGCAACGATATTATACCAATATAAAAATAACAATCTAATTGAAAGTGAACCAGATGCACTAGTTTTATATAACTCAATGATACTTTCGAAATTTACTCGTAGCCTAAGCGAAATGTATGAATACGATATAGTAGGTATGTATGTTGAATAATTTGAGAATGACGTTATTATTACCTAACGTATAGTTTTTTTTTTGCGTGTAAACTACGACTTCACACTATATTTGGTATTCGTCTTAGAATATAAGCTCAATTTTCTCAATTTTTTAGTATGATTTTAAGCTGTGCCAGTTGAGCCCAGATTACTTTGCAAATGTAGAATAAAAACGTAGAGTGGAAAAAACACGAGGGAGATTGGTAGATAAAATAAGATGATTAAAGTATTTAATACCTTTTCGTAACTATGTTTGCTATAAAGTATTTTATATCTTTCAAATTATAAATAAACGTACCTTTTGCTATACGTTTATCGTTAAGTTACCTAACTCTACTAGTCAAGTCGTGGAGTAGTTGTGCCAAAGTTGAACTCTTTCTGTTTGCGTCCAATAGATTATAAGAAATTACTGTTAAAGGCAGGTAGATACAAAAGGAATCTTAAGTATAAGTGTTTCATTTTATCAACAAAAGTCGAAATCCTACAAAAATAGTAAGAATGTTTCCATGTATTATAAAACTATCTTTACGCATTTTTTCGCGGATTTATTTTGATCATTGGTTCCCGACGAATTCGAATGCTTTACAGCAATCATGATCACGGGAGAGAGTAAGGTTTTAGACGTCTCAAAGATCATTATGTACTTGTTATAAACAGTGCCTACCCACAAAACAAAATGATTTAAAAAATGGCACCAAAGTATATAATATGTAATAAAATTAAATATATAATATTGGCATATTCAATTATATCACATTTATTTTTATGTTTTGAATTAAAATTAACAAATATTGTAAAGTTCTTTGGTACTTTGTAATGTACCATGATTGCTGTAAAGCATTCGTAACGTCGCGGTCGCGAAAAAATCCGAAAAGATAGTTTAATAATGTCAAACAGATGTACACAAACATTTTAAAGAGAATAAATTTAGTAATTTGTACTCGTATGTAGGGGGTAATTTTCAAAACTACGTATCCAATTCTGTAAATTCTTTCACTAATAGGAAGCTACATTATCGCCAAGTGCTATAGGCTATTTTTATCCCGATAAAAATGTGTTTACTATCAGAAACTATAATAACGTTAATTGATGTCGGAAAAAACTGACCGTTGAGCTATTTTATGAGCTATCTGACTGAGTGATGAGAGCTGGCGCCTCCAATCGAAGCAAGGGTAATTATCTAGTTTAGTATAATTCTATAATAACTTGCTCCCAAAACTACTACATATTATCAAGACAGCTTATACCTGAAGCAAATGTACACGCAACGCATGTGGAAATACGCTTACACAATGGCTTGATGATAAAAAAAAACTGAGAATTTTCCCTTCAACGACATGCAACGATTATCACAGTCTCGCCATCGCGACAAACGTTATGAAGGAAAGTTAGAAAAGTGTCAGATATATCATTAAGCGCATATATTATAAGCTACTTTTAATAGTCTCACGTGAACGTCATTGAATATTTCAACGTGGCTCATATAAGGTTTCTGGAAGAGATTACTTGCGCTCACACGCAATTACAGCTTTGCTTGATTTGCTATTAATTTGGTATTTAAAGTCTTTGAGTACATTAGTTCTTTGGCCATCGTCAAGTTTATTTTAGTTACTAAACTCGAGACCCACAAACGATATGGAAAAATAAGTAGAATTAAACAGAACATTAAATATTGGAGTATTTAAATAAATACCTCTAGTTTATTATTAATATTAAATACGAGGAAAAAAATTAAGCTATTTTTATCATACGTATTAAATAATCGACTTGTCAATTTAGGTATTAATGTGGTGGCACTTGTCACAGTAACGTGTATTTCACAGGTCTCGACCAATACACCTAATTATTTCAAAAGGGAATTTATTAAAAAGTAAACTCAAGGTGGTCCGTTGAAATTCACAAGGTAGAATATAAATGAGGTAAAATTAACTGTTCTTAAATTAATAACGATAAAATTTGCCGTATTTTTATTGAAATGTGAAAAGAGAGATACTTATGAAAGTAATTGAAAGAGTGTTTTGAATGACAACATTACAATACAAAACAACTCAATTAAAACTTGCCCAAGAGTAATTTTGACTATTTACTTTATAAAACTAAATACACATCATTTGATTGTTAATACTACATACTACATAGTATAAAATAAAGTCGCTTCCCGCTGTCTGTCTGTCCCTATGTACCTATGCTTAGATCTTTAAAACCAGACAACGGTTTTTATGCGGTTTTTTTTTAATAGATAGAGAGATTCAAGAGGAAGATTTAAATGTATAATACATGCATATTATAGTACAGAAAAGCCAAGAAATTAAAGATTAGTATTTTACTAACCGTTAAAACGTACCTAGAGACGAACCCGAGCGAAGCAAAGGCGAGTCGCTAGTGTTATTATAACATTAAGTATAAACAATCAATCAATTTTGTATTGCTATATAGTCATCCATACTTTAATAAGTAAGCTAGTTTAACTTTAAATACAAAACTTTAAAAATTATTTCTGATTGAAATCCTTTTCAAATGAATACTCACCTCTAGCACCAAAAGATCCGAATCTCTCTCGATTCACAGCTAATTTATACTTTTTTTCCGCCTTATCATTAGGAACAGGTAATTTGGACGGATACTTTTCAGAACCACTTCTGTAAAGTTTCTCTTTTGACCCGTGTGCCCCCATCTTCAAGATCTTCATTAAAACGGAGACATTGCATAGAATTATTTTATAGTTTTTAGGAACTAGTCATTTATCACTTTAACGCATCACTTATTTGCTTGCAACGTCCTTAGGGTCATTTGTGATTTTCCTTATCAACTGCGCAAGTAAGTAGTCGTAGTTATTCATCACTTATAATAAATAATTCACTTATTTGCACTACTCTAAATAATTAAAATATGTATTTAAGTACAAGTGTCATAATGGTGTCATAATGTTAGATTAGCCGGATAATATTTATTATATTTAAGAGTAGTTTGCAAACAGTTTTTACTAAGATATAAAATAAAATGAATATAAAAAACGTTTGATTCGTCATAAATGTTACATAGACACAAGCATTTTTTTTTATTTTGCTTTTATGTGGGTTGCACCTAACATGTGTAAGGCATATAGTTATATATTATATAGTCAACAACAAAGTGATATACGCTGATATTATTATTGCACCGCTTTCATCTATTTCAGTAGTCGACTCAGTGGTGACCAGTTATGAAGACACTCTCCACTTATAAACTTCTATTCAACAACAACAAATATCGTCGTGACAAGGAGCAGTCGGCGGATCAACATTAAATGGTAATTTGATGCATTAACATCACCGCTAAAGATGATCGCTTTCTTAGAATGAATGCTTAGTCGTTGTTTGTGAAAGGCGTTTATTTCAGTAAATATTATCAATCTTCTGTAATATCTAGTATTGCTTAGTCATATTGTTATTTTTATAATAAACATAAACATTAAATTACTTACAGTTTTTGTTCGCAACTCTACGAGTATGTACTGTTATTACATGTTAACTGGATATTAAATTAGAAATAATGTAAACTTTTACTTCGACAAGTTAAATGGAGATTGAAGCAAAGTGTGACCGTAATAATACACGTAATCATGAAACGGACATAAAACGGGATACGCATTTATATTACATAGTGAGAGCAAAGTAGAAACAAGCTGACGACTCAATTTCCGATCTCAAATGACTAGCTGTCTAGCCAATGGAAAAGCTTATTAAGTTGGACGTTAACGCTTATGCCTATACTTTATTTGCGTTTAAAGTTTATAGTTTCATTTTTAGTACGCGTCTTAGAATCAAATTAAATACAAAAAATTAGAATTAACTTCATAAGAACTAATAGCTTTCCCATAACTCATCAACGTAGGTACATAAAGTTTAAAACCATACAAGTAGTTTGACATTCAAATAAAACAAATATCAAAACGTAGTTGAAACAAATATCGTTTTACTGACAAAAAATGCAAAAGGACTCATTACTATCCTCTCCCATAATAATCCGTATTAGTCACTGAAATATAAGCAAATGTTACCACTTCTCAAAGATTTGTAGCTATTTCGGAACCATCGCTTTCAGGGTTAAATAACTTAAAGACGCACCCGTGTCCTTTCGAACGATATTTTAAACAGTGCTCTAGTGTAGCGATATATTTAGTTAGTGATAAATGACTCCAACATAAGCGTTAATGTATCTATAATGCGTGGTCGTGGGATATTTTAAACTTAAGTGGAATTTTATTGCAATAATAAAAAAGGTAACTATTTAGACAAAATAATAAAATTTATAATTGTACGTTTTGTACGTATATTTTACGTTAAATATTAATAATAAGCTTTGTTCAGGTATCAGGTGAAGATGTTAAATATTCACTATTTCGTTCCCCACTTTCTATCTATGTATTTGTTAGGTAGGAATATAATTTATCAACTATCATCCATACAAATGAATTTTAAATGCCCGCTGTACTTGAGTACAATAAGGTGACAATTAATTAATTATAAAATTATTACTTCAATAATTAATAAATAGTAAGTAATTAAGTACAGTATAATGTTGTAATTATTGTTTCTCATTAATCTTATTAATTATATTTTTAGTGCACACTTGAAGCAAGTATAATAATATCCATACGGAATTACTTACACTGAAAACGTAAGTTACTTATATTGTATCACCGTATTACAAATGCCGTTTGGCTGCGCGGGCGCTGTTACGCTTCGCAATAATTCATAACAACCATATTAAACCTTTAAGATGCATGCGGGCGTGAAACATGGAGAGCATTTTGTAAGATTTTAGGCAACAACATTTAAATAATAGCATCAATGCACTTCTTTTTTGGTTAAAATTAGGCGTTATCGACATATTTTTTTATGCACTAGATAATAAAATAATAGACATCTATAATATCACACGAATTTCACGTTTAAACCTACATAAATAAAGCCTTCTGTTTCTATTAAAAAAACCCTTTTGAAGCATTTCATAGTAATTCCTAATGATACTATGAAAAGCATAGGTAATTTTACTGCCGATAAACCAGCAACGTGTGTAACAAAATATATATGGTGTACAAACATGGATTAACAATATATATTTCAAAAATTACACTAATTTCCAGGAAAATAATTTGCATTTAAGTTTAGGGCGTACTAACAAGAAGTTACATAGAAACATGTACCTAATTTTAAATAACTATCTTGTATACCTTACTATTATGCGCACTAACTAATTTTTGACTTTACAAAAGTTTACAAGCCGTTCTTGTGACATACGGACAACGAAATTTTAAATATTGTTTTTGCTTATTGCCTACGGAACCCTAAAAATTATTTTGTACTTTAAGGCTTATATAATATAAAATTTAAACGTTTAACAAATTTAAAACAATAATGTAATTAATTATCTCTTAAACAATATAACATTCTCAGACAAAGTCAACTGATGTTAAAAGCAAAATGATTCGTATTAAAATATTTTACGTCTAATTTGAACAAAGGTGTAAATAAGTTACATAAATTGTTAAATTAACTTTACTTTTTAGTTTTTACACTATAATTTAACTTGAATAAGATAAAACATTTGATACATAACACACTACTAAACTTCACAGCACAAAGATTTCCACTATGTTTAAAAAAAATCAAGGATTTTTAAATTCATTTACATAGCAAATAATGTAAAAGCTATTAATAACAGATGACTACTGACAGTAATTCGACATACAATGCTAAAGAAATCACACTAGAATGTTAAACCCCACCGCTGCAGTTGAGCAATGGTGCTTAAGAGGATTGTGAAGCTAAATAAAAAAAGTAAATTTCCATACAAAAAGCGATAACGTTTTCCCCCCCATTAACATAGTCTAATTTTCATAATTTTTGGAAATGTTGTAGATATAATGAAAAACTAGGTCCGTACGTTTTTATTTTAAAGAAATATTGCGTATGATAGAAGTTATTAGCATCTAAATATCTGTATTTTTGACGTAAAAACTTCCTCGAGCGTTTTTATTTTTTTATAATTAAACTAAACTGAATTACTAAAAAAGGAAAACGTACAGACCTAAATTAAGGTGTACTGAATCTAATGAAACCAAAATTGTCTCATTTCGTAAATGTTTAGGGGGGTAAAAACGTTATCGCCCAAAACAATATTTCAAACAGGAATGTAGGTAATTGCCTCTAAGATTTGCAACTCTCTCTATCGCACCATAAGGGTTGGCAAAGCGAGCGATATGAAACAGATAGCATTTTCTTAAAAACCTACTCGCGCCGTGTACTAGCACTTCACAATCCTCTTAATCGTTTTAGACACGAATAAAAAATACCCAATTCTACTGACATGATTTAAGTGAAAACATTTAATATATTTCCTATGTGACTCAAAATTTTTACCTTCATGCCATGTAAATGCCTATTACGACAGAGGTCGCCAGTTCGATCCCAGCAAAGCAACAATTTTATTCATTAAGATTTTACCCTAGTCAGCTGGTTAGTTAAGGTAAAACGCAATAAAGAATACAAAAAAAAACTGTACCTATCAAATATCTCTACATTGATGTCTTCCTATGCTCTCAATTGGGTAGATTAAGCAAGGAAATTTAGACTTTAAAAACATAAAAGATATAGACTTAAACCTTTTGAAATATGATAGGTACATTATTATTTACAAAGTATAAAATACCTACGTTTCATTATGTTTATTATATGAGCTGTCAAGTTTCTACTTTTGTGTATCTCATTGTAATTAGTATACATTTGCCGAGCTCTGTAGTATTGTGCATCGACCAAAATAGACTTGTTAAGCACAGGTATAAACTTTGTTGCTTTATTACTTCTTTAATATATTTACGTACATACGTGACCATCTTTTAGTCTTATAATATGTTGTTAAGCAGTCGACCATTAATTACAATGAATATTAATTATTATTAACATATTCTTATTTAATATTAATAATAAAAAATGTAATATTATTTTGTCTTTTATCAAACTAAATACTTATTATTATTTTCTTTGTTTTATTATTTTCCTAATAAGGAAACATCATTCCTCATTTCACACAAATTCTTTATAGATTATAAGATAAAACAAAAAAAAATATCTTTAACTTTATAAAATCAGTTATATTCAGGTGAATTCGACAAGTAAATATAATCCATCTAAACCTTAAAAACAACTAGTCGTAGAAATTTAATACACTTAAATTGCTAACCAATAAACGTTACGTACGTACTAGTCTCATAAATTACAATAAAAATAAATACAACATCACAAAATTGTATATTATGAAATAATTTTTCATAAAAAATATTATGAAAACTCGTTAAATCGTTAATTTATAAAATTATTATTTTTCAGGAAAAACTCACCCATTGGGTTCACAAACTATAATATAAATATAAGATAAATCTTGTATAAGGCACAGTTTGTATCAGATAGTCCGGACCGACAAGATGTTCATATATTGATTACATGAATAACTGATACGAATCCCGTCTTTGTCTGATGAGTAAATAGAACAGAAGCTTCGCTCGACTGAATATTATGATCTAATTCGCAAATCTATGTAAATAACTGATCCCTACATTGAATGCGACTATAATAGTATTTGATTTGTCCTTGAGCAAAGATTTATTTGTGGTCCAGATTTTGAATAATTTAAACAACGCACCTGATGGGTGATCACTTAGACTAATAGCTGAGGGAGCAAATTATACGTGGTTGTAGTTGTCATCGAGTGCTAGCAATAAGCTTTAACAGAGACCCTTGTAAGCTTGACAAGTCTAAAAATCTATTGTTAGAGAAAAAAAGGAAGATAATGAAAGGGTTGTCTAATTTCATATATTGAAGGACCTATTAACCAATAAATAATTATAAAAAGCTATGTTTATATTATTTAATAAACATAGACTATAATCAAAACGAATAATATTAAGAAACAATACAAACACAAGCTCTATTGATCTATTTACTTCTATTTCAATCATATTGCGACTTGCTCACATAAACATGGTGGCTCAAATGAGGTCGGTCTATTGCAACAGTTTTGGCGGAATTTCGTAATAACAAAACATCACCAAGCTAGTCTTGGCCGGATTCCAAAATGCAGTCTCACGAAGGAAACACTGAACACCGTTGATGGATAAACCTTTTACTCAATCTTTGGGCCTAATTAAGTTTTTCTTTATGTTGGTCATAAATTATCACAATTCATTTATAAAACTTTTACACCTATGGCATCTAACTAAAACATCTTTAGAGTGCAACCGAAATTAGAAACTAAGTTAATATATATAGAGCGCGTCGTAGCCACTGGTTAAAAATAATACCAGAAATGTCGCTGAAATATTTAATGCAGCCCACACACGGTTTAGTTTGCCTGTCTTTAAATTAAAGTTAATCATAACCTCTTACTTACATATTATGTTCCGTAATGATAAATTAAATTCACTTAATATTTATGACAGAAATTGCATTGTACTATAGTTAAATAACGCTTCAATAACAAGAGACACTTCAACAATCATGAAGTAGCAGTTGATGTTTATTGATCTCAACAAACATTGTCGCATAACAGGGGACGGGCAGATTAACGTCCGGTTTTATATACATTCGAAGATTACTCTGGGCGCGCAACGAACAGTTCTGTATACATAAGAGTATGAACAGATCAGGATCTATAAAATAAAAAGCGATTAACATAATATTTTTAGACAGTAGAATCATAAAAATAAAATTCTTTACTACTTGAATAGCTCTAAAAATAATGGTTGCAAGTACTTATTGTTTGCTTGAAACAATTGAAATTCAAAATATTAACCAAAAATCATAAAATAGAAACACAATTTAAAATTAAGTGCTAACTAACTACGGAGGTGGAAAACCAGTATGATTGAGTGTCACGAGTCACGACTATCATTGACTTGTTATACAGCACTAAGATCAAACATTAACACGATTTGATATTCTTAGTCGCATGTCTCAAACTCCAAGGTTTATTGTAAGCAATAACCACAAAGAAATATAATCTGCTGTAATTATAACAATGATTTTTATATTAAAAATCACTTGTCGCTTAGATTATATAGGTACGCAATTTTATACTTATTTAAGTTTTTGTAAGTATCCTATACATACATTCATGCAAGTATTGTCAAGAAAAGATTATTCTGACAAAAAAAAACTTAATTTTCTTATTGTTATCTACTTATATATGTACCTCCAGTTTTATGGAGAGCAACATAATGCAGTAGGTACCAATACAGAAGGAAACATTGGTATAAAAATTGAAACAGTCATTTTATTTTTAGATAGGTAAAGACAAAACAGTTTAATGCCTTTTTCGCTACTTTGTTTGTTAAATTATTATTTTTTTGTTTAGTAGCTTTAGTATCAATAAAAAAATGATTATGGTCGAATTTCGACCACTGAGACATTAGTATTAATAATACTTAAACAAATACAAGAATTTATACGGTTGTTTACCGCATAGGAAAGCTGGCGTAACTGTTTCCAAAATACTAACACACTATTTTACATTCAAAATTATGCAAAATATACAAGTTACAAATATTACAAGTTTTTAATAAACACCTATTTGAATACTTTAACGGGCATCGCAGTAAAAATAAAGGTCAAGATTTTTTATAAAACCAAAATAATTTTGAGTTAATTATAATTATAGTAGATATACAAATATTCAATGTTAGGTATATTATAATGAATAAATAAGACATTAAAATGAATCTAAAATAATATGATAAATGTAAAAAGTAGGTGTGGTAGATAGAGCTCGTTCAAAGAACCTAGCATTTACATTTAGTACTGAACTTAGTAAGACTACTCTGTTAACTTCTTGAAGTCTTTCACAGACGTAGATTGACTGTCGAACTTCACATGGTTCTCAAATCAAATGATCGAAAGTAACATAATTAAATTAAATCACGTAACTTTCAACTTACGTAGTCGGTACGCGCTACCACTCGTTACGCGAGTGTACTTGTGTCTGCACATAAACATCGCAAACAAAATTAACAAACCTCTTATTACTGTTGCTAAGAAGAAATAATACAATTTATTTAAATTGCATTACTTTATTTCCGAGCACAATAACAAAAAAACTTGTTTTGCTGACAGCTATTGTTTTTAGTACTGGGATGTAGAGTGTCCTGTCGTTAGCCATAGATACCAACACAACATCACACATTTTCGCGTTTATAATATTAGTAAAGATATACATATTTATATGGTACGGTAGCTATAACTTTATTATATAAAAACTTCCTTAATATTTTCCGCTATTATAAATTCATAAACTTATGTATCTATAAATTATTTATAACTTGATACAGTTTATAGCAGTAATAAAAATACTAAGCAAAACTCGACAGATATTGTCTTTAACAAAAATTAAAAAAATGCCACTAAGTTATAAACCTGTCCCGTGTTTTATAAAAGCATTGAATAAACCGCTAGGCGATTACTATTACTTTCTAGCTTAACTAATTTTAATGGGTATTATTCAATACGATAACTAAGTATTAAAACAGTTTAAACAAAAAGATATGTTTTTAGAAAGTGTATACGTAGACAACTATCGTATCATTTACCCTACATATGTACTTCATTGTATTTACAATTTCTCTATACAGAAATGTATGCTCACTGAATTGCTCGTCATAGTTACGATGGACACTAGAATTTAGTCTAGTTCTTTGTTCCTGACTTTTCAGCATTACGATCTTACTAAGAACATAACGACACATAAGGCATTGTTCATGACAAATAAAAAAAGAAAAATAAATTATTTAATGCGTAACTATAGCCTTGTCGGGTAGATATTTTTTTTTTATTTGAACACAAATTTACTGCCTAACATGATTCCGATTACATTTAGCAAGGGATATATTTCAGCGTTTACCAAGCGGAGCTGCGGACCAAAACTAGCAATCACGTGTACAAAAATGAAATATTGCGAAATTGATATTTACGGTTAAATTTAGTGATAGTTTCACCTATAAAATTTGTCATTGCTACAACTTCGTTTCTAGTAAAAGTAGATTTAATGCAGTTTGATACGGTTAGTGGTGTACGATTTAAACCGTACACCACTAATCTATGTATTTTCAAACAATATGGAACCTGTTCCATAACAACCACCTGTATACTACATTGAAACTGGTTCTTGCGGTCACCAAACCACAAAAAGATGCTCGTCATACTTTTGTCTAAATGGATTGGTATCCCGCATCGTTTTACTTATAATACGAAAGTTATATGCATATCTAATACCTTCTCAGTTATAATAACTATAATAAAAGACACAAGTAATCTATAAAGATCTATTAAAGCGTTCACTATGAAATTTTCAAATTAAACGAAGCTAACAAAATATTTCAAATTAACAAAATTTAAAAATATGTCTTTGTTCAATTGGTGTACAGAATAAGATATAAAAGAATAATAGAGAAAGCATAAGTAATTTGTAAGGTTATTTTGTAATAAATATATATTGATTTGAATGTAGCAATATTATTAAAGCTTCAAAAAAATTGCAGGTCTTTCTCACAAATACATATGTAAATTTTCTTCAAATATAATAAAATAGAATACCATTAAGAGGTGAATAAACGTTTAAATGCAAATGCCTGCGGCGAAACGCCATAAACGCGCAAAGAACGATTACGATATTTAAGTAAAATAAATACGACCTCACTGGTAACTTATTATAAGTTTTAAGTATGTATTTGTTTTAATAGTATGAAATATTTTATTGTCATTCCAATTTCCAACTATTTATCATTAAAACATCACAGCATCATTACAACGGTTCCCGTTAAAATCATTGTATCTGTTCAATTTCTTTTAAAAGTGATTAATATAACGGATGATATATTTCAAATTCACACGACTACACAATACTTTGTAATGGCATATTGTGTGTATATGTAATATGTATCGAACATATAACAGGCATGAAACATTACGTTATATACATTAACTCGTTTTACGTCTTCAAAACAACCACTTTATAAAAACTAGAGATTTTTCCTAGTATTCATTGGATATTTTTTGCTCATTAGCAAGTACATACATATGTACGTCGATAATTAATTTGCTAAATAATAAATACCGTGAATAAAACAAAGGTATCAAAACTATGACTCTACATTTTTGGCACATTTAAGTTAATTTATATGTTAAAAGATTCTGTTACGAAAATCTTATTTCATGCTAACATATAATTTAGATATTTCATGTTAGTCAGGATTAAATGTACACTCAATATCTTTGTCTATATCTGATATGCAATTTACGAAGATATATGTATGTGTTAGTTATTGTAATACACATTTACAACAATAACAATATAAATAGTAAATTGTACCCATTTTATTTCGTTATTACTATTTGTTATAGTTTTATCATTACAATGCACATAAATATGTAGGTACGTATTCTTCTCACGTGACGCTACAATAGCTTCTCAAGCCATCAACAAAATGAGCTTAAAATTGAGTCTGTACTTAATTTCGAAACAAGTAGCAAATAAGTCAAACATAAAATACAAAACACTTATTTCATACACGCAGCTTTTGCAATAACCAATAAATCATAATAGTCCTAGCGAATATTTACTATAGTAAATACGTAAATGTCCATGACAAAATGTCTTGGTGTTAATTATCTTAAATTGTGTAAGCCAATATAAATATAGGTAAGCCCCTGACCGTAATGTCCACTATGTCTTAAGAAAGTTTGTCCTTTTACATTAATAATAAATTAATATTCTTAACGTAACTTTAATTTTAAAATTAATGACAATTTTTAAAAATTGTTAAGACTTTAATAGTCCGATATATCTCGATAAAATAGAATTTTTGTAATATAAAGTAATAGTTATACGTGCAATGTATTATAAAATTGTTTGCCCTGACTTTATTAATCCAGATCAGGATTAAAACTAATAAGTTAAAACGTAAAAAAGTTTTTACAAAAAGCGATATTTATCTATACTTTATAATAAAATTCTAACTGACATGAGTCGAATCTGTACAATAAATATTTTTGAAAAATCTTATTGAAATAGTTATTATTATCGATACAGAGGACGAATTTATAGTTTTTAGAATATATGTTTGTCTGTCTGGGAACGCATCACGAAAAAATCACTAGACAGATTTTGATGAAATTTGGTATGATGATAGCTATATAAAGTACATATAGGATACTTTTTACTGTGGGAAAATATCTGGTCTCTGAGAAATCTACACTAAACGTTAACTAGTAACTAGGGACGAACCTGAGTGGAGCAAGGATGAGTCGCAAGTCTGGTATAATATATGGAAATAAGTGAGCGAAATCAGGTCAGGTATCTAGTTTATTATAAAGTTATAAGTTATCTTATCCAAGTCTTAAATAAATTCAGGCGTCAAAGAGTAGGTACACTTGACAAATATGCTTTAAGTAAACAAGCCTTGCTAGTATTTGTCAATGTCACTATCGTAGTTGCGCTCGTAGGTTTTTACAGTGGGCGAGATGATGATATCAAATTTTAACTGCAACAATCTAAACTATTTTTGGTAAAACGACGAAATGATAGATAATTAGGTAAACCTGTATACAAAGACTATGTTAAAGAAATTCAATGAAAACAAGTCTTACAAGTTTTTCATTGTCGCATGTGCATCTATGACTCTAAAGGCCAAACATGTTCTTATATCTTTATCTCATTATAATATAGGTACATAAATATAAGTTGTAGTGTGTATGTACTTTGAACATCTTAACCTTTAACTTAAGACTTAGAGCATGTAAAAAGGAGTTAGTTATATTTATCACATTTTAGTTATGTTAGTTGGTCTCTTGCTACTTATAGGCAACTCATAAAATGCATTTTAAAAACTAAAACTCAAGAAATATCAGTAGTGATACATATTTATATATTATGATATAGAGTCAGTTGCCTAACCAGTATACACAAATCAAGGCAGTTAAAAGTAATATGGGTCAATGTACTAAACTAATCCATTGATACACTAATAACTAATATTAGGTGCTTTATCGCATAGGTTTTAAAGCTATCACAGCTTTTCATTATCCATTTAATGTAATGTTAAGCAAATTCTTTAAAATTGACACTTTGTCAAAAAGTCATAGAATATTTGATTTAAAAAAAGCTGCGAATCTAATTTATGCAGAGGATCTGTGCCTATCTCGTAAAACACTGTCGATTTTTTTGGAAATAACAATGAAATAGTCTAAAATTGACACCTGATCTTTAAGCCTTTCTCAATAGTTCGATAGTTTGCAGTGTATTTAATTTCGCCTTTCCGACGGGGTCAACGTTTCTCGTCTCGTCAACAAATCCATCGACGAGAATAACCCGTTACACTGCATCGCCTTCCAGCGGATTTCACTCGCGAACATTGCCTGCTAGACCATTATACCATTTTATACCAACGCCGTGGGCTTTATGGCTAATGAACGCTGCAGTTCCAATTCTAGTACGCCATCTATGCTGGTACCAATACTTAAGTCGCTCAACAGACCTTAAAATACTTGCCCATACTAATTAATGTTACAAGGAACTACTGTAAAATATTAATGTGGCGCGGCCTCGCGGCATAAATTTTGTATTAATTATTTTAAAGATATACCTATATGTATTTAGTTTGTCTTATGAGTTAGACGCAGTTGTTACAATTTTTGATGTATATTTAACTTTTAATATATAATATTATTATTTTTGTTTATTAAGTTAGTAATACTGTGTCGAACTGTTATCATTATTATTATTATGCCTTTATATAACTTTTAGATAATTTCACATCACTTGATAACTTGATCTCTTTATCTCAATGATCAATGGCTTTCGATAAGACCTGAGATGAGTTGCGGGTTAAGAATTGTTGACGGGATGAATTTGTATATTTTTGTAAATTCATTATTGAGAAATTATTATATCGGTCACTGAAGAGACTCTACAATTAATTGCTGTAAAGCATTCGAAACTTCGGGAACCAAAAATCTAAATAAATCCGTGGAAAAATCCGAAAAAATAATTTTATTTAAAATGTCAAATTTTCGCGTAAATGTAAAAAAGTATTAAATTATGATATTTTTATAAAATAATTATATAACAACTTTTCGACTCTAAACAAAAACTATGGTCATTAATATTGACCATTTATTATATATTATTGCTAAATGTTAAATATAAAATTATCAATAAATTACAGTTTGCAATATTACTTTCGATTAAAAAACGAGTAACGCTATCAAAAGCGTAACATTTCAAATTAAAATGTTGGGATGAAGAAGTATGTACATACATTTTCTTTAGATCAATTCTCACAGTTGTTCATTGCGTGTTACTCTACATGACTAGTCATGTAGTGAAAGGTACGCATAGAACTTTTGATTGCTATTTACTATACATATATCAATAATAGTTTAATTAACTCTTTCCAATACTTTCTTTATTTTAAACATAAGAGGTAATGTGTTTACTGTACATTGTACAGTACACCTTTAGGATTTTTCTACTGTATGTCGTTACATACCTATTGTTTATTTTAAAGTAAAACAACTGTCTGACGCACTTCATTATATATACTATTGTTATTGGTAACCGAATTTAATATTATAAAAGCAAACCTGGAATTTACTTTTGTCATGTGGAATTTAAAAAAACAAACGTAACTATAATATATGTATATACATATTATAGTTAGAACTCTACAGATGTAGAGTTTAAATTTTACTGTATAATAGAATGCTAAGGTCGAATAACTTGAAAGACTTTGAAACCGATACAAAACTATTGTTTTGTCCTTTTCTTGTTGGTTATAATGGTAATTTAAAGTTATTGCGAAGTTACTACACGCAGTTCTACGAAGACAGTAATTTAATTAAAATAATACGATTCCAATGTTTATGAAATAGATTTTATATAACAAATAATGTGCATATATTTATAACATTAAATATTTTTTTTATATATATAACTATGTAAAAATACTAATATATGATTATATTAATATTTGACCCATTATAATGTATAAGTAAACTCTTGTATGAATGTGAAAATGATTTTTAACATATATAACTAAAATTATGACACCACACGAAAAACAGGTAGGTATATGAAAGTAAACCGTTCACATGACGAGCTGCTTTTTGTATATTCCTGTCATTTGATATTGAACTGTAGTTTTTAGCACTTCACTGGCATAGGTCACATTTTCCTTTGATAAAAATGCGGTATGCGGTTAACCTTAGGGACGGAGGGGAACCATTGATTTTTCGTGTAGTACGGTGACGTCACGACCGCGACAGTGTGGCGCAGACGGCGCGCGCCGGCTCGCGTCTCACCGGCGACTGCCGAGCCAACTCACTAGTCACTACACTCTACAGTAACTTTGCTAGACGGCAAGAGGAAATGCCAGTTGCCATGCGGTCCTCCTCGAATCACTTCACTGACGACATTTTGCATTGATTTGTGCAGGTCCAGCTGATTAGGGAAATAAACATCGTTGACAGAGATACATTTGCAATGACAATGCGAGCTATTGCCTGTATTTTTAGGCGGGTATTAGTTATTACGCTTCCCAGATCGACTAGAAATATTTTATATTCATTTTAAAATTATTACAAAATGATTAAAGTACGAAATAAGTAATTATTTAGGATTAAAAAGGTGCGCAATTTTCCTAACTCAACTGATAGAAATAAAATATTGAGAACACGTTGTACGCAGTTAGCAGCATATTGAAAGACTATAATAAAATTAATCGGTTGGATAGTCATCTAGATCCATGTACTGTTAATAATGCTACCTACTTCTAATAATACAATAATTAAAATAGGTACAGCCGATCTACTTATGGTTATTTTTTTCTTCACGTTCTATCCCTTATAAAAATAGCTGTCTCTACTATTGAGTGATGAGAGGTGGACAATGGACATTGGACATATTAATGATTATTGATTCCTTTGCACTTTTATACATTTTAATATAAGTACTATGGCGACCGAGCTTCGCTCGAAGTTTTTGGTTGAAAGTACATTTTTTTTTTATTTGGCTTAAAGACAAAAACAATACTTGAATAAATACCGCTTGACCACGATGCTTATACAAAACTGTGCGGAATTATTGACATATTTTGCGTAAAATAATGCTAAAGAAAATCGCATGAAAACTCGAAAATACGCGTTTTCCCAGACATAAGACTAATCTAGAACGTTTTTCGCCCCCGAGAGCCCCCACATACCAAATTTCAGCGACATCGTTAGAGTTGTTTCCGACATCGCCGGTATAAATAAATAAATAAAGATATAAATATACAAGAATTGCTCGTTTAAATATATTAGATATTTATTTTATTTATTATTCATTAGATTTCCAATATTTTTGTTAACAACAATATTAACAAAAACTAAATTTTAAGATTTAGTTAAAATATACTTAATGAGTTTCACTTTCATCCAATACACTTCTTTAAAAGAAAATTAATAGTACTAATAATTAAACTAAAATATAGCAATACATATTAATGTTTTACAATATTAATTAGAATATTTGTCATTGCTTAGAATACTGCAAAATCCATTTTTTTTAATTATGTTCACTTTACAATAATTCATTAAAGCTAATATCTTAAATGTTAGTCGCCTGAAAATCATCGTTTTAATGTTAGTAAAGTCTTGTTACCATAAATTAAAATGCATTTGAGGGAGTTGATTAAATTCATAATTCTATCTATAAAATATCCAAAGTTTAAAACTCGCACATAAATAATTGCAAGTTATTAAAAAATAAAGATTTCACTTAAAAGGTATCTCGTATGCTGCAAATAATTTGAAATCTAATCTCCTAATCTACGTTAAAATGAAAGCCAGCTGAGCAAGAAAAGCTGAGCTGAGCTGAGCAAGAAAAGTGCCACGTTTGAAGACACATTTACAATTTATTTTACATGCATATTCAAAAAAAATGCGTTGAGAAATGTAACTATAGTCTATAGTGGATGGCTGAAAGGTTCGATAGAAAGTTTGCTAATACAGTTCAATTATTATCTACCCTAAATTATAAGTATCATTAGTCCAACGTGTTATATGTTTCGTTTACATTTTTAGAGTTATAACTTCTAAAGAATTGATATTTGATTTCCTTTTCTACGACAGCAAAATTATGGAGCTCCCCTGACAATATTAAAATCAAAAAATATTATGCATTTTTTATATATATTATTTAGACTTGCTCTTTTTGAATTTTTAAATAGTCACTTGTTATCGTCCACGATCTAATATTTGCAAAACTGTCAACAATCCAAAATATTATCAACCTTCAACCTTTAACATAAATAATATTAACAACAAATATCGTGTACATTTAAAAATAAATAAGACTGCGTAGATCATGTTTTATAAATGATTACGATCCATAATAAAAGTCTTTTCGATTTTATGAGCTATTGCTATTATATTTAAGTAGGCGTTTATTTATATTATACGTCTAAAGACCATTACGCGCCTTATAAAACCTGTACTGCAATTTTATTTTTGCATGTTTCCATGCTTTTAGCTGTTAATAAATGATGCAATTAATGGAGTATAAAATAAAGAATATTTACACAACCAGTGTGCGATTGAATAGCTGACGTTTTACTTAACACACTTTATATTTACTGTTACATAGATGATTTAATAATTATTAATTATTTAATCACAAAGCCGCGAAACGAATAACCCCACTGTGACGGTATAAAACTCGTTACCTTTTTAAAAAACAAAAAGCGATCTAAAAATCTAGCATTATTGAAGTCACTAGCACAATATAATACTATAAGAAAAAAGTAAACTTACGTAACAAAGGAAAGCGGCTTGTTGAGTGTTTGCCCAGTGGCGTACTGGTGGCGCTTATGTCGCTCTGGGAGCTGTGCAAGCTGCTCTTACCGCTGCCATTTGCTGAGCCCAAGTCCATTCGCATCCTCATATGACGGCTGAAAGTGAGCCTTAAGTTTATTTTTAAAGTTGATATATTTTATTGCAAAAGATCGATATATGAAGATAATCATAACAAAATTACATGAAACACTTAAAACGATTTGATTAAAAAAAAAAGAATTATCGAGCACTAGAACCCAGCAACAAAGCGATCTATAAAGATTCATTGCTTCTTGCACACCGTAAAAGAATTGCATATGTAAGACCAGTCCTAATAAATATAATTACTTCTTAGTTTTTAACTAAAAAGAAAAAAATAATAATAATGCTCTCGCGACCGATTTCAGCCACGACGGCAAATCTCATTAAGGCTAGCCATCTGCGCAGGAGATATTCTAGTGCACAAACTCCAGTGGGACGACTATTCGATACGGCCAGTGAGAGTTAAGGTGCAGGACCAATCAATACGTGCTCTCGTGGGTGTAGCACCTCCAACTACCCAACTCCGGGCTGTTACTGAGAATTTCTTGACAAAAATACTCAATAACTGAAATTGGCACGAACCGGGACTCAAACCCAGGACCTCCGAATCTGCAGTCGTACATGCTAGCGCTAGTAAATAGAGCACCGAGACAGTCACTTGTTACCGAGGCTCTACTGAAAAGATACACCGTCTTCAAAATCACTAAGAGTAAGATTATTCCACCCTTATTATCATTATTTTTTTCTTTTTCTTAATATTTATATGACCACCAACTAAATTATAATCTATTCTATTCACATACTCAAACACAACTCTTTTTTGAAATCGGTCTAAAATAAATACAGACAAGAACACTATATTTACCTTTTAGGCTTTGTATTGATATTGGTAGATTTTGAACTCAGCATTCTAGTTACGCTACACGATGTTTGGGATCGCTGTAATGTGAAGGAACAGTCCACTTTCGATTTTATGTCTTTGAAAGATTTATTTTTGTAATCAGCCTTTATATCTAAGGTATTCTTTTTCAAAAAATTGTCCCGTCTATCGGGTTTCTTTGCTGATTTTGGACTATTATGTACGCTATTATCTACTTCAGTCTTTCGACTTGCCAGCATAGTTTTTAATTTGCTGGGTACGTCGCGTTTAGGCATTTTATATTTTTTTAAAGTAAAGCTACGTTTTTCTTCTTTATTTTTATCATTACACCTTACGTCCTTGACACTATTAAGAGAATTTCTTTTACTAGTATTTTTTGGTGTTTCATCCTCATCAATAAGGTGTGATGCATCAGAATTTTGTTCTTCTAACGTATCTCCGACAGGCGTAAAGCAAGTGTTAATTTTGCCACACCCAGAACTTTTTTGACTGCATTCGGAATTAGTGGACGTTGTAGAGTCAGGGGACATATCACTTATAACATTTAAGAATACAGGTGAAGAACGATGGTTTTCAAAGTCAGTGTAAACTCCACTCGATTCCATACAAGAATCTTCACTTCTATTTACAATTAAAGGGGCATTGCCATTCATATTTTTACCTCCATAAAGAGCACCATCAATCACTTGAGCTTTTCGATCACCGCGTTGCATATGCTCATCTAAGCCATCTGCGTCGCTCTCTGTAAAGAAATCAGAATCTGTCATGGGATCTACTCTTCTCGGTACAGGAACATTCTGCCAATCCATTTCTATAGCATCTTCACGTGGTCCATTATTGTGATCAGCACTTCTGCTCACGGGCCTAGACATTTCACCATCACCTTGATAACCATCTAAACTCGTAATACTTGTGATACTTGTTATAAAACTATTCGAAACTTTTGAAGTTTCCATGGATTTATCATTTTTGCTGTCTGAGTATGTTTGAGAATCGTGTAAGGTTGATGCTGAGAATTGCGAATAAGTACTTATTTCACCATTTATATCCGAACTGTCAAGAGGTAAATCTTCAGGTGAAGGGGTTTGTTCTATTCTATTTGTTATTAAAGGATTTCCATGTTTACAATCCAATGGTATTTCTAAATTTACTGTAGTATCAGCAATGGAACTTATTGGTTCTAAAATACTTCCATGTATAGATGGTAAAAATTCTTCCTCAATTAGGTTAGATACACAATCATCTTTAACTAGATCAGCTTCATCTATAGCGGATGGTTTACCTTGATCTACGGCTTCTTCAAGTGAATAACAAAAAGCTTTAAAATTATTATCATCATTTGTAAGTGGATCAATAGCATCTATAGTTGCTATTGGGGCAAATGATTCTTTTAATTTACACCTGTTACTAATATTCTCAAAACCATCGTTTTGTATCGTTGAAGCTGCTGAATTACTGTCAGTTTTATCTGTAGAAGGAGTATCACCATTTTCAGAAGATGCTTTATACTCATTACTGCCACAAAATATCGGCAATCCTTCCACTGTTGGAGAAAATGCGTTATCCAAATAACATATATCATCCATCTGATCTGGTGTCAAAATGCCCAAGCTGTCGTCAAGAGAGTTTTCTTCGTTATTTCTACTAAGTGAGTTATCGTTCGGACTTAAATTCGTTTCGAAAGTTCGAGAGTGAATATGAGATTTTAATTGTAAACAGAGATCTGACCTTGACTGAGTAGTGAACTTTTTTGGGGGAAAGTTAAATTCTTTTTCACATGAGTATTCGAATTCTTTCATAGGCTTATCATCAAAATTAACAACATTTGGTAATCTTTCTAAACTTTTATTAGATAAGCCTGTTATTCTACTTAAACTTTGAGAATTTGATTCTGTACTTTCTTCTAGACCCTTTGAACTCCAAGAATCGGTTTTTAACAAAGACTTCGAAGACGATGGATTGGTCTGCAAGTCAAATAAAAGACTGTATGGTCCAGAATCATCACCATCTTTATCTTCAACCAAATGTTGTGTAAAGTCATTAATAATTCCTTTTGTCATTTTATCAACATTACGATCCTGTTTTTTTGTTATTTCATTTAATTTTTCCCTTAAATCCAAAATTCTTGGATTTTTTTCAACAACTTTTTCTGTACTAAAACTCATTTTTGGTATAAGTGATGTGTAAGGTTTAAAATATAATTTATCCTTTAACTCATTATTTCCCTTCAAATCTGACGTTAAGTTTTTTTCACAAATTTCTCTGTTTTTAACATCACTGTACTGTAGAGTTCTGACTTTTGGAGGCTCATTTGAGTACATGCCACGAAGATTTAACGATCTTGATTTGCCATGTCTATCAATAGGTATCTGTAAAGAAAAAATATTTAAATTACTTGATTTGTAAATTACAGTAGTAAGTCATCCACCACAAATCCACCTTTGCAAACAAAAATTATATTGTAATTACTGTATTTATTTTTAAGCTCAATAATGAATAGTATAAAATATTTTATTGCTTTCACTAGCGTAAATATACAACATATTTATAATTGCGGACTTCGTCGGATCTCATGGATTTGTGTTGTGATACATAGGTATACGTATAAGATTGCAAGCATGTTCAAGATTACGGTTTAATGTTTTAAACATCACATTCTTTATAAACACTAATGAATATTAAATAGGGAATTATTCTACTTTGTGACATCACCATAACAAATATATCCATATAAGTCGAAATATGTTAAGAGTAACGAGACCAGCCAACAATGTGTGTACTATGAATTACCTTCCATTAGTTATGTAATTATCCGAACGTTCCTTTTAATATGAATTATATCGTTTATTCATATCAATAACACTACATTATATTGCACTATAAATCATATCTAAACTTATGCAAGTAGAGTAACGGTCTTATTGTTGGTTTTTTCTTTTTTATTTTTGCTTGTAATAATTTTATTAATAATGATGTCTCTTAAAATTTTAACATGTCTGATGAATACAAATATTCTTTACCTAAAACAATATAAATTAATAAACAATCTTTATTTAAATCATACTGCCAGTTACCTACTACTATCCGTTTCCGTACTCATTCATTTCAATGATTATATTCATGGGCCTTGGTTTAGGAAATAAAAACGTGAAATAAAATAACTATATGGATATCTAAAACTAAAAGCAACGCTTAATTTTAAAGTACAGCTTCCTCTTTGTTAATAAACAATCATACTGTAACATTGGCTCAATTCTTGGGCTTAAACCAATATGCTGCTTATCACGGTTCAGGGAGTTGTAACGGGTGGTGATTTCAATGCAATGCGCATGCACAAAGGTTACGTTTTAATAATATATACTGTAATATGTTTTAGTATGGAAACTAATGCTTGCTTATCACAATAATTCGAAAACAGGTTTCATCTTTCACTTTTGTGAAAATTCAAAGCAGGGATCAAACCTACGACCTGCATAACTATAAGTACGTGTTATTTAAACACGATAGTATTGAATTTGTAATACTTATTCTACAACTATCGCTACGAATGAAAAGATCTTGTTTTAGGTATTTGTAGATAAACTAAAATTAAATGAAATTAAACACCTAAGTGCTTACTATATGTTTAAGTAAGAATAGATATTTAAAACCAGTTTTGCCACTGACGTAATGAATTTATAAATTAACGTATAATAATTCTTATTAGCCAAAAAATACGTATATAATAGAAATTGTTACAAATGTATTAGAGCGCAAAGTCACGAAAGAACATTTTAATCGGAAATGTTGTTCAATCGTTTTCTTAAAGTAAACTTCTCAGCCTGATTGCTCCAATGCTCGTTTACACTCATTAGAGCACACGGACCCGCACTCATACGCAATTGTATCGAATTACAGACTGAGACTGTGTTGCCAACTCATATACCTTATTTCTGACAATGTCTCACTACGCCAAAATATTTAAGCACAATAAAATCTCCTTAAATTTAAATAACTATGTATTATTACAATAAAAAAATCAATTTAAATAATTTACTATAATATACATATATTAATTATGTAATAAAAGTATGGATAGGTGTGTTTTGCTATTTTCAATGACAAGATTAGATTTCGTAATTCAATATCAGTTAATATCTTATACGCATAATCATACTAGACCTAGGAGCTTGTGAATATAATATTATTTCATGAAGGAGGAATTATATGAGTTTTTCGATTTGCAAAATGGACGTACGCAAAAACATAAAAAAAGGGATTACAATAACTAGGCTTTTTGCGATGATGACACCTGTAAATAGGGGGGATCTAACATTACAAAAATAGCAAATAAGATTCTTGTATCCATTTTGTGTGTATACTGTATATACTACAACTTATCAATCTATACAAAAGTTTTATAGAATTTGTAAGAGAAATTAAATTTACATATAAATTAAAAACTTTAAAAAATCAAGTCAAAAAATATATTATTTAACTCAATGTTTATGGTAGTTTCATACTATGGCAACACAATCAAAAGGCAAAATGCGGATAGACGTGGCACTAATGAGCACAAATCAAACCCGGTTATGAAGTATCGTGATCGTGATCATTTTAGCAACAAAAAAAAGCGTAAATGTAGCGTATGATATAAACGTCTAATATTATACCTAACATTAAAATATATAAGACTTTTAAAAATATTTGTGTTATTTAATTTCACGTAAGAAGTAATCTCCAAAAATAAGCACTATATTATTAATAATAATACTATATGAAAATATTACAATTTTATAAAAATATTAAAAATTAAACACAATAAAAAAATACTCTTATGTAATCTTAACTATGTTAAATATATTTTGAAATTTGATAAATATACTTAATGTGTCTTTTTTTTAACTGTTAATTCAAGTCATACGTGGCGATTTATATAAATAAAAATTTTCGTGGCGAGGGGAACCTCTTCTTCTGCGAGTCAGACAAAAGCACAGTTGAAAGATTTCGAAGAATCAATTACTCCTTTCCGCATATCAAATATACCTTAAAAATTTAAATGCACACTCAATAAACGTATTAAGATTAATTTACATAAATGATTTAACCATATCATAATATTCTAATCGTAATAAAAAACGTAATAGCTATGCATTTTTCTAGATATAGTCAACAACTAATTTGTTATCCGGCACATGGCAATTTTTGATACAATGTATATAATAATAATTCTTATAGGAAGAGAAAGTGCTTATCCCTTGATTTCTAAGACCCCTATATATGTCAAGGGGCTCTTGGCGTGAGATCAGGTTCTCTCTTGGGTCAAGCTTCCCTGTTCTTAAAAAATATGAGTTGAAAATGATCAAGGTTCGAATAAAAAAAAACATTATATCTTTTTCTAATTTTATAATGATGAAATATATAGTTATTATATTATTAACAGATTTTAAAAATGCCTATACTATAAACAAACCTTTACCTATTAGTATTCGGTAAAGTTTTTACAAACGATACAAACAGGTGTAACGAGTCAGGTATACTAACGTGCTACTTAGCTTTTAATTATTAATCTGCGCATGATGATATGTATTAAATGTTTCTGTTGAAAGAATTGTTAATGTACCTATTCTAGGATACGGAAACTCAATTCTTGGCGAAGTCGTGATCGCGTTCTACGGCAGTAGCAGAACATTTAAAAGGTTAGATTCATTTGAACTGCTTATGAAATAGCTATTAATAGGCATGTGAATTATTAATCAATGATATATTAAACAACTGTATAGATATTTTCTTTTATTTAAACCTAGAGACTTGCCCTCACAATTCTTGATTACTTAGTTTTTCTTTTGAGACCTTCATTGACTACAAATACAGAAACATTCAATAAACATAAAGTTTCAAATAAACTTTAACAAAAAATATTACTTTTGATTCAAAATTCCTCACAACTTTTTACCCTCTTATTTATTTATTCACCACCTCGTACAGTTAGGAATTGAATTTCAAATAAATGAAGTTTTTTACTAGTTCATATTTTTATAGACATACGCAGTCAAAATTTGGGTTTGATTTTTTAGTAGGAATTAGTCAGGGCATGTCAGTTTGAATCTTATATGGATAAGTTTTTTTAGTCAACAAAAAATGTTTTCAATTTGAAGCATATATTCTTTATTAGGTAACAAAACAAACAAAACTAACAGCGAGGAATCAACAAAACAATCCTTTTATCTATACATGCAGTGTAATGTATAGTGCATCATTGTTGGGATCAACTCTAAATTAGTTAATTTATAAGATAGCTTATTAAACATCATAAACGTTAAATTATTTTTCGAAATTTACTCAGTTTAGTCTTCTTTTTAACTATGAATTATTTGAGAAAAATAATTTAAGGCTTTATTTAATAATAGTACCTGGGCGACCGAGCTTCGCTCGGAGTTCTTTTTTGTTATATCGTATTTTTTAGATTAAAAAAACTAAAAACTTGAATAACTACAAAAAAAAACAAAAGTAATAACTTTGTATTCCGACCGGGACTCTCTCCCGGGCATATGTGTTGTCTAAGTAATGCTCGCTTCTCACGGCGCGTGATTTTACGAGTCGTAGCGCGCGCGCTCGTGGAGGCGCGGGCGCGTGCGGTGCGGCGCGGGCTCGCGCTATTGAATACGTTCATTTCATCTCGACTCATTCGACCGTGAAGTACTCATGTGTGTGTGTAAATGACACAATTGTGGTCAAATGATACAATTGCCGAATTTTTAATTTCATATAAAAACGAACCATCTTTGTAGAACTCGAAAAGTGCAGAACACGAAAATAGAAATAACCAGCACGATGCCTGGATTAGAATACATAGTAAATTAAAAGAAGGTACCATTCCGATAAGTAATAAAAAAAGAAAAGGGATAACTTAATGGCAAACAGTGCGTTGCGTACCTCCGTCTGTCGAAAGATATAGATAGGTATGCGGCGCAGAAGCTTCGGCGCGGCGCGGCTCGTGATATCACGCGCCGTGAGAAGCCACCTTAAGAAATTATCGACCATATTCTGCGTATTTTTCTACACATAAGAAAACCGCATGAAAACTCGAAAACACGCGTTTTCATAGACATGAGACTAATCTAAATCAATTTTTCGCCCCCGAAAGCCACCACATACCAAATTTCAGCGAAATCTTTAGACCCGATTCCGAAATCGCTGGTATAAATAAATAAAGATATAGGTAAATATACTCGTTTTAATATATAAGATACGTACCTACTACCTACCTATTAATTATAACTATAAAAATATTTTCGTTAATCTACAAAAATATACTATTAACTAAAATTATGGACTCAACTTTTATTTTTAAACTAGGTATTAAAATAAGTAATGAAAATGTTACATATATAAAGATTCAACTATTTTACAATATTCTTATCATGTCTGTTTGTTTTGCGGCGTTGTCGTGCCCTTTGATAAGACTAATAAGTTCACATGAGTAAATGTGTGCAAAATATGTGTCAAAAGACGAAGTTATTCCACTTAGACTCTAGACTTAGAGAGTATATTATGGTCTACGCGTCTTAATACTAAACGTGCCCCATAAAATATTAAGTACATCATGTGCTTTATTTTATCAAACCTAATATATTTTGACTAAAAAAGTAAGGTTACTATGATAATCAAATAGCTAAATAATTATATTTAGTAGTTTTCAATAGATTCGTATTAAGAAATTTTATTTTGTCAAGGTTATCTACTAAATACTCAATACTTATATCCAACCTCAGAAAACAGAACAAACTCTGTATTCTGAGTATCAAACTATGGAAATCATGTTTGGGTTCTTTAAAAAATTTTGCTATAACCTACTTTTTATAATTTTTCATTAAATGTCATTATAATTATTGCAGATCAGTGTACTTTGATTTGTATTGGCTGGCACCGACTTCGAAAAAATCTGATTAAGTATCTATTCTAAATGAAAACCCCCGTTTAGTTATTTTTTTACTTTTCAGTGCCTGGAAGTCGTTTTTTTTTTTATTATTTTTCCATTTTTGGTGTAGACGTGTTACAGTTAAATCCAGTTTTTAGATATAACGCGTTTTCCCTAGTTAGAACTAGTTTTTACTAAATGCCTTTGTTAAAACTAGAATTAACTAATGCTCAAAATGGAATATCAGTTAAAACAAATATAAGATTATTATTTTTACTAGGTACATATGACTCTGTGTCCTAAATCTTTTTAATAAATATTTTTAAAACTATATCTTGTTTTTAATCCCAAATTAGTTTCGGTTCAACTGTACAAACGATGACATCGATTTAAGGGGGGAAAAAGGGTGGACGGGAGGGGAGGGGTGAGAGGACCCCCCCTTTAAAAGGAAAAACTGTGGAAACTTATAGTTTTCGAGATATTTAATTTTGAAAATTTCAAATTTTGAGCTTATGTTTACATTAAATAAACTAAAGTGTAACAATATATCCCGGAAAAAGTTTTTTTGTTTTCGTTGTTTTAACTGTTCTAACCTAACCTAACCAACCTAGAAGATAAGAAAAGGTTCTGTCATGGCGTCGATTTATCATAATAATGCTAATTCTGACATTGACATTTAACATAACCAAGTACCAGTTTTACTGATAGAATTGATGTGAAATACGAATAAATCGTGATTTTAAGTGTTAAAATAAATATTTAAGTACAATAAGTATTGAAAATAACTCAGAGAATAGAATATTATAATGAACTTTGTGAAAAACACCTATAAGTGCGTGTAAAAACGTGATAAAATTACATAAAAAGTTGAAACTTTAAAATTTTTTTTGAAAAATCTATTTGTTTCCACAGTCTCACATTTTTAACCGACTTCCAAAAAAAGGAGGAGGTTCTCAATTCGACCGTATATATGTTTTTTTTTTTTTTTTATGTTTGTTCGGGCATTTTTTCGTCGTTTATGAACCGATTTTGATAATTCTTTTTTTGTTGGAAAGGAGATATCCCAAGAGTGGTACCATGATAAGGAAACCAGGATCTGATGATGGGATCCCAGAGAAATCGAGGGGAACTTTCGAAAATTGTAGCGGCGACTAGTGCGTTTGTTAACATTTTCATTAGGTATTTTAAAGCACTACTATTTAATGTAGGTCAGGAGTCTGATCTGATGATGGACCCGAAAGACAGTTGAGGGAACTCCTCAACGATTTACAGCAATTACCTGGTGTTTGGGCTTGATTAATTTGTATTTATGATACGTCTACACTAAAAATGGAAAAATAAAAACTTAAAAAAAACCGACTTCCAGGCACTGAAAAGTAAAAAATAACTAAACGGGGGTTTTCATTTAGAATAGATACTTATATATATAGGCTTCTTATAGCGAGATCTACTAGTGAAAAAAATATGAAGTCTTAACTCGATGTCATCGTTTGTACAGTTGAGCCTTAGTTTCTCTAGTGCTAGTTTTAACTAAAGCTCGGAGTGACAACTAGTTTTATCTGAAAATCAAATATATCAGTGGTAAATTCTAGTTTTGACTCGTTATATCTAGTTTTAACAAAAGCATTTAGTAAAAACTAATTTTAACTAGGGAAAACGCGTTCTAGCTAAAAACGGGTTTTAACTGTAACAGACGTATTATCAATACTAATTAATCAAACCCAAACCACCAGGTAATTGCTGTAAGGTAATTGCTGTAAATCGTTGAGGAGTTCCTTCGACTGCCTTTCGGGTCCATCATCAGATCGACTCCAGACCTTCATTAAATAGTAGTACTTTAAAATACCTAATGAAAATGTTAACAAGCGCACTAGTCGCCGCTACAATTTTCGAAAGTTCTCCTTGATTTCTCTGGGATCCCATCATCAGATCCTGGTTTCATTACTATGGTACCACTCTTGGGATATCTCCTTTCCAACAAAATAAGAATTATCAAAATCGATTCATAAACGACGAAAAAATCCGCGAACAAACATTATATATATATATATATATATATATATATATATATATATATATATATATATATATACGGTCGAATTGAGAACCTCCTACTTTTTTTGGAAGTCGGTTGAAAACAGTTGCCTGAGAAATTTTATTTTAAATGTACGAATTTGGCCTCGAATTAATATCAAAGGTCATACGATCCATAAATGATTATACCTGTTCAATATATTTATTATATGAAACTCTTCCTTGAATTTAAGCGCCGCGATGCAGATTCCTAGTAGGTATATGTATGAAATTTACCTGATATTGGTATTTCAATTGACTATTACGTATGTACATAATAAGTGCTAAATAACAAGTGTTTGGTGTGATGAAGTAAATATTCCGTAAGTAAGTAATTATTATTCAAAGAATATAATCCTAAGCCTTGAAGAAGTCAAGCTAACAAAACATGCTAAAATTGTGTTACTTTTTTTCTTATAACAGCACCAATAATAATATGGAAATACAAATTATTTATAACCGACTTTAAAAACGGAGAAGACTAGGTGTATGCTCGGTCGGCATTTCGTACATATACCTCTATACTACTGCCGGTAGCTTCGCTTGCCAAAACACAAAGCGCATCGCTCAAGCTGTGTAGCTCAGAATCCACTTGATCCTTAGATTTTTTTCTTTTCTATTAAAATCCTAATATTTCTGTTATAATGCGCAATTATACAATGATTAAGTAAAGAAACATTAAAAATGAAATATATAACGTAGAATACTAAACACCTACAACTAGCGACTCATCCTCGCTTCGCTCGGGTTCGTCCCTAGGTTGATTACCCATACAAACTTTCATTCCCATTTTCACACCCTTAAGAGATGATTTCCAGGATAAAAATATTCCTATTCTATATCCTTCCCAGGGTCTCAAACTACCTTCTTACCAAATTTCATCTTATACGGTTCAGTAGTTTCGGAGCCTATTCGGTGCAAACAAACAAACAAACAACAAATCAAATCCTACCTCTTTATAATATTAGTATAGAACTATAGATGTACATAGGCACCTGTTGTCGTCATTATATAGGTCATAACAACAGTATAATTAAGATGAAAATATTTTATTGTTTAGGAAAGTTATTCACAGTAATTGAAACCGAATAGTTCATAATATTATGACCACTTATTGACTCTATTTTTAGTTTGTTCAGCAAGTCATTCTTAATAGTAATCAAGGGCAATGTAGGGATGCTAACATTTACTTCGGTACGAACATCGTGTTACGTAGGTGACGTAACCAACGGATGATGGTAATGTGTTTAATTGAATCATAAGCAATCTCCAAGAGACTGATAAAAAAATTTGGGCATTTTAACAGCCTTCCTTATATTGAATTTAAAACAACAAAAAATGTGCTAAGATCATCTGTCACAGTGATAACGACTCTGTTCTTATACATTCTCGATATCCATACAGATATCGTGTTTATTTTTTCCATAAAATCATTTTTGTCAATTTAATAAAGGCGTTTCAGATCTTAAATGCACTAATAAATTGAATTTAATCAAAATATATATAAACACAAAGAATAACGTTGCGTGAGAATATTCAATAAAATAATGAATAAAACTTCTCCGTTAGGTGACTCCTCAAGTATTTAGGCTAGATCGTGCGAAAAAATTGTTAATACTGTAACAAATGAAACAATATAGTCTTAACGAGAGAGAAACTACAAAAACATTAGCAAGGTATTTAGGTAGAGCACTACTTTAGATTCTGTTTCGATTAACAGAGCTTAAATCTTTGTATCAGTATGACCTCGTCTGTGCGTCGTTTTTTATTGGAAGACTCGATAAAATATTTGCGGAACCTCAATCAAAATAAAAATCTTCATAACAAATTCCCACATACCTAGTTAATTATCTTTTTATTGGTTTAAAAAAAGTGGGAATATAGTTGCAATAAAGAACTAACCAAGTGCGTAATTTTAAAAGTAAAAAAAAAAGTAATTAAAAAAAATTAAACCGACTTAAAAAAAACTAAAAAGTAAAACATAACTGAATGGAGGTTTTCATTCACTCTAAGATACCTAATCAGATATTTTCGAAGTCGGTACCAGTCGATGTAAAGCAAAGCAAATCTATTTCGATACGTATAAATACATCACAAATTGATGTATAATATTTTAACTATATAATTAGAGTTCATACCTTGTCATGTTTACCTATTAGATATTCATATCTTAAAGCATTGTCAATTCATTGTCAATATCTAATTATGTACCTTTAGTAGGTAAATGAAAACTCCTGGTCAGTTGCTTTTTACTTTTTAGTATATATATTTTTTTTGAAGTCGGTTTAATTTTTTTAAATTACTTTTTTACTTCGTAATTTTTAGTTTTCAGTAAAATCTGAAATAGTTTTTGTAATAAGTAAACAAAAAACCATTTCAGTTTTAATTACACGTTTTAGCATAAAAACTACTAAACTGATTTAAATTAAATCTTTACTATATCCTAAATTGAAATAAATATAAGCAAATAAAAAATTAATGATCACGATCCGATTACTAGTTTCGGAGAAATGCGTGGATATACAAACATGCATACATATAGTATATACATACACACATATGTATATAGTATATACATACACACATATGTATATAGTATATACATACATACACCTATAAAATTTTGTATATTTATTTGGAAGCCCTGATAGATTCTCATATATGAATATTTTGCAGTTTCAATAATATTACATACATACGTGTCGAATTGATAACCTCTTTTTTTTTAAATCGGTTAAATATACCGGTTATCGGTTAAAAATGTAATTGTGAGTACACACAGGATTCACGAAGTGAAATCTCGCAAGTGCTTCGAATTGATAATTTAAGGAAACGTTGTTAGGTCGAAGAAATTATGCTGTGAGCTACTAACATAATAATTTTTTTTTACTTATTCTGTCCATCAAAATCCTTTCTACCTAAGTCTGTTTGTTTTAATTGATTTGCAGTTATTTTATACTCGTATAACAATGAAAATAAGTTAGAATTTGTATATTATTAATAAAAAAAAGTAAAATAAAATAATATAAACAATAAAATAAGTTTAATTTTGTAAATTGGTCAAGGGTTCATTTATTTCAGTGTAATATAATACCTTAATAATGCAGTTAAATTTACGATAAGTGGCGACAGTTGTCCTCATTTGATATTATCTGAAAAGTTGTAGTTGTGGTACGTGTAAATCAAGCTTTTAAAATATTTAATTTCCTTTTATTATAAGTACAAAATATGCATGCAACTATGTAATATACAGGTACATAGGAAGGTTTTTCGATACCTACATCTTTGCGCACACATGTATATTTTTCATTTTTGATAAATAATGTTTATTATATATTTTATGTATAAAATATTTTATTAATATTTGTGTCGTTAACAACTTGGTGTAACATAAATTTTATATACCTACTTACATAATACAAATAATAATTAGCAATAACGTTTTAGTTTTTACTATTGCCACCATATGACTTCAGATCCTAGCACTCTTCCATTTTGAAATTTGCACTCCATTCCAAGAACGATTGATTGATTTGTAGATAATTTTATGCTCTACAACTTTTGTAACGACTTCAAATCTCATTTTGAGGGAAAAAGATATTTACAAAAAAGACTGATAAGTTTTTTTTTATTTTTTTTTTTTATAAGATTCAGTGACAAACGAGCAGACAGACCACCTGATGGAAAGCAGTACCTGTCGCCCATAACACCTAAGGTTCATGCATTTAGGTTTTGGCTACAATGCTACAATTGGAACACAACAATGCAATCATTGTTGCTTGGCGGCAGAAATAGATAAGGGTGTGGTACCCATCCAGTCGGACTCCTCAGGCTTGACAGAGTCCCACCACCGATACATACATAGTTTTTAACTGTATTGTATATTAACAAAACTACTAAAATGATCTAATGATCAAATATGAGATTTGCAAAATACCTGCATAAGCACCTTTTAAATTGTACAGTTTAAGCCTTTAAATATTCTATTTTTATTATAAGTACCTGAGCAACCGAGCTTCGCTCGGATTTCTTGAAAGATTCAGATTGTATATTTTACATTAAGTGACTAAGTGTTACTGAGAAAGTTATATAGATGTCGCGATAAGAACAAGTTTCTTTTTAATTTGGCTTAAAAATAATTTTACATTAAGTGACTAAGTGTTACTGAGACAGTTGTATAGATGTCGCGATAAGAATAATTTTCTTTTTAATTTGGCTTAAAAATAATTTTACATTAAGTGACTAAGTGTTACTGACAGAGTTGTATAGATGTCGCGATTAAATTTTGCGTAGAATAATGCATAAAAAAACGCATGAAAACTCGAAAACACGCGTTTTCCCAGACATGTGACTAATCTAGATCAATTTTTCGCCCCCGAAAGCCCCCATATACCAAATTTCAGCAAAATCGTTAGAGCCGTTTCCGTGATCGCCGGTATTAATAAATAAATAAATAAATATATAAATATACAAGAATTGCTCGTTTAAATATATAAGATTAAAAATATCCAATATTACTGATAATTAAAATACATATTAAAAAAATATTGTTGTTCGCTGTTATATGATTTTAAAAACTACAACGTTATGAGTACAAAAATCTCCTAAGTAACATAACTATGCTACATTCCACATACTAATGAAGTCGACTCCCTATTTGAATCTACGATTGTTAGGCACAAACTCTTTATGCACTGCTTTTGTTACAAAACGTATACTACATAAACAAATACATACAAGCGTTTTGGCTTTTCTATGGTATGGTATGGTATGGTATAGACGGGCTTGTTTTCGCAACTCGACGTCTTGCGCCTATTTTGCGTGTGTGGGAAATAATTTGCTCGTGTTACTCTTGCCAACCCAGTTCCTCCAGGAATCTCAGCAAACTCTTCGTCTTGCCGAAAACCTCTGGGAGTGTACTAAGGGTGCCAAGATGTTGTGTCCGGTATGCCGCTACACCTGGACAGTATAGGATGACATGTGCAGCTGTTTCGTCTGCCTCCATGCAGGCCCTGCAAAGTGGGCTGTCGGTTATACCTATATTAAATAGATGTTTATTGTAAGGTCCGTGACTAGTTAGTGCCGCGGTTATTTGTCTAATTTGGAGTCTGTTGAGTTTGATTAGACGGTTACTCATCTTGGCATCGATGTTTGGAAGCGATTCCCTCGCCTGTCTGCAATCTGCAACTTCGCGCCATAATTTGTTGTGTTGGCGTTTGGTGCGTTGTAGGATTTGGCTTTTGAGCCAGCAAGAAGGTAGCGAGACAATAGGCTCTGGTCCTATCATCGTCATATCCGAACCTCTTCTTGCTAGCTCATCGGCCCTATCGTTACCCCACGAGTTGCTGTGGCCTTTGATCCATTGTAAGGTGATCTCGTTTCGGTCACTTACCAGTGTCAGGGCCTTGTGACATTCATAGATCAAACCTGATGTGGTGGCGTTGCTACTTAGTGCCTGTAATACTGACATGCTGTCTGATAGTATGCGAATGGAGAAGCCTTTTACGTCCTTTGTCGCAATTGTTCTGGCTGCCTCAAGGATACCTAGACATTCAGCTTGGAATACCGTGTTGTAGGTACCTAAGGGTATTGAAGTTTTAATGTTTAGATCATCAGAGAATATTCCACAGCCTGTCCCTGATTTAGTTTTCGAGCCGTCAGTGTATATTCTCAGGTTTTTGCTATCGCGACCTTCATGTGTGTCTTCCTCTAGCTGTATTTTGTATTTTTTGTCAAAAATGTATCTTATTTGTATTCCATCATTGGGTGCTCCCATAAGAGGAATGTCCTTGACTACGTCTGTCAAAATTTTTGTGTGGCGTGTCTGTTTTTCGTAGCAGCTTTTGACTATCCAGTCTTATCGCGGTAGCCGCAGCCTCTTGTTGTATAAACAAGTGCAATGGTAGAAGATTTAGCATGGCTTCGAGGGCCGCAGTGGGTGTTGTTCTCATGCAGCCCGTCACCGCCATACACACTAGCCTCTGCCAGCTCTGTAGCTTAGATTGTGCTGTAGTCAGGAGAGTTCTGCGCCACCATACTACGGCACCATAGCTGATCATAGGTCTTATGACTGACGTGTACAGCCATAGAGTCAGTTTTGGGTTGAGACCCCATTTTTTACCTAGCATTCTTCGACATTGCCAGAAGGTGATGCTGGCTTTGTTTAGTTTAGTGTCTAGGTGTTTGGACCAATTTAGTTTGTTGTCTAGGATGATTCCTAGGTATTTTACTTCTGTTGTTAGTGTCAGGGTTGAGTTGAAGAGTTCCGGTAGGGTGTAGTTCCCTAGGGTTCTTTTGTTTGTAAACTTTGTTTGGCTTTTCTAACCTTTGCGTCTATATGTTAGGTTAAACAATTTTTTTGTTACCACATATATTTTTTAACAATGAATTCTTATAAATAAGTAAGAAGCACGGATTGTTGAAATTTATATAATATCTAAGATATTTTTATATAAATTTTATTTTCATTCTTTTTCCCGTTTTATTTTCATTCTTTTTTCCGTCCTGTTTAAAGTACCTATATAAATACTAAAGCGGAAACAAGCGATATTAACGCCAAGTGAGATTTACTGTAGACATGATTGTAAGACTCCGTAATCCGTATAACTTACATGCAGTGTGGTAATCAGAGGATATGGGCCGGAGCTAATATGCGAAATATATCCGATCCGTTCAAGCGTGTCGAGTCATGAATAACACGAAAAACATTTTAATATTATAACCTACCTAGTGCCTACTTTCTGTAATTTTAACTAGATTATAATTGACACGTTGAAGGTTTTATACAATTTAGTATAATTGTACTTTTTTGAGAAATAATAATTTGAGGCCATGTACTGAACATTCTTCATACATAATATTAGAAATATCTTTATTACTATATAATTACTACATACGTATTATTGAATTAAAAAAAATAGGTACCGTTCTTTAAAAGCAGTCTTCACGGATGAGGTAGTCAGTAGTAGATGGGGGTCTTCACACATTTTACTGCTCTTGGAAATACTTTCTTAGATTTACGCGAACATTAGACATTTAAATAAAACTATCTTTTCGGATTTTTTCGCGGATTTATTTTGATTTTTGTTTCCCGACGTTTCGATTGCTTTACAGCAATCATGGTCACGGGAGAGACTAAGGTGTTAGATTTGAAATATGGAATATCAAGTATAAAATTAAAATTATAAAAATGTTTAAAATTAAAATTAACAAATATTGTAAGGTACCTTGATGCTAATTTTCAAAATTTTGAATTTTTGTTAATTGTGGGTAGGCTGTCTGTAACAACTAAGTATATAATGCTTGTGTGACATCTAACACCTTAGTCTCTCCCGTGACCATGATTGCTGTAAAGCAATCGAAACGTCGGGAAACAAAAATCAAAATAAATCCGCGAAAAGATCCGAAAAAATAGTTTTATTTAAATGCTCTTGGAAATGCAATTTTTTTTATGACTGCACATTGTTTAACAATCGCTCTCGCTTGCAGCACAACCTATGATTTTCAATAACAGTTATGGAGCGGGGCTAACTTTTCGAGGTGGAATTGAATTTTGCATTTTACTATTCTTGGAAATGCAATTTTTTTACGACTTTCTTAGAAATTCGAAAATTGCGGAGTCATCATTATGGACATGCAAAATTTTCCATTTTTAATTATATAATTGTTAATATTTGTCTTTTTCAACACTTGCACGCGATAGCACATCTTGAGCACACCACGGCACAGTTATAATTGTTTCGATAAATCGAGTGGAACCTTCGAAGATCGTAGTGGCGACTAGTGCATTGTTAATATTTTTCATTAAGTATTTTTAAGCACTACTATTTAATGAAGGGCTGAAGTCGATCTCATGATGGAGCCGAAAGACAGTAGAGGGAACTCCTCAACGATTTACAGGAATTACCTGGTGTTTGGCCTTGATTAATTTGTATTGATGAGAACTTTACATAGATATTTACCTAGATGGGTTGTGACTGTCATTAGGAGTCTGAATGGCTTAATCGAATATGTTTTTAAAAATCTTTCTTCTTACAAATTACCTGCATATTACGTCTACACTAAAAATGGAAAAATAAAAACTTTAAAAAAAACTATAATAAAAACTGACTTCCAGGCACTGAAAAGTAAAAAATAACTAAACAGTAGTTTTCATTTAGAATAGATACCTAATCAGATATTCTCGAAGTCGGTGCCGTCCAATACAAGTCAAAGAACACCGACTTCGAAAATATCTGATATCTGTTCTATATTTTCGAAGGTATCTATTCTAAATGAAAACCCCCGTTTAGTTATTTTTTACTTTTCAGTGCCTGGAAGTCGTTTTTTTTAAGTTTTTATACCTAATATACCTACTAGTAATTCCACCAATGTAGCTATAACATAGAATCGATAAAAATAATACGTATAATATGGAAAATAAATTTTGTATAAAAAATTTTTTGCATACCTGTAAATAAAAAAAACAGTCTAGTTTTCCTGTTCTTGTATTGGAATATCTACAGAGAGCGTAGAACATGTTTGACCTGTTTATTTGCATCCTATATAAGGCAGAACTAAGATGATCAAACAAATTCGATTATTGAAAATATGAGAAATAATATACATATATATTATATACCCAGGTACTACATATGAAATAAGACTGTTTAAGTTTCGAAGGTCATTTTATCATAGTATCAAATTATGGAATCACGCTCTCACTGGTTAATTGAGGAAGACATTTAATTTTCGAGCTAATTTCGCAGAAATAAGAACTACATTTGAAAGCGTAAAATGAAAGAATTACGCTTGAAAAAGTTTCCAGATTTATTAATATTTTTAATACAGTATTTTTAGGTACTTACGGGCAAGTTATCTACCTTATAATACAGAAGTCCTAAGTTTGATGCTAAAACGGGAAAAATGCAGCAGTCTGAATGATAATACCATAGCTCGCGTACTATCAGTATATTATTATGTATGTTGACTAAAATAAAATCTGGACGTAGTAACGGTATGGCCAAACAAGGAGTTAAGTGAAGAAATATGCTGTGCAGTTTTTTTTTTTTAAATCTATATACCAATATTATAAAGAGAAAAAAATATATTTTGTTTGTAAAGGATTAACTAAAAATCCGCCGAACCGATTAAGATGAAATTTGGTATGAAGATAGTTTGAGACCCTGGAAAGGACATAGGATAGTTTTTATCCCGGAAATCATCCCTTAAGGGGTGAAATGGGGTAGAAAGTTTAAATGGGAAATCAATCATTTCTCAAGTAAGGGATACACATATTAATATATAGTCTATCTATTCCATACTACGTACCTAGGGGCGAACCCGAGTGAAGCAAGGTGAGTCGCAAGTTTTATTATATTTAGCTTAAATATTGTATAAGGTTACTGCAAAAATGAGTAGGTACTTTTAATCAACAAATATTTATAAATTACTTAAAAAAATAGCGTCAGACATACTGGTATACTTTCTCACAGTTGTCTTTAATTTATTCTTCTAAAATAAATATGCACCCACTTTGTAATAAAAGGTTACCAACCTTGGGAGAAAATTGGCAACCGACAGACATTAACCATTCAAGATTATACTCTTGAATACAATGGCGTATTGTGACCGAGCAGAAATCGATTGTCGACGAAGCAAATTTTATCAAGAATAAAAAATGTTAACGTCCACAATTTTAATATGAAGTTATCAAAAAATCACTGCCTATGTTTTTTTAGTAAGAAAAATTTTTTTGTATTATTTTATGTAATATTCGTATGCTTTGAATAATAAATCAGGCTTTAAAATGTTACTTAGTATAATTTACGAAAATCATATTTAGAAGAAAAAAGCATCAAAGCCATACAAATAACAAAGTACAAAAAAGAAACTAGTAAGTACCTCATAACTTTAAACTTTGATTTACGCAAAATTGTTGTCAGCATAATTTTATAAAATCTGTATAACAAGCAATTACTTCAGCCAAATCCTTTTAAACAAGTTTTCAAAACTAAATTGACCAGTTTTTTATTCATTTACAATACCAAAAAAGTTCTCGATAGAAAGTTATTACTTACTCGTACATGTCGTTTTTTCTAACGATATACATATTATGTTTACAATAATATCTTCATTTAAAATATATAAAATATATAATAACAGGTAAACGTCATGTATTTTTTACTTATCTAGATTCATTTAAAATCAAAGTGTTATTGACCCTTACTTAGTTTTTTGCAAAACTGTATTTGATATTTATAGAGTAAACGATGAGTAACCGGACCAAGTGAACGATCTCCATCACAAAGCGAGGACTCGTCAGAGAATTTTTATTTTTTTTATTCAATTACTGTATCTTATGTCATTCTTATTAATAACGATATAATAAAATTTACATGTAAAAAATTTGGAGAGAAAAAGTTATGAACTTATGTCCAACTTAATTTAGATTTTTAGGCGTAAGAAGAATTTATTTTATACAAACTTCGACTTTGTCACCATTATCATCAGATACCACAAGTAAACATTCAACATATTAAAAATATTAAAAATATAAGTACGAATTAATAAAATGCAAAGTTAGTCACCACATGCATAAATTGTTAATTATGTAGCTTATTTCTTTAGAATACAGTATTTAGCTCTATATAACCGATATAATTTGACTCAAAAAAGGAGGATGCTACAACTTGGGTGTAAGATACGCCACGCCAATTGTTAATACAAGGTAGGTAATGCTTCTTTTTATTAATGAATACAGTTCAGCGTGGTCCCATTTAAATTAAAAAAAAATACTAAGTTCATCCCCAAGACGAAATAAATACCTACAACGCGATTTTGAAATCGGTGTATCTCAAAATGGTTAAAATTATTTATGTATTGACTGATAAGTGATAACTAAATTTTAAAATTATAATTATTTAAAATTGAGCGATGTGTATAATATTATATACTTTATTCAATAGCCGACATGGATAGTTCTGTTGGTTAGGCAGTTACGTCATTTTTATCATGATTAGAGTTTAACTACGTTCTCAATTCACACAATAAGATTTCTATGTATTTGAAACGAATTTATTTAAAATTTGTAACACATTTTGCTTAAATGTACATGGGTATTGGGTATCAAATATTTATTAAGTTTTCGGCGTAAATCTAATAATATTATCATACAATTTATTTTTGTTAGTTGCTGTTAAATATAAACAAAAATTAAACTATACATACAAATTTATTCTGTTTGATAGAAAATAGATTTTATTTATCGAACTTTTTATTAATTTCAATCTCTAATGTTTAACTAACAAATGGATCAACTATCTGAGGGCTTAACTGCGGTCGTCATCTTTTGTTTCGACATTGTATAATGATATCATACCTACTGTATAAAGGACCTTAATATGTATACAAAATATTTTCAGTAGTACGGTTCAATCACATAGGTATAGGTAAAAGATATATTAATGTTAACGAAAACTAATAGGTAGAAGAAGTTTACAGTTATCGCTCAAAAGATTTTAACTTTGTTCTTGCTGATAAGATTAAACTTGCTTAGTTTTAAAGTGATTCTATAGTTGTAAGCGTTAAAAACATCCTTGGCCATGATTTTGGAACTACCTACCACTAGCGCATTTTGTAATTGCGATTATTAAAATCTACGTACCTACAGATCTTATACGCATATATCTATCTACATACATACATACACTTACCTTCGACATATCGTTAAGCTTAATGTCTACGGGAACACCACAAAATCGCCATAGTCTCACTCCTTATTAGATAACATTGAATTGAAACGTTATTGGGTCTGAATTCTTATATCGAACAATGGTCGACCGTGGAAAATTTGTATGGCATTTTGGAAACGCCGTTTCGCGGCGGAGGCCCGATCAATACTGTCGTTGCCGGCGAATAAGGTAAAAAATATAGCGATACGTTACGCGTGCGCGCGCAAACTGTTGTTGACTGACGAGCGCATGTGTGAGTCGTATCATAATGGCTCGACCGGCAGGCGGCAACTCGGGGCTCGGGCTGCCTGGTAGAGGAACCAAACGAACCGTAGTTGCCCGAGGCCGCCGACATGAGAACGAATTGCAAGGTAATAAAGGCAGATTGTGTTGCAAGTTAGCACTTAGCTGTCTGTTGCAATTGATGACATTTTATCGGTTAACTGTACCAATTGTTGAACTGTCTATTCAAACACAACGAATGAATGAAAGAAGTAACGTATGTCCATTGTTAATCAATAATAAGTCAAAATATCGTTTTAGTGGTCAAATAAATTAAGTACAATAAGTGCCTTTATTGTACAAATAGCTATTGAGGGGTTAGCAGATTTCGTACCGACTACTGACAAGTCGAAGAAATAACTTTGACCGATGCAGCCACTAAAAATCAAAATGCGTGTCAGTTGAGCACAATCAATATAAAATAGATGTACATAATATGATAAAGTAGGTAATTAGTTGGAACTGCTAAGTAAATACTAAGTAGTACTGTGAACTGCTGTCGTTGGTTACTAAAACAGCCATTATGGAAATCTAATATATGCCAAAAACATACAACATATGAAACCGTACATGTTTCCGGTATAAGGTAACATCATGCCAAATTTTACTAAATTAGGTGCATAAGTTGTTGTGTACTAAGCTGTTTAAGTTACTATAGTTTTTTAACTATCCCATGGGAAATCTTTAATTTCCGGGATGAAAAGTATCTAAAATGTTGACCAGGGATATAAGATACCACCATGCAAATTTTATTTAAATCGGTCCGACAGTTTCGGTGATTATCCCGTACAAACAGACAAACAGACAGAGACACAAAAAAAATTAAAAAATTGGATTGGATTTGTTTTATTTCTCTTCTTACCTCCCCCTGACTCGGTTTTTAGCGTTTCTTCTTCTATGTACAGACATTCGACCTCTACAGTTTTATTATATGTACTCGTATATAGATCACTAAAGAGGACATTCATATTTTATACTAGCGACTCACCCTCGCTTCGCTCGGGTTCGTCCCTAGGTACGGTTTAACGGGTAGTATAGCATAGACTATATTATATATGTACAATGTTCATACATATGTTTTTTTTTTAATTAGAAATGGGCTTACTCTTAACATTAATCTTAGCTTGAAAGCACAGATAAGGTCTACGAAATGATTGATTCCCCATCCAATCTTCCACCACCCTTTTCACCCCTTTATATATGATATGTTTTCCGGGATGAAAACTATCTATATCAATACCAAATTTCATCTAAATCGGTTCAACGGTTAAGCGTGAAAAGATGACGGGCAGGAAGACAGGCAGGCAGACAGACATACAGACAGAGTTCCTTTCACATTTAATATTATTATGGATATATAAAGCTTTTTTGTGGTGCTGGTCTATCATCATCGGCTTGGGCTGAACGTTGATTAGTCAGTCAGTGAGACGCGAGTAATGAATAAAAATTGTAATTGCGAATGTACCTTAGGAGATAGACATAAACTATTGCGAAATCGTCTGTATAACTTTTCAAGACCTACATTTTTTTAGTACATTGTTTTGATGTACCTATCTCTTAAGGTTTAGCCAGCGTTAGCAGTATAAATTTCTAAGCACGACTCGACAGAACCAGACATTGCGTTATCCCGCGGGAATGAAAAATGTGCCTGTAGTAAATGGTATCCTAAATGTTGATCCGAGTAATAAATTATCACTGTACAAAATTTAGTTAAAATTGGTTCAGTAGTTTTCGCGTGAAACGCGCACATCGATTTGACTAAGTTAGTTTTATTATAGGTATAGATAAGAGTAGGTATTACGAGTGTACCTTAAGAGATAGACATATACTCTTGCAGATTTTTCTGTTGGCCTTTTCAAGATCTAAAATTTTTTCATACATTGTTTTGATGTATGTCTTAAGGTTTAGCCAGCGGAAGGTTTCTAAAGAGGTCTCGATAAAACCAGTTATTGCAATTTCCCGTGGTAAAGAAAGATTTTCATGAAGTAAAAGGTACCTACCCTAAATGTTGACCCGAATAATAAGTTATCACTTATCACTTTACAAAATTTCTTTGAAATCGGTTCATTACTTTTTACGCGAAACGCGCACAGACAAAGAGACAAACAGACAAACAGACAAAATTTTTAGTAACTATTGTTTTGGGGTCTATATTGTATTCATTATACGTTACAGTCATCTTCTTTTTAAATATCTCATGTACAGATATCGCTAAGTTACTCCTTTATTATAGTATAGATGATACTGCATACAACGGGAATCTTAAGTATTATTTTTTGATTTATTCGATCGATTTAAGTAAAACCTAGTATTCTTTATGTTTATTAACAAGACAATTACCTATTTCTAACTACTTTCTGTTCTTGTGAATATTAATTTAAACATGAAATAGTCGATGTTCATATCCCTTTAAAGGCTAATTAAAATCTGTAAAAATAGATTGCGCTTTACGAAAATAAATAGATAACATACAGCTGCGAAAGTATTATTAAGTTCTAATACATAATTAAAATACTATTACGAGTAGGTACAACAAACAAATTACATATATAGGCACGTTCTTAGAAGACTAAGCTTCATAGCTCCAAAAAGCTGCTGAAGGTAGATAGTTTATTTCTAACTTTTGGTTCAAAAATCTATACAATAAAAATGAAATACTGTTAGGTACTTGGTATAAGCGCATCAATTGAGAATGGTTGGATTTGGCTAATGGTTTTCTATAAACGTAATAGTATGAAAAAAAGTTTTAGGACACAAGAATGGGAAAATATTGGACATATTTGGAAAAACCAGGAAAAGCTAAAAGTGCTTTTTTCTATATGATGTTAGTATGCATTCAAAGAGCACAAAAAATTGACAGGACGTCGCGTCTCTCGGGTCAGCTGGTATTCAATAACATAAAATGAATAAAGATTGTCTACTAGTTACAAAACTTAAATTCTTAATTCATTTAGTGTGTAAAGCCAACTCAACCTTTAGAAAATAAAAATATATTCCTCATTTTGGTATTTCCACATTTGTTTAATCAAATTAAGATATTAATCCTTTTCTTTCAATATACCTAGATGCCTCGGTTGTGTCAAACTTAGGTCAAGGACAGTTGTTTAACTGCGGCACTAATTCCAAGTATGCCTAATAGCTACTATTTATTAATTCTTTAGCTATTTTACTTTATTCCTACTTTCACTTTCTCAACCGCAATGGATGTATAACCCTATAAGTAGTTAGCTTTCTACTATACTATAGGTATAGACTGTAGTACCTTAAGGAGTATGGAAAAGATGGAAAATAAAGCACCCCATTATGAGTAGATATTAAATAAATAAAGTTTACTTTAAAATTCAATTATCTTCTTTTCTTTCTTCTGGTCTTTTTGTTCTCACGTATTCGATGTTAGATAATAATCATAGCGAAAGTTAACACAAACAACAAATTATACCTACATTATTGTATAGTCGTATAGCCTGGTAATTTGTGCAATTTTTTAATTATGTTTTCAGTTCGACCTCGACTTATAGAATATCAAAAACTTATAAATATGTAGTATGTTTAAATTAGAACTTTGCTCCGTGAAAAAAATTGTTTTAGCAACCTGTTTTTTCTAAAATGGCTCTCTTCTTGAAGCTAAGCATAATTAAGCTATATAACTTGACCCCCCCAATGTGCGTTCACCTTGTAGTGGTGGGGGGAGGGGAGGAGGGGTGCACCTGGTACTTCTCTGATGAGCAGAGTCAACTGTTGGAGCAATCCCATATCTACTTTGGCAGACCTGTCATCTGGGCGTCGAGGTTGAGTGCGTAAACAATCCTGCTACGCCCTATTAAGATAGGGAAGGTTCTGTTGGGTTTTAGTGGGTGGTACTAACTTTTTTAGATATTGAGTCCCACATAACCACCTGTGGTATACGTAAATGCTTTTCCCAATATTAAAAAAAGGGTGGGACTAGCAATAACACTACTATTCCGCCATATATTTGAGTCGTCGATCCCTCAGTTCCTTAAGACCAGTTAATACTTACGGAGCCGAAATTCAAGGTAACTAGACAATTCGCGCCAGATTAGCACACAGAAGTGGAAGTAGGACAATGATATCTTCATGCGTATAGATGGTCATTGGTCGAGCTAAGGCAAGCATAGTATAGCATGATCTGCAATAGGATAAATCGACTTCAGAAAGATGACGAGCTGTGGATGTATGGGCTGTTCAGGAACAGAAAGTTTGGCGATTTTTGAGGAAATATTTGGTTGAGCAGTTCAAGGCATTGGGCTGAGAAACAAAATTACTAGTCCAATTTGTATAATAAGATTGGATAGTATGTGGACTTTTTATCATTCTCCATTGCCAAGGATTCATGATGATGACGATTAACATCGGTCGGACCCTACGAAGTAATTATTGTAGTTCTTAGCGATCAATAGACAAAGAGGAAAGTCAGCATAAAGTTTAAGAATGACAAAGGTACAATTGAAAAGTAAAGTTTATATGCGACCATAGACTTTATAAATAAATCCTCGATTTTACAACATTTTTTAAGCATAATTTATTCAAATAATTTATATATAAGTAAAATCTAAAAGTATTTTCTTGTTTAATACGTCGCGTATACCCAAAAACCAATAGAGAGTGACGTCACACTTAGTGAAACAAGTAAAGTAATAGCAGTGCGTTGAAAATGGTTTTCCGTTTTCTTACTTTGTTAAAATTTGGTTAGGCATACGTCCCATTTATCCTATTGATATTATAACCATTACATATTTATAATCCATACTTATATTATAAATGTGAGAGTTGGTGAGGATGGATGGGTGGATGTTCGTTACTCTTTCACACCAAAACGGCTGAACGGATCTAGATGAAATTTGGCACAGGGATAGTCTGGAATAGCACATAGATAAATATTTTATACAAGTATTATTAATTAGGTTTCTTATAATATATTACAAAAAACACACCTAATCTTTCCTTCTTCATAATAGTATACTAGTTACTTACACTCGTTTCATCCTGCAGCTCCTGTCCTAGGTACGCAGCAAGCCAGCAGTAATATACCTGTATGTTACTCCAGGTCATAATCTATCTATTATCTACATATAAACTAAATTTCATTCGAATCCGACATGCCTACATACGCAACATACACAGTACACACAAACACTTTCCCAATATAATAATAGATAAAACACTCATAAGAAAATTTGGCCGATAAGTATTTTTAGCGATATGCTAATTTTTGATTAATAAATCAATTTTGTTAATATAAAAAGTATAGTCAAATTATTTTTAAAATGTTGTACATAAGTTGGCCTAATATAAATTGTTTCGTATCATATCAATGTAGCAAAAGAGTAAACATCTAAAGCTGATTAAAGTTACACAAATAAAAATTTGATACGTCAAACGTGAAACGATCAAAGGATTGACGTAGATTTTTTGAAAATTGAACATTGGTCATTGAAGTGAAAGAAAAGTGAAAACATGAGTTTTGTTTTAAGCGTGTTATCACAATTCGCAGCCGAGTAAAACAAGAAAAATGATTTATATTTGCTTATAGTAAAGTCAACATGAAACGAAATTTATACATTTCAGGAACTTACTTCAAATTCTTTATGAAGTGAATGTAAAGGTTTTCTAAATAAAACGTTTATCAAATCAACAATACGAAAATGGTATCAACAACCATGACTATACAGGACATTCTACCATACGGCTCAAATAGATCGAATAAAAAAGTGGATATGGATGCAATTCTTCCTTTTATTATTTTACCACTCCTATTGGTAGTGTCTACCATATCCAGATCTGTTACCATTATAGTGATGATATTTATTGTAATGGGTGCTTTGTATGTGCAATCAAGACCAAGACAAAAAAATAGGTAAACAGTTGTTGAATTGAATTGAATTTTATTTAAATTATATAAAACTGAATAGTATCATATAATAGAGGAACATGATCAAAGATAAACTAGAATATATAAAATCTCTTGTTAAACTTGGCATATACAATGTCTCTGTTTACATTAATTATACATCATGTTGTTAAATAATTATTTAACTTACATATATTACATTTAAATTTGTTTATTTTTAGATCACCATTCTTTTATTCATGGACAATATCATCTGGAATTTGTATGTTTCTAGTTTTTGAACTTGGTGTGCTCAGACTATTGGAAATAACACAACTTGAAAACTTTATCTTTCTACTTCTTTTGGCATGTACATGCTATTTCTTTTACAAAATGAAAGCTATAGCAGATTTTGAATTGGCAACTGGGTCTTCTAAAGGAAAAGAATATAGGTAAATTTGTTTTTTTAAGATAATTGAGGCATCATTTTGATATAAAACGTAGTTATTTTTTTCACTTCTTCTTTGAGAAATTACTTAGTAACTTAGATTTGATAAAAGTGTTTTAAAAAGAATGTTTTAAAAATTCTGTTTAATTCATCATAACATAATTATAACACTCATAAGTTACTTTTATTATTTTTAGCCCTGTATTGACATCGGATTCCTATTATTGCCAAATTTGTCAAATAGAGGTTAATGAACGATTCTTTCACTCAATATGGTAAGAAACATGAATATATTCATTTTTATCTTATGCATAATACAAAAATGAATATGAAACAAGTATTTGCCTTATTATCAAATTCATTAGTTTTTTTATATTCTAAAAAGACATTCACATAATAAAAATAACATCTCAAATCATGTAGGCAAATGACTTAAGACACAGAATATGAACATTTTTTTATGAGTATAGTACAGCAACTTTTGTGACTATATTATATTTTTACAGGTGGGACTGTTGTGTGCTCAGACCAAATTACATGTATTTCCTTGCTGGTCAAGTATTTGCATTTGTAACACTTTTGTATGGAACTAATTTGGGTTTAACTACAGTATGTCAGCCATATATATTTTACAGTACTATACTAATGCCAGAGGACTGCAATGATGTATATTTTGAATTTGAGTAAGTTTCTTAATTATTGGTTTATTTACATCTATAATTATAAAAAAAAAAAAAAAATTCTGTTGTCCTACTTTCTATAAATTTTTTTGAGGATATATATTTGTTACTCTCACATGCAAAAACTACTGAACAGTTTTTTATGAAACTTATACATCAGAGTAACTCCCTATGAGTTATAATATGCACTATGTAATATACATAATATGCACTACGCAAACAACATTTGAATGGTTGTTTAAAGAATTAAGAAGATAAATACAGATGGACCATATCTGGAACTTTTTATTACTGTTTATACAGAATAACTATCTATATTAATATTATAATGAGAAAAAAAAAGATTTTTTTTGTTTATATTATGTTTGCTTGTAATGGACCTGCTGAACCAATTTAGATAAAATTTGGTGTGAAGATGCTTTTATTACTGTTCTGGGTTCTGCATTTTCACTAATCTCATATCTAAATAATAATTTTACAGAATAATAGGATCTGATTTTTTTTCTGAATCTAACGTTTCTCCTGTCTTGTGGAAACTTCTTTTTCTCTTCCAGGGATAACAAGTAGGCTGTCACTAAACCATACTCTTCACCTTAAAAAGTAGCCTATCTTCTTGCCTACATGCTTCAAAACATCAGTCCTTTCTAATAATTAAGTTAGTACAAATAATGAAATATATTGAAATCTGAGATCCATTGTTATTTTATTTACGAGTATAACTATCAATACTAATATTATAAATGTGAAAGTTATGTTGTGTTAAGTTAAAAGTTAGTGTTACTCTTTCAGGCCAGAACGGCTGAACGGATCTGGATAAAATTTGGCACAGAAATAGATAATAGTCTGGAATAACATATAGGTTACTTTTTATCCCGGAAGAAAGTACATTTCCCATGGAATAGATTTGTTTTTGTTTTTCGGCTCGCTTTAGTGGACCCAAGCGAAGTGAGGGTGAGCCGCTAGTAGATTTATATTTCGCTAAATGCTTTTAAAGTTACTATACTATAGTTATGTTTCACTCATCATTATCATGTTATTGTAACTAAAATAAAATAAATACAATATTTTTCAGTTTGGCATTATGTTTCGTATCCTGTGTTTATGGACTTGGCTATGTTTTGGTTATTGCGCTAGTATTATTAAGGCAGTTGTTAATATACATTCCAAAATATAGTGGTAAGTAAATACTTTTTAATTTTATCCACTTTTGTCAACATCAATTTCTGTGTATTTTTTTGTAATATTTGTTTTCAATAAAGAATATAATACATATATTTTCACTGAGTATTAGTCAACTACTGCATTTAACTGTTTTTGTTATATGAGAAATAATTTTTGTTTTAATAATTTCAGAACCACAATGGCGTAAAATAATAAACGTACTAACAGTATGAAATTCCAAGCAATACTTCAAAATGTGAAGTAAATATCTGCATACAAACTAGCTAAGATAAACCACATACAAAAGTTTTGTTTAAAAATTATAATTGCGTTTTGTTTTTCATATATTTCAATTATAAGAATTTGTATCATTATTACTTATTAAAGTTTAAGTTGTATAATTTTTAATACAATCGAAACTCTATGGATTGGAGCTTTATTTAAGATAAAGCAATAAATTTACAATTATTATTTCATTTAGCATTACAATCAGTCCCAATAGTTAAACAATTTGTTGTTCTTAAGAAGACAATATCTATTTTTAAAAAATCTTTGCCGTATCGTTTTTTTTCGTATTGAATGCTTCATTGCCATCAAGCAGGCATTATCATGTTCTTAGTTAATCATGAATTTTTAAACTCGATATGTAGATCTCAAATGAACTCAATATGTAGTCTTTATGTTGACGAAAACGTTTTGGTAATATGCGTGGTAGTAATATATGTTTTAAATGTATACAATTAAATAAAATTGAAGTGTCTGTTTGTAGTATCAAAATAAACTTTTTACGATATGAGTATGAAATTATATACGGTACTTATAAGAAAAGCATGTTTCGGTTAACCTTCGAAATGGCTGGACTGATTTTAATGGTTTTTCAACTGATTTTAACTGGCAAATAACTGATGTTATAAGGAATAACTTAGGTTAGTTTTGTTTTAGAAAAAGAATTAGGGTTCCGCTCAAAAATATTAAATTGTAGCTAGGGACACAATTTTTTTTGTTAATAAATTATTATTAACTACTTACCAAAAAAATAATTAAATAAATAATAACTGACTGACTGAAATACTGACTCCTTGCTAGATTATGAAATCTGTATAAAGGAGTTAATATCATGTAGGTACATAACGAGTACTTATGAAAATTGTTGGCTATAAAGTTTCGATTGTAATAATTAAATATAAAACGTAATATCAATTAGGTAGGTATTTATTAAAACGACTGTTATATTATTTTAGATATTACCACCATTTCACATTAATAATTTGTAAAAATTATGGACTGACTCGCTAATACCTATGCTACATTGTGTTACATTTGATTATATTTCCGTGGAAGTTTTGCTTGTAAATGCTTGAAACTATATTCGTTTGCCGTATTTTATTAATAGTAAACTGTTTTTTTTTTCTGGATGGCGACGCACTAATTACTACCAACTTTATTTTCATACTACTTATAATATAAAGTGCGAATCGGACGCGAACTAGTTCGGGCCAATCTAACGCGTATAAGTTACTAACGACTCACCCAGCACCCTTGCTCCGCTCGGGTTCGTCCCTAGTTATTTATAAAAATGGGTGGTTAGGAGGATGAAAAATACTTTACGACCTATTCTCATACCTACCAAATATAAAAAAAAACATTTAAATAGGTCGAGCCGTTTCGGAGGAATGCGACCACAAACACCGTGACACGAGATATGTATATGTATATTAGATATTGGTCTTAGAACCCAAAACCGTATGTAAGAAATCGAATTGAGAATTTTATTAGTCGTAGTGGAATTGTTTGTGGTCTAAATTGTTAAAAATGTATTAGCTTTCAGTATTTTTGTTTGAAAAAGTTATAATAATAAGTTAGTGCGTCGCGTCGCCATACTATGTAAACAAGATACAAAAAGGACCTGATGTTGCGTAGCTCTCTAGCATTTTTGTCTTTTTTATTAATTGTACATTAAGACTGCATTGCAAAGATCAACTGGATCTAAAGTAAAACAGCCTTGAAATGGATCTACTTAACACTTGGCTGGGGAAATACCGAGAATATTAAATCAAAGGAATACTCGTCGAAGGAGGCACATTTGATCTGCAAACATTAATTGGGTTAGTAGGCTTATGTAGAGTATCTTTATATTTTTTCTTATTAAAGCATTATAAATCCTAAATTTGATTGGTAAAAAGCAGATTTTTCTTATATTTATTTTTAATTAGAAAAATCCTTACAATGCAATTTATTGTTACACGTCGATATTTAAGTATTTTACTCATATCTATCTATAGTTCTAATACAAAATTACATAAATTATTTTCAATTATATAATTAATATCTTCAAGGGTCGCCCGGAGGTACAGCAAATTACGGCGACAAACGGTTAAAACGTTATTTGCAAAAATTCGCCTTTGTACTTAATTTTACTGACCTTAGTGGGTCCTTAATTTAACCATTAGTATTTTCAATATCCTAAAAGGGCCTCGACCTGATAACTATTCACAAAAACGTACTAACGACCAACAAAGATTGTAATTAAAACAAAAAACATTTATAAATTCTCTCTTCATTACATTTTTCGTAAGTTTGCGAGTTTCGAAAGTTGTTTGCCGATGAGTTTGCCTTGAAAACTAAAAAGTAGGCACTGATTGTTTTACTAATAATAAAATTATGTGTTATATTATAATTAATATATTATAATTAATTGTAACTTAATTAGTTCAATCAAATACATTTTATAAGATTAATAAAATGAATATGTCGGGTAAAATTTACGAAAAAAATTCTGTCCTTCAGTATAACCTTTGGAAAAGAATAGCAATTGGAGACATTATACAAAAATAAATTAACCAACTAAGTACTTAAAGTTAATCGTGCATTATTATTATCAGTATAATCAGTATGATATAAACAACAAATTCTACATCATTCAAAACATAAAATGTCGATATTGACTGAGAAGTAAGATTACATTTGTCTACCTAATAGTACCGCATTGAAGAAATGAGTTTCACGTGTAGCAACCCTGTTGAAAAACTCCAATAGGATAGGAACCAATAAAATTTATTGGCATCTATGTGGCTTTTGTCGCTTTTGATGGGATCCTATTGGAGTTTTTAAACAGGGAAGGAGTGTGAAAAGCTCTGACGCAATTTCCGTACCTTTATGTACAGACAACACTCTGGTACTAAAATTTCGTAAAAGTGTGAACAGTACAAAAGTTTAGCTCGCAATTTATGACAGTATTGTTTTATCGCCTGTGTATACTTTGATCTATACTTTTATAAATATTTGATATACACAGACTTTGTAGTACCTACTAGCGATCGGAGTGAAATATGTAGGGACTTCAGTCTGTAATTAATATAAAATATTAACTTTATATTAGAGCATAATATTTAAAATACATCGTATCGATAGTATATTTATAATAGAATGATATCACTAAACGTGTTTCAGAAACGTTAGTATTAAACTTTGAACTAAATTAATTCTTGTTTTATTTTTATCAAATTTATCTCATTTCTCTTTATAAAGTGTCTTGAAAATAGTATTCTATTGATATATGTACTTTACTAAAATATTATATATTACGTAAGCGGAGTTTGTAAATTGATTAACAAATTAGTCGTAATATCACTGAATGTGCTTAGGAAAATTATAATATACCTAAAAATGTCCCGTGATATTGTAAGAAGAGGAGACGAATGACAATACTCCGGGTAATTATAGTTTTACGGTTTTTACAATTTCCTTGCGACATATAAACGGAAGAAAAAAGACAAGTTTTTTGTCTTCTGTGAAAATATCTATGGAATAATAATTAATAATTTGGCCATTAATTTTTATTTATAAAAATGAAAAATTAAACCGATTAATCTTCAGGTGGCTGGTAGTCTGGTACGACTTGCAACACTTTTTCTCTCCATTTCAATTTTCTTGCATCTTGCTCTCTTTTTAGAGCGTTTAACGCAGGTAATGTACGCCAGCAGGTAAATGTTTTAAACATTATATTGCTGTAAATAGAAAAAAAAAATACATCTATAATATCGCTTGTAAGCAAAACTTTATGAAAATTACTTCTGCTTCTACAATTATATTTATGAAAATAATGCATGGTTTTTTTATATTTCATTTTTTTTTATTAAATCCTTATATTTGAAACTATCGACTGATATATTGACGTAGTAATAGTTTGGAGAGATCATCATTCATATATTCGTCCAAAAGATTTACTTTAGCAAAAACCTTAAGCAAAAAGGGAAGAAAGATGCACAAAGAAAACTGATAAACAAGTTACAGCATTTAATCAGTCAAAATTTCTTTCCGCACTAGTCAATGAAAATCGAAGATTTTTCAAATCACAACCCGATTACCGGTTGTTCCTACTACACACCTGCCTGCTTATATAAAGAGAAGATTTTCTGGACTATTATAGGTATATTGTAATGAATATAAAATATTATGTTAACATAATTGCCCAATCTTTAATACAAAAATATTTTTGATGTGCTTATTTTTAACGATTTACCTATTATAGTATAAAGTTGCCTTTTTCCATTTAAATTCAATTTCCTTTTTATGAAGCATTATACCTTTACGAAATTTTCTAAATACAAGTTGCGATACAAATAGCTCATAATAGTCATCTGCCACTTGCTTTTTTAATACAAATTCGTAATGATTCTGAAATAAGAAGAATAAATTATAGTTGTTTTGTTTTTGAAAAAATATAACAATAGACAACAATGGATTGCTAAAGAAATATTTTTTTTTTTCAAAATGAGTACTTTTTATTATAAACAAATCTATACTAATATTATAAAGCTGAAGAGTTTGTTTGTTTGTTTGGTTGAACGCGCTAATCTCAGGAACTACTAATCCGATTTGAAAAATTCTTTTTGCATTGGATAGCCCGTCAACTGAAGAAGGCTATAGGCCATATATTTTCCCGGAAATATATACGGTTCCCGTGGGATAGATTTGTTTTTGTCTAGGGACGAACCCGAAGCGAAGCGAGGGTGAGTCGCTAGTAATAAAAAAATATGTTAGGACATTAACACACATCACCATCTAGTTCCATGGTAAGCTAACGAGGCCTGTGTTATGGATACCAGATAGTTGATACGCTACACATGTATAATTTTAAATACATACATATGATAAATATAAACACTCATGAGTGGAGAACAAACATTCGTGCTCGTCACACAAATGAATGCCCCCAGCGGGACTCGAACCCGCGACCACTGGCACAGCAAGTAGTGTCACTACAAACTGAGCTAAACGTGCCGTCGAATGATGATATACCTATTCAATAAAATCCTTACCATTTTCAATCCGTTGAATGCTTTTTTCAATATTTTCTTCCTGTAAAAATCTTCGGCTTTATAGTTTCTATCGAACCACATGTCCTCAGTGTACCACATCCAATGTAAGAATAAGTTTTTCATTAATTGAAATTCGTAATGGGCTTTGGCTTTATCAATGTTATCCTTTTTAATTTCTAATAATAACTTTAATGGTTTAAGACCATATTTATGCATCAAATTTCGTTCATAATGCAAATCAGCCATTACTATCAAGGCCCTCATTTTCTCAGCGTGTTGTTTCTTCCTGATATTTTCAATTTTTTCTTTTTTCCTTTTCTGTCTTAAGTCTTTTATTCTTCTCATTTTTTCTTCCTTATCCATTTCTGCCTTGGCTAATTCTGCCTAGTTTTAAAATAAGACTAATATTTTATTGCGAAGGTTATATAAATACCTACTTTGATAAAGTACATTAAAAATGCAAGTTACAAGTTATGAACCCCATTGCCCACACACAGTAATTAGTACCTGTTGCTTTAAACGGAGTCGTTCTTCCTCTATTTGTTTTCGCCTTTCTCTTATGATTGCATGTTTTTCTTCTCTTTCGCGAGCCCTGGATTCCATTCTTTGCAGAAATTGTGGTACTTTTAAGCAGTGCAGAACAAGAGAAGGTTCTGTTAAAGTTAACAAATATTTAAATGTATAATCTATACTAATATATATGTATATAAAGAGGAAAAATTTTTTGTTTGTTTTTGTACCGAAAAAGCTCCGAAACTACAGGACCGATTTAGATTAAATTAGGTAACAAGATAGTTTGAGACCCTGGGAAGGACATAGGATAGTTTTTATCCCGGAAACCATCCCTTAAAGGGGTGAAAATAGGGATGAAGTTTTTTATAGGGAATCAACCTAGGGACGAACACGAGCGAGGCGAGGGCGAGTTGCTAGTATAGAAATATATTCAATAAATATAATGTAGCAAAGTAATTACTTAACCTTCAAACTCCTTAATTTTTAACTCATTCGTCAAACATTTAATTTTAGGTTTCAAATGCTTATCGATTTCGTAATAAGTTTTTCGTACATCTTCTCTCATAGTATCTAAAGATTGACGCGAAGCTTCTACAATTTTATTGTACTTCAATTTTTCTATTATTTTGTTTTGTTCTTCGAGTTTAGCTCTCTGAAGTGCTATTATATGTTTTTGAATCTTATATCTGAAAAAAATAGCTGAAGATAGACATTTGGTGTATGTTGTGAAATATAATAATTAGTTATTAATAAATTTTTTTGCACCTACCTATGCTGATATGTGCTATAATCTCGGGCGAGTGTTTTAGCTTTTTGAACAGGTTCCGTGTTAGAAACTGCATAATTCATTTTTTTAGAAAGTTTATCAAAAAACTGATTCAGAGTTTGTTGTCTTTGTTCAATCATTCGATTTTGTGTCTTAGAAGAAACGAAATTCTTCCATTTTTTTAAGAACTTTTTTGCTATATATCTCTGATGACAGCTTAATTCATATCTTAAAGGGGTTATATTTAATAATTGTACTAATTGTTCACTTTGAAAACTTTCTGATATCGTTTTTACGTCAACAGCATCATTACAACAATTCGTTAACGTATTTTCCTTACGTTCAATTTCGTGTCCATTTTTCTGTATTTTTTTTGTTGTTGTAACTAATTCTTTCCCTTCATTCTCAACATTCGAATTTATTGTCAACATTATTAACAATGATTGTAAGTCATTTTTATATTCGTTAAGTTGAGGCAAAGACTTATTGTATGATAAAGTATCTTCTGTAATATTTATGCAATTTATTTGTGACGTCTTAAAAGTTTCATTTGGATTTAAATTTTTGTTAGAACATTCAACGTCTTCGTTTAGTGCCAGTGTATCGTACTTATCATTCCTACAGTAGGTATTTTTACTTGGTTGGTTAGTGCTTCTTGCCTTTGTTTTTAATTTAAAATCACTGTCGTTTTCGATTACTAAGTTGATTTTATCTTCCTCTAAATTATTTATATATATAGCCATTTCCTTTTCTACTAATTTATTTTCTTCGAGTTTTCGCGTAAAACGTTGTTCCTTATACAATGAAGATCTAATTTTGTCGGTAACGTCAGCATAATTTAATATATTTTGATTTTGTAAATTCATATTATGAAAATACGTACGAAGCTTAACAATTTATTTTTTCTAATAATTATTTTTTTTTTTTATATTATTCCTAAAAATATTTTTTGGACACATAAAACAGAATTGACAAAATAGATGAAAAAAAACAAACATTTATTTTTAAAAGGAAAACTACGAAAGAGAGAAAAACGCCTGTTTTTTATCTTAACCTGCCATTTCTTCGACGAAAATATTGTTAAGTTTTAACAATAAAAATGTATACAAATATTATATAGGTAAGTACTTATGTTAGGATAAAATACAATTTCTTAATATAATATAATAAACAATTAACAAACATTACGCACTTTGGATGATAGTTATGTTTTAAAACTCCATTGTTGTCGTGCCTGAAAAAAAAGGTGATTTATTTATCTGTATGCTTTACGTAAAAATAACTTTATTTTTTTCAGTATTATTATTTATATTTATTTCCTTTTTTATATTATTTATAAAAATAATAAATAAAATAAATAGGTTTTATTATTTATTTAAATTACTGGTAAGTACCTACGTTACCTCTTCACGTCTTAACTGTATACGTAAAATTACATCTTGTGAACTAACTCAAGAGAATTCTTTATCACATCTTTTTCTAAAACATAATTCGACAAGCTTAACGACGTATCAATAGATTTTACAATAGTAACGTTATAAACAAATTAATATTAATGTTGCGTAGAAACCAAAAATCAATGTTATTATTTATTACTAAAAGCTCTTTAAGAGATATTATTCACTAAAATTTATTGATTATATGTACCTTGTTTATTGTTATTTGTTATTTTTAGTTTTGATGGAATAAATAAGTACTTAGATAATAAGATAATCTTTATATCTTCTTTTTTTCCTTAGGAATATTGAGAGTATGCTCTAATGATTTATCATCATTCAATAAAAAAAATTACTTATTTGATTTTAAATATAGTTAACCTTCCACGGAAGACAAAAACATTTCTTCCATGATAATTACTTTAAAGATTCCTAGTACCTACTACCTACCTATATTACGCAAAGTTTTCGTTATCATTAAAGCATGTTTTTTTTTTTTTTTTTTTTTTTTTTTTTTTTTTTTTTTTTTTTTTTTATAGTTGGGGAATGCATTTACGCATACCACCTGTCCCCCAGGTGGTTATGTGGGGCTCACCGGCTAGAAGAGCCGGTACTACCCACTAAACCCCAACTTTCCCCTCCCCTCCGCCTTAGTGGGACGCCGCGGGATCGCTTACGCATAACTACCGCGACGATCATTAAAGCATGTGCTAAAGAGAAAATATACCTACAATATTCCCTACCTCTTTCGTTCAATTTCCTTAAAAGACTAAACAGAGATTCTTATTTTATAAAATTTTAAATTACTAGTGATCCGCCACTGTTTCGCTTTGCGCCTCAACATTTTTAAGAAATAACTTCGATATACGAAAAGCTTCTTCCCAGTTGCTTCTATCTTTTAGGCTTGGAATAAATCAGGATGCATTAGAGACATTTAGTGATTTTTAAGCTTTTGAATTATGATTGTATGCATCATTAGGCATTGATCAGAAAAAATACGGAAGGATAAAAAAATAAGAATGAAGATATAGGATCCATTCGGTCATATACTTGAGCCATTTCTCTTGATTTTGTATATAATGCATGCCTCGCTTCGCTCGGGTTCGTCATCATCATCATCATCATCTTAAGTTACAACATAATACTTATTTATCTATACTATACACTTAGCATTAATTGATGACCATGCCGCATGAAATTCACGTGAAGTAGAAAATTACATACATAAGTAATTCATTATTCAATGTTAAATATATAACAACTTACCGTGTAAAATGATTTAGTTTATGAGAATGACTAACTTTATTTAATTGATACTTGCTTGATGATGGACTATTGTAAATATTATAATATATAAATTAATTTGTAAGGCGTTCTATCAATTTTTAATACATAACATTTCAATGTAACAGAATTTGATAAAATATTGATGAAAATATATATAAAAAGGTTCTATCATGCATTTTGATCTTTCATTTAAAAAAATATATATTTATTATAATGTTGCTTTATCGTTTATAGCCTGCTTTAGAAATGGGTATTGACAAACGACAATCGACATATAGCAGTCACTTTCACTGTCAATGTCAAAATTGTTATGATTAGTAAAAAGTAACTACTAGAAACATTATTTAAATTCCCTATGAACCAATTAGATTTTTAAGTTAATTTAGTTTAAGTAAATGTATCTACCTCTTCATAATGCGTCCGAAAAAAAATATTTTATCAAAATCCCTATCAAAAAGTTGGGATTATTCACAGTTTCATTGCCGTTGTTTGCATTCATAGCATGTGTTTTAATAACGTTATATAAAGATTTTGAGAAGGCAAATAATACGCATTGTAAAGTTTCCAATATTTTTCCATCGATTTCAGCATCTATTGGCAACTATGAACCTCAACGCACAATATGGAAAGTTGCTATTTACAGTCATGCTCCATTAAGGTTTTTTATTATTTATTTGAGATGGGAGTATTATAGAAGTATAATTAGTCAAAATTGTATTATTGTAGTAAAGTTAGCTATATTTTTAAATATAATAGAAAACTTATCTTTAATAGGATTGACTCACTGGACTTCTTCCAATTATTACCGTAAGTCTTTTGTATTGTTTCAATCAGACACAGAATTCCTTAAAATTTCGAATAAAACAAATGTCATCATGAAATCAAAAAAATGTTGCTTTTCTTTTACAATGGTATACATATGGACATAATTTATTAGTTTTAAATTATTACTCTATGTAAATAATACATATGCAGTAATATACTTTTTACTTATAATCTCTTTAATATTTTCAGCATATCATGAAGCATGCTTTAAAACATTTATTGGTACTTCAATATTTTACATGCTTTTTACTTGCATGATGCTAACTAAATATAGACGGCGACCAACATTGACACATATAGAAATGTTATCAATGAAGTTAAAATGGAGAGCTTTTTTTGTAAATGTGGGTTCATTTGCATTTGCTGCTTACTTCTTCTTGAGACATAACAGGCTTTGTGAACCATATGGTGAGTTTAGCAGATTACATTAATAAAATATAAAATACAAAAAGACTGTTGAATGAAGAGAATGTTTATTATAAAAATATTTAACAAGTGCAGGATAAGTTTCTAAAGTAGAAAACTTTTTTAAAATAAAAATTTACAAATAATTTTTATTTTCAAAAAATGTTTTCTTTAAATAACAAAGCTATACATGCTTTTGTTAATAAACTAATTCTTTGATTTCAGTTCTTGTGTTTGGTAATTAGAGTTTTTTTTTTTCAGTTTATTCCATGTTTGGGTTCTCAGAATATGTTGTTGTAATTAGCAATATTTTATTCCATATGACTACAGTGTATGATCTCCGCAAGCAATTCCTTTATATAACAAGAAAAGGTTTTATTGTTGATTGACTTAGGATTGTAAATAATGTTTTTTTATTACAAGAAGAGATAAAAGAAAATGAAAGACTTTCAAGTATAACATGATTTTTAATTTAACTTGCAATAATGTTAATATTAACAACAATCACTTTAACATTTACATATAAAAAAGCAAAGTAGTAAAGCTTCAATTTATTAAACATATTATATATTTATAATCTATGTAATTATATATATCTCTGTATGTAGTATAGTTTTATATATACTATTGCAGTGTCTAATCAAATCACTTATTATTTGTTCTCTATTGACCACATATAATATTAACAAAAAATATGTTTATATATCTATATCCGAGTGAAGCGGGTTCAAATCCCGGGTCTCGCACCTCTGATATTTTCATGTGCGAATCATTTCTAACATGATTTCCACTCTCATTATGGTTAAGGAAAACATCGTGAGGAAACCTGCATGTCTGAGAAAACCTAGCAAGTTTTCGAAAGACATGAGAAGTCCTCCAATTCGCACTCGGCCAGCGCGATGGACTATGGCCTGATTCCCCTCGTATTAAAGGGTGGCCCATGCCCAGCAGTGGTACGTAAAAAAGGGCTGAATACATACATACATATTTATATTATCCTTACATGCCCGTGTATTATAAATATTTAAATTCTCATTTCATTATTAAATAATATATACATCTTGATTTTGACATTGTACAAAATATTTGTGTTATATTATGTATATTTATATGTGTAATGTGTATCTATTAATCTATTTAATAATATTAGTTGTTTTCTTATCAATATTAAGTGCTTGAAAATTAGGTCTAAGTATAACAATATTTATTCAACATATTTTGTAATGCATAACTCTTATCACATTTATTCATATGTATTCATAAAACAAGAATAGCATGTTAACAGTATATCTTAAAGAATATATATCACAGTATTAAAACCGAAAAAATATATTAAAAAGAGAATAAAAAATATAAAAATATAACATAGGAGATTTTAAATAGAAATTTATTATTTTAAATAAAACTTTCTTTTCGGATTTTTTCGCGGATTTATTTAGATTTTTAAAATCGCGAAAAAATCCGAAAAGATAAGATATTTAAAATGTCAAATATTCGCGTAAATCTAAGAAAGAAATTTATTAATTAGTTATGATGACTCATAACACAAAAAAGTGAGTTGCTTAGAGCAGTCATATACATTCAATAGTCATTTTCATAATTGACATCAAATAGCTTGTTAATCTCTTGTGGTCAAAACTTTAATACCACATAATAAAAATAAATTATAGATGAAACTCGTCTTTTATCTTATCAGCTATCATTTTAGCAATAGCTAATGATGATGTAGCTCCAGGTGATGGTGCATTTCTGCAATGCAGCACTCTGCTGCCAATAGCTCCAGAGCCAGGCTTTGAGTCAAATACAAAGTCTTCTATCAATGTACCTAAAACATATATAACATGATATAAGACGAAACATTATTTATATGCTTTATATGCTCTAATAAATAGTATAGTAATATGCACTATTCAATATAATGGTTCAAGATCCAGCTGCAAGATTGCTACGTTCATCGAGTATTTTAATCAAAATAAATTTCTTAAATAGAACTAGCGACTTACCCTCGCTCCGTTCGGGTTCGCCCCTATTTACGTTTTAACGTTTAGTATAGATTTCTCAGAGATGAGATATTTTTCCGCAGTAAAAAGTATCCTATATGTTAACCCGGATAACCAGCTACCATCATACCAAATTTTATCAAAATCCCTCCAGTGGTTTTTTCGTGATGCGGTAACCGACAGACAAAAATTCTAAAAACTACATATTCGGCCTCTGGATCGATAATAATGTCTATTTCAAGAAGATTTTTCAAAAAATATTTAATGTACAGATTCGGCTTAGTTACAATTATTATATTATATGTAATGATAATAAAAGGAACAATATGTTATGGCCAAGTTGCCTATTAAAATGTGCCCACTAGTATGTTTAATTAAATTAATAATAATTGAGTTTTTGGAACAAAATCGACGCACTTAAGCTTAAGTGATAGCTGCCGTTGCGCACTTGGCCGCAACCTCTTCACAACCAGGTGTAAGCAGGTAATATTTTCTTACATTCATACGTTCATATGGCGTATATTCATTATTTATATATCAAATTAAAACTATTTTTTTCTGTGCCTGATAAATTACCTCTGCCTGTGTAAAAATGGCCGCAAATAGGGGTTGCCAACTATTAAAGATTTTTTGTTACATTCATACGTTTATGGCGTATATTCATCGTTTACATATCAAATTAAAACTATTTTTTTTTTGCGCACGATTAAATACCTCTGCGTATGTAAAAGTGGCCACAAATAGGGGTTACTAGCTGTTGTTGTTAGATTAAAGTAAAAAAGAGTTAGCGCGTTTCATCGGTTGTCATTCTAACCGTGTTGTTTTGAAGCTCGTAATACACAACGTTGTAATATTTAACGTTACATATAATTACAATTTTTAACTAAAGCTTGAGTTAAAAAAAGTGTGTATGTACTTATGTACGCACGTAACAACATGAACATACAAATGTAATAAGAAAATCTTTAACAGCTGGCAACTCCTATTTGCGGCCACTTTTACATTGGCAGAGGGAGTTTATCAGATAATAAAAAAATTAGCTTTAATTTGATATATAAGTAATGTGTATACGCCATGAACATGTAAATGTAACAAAATATTATCTGCTTACTGGCTGCGAAGAGGTTGCGGCCAAGTGCGCAACGGCAGCTATCACTTTTCAAGTTCTCTACCTATATTTCTGTGAAGTGGAGTAATTTATTTTAATAACAAGTGCATCGATTTTGTTCCAAAAAGTCAATATTTATTTTATTAAAAATACTAGAGGGCACATGTTAATAGGCAACCTGGCCAAAACATAATGTCCCTTTTATTATTGTATATAAAAAAATATTTTGATTAAATACTCGATGAATGTAGCAATCTTGCAGCTGGATCTTAGGCCATAAAATAATTTACTAGAAAATACAGCTTATTGAAGTAAAGGAAACAATACAATAGTTACCAGACTACACATATAATTTCATACACATAATAAATACAATATATACAGAAATAAAAGTTATAGATTTTTTAGGGATAAACATGTCGTTGTTATATTTTAAAATGTGTATAGGTAATAATGTAGGAAAACCCATACTATGATTGAACAATAATTTTCCTCATTTTATAATTGCTTTAATAATATATAGACTTACCATCTTTTCCCATGGCCTGGGCTCTTACTCCAGCTGGACCCCTTTCTACATCACTTGAAGTGATATCCTGAATATACTTTTGAATTTGCATCACTTGTAATGGCACCAAAACTGATCTAATCATCTCTTTTAATCCAAAACCTGCATATTTGAATGCCATCTTACGAAATCCAGAAAATGTTACTATATCTTTTAGTTCTTTCATATTTACATCACCCCACCTGCAAATGACAATCATATGAAGATGCTGAGATCAGAAATATAAATATTATTAAGTTCTAGTACTGAAAATATTTTTCCTACCTGTATCCTTCCTTACAAAACGCTAAAATAGCATTTGGACCTACAATAACTCTCCCATCTATTCTTGGTGTCAGATGTACACCCAAGAATGGAAATCTAGGATCTGGGACAGGATATATATTTGTCTTAGTTAGATGGCTCTTTTGTGGAACTAAATATAAATATTCACCTCTGAATGGTATAATTTTTGGTTCTTCTGGACAACCAGTAAGAATTGCAACAGTATCTGATTGTAAGCCACAACACGTCAGCACATATTTAGCTTGTATTGTATTTTCTTTAGAGTCAGTTATTGTTACAGGATAATCAGAATTTTCAGATTCTATAAACCTATTTACTTCAAAATTTAAGTATGTTTTTCCACCACATGTTTCAAAATCACGTACATAAGACTTTGTGACTTCTCCCCAGTCAACAATACCTGTATGTGGGGACCATAAAGCTTGTAGACCACTACAATGTGGTTCAAGCTCTTTAATTTCTTTTGAGTCTAACAACCTGATGTCTTTAACTCCATTTTTAACTCCACGTTCATATAAATCTAAAAGCCTTGGAACTTCTGGTCTACTTGATGCTACTATTAATTTACCACATTTAGAATATTTAATTCCTTTTTCATCTAAATATTTATAAGCTAGATTTAAACCTTCTACACATAATTTAGCTTTTAATGAACCTGGTTTGTAATAAATTCCTGCATGTATCACGCCACTGTTGTTACCACTTTGATGAAATGCAAAAGTTTTTTCTTTTTCTATTAGAGCTATTTGTAAAGTAGGATGTCGTAATAATAATTCTCTTGCAGATGCAGAACCTACTATACCACCACCAATAACTACTATATCGTAATTGCGTCGAGTTTCAACACTAAACCTGAAAGAAGAAAATCGTTTTATTTTAGGGAATCACTGAAAATGTATACATAGGTTCTTGATTTTGCATCTATACAGTAAAACATTGTTTACATACCTTCGATTACTAATCGTGTTTTCCAGGCGGTGATATCTAGTAAGGGCAGAAAAATAACGTATTTTACTTACGATAGACATTATTATAATTAATTAATAATTAAATAAAATAAAATGTCGAATACAAATTAAAAAAAAAAACGAAGTTACGACTTTAACTGCACTTTTAAATCAAATTTTAAATACAAGTCATGATTACATTCTAATAAGAAGTGTAATTTTAAATAACATTTATCATAGAATGTAATGTTTGCACTTAGATAACAAAATATAGGTAAATTACAATAACATTGTAGGTAATTTGTAGGAGGTAGGACTTAATGTCAGGTTCAGCATTGCCAATATCAATTTATCAAATTCCCCGAAAATCTAACTCAAATTCCCCAATTTGGGGACAAAAATATACTGATTCCCCACAAATTCCCCTAAAAATAATTAAATAAAAAATCTTTTATATTTTTAAACAATTTTAAATGATAAAAAGAAAGTTTATCTTTTTGGATTTTTCTTTATGTTAGAAATATTTGTATATATATATATATATATATATATATATATATATATATAAAATTCTCGTGTCACAGTTTTCGTTGCCATACTCCTCCGAAACGGCTTGACCGATTTTGATGAAATTTTTTGTGCTTATCCGGTATCTATGAGAATCGGCCAACATCTATTTTTCATTCCCCCAAATGTTAAGGGTGGACCACCCCTAAATTTTTTTTTTTATTTTTCAGACAAAATTTTTTGTTTTAATTTTTTTATGATACAGCATACAAAAATACCTACAACCCTAAATTTTCACCCCTCTACGATCAACCCTTATTTTTTAATAGCAATTTTAGTTATTTAATCATAATAGGATACTTTTTACTGTGGGAAAAACTCTCCTCTGAGAAATCTATACTAAACGTTAAAACGTAACTAGGGACGAACCCGAGCGGAGCGAGGGTGAGTCGCTAGTATATATATATATATATATATATATATATATATATTATATATATATGAGATTCAGTGACAAACGAGCAGACACAAATAGGTACCTAAATAAAATTAATATAGTCCAATCGGAATCCGATTTAGGAACAAGCAAATAAAACCTGAAGTTTTGTGTATTTAAATCGTTTGCAGCTATATAAGGAATAGAAATTCGTAAAATGCCCGCGATATCCAACTAACCCCGAGAAATGGAGAGGTGCAAAGCGTTAAAACTTACTGTGACGTCCTATTGAAAAAAAAATTCTACAAAAGTTGTAAGTCTAGTAAAAATCTACAACTTTTATAGATAACACTTTTTACAATAACTTCAAAGTTTTCGAGATTTTTGCAAAAAAATTCGGTTTTTAATTTTTTCTTGGTTTTTTATTTTTAATTTCTGCAATAATTTAAGTTTTCATGTAACTAGGGGAATGTAATCTTAAAAATACATATAATAAGCAATTTTTTTTGAAATTGAAATAATTAGCCGTTTCCGAGAAATTTATGTTTTATGGTCTCGGGAAGCTGAAAATCAACTTTAAGTGGATGTGTACATTTAAAAAAAATCGTTCAATTTTTAAATAGCGCTAATTGTTCGTCTTGAGCTCTACTTTTTGAAGAAATGAAAACATTCTATGATGAACCAAATTTTTATAAACTGATTACATCAATGTTTTTTGCGGGAAAAAACGAAAGAAACGGCGTGCTTAAGTTTTTAATTTGACGCTGAATATTTATACAATGTTGCCATAAACATTCCAACTTTGCAATTTGACGAGTCGTAAAAAAATAAAAGAAATTGGAAGTCACGTAAAATATCCCATATTTTTTGGATTTTTTCCCGTAGAATTTTAAATAGATTTAACATTTTTTCGAATTTATCGATATTTTATTAATTTTTGATTGATTTTAATTTTTTTTAAATATATCATGGCATTTAATGGGTGTACGGTACCTACATTAAAAGGTAGTTTAAAAAATTTGAATAAATTTTCTACAAGGATTTAACATAGTTAAAAAAAATATTTTTTTATCATTTTTGACATTTCTTTTATGATTTTTTAACAAAACTTTGACTGCATTTTGTAAATAATCAACTTGTTTTTTTTAAATTATATTTTTGAATTTTGGATAAACTAGATTAGACTATGATTGATTTCAATTTTTTCTGTTATTACCTTAAAATCTAATTTTTTATAAAAAAATTATAAATATAACTTCATTATTATTATGAGGAGTTAAAATTAGGAGGACTTCCTAGGAGTGATTTAAGTTATTAATTATTATTACTGCTGAAGAAATTCGGACCAATAAAATTTCCATAGTTTTAAAAGCTAAATTGGTTCAGACGTGGATTAAACTATGTCCGATTTTTGTTAGTAATTTAAGGCTTATGTGTTCGGACCCGGTCGGACTATCGATATTCACAATCCCCGCATTTTCCCCGTATAATGCCAATCTCCAACATATCCCCAATCGACATGAGATTCCCCGCAATTCGGGGAATTCCTCACAAATTGGTGACGCTGGTTAGGTTTTATTTGTCCATGATGTCAGGTTTTATTTGTCATCCATGTGTAAAACCATAGAAATCAGAGACAAGGAACAACAAGCTAGGAACAACAACTCCTTAATACTCTATAGTCTGTGCCTGTGGTAACATTTCTAATTTCTATAAAGTTTGTTATGTTGACAATTGTGAATTGACGTTTCACTATTATATTTAAATATGATTTAAATTCCTTTGAATTATTTTTAAAAAGAGATACAGTAATAATTCGATTGTTATTATTATTAAAGTAAATGAATATATTTACATTTCAAAATGGTACAATCACAATTTTCATTATCATGGGATTCCTACAAATCAAATATATGTTCGGGGTTTAGTTCTTTGCAACAGGTAAATACGGTTGCGAGTTGTTTTAATATTTATAAATAAATCATATATTTATTAGTTCTCTACTATTAGAAAAAAATCTTTTATTTAGAATGGAGAACTTGTGGATATGACCTTAGCAGCAGAGGGACATTTTGTCAAAGTACATCAAGTATTAATAGCTTTATCAAGCCCATATTTGAAGCAACTTATTTTATCAGCACCATGTCAACATCCAGTGATATTTCTTAATGTAAGTAAATTAATTGAAGTGTTCTTGATTTTATATTTCAAATTTATTGTTAGCAAGAATGTAACTAACATTTTCTATTGTAGAATATGTCACATGCAACATTATCATTAATATTAGAATACATATACACTGGAGAGGTAATAGTACCATCTGCAAATTTATCATCCTTTATTGAAGCTGCCAAAAACCTTCACATAAAAGGTCTAGAGAATGTGGTAAGTGCACTTATATATTATATATTTAAAATCATGTTTTGGTTGGAATAGTTACATAAACTACATATGGTATACTTACAACTTATTATTTGTATCCTTATTAATACTAAATACAATTCAGGTTGACGGTAGTAGTAAAGGTGCCAGAATTGAATTAAATTTAGAAGAAACTACCACAAGTACTATTTGCAGTAAAAGAGATACAAACATTTCAGAACAGGTTGGTTACTTATATTATGAAATTAAAATTTACATATAGGGAACCTGAAAGATGTTTCTTATGCTGTTTTTTTATTGTTATAATAATAAATTTATATTTTCTGACCTATTTTTAGTTGAGTTGGATGGAATATTGTTTCCTATTTATTTTATGCTTTTATTCATTTTCTTATTTTCTTAATATTATTTATACTTTTCATGAGCTATAATGGGCGTATTGTGTCTTTATAAAAATTTCTTGACAATATAGTTTTTTACTTACCATATGGCCCTTATATATAATATCTAACAAGCATGCTTAAAATTGATTTTATAGTATTTAATTTAGTATTAGAATAAAAACCATTATTATTTTATAAATGTCACAGATAAACATGTAGGTATGTACTAAAGAAGTAAAATTATTTTTATATGTATATCAATAAAATTCTTTAATAAGAGCTTTCTTTTCTTTAATAATTTTCTGAATTAGACCAGTCCAAATCCAGACAAATCCAAAGATAAACTTTTACATACCTAAATAAAAACAAACAATTTTAGTCTTTAGAATATTAATATCAGTACAGACTTTTAAAAAACAGTTTTATTTCAGGTCACATTGCCTTCAACTGCAAGAAAGATATATATAAAACCAAAAGATGAAGTGAATCCAATAACTGGGTATAGTTTTTCATATTATCATCCAGGAAATGATTTATTAGTATGTAACTGTATATAAATAATTATATATTTTTACATATTTATAGAAATGATGTTTGAACTTAATGTCTACTGGCTGTTCTACTCTTCCCAAATCTTTTGGGTGGTGTGTGTTTTTAATAGTTTTCAAGACTTTGGTACACAGTGTCAAAAACAATTAAAAACACACACCACCATCATTGAATAAAATTCATGAGCAATACTATTTTTGGTGACTTCAAAAAAGAGTTAATAATAATACTTGGTACTAGTAGGAGAGCTGGTGAACATTTAAGGGGAGATTCTTGAGGCACTACAGAACTGTACTTGTCCTCGAAGGACCCCTAAATAAGATAATCAAGGTATGGCTGCCGGGTAGCGGCACCCTAGCAACCCATTAATTTTTTTAAGGGAAATTTCTTTATTAAAAATTTTTTTTGAGGCGTTCTGAAATTTTTATATTCTTAAGTTAGATATTTAAGGAATTAAAAAATCAAAAAGCCAGAACAATCAGTCGGGTCTAAATGTTAACCCAGCTGTTGCTAAATGGTTTTTTAAACAAATGAAATAATGTTCTTGAGGCAGTTTGGGATTTTTTGAGAGTAATATAGGTACTTAAAGACAAATAATCCCAAAAAGCCAGATTAATTTGATAGAATTTTCGACCTGCTAGATGATCGGCAAAGTCTGAGAGGACAGCACTATGCATAGCTTGAAGTGCGAGAGAGAGCATAATATATTGGCTGTACCTCTCGCTCATGGTTACTGCGACGCGATTGCTTCTCGCGAGACCACGTGACATACAGTGCCCATCCGGGCTCTCAGTAGAAATTTCTTACATAATACGTTTTCTTATACAATACGTTTTTGTGAGCCACGTGTTACTATTTTGCTTACTTTAATTGTTTATTATTTACAATGAATGATAATAAATTAGTTTGTGTTATTTACTTGAAAGATACAGAAAAAGTGATAATTTTTTATGAAAAATCTTTAAAGAAATGTGAAGAAGTATTGACTATATGACAAAAAAATAATTTGAAATGTTATTTTGTCTACAACACTTAACCTCTAAAAAGGTTATCATTTGCACTGTTATCGAAATTTTACATGTTTGATGTAAAAATACTATGAGACCACGATGTATTTACAGCTAATTTATAAGATTTAGGTAATAAATATTTTCACATACATTTATTATTATTATTTGTATCTGTTTGAAATTCACAGGCTCGAAGGAGCCCGGTCCTTGAAGGCTTGCTTGCGGAGACAGGTCCAACACGTAGAGGCCCTTTAAGAGATTCAAGTTTGTTTAATGTGACGCATAAGCCGGGATCCATCTCTGAGTAACCCTTAGGGAATTGCCCAAAGATGGCCTCCAGCTAATGCGTGGGAGCTATAGAAAATATGAAAAACTAAATAGGGTTATGGAATGGAGTTTGGATGGACTAAAAACGGAGTATTGGATGAGACTACCAGACGTCCGCCTGCTCAACAGTCTCACATTAAATATTTAGCGGACGGTGATTTCTCACTAGACTAGATGGGCCCCTCCAGAGCGGCATAGTGCTTTGGACGCAACATTTGCGTTGCGTGCGTTTAAAAAACTATTTTGCAACAGTCGGGTTAATATTTAGACCAGACTGATTGGTCTGGCTTTTCGATTTTTTAATTCCTAAAATATCTAACTTAAGGATATAAACATTAAAATGCCTCAAAAACTTTTTTTAATAAAGAAATTTCCTTTAAAAAAATTTAATGGGTTGCTAGGGTGCCGCTACCCGTCAGCCATACCTCGACTATTTTATTTAGGGCTTCTTCAAGGACAATTACAAATTTTCTGTAGTGCCTCAAGAACCTACCCTAAAATGTTCACCAGCTCTCGAAATATACCTCCTCCTTCTCAAAACAGATTTATCTTCAGTAAAATAAATATAATGTGATTTCCAAAATGTGAGCTATGTTAGTTTTAAAGCTATTACTTAATTCTTATAGGAATAAAAAACCATCTTGGAACATCTCTACATCAGCTAACGACATATCAACCTACTCTATGGTCACAGATGATACAGTACATGACAACAATGAATCCTTTAGTGACAGCAATTTACAATTATCGGCAAAAAATGATAAGTGCAAAGGTATATTTTTTATTTTAAGTACTGTATTGTACGAGTATTTTAAGTTTATCTTGTTTTGGTGAACATTTTAATTACTTTTATTTGGGTAAAAAAAATTTTTTTCAACATTAAATTGTAAAATGCTTTACAGAACTCCTAAACCTTCCTCATGAATCACTCCGTCCATTGGTGAAAACGAATGAAAATTCGTTAGGTACTTAATTTTGAGTTAATCTGGTTCAGACAGACAGACGAACGGCGCGGCGGGGAGAGCATTGTTTTGTAATATGTAGTGTTAACGAATGATCCTCTCTAAAATAATTACGTATAAAGCCTTATTATTAAAGGCTTAGATTTAAGTTTTTCAGGCGTATATATATGTATAATCAAAAAGTTATCCAGGCATACATACATATGAGATAACTGATAAGCTAATATGCTGAGTGGATCACTGGTAATAATATATCTTTGTCAGCAGTATCATCGAACCTGCAATTCACGGTGTCTATCCGCGGCTCCCTGCAAGTGATCCTTAACCGCTACATATACAACCTGCACTCGTCGCAGAGCACGGGCGTGCGGCGCTGGCGGTGCATCGACTACCGTAACAAGAAATGCTCAGCTTTCGTCGTCACTAACGGCAATATTGTTATGAACAGGTAAAGATTTGAACATTTTACTATGACAGTTGTCATTTTCAATGGCCGCCATTTAGATTTTTTTTTAAAAGGCGGCGCACGATAAAACTGTTATACAGTCCTCGCGCCTTAAGCTCAGCTTTGCATTTGTGTGAGTGCACACGCATAGTGTACGGAGAGGTACGGCTTGTGGCGTAGCGCGTCCCGCGCATGGTTTAAACCGGTTTATACTGGTTTTCAAAGCGCGGCCTGAGGCGCGGCGCGTCCCTTACGTATCATCTCCCTGCCCTGCACTTTCCGCATTTCACCTCTTGTACAAAATATATACCTTGTATAAAATATCCCTAATATAATTCAACAATGTGCCAACGATATCGGTCACAATATAGCAGATGATGACATTGTTCATTACGCGAGAGTAGCTAAACAAAACAGAAAGAGTGAAAACCCACGTTCAATCATAATAAAATTTAAAAGAATTAGACGACGTGATAAATTTTATTCAGCAGTTTACAGATATAACAAAACTCATCCAGATAACAAGCTTCATACCTCTGATCGGAATGTCCAAAGATAAGAAACCAGTTTATGTATCTTTCTCCTGCTAACAAATCGCTACGGATGGAAACTCCCCATTTATTCTTGTCAAAAATATGGACAGCGTTAACTGTATTCGTTAATTTTATTATTCTATTACATTATTTTTAACATTAATTTTTAAATATGGCTCTCTCAATATAATGTATTACCAAAATATTCATGGTATGAAAACTAAAATAACTCAGATTCGTAATAATATTATAAGTCAAAATTACGATATAATATGACTTAACGTAACTTGGCTTGACAACTCCGTTCTTTCAACAGAATTTTTTAACAAAAGGTATGAGGTAGCAAGAAGGAATCGTGATCTAATTTTTTCAAAACGCTTTAATAAAAATCGAGGTGGCGGCGTACTTATAGCTATTTCTAAAAAGATTAATTTTGATATTAAACATGAGTGGAAATCTAACATACTAGAAGATCTATGGGTACAAATAAAACTAAATAGTCTCTGTACCTTAAAATGTACTGCATATATTCCAGAATATTTACCATATAATATTTTTATAAATAAATGTAATATGGTTGTCAGCATGTTTCCCAACTGTATAACATGTATCATGGGTGATTTCAATCTCTCTAATTTGACTTGGTCTAATTCACCAGGTCATCCCATAACTACTTTTAAAAGTATAACAAACATTATACTTGTAAAAAAATCTAAAGCTTTGTTTGTTCTCATTAATTTAACAGCATTAAAACAACTTAATTCACTTACTAATCTTAACAACAAAATTCTTGATCTTGTATTGACCGATCAACCGGACAAATTTAATAGTTAAAGCTATGCCTATAAGCCGCCTTGATTGTCATCATCCTTCATTTGAGATTATATTTAATTATGGCAGCGCCACCCATCTTCTTGAAAAAACTCGAATTACCAAAATGTGTTTTTATAAAACTATTATATTAGCTGTATTAAAGAATTAAAACAAATTGATTGGGAAAGTGATGCTAATATCCTTAGTTGCGATGAATTTGTACAATTTTTTTATAATAATTTATATACAATAATAGAAAAATACACCCCAAAATCTAAACAACGCAATAATAGATACCCTTTTTGATTTTCAAAAAGCTTAATTAAACTTACTATAATAACTTTTTAAATAAAAATAAAAACCGACTTCCAGGCACTGAAAAGTAAAAAATAACTAAACGGGGGTTTTCATTTAGAATAGATACTTAATCAGATATTTTCGAAGTCGGTGTGCTTTGATTTGTATTGGCTGGCACCGACTTCGAAAAAATCTGATTAAGTATCTATTCTAAATGAAAACCCCCGTTTAGTTATTTTTTACTTTTCAGTGCCTGGAAGTCGGTTTTTATTTTTTTTTAAAAAGTTATTATTTTTCCATTTTTAGTGTAGACGTATCATCAATACAAATTAATCAAGCCCAAACACCAGGTAATTGCTGTAAATCGTTGAGGAGTTCCCTCGACTATCTTTCGGATGCATCATCAGATCGACTCCAGACCTTCATTAAATAGTAGTGCTTTAAAATACCTAATGAAAATGTTATCAAACGCACTAGTCGCCGCTACAATTTTCGAAAGTTCCCCTCGATTTCTCTGGGATCCCATCATCAGATCCTGGTTTCCTTATCATGGTACCACTCTTGGGATATCTCCTTTCCAACAAAAAAAGAATTATCAAAATCGGTTCACAAACGACGAAAAAATGCCCGAACAAACATAAAATATATATATATATATATATATATATATATATATATATATATATATACGGTCGAATTGAGAACCTCCTCCTTTTTTTGGAAGTCGGTTAAAAAGCAAATAATAATAATAATAATAATCATTTTTATTTTAGGCAATATTTACAATAAGATCTTAAATATGTAAACAGAGGCCCATAGCATATATACCTTAAAATCGCAAAGATAAATATACACGTTTCAAAATTTACAATAATCCAAGAGACTACGATACTTTTGCTCTCCTAAGAACAAGGAGTTGAACAACAAACTGAAATATGTTTTAAATCTTATATATCATATATAGAAAATAATTTAATTAAAAATATTAAGGCTTTTTATCGTTACACAAAACATAAGAGAATAACTAATAATATCCCCAAATAGCTACATTTTAATAATAGAGTTGAATCTGGTATTGATATTACTAATCTTTTTGCTGAATATTTTTCAACTGTTTATGGAAATTATCATCTATTAATTATACACCAAAATTCTGTCCATCTATTTTTCCTATAAGCAATGTACAATTTTCCGCAGACGCAGTTTAACTTCAACTCAAATCAATTATTATTATTTTATTATTATTTATTTATTTGATTATTATAGTATTATACTAATACAGCATTTTACATGAGTGGACCCACAAAACTGTTTGCACAGTTTGTCTGTGGGATCAGAGTCTTACAATAGACTTAGGTTATAATATTATGTAATATAATTATACAACGTTTAATTATGTTAAACTGACCATATAATGGTTTTTTAATAATTTGGCAAATTTACTTTTATTTGGTTCATGTCTGATATCAGCGGGCAAACTGTTCATAAGGTACGGTAGACGTTTATTCAGTGTTCGATCGCCATAATAATTATGCACCCTTGGAACAATATATTTACCAGCTGATACAGACCTGGTACCTTGATCATGTGTCACCAACAATTATTATTATTATTTTTATTTATGAAATTTCTTTCATCTCGGCTTTTAACCGGAATAATATCTATTACGGGCCTAAGCCAAGTAAATAGATATGTTATATGCTGTTGTTGCTGACTACATTGGGGAGAGATTCTCTGCCGGTATCTGTTTGTAAAAATTTGCGAACTATTCTACACGTATTTAAAATTATTGCTTTTTGTAAGTTGATGTAAGTGAATGTGGGTAAATTTAATGATTCTATTGACTGGTGTAACTGTTTCGGTATAACTCCAGTTGTTGAAAGAACTATCGGGACAATTACTACATTCTGCAGATGCCACATTCGCATAATCTCATCCTTTAGTTCTAAGTATTTTGTTAATTTTTCGGTTATTGTACTCTGGATATTATGTGTATTTGGGATAGCTATATCAATTATTTTTGCTGTTTTGTTTACTTTGTCTATCAGGGTTATGTCTGGTCTATTGTAATGTATTGTCTTATCGGTTAGTATACCTCTGTCATAATATAGTTTAAATCTGTCGTTTTCTAGTATAGATTCGGGTGTATACTTGTAGTATGGTGTTATTGTTGTTGACGGGATCAGGTTATGTTTTAATGCTAATTGTTGGTGTATTATGTTGGCGACTTGGTCGTGTCTATGTTTATAATCTGTCTGGACTATTGCTCTACATGCTCCTGTAATGTGTTGTATGGTCTCAGATGAACTATTACAGCGTCTACATAAATCTGTGGTAAGGTTAGGTGTTTTTATAATAAACTTCTGATAATTCCTAGTTTCAATAACCTGATCTTGGATTGCGATCATGAAGCCTTCGGTTTCTGGGAAGAGTTCACCTCGAGTTAGCCATGCGTTCGACGCTTTTTGTCGACATTATTATGGCATAAATCGTGACGATGTCTTCCGTGTAAGGCCTTGCGGGTCCAGTCATTAATTTTAATTTGTTGGTTAGTCTGTTCTTCATTTTTTTGGGTATTGGTGTCATGTAGATTAAGTGGCGTAAATTTTTTATCATTCTGGACTATTGCTAGGTGGAGGTCCGAGGCATTTGATTTTTTATGGAAATACTGGCGAAGATTTGTAATTTGACTATTGTGTAAGTTGTAAATGTCAATGATACCCCTACCTCCTTCAGTGCGCGCTAATACTTGACGCTGGACACAGGCCCTAGGGTGATGTTTCCTATTTTTGGTCATTGTTGTATTAATATTACGCTGGAGCTGTTTTAATTCTGTTTTGGTCTATTTTAAGATTCCGAATGAATAAGTTAAAATGGGAATTGCAAATGTATTAATAGCTTTAACAAAATTCTTTGAATACAATTGAGTTCTCATAATACTATTTAATCTATGTTTAAAATCCTGTTTTAGTTTAGTTTTTGTCTCTTTGTCCAAAATCTGTTGTGCCTGGTTAAATCCTAGATATTTGTATGTCTGAGTTTCTTGCAAGGGTTCTATTATTTCTCCAGATTTTAGCTCGTAATGTGACATGTGGTTGTGCCCTGCTTTAACTGCATTTATTTTACATTTATCAATGCCAAACTCCATTCTGATGTCAAGAGAAAACTGTTCGGTAAGTTCTATCAAATTTTCTAATTCCGTTTGAGTATCTGCATATAATTTGATGTCATCCATGTAAAGTAAGTGACTAAGTTTATAGTTTTCTAAATCTGATTCGGTAGTTTCTGGTGAATTGTTTACATAACTCATGGAATATCCGTTATCTGTTGAATTTAAAATATTAGATAGTGGGTTTAGAGCAAGGCAGAACCATAGCGGACTCAGTGTATCTCCTTGAAAGATACCACGTTTAATTCTTATTTCGTCAGTCTGTATGTTCGTATTGTTTAAATTTAATTTGAGTTTGGTAGTCCATGTTGTACTTGAATGTTTCAGAAATGTGATGATGTGTGGATGGATTTTATAGATTTCTAATATTTTTAATAGCCAAGTGTGCGGTATGGAGTCATATGCCTTTTTGTAATCTACATACATTGTATAAAGATCTTTTTTGTTTGACTGAACTTGTTTAAGTACTATATTATCTATTGTTAATTGCTCTTTACATCCCTGGCTAAGTTTTCTGGATCCCTTCTGTTGCTCTTGTAAAATAGAGTTGCGTTCAATGTGATTGTAGATGGACTCTGATAAGCATGCAGTAATTATTTTATATATTGTTTGTAAACATGTGATAGGTCTGTACTTTGCTGGGTTTTTAGTGTCATTTAAATCTTTTGGTAACATGAAAGTAACGCCTTCTGTAATATAAGCTGGCATTGAAGCTGGATTTTGAACAAAATTGTTAATATGGTGATAAAGATATGGATGAATGTAACTAAACTTTTTGTACCAGTAGTTGTGAATATTGTCAGGACCTGGTGCTTTCCAATTATGTATTTTTTTTAAAACTCTATGAAATATTTCTACCGGTATGTGCTCAAATTGCATCAGTTCAGTAGTTTCGTGTTTGCGTTGCTCTTCTTCAATCCAGTTGGCGTCATGGTTGTGACTTACTGGGTTTTCCCATATATCGGACCAAAATTTCCGTAATTCTTCAGGGTTAGGCGTTTGGGTGTCTGTTGTGTTTGGGTGATTTGTATTTCTAGTTTGGTTTCGAAGATTTTGATAAAATTTCTTCTCATTGTATATGAACTGAGTGTTTTGTGTTTTTCTTTCGGTACATGCTAAATAACGCTTAAGTCGACTGCTATACACAGAAAGTTTTTGTTTTAAGGTATCGAGAAATTCAGGCAATTGAGTGTTAGGTTCTTCATGTAGCGTATGTTGTTTATACTGCTGTAATATCTTATTTATATCATTTAAAAGTGAACTGTTGTTGCTATTACCGTTAATGAATTCTGTTAGTCTGCCAATGTATTTTCTTAAGTCTCTGATTTTACGTTCTAGTCTCTTCTGCCAGTTTGGTTTACGTATCTGTTTTGTTTGATGTAAGTGATAACCTCTAGGTGGGATAGTAAGTTTAGTGCCGTTGGATTTAGCTGCAGTCCATGCTGCAACATACAACACTAACTGTAATTTTTCAAATGAGGTATCTACGTCAATGTGTTTAGGTAAAATTTTTATATTTAGATAATGAACTATTTTAGCTAATTTCTTAGATGTTTTTTGTTTCGCAATATATGGTCTGCCAATCGGTTCAGAGTTCTTGAAGTAATCAAAAGCTTCATCAAAGAGTGAGTCTATTTCAGGACGATTCTCCTGCTCATTTTCAATACTGTTTCGCTGTTCTTGCATATTAAGATTTCCCTCGGAATTAAATAAACTGTCAAAATTGGTACTTTCTATTTGGTTTATTGTTATGTTGTTATTATTTTCAGTAGGTGTATTAGGTATACTAAGTGTGCTAGCTACTTCATGTCTAATTTCTTCAAGTCTATTGCAATTAATAAGTCTATTATTTATGATGATTCTCCTTTGATCAGATACTCTTTGTTCAGAAATATGTGCCAAATGTGGAAATTTACCAACAAAATGCTGATGAAGTAGTTTTCGGTAGGATGTTTTATTTGTTCCTATTGATGTAATTGTATAATATGCTCTCATTATTTCTTCATTTAATTCTGAACTCCATCTCATTCTCTGACCTGTTTGTGTTTGTGAGATTATTGGTGTTTGATGTTGCATTATCTGAGGCTCTGTACTACTTGTTGCCGTTGCTACATTGGATATCTGTGTATTTAATCTATTTAAGTATTCTTCTGCTTCCTTTCGGACTATGGCTATTTCTTCTAAACTTAATAATTTATTACGCTCTATTGCTCTTCGTTGGTCGCCTATACGTTGTCTACTAACCGCTACATCAGGGAATCTCTCACAAAATTTGGTGTGTAAATCGGGTAAGTATGAAGTTGTATCTTTTTCTAATGATGTCAATATGAAGTATGTGCGCAGGATAAATGTGTTCATTTCCTTGGTCCATCGTTGACGCACACGTTTAACCTCAACGGGTGTAGTATTAGCGACAGTGAATGTCGACTGCACAACGTTTTTGGTTATTGATCTTGTATGGGGGTGAGTAGTAGAGGAAGAAGGAGAAGAAGAGGAGGATGGTTTAGCATTAGGACGTAGATGAGAAGGTAGAGAAGATGGAATAGAAGAGAAAAGGGATTTAGTTGATGACGGTGATGAGGATGATGGTCTGCTGTAGCCTTCTTCGGGTAACCCGGCAGGGGCCCGCTGACTCAACCCACTGCCACTGACGGTCCGCATACTGAGGCACTCAGCGTCAGCTCCAAGTGCGCCCCGGCGATCGCCCCTGGGAAGCGATCCTAAACGTAACTTCTTTTTTAATCTTGTCTCCATTTCGTCGGGTTTACCTCCACGTTAGCCGCCCAGTAACATAATGTTGCGTTGCCCGCCCCCCACGTGATCAGATGGTCGATCGGGACGTGTGGTAGGATTTGGGGGGCTTATTATTATTATTATTATTTTATCTTTATATTCTCGATTATAAGAATATGTTTTGTCTCTGTTTCTTCTCCTTTTTATGAAATGTAAATAAATATTATTTTCTTTTTGTTTTTTTAATATTTATATCCAACTTTAAATGCAGATATAGATTCATTTTTTTGGTTAAGTTTGTTTAAATAATTATGTTTTTATTTAAATGTTGTGTACAGATGTAATTGGATAAAAAATTAAAATTATATTTTTAGTTTTTTAATACAGAGTTGTGATTTTTTTTTATTTATTTTCTGTTTCTGTTCCAAAATAAAATAAATAAATATGAGTAAACAAACAAATCAGCAGTATAGAACCTATAATGTCACGTTTCTAAGACATTTTAAATAAAACTATCTTTTTGGATTTTTTGGCGGATTTATTTTGATTTTTGGTTCCCGATGTTTCGAATTCTTTACACCAATCATGGTCACGGGAGAGACTAAGGTTTAGGCGTCTCAAAGGTGTATAGTTGTTACAGACAGTAACCTACATAATTACAAAATAAATTCAGAAAATACAAAAATGGTATACCTAAATACCTTACAATGACATTTGTTAATTTCGTCGTCGGGAACCAAACATTGAAAAATAAGAGACAAGTTCTAGCAATGTTGTTTGTTTTGTTTTTCATCATACGTAAATAAAATAGACACTTAAATTATGTGTTTGTTCCAGGGCGAATCCCCACAACCACTCGTTTCATGATAAGAAGATTCTGGATAAAATAGAAAAAAATGCCGTCTACTCTGCGCTGGATGACGTACAAAACTTTATAGACAAAGAAAAAGCTAAAGATCGAGAAGAGTCTATGGAAAGTGAATTTGTTCCAATGTCTTTTGCTAGTATGACTAATCTACCTGAAACGAAAAATACACAACCTTTGAATAAAAACACTTGATTGTTTTACAAATCTCAAGCAATAAATATAATTAACTAAACGGTGTTGTTATTTATTGTATAATATTGATAATAATAAAATATATTTTTTTCAACATTCTTTTTGTTCTGTTGACGTTATTTGGTGTTATGGAATTTAAAAAATATGTGACAATGTTAATTTTGCTTAGTAATGACAAAGTACCTACATCTTAAGAAAATTTATATTATATATTTTTTATATATGGGAATAAAGTTTTGTATTTTAAGACAGTAGATCAGTTAGAAATCTACAGCCAAGCCGCATTTAAGTTCAGATTAATCACGTATTTTTTTCTTAAAAATATAGTGTTGAGAAAGAAAAATTCCGTTTTGATCGAATCTCTAAGTTTTGTAGGAGTTGAGGTGTGAATTTTTGAAAATGACTTAAAAATCAACTTTTTTCAAATTCCAAAAAATTCTCCAGAGGCTGGATTAAATCGTTTCAAGCTGAAATTTTCAGGAACTTCTCCCTTTCTAACCTACTTTTGAATATATATTATTTTGAGATAAGATCTCAAATATGGAAAAAATAAAAGATAATAATAATAGAAATAGCAAAGAAAACCTAAAGACAAGGCAGAAAACGAAACAATTACCTAATTGAATCTACATAGTACAACAGTTTTACTGATAATGCCCAACAAAAGTTCAAGTGATATTATTAATAGGTTAATATTAGGTTAACATTAGGTTAGGGATATGACTTGTATAGTAATATCTAAGTGTCCATTAGTTTTGTATATATAATTAAGTATATTTGTAGTTTTCTTTATTGTAAACTAGCATTGCCCGCGGCTCTGCCCGCGTTCAGATGACCAAAAACCAAATTCTTAGGTTTTACATATTAGTATACTTACTTTAACATATACCAATTTCATTGCGCACCACATCATCGGTAAATAATTGCGGTGATTGACAATGCCATAAAGGTTCCTCCATTAATCTCATAGTACCTGGGCGACCAAGCTTCGTTTGGAGTTCTTTTTATCGTATTTTTTAGATTAAAAAAAAAAAACAAAAAACTTGAATAATAACAAAAAAAAAGTAAAAACTTTGTATTCCGACCGGGACTCGATCCCGGGCATATGTGTTGTCTAAGTTGCGCCTTGACCGCTTGAATACAATGCTTACATCCGAGTGTAATAAATTATCGACCATATTCTGCATAGAATAACGCAAAAGAAAACCACATGACAACTCGAAAACACACGTTTTCCCAGACATGAGACTAATCTAGATCAATTTTTTCGCCCCCGAAAGTCCCCACATACCAAATCTCAGCGAAATCGTTAGAGCCGTTTCCGAGATCGCTGGTATAAATAAATAAAGATATAAAAATATAAATATACAAGAATTGCTTGTTTAAATATATTAGATTTGATTTAGTAATATTGCACATTTTGTTTTGACAATAACATTTATAGTATGTCTATAGGTACTTTTGTTTTGTTTGTTTAGTTTTGGGCGATAAACTTTCAAACTATTAAATGCATTTTAATCGTTTATTTATTAATAGACATATAATATATATAACAATAGATATATAGCCAAAAAAATTGTTTTACGTAGGTACTAATAGTTTGAACGCGGGTAATTTAGTAGTAATTCTAATAAAATGATAAAAAGGTTTATCTGTACATTCAATTTTTTGGAATTAAAACTATGAATTTTAAAAAGACGTGGTGACGTCTATTTACAAATATCTAACTAACACAAAAATAAATATTCATTAAAATAACTTTGTTAATGAATAAAATAGCACTATTGATATTTCTTTTTCAAGATAAGCTATTTTTAATAGTTTTTGCCATTTTTAGTAAGTAACCTTAATAAAATGTTTATGTTACAGGTATCGTCGTGGTTTTATTCTAACCAGTTTTTGTATTTTTTCTCAGAAATAAGATATTTTCCCGCAGTAAAGAGTATCCTATATGTTGACCCGGATAACCAGCTATGATCACACCAAATTTCATCAAAATCCCTCCAGTGATTTTTCTGTGATGCGGTAACAGACAGACAAACAAAAATTCTAAAAACTAGTATCGATAATAATGTCTATTCTCTCTCAAAAAATATTGTATATTATCGACATATGTACAGATTCGGCTTAGTTACAATTTTATCATATGTATAAATAAAGATTATTAATTAGGGTTAGCGTATGGTTCTTTCAATGGTTTAATTATTTAAAATGTTTCAGCGATATCCTCTGTCCTTACGTGGCACTCTTTTTAAAATTTAGAATATAAGTACAAGCTTCAAGAATAGGACCTATTTGAATAGATGATATACAAGGAATGAAAAATACAAGAAAGCATAAACTTTTGCTGATACTTAAATAGTATATAGTATACTACATACACTACGAGTAATTCTTTAAAAATTGTTCATTACGAGATGAAAAAAGAATGTTAAAAATAAGATAAAATTAGGTGAATACTACAACGAGAATTTTGATCAGTTACTAGCAGTACCCGTGACTTCGTTCGTGTTAAAACTATAAAAAAAAACGTGTGTTAGTTCTGTTCTGTTGCGGGTAGGTTAACACTGTTAATGTACTCCGCAAGATAGTGAACTGCTCCATCCATTTGTATCACTGTATCGACCTATGTATATTCTGTATTTCTGACTCTTCAAAGGATATCCTGCTTAAGTTCAGAATATTAATAAAAGCAGTAGCACTGTACTGTTGTTTTAAGGTCAGTGTAGTACGCTCACAAAGCCAAGGCAAGATTTTGTTTGTATATTAGAAACATCAGGATACACTCTAGCTAGGTTCTATTTCTCCCGTTTTCTAGTTCCATTATAATTGTCCCTTCTATGGCCAGCCGAGAAGTTATACATAACTTTCCTTTGGATTCAGTCTCAGTCAGTCAGGATCTCCGTTTTCTATTTTATATCCCACAAAGTATTTGTGCACTTTCAGAGAACTTAAGGTATGTTACTCTGTTTAAATATATTTCGTACGGGGATTTTAACTTGGGTGAGATTGAGCGGGAGTTTAAACGCAGCGTAAGTCGTTTTACGGCCTAACAAGTGTAGTAGCAATTGGCTATTTGACAGTTTTCGGAAAGATATTTTAAAACATACGTAGGTTCATTTTATACCTCTTACAATTATTTTTTTCTGAAAAAAGCGTTATTTATTCGGAAAAAATTATATTAATCTTTCAGTAATTTGAAAGTCGCGCGAAAACAGCACATCACGTGACATTACTGGCTGTGACGTTATATCTCAATAAACTAAGTAAAGCTAACTACGATGCATGGAGAATATAACATGTTATATATTTTCCATGCTACGATGCTCCAACTCTTAAACATATTTTAAGCTAAAAGTTTGCAGCTTTTTCATTGGCAAGCTCATATAAGTTAATATATATATATATATATTTAGAATATAAATATTTTTTATGAAAATGACAAGCTACAAGACGTGTGCCGTACCTATGTGTAAAAGTTCTACAATTAAATATCCTGACAAATTGTTTATACACGTCCCTAAATGTCCTAAACGTCGAAAGCAGTGGTTACAATTAGCACGCTGAGAGTTGAATTTTACATCTGATAAATCTGCAATTTTTTTTTGTGAAGATCACTTCGATGTAAGTATTTAAAAGCAATCAATTTAGCCTCTGATTTACTGAAAATAAATTAAACTTAATCCAGTATTTTGTACATAAAACATGTCATAAAAACAATTCTTTTTATGACATTATTTTTATTAATTTTAAAAGTATTATTTTTATTATTCACCATACGACTGTCGCGAAGATCTAAAATTATCAACATAACCTTTAAGTAATTTAAAATTATTTTATAAAATTTTTACTACTTGACTTAAGAACTATACACATTAACTTTTACCAATAAATTATACATAATTACTTTGTTCATTTCGGTACTTACACGGAAGTTTTTACATTCCGAAACTCGGCTGAGCAAAAGTCAGGATTACATGCAAAAAAATTTGCAACCATAAATTAATCTATTTTTGGTAAATTTGCACTATCAGCTTTTGTGTAACCCGGCTCCATTTCGTTAAACTTCTCACAAGCACTAATTAAAATATTTTAGAGTGATCTTCTCAGCAAACTGCAAACGATAAAACACACGATGTTTTGTTATGTGCGATGTGACGTCACACGCTGCACAAACATGGCCGCCAGCGTTTCAGTATTTGTAATCCACAGATAAAAAAACTCAAATTTATTTTTCAAAAATGAAATATTTACAATTTATTTTAATGCAAAAAACATATTGTATTATTATTGTGGACCCATAAGCTACTGTCTCCAACAGATTAAATATTTTATCGTTAGAATAGTCAAATAGCCAATTCCAGATGAGGCCACAGCTAATGCAATCTCCCAATTACTTCTTAATTTGGCTAAAAGCAATTTTCATTTCATTTTAAAAAAAACCTAAGTATTTAAATGTTTCATTAATTAAGCGTCAATAGCATTAATGCCGATTTTTAAGTCAAATCGACTCTAACAATATTTTAATCCTCTCAAGGGATGAATTTAGAATAATCTGATTGATAACCTGTATTCCTTAATTTTTATCTTGAATATCTAATTTTAACAATAAAAATGGTGGATTTTCTTACGAACCTTACCACCCACTTTTACCTCCTTACAGGTGAATTAAAAAAATTGTTAAAGCACGTGTTTATTTAATTGAATTGAAGATCATTAATACCAAATTGCAAGTAATTCTGATTATTAAAAACAATTCCCATATAACCATTACTGCCCCTTTTTACCCTTTTGATGAATTTCGAAAAAATGTGACATATATTGTTTTATTTTTAATTTTAAAGACAAAATCACATTTCGTGTATTTCACATAAAAAATTTACAGAGTTTCATACGAATTTTCATTCCTCATTTTACTTCCTTATGAGATGAATTTCGATAAATGCCAAAACAGGTATTTATTTTATTGTATTGAAGAGCATTTATACCACGTTTCAAGAAATTCTGATCATAAACTTACTATTTACAATGAATAATTAATTCATATGACTACGCTTTCTCGCTACAGAATTAAAGTTTTGCGATTACACTGCCGTCGCTTGATTTACATCCAATATTAATTAAATTGTGAAATGTATATTATCAAACTAACGTTGGAACTCATCGAACGCTGACGGCTATAACGTTCTTTTAATGTTTCAATTACTTAAAATGTTTCATACATTAATGTTCATCTTAGCGATATCCTCTGTCCTAACGTGCTACTCTTTTTCAAAATTAGAATATGAACACAATCCAGCAGTGAAATTACTTCAGGATTATATTCGAATAGATACGCAAGGACTGAAAAATACAGGTGAGTAAATATTTTTACCTTTAGGACTAGTATAGTATTATATAATTTCAAATTTGTGCTTTAGGGTACCTAAATATTTTTGTGAAAAAAAACTTGTCAAATGTAAATTAAAAATAAAATTCAATAATCAATTAACAAAATATGTATATCTTATGCAATTTTACTGAATGATGTATTTTATTATTTTGTAAATTTTAAAGAATAAATGCATATTGAAAGTAATATGTAAATGAAAAAATATTAATGGTGAGACAAAACTGAGTTTTTATTTCTGAGTTAATGAACGCCTAAAGATGGAGATAAGTTTAGATTGGAGTTACGTGCAATTGATGTTTTCTGCTTTAACCCGATTATAAATGTAAAAGAAAAAAAACGATCGATGGCGACAAGCTTGCTACGACAAGTTGCTAGTTATTATATTATGTATAAAATAATATTTTATACAACACTAAATATTTTGTTTGACTAAAAATACTTAATAATTTTACCAGTATTTTGATATGAAAAATCCTTGTTCTGATTTTGTAGGTCTAGTTGAGCTCATAGTTTATCATAAATAGGATAGATATTATTTGTAGTAGTGTAGACTGGGTACAGTTGTGCCAATTTTTGTTTGATCGCCAATAGTTTTGTTTATTTACTAATTAGCTCGTAGAAAAGGAACTTGTATCGCAATTTGTACATTTGTCTACGTAAAAACACTAATAAATACGATGTATCTATACTTAATATTATAAAGCTGAAGAGTTTGTTTGTTTGGTTGAACGCGCTAATCTCAGAAACTACTAATCCGATTTGAAAAATTCTTTTTGCATTAGATAGCCCGTTAACTGAGGAAAGCTATAGGCCCGGAAAAATGAACGGTTCCCGTGGGATAGATTTGTTTTTGTCTAGGGACGAACCTGAAGTGAAGCGAGGGTGAGTCGCTAGTTTACTCATAAAATCCAATTAAAAAAAATATGGGAAAGTGTCACAACCGGCCACATACCAAGGGCGGTTGTGACAGTGTTTGGGATTGGTGGTTTAGTGACATGCATAAACATACACCAAAAGGTCAAAATGTCTGTTATTGCTAGAAATATTTAATATAATATTCTTCCAAACATAGTTAATTGTTTTAGGTATAGCAAATGAACTAAAATATGAAATCACTTCAATTTTTACAATTAATACCTATTGCATTGTGACATCTAATGTTATTACAACAGCCTTCTTATAATCAGTCAAAACTTCAAAATTTTGCAACGACATGCGATTAACGTCATGCATTTCTGCGGCTCTTCGTAAAGAAGTCCCGCGTTTCACTTCTTCATAGGCATCTTCATATTTGCTGATGTCACACCTCGCTCTTTCGGTCTTCCGCAAACGTATTCTGGGCGTCTAAAAGCAAAAAAATATACATAGAAATAGACATATATATATTATATATATGTCACAACCGTACCCGACGTATCATTTTAAAAACATAAAATCGCCATGACTTTGCCAAATAAGTTACGTGAAAAGTAATCATTCGTCATTAACTATTAATGTTCAACTTATAAAAAAAAAAAAACGACATAATCTATCTGTATACAAATAACAGTAATTATGAAAAGAAATCAAAAAAAAAAATACTTACTTTTGATTGTCAAAAAGCAATGTGGGCTATTTACGTTAACGTCGCGCGCCGGCTGATGCAATACTGGGGAACGTGTTTAGACCTGCAAGCCGCATCTCTCTTCTCTTGCATCCTCCCTCGTATTCCGTATAGTTTCGCTATTATTGCGACTGTCACTACCGTACCCTGGCACAGCTGTACCCAGTTTCCCCTATACTAAATAATGATCACTAAATGGAAACATTGATATTAACTATTTCATAATTATTAATAATTGTTATTGCTAAACATCATATTTGTTATTATCACTTGGCTGACTGGATAAGTCAGATTATTTATTCATAAATGATGTTTACATTAGTGCGTTTTAATTTTTTTAGCCGGACCCCTAATTCTCTTTCTAATATAAAAGGTATCTACGTTACTTCTTATAACATTAGCAATCTGCCAGTCAAAGTCCCGTCAAAATCAGTTCAGCCGTTTCGGAGATTAGTCGGGACAAACACACAAACAAGGAAAATTTTAAAAAATATGTTTTTCTTCTAAGTAGGTACCATATATTATTTCATATGCATTAGGTAAAAAGCTATTATTTTGACATTACAAACAGACTTTTTAATTTTTAATCGACTTCAAATAGTAGGAGGTTCTATGTTTGTCTGTATGCATGTTTTTTATGTATGTTCAGTGTTTACCGATTTCTCGGGGACGGCTTGGCCACGGTAATGTTATATACAGTATTCCATCTTCATACAAACGGTCGTAAATCGAATTATACCTACGCGCCTCGCGTTCGGTATAGGTACATTCGGTAGACAACCGTACAGGGCTGCCAGATCGTATAATTAGATAGGAAAATTGTGTAAAATGGTTATATTATGTAACTTCTATAATTGGATACAAAAATAAACATTTTATTCCTCCCGTAACTTCGCTTATGTCAAACAAAAAAGTATCAAGGCATCGTATGTTTTAAAAATAAAAATTAATTAAATTAAAAATAATTTTTTTAGTATTTTTAATGATATTGTTTATCCGAATGTGGATTCTTTATACTATTAAATTTAACAATAAAGTTTTTAGTACGTCTCAGTCGAGCTGCAAATATTTTTCAATCTCAAAGGACAAAACCATTTCCCATACAAACTGGAGCCCAGTGTTATAAGCTTGAAAAATGTCATAAGGTCAATTTTTATGGGCTCCAGCGGTGGCCAGGTTAGTAAAATCGGGTTTTGAATACGCTATTTTGAGGTTAGATTTTATGTTATACTTTGACTCATGAGACTTCATGACAAATCTATACAGATAAATAAAATTGAAGTGTCTGTTTGTAATATTAAAATAACCGCTTTTTACTAAATGCATATGGATATATACACGGTGCATATACCAAAACAACATTTTTTACAATTTTTTGTCTGTCTGTCTGTCTGTTTGTTCCGGCTAACCTCCGAAACGGCTGGACCGATTTTGACAGGACTTTCACTGGCAGATAGCTGATATTATAAGGAGTAACTTAGGCTAGTTTTATTTAAAAAAAGAATTAGGGTTCTGCGAAAAAAAATTAAAACCCATGAAATTGTGAACAAAAACCGCGTACAGCGTACGCACACGAGCAAAACGAGGGTAAATCGCTGTATAATCTAAATAAAAATCTTAGGAGTAGCAAGCTACTATTTATGTATACCTAAACATAGCTAACCGTGAAAACGTACCTAGGGACGAACGCGAGTGAAGCGAGCGTGAGTCGCTAGTTATTCAATAAGATAAATTGTTAATATAATAGATAATTGTTCTGCTTTTGTAAATGGTGAGGGCACGGGGTCTCTTACAGACACTTCTATAATTATATCTACAATATGTTACCGCGTTTTTATGTTACCACGTAGAAAGCGCGTACGTGTAACCATTTGCCCATTTACTCTCAATAATATGATCGGGCCTGTTTATTTTGATACGTATCCAACGATACAAGTATTAAAACACTATAAGATAATTTAGGAAAATCTTTTAAATTATTTGTATTGACATCTATTGGTCGGAATTGCGACCTACGCCGATTTAAGTTATTACTTATTAGTTATTACGTATGCAATCAATATAATAATAATCCGCATACGTACAGAAGTACCAAAAACTTGATAGAGATTAAAATTCGGTTAAAACACTTGCGTACAAATACGAAAAGCAAATGACAATATTATGTCGTACGATATTCATATTCATATATTTAATATCTAAGGAGGTTTTTATTTAGCGTTGAAAATAAATTATATTTTAGATTTTCATTTTATTTTTAACGTTATACTTAAGTACCTGGGCAATCGAGCTTCGCTCGGAGTTCTTTTTTGTTATTTTGTATTTTTTAGATAAAAAAAAAAATAAAAACTTGAATAAATACAAAAATTTGTATTCCGACCGGGACTCGATCCCGGGCATATGTGTTGTCTAACTTGCGCCTTGGCCGCTTGACCACGATGCTTATATCCGAGTGTAAGAAATTATGGACCATATTCTCCGTAGAATAATGCAAAAGAAAACCGCATGAAAACTCGAAAACACGCGTTTTCCTAGACATGAGACTAATTTAGATCAATTTTTCACCCCCGAAAGCCCCCATATACCAAAATTCAGCGAAATTGTTAGAGCCGTTTCCGAGATCGTTGGTATAAATAAATAAAGAAATAAAGATATAAAGATATAAATATACAAGAATTGCTCGATTAAATTCTATAAAAATGTACGCAAACCGCACAGCATCAATTGTCAAATAAATTGATCATAATTTTTAATAGAATAGTTCTATAAAATCGTTTCATTTTTATTGACATTTTACAAAATTAATAAGATGTAATATCCGTTTATAAGAGCATTATGCAATATCGAAAAATGCATTTTTTCTTAACTTGGACATTGCAAATAAAATTAAGATTTTAATGGAATAATCAAAAAAAAAAAGGATTTTTTTGATATATATTTGGTTCCTAGTTATCAGGGACCGAAAATGGGTTTCTCCTTTATAAAGAACACATACCACCCTTATAAATTTGCGATTTTTTTATTAAATCTACTAATAATGTTTTTTAAATAAAAAATTAAATATTTGCAATCACAAATCTAGAAAGAAACTCAAGTAGGTAGATGAAATTAAAATACTGTAGGCGGGCAGCCCTGCCGCGTGTTTACGTACCGCGCGGCTGTAGGTAATTATTTCAAGGACAGTACAATACTGTATGTATAACATTACCGTGACTTAGCCGATTTTGCTACTTTAAACGGTATTGTATTAAGGTAGGTCCCCTAGGGTCGTCCTATAAAGTTTTCTTTGACACAGAATATACTGTTTTTGAGAAAATCAGGAAAAACTATGAAATTTCAATGAAATTTCAAATTTATGTTAATAAATCTAATTAGACTTTTTTACCTACTTTTTTATTTAAAGGTAGTGGTACTCCTGTGGTAACGAGCTCGCTTGGAAAACCGAGTGAAGCGGGTTCAAATTCCGGGTCTCGCAGCTCTGATATTTTCATGTGCGAATCATTTCTAACATGAATACCACTTGCCTTACGGTGAAGAAAAACATCGTAAGGAAACCTGCATGCCTGAGAAAACCTAGCAAGTTTTCAAAAGACATGTGAAGTCCGCCAACCCGCACTTGGCCAGCGTGGTGGACTATGGCCTGATCCCCTCGTATTGAAGGGAGGCCCGTGCCCAGCAGTGGGACGTTAAAAAGGGCTGAATACACCTACTTTTAATTGAAACTTTTTACGACTTGAAACTTTACTAGTGTTTGTAATCCCGACAATAGAATAGTAATTTAGTATCTTGGAGCTGATCTGAGGGTGTGGCCAAAAGGTGTTGAATGGAACTCTTCAATAGCTCATAGTAAATAGTTCGAAATTGGGCTTTTTAATTTAATAAGATCTATACGTTATAATTGAATTTTAAAGTCAGGTTTAACAGACTTGCAAAAAGAGATATGTTTACTGTTTCTCGAAGGCAGCTCGACCGATTTTGCTACTTCAAGCCGTATTCTATTAAGGTAGGTCCTGAGGTGGTTCTGTAATTTTTTTGATACAGAGTTTACCGCTTTTTTGAGAAAATCAGAAAAATGCCATGAAATTTGAAGTACGTTAGCACATCTAATTAGTCTTTTTACCTACTTCAAATTGTCATATCGACTTGAAACTTTGCAACATTTTGTATTTCTAATGATATTATTGTTATTTGGTACCTCACCATTTGAACTGATCTGATGGGGAGGCTAGAAGGTGGATAGTGAAACTCTTCAACCGGCTACTAGTAAATACTTTGAGTTTGAGCTTATTTTTTCATTTGATAAGCCCACTACGTTAGAATTGGATTTTAGAGCCTGATTTTTTTTAGTATGTTAGTTTTAAAATATTTGGCAGCATACATAAATATATAACAACATATAACAACACATATATAACATAAATAGCTTAATCGAATATGTTATTAAAAAACTTTATTTTTACAAATTAGTTACTTATAGGTACGTCTACACTAAAAATGGGAAAATAAAAACTTAAAAAAAACTGACCTCCAGACACTAAAAAGTAAAAAATAATTGTACGGTGATTTTCATTTTGGAAGTGACTATTAATCTAGTTACTTTACGACTTACCTATTGGTCCAGATTTAATTTTCAATCACTTGGTTTTACGTCTTTGACAAATTTGAATTGATTTGATTAAATAGATTACTGGACTTTTAAATGTATACTAATGATCGCCGCGTGGTTAAAAATCAACCATAATTATGTGATATATTTATTGTCTTGCGTATATTACAATATTAAAGTATTCTCAATTTGACCACAGACTTAAAAAGGCCTATCACAAAATGCCGTCCTAGAAGATTCGGTATATTGAAGCACGGTGACTACTCGCTCGAGGTCACAAGTTCATTACACTGGTAGTAGCTACGATGAAAAAAAAATTGACACTTTTTCTATTATGTATTGAGTTATATAATATTTTCCTTACACATTTACTTGAATGTTGTTAAGTATTAATTAATTATATATTATAAATGTCACAAAAAATCTATTGGTTTAGATTAGTAACAATAATGTAATTTGAAGTAACATGTTTAATTTTGTAGATTATTTTTGCGTGTGCTTTCGGCCTTGCTCGTATAGACTGGATATTATTAGGTACATTGCTTAACTGGATAATATTAGGATTGCTGTTTTTTTTTGTAACAAATGTTAGTTTGCCTACCTTTGTCTGTTGAAGTTTTGTATAACAAATAAGTAGGAAAGTTTTTATTCTTCTTTTTTGGTCGTAACAAATATTATATGCCTACAAATATATCTATAGCAATATATATATATATATATCATCACCATACACCATCACTAACGCCGCGAGGGTGCAACAAGTTGATTTATACATGTACAGTTCGTAAATGTCTATTAAAGTTTTGTATAGCAAATAAGTAGGCAAGTATTTTCATCATTGTTTATTTAACAAAACTTATAAGTACAAAGTCTTGCCATAAATATTTTTACAAAGAAAAAAACATTTTTTCTATTGCACGTAACATTTATTACTATTACAGTGTGTTAGTTTAATACATTAATATAAAATCATTATAAAATAAAAAATGGAAACCGACTTCCAAGCACTGAAAAGTAAAAAATAACTAAACGGGGGTTTTCATTTAGAATAGATACTTAATCAGATATTTTCGAAGTCGGTGCCAACCAATAAATATCAAAGCACACCGACTTCGAAAATATCTATAAGTGTCGGACAATATTATATTGGCCTCAAACTACCGGAATAGCTTTACATATAAATTCATAGTATCAATTCAAAAAATTCGGGATTGCAATCGATTTAACTACGTTCAACACATTCAGATTTTTTCATATTATGATTTTTTCATATATAAGTATCTGTAGGTAACTACTTGAGTAAAGAAGAATTAGAATTGTCAAATGTATTATTTTTGACGATACGCTCCACACAATCCTCCACATAATTAAAGAGATCTTAGATTTGTAATTACCTATACTTTTTATAATAGTCCAGTAACAATAAATAAAAATATACTATTAGTCGTACAGTAACTGTATTAATAATAATAAATTATAATTCAGTAGGGTCAGCCCTTCATTTACTGTGGATACCTAATTAAGACACGTGGTAGTGTGTCCAGCCAAGTTTAAGCCAAAGGAACTGGCGACGCAGCACCGTGTGCGGTGTGTATATTTACACGAACCATTTGGAACTACTTTTCACCTCGTAATAACTCAAAATCTATTTAAAATAACCTCATGAAATTTGGTTCATTTATTAAATCCCCTTAGGTTAACTAGAATCCCCAATTTCATAAATACAGCTTAAACGGTTATTGAGATGTTAACGTCTAAAAAGCGGCATTTTTATCACTGACTGACTGACATATAGTAGTAAAACCTAACCCACTTCCAGATGAGCGAGAAGGTTGAAATTTGGTGTCCAAATGGGTAATCTTGTGCATACAAAGAATAAAATCTGAAAACAGTAAATTTTTAAAATTAAAAAAAAATATTAACCCCTTGCGCCTTTCAAAACATAGTAGCAATAGCTTAACACCTAGTGCCTTTTGAAATATAATAGCAATAGCAATCATAGTAATAGTAAAAACTTTTTCTTTCTCTGGAGAAAAGGTTCTATGATGATGAAATAACATTTTCCTATTCCGCCTTATCCGCTAAGGAATAGTCGCAAAATTATTTAAAAAAAAAATGAATTTACATGTCACTTTAGAATTATGAACAATAATAGTTTCTTTACAAAAAGTTATAATATCCCAACAAAAACATAAATGTGAAAATGGGAGCCAAGTGCAATATTAAGAATAAGCGTGTTTACCAACTTCACCGATAAAAGAATTCCAATTCCAACAAAGGTGCCAAGTTCTGTAGATAATCCTGAAAATTCATAAGAACATACAACATTCTAAAATAAATTTAAAACACAATTTCTTGTTTTTTTTTCTGCTACAAAAGTGTTTCCTATTTAAATATTGAACGTCTTAAATTTGAATAGTCGAATTATTTACACAGAGTAGGTAACTAAGGATAAACTAGCAGTACCCGCGGCTCCGCCCGCGTTCAGGTGATCAAAAACAAAATTCTTAGGTTTTACACATTAGTATACTCTTACATACATATACCACTTTCATTGCTCACCGCATGATTGGTAAATAATGGCACTGATTGACAATTCCACAAAGGTTCCTCCATTAATCTCATAGTACCTGGGCGTACAAAGTAAGTAAGTACAACACAACTTAATATGTAGCTCTTAATATGTAGCTGATTATTTAAATTACATAATGACAACTTTTCTTAATATTAATTTGTCGCGAAACAGGGATTGCTTAACGCTAGTTAGTAATATTTTCCAAAACAATTTTCAAAAGAAAGTGTAATAAGTAAATAATTCTAAGCAAATACTTTTTATTATTTCATATGGCTCGGCTAATATGATTAAAGTCGAAAGTATTTTATTGTGTTAAAAAAACTGAAAAAATTGGGGTATAACAGTTCCTAAAATATTTTTTCATAGTTTTTGAGATATGGAATATTTTTAGTGTAAAATGTTGTAGAAAATTACATGAATTGAACTTATTTTTACAGTTGATAAAATGAGTCGATATTGTGGAAACGTAAATATTATTAGTATTGACGTAACAAAAGACGTAAGTAAGAAAAACAATACAATATTTGGAGTTGAATTTGCATTTGCCCAATATTTACGTTAAAAGATTAAAAAATATTAACATTATTTACTAAACAATAAAAATTTACAAATATTTCCATTTAAAATTGTTTTGGCCGATAAAATATTACTAATATGTTACTAATTTATAAAGCCAAAAAATTGTTTTATTGAAATATTGAACACGGGCGGTACCGCGGGTTATTTAGTAGTAATTTTAATAAAGTCATAGAAAGGTCATATCTGTACATTTTTTTTGATTAAAACTACGTATTTTAAAAACACATAGCGACATCTATTGTCAAATATCTAAATAATGCATAAATAAATTTTCATTAAAATAACTATTTTAATGAATAAAATAGCGTTATTGATATTTCTTTTAGGATAAGATTTTTTTAATAGTTTTATCATATATAAGTAAGTTATTTTGCTAAGATGTTAATAGTATCATCGTGCTTTTATTTTAACCAGTTTTTGTATGTTTTCTCAGAAATGAGATATTTTCCTACGATAAAAAGTATCCTATGTGTTGACCCGGATAACCAACTATCACCATCCCAAATTTCATCAAAATCCCTCCAGTGGTTTTTCTGCAATGCGATCACATACAGACAGACAGACAAAACTTCTAAAAAAACTATAGATTCGGCCTCTATATTGCTAATAATGAATATTTCAATAAGATTTTCCGAAAAATATTGAATTTACGAATTCGGCTTAGTTATAATTTTATTATATTATGTATAGTTGTAACTAATGTATAAATCCATAAAGTTTGCTTTACTGATAATTTGGACACGGGCGGGGCCGCAGGTAATTTAGTAGTAATTCTATTAAAATCGTAGAAAGGTCATATCTGTACATTCATTTTTTTAGAATTAAAACTACGTATTTTAAAAACACATGGCGACATCTATTGTCGAATATCTAAATAACACATAAATGTATTTTAATTAAAATATCTATTTTAATGGATAAAATTGCGCTATTGATAATTTTATTTTCAAAATAAGCTATTTTTAATAGTTTTTACTATATTTAGTAAGTTACCTTGCTAAACTGTTTTCAGATAGTATCGTTGTGGTTTTGTTCCAACCAGTTTTTCTATTTTTTCTCAGAAATGTGATATTTTCCCGCGGTAAGAAGTATCCCATATGTTGACCCGGGTAATCAGCTATCATCATACCAAATTTCATCAAAATCTCTCCAGTGGTTTTTCTATGATGCGGTAACAGACAGACAGACAGACACACAGACAGACGAAAATTCTAAAAACTATAGATTCGGACTCTGTATCGATAATAACGTCTATTTCAATAAGATTTTCCAAAAAATATTTAAGGTATAGATTTGGCTTATTTACAATTTTATTATATGTATTATTTTATTATATGTATGTATAGATTGAAGTTCAAGATTTGACTTGACTAGTTTTATCAATCAAGCAATCTCAATAATTTATTTTGTGTACACTACAGATTTGGTAGTGGAGTTCTGGAAGCGTCAAGCAGCTGAATTAAACATACATTTTTCTGTGTATGAACCGGCAGAGCTGCCAATATGCGTGCTCACACTGAAAGGAAGGCAACCAAACCTACCCAGTATAATGCTTAACTCGCACTCTGATGTCGTCCCTGTTTATGATGTAAATTAAAATATTCCTATTATACCAATCTATGTTTATTTTTAAATTAGTAAAAGAAGGTATAACTAAAAGTCTAAAGTCCATAATGTAGTTTTCTAATTTTATATAAGAATTTTTATTTTTTTATGCTTGAATGATATTTTGTTACAAGTACTCACCTATCAAAGTTATATTAGGTAACGACATAAAGCAATGATAAGCTGGTTTGTAGTAATGTAAACTTAAACTATAATTACAGGAGCAATGGACCTATTCCGCTTTTGAAGGGTATATTGATAATAATGGAGATTTGTATGGTCGTGGAACACAGGATACGAAGAGTGTTGCTATTCAATACATTGAAGCTATCCGAAAAATAATTCACAGTAATGTTACTTTGGAGAGGACTGTGCATTTAACTATTATGCCAGGTAAAACTCTGTGGTTAATAAAATAAGTAGGTACTAGGTATGCTAGGTGCGATTTTTTATAATAAAAATAAAATTTAAATTTTATTTTAATATCTTACAGATGAAGAAATTGGTGGATTTAAGGGTATGGTACCGTTTATAGACACGGAAGAATTTAAGTCATTAAATGTTGGATTTATATTGGATGAGGGCGCAACATCATCAAGTAATGTAATGTATGCTACATATTGGGACAAGAGACCATGGCGTAAGTAAAGTTATTACTGTAATGACGTAATTTCCCAAAGAAAATCATCGCAAAGCGACATTGTTATGTATCATCTGTGTCTTAGAGTCATGGCAGTCGTAAGGTGTAGCGCGTGTTGATCTGTTCGTCCTTTACAGGTAGTAAAGGACGAACTGCTGCTAATGGAACGGACTGCTATAATGGATAATGTCCTCCTGGATAATTTACTAAGTTTTTTTTTCTTATTTGACCAAAATTCAATAGACAGTAAAACTTGCTTATTTAATAACTAGCGACTCACGCTCGCTTCGCTCGCGTTCGTCCCTAGGTACGTTTTCACGGTTAGCTATGTTTAGGTATACATAAATATGAGCTTGCTACTCTTAAGATATTCACTTAAATTATATAACGATTTACCCTCGTTTTGCTCGCGTGCGTACGCCGTACGCGGATTTTGTTCACAATTTCGTGGGTTTTAATTTTTTTTGCGGAACCCTGATTCTTTTTCTAAAATAAAATCAGCTATCTGCCAGTGAAAGTCCCGTCAAAATTGGTCCAGCCGTTTCGGAGATTAGCCGGAATAAACAGACAGACAAATAGACAGACAGACAGACAAAAATTGTAAAAGATGTTGTTTTGGTATAGGGTAAAACCCGGATAGTCGCCTCAGTTGGATAGTTGCCTCGGTTTTCAATACGCTATATTAGATATGTCCCTGACGTTAGGGCTCTTCTGTAATTTGAAGCGCCTCTTCCACAGACCTTAGGTCCATGCCAGTAGTAGGACTAGGTACATGTGTTTTGTCTGTGTGAGCGAAAATCTTCCGCGGCAGAACGTTGACGAGCATTGAACTAATATTCGTGAGTATTTTCTATTGAATATTTTCTGTTGTGGTTGTCGGTTCAGTCAACTTTTTGCTTCTACGCATGCAGTGAAGTTTATATTACACTACCTATACCTTATACTGTTAAGTAGCTTTTTTTTCCAAAAGATAAGGGCAAGTATCCGTACCGAAAAGGATAGTCGCCCTAAGGGCAATTAGAGTTGCAAGTAGGCGAAATTCCTCGCAAATATGAGCAAGAGCAAGAGAGCATATCTAATAGGGCCAAACAATCTACAAAAGTTTTAAATTTCAACGAAAAAATTGTCCAAAAAAGAATAACGGAGAAGAAACAAACATAAAGAACTAGAATGGAGACAAAGAAATGAAAAGATTTTAAGACGGTAGAAAATAAATCAGCTGATAACGACATGAAAATTATAAAGAAAGGAGGTCGAAACGAAAGTAAAAGAATAAAAAATATGTTTAATCTAACTCAGTAAGCATCTTTAAAAAACGACTCAAAAAACATTATTTGTTGCATTAGGTTAGACTGTCATCATAACTATACCATATAATATGTTTATGTAGGTATTTACATATACTCGCATGTATGTAACTAAATTTTACTGTGTTATTATGTACATGTACGTTTATGTATATCTATAATAAATATATATAGTTGAATTAGTATCTTATATATTATGTAACTTTGTATGTATGTTTATTTACATTTAGGTTAAGTAATGTACACTTTTATGCACCATTTCCGCTCTTTCTTTTATTCTCTGTATCCTTCTCTGTAGGTTGCCTGTAAGAGATTGCTTTTAGTGATAAGGCCGCCTTTGCACATTTCTTTAAATGTATTTCTTTTTGTTACTCTTTTGTATGTAGGTACCATTTTATTGTGCAATAAAGTGTTTAATAATAATAATAATATATCCATCTATCTAGCAGTGATACAGAATGTGAAAACATATATTCAATAAACTGAACGGAGAAAGAGCTAAAGGATGACAAATAATAATTTATAGTTCTGAGAGTGAAAGTGTAAAAGCATTATAAATACAAAAATAGCCAAAGAAAAAGCTACTAAAGGAGTACAAAAAAAGGAGTAAGAAATTAAAGACGATAAGAGACACTGAAAAGACACTAAGAGAGTTATAGACATTAATACAAAAATAGAAAATGCGAATGAGAAAAGTTCAGTTGATGATTATCGTAAATGTTTTTAAAATTACAATAAATCCAAATCAGACTGGATTGTGCTTCCAGGAAACTTGTTCATCATTCAAAGAATATTGTGTAACATGTGAAAAATTGAAAGTTCTGGCTTCATAATTGATTTCAAAAAAAATTCTTGGTGATATCCGCCTACCCACTAATTTTAATATTTGTGCCAAATTAATTTAAGATTTTCAAAAGGTAGCGCAACTATCCGGCTTTTACCCTATGTACATACATCCATATGCATTTAGTAAAAAGCGGTTATTTTAATATTACAAACAGACACTCCAATTTTATTTATCTGTGTAGATTATCTGTATAGATAGATGTCTTTCTTCAAAATGTTCTACAAAATTACCTGGTTGAATACTCGAAACCTTACCCTAATTAAACAAAAATATCTATTATAACAGTTCATAAATTGTAAGAATTTTTAAATTTTGCGTGAAAATTTTGCATTACCTTATCAATACTATTGCTGATAAAGGTTATAATTTCGATATTATTCTTTACGTTTTAGAAGTAGAATTTGATATTCGAGGCAGAGGTGGTCATGGAGCAGCAACATCTGATGGAACAGCTGCAGAGAGAGTAATTATCTAGTTAAATTTTATTATTTTCTATAAATTTTATAATTTTATTTTTTTAATTTTCATTTTACTATTTATTATAGAGCAACTTGTAAGCTTCTCTACATATATTTTTATATTTTTTGACAAAAGCTCAGGATTTAGGTTGTTTAATGTGTGAGAATTATTTAATTATACTTAGTAAAATTTTTACACCCCTCAGTATATGAATGGCCATATTTACATATTTTGTATTTCTCGTAATATATCTTCACTATTGTCTAAATCTAGGGGTTCACACCTGAGATACCTGGCTACTAAATTTTAGCTAGGATATACCCGATATTCTCCGAGTTAAAGGGCTGTGACGTACACATAACTTACAGGTGGATATGACGAAACTCTGAGACCTTCGTTTTGTGATATACTAGCGACTCACCCTCGCTTCGCTTTGGGTTCGTCTCTAGACAAAAACAGATCTATCCCACCGGAATCGTACATTTTTCCGGGATGATATATAGCCTAAAGTCTTCCTCAGTTAACGGGCTATCTAATGCAAAAAGAATTTTTCAAATCGGATTAGTAGTTCCTGAGATTAGCGCGTTCAACCAAACAAACAAACAAACAAACAAACAAACTCTCCAGCTTTATAATATTACTATAGATTAATTTAAAATAGTTACGATACATTATTATCTAGTAAAAAAATGATGAGGCGAGTGTCGCGTTGTGGCGAAATGTGGAATGTGATCTACTTTATTTAAACTTTTCAAGACTTCGGATTCTCCTTTTGCACTGCATTAATGTTTGTTTTAACTTAAAAACATTTGTCTCAGCTTAAATATTATATTTCCACATGCCATAAAGCTATGACTATTTTTTTTTCAAGTTTTTGCAAGTCTGACAATCGATTCTTATATATTGCACTAACAGTACCTACATTTTAGGGCTAAGAAGGTAACTTAGTTTTCGACTGGCTAAGTAGACACAAAGATATAATTTTGATGGTTAGTCATACTATGGGCTCTAATTGGAATACAAATATGGTTCCTCGAGCTTCTGAGTTCTTGAAGCACGCATACTGGATACCTGACATTGTCACTCATTGAGTTTGCTCAATGTCAGCCGTCACGTGTGTACGTGGATTTCAAATTGAGATCCTTCAATAAAAAATACTCCATCGTATGTCTATCTTATTCTTTAGTCTGACACACGTATTGACTTATTTTATTTGAAACGTTTATATATCGCTCTGCTTAATTGTTAATTAAGTTAATATTCAACCATTTATTTGCCTTTGTTACATGCGTTTGGGGTAAGAGGTGTTTGTGTGTCTGTTACCATTTTTCTCGGAAATGGCTACGTCGATTTTGAAACGGTTTTTTTGCTTTGTATAAGTCTCATTTCTGAGCATGCTCTGAGCTAAATTTTATAATGTTACAGACCTCCAGGGTGCGCTACGGTACATACATGTTTCTCCAAAACGGTTATTTTGTTTTAATGTAAAAATAAGACAGTTTAATATTTAAATTTGTTATTGCATTTACTATTAAAATTAAAAAAGCCACAAATAAAACATAAATAAAAAAATTCAAAAGTCCACGACGGAAAATTGTGACGTGAAAAAAAAAACTTCAAATAAAAAAAATCAAATACCCACGATACTCATCCGTCCAATCAGGTGTCGTGCATAACCTGTGTTGGAGAATACACATTAATCTTACTAATATTATAAATGTGAAAGTATATGCATATTTGGATATTTAGATTTGTGTTACTCAATCACGCCAGAATGGTTGAACAGATCTGGATGAAATTTGCCACACAGATAGATTATAGTCTGGAATAGCACATGAGCTACTTTTAATCCAGGAAAAATTTAATGTTCTCGTGGGATAGATTTGCTTTTGTTTTTTTAGAGGCGAACCCGAGCGAAGCGAATGTGAGCCGCTAGTTAACAATAAAGCTACTGGCACATACTACTAAATAATTTACGCACGACGGCTGGACGGGGGAATGTCGTGGGTTTTTGAAATTTTCTATTAAAAATTTTTTTCATGTCATAATTTTCCATCGTAGGTTTTTTAATTTGTTAATTTATGTTTTTTATTGTTTATGATTTCTTTATTGTTTTCTTTATTGTTTTAGCTTCAAATTCTAATTAACTTGGCCATGGAGTATAGAAACCAACAAATGAATATTGCAAGAGCAAACGATCCTTTTGATTTTGGATGTTATACTACTACAAATATAAATATCGTTAAGGTATAGGTATCTATAACATTAATAAATTATAGTTCATACGAGATATTTTTTTGGAAAATTAAAATTTAACATGATCTTTAGGGTGGAATCGCTGCCAATGTTATTCCTACACAAATATCAGTTGTGATAGACATGAGACTATCTACTTCCACAAATGTGGATGATTTTCAATCAATGGTAAGCATATTTTTTTTATATAAATATTACATCTAAGGAGGGTGGACCATGGAAGGCCATCGTAACAAATAAACAGTTATAATTCTTTTATTTATTGGATAAATGAAACAAACAAATTATTAAGTAACACTTTGTTCTATAATGTAACTAATAAAACCTTTTTTTTTCTTGCAAAGTTAATGCTTAATTATTAAATTTAAGTTTTATTGAACTCTTCCAAAGTGGCCTTGCAAGAAAAAGGGCTCCATACAAGGCCGATATAATGAATCAGACGTTTAACTTAAAACTAACGGTGAATCTATCAAAATATCTGGTTATCCTAAATCTTCATAAATAAGTCTTTCATTAAAATGAAACAATTAATACATAATTACAATATATTCATTTAAAAAATAGTCAACAAGCATTACTTGAGCACTATCGTAAAACTAAGAATGTGAATGTGAAAATGTATTAAAAATAATTTTAATAAGTACATATTATATTGATATCAAATAACTTGCCAATAATCTTTATAATGAAATTAAAAAAAGTTGAAACCGACTACAATGGCCCTTATGGGTCTGTTCCTTGCAAAGCCAAATGGAGTTTTACAATAAAATTATTTAAAGCATGATTATAAGCAATAATAGGCAGTGGTAGCCCAATGGTAACTCGCTCGCTTGGGTAACCGAGTGAAGCGGGTTCAAATCCCGGGTCTCGCACCTCCGATATTTTCATGTGCGAATCATTTCTAACATGATTACCATTTGCCTTACGGTGAAGAAAAAAACCTTGTAAGGAAACCTGCATGTCTGAGAGAACCTAACAAGTTTTCGAAAGACATGTGAAGTCCGTCATCCCGCACTAGGCCAGCGTGGTGGACTATGGCCTGATCCCCCTGGTATTGAAGGGAGGCTTGTGCCCAGCAGTGGGACGTTAAAAAGAGTTGAATACTACTGTCTACTATACGCAATAATTTCCATATACGATTTACAACTAATAACTAAGTATTCATATTTTCGTGATTCCTAAATGTCCCTAACAAGGTCCTTGTGCCCTAGCAAGGCCAACTGTCAATTTTTTGATGATCTTTTTTCGGCCTTACAAGGAACTATTGGCTTTCCTAGGAACACTATCGATATTTTAACTAAAATTGAAATAAGATCATTTAGTTTTTCTTTAGTACATTAGCAAATCCTTATATATGAATTCAGATCCAAAAATTTTTAGAAAATAATAGTTAATTTACTTGAAAACTAGCGTTTTCCTGTGAGCGCGTATTAGAATTTTAACGTCGACGAAAGAAGTCAACAAAACGAGGGACCGTATTGACAAACCAGCAGCGCTAGCGACTCACCGCCGCGTCTGTGTTCTTAAGTTCGATTGTTGCTAGTCTAAGTAGAAAGAATTTGCCTATTTATGTAAAAACATAGCTAACCGCGAAAACGTCGCTAGTAGATGATAGAACATGTAGATGTTTTTTCTGTTTTTTGTAAAAAAAATTGTATAGGCTTATTCTCTTTCATCTTCTATAGATATAATATAATAACCTTTTAGTCAATAAGCAAATTACTTCATAAAACTAAAGTTAGAAGGAATTAATCATAATATAATATCTACAATCTTAAACGGCCCCGTCAAAAGAGTACATTAAGTCGATAAAATATGTACCTACTACATCTTTTAGCTATATATGAATAAGAATAGTCTAAATAAATCTAATATATTTAAACGAGCAATTCTTGTATATTTATTTATTTATTCCGGCGATCTTGGAAACGGCTCTAACGATTTCGCTCAAATGTGGAGGCTTTCGGGGGCGATAAATCGATCTAGATTAGTCATGCGTGGGAAAACGCGTATTTTCGAGTTTTCTTGCAGTTTTCTTTCGCATTATTCCACGCAAAATATGTAAATAATTTCGCACACTCGGATATGTGTCGTGGTCAAGCATATAAGGCGCAAGATTGACTATGACAGGTGTGTTCGAATCCCGGTCGGATATAAAGTTTTTACTTTTATTTATTTTTTGTATTCATTCAAGTTTTTAGTTTATTTTTGTTTTTAAACCAAATTTAAAAAAAATACTTTTTAACCAAAAACTCCGAGCGAAGCTCGGTCGCCCAGGTACTTAGCATTTAAATGTTTTTGTAATCATATTCCACGGAAAAGTACCTACACTTTAAAAAAGCGTCATCGATTAAATTGTTACGGTTAAAGTTTTAAATTAAAGGTATACATAATAATTAAAAGAAAATATAAATATTAAAAAAATTAAAATGATTTGAGTAGGTATCTGCTTTCTAAACCGCAACCACACGAAAATAACTGGCTTATTAACTTGGACGATAAAATAAAAAGCAGATCAGTTTCATTTCATTGGTCAAGTAGGTCCAAAATTATAGCTTAAATTATTAGAAATATCAAACGTATACTCTCTCTATCAACCTCACAACGTTGAAGAGTAAAATCAGTAATCTTCCTATATTCTTTCAGTTGGACAGTTGGTTGGCACAATTGGGCCCCAACTCTACAATACAATATATAAGGCGAATTGAATATTCTGCGGCTACTGCAGTAGATGATTCAAATCCATATTGGGTTGCGATGTCTGATACTTTGAAAAATTTGTAAGTATCCCTTACTTCATGTTTCTTTTCAAAGTTAGTAATATATGACAGTATACACATACAGACAATAATATATATGAATTAAAGTTAGAAAGAAATATAAAAACTAAATAAATGATATGGGTACCTACTATCTAGGTATATATCATGCATATTACTGACTAGCGACTTAGCGAAGACAAAAACTTATCTACATTTTCCGGGGTGATATATAGCCTACAGTATAAACCAATTCTTAGGTTTTATGTATTAGTATAAGTTACTTTTACATATTTATACCAATTTCATTGCGCACCGCATGATTAGGAAATGATGGCGATGATTGACAATGCCGCAAAGGTTCCTCCGTTAATCTTACGTTCGATTTATTAATATTGCACTTTTTGTTTTAACAACAACATTTTCAGTATGTCTATACTTCTGATTGGTTTGTTTAGTTTTGGACGATAAACTGAATTAATTTTAATCATGTAAATATACTAATAGACAGCTATTGAATAATTTATATGTAGCTGATTATTTAAATTTCAAAATAATAATGTTTTTTTAATGTTAATTTGTCACGAAACAGGGATGGGTAGCGCTAATCAGTAATATTTTCCGAAACAATTTTCAAACGGAATTATTTGGGAAAGTGAGAGTTCCAGAAATACATAAGGTAAATAAGTGAATAATTCTAAGCAAATGCTTTTTATTATTTCATATGGCTCGGCTAATATGATTAAAGTAGTAAGCATTACATAATATATAACATTATATATTATCCTTAAGCCTACCCTCTCTACATTTAAAGAAATTGTGTAAAAAATCTGAAAAGTTGATGTATAACAGTTTCTAAAATACTTTTATCGGATATTACATTGCAGAATATATGTACGTATACGTTTTGTAGTTTTTGAGATTTGGAATATTTGTAGTTACCCGCTTTGTCAGTTTAACAACCATAAACTTGTTTTCCATAAAATGTTAAAAAATAACATGAAACTAACTTATTTTTACGGTTAATAAAAGGAGTCGATATTGTGAAAATATAAAAAATATTTGTATTTATTTTAGTATTAACCTAACAAAATACGTAAGTAAGAAAAACAACACAGTATTTTGTACAGAACCTATAATGCGCGAGTTGGACTTACATTTGCCCAATTTTTACATTAATTTAAAGATTTACTAACATTACATTAATTACTAAACAATAAAATTTACAAATATTTTCATTTCAAAATTGTTTCGGCCATTAAAATATTACTAATATGTTACACATTCATAAAGCCAAAAATAATGTTTTATTGGTCATTTGAACACGGGCGGGGCCGTGGGTAATTTAGTAGTCTATACAGGTAAATAAAATTGGAGTGTCTGTTTGTAATATTACAATAACCGCTTTTAACTAAATGCATATGGATGTATACATGGTACATATACCAAAACAACATTTTTTACAATTTTTGTCTGTCTGTTTGTTTGTTCCGGCTAATCTCTGTAACGGACGGACTGATTTTGATGGGACTTTCACTGGCAGATAGCTGATGTAATAAGGAGTAACTTAGGCTACTTTTATTTTAGAAAAAAAAATAGGGTCCCACGAAATTAAAACCAATGAAAAATTGAATAATATCCGATTTAAATAGGGCAGTTGTATACATATATTATATTTTTTCTATATTTCTTCTATATTTAAACTATATATATAGTCTATGCTATACTAACTGTTAAAACGTACCTAGAGACGAACCCGAGCGAAGTGAGTCGCTAGTCATTCTAATAAAATCATAGAATGGTCATATCTATACATTCAGTTTTTTGAATTTAAAACTACGTATTTTAAAAACACATGGCGACATCTCTTGACAAATATCTAAATAACACATAAGCAAATACTTTTTTATTTTAATGATAAAATATCGCTATTGATACTTTTTTTTTAATTAAGCTATTTTTTATAGTTTTTTGTCATATTAAGTAAAATTACCTTGCTACAATGAGATTTTTTCCGGCGGTAAAAAGTTGAGACATATTGACCCAGATAACCAGCTATTAACCACAACCAAACATCACAATCCGTCCAGTGGTTCCAAAAAAATATAAAAACTGGTTAGAATTAAACCACGCCGATACTATAAACATTTTAGCAAATTAACTTACTAAATATGGCAAAAAAACTATTAAAAATAGCTTATCTTAAAAAAAATCAATAGCGATGTTTTATTCATTAAAATAACTCCAAAAACATTTATTTACTAGCGACTCACCTTCGCTCCGCTCTGGTTCGTCCCTAGTTACGTTTTAATGTTTAGTATAGATTTTTCAGAGATGAGATATTTACCCGCAGTAAAAAGTATCCTATATGTTGGACCCGGATAATCAAATATCATCATACCAAATTTCATCAAAATCTGTCCAGTGGTTATCTGGTGATGCGTTCCCAGGCCGAAAGACAGACAAACATTCTAAAAACTATAGTTTCGGATAATAATAATTAATGACTATTTCATAAGACTTTCCAAAAAATATTTAATGTATAGATTCGACTTAGAATTTTATTATATGTATAGATTTATTTATTTTAAGCATATTAGTTTTTTGATTACGTCAAAACTCCGTTAGCTATTAATAAAAAGTATTTGCATATCAATTACCTAATCAATATTATTTTATTTACTAATAATAGAATACTCATTGTATTCTATAATCAGAAGATTACTTTTAAAAATATATACCTATATGAAGATATTAGTAATAATGTTCATATTTATAAGTTAAACATGCAGTTTTTAAAATTTCTATATGTGTGTGTGAGCCCAGTGGCTCACACTGCCTTAAAAATATGAATGGCATTTCAAAAAAGGAATCCCTTCTTAGCGGTTATCGATATCATCTATACATAATATATTAAAATTCTAACTGAGTCGAATCTGTACCTTAAATATTTTTTGGAAAATCTTATTGAAATAGACTTTATTATCGATACAAAGACCAAATCTATAGTTTTTAGAATTTTTGTCTGTCTGTCTGTCTGTCTGTTACCGCATCACAGAAAAACCACTTGAGGGATTTTGATGAAATTTGGTATGATGATAGCTGGATATCCGGGTCAACATATAGGATACTTTTTACCGCGGGAGATTATCTCATTCCCACGGGAATACACGTTATAACACAACCCAAAAAATATTTGTGATCAGATTTTCTTGAAACTTGGTATTAATGCTTTTGAATACAATTAAATAAATACGTGTTTAAGCGTTTTTTGAAATTCATCCCATAAGGCGATAAAATAAGGGATGAAAATTTGTATGAACCTACCTTTATAAAGTTTTTTTGTTGTAATTTTAGCGCGAGCGAAGGGTTTTGCTAGTTATCTATAAGAATATGCTGCCAAATTTCTATCCTAAAGGTCGGGTCACTTAATCCTAAAGTACTGAAATCCGAAAGTACTGAAGCAATTTTAATATTTTATTTAGTATTGTAATAATGACTTAAGTTTATTTTTTCAGCGCTTTCCCTGACAAAGTTCTTTCTTTATTATTTATCCAATACGATTGTTTTAAAGGTTTCTTTTTAGATATTACGCTTTTTGTACAGTATGGATAATACCTACTACTGCTATAAAACTAAGTAGTCAATAGGTATACCTACTATAGGTATAGTTTCATTTTAGTGTTTAGGCTTAAATATTTTATAATCCAGATTCTCCATTGAATTGCAATCTATGTAAATAGATTTTTTTTTGACTGAAATATTATATGTATCTATAAATGGAATTGATGTGTGTCCGTCTGCAAAATAGTTCCTTCATATTAAGTTCATGTGCTTATTTGCACGATACTAAAACCCATGCAATAAATAAGAAGACATTATAGCATAATAGAGAATTTAAACAAAACTGACAAAAGCCAATTTTATTCACATACTACCATAACAATGGTAACCCATAGGCATTGCGCGCGCTTGGAAAACCAACAGAAGCAGGTTTAAGCCTGGGTTTTATATCTTTTAGTATTCAAAATAACTACTTGCTAATGCAGTTCACAAAATTCCAATAATTCATAATAATTTGCAGTTACCGTACGTGAGTGTTCTATTTACAGAAATATCACCTTGACACCAATTGTGTGCCCAGCTGCTTCTGACATGATAGTCGTAAGAGGGAAAGGCATCCCTGCTATCGGATTTTCTACTAGAACGAATATGATCCCTAAATTGCACGACGTTGATGAATACATCTCATTAGATGTGTTCCTTAAGGGTATCGACGTTTACGTCTCGCTTATCAAGCGACTGGCTAACCTTTCAGGATAAAAAATGGGTCTGTTGGAATTCTAGAATATAATTATAATGGTTAGATGAATTTAAATTTAATTATATTAAAATTAGTATTGTAAATAACAATTACAATAAATTGCGATTTGAAAAATATATATTATTTTATTACGTATTTTATTCGTATATATTCGTAATGATTTTTTTTTTAAATGAAATGTGTCTGTCTGGTCCAGGCTTATTCATATATGAATATAATGTGAAATTCTAAAAAAAATCCTCTCCTTTTACTTTATAATAAAAATCATTTACAAACATAAATAACCCGACTGCGGTAAAAAGTGAAATATTAAAAAGAAAACAAATTGATTTTTGAATTTTCTTTGATTTAGAGTAGGTATACCGTTTTCGAAAAAACCAGGAAAAAGCACGAAATTTCAAATATGTTAACAGATTTTAGTAGATTTTTTTACCTACTTCTAAGTAATTGTCATATCGACTTAAGACTTAACAAGTGCTTGTAATTCCGATAACAGTATAGTAATTTGGTATCTTGGAGTTGATCTGATGGTTAGTGGAACTCTTCAATGGCAACTGGTAAATAGTTTGAACGTTAGAATTAGATTTTAGAACATAATTTAACTGACTTGCAAAAAGAGGTACGTACACGGATTTCTCGAAGGCGGCTTGACCGATTTTGCTATTTTAAACAGTATTCTATTAAGGTGGTACCGTAATTTTTTTTTACACAGAGTTTACCGTTTTCGAGAAAATCAAAAAAAATTATATTTGAAGTATATTCACAGATCTAATTAGTCTTTTTTACCTACTTCTAATTGTCATATCGGCTTAAAACTTTGCAAGATTTTGTATTTCCAATGATAATATAGTTATTTGGTCATCATTATCATTTGAACTGGTCTGATGGTGAGGCTAGAAGGTGGATAGTGAAACTCTTCAACGGCTACTAGTAAATAAATACTTTGAGTTTGAGCTTATTTGGTTTCATTTGATAAGACCAATACGTTAGGATTGGGTTTTAGAGCCTGATTTTTAGTGTTACTAATAAAACTGAGTTTTTTTAGTATGTTAGTCTTGGCTAATTGGCTTAATCGAATATGTTATTAAAAATCGTACTTCTTACAAATTACCTGCTTATTCCGTTTACACTAAATATGGAAAAATAAAAACTTAAAAAGAACTGACTTCCTGGCACTAAAAAGTAAAAAAATAACTGAACGGGGAGGTTTTCATTTACTATAGATACTGTTAAACTGGCTTACGAGGAGTCTTAAAATTACACATTAATAAAATAATCTAATATATATATTTAAACGAGCAATTCTTGTATATTTATTTATACCGGCGATCTAGGAAACAGCGTTAAAGATTTCGCTGCAATTTGGTATATGGGGGTTTTCGGGAGCGAGAAGTCGATCTAGATTAGCATTATGTCTGAGAAAACGCCTGTTTTCGAGTTTTCATGCCGTTATCTTTCGCATAATTCCACGCTTAAATTATGTCAATAATTTCTTTTATTCAGGCAAAAGCATCGTGGTTAAGTATCCAAGGCGCAAAATTAACTATCACAGGTGTCCGGGTTCGAATCTTGGTCGGATACAAAGTTTTTACTTTTGTTTTTTTTTTTTTTGTATTTATTCAAGTTTTATATTTTTTTTAAGATAAAATTATACTCTCGGGTAAAGACTCTGAGCGAAACTCGGTCGCCCAGGTACTACATATAATTAGAAATCATCAATAATAATTTAATAAAGTCACTAATAAAAATTAATATAATTCATAGGAAATGATTTGATTACTTCAAATTAATATGGTATATCTATTGAGTTTATTACTTACATTAAAAATATTAATCTTAACGGAATATAATAATCTAACAATTAATATCTTAAATTTAATTTTTTTTACATAAGTTAAGTGAGTGGTCGCACGAAGTTTTAAAAAAAACTTTATTTTCACAACTTAGGTCTATCGAGTACAATTGGTACAGCTTACAACTAACTTTATTCTAAAATAATTTGTTTATTTAATATTCAAAGACAGTACAGCACATGGATACAGCTAGTGGGGCTGATACAATATGTTAATGTTTATTATCTAATAATCCAACTCTAAATGGCTGCTGAAACTATTAGGTACACCTTAAATTTACACTGCATAACTAAGTTTCGTATCGCACCGTGGGAGACCTTATGCTAATGTAATTCATATATGAATTTATTATTGAGTTACTTATTTTGTAATATCAACTTTAGAAATAAATCAAATTGTATTAAGTTAATAATTTGAAAAATTATATTATTAGATCTAAAATTTTGAAATATTGTTATTTTTTTTAATAAAATTAAACTGTAAATTAGGAATACTTAACTGAATTTTAGGGCGTTTTATAAAAAAAATATAAGTATTAAAATTTCACTTCCGGCTGATTTATATAAAAGCTTGTTTGTGGTAACCGTTGAGAGATACAGTTTTGGGACAGACGTTCATTACAACAGAAAAATATTTATTATGTATTTAGTTGTTAAAATAAAAGTAAAAAGTGAAAAAGCTTTCCTGTGATTGGTTAAATAGTAGTGATATATGTACTTAGAGTAATCGTTAAAATTACGTTTAATGAGTTACATTAGATGGAAATACGAAAAGTGAAGTGACATTATAAAACTTACCTATAAAGTAAAAAAATGATAATATCCTGTCGAGAGCGCGGGCACACCGGTGTGCCAGTTAACAATTGATTTCTTAAAAATTAACCAGGAGGTGATATAATGCTTATTGCATTGATTTACTGTGTTCTTATTTTCTCAGTCGTGAAATTATATGTTTATTTATGCACTGTTTAACAATACTTTATCAGATATTTTTGACGTCGGCGCCAGCCGATGCATAGCAAAGCAAATCTATTTAAATACGTATAAATACATCACAAATTGATGTACTCGTATAATATTTAAACTATAATTAGAGTTCATATCTTGTCATATTCACCTATTAGATATTCATATGTTAAAACATTGTCGGCTGACACCAACTTCGAAAATATCTGATTAAGTATCTAATGAAAACCCCCGTTCGGTTATTTTTTACTTTTTAGTGCCTGGTTTCCTTTTTATAAAAAAATTCAATTTTTCAAATACAAATTCAGTTTTTATTTTTATAAAAAAAAATCTATGAAGTTAAAGATTTAAAATATTTTTTATTTTATTATATACTTATACCTTAACAATCTGTACATAGAAGTTTATTTCTATAACAGTAAAAAGCTGTTGAAGTTCCCATTAACATGTAAAACAATTACTTCTACGAGTACCTTTTCAATTTGTATAGTGATTTATAAAAAATTTCGCACAGTATTTATTTTTGCGTTGATTTAGTTCTTGTTTCAACACTCGCCCACTTTGCAGTAATGGAGCCTTTCTTCCGTACGTGCCGCAACATTTTTAAAAGGACTTTTTCGCGAGCCACCGCTCTTTGTTTGCCGACGTCGACGGATTTGAGAATAGTCACGCTTTTAACGAACAAATGAATGCTCCGGAATAATCGGGATTCGTTGAGTAAACCGTTTAGCGCTCAATTGAGAAAAAAATGTGTTTATTGCGAAAATGGTACGGATTAGCGTAATGCGACGACGCAAGGGTGATATCTAATACTTTATGTGTACTCTCAATGAACACTTTAAATAGGTTAAATCTTTATAATTTACAGCAATTCAAGAGAATTTTTAAAAATTTTAACATATATATGAGGTTTCTCACACCCCTTTCTCTGAAGTTACAGGGTGTTGTACTTAATTGTTGATGTCTACTAGTAGAATTAATTAATTGTTAATATTAAGTAATTGTTTACATATTTATTTTAAATATACCTTTTTTAAGTAATAACAGTAGGTGATATGTCAATTTGTAAATAATCTTTTAATAAATCTTGGTAGATGCATAATGGAGCGCTAGGGGCGTACTCGCAGTAGCGTTAATTGAAATAAATTGTCACGGCTGAATGTCGCAGGGACATAAATCAGAGTGCCGCGGGCTACCAGCTAAGTGCCTGCTACGAGTGAGCTACGGCGTAGTAATATTTAGACCGGCCACGTGAAAAAATTTAAACTACATTAAATGAGAAGTAATTTTGTCTATCTTGATTGTTTATAGTCCATCAAATCTAAGAAATCCATATTATCAGCTGACAGATTGATTTGTCTATAGATGTAGCTAAAGTCATCGGTAGTGAAAACATCCGATTTTAATGAGAAATCGATATTCTTTATATATTTACAATTTTAAGAAATTAAATTTTTTAATACAATTTAAATATATAGCAATAGTAAATAGAATCACTAGTTATTATTTCAAAAAGATCTTAAAATTTTAAATAAATTATGAAAATATCAACTCAAAATTCCTATGTTTTTAAACAATAATTTGCATCGTCGTGTAATGGATTACGATTAATAAAAATTGGCATTTCTATGAATATAATAAACAAAGAAAAACATTATATATTAACAATTTTGCAGAGAAAAAAGTAGTTTTAACAGAAATTATAATGTTGGTTTCTGGCTTTTTACCCAAAAGAATGGGAATGGGCCAGGTATTTTTAGCAATTTTTTTTATGTTTTACATCAGGTAACATGAGTTATTTAAAAAACGTAAAATAAATAAGCAAGGAATGATTTCATTCAAGTTAATGTATGTAAACTAAATAATTCTAATATCTTTTCAGTTCGTGATAGTTAATTTATATTAGACATATTATAATTTATCGGAGATAGGATTATCAGTTTATTCAGGTAAATTCTTGGTATATATGTATATTACATTGAAAAATTGTATATACCGACACTTCTAAGACTTTAGTGTATCTACTTTAAAGAATGACGCTTTAAGAGACACCGCGAGATGAATTAATTCAGCCAAATACGGCAAGTGCGCGATTTTTCCCGTTGTACTCATTTGTCACTGGTGCAGGTGTTGATACACACCGGTAAAAGCGCCCAAACTTTATATTTAAAAGTTGGATGTGGTATATACCACATCAAGGATATCCTTGAATATCAGTTCTGATTTTCCCACAAGTATGGTTATCTGTCTATGGCAGTACTCAAAAACTTAGCTTGTCAAAACTTATCTTTTTAATTTAACAAACTAACTTCTTTCCTTATATTTCATCATAGTTCTAAGAATAAAAGATAAATTATTATAGAAGTTATGAAATGAATTTATATTGTATAGCTTGAAATGAAATAAATATTTTACCCAATTTCTAATTTTAATGACATAAAAATATAACTTATATATTTTTTCTTGTCCAAAAATATATATGTTTTCTTGGATCCTAATGATAATACTAACGACGTCGTGGACTCAATGTTAGTAGAGCGTAGCTTTATACGTAAAGGAATACATTCTGTCCTTTGAGTCGCACTCTCAGCGTAATTTTCCTGTGAAAGGATTACTAATGAACCATTTAGTATAATTTATTTGTCTCATGTCATTCGAATACAGATGAAAGTAGTTATTATTTACTTGGTTAATAAAATAAAGACGTAAATAATTTATATCTCAATATATCTCATGAACATTATATTTTATGAAATAAAAATAATCTTTTACAATAATAAACAAAGAATTGGGAGACTTATTAAACACTCATCAGAAGTTGTTCTATTCAGTCGACAAATAGAGATTAAGCGGACTCAGGCCGACATTGGCTCGGTCACGCGCACATTATTTGAAGTGTTCAAGTGCTTATCACGCCCGTGCCCTTACCCCATCTATGGAGAACTCACCCCATATTTGTCCTACATATGTTATTTTTTCAAAATGAACAATCATAGGAATAATGAGTTACAGATTTAAAGTTTTTAAGTGTTATTTTAAAAACATACATTTTTTAATTAAATAACATTTGAAATGTAACCGTGAGAATTTCCCATGCCAAACCGTATACATATTTGTTTCATAATAATCACAGCAAGTTATTGTAAATTTTTTTATATTTAATAATTCACAGACACAGACAGACGCAGACATTCACACACATTAAATCAAAGTTTATGGAATTCCTACTATTTTACTTTTTTATCTAATTAGTCTACATTCCTTAATTTCGAAACAAAATTGTTTTAATCATAAAATATTAGTAAGTATCCTGTACCGCGATGTAAATTACTTGACGATACGTACCATACACACGAGTATAAAAGTACAAAATTCAAACAAATAATAAATTATAAAATTTACACTATTCGAGAATTTATTTGCGACTATGTTAGTAAGAAACGATGCAACTGCGCAGTTTCGTTATTCACAAAGACTATTTTTGCAAATTACATTAAGTGTTCTTTGGTCACGTGCTGGTCTTTATTACATAAACAATTTTGTGATTATATTAGAATAAATAGTTATATTTTAAGAGGACAAAGCCGAAGATTAGCATCAGATTTATTTTTCAATACCATTTCATATGATAAGTTTGAAGATCGCTGTATAAGCAAGTTTAATGGTATTAAACTCTAAATAAATACACATATAGGTACTACATGTTTACATATGATATCCTCCTGAAAGACTATAGAAACGGCGAACAATCTCCCTGAGAGTAGTCACCTACTCAGGAAATATTATCTATACCTGTCTGTCTGTTTGTTCCGACTAATCTCCGAAGCGGCTGGACCGATTTTGACGGGCCTTTCACTGGCAGATAGCTGATGTTATAAGGAGTAACTTAGGCTAGTTTTATTTTAGAAAAAGAATTAGGATTCCGCGAAAAAAAATTAAAACCCATGAAATTGTGAACAAAATCCGCGTACGGCGTACGAACCCCAGCAAAACGAGGGTAAATCGCTATATAATTTAAATAAATATCTTAGGAGTAGCACGTTTTACCGGTGGTAGGACTCTGTCAAGCCTAAGGAGTCCGACTGGATGGGTACCACCCCCTTATCTATTTCTGCCGCCAAGCAACAATGATTGCATTGTTGTGTTCCGGTATGAAGGATAAGGTAGCCAGCGCAATTACAGGCAAGAGGCATATCATCTTAGTCCTCACAGTGACAACGCATCTGTGGTTCTGTATTTTTGCTACTTACAACCTAAATGCATGAACCGTAGGTGTTATGGGCGACAGGTACTGCTTTCCATCAGGTAGTCTGTCTGCTCGTTTGTCACTGGATCTCATAAAAAAAAAAGGTACTATTTATGTTTACCTAAACATAGCTAACCGTGAAAACGTACTTAGGGACGAACGCGAGCGAAGCGAGCGTGAGCCGCTACTATTACATAAAAGTACGTGCGTACACAAAGAAACTCTATTCTTGTAACTCTCATACTCTGGTGGGACGACAATTCAACACGACCGGTGAAGGATCAGACGCCTCAGACACGGGAAGTGAAACACCGCCATCTTCCCAACTTCGGACTGTTACTGAGAATTTCTTGACAAAAAACTCAGTAATTGAACTAGACCCGACTCGGGACTCGAACCCAAGACCTCCAGATCTGCAGCTGTACATGTTAGCCACTAGACCACTGAGGCAGTTCTATATAAACGATATATTCAGTACATATAGTATTTGGAATTATTTAGTAGGTATAGGTATTCTATTTCCAACCACCGTCTCGCCTTTAACTGTAAATCTAGTGTTTCACTAGCTCCTGCATTGGTCACAGATTCATATGGGGGACACCCTTCAGAGTGGCTTATAATCATAATCACTTAAAATGAACTCTACTGTAAATATGATAACGTAAAAGAAAAGGCTTAATATTTTAAATTAATCTCTTCAAATACATGTAGCCATACACTAGATGTTCTTATTTCATTACATCTCGACAATTTCATAGAATTCTAGAAAGAATGACAAATATACTTAATATAACTGTACGATAAAAAAGCTTGTCGTTGTGTAGATAAACCAAAAACAAAATGTTAAAAAATAATGTGTGATGTATTAAATTGATGGGTATGATTTAATTTAAAGTTTATTTTCTTATTTTTAGAAAATTTTAATAAAAGCTTGTTTTTAAAAATGTTTTTTTAAATAATTTTTATGTAGAGACAGACTACAGAGCATTTTCATATCTCTTATACGTATGTTTCTACCTCGTATACTTATGTGTCTCATTTAGTTTAACTGATAGAAACTGTAAAAGAAAATATTAATAAACTATAATAATGTAATATATAAAAATTATTTATATATTTTTTTAGTAAAATAATGCGATGGACTTCGTTTGAGTGTAAGCATATAGGTACACGACAAGTGAAGTGTAATTAGAACAAGCTTTCAAAACAGGTCAAAACTATAAATCGATTAGGTACCTATTGCTGGTAATGTAAACAAGGTCATTTATCCGACAGAACGGTCAGACGGCTGTTAGTCGGATATATTTTCCAAATGATCTTGCGGCGGCATCCATAGCTTGTCACTTGTGTAATAAGCCGTAAGTCTATGTCGCACGTGGCATTTTCGCTTCGTAGCTCGATTTCAATTCAAAAGCTGTACGCGCCGCCCCCTATATAAAAGGCGGTTGCGGATTGGTCGTCGACACCGCCCAGTCAATTAAAGCTCCCTTCTCACCCCTGATCTTACTTGACATTTTAATGTTTACTGTCCTGGCAGATATCTAAAGCATTTTTTTCATATTTATTTTTAAATAGTAAACCTTTACTATGAAATTTATGTAACAGCGTTTTAAAGTCTCTTAGTAAGTTTATTATCTATTTATCAAGTGTTTCATACCTCATTATGCAATTTAAGAGAATATTTCATTTTTTTACAATTATAAATATATGATTATTGATTATAATAGCCTAAAAATTTAGTTATTGTAAACATAATTAAAGATTTTTGTTGCTTATTATTTAATTCTATCACATTGTATAGATATATGTATGTAGAAATAATATATTACGTAGTGTTAGTATATGCGTTGGTATCTGCATTTACATACTTTTGTTCTTCAAACAAATATTCAAACTCTATTAAAGTAATTTTGTCTATCCTTTACATGTAACACAGATTCGCCGCCACTTATACAGTGACAATATAGCCTACGGACTGAGACACAAGATGAGATCGCGACTGTTCCGCTCGCACCTCACCCTCAGTTTATTTCCCATCCCTGTCGGGGGTGGAACTCGATGTAATCAGGGGATGATGTGACTCGCGATCTCCGCAGCGGCTTCAAAGATCACAATTATCAGACCAGTCTGTCGAAAGCCGCGGCTGAGTGGCGAAGTCATAAAGAAAAGTCATTTAAATTTTCGCATCTGATCAGATTTAAGTTTTAAATATCATTTATACCAGCTCTAGATATCTGTACAGTCGGCAGTGATTTGATTTAGGGTAACATTCATTTAAAATTAGATTTCATTTTCAATTAAACTTATGAAAATAAAAATTGCAGTAGTCATGTATAAACATTGAATTGAATTGTGGTGAAATTATTGCGTATAACCAAGTGACACAAACGGCGAACTGTCGGCGTTTTGGGAAAAGCAACGGTTGCCGACTACGGCTTTCCGTAGAATGGGTACAGGTAAGTTACTTTAGTTACTTAAGTTTTTTATATTTTATCGTTCTGACATTTTTTACATAATATATGTATGTGCATACACAAAAAAGGGTTATATTGTTTAGTTCAACGTTTTAATGATACGTCCTCGTAGGTCTCGAACTGCGCTGCCTTAAAATAAGTAAGAGATTAGGTACCATGGTGTTAAAAATATTATAGTAAAGGTTATAGAGCCACATAAACAATACATTAAATGTAAAACCGCTGGAAATAGTAAAAGTTAGCAATAATTAGGCATTTAAAAAAACTGAATCTAGATGTAGGTACTATGCTTAATTTTTTATTCTCAACAGTAATATAAAAGTAGGTACAGTACGATACCAAATACATGATAAATAAAATTTAATAAAACAGTACTCATTCATAATCATTATTATTTGTGTAAATCAATACCTAACAAGACGATATCAATATAGTAACTAGTAAGTGGAATAAGAGATAGTTTTGTAAAATCAAAAGTGTCCAAAATTTCTTAAATATTAGAAATTGAGATATCCAATTTCAAGGTCCTAAATTTACAACGCAATATTTTTATATGTTTTTCCATAACTCTACAAATAATACTCTTTAAAAAGGGAGAAATCCTTCTTTTTTACTTTAAAAATATGATCCAGAAGATACTTCAAGTAACTATGTAATTAAAATAAAACATAATATACTTAATAATACATACAATACACGTCTGTTAAACAGCAATCACGAATGCTTACAAAGACAATTTTATAATATCTATACATACAGTAGAAATGTGTGTGAACAGAATACGTAGTTTGCATAAAGACAACGTCTAAGATCATTGAGACGCAACAAATCCACGTCCTAGCGAATGTAACTTAGGGACGAACCCGAAACTTCGTTAGTTCACGCTCCCTTGCCAAGCTGCTTCTTCTAACTTAACACAGCGTGTTTCAAATAAATGAATAATAAATAATAATTACGCCTCATTTTATTAACTTTAATAAATATATAAAACTAGTGGTTTACCCTCGCTTCGCTCGGGTACGCCTCTAGATACTCGCTACGTACGCCTCTAGATATATCGCTTTATTTTCTTTAAATACATACGTACATATTATTACTAACTAGCGGCTCACCCTCGCTTCGCTCGCCTTACGCAACTTATGGTAGCAAACATTTTTTTACTTACCTCTGAAATTCGCACAGTCTAGTAGAAGGAGTTGTCGAAATATAGTCCAAGATTTCTGACGGAATTACTATATAATAAAGCTAGGTCGGAATTGCCAAATCCAACAGAGGACAAGGTATTAAAGTTCTTATTGGTCAACTTTTGGCTTCCTATAACAATGACTTGTGACTAGCAGGATTAACGCAGAGTCCACACGACGTACTCCAGGAATGAATTTTGTGTAGATCACTGTTAAGTCGTTCAATAGTATTATTGAGGTCATTGGAGAGACCCACAGCATTAATTTGTAGGTCATCAGCATAGAGGTGATAGGGACATAAAAGAAGTAAGAAATGGTGTTAATAAATATTGAGAACAAAAAAAGAGAGAGGACGCTACATTGTGGAATTCCGGCATAAAGAGGAAAATAGGAGGAGGATTTATTGTTAACATGGACACACTGCTGACGACGGTACAGGTAACTGCTAAGCCACCCCGATGGCGTCGCTTAATACATTAATGGATTTAAGAACAGCTGTGTTGAATGCATTCATGAAGTCAAGCATAGCTATAATGCTGATTAGTTTATCATTCATATTAAAGCAAATATCATTGGATACTTTAATTAGAGTGTTACAGTGCTATGACCTTTGCGGAAAACAGATTGACAAGGGGAAAGTGTATTGTGCTTATGTAAATAGTCAGTGAGTTGATTATATACAATTCGTTCTAAGACTTTCGACAAGAATGGAAGAATGGAAATAGGACGAGAGAGATGATGATGGTAGATGAGAGAAGCAAGAGAGATATTTCGTCTTAGGAATAGGAATAATACGAACAGTTTGCCAAGTAGATGGAAATTGATTGGAGGAAAAAGAGAAGTTAAAGATATGGGAAAGTACAGGAGTAACGGTATCAAGAACTAAGCATTAGGTGAAAGAAGGTGCAAAGATTTTCAAAAGTTGCAAAGTAATCGATTAATAAAGATGAGCTGTAAAAAACACCCAGTAATAATTTTATAAAACCAAATAATACTTTATTTAAAATATGTTCAGCAGTTTCAGAGTATCAGGGAATCAGACTTATGAAGTAAAACAAAAGGTATATGGTTCCGAATGTAAATAGCTACTCCTCCACCACCCTTGCCAGTGCGATCATTACGAACTAAGTGGGATTTCCAGTGTAAGGCAAAGGAAACTGAGTATAAATACGGCTTGAGAAATGTTTCAGAAATAAGGATAGCGTGTATATTTTGATTAGTGAAAGAAACTACGAGGTCAGGATAATGGGAAGGGATACTTTGAGCGTTAATGTGCACAACATTAAAATTCTTAGGAAGAGGAGAGAAGGTGGAATCAAGAAGGGAGGAGAGTGGAATCGAGGAGCTATGGAAACTGTCACCTGATGATGATGCTGAGTGGAAGCTCATGTCGTCGTCTGAACTATAATTTGTATACATTATCTTTAAATAGATAGATAAACAATTATTATATAAATGATATAAAATGAGAATAATATATAAATAAAATAATATAGTATAGTATAGTAGAATTAGTATAATATATTATAGTAATTGATAAAATATAAATTTGGTATATAAAAAAAATAAGAATTAATTCTTCCACCCACCAGCAAGCAAGAAGAAAAAAGTTTTAGAAGAAAAAAGAAGAAAAAAAATATTAAAATAAGTTCTACAATTCTCATTACAGTGCCGAATAGTGGTTTAGTGATCTAGTCAGCCATGTCCATAATCAGACCATCTGTACTAATTACTTACATAGTATATGGACTAAAATGATCTTATCCGGAATAAATTAAATTAAGAACCACACCCTATATCAATGTCTGTAACAATCGTTGCTTAAATAAAGGCAGTCATTCGTCATAGTCCCACATCCTAAACTTCGTCGAATCAACACAGACGATGCATGTTTTAACAAACTTATAGCTTACAGCATCTCATTAGCCTACAGTCAAATTATATTATATATTAAAATGAAATATTTTTTTAAATAATAAATAAAATAAATATGTAAATAGGGGTGTAAAATATTTTCAAATTCAAAAAAGTCTAATTCCTTATATTATTAATTATGATAACGTCGGCCTCCCATGAAAGTAAGTAAAAAAACTATTTCGTTTTATTCCTTGTGTAGACTTTAAGTTTTTTTTATGTATTGGAGTTAATGATGAACAAATGTTTTATTTCCATATTTTTTTTAATACTAATAAAATATTATATTTAGAAAGCTACATAGATGGGTGCTAATTTAAAAAACAGTTTATAGATATCGGCGTATTCTATTTTATAATTTTAAAAAGTTCTCAAAAACAAGTTTTCAACCTTTGAAACTTTAACAAGTAGCATTGATTTCAATATTATTTTTATATGTATTTTAGATACAGAATTTAATAGAAAGTAGGTACGGGAAAAGTGCCATGAACAGGACAATTTTTTAGTGACAGATTTTGAGCAATAAATAAGGTATAATAAAAAAGCTTTAGTATATAACGTAACTATGTCTATTTGTCTTTCAAAATATAAACCAAAAACAATATCTTTTTGAAACATTATAGCATTTAAGTCATATTTAAAAATTCTTAAGATATTTCCTATTCATGACGGCGTGGCCTACAAAGAGACATTGTCATGAAAGGGACATTTATAAATTTCTTAGCGATTATTACACAAGCTTTTATGTTTTATAATCGTTTATTATGACACCTCCAATAAATAATGTACCTATAATATACTATACTTAATCATAATCTGGCTGATGTGTTTAAATGTTGGGAAATGCATTTTTGCATATATATTACCACCACCATGCATTTTTGCATATATTTTTGCACATTATAACCACCTGTATGTTATATTGATATATAACATACAGGTGGTTATGTGGGACTCACAAGCTAGAGAAGCCTGTACTTAAACTTAACAGAATCTTCCCCGTCTTAATGTACGCTTATGAATTGAACCACGACGCCCCGACGGCAGGTCTGCCCAAGCAGACCACAAAACCAAGGGGCTACTCCCACGATCCACTCTGTCAGAGAAGTACCAGGAGCAACCCGTAAGATACACAGGTCATGAAAGGGACGTCCCTTTCAAGGCCTATTTAGTCCCAAACAAGACTTTCATTATATTTTAAGAATAACCTCACAGCAAAAAGATTTTCGAATAACTGTATATTATTGTGCACTCACCTTTTAGGTAGTTAATAACTGTCAAATATAATTTTAGTAAAATAACAAAAAAACCAAATGATATTTACGTCAATATTGTTACTGAGTAAATATTATAAGAATGTAGAAAACAAAAATCTACTACTTTGTTCCTAGTTCCGTAACTTTCCGTAATTTGTCCCGTTCTGAACTTAGCCCATTCATAGCACTATTCCTTACTTGTGAGTATAAGCGGTCTGTTCTGAGAGTAAATAAACCTAGTAAGTACCTACTTGATCTCTATTCATCAGCGTTGGATAAATAAAAAATCTATTTTTAGAAGTGAGCACAGTATAAATATATTTACACATATCCCTTAACACCTCTTAGTACTTACATAACCATTTTAGTATGTAATGAAGAAAAATAAATTATAAAATATCCCTCTATTCTCTGTGTTGTATGATAAAACAAAAACTGGTGTAAGATAAAACAAAAACTTCCACTTTACTATAAGAAAGCTAGACTCTACTAATAGCATACTTATTTCAGAATAAAAGACAGCTTTATTGGCTTATTATTGTATCACTAACTAAATCGAATACTCTTAAAATTATGTAAAACTAGTGACTCACCCTCGCTTCGCTCTGGTTTGTCTCTAGGTACGTTTTAACGGTTAGTATGGAAGAGGTAGACTATATATTATATAATGTATCTTCCCGTGGGAATGAGATAATATCCCGCGGTAAAAATCCGCCACTCCATTTCGACGTGAAAGAAGGAGAAACAAACAAACACACTTTCACATTTATATTATTAACATAACGTAGTTATAAGGAAGTAATATAAAAATATTATATTTCTCAATATATAATATGTTACATGAGGTAAGTACATAAAATCAAAGGATTAGCCTTAATATGTTTGCGGCGAATTAGACTAGGTATGGCATTTCACACGACTGCCGTGTATTGTCGCGCATTATGTAGAGATCGGTGCACACTGCACAGGGCCTCACGCATCGGTGCACTAACGCATACAATCACTCGTAATACTATGTATGTATTTGTTGTAAATATATTCTGTTTAATTGCATAATTGAAACATACCTTAGTTAATTAAAAATATATAATAGAAAAATGTAACTAAAAATGGGCTTATTGTTAATGAATTGGTATGAGCAAGTTTTTTTTTCAAATAAAGTTTTAATAAAGGTACTTCTTTATGCACCAACAAATTTAAAAACTAAAAATCTCATACAACTCAAAACACTTTAAATTAAATGATAAGAACAATCATGATTGTATGACTGACACAAAAATATACTAAGTAACTAAAGGAAACAATTGTAACAATTAATATGTAACACTAAAACTTATTATTTTTTTGATATAATATAATTTAATCGGTACATGCTGTAATTTACTCAAAAATAAAAACCTATAAATACACTAATGTTTTAAAGAGTTAAAGTTTGTAAATTTTAATGTAGGAGGTAATCTCTGAAACTACCCATCCAAATCTGAAAATTGTCTCGATTTTTGCTATTAGATTCACATTTTTTTTTCGATAATATGACAAGTATACATATAAGTCCTAAAGTAGCAGGCTACTGTTACCCTCCTAAGGACACAACCACACAAAGCGAGGGTAGGTCTCTAGTCATGTTTCATTCAGACGTATGAAATACAGTTAATATTTACAATAAAATTATAATATATACATCCAGTGAGGTGAAAAATATATTATTCCGTTATTTTAATAATGTACCTAATAAAGCCGTACTTCTGCCTTCAGAGACCATACGGCCACAAAATGTAATACTTTTTTGAAATTATTTATTTGAAGTTTTTTTCATGTCACAATTTTCCGTCGTGGATTTTTTAAACTATTAATTTATATTTTATTTGTAGCTTCTTTAAATTTCAAATTTTAATAGTAAATGCCAATACATTTATTTCAAAAAAATAACCGTTTTAGTGAAACATGTGTACCTATACTGTAGTGCCTCCTGACGGTCTGTAACATTATAAAACTTAGCTAAGAACATGCTCAGGAATGAGACTTATGCAATGCAATATACTGTTTCAAAATCGGCCTAGCCGTTTCCGAGAACAATGGTAACAGACACACACACACAAACACCTCTTACCCCAAACGAATGTACCGTCTCCATAGCCGTCGCGTCGCGGGTAAAAAACGTTTAAAATAATGTTTTTTTAATAATAAAATTGTTCATTTTAAAAATCTAATAAACAAAACTACTTAATTATTTAAATTTACAACTTTAAGCAACCATTAGAAGTAGTCTAAATACAAATATAAATATATATATATACATATATATATATATATATATATATATATATATATATATATATATATATATATGTGTATATATATATATATATATATGTATATATAATTTACTTTTATAAGTTTTCCCATAGATTCTTCTAATATAAAGAGCAAATACTAAAGAGAACAATTTTTCTATAGCGGCTTTCCATAGAGGTCTGAAAGACGATCGGTAAAGTCGTCTAATTCCATTTTCGTAAAAAAAGATCTCTCCGAGAAAGGGATTTGCGACATTAAGCTGGGTCCATTATCACACCGTTGTTATAAAATAAATATTAAATTCAAAGTTTATTGTTTCTATTCAACTGTTTAATCAGATACTATTATAACTATCAAGTTTAAATATTCACAGGTATTTTAATATGTGTAAACTAACTCTGTTATTCCATCCTTAGTTATAAGAAGTAAATACATTTAATAAAATTATCTTAAAAATAAACAAATGATAGTGACATTTCGCTTAAAAAAGTAAAACATTTATCTTTTCTTATATTTAACCGTATTTTAATAAAAAAATGAATAAATAGGTATCTTTATTGGAAACGTTTTAAAGATTTTGAATGGTAATATTAGGTAGATATATAATATTTAGTGCGAATCATTTTCTAACTTGATTACCACTTGCCTTACGGTGAAGGAAAACATCGTGAGGAAACCTGCATGTCTGAAAGAACCTAGCAAGTTTTCGAAAGACATGTGAAGTCTGCCAATCCGCACTTGGCCAGCGTGGTGGACTATGGCCTGATTCCCCTCGTATTGAGGGAGGCCCGTGCCCAGCAGTGGGACGTTAAAAAGGGCTGAATACATATAATATTTAGTACTTACATTAGCATATAACTATGAAGAAGTCACATTAACAGGCTTTGGCTTTTTTTACTTATTAGGATTACCCGCGGCTTCGCCAGCGTTCAAACTTTCGATTGCTGCCAAACTTCACAGTATCACTCGTTGGGCTAATGTGAAGATTGCCAGAAAATTTCATCGAAATCGCTACAGCCGTTTTGGGGTCCATAGAGAACATATATACACACATCGATTTTTATATATAATAGATAGATAGTTTTGTACGTTATTTTTAGATTTCATTACTGTATAAAAATTGTTTAGTTCTAATGATAAAATTGATACATTAAATACTCAAATCAAGACATATTATTATTACTAATTGTCATGTTTATAAAATTTGGTATTTTTCTGGATATTTCTTTACGTAGGAGAGAGAATACACTATACAAATAACCTACTGTCTCTATATTTTATACCTAGCTTAAATAGATAATCCATACTAATATTATAAATGTGAAAGTGTGTTTGTTTGTTGGTTCGTTCTTTCATTTGTTTGTTTGTTTGTCTTTCCTTCACGTCGAAACAGAGTGACGGATTAGCGTGATTTTCTGTACGGAGATAGTTGGAGGGCTAGAGAGTGACAGAGAGTGACATCCTTTTTACCGCGAGAGATTATCTCATTTCTATAGGAAAACACGTTATAATACAATCCAAAAAAATATTTGTGATCAGAATTACTTGAAACTTGGTATTTTCGTCTTAATTTGGTCTTCGATACAATTAAATAAATACGTGTTTTAGCATTATTCGAAATTCATCCCATAAGGGGGTAAAATAGTGGGTGAAAATTTGTATGAAACTTACCTTTTTAGATTTTTTTGTACTTTTAGCGTGAGCGAAGCCGTGGGTTCTGCTAGTTTACAATAAATTTTCTATTTGCTTTTTTAGTGTTAGAAAAGCGAGACGGTGTAACAAAAGATATCTATTATATCTAAACATTAAGGAAAAGGGGCAACTGAAGGGGAAGGTTTCTGTAAACGCAACAAAAACACCACGTTATTAGCGAGATTGGTGTAATCTGACTAATCTATTTTTGGCAAGGGAGCATTCTAAGGTATTTAGAAGCCTTAATCATTGAAAATACAAGAAGTTTATTGCATCATGACCGAATTAACACTGTCCAAATAACGATATTATCCATCTAATACCGGTTTTAAAGATACTGTTTTAAGCATACCTACATATAATGCCATCAATATTTGACAAAACTTTTTAAGTTTTTATACAAAATAATATTTTGCCTAATCTCTTTAAAGTTAAGTATTGGTAAACCATGAAATACCAAAAGATTGTGACAATCTGTTGATATTTCACGGCTTACCTATCAATAAAAATAAAAAGTGTAGTTACAGTTACACTCTTCATATCCAACAAAAACTTTAGTAACACTTTTTTGTTACTAAATAGTTTGGCTGAGTATTCCTAATAAGCTTGAATCAGAATGTATAGCAACAAAAGAAACAGATAGAAAAAAGATGCATGTGGCAGAAATGCGAATGTTGAGATGGATGTATGAAATTATTAGGATAGACAAGATTAGGAATGAGTATATTAGAAGAAGTTTGAAAGTAGCGCCAGTAATAGAAATGCTGAAGAGTAATAAATTAGTGTGGTATGAACATATGATGACGAAGAAAGAAAGACAAGCAACGGATATTAGGTATGAATGTGGATGGACATAAAAGTAAAGATAGACCGAAAAACATATGGATGGACTGTGTGAAAGAGGATATGTGTATGAAAGGTGTACATGCTGAGATGACGGCTGGTAGAGGGGAATGGAAAAAGGTAACGTGAAGAAGCAGATTCTTAATAAATATCAAGATGTATGAATATCACACATTACACTGAGTCCGTATCGGACAACGAAAAACTATCCATCCGTCCATCAACAGTTGTCCAACTATCGGCAACTGCAAAATCAGTATGGTACTCCTTTCATGCACTGTGCGCGATAGTTTGACCGGTCTCCTCAGGTTATAGCCGTATGTGTAAAAATATATCTTAACGTTCGAATATACAGTTAAAATGTCAGTTTATGCCTTATAAAATTTGCAAAAACACCAAAACTCCATATTTCATATATATAAAAGGCCTACATAAAAGGCCAAAAAATGAATTAGAAAACAAGATTAAAAATTTTAATTTATTTATCGGTTACAATTCACATAGCTCATGTATTAGTTGAGTGCAATTAGTTATTATTAGGTATAAATGAAAATTGACGGAACCCAGTTATAATGAATGGATTTGAATGATTTTTTTGGGGTTTTAATAGCATAAACTAAAAAGCTTACCCATTAAAAATTACCACTGTTTTAAAATTCCGTAAATTAAAAAAAACAAAACACCCAAAAAATACAATTATCGTAATTTTTAAATATTTACTTTAAGTAAATAATAACTGTTATAGTTTTTGAGGTTGTTTATACTTGATTTCTTATATAAAACTTTTAATTACGAATATTAACAAGGTTCTATCAAGTCCTCCTCAGAAATTTATTTGGCTAACGCTGGCTAAACCTTAAAAGATATATGAAAACAATGTACTACAAAATTGTAGGACTTTTTAAGATCACAAAGAGTCCATTATAGCATATATCTATCTCCTAAGGTACGCTCACAATACCTACTTTTATCTATACATACCTATAATAAAACAGTAACTTAGCGAACTCGCGTGCGCGTTTATTTCACGCAAAAAGCACTAAATCGATTTTAATTAAATTTTGTGTAGTAATAAGTTATAACTCCAGTCAAGATTTAGGATACCTTTTCCTACAGGAAAATCTTTCATTATTACGGGAAAACACAGCAAATGGTTCTATCGAGTCATTCTCAGAAATTTACATGTCTAACGCTGGCTAAAATAATGGTATTGTATTTGTCAAATAAAACAAAATAAGCATAAAATCAAAGTATCTACTATTAGGCGTTGAAGAGTTCCACCTATGCACCTTTTTTCTGGCTGTACCATCAGATCAGATCGACGATACCGAACCACTGCACTTTCAACGAAAATAGAAAAACTTGCGAAGTTTCAAGGCAATATTCATCAGTTATTTTTTTACCCTTAGGGGTGGTTTTTTTTTTCAAATTAAAATGGGGACCAACTTGAAAGTATACACTTTTAAACAAAACAAAAATTATCGAAATTGGTTAATAAATGACGAAGTTCTGAGGTAACAAACATAAAAAAAATAAAAAAAAACATACAGTTAACTTCTTCAAAAAGGAGGAGGTTCTCAAGAACCTCCTCTTTTTTGAAGAAGTTGGTCGATAATTTTTTTTGTGTATCAGTTGGCACCGACTTCAAAAATATCTGATTAGGTATCTATAGTAAATGAAAACTCAGTTATTTTTTAATTTTTTAGTATATATATATTGAAGTTGGATTTAATTTATTTATAAAAAAGTTTTTTATTCTGGAAAGAAAAAATAAATATAAATGTAAAAGGTATGTACTGTTCTAGAAATAGCATCATTTTCATGGGACAATCCATAAAAAAAAGAAAAAACATTACAGAATATTTCAAAATTTAAACTTTTTAGTTTTTAGTAAGGTATAAGAAATTCAAAAAATCCAAAATCAGCCAAATCCATTCGAGGTAAAGGTTAACCGAAATTGCACTCGATTATATGTATAAAAATTATAGCATTTATTTTACCACACGTAATTATAAATGATTTGCCATACCAATAAACAAATCTTATGGATAATTATAGAAAGTTTTGAGAAAGTAAATTTACGTAACCTAAATTAATTTAAAAACTCATATGAAACGTAATAAATAATTGAATAAAATGTAGCTACATAGTAGGATTCTTTGTATATTTTTATATTATTATAATTTATTTAAATATTATGATAAGTCGCTACCCTCGATGATGGGCAGTGTGCACACTAGCCGCCCGACCTAACGAAAGCGGAGGAGTGATCTTGCACATAAATATTATACACACAAGAGTCTCGGTCTAACTTAGCATATCATAACCATTTAGAAGTCATTAACTAACAATAATTAAAGAAGATAATAAATTTTATCGTATGTAAGATAGATATAATTTTTTCAACAAATGCATTATCTACAGTAAAGTTTGTAAGTTTGTATGTAAGGGGCTACCTCTGACACTACTGATCCAATTCTAAAAAAATATTCACTAATAGTAAGTTATAGTACCGCCGATAAAACTGTCTTTACTCCCAAAAATTATAATAACTTTAATTTAAGCCGTAAAAAACTGACCGTTGAGTTAACGTTACCTACCGTTGAGTTATTGGCTTCTGTAGCACCGAGCGACGTTATCGTTTTCACTAATATGTACATATAGGTACCTTTAATTACTAAATGAAGATACAAACAATACTTAAACGTTTTCAAAGAATACAAACTTACAATATTTTGTTCAGGGGACCGTCTGCTCGATATACCGTGCAATGTATGTGGCGACAGAAGCTCCGGAAAACATTATGGCATTTACAGTTGCGACGGTAAGAAAGATAAATTTTCTTTCGCTTCATGTATTTTAATTCTATTCTTAATCTGCTGAATTTAAAAATAATAAAAAAAAATCTGTATATAAATATTAAAAATGTGAAAGTTTGTGAGTATGGATGTTTGTTACTGTTTCAAGCCAGAACGGCTGAACGGATCTGGATGAAATTTGGTACAGAGATAGATTATAGTCTGGAATAACACATGAGCTAGTTTTATCCTGGAAAAATATACGGTTATTAAAAGTATACGCTAGCAAATGATAAATTACTTATTTTAAGTAAATTAAGTAATCTTTTTTTTTATTTAAGAAATAAAACAATACTTTCAAATAAAAGGCTAACATATGTTACAGGTTGTTCGGGCTTCTTCAAGAGATCTATTCACCGGAACCGCGTGTATACTTGTAAAGCAGGTGGTGAGATGAAGGGGCGGTGCCCCGTCGACAAGACACATAGGAATCAGTGTCGCGCGTGCAGACTAGCAAAGTGCTTCCAGGCTAATATGAACAAAGACGGTCAGTTTTTTTTTTATTTTGATAATAGTTAATCCTACCTACCTCAATAATTGAATAATTTAATAATAAGAATCCTACACGGCCAAGATTAATGACGCGACGTCTAATTGTACAGGTCTCTACATTCGAATAATGTTCTTAAAACATTAGATCTTCAAGAATATTTTCATGAAAAACAGGACAGGTGGAATTCCTTCCATTTATGAAATAGCAGGTATATTACTTTTGAGCCACATATATTTTTTTAATAATTCTTTGAGTGTATCATAACTACTTCGTTGATTTATACAATAGCAAATCCTATCATAAGATTGGAGCCTTCAGAACTATAATGGTACAGTATGCTCGTATATCCATCACGCTCGCAGCAGGTTGTCTTGTCCAGGGCACATTCGCTGAAATATAGAGTAAAATAAAACTAGCTGGCACGGCAGGGCGGTTCAATTTCCACTGCTCGATCCTATCTGTCATTACGTCACTTCCATGTACCCAATATTGTGTTACACTGTCAGCCTTTGTCGCCTTTATTTATTGCTACTGGTAATATGCTCTAATAAATACTGAATAACATTTCAGTGAAAAATAATCCAAAAATAGTAATAATTTGCTATCACATTTCTATTTAAATTCTTTTTCATAGAAAATACATTGTACGTATCGTTCGATAGCTTGTTTTCGTAAAAACTATTGTTTTGAATAACCTATAATCTTTATATCTTTCATTGAACGAGTAACAGTAAGCATAATTGAATATTCATAGAATCCTATGTCGGTCGCAAGTCGGGCACCAACTCTTGTTAATACAAAGCTTTCAAGTACTCAACTTTGATTAGAACGGTCTTAACTCAGGGATGCCAGTTATTTAAACTACATATTTTAGTACAACAAATAACAATTTAAAATATTTTAACAAAACATCATCCATAAGCTTAAATATAGTATAAGTAATCTTTTTGAATATAAAATCGAACATATTTTCTAAATTGTTTTTATGTTAAATTAATCATAAAAAGGCAAATAATACGTTCAAAACTCTCGTTACTATGTAGGCACTGTAGGCACAGGTATTCATAGTGTGAATCAGTAAGCTAGTGAATATAACATAGACTTATATATTATATAGCGATCGGAACTGCGAACGCAGCCCTGTCGGTAGAGGAGCAACGAGTTGCGAACTGCGGTCTCGCCGCAGGTGCTCTGTCGCTAAATTATTCACGAGCATCACTTTGTGCCGCCGCGACCCGGATTACCTTTATATGTTTACTCGCTCGCGTAATTATACGCCCTCACGAAACTTACCCGCCGCAGACGATACCGCTGCCTCATATTTCTGATAAGTTAACGTGCTTATATTATACTCACGTAAATAGTGATATTCAAATTCAGTCAACATCATTCATTTATGCTCATAAGGTATTCACTTCCTTAATGGATTTGTAACCAATATTTAAAACATTGATTAAAGATTATTATCGCAGTTATTTATTTGTTGTCATTATATGTTTTACTATCTATACATAATATAATAAAGTTGTAACCAAGCCGAATCTGTACATTAAATATTTTTTGGAAAATCTTATTGAAATAGACATTATTATCGATACAGAGGCCGAATCTACAGTTTTTAGAATTTTTGTATGTCCGTCTGTCTGTCTGCTACTGCATCACGGAAAATGTACGGGAGGGATTTTGATGAAATTTGATGAAATTGTATGAATGTGATGTGTAATTGAATATGTATACAATACACATACATGTATGTAAGTAGGTACATATGTGCACGTAAATATTTATATACGTCAATGTTTTATATGATGTACAAAAATATTTAATACTCGGAGTTGATTCCCCATACAAAATTTCATCTCCATTTACACCCTCTTAAGGGATGATTTCCGGAATAAAAACTACCCTATTTTACTTCCAGGATCTCAAACTATCTTCTTACCAAATTTCATCTAAATGGGTCCAGTAGTATTAGAGCCTATTCAGTACAAACAAACAAACAAAAAATGAATCTTTATAATATTTGTATAGATTTTTTTTGGGTGATCGGAGGATCGATCCGATGATCGGGTGCACCACTCCCCTCTTTTTCCTTCTTCATGCCCAATAATGTCTGGAAGGGATCGCACACTTGACGATAAGGCTATCTATTCTACTTATTCTTTTTTTTTATATAGGTATACTAGTTAATTTATCTTATGTGCAGTGAACAACATTTATATTGTATAACGCTATATATAAGACTAGTGACTCACCCTCACTTCGCTCGAGTTCGTTCGTTGGGAATCATCTATTCCCCATACAAACTTTCATCCCCTTAAAGGATGATTTTACATTGTTTTGCTTTATTCATCTTGCTTTCCATTTATTCATTAACTACTTTCCTTTCAAGCACCATTTTTTTAAATTTATCAAAGCCTTGGATATAACATCAATCAGCCTATCGACTTCAATTAGGCCCACAAACAATTACGGGCATGGCCACCATGTCTTTATCTAACGGTGGATCCATCTTGTTTCCTTTAATTATTCTATGCATACTATACCTGCCTAAATACGTAGCAGTCTTTCTGCTACTTTTTACAAGCTTTTATTTAACTTGCAATGTTTGTTTGTTTGGGTCAAATCTTGCAACTGAATTTTAAAGCAATTATCCTCAACCGATTGAGCTGAAATAAGTAACTAAGTGGCGTCATTCTAAATCCAACATGGACTCCCAAAGATGGCGGACTATGTTTTTTTATGCACCTTCATGATATGGATATCAAATGAAAAGGTTTGTTGAGAAGAATAAAATAAATTAAAAAAATAATAATTGTAAAAAACATTTTATTTTTAAATAAACAAAATATTATTCAGTTAGCTTCTTAACTGTAATAATTGATTTGCTAATCAGTCAACAGTCACAGTCAAATAATAAATAGAAGACAAGAAAATCGGTACTGTTCAAGCACTATCTCAATTGTATCAGCTAATCCACGATGTTCAAAGATATAGCTGCCGCTTTTCTTCGAGGTCTAGCGATTACTATAGATTTTTTTATTTTTTATGGTGATTTTCTATCTCTGTGCACCTAATATACGATTATAAGAAAGTAAATATATAAATTTAGTTCTTATTGTATACACGAATGAATATTATCAATATGAAAATCAAGGCTACATCGAAATAATTGACAAAATGAAGGGAAAATTTAATTCTCTTTGCATGCAATCACCATTTCTAGTAATTATTATCTAAAAGTCAAGCTACCGTACCGAGAACTACGAAAACTATAACTTTCGCAATTATTTCCCATAAAGATAAGTTGTTGATAATAATTGACAGATATTAACAAAGTTTCACTGTGTGTCGAAATCTGATGAGTTAAATAGAAAAAGATATTAACCTTAACCTTGCGTGAACCTTAAGTGATTTAAAGTACAAAATAACGACTAACTACGGATGCCAATAAATCTAAGATCGTGGATTATATGAAGTACCTGGGCGACCGAGCTTCGCTCGGTGTTTTTGGCCAAAAGTACAATTTTCTTTTTAATTTTGCTTAAAAACAAAAAAAAACTATAAACTTGAATAAATACAAAAAAAAAACAAGAGTATAAACTTTGTATGCTTAACCACGATTCTTATGCCCGAGCGTGCAAATTAGCAAACATTCTGCGTGAAATAATGCGAAAGAAAACCGAAACAAACCGAAACAAACTCGAAAACACGCGTTTTCCCAAATATAAGACTAATTTAGATTAATTTCCATACATAAAATCCATCCATAAAATTACATACATAAGATCCATACCTACACGTACATAGAAAAAAAATGCTAAAAACCGAGTCAGGGGGATGTAAGAAGAGAAGTAGAACAAATCCATTTTTTTTTCAATTTTTTTTCCCCTGTCTGTTTGTCTATTTGTACGGGCTAGTCTCCGAAACTATTGGACCGATTTAAATGAAATTTTGTATGGTGGTACCTTATATCCCTGGTCAACATCTTAGATACTATTCATCCCGGAAAATTAAAGAGTTCCCGTGGTATAGCTAAAAAACTATAGTAACATATATTAATGAATAACAAATAGGCTACTTTTTATCCCGGTTACCGTGGGATAGATTTGTTTTTGTTTGTCTAGAGACGAACCCGAGCAAAACGAGGGTGAGCCGCTAGTAAATGAATAAATATACAAGAATTGCTCGTTTAAATATATTAGATAGATAGATTTGTTTTCTGCAAATTAATAATGGGTACATCGTACCTACCCTCAACTTATTTGCTTATTAATCGATTAGGCACCATTACTAATTTATTAACGCACCTGTTTTTTTTTCAATTTTATGTTGGACTAGCGATTTACCCTGGCTTCGCTGGGGTGCGTCCTAAGGTACGGGTTAATTTTATTTGAGCGGAGCCCTAATTCATTTTCTGAAATAAAAGTAGCCTGAGTTAGGGTAGAGATGAGGGCTAAAGGTCCAATTTAGTTATATTGCCTCGAAGCTCCTTAACTATAAGGACTCCGGAAAAGATTTAAATACCAATGAGTAGCGTAGTCCTTTCTTTAAACATGACTACTAAAGAATATTATTAGTTTATGACTATTCCCCAGATATCAAAGATTTAGAAAGGCAGTTCTAGGGGTTCATTAAGCCCCGCTATAATGTTAAAAGGACCAGTATGAATAAACAACCGATTTGAGTTGATAATAGAAAATAAAAACGATAAAATTTGATCTAATAAATAGGTTCCTTATTTGTTACAAAAAATCAACTATTCGTTATATTTAAAAAAAAAACAGATATAGACTATTAATAATATTAATCACATTTATTAATAAGCTTAAACTATGGCATAGCATTTCAGTCTTAATAACAAGTCTTTAGTTATATTGTTTAGTCCATTGCCCACACTATAATGTATTTTGTCAGCCCATCTCGCACGAAGTGGTCTTGATATTTCTTTCTTGGAAATGACGGCACGTTTGGCTAAGTTTGTAGTGACCCTACTTTCTGCGCCAGTGGTCGTGGGTTCGAGTCCCGCTGGGGGCATTAATTTGTGTGATGAGCACGAATGTTTGTACTCCAGTCATGGGTGTTTATATTTATAATATGTATGTATTTAAAGTTATATATGTGTAGTATATCAACTATCTGGTATCCATAACACAGGTTTTGTAGCTTACCATGGAACTAGATGGTGCTGTGTGTTAATGTCCCAGCATATTTATATTTAAAAAAAAACAAATAACAGCGGTGCAGACGCTCCAGTTGCTGGAACAGCTACCAGCAAGTTACATTGGTTATCAACTGATGTTACAGATCCAACTGTTTAAAGGTCCAAATGTTTAAAGGTCAAGTGACATTTGTAACGTCAGTTTCATTGGCATTTCATATAGACGACTCTCTTTTGTAATGATCCATGACTTTCTCGCCATAAATCTTGTCATTCAATCTGCTTTAGCTATTTTTTTGTTTGCCATGCCATGCCTGTAAACACTAATTTTAGAGTCCCATAACCAAATCTTGATGATTCAGAATTTTCTTTTAAACGAGCTATAAATCTTGTTAATTATGTTTTACTTATCTCAAAATCACGACAAACTTGACGAAGCAATTTGTTTTCATTCAGGACTAAACCAGCCGCACGCTGCATTAACTCGACGGACCGTCGCTTTACCGTACGTACTTCGATCGTACCTTCGTTTGTATCTCGATTAGTTTTTCTTTTTAAATGCTGCATCCTGAAAAGATAAATAGAAAATTTAATGCATTGACTATTGGGGCTAAAAAGTCTACATGGACCTTTTCGCCCCAACGAGCCACGAACTGGGTTTTAAGCTATGCACAAAAAGTTATGCTATACATTAAAAGAAACAATTGGTGTACGTAAAACCATATATTATAAGCTATATAAATAGAAAAAAATTAAATTTGTAATGTTATAAACGTAATTCTTAGACTAAAAATAAAACATTCGAAAAATTTTACTTACGTCAATTTTTTGAGCAGCAAGCGCATGCAGTCCAAAGATCACTTCCCCCACGACCCTATTAAAACCATACTTGAAATCTCCGATGAAACATTATTTTCGAAAATAGCAATGGTTGACCATTTTACCCGCGGAACTTTTAGCCCCGTTCTACCCTACTCATTATAAAATCAGCTATCTACCAGTGTAATCAGTCCAGCCGTTTCGCAGATAAGTCGGAACAAACAGACAAATAGACAGACCGACAAACATTTTTAAAACTATGTTTTTCTTATAAGTACCATACTTATATAATTTAATATGCATTTAGTAAAAGTGTGTGTTATTTTGACATTACAAACAGGCGCTGAAATTTTATTTATCTGTATATATTATACTTAAGATAAAAAAAAAACAAATAATTGCACTTAGCTACTGTCTCGCAGTTTAGACTAGCTAGTCTCCAACTAAAAGGACTGTGACACAATAAAGAAAACCTAGTCGACTTTCAGTCAAAAACAATTTCAATTACTTACAGAGCCAAATGTGATTATAATTTTTAGGCATGGAATTTATTAATACTAAGCCGTTTTTATACTAAATAATAAATATACAATAAATTTTATATCATACAAATAAGTTACTTACACTTAATTTATTCTTATAATTTACATAGTAATCAAAAAATGTACGTCCAACATTTTAAGTAAACAAATAAATTTTTAATCCACAATTTAACTTCACAAAATTAATTTTACGTCGATATCTTGCCGCCGATAGGATCTGTCGATGAGTTTTATAATATTTACGAAAAAGTTAAAGGGCTGATATCAAAAAGCTCTTATTTCCAGTTTTAAAGTTAACCATCTGCCTTTTAAAAGCATTTGGAAGGCTAAATCTTGACTATAGCTATTTTATTATTTAGGATAACTCATACTTTATGAATTATTCGTTTTCACTTGGTTTGAGTTTAATAAAATTCATAGCTGGCCTGACAGACGTTGGCTTGTCCACTATAAATTCATTTGTGATCTTTTAGTTCATATAGAAATCTCATAACAAAAATTATTACGGAATTTCAGATTTTCCGGGCCATCTATCAAACTTAATAACAACCTTATTCGAACTATTAGACGTAACAATTAAAAAAAATTAGGCCAATCGGTCAATCCATTCTCAAAGGTTGCGTTTACCAACAATAAACATTTCATTTTTATTTATACGAATATACATATTGACATAATGAAAATAATCACATCTATACTCACATAAAATTATCTGACTGTCTATTTTTACATGACTGCGGCAAAGCCCAAAGGAAGTTTAGTGTCTCACCTGTATATATGTATATATGTATGTATGTATGTGTGTCGGACCCTATATTCTCTCGTAATCACTAAGCGGCGCAACCGATTTGATGATTCATACGTCGTTAGAATTTAGATTCGTAATGATAACGCGAGTGTCATAGGGTATGTACCTATGTAGATATCATTAAAATTCAAAATGGCGGATCTTAGGCACCAATTTGTGTCTTGAAACATTTTTTTTGCCACGTAAAATATAGGTTTTTACGCGCAATTACTAAAATATATACAATATATATATGTTTAAAAATAATTTAAGATTAACTAAAAATATCTAACTGACCGAAACTAAAAAGCTCCAAAAAAAAAGAAAAACCGACTGCGTAAAAAACGATCCAAAAAGACAATCAAGTAATAAGTCAAAGAAATCTAACTTACTCGTTATTTATTACTAAATTACTAAAACTAACTAAGAAAATCAAAGAAATATAGTAATATTCAGTAGATACTTCCTAAGATTAGCTCGCTTAAACAATTTAACACCAAACCTATACTGAATGAATATAATCTTAACCTTTATTCTGGTACTTACTAAACAATAACCCCCTTTTTTATACATTATCGAAAAGAATTAATTATAAACCTCAAGTAAGAAAATTGGCTGATGGAAAATAAATTGGTATGAATAACTTAATAGCAATTACCATAAATATCTGTAAGAAGAGTGAAGTGTCGCGAAGATACGTAAGTAACTGTTGCCGGCAAGGAGCGTAGAGGCGTCGGCCGCCTACAAGGGGCAAACTTTTCAATTACGGCCATGTCGTGTTACCCCGCAGCGGGTTAAATTAATTCTCTCCACTTCACAAAAAGATTCACCTTACCCCACGCCGCCCCTGTGAATCGACATCGTCCATCCTGACGTTTTTTCAATTTTTCCCTGATATTTTCCGGCGTTCACCCGTAACATACTGACGTTTCACAATATTTATTTTTAATTTAACGGTTCACGCGCAAGATTCGGAATCTACGGTGTGCTTACCTTTTTGAAGTTTTTTGTGTAAAAAGAGTATTAAACTGTAATGAATTGGAACGCAACCTTTTCCCCTGTACCTTCGGTTGTTTATATAAGCTCTTTTGTTACTTATCTACTCATCGACTGTTGGTTTTCTTTTAATGAAGTTTAATATTTGGTGATATTTTAGCAATAAAGGTAAATTAAAATGTAGTTTTTTAATAAATCATATATCATGCAAAAAAATGACACTTATTCGAATTCAAACATTTTTAGGACTGTAATAATCATTATAAGTAAATTATTTAGCAGAGAGTAGCAAGTATACAAATACATTTAAAGATATATTCAAAGGAGTAATAAATTGTAGCTCCTATAAAACAATTTACACACAACATTAATGGTCGTTTTGCCCTTAAATTTTATTGCCCATTCTCACTAAACCATTGCGTGTTACGCCCATTAGAAGCGTTACGAATTATATAGATCGACCTCCAGGAGTGTTCAGGAGCTAGAAATGTAACACGTGTTCGACACCTCCTGCTCTCCTGACCATGGTGAGATCAAAAGGGGAGCACGCGAGGGTGAACAATATTTTGCTATTATTGTGAAATTAGTAATAGGTACTTGTAGAGATGCAATTATGAACAAATTAGAGTTCACCCTACTTCAATGACATAACGATATTATTAAAACTATCTTCTAAGCTGAAGCTTCGTCTAGCCTATCTATAGATCTCGTCTAGCCTAATTGTATGTTTTATTCTTTATATATTTTAGCATATTTGTTAATTTCTATACGTACATAATTTTATTTTATTTTAACTAAATTAAATATTTTTATTATATATTTTTAAGATTTGCGTAGGCACGGTGGGGGTTTTTAGATATATTTTTATTAATGTAAGTATACATTTTAGTAAAACTCTTCGTAAATTATATTGCTAAAAGCGGGACGGGCTTCGATCTGACGGTTGATCGGTTCGATCCGATTATGTGATTTATCGTCGCATTATCCTGTCCTCACTACCATCTGAAATATTACCAATATTTTGACAAAGTGATTCAACCCTCACTCCTGTGAGTGAATCTCTCCCATTGAATTTAATTTCCATGTCGTGTCTGAACGTATTATTGCATTGTCATAGGTAAAAAAAATATAATGGGATAAACTGCTCCATCTGGCACTGATGATACATTTTTTGTATTATTTTGATCCACTGTAGTTAATTAATTTCTGCTTTGCAGTAGGGAGTTAATTGCATTACAGATGAGTGGATTTGTTGAGGTTTAGTCGTAATTGGTTTTTGGTATTAATAATAATTAGCTGTAATATTCGATTGCAACAAAAATCTTTGTGCACCTTCATAATATTTATTTATTCATTTATAAGAAAATATATATTTTATTAAACATAATTATTAATTTTCGAATTTTTTTTACAATCATGTCATCATACCTATTTACAACATACATAATGCATATTGATTAATAATATCTAATAAGTTTTACAAAATTATTTATTTTAAGCAACTGAAGTACTTTGTTCAAATAAACAAAGTTATCTGTCTATAGAACAAAACAAAGTAGCACGCGGTACACTGTCACTCTCAACTTAAGTATTGAAACAGCTCGATGCTCGAAAACCGCTGGCGGCTTACCGTTCCGGTTACTGCCTCAACTTTGCGAAAGATGGAGTTTTCTTGTTGTTCTTCAACATTAACTGCACTATTATTTTCAGACTGTCATCCATCTTTTCAATCTTTTATGGTTAAATGATAGACTAATAGAATACCTAATGTTCATTAGACTTATAAAAAGATTTTCTTAGCTTTATTTGATTTGTAAATAGATATAAATAGAAACTTTATATATGTACAGTACAGTATAGTGTATACACAGTATGTAATGAACGTTATTATTTGTAGAACTTTTATTGACAAAGGTCGTGTCTAAGGGATCAGTGTGATTGAAGGTGAATAAAAACCAGAATATTTCTCATATTTATATCGGTGCACTCGAAATATTCCCGAGATCGGTACTTGTACCTTTACAGATTTGAGGAAATGTGTTCTTTAAAGGTGATAGTGGTAAGGAGTAATTTCGTGCGCAGGTGTTACAAGCCGTGGGACAAAGCCCACCTGACGCGCCCCCTCTGCCTCTTCGCTGCCCTCCGCCCTCTCTGGCTCGTTAATGATGATGTGCTCAGCCAGCAGACTATTTCACTTCTGAATACATCTTTCTCACTTTTAATCTTACATCCCTTTCGCACTCAGTACATTTTATCGTTTCACCCTCTTCTATCTAGGTTCGCCTGGTCGCATCCACCTAGTCAATTCGGCAAACGCGTATCTACTTTGTGTCGGAAATGTAATGGAACAAATGCGGCTGGAATTAACGTCGAAACGAATGTCGGGACATGGGGTCGTTCTCTCAGAGGATATTTTCCACGCGATGATTTTGATGCACATCTATGGAGCTGTAATATTATGATGTCATTTATTTCGAAATATATAAGTAATTCAAGATATATTTGATGAAAATGGTTACTATATTGTATAATAGGTAATAATAAAGTCTAAATCTATCAACAATATTATTAATATTTAATATCATTAATTTACAAAATCGGTTTTAATAGTCATTTAGAACATATTAATAAATAAATACACATATCTTTGTAAATACAAATGTCTGTAGAGGCAGCGATTCTCAAAATCTTCAAGTCATGCCTTCTGAATAACACGCCCGACGTCTTTAAGCAGTATTATGACCGCTTAAGCTTTAATGTCTACATTACAGCTTAAAAAGTATTATCTTTTTAAATAAGGTATAATCAATAATATCAATAGTTTTTAATCTCATGATTTTAATATACATATAACATAAATTTATTATTTGTTTTATACACTTTCTCATAAAGATACAAAATAAAAAACTTAAAACAGGAGTAATTTTATTTTCGGCAAAATAAGTTATTTTTATTGGTATAACATATATATACCTACCTAATACATTAAATTTTCCTATTTTGAAATATCTTTCAAGAGTTCTTGTTTTGTTGGTTTGGTTCTACATTAACATTGTAGAAGTGATGTTATCAATGTTTTAAAATACTTGACCGATTTGACTTGACTCTAATGGCAAAGCAAGCAATTATAGGCATTGTAAATTAATGTATATGCATATGCATTTTGACGACATAATAGGTTCAATAGTCTCCATAATAGTCTCAGGACAAGTACGTATGTGAAACATAACATGCATTTAATACACTTGTCTTACAAGTGCGTCTTACGCGTCGGTCAATAAACCTTTTGACCATTCACCAATTCGGCTTCGTGAAGCTTTCATAGGCTAGGAGGCGAGCGGCTGGGATTATTGGATCATTAATCACACCCCACCGTCGCGTCGCCCATAGGCGCTACTGCTTACAAACAATGCTTGCCTTCAATTGTCTGTATATATTATCGATAAAATATTTACCAATATATTATCATGAGTTTCCTTATTTCCTTCAACTAAATAAAGTAAAACTAAACTAGTATTAAAGCGAAAAATAATTAAGGTTAATCAGAACATATTTATATTTTTAAGAGCTACGTAGGTACTATACAAAATAATAAGAAGTTGAAAAAAGTCTTATAAATCAATGTTTATTGACTGTATTCTGTATTCAGATCTTTTTAACGTCCCACTGTTGGGCACGGGCCTTCCTCCATTACGAGAGGGATAAGGTCATAGTCCACCATGCTGGCCAAGTAGGGGTTGGCGGACTCACAATGTTTTCTTTCGCTCGTTTAATGTATGGCTCGTTTAATGCTATTATGTTGGAAATTATTCACACGTGAAAATATCAGAGTTATGAGTTTTTCAAGCGAGCGTAGCCCAGTGGTAACGACCACTGGGCTACCGCTGCCTCATTTATTGACTAGTCAATTAAATACTAGTACAAAAATTAATGTCTTTATTTCATTACTGTACCAAAACTTCAAATGTTATAGGGATGTATTTGTTTTTTAATATACTGGCAAAGCGACATGCTTCATTGGGAAATTATTTATTATTTAGTTTGTTTCTTTAATATAATGTTTGTTTGTCAGTAATTAAAACGCACCTGAGCACAATATTCAGAATCTATATCGACAGAGCCGAACAACTCTACTCTATCGACCGCAGAACTCCATTTACGGGCAGCTACGGCGTAGATACATAGTTACCTAGCCCACTTCCCCCTGCCAAGAAATCTGGTGTGGGTTACTATGCTACAACAGATGTTTCTTAGATCTTTTACTAAGACCTTAAAGAGAGTCTTGTTATGGCTCCTTGATATACGAATTTATGCTAAGAAAATTATTCTTCCCTATTTGTTTGTAAATTGTTGTAATATGAAGTACATTAATCAATATTGAAAAAAAAATCTTGTGTTAATATACTAGTCTTTTGACACTAAATAACTACTAAATAGAGTTACATCTTCATTGTTTTAAATAAAAATAAAAAATGCCAAAAATATATAAAAAATTACGACCTCATTTATAATATGCAGTATAATTAACTTAAATAAATATCATGACTATGCCTACAGCCTACGGCTTAACAGCACAATGGTGCATGTAGTTTTTGTAACAGCTATACCTTTTGCAAAAATACTGTTTGTTTACTTTCCATTCGTTACTGCGGGGGCTTCTGGCTGATAGATGTTTGAAGTTAAATCTCCCTTTTAAACGTTTTAAATGTGATTCAGCGAAGGCTTTTTGAAGAGGTTTAGATAGATCGGAAATTGTATGGAAAAAGCTTGAACGATTAGAACGATTTTGAGTTTTTAACAGTTAATGTAGAGCAAAAAATTGAATCTTTTAAAATTCTATACAAGACTATTAAACAATGCACAAATTTTTGAAACTTATTATTTTGCTTATTTATACTAAGTATATACTTAATGGAACTTTATCAACATATTCTTGCTTTATTGCCTTTATTTGCTTCTCTTATGGTTTTTTACTTTTTTGTTTTCTTTCCGGAAGTATTGCGCTTTGTTTTACCACAACAAATTATTTAACATTCACTCCACATTACAAGTAAACATGTATAAATGTGTTTTTAGTAAAATATTATATAATAGCATTTCATATTAAATAATAATCTTATTAAATTTTCAATTAAAACAAAGCAGTTATCTACGATCATCTCAAACTAAGTTTCAATTATCCAACAAATAATTAAAATCTCACTTATACGCGTCACTCTGTAACTAAGCCCCTTAGCTAGAATGTCCCTTCAGTAGCAAGATCCAATGAAATCTAGCCTTAAAGGTCTAACAATTTAAGTATATTTTGTAGTAAACAAAAGTTCGAGAAATGGGGAAGAAGCCGAGAAAAAAGCACGTGTCCTATATGGGATTACACTCGCCCTCTAAGCGAAGGTTAACATTTGTTACAGTTGCGTATGTTTGCTTCGCTTCAATACACTAACGATACTATGCCTAAGGCTCACCGCAAGTTAGAAAAACCATAGTCTTCTCAAAATGACTTTGGTGTCTTTATTGTTACTACTATTTTAGAATTTTGTCTAATTTTTTTATCATAGTAAATATAAATGAAATCATAATCTTACCGATATAGGATGGTGGCGCCCCATTCCGTACTCTAACTAAACCCCGTACAGCTCTTCTTACACCAAATAGTTATAAAATAAGCCAATAATTTATTTTTACACACTCAGGTACATTATAAAATACTTTGCACCACTGTGTAAACAGCAAAAACTTTAACGTAATACTATATTCAATTATATTTCGAATGGTAACGCTACAATTTGTAGTATAATATGCACTCTACAGTTCATACCCTTTCAATCGTATTTAAGCTATACCCATGCGGAGTGTCCGTCACTATTCACATTTTCACTTTAAGCCGGCATGAGCTGAGCGCGGGAACGAGCGTATGCGCCCGGGCCGTACCATGTGCGGACACAATAGCCGCATTCTCATGGACTCAGCCGCGCTAAGCTGATTGCGTGACGTCATTACTCTGGGGCCGGTGCACATTGATCGCGCTGACAAACTATTTTGTATTTAATCCTGCAATTTTTGATTTAAGTTTGTTTTGTAGGTAATAGATAAATAATATGATACTTACAGAGGGTATTAAAATTGGGAATGTTGAGTGGATTATATGTAACGTTACAGCTTTATAGATCATTGTCGTTGACATAATGACAACAGAGAAATCGTAACAATTACTACACAATTTTATTTTGCTGCAATGAACACTTATAAATCATGAACATTATAATAGTGTTTTGGTAAAATAATGATTTCCTCCTGTATAAACCGTGCCTGCTGTTGGTATCATATAACTTATATGCGACGTGATCCTGGCTTACCGGGGATCGGCCATCGGCTGCGAATAAGCGGTTCACGGCTGTATAATCCGCCGTGTTAAACAACACCGAAGTTACTTTTCCAATATCAACTTTTATATCTCTGTTTTATTCTTTTAGTTCAAAATATAAAGTAGGTTCATTAAAAAACTGTTTGTTGCAGATAATTTTATTGTTTTAGTTAATAAATACATAATACATATGATATTACTATAGATAAGTTTTGAAATTAAAAATATATGTTTTTTTTTTATTATTTTTTTAAATACTGTTATCATTTTCCTAACTTACTTACCTTTCCTTATTAATATTTGGTACTAATATAGTAACATTTTTAACTTTATTTGACAGATGTAGACATTTAAAGAAATAATTAAATATTGATAATAAATAATACCCTTACTAATAATTATAGGTCAGGTTAAATAAGTCAAGCGTAGCTTATTATTTTCTATAAAATGAAGTAAGATTCCAATTCCCATTTAAATTAAAAGGTTTCTAATAATAATTTAACTCTAAAAACGAATGTTATCAACAGCGGTACAGCACGAGCGAGGGCCGCGTAAGCCGAAGCCACATCCGAGTGCGCTCAGCTCGCTGCCATCAGCGTTGGCGCACACACACAAACCTCACCCGTTGAAACTTTCACCGCCATCGCCTTACACGCCTCTTGCGCAACCATTCAATTTTCAGGTAAGTAGTAAGAAATCAAAATTGAAATGTACTTTTAAATATTTATATACTGTGTGTATATAGATACTGTATGTTACACCAGATAATAGTCTATCAGTATACATTAGGTATATTAAATTACATCCAAACCCGTCCAGCCGTTATAGCGTGAAGGAGTAACAAACAGACATATACACAAACACACATACAAACTTTCGCAATTATGACAATAGTCAGACAGGTATCTATCTATAACTATATTATTATGTTTTAGTTTAGTATAACCGGCATAAGTGAGCCTGCGCCACTAAGTACTGCATCGTCTGCGGGTTCGAGTGGAGCGGGTGGAGCAGGCGCGGTCAGCCCTTTACCACTTATAACAGAGCCTTTCCTCGCGCCACCTCCGCCTGGATTACTACATATGCTTATGTCAAGTGATAAATGTCAGGTAAGTTTTAATATATATATATATATATATATATATATATATATATATATATATATATATATATATATATATAAAGGTAGTGGTAGCCCAGTGGTAACGCGTTCGCTTAGGAAACCGAGTTAAGCGGGTTCAAATCCCGGGTCTCGCACCTCTGATATTTTCATGCGCGAATCATTTCCTAACTTACTTATATATGATATGATATTATGATTACCACCTGCCTTACGGTGAAGGAAAACATCGTTAGGAAACCTGCATGTCTGAGAGAACCTAGCAAGTTTTCGAAAGAATGTGAAGTCCGCCAATCCGCACTTGGCCAGCGTGGTGGACTATTATTATCGATACAGAGGCCGAATCTATAGTTTTTTGAACCTTAAATTTGGTATGATGATAGCTGGTTATCCGGGTACTTATAGGACACATTTTACTGCGGGAAAATATCTCATCTCTGAGAAATCTATAGTAAACGTTAAAACGTAACTATAAAGGATGAACCCGAGCGGAGCGGGGTTTTCGTGTATTGTGGTTTTATTCATATATTTGGTAAATTTCCATAATATTAATAAACTTTATTATTTATTTAGGCAAATCTTTGTTTTGTTGGTAACTAATGGCTAAAAGTTAGTATGTTAACACACTTAAACGCTCACTCGAAGATTATCTATTCAATAAAAAATATATTAAGTGAAAATTAGAAATTAGATAGGTATGAAAAATACGATAATATTGTGTGTACAACCATTTGTTTGGCCAGATTTAGTCCAGTTCGTTAAAAAAATAATTTTAATTGCGTAGGTACCTCGGTATTAGGTATTTCATGAATTAATAGCTTTCAATCACAACTAATAGTTATCTATGAAAACAAAACAGCATTAAAATATCTTAAGAGCCTTACCACTTTATTAATATATAATGCCCAATACAGAAAAGAAGAAATTCATAGTAAATTTTATTTAGGAGCTAATGTGGAGCGCAAAACAGTTGCAGCTTCAAGGAGACCCTTCACTATTGCGTCCACCACCTAATGCTTTCGGCACCCCTCTAGCACCGACATGGGAATTACTCCAAGTAAGCTAACACTTAAGCATTTTAAATTATTAATACGAGTAACGTAGCTTCTGTAAAATATAACCAAGTTCAGTTTTTTATATACATATTTTAGACTCAATTTAAATCTATAGTACGTAATCATGAAATTAAGAATTGTATTTTAGTAGATATACAGAAATAATTTTATAATTAAAATTCTAGGATGTAATAACTCTAAGTTAAGATGTTCGTTTAAGAGTTTCTATTGCAGTTACATTGTAATACTTATCCAAGAGTTTGGATTTCTTAACGTCTCCTGATATTACTTTGCAAATCCACAAGTAGTTGTTGTAGTTATGTGGATTGACATTTGTAGGTGTCTTTTTGACTGGAGGGCGGGCGCGGACTCGCGATTGGGCGGTCGAAGGGTGACTTTTCGCCTTCACTTGACTTACCCCGCCCATTGCGTTCCACAATATTGACTTTGTTACGCCTACAAAAATTATGTATAATACAAATATTTTATTGTCAATTTTACAAAAGTAATGAAAACAGTATTGTTAAATTAGGTATAGGTCAATCAGTTATAAGAACTTCAGTGGATATAAATAAATTAAGAGATATTTTTTTTTTGTGATTTCGATAGGTATAAGATACCTACAGTACCTAGATGTACTACACAGTACATACGATTATTTTAATACTTTTGAGTAGGAGAGTTGGTAATAATACCAAGTTTAGGGCAGCTATGCTCATATAAAATACGAGTATAGCTGCCCTAAATATAAGCACTAAAGTTTTAATTTTCATTTAAAATTATGTAGGTAGTATAAATGTCAAAAAAAAGGTAGAAGTCACATTTTTACTTCGATCAGTAGAAATTTACAATATCCAAGTAGCATACTTTCTGACTTCTTTGTATTTAATAATAATAGGTACTAGGTAGAGACACAGTATTTAAAAGTATAGACCAAGTTTAATTACAGGACAACTATTTTAATTACAGGAAACTAGTGCACGATTACTCTTCATGGCCGTTCGTTGGGTTCGGTGCTTAGCGCCTTTCCAAGCATTAGCTCCAAGCGACCAACTCGTATTACTTCGAGCAGCTTGGAAAGATCTTTTTGTACTTCATTTAGCACAATGGTCTGCGCCATGGGACCTGGCTCCTTTGTTGGCTGCGCCTGCTGCTCGCGCAAGGTTACCGCCTGAGCCATTGGCGGATCTCGAATTAAATACGTTACAAGTAATATTTATTTTAACATTTGGTGTTTGGTGTTTTGTGGATATAATAATGAAAATTTTAGATATATAAAGTAACTTTATTTTATCTAAGTTAGCTACTCAAGAAAATTTACTTTACCGGGAAATTTTAATAGGTACTACATAATAGGTATATCTAATAATCAACTGTAACTAATTGTTTTAGTCCTCGCTGGCCGTACTGTTGCTACATGCAATCATTTCAATCATAAGTAGTTTTAATATGTTAAAATATACATACCTTATAATAATGACATTTGGTAAATGTGGGGAGCAAACATGTCTAAGAACTCTTAAATTTTAAGTCACCAATATAAAGTACCTGGGCGACCGAGCTTCGCTCGGAGTTCTTGAAAGATTGTATATTTTACATTAAGTGACTAAGTGTTACTGAGACAGTTGTATAGATGTCGCGATAAGAACAATTTTCTTTTTAATTTGGCTTAAAAATAATTTTACATTAAGTGACTAAGTGTTGCTGACAGAGTTGTATAGATGTCGCGATTAAATTTTGCGTAGAATAATGCATAAGAAAAACGCATGAAAACTCGAAAACACGCGTTTTCCCAGACATGTGACTAATCTAAATCAATTTTTCGCCCCCGAAAGCCCCCATATACCAAATTTCAGCAAAATCGTTAGAGCCGTTTCCGAGATCGCCGGTATAAATAAATAAATAAATAAAGATATAAATATACAAGAATTGCTCGTTTAAATATATAAGATTATGAATATATTGATAAAAATGTTAACTAGAAATAAGACAATAACATATAGTTTTTTTGTGTTTAGGAAATTTTATGTCGATTCCGACAAATCGCACCTGATGGAAGCGAGTGTGGCTGTATGAAAGCAATCGTATTATTTTCACCAGGTACCTATCATTATTTGATACTTTTTGAATATAGACAACTTAGCAAAAAATAATGATTAACTTTTTTTTATTTATAGACACACCAGGTTTGAGTGAGACACAGCCTGTAGAGATGTTGCAAGACCAAGCACAGTGCATCCTTGCTGACTACGTACGAACTAGATATACACGACAACCTACAAGGTAATTTGAGCCATAATATGTACATATTGTTTTATCACACATTATATAGTTATTAGTTAAACATTTTGAACAGTTATTAAAATGCTTAAGGTTTGTTAAAATATCAATATTAGGTACTAAGTAAACAATAAGTCTTCTAATTTTTTTATGGTTTAATCTTTAGGGTAGATTTTTTTTATATTTATCTATTGCGGATAAAAATTTATATATAATATTATTCGATTAATTGAAATAGGTTATAGGTTTAAGGACTAGTAAGTATTGTAGAGCGTTCAATTCCCTTCAAGAATATGTTTTGGTCATTCGAATTCGTCAATTGTTTTTTTGAAATATAAAAAAAATAAATATAAAATTATGAAATTGAAAAATAATTTTTCCCATGTTATTTCTATGGAAATGGAAATTCGCGATCTGCGTCTTATAAGTATATTAAGAGTGCTGTTTTTACGCGCATCTTTTCTCACTCCCTAAATCTATTAGATACAGAGGTGATTTCGAAAAAAAAAAGGTCGATTTGTTATTAATCAGCCTAACATACATATATATATGTATGTATAAGCCTTTTTATTTTTCCTAGAAATTATTTATGTTAGGTATTAATTTTACGTTTACAGGTAATAAATTGATCATATTTCATAAAAAATGCAAATAATAAATTAGTATTTTTTGTAGATTCGGTCGCCTTTTACTCCTCCTGCCATCTCTACGTGCGGTGCGGGCGCGCTCGATAGAGTTGCTGCTATTCAGAGAGACGGTGGGTGACGTGTCTGTAGCGACACTACTGCACGATATGTACAGGATGCAGCCTGCGCCTACACCCGCTTTCCAACCTCCTCCCACAACTACTGACCATTGTTCTTCACCTTAATTTAGTTATTTTAATCTTAGAAGTAAAAGCTATCAAGCCATAAACAAAATGTTGACAGTTAACATATTAGTGAAGTTCAGAGAAGAAACGGAATAATTTTTTCCTGTGTCCCGATTGACAGTACCTACTACCTTATTAACTACAATTGGAATATTAAAAAAGTAGTGTCCTCCTGACCGATTCCGACCACGGCAGCCAATCTCATTGAGACTAGCCAACTGTGCAGGAGATATTATAGTGCACAAGTGTACGCGCAGACACAAGTGCACTCTCTATTCCTGTCACTCTCATACTTCGGTGGGACGACTACTCAACACGACCGGTGAAAGTTAAGGCGCAGGACTGACGGCTTTACGTGTTCTCCGAGGCACGGGGGTGAAACACCGCCAACTTCCCAACTCCGGTCAGTTACTGAGGCTTACTGTACAGAAATACTCAATAACTAAACTTGGTGCGACCCGGGGACTCGAACCCAACACCTCCGGGTATACAACCATACTTGCTAGCCACTACACCAAGGTCGTAACTGCCTCGGTGGTGTAGTGGCTATTTTATGAGTATTGTCTTAAAACTTACATAATTAGCATTAACTAAGTCTAATTTTTCACAAAGTTGAAGTTTTACTTTGCCCGATAAACAGTGTTCACAGTATAAAAGTTTAAATTTTTAATTTATGCAAAGCAGGAGTTTCAATGGCTTTACTTATAGGTATGTACACCTATTTAATCAAATTTAATTTATACTTCATAGAAGAACTTCTAAAAAAGAATTAACTTGAGCATCGAGGATATGAAGAAATAGATATTTTAGTTTTTTTTTATTCAGATCATAAAAAACACAGTGTTATTTTTCATTTACTAATAACGTACTAACCCAAAACTGTGAATTATAAATATTTCTAGTCATTTTAGTGCTAAAGGTATCTACACACTAAAGTCACTAATTCTGACAGCCCAAATTGCCAACCTTAACCCCCAAGCTAATTCAAAATATTCATGACTATGAGTAACCGATAATACCAAACCATCGCTATGGTGACTTTAATGTGTAGACATATTAAGATTTAAGTTTGTAACTGATTACTAAATCGAATATAAACCAGAATCTTTAAGATTCTAATAATTAAAACATATTTTTGTTATCGAATAAGTTTAAAATAGAACCTACATATGTACATTATTAGTCCAAAACCCTAGAGCAAACAGATCTACGTCATCTTATTGAAAGCTGAAATGTTTAAGATTAATAGTCTTTTGAAAACTAATGAATCTTAAATATTACTTTGAGATACATATACATTATTGTTGTTTATATAAGAGTAGGTATCGATCCAAGAATGATGTGTTTATTTGTCCGTGCTGTCTGCAAAATAATTAGATGCAATAAACATAGCACTATGATATAATATGTACCTACGTACCTACCATAACATGCCAATATTGTTATTGGCATGTGTTGCATGGTTACAATTATTGTTTAACACGAAAACGGGGCTGATTAATTTTTATTGAACATTGCCAGACTCTTTCCACTGGCTTTAACCTTTGCTTAAAGCTTAAAAGCTTATTTAAAATTAGCGTCTTACCCTGGCTTCAAGGCAGTGGTAACCCAGTGGTAACACACTCGCTAGAGAAACCGAGTGACGTGGGTTCAAATCCCGGGTCTCGCACCTCTGATATTTTCAAGTGCGAACCATTTCCAACATTATTACCACTTGTCTTACGGTGAAGGAAAACATCGTGAGGAAACCTGAGAGAACCTAACAAGTTTTCGAAAGACATGTGAAGTCCGCCACTTGGCCAGCGTGGTGGACTATGGCCTGATCCCCCCTCGTATTGAAGGGAAGCCCGTTCCCAGCAGTGGGACGTAAAAAGGGCTGAATACACCCTAGCTTCGTTCTGGTCCCTTGGTCTCTGCTCTCTAACAGTAGTTAGAGAGCAGAGACCAAGGGTTCCTCCTAGTCATAGTCTTTCTGTACTAAAATTCATTTAAATCCGTCCAGTTTGTTCAGCGTGAAGTAACATACACATACATATACGCAAACGAATTTTCGCAATTATAATATTCGTCTATCTTGTTAACAGAAAAATGGTTCATATCAAGAAGATATACCTAGCAAATGTTTAAGTGCATGATTAATATTAGTTCTCAAAATTTCAGCTTCGCTAACGTGACATAGCTTTGACAGCACTCAGATTGTACAATATATTAGTCACAACAAACACCAAGGCGGTTCTTAAAAGAAATGTCACTTTTACTTGTAATGTAGGCAAACCCTACGAATAAATAAGGGTAAACCAAGTTTAAGTTTTTATGGAATAGAGATATTGTAAATAGTTTTAAATAGATAGTCGTTTCATAAGCAAATTAGATGTAATCTAAGTTTCTAGTCAACATTTGAATGTTAGTATTGTAAATTGTAAATGTTAATATTGTAGAACAAAATTTTATCACTATGTATTTCAAATAAAGGAAAATTATAATAAATCAGACATATCCACAAACAGGTGCTGCGAAATATTCATTTTTGCTCTGTGTAATTAAATGCAACAACTCCATAGTTCTCAATAAATAATGGTAAAATGAAAGACTCAAATACTCATTGTCACTGTAACTTTGTAAGTAAAGTTTAGCATCTATGTAGGTATGTAAATATTCATATATTATTGTTAGAACTATTAAAACATACTTGGAATGAAGGTTGTTTAATTAAAAGATTCCTCTTTTACAAAAAGCATTTTTATTTCGATTCTTCAATAAAATGAGAACTTTTAGATACAGGATTTGTTTTACACATTGATATACAAAAATAAACGTAATTATATAACATTATGTTGGTACTCATTTAATTGAATTTTGTACGACAGACCAGTAACCAGATAAAATCTAGTCTGTAACATTTACTTTGCCCATAGAGTGTATAGCTTCAACGGTTGACAGATCCACTGAGTCATCTTCTTCAACTTGTACTTCAGGTTGCTTGTTTTCTTTCTTAGGTTCAGTCCTGGGGAAGTCAAATTTGCTCCAAGCACCCGGTTCTGCTTTCTTTAATTTTATCTCCACTTTAGTTCCCATCATGGAAACACTACTCTTATCAATATCTACCACCTAAAAGCGTTATACGCACATTAGGATAGAATAAAAATTAAAAACATAAAAGATAATTTACAGTAGGTAAAATTAGTTGCCTAGGGCCGGCAGTCTCGACATAGTTAGCTATCGCTATTTTATCGATTCGTGCCGCGAAGTCGTAATCATGAATGATTTCAATGTCGTAATCATTGATGATCACAACTTAGCGGCACGAATCGATAAAATAGCGATCGCTAACTACGTCGAAACTGCCGGCCCAGATCTATTTTTTTAATTATTTGACAGCCAGCCAGAAAAATATTGTCTTCCCATCCAAACCTTGCACCACAGGGATAAATTTTATCAAGTAACAAATTAATTTTGATATACTTTAGAATCTAAATATCTGAAGATCGATCTAAAGTTTAGATAGATGATCTTCAGGTACTGCAACCTTAATGTCTGTCTGGAAATTTTTATTACCAATAAGATTATACCTGTTTTTAAAGTTATATCCAGAATTTTTTTAAAATACTTTGTACCAAAAAGAAATACACGTAATTTTGGATAGGGTTAGTCTAAACCTCACTACCTATCATCAGGGGGGGGAGAAGGGAGTTAAAATGTTGCTAAAAAAAACATCACGTGACTAATGGACGACCCCTTACATATTTATAAAAAATATAATAAAAATATACTACAATAGCCCAAATAAAGGTCATCTAATTTCTTTATATGGGATAGGGTATTTGTAATACTATATACTGTGTAGTATTGTATCAGATAAGCCCCTAGGTTCAGCGGTTTGGCATGAGTGAGATTGAACAACTTTAAACACATAGATTAGATTCTAATTATTTTAGCATTCTTTTAATTTTAAGAGTAAGACATGGTATAAAGCAAATGTTGCTGCAAAAATATAAAATAATATCTGCATTATTGAACTTAAGCAACATCTAATTTTAATAAATAATGGTGATTTTTGATTTCATGACTAACAATATTTATTTTTATTTTTACTTACACCTCTCAATTCAAGATCCATTTCAAACACTGCATTACCCTCTTCATGAAAAACTAATTTTGTATTCAAGCGAATTGGATTCAACTTGACAAAACTTGCAAATGGGTCATATTTCTTTGCATACACACTGACAATAACAAAATCAGGAGTTTGATGCCAGTCCCAGCGACATTTAACTGTTCCTTCTGGAGCTTTCTATATGAAAAATACAATAACTTTCATAGAATTAGTTTTTATGAAAAACAATAATATAACTTCAAGATTTAATTTATGTAACTTAAAATTATCTCTCATATATTTTTTGGAAAATGTATGCAATAATTGAATTATACCTCTTTAATCCATTTATGGGTACCAGTAGTGCAACCAGGTTGACTGAGAAATGTATTAAAATCTGTTGTTCTTTTTTGACAGCAAGACCAAAATTTGAGACCTTCATGAAACACTGGGCATCCGGGGTGGTATGTACACATATTGTTATTACTCTGTGGTCCTTCATATGAGGTGCTACAACCTCCATTTTTACAAGTAGTACCAATTTGAACGGATCTAAAAATAAGAAAACAAAACATTTAATATAAAAAATCATAAAGTAATAATTTAAATAAGTTTTTATTAATTAATTATTTCAGCAATCATCAACTTAATGAAAAAGATGTTTCAAGTTACCCATCAGTAGAAGCCACTGATTCTTGTGCTGCTTTGTGGACAATTTCTTTTAATGATTCTGCTATACGAGGTTGTAAAGAGACCATAGGAGACTCAAATGGTGGTCTAGGCAACTGAGGCCCAACTATTGGTGCTCTTACTTCTATAACTTCCTTTTTTTCTAATTCCTTATCTAATGCCTTTTTCTCTGGCTCTGGAGGTTTCTGAAAATTATTTTAATTTGATAAATATTACGAAGGAAAAAGGAGCTTATAAATTGAGTGACAAAGTTATGATAAAATAGTAAATGAAACAAAGTATAATATAAATATGTCACAAAATAGAAATATAGAAGAAGTAATTAATATATCTTACCACATTAGAGTGTTTTGAAAATGTACAGCCTTTTATATTGAGAAATTCCGTAAAGTCCACACTTTTCTTATTGCAACAAGACCAACCTTTGTAAGCATCATGAAAAATAGGTGCCCCAGGATGATGACAGCACTCATCTATTAAGAGAAACAAATATATAACACAAAGTTTTCCCCTTAAATATTTTCACTAAAAATATTAACATATTATAATGTATTCTGTAACTTAGCAATGTTTTTTAACCTGCATCTAGAAAAATCTACATACCTTTATCGTTTTTATTGGGATCAAAAACTTGGCCGCAGCCACGATTATAACATTGTACTAAATTTTTATCTTCAGGCATATTTATCATACAATATTAAATATTTGTGATTATTTTTAAATTAAAGAACACTATTAGTAAAAAAATCTCTTCACGCTGAAAATAAAGCACTTTAAATAGGTATGTCAATTGTCAAATCCATAGACAAGGAACAACAAGAGTCAAATCGCTTTCAAAGTTCCAACTTCTAAGTTCCAAGCAGTGTTGCAAAAGTGAAAATTAAAATTTAAAAAATCGTTAAATTTGCCGGCTAAAAACCGGGAGAAAACGGGAGATTTTTGCTTATACTCCATCGGTTTGGGTAGTTTTAAAACTAAAGGTAAATTAATCATAAAACAGATACTTTTAGATAATTTGCGATCATAATAATGTCTTTATAAATTAAATTTAAATATTATAGTACAAATATACAAATATTTGTGCAATAAGCTGCTGTTTATTATGAACTTGTAAAATGTAAATATTGATTTATGCACTTGAGAACAATTTATAATTTAAATTATAATATAAATATAAGGCATTGGAATCTGGCCACTGTAAAGAACCTAAAACAATAGACTTACAAAATAGTTTTAGAAATGTGATAAAGTCGAAAACCTTACAAAATTTAAGAGCCAGCTGTGATGTATAGCATAAAAATAAAAAACAAGTTGACGAAGGAATAAAGTATTATGGATTCGAAGATATACAAATGTGCATACATGTCGGAGCAAGGATGAAACGATTACCCCACTCGATTGGTTTGGAAGACATTTTTTTAAAACACACGAATTGGTGCCTGCTATCCGCCATTTTAATTTTTAATTATTTTTTTATAGCCAAAACAAATCTTACGACGTATAAATCATCAAAATCGACTTACGAGTTTGGTCTCTGGAATGCCATATAGGAACAAAAATATACATAGACTGATAAACACATTACCCTGTTTTGCGTTGCGCGAAAATTTGTTATTGTTATCTAGCTAAGAAACGCATTAACCTTTATTTAGGTAATTAGTTGTTATTATTTGTTTGCCATTTTATATTCCTTGTTAATTAAAAAACAAGTGCATATGTGCCGAATCCCAGCCGTTTTAGTTTCTGTTGTTTACCATTCCATTACCTTATTTTCCAACTACATTTATAAACATTATTTTACATTAGTTGAAAATGCAAAAAATCGGGAGATACGATCGCTTTATCGGTATATCGGGAGACAATAACCAAAATCAGTAGATCTCCCGAAAAATCGGGAACTTTACAACACTGGACTTCCAAGCCAAGACACAAATTTCCTGTCAAAGTTATGCTAAAAGAAATCAAAGGAGAATGGGCAACTTTGTATGGGATCCGTCCCCAGAGTGTATCATGTTGAGACATATGTCATTTTAAAGATCAGAAGTATAGCTTCAATTTATTGCATGACACCAACACTGAGACTCGTGCAGGGAAAGAACTATGAATCATTTAATTTTATTAAATTCGTGAAAGTAAAATAGTATGACGTATGTACATCACTTTAAAGGTCATAGTAATAGCTTTATTTTATTGTATAGCGACAAAAGTAAGACAGTTACATGGAAGATCTACGAATTATTTTATTTAGATTGTACAATATTTTCATAAATATTATTTTATATCGTACCGTGCCGTCTGTTTTAACACACCTTCGTACATATTGCGACTTTTGCAGCCCTGTACAGGATAGCTGAATGAATAAATGAGGAAGAATTGAGCAGGTTACGATGGGATATTATAGGGTTATTGGAAGTTCGAAGAGTGGGGGACAACTCGATAATGCTTAAATCTGGTCAGCTGTTCTGTTTTCGGGTGGTGTCGGGTTTATCGTCCACAAGTCTCTTGTGATGTCTTGTACAGCAGGGAAACTATGCACAGCTTGAACGCATCCAACTGACTCCGACTGACCACGTTCCTACCAGTGCCACACCAAATCCAAAACCCCTTAAGCTTTCAGCTGGAACTCCAAAACCACTTTGATTGCGACAGCGATGTAGCTACTTTTAACGATAAGTTCCTCAAAGGTATCCAATCAGTTGGGTCCTAAACACATTCTAAAAATAAACCAAAAAAGATTTCTGATCCTACTCTCCAGCTCGTGGCAGAAAGGAGAAAGATGATCTCAGTCATCCAAAGGTGTAACGCTCCAAAAGTTTTCGAGATTTTTTGATTTATCTATTGGGCAAAACCGGCTAGTACAGTTCAAAACCGACGACAATAGGATTGTATCATCTACTCCCGAGTTTAATAATGGGAGAGATCGAGAGATTTTATGGATAGCTATTGACATCAACACGACAACATCAGTCTGGACTGGAACTAACTGGAATGATTAAGGGCCAGGCTAACCCGACACTACATATACCGAAGAAATCCCGGACGTCATTAAAACAACAAAGCACCGGGTGCAGGTGAAACTACAACTGAATTTCTAAGTGTTACTAAATTCCATCATACTCGAAGGAAAACTCCACAATTATGGAGCAGAAGCGTAGTTGCACTGTTCTGTAAAAAGGGCGATAATGCCTTGCTAAATAATTTTAGACACATCTCGCTTCTGATCCATGGCTATAAGTTGTTTCATTGTTTCAATAAAATAATTCATAGATCTTCCATGTAACTGTCTTACTTTTGGCGCTGTACAATAAAATAAAGCTATTATTATGACCTTTAAAGTTATGTACATATATGTACGTCATACTGTTTTAGACTTTCACGGGCTTAATAAAATTAAATGATTCATAGTTCTTTCCCTGCACGAGTCTCAGTGTTAGTGTCATACAATAAATTGAAGCTATTCTTCTGCTCTTTAAAATGACATATGTCTCAACTTGATACACTCTGGGGACGGAATGCCCATTATCCTTTTAAAACTTATCGATATCGACAGATAATTAAAAACTAAAAACTGTAATTAAACAAATTAGGTTTTTTTTTGTAAATATCTATACTAATATTATAAAGCTAAAGAGTTTGTTTGTTTGTTTGTTTGTTTGGTTGAACGCGCTAATCTCAGGAAGCACTGATCCGATTTGAAAAATTCTTTTTGCATTTGATAGCCTGTTAACTGAGGAAGGCTATAGGCTATATATCATCCCGAAAAAGTGTACGGGTCCCGCGGGATAGACTTATTTTTGTCTAGGGACAAACCCGAAGCGAAGCGAGGGTGAGTCGCTAGTGTAATATAAAAACAGAATAGAACATAGACTTTGGCTTATTTTTTAACATTAATCAGTTACTTATTATTTTATTGCGTTAAGCGATTACCTGCTTTGCTCAAATTAAATATAGCATAGCAGTTTATAAATATTATTTACCTAAAATTTTGGTTTTATATTTATACGTCAATCCGCAATCGATCGAACTGATATATTTTTGATAATAATTGACACTAAGTCTTGGTGTGTATTGTTCGGTACAGCCCTAGTAGTATGGACTATGGAAAGAAAAGTACTGTGGGTGTATGTATAGGAATTATATTTGCAAAAAAAGATCAAAAATATTACAAATACTACATTTATTCGGTATTCTAAAGTACATAATTAAAAAACAAAATAAAAATCTAATTTAAACAAATTATAAAACATGTGAACTATTAAAGCTTGCACTTGTTTAATGCTTTTGTGCAGTGTCGGAATAATTTTAATCCGTGAAATATGTCTTGAAAATAAAAAAAACGAGTACATTCAGTACAACAGTGTATTTCGGTTTTAAAAAAATGTTTTGATCGGGGCATAAGATTTATTTCTTAAAATGAATTTAATGCGCAAATTGCGTGGGGCGTCCGCCTCAGCGTCCGCGGAGCCTTCGGAGGCTTCGGGCTCGTCGTCCCACGTACAGTTAGGACTAATGCACTTGAAGAAACTCTTTGCAGAATATACACATCCACCTCAGCCACTGACAGAAGCAGAAAAAGATGATAAGTTGTATAACATGCTACCTCTCTTTTGTAAGGTTTGTCACCAAAGAGGATTTTTCTTATTGATTTTAGTTTAACTCATCATATTTTAGACAATAATAAACAAATATATTTTAACTTTAGATATTTTTTTTGTTTTGACAATTTATTAAACAGAAAGGAATGTAAGTGGATTGTTTGTTTTGATAATATATTTAAGAAAATACTTCAATTACTCTCAATTTTGTAATATTTATGTGAAATATTTCGTTTCTTAATAATATTTTATATCATTTATACCTATAGTAAGCTATTAAATATGAAAAGATCATTTTATATTCATCCTAAATATAGAAATATAAATACACATTCTATATTAGCAACACTATTTATTTCTTTGCATTACCTGATGACCTGACATTTGAATTTATAAGTTTAAGAATTTTAGAAAAAAATAAATAAATACTAATATGTTTATAGCCTTCTAAATAATGATAAATTGATTCACTATTGAGAGTGACACTTTGTCTTATTTGTGTTTGTGTATAGGTAGTGTATAGGCAATAATCTCATTTAAAAATTAAACATTTAAATAAAAATGGTTTAATATAGCAAAGATGTCTGAATTTTAACTTCAATATGAAGATATCTCAAATAATAATTAAATATAAACATGAAAAATGTATATTTAATTTAATCTTTTTAAATAGTTTAAATTTTTTAACTTCAGTTAGTTTCATTTTAAATGTTTTAAACCTTTGCTTTATTTCAATGCAGGTGTTTGGAACAAGTCCATCAAGTGATATGAATGAAAAATTTTGGGACATATTATCTTTTTGTCAACAAGTTTCTAAGCTCATGGTATCTGAGATAAGAAAACGAGCTAGTAACCAAAGCACAGAGGCAGCTAGTTGTGCAATAGCTAAATTCTTAGAAATAGAAAATTCAGAGGAATCTAGCAATGGATGGATGCTTCTTTCCACTCTTAATCTATTGGCAGCTGGTGACCAATCATTAATACAGGTTATTATAACAAATAAATTCCTTTATGAATGTAAAATCTTCATACATTTATTTGCAAATAAAAGCACCATTCATTATTATAATCTTTATTTAAATCTTCTTGATAGGAGGATATGTAAGATAAAATCATGTTGTTAAGTCTTTAAACTAAATTATTCTCAACTAATTAGAATAGAATATGTAATTAATATAAAATCACTTTAAATTAACATATCTGACAATTTTATAATACTTTATTTTTATTTACTTTTATATCTTTCTGATTTGGAAAAAATCTAAAAAAAGTTTTTCTTAAAATGCCTATCCTTATATTTGTGTCTCAAGCAGTACAATGTAAAGTATAAGAGGTGTTCTATATAAATTAGTTAACTTTTTTGGTTTTGGTTGTGACAGTAAAATTGGCCTGTTCTATTCTGTTTGTAGGTCATGACTACTGCAGCAATCCCATCAACACTAGTCAAATGTTTATATTTATTTTTTGATCTACCTGAAATACCAGAGTCTGAAGCGGATGTGCAAGATGATAATAGTGAATTTACACCAAGAGAACGGAGGATACTTTTGCAAAAGATTTTTGTTCAAGTTAGTAACAATCACAATTCTATTAAAAAGTGAAGATTTATAATAGACTTTTATATATCAAACAGAATTGAAACAATAATCACTGCATGTTTTTCAGGTTTTAGTACGATTATGCAGTCATCCATTTCCATGTGAAGAATTGGCAAGAAAAGATGACCTTAGCCTACTCTTCTCTGCAATAACATCTTGGTGTGCACCACATAACATAATGTGGAGGAAGTCAGCGGCTGAAGTTTTGATGACCTTATCAAGACATGGACTGACTCAAACTGTGGTTCAGTACATACACCGTGAGTTACCTTACTATGATACTTTTATTATATATGAAGTAACATATTTAATGGTTAAACGATAAGTATAGTATATTTTTTTACTTAATATATAATACATAACATGAATAAAAAGGTACATGGAATAAAAAAAATATTTATAATAGTCATTTTAATATTGAATAATAGAAATAAAATTGCACCGAACTGTATACAAACATCAACAATAACTAGAAAAGCCATAACTAGACTAACCAATTAACACTTTATCTACTGAAACTGTTGTGTAAACTATTTTCAAGGACAATATAACTTAAGAGTACGCAGTGTCGAACATACTTATTGCTCACTACTGAATGTTTCAGATTGACTAAATTTTAATACATTTAAGTGTATTAACATTAACATATAATATAACTAGCAGTACCCGCGGCCTCGCCCGCGTTCATACTAGAAAAAAAAATCTTTGGCTTTATGTTATAACGGCTAGTATGGAATAGATAGACTAGATATATATTATTTATACATACACATAGGTATGATGAGTTGTTGGGAGTTGTGTTATAACATACATATTTTCCCATGAGAATCAGATAATCTCCCGCAGTGAAAGCCTATGTCACTCTCCAGATCTTCAATTATATCCATACAAGATATTACGCCGATCAGTCACTCTGTTTCGATGTAAAAGAAGGACAAACAAGCACACTTTCACATCTATAACATTAGTATGGAAGTATTCTTACTATAAAAGAAAGGGAAATAACTACATTTCGATATGTTATATAGTTTGATAGTGCCATAGTTTGATATGCACATGCCTTTTGAGGTGATTAAAATATTATGAACAGAAACATGATTTTATTTTCCAAGTTTTTAATTGCATAACACATTTATAACGTTTTAAAACTTGATCGGGCCTAATGTAAACATAGACCACTTACCCTATTTAAAAACTCCAATAGGACCTCATCAAAAGCGACGAAAGCCACATAGAAACTAATAAATATTTATTGCTTTCTATGTGACTTTCATGAAGGGTAACAACATTTCGATTATTTTTCTTAACTAATGTTTTATTACGAATTTTTTGTACTTAGTAAATTGCCCTTTAGTTTAACTGCCTGGTCTCTCTCAAAATATATAATCATTCATTAAATATATAATCTTTCACCCTTAAAAGCGCGTGCGTGCGTACGTGTGTGTGTGCTCGTAAATTTGCTACTCCTTAACTGATTCTAATGAATTCTTTTGTGCACTCATTACTCGAATGGTTCTTAGTGATAATTTGACCCAGCAGATGGCGCTGCTGTCGAAATCCAGAAATATTTCTTTTTAATTTTCCGACCAAAGGTGATCTTTGGCAGGACTACGTCTGTCTATCGAGGCCAAAAGCTACTAATAAAAACTTATACCTAAATACCTACCTACCAGGTTATAAGCTGTTAATATTCTAAATGTCTTAAGTGTATTTGTAAAAATATCATGTTTATTTTACAGATAAAAGCTGTGTACCACTTTGTATTGAGAATATGCAAAGGGTTCCTGAATTGACACCTTTAGAGGTACTATAATTATATTTGAGCAAAATATTACACTTCTTTCCGCATACATATTCTTAGTATTTTAGACTTCCTATTACTATTTATAAATGAAATAAGTATTTTAACAATCTTTCGTGTACATTATACATTGCACATAATATACTAGAATTAAGAAAAATATATATTTTTTATGAGCAGTGATATTTTTTTGCAGGTTGTGGAAATGTTTGTAGCAGTATTCTGTTTTTTAAAAGATTCCAGTGAAGTAAGTCATTTATTATTGGATGATTTTCGAGCTTGTCAAGGATATTTGTTTCTATCAGAGTTTCTTCTCAAGTAAGTATTCTTTCATTTATTAATTATTTACATTATGATTAGCATGTTAGTGTAATAGATATTTGAGTAGTAACCGCTTTCACATATTTTGTTGCTTAGTTTTGAATTATTTTTCCATAGGTTTTCCCTTACATTTTTATCTTTATTATTACCACAGACATGAGAGACAAGGTGTGCCCGATTATTTAACACCAGGGTAAGCACTGTTTAATATTTTGGTTCTTAATTGAAAAATATAAATATTTTGTTTTATGCTTATGTAGTTAGTATTAGTAATAAGTTTCCCCTTTAAGTTTGTATAGATTTAGTTTACATTATAAACTATACTACAGGTGGTGCTTCGAAGACTGTTTCAAATACTAATCGAATCATGCAAAATATGCTTAATTAATAAAATAATGTTTATATAAAAAACGACATAGTTTTGATATCTTAATGCTTCATAATAAAATAATAATCATAAATGATAAACAAAATATATTTTGAATAATATACTCCTAAACATATAACTTTGTTATTTTATGCATTTGAATTTGAAAATATTGCTGATTATTCTTATGTTATTTGCAAGCAAAAGCCTAACAAAAATCAGCCATGTTTAGTGCTTACAAGCTTGTTTCAAGACAAGAGTACCATTTCAAATGAAACATCAGTTTATAAAGAAATGCATAGTTTCTTATTTAATTTTATAATCGCATTGAAGAAATTATTTTTAATCAATAATCAGGCTAGAAGAAGAAAGAGTGAGTGGTTCAGAAGCGAAAGCAGCGCTAAGGAATTTAGTTCTAATGATATCATCTTTATGCTCTTGTGGATTTTCCGAGCTACGACCAACTAGAGCTAATACCGAGTTGTTCCAACTGCAAGGCTTCGTACTGCCGCAGCCGACGACCCCCGGTCAGGCCGTGAGGAATGTTCAGGCGTTTCAGGTAACACAAGCAGATTGTTTATTATAACAACAGATCACATAACACAGATACTCGATTTTATGAAAAAAATATTGTACAGATTTAATTCAAACTAATTTGTTCCGCGTTATAGTGTCATAGATGGCTAAATGGCTTATTTATTACCTAATGGCAGTTTTTTCTGACTTTAGTAAAATTGTAAGGTTATGGGAACTCAATTTGACAATTCATTATTTCATTTTCCTTATTATAAAATTTCAACATGCATTTTCAAGTCTTTTTTTTTAATTTTATATAAACATCAATAACAAATCCATTGCGCTATTTATTACGATTATTTTTAACTACGTTTTTTCTTCTCGGTGGTCCGAACTGTCAGTATAAGATGTGAATAATGAATAACAAATTCTTACATACCTAAATATTTTTAGTAAAATATGAAAAATTCGCATTTATTATTTATTGCAGGTGTTACAGTCTGTATTCATGAAGTCTACTTCTCCAGCTCTTTGCTGTACCATTCTTGATGCAATATCAAGTGTGTATCACGCAGATAACGCAAACTATTTCATATTAGAAAACCAGAATACAATCAGTCAATTTTCCGAAAGGATTTATACGAAAAACGCGGAAATACAAGAAAAGTTTTTTGAACTCCTGGAATTCATCGTTTTTCAACTTAATTTTGTGCCCTGTAAGGAACTGATATCGCTTTCGTTGTTATTGAAAGCTAATAGATCTAGAAGCTGTAGCATATTATGTATGAAAACGTTATTAAATATACTAAAGTGAGTATAGACGATGATTTTTTAATCTAATATTATAGAACAGCCAATAAATCCTCTTACTAAATGAATCTATTATATTTCTAGACATAACGCAATTTTCAAAGACGTGTACCGGGAAGTAGGTATGTTAGAAGTTTTCGTCACGTGCCTCTCTCGATATGCCGTGTTTCTCAAAGACAAGCAACTCTTAGAGGAGGAGAAAGCCAAGTGTGAAACGGAGGTCTCTTCAGTGAATGAATCGCCAAAAGCACCAGAGCGAAAGAAAAGACAATCCAGGCAAGATTCCTTAATCAAAGACCCTAATACAGAAATTGAGGAAGAGGAGCTGGGTTCGTTAGTTATGGAAGGATTGACTGCGTTATTAAATGGCAATGTGAACAACTGCAATGTGTTCCGGGACTGTGGCGGTGCGAAGTGCGTACACGGCATGGTCGTGCACGAGTCCTGTAGGAGTAAGGCTTTGGGTAAGCTTACTATATTCGATAGTTTACTAAATATATACATCATTGCTACACAATAATATATTACGTATATACAAGCTGTTGACCGCGGCACCTGTCGCGATCGACCTTAGCGTGATGATAAGTAGCCCATAATCTTTCTCAATAAATAGGCTATGAAATGCGAAAAGATTATTGATACATCTGGCTGCTAGTAAAGAATAGCACGTTTATACACACAAAAATAATCTTTATAATTTTACTACAGAAAAAAATAATATCATATTAATTTTTCTATAACATTTGCTTGGTGAGTCAGTATCATAAGAAATAAGATTAATCTATGCACTATATTATCACTATGAAGTAATCCTAAAGAAACAAATAAGTGAAAGAAATCTATGAATAAAACTTACCTAACACAAAATTGTCTATATATAATATGCAATATTATCTCTCTATTAAGGCTTTTATTCCTCTTTTTTCACTTTACTGTACGAGCATTATAATTTTCTTTCAATTATTATATTACATATGAAGGCAGTGGTAACGCGATTGCTCGTGAAACCAAGCTAAGTGGGTTCAAATCCGGGTCTCGGAAATAATAGGCAGTGGTAGCCCAATGGTATCTCGCTCGCTTGGGTAACCGAGTGAAGCGGGTTCAAATCCCGGGTCTCGCACCTCTGATATTTTTATGTGCGAATCATTTTCAACATGAGTACCGCTTGCCTTACAATGAAAGATAAAAATCATGAGGACACCTGCACGTCCCAGAGAATCTAGCCAGTTCTCGAAAGACATGTAAAGTCCGCCAACCTGCACACTTGGCCAGCGTGTTACTATGGCCTGTTCCCTCTCGCATTGAGAAGGCCGGGAGCCCGTGCCCAGCAGTGAGACGAAAAAAAGGGCTAAATTCACATAAATGATTAATCATCATTAAATATTTAATGAAAATAAATCCGCGAAAATATCCGAAAAGATAGTTTTATTTAAAACGTCAAATATTCGCGTAAATCTAAGAAAATATTTAATGAATGTTCACAGGCGTGGTACGAGAGCTGATAGTGAGCGGGTCCGGCGAGGAGGACATGGCGGCGTTGTTGTGCGGTATGCACGCCGCGCCCAACCACGCTTTAAAGTTGAAATTGCATATATTGAAAGCTCTGCTGGTTTGCTTGAGGGACTCGCACAGGACTAGAACGATATTTAGGAAGGTGAGTGTGCTTCGTTGTAACAAAAATGTGTTTCAGATTTATATGCTATAAGTGTAATAGTAGTAGTAATATATGGGCGCTTAGTGTTCACTCACTCAGCAGTGTGTCAGTTCACCTAATGTTACTCGTAATCTAATAGGCATATTATTATGATTAAGTAGTTAGGTCAATAATAAGTCTTCACAAACAATGTCGTTTCCTTTCTACACATCTGTTCGCAATTAAATATTCGAATTAATTCAAATGAATGACTGGTTACTTTTCATTATTTTAGGTCAGCGGTTTTGTATATGTGACTAGCGTACTGGTGTCACTAGAAGGAAAGTTGAAATCAGACGAATTAATGGATCGCGATATGCTTCAACTAATACATATTGTATTTTACACTATCAGCACAGCTATGAGGTTTGAACCTGCCAATGCCAAATTTTTTCATCACGAGGTAAGTACCACGAAATTTTAGTTATAATAAACATATCTCTATGCCTCTCATGTTTTCAACACAACCAATTTGAGTTTTTTTTTACAGATTTGTATGACCACTTTATATGAGACGATAAGATTGCTGGGTTGCTTCACTGAGGATATTGAACTTCAAAATGATACGGAACCCGGAGATCCCGAACTGTATGAGGTGTTCCATGAATTATTTACGGGAAATATATTAGAAATGACGTAAGTGCCATTTATAATAAAATATATACATATTTTTTTATATAATTACGAAAAAGTCATCACAACAACATTTTTGGTTAAGGTTTTATACCATAATTTATTATATCCAGATTTTCGGATAAAATACCAGTTGTATTCGTCCACGCTTGCATTGTGCTGAGGCTTTTATATGACGTCGCTCTGGATTCATTCGACAAACCAACGTTTTGTGGATCACTCAATGTAAAATCGCCGAGTTTAACGAGACAAAGTTCTGCTATAAATGAGGTATGATATTTTATGTATGTATGTGCATTTTAATCTATACATATAATAAAATTCTAACTAAGCTGAATCTGTACATGAACATTAAATATTTTTTGGAAAATCTTATTGAAATAGACATTATTATCGATGCAGAGGCCGAATCTATAGTTTTTAGAATTTTTGTCTGTCTGTCTGTTACCGCATCACAGAAAAACCACTGGAGGGATTTTGATGAAATTTGGTATGATGATAGCTGGATATCCGAGTCAACGAGATATATGATACTTTTTACCGCGGGAGAATATCTCATTCCTACGGGAGTACACGTTATAACACACCCCAAAAAATATTTATGATCAGAATTTCTTGAAACTTGGTATTAATGCTCTTCAATACAATTAAATAAAAACGTGTTTTAGCGTTTTTTAAAATTCATCCCATAAGGAGATAAAATAAGGGATGAAAATTTGTATGAAACATACCTTTTTAAAGTTTTTTGGTTGTAGTATTAGCGCGAGCGAAGCCTCGGGTTTTGCTAGTATAAATATAAAATGATAACTATAAAAAGTGCATTGATCATTTTATGTATGTATATCGGAGAGGGCTTGTTTAGTGGTATAGTAAAATCATTAAAGCAATGCCGACGGACCTTCGTTCATTGTTCCGCGCTATTTAATTATTAAAGGACTGTCTGATAAAGTGTGATATTTTGCACCTACACCTATTGCAAATACACGCGATCCTCGCACCGTTCATTTGCGATAGGCGAAACAAACGGATATGTATTCAACAGTTAACACTTTTATTATTAAACCGAATAAAAGGAATGTTTCGAGCCGGACATGAACCAGCGACCATTAATTATTACAATTGTAATCGTTCACAGGCGAAACCAGCAGGTCGCGCGACGCCATTAAACCTCTCAGTGGGCAACACCAGCGGCGAGGCGTGGGTGGTGCACTCGGGCGTGGTGATCGTGCTCGCCAAGCTGCTGCCCGCGCTGCCGCGCCCGCAGGAACACCCGGAGTACTCCCGCGCCATAAGAGACTACCTCGCGCACGTACTCAAGAGTCTAGTTAGAAGGTTAGATGCGAGTTTTTATTTATTTTCATCTTTATGTATGTATGTCATAATTAAATTTTAATCTATAATTTAAATCCATATATGTATGTATTAGGGTCGCCGGAGCGCTCAAAAAAATGTCCATTTTGATTTGAGGGAGCTCAAAAGCAATGCGTGACATTCGTTTTTGTTACTTTAATTAAGGTTAAGAGTATATAACTTTTTTTATATTTAGGAATTAAAAGGGCAGTTTTTTTAGTTGTATACATGCACAGAATTTTTTTTTTATTAATTGACTAATGCTAATTTATCAATGCTAAGATTACTTCATTATAACAAGACTAATACATCTATTTGTTGGACAAGAAAAGACACGTTTTAAAGCATAACCTACCGTTATATACACCCACTTATGTAACAGCGAGCGCAACCAGCAAGTGATGTGCGGCGCGGGGCTGGCGGGCGTGGCGCTGCGCGTGCTGGGCGCCGCGCTGCGCGCCGAGCGGCACCCGCTGCACGCGCCCGCCATGTACGTGCTGGAGCGCCTCGCCGCGCACGCGCTGCGCCCCACCGAGCTCAGGTACTGTACCAGCTGAACAATTACGTGAGCCAGGGAATGAAATTATCAAGATAAATATGTGTATTGATAATTATCCGATAATTATAATCAAACAGATATAAACTTAGCGATCCTTGTCTAGGTATTGGTATTTGACTACTTGCCTATAATAATTTACGTTATAATACACATGTAACAATCAAGGTAATTTTTTTTTTCATAATTTTGACACATACAAACTTGGGAATAAAAATCGAATTTATTCAGCCCTTTTTTTTAACGTCCCACTGTTGGGCACGGGTCTTTCTTCAATACGAGGGGGGATCAGGCCATAGTCCACCACGCTGGCCAAATGCGGATTGGCGGACTTCACATGTCCTTCGAAGACTTGCTAGGTTCTTTCAGATATGCAGGTTTCCTCACGATGTTTTCCTTCCGTAAGACAAGTCGTAATCATGTTAGAAATGATTCGCACGTGAAAATATCAGAGGTGCGAGACCCGGGGTTTGAACCCATTTAATTCGGTTTCCCAAGGGAACGCGTTATCACTGGGCTACCAGTGCCCTTTTTGTCATAGGTCCTTATCTAATTATATATATGTATATATTTAATTGCATTTTATTTTAATCTACATTAGTACTATGGATACTATGGAGGACCGTGTCAGGCAAAAAATATTCTTTGTATTGAAAAGTATGAGATAAGAAGAGCCCACTAGACCGTTCTGTCACCGACCGGCATCGTCGCGTGCCGTGCACCGAGCGTTAAATATTGTTGGCGAGAATATTTGGCCGATGCCAGTACGCTCCGTGCCTGGCATGTGACTTTGCCGAACTGTTGCACGCAGGCAGCAAAACGGTGAGCATACGGGTTATAACCACGTATGATGACCGTTCTAAGCCCGTTATGAACGTGTTCCTGCTTGTCTTCTAATGACAATATTTTCTTTAAAATTATATATTTTTTAAAAGCGGCGTGAGCCCAGTAACGTCGTGATCGACTGATGTTATTCTTTTCTCTTTCTTCCTCGTCTAAAACAACGGCTATCATTGTTAATTCTCTGCCGCACAATTTTCTATTAGCCATCGTATATAGTATCGTATAGTAAATAATTTTCTTAACAAAAATATTCACTCGCTCTTCCTGACGCGGCTGCCTCACGCGAAAACACAAGTGAACTACGACTGAGAAAACGGGAACCATACGGATATGACACGTGGATGATACGCGGTTGATACGCGAATGATACGCGGTTGATACGCGGATGATACGCGGTTGATACGCGGTCGATACGCGGATGATACGTGGGTGATACGTGGATGATACGCGGATGATACGCGGTTGATACGCGGATGATACACGGTTGACATGCGGTTTATACGCGGATGCTACGGTCACTAAAATCGTTATATACGGGTATAATACGCTGTTGATACGTTCTAGTAGGCACAGTAGTCTGTGTCGCTTGTTTCCGTGCGGGTGCCTGACACATTCATAGCACGGTCATGGTTCATACCATCTCATGACGGTGTAGTGGGCAGACACCTTAATGAGTGGAACATCACTTTCGTCCTCCTCAACAACATTAAGAGGATTGTGAAGTGCCGATACGCGGCGCGAGTAGGTTTTTAGAAAAATGCTATCTGTTTCATACCGCTTAGCCTCCCTCCGGGCGTAAACAACACAAATACAACATACGCAAATTCTCACGCACACTATGATAGCAGCAGCCGGTGACGCGCGGGCGTGTGCGGGGGGCGGCGCGGTGGCGACGCGACTCGGCGCAAGAGCGTTCATTCGAAATTCGAAGTAAACTTTTCAAATTGAATAAGTTAGTTCCAGAAATTAGCGCATTCAATCAATCAAACAAACAAACAAACTCTGCCTCTTTGTAATATTATTGTATAGATGTTGTAATTGAGTTTTATTGAAATCTTATTAATATACAAAAATTTTAATTTTACTTCTTGTCTGGTAATAATATTAGTCCGTTCATCGATTAAAAAGTACTAGATACACAATCCCATGCAAAAGTAACAGTCACCAGTTGTTTAGAATTTAGATAATTCTAGTTGAAATAAATATACAATAATGTAAATTCAACTTTAAATGCAAGGCTTAAAGTTGTTTTCGTAAAGCTATGTATAAAAAGCAAAAAATTTTACGACCTTACGAGGCTTACTCGTACATCAAAACAAATTCAACCTTACACGCATGTCAAAATTACAAAGTGTAAAAAAAATCCAACAAATATAAAGGAATCAACTAGCCCGGTCGAATTAGCTCAAAAAAGAGGCAAACATTGCAAAAATTTTTAACAGCAATTTTCACAGCAATGGTCACTGGAAGTCTAAATTTAGATTTTTGGGGTACCAGACCCATTGCGTCATCAGCCTTCTTGAAATTAAGGGTTGATTTTTGTTTATTGAATAACTCATTTATTTTTAATTTTACACGAAAAATAGTTATTACAAAAGTCGTTTGAAATTAAATTTCCTACAGTTTTGGTTCTTATCACTTTTTCCTACGATCGATATTTTTGGATTTATACCCGAAAAGAGGGGGCGATTTTTTATTTACTGAACAACTCGTTTTTTTTTCAATTTTAAGCGAAAAATTATAATGAATAAAGTTGTTTAAAATTACATTTCCTATAATTGGCTATTTGACAATTCTAACGATAAAATATTTAATCTGTTGGAGACAGTAGCTTATGGGTCCACAATAATTATACAATATGTTTTTTGCATTAAAATAAATTCTAAATATTTCATTTTTGAAAAATAAATTTGAGTTTTTTTATCTGTGGATTACAATTACTGAAACGCTGGCGGCCATGTTTGTGCAGCGTGTGACGTCACATCTCACATAACAAAACATCGTGTGTTTTATCGTTTGCAGTTTGCTGAGAAGATCACTCTAAAATATTTTAATTAGTGCTTGTGAGAAGTTTAACGAAATGGAGCCGGGTTACACAAAAGCTGATAGTGCAAATTTACCAAAAATAGATTCATTTATGGTTGCAAATTTTTTTGCATGTAATCCTGACTTTTGCTCAGCCGAGTTTCGGAATGTAAAAACTTCCGTGTAAGTACCGAAATGAACAAAGTAATTATGTATAATTTATTGGTAAAAGTTAATGTGTATAGTTCTTAAGTCAAGTAGTAAAAATTTTATAAAATAATTTTAAATTACGTAAAGGTTATGTTGATAATTTTAGATCTTCGCGACAGTCGTATGGTGAATAATAAAAATAATACTTTTAAAATTAATAAAAAAAATGTCATAAAAAGAATTGTTTTTATGACATGTTTTATGTACAAAATACTGGATTAAGTTTAATTTATTTTCAGTAAATCAGAGGCTAAATTGATTGCTTTTAAATACTTACATCGAAGTGATCTTCACAAAAAAAAATTGCAGATTTATCAGATGTAAAATTCAACTCTCAGTGTGCTAATTGTAACCACTGCTTTCGACGTTTAGGACATTTAGGGACGTGTATAAACAATTTGTCAGGATATTTAATTATATATATATATATATATATATATATATATATATATATATATATATATATATATATTAACTTATATGAGCTTGCCAATGAAAAAGCTGCAAACTTTTAGCTTAAAATATGTTTAAGAGTTGGAGCATCGTAGCATGGAAAATATATAACATGTTATATTCTCCATGCATCGTAGTTAGCTTTACTTAGTTTATTGAGATATGACGTCACAGCCAGGAATGTCACGTGATGTGCTGTTTTCGCGCGACTTTCAAATTACTGAAAGATTAATATATTTTTATATATTTTATATATTTTTTTCCGAATAAATAACGCTTTTTTCAGAAAAAATGGTGAATAATAAAAATAATACTTTTAAAATTAATAAAAAAAATGTCATAAAAAGAATTGTTTTTATGACATGTTTTATGTACAAAATACTGGATTAAGTTTAATTTATTTTCAGTAAATCAGAGGCTAAATTGATTGCTTTTAAATACTTACATCGAAGTGATCTTCACAAAAAAAAATTGCAGATTTATCAGATGTAAAATTCAACTCTCAGTGTGCTAATTGTAACCACTGCTTTCGACGTTTAGGACATTTAGGGACGTGTATAAACAATTTGTCAGGATATTTAATTATATATATATATATATATATATATATATATATATATATATATATATATATATATATATATATATATATATATATATATATATTAACTTATATGAGCTTGCCAATGAAAAAGCTGCAAACTTTTAGCTTAAAATATGTTTAAGAGTTGGAGCATCGTAGCATGGAAAATATATAACATGTTATATTCTCCATGCATCGTAGTTAGCTTTACTTAGTTTATTGAGATATGACGTCACAGCCAGGAATGTCACGTGATGTGCTGTTTTCGCGCGACTTTCAAATTACTGAAAGATTAATATATTTTTATATATTTTATATATTTTTTTCCGAATAAATAACGCTTTTTTCAGAAAAAAATAATTGTAAGAGGTATAAAATGAACCTACGTATGTTTTAAAATATCTTTCCGAAAACTGTCAAATAGCCAATTGTGGTCCTTATCAATTTTTTCGTAGGATCGATATTTTTTTATTTATACCTGACATAAATATTTTCGCCAGCTGTGAACCGACTTCAATGATTCTTTTATGTTTGATAGTATATGTCCGATAATTGATTCCGCATATATTTTATTAGTATTGGTAGAATAGTTTGGTTTTTAAAGCAAAATAACTGACAAAAATATGTTATCCAAGTAAATGAAAAACGTTTTTTTTTGTTTTTCTATGGCTTTTTGGGTGATTGTTTGAACATGTGCATATTAACTCAGTGGTCGTGCTTAGTTTCACGTAGCGATTCGTGCGGGTCACACGTCAAAGAGTGTCTTGGCGCCAACTGTAGCCTACCTTAAACGCCCAGAAATCGTGTTTGGCAAATAAAAATCTCCTTACCGTTCGAGTTTCCCGTGGTAAGTTTTTTTATCATTTTTTTATTCTTATTATATATATTATTCTTATTTATCATTTTTATGCACTGTAATAGTCGCCATAGGATACTCTTTGCTTTAATTATCGTTGATGTAATTACCATTTTTCCCGTTCGTATTTTGGCAAATGGTATAAGTTGGCCTCTTATTATATTGAAACTCCTTACTCCGCTAGGCCAGCCCAAGGTCGAACTGTTACTACCAACGCGTGATCGATTGTTGATCGTTCGGTATGACATTTCCGCAACAAAATAAACCTACATTCTGACTACCCACCAACCCCTGACTTATTTTTTTTCCAGAGTAAGGATGCCTCAGAAAAAACAGCAATCGAAGGAGAAAACATTGCCTAAAGCCAAAATCGCACGCCGGAACCGATACACTAAAATTAAAGATGACCCTGTTTTCAACCGACTTCCAAAAAAAGGAGGAGGTTCTCAATTCGACCGTATATATGTTTTTTTTTTTTTTTTTATGTTTGTTCGGGCATTTTTTCGTCGCTTATGAACCGATTTTGATAATTCTTTTTTTGTTGGAAAGGAGATATCCCAAGGGTGGTACCATGATAAGGAAACCAGGATCTGATGATGGGATCCCAGAGAAATCGAGGGGAACTTTCGAAAATTGTAGCGGCGGCTAGTGCGTTTGATAACATTTTCAGTAGGTATTTTAAAGCACTACTATTTAATGAAGGTCTGGAGTCGATCTGATGATGGACCCGAAAGATAGTCGAGGGAACTCCTCAACGATTTACAGCAATTACCTGGTGTTTGGGCTTGATTAATTTGTATTGATGATACGTCTACACTAAAAATGGAAAAATAATAACTTTTAAAAAAAAAAAAACCGACTTCCAGGCACTGAAAAGTAAAAAATAACTAAACGGGGGTTTTCATTTAGAATAGATACTTAATCAGATTTTTTCGAAGTCGGTGCCAGCCAATACAAATCAAAGCACACCGACTTCGAAAATATCTGATTAAGTATCTATTCTAAATGAAAACCCCCGTTTAGTTATTTTTTACTTTTCAGTGCCTGGAAGTCGGTTTTTTTTTTTAAAGTTATTATATACGCCTTTAAATAGAAAAAGAACAGCAACTATATAAAAAAGGAAAAGAACAGAAAAAACAGAACTAGAAGGCTACAGAGGAAGAAATGGAGAGAAAAGTTTAGAAAACATTTTCAATAAAAATAAAATAAAGGAAGGAATTAAATATATGAATAAAAATACACCAAGAAGACTACACCTAATTTGCGAAAATGAGCCATAACCCTCTACATCTAACGATCTATACGAACCATTAGTTAAGAACTTAATTAAGAAGCAAATTGAGAAAGATGCGTTACATGAAAGAAAAGAATACCCAATTTACAAATCACAATAAGAATCCCTGCAATGAAAAAATAATGCCCATAGGAAAATTATAGTTATAAGACTGAACAACACTACTCAGAAATAAAACCTAAGTAGAAGAAGCTAAGAAGAAAATTTTACTTGGAGAAGCAATGAGGAATATCTTACAAAAAAACTATAAAAAAAAAATAGAAAGTAAAAAGGAAATTAAGTGATGCTGTCATTGGTGATAAGCTGTTTTTTAAAAATCTCAAGATTTTGTTTGAAATTAATAATTTCCGAGTGGGAGATAATATGAAAAACAACAACAACCAAAAAAATGTCGAACATGAAAAACTAAAAAGCGATATTCAAAATCTTTGTGAACACTACGATATTTCTAGAGTAACTTCAGGTTAATTAGAATTCATGACACAAAAGAAAGAAAGAAAGAAAGAAAGCAAAAGAGGTGTTTGTTAGATACTATAAAAACCTTCAGAAAAATTTTTGAAACTGAATTTTGCAAAGTTACTCTTACTTTTGTAAACAAAAGCCACTTTGGATACTTATACCTAGTGTTAATCAAAGAGATATACATATTATGTGTTTGCAAACTGCATGCAATACAATAATTCTAATGACTGAATTCTATTTAATTATCTTCTTTTGTGCAACGCTTGAATCAAGAGTTCCACGTTTGCATGCAGTTTGCTGAGATTGCTGAGATATGTATCTCTTTGATTAGCATTGGGCACAATAAGTACCCAAAATTTTTTCAAAAGTAAGAGTAACTTACCTTGCAAAATTGAATTTCAAACATTTTGTGAAGGTTTTTAATAGTATTAGAAAGGTCTTTCATAGTATCTAACAAATACCTCTTTGTTTCTTTCTTCTGTGTACTGAATTCTTTTTTAGGTGTAGTCGATTTTGAAACATCGTTACTTTCCAAAAAATATTGAATATCACTTTTTAGTTTTTCAATGTTATTTAAATAAATAAATATGTGATTTAAATATATTATTCATTTTATTTATCAATCAAGCAGCATAATTACCATTTTTTAAATACTAATTACCGTGTGTTCCATATCTCATCACCGTCGTCGAAAATTTTGAGCCTTAGGTTTAGACCTATATAGCAAGCAGTTCAAATACTGTACGTTTGATTTATTTCGTTAATCTAAGCTATAAACTTCACGTTAAATGCATAAAAGTTGTAATTGGAAGCAATATTTGAACTTAATTTACGAACGCTGAATGTGTCTATCTTCAAATATTCACCCTTTTATTGTTCTTAATAGATTTCAACGATAAAAAGTAGGCACTAAAAAATAAAAAACTTTTTTCAAAAACTACAAAGTAAAAAATAACTTTGATTTTGGAAATCGGTGGCAATACAAAACAAAAAACCAAACCAAAGCCGATGACTTTATAATTTAAAGTCCTTTTGGGCTCTAAAATAAAAAGACTCAATAAAGTTATTCTCAGACATTTTTTTCATGATAGTTATTATTTGTGTAGGTTAATATAATCCCGATTGATGAACCTTTCAGTATCGATCGATATATCGATACCTTCAACATCACTACAATATGCCCCCGCCCCCGACCTGTATGGTGCGATAGAGAGAGTTGCAAGTCTTAGAGGCAAATACCTACATTTCCATTTTGAAATATTGTTTCGGGCGATAACGTTTTCACCCCCCTAAACATTTACAAAATGAGACAATTTTGGTATCATTCGATTCAGTACACCTTAATCTAGGTCTGTACGTTTTTAGTTTTTTGTAATTCAGCTTAGTTTAATTAAAAAAACTAAAAAAGCTCGAGGAAGTTTTTAAGTCAAAAATTTAGATATTTAGATGCTAATAACTTCTGTCGTACGCAATATTTCTTTAAAATAAAAACGTACGGACCTAGATTTTCATTATATCTACAACATTTCCAAAAATTATGAAAATTGGCCTATGTTTATGGGGGGAAAAACGTTATCGCTTTTTGTATGAAAATTTACAGCTTCACAATCCTCTTAACTGAATTTGCTGATTGAGACTTTGAGCTGATTGAGAGAGTTCAGTTTGCTGATCGACAATTTAAAGAGTTGCAAATTAAATATTTACTATTATATTTATCAAAGATAATTATCAACCCATATTTATCATGATAAAAATCATGATAATTATCAATGATAAATAAATATGTTGGGATATAAACACACAGCACCATCTAGTTCCATGGTAAGCTACGAGGCTTGTGTTATGGATACCAGATAGTTGATATATATTATTAATTTAAATACATACATATTATAAATATAAATACCCATGACTGGAGTACAAACATTCATGCTTATCACACAAATGAATGCCCCCAGCGGGACTCGAACCCGTGATCCTACTCAGCAAGTAGGGTCACTACAAACTGAGCCAAACATGTCGTCATGATAACTATCGTTTCGAACCCTGTTGTCGACATAGCACATATTAATCTTTATGTATTATGTATATATCTATCTATATATTTGAAGGTCAGTTATGATACATTTATTATAATAAAATATATATTTTTTAATATTATGTTAATAGCAGTGGCAAAGTAACCTAATCGCTAAAAGCGCTTGCTTGGAAAACCAAATTGATGAAAGTTTAAATCTCTGGTCTCGCACTTTTGATATTTTTATATACGAAATAAAAAATCGGAAAAAAATTATTGCCATAAAGCGAAGAAGAACATCGTGAGCAAAACTGTATTTTTAAGAGAACCTAATTAGTTTTTGTAAGACATGTGGATAGGCGGACCTGATTATGGCCTGATCCTCTTCGCAATTAAAAGAGGCCCGTGCTCAACAGCGGGACGTTAATAAAGAATGATTTATTATCATTATTTTATATTTTATTTATTAGCTATAAGTAAAATCGTTCTATTTTTTATTAATGTAATTTAATCTTTAAAAATCATTTATCTTCAGTTTTCTTTAATATTGTGAATGATATTTTAATTTCAGGGAATTCCTACGTATGGGAAATCCTTTGAATTGTGTAGCTCCTGAACCTGGACAAGTGTGGCAACCTGGCGGACCGGTACCCTTGACTCGAATTAAAACTTTAGTATCAATGACGACTCCGCGGGACTACAGGTAATTCTACCATTATTTAAACAATCCAAAATGTCTCTTGAACTTTTGACATACTATTTTTCTAGTATATCTAATGTCGACAGGTCGCAAAATTCCTGCACGCTCCCTCCATTTGTGGAATTTGACATGTCTGCTGAAGGCTTTGGTTGCTTGTATTTGCCCAGTATCGCTCCACAATCGGCTAATTTAAACGCTCTTGGGACTCAAGATAACGCAACTCTTGGCGGTATTGGATCAGGTATTTCATTTGTTATAACCTATAAGAAATATAAGTTTATTAGTTATTTACAAATAAATATTATGTATATATTTATAAACATCATTTATTCACACATATAAGAATATAATAGCTTTAATAAAAAAATATATTATATAATAATTGAAGGTAAATAGGTCATTGTTCTTTAATACTTACACTTAGAAAATTCTGTTTTTTTTAATAACAAAATATAACAGACCAAACCAATTGGATATGTCTATCATAATAATTACTGTTCTAGGTGACAGAGTATTCCCACCGCAAACAGGATTGACGTACTCAACGTGGATATGCGTGGAGAAGTATTCCGACCCGCGCTCGGACCCGCACTGCGTGAGGCTGCTCACGCTGGTGCGGAACATCAACAACAGTCGCGACGAACACCTGGTCTGTCTCACTGTAGTATTGTCTGCGAGGGACAAGGCCATTATAGTGTCTACGCAGGAAACTCTAGTTCCTCATAGTAAGTTTTTTCTTCTAACGTTAATGATCGAAAATGCTTATTGCAACTATTGTAATATATGTCTGTGGTTTGTGATGTTGAGTAATAATTTTACGGGTTATGGTAGCCGATGAAAGAGCTAAATACATATGAATGGTTTATTTGTAACTTAACCTACTTAATATAAAATAGTTATTTCATTTAGATTCATTGCTATGAAAATAAGGCAAGCAGACATCATGTAAAAACTAGTAAATATCTGTAATCCAGATGTAGGCGAGTGGGAGCCGGACGGCGCGGGCGAGTGCGGCGCGCGGGTGTGGTGCCCGGACTTGCAGCACGAGGGGCAGTGGCACCATCTTGCGCTCTTGTTTAATAGGGCCGTGTTGAAAAACTCCTCCTTTTCGCTTTACTTAGACGGTATTTCCTTTATTAATGTTTACTTTTTCCATATGAAAAACGATTTATTAATAATATTTTATGAATTATTAAATTAAATAACACTTAGTAGTCTGTATTATCAATAGTTGTGTAAGTTGTGAATGTAGTAGTTGTAAATGCGATTTTCTCATAGATTTTGTATGGCAATAACCAACTGTGACGACACTAATTTAACAGTTAATTGTTGTTGTTTTTAGAGAAGGGAATTATAGATTAATCAACTACCTCGAAAGCGTTATACACTTTGCTATAACCTATATTAATGTGATATGTAATTAGACGGATTTTCTATAAGATACACAATAAATTCATAACATAACTGATTCTTTGCCAGGTCAACACATGCATTCCGGAAAGCTGCACTACGTAAGCGCAAACCCGGGCGGCGGCGCGGCGACGCTGTCGGGCGCGTCCAGCGTGTACTGCGTCATCGGCACGCCGCCGCAGTGGCGCCGCTACTCGCGCCTCGTGTGGCGGCAGGGGCCTGCTTTGTTGTTAGAGGATGTAAGTGTTTCATTAGTACTCTAAAGCTAATGAAATGTGAATATTTTTAGATCTTAGCAGTAGTGTCTGTTTGTCATAGGTCCTTATATAATTATATATATATATATATATATATATATATATATATATATATATATATATATATATATATTTAATTAGATTTTATTTTAATCTACATTAGTACTATGGAGAGGTAAAATATGTATGTTTGGATGTAGAAGGTTATTTTCTGATGCTACTGATCCGGTTTCTTAGAATTCGCTCACTAATAGGAGGCTCTATTCTCGCCGAGTGCTATAGACTATTTTTAATTTCAATAAAAATGTGTTTACTGTCAAAAATCATATTAAATTTAATTCAAGTCCGAAAGAAGTGAATGTTTTGATGTTTAATCGATGTGTGCTACTGAAAGGTTTGAAAATAAAACAATAAAATGTATACCAAATGTAGACATTCAGGGACGCTCCCGAACGGTTCGAGGCTAAGTCACTAGTATTTTTGTTTAATGAGGTCATTTCTTTTTAATACCAGGTACTGTCTCCAGCAACAATATCCGTGATCTATCAGCTGGGACCTCACTACGTCGGGACTTTACAAGCTCCTCTTCCACCCGGTCAAAACCAAGAGCCATTGTCGCCTCTCATAGCTGAAGAAAAAGTTGTGTTCGGAATAAATGCACGTGCATTATCTCAATTGACACTTGCAAAAATACGTAAAGTGTACAGTAAAAATGACAATAAAGCCATAGCGAAACAGCTCGGAATGTCCTCACACGAGAACGCAACACCAATACGAATATTGCACAACTCTGCTGGACATCTAATGGGACCAGCGAGATGTTTAGGCGGAACTGTTGTTGGATATTTGGGTGTGAGGGTATTTTGCCCCAAACCAGCTGCCATTATGGTAAGACTAATCAACATGCGACATATTTCACACTAATTATATGTTATGTAAAAAAAAATATGAATAATTTTATGTTCGTTTTCTATTCATTTTGGTATATTTTATAATTTTTGATACAGGTATGTCATTAACGCTTGTTGATATTTTTCGTAGATTGATACTGTGGGCGGATGTTCGGTTCTATTAGGTCTTATAGCGATGGCTCAAGACGTAGAATGTTTGTACGCCGGAGTGAAGGCCCTGGTGTGTGTGGTGCGCTCGAACAAAGCCGCTCAAGCAGAAATGGACCGGCGGAAAGGCTATCAAACTCTAGCAATGCTTTTAAAGAGAAAAAAACAATTGCTCAACTCACATATCTTGCATTTAATATTTGGATTAGTAGGCACAGTTGACAGTCAAAAGGAAACTTCTTCCATTCCGAACTTGACTGCTTTCCAAGTAAGTTTTTGAGAACATGTGTATTTTTTTTTCTATGTTTATACATTTTTTTTATTCTTATATTTTTTAGGACTTAATATGTGATCTGGACGTATGGTTAAATGCACCAGGCGGATTGATAAAATCACTTTTGGAACACTTATTTGAATTGGCAACAGAAACTGCGCACAGAACGCACAATTTACGCACAATGAGAGAACTACAGTTAGTGCCCAAACTACTGTACATCGTAAATGATATAAAAGTCCCGAGCACAAAGAATGTTCTAATTCAATTATTAGCTAATTTATTAGGGGGTCAACCGAGACCCAGTGATCTACTATGCTTAGGTCAATTTTTGGCGTACACACTCCCATTGCCTTCGCAATCAGAACAAGGCATTGATATTAAGGATGGCGAGTTTGATAAAGAAGGTGATGGGGAACACGTAATTTTGAGAAACAAATGCTTGGCCTTCATGCATTGTCTTTTATTGATGACGAGAAATCTAGAAAATAATATAGTCAGTGAGGAGATATCAAGAGTACTCGGAATGGACTGGCTACTTTGTTTTATGATGGAAAATGTACACCCAAGTACAGTATTATTGGCGATGAAGATATTAGTGGTGTTGTGTTCTGGACAGGGACAACAATCGGTTATTATGCAGAGGTAATAAATACAAGTATTTTTAAAACAATTTCTGTAAAAAAATATACAAAATATATTCATGAGGTCTCAGTTATATTTTAAAACATGTTTATGGCTAACTAAAAATAGAACATCCTTATGTGATAATGTACAAACTTTGCGTGGTTTTCTAATTGTCATCGCCTATATTTTGTTTGCAACAAATTTAAAGTTACAAGAAGCTCTTGCGTGCGTGTGTTTTTTCTTCTTTTTCATGCTGAAACAGCTAGACACATTTGGATAAAATTTAGTACACACTATACATATAGACTATGATCTGAAGAAACTCGTAATCTAGGGACGCACTGTAAGTCGCTAGTTTTAGTTATAAATAGATGATTTTGTGTGTCCAGATTCCGCGAAGGCACGCACAACGGCGGCTGGCTGCGGCACACGGAGCTGGTGTCGCAGCAGGCCGGCGTGGTGCTGACGGCGGCCGTGCACTCGCACGCGCACCTGCACGCGCAGCTGCTCTACACGCCCGGCTTCACGCCGCTCGCATGGTACGTCTGGAGGGGCTCATGGACAATTATTATAGTATATTTTAATTGGACAACTATACATTTTTGTTCATAACTCCTTTATTTGTCATCTTATCTGGATAGCTTCACATTTTAATAATTCTGTATAATTCAATATATTCCAAAGAAAACTCAGGATTTACAGAGAAAATGATCTGAAACGATTTAAATCTAAGAGTCGTATTCGAACTTGTGCAAGGGTTGATGAGCTTAGGAATGGTAGGTCTGCCAATTTATATCGAACGGTATTGTTAAAACGGAGCTTCATCAGACTACTACTGTAACTATATGCGAAATTTATGTGTGTATTTTTGTTACCCTTTCACACTGAAACGGCTGGATAGATTTGGATGAAATTTAGATCACAAACTATGACCGGGAGTAGTACAAAGGCTATTGTTAGGCACCTAGGGACGCACCCGAGTGAAGCAATTGTAAGTCGCTAGTTATTCATAAACACTAGACCTAACAAGGTAAATAAATAATTTCCACCTCGCAGGCTGCTGCTCAGCCACCTGCAGATCCCCGAGCTGTACTACCTGCTGTTCGGCCTGGCGCTGGGCCAGCCCATGCACCAGCTGGGCTGCGAGCGCGCCATCTCCGTGGAGCGCGTGTGGGCGGCGGCGTGGGGCAGCGCGGCGCCGGCGCGCCAGTCGCCCGCCGCCGTGCAGGCGCGCATCACGCTGTGCGCCGAGGCGGTGGTCATCCTGCTGGCGGCGGTGCGCGCGCTCGTGCACGCCGACGCCGCTTGCCTGCCCGACTGGCTGGCTGATCATCCTGTTGCCATTGTGCAAGTTAGTCACTACACTGTGTTTGATTAACATACTGTCAAGTTGGAAGATTTCGAATTTAAAGCAATGTAATGCCACCATCTGTCGGATTCTAGCTTAATATAATCTAATAAAAGTCCAGTGTAATGTAATATAAATGTTTATAAATTGAGATAATAATTTCGTTTTCAGGTTCTATTTTCTTTCTATAACACACTGCCCGATTTTGTAACGCTAATGATGAGCGCTGAAGTGTTGACAGCATTGGCTTCGACGCTCTTCCCACCAAACGCTTCAGATGATATACATATGCGTAAGTTACATTTTGTCAATATTATTTTATTATTTTCAAATATTAAGTTTTTAAATTAAAAGAAGCTAACTATTTATATATTTCCAGCGGTGTGTGAGAGCGGTGAGAGTTCAGGAGCATCTACCCCAGGTTCAGAGAAGGAAGTGGTAATACCGAGCACGTCCGCGTCGCTGACGCAGCACCCGGCGCGCCACACCGTCATGGACTTCCTGCGCGTCATCGTACTAGACTCGCTGCCGTTGAGCGTTTCTGCCAAAAGTGCGCCGGTTAGTCATATATTTATATAATTATTTTGTTTGATTAATGCAATGAAATTAAAATTAATGAAAAAGTACGCCAATGCAATGTAAATTACAGTAATAATTATTATTATTATAACCATTTATTAAAAACTAGTATTTACATCAACTTTAATCTTAACTTTTTGTTTGACGTATAGGACATTATATTTGTAATTATACCGTATAAAACATATATCATTTATATAGTCACGTAGATATATACATTTTACTTTAAATAAAAATATATTAGGAACACAAAATCAATAAAATGGTAAGTATATTTATGTTACGTGTCACGCTTATTAATTTATTTTGCAATGAAAAATTTAATTACTTTTTCTTTATTTTTTTTTAACAATTTTTGGTATTTTTTTATATTCGATTACAAATAATTTAGATTTTTTTAATAAAATTAAATATTTAGAGGTTTAACTGGATAAATGCGTGATATTGAGAAAATATACATATATGTAAATAGGGAATGCATGAATGGAATAAAATATAAGGTTGATAAACAAAGAACATTAAAGACAAATAAAACTTTTGCTAAGAAAATTATGTTTTACTTACATACACATTAACATATTATGTTATTAAAAAGTTTGAGTTCAGATTGTCAAACATGAATTATTAAGTATATTATAAATGTTTATCAACTTTAAAAATATTTTTGGCGTAAAGGAAGTGCCAATAATAATTTAACTGATTTCATTTTACTATAATACATATTATAATATTATTTTTTACACATTGTAAGTGTCATGTAAGCTTACACCTACGGCCGACTTAATTCCACAGTATAAAAATTCATACAGTAGTCAATCACCCAATAATATTAAAGGAAATGCTCTCAATTACAAGAGTTGTTGAACTATAACCATTTTCATGTAAAAGTAAACAGTCGGGCGCAACACCCGCATCTCCCCTACACGATCTCTTATAGGCGTCTTCGTAGAAGACTGTATGGATTAGTAGACTGTGCTAATATAGTATATAGTCCCGAACTAACAGGCTACAGCGAATGGATGTTGTTCTAGAGCGCGGGCGACGCCGTACCGCCGTCAATGTTTTGTACGCCATGTAGCCCCTGCGCCCCTCCAAGATCGTACTTTTATTGCGTAAATATGCGGAAATTAGTTTACTTAATACTATTTCTGTGACGCTCTACGGAATTATAGACACAATAAAATAAAAAGAAAAAATATTTAATAAAAGAAAAAATATTTAATAAATAATAAAAGCCTTTTATGATAATGTATTTGTCGTAACCGTGAAGTCGTCACTTATTTTAACAATAAGACTAACCTGCTTTATTAACGCTTGACCTCAAAAATTTCATACTTTTCATAGATCAATGGAATGGATTCTTCTCTAATTATTCTTAAAGCAAAAGGCGTACAAAATATTTTATCATTATCTGTTTATTATGCTTATATGGAAATATTGTAAATAACAAACTAACTCAACTGCTTAGCATATTAAAAAGCATGATCCTTTAAAGGTGGTCGTCATCAAATCTATTTGTTTGTTTTTCTATACTTCGGGCGAAAGGAAAGGATATTTCTTTTATATGTAATGAAGTAGATCTATATTAACGGATTTGGGTTAAATACGGAACGCAGATTATATCCTCAGTTAGCATAAATATTTTTTAACATAGTACCTATGTATTTTTTTTTGATAATAAATTAGCATTCTGCTCTGGGTTACCTGGTTAGTTCTTTTAGTAAGACGTCCAAAAATATGTCCGACGATTTTTTCGAGTATACTGTTAAATTTTAAAATCTATATGTATGGTACAGTTATAGTTGAGTGAGAGATGACGTATGTGAGGGAAGGTTATGAGGGAAACCAAACCCAATGAAAGTCGATCCAACACTGCTTTATTAAGATAAATTTACAGTATATATAGGCAGAAGTACAGACGTCATACGTTTCGTACAAATAACAATTTCGTAATAAATAAGCTAAATTAAGGAGGTTGCAACATAATCATATTGCTCAATGTGCGTTGACCCGTACACTATAGATAGCGGTTAGGACTTATATTATTATAGAAGTATGCGGCTAAAACTTTAACGCGCTTGGTTTAGTACAGAAGCTTTAAATACAATATGCTTTACAGACCTGTAATGTTATTTGTTAATATAATGTAAAACTTAACAGCACGCCATGCATTCTTAACAATAATTTCTACAATATATTTAGACATTAAATAACTAAAATACTTTTATTTAATTCCAGGTCATAGATCTAGTTCTAGACGCATCTCCTGCAAATTCTACAAGTCAGCAACAAATAGAATTCCAAACAGAGGTTCTAACAACAATTATGGAAAATCTTCTAAATACTGAATTATTTGGATCTGAGTCAAATATATCGAATGTATGCTATCTGGCAGCGCGCCTTGTCGACAAATTGTGGCAAGGACAGCTATCCAGAGATCCACATGAGGTAAACACATCTATTTATAGATTATACAATATCTGACTTTAACTATTTTTTATAGTTATCAATAAAATATTTTGGATTACTATGAAGAAATAGGCAAATATCGCATTTATCCAGTTAAACCTCTAAATACGTTCCACATAGAACACAATATCTATACATTGAATGAGTAAAAATAAATGTTATTTATTACTCACTGTTTGGTAACCCGAACCTTATTTAAAAAATATAATATGCTATGAATACAATAACCCGACAAGTTCCCGAAAACTTATCGGGTAATTGTTTGTAAAATCTGAAATCATCACTTATAATATTCTGTGGAACGATGATCATTATATTAGATTTAAATATTTTACAATTATGATCTGAATACTTACAAAGAAAAACAAAATATAGTTTTAACAAGCGTCGCTATCTCTGGTGCTTACACAGCGACAAAGATTACCATTAACATAATATTATGTAGTATTGTAGTTCTCGTGGGCAAACGAATATAATTAAAGAAAAATATTTAAGGTGTTTTATTATTTATTAAAAAATCTTTTCACAACAACAAAGTTATAATGTCAATTTATATATTTTATTAAGTTAGTAAGTTTTCGAAAGACATGTGAAGTCCGTCAATCCGCTCTTGGCCAGCGTGGTGGACTATGGCCTGATCCCCCTTGTATTGAAGGCAGCATCTCCTTAGTGACCATCAATATGGCTTCCGCCGGGGACGGTCTACTGGGGACCTTCTTGTGTATGTCACACATTGCTGGGGCGAGGCCATCGAAAACCGTGGTGAAGCTCTAGCAGTCTCACTCGATATCTCGAAGGCATTTGATAGGGTTTGGCACGCAAGTCTACTGAGCAAGCTTCCTGCTTACGGCATCCCCTCCGACTTCTATGACTGGATATCAGACTTCCTAACCGAACGGTCGATCAGAGTCGTCCTTGACGGCTGCTCCTCTGATATAATGACAATTGATGCCGGAGTTCCACAGGGGTCTGTTCTCTCTGCGACTCTTTTCCTGCTGCACATCAATGATCTACTATCACCGGGTATTGTTGCGTATGCAGATGACAGCACAGTCATAGAGAGCTATGTGTCCGGTGCAAAGGACGGAGGGGTAGCAATACGTTCTCTGAGAGAGGCCATGGTGGAGCGTACAAATGCGACCTTAAGTCTTGTCTCACAATGGGGTGACAAAAATCTGGTAGATTTCAACGCCGCCAAAACGCAAGCCTGTCTGTTCTCCGCAAAAAGGAGTCCGTTTAGCTTGACTCCTACTTTTCGCGGTGCACCTGTAGAGGTTTCCGACAGTCTGGAGCTTCTCGGCATAAAGTTAAGTGCAAACCTTAACATTGGCGACAACATCGAGTCAAAGGCACAGACTGCGGCCAAAAAACTGGGCATCCTTAACAAGGTAAAGCGATACTTCACGCCTGGACAGCTTCTGACTTTATACAAAGCTCAAGTCCGATCATGCATGGAGTATTGCAGTCACCTTTGGGATGGCTCTGCAAAATACCAACTTGCCGCACTTGACTCGGTGGAACGCAGAGCCAAAAAGCTTTTTGGCGACGAGAAGCTGGTGAAAACTAAGCTTCACAGCTTAGCACACCGTCGCCAAGTTGCTTATCTGTCGGTTTTCTACAGGCTGTACTTCGGGGAGTGTGCCTACGAGCTCCATGGTCTTATACCGCCATCACCATACTTCCATCGGAACACCAGACGTACTGCAGGATACCATCCTTTCTTGGTTGACATTCCGATCATTCGCACTAAGCGCTTTTCATCATCTTTTATAATGCGCACAGCCAAGAAGTGGAATGCCCTACCTGCGTCTGTTTTTCCGAGAGTGTACGACCTGAAACTTTTTAAGGTGCGTGTTAACAGGCTTCTCTTGGGCAAACTCGCTACATCGTAGATCTTATCTGTGCCTTCGAGCTAAAATGAAGGTCAAGAGTATGCCCATTATTAATAAAAAAAAAACATACATATTAAGTTAGATAAATATAAATATATTTATTAATTTTGTCCCATTTTCTTGTACAACGTTTTGTCCCCGCGTTACTGTAAAAGGTGCACGCACGCGGTAAATTATTATTAAGACATAACAACAACAATAGTTTGTTTAAAGAGTAAGTATGTTATCTATACTAATATTATAAAGAGGTAAAATTTGTGAGGTTATAGGGTGTAATCTCTAGATCTACTGAACCGATTCAGATGAAATTTGGTAAGAAGATAGTTTGAAGCCCTGGGAAGGACATAGGATACTTTTAATCCCGGAAATCATCCCTTAAGGGGATGAAAATGGGGGTGAAAATTTGTATGGGGAATCAACCTAGGGACGAACCCGAGCTAAGCGTGGGTGAATTGCTAGTATTATATAAGTGTTAGGTATAAAATCACTTTGAATTACTAATTTACTTAGACTAAACTAATTTTATCTTTTCGTAGGTGTTCGATTTTTTGGTCAAATTGGTGACACAAGCTAAAAAGAAATCCTCTGTCATATCATTAGAGGGACTTCATCACTGTTTGAATAGAACAATTTTATTCTTGTTATCACGATCGACGGACTCTATCGCAGATCAAATGTCCGTACTTGAAGCATTGCACAAACTTACTACGAACAGGTATTATTTTTATATGTACATGACTATATTAATTTTATATTATGAAATTGATATTAATAAAATTATCATTACTATTATACTAAAATAAATATAATTTTTGTTATCTTGGCAGACTATTAATATTTGGTGCAGGAAATCACGAACTGGAGTTTATAGGGTGTTTAACTTATTGTCTACTACAACTCAGTGCGAACATGAAAATTGCCTTAGACTCGCACATGCGCACTACTTGGCATGTTAACCCAAGCGGAGATCTCGAGTCCAGGGATGATAAGTTGACAGCCCATCAAGGTACATTTTATTACAAGAATGTATGTATGTATTCAGCCCTTTTTAACGTCCCACTGCTGGGCACGGGCCTCCCTTCAAAATGAAGGGGATCAGGCCATAGTCCACCACGCTGGCCAAGTGCGGATTGGCGGACTTCACATGTCTTTCGAAAACTTGCTAGGTTCTCTCAGATATGCAGGTTTCCTCACGATGTTTTCCTTCACCGTAAGGCAAGTGGTAATCAAGTTAGAAAATGATCAAGTGAGAAAATGAATCATTTTCTTATTACAAGAATATATAAATAAATCAATGACTTTACTAATAATAAACTTGTCAATCAATTAATGCATAATCAATTAATGCATTTTTAAAACATATCAAACGGATGTTTTTTGAATACTTATTATAAAAACATTAGCGACTTACCTTTGCTTCGGTAGAGTGTGTCCCTAGGTGCCATTTGTATTTATAACATATACTGGCAACGCCACCTTTAATTTTATTTGACAAAAAGTATCGGTGGCCTTTGTGTCACTCCAGATCATGGACCACCTTTGTTCCAAATTTCATTCAAAAGTAAGAAACAAATACAGCATGCAAACTCGTACACATATATAAATTTTACTAAGTTAGTTACGATGTCCAGGACGTAACCTGATGGCGGGAGCAGCTCGCCGCGTGTGGGAGGAGCTGTACGCGTGCAAGAAGCCGGCCATCGAGGAGGTGTTCAAGATGACGCTGGTGGCGCCCGTGGGCAACGCGCGCGCGCCCGACCTCGGCGCCGCGCGCGAGCAGCTGCACGAGAACGCGCACAAGCTGTGGATCAACTATATTGATACTGAGCGGAAGGTGCGCTTTGCAATTGTATTGTCGTCGAAAGGATAATTATGTTATATTAAAGTAGACTTTATTACAAAGCGTGATTTTTTTTTAATATTAGACATACTCGTAAAATACTTCTAGTAATTATTTTTTATGATTCGATGAAACATATTTTTATGATAGTTCAAATCTTTATTTTAATTAACAATTTGAAGATCTTTAGAACGCATATTGCAGGCATATTTATAAAATTATAACTTTCATGCACAATTTATTTTTTGTGAAATATTTTATGTTTGGGAATACGACATATATTATTATAAAGAACTTTACTAAGCATACCCATCTTGAAACATGTGTAGTTACAACCATAGTCCACTCGCACATATAAATTTAAGAGATATAATAATAATTCAATAGTAACTTTTTTCAGGGTTTGAAACGATAATTATCATTGATAATTATCATGATAAATATGGGTCGATAATTATCTTTGATAAATATAATTCAGTTTTTTTTTTGCAACTCTTCAAATTGTCGATCAGAAAAATGAGTTAATGCAGTAGAGGATGAGGATGATATTCCACTCATTAATTTTTTTAAAAAATGCCTATGTAGTTGGTTAAATTTACCCTCATTTTATTTCTAACTAAATTATGATAGGCAAGTAGTCATAATTATCAATAGACATATTTATCTTGATAATTTCATACCCTGATTTTTGTATTATATCTGACTGACCTTAGGCCGTGTACCGCGTCCCCTGGGAGCTTCACAACCAGATACAATCAAAGATCCAGAAAGTGACGGGCGGACTGACGCGCCTCGCGTCACGCACCAAGGTCAAGAAGGAGGACTCTGCGAAGCAGCGCCCGCAACCGCCGAGGGAACACACGCTTGCTTATATGCAAGATCATGTGCAATTAGTAAGGTATGTGCATTATTTATTTATTATTTATTTTTATTCCATATCATAAATATAATAGAAAATAGATATAGATGACTGTCACATAAGGTATGCAAAGGCGGTCTCTACGTGAAGTTCATGGGAGATCTTAACAAGATGTGTTTTAATAATGAGTTTAGAAATAATATAGAACAATAATATTTTATGTAATACTAATTACTCAAGTTGTTAATAAAGATTGTCATTAACCATTTTAGTTTTTTTTTATATAGTAACTAAGAAATTGGATTTAATGATATGACTAACTGTATTCGTCACAAAAAAATCATTATTTAACTATGTAATTTAAAATATTAAAGAATAGAATAGTAACAACAAACAGCTAGATTTTCTCTAATATATACTATACTGCCATATTATTTCAGAATTATATCCTTGAAGTGAAATATTACTGATTTGTTGGCTTTTCTCAATAGAATAGAAATGCATTATATCAATAGATTTATAATCTATATAGATAAATAAAATTGAAGCGTCTGTTTGTAATGTCAAAATAACAGCTTTTTACTAAATGCATATTAAATTATATACGGTACTTATAAGAAAAACACAATTTTACAAATTTTTGTCTGTCTGTCTGTTTGTTCCGGCTAAGCTCCGAAACGGTTAGACTTATTTTAACGGGACTTTCATTGGCAGATACCTAACGTTACGAGGAGTAACTTAGGCTACATTTATTTTAGAAATAGAATTAGGATTCCGCTCAAAAAAATTGAAACGTACCTAGGGACGCAGGGTAAGTCGCTGGTAGTAATTATAAGTAATTTGGTGTGTGCGCATAGACAAGCGTGGTGCGTGCAGCTGTCGGCGGCGGGCAACACGGCGGCGCACACCACGCGCTACGTGCAGGCGGAGTGGGGCGGCGCGTGGCGCGAGCTGACGCGCGAGCGCGGGCTGTGGGGCCCGCCGCGCGCGCCGCCGCTCGACAAGTGGGCGCTGCACTGCACCGAGGGCCCGTGCCGCATGCGCAAGCAGCTCCGCCGCAACCACGCCTTCTACACGCATTACCCGTATCGACCGGAGCTCGAGCGCTCTGACAGTGTTAGTATATTATGCATCTAATTATATACATAGTTTATGGTAGGCAGTGTACACTAAAAATTGTCAATAATATATATATTTTTTGTTATATATGGATTTTTATTGTTTATAAAATTGCTACGTTTTAGACAATTTTTTATTAATTATTTATTTAGATGAAAAAGATTCAAGAAATAGAAGTCAAAGTTTAAGTGCTGAGTTGCAATGCTTTAGTAACTTAAAGTAAAAAAAGTTTTATTTATTCAGAAACAATTGAAATATAAAGTGGCGCAAAGTCGGGACAGTAAGGAGTACTACAGAGTGTACCAACAGTGGCGTACTTCGAGTAGCCTAGGTGAAACGGACGGCATTGACACTGCTGAACTACAGACTTTCGAAGAAGAAATACCAAGGTATATAGAGAAATACCATTAATTGTGAACTTGAACAAAAGTTTTTATTATTAGCTTATATAGATTTTAGTGAAGTCCTGGATTTGAATACCCCTTGGGCCATATGGAAAGTTATTAGCGTTCCGCCGTCGGTAATCTATTCTCTACGCTAGAGTCGGAGCCGATCATTATTGTTACATTTTCATATTATTTATATTTTTCAGTAACAAGGATTTATCAATCGATGTGGCGAACGAAGATGGTTCACCCTCAGATTTAGTCAGCAGCGGAGTGGTTAGCCGCGGCACCAATCTGTCAACGGAAGGTAGACATTTTATATAAAAAAGTAGATAATTATAATACATAAAAATAAGATGGAAGATGTCATATATTATTTATATCTTGTTGTAGCTAATGAGGATGGTCCAGATGCAGAAGAAGAAGATGAACCTCAACCACCGCCACCTGATAACCAAACGCTCTTAAGATTATTGGAGCACCACGAAAAGGTTTTATTTTTTATTTTTATAAAAAATAGTCTCAAATACGTAACTTACAAAGTAATAATTTCATACTAACGATTTTGAATGTATAATTTTAATTATTTATACGTTATTTTTAGATCTCCCATATGTTTCGTTGCGCAAGAATCCAAGGTCTTGACACAACTGAAGGACTTTTGCTGTTCGGGCGTGAACATTGCTATGTCATTGATGGATTTACTCTACTTAAGAATAGAGAAATACGAGATTTAGACAGCTGCCCCGACGACTATGACCCCATTTTGCCTAGCCAAGGCATACAGAGGAGTAATCAGAGACAATGCTCCAAATTTTTGTATGAAGATATAAGGTAATTTTCCAGAAAAAGACCATATTTTTACTTAGTACATTTTGAAGTTATACTTTTTTGGCACGTTTGGAGAAAAATATGCGAGTAAATTTTTTAAGATGCGCGCGCACATATGATCAAGTTAGCTGCAATTTTTTTTTACAAACAGTGAGTTGTGACATACGGGATGAAATCTTTAGCTATTTTTGTTCAATCCAAAGAAGTATAACTTCTTATGTGTGTACATAAGTACACACACACGTTTTTTTATTCAAAATTTTTTATACCTACCTTTTTACAAATAATAAAATAATATGTTACATTTTTAGAGAGGTTCACAAAAGAAGATACTTATTACAACCTATAGCACTTGAAGTATTTTCCAGTGATGGACGAAATTATTTACTAGCTTTTCCCAGAAAAGTACGAAATAAGGTAAGATTACTATTACAACTAAATATTTGGTATACTATTTCCATAATATTTGGTGTCTGCGCATAGAGTGATGGCTCTAGAATAACACTGAAAATTATAAGACTAGCTTTAAGATGCCAAATATATTTAGTATAAATATATAATCGTCTATCGAAGGCGTCTACAGATAGGGCAATCAAGCGAGGCTTGTGAGGTGAGATTCAGATGAGGTGCTCCCGATTGTTATACGTACTTTTATATGACAGTATAGTTGCAAATTGGTACTATACCGCTTTATCTTCAAAATCGTTTGCCACGAAATGTTTTTTTTGACAACCCTTGTATTTGGCGGGATTTTCAATAAAATTGAAGACGAAGACCTTCTGTAGGGATTTTTATACTGTGGTACTAACGACTAAACTATGTAAATAAGTAACTAGTTTTGCATTATATCACTCCTACGCTAGGTACGTCAATGACAAGTATCATTCAAATCAATTTAGCCTTTAGATTGTGAAGAGGTAACATATACACTCACTGACAACTATAACATTTAAATAATACATTTTAATGTAGATCAAAATAATAGTATTTCAAATTAATATTTTACATTTGTAAATGTAATTCTTAATTAATTTTAATTTTCTAAAGTAGACATAGAATATAATAATGGTAACACTAAAAATATAGATTATTAAACAATAATACAATAATAAGTTTTCTAAAAAATTGAAATAATTATAATGATAATAGCTAAAATTATATAAATAATATTCCATATTTCAAGTATAAAATTAAAATTATAAAAATGTTTAAAATTAAAATTAACAAATATTGTAAGGTACTTTGATGCTAAATTTCAAAATTTTGAATTCATTTTTGTTAAGTGTGGGTAGGCTGTCTGTAACAACTATATAATACTTTTGTGACATCTAACACCTTAGTCTCTCCCGTGACCATGATTGCTGTAAAGCAATCGAAACGTCGGGAAACAAAAATCAAAATAAATCCGCGAAAAAATCCGAAAAGATAGTTTTATTTAAATGTCTAATATTCGCGTAAATCTAAGAAAGTATTAACTATAACATTTATTAGCGACACGCTCGTTTCGCTTAGTTGCGTTCTTAGGTGCCTAACAGTAATCTATGTTACTCCAGCTCATAGTCTAGTAATACATAGACACACACACGTGTGTTGTGTGTATGTACACATACACGTATGTGTTTGTATGTGTGTATATGTGCATATACACACATACAAGCACATACGCACACGCACGCATATAAACTTTGGCTGTAATAATAGTAGTAAGATAATATGAGTGTGATAATATTGCGCGCGGCAGGTGTACAGCCGGTTCACGGCGCTGGCGACGGGCATGGCGGACAGCGCGGCGGGCTCGGTGGCGGGGCAGAAGCGCGGCGTGGCCGTGGAGCAGCCCGCCGGCCTGCTCGCCACGCTTATAGGAGACACCTCTGTCACACAGCGGTGGCTGGTGAGCCTTGTATAATTTTTATTATTATATAATTATATATTAATCATTTAAAAAAATTGTAAACTGGCTTTAAAAATCACTTTTAAATGTAATCCTTAGGGGTGAATTTTATGGAGTCGCCTTTAAGGATTAAAACAATTAATTCTGTTTTAATATGGGTTATGAAGATGATATTTCCTTGTCTCTATTGTTCGAGTGATATATACACAAACCGAATAAAGTATTCCAATTCTTTTTTTTGTTCTAATGTTATATTAAACGTATGTATTATTCACTTGTGCTATTGTCATAAAAAAATAAATTTAGAATATTAACAAGACTTTAAACTAACATTTTCCTTTATTTTGTAACTATATTTTTACAGAGGGGTGAAATATCAAATTTCCAATACTTAATGCACCTCAACACGCTGGCGGGCCGCTCGTACAATGATCTGATGCAGTATCCAGTCTTTCCTTGGATTTTGGCAGACTATGATTCTCTAGAATTAGACCTTACTCATCCTGCTACATTCCGAGATCTTACGAAGCCAATGGGCGCGCAAAGTCCAGATAGATTGGAGCAATTTAGAAAAAGATATAAGGTAATATATTTATTTGTTTAAGTACCAGCACGAAAAATATACATATTATGTATAACAACTAAAAAAAGAGTATGTTTATGGTTTGTTTTGTAGGAAACTGAACCCAATGTTATAATTTGACATCAAATTGTTGAATAATTAGCACGTCGAAGGCTTAGCATACAAAATAAATTTTATAAGCTTATAATCCAGTAAGCTCAAGCACAAGTTACAACAGTTCAAGCAGAGGAAACATGTTTTTATCAACGTTATGTATATTTAATATGTTTCTTACAATATTTTAATAAACTTATATACCTATATATAGGAATGGGACGACCCTCACGGTGAAACGCCACCTTATCACTACGGAACTCACTACTCTTCCGCCATGATTGTTTGCTCTTATCTTGTGAGAATGGAACCATTTACACAACACTTCTTGCGACTGCAGGGTGGACATTTTGATCTCGCTGATAGGTAAAATATATATATAAATTTATATTGTAGTATTGTACTAATTAACATAATATATTAAATGTTTAATCATGATATTTTTTTTGCAGAATGTTTCATTCCATTAAAGAAGGTTGGAACTCAGCGTCACGACATAATATGGCTGACGTTAAGGAACTAATTCCGGAGTTTTTCTATCTACCTGAATTCTTGGAAAACTCGAATAATTTTGATTTAGGTAATTTCCTTAGTTTACATATAATAATAAAAAAGTGTACTACTATCGTTTTGCTTGATCCTCCCGCGTTATTTACTAACAGCCAACTGTAACTGAAGTACGCCCTAGGGACTATACTCATTAATATATATACTATGTAATATTTAAATTTAATAATAAATTGATGAACTAACGATACTAACAATGATATGAATATGAATAGGGTCTACTTTAAGTACATGTTGCAGTTTTAAACAAAGAATAGTGAATATGATCATGGTTTATGGCATTAAGAGGTCAAACGATTGAAAAAATGATCAGCCAAGTATAATATAAGTATCAGATATCAAGATTATAATTATATAAAGATGATTGCATGTTTATTTTACAATCACATGTTAACTCTCATGTCTCACTCTTGAATAAATTCTGGACTAACGCTTAGAACGCTCCCGATAATAACTCCTGGGATCTATCCCGTTAATAGTTAAGTGAAATGTTACTTTAACAACAATATTTCTGGATTTTCACATGTAAAAATTCGCAGACAGACTCAGTTTACTGTTTAAATCTATACAAATAATAGTTTTTCACTAAATGCATATGAAATTATATACGGTACATATAAGAATAACACAATTTTTAAAATGTTTGTCTATCTGTCTGTCTGCCTTTTCTAATCCCTAATCTCCGAAACGCCTGGACTGATTTGGGCGGGATTTTCACTGGTTGATAGCTGACGTTATAAGGAATAACTTATGCTACTTTCATTTTAGCTCAAAAAAAAATCGAGTGAGGATAAGTCGCTAGTATAATATAAAGTGAGTAGTACATATTTGATATGGTGCAGGGAGCAAGCAGTCGGGCGTGGCGCTGAACGACGTGGTGCTGCCGCCGTGGGCGAAGGGCGACCCGCGCGAGTTCATCCGCGTGCACCGCGCGGCGCTGGAGTCGGACTACGTGTCGCACCGCCTGCACCACTGGATCGACCTCGTGTTCGGCTACAAGCAGCAGGGCCAGCCCGCCGTCGACGCCTGCAACGTCTTCCACCACCTCTTCTATGAGGGGAATGTGGATATATACAAGTTAGTACTCCTCCTCACCGATCTCGGCCACGGCGCGGCGGTCGATCTCACCGAGACTAGCCAGCTGATATTATTAGTGCACAAGTGTACGCGCAGACACCAGTGCACTTTCAATTCATATATATGAAGTGTTTATGCAAAAAAATAAAAATAGGAATACGGAAAAACTGACAGTATTTTTCTATAGATTTTTGTATGAACTTCTGAAGATCACAATCTGGAAAAAAAAGAAACAAGGACAGAACAACGTCTGCCAGGTCGACTAGTATGCAATATAATGCAATTACTTATCGATTATTTACTTATTTAATGTAATTAATAAATTTAAAATAAATTCAACGTAATACTTAAAATTTAAATTCGTTTTTTTTAGCATTGATGACCCGTTAAAGAAGAATGCAACAATAGGATTTATTAATAACTTCGGCCAGATACCCAAACAATTATTCAAAAAAGCACATCCAAGTAAGAAAATGTCGCAACGGGGCTCAACCATATTGGACCCTAACAATATAATACCTTCACAAGGTATTACGCCGCCTGAGAAACTATTCTTCCACAATTTAGAAAACTTGAGGCCATCATTGCAACCGGTAAAAGGTAATATAAGTCTCTTATTATGTACATAAATAAATAAATCATGAGTTGATTTACACATTAGGCATATGATTTATACTTGACATGTAATGGAAGCCAATGAAGCTTATGTCATTTTAATTGGCTTAATATATCTAAAGTGCAAATATTTCATCTGTGTTAATTATGCATCTACGTGAAACAAGAATTGGGCAATATGTAGTAAAAAAATGTACTCTTAAAGTATTATGTTAAGGTTTGTGCTGCAATAAAAATATTTAACCTATTTTTCAGAAGTCAAGGGGCCAGTCGGACAGATATTGTATACAGATAAGGCGATATTAGCTGTAGAGCAAAACAAAGTGCTAATGCCTCCCGCATACAACAAGTACGTGGCGTGGGGCTTCGCGGACCACTCGCTGCGCATCGGCAATTACGATAACGATAAAACTCTGTTCGTGTGCGAGAGCGTGGCGCAGGCGTGCGGCGAGATCGTCACCTGCGTCTGTCTCTCCGATAAGACTATTGTGACGGCTGGCACGAGCACTGTGAGTTGTTTGTTTTTTTTTATTATTTTAAATTTTATGAGGAAAATGCATATTTGTTTATATTTGGCACATATTTTTATATGTATAATTTTCCCGATTCCTTCTATATTTTTTAGTTTTAGTATATTTATTTAGTTTTTATATATTTTTAGTTGCATTAATTAATAAAGTACCTAGGCCATTATTTTTTTTGTAAATTCGTATTTTTTCAGAAAATATATAAATATAACGTTTTTTAGGAAAAATTTTTATCTAAATAAAAAATTTGATCTTAATCGAGGTATACAAAATAATAATACAACAATTGCATAATAAGATAACATATAAGCGAGGTACAACAAAAACCCATTAATTAGAAAATATGACGTCATAATATGTCAACATACATATATATATTTGTAGTATTAGCATTTATGTAATATTGTTAGATGAGCAAAATAGTTAACTTCATTTAATTTGTGCAGTTTTATCATCCTCAACACAGACACACACACTAGTAATGAAATGTTTAAATACATTATATTTAACTTTGGTAATTATATATATAATAGTGTAGTGATCGGTGTGTACTGTGTATCGGTGCGCAGGTGGTGACAGTGTGGCAGTACTGGGCGCGCCGCCGCCGCCTGGCCGTGAAGACGTGCCTGTACGGGCACGAGGAGGCGGTGACGTGCCTGGCCGCCAGCGCCGCCTACAACCTGGTGGTGAGCGGCAGCCGCGACGGACACGTCATCGTGTGGGACGTGGAGCGCGGCGCCTTCGTGCGCCAGCTCGTGCCCGCGCGCCTCCCCGACCCGCCGCCGCCGGTCTCCGCGCTCGCTATCGATGACCTCACTGTACGTATTATATATACATTCAAATGCTATTTTTCTATTTGCATAAATCTATACTAATATTATAAAAAGGTAAAGTTTGTGAGTTTGTGAGTGGACCGATTTAGATAAAATCTGGTAAGAAGATAGTTTGAGACCCTAGGAAGGACATAGGATACTTTTTTTTCCCGGAAATCAGCCCTTAACGGGGTGTAAATTGGGATGAAAGTTTGTATTGGAAAGCAAAGCTCTTATAATATATAATGGTAATAGAATTAATGTCCCATGAGGACATTCACATTGCTAAGTAAGCAAATCTGCATTATTTTCTAAAGTACTGTTGCGTTGTATACTTAAATACGAGTTATGGATCTGATATTTTTTTATATAGTAAAAGTTATTTCATTATGTTTCATATATAATATCAGTCAAATAGCCTATAGTTTTTAATTATTTAAAGTATTAAATATTAAGTTTAAATAAGTGTTAAATTTATTATCATTGGTAGAGTTGGTTATACCTTTTAAGAAATAACTAATACCTAAAAATTCAACGAGTATTACAATCGTTACCGTTAAACTTAAAGCCTATAGGAAAAACTCAAATTCGTAATAACTTAGTATTATACGTTGTTTGATGCAAAATATCACCCATGACGTGACACAGACCTACTATGATACCCGAAGCTATAACAGTGACGTGTGGGTGCAGGGCGACATAGCGACGTGCAGCGGCAGCTGGCTGCATGTGTGGTCCATCAACGGCGTGGCGCTGGGCGGCGTGGACACGGGCGGCGGCGAGCGCGCGCCGCAGGCGCTGTGCGTGGCCTTCAGCCAGACGCGCGAGTGGGACCCGCTCAATGTCGTCATCACCGGCTCCACCGACGGCGTCGTGAGGGTGAGTAGTCTGCACTTTGTACATAATTAGGGAAATGGGTAATAATACCAAGTTACAATCACTTCAAAATAATAAATATTCGATTGTGTTGCCTAATAAGTAACAACAAGTTGTATTGCTATAAAAAAAACCTGTGAAGGATCGCGTTTTGCTCATATAATCATGTCAATTGATCAACTACTATATAACAATTATACGAAAGTTGACCTACTTCAAAAAAGGAGATGCTTCTCAATTCGAGTGTAACTTACGCGATATCTTCGAAAATTTGGAAACATAATATGTTTTTAATGAATAAGTTAATTAATAAATTCAAAGCAAAGAGTTAATCCCTGAACTAATATAAAACCCGTCGGTCCTTTCTGATGGATTTGTAATTATATTTTTATATTTGTGTTTCGATTTCATAAATTATAAATATTTCTTTAGATGTGGTCGATCGATTACATAGCGAAAACTGTAGAAGATGAAGCAAAGAGCTCTGAAGTAGATAGTGAAGATCAAGCACCGAGTTCTTTAGACAATGATAAACTGAAATATGAACCATCGCTTACATTGCAAGATAGTGAAGAAATAAAATCTGAGAGTGAAATAAAATCAGAGAGTGACGTAAAGACTGAAGATATAGAACCATGTGAAAGGGAGGCAGCTATTAAACGAGTCGAGGAGTTAGTTAAACAAATGAGCTTGTCACAAGAAATTGAAGGTATTATCGTTAATTTTTAATTAATATTACGTTCGACAGCTTTAAATTATTGTTATATACATATTTTAGCATTTTATGAAGTCTTAACGGGTGAAACATTACATAAACACTTTACATACTCTTTTATCTCTTATATTAAAGTGATTTGAACTTTTTTCTATGGAGGCTGATAGTAGCCCTCCCTCCGTTATAGCGTTGTATTCAAATTATATTTTAGGTCCCATATACATATATTAGTTTCATTAATAATTTATTGGAAAGAATTAAAAAATGAAGGATAACAAAGCCACAAAAAAATATTATTTTTGATTAGGCACAAGTTTTAATGCTTATCAATGAACAGGTAATTTAGTAAAATCAGCATCCGAGAGTTCGCTTTCCGATGCAGGGGAAACAACAAGCGCCAAAGAATCTGCACGACGACACGACGAAAAGGACACGTGCAGTGACAACGATGAGCACTACGAGCAAAAAGAAGATATAGACTCCTGTGAAGAGACTAAAGAAGAATATGACAATGAGAAAGATCTAGAAGATGAAAAGGAGAATGTAACACATAGAAGCAAATTACAAAAACAAGGCAACGTAGTGCTACGACGCAAGCCGAAAGCGAACGCCTTGTATCGGAAGAGTAAGTTTTAATGTTTTCATATTTTTAGACGGTATTTATCTAGTCTGCCTTTATTGATATGATACAAATATTGTTACCAAATACCACAAATAGGGAATATGTATGATTTAAAAAAAAATGTTTATACAATAACTTACATCGTTGTATAATTGTAAAAATATGTATATCAAGCTTCAAAACACTATAATTTACTATATTTTTTTTAAATATCATACCGTTAAGGATACTTTAAACGCTCACCATTTTCCGTTCTTGGCGTGACGTAATAGTATGATATACACAGAGAAATGACAACTCAATTTGTAAGCGACAAAATCGATAATCTAACCAATGGCGTTTCAACTACTTTGAATTCCCATTTATATTTGAACTTTTTAATAATTATTTTCTAAATCAAAAAGAAATTACATAAAAAATATTGATATTGAAAAAAAAAATCGCCTTTATGTAAATGACACGAATATTCCCTATTACATGACAAGGTTATATTAGCATATAATTCAATAGTTATAAGTAGATAAAGAATACTTTATTAATATATCAGGAAAATAAAAGTTAACTAATAATAAAGAATCACATTGGAGTTTATTTCATATATAAAATTCAGGTGTGTATGCTTTCGTATTTCTTCTTATTTACATTTGTGTGGCTTGACTGAATTAATATTAAATTTTTGTGCATTTTTCGGGTCACCTGGATAGTTCTTAGCTCTAATTGGAGCCGTTAGATGGGCCCGTTTTCAAGATCCAGATTTATTTTAAAAGATTACGATAAAATAATAATATTGAAATTTAGCCAGCAACAACGTCTTATAAAATCTAAATAACCCAATCAGGTGGCGGAAGCATAGGCGATTCCAGCGAGCCGAGTTCTGTGGAAACGATACAGTCGATGGAGGCGCAGGAGGGCGGGCTGCGGCCGAGCAAGTCCGACACGAGCCTCACGGACTCGTTCGTGGTGCTGTCGGCGCCCGCGTCGCCCGCGCCGCCCACGCCCACGCCCACACCGCGCCCTGTTGTTAAAGATACTTCTTATCCAGGTATATATTGTACTAGCGACTTACCCTCGGTTCAACTGATAAGTTCTTAGCCCCTAGGTGCCTAATAATTGAAACAAATAGATACAAAGTAACCATGGTTTATTTTTATTTATAATATTCCGATTTGACCCGTGTTAAAGTTTACATTGTATCTGTATTTATAAATAAAATTAAAGAATCTTTCTGTGATTTCAAAATAGTTACCCAATATTAAAAAAAAAATTGCCTGTGCGTTTGTTTCGTTGATCTCTATACCGATTTGAAGGGGACATTCACCAGAGAAGTTTTCAGACTAGAAGGGCAAAAGCTGGCATTTGGAAATAAGTTTAAAGCTGTTGAGCCATGAGCGGTGTGAAATCGAGCCGCTAATAAATAACAAAAAGTAAAATAATGTATATGCTAACACCAGACACAGGTGTGACGTGGACGCGCCGCCTGGTGCTGCGCGGCAAGCTGACCATGCACACGGCGTACGAGCGCCGCGACAACGCGTGCCCCGCCTCCGTCACCGCCGTGGCGGCGGCGCGCAGCGGCCGCGGGCTCGCCGTGGGCGACGCCAGGGGACGGGTAAACCCATTATATACACACGAAACTTTGTTACCATGTATGAATATATGTTTGTTGAAATAAAACTTCTTTACGCACACTTGACTTGAGGGGGTAAGCTGGTGAATGCGTTACGAAAAAATGTACGTACGTTTGTTGCCATGGTAACCGTTGTTATTATCTGACAAATGACATATAATACTATATCTTATATATTTAAACGAGCAATTCTTGTATATTTATATCTTTATTTATTTATGCCAGCGATCTCGGAAACGGCTCTAACGATTTCGCTGAAATTTGGTATGTGGGGGTTTTCGGGGGCGAAAAATCGATCTATATTAGTCTCATGTCTGGGAAAACGCGCGTTTTCGAGTTTTCATGTAGTTTTCTTTTGCATTATTCTACGCAGAATATGCTCGATAATTTCTTACACTCAGGCATAAGCATCGTTGACAAGCGACCCAGGTGCAAGATTAACAATCATAGGTGTGTCCGAGTTCGAATCTCGATCGGATACAAAGTTTTACTTTTTTTTTATCTAAAAAATACGATATAACAAAAAAAGAATCCCGAGCGAAGCTCCGTCGCCCAGGTGCTTTGTTCCTTAAATGATATTCTATAAATATATGATTGTAATATGCCTAATATGCGTTATTTTTAGTATCTCACCTATACTAATTATTTAAAACATAAATTGAATTTCATTAAGAGTACCGATGACCTACAGAAGTTTTACTTCTTGCACGTTTACACATTCATCCACGCACTCTTTAGTTTTTACTCTTTCACACAAAAAATACTGAACGGGTTTTGATGAAACTTTACAATAATATAGCCGAGTAACATATAGGCTATAATTTATAAAGGTAAAAGTATAGTAATACATAATAAAGTTTTGTCTTAGGTAAGTAATTATAAATGTAATGTGTGACATACGGGTTTAGAATAATCGATGTTTAGTTAATATTATTTTTTCATTTGATATATATAATATATAAATGTACCAACGACGTTAGTCTCGTTTATAGCTTCGTTCTTATTTTTAACTTATTTTTTTTTATAAATATGCTCAAAATGGCGTCTAAACTTATGTCTCTATAGTTTAAATGAACAATTAAAATTATACAATATTTAATAAATTTACTAAGCTCCGATTCATATAAAGATAAAGTTGGTATGAAAAACGTTTAATACAAGCCTTTTAAACGTTTCACAGATATTCCGATGGTCGGCACCGGACATGACGAGCGCGGCCGGCGCCAAGGGCGGGCCCGCCGACCACTGGATACGGGACGACACCGCGCCCTACTGTACACAGTGTCAAGTGAGTTATATGCTTTATTATACCGTATACTGTTTTACGCTCTCAAGGCACTTTTGATGTTTTTCCTCTCATTGCGTCGTTAAAAAATATAGGTAACTTGAGTACAAAATGAATTTATTATTTATTTTATAGCTAGATTGTTATTTAGCTAGCCAGCGCAATCTCTATAATTTATATTTCTTTTACTACGATTAAAAGTCGATGTTCAGTCATCAGTGAATGTTAAAGCAGTTTCAATTTGATGTTCCTTCTGAGAAGTATCATCATCATCATCATCATATTCAGCCTGCTTTCATCCACTGCTGGACATAGGCCTCTCCTATGGCACGCCACTGAGCTCGATCTTCAGCTCTACGCATCCAACCGCTGCCAGCCAGTTTACGAATATCGTCGCTCCACCTAGCTGGAGGGCGTCCTACACTACGTTTGCCGAGCCGTGGTCTCCACTCTAGAACCCGTCTACTCCATCGGTTATCGGTTCTGCGGCAGATGTGACCAGCCCACTGCCACTACACAGAAGACCTGCCAAAAGTCAGCCTAGACGAAATCGCGATGGCTCTAAAACAACTTAAAAACGGAAAAGCCCCCGGGGAGGATGGAATTACAACGGAGCTCCTAAAAGCAGGTGGAACTCCTACGCTTAAACAACTCCAGCGTTTATTTAATTCCGTCCTCTTTTCGGGGAGAACTCCTAAGGCATGGAGCACGAGCTTGGTCGTCTTGTTTTTCAAAAAGGGTGACAAAACTCTGCTGAAAAACTACCGATCTATCTCTCTCTTAAGCCATATCTATAAGTTGTTTTCTAGAGTTATCACGAACCGTCTCACGCGTAGACTCGACGAATTCCAACCTCCCGAACAGGCTGGATTTCGAAGTGGATACGGCACCATAGACCACATTCACACAGTGCGGCAGATTACACAGAAGCAAGAAGAGTATAATCGGCCCTTGTGCTTAGCATTTGTGGACTATGAGAAAGCCTTTGACACTATCGAAATCTGGTCTGTTTTAGAGTCTTTGCAACGGTGCCAAGTCGATTGGCGATATATTCAAGTGTTGAAGTGCCTGTATGACGCCGCAACAATGACCGTCCAAGTCCAGAACCGGCAGTCTGAACCTATCTTCCTGCATCGAGGAGTGAGACAAGGGGACGTAATTTCCCCCAAATTGTTCACAACTGCATTGGAGGATGTGTTTAAGACCCTGGACTGGAAAGGACGTGGAATAAACATAAACGGTGAGTACATTTCACACTTGAGATTCGCAGATGATATCGTCATCATGGCTGAAACCGTGCAAGACCTGCAAGACATGCTGCAAAGCCTAGCTGTTTCTTCAGAACACATCGGTCTCCGGATGAATTTAGACAAAAGCAAGGTCATGCTCAATGCACATGCAATACCGGGACCGATAGCACTCAATGGAACAACTCTCGAAGTAGTACAAGACTACATCTACCTTGGACAATTACTGCAAGTCAGTAAAAACTACTTCGAGAAAGAAGCTCAAAGAAGAATACAGCTGGGATGGGCAGCATTCAATAAACTTCGTCGGGTCTTTTCGTCGCCAATACCGCAAAGCTTAAAGACAAAGGTCTTTAACGAATGCGTCCTACCTGTTATGACGTACGGAGCCGAGACGTGGACACTGACAGTGCGATTGGTTCACCAGTTTAAGGTCGCTCAGCGTGCTATGGAGAGGGCTATGCTCGGAGTTTCTCTGAAGGATCGGATCCGAAATGAAGAGATCCGACAGAGAACCAAAGTTATCGACATAGCCCAAAGAATTAGCAAGCTGAAGTGGCAGTGGGCTGGTCACATCTGAGAAGTATAGACTTCGAAAATTTGATTATATTTTTTTGAATTGTGTTACATCACCTTTGTAAAATGTCAAAACTCGAATAAATTTCGAATTGTTGAGTTAAAAGTTCATTTTTATTTTTTGTCATCGTTTGTTTGTATTTTTTTGTTGAACCAAAAAATATAAATAGCGTCTCTTTTATTTTTTACAAAAATTTTCTGACATCGGAAAAATTTAAACGATCTATACAAATAAAAATGAATGAACATTTATTTTCATTTGATTTGATTCCCGACGAATGCATTATAGCAATCATTACGGTCATTATAAAGACTCTCCAATGACAGATTTATTTAAAATGCCAAATATTTGTGTGAATCTCATGAAGTATGAAAAATCACTACATAGAATAAAAGAAAGTCGCTTCCCGCTGTCCTATATATCTTTATATATGCTTATAGGCCTATATTATGTGATAGGAAGGTTTATATGTATAATACATGCATAATATAGTAGAAAAACATTGATATTTTTAGAGGTTTCTAATGTGATGACGTAAATAAACACATTTTTTGCGCTTACATTGCAAACGCTGGCTGAACCCTACGAGATAGATCAAAATAATGTACACCTTAAAAAGGTCTACAAAAACGTCCGCGATGGCATATGTCTATCTATTAAGGATAACATACTATATCTATTTTACTATATCCAAGCTAGGGACGAGGGGAGTCGCTAGTATATAATATATTAAAACAACATCAGGTGCGGTTCACGGCGCTCGAGCGGCGCCATCACTGCCGCGAGTGCGGCGCCGTGTTCTGCGGGCGCTGCTCGCGCTACGAGGCGCCCGTGCGGCGCCTGCGCGCGCTGCGCCCCGTGCGCGTGTGCCGCCGCTGCCACGACCAGATACAGGCCAACGAGTGAACCACATCCACGACCACTCATCACCACTCTCCAACTACCTACCACCGCAGTATAAAAATCCATACAGTAAGCGTATTTGATGTTAACTTAATTTTCTCAAATGCAAGAGTCACCATATCTAGACGACTGTATGGATTAGTAGACTGTGGTACCACACAAGCAGCCCTCTCTCCTGCATACATGGTTTCCATGTAAAAGATTTATAACAGAAATATAGCGGTATCGTGTGAAAGCGTTTATATCCCATATACATTATTGAACTGTTTGTATGGAAACTGTTTGTGCGCAAAGACTATGATACACTCATTTCCCTCCTATAATCCTGCACTACCACAGTATATGTTTATGCTTACATCTTGTAAAATTGTTGTCTTTTTTTTTTCTAAGTATACACCACAATGTATTATACGTATTATTAATTTTTATATTGCATATTGTTTGAAAGGTTTGATTTTAATATCAAGTTTTTAAACAAATATATTATTATTATTATTATATGCAATAATCAAAATGATAAATGAAATAAATTGAGTATTATATTTAAGTTGATTGATTGCTTGTATTTATATATTAAATCAATTAAAGTATTCAATTCGTCATATTAAAAAGACATTTATTATATTTTTAATCTGCTATATTTTACCGTTTTCTAATTCAATCATAAATGTATGAACTAAAAATATGATGTTTTGTTAATGTTTAATATTAATACACCTAATATCTCATATATCTGTAAATATTTTAAATTTATTATTTAAAATTCATATAAATGAAATTCACTTCCCGTTTTGTACGTGAATAGAAAAATATAAGAATATAAAGTCGCGCCCGTTTAGCAAAATTAACGAGATTATCGACACGAACGTACGGTATGGGCCTCCCTTCAATATATATACTGTCATAAACAATATATATATATATATATATATATATATATATATATATATATATATATATATATATATATATATATATTGAAGGGAGGCCCATGCCCAGCAGTGGGACGTTTAAAAAAAAGGGCTGAATACAATACATACTGTCTATTTGATATGAATATGAACTAAATTCTTAGAAATAATAACCAAAGCCAATGCCACTTTATGCGGCATCATTTATATAAAGTAGCCTTCATTAATAGCTGTTTATAAGCTTGCAAAGACTATGCCTTGCTTGTATGAAATTTGTATTTTATAAAGTTGTTGGCGACCCTTGGCTACTTATTTCACTTTTTCAAATTAAATGAATAGAAACATGCGAATCGCGAGATGTTAGTAGATTTGCGAATTGGAGTAACTATAATTCATAACAAAATAATTATATTTTGGCATATTATTTTTATATCGAGTGATATTCTTAGTTTTAGAATAAGCGGAATTACACATTTTTTAGTTTACGTAAGTTTAAAATGTATCCACGTAGCCACGTTGAGCTCCTAGCAACGGCATCGTACAAATAGTGGGCAGTTTGTTTTTTAAACAATATTAAGATCTATAAATATGTATGATTTATGTGCATGAAATGATTTGATAAAATTTAAGGAAAACTTATAATACACTTTTTTTTGAACATGATATTCTTATTTTATAAAATGTCAGTATTAATAATGTAAGACGAGCGTAATTTATTATATTTTAGATCTCAATCTCGAAAAATATTTCTAAGAATAATCTTAACTTTAACATAATATATTCATGGCAAGAATTATTTATATTTTATACACTTTAAATTAACTATTTAAACTTTTAATCCAAATCGTTTTATTTATTGTTAAACAAAATGTGATATTTTATTTTGCTTGTGAAGATTTTTGTATAATTTTTTGTAATTTGTTTAATAAGGTTTTATGCGTGTCTTAAGAGCGTATGTTGCATATAAATTGAAATTGTAACATTGATATAGTACTAGTCATGTATTCGTGTTCCGCTTACAGTTCACGAGGAGAGAAATGCATCTATGTCATAAATAATATATGTACCATATTCGTGTAACGCAAATTTCACTACTTAGCTACACTCATTATTAAGAAGTTTGTTTGTTAAAATGTTATCATATTTAAGGTCTTTATTTATAAGTTATGTTTTTTGTGAACTTTTTGATGCATTTTGAAAGACATTCCTACATACCACGGCAACAGTAGGTCGATTTTCTTTAACATACCAAAGCAGATCTTACGAAGTTGTTGAAAATACACTAAGAACTTTTCTTTTAGGATATTTTGAATCTATATTTTATATTTTGGTAAATATTACGTCGCCTCAACGCTACTACGTAGAGAATCTTGATACTTTATGTATTGTGTGTTTAAAAAATTAAATATCCGAGCATTATCTATTTATGGGACTGTTTGTTATATATTTTAAATGTAAGAAATAGATTTACATATTCTCTAAATTCTTATATTCGATTTACCTGTTTAAGTGAGCTGTCTAAATATGGAATGAATATTGTTTGCTTGTAGTGAATATGAAAATTTTATGTAATAAATATATCAAATTAGTTTTATATATTTGTAAATTGGTAGTCAAAATTAGGAATAAATATGTAGGAAGATGATTATTGTATTCAGGCAAGAAGTAGCGCGCCCATCGCGTAGCCCAGAAGTAATAAATCTGTCATTTATGTATATGTATTACATAATATTATAAGTAAATATTTCTCAATCACTAAACTTATTGTATAGGTAAATAACAGACAATAGTTACGTTGTTTAGGTAGTACGTAGGCACTGAAGTTTATGCCGTTGATATATTCGTGTATAAATAAATAAAGTGGTGCAGTGAACCCATAATCTGTTTTATTTTATGCCACTTTGAATACTACTTCGCATGAGTTCCAACTTTCAGCGCGACGTCTATAATCTTTTATGATCAATATCAATATTCAATTCAACTCTGGCTTCTAGGAGTGCCATTTGGATCAATATCAATATATTATGTATAAAGTGAGTGTAAAGTGAACCTTGATTTCAGTAGTGTCAAATTTGATTTTATTATGAGGCGTCCAAAATAAGTTTTTTTAATGTTATAAACTGAATAGGATCATACTATGATATTACATAATTAATTTGGATACTATTTTTATTGTAAACCAATCCTTCCACGAACAAATGTTTCTATATTTTACAAACATGGCGTAATATTTCTGCTCTAACCTAAATATTATAGGCGTCAAATACTAAATCAGGCGTCAGATAACTGTATGTCACTTTGACTCGTACTAGGGTCTAGTCAAGCACTATTTTAATGAAATATATGTAATGGCTCTTAAGTGTATATTACTTTCAAAAAAAAGAAAGGGGAAAAAAGAATAAAAAAATAATAATTTCAACTAACCATAATATTTATTACTCTTTATAATATTTGAACTCTTGTTATCTAAAATATCTACATATATTTCCTGGTATGTACATGCTTTTTATAATTTAGACAAAAAAATAAATTCAGAAGAATATACAAAATAACGTCCAACAATTTCAAACAACTGGATTTTGATTTGATATATTAAGTACAACATGTCCGATAATTTCAAATAAAAAAGTACATAAGAAAATATGCTTTGTTTAAAGAAATAAGTACTTATCCGATTAAGCTAGTATATAGTGTCTAGTTACAGAACATTAATATGAAGCGTATTTTATAAAATCGCCAATTTTAGATATATATGCGTGCGAGATACTATAATGTGCATTTACCATTTAAATACTTTTCAAAACACCAAATAACATTTATTAATTGTATTTTAATATTGGTTGTGGATATTTTTAAGAAAATGTTCAAAGAACTTATAAAAGTGCGGTTTTTAAGTACCAAATTAAAAAGTAACAAAAGTATTAAGTACTCATCTGAAAGCTTAATATGCTATACAAAATTAAGAAACTGAGACACTAACTAGTGATATGCGTTAAGGGTTTAGTCAGTTTTGAATATTGGGTTTAGTGGAATGTAGAGTGCAACAGTTATTGTGCAATAATTATCATTGTGCTTTTCTTTTGCAACAAAAAGAGGTTTTATATGAATGTATATGTGTAAGTACATCGGCTCTTTTGCAAGATTTCCTTAATAAATACAGACAGCAGGTTACATCTGACTGATAATAAATAATTATGATTTAGATGAACACAAATCGAGGCGAAGTGAAATCTTCAATCAATGCTTACTTCAAATCCTCTTTTTGTTTTTGCTATGCAACAGTAACACTTAGAAGTCACCTTTAATAATTACCTACAAAAAATAACAAAAAACTTTCAGTAACTAATTAACATTAGATTAAGAATCGCCACACAAAAATACGTGCCCTGAAATACAAACTATATTACAATTTGTTCGATCAAACATCTCCACCTATGACATTAATCATATAAAAAATATAAACAAAAAACAGATTCACAAATATTAATTAAATAGTTATAAGTATCCTAAAAATTTACAATAATATACATAAAAAAAGAAAATAAACGTATCCAAAAGTATAGTACAAGTACGTAGTTTGTCGGATAGAATATTGCATTGTCCGTTTGTTCGTGACGCTGTCGTCGGAACAATGCTGTAATACTGTCCTTGGACGAATGGCGCGGTAGTCTTAGCTTACGTATATATATACTAGGTGCGGCGCAAAGCTCGGTGCGGAACTTTAGGGCTTTAAGTACAACATACACAATAGTCAAACATGAATCTCTCATTATGACAATTACAGAAACAGTTAATGTAGAATCATCAAAAATTACGTCGCCTGGCTATTTATTATTTGTGATAAAATTGAATCAAAATATATTTACTAGATATAGTCAAAGTTGCTCACACCAAAATCGGCGTTCGTTTCGAAAATACTTATTTAATATATTTTTCTAATTAATAGGTAAATTGCGTGCAAGATTACGAATGTGCTCAAAATGTCAACACCATCAACTACAAGCTTTACGTTACAACGATATACGACTACATGTGTCTTCGATAAATAAGTGACTGATGGACGCTCGTCGTGAATTAAATTTCAAAAGATAGCATTGAACATATGAGCATTAAATATTTTTACGTATGGAACGATACAATTATTTTATATACTTAATAAAAATATACGACTCTTATGTAACGTTAACAACACCAATATATAAAAGCACAAAAATGTAGCATTAAAACAGAAAAAATATTTTATAATCTCTCACATATAGTTAGTAACGATATCGCAGGATCGGATTTTTATCGTTGCATAATGCATTAAATTATAAAGAGACAATCACATTGTAAAAAATAATTTGCAGTCTTAGAGTGCATATACAAAAATTAAAGTTAGCATCAAATGTTTTAGAAAAGTGGCGCGGATTGTCTCGTCGTCATATATTTTGATATTATTTTATCCTTAGAGGATTATAATTTGGCCTTAAGTTGCAAAATGGCATTACAATAATATTATTTAGTTATCATAGTAGCATACCTCGTCATGTGCGAACTTTTTGTAATCAACCTCTTAGCGGATATTCTGAGCATTAAAGATTTTATTTTTTAAGTTCATGTACATCAAGTTATTGTAATTTAATTCTTTATAAGCTCTGTTAAAGCCCACTAGTTGAGGAGTTTAACATAAGAAATGCAAAATGCCTGCAAGTTTGTTTTTTTTTTCAAAATTTTAAATCAAAATTTACATATTTAAGTATACATTAAGCATAACGTAATAAATATGGCATTTAAATGCACTTGATTTTTCTGTTAATATACTCCTCATTTGACAATATACTCGCGGTCGCATCGTTGTTATTTATGCTTTAATTGCGTTAATTTCCTATCAGTTTCATTTCTGTGAAATATTTCATATTTCCAGTACCTCATTCCCATAACGTTATCACATTTTGTTCTCAATTGCTTCTATATAACGTTATATACAATACGCACAATCTAAATTAACCAGACTGAACTGAACTTCTTTTCGCCCGGATTTTTCTGTGATGATGTAATGATGACACATCCAGTTTCAAAATTATTATATCGCCATTATCTTCAAGCTGGTTAACTCACATCGCTTGAATTGTAAACAGGTGTACATAATCATCCCTTTCTACTACGTCGGCGCGGTCTCTAAAGGGTTGGTAGTGGGTGTATAATAGCACCCCGCTCCTACATGGGCGCGGGCGCGGGCACGGATGCCAGGAACGGGTTGGTGGTCCGCGCGTGCGCTGTGATGGGGTGCCCCGCGAAGGAGGCAGCGCGGCCAGCTGCGGCGAGCGGCGGCGCGCGCGCCACGCGGCCCAGCCACGCGTCGGGGTGCGGCAGGCCCCCGGCTGCCGGCACCGGCTCCTCCGCCAGCGCGCGCAGCCCCAGCGACAGCTGCTGGCACATCTCCGCCACAGGATCTGACTCCGGCTTATCCTGATATATATGCATATGTTATAACACTTTGGACATATTATCAATTCAAATTTTATAATTTTCTGACTGATGTTTAGTTGCGCGTAAATCGATAATGTATTACCGACTTTAAGTGAATTTTTTTTATCTTAAACAATAACTCATACATTTACATTTTATAAGTGTTAGGACTGACACATTTATTCCAAACTGTTGATAGAGTTTTTGAAAAAATAATAAGCGTATTTCCAAATATCGATATTGAATAAAGCATTTTAAATTATATGGCCACCTGGATTACACATACAAAGTTTTATTTACCATAGAAGTAGGTTAAAATCGACTAGCTTAAGAAGCGTGATTAAAATAGCCATGACACACCTCTAAAGGCGCAACATCTGGTAACGGGTTGCACGCGGGGAGCGCGGGCAGGGCGGGTACCGCGGGAGGCGCGGGGAGGGCGGGCATGTTGTTGCTGGGCGAGCCCAGGCCCAGGCGCTGCCGCTCTAGGTTGGAGGGCAACTCGCTAATACGCAGCGACATTTGTCGTTTGAACGGAGAACTGGAAACGAAATGTTTATGATTGAATAAATCAAAATGAAAAAAATAAATATAAATAAAATAGTTTCATAAATTCCTAATTTCTCATCACAAACCCTATTCAGCCCTTTTTAACGTCCCACTGCTGGGCATGGGCCTCTCTTCAATACGATTACTATTTATACGATCTCTATTAATACAATCAGGCCACAGTCTACCACGCTGGCCAAGTGCGGGTTGGCAGACTTCACATGTCTTTCGAAAATTTACTACGTTCTCTCAGACATACAGATTTCCTCATTTTTCATACACCGTAATCACGATTTCACTGTATGGCAAGTGGTAATCATGTTGGAAATGATTCGCACACGAAAATATTAGGAGTGCAAGATCCGGGATTTGAACCCGCTTCACTCGGTTTCCCGAGTAAGCGCGTTACCACTCGGCTTCCACTGCCTCAGATAGATTAGTATATTGAAAAAAGAATAACAGCATAAGCTGGATGACAAGAATTTGAAATAGTATAAATATGATACAGTATCAAAATACTATTTCAAAGACATTTTAAATGAGACAAATGTTAGCGAAGTTTTTTTATTGTTGTCTTATGTGTCTGCAGTAGCGTGTATCATCATAAATAAAGTCTTATTATATTCTACTCAAGTCAATTCTATTCAAGTAACAACTTGTTATTAAGATGTGCGAATCCCCTGAAGGAGCCCTGTCGCTCGAGCAGGTGCGGCGCGGCGTGCGGGCGCTCCACCGCGAAGGGGTTGTGCGCGGCGCGCGGCGCGGGCGCGGGCGCGGCCGGCGGCGAAGCGTCCGCCTCCGACGTGCGCCGGTTCGTTATACCTGTATACAGGATACCATATCAGTTAAAAAAATTTTCATCATATCAGTTAAAAAGATAATAATTGCATATTACTAAGGTTATTATTACTATTTTATAACACTATTTCTCACTACCTGTATAGCTGGAAGAAATATCTTTTAGAGATAAGTGTTCATGCAAAGCACCCGAATAATTATTGAGGCAAATTTGCGTGTTGCAAAAAATTTGAGGTAATTAGTTCGAGGTAATATTAGACATTTAAATAAAACTATCTTTTCGGATTTTTTTGCGGATTTATTTTGATTTTTGTTTCCCGACGTTTCGATTGCTTTACAGCAATCATGGTCACGGGAGAGGCTAAGGTGTCAGATGTCTCAAAAGTATTATATAGTTGTTACAGACAGCCTACCCACAATTAACAAAAATGAATTCAAAATATTGAAAATTGGCATCAAAGTACCTTACAATATTTGTTAATTTTAATTTTAAACATTTTTATAATTTTAATTTTATACTTGAAATAAGGAGTATCTATAATATAAAAATGAATCGCAAAATGTGTTGGTAAGCGCATAACTCAACAACGCCTCGACCAATTTGGCCAAATATTTTTTTAAAATGTTCGTTGAAGTTCAAGGATGGTTTTTACGGCGAGAAAAATTAGAATTATTGCTGGAAAAACCCTAAAAATAGCCCTTTTCTTTTTCCCATACAAATGATTTGTAACTAAAACGTAGTCAATTTGAGCTTTATTGCTATGGTATAAAGTTCATATTAAATTACAAGCACTCACTGTTGTCTAAGCAATGTAGGTGTGTTCCTAACGTCAAAGATCATATCTATCAAAACAATGTAAATCTCTATATAATTTAAATGAATATCTTAGGAGTAGCAAGCTACTATTTATGTATAAACACAGCTAACTGCGAAAACGTACCTAGGGACGAACGCGAGCGAAGCGAGCGTGAGTCGCTAGTTATTTATATAATTTTAGCTATTATCATTATAATTATTTCAATTTTTTAGAAAACTTATTATTGCATTATTGTTTAATAATCTATATTTTTAGTGTTACCATTATTATATTTATAACCATAAAGATAGATAAAATATTAATTATTTAAGCCACATTATTGTTCTTTGTCTACTTTAGACGATATATAGTAATTAGTACCTACCTCCTACCTACCTGTACTACCTCTTGGGGTTTTTTTTTTAATAAAATATTGAATTTTTGTAAGTGCATCAAGAACACGTTTTTTTATTTTATTGCCGAAATCCCGTACCATAAGTCCATGTTTGCAAACTATTTTTATTGTATTTCTTATAGTGCAATACAGTATATTATTAATGAAAAAGAGTAATATTAGAATTAGTATAATAATACTAATCACAATAGTGAAAGTTTGTAAGTAACAAGTGTCCCGATTCATTCTCGCTAGAGCAGCTTAAGGAATTGAGACAGTAGTTAGTGCTCGAAATTCTTTTAAAAAGCAGTAGTAACTTATCACCTCGTTTTGGAAGCAGAATAAAGGTTTAAGCCCCAGATCTCACATCTCTGATTTTTTTATCTGTGAGCGTGATATTTAATCTATAAATAGATGGTGGGTCGTTACACTAACCATATATAATTGGAAAATTGAAAAGTACGCACACACAATAATCACAATTGCATATTTTTACTGATCGATTATACTTGGTTTATATTTTAAAGTCTAATAGTATGTCTAACATATTCCCCAAAACCTACCCGACTTCCTAAACGACCCCTGTCGTGTGAAGGCGTGGCTGGCGGCGTCTATGCTCATGGAGACTGCACACTCCTTGTCGCGCCGCTGCTTGCGCTCGAGGCAGGCGGCGAAGGCGCAGCCCACGGCGTGAGAGAGCCGCTCGCCGCTGTCGCGGGACGCGAGGAACCCGTGGCACATCCACCGACGTGTGGTACCGTCGCGACAGATGTAGCTGTAATTAATCAAATCAAATTGTACCTTATTCCAATAGACTTTGTTATCTACCTATGTATTTAGGATTTATATAATGTCAAAATTTAGTTATATTTTTCTTGAAACTTTTACTTACTTACACAGATATTTTGTTATTTAAGTGATAATTTTTTTTTTTTAGAACATAAGTGAGCAACAAAGTTTTTCTTAGTTCAACAATTATTATTATTATTTGCATGTTAAGTTAGCGTGTAATTGTGATATACTTTGTAACACTTTTTTATATTATATAACTATATTAAGTTAAGAAATGTATTCTTAGTATATAACGTAGGCTTCCTAATAAATAAATAAAATAAAACAGACTTTTACAAGCACAATTTAAATTAAATGTCAATATGTCGGTCCGTGAGGTCTACCACCAAATTAGTGAAAATAAATAAATATAATCAAAATAAATAAAAAATAGACTATTTCTCGCCCTTTCATTCTATCTATACCTATACATGTATACATAACTTGCTATACAATGATTTTCCTCTAAATTTTGGTGACATTTTTTTATTCAGAGGCTTGATTTTGGCTCAGTCTTTAAAAAGATATTGGATGACCCTAATTCGGATTATTAAAGACTAGCGACTCACCCTCGCTTCGCTTCGGGTTCGTCCCTAGACCGAAACAAATTTATCACACGGGAACCGTACATTTTTCCGGGATAATATATAGCCTTCCTCAGGTAACGAGCTATCTAATGCGAAAAGAATTTTTCAAATCGGCTTAGTAGTTCCTGAGATTAGCGCGATAACCAAACAAACAAACAAACTCTTCAGCTTTATAATATTAGTATTGATAACAGATGGAGTTGAACCAAAAACTATCGAATTATTTTGTTTTATAATATTAATTTCACATTTAATAAAACGTGATTTAATGGACGTTTGTAATTGTGGCTCAGAACTCATAAAATATAAACAGCTCTATTTATGAATATGGAGTACAAATCTACCTAATAGCTAATTTTTAATAATAAATGCATGACTTCATTTTCTTTAATGCAAGCAATATAAATTTCCTTGCTTAGATTATTTTTATAACCAACATATGTATACCTTTTAGGGATTTATATTATTCTTTTATTAATTTTATATTAACTTTTTTTAAAAGTCATTTTAGAAGTATTGAATAGTATTGAACTAATTTTACTTTGTTCCCGATGAGAAACATACTGCTTCAAATAACTATTAAAACGTTCCATTCGCCAAAAAGCATCATCATTAGACTAGCTCGATGGTATGGAGATGACGATTTCAAATACAAAGTTTCAGATCGATACGACATTAAAAATGTTTCGAATTCCAAGATTTGATTCAATCTAGTAAAAAGTAATTATTACAAACACGTGTTGAAATAACGGCATAATATAGGAATCTCGTGTGCGAACTTTAATCTAAATCACGGTAATTATTAATAGTAATGAGTAGAGTAAAAAAAGTGTTTCGTTATGAATTCCTAAACATAAATAAAAACTCCAAAAACTTGTTTTTACTCTTACATAAATCGGCTCGTTCTTTCAATTTAGATTTTATAAATATCGTTATCAGTACACCATTTATAGCTAAATATGTATGTATATGTAAATAATCGTAAATAATTGTAAATACAAGTCTCGTAATATATTATGGAAGAATCTATTACATCAATGTGTACAAAGTATCAATGAGAATACTTATGTCATGTTGCCTTGAAAGGCTTGTACGAGCATTGCTAAGGTTTCGTCTCAGGAAGATTGCGGTAAGAAGTCACAGCAGAGGCTCGCGGTTACATAATACACTAACGGGATTAACTTATTTGAACAGAATTCTTCTTTATATCTTTACAAAGATAACGGAATGCTAAAAATTAGTTGAGTTTGCTTGACGATATTACTATGCATCATCTACATAGATGTACCTAATAGAAATATATAATGCTCATAAAAATTCTAATGATACCATTTAGCGTTGCTTATTACGAGGGAATAAGCATGTTTATAAGAACTGTTTAGTCACGAAATAATAGTGGCGCCTTGCCAGGCCATCACCTATGACAAGGCTAATCTATAAGCACACTTCTAAAGCCAAAACTCGCAGATGCAAAAATATCTACTGATGTAATATTTGTGGATAAGTAGTCGCCAAAATAGATCATACATTTGCATTACGATAATAATTATTATTTCATATATTTATTTTAAGTACACTATAAAAATAAATTAGAATATTCATATTAAAGTGATAATTTCAGTTCAGTTTTTAAGATCAAATAGCTTATTACACGACTTCCCGTTCTAAGATTGTGATGTAGGTACTCATTAGTATGTTTTTGTAAAGGTTTGTCGCGATAATTATTTCCTGCGCGAGAATTATTCATAACAACCTACTGAGTTTGTGTTTCCTTTCCAGGTATTATATTTTAATATAATATTTAATAATAAATGTACATTAATTTCGAATTTGACTTACCTAAAGCCTCGTTCGTGATTTCTATCGGGCGCACAAAAAGATACTTTCTCAATAGTCTGATCTACTATCAGCCCTTTGGTTTCTTCCTCCACAACGCGAAGACCGTCACCGCTAACATGCAAAACTGCACGAACGGGACGCCTTCTCGAGTTCTGTAATTACATAAAATAATAATAATAAGTAAATACTTATTTAAATAAAAATATTCATATTTAAATATTTATGATGAGATGTGCTATTTAAATTTCTTTAGTACCTGGACGACCGAGCTTCGCTTGGTGTTTTTGGATAAAAGTACATTTTTTGAATTTGGCTTAAAGACAAAAAAAAAACTAAAAACTTGAATAAATACAAAATAATAAAATAAAAGTAAAATTCTTGTATCCGACTGGGATTCGAACACACCTGTGATAGTCAATCTCGCGCCTTGGTCGCTTGACCACAATGCTTATTCACAACTGTGCGAAATTATTAACATATTTTGCGTAAAATAATGCTGAAGAAAATCGCATGAAAACTTGAAAATACGCGTTTTCGCAGACAAGACTAATCTAGATCGATTTTTCGCCCCCGAAGCCCCCACATACCAGATTTCAGCGAAATCGTTAGAGCCGTTTCCGAGATCGCTGGTATAAATAAATAAATAAAGATATAAATATACAAGAATTGCTCGTTTAAATATATTAGATTTACAAGACCACTATAGGCATTTAATTATAATTAATCATTGGAGGAATCCATTCTAATATATAATGCGAAAGTGACTCTTGTCTGTCTGTCTGTTACTTATTCACGCCTAATCTGCTGCACCGATTTAGATGATATGTAGATATGTAAATAGAGACCCTGCAAAGGACATAGGATAGTTTTTATCCCGGAAATCATCCCTTAAGGGAGTGGAAGTTTGTATGGGAATCAAATCATTTCTCAAGTAAGGGTTTTTTTTAAAGTACTTACCTATTTTTCTATACATATATATTATGTACCTACATATACATACTCTACTCTATAACAACTGTTAAAACCTCTCTAGAGACGCACCCGAGCGACGCGTGGGCGAGTCGCTAGTAGCAATATAATCTAGCGAGTATTATAAAATTGTAATTAGTTATTTCATAATAAAAAACATAAATTTCAATTTAACCTAGACACTAATCGCTTACCATAAACTAAAATTGTACTCTGATTTATAACAAGTTTTTAATAGCAATACAAAAAAGATCTTCCTGTGATTTTTTTCAACAGTTTTTGTTAATGTTTTTGAGAGCTGAACGCTCTGATGGTTATCGCTTGTAGCTCAGTTAAGCTTCCTTTTCCTTTCGATGAAACACAGGCGGATATGCTTAACGCAAACGCTGGCACGGAAGGATTTGTCTGCACTTGTAGGGTTCCGAGATCGGTAAGGTAATACCACACCAATTGACTTCATGCGTGTTTATTCGGCATAATACCTTGATACGTAGGATTTTATTAAAGTACGTAGTAAGTGTTATTTCTACTACTACAGAAGTAATCCTTTTATTTCAATTGTCTGGTTCATAAAATAGGTGTATCGCTCTATATCGAACTATTATTATAAACGTTAAAGTTTGTATATGCGTGAATATTTGTTACTCCTTCACGGTGAAGCGGCTGGACAGATTTGAATGAATTTAAGATACGGATAGAGTCCTATGGTGACACAGACTTACTGTTTAGCATCTAGGGACTCACCCAACCGAAGTCGCTAGTATATAATATTAACAGAAAAACTAAAAAAAAAAAACACCACTTACCCTAAGTACTTTCAAAGCTTCTTCACACACTTGCATGCCCCGGGACTCGAACACCTCGACACAGCCCAGGTATTTGACTGGGAAGGTGCAGGTGCCGGCGCGCACGGCCGCCTCGTCCGCGTGCCATTGGTGTGGGCGGGCGGATTCGGGCGGCGAGCCCTTGCGTCGCCGAAAGGACTCGCGGAAGGAGCGCCTCAACCGCTCCATGCCGGCGCGCGGCGGCGACAGCGCGGCACCGGCGCGCGCCCGCCTTAGCGAACTGCGTACGGACGACTTCTGAAATACGAATATAATATTTTAAGGTCAAGGAAAATATGCGGAAATGATTGTTTTGGACATTACAGTAGTATATAGTTGAAAAGTAACAAGAACTTTAGGGATGTGTTTATCTGTTGTTACAAATAGACGGATAAACCAATTTGATACTTTTTTTTCAATATAATAATAACAAATACTACTTCTCTAATAGTAGCATCTAATAAAATATCCCTTCGTCAAAATTTAAGACTCATCATTATCATCAAAAAGAATTTTAAAAAGCTTTTACTATTGTTTAAATTTCCACTCCATTCCAAACTCTCACTCAACATAAGTCAGAACAAATGTTTCAACGTATTTGACGGCTCACGGCTGCTTCTTTATTATGTGGATAAATTAATCTGTCTTTACTTTTTACTAGCTTTACGAAATTTTCTTTAGATAAACAAATGGACCAATGGACTTGTCAAACATTATTTTGTTATTTCGAAGTAAGCAATTATATGATTTAGTAAACGACATATAATAAAGCCGAGGTTTTTTATCGGCTGATAACATTCACAATTAATCAATCTACTCCCACTACATTAAAAAGTTCCACAAAAAGTTTTAAACTTATCTTTCAATAATATAGTGTTATCTATTATCTACATATATTCTTTTGCCCTGCTCATACCTACACGTTTCACATTTGTTTACTCAAGAAATGGAAGGAGACCGTACCAAGCAAATAGGTAGGACTTGTGTACTTGCGGTCGGTAAATAGAGACTATTGTTTACTCGTATATAGCTTTCAGTGGGCGGCAGCTGAGCTGAGAGTGGCAAGCCATTCTCAGAAGGCCTACCTACGCTTGTGAATAAGAATAACAATATTTCAAAATATTTCCATTTTAGCTGTATGATGTGCATGTTGTGTAATTAATAAATCATTAGCGTAGAATTTGAGTGCTTTAACATTTGTTAATACTTCGAGGTAAACGAAAAATGACGCAGTGCAGTTGATAATAAGATGTTTGTTACATAATATTATCTTTTATTTAAAAACATAGCCTCAAGAGCCTCAAATTAAGACATTGGGTGATGATAAGATTACATACATAGAACACATGTAATTATCAAATAAAATATTTCGTTAGGTAAGTAGACGGCTTCCAAGAACCATAACTATTTATGTGTAGTTTACGTCATGTGAACATAAGCACGCGCGAGCACGTTTTCCTGGTGCCTATACCTATTTTATTGCTCGTGGATTAGGTACGAATAGATTATTAGAATAAACGGTACTCGTTTTACTTACTAGAGCACTTACAAAAAATAAAGGTATTTTCAAATCATATTTTTATAATACTTTCGTTTACTTTTATTCAAAATACTAGCGACTCACGCTCGCTTCACTCGCGTTCGTCCCTAGGTACGTTTTCACGGTTAGCTATGTTTAGGTATACATAAATAGTAGCTTGCTACTCCTGAGATATTCATTTAAATTATAGAGTGGTTTACCCTCGTTTTGTTCGGGTGCGTAGGCCGTACGCGGATTTGTTCATAATTTCATGGGTTTTAAATTTTTTTTCGCGGAGCCCTATTCTTTTTCTAAAATAAAAGTAGCTTAAGTTACTCCCTACAACATCAGCTATCTGCCAGTGAAAGTCCCGTCAAAATCGGTCCAGCCGTTTCAGAGATTAGCCGGAACAAACAGACAGAAAGACAGACAAACAGACAAAAATTATAAAAAATGTTGTTTTGATATATGTACCGTATATACATCCATACGCATTTAGTAAAAAGCGGTTATTTTAATATTACAAACAGACACTCCAATTTTATTTATCTGTATAGATTATATTTTTAGTTTAAATTTATCTATATTTATTGTAAGAAACAATGCATTTTATATATTGACTGTCTTCAAAAAGGGAGGTCTTCTACTTTCGGGTGTATGTTACATGAAATTATTTTCTCTAATCATAAGATGATTTTTATGTTTTTGTGGTTTATGGCATACCATGGAGATGTAACTTAAAAAAAATACTGCATTGGGTGAAAATATTAATTTTTAAAGTTATTTTGATAATAGTACAGAAATATCCATCCTACAATATACCTACAATAATAATCTATGCATATAATAAAACAGTAACTTAGCGATATCGATGTTCGCGTTTTACGGATTTAAGGATATCTTTTACTTTTCGTTCCCAGGAAAATCTTTCATTCCCACGAGAAAACACAAAAACTGGTTCTATCGAGTCTTCTTAGAAATTTACAAGTCAAACGTTGGCTAAACCTTAAGAGAGACATCAAAACAATGTACTAGAAAATTTTAGGTATTAATAAGGCCTACAGAAAAATCTGCAATAGCATAAGTCTTTCTACTAAGGTATACACGCAATATTTATTCATATCTATTTAAAACGTAAGTGCGCGTAACGCCCGAGCGAAGCAAGGGTAAGTCACTAGTAAATTTATAAAAAACTATGGGAAATGACTCCATAGGTACACTTAAAATGTGCCAATGAACCACATATGGTAGAGTGTTTGTAAAATAAAACGATATTAAAATAACAATTTGTGAATTCTATAAGTCCACGTTTTGCAGCCACTACAACGCTACCCTATTTCAGACATGAACAAACACGAGAGAGGCATTAAATTCGAAAACACGATGATTATAGCGCTGCAGTTTTATTCACTAACCTTCTCTATTCTCTACTACTTTAATAATAATTATGTATTTTGCATTTCATGCAACTTCATTGCGGCATTATTTTAATAACTTATAAAAATAAAATAACTGAAATGATACATAATTATATTATCTAAAAGTAGCAAAAGCCAGGACTATATTATAAATTATACAATTATAAATACCTATTGATCATTTGTTAAAGAGAAAGTGTTGTCTCGTAGCGCATCACACTAATATTATAAATACGAAAGTTTGTGAAAGAGTAGGTGAGTTTATTTCTTTACGCTCTACGGTTTTTGTAAATTCATAAGTTTGAACAAGCTTTTTAGTTTGAAGCTTACATCCTGAAATAACACCTGGGCTAGTATAAATTATAATAATATATATATATATTTTGGATAAGTATTAAAATGGAACTCCAGTATTTATAAGTATTAGTTTTCAATAAAATTAACTAATATTTTACCGTTGGGTTAGGTTTTAGATTTGATTAGTACATTTTTGATAATCTGTATTACAATCATAATTTACCTAAAACTTATAGTTAGGTAGGTACTTCTTTCACGCCTATTTGCCTCTATTCAATATGGCATTGATAATTTAAAATATATATCTAAATATGCATACCTCATTTACATAATCATATGCATAATCGCGTACCTACTGTCTGTCATTAGTCATAGTTTATATCACGGAATAGGTAAAACATCAATTCTGTGGTTTATATTCTCCAAACCTACTGGACAAAGGGGTGAACTAAATATTTATATAGAACTATGTATGTATAACCAAATGAATTTTAATTTGTGGAGTTTTTAAAATTAGAAAATTAATTAATTATATTTTTTATAACTTTAAACCGTATACGTAATTTAAAAGTAATATGTTTAATAATATTATGTTTTAATAAACGTACAAATATTAAGTAATCCCCAAAGTTTAGATCACTCCAAAATAAACAGAATGATATCAAACCAATATCTGCTACGTGCACTTTTTAGATTTCGACATTTTATCTAGGTATTATGACTAGTTTACTAACAAGTTTTATAAATTTTTTTTATAAAAATACTGCTAAGTGGCTCTAAAGCTCGTAAATTACGCGACCTTCCTAATCGACGCTGAACAGGTTTCCTTCTGGGAAGTAGAAGTCGGATAATTTTTAGAAAAGTGGTAAAATAATGACCTTCTGATAATCATAGCTTCAAAAACCTTCAATAGGGAACGGGTGTAGAATGTTGTGTGGGGTCTAGTTTATTAAAAATCTGACCAAGTGCGAGTCTCGAGCAAGAGACTCGCGCACGAAGGATTCCGTACCATTACATATAAAAACGGCAAAAAATCATGTGTGTTGTATGGGAGCCCCCCTTAAATATTTGTTTTATTTTAATTTAATTATTTATTTTTAAAGTGAATATATTATAACTAAATATGCAGTGAATATATCAGCGTCTACCTGTCGCCGTTACCAATATCAGGCAAAAACGAGCAAAAACATCACGTTTGTCAGCCCCCTTAAATATTAATTTTATTCTGTTTTTTTAGTATTTGTTGTTATAGAGGCAACAGAAATACATCATCTATGAAAACTTCAACTGTCTAACTATCACGGTTCTTAAGATACAGCCTGGTGACAGATGGACAGACAGACAGACGGACGGATAGCGAAGCCTTAGTAATAGGGTCCCGTTTTACCCTTTGAGTACGGAACCCTAAAAATAATATAAATAAAACGTGATCTTTAGGAGTAATAGTTACATCTATGAAAGCTGAACCTAAAAGAAGTAAACGAATGTGTGTCAATTGTCATATATCTCGATGACGAATCATAATATCTACCAAGAAACAGGGGAAAGGATACTTTCAAAATAAATATGACTAATTTCTATGACATTAGAAAACGAGTAAAGTTTACTTTAGAGCCACTATAGTATAAAATGTGTAAACCTTTGATTAACATTTGGTCCAGGTTTCTGAACAATGTTTATAAACAATTTATAGTACTTAGACATGAGTAAACTTTATTACTATACTCATACTTACCTATGCTATTTCAGATTTTAATTCAATGTTATTTGCTAGGTAAAAATATAAATAATAAATATACGTGACTAGTTTAAATGAATCAATCAGATTATACTCATATAGTTTACATCTTTTATGTCAGCGAAATTCTCTACATTCAAAATGTCACTCGAAGTTTCACGGAAGAAAATTAATTGCATTTTTAGACCGGTTACCATCCATCATATAAACATCAAAAACATAAGCTAAAAATATGAACTGAACAAGAAAAGAATTTGATATTACATATTATAATAAATTAAAAAATATCTAACCATTTTCAGATCTGCGTTCTGCGCCTGAGCACGGTCCAGCGGCTCGTGCGGGGACGATCCTTGATTACCCATATTGAATATTTTTACAATTTAGGTAAAATCCTCACAAATCAAATTCACTGAACATATCTGCTTCGTTCACTCTGTAAGCACTTTTGTTGAAGCACGAACAATGCAATTCAACACAGAGACATAATAGCACTATAACGGCTGTTTCGCAATACCATATTCACGTGTAAACTCGTTGTCCGACATAAGTAAAATCCTTTTCTGTCAAATATATCACTTCTACCCATATCTAACTAAGATAATAATTACGAAGATTTTGATACTCGACAAACATGTTAGGCTTGGAACAAACAATAGTAGTTCTTTGAAATGTAGTAATAACCGTCAAGGTTATTTCTCACTCAACTAGTTTTTTCTTGAGATTGAATAGTAAATTAATTTGATTTTTTTTTTGGAATCTAGATAATTTTAGATCACTGTTCCAGTCATTTTAGTTAACCAGATAAAATAATTATTAAGCCGTATTAACACAGAATGTTTCGATCTGCTAATCTAAGATGCGGTAGTTACAAGAACGAAATCGTGTGAATTCGTTAACAATGAAATTTAAAAACGGGGGTCAACTTTTCCCACAAACGATGAATAAACGCAGAGAGGCGCATTGAACCCGGCACCCGGCTCGCGGGGGGAGAGAGGTAGGTAGGTAGCTGGGAACGACAGCCGATGCCAGCAGCTGAACGTTATTTTTTCCCACAGCATTGTTCTTTGGACCGTAGCATGTAACATTTACAGAACTAATCCACTTTCAGTACATTTCACTAGCACTATCTTATTATCACCGAGAGACTAAACTACATTTTGACTAGGAGAAGAATTTGAGTAAAGGAGTAAGTACGTATGTTAAGAAAAGCGCGCGCGCCGCGCGTGAGGCGGACCACTTTACTGTCGTACTGACTGGTCGTACGGCATGCCGTGTGCGTGAATCGCACAGACCCTGCATGGAGTCCCCGTCCGCCCCAAACCTCACCCCGCGGTCGACCGGTCCTTCGCATTGTCAAGATTGACGATCGGTGAGATCATCATACATATTACTAGTATTCAATTCAAATTCATGAATTTTATGATCATTTATGTCTACTAAACGAATGTACCAAAAACGTCAATATTTTTTTGGTAATTGTGTTTTTGAAAGAATCTGCAAATAGAGGCCAGAAGTGTCTCAGGTTTAATAATAGATTTGAGTTTTTGAACATTAAATATTTTACAGTAATTAGTGATATAACCGGATACAGTCTTAATACAAAAAAATATAAGATATGAAACTTGTAGAAGCTTCACAGAACACAGTGGATCTGCAAACAAGTATAGCCAAATTCCAAAGGCGCTCTAAACATTCACCCACGCAACAGCTGTTGTGGCGCGTGCGAGTAGGACGGACGCAGGTGGTACTGGCAAAAGCTTATTCCATTGGCATCTGAACACATGTCGTATATGAGACACTCGTTGAGTGAAAAGGGAAGTATTTTTAGAACATGTAGAATATTATGACAGATGATAAAATTAAAATAATAAAACCAAAACAAACAACTTATTTAACCCATTGGTTCTTAATTTCTCGTTGGGTTAGTCATCGGTTAGTCATTTCGCCTCCTTCTCCAGTATCTTACATATTTTATTTTATCAATATGTCTAATGATGTTCTAATGAAGCAGAGTTAAATTAGACAGACATTTTATTTTTACTATCTTTTTCCTGTGTAGGTATATATATATACCAATTGTTGTCTAATTTAATCCACTGATAATTAACAAATACCTAGACCTACTAACCTAATAACTTCCTTATTTATTACTATAACGATAATTGGTTACAATAACGCTAATAATACAATACACACCTCCAGCATAACTGCACATACATACTTACATAAACATAATATGTATGTAGTCAATGTAATAATACTATATTTGTCTTATGAATTTTAAAGAATTTAGTTGTTTAGGAAGTATTATTTAGATACATATTTAGAAAGTTAATAGGTTATCTAACTTTAAGCTACAACCCTTAGGAGCGAAGCAATTAATTATCAATACTAATATTATAAAGAGGTAAAGTTTGTTAGTTTGTGAGGTTGTAGGAGGTAATCTCTGAACCGATTTAGATGAAATTTGGTAAGAAGATAGTTTGAGACCCTGGAAAGGACATTGGATACTTTTTATCCCGGAAATCATCTTGAGGGTGTGAAAATGGCGATGAAAGTTTGTATGGGGAATCAAACTAGGGACGAACCCGAGCGAAGCGACTGTGAGTCGCTAGTGTACCTACCTATAAACAAACTTCGCGCGGAGGCGCAGGCAGAAGCAATTAAAGAAATTTAATTGAGTAATACTGGATGACTTAGTTTTAATGAAGCTATTTCAAGATTTGACATATACCTAAGTACGTAAGTGTTACTTAATATGTTGTCTAGTATTTACATTATAGTACTTTAAATTCACAAACAATAAAATTTAAAAACGAAAACTTTGTCATAACAACAGGAAAATAAGTGAAAAATATTTTAGGCGGTAAGTAAAACTAATATTTTTAAGAGTTAAAGAGAAAGTTAATTGTTTGCCTAACGCCTGCAAGAAAATATTAAAACATTCTTAATTTTAAAGATTCTGACTAGGTATCATCAAACGCCCTACATAAGAACGTGAAAGATGAGATTTAAGGTGTGTTAGGGTGAATTTATAAGGGTTGTTCATTTTTTTTTTTTTTTTGTAAAAATCTTATGTTTTTGTGACGTATGAATTCTAATACTTCTACCTTTTAGTGTACTCCTATTACGCAACAATAACTAATCTAAGATAGATGCTATCCAATCTAGAAAGTCAGCATAAATTGGTAATAAAGAATATACATATGTACGTAACGCGAGTTCAAGGCATCTATAAAACTGTAGGAGGCTGATGACTGTCATAGTCCAACTACGTCTCGCAATCGACTCTAATCGCCTAGCACTTAATTTAATCGTTATAGTATTAATCGATTTATATTCCTGGGTCGAAATTTGACGTAATGAAAGCGTCACACATACAATTAATTACTTTATAGTTTTTTCTGTCTTGTTATTATAAAAGCAGACAGACAACTAACTTTGGAAAAAGATATTGGTCTGATTATTAACGACGAAGGAGAAGCAAAAAATATTAATCACAATTTTCGTCTGTTAAAATCAAATAAATTAATAAACAATTCCAATATTATACTTTTGGATAAATATAGTTGGATATAATTTGGATAAATTGGGAGTTTTTTAACCCAGAATATTGGAACTTCCAGAAACTTAATATTAACCTTCTTATTGCTCATAAAAAACTCAGGGACTGAGTACTTCTGACAAATAATTTCAAAGGCACGGATGTGTGTTGAGAGTTGAAATGTCTATAAGAGTTACTTTTTCAAAATAACTATTGCAAATTAGCAAATATGCATGAAATCTTTTTAATGATATTTTATTGATGTAATCCAGGACTAATACTAAAAATACGAGCAGCTTAGGATTAAGGATTAAGAAACCTTTATAACTCTAAGGTTCGAAACCCCAGTAATGTTCTCGCAGGGTGATGTGATGTTTATAACATCATTATACATTCTAGTCGTACCTTTTCCTATTTGCCTAAGTATGCAAGAACGCAAGACTCGTTATACATTCAAAACAATTGCCAGCTATAAAACCAATTCAAACAATTGTATAGCATATACGCTAGTAGAAATCATAAATAAAGTAATTTATAAGATATTATTGGATGATTTGATGAAACAATAGTATATAACATCCAAAACTATGTGCAGGTGAAGTGGAGGACACTGACATTGTTACGCTTTTACAGACCATAAAATTGCCGCCACTATTATAATAGCTATTCTATAGTTTCCGCTAACTATTTCAGAAACAACCGTTATGCAACTTTAAGGTTCGTGGCATTTGCGAATACCAATCGTTTAATACTACAAAATTAATTTATACTCTTTCAAATTCTGTCATTTTAGATTGTTATAACCAATTTATATGTTATTTAGCAATTTTAATATATATAGTATGCATGATAATTATTGGAAAAATAGCCATAAACCAGAATGCATAATATATTAATATTTATTATCTATGGTGCTACTCGAGCGCCTACTCTGCTTTGTCTTTGTTCTCTCTCTGGCGTTTGTTGTAACCGGTGTCTAATGTACAAAAACTCTGTTAATATCAAAACTGTAATTAAACTTCTAGTAAATCAATAATCTTGCTTTATTCCATCAGGTTATGGGCCCAGGTCGCCTTATAAGTGATAAATTCAGTAAAAACAGTTTCAATTGTAAAAATGTAAACACACCGATTGATCCAAAGACTAAGTATATTTTCGATGAAAAGTTAGACATAATTTCAGATAAACCATATCAAGAAATTATTGGATGTTTATTATATCTGTCGCAAGGGACGCGCCCTGACATTACTTATGCAGTGAACACTCTAAGTAAATTTAATACAAGGCCTCAACTTCAGCACTGGGTTGCACTTAAACGAGTTTTAAGATATTTAAAGTTCACTGAAAACTATGTACTGACATATAAGAAGAATGATAATGAAACATTATTTGCTTATTGTGATGCTGACTGGGCAAGCAACGATAATGACAGAAGATCATGTACTGGCTATGTATTTATTCATCAAGGTGCTGCAATATCGTGGAACTCACGATGGCAACAGACAGTTGCATTATCTACCACTGAAGCGGAATACATGTCTTTATCAAGTTGCACTCAAGAGGCAATGTGGCTTAAACAAATGCAGGAAGAATTTTGGCCACACTTAAACACTGTACCTATAACCATTTTGTGTGATAATCAAAGTGCGATTAAACTTGCAGGTTCTGAAAACTATCACTCCAGGTCCAAACATATTGATGTAAGACACCACTTTATCCGTGACAAGTTACACTTGAAGAAAATTGCTATCAAATATATCCAGACAAGCGATATGGTGGCCGATGTGTTGACTAAAGGTACTCCGCAGATGAAGCTCAACTACTGTTCTTCGAAGATGGGTTTATGTCTAAGGGAGGATATTGGAAAAATAGCCATAAACCAGAATGCATAATATATTAATATTTATTATCTATGGTGCTACTCGAGCGCCTACTCTGCTTTGTCTTTGTTCTCTCTCTGGCGTTTGTTGTAACCGGTGTCTAATGTACAAAAACTCTGTTAATATCAAAACTGTAATTAAACTTCTAGTAAATCAATAATCTTGCTTTATTCCATCAATAATAGTCAAGTATTTGAAATATTACAATTATGAATTGCAGTATTCACTTTGTTATACAATTAAAATAATATTAAAGTAGTAAAAAAATATCTATATATAATAAAATTTACCGTGTTTAAAAGTACAGACATTTATTTAGACTCCAGAGTAAATAAATAAACATATTACTTCTAAAAGCCATTGCGCATTAGGATTAGGTAAAGCTCTGTAAATAGAAACATCTAAATACTATACGGATGCATTTCCTTTATTATGAAACGCATATTTAAGGAACGGTAATACTAACGTATGTGCTGTAATTTTTATAACGGCTTTATCACTCAATTAGGCAACTGGCAAGGTTCAAGTGTATGTGGTACAAACCTAAATTTGTAGAAGCTATATAGCGTGTAATATAATTATCTAGTCTGCATTATTATTGTCACGTTTAATACAAAGCGGATGTCACGATTGTGTGAACAGATTGGCGATGTAGGCTGTGATGGCCTCTATGCCACCAGTTGTCACCAATCAGCTCTGAAGATCGGATATTATTTGTACGATTTGGTACATAATTCATATAAACTATAATAGCTTTTACACATTTTTCCTCACTGTTGGACAGTTAGTGATACTTAATTATTGAATTTTGTAATTATACTTTCTATCGAAACATAGAATTATTCTATAAAAATCCAGACTTTGTGTAAAATCCTGTGAAAAGCGGTTAAGATTGTAATCAAAACGGCACAATACGGGGACCAAGCAATGACAGCCTGGACAATGTTTAGTTGGAGAAGACTATACAGCGGTAGAGGCACGGAAAACGGAGAGGAAACTCGGGTAGAGATCCCGGCAGATAGCAAGCAGCTAGTGTACAACGTCTATGTTTACTTCAACCGGCGACCTGGTAGAAGCGCCAAAACTTCGTTAACGAAAACAGCACGAGCCACAATGTTACCGAGAGATATTGTTGCCGATATCATCAGGGACAGATATAGAAGTTAATTTTTGTATGTTTCTTTATATATTTTTATAGTTAAGAAAAGTATTTTCATTAATTTAAGTACAACATACCTAAATAATGGGTGTCCACAGGGACACCCATACTTACATTATAAATGTCACGACACTTGTTATTTTTCAATGAAAGAGATGAGAGAAGGTTACTCTCACATACATAATACAAGAAGTAGAATTATGTATGTAAGTAATAATGTAAGCTATATAAATCGATCAAATGTGTGCAAAATAACTGCCACATAAATCGCTGTACCCCTCTTATTATATATTAGTTACATTTAAAAAAGGAAAACTTATATTTTTATCTAATATATTTGTTTATTACAAAAGATATCGATTATACTCATTATATGTACTTATATAAAATATATAATGTGTATAAATTATAAATATTTTATTTGTATTAAAATTTGATCTCATTTCAAATGCGTGAATAATACTTTTATTTGTCAACCTATATCATAATATCAAGATAAAATAAAATTATTCATTGCGATAAGGAGATAAATTAAAATTTTAAAGCTACATCCTATATTTTATTTTAAAATATTGATGAATATGACATTAGAAACCCCTATTTAGTTATAATTCAGACCGATATTTATTGTTACTAGCAACTTACTGTCGCTTCGCTCGGGTGCGTCCCTAGGTAAGCTTTAATTTTTTTGAGCGGAACCCTATTTTTTTCTAAAATGAAAGTAGCCTAAGTTACTACTAATAATATCAGCTATCTGCCAGTAAAAGTCGTGTGTAAAAGTTTCGGAGATTAACCGGCACAAACAGATAGACAGACGAAAATTTTAAAAATTGTGTTTTCAACAGACAACAAAAACAGACACTTCAATTTTATTTATCGGTATACATAAATGAGAAAGAACATATTTAGTTCTTATACTCAGGCCTAATAAGTTTAGTTTGTGTATGTAACTCTAATCAATCACTGAGCTCAAATACAGTTAGTTTCGGAAAATGAATTTAGTCTCACGGCTCTAATAATAAATAAAATACGAGAATATGATGTAAGTTAGTAAGATTATTACAGAATGTAATACTTCGTGTTATTATATTAAGGTATCAAGAATATCCTACGGGATGCTTGAAAAAGCAGACTTTTTTGGGAAAGTTAAATTTAAAATCAATTTTTACTAATCAAAATGCATCAAAATGTTAACTCCGATCATTTTGAAATATGTTTATAACTTTATATAAACAAGTTTGATAAAAACAAACAATAATTAACACGATACTCTTCTAATCCGTAACCTCAATGCCCAAGATCAAATTATAGTTGTAATTGATGCCTTAAATTAGAACTTGGTCAGATTATAAAATCTGAGAAAGATATAAATCTTAAACCAAAGACGTTATGGTACATTTTTAAGATTCAATGAATATTTAGATAAATAGCACCAACATTTAAAATTGCTCCTGATTTTTCTATAAAACACATGGTTATGGAATAAGATACTTACAAAATTTCACGTTCCATCAGATAAGTCACTTCACAGAAGTAAATATTCTGAAACTGTCAGAATCTGTCTCTTTAGTTTCTTTGTTTATAAAAAACAACTAGAAACTTATTAGTAATAATTGTATAACTGATTATAGGAGCTTAGGTGGTCACTGAGTTTAACACTAATTTGGTCATTCGTCGTGAACAAGATAAGGAGACGTGAGTCTTAAGCAACCTGTGTAGACGTTGCTAATTACTCTACTGCACTGACTATTTCAGGCGTGCGAACACGCGAAAGCCCAACACACTCTGATTCACACGGAACAACTCGCACGAATGTTTCGACATCTCATATATTGATGAAGGTTAAACCTTCTTGTTCTATAAAAAGGAACATTTGTTCCAGTTCATTCTTTTTAAGACTATTTTGGTATAAATATAACGACACTGAGTAGTGTGTAGAGCCATTTTCATCACATACCATTGGTCGTCACATTGGGTATACTATGCCGCACTTTGTTTACATGACATGTATGACAGCTTTAAGTCCACGACCGCACGTAGAAGCTTTAAAATTCGCGATTTCGGTTAGTAATTTTACAGCCAAAATATATAACTTATTTATTTTTCGACTGTTTATTCTCCAAACCAAACATATTAGACACGACTATTATGGAGCTTCTGTTAAATTTCTGTCAATAGCAGGTCAAACAATCTAAACACAAATTTTTAGTTTTTGTCGTTATTCAATCACATATCACGACGCGACCGTTAAAGGAAGTAGATTTTACAAATTTATGATAATATGTCCAGGTGACCAAGCACAAGGCCAAAGCAAAAGGTCAGCCAGGTACGCACTTATAGTCGATGAAGCCGACACGTGCTGGAGTGAAGCCGGGATTAGGCAAACATAACATAGTGTACAACGCCTTGTAATTATGATGGACAGCTTAAGAAAAGTGGCAGCAGATGGATTCAAGTGGGGTGGTTGGCGCTTTATGGAAGCCTTCATTCAGCAATAGACGGCGATAGGTTGATAAGTATGATTGTGTGACTCACCATGAAATAGATATTTAAAATGTGAATAGCAACTTCCACTTCTTATAGCTTGTATTAAATAAACTATACTTTAATATTATAAAACTAAAGAGTTTGTTTGTTTGTTTGGTTGAACGCGCTAATCTCAGGAACTACTAATCCAATTTAAAAAATTCTTTTTGCATTAGAAAGCCCGTTAACTGAGGAAGGCTATAGGTTATATATATCATCCCAGAAAAATGTACGATTCCCGTGGGATAGATCTGTTTTTGTCTAGAGACGAACCCGAAGCGAAGCGAGGGTGAGTCGCTAGTGAAAAATAAATGTATTAATCATTCAAGTAAGTGTAACAAAAGATATACACAAATTACTGTTAAGACCATAAATATATAGTACCTGGACGACCGAGCTTCGCTCGGAGTTTTTACCTAATTTTTTTTTAAGTTGGCTCAAAAACAAAACAAAAAAAAACAAAAAACTTGAATAAATACAAAAGTAAAAAGTTTGTATCTGACTGGGATTCGAACCCGGGCACCTGTGATTGTCAAGCTTGCGCCTTGCCCGCTTGACCATGATGCTTATGACCAAGCGTGCGAAATTTACGACCATATTTTGCGTGGAATAATGCGAAAGAAAACCGCCTGAAAACACACGTTTTCCCAGATATAAGACTAATCTAGATCGATTTTTCGCCCCCTCACGTACCAAATTTCAGCGAAATCGTTAGAGCCGATTCTGAGATCGCCGGTATATACATATAAAGAAATAAATAAATAAATATACAATAATTGCTCGTTTAAAGGTATTAGATTAACTATCCCAAATAGAATAGAATTCTGCGTGTAATTTCCCATTTGACAAAAATATAAGTAAAAAATAATAAAAAAAAACATGTTTTTGCTGTGCAGAGGAAAATTTAATTGTCTTTTAAGAGACTGAGGTCAACGGTATTAGTCAAAACAGGTACAAGCTAAAAACATATTAATATCTTGAGCATAAAGTTGAATAAATATGTTATCTTAAATAAATAAAGAGATAACGTCATGTTTCAAACGTATACAAGTGCACTGATTAAACTTTGAAGTAATTTATTTTAGATAGTAAAATATCTTTGTCACACAAATGAATGATATTCGTATAGGCCTTTAGTAGGAGCGAACGTAGGTATACTTCCTAATTTGAAAGTTTTGCCGATTTACCGGTAGCAAAAGCAAAGGCACATACCAACTTATCTAATGAGCCTACATTAAAGTGGAATGACTGGTTATTACACATACCTATATGTGTATTTTACAGAAGTGGGCTTTAACTTTCCATCAGACACATTAAGGCTTATTTAGATAGCGGTATTAGCTAAACGAAAGCGAAAACTGAGTAGGTATACGGTAATCCTACTGTTCAATATATTATGTACATTCTACCACTACGGGTAGCGCAACTTTTTGATTTTCAACTAAAGTCTAGACACTTGCATTTCGCTGTCCTCGCGCGGACCAAGCCATGTCACAAAGCAACAGAGATATACCCCACGCTTGACGGTACAGAGGGTATTCTCGTTTTGCTCTATCCGCGGAACTTCATATGTAATAACTATTTGTGACCGCTATGTAGAATATACCTTTAGCATGTAAAAGTTTTCCTGCGGAAAAACAAACTTTTTGTATATTGCTTTTCTACGAGATGATTTCGTAATGAATGTTGACAATAATTATTACAGCTTGATTATATTCAAACTTATTTCTATCACATTGATTGTTTTATTTATGATATTATAGATTAATTATTAAAGAACAATCTTTTCCGCTTATACGACAAGAAACCTCCAAATTAATTAATAGGTATATGGTTACCACCATGCTACTAAAATATATGTACATAGTCTGGCCATAAATACTGTGACAATTAAAAATAAACAAAATATTACATTTGAATTTGGAATCTGTCATTTTTATATGATTGTTCATTGAGTTTTCTTATTTTCGCGCCAATACATTGTAAAATATTTTGTGATATTATAATGGAGTGGAATGATAAAGAGAACCGAATCGCTGTGATTGCATTACACAAAGTAGGTATGGAGCCAAATACAATTTTTATAACTCTCTATACGCTTGGTATAGTCAAATGTTTGTTTGTGTACCGGGCTATTGATAGGTACAATGAAAAAGGCGATCAAAGCAGTAAGGGAAAGAATTCGAAGAAATCCTGTCCGAAAGCAAAAGATTTTATCTCGGGAGATGAAGATAGTCTATTAAAAGATGACTTAGGACTTGCAACCTATAAGAGACGCACTGGTCATTTCTTAACTGATAATTTAAAAAAGAATAGGATGGTAAAATCAAAACAACTACTTAAGCGGTACGCAAAGGGAGGTCACAGAAAAAAATTGTTTACGGATGAGAAATTTTTTACAATTGAGCAATATTTTACCAAATTAAATTAAAAATTTAAAAAACCCCCTACGCAAAAAATACTTATAGTTTAAGGAACAAACTTTAAAAAGTAAAAAATTATTGTCCTTTATCAGTCGTTAGAAACCAAATAAACAAATGTTTATCGAAATGTGAATTGAAAAATATTTAACAAGCCGTCTCGAATCATTATATTTTCTGCTTAACAATAAACTATATACTCAATTTAACGATATTTGTTTTTCAACATTCCGAAATATACCTAGATTTTTTTTGTAGTGATTTAAAGTCGCGTTTTTTAATTTAATTTTTATTTTAAGCTTTTTAAACTGAACTAACCTATAGGGCAATACAATAAATACAGAAACCTAAGCGAGTATAATAAATAAATATATACATAAGCTGAGAGTACCTCCCAGTGGTGAAGGCGGTAACAGTGATAGGTATATTACATACCTATTACTACTGGCTAAAATTCCTATTTAATTAATGCCCATGCCTTCGGGCTTATATTGTTGTTGTCTCTATGTCTTTCGAATATGATAACGTAAAAGGATAATGTTCCCAAGAATTTTAAGTTGGGCCGTTACTGTTCACAAATTACAAGGCACGACCGTGGAAAAGGCAGTTGTTTATTTTGGCAAAAAAACTTTTGCTAAAGATCAAGCTTATGTGGCTTTAAGTCTTGTAAAAAGTTTGCAGGGAGTTGTTATTTGTGAAATGGATCAAAGGAAATTATTAACAATCCTCACGATAAATCAGCTTTGGCCGAATTGCAAAGAATCAGATGTAGAATGCAGTTCTCTGAAGACCATCTTGGTTGCAGCACCAGGTCAACGTGACCGTATTGCAAGATCATAACTTGCAAGGTACCTACTCATTGAAACTAATCTATTGAACCCAAAAATACGATATGTCTGCTGTGAGTTTTCGAAGAGTTGGGTTCTCTGGGGACCATTCCGGTTGCAGCATCAGGTCGAAGTTATCAATTAATTGTCATTTAACGATTACACTGGAACGCGAGAAGCACTTAATCGAGTAATCATACGCCAAAATGCCTTACATCATTTTGGAAAAGAGCTGATACTCTTAGACTGCTGGCCCGATATTAACCAAACATGGCTAAGAACCAACGCAAGAAAAGTGGCTTTCAAATGAAAAAAACCGCATCGAAATCGGTTCATCCGTTTGAGAGCTGCGATGCCACAGACAGACACACACACACACACAGATAGACATCGAAGTCAAACTTATAACATCCCTCTTTTTGCGTCGGGGGTTAACAAAAAGACCGTATTTATGCTCAAAGCTCTATTAGTCAGCAGAGTACAACGTGGGCATTATCCGACTTCAGTGATGGTTTGGTGGGTTGTCAGCTATGAAGGAGTGACTGAGCCATATTTTTGTGGAAAAACGTATCAAAACATCGGCACAAGTGTATCAAGATACTATTCTTGAGAAGGTAGTTAAGCCCCTTAACAACACCATGTTCAATAACCAAGAATGGTCCTTTCAGCAAGACTCGGCGCCGGGTCATAAACCTCGATCCACGCAATCTACCAAGATTCTATTATATTTTCTAACCATAGAAACCCACGTTCTAGACTTTATCAGAGCTGAAGACTAGCCGTCATCTAGTCCCGATATTAATCCGCTTGATTATTGTTACGACTTAGGGTTCGTTACGATTAAAACAGCCGATTATTTTACTAAAAAAACAGACACTTTAATTATCCAACACCAATGACAAAACAACACAATAAGTTATAAAGTACAATCGCACTATAAACACTTTAAGTCGCACTCGTAGATCGCTTCGATGTTTTCGCTTGTATCGCTGATTCCAAACTGACTAGTCGCGGCTCGTACCCGGCCTTATATAGGGGCCTCGGAAGTTTCTGGAACGCTCTCGACTACTAGTTCTTCTACTCGATACTAGATGGCGCTAGTAGTACATAGAAGTTTCTGGAACGCTCTCGACTACTAGTTCCTCTACTTGATACTAGATGGCGCTAGTAGTACGTAACGTCACCATGTCCCGAGCATTAATCGTTGCGCGCAACACTGCCCCCTCCTAAGACATGCTCGTCCCGAGCATTATCGGCCTCATAATAACGCGCTAGTCGATCCACATGGACGATCTTCGGAGTACCTCTTGCACCTTTCCGTATCCGGTAGGTTACGTCATTGATCCTTGTTACAATCCGGTATGGTCCATCCCATTTAGCTTGAAGCTTAGGAGATTTTCCTTTGCTGCGAACTGGATTGTGCAACCATACTAGTGAGCCCTCGTCGAACCCTTTGTTGTTCATTTTGCGGTCATACCGGGTTTTCATCTTTTCAGACATTTTCTGACCCGATTGTCTGACGTGCTTATAAATGTCATCCTTCTTGTTTCGCAAGTCATTCGCATAATCGGTTATACAGCTTGGGGCATCAGGTGGTATTCCGGTGATCAGGTCTGCAGGCAGCCGTAATTCTCTTCCAAAGTTTGCGAAAGCTGGTGTCACCGATGTACTTTCGTGAACAGCGCTTCGATATGACAACAAAAACGGTTGGATGTGCTTGTCCCAATCTCGTTGACGATTTTCCACGACTTTTGCCAGGTACTTCTCCAATGTCTGATTAAATCGTTCCACCATTCCATCCGATTGTGGGTGGTAAGCAGTCGTTCTCGTTTTATGAGTACCCATGACTCGACAAGTTTCCTGGAATATTTGAGATTAAAAATTCCTTCCTTGATCGCTGTGAATCTCTAAGGGTACTCCAAAACGACAGAAGACTTCATGAACCAGTTTATCTGCAACTGTTGACGCTTCTTGGTTTGGAATGGCGAAGACTTCCGGCCACTTAGTGAAGTAGTCCATTACTACCATGAAATATTTGTTCCCACTGTCACTTTTCGGAAACGGTCCGGCAACGTCGAGGGCTATCCTCTCCCAAGGTGCACCAACATTGTACAATTTCAATTCACCTCTACTACGAGTCTGAGGTCCCTTTACAGCCGCACAACTTGTACATTTGCGGCACCAGTCCTCGACATCGTCACGACAGTGGATCCAATAAAACCGTTCTCGTATCTTTAGTAGAGTCCGTTTAACTCCCAGATGACCTCCTGAACAACCTTCATGGTACAGCTTCAGAACATCCGACACTTTAGCTTTAGGGACAACCATTTGCAAACGACTGCTGTCCCCCCGAGCATTTTCCCATTTACGGCACAGGACTCCATCCTGAACCACCAAGCTGTCCCATTGGGCCCAATAACTTTTCGTGGTCGAACTCATCGCCGAGACATCGCTCCACGTGGGCTTAGGAGCACTGGCCTTTATCCACTCCAGAATCGGCTTGATATCCGAGTCTTCCTGCTGTGCTTGTTGTAGGCTTTCCTTCCACTCGTTGTTAAGGTCTGTCCTAAGCATCTTCACAGGTACCACTTCCTTAGCCTCTTGCCTAGCACAATGCTTGCAATCTTCGGGACAAGGTCTTCTTGACAATGCATCTGCGTTGCCATTGTTAAGGTCTGTCCTAAGCATCTTCACAGGTACCACTTCCTTAGCCTCTTGCCTAGCACAATGCTTGCAATCTTCGGGACAAGGTCTTCTTGACAATGCATCTGCGTTGCCATGGGATTTCCTGCTGCGATGTTCGACCACAAAGTCGTATTCCTGCTGCTGCTGGGCGGTGCTGTTAGACGCACTACCCTCTCGAGATTGGCCATTTTCCCTTTCTACAGTCCGCTTAGAGCAACTGGATCGAAGGTGGCCCCTTTCCCCACAGCCGTAGCACCTAGGGCTGAATCCTTTACTACGGTCGCGAACTATAGCCGCTGTAACCTCCCTGACGCGATGGGAACGATGATCCTGTCGCACAGCTTCCACCTCCAGTGCATGGGCCAAGGCGTCCTTGAGCGTCCCGTGGTGCCCGAGCCTCACTGCAGCTCTCACTTCAAGATCACGGATGCCGTCGATGAATGCCTGCACCAGGTTCCCTTCAATCACAACGGGCATAGACCGGTAGGCTTTCCGAACCAGCTTCTCCACTTCTAGGGCCCACTGCTGCAGGTTTTCGCTACTGCGCTGCACGCGATATTTTAGCTGCGCACGAAACACGTGTTCCAGGTGTGCGTCACCATACCGGGCCTCCAACGCCTCCAGCAGCTGCTCGTAAGTCACTTCCTTACCGAGAGCTTCTAGAACAGTTAAGGCCTGGTCGCGCAGGCCTAGTGTGAGAGCAGTCATGGCTTGGTTTTTACTCCAGCCATTCGCCTTCACGACGGCCTCGAACTGGATTTTATAGGCCGACCAAGAAGATGTCCCGTCGAATGGCGGCACTTTGAAACCGCGGGGTGAAGCCGCTGCAACTGGAACTGCGATTCCATCTTTAAGTTTCAGGTTGTCCAACGTTTTCTTCACGTCAGCCAACACATTGTCAACCCGATTATTTACTTGTTCGATTCTGGTTTCAGCCTCTGACAGGCGGTTTTTCACCTCCTTCATGTCTTTCCCTAAGATAGCGTGAAGGTCCTTCATGAGGAGCAGCTGCTCCTCCTGTCGGCGGGCCTGCTCCTCCTGTCGGCGGTCCTGCTCCTCCTGTCGGCGGGCCTGCTCCTCCTGTCGGCGGGCCCACTCCTCCTGTCGGCGGGCCTGCTCCTCCTGTCGGCGGGCCCACTCCTCCTGTCGGCGGGCCTGCTCCTCCTGTCGGCGGGCCTGCTCCTGCAGCATCATCATCAGAGCACTCAGGTCAGGTGCTGTGGATGCAGGAGCTGCTGCAGGGGCAGCAGACGGGCTGGCCACAGAGGTCGGCAGCTGGCCCTCTGAAGTCTGCGGCGATGCTCCTCCAAATCGCCTTTGGTCCGTCTCCTGCTGGCGTTGCTGGCTCCGGGTACGGATACCTTCCGTGTCGTCCTTGGGTAAAATCGGCATGATTTAATCCACACTTCTGACACCAATTGTTACGACTTAGGGTTCGTTACGATTAAAACAGCCGATTATTTTACTAAAAAAACAGACACTTTAATTATCCAACACCAATGACAAAACAACACAATAAGTTATAAAGTACAATCGCACTATAATCACTTTAAGTCGCACTCGTAGATCGCTTCGATGTTTTCGCTTGTATCGCTGATTCCAAACTGACTAGTCGCGGCTCGTACCCGGCCTTATATAGGGGCCTCGGAAGTTTCTGGAACGCTCTCGACTACTAGTTCTTCTACTCGATACTAGATGGCGCTAGTAGTACATAGAAGTTTCTGGAACGCTCTCGACTACTAGTTCCTCTACTTGATACTAGATGGCGCTAGTAGTACGTAACGTCACCATGTCCCGAGCATTAATCGTTGCGCGCAACATTATGTTTTATAGTCAGTTTTAGAGAGTATGGCTTGCTCTAAATGCCATGATAATTTGGAGTCCCTAAAACAATCTATCTGCCCAGGTCCAGGATGGTTGGCGCTCATTGGGGGAGGCCTTTGTTCAGCAGTGGACGGCGATAGGCTGATTGATTGATTGAAAACAATCCATACGATTGGCAGTGAAGAATTTTCCCATTGAAAGAGTGCGTGTTTCTATTGATAACTGGCCTCAACGTTTAAAGGACTGTATTGCAGCCAATGGAGATCACTTCGAATAAGCTTTATATATTTTTAATGGTTTTATATTAATGTATTAAACTAACACACTGTAAAAGCAATAAATGTTACGTGCAATAGAAAAAATGTTTTTTTCTTTGTAACAATATTTAGGGCAAGACTTTAAAAGTCCACAACAAAATTAATTCCCTCGATTATTTAATTAAAATCTTTAATAATAAATGGCGCAGAGTAAAATTAGATTAGACTATCATTTCAGGCTGAGGCTGCCAAATGCTGACAATTTTGTTGTTACAAAATTTCATGTAAGTATGTACAGATTTAGTTAAAACACGCAGCATGATATTGTTTGGATAACCTAATTTATTTGAATAATAACAACACTACATTTCGCGTTATGTTAAATATTTAGTAAATCTTTTATTTATACCGCTGAAATATCAGAAACAGCTACCTACTATATTATTTTTTACTCGACTGTTTATTAGAAACTCTATAAAGGTCTAAAAGCATGCTGGTTACTTTGTTCCTTTTGCGAATCTTTACATGAAAGCATAGATCTTAAGGTGAATTCCCTAATTGAAGTCGCATAATTAGCGCATTTCTCGTCACTGACGTAGTATCATTTAGTTGCATAATATTTGTTATTTGTATTGCTTTCTTAGGCAATAAAAAAATCATCTTTCATCTTTTTAATATCATTATTAAATAATATTTCTAACTAGCGACTCACGCTCGCTTCGCTCGCCTTCGTCCCTAGATACGTTTTCACGGTTAGCTATGTTTATACATAAATAATAGCTTGCTACTTCTAAGATATTCATTTAAATTATATAGCGATTTACCCTCGCTTCGCTCGGATGCGTACGCCGCACGCGGATTTTGTTCACAATTTCATGGGTTTCAATTTCTTTCTAAAATAAAAGTAGCCTAAGTTACTCCTTATAACAGCAGCTATATGCTAGTGAAAGTCACGTCAAAATCGTTGCAGCCGTTACGGAGATTAGCCGGAACAAACAGACAGGCAGACAGACAGCAGACAGACAAAAATAGTTAAAAAAGTTGTTTTGGTATATGTACCGTGTGTACATCCACATACATTTAGTAAAAAGCGGTTATTTTAATATTACAAACAGACACTCTAATTTTATTTATCTGTATAGACTAACGACTTACCCTCGCTTCGCTCGGGTGCGTTTGCGTCCCTAGATACATTTTTTTTTAAGCGAAACCCTTATTCTTTTTCTAAAATAAAAGTAGCCTAAGTTACTCCTTGTAATATCAGCTATCTGTCAGTGAAAGTCCCGTTAAAATTGGTCCAGCCGTTTCGGAGATTAGCCAGTACAAACAGACAGACAGACAGTCAATTTTTTTTTAAATTGTGTTTTTCTTATAAGTTTTCAAGACTTTTTAAGAATAGGTTTAAATTTCAGTGGTTCATTTCTTAGTTTTTTTTTTTTTTTTATGCGATTCAGTGACAAACGAGCAGACAGACCACCTGATGGAAAGCAGTACCTGTCGCCCATAACACCTACGGTTCATGCACCAAGGATAGGAAGGAGTATAGGAAAAGGAAATGAATATTGAAATTAATGCATCTGGCAATATGAAGAATCTTCATGTTTATTAAGGTCAACAGTTACTTTAAAGTATGACCTTCACCATATTGCAAGTGAAGGTTTTGTAAAGGCTGATTACTCAATCAATTGTTACTTGGCATATTCTATTTATAGATCGGGCAAACATAATGTGCAAGCTGTATACTAACTTACTATCATTTAAAGAGGATTTTCGTCATAATTTAAGATTTACTACTTCTGCACAAATCACTTTTATAGAAATGTAAACACATAACTATAATATCCTAAAATTTCTTTAAATTTACTTAAAAAACTTATTTTTCTTATTATCACTAATGCTTGTTGTTTTACATATTAAAAATCTTAAAAAAAATTTGTTAAAGTTGAAGTTGAAGTTACTTAATCAGCATCTTATTTTTATTTGATTTTCTCTGGATAAATTAACATTTAAGACCATTTAGATTTATAACGTAAACAAAGGTATTTGAACAAGCTATCTTTATCCTTATGAAAAATAAAAACACAATTTAAAGATTTAGATACCTATTATATAGTACTGTGAAGTTGACTCAAATGGTGCCAATGCGAAATTAAAAAAAAAATGTATTTATAATATAATTCACAAAAAAATTCCAAAAATATAAATAAATTTCTGTAAACTTGACACAGACCAGCTGGTTTTACAGTTTTAAAGCCTCTACACACTATTAAAACTTAAGATCTTTTACTTTTTTTGTATAGAAAGAAGAAAAGCTCAAACTTACTTTAAGCTTGTCTCAAACCTAACCATTTTATTTTAGTAGATAACTTTCACACAGTTAACAGTGCTTTTATAAAAGTATATTTTTAAGTATATATTAAAAATTTGCTATAGAAGCTTTTACTCTAATAATGATAAAAGTTTCTACAACTAATTTTAAAGTACTAATTTTGGGTTAAAACTTCTATTCTAACTCAATTCAAGAAAAATAAAAGTTAGATAGTAAAACAATAATGAATAAAAATTAATCAACTATAAAAATTACAATTATTAATGAGTATTAATTATTGTGTCATTGAATTGTTTTTATAGTCATTTTTTAAGATATTTATATCGTTGGTTTAACGTTAATAAATCATCTTTGTTAAGTCATATTAACAATTTTATCTAGAAATGAAATCAAGGACAGATATAAAAATATTTTATTTAAATTTAAGAGTATTTTATCCTACAAATATTTTTTCTACTATAAATACTGTACAACCATTACTTTACTCCAATAAAAAATTGAATGAAGCATTCTGAACATAACACGATCTAGAAAATGTTTGCATTACTAGAAAATCTCGTAACGCAAACGAGTAAAATTATGCGAATCACTTACCTGTCATAAAACGAAGATAATTGTGATGTTGCTACAGGGCCAAAGTGAAAATCCAGGTTGCCTCCCTTCTAGCTCCGATTATTATATTTTTACGGACTTGATTGATAAAGCTGTAATTTATAAAATCAGAGCCCACGTTCATCTAATAACTATACTAATAACAGATATGCACAAAATATTTATATTTATAGATTTTATGTTTTCAGTTTAAAATCGGAAATCTAAAAAGACAATCTGGATAGATAGGTATTAGTTTACGAGATCGAAAACTAGGAAAATCAGTAAATGTCATTGCTGTCAAAATGACAGCTGATAAATAATACATTTATTTAGACCGTAGATGACGGATAAAGATATTTACATGTAATAATGTTATCCTAGCCTTGCGTCCTATTCTACTAGCGAGTCGCAGAACTAAGTTATATTTTGCTTATAATGTTATAAAAGTATCATTAAATACGATTATCTACACTATTAAATTAATATAAATACTAAACCATCCTTGCACGATAAAGTAATGCTATTTCTTTTATTTAATAAATAATATGCAATCTATACCAAAAAGAATGTAACCACTACGATTATCTATACTAGGTAGGTATTTAATTTAATTTTTTGGTGTGGTGACACTTATAATATGTATGTGCTTAGGGTTTGAGAAAACACAACATTCATTCAATTTTATGAGTAAAGATTTTCAGAATAAAATATCAAAAGCTAGGAAAAAATTATTAATACCAAATTCATGTTTTACTATCAGAAAAAAACTATTTCAAAATATCTCTCGATCGATATTAAGTGACAAAAAAGACAACTACCTACTAGTGTTGCCGAAATATCGATAGTTTCACTATCGATAGTTTTCATCTAAAACAGCCCTACTATCGATAGCTATATCGATAGTATCGATGCTATCGATAATATCGATAGCTCGAAATGTAACAATACTGTCAAACGAGGGCAATGATATCGATACTATCGATAGTATTGCTGCTAATGAATTATAAATTATTAATAGTATCGATAGTATCGATACTATCAAACTTCTGAAAAACAATACTATCAATAGTATCGATACTATCGATACTAATGAGTTTAGACCATCGATAGTTGCTAATTTTTCGATAGTATTAGATAAGTTTTACCCTAATTGACTCTTATAAATGTTACTAATTTCATAAACATAAAATGTAACCATGTACATAAAGTTTGAACCGAATAAAATTAAAAAACCACATTTAAAATATTTGCTATGCAAGATGTATGTTGTGACTATTATTGACTATCTGACCTGCGAACTGTGTACAATACTATCGAAAAATGAGCTACTATCGATAGCTGAAACTATCGATAGTATCGATACCATCGAGATTATTTTATTTTGAAACTTCAATAGTATCGATACTATCGATAGTTTATGATCTGTGAGCACCAATACTATCGATACTATCGATAGTATTGTGGTCTGTCAATAGTATTGTCACATTTCAATCTATCGATAGTATCGATACTATCGATTGTATCGATAGTATCGATAGAACTATCGATATTTTGATTATCGGTCACTATCGATTAACTATCGATATGCTATCGATAGTCGACTATCGATCGGCAACACTACTACCTACCTATTGAAAACTATTTGCGCTTTAACATCAAGTATGGTGCGGGTGACAGTTTCAGTAACGTTTCGTTTCACTCTTGAAAGTTGCCGCGATTTACAAATTATGACTTAGTATTTCAGCTGCACTACATTCGTATTATATTAAATCATTAATTACTGTAGTAAATTAAATTAAACCCAACCAGAATGTTCTAGTCTACAAATAAAATCTAATGGAAAGAAAAATTAAGCAAAGTGTTATGCGTATAACGTAACACCATAGACGTATTTAGCATGGATGACAAATAAAAGTATTTAGTGATGGATGTATTCCCTGGGATGTATTGCTACGATGAATAGTCGATGTTTTTTTTATAATAAAAGACGTATATTGGGCGTAGTTCAATTATTATTGTAAAAAGTTTAGTAAAGTAAAGTATATTAATGAAGCAATAGAACATATACAAAAAAATTGATTTTATTCGTCTAAACTCCTTGCGGCGTGACCTTTTATATGGGCCCAAATGGCAATGGTAGGGTAGTAGTTGAATGACCTGGTGGCCTTTTTCTTTTGCCATTTCGTCCAGAGCATAGGTAGGAGTTGGTGGCTTATGACGTCGTACTAAGGCAATAAGCCTTTAACATTTTTATATCTGCTGTAACTCCGTTTTCGTTCAGCTACTTCACCAACTCGCTTTTGCGGTTCGATTGGTTTAGGGGTTTATTAACTTGTACCGAATGGTAGGGTGCGTTGTCCATTATTATGGTCATAGGCTCTTTTAAATTATTTAATACACCTATGAACCAATTTTTAAATTTTTCGTAGTTCATCTCCAACAATTAGGGACGAATCCATTATACCTGCGTGACAAATAATAAAGCGATTGACTTTGCCCTCCGGCACTTTGGTACATGATTGTGCCGTATCGTCGGTCCAACTTTTACCCATAGTGTGGTTGGCGTTTAGCCACGTTTCATTCAAAAAGACAACTTTGCCCCATTCACTTATGTTTCAGGCCTTTCTTAAGAATGAAGATCTTGCTAGGGCAATGTCAGTCCTCTTCATAATAATCTTATTTTTGTTAACTTTTTTGTAACCAAAGCCAATCTTTTATAACTTGCCGCAACGAAATAATACCTCCTTTGAACAAGTCAGCTTCTTTTAATGATTTTAGAAGCTTGAGTAATATGGGTACCTCCATTCTTTTATAATAATCATAAATATGATTTCTAATAGCAACCTTAGCAAAATCATCTAAATTTGTGATTGGCTTCACCTAGGTCCGTTTTTTGTTAGGTGTCGATAATTTATTTTCAGACATCCCATCTTGGCCAATTTTTTCACGTGTTATACGCGAAACAGTATTGCGGTCAAGAGCTTCGGCTACTCGATCTATAATTCGATTGAATGGTAACAACGGTCCATTATTTTGTTGTTCTCTTTCAAAGTAGTATTACCCAAAACAGTTTTTTTTGTATGCTTAGGCATGGTAATAACAACAAAATCAACAAACTTTAACAAATAAAGAACAAACTCTTATAAACTTTTATGTATATCAACGTAACAGAGTTACATTGATATACATATAAAACCAGAAAGATGCACAGTTCTACAATTCCACAATTTGTGACAATAAGTCAAGCCAAAGAATAAAATCCAATAATCGTGTGTTCTGAAGACAAATTCAAACTTACGCATATCACATAAAGTTATTTTTTTTAACAAACAATGTGAACTTGTGAAAAACAGTGACCTACGAATATCAGATAGAATAAAAGCCACATGTTGTAGAATCTATAATCTATATCTATAGTATAATATTATAAAGCTGAAGAGTTTGTTTGTTTGTTTGTTTGTTTGTTTGTTTGGTTGAACGTGCTAATCTCAGGAACTACACATCATTAAGAATGTGTATACTTATTGTATTGGCTAATTTCACTATTTAATATTATATAATTATTTTAAGGTAAAAATGAAACTCAATAATGCATTTCTTTCTTCCAAGTAAAGTATCAAGGTATGAATTATCCGTTATAAATGAAAACAGGTAAATGTTTTACTTATTTTTATATTTTATATTGAGTACTAATTTAATTTATTTAAATATATGTAATAATAATGATTCACCCTTTTTCCGCTCGGGTTCGTCCCTAGTTACGTTTTAATGATATATTTTCATCCAGTAAAATTTGATCCGTAGTTTTCTCGTGATGCAGTCAGAGACAGACGGACAGACAAAAATTCTAAAAACTGTATATTCGGCCTCTGTATCGTTATTATTGACTATTTCAATAAGATTTTCAAAAAATATTTTATGTACAGATTTGACTCAGTTAGAATTTTACTATATGTATAGATTTAAATAAATGAAGTTAGTACTAAATAAAAAATATGCAAAAATAATTGAAATGACTCCATTTAAATAAGAACAGTCATGCGTATTAATCGACGAAGTATGAAAGGAGATTATAATATACTGTTCTTGTAGAAAATAAGTGGCCATTAAAATTTATCGTATAATAATATCGACCGGTATGAGAAGTAAAAAATATAAGACTGCAATTAAGTGTACGGGACGCGGCCTCTGAAGGAGTGGGTAGTATTTTTGCATCTAGGGTAGGTAATAAGGAATCTAAATATATAAAAAAATATTTTGAAGAAAAGAGAGACAAAAGCTCATAGCGCAAATAAAGTAATTGAGGTAATTTCGACGTTACTCATTATATAATCATTCTATACAACAATACAATAAACAATATTGTTTATGAAATCCGGTGTAAGTCAAAATCAATTCGACATTTCGATGCATAAGTAAACTGATGTATGCTAGCCATTACAATAATTGTAGATATAGCTAAGATAGGCACATCTTATCTATGTATCTATTGAATTGACTTAAACGACACGTAGTCTGTGACTGATTTCTATATTTTGTATTTTTCATCTACAATTTACTAAATAAATAAACTGTCGTCTTTTTAATCTGTGATATAATTATAATCTTTAAACTTTAAAGTAGCACAAGAAAAGCAAAAGTTAACTGCGAATAATACTCGTATTTGATAAATGTTTTTGCAGATATTAAAAATTATATAACTCATATTGCATAATGGATACGGTAGTCAAGAGTATGTTAGATGAAGATCCTGAAGAAGAGAAGGAAGTAAGGATCAAAAATTATAGAAAATTACTTTATTCAGTTTTTAGATTTAAAACACAGAAACAAGTAGAAATAAAACAATGTATAAATTATTAAATAACAAATATATAATATCTCAAGTTATGTAAAGTTGTACTAAATAAAAGGTTATGTATATATGTTATGTATACTATATTACACTTAATTGCTCGTTGTGAGCATTACATTCTTTCTACTTTAGCAACTTTATTGATTAAATTTTTAAGGTAAAATATGTATTGTATTTTTTTAAATATAAAAGATCAGTATCTGTGTGTATTTGAGTAAAAAACTAATGTAAATTAAAATAATACTTTTCAGGGTTTGGTTCTATTTGGAAGAGATATCGCCAAAATTCCTTGTTTTCGTGAAAGTTTCATGTATGGCATAGCATCAGGAATAGGAGTGGGTCTAGCTTCATTTATAAAAACTTCAAAGCCCTTGATGTCTCAGCATGTTGGTGTTGGCACATTTGCCTTAACAACTTTAGTTTATTGGTCATATTGTAGATATGAATGGTCAAGACAGAAGTTTGATGCACAACTACTACAAGAAGCTTTGAAGGACAAAATTAGATATGAAGGAACTGTAGTTGAAAAAGAGTTAGAAGCAAAAGGAATCTTAAAGTCAGCTTAAGTATAAGTGTTGTTTTATATAAAATTAATTTAATGATTTGTTAATTTTCATTATATCATTTTAACGATTTGTATTCTTTTATAATTGCAATAAGTACTATATTATATTCAATAGGAAAGCTTTTTCTTTAAGTTTGCCTGTTGTTTCTCTAATAAAGCAGTAATTTTTTATGCTTTGTGTTTATTAAGGAAGAGTTATTTGATGTTGAATTTTATGTAAAATAAATTTAATTGAAGTTTTTAATTGAAGTGTATAAAGCAAATGTTTGATATTAAATGTAGTATTAGTAATAATTATCTAGGTAACTTTTATTTGTGACCTACAGTGTTCAAGGGAAGGTAATCCAACACAACTAAGGAGAATTGAACAAACATACTAACGGACATAATTAGGTGCAGGATCAATGGATTTACAAGTTTACTGAGTCACAGTGATCTAACATTATTAACTTCACAAGTTTGGGTTTATAATACATAAAATTACAAATGAATAACCAGAATATTAATGTTTGGTCCAACTCAACCAAAACTTCTTAATCCGCAGGCATACATACTTTCTCTTAGGCACAAAGTGTAACACTCAACTTCGCAATACTGTACCAGTATTGAAAATATCTGACAGATCCCAATAAAATCTATTTTTGGCCTGACCCAAGACTATAATTTGCAACTGTCTAAGCTAGTCACTAGCCAGACCACACCAATGAGTTGCTTAACCAATATTGCAATTGTGAAAATATGTTTATTAGTTTGCCAATCTTTCACACTGTTACTATTGAGATTCATAGATTTAAGTGCAATAAATGATATCCCAGTACATTAGTCAGTTATAAAAATTTCTTTGGGACTCGATTCAGTGAAACGCAGGTCACCTCGTTACATTAAAATTATTATTATAATTAGATATAGTTTTTTATATATTTCTACTACCTATATGAAGTTTCTTGCCCTGGCCAAACCTCTGGAACTAAACGATTCAAGTTTCAAATATTCGACAAAAACGGTTTAAAAAAAAGTTTTTAATTAAAAGGTCAACCTATTAAGATCGTATGGCACCGCAAAAGAAACAATATTTTCGGTTGTTGGTATGGTATGGTATGGTATGGTATGGTATAAACGGGCTTCTTTCCGCAACTCGACGTCTTGCGCCTATTTTGCGTGTGTGGGAAATAGTTCGCTCGTGTTATTCTTGCCAACCCAGTTCCTCCAGGAATCTCAGCAGACTCTTCGTCTTGCCGAAAACCTCTGGGAGTGTACTAAGGGTGCCAAGATGTTGTGTCCGGTATGCCGCTACACCTAGACAGTATAAGATGACATGTGCAGCTGTTTCGTCCGCCTCCATGCAGGCCCTGCAAAGTGGGCTGTCGGTTATACCTATATTAAATAGATGTTTATTGTAAGGTCCGTGACCAGTTAGTGCCGCGGTTATTTGTCTAATTTGGGGTCTGTTAAGTTTGATTAGACGGTTACTCATCTTGGCATCGATGTTTGGAAGCGATTCCCTCGCCTGTCTGCAATCTACAACTTCGCGCCATAGTTTGTTGTGTTGGCGTTTGGTGCGTTGTAGGATTTGGCCTTTGAGCCAGCAAGAAGGTAGCGAGACGATAGGCTCTGGTCCTATCATCGTCATATCCGAACCTCTTCTTGCTAGCTCATCGGCCCTATCGCTACCCCACGAGTTACTGTGGCCTTTGATCCATTGTAAGGTGATCTCGTTTCGGTCACTTACCTGTGTCAGAGCCTTGTGACATTCATAGATCAAACCTGATGTGGTGGCGTTACTACTTAGTGCCTGTAATACTGACATGCTGTCTGATAGTATGCGAATGGAGAAGCCTTTTACGTCCTTTGTCGCAATTGTTCTGGCTGCCTCAAGGATACCTAGACTTTCAGCTTGGAATACCGTGTTGTAGGTACCTAGGGGTATTGAAGTTTTAATGTTTAAATCATCAGAGAATATACCACAGCCTGTCCCTGATTTAGTTTTCGAGCCGTCAGTGTATATTCTCAGGTTTTTGCTATCGCGACCTTCATGTGCGTCTTCCTCTAGCTGTATTTTGTATTTTTTGTCAAAAATGTATCTTATTTGTATTCCATCATTGGGTGCTCCCATAAGAGGAATGTCCTTGACTACGTCTGTCAAAATTTTTATGTGTGGCGTGTCTGTTTTTCGTAGCAGCTTTTGGCTATCCAGTCTTATCGCGGTAGCCGCAGCCTCTTGTTGTATAAACAGGTGCAATGGTAGAAGATTTAGCATGGCTTCGAGGGCCGCAGTAGGTGTTGTTCTCATGCAGCCCGTCACCGCCATACACACTAGCCTCTGCCAGCTCTGTAGCTTAGATTGTGCTGTAGTCAGGAGAGTTCTGCGCCACCATACTACGGCACCATAGCTGATCATAGGTCTTATGACTGACGTAGAGTCAATTTTGGGGTAAGACCCCATTTTTTACCTAGCATTCTTCGACATTGCCAGAAGGTGATGCTGGCTTTGTTTAGTTTAGTGTCTAGGTGTTTGGACCAATTTAGTTTGTTGTCTAGGATGATTCCTAGGTATTTTACTTCTGTTGTTAGTGTCAGGGTTGAGTTGAAGAGTTCCGGTAGGGTGTAGTTCCCTAGGGTTCTTTTGTTTGTAAACATTATTAGTTCTGTTTTGTGTGGGTTGACGGTCAGATTATAATCTTTGCACCATTTTTCAACTATTTTCAGGGCCGTCTGTGTTAGTTCACAGATCGTACTTGCAAATTTGCCCGTTACGAGGATGGCTAAGTCATCTGCATATCCTACTGTGAAAAATTTTTTGTCATTTAGTGCCAGCGTGGTGGACTATGGCCTGATTCCCCTCGTCTTGAAGGGAGGCCCGTGCCCAGCAGTGGGACGTTAAAAAGGGCTGAATACATAGTAGGGTTATTAAATCGTTGACTACGAGGTTCCATAGGAGAGGTGACAGCACTCCTCCTTGTGGGCAGCCTTTGGCAACAATGGCTCCTTGTTTTTTGTCGTTGCCCAGTCTGACCATTCTGTTCACTAACATATGTTGGATCCAGTTTGTAAGTACTGGGTTCACATCATGTCTGTTGAGTGCGGCTCTGATGCTGGCGAAGTTAGTTTTGTCGAAAGCACCTTCAATGTCTATGAAGGTACCTAGACATATGTCTTTGGTTTTCAGCGCTTCCTCGATTTTGCCTACTACTGCGTGAAGTGCTGATTCCGTTGATTTGCCTGAGCTGTAGGCGTGTTGATTCTTATGTAAGGGTATTTTTGATAATGTGTTATCTCTCAGGTGTCTGTTACATAGTCTTTCCAACGTTTTGAGTAGGAATGATGTGAGACTGATTGGTCTGTAGGATTTTGCATCCGAGTAATCAGATTTACCGGGTTTCGGTATGAAAATTACCTTAACCTCTCTCCAGGTTTTGGGCACGTAGCCAAGAGCTAAGCATGCTTGATATACTTTGTTGAGTATGTGGTACAGTTTTGGGCCTCCCCATTGTATGAAGGCTGGATAGATGCCATCTAAGCCTGGCGCTTTGAATGGTTGGAAGCTTTTGATGGCCCACGCTATTTTCTTCGGGTTTATGATCTCCATTGCAAGTTGCCAGGAGGTGTCTGTTGTGTTGTGGTCTGAGTCTGACCAGTTAGTTTCATTAGTAATTAAGCAGTCGGGAAAGTGCGTCTGCAGAAGCACTTGGTGTGCTTCCTCTAATGATTTAGTGTACGTGTTATCTGGTTTCCTTAAGGAACTCAGTTCTCTTTGCGGTTGACCAGTAAGAATTTTACGAATTCTGTTTGCCTGTATAAACGATTCTATGGATTCACAGTATTTCCGCCAAGCACGATTTCTCCAGTATCTTATACGTTTTTTGTACTTGGCTTTAACATTCTTGTAGTGATCCCATTCTAGATCGTTGTATGTGTTCATAGCTCTATTAAAGGCTTTTCTAACCTTGGTTCTAAGGCGTTTTAACTCTGGGCCCCACCAAGATTTTTTGTCAAGTGGGTTTTCCGGAGGGTATATTAGTGGGCAGGTTGCTTCGTAGCATGTAGTCATTACCTGCGTTAGTTTGGTGACTAGTTGTTCAATACTATCCGTGTCTGTTAGCCTGTCCGAGTTGTCCAGTGTTCGCAGGCCATCGGTTAGTAGTTTGCGGAATTTTTCTTTGTTTGTTTTTCGTACGTTTCTAAAGGGTTGTGGGGGTGTGGGAGTTAGACCTAAGTCAAAGCGTATCCACCTGTGGTCCGAGCAAGAGGCTTCATCGGACACATGCCAGTTGGATATCAGTTTGGCCCCACCTTCGTTTGCTAGCGTGAGATCAATAATGGTGTTGGCACGTCTTGTTACAAAAGTCGGCTTATTACCTGTGTTAATGATGTCTAAGTTTGTGGTTGATAGGTATTCAATTAGTATCTTACCTCTGTTATTCGTGTTTTCGTTACCCCAGATCGTGTGATGGCAGTTTGAATCTGTGGCAACGATGATGTCTAGCCCTTCAGCTTCGCAGTAGTTGACGAGACGCACCAGGTCTTGAGGAGGTGGGTCCTCCCCGTCCGGCATATATACCGACGAGAGGACCACTTCCCGTGGCGTCATCGTGGTTTTGGCTACTTTGATGGTACAGATGTCTCTAGAACAGAAGTCGGTTAGGATCTGCATAGGGATGTTATTTGTAATGTATATAGCGGCCCTTGTTTGGGGTTCGTTGCTTGTTATTATCTTACCTTACTTTACATTTTCGGTTGTTTCTAAAACATGTATTTCGTTCCCTCGCCGTGTCTTTCATATCGCGTCTGAACGCTATAAACTCAAAAACTACTAAACGAATCTTCATAAAGTTCACCAATGGACGGAGTGATAAGTAATTCATGAGAAAGGCTTTAAGTGTATAGTTCATTAAGGTTTTGTGTAAATTGGTTAAAATATTTACCGGTGGTAGGACTCTGTCAAGCCTGAGGAGTCCGACTGGATGGGTACCACCCCCTTATCTATTTCTGCCGCCAAGCAACAATGATTGCATTGTTGTGTTCCGGTATGAAGGATAAGGTAGCCAGCGCAATTACAGGCGAGAGGCATATCATCTTAGTCCTCACAGTGACAACGCACCTGTGGTTCTGCATTTTTGTTACTTAAAACCTAAGTGCATGAACCGTAGGTGCTATGGGCGACAGGTACTGCTTTCGATCAGGTGGTCTGTCTGCTCGTTTGTCACTGAATGTTATAAAAAAAAAAAAAAAAAAAAAAAAATATGACGATGTTTGTTGAAGATGTCGAAAAACATATTCTGACTGGGAGCTTTACTACCGTGCGCCGCGTAAACCAGTAGAGTTATATGAAAACAACTACGGAATTATTCCTTTTAAAAAGATCTATTAACTATAGTTAAGTACATTGTACGTACCTAGGAACGCACCCGAGCGAAGCAAAGGTAAGTCACTAGCATAGATACAAATTAAATGTTGGCTTGGTGAATTTATCATATAGCCAATTTTTGACCGACTTAAAAGAAGGAGGAGTGAAGGAACAAATGAGGTAAAAAATGGTATTTGCCATATCAACTATTTACCTCATTTGAGTGGTGGCAGATGAGTCAGACAGAAAATTGATTTTGTACTAAATACATGTTTATAGATTATCTTCATACAAGGAATTTTGTGATTAGATAAGATTATATACTTGCGACTTACTGTCGCTTCGCTCGGGTGCGTCCCAAAGTACATTTTAATTTTGAGCGAAACCTAAATTCTTTTTCTAAAATAAAAGTAGCCGAAGTTATTCCTTATAACATCAGCTATCTGCCAATGAAAGCCCCGTCAAAATCGGTCCAGCCGTTTTGGAGATTAGCTGGAACAAACAGACAGACAGATAAAAATTTAAAAAAATGTTTTGGTATATGTACCGTGTATACATTCATACGCATTTAGTAAAAAGCGATTATTTTAATATTACAAACAGACACTCCAATTGTATTTATTTGTATAGATATAGAATATAATATGTAGATACTTTCAAGTAAAACGAAGTTGAGAATGCTCAAGAATTAATGTGAAATAGTGTTTACTAGTAACCTCGAGTATTTATGATTATATTAATCTCTTATTTACATTATTGATAAATGGTGATGCCACTATGATTGATTAAATATAGAAGCATTCGTAGGTAGAATTAAAACATCTGTAGGTTGTAGTCTGTAGGTTAATTGAAAATGCATCCCATTCACGATTCGATTGTGCGACCCCTAACATAGTAAGCTATATCCATTAAATACGTAATCCAAAGCGAGTCGATGGATATCAAATGTTTTTTAGATGAGACAGTTTTGAAATCATTATTTATTAAAAATTATAATAGTTGCCTAGAGAATCATAGTCTGTTATTACGAAATACATTTGAGATTTTTAATAGGTCACTCCTACAGGAGCTAGTACTTATATGAGGAATATTTTTCGTTTCTTTGAATTTATTGCTAGCTAGCTTAGAATTGCAATATGACTTGTTGCAATCAAATATCAAAAGCGACAAAAGCCACATAGAAACCAATAAATATTTATTGGCATCTATGTGGCTTTTGTCGCTTTTGATGGGATCCTATTGGAGTTTTTCAACAGGGAGCTAGAGTTACGCACATTTGAAGTAAAACTTTTTTTGGCAAATATCGCAGTTAAATTAAAACAAATCAATAATTAAATAAGGCATATTCCAATCGTATATTTATAGAATATCATATACGGAAAGGATATATTATTATAATATTTGTCAGACAATTACAACATGGCAACATGGCAATGTATTCTATCTCATTCTCTCGCCAGCTTAATCCTATAATGTATATGTGTTTGTCCTTTTTTAGTGTCACATTTTTGTTTTATCGAGTTTCAAATCACAACTAGGTAGTCTAAAGAAGTTTGACTTAAAAAAAATTTCAAGACCGAAGATCCGCCATTTTAATTCTTTTATAATATCTTATACTCTATAACACTTGCGTTATCAAGACGAATCGAATATGACGTATGAATCATAAAAATCGCTTAAGCCGTTTAGTAATTACGAAGGAACATAGGATCGGACATACGTACAGGTCTAATACATAACCCTCCTTTGAGCTTCGCCGCAGTCGGGTAAAAATAAAGATGAAACGGATATTCGACAAGTATCTGGTATCCAGCCTATTCGGCCTTATTGTGCTATCCGAATAGAAAGGCAATATCTTAATATATGTATGTATATCCTAGTATGACAGATAATAGGTTATTATTTACATTAATCCAAGGTTAATGTGTTCAGCCCTTTTTAACGTCCCACTGCTGGGCACGGGCCTCCCTTCAGTACGAGGGGGATCAGGCCATAGTCCACCACGCTGGCCAAGTGCGGGTTGGCGGATTACACGTCTTTCGAAAACTTACTAAGTTCTCTCAGACATGCAGGTTTGTTGTTGTTCCTAGATTAATAAATATTTAAAAAAAACAGACTTGTATACGCAGCAAGGTTGTGAAAGATACGCTCTGACAAACTTTGACAAGTGTAGATATTGCTTCGAGTTAACTGACCTCCATTTATTACAGTCTCAAATCCAAGGATTTGACAAGCAAACAATTGACTTTCGCAAATCATTAAGGCTAATATGACAACTGACAACACGTTGAATATCCGACCAACCGTTTGATTCGCTCGACCGACTAACAAAAAGTTGTCATTGTTTGATTCATCCTTGTAATTGTCGAAGAAATCATCTGGAAGATCATTGAAAATAAACGAGTTGTTCAATAAACAAAATTCACCCCCTCTTTTCGGGTATAAATCGAAAAATATCGATCCTACGAAAAAATTGATAAAGGCCAAAATTATAGGAAATTTGATTTTAAAAAACTTTATTTGTTACAGCTTTTCTCGTAAAATTGAAAATAAACGAGTTGTTCAATAAACTAAAATTCACCTCCTCTTTTCGGGTATAAATCGAAAAATATCGATCCTACGAAAAAGTGATAAGAACCAGAATTGTAGGAAATTTAATTTCAAACAACTTTTGTAATAACTATTTTTCGTGTAAAATTAAAAATAAACGAGTTATTCAATAAATAAATATCAATCCTTAAATTCAAGATGGCAGATGACGCAATGCGTCTAGTACCCCGAAAATCTAAATTTAGACTTACAATGACCCTCACCAATGAGTTCCGAAGGGAAATTGCTGTTAATAATTTTTGCAATGTCATATCCTATGTAATTCGACTGGGCTACCTAATTTCATTGATGCACCGCTAGTAGTAAAGTCAAACTACGGCTAATGCCATAGCAAATTGTTCAAACCTGTTTCATAATCAAACGGGCCCTCTAAAATTGTGTACTATGTAGTATGTATTATTTCGGAAGATGAATAGGAAAAAATATCAGACGTGCGAGACATAGGATTTGAACCTGCTTGCTTCACATGGTTTCCCGAGAGTTTAAATATGGATAGGTAATATTGACATTAGTAAGTACCTACTAACTACTAAGTCTAAAATTACATATTTAAATAATTATATTTCGAAACATTTTGTTAATAGATTGCACAACTAAATTGTAAAGAAATTTATTGCGTAATATTTAAATAATAGGTATAAGATGTTATAGAAATTTATACAGATAAATAAAATTGGAGTGTCTGTTTGTAATATTAAAATAACCGCTTTTTACTAATGTATATGGATGTATACACGGTACATATACCAAAACAACATTTTTTACAATTTTTGTCAAGCAAATCGCTGTAGCGGCGCGCGGCGAGTGGCGCGGAGGAAACAAAAGTATAATACGCGCGACCCAATACGATGCCACGAATCGGTCAGAATTCCTTGAAACATGGTGTTAATGCTCTTCAATACTTATTAGCATTTTTCGAAATTAATCATAAGAAGGTAATAAAATAGGGGACGAAAGTTTATATCAAACCTACCTTTTCATACAAACTTAGTGTTTTTTGTAATTTTAGCGCGAGTCAATCCACGGGTTCTGCTAGTATAGATTATAATTTATAGTGTCTAAATTGATCTGTTTTCAATGTAACGTGTATATATAGTCACGGAGAATTATTATCTACTTATAGATAATGTTTGCCTATTGACTATATAAGTGTATATGTTATAAAGTAGTATCACTAATTTGTCATTCGTATAAGTATTTTGATAGTTGCGAACGTTCTCTAGATAGGTACATATAAATATCCTCATATCTAACCGCACACCTGCGGCAGTCGGCTGTCGGCCAAATTTACGACTATAAAATATCAACTTATCTTAACTTTACCAAATTTATTTAATAATAACGTTGTATTTATAAAATACATTTTAAACACAAAATGGGATTGTTCACTGTCAACGGAGATGAGGGAAATGTGAGCACCGAGTTAGTTTTTTTTGTGAATGGCAAAAAGGTAAGTTGCTGTAAATAAATATGCAGATTATGTTCCATTTGTCTATTCAGTTCAATTACAATTTGCTTTTGTTGAGTGGCTCCTAATATTGAAGATTTGACTACAGTTTTTTTTTTCGCAAAACTAAATATTTTTAATTTAAATAAGACTGTTAAAATAATTTAAGAAATTTTTATTTTGGAGGTATTTTTAAAAAATTAACCTTGTGTGTGACAGATAGATTGTTCTAAAATTGTGAATTTTTAACCTACTTCAGAAAGGAGGAGACTGTGTTCGACTATTTCAAGTCATTTGTTTCAAATGAATTTAGTTTCAGATTAGAGACATATAAAGTTACAACGTCCTTTATTTACATTTCCAGAGATTTTTTCCATCATGTTCCACTCGATGATATAATTCATGAACCAGGATGCTCAGCTTGTATGGCTCATGCGCTATTGTGCACTCTCATCTCCTTCGTTCTTTTTCCTTTTGCTTTCCATTTTGTTTGCTGTTGCAAAACAGTGCCACTGCACTGTAAGTTGTATCTAAAGGAAAAACTTACATTATACTATACTTTATACATGTAAACATTAATATTGAATATTATCACATCATCAATAGCTGTTCTAGAAATTAACAGACGTCGATCATTAGTAATATATTTTTTTCGCACAATACCATACCTATTTATTTTCTTTTTTATTATTCTATAGCCTATAGATTTTTATTGCTTTTAAACTTTTACGTACCCTTAAAGGTACATTTTGCAGTAGGTATCATGTTGATGATTATGAGAGATATATCTTCACAAATAAACTATGGTTACGTACTTGGAAAATAATATTAAAAAAATTTATGTCAGCCAGATGGCTGACTATATTGGATCTTTTTTACAAAGTTAAGGAGTAGAAAATGGTCTAACCGATTAGTGAAATCTTCGAGTTTCATCATTACTAATATATTAAGTACTCCTCATAAGGATTCTTCGAAAAATAAGCATCGGTGAAACAAATGTTCTTGAAGCAAGCAATCAGACTATAACTATACTATTGTTTATGCTACAGACGACAGGTTGAGTATAGTATACTAGGCTATAAAACCTGAAGTCACCAGCCAGCCAGTTTTTCAGCCGATGTGCAAACAGATACATTCAAGTTTTTCTTTGATAATGTAAACCGGCCGTGTTTCCTGTTTTGGTTTGAAAATTGTGTTTACTTCACCTAAATATTTTTAACTCTTTATTTTTTCCGTTTTCTCATCTTTTTAATGTCATAAAGAGCATCTGCTGAAAAGTGTTTACTAGCTGATCTGTAACGGAAGCCATATGCTTGCCTACTCCCACCCTCCACGTTGTTATTCTTCAAAAAATAGAACTGCGCTGTCTATAACTAAAAAAGTACTGTTATTTTTATTTATTTTTAACGATATTCAGAAAAAAAAACAAGCAAACACATTAAAATTTTACTAATACTTTTTGAAGTAAAACTTCTTTACGCACGCTTGACTTGGGGAGTAGGCTGGCGAATGCGTTACGAAAAGTATAATAAAATTGTAACTAAGCCGAATCTGTACATTAAATATTTTTTGGAAAATCTTATTGAATATTTAACAGTACATTAAATATTTTTTGGAAAATCTTATTGAAATATACATTATTATCGAAACAGAGGCCGAATCTATAGTTTTTAGAATTCCTATTTCTCTGTCTGTCTGTCTGTTACCGCATCACGGCAAAACCACTTGACAGATTTTGATGAAATTTGGTATGCTGATATCTGGTTATTAGGGTCAACATATAGGATACTTTTTACTGCGAGAAAATATGTCATCTCTGAGCTAAACATTAAAACGTATCTAAGAACGAACCCGAGCGGAGCGAGGGTGAGTTGCAAGTATTTTAATAAGTTTCACCATGCGAATCGGGCCTGCATCTGTCTGACGTTTTATCATCTAATAAGTTTTCAACCAGATACTGTATGTACGGCACTTGGCATATACGTAAAGCACGTAATATTTTAAAATATTTGATGAAGCTATCGAATTTAGTCCAAATTGGTTTTTTATTCCTTAGGTGATAGAACCAACTCCCGATCCACAATGGACTCTTCTATGGTACCTACGCAAGAAGTTACGTCTTACTGGAACGAAGCTAGGTTGTGCAGAAGGAGGCTGCGGAGCATGCACAGTTATGATCTCAAAATATAGCCGCAAGGAGAAAAAAATTGTGTATCCTTTTATATTTTTCATTCATACTATTTTAATGGTGTATTAATGTTTATTTAAAAATAAATGATTTTCTATTAGTAAATCAGTCATCTAGCGGTAAATGCGTGTTTAGCACCCGTTTGTGCTATGCATGGTTTAGCCGTCACAACTATAGAAGGAATTGGTTCTACTAAAACAAAACTCCATCCAGTCCAAGAAAGACTTGCCAAGGCCCACGGCTCTCAATGTGGATTTTGTACGCCGGGTATAGTTATGTCCATGTACAGTTTGCTGAGAAGTTGTAAAAAAATTAAATACTCAGACATGGAGGTCGCTTTTCAAGGAAACTTGTGTAGATGCACTGGCTACCGAGCTATTATAGAGGGTTATAAGACGTTTCTTGAGGATTGGGAAGCAAATCGCGTACCAAATTCTAACTCTGAACCATCTAAGAACGGCGTATGCGCAATGAGTAAAGATTGCTGTAAAAATAAGACTGATAACACTGAGAGTGATCATATTTTCGACAAATCGTCATTTTTACCGTATGATCCGAGCCAAGAACCTATATTTCCACCTGAATTAAAGTTGTCGTCGGCTTATGATGAACAATATTTGATATACCGTGGGAGCAAATCCGTTTGGTATAGACCACCAACGCTTAAAGACTTATTAAATTTGAAGCAAAAGCATCCTGATGCTAAAATAGTTGTAGGAAATACAGAAGTAGGAGTGGAAGTAAAGTTTAAACATTGTGTGTATCCTGTGATAATTATGCCTAGTTGTGTACAAGAGATGAACTCGGTGGAAGAGACAGAGACAGGACTCACAGTTGGCGCATCTGTAACGTTAATAGAAATGGAGAATAAATTTAGAAAATATATAGATTGTTTACCTAAATATAAAACAAGAACGCTGACAACTATCATAGAAATGTTAAATTGGTTTGCGGGCAAACAGATAAGAAATGTCGCAGCGATCGGTGGTAATATAATGACCGGGAGTCCAATATCAGATTTAAATCCCATTTTAATGTCTCTGAAAGTAAAACTTAATCTTCTTAGTGAAAAAGATGGCCCTCGCTCTGTTTTGATGGATAATACGTTTTTTACAGGGTATAGAAAGAATGTAGTGAAACCCTATGAAATTTTACTTTCTATAGAAATCCCATATTCAACTAGATATCAATATGTGAAAGCATATAAGCAAGCGAAGCGCCGTGAAGATGATATCGCAATAGTTACAGCAGCTATTAATGTCGAGTTCGAGACTGACACAAATATAATAAAAAATATAAATTTGGCGTTTGGGGGCATGGCACCCGTAACTAAAATGGCAACAAAATGTGGTCAATCTCTAAAAGGTATGAGTTGGTCTGAAGATATGCTTGAAAAGGCTTATACCTATATGTTGGATGAGTTGCCATTAGGCCCATCAGTACCAGGAGGCAATGTTCTTTATAGACGTGCATTAACTATGAGTTTGTTCTTGAAGGCGTATATAGCTATAGCCAAGCAAATATCACAAGACTATTTAAATTATGAATTTGTCCAGCCATCTCATAGTAGTGGGGCGGAGTTGTTTCAAGGTGGCATGCCAAAGAGTTCCCAGTATTTTGAGCTAGTGGGCGATAAGCGAATCAAAACAGATTCAGTTGGCAGACCGATACTACACATGTCCGCTTTGAAGCAGGTAACTGGTGAAGCAATTTACTGTGATGATATACCTATGGTGGAAGGGGAATTGTATTTATCATTCGTTCTGAGCACAAAACCACACGCTAAATTAGTATCTGTCAATCCAGATGAAGCTTTAAAGCAGCCGGGTGTCATGGCATTTTTTTCAGCAAAAGATTTAACGGCAGAACAAAATGCTGTTGGTCCTATTGTGCATGACGAAGAACTTTTTGCAAGTGAAAAAGTAATCAGTCAAGGGCAGACTATTGGTGTCATAGTAGCCGAAGATCAACAAACAGCGCAAGCAGCAGCCAGACTGGTAAAAGTAGAATATGAAGAACTGCAACCTATTATTATTACAATAGAGGACGCAATCAAACAAAATTCATATTACAAAGAATACCCAAAGAGCATACGCAAAGGCAATGTAAAACCTTTCTTTGAGGATCCCAATTATATTGTTATAAAAGGTGAATGCAGAATGGGTGGGCAAGAACACTTTTATTTAGAAACTCATTCTGCGTTTGCAATTCCAAAAAAGGAAGATGATGAACTAGAATTATATTGTTCCAGTCAGCATCCTTCAGAAATAGCGGTCGGTATATTATTTATTATGGCTTGTTAAAAATATATTTGAATGATCAGAACAGTATTTAAAATTATAAATTAATATTTTTGCTAAACTACCTATAGGATATTAACGTCAATTTATGTTACTTTAAGATTAAATATTAACTTTGTTAAATTTTAGAAATTGGTCAGTCACGTACTTAACATTTCTATGAATAGAATAGTATGTCGTGTGAAACGTATAGGAGGTGGTTTTGGTGGAAAGGAATCGCGTGGAATGCTATGTGCTTTACCAGTGGCTTTAGCTGCTTACAAACTTCAAAGACCTGTACGTTGTATGCTAGATCGAGATGAAGATATGCAAATGTCTGGAACTAGACATCCATTTTTAATTAAATACAAAGTAGCGGTTTCTAAGGAAGGAAAAATCATGGCAGCTGTTGTCAATATCTATAGCAACGGAGGGTATTCTCTTGACCTTTCTGGATGTGTATGTATTAAAAATATCTATATTAATATTATGATATCAATATTATCATATAGTTTGTATGTAGGAGGTAATACGCGAGTTTGAAGAGAGATACTTATATATTTTTTTTAGATCGTAGAAAGGGCTATGCTTAATTACGAAAATGCTTATTTTATACCTAACTGTGAAGTTACTTGTTTTGTGTGTAAGACGAATTTACCATCAAATACTGCATTTCGAGGATTTGGTAGTCCACAAGGTATGTTTGGTGCTGAAAATATCATATGGGACATAGCGAGTAAAGTAAAGAAGCATCCAGAAGAAATAAGAAAAATTAACTTATACCATGAAAATTTAACTACTCACTATGGTCAAAGTTTGACGAACTGTACTTTGCAGAGATGTTGGGATGAATGTGCGGAAAAAAGTAATTTAATTGAAAGAAGAAAGGATATTGAAGCCTTTAATAAGTAAGATTAATTTAGTAAAGTATTTATATTGATTTATTATCTTTTATTTTTATTTATAATTAAAAAAAAATATATTTCAGATTTCATCGTTGGCGTAAGCGCGGTATATCAATAATCCCAACAAAATTCGGTATTGCTTTCACTACAAATTTTTTAAATCAAGGTGGAGCTTTAGTTCTAATTTACACTGACGGATCAGTTCTTCTATCACATGGAGGAGTAGAGATGGGTCAAGGCCTACATACAAAAATGATTCAAGTTGCATCACGGGCTCTTGAAATTGATACATCTAAAATTCATACAAGTGAAACGGCCACGGACAAGGTTCCCAATACGTCTGCAACAGCAGCTAGCGCTGGATCAGATCTGAACGGAATGGCTGTTCTTGAGGCTTGTCAAAAGTTATTGAAACGTCTTCAGCCGTACAAAGATAAAAATCCCAATGGCAAGTGGGAAGATTGGGTATTAGCTGCTTACCTTGATCGAGTAAGTCTGTCAGCAACAGGCTTTCATGCTACACCAGATATAGGATACGATTTAGAAAAAAATACAGGTATACTTTTCAATTACTTTACGTATGGAGTAGCCTGTACCGAGGTAGAAATTGATTGCCTTAGTGGCGATCATCTTGTTATTAGAAGTGACATAGTTATGGATTTAGGAGAAAGTTTAAATCCAGCTATAGACATCGGTCAAATTGAAGGTGCCTTTATTCAAGGTTATGGTCTATTCACTATGGAAGAGCTCACCTATTCACCTACTGGGACGTTGTACTCTCGTGGACCTGGTACTTATAAAATACCAGGTTTTGGTGATATTCCACAAGAATTTAATGTCTCCTTGCTGAAAGGAGCTTCTAACCCAAGGGCAGTTTATTCTTCAAAAGTAAGCGAATTACAAATATACTTTTAATCAAATGACAAATTGGTTTATACAATAAACTTATATGACTTTCAGTTACTTAGAGTACATTGATATTTATGCTTTCGATTAAACTTATTTAAACATGTAATGTGCCATTTCTCAAAATTGTCTGAAAAAAATATAATATACGTAAAAAAGAAAAAGTCGATTAATCGACTTCTTATTTTTTTTAAGTTTTATATTTTAGGTCCATTTTTGTGAACGTACCTCGAGATTGATTTATTTTGTGAAAAAATGTATCATTAGGCAGTTTGTTAGATTTTATGATCTAGATTCAGCTCGAAAAATGTAACTACTTAGAAAGGATGTTTCAATTCAATAGATAAAATCATTCAATATAATTCAATCATCATTACTATCTATCTGACTCATATCTGGGGGTTATGCGTGCGCAGAATAGATAGATGCTATTATATTGGGAGAGTATTAGAGCCTGAACATAATTAAAATTTGATAAATAGGTGTTTCATGTCAACGGCTTGACAATTCTGCAGTTATATTACAAAAAAAAATAATATAGGAGTTGCGGTAATAAAATAGTTATTCATAGAAATACTATGAAATACTATTTTACTTTTGCAGCCAATAAAATGAGTATTATATAGATAAAGATGGGCAAATATTTTAATTTTCTTTTAGTGTAACAAATTACATATGCTAAAATATTTAATGATTCATGCTACGTAACCTTTGGTGTCGGTTAACCTATTTTATTATAATAAGACGTAATTTAGGAACATTGACATCTTTTTCAGGCGGTAGGTGAGCCTCCCCTATTTCTGGCGAGTTCCGTTTTCTTCGCTATAAAAGAGGCAATTCGAGCAGCTCGTCTAGACGCTGGAGCTTCGCCCGACTTCACCCTAGAGTCACCGGCCACGTCTGCGCGGATACGCATGGCATGTGAAGACCATATTACTAAAATGGTAAAGAGTTTATAATACATTATAAATTAAATAGCTAAACAAGTCAATTTATAAAATAAACCTCGGTAAAAGTATTATTTTAGTAAGTACCTCGGTACTTTTAATAGTTTACTCTTAATAAATGAAATATTCAGATTGTTTATGTTGAAGTATGTAGTAGTCGTAGTGAAGATTACATAGGTATATGTACAATGTACACGTTGTAATTAACTATTTTTTTGAATTAATACTTAATACTTACTTAATATTATTATTTTTAATTTCAGATTCCTCGTCCAGAACCGGATAATTTTGTACCGTGGAATATTGTACCTTAAACTACCTACATCTAGAAAAAGACTCTTCAATAAAAACTAGTTTCCAAGCCACAAAATCTTCGTGATTATCTTTTTTTAAATGGCATCATTTTTCATTCAAATAAATTAATTGAAACTACTATTTTATAAGAATACGGTATTAACAAAAATAAATATGTTGTTATTATTTTGTTTTATTAAATTTGAACTAACATTATTTATTTTGTAAATACTGACAACCTTTATCATATACTATATACATATGTATGCAGTATTGGTGTACTGGGCGCCACCATATTTGTTTTGTCACTAAGTAATACATTTCACGGACGACGGATAAAAAAATTCGCGACTCGAAACTTACAGGCAATAAAGGTTAACAAATTATCTGATGGTTTTGTTGGTATGTCTAAATTACATGTATTTCAAAACAAATTACAATTATAATATTTTATAGTAAGTAATTTATGCATAAGTATATCTATACTTTGATATATTTATAATTTAGAATAAATATATAAAAAAAAAATAAAAAACAAGAAAAAAAATATGAAAAGTTCAAGAGTAGAACAAGTTCAAGATAGAATATAGTATTATGCAGTCGGAGACATACACGTTTCATCCTTGCTGCAAGATATACACACTCGTATGTATTTCTAACATGATTACCATGTCTTGCCTGAGGAAACCTGCTCCCCCCTCGTATTGAAAGGACTAAGGAGGTCCGTGCCCAGCAGTGGGACGTTAAAAAAAGGGCTGAATACATACAATACCTATATTTATTTATTTATTTACTGCTTTTTAAGTATTTTTAGTAGGAAAATTAGCGAGAATGGTTGTTAACCAACTTTAAATCATTATATATTCTAAACTGTAATTTAAAATGAAAAATGATGAAAAAAACCTAAAAATTATTTTTAAACATCTATTCAACGATAACCCACTTGACATAGTTCGTCGTTTTTTCATTTTTTTCTTTTTCACATTATGGAATCTAGCAGCCCCCATTTTTAATTTATGTCATCTATCTAAGAACACTTGGACTAATGAGACGAATCTAACGATACCTTTGATTAATGTAATCCATCGAGTGGTTTGGAAGATATGACAGAATAAAGAATATTACAAACAAACCTACAAAGATAGGCGCTGGTAAAAAGAAAGCTTTAAGCGGAATAATGTCGTGATATCAATACCAATGTAACACATTATAGTCAGAAAAGTAAATAAAAGTATTTATGCTATATTTTAAAAATCCATGTTTAGAGGTTGTGGACTGACTTTCAATCCTTGCGTAAACGTAGCCGTAGGTATATAATTGTATAAGTGTAATGAGGTCAGACAATATTGTTCGAAAAAATGTAGTCATATTTATTAAATACTTGCGTCTTTACCATGGATGACAAATAAAAGTCTTTACTATCACTTTGCGTCCCGGTTGTAGGTAGGTGCCTAATAGTTGCGTATGTTACTCTAGGTTCTATATGTACTAAAGTATATCTAAATTCGTCCCGCCGTTTTAACGAAAAAGAATAACAAAAAAAAATCCGAAAAGAATTAGGTATGTTTAAAAACTAAATCCTAATTCTCTAAAGTCTTAATTGCATATACTTACTATTAATACTCTGTGTATATTAAATTGTCTGTGATATGCGACACATATACATATAACATGGGTACGACTACGTTTCATTCAGGTCACTCATCATCACTGATCAGATGGCGTTCGGATATCGACGATTTCGCATGTGTATTTCTCCGGCGTATTGCGTAATACAAATTTCAACAACTACCTGTAATGTAAGCGATTGTGAGAAAAATGAATATAGATAATATCGAAGACGTTTTACCTAAGGACAGGGAAACCGAATTAGTGTTTTTCGTTAACGGAAAAAAGGTAAGTTTTAATTATTGTAAGTTTTTATTATTAAATTTATTTAACAGCAGTGTGCACCATAAATATGTAAATGATGTTTGTTTATATTACACAATATATTTGCTTGAATTGTCTATCCAATATGTAATGCAAGTTAATTTAAAGTAGGTGATAGGTAATCTGCATTTAGTGAACTGTGCAAGTAGTTATTTAGTCTGTAATCTGCATACACTTTTAACTTAGTTGAGTAAAGTACTGAGATATTTTATTAACAAAAATACCTACTATATTATTATTATTGAAACGCAATTAGAATTTCTACGAGTGACATTTATTAGGTCATATATTAAATACCTACTTATTTTGATAATAAACACACTATTTATCAAGATAAAAAAAAAACAAGTTACCTTAAAAATTCTATTATGTATACTTACATATAACACCTAAACAATCTAAAAACTTAACATGTTTAGCGGAATTTAAACGTTTTGTCTAAATGTCTGCCGGCGTTTGAAGTTTCTAAATAAATAATTTTCAACCGACTTCCAAAAAATCGGTTCATAAACGACGAAAAAATCCACGAACAAACATAATATATACATATATATATATATATATATATATATATATATATATATATATATATATATATATATATATATATATATATATATATATGAATATATATATATATATATATACCGATTTTGATAATTCTTTTTTGTTGAAAAGGAGATATCCCAAGAGTGGTACCATTATAAGGAACCCAGGATCTGATGATGGGATCCCAGAGAAATCGAGGGGAACTTTCGAAAATTGTAGCGACGACTAGTGCGTTTGTTAACATTTTCATTAGGTATTTTAAAGCACTACTATTTAATGAAGGTCTGGAGTCGATCTGATGATGGACCCGAAAGACAGTCGAGGGAACTCCTCAACGATTTACAGCAATTACCTGGTGTTTGGGCTTGATTAATTTGTATTGATGATACGTCTACACAAAAAATGGAAAAATAATAAATTAAAAAAAAACCGACTTCCAGGCACTGAAAAGTAAAAAAATAACTAAACGGGGGTTTTCATTTAGAATAGGTACTTAATCAGTTTTTTTCGAAGTCGGTGCCAGCCAATACAAATGAAAGCTAGATAAGAGGATAAAATTATGAGAATAAAGTTTTTACGACGCGCGCGCACACTGACAGCCAAAAAGCGACAAGATGAAGTTAGCTGATAACTGTTTGTTGCCATGGTAACCGTTGTTATTGTCTGAAAAATAATATATAATATTATATTCTTTCCATAAATGATATTTTATGAATATATGATTGTAATATGCCTAATATGCCTCATTTAATTATTTTATTAATGTATCATTTCTTTTACAAACAGAGAATTGTGACATATGGGATGAAATCTTTAACTATTTTTGTTCTGTTACTCTAAAGAAATATAACTTCTTACGTGCGTACATAAGTAAACACACACCTTTTTTTTCTTTCCATAAATGATATTTTATGAATATATGATTGTAATATGCCTAATATGCCTCATTTAATTATTTTATTAATGTATCATTTCTTTTACAAACAGAGAATTGTGACATATGGGATGAAATCTTTAACTATTTTTGTTCTGTTACTCTAAAGAAATATAACTTCTTACGTGCGTACATAAGTAAACACACACCTTTTTTTTCTTTAAAAAATATACAAAGGTCATTCGACTTGCGTCATCAATAAGAAGAAAAAATATCTTGCTTGACCAATCCAATCGAGCGCGTTTCCATCGACATTTAGGTATAACTTCTAGGACCTTTCAAAGGAAAAGGTAGGCGAGACTATTTCCCCTCACAACATACTTCGCAGTTGGACTTTCAAGTTTCGAACATCAACCTTATCGTCATAAAATACACAGCCAAAAAGCTTAACTTGATGAAGTTACTTAATAACTGTTTGATGTCATGGTAACCGTTGTTATTTTCTGACAAATATCTAATTTATAATATTATATTCTTTCTTACTTTATTCTCTTTCGCTATCAGCTGGCTGACTGATAATAAATTTGTCGCTAAGCTAAGTATGCCAAAAATATTTTTTACTTTAATGTCAAACTAAGAATGTTTGTGTACTGTGGTGATCTGTGTATCACCGACATGATTTCACCACAAGTATTTCCTTCTTATGACATATATATTTTTTTCATCACGCAATAGTTAGTAACTTTTGTTAGCACTCATATGGACACTCGCTCCCGAGTGCACATACCAATGATCTGTACTAAATTTGCCATTGTTTCTTAAGCAGCACTAAAAGCATCTTACTTTTGTTTCATTACAGGACATTGGTTAAAATGTCCAGACATTTATTGTTTTTATTTTTAAGAAGGCCATAGAAGTACATTAAAAACTTATTTTGATAAAAAATAATAGTATTATTATAAAATAAAATATTTTAGCAGTTTTAGGTAAGCCATCTATCATCTTTTTTAATTATAAGTACATGTATTATGTATTCAATCAAAATAAAATATCTTGAAGAATAGCCCGAATAAAGGGCCAAAATAAGGTCCATCCAATTTTTACTTTATATAGACAAACAAACACTGACAGATTTGTAGGTACCATTATAGTAATGTAATTTGCTAGGGTTCTGGGTTCATAAAATGTGTCACTTGCACTATAGACGTTTATTGCTTTAGTTCCATGTGAGTCACTTTTGGGAGCTCAGTTTTGCTAGCACTAAACTTCACTCCACTACTTGTCATACGAGTACGTTGTCTTCTATTCTTAAGCATGATTCAGATATGCTATTTTGATGTGAAGACAATCTTCATCCTCGACTATGCAGCAGTATTATGTCATTTGTGATAGCTACTTAGTGAGATTTTTTTATTACAGGTCATTGAGCGATATCCCGACCCTGAATGGACTTTGCTGTGGTATTTGCGCAAGAAATTACAGTTAACTGGTACAAAGTATGGCTGCGGAGAAGGAGGTTGTGGTGCTTGCACCGTCATGATTTCACAATATTTCGAAAAGAACAAGAGTATTAAGTATCCTTTCAAATACTCACAGCTGTAGGGACTTATTATATTTTATGCGCCTGGTGTTTTGTAACTGCCATATTTATTTTGGTCTAAATTTTGCCCAAGGTTTTTAAAAAGTTGACTTGACTTGATCTCTTTATCGCATTCTGTTTGCACTGATTCGTCGTCCTGGTATAAAGGATATCATTTATAATGATTTAGCTATTTAATCAAACACCGAGTCAATTTTTATAGAATATCTATGTACTCGTACAGAGTAGGCCATTTCAATGAGCCTAAACACGATATTGAGTATCTTGCAGATTCCAGATGACGCTGCAGCATCAGGCCAAAGCCACCATATAATTACGATCTCATTGAAGTAACAGAATATCATAGTTCCGAATTGGTTAGATTTGTGGAAGTTGCTCATATCCTTTTACTGTCTAGAAAAGAGCTGATTACGCGCAAACGGCTGAACGAATTTTCTTGATTTATCGCTAAGAACAGTATCGATCAAGTCACTTTCAAATAAAAAAAAAGCTAAATTAAAATCGGCTCATCCATTTGGGCGTGACGACGTGACAGACAGATACACAGATATATAAACTTATAACTTTTTGCTTCGGGGCTTAAAAATACTTTACCTTGTTTTTTAAAATACTCTTTCCAGTAGTAGTACCTTATATTTTCCGTTAAAATTGAAACTTACTTGACAATTATATGAGTGATGAGATGAACATTTTAAATATAACGTCTGGTATTCGAGTATCGAAAATATAATCAAAATATACCTATTAATATAAGTACCTAAATAATGTAGATAATATTTTGAAAATGTATGTAAACTTATAAAAATAATATATAATGGTACAATGAAAAATGAATTATTTTCAAAATCTAGCCACATTATGGCAAATATAAAATATTGATAATAAAGTCGTTTATTAAAAATATCATTAACAAAGCAATAAAAATAAATGATTCTAATTCAGAAGGCCTACCACCAACTCTTATTACGACTTAATTAAAATTATCTAAAATGAATCGTTTCGTATTATGAGCTTCATAAGACGTTCAGTTTAGGTCGCAAAATCTAAAATGAACCTCAAACTGGTTAACATAATACTTTCTTAGATTTACGGGAATATTTGACATTTTAAATAAAACTATCTTTACGGAATTTTTTGCGGATTTATTTTGATTTTTAGTTGCTGTACAGCAATCGAAACGTCGGGAACCAAAAATCAAAATAAATCCGCGAAAAAATCCGAAAAGATAGTTTTATTTAAAATGAACCTCAAACGTTAATGTTATTTATCCAATTCGCAACAACACTGTTGATGATAAGAAAACTTTCACATTAAGAACCTAAGCTGTACTGCAGTGAAAATAAGTCGCTTCGTAAAAGTTGATGGTAGGCCCTAAGATTTTTATAATTTCACTTATTGTCATGAATTGTTAAATAAAAGAATCTTAAAATAAATATCAGACATATGGCAGTAAATGCATGTTTAACACCGTTATGCGCAGTACATGGCTTAGCAATAACTACGGTCGAGGGTATTGGTAATGTTCAAGATAAATTACACCCGGTACAAGAGAGGATTGCTAAAGCACATGGATCCCAATGTGGTTTTTGTACACCAGGCATTGTCATGTCTATGTACAGTTTACTAAGAAACAAAAAGAAGTTAGACTATAATGATATAGAAACTTCTTTGCAAGGTAATCTCTGTAGATGCACTGGATACAGACCAATAGTAGAAGGATTTAAAACTTTTATGGAAGTTTGGGAAGGTGTCAACAATATTAATGATGAAAATAAGCCTTGTTCAATGGGAAATGAATGTTGTAAAATCAAAAAAGGCGATGCAGATATATTATGTAACACATCTAAATTTCGACCATATAACTCGACACAAGAACCTATTTTCCCTCCAGAACTAGTTTTAAACAATAAATATAGTCAGAGTTTTCTATACTACAAAGGCAAAAATGTTACGTGGCTTAGGCCCCGAAATATGGAGGAAATACTTTTCTTTAAGAATATGTTTCCATGTAGTAGAATTGTTGTAGGTAACACAGAAATTGGCGTAGAAGTGAAATTTAAGAAAAAAATCTATCCGATTTTAATTTCACCAAATTATGTAAAGGAAATGAATGATATTTGTTTAACAGCTACAGGGGTTGAAGTGGGAGCGGCTGTTACTCTGACACATTTGTATGATTTTTTAAAAAACATTAATAAGAACAATGAAAAAAAAGAAAAAATATTCGAAGCGATTACAGATATGCTACATTGGTTTGCTGGTAATCAAATTCGTAATGTTGCATCTCTCGTAGGTAATATAATAACTGCTAGTCCGATATCAGATTTGAACCCTATATTAATGGCTTGTTCTGCTAAGCTTAAAGTAAGCAGTTTTAAAAAAGGTCTCAGGCAAATTGTACTTGATCAAGATTTCTTTACTGACTATAGAAAAGTAGCAATAGATGATGATGAGGTTGTCTTAGCAGTCGAAATTCCCTACACGCATGATGGGGAGTTTTTTAAAGCCTACAAGCAAGCTAGACGAAGAGAAGATGATATATCGATCGTAACGGCAGCATTTAGTGTTATAATTGATAAAAATACAAATGCGGTAACAGAGGCCAAGTTGTGTTTTGGAGGGATGGGGCCGACAACGGTGTTTGCTGCTATGGCATCTAAAAAATTACAAGGTCTTAAATGGAATGAAGAAACTGTAGGTAATGTTTTACAGTATCTTAATAACGAGCTTGTGTTAGATACTTCGGCACCAGGAGGAATGGCTGAGTTTCGTAAATCTTTGTGTTTAAGCTTGTTTTTTAGATTTTATATCTCTGTATGTAATGAATTAAATTACAGTAGTTTTGAGGTTAATAAAAAAGATTTGTGTGGTTCCTATGAAATACCACGCCAAATACAACCTAAAAGTACACAATGTTTTGAAATAAAAAATTATAATAAAAATACTTATGACGCTGTTGGAAAACCTATACCGCACGCATCTGCTTTGAAACAGGCCACTGGTGAAGCTGTTTATTGCGATGATATTTTAAGTACTGATGGGGAATTATATCTATGTCTGGTACTTAGTTCAGAATCACATGCCAAAATTATTTCTATTGATCCAAGCAAAGCCTTGTTAGAAGACGATGTGGTAGCTTTCTTTTCGGCATCTGATTTATTTGAAAAGCAAAACAGAATGGGCCCTATTTTAAAAGATGAGCAAATATTCTCCTGCGATATCGTAACTAGTCGTTCCTGTGTAATAGGGGCTATAGTTGCAAAATCTGAAAGCGCAGCAAGAAAAGCTAAACACTTAGTATCGGTAACATATGAAAGATTAGAGCCTATTATTATAACTATAGAAGATGCAATACGCTACCATTCTTATTTTCAAACCTCCCCACGCATATTAAAAAAAGGAAATGTTGATAAAGCCTTTTTAAGTTCTGATCATGTTCAAGAAGGTTATATTAGAACTGGAGCACAGGAGCATTTTTACTTGGAAACAATATCAGCATATGCCATAAGGAAAGAAGATGAATTAGAAATTATATGTACTACTCAAAATCCATCAGATATACAAGTAAGTATTTTAAATGAAGTGAAAATAATAAATAAACAAAGACATTGTACCTCTAATTATAATAATATAATTTTAGCATATCGTCTCTGAAACGCTCGGCATACCTAATCATAAAATTGTCTCGAAAGTTAAAAGAATTGGCGGCGGCTTTGGTGGAAAAGAAACCAGAGCAGCTGTGTTAGCTCTTCCTGTTGCTATAGCAGCCTATAAATTAAAGAAGCCAGTCCGCGCAGTTTTAGAGAGAGATGAAGATATGCAAATTACTGGATACAGGCATCCATTTTTAATTAAATATAAGGTAGCATTTAATAAAAATGGCAAAATTGATGGTGCAATATTTGATATTTACGCTAATGCTGGAAATTACATGGACGTTTCTTGTGCGGTAAGTTTACATGTACTAACTGATGTAAAATGTATTAAATATTAGCTTATAAGTTGTGTTTCTTTCTCAGACAGTTGAAAGAGCTGTAACTCACGTAGATAATTGTTATTTTATACCAAATATACAAATAAATGGCTATGTATGTAAAACAAATATGCCATCCAATACAGCATTTAGAGGTTTTGGTGCACCAAAAGCAATGCTAGCAGCAGAAGCTATGATAAGAGATATATCGATTACACTAAACAAAAAATATGAAGAAATTGTCGATATAAATATTTACCGAGAAGGAGATTTAACTCATTATAATCAAACACTTACATATTGCACGTTGTCTCGATGTTGGGAAGAATGTATAGCAAGTTCTGACTATTGGCGAAGAAAACAGTTAGTTGAAGAGTTTAATAGGTATAGATTTAATGTAATTTTATTCATAATGTTTGACATTTGCTATTACTGTATTACCTTGCATTCACTAGTTTATTACTTACTGATGCTTTACATTTTAGGTCTCACAGATGGAAAAAGAAAGGTCTTACGATAGTTCCCACAAAATACGGAATATCTTTTCAGAATGATTTATTCATGCAAGCGGGCGCGTTACTTTTGGTCTACAATGATGGTTCAGTACTTTTATCTATTGGTGGAATAGAGATGGGCCAAGGTCTATTTACTAAAATGATTCAAGTTGCATCTCGAGCTTTAGAAGTAGATGTTTCAAAAATTCACATAAGTGAAATGTCGACAGATAAAGTTCCTAATAGTCAGCCAACAGCTGCAAGTATGAGTTCTGATTTATATGGCATGGCAGTAGTAAATGCCTGTGAAATTCTAAAAAAGAGATTAGAACCTTACAAAAATAAAAATAAAAATGGAAAGTGGGAAGATTGGGTCTCCGCCGCCTATTTAGACAGAGTATGTCTTTCTGCAACTGGATTTTATTCAGCGCCTAAAATCGAATATGATTGTGAAAAAAATTATGGAAACCTTTATGAATATTTCACGTACGGTGTTGCGTGCTCCGAAGTTATTATAGATTGCCTAACTGGAGATCATCAGGTCCTCAGAACAGATATCGTCATGGATGTTGGAGAGAGTCTAAATCCCGCTATAGATATAGGACAAATCGAGGGCGCATTTGTTCAAGGTTATGGATTTTATACTATGGAAGAAATGTTATTTGCACCAAATGGAGAAGTCCTTTCTAAAGGACCTGGTGCCTACAAGATACCAGGTTTTTCAGATATTCCAAAAGAATTTAATGTTTCTCTTCTTAAAGGTGCTCCTAATCCTCGTGCAGTTTATTCATCAAAGGTATTTATAATGTATTAAATTCCTCACAATATTAATATATTTATTTATATTGTGAGGGAAGAACAACTAAATATATCATACAATTTTCTATAAGTATATAGTATTAAATGGATTATTTTTATTTCTAGGCCGTCGGGGAACCTCCACTATTTTTAGCGGCATCGGTGTTCTTCGCCATTAAAGATGCCATCAAATCTGCAAGAGTAGATGCCGGGTTTAGTCCAGAGTTCACTTTAGAAGTTCCGGCAACATGTGCTCAAATTAGAATGGCTTGTGAAGATCATATTACTGAGCAGGTAAGTATTGCGTATAATTGCCAATAATTGGTATTAATTTTCAATTATTGTACAATTATACACGTGACCACACTATTGTACGGATTACTTACAGAGATACTTATGAGATGTCTCAAGACGGACTGTTTCCATTTACTTGTGTGGAGTTTAAATTCAATGAGCATCTTTTCATTCATATTCTAATCTCTAACTTTAGTTTTATATTATATTACAAATTTTGTCTAAAATTGTAATGAATTATCATTTAGTTAGCATACTTTGACACTATTAGATATGTTGCTACAATCTTATCCCTAGTAAAACATTGTGACAAAAAAACCAACCAATATATTGAGCATTTTACTATACAAATTAATCACCTTTAAAACACACGAAGATCTTAGGTACGACGTTAAAGAGAAGATTTGTTTAACTTCTTTAAAAAGTTTTTTTTCTATTTTTCAGGTGAAACCAACCATTAAGAAAGGAGGAATGCCATGGAATATTAAACCATGAAATGTATCCGGTTTTTTTATTGATTGGATCTGATGTAATTTTAGTATTTTTTGATAAGACATTCGAACATATATTAAAACAAATATACCTTTAATATTTTTTTTATAAAATGTTCTTTTAATTAAACGTACTTTAAAACAAACATGCACTCAGCGTCGAGGAGTTGCTTCTTTCTTATTTAGAAAATATTGTCTATACATATGTATAACAAAATTCTTACTAAGCCGAATCTGTACCTTAAATTTTTTTTGGAAAATCTTATTGAAATAGTCATTATTATCTATACGGAGTCCGAATCTACAGTTTTTACAATTTTTGTCTGTCTTTCTGTCTGTGACCGCATCACGGGAAAACCACTGGACAGATTTTGATGAAATTGGGTATGATGATAGCTGGTTATCAGCGTCGATATATAGGATACTTTTTATTGCGGGAAAATATCTCATCTCTGAGAATTCTATACTAAACGTTAAAACGTAACTAGGGACGAACCCGAGCGGAGAAAGGGTGAGTCGCTAATTTGCAATAATGTAGCTCAGTCAGTAAAAGACATATTAGATGTTTCACATCATATGTGACTACTGTAAGGCTCGCTCGTTATTTTTTTAATGCATAAAAGTAGTTTTTGTGGCTTAAATTTAAAAGGTACTTTGCGAACTCGGTCACCCCAAAATGCCTTTTTAGTTTACGGGACAATGCCTATGATCCATACCATCCTGAAATTTCATTCTAAATATTGGTGAAAGACTTTTTATATCGGATAAATAGTTTCGAAGATTACCTCCTAAATACAAACCAACAAACCTCTTCATAATATTAGTAAATAATATACCTACGATGATACTGGTTCAGTATGGATAGAGAACACTTAAAATAAAGAATTTAATAGGGCCTTAAGGTGTCACGTATCTGAATTATTTTGAGATAAAACTTTATCTGATAAAATAACTGTGGGGATTATTAAAATATATAACTAACGTATAATGACACAATTACCTACATAGTTAATTTTTATTGATTTTCATCGTTTTCATTTGCCGATTTATATTTTTATTTGAACCTAGGCTATGCTGAATTCTTTAGGGCAAGCAGCTTTCAAATGCAAAAGCAAATTTTCTATAGGTATTAGGTATGTATACTAATGTATTTTTAATGACACAAGAAAGTTGCCTTTGCGGTAAATATAATAACATTTTAATTTATTTTAAATTAGTAGGCCATTTTAAAATATTATTACATAATATTATCTAAGTAAAAAGCGGTACCTATAATAAGTATTTTTTTTATTTTGTACTCTCTTTACTTCTCTTTAGATATCACGAGCTTAAAGAGGTCGTTGAAAGAGAGAGAAAGAAAGAGTCCCCTTAGAGAAGTGTGCTTAATATAATGCATCAGCAAATAATAGAGAATTGCCCAAATATAGTCACCAGTTAATGCGAATAAAGCATGATAAATATGTACTTATATAAAAACTAAATAGGTACATGAGATAAAGTCTAAGCCAAATACAAGGTCTAACTGGTTGGTCGGTCGGTCTGCAGGTCTTAACAGTCTCAATATTGAATCTTATTGTTAGACAGAAAGTGATTTACCCCACTAGAAGGGTCCAATAAATTGCCAATATAACTGTTCGAGTGCAACATCTTGGTCGGCTAACGGTTGAGGTCTAGACTTTAGACTTGTGCATCGATTTTACTATCACGAGACAGCTTGTGTGCTAGTTTTCCAGCTTTTACGCCGATAGAGCACTTCCGCCTATTTGAACATGCGCTTGCGTTTCACGCAAGATGGATAATGAAGGAAGAGCAGAGGTGAGGGTTAGATGTTGTTTTGTGCTGGAATCTTCAATTTCTTACAGTCACCATCCAACAACAGTTCGCCACAAATTGTCCTGCGTGCTTATGATTATTGCGAATTAACGAATTAAGCTTCAATGTCATATCAAAATCATTAATAACGATTTAAAAAGTGGTTTAGGAAATTAATTAACCTATGTATATAAACAATGTACAACCCTATTTATAATTTGAACTAGCGACTCACGCTTGTTTCGCTCGCGTTCGTCCCTAGGTACGTTTTCACGGTTAGCTATGTTTAGGTATACATAAATAGTAGCTTGCTACTCCTAAGATATTCATTTAAATTATACAGCGATTTACCCTCGTTTTTATTTTTATACACAGAAAAACCACTGGAGGGATTTCGATGAAATTTGGTAGGATAATAGCTGGATATCCGGGTTAACATATAGGATACTTTTTACCGCAGGAGAGTATCTCATTCCTACGGGAGTACACGTTATAACACAACCCAAAAATCATTTATGATCAGAATTACTTGAAACTTGGTATTAATGCTCTTCAATACAATTAAATAAACACGTGTTTAAGCGTTGTTTTGGTTTTGCTAGTTTTATTATATGTTTAGATTTAAATAAATATATTAAAAAAAAATTTGTTTACATAAGTAGTATCCAACTATTTATCTGCTATACCGTAGTGGAATAACGGCCAGTGGGATAGTTGGAAATGTAATATGTCATATGTGAGACCACAGGGGGTCACATACTTGAGATGCTTAATTGCTATTGAACTGGAAAGCGTGTGAAAACTGGTCTAATGGTAGGTACATTACGAGTACTCGTATGTTAACATATCAATCTAAATACATATAAGACGAAATCGCCTAAAATAACATCACAAGACAGAAGGGTATAAATAAAATTAATTATATTTCTCTTAATATTTATAATTTTATTTCTTTTATTGAAATAAGCATTTTTAAATATTATTGATACGTAGGTAATACGTAAAAATAAACATTTTAAGATAATTGTTATATTATATTTGAGATAATTTCGGGAATTCTCTAATATGTAGCAGATTCTACTTTACGTTATGCCTTGCATGCTCAATATGAGTTCTAGATATTAATTCAACTTTAGTTTCCACTTTAGATATTTTTTTATTAAACCTGCTTTTGATTTCAGAACCACCAAGTTAAAAAAATTAGCGCGATTTAAATCACAAAATTTCTTTGCACATACATATAATGATATTAGAATTACGTTGCAATTAGTTTGTATAGAATTAAAATTTAGGTAGGTACCTACTTAATTTAAAAGTATTTTAATTAATTACTAAACGAGAAAATATTGAGAGCTTGTTTTTTTTTACTTATTATATAATTATTAATTATAGAGTCGGGACCAGGTTAGTAACCTGATCTTCGAAATCGAAACTGGTTTGAGAGAGCGACTAAAAGCCTTAAATATCGAAGTATGAATTAATACTTATTATTATTTACAATCTCGCCTACCATAATCGTAGTCAATAAATGTCGTATGTCAGTGACACACTTATCAGGCGACCACATGCTTCGCAGTGCGCAATAAGCAAAGATACCTAAGGACATATACTTATAATACGTAAAAACTTAAGTAGTTAAAATATTATCATATTATATCTACAACAATAACTTTGATAGTCGCGAACGTAGCACAATCAAATTATATCTTGCTTCATCCTTTTATCACTTATATACTTCTCACTAGTCACTCCTCAGTTTTGTACAAACATCCGTGGGGGTTAGACGCGGCTTGTTTAAAGCATTTACTTTGATTTATGTTTATACAAGTTAGTTATTAATTTAGGTATTCCATATTAGTTGATTTAAATATGGGACTGTTAAATGCCGATGAAGAAGTCAGTGATGTGTGCACTGAGTTGATTTTCTATGTGAATGGGAAAAAGGTATGTACATAATAAAGATTAACCAATTTAGATGGTATATCATTCTGTAACATCATGTTCTATCACAGATCAAATAATACTATATTAGTAGTTCTATGTTCATCGGTTAGCGCAATAAATTGAAGATTAAAACTACCTGCTATTATATGTATAAATGTATTCTTAGTAGAATTTGTTACTTTTTTAATATTTAATTACTTTTGTTTTAAGTAATACCTATTTAGTATATTAATAATTAGCTAAGAGTTAAACAGAAACTTTATACGAGTTAAACTTGGCGGTTTTCCGCAAATATTAGGTATCCTAAATTCGGTGGAAAGTAGAGTAGCGGTGGTGGCGGTTAGAATTTTCTTAATCTACCCAGAGCTATATTGTGTTAATTACTCAACTTACTCGTATTAATCAAACATAAGCCTTGACATTTTAAGTAGATATGAGAAATATGTATATAATAATTCTATCTTTAGACACCTTAAAACTAGTTCTAATCATGGGTGCGCATTCTGATCATCTTCAGTCTTAGATATAATTATCTATAATACATATATTGTATTAAGTATTTTTTCTATTTATATATATATATATATATATATATATATATATATATATATATATATATATATATTATGGAATGTGTCTTGATAATGTATAGTCTATCTATTCTATAGCGAGAACCCGAGCGAAGCGAGGGTGAGTCGCTAGTATACGATAATAAAACAATACTTACTTGATTTTTTGTTTTTTATTTCTATATAAATATACATACATATATAAAATAGCATAGGCGTGTTGTTGTTATTGATATATTATTTCTTGAGTTAATAGATGGATAAAGAGTAGGATACCGTCATACTTATTAGTTATGTTTTATTTCACAACAAGTTCGTAGCATTCGATTGCATACGCAAATATGCAAATTTTTACCTCCGAGTGCTTTGATTTGTATTGGCTGGCACCGACTTCGAAAAATCTGATTAAGTATCTATTCTAAATGAAAACCCCCGTTTAGTTATTTTTTACTTTTCAGTGCCTGGAAGTCGGTTTTTTTTTAAGTTTTTATTTTTCCATTTTTAGTGTAGACGTATCATCAATACAAATTAATCAAGCCCAAGCACCAGGTAATTGCTGTAAATCGTCGAGGAGTTCCCTAGACTATCTTTCGGGTCCATCATTAGATCGACTCCAGACCTTCATTAAATAGTAGTGCTTTAAAATACCTAATGAAAATGTTTACAAACGCACTAGTCGCCGCTACAATTTTCGGAAGTTCCCCTCGATTTCGGTCGGTTAATAAAAAAAAAGTAATATACAAATGCGAATCAACCTATACATATATTTATTTATTTATTTATTTATTTATTTATTTATTTATTTATTTATTTATTTATTTATTTATTTATTTATTTATTTATTTAGGGTAACCAACAGAACATACACTTAAATCATTCAAAAACAACATATCTAAATTTTACAAATGGTAAAGGTTGTTCTACTTAAAGGCTACCACGACAAGCAAAAACATAAATACTTTGTTGTTATAGATAGTCAGTGTGTTAAGGTACATTGGGACATTAACACACAGCACCATCCAGTTCCATGGTAAGCTATGAAGCCTGTGTTATGGATACCAGATAGTTGATATAGCAAAAAATACAAGTGTAATCAACTAATGACCGCAAGAAGCTACTCGAACTCCGTCAACAAATATTTCTTTGTCTCAGTAAAAAATACATTTTACCCTCAAATTATTTAATATTACATAATTATAATTATTACATCAAGATAACATGTTAAAATTGTAACATACTCGTAATAAACGTATAATATTGTTGGAATAGTGTGCGTGGATAATTGGTTACAATTTTCGTATATTTTCGATGACGCTGGTGCACGGTAAAACTCGAATGAGTTTATGATTGTACCTTACAATTCTTTTTGTATTGTACTTGTATGAACTATTTAAATAAAAAAATACACTAGCATTATGTTTCTTGTTTTGTGTAAAATAAAACAAAGTTATAAAAAAACCTTAATTTATATTTTGACTATTTTTCAAAGATGAAATACATATGTCCCTAATGTTTGTGTAATTTAGACGACGTTAGAACTTAGATAAAACATTATAGAGATACGGAAATAATATCCGAAGGTCAAGGCATAATAGATTACTCTGCACAGGAGTTCGGTATCTGGTACAGTGACAGTAAAAACGATTAGCCTCATTTTTAAAAACTGAAAATAAAATTCCTTGTGCCACATAGCCGTTTCTGGTATATTTTAACTTTAAACTTGTTATAGCGTTTTAATTTACCTATATGTATCATACAAAATAAAAGCGGGAGGTCTCATTCACTCACTCACTAAGAAGAGAACTGAAACGAAATCTCGAGAAGTACTTGACCTATGAGTTTTAGAGATAGCAGACGTCAGTTAAGAATGGATTCCGTGTCTAAAGGCTATCGCATTTTTATTTTTTATATGAAAGTCCTGTTTTCGCTGCTAGTCATAAAGATGAGATACCCATAAATCAACTACGTATGCAGGGCCGTGGCCCGTGGGCAACGCTAGTTCAGAGTAATCTATACAGATAAATAAAATTGAAGTGTCTGTTTGTAATGTCAAAGTAACAACTTTTTACTAAATGCATATGAAAGTATATACGGTACATATAAGCAAAACACAATTTATAAATTTTTTTGTGTCTGTTTGTCTGTCTGTTTGTTCCGGCTAATCTCCGAAACGGCTGGACCGATTTTCACGGGACTTTCACTGGCAGATAGCTGATGTTATGAGGAGTAACTTAGGCTACTTTATTTTAAAAAAAGAATTAGGGTTTCGCTTAAAAAAATGAAAACGTACCGAGGGACGAACCCGAGCGAAGCGAAGGTGAGTCGCTAGTCCAAAGAATAAAATATAAATTTAAATTTACAAGGTTTCCTACAATTTAGATACCTAAATGACTATTTCATGACGTGAAATCAGATCATCAATTACGTGGTTAGGTTTTATAGTTTTTTAATATAGACTATTATCTGGCTTTAAAATGTTAACATTTATTAGTATTTAGTTGTGTTCACGACGCGTTTGGATCAGTTTGTAGTGACCTTGTTGTACTTGCTGTGCCAACGTTCGCGGGTTCGAGTTCCTCCGCTGGGGGCATTTATTGGTGTAATGAGCACGAATGTTTGTACTTCAGTCATGGGTGTTTATATTTATAACATATCTGTATTTAAAGTTATATATGTGTAGTGTATTTACTATCTGGTATCCATAACACAAGCCTCATAGCCGTTTGTTAATGTCCCAACATATAACATGTATAAAGCTGGAATTTCGATTTTTTTAATTAACCTAAATAGTAAAAGGTGAAATTGCGTATAGTGCAGGTAAAAGCTAAAAAAGTGCCGAAAGCATAAAGTATAAATATATTAGTATTTTGTTTAAGTTTTTTTACACTTTACAGTTATTGCTGACACTTTGGAAAATATATTGGCACCTACAATCTATATTGATGTAAAGGCGTAATGAAATATGAGTCGTTTTAACATCAAAAATGTTGATGATGAAATGAATAAATATACGCACAGATTACATAATATGTTATAGTCAATGTAAATTTATTATTTCATCATACAATAAATAACGATATTTTGTTTGTCGATATAAGGTTTTATTTAAATTGACCCTTTGATAAGTTAAGCTCATGCCCGCCAAGCAAATATCGTGTCAATCAAAATGACAAGTTTGATTTGACTTAAAATTATTTATCGGAGTCTTTATTAGAATTAATAACTTTTTTTCACTTTAGATAGAAAATTATACGTTAGTCCTTACAAAAGGGAATAAGATTGAAGAGCTGTGTGTCCACTTTCGTAAATCTATCTCCTACTCGAAATTCGCAGTATTTTAGTACTTTAACTGCCACTTTTGCTACTTTAAAAACTACTAATTAGTAAAGTCAAATCGTAGTACTATTTATTACTAATGCAAACTTTGGAAGTATGTTTGAAAGAGTACTTTCACGCTGAAAAGGCTAGAAGTTTATGGATCAAATTAGGCCAAAGTTCAAATTTAAGCCTTGATCCTGAGTAACATGTAGGCTAGTATTAGTGATAAAATTTATCTAAGCGCGTCACTGTATTTGATATTATAAATACAAAATGCACCCCAGAGAAGCAACCTCGCGTCGTGAGACTAAGTCACTTACATTGCATTGCTTTTTTTCTGCGGGCCTAGGAAAAGCTAGAATTATTTAGTCATAGTTGAACTGTATATAAAACTATCTATCTATCTTTTCGGACTGTGGTTGACTCTGTCCTGTGACCATGATTGCTGTAAAGCATTCGAAATAAAACGTCGGAAAACAAAAATCAAATTAAATCCGCAAATAAATGCGAAAAGTTACTTATAATTATGTCAAATATTTGTGTAAATCTAAGAAAGTAAGTATTATAGTTGAACTTACTAGTTCAGTTATAGGAAAAACATGTGATTTATTTCCTAGCATTAGCGTTCATATGTTGAATATATCGTTTTCCCGTGGCGACGTCCGCGTATATTAATGCTTTGTAATATATATTTTGCCTGAGTATCTGATGTATAACATAATATATTACTGTAAAATTTCATCAAAATCTGTTCAATAGTTTTTGCGTGAAAGAGTAACAAACATACATCTATACATTCGCACAAGTTTCGTATTTATTATTAGTAAGATACATATAACATTAGTAGGATTGCGATTTATGTGGTTATCTTAGGACTGATAAGAGTATATTTTCAATATAGTAAATACTGTGCGCAAGGGCGGCGGCACAGGGGTGCATCTGCTTTTCACATTAAACTACTAAATAATCTTTAAATGATTAACTTTATAATTTTTACCCGACGACTCTATGTTCCCTTGTAATCACTAACCGGCTTGATAACGCTATTGTCATAGGCTATATCGAAATTATTAAAAATCAAAATGGGTGCCAATTTGTCTTAAAAATTTTTTTTTCGTCCGAATCAATTGAGTGGGGTATCAAAATCCAGGTTTTTAAGAGGCAATTACAAAAATATATACAACTTATATGTTTAAAGTAATTAATGGTAAGAGATTGTTAAATAAAACTAAAAATGTCTAAATTTAAACAGGGATTTTATTAATACAGTTTTATTTCCTTAACTTTTTCTATATATTTTCCTTCATGGCAGGGGGGTACAAGTGCGACCCCCTTCCGGCGCCCATGACTGTGTACGTACATTCAATAGAAAACAGTACCTACCTATTCGATTTCTCGATAGACAATAAAATAATTAAAAAATAATAATGATTTTCAAAGCATGCTTATATGGCTTACCCTGATAAAACTTTAAAACATATTTATATTAAATAAACTTATTATAAAGTTGTAAAAATAAAAAATCTACACAAAATTCTGCAGAATGCACACTACGCATTCTCTAAGGATAACTTGCAGTAATTATTTTCGTTTTTATTAGTAATTTAATTAAAAATCATGATATATATTATAATAACTCAAAAATGTTATATTTCAGGTAATAGAATCAAATCCAGATCCAGAATGGACTCTCCTATGGTACCTACGCAAGAAGTTACGTCTTACTGGAACGAAGCTAGGTTGTGCAGAAGGAGGCTGCGGAGCATGCACAGTTATGATCTCAAAATATAGCCGCAAGGAGAAAAAAATTGTGTATCCTTTTATATTTTTCATTTATATTATTTTTATGGTGCTTTAATGTTAATTTAAATAAGTGATTTCCTATAGTAAATCAGTCACCTAGCGGTAAATGCGTGTTTAGCACCCGTTTGTGCTATGCATGGTTTAGCCGTCACAACTATAGAAGGAATTGGTTCTACAAAAACAAAACTCCATCCAGTTCAAGAAAGACTCGCCAAGGCTCACGGCTCTCAATGTGGATTCTGTACGCCGGGTATAGTTATGTCCATGTACAGTTTGCTGAGAAGTTGTAAAAAAATTAAATACTCAGACATGGAGGTCGCCTTTCAAGGAAACTTGTGTAGGTGCACTGGCTACCGAGCTATTATAGAGGGTTATAAGACGTTTCTTGAGGATTGGGAAACAAATCGCGTACCAAATTCTAACTCTGAACCATCTAAGAACGGAGTATGCGCAATGGGTAAAGATTGCTGTAAAAATAAGACTGATAACACTGAGAGTGATCATATTTTCGACAAATCGTCATTTTTACCGTATGATCCGAGCCAAGAACCTATATTTCCACCTGAATTAAAGTTGTCGTCGGCTTATGATGAACAATATTTGATATACCGTGGGAGCAAATCCGTTTGGTATAGACCACCAACGCTTAAAGACTTATTAAATTTGAAGCAAAAGCATCCTGATGCTAAAATAGTTGTAGGAAATACAGAAGTAGGAGTGGAAGTAAAGTTTAAACATTGTGTGTATCCTGTGATAATTATGCCTAGTTGTGTACAAGAGATGAATTCGGTGGAAGAGACAGAGACAGGACTCACAGTCGGCGCATCTGTTACGTTAATAGAAATGGAGAATAAATTTAGAAAATATATAGATTGTTTACCTAAATATAAAACAAGAACGCTGACAACTATCATAGAAATGTTAAATTGGTTTGCGGGCAAACAGATAAGAAATGTCGCAGCGATCGGTGGTAATATAATGACCGGGAGTCCAATATCAGATTTAAATCCCATTTTAATGTCTCTAAAAGTAAAACTTAATCTTCTTAGTGAAAAAGATGGCCCTCGCTCTGTTTTGATGGATGAGACGTTTTTCACAGGGTATAGAAAGAATGTAGTGAAACCCTATGAAATTTTACTTTCTATAGAAATCCCATATTCAACTAGATATCAATATGTGAAAGCATATAAGCAAGCGAAGCGCCGTGAAGATGATATCGCAATAGTTACAGCAGCTATTAATGTCGAGTTCGAGACTGACACAAATATAATAAAAAATATAAATTTGGCGTTTGGGGGCATGGCACCCGTAACTAAAATGGCAACAAAATGTGGTCAATCTCTAAAAGGTATGAGTTGGTCTGAAGATATGCTTGAAAAGGCTTATACCTATATGTTGGATGAGTTGCCATTAGGCCCATCAGTACCAGGAGGCAATGTTCTTTATAGACGTGCATTAACTATGAGTTTGTTCTTGAAGGCGTATATAGCTATAGCCAAGCAAATATCACAAGACTATTTAAATTATGAATTTGTTCAGTCATCTCATAGCAGTGGTGCGGAGCAGTTTCACGGTAGCATTCCAAAGAGTTCTCAGTATTTTGAGTTGGTAGGTGATAAGCAAGTCAAGACAGATGCAGTTGGTAGACCGATACCACATGTGTCCGCTTTAAAACAGACCACAGGTGAAGCAATTTACTGTGATGATATACCTATGGTGGAAGGAGAACTGTACTTAGCATTCGTTCTTAGTTCAAAAGCACACGCCAAATTAGTATCTGTCAATCCAGATGAAGCTTTAAAGCAGCCGGGAGTTGTGGCATTTTTTTCTGCAAAAGATTTGACGGCAGAGCAAAATGCTATTGGCCCAATTTTCCATGACGAAGAACTTTTTGCAAGTGAAAAAGTAATCAGTCAAGGACAGACTATTGGTGTCATAGTAGCCGAAGATCAACAAACAGCGCAAGCAGCAGCCAGACTGGTTAAAATAGAATATGAAGAACTGCAACCTATTATTATTACAATAGAAGATGCAATTAGACTTGACTCATTTTACAAGCAATATCCCAAGAGTATACGCAAAGGAAATGTAAAACCTTTCTTTGAGGATTCCAATTACGTTGTTATAAAAGGTGAATGCAGAATGGGTGGGCAAGAACACTTTTATTTAGAAACTCACGCTGCGTTTGCAATTCCAAAAAAAGAAGATGACGAACTGGATATATTTTGTTCCAGCCAGCATCCTTCAGAAGTAGCGGTATGTATAATTTTATTGGTAACGAGTATTAAACAAAATAAATTGAAATAATTGTTACTGCCTCATTAAACAATATATTTGTTTTGAGTTAGTTTAACTATTAAGTACATTTTTTATTTTAGAAATTAGCTAGTCACGTCCTCCACGTACCGATGAACAGAATTGTAGCTAGAGTAAAACGTATGGGTGGAGGATTTGGTGGAAAAGAATCACGTGGTATTTTAATTTCTTTGCCAGTGGCTCTAGCTGCACATAAACTTCAAAGACCTGTTCGTTGTATGCTTGACCGAGACGAAGATATGCAAATGACTGGAACAAGACATCCTTTCTTAGTTAAATATGAAGTGGCATGTACTAAGGAAGGTAAAATTATGGCAGCAGTTGTCAATATTTACAATAATGGAGGTTATTCTATCGACCTCTCTGGTCCTGTAAGTTTACAAATAACAATTAATGAAAGTCTAAATACATTTTGCTTTAAAAATATTGTTTCATTATTATTATTTTTAGGTTGTTGAAAGGTCTATGCTGCATTTTGAAAATGCTTACTATATACCAAATTGCGAAGTGACTGGCTATGTATGTAAAACAAATTTACCCTCTAATACTGCTTTCCGTGGATTTGGTGGCCCTCAAGGAATGTTTGGCGCTGAAAACATGATGTGGGATATAGCAAGTAAACTGCAGAGACCGCCAGAGGAAATAAGAAAAATTAACTTATACCAAGAAAATTTAACTACTCACTATAATCAAATTTTGACGCATTGTACTTTACAAAGATGTTGGGACGAGTGTTTAGAAAAAAGTGAATTTGCTCAAAGAAAAACAAATATTGAAAACTTTAATAAGTACTTACATATTTTTTTTAATTTTATACTTTACGTTCCTGTACTGTCCTTTCTTACATAACAAAAATTCTATTTCAGACAACATCGTTGGCGTAAGCGCGGTATATCAATAATTCCAACAAAATTCGGTATTGCTTTCACAGAAAAATTATTGAACCAAGGTGGTGCTTTAGTCCTAATTTACACCGATGGATCAGTTCTACTTTCACACGGTGGTACAGAGATGGGGCAAGGTCTTCATACTAAAATGATTCAAGTTGCCTCGCGAGCTCTTGGTATTGATATTTCCAAAATTCATATAACCGAAACAGCTACTGATAAAGTTCCCAATACGTCTGCAACAGCAGCTAGCGCTGGATCAGATCTGAACGGAATGGCTGTTCTTGAGGCTTGTCAAAAGTTAATGAAACGTCTTCAGCCGTACAAAGATAAAAATCCCAATGGCAAGTGGGAAGATTGGGTATTAGCAGCATACCTTGATCGAGTTAGTCTTTCAGCAACAGGATTCCACGCTACACCAGATATAGGATATGATTTCAAGAACAATACGGGGAAACCTTTCAATTACTTTACATATGGAGTAGCCTGTACCGAGGTAGAAATTGATTGCCTTAGTGGCGATCATCTTGTTGTTAGAAGTGACATAGTTATGGATTTAGGAGAAAGTTTAAATCCAGCTATAGATATCGGTCAAATTGAAGGTGCTTTTATTCAAGGTTATGGTCTATTCACTATGGAGGAGCTCATCTATTCTCCTAGTGGGACGTTGTATTCTCGTGGACCTGGAGCTTATAAAATACCCGGTTTTGGCGATATTCCACAAGAATTTAATGTGTCTTTGTTGAAAGGAGCTCCTAATCCGAGGGCAGTTTATTCTTCCAAGGTAATTTTAAGACATGCGTTTCTTAATGAAAATTATTACCTACCTATACCTTAATATTTTAAAATCTTATATGTACTTAGTCCTTAAATAGATACGTATTTAAGAAAACCAATAAATATTTTAATTTTTAAATATTTTTGTTAACAAAAGGAGTTACCCGCTACTTTAATGTAGGTTCTTTTATATGTATTGTACTTTCAGGCGGTAGGTGAGCCTCCCCTATTTCTGGCGAGTTCCGTTTTCTTCGCTATAAAAGAGGCAATTCGAGCAGCGCGTCTAGACGCTGGAGCTTCGCCCGACTTCACCCTAGAGTCACCGGCCACGTCTGCGCGGATACGCATGGCATGTGAAGATCATATTACTAAAAGGGTAAAGAAAATTATATACAATTATAGGTATCAGTCAACATTGAATCATTTGTGTATTTGGGTCACTCTAAATAGGCGGCACTAACACAATCACAAGTTTTTACAGTTGTCACTCCCATAAATATGGCACCCGCTTTGTTTTTTTCTCTTTGCATGTCGTAAGCCAACAGGTGACACCCGGATCAAAGTTAAAAAACATTTATGAAGATTAAATAATCTTAGTAATTAAGAAATTTATTTCTCTCTATATTTATACGTTTTAATCCATTTATCACTTATTTTATCGTTGTCATTCACTATTTGAATAGGTAATGTTTTGTGAAAGTAGGGAAAAATGTTTGTATGTTTTTCTAAGCGAACAGATACTATTTTATTTAATAGAGTAACTCCTTTGTTATTAAACTCAGCTAAAGATACATTTTATTATATCCCTACATAGTACGTATGTACATACATATGTTATACTAATATAATTCCGAAAGTTTGTGTTTGCTATTTCTTCGTCCTTTAACGGCTCAAGGCTGTATTTTTTTCAAATTACCTACTAAATTATCGGAGGCGAGGACAAAAATTACTAAGTTTCACAATACCTATATACCTATACTTGTCTCAATGTTTAGTCGAGTAAAAATTAAATGATTTATCCGACGGTTAGTTGCTGCCTGTGTAATTAATAAAATTTATGTCTTTAACAACAATGGAAATCTCCTGATAGCACTTCTTATTCTAGCCCAAGAAACACTTTTATTCGTAGAAATGTTTGCTTGTGTGACGTGAATTTCCGATAATTATTCATCCCTTGCTAATCTGATAGACGCTGTCTTTTTTTCTTAAATTCCAATATGATCTTTGAAATCATATAAAAATTCTAAAAAATTAAGCACTCACTTCAATTTCTCTCAAATTTACCATTTTCCCAGGCTACTTTTCAAAAGAAAAAACCCTTTAGAACCGTATTCCAAATATTATTAGGTATTAAAATAAAATTAGCCAAATCAGTCGGTTTCCAGATGCGTTTAGCAACGAACAGCATTACATTAAAAAAAATGTATTTTTAACTTTTATTTTATTTATTTCAGCTTCCCTGTCCGGAGCCAGGCAGCTTTGTACCATGGAATGTAGTACCTTAGGATATCCTCTTATTTATTATTTTTATACATTAAAAAGTTTTATATATGACTGTTTTTTTTTCTCTATATCTTATTTAAAATATTCAATATTAAATGGTTACAAAACTGAACTTAAGTCAAAGGATAGGAAAGCAAAAGTAACAAAGTTTAAATAAAAATTATTTATTTAAATTCGTATCTAATATAGTACATTACAGACTAATAAACAACAAACATAATAAATTAAAGACTGCGTCAAAACTTTGACAGATGATACCATTCAATAAGTACCTACTGCTGGTTTATTTTAAACGAGCACGTTTATTTAACATATGGCTATTTTAAAACAATTATAATTTAGGCTGTAATAGTGAAGATAATATGAGAGTCACATGAAAGGAAATATATATAAATAGTAAATAAAATAATAATTTTCAATTACGAATACCATTACTTTTATAAGTTAATTTCAGAACCTAATTTAATGGAGAACCATTAGTTTATTTATTCTTTGATTTTTTTAAATGGTGTTTCATCATACATATATTTTTCAAACCACTTCTTCACATTCACTACTGGATACGATAGGCGGCGCTATGGTCGAATTTAGGAACTCACACATCTAAGTTAATGCGGCATCTATCGGAGTAAGTTCAATCTTTTAATGTTAATTTTTGCTTTATTTTCATGCCATTTCCTTCGCATTTTAAAAGAGAATGTTTCTTCACTATGTTTCCTATTAAAATAAAATAAAAAATACTTCAAACGAGAAAAATAAAAGGTTTTATAAAGCATTATTTTATACGTTTAAAACCCTTTTTAACGTCTCAGCGCTGGGTACCGTCCTCTCTTCAATAGGCCATAGCTTACTATGTTGGCCGAGTGCGAGTTGGTCTGCCACTTGCTTGCTTCACATGTCTTTTGAAAACTTTCTAGGTTCAGACATGCAGGTTTCCTCACGATGGTTTCCTTCACCGTAAGACAAGTGGTAACCATGTTGAAAATTATTCATGCACATGAAAATATCAGAGGTGCGAGACCCGGATTAGAACCCGCTTCATTTGATTTCCTAAGGAAGCGCCACTGGGCTACCAGTGCCATAATTTTTATATGTTACATAATATTAAAAAATTAAAGAAGCACAAGTCATTGTATTATAAATTATAATTCTACCGTAGTTGTAAGTATGTACAGTATATTTTATTGCTTAATACAAAACTAAATTGTGTTGCAGAATAAAAAGAAAAAAAAAAAAGATTTGCAATTTGTCTAAATTCGTCTACTATTGCGTTTCGCCAAATCTAAACATTTAAAAGTTTACAACTATAGATAAAGTGCTAAAATGATAAATACTGTTTAAAGACGTATATGATAAAAAGTTTATATAATACATACATATCTTTGAATAAATTAAACTACACCACAGAAACTTGGTTTTATCTTGTTGTCAAGATGCTCTTCCAACAATAAGAATATGATAATAATAACATGTTTGGTTTACGAATACAATTATGTTATCTTCTCGACGCAAATAGCGGTCTGTCTCTTATCTGTCTTTAATTGAGAACATTCAACAATTTTGTTTTTCTAGAGTGTTCTTTATAGTTTGTATAATAACACATACAATATACATTCACTATCAATATTTGATCAACTCTATGACATTTAAAATCATATTATAATTTATTTTTTTCTTTGCTATTTAATTTAAAAAGGCGCATTATATTTAAAATGGAAAGAAATTTTAGCATATTTACAAATATATATTTACAATTAAGGAAGAAATATGCTTGTTTTCGTTCGCGATAAAGAAACTAAAAATCATTTTAGTATATCATTTCTTAAATGACTCAGTACTTATAAAACAGCTATGTGAAATATTTAATAGCAAATATACATACATAGATAATAAATGAATAATGAATGTACTGTAAATAGAAAGAAAAATGGCCCCCCACAATCTTTTTTATTAAACAAGGATAGAGATAGCGTTATTTTAAATCTATCTATTTTTTTAAATAATATGTTTTTGTAGTACATTATTATTATGTATGAATCAAATTTTAATTCGATTCTACCTTAACCAATGATAAATACAATTTGGCTCCAATTTTAACATTAAGCAAAATAAATGTTTGACTAAACTTTTTATTCACTTCTCCGACTCCGACGAACATCCTGAACCAGAACTAGGCCCTGAAAAAAAAACTCTCACTGTAGTACATAAGTTATATAAATAAACAGGATAATTCTATATATTTTATAGCTTTTAACAATTCATACAACAGAATTGAGTCTCCTTTTTTCAAAACGGTCAAAATTGGTAATTTTCTCTAATATTTTATTTTTAATTAAAATTAAAACCATTTTTTTTTTACTTTTATGATGCATATTTTCTTTTCTTTTAATACTTTAAGAAATATAATAATCACATAATCTAGTACCCACTGAATCATTACGTATTCAGCCCTTTTTAACGTCCCACTGCTGGGCACGGGCCTCCCTTCAAGACGAGGGGAATCAGGCCATAGTCCACCACGCTGGCCAAGTGCGGATTGGCGGACTTCACATGTCTTTCGAAAACTTGCTAGGTTCTCTCAGACATGCAGGTTTCCTCACGATGTTTCCTTCACCGTAAGGCAAGTGGTAATCAAGTTAGAAAATGATTCGCACATGAAAATATCAGAAATGCGAAACCCGGGATTTGAACCCGCTTCAGTCGGTTTCCCAAGCGAGCGCGTTACCACTGGGCTACCACTGCCTATATCATTATAGACTGATGATACCGATGAAAATATTTTGTAAAACTTGTACTGTTCATCTATACATATAATAAAAGTCTAACTAAGTCGAATCTGTACATTAAATATTTTTTGGAAAATCTTATTGAAATAGACATTATTATCGATACAGAAGCCTTATATTTTTTAAAAGTTTTGTCTGTCTGTCTTTTACCGCATCACGGAAAAGCCACTGGAGGGATTTTGATGAAATTCGGTATGGTGATAGCTGGTCTATAATATACAGTTAAATAAAAAATTTTTAGTTCGCTTTTTACGCAGTCGGGTTTTTTATTTAATTATTTTATAAAGTCATAAGTTACTTTTTCGAAGTCGGTTAAAACATCAACATAAAGGTGTATGTCCACTACACCGTCTTATGAGATATGACCGTGCTATGAACGTATTAGGCACGGAAACGAGCATGGCACGGACTACTATGCCCGCCCACTAGAACGTATCAACAGCGTCTCATACCCGTACATAACGGTTTTAGTGCTGCGTATGCTCACCATTGCGCCGCCTGCGCGCATCGGTCCCACAAAGCTCCGTGCACGGCACGCGACGGTGCCGGTCGGCGACGGAACGGTCTAGTGGGCAGAGTCTCATACTTTTCAATACAAAGAATATTTTTTTGCTCGACACGGTCCTCGTACGACGTTCCTAGTCCTAGTACGGTCATGGTATGTGACGGTGTAGTGGGCAAACTACTTAACATGTAATGTCCGTAATACTTTACCTGATTGTCTGGAATATCTCCTCCGCGGTCTTCGCGTGGGGCTGTCGGAGTTGTACTCGGTTTCAGTGTCGGCCGGACCGTTCCTGGATCGCGATCCTCGACCGTTATATCTAAGAAATTTTTTTTTTTATAAATAAACAACTGTTCATGTTATTATATAGTGTCTTAATAGAAGTAATTTATCGATATTTACCGACTTGGGTTACGTGACCATGTCGGCCAATCTCACTGAGACCATACAATTTTATTCAGATGACGATATGATACGACCGTCGACTGGTGAGAGAAGAGGATATCTTTATGAGTACACGAGTATATTACTCGGCAGCTTTCTGAGTGATAATTTCTTGACAAAAACTTTAATTAACCAGGTATATTTTGTTTCCCATATAACATTTGTTACCCTCGATATTAAATAATAAAAAAAAAAACTATTTCTTAGTCATCTATGTCGTTATAGATATTATATTGGCTGTTAATATTTTAGCGCGATTTAACTTGGTTGAGGTTATTTAGTTAACTTTATTAATAAATAGTGTTTTTCTGTTTTCCAACGGATCATTAATTAATAAAGATATAGCATATCTTTATAAATTACTAGCGGCTCACCCTCGCATCGCTCGGGTTCGCCTCTAGGAAAAACAAAAACAAATCAATCCCACGGGAACCATTATTTTTCCAGGATAAAAAGTAGCCTATGTGTTATTCTAGACTATAATCAATCTCTGTGCCAAATTTAATCCAAATCCGTTCAGCCGTTCTGGCGTGAAAGAGTAACAAACATCCATACATACTCACAAACTTTCACATTTATAATATTAATATGGATTGTATGCATATGTGTTACTCTGATGTATAAGCTATATTATTGTAAAGTTTCATCAACATTAGTTCAGTATTTTTTGCCTGAGAGAGTAACAAACATACATCCATATTTTGTCACAATTTTTAGCATTTATAATATTAGTAGAATAAAAATCATTTATTAAATGAATAAGAAAGTCATTCTGCCTTCTGGATAATTTTGGACCGCTTATAAGACTATTTTAAATCATAAATAGGTGTGGTCCAAAGTTAAATTGACTTTTCGGTAACATCAACATTTTTTCTCACTTTCAAAACCCATTTTATCAAACAAACACAAAGCTGCAAGGCAGGAAAAAATCAGTTCTTTCCTTTCACATATATATAATATGCATTTAGTACTTTATATTATATTAATATAATTATAGGATACAAGTATTTACTACTTACTTGTCCGATGATTGATATAAAAAAGAAAAGTATTTGTATAGGTTGTGGTCTAAAGCTTCAACGCTGATCCAATGTTATCAGGAATAACTGTACTTTAATAATTAAATTAAACTAAATGAAAAAAAAAACAATTAAAAATTAATTTTATTAACTACAATATAAACTCACCTTTCAATAGAACGTCTTCGCTCACGGGGAGAGTATGGCGAGCGGTGCGAGAGGGGAGAGCGGGCAGAGTGGGGAGAGTGGGGAGAGCGAGGCGAGCGGGGTGAGCGACGCGAGCGAGGAGAGTAGCGCACTGGCTCGGGCGAGTAGCGGCTCTCGGGCGAGTAGCGGCTTTCGGGCGAGTAGCGGCTTTCGGGCGAGTAGCGGCTGTCGGATGAGTAGCGGCGCTCGTATCTGTGGTCGAATGAACTATATAGATACATATCCAGTGAAGTGCGTTTTTTGGCACTAATTGTTATGCAATAAATTCTATAGATCTTTTGTGAATTTATGACATAGTACTATGAAAGCCTCCCCAGTACCTATATATTGTACGACTTGCTATAATTAAAGGAGTAATAAATGGTCCTTGGAGCCAAACAGATGTCTCACTTTTTTACCACATTAACGTACCATCAAATTACGCGAGAATCGTATCGGCTTTGCAGTTTTACACCAACGTGTTCTCTTGATCATGCGGTTAGCAGCACCGACTTTGAAAATATCCTCAGACCGATATAAAAAAATAGGCACTTCATTCAGTTGCATGATTTTGTATACTTAGGGTTACTGTACCCTTCGCTCGGTTAAGCGTACATAGGGACGTGCTTTGCCATATGCCATATATTATTCCTTTTGATCATGATTTTGTCCCGTAATTCCACCTTGGAAGTTAGAACTGTAGCAGTAGTTTTCCATACCCTTCTGTCTTTAGCTACTGCTTGGTCATGGTTCCACATTTGGATTGGAGATTCCCATCTCTATAAGGTCCGCTTCTAAAGAAGTCCGATTAAATTTTCATTATTCTTAATGGAAAATGATATATCTCTACAAAGATTAGGGTAAAAATGTAATCCCATTTAAGATGATTTTGAAGACAGTATATCTTTTTAGTTAAATATGATATACCTGGGCGGGTGTGGCGAAGGCAGGCGGCCCAGGGGCGGGGGGCGCGGCAGCGGGGGCAGCAGCGGCGGGGGGAGGAACGCCAGCGGCGGCAGAGGCCCCGGGAGGCCTAAGTCCGCTTCTAATGGTGAAGCTACATCTGGAACAACCGGGGAGTCACATTTTACTAACCGACTTCCAAGCTTGTATTTTCTATTTTTTATTATATGTAATATAGGATCATCAAATCCTTGCAATCATTTAAAAAGTCACTAGATTTTGAATCTCGAAAAATACATGACATCAAAACAATACACTAACTTTTTTTTTTAAATGTCTCGCGTTTCATTTATTTACTTTTTAATGTCCTGTGAGCACTTTTGTCTATTTACGATAACTGGATATATGATTCGGAGTAGAAGATTATGGGTAATTGGGCATAATTTGAGATTAAAATAAAATTTTATCTTACTACACTAAGAGGCACTACACTACACAAACGACCGTGCGTGCGTGCGTGTGTTGAATGTTTTACTCAAGTCTATGCAGCGAGTTTTGTGCGCAGCACATTTTGTGTGTGTGCGCGTATACGTGTACATGTAAGTAATGTTTGTGTACACTTACGTCTATGCGGCGACGTGGCACGACGTCATAAGAAAGAAGGCCGTAACTAACAATTTAGTCAAAAAATTACTTATATGCAGATTCGGAATCAACAAACACAATACTACTTGATAGTCTCACTCATAAAGCTTTAAGTGTTATGAATCCGGAGAAACTATAGCTATTTTCACTGTAACTACGTGAAAACTAGTAGTAAGACAAAACTTCAAATATCTCGAAATCAACTTTGATGAAGTTACAACTTTCTTGCTTATGACGGCAGAGTAGCTTATGTGGGTGTGTATGTGTACACTCACGTCTGTGCGGCGACGCGGCACCGTCGGCGGTGGCGGCGGCGAGCTTCCTGCGCAGCGCGGCGGCGTCGTCGCGCGCGGCGGCGGCGTCGCGCTTGGCGGCGCGCGCCTCGAGCCAGGCGTCGTGCGCGCGCGCCTCCACCGCCGCCACCGCCGCGCGCCGCGCCGACTCCTGCTCTGCCAGCTCTAGCGTTAGCGCGTCGCATTTCTCCCTGTCACATTTAGTACTCTTATTTTAAATACGATTTAAATAAAAAAGAACTTTATTCATACTACCATTTTCTTGAGTTTGCGTAGATCAACTATGAATTATTATATTTTTATAAATTATAGCCTATAACTTTATCTAATATATAAGCTACTAGCGAGTCACCCTCGCTTCGTTCGGGTTCGTCCCTAATTGCGTTTTAACGTTAAGTATAGATTTCTCAGAGATGATATATTTTCCTGCAGTTAAAAGTATCCTATACGTTGACCCGGATAACCAGCTATCATCATACCAAATTTACAGACAGACAAAAATTGTAATAATTACACTGGCCGACAAATAAAAACTTTTTTTTTGGTGCGGTTAATATTTGTTAAGATATTGTTTCTGAACGTGTTTCTGATGACATACCTTCAACTGTCATACTCGTATCAGCTCTAATTTAACAATTACCCACAATTTAAAAATTTCGTCACTTTGACTTCAACTAAGTGTCATAAGTTTTATATTTTCTACAATTTCATTGTTTTTGCGCTATGGCAAGTTCATCAAGATGTTGCTTGACAAATCCAGATGCATTTTGTTATATTTGCGGCGAATATACCTTACAGGAATACCGAAAACCCATAACAGAGTTCGTGAAAAAAGCATATTTCGCTTACTTCAACCTAAGTATTGAGCACCAAGACAAGCCTTGGGTGCCTCATTTTGAGTGTAAAACATGCAGTGAACATTTGAGACAATGGACAAATTGCAAAAGAAGGTGTATGAAGTTTGGAATACCGATAATTTGGAGAGAACAACAAAATCACTTCGACGACTGTTATTTCTGTTTGGTTAAGATCGTCGGCATAAATCGTAAAAATCGAAGCAAATGGACATATCCTGAAGTACGATCAGCGAGAAGACCTGTACCTCATTCCGAAAGTGTCCCCGTGCCTACGTACCACTCCTTACCAGATATCCTAGTGGAAGAATATAAGGAAACCCAAGCAAATCCCGAGATTGATAGTGATTATGACGATTTTAATCGAACCTCTTTTTTTTCTCAAGGTGAGCTTAATGATCTGATAAGGGACTTAGATCTTTCAAAGGAGCGAGCTGAATTACTGGCTTCCAGATTAAAAGAGAAAAATTGTCTTGCACCGAACACGAAAATAACATTTTATCGTGAGAGGGAACGTGATTTGTTACCATATTTTTCTAAAGATAATAACCTTGTTTATTGCAATGATATTAATGGTTTATTAACAAGAATGGGCTTAGAAAAGTACGATCCAACTGATTGGCGTCTTTTTATAGACAGTTCCAAAAGAAGTTTGAAATGCGTATTGCTTCATAATGGCAATAAACACGCTTGTGTTCCGATTGCTCATTCTACACGAATGAAAGAAGAGTATCAAGCAATTAAACTTCTTTTAGAAAAGATTAAATATGAAAACCACCAATGGCTTATATGCATGGCTTATATGCAGGGGACAGCAAGGCGGATATACTAAATTTCCGTGCTTTATGTGTCTTTGGGATAGCAGAGATAAATCGAATCACTGGGTACAAAAAGATTGGCCAGTCAGAGAAAACCTAGCTGTTGGAAAGCAAAATGTTATTAACACACCTTTAGTCCCCAGAGAAAAGATCATTTTGCCTCCGCTTCACATAAAACTTGGTCTAATGAAACAATTTGTAAAAGCATTAGATAAATCAGGTTCATGCTTTCAGTACATCACAAGGGCATTTCCAGCTTTAAGTACAGAAAAACTCAAGGCCGGAATATTTGACGGTCCTCAGATAAGACAGTTAGTTAAAGATGATAACTTCGCAAAATATATGAACGAAAAGGAACTCGCTGCATGGAACTCATTTGTTTTAGTGATTAAAAATTTTCTTGGTAATCATAAGGCAGAAAATTATAAAATTCTTGTAAACCAAATACTTTTATCTTTTCAAAACTTGGGATGTAATATGAGTATCAAAGTTCATTACCTACACAGCCATTTGGACTGCTTTCCACATAACCTGGGTGACTTAAGTGAAGAACAAGGAGAGCGATTTCATCAAGACATAAAAGTCATGGAAGATCGGTACCAGGGTAGATGGGATACTCACATGATGGCTGATTACTGCTGTGCTCTTATGAGAGATAACCCACAGGAAAAACATACAAAAAAATCATTGAAGAGAGGTTTTTTATATTCTCAATAATAAATAATGGATTTTTTTAATACAAATAGTTTTTTTTTTATAACTCCTAAACTAGAGCTGATACAAAAAATCTAAGTGCATATTTCAAACCAGTGAATCAGGTACCCTCAAAATCAGGCTTTAAGTTACGGCACCAAAAATTGTGTCGGCCAGTGTTATAGATTCGGCCTCCGTATCTATAATAATCTCTATTTTAATAAGATATTCCAAAAAATATTTAATGTACAGATTCGGTTTAGTTACAATTTTATTATATGTATAGATAATAGTGTAAAGTTTCATCAAAATCCGTTGATTAGTTTTTACGCGAAAGATAAAAGAATTTGAAAAATTTGAACAGAAAATTGGAAAGTTAGGAGAAACTAAGAGTTAAAAAAAAATCTACACAATTTTTTAAAGGACGACGTCGGATCAGCTTCTTTATTATTTATCTTCTTTATTACTTTATCAGAAACTTCATTATTTAGTTGAAAAACCGTTTAGTTCAGAACCGGAGAGAGAAATTCATGGGAACTGAAATTTTTATACAAAAGTATAAACTGGGAAACCTTAATATACTACTAATAATATAATATATGTATATGTAAAATTTCTTAAATATATTCAGATGATTGTGAACCAATCACGTGTACGTTGATAACAGATTTAGATGTATCTTAATTCATTTTAAAATCATACACTAGCACTACATGGCAGTGTGTATCTAATAATAATTTTGTATGACGATTTAAATATTAAAGAAGTTATGGACTCCACGTTAGTATATTTACTGTTTAAATTTTATAGAAAAATTAAATATTTATCTTTATTTTTGTATAGGCGAGATACTAGTTCATTTTGCATATCAAAATATTATACTCCATAATAGTCATAATTACTTACTTATATCTTTGAACTTCTTGTTGTAACAGTTCTATCTTCTCTACAGTGCTGGTTGACTCTCCTTGCTTACTCAGCCATAATGCTTCTTTAGCATTCAATTCTCTATAAATAGAATAAATAAACATGTAAACTTATAAAGCGCACTAAATAAATACAGAATATGCATGTGATTTAAATAAAGGTAAAATATTTTTTTTATAATCCTTATTGCTTTTGAATTAAGCCTATATTAATATTTTTAATGTAATTTCTTTATGATTAAGAAAATAATTATTAAAAAGTGCAAACATACATAAGGAAATTCAAAGTAGTTGAAACGCAACGCCATTGGCCAGACCGAAATACTGGCTGTTATTATAGACTATGACGTCACGCCAAGCGCGCCAAAATAGTCGGGCGTTTAAAGTATCCGTATCGATATGATATTTAAAAAAAAATTATACTAAATTTGAATTTTTGGAACTGGATATTTTTTTACAATTATATAAAGATGTAAGCTACTGTATAAAAAAATCCACACATCCCTATCCCAATCCCTATTAAAGAATCCATGTCAAGATTGAAGATATAAATAAATAAACAAATGATTGACTTAATAAAATTATTAGTCCTTTATTTGGTTCATTAAGTTTTAGAAATAATATACACAAAATAATGAAATATGAAAAACAGTATTTGTCTAAAACGGTCTGAGCTTGTTTTATTTATATCTATCTAATCTAATATATTGAAACGAGCAATCTTTATTTATTTATTTATAACAGCGATCTCGGAAATGGCTCTAACGATTTCGCTGAAATTTGGTATGTAAGGGCTTTCGAGGGCGAAAAATCAATCTAGATTAGTTTCTTGTCTGGGAAAACGCGTGTTTTCGAGTTTTCATGCAGTTTTCTTTTTGCATTATTCTACGCAGAATATGGTCGATAATTTCATGCACTCGGTCGTAAGCATCGTGGTCAAGCTGTCAACGCGTAAGTTAAACAACACATATGTCCGGGATCGAATCTCATTTGGAATACAAAGTTTTTTTCCTTTTGTTTTTGTATTTATTCAAGCTTTTAGTATTTTTTTAATATAAAAAATACGATATAATAAAAAAGAACTCCGAGCGAAGCTCGGTCGCCCGGGTACTTTTATTTAATTGAATATATTTTTTTAAAATAGATTGGACAAGTGTTTCAATTGGAGCAGGAGTCTAAGTAATCTTTAATCTACTTTTATATATTTTACAGGAGTGCAGTTGCAACAATTTTGTAAAACAGCTCGCTTAAAGTAAATCTGCATTAAAACCAATAACTTTTCATCTCAATTTGTTTTTTAATTTATTAATATTAACTCAAACTTACTTCATAAGTTCACTTTCCCTTTCTTGGAAGTACTTTCCCAACACTTCCAGCCTTGTCACAGCTTCGGAAGCCTGCTGGCTGCTGACTTGGTAGGACTCCTTTGTGGTTTTTAATTCATCTGCTAATTTCACTCTCTCCTTATGTTCTGCCTTTGTATAGTAAAAGTATTGATTATTTTTAATATATTAGTACTAAATATAGTATACTTATCAAGATTGAACAAATTTATGTTAGTACCTATCATTTCTTTATTTATGTTAAGAAAATGTTTTCGAGACATACATACATATTTGCTTGTAGAATATTAATATAAAAATTATATACTCCAAAAATCAGAAGTATTAAAATCATGGTTAGAGTGCAACTTTTTTTTAATTGTATATTGTTTATTATATTGTAGAAATGTATATTGTTTATGTTTATATATGTATCAAGACACGCGGTAGTGTGTCCAGCCAAGTTCAAGCGAAAAGGTACTGGCGACACAGTACCGTTTGTATATTTTACACGGACCATTTGGAGCCGCTTTTAACTTCGTAATAACTCAAAATCTATTTAACATTAACATGAAATTTGGTTCATTTATTTAATCCCCTTAGATTAACTAGAATCCCCATTTTCATAAATACAACTCAAGCGGCATTTTTATCACTGACTGACTGACATATAGTAGTAAAACCTAACCCATTTCCAGATGACCTAGAAAGTTGGAACTTGGTGTCCAGATGGATAGTTGTATGCATACAAAGGGGAAAATCCGAAAACAGGGGCTTTAGGGGCTTCTTAAAATTTGGTTTTTTTTTTTTTAATTAATTGAAATAAAATGAAACTTTATTAACTTTATGACTTTATTTGAGTTCAAGATTTGACTTGGCTAGTTTTTCATGCATGTTACCATATATTCGGCTAATCACTTATATCTTTTTTGTGCTATACGCAAGTTACTATTTTTATATTGTAAGGTCAACATGTCTCAGTCTTCTAAAAACTTGCTTTATTGGTAAAAACTAGCCAAGTCTTGAACTCACATATGTTCTTATTAATAAATTTCAGGATTATCTACAGAACTTGGCACCCATTTAGATATCAATTCTTTTGTCGATGAAGTCTACAACCATGCATATTCTTAATATTGAACTTGGCTCCCATTTTCACATTTATGTTTTTAATGGGATATCATGTACAAAACCTTACCTCATATTTTGTCATAAAGGTACTTCTCTCTTCTAGAGCTTTTGAAAGTTTTGCTTTGATTTCAGTATGATCTATCAGTGAGGTTGCATCAGTGTTAGAAGATGCACCACTTTTTATTTCCCTTATGGCATCCTGGAACATTTTATTTGGAACATTTTATTTTAATATTGATTAAACTTATTTAAAATAAACATAAAAACATTTTATTGCTTCAATAAATAATTAGGAAAGTAAGGGTTGACATTCAAAACATTTATTTACCTTTAATGCAGCAATTTCATGTTTCTGCAATTCAATAGTGTTATTAGCTTCTGTCAATGTCTTGTTAAGTTCTTCGAGTACTTTTTGTTGTTTTTTAAATTCCTCCAATGACTTTTCAGCTGATACATATTTTAATTGGAAATTATCTCGTTCACGACTCACCGATATTAATTCTTCTTCAAACGCTTCTATTTTTCCTGCAAAAATTTAAATACTATTAACTAGCCACTTATTCTCGCTTTGCTTGTGTCTGACCCTAGGTATGTTTTAATGTTTTTTTTTTAATTGGGACCCTAATTCTTTTTTCTAAAATAAAAGTAGTCTAAGTTACTGCTTATAACATCAGCTATCTGCCAGTTAAAATCCCGTCAAAATCAGTCCAGACGTTTCGAAGATTAGTCAGAACAAAAAGACAGACAGACTAAAATTTTAAAAATTGTGTTTTTCTTATAAGCACCATATATAATTTCATATGATTTAGTAAAAAAATGTTATTTTGACATTACAGACAGACATTTTTATCTGCATACATGTGTTATAGGGATCTGTTACTTTTTCTTAAATTAAAATAAAATATTGATTATTGTACAATTTGATTCATAATTATCAACAACTAAAAATAGTATGGCGACAATTAGTCTATGCAAACAAGAAAATGTTTTCATTACCATTCATTCAAAATTTCTATGAAATAAATGAATTACCATTTAACTCAGCAATTTGCTCTTCTGAATGCGCTCTTTCATTCAAGAGCTCACTAAGAGTATTTTCCACTTCTCCAAGTGTATTTTGTAACTCTCCTGCCGTATTTTCGGATACTCTGAGTAACTTTTCGTTATCATCTAAAGAATTGCGCAGTCTTTCATTGTTTTCTTTCAACTCCTGGATTTCAGCTTTTAGCGATTGGACCATGTCGTCCATACCGAATGAACTGTCCTCAATACCTGCTAGTTTACTTTTAGTAGACGCAAGCTCCTCTTTAAGGATCTCACACTCCTGTAACAGAATTAAGTTAATAATATTAAAATTATTCTAATACTTTCTTAGAATATTTGTCTTAAAATGTCTAGAAGTGATGAAATAAAACTATCTTTTCGGATTTTTTCGCGGATTTATTTTGATTTTAGATTTCCGACGTTTGAATGCTTTACAGCAATCATAGTCATGGGTGAGACTAAGGTTTTAGACGTCTCAAAGATCATTAATTATATAGTGTTAAGGACAGCACCTACAAACAATTTTTTTATAAAGAAATATAAAAAAAATGTTTAAAATTTAAAAATATTTTCTAAGGTAATTTGGTGTTTTTAAAAATTATGCGATGACCGTGACCATGATTGCTGTAAAGCATTCAAACGTCAGGAACCAAAAATCAATATAATTCCGCGAAAAAATCCGAAAAGATAGTTTTATTCAAAACATTATTTTATTTCAAAATAGAAATAATCTATACTAATATTATAATGAGGAAAGATTTGTATTTTTGTGTGAATGTTTTTAATGAATAAACCCAAAGACTACTGTGCCGATTTCAAAAATTCTTTCACCATTGGAAAGCTACATTCATTCTGAGTGACATAAGCTATATTTAATATTTATTGCTAGAAAAGATTAGGGATCCTTACTAAAACTTAAGTAACGTAACCCAAGGTGTAAAAAAGTACCCTAAAACGTCTTTCGTCGCATGCGCTGCGGAAACTATTGATGATAGAACAAAAGTATGTTCCCGTGGGATAGATTTGTTTTTGTTCGTCTACAGGCAAACCCGAGCGAAGCATGGGTGAGCTGCTGCTATTCAATATATTGGAATAAATTTGAATTAAAAAATCTTGATATTTAATATTGAAATAATAATATATTATCTTAGTGTTTCATAACTTAGCATAGACTTCTTTACTTTTATGCAAGAGTTATTGCTAAGTATTTGATAAGAGTATTCAAAGAAAGTTATGTAATGAAACATAGATATTTAATAAAAAATATGTAGATTTCTTTAAATCTACTATTCCAAATGAATTATAATTCTTTTAGTGGTTTTTTTAACCTCTTCAAGACATCTTGGTAGCAATTCATGTGTGGCGTTTGAATTGGTTAAACAGATCCAAAAAAATATATTAGTAAGTATTGGTAAGTATATGATTATTATGATTTAAAAGAGGAAATTTTGATTTTAAAATTAAATAATATTATATTTTCTTAGTCTTTCATAACTTAGCAAGTATTATTTAATTATTTTGCAAGAGTAATTTATAGGCATTTGATTAAAGAGCATTTGTTTTAAATTATGTTATGAGAGTTATGTATATTATGGTATGTTACGATGAACGTTGTTATTAACTATATTAAAGATAAAACATACAATGTAAGACTTTCTTTACCTTTGTCGAAAATAGTAATTCCCTCTGGAGGTTATTGATGTTCCCAATGAGTTTACCGTCTTGCCGTTTATTTTCTATGTAATAGTACCCAAGTATAAAGAGTATGACTGAGCCAGATGTAGTCAAAAGGAATGTAAGTAGACGATTTTGTTTGTTTGTGCTTTCCCCATCACAATATTCATCAGTAAAACATGTTTCACCTGGAATTTGATAAGAATTGTTGAGAGTACTACTTTAAAATATTATAATTTTAATAAAAAAATTAAATTGATGAATTTTCTAAGAAATTGATATTTTTATGTACTTATATATTTTTTTCAAATATAAATATTAAATTAGAAAAATATTATATATATTGTAAATTAATGTTTGTATATTATCTAATCAAACTATAAAACTTTATGATTGGCACAAATCACAAAGTATACTTACATTGTAAAAATAAATTATACTTTGTTCAAGAACATAAAAAATAGTTAATTTTAAAAATATTACTTACCAACTGAAGGAAATAGAGCATTACTTTGTTCGTTTGTTCCCATAACCATGTTATAAGTATTGAATAGATACTTTACGAATGAGAAACTTTCATCACTTTCATCACTATTTTGTGAAGTTTCAATGTATTCTTCATTGAAAATAGGTTCAGGAGGTGCTTCGGTTGATGGAGGCCACATATCAGCTATTGTTGTGTAGATACTTGATATAAATCCTTCACTATTATCATCTTGACTAGGAGTAGGTTCTGTTGGTTCACTAAAGATTTCTTGTATTAAGTTTTCAGTTGGTGTTGTTAAATATTCTGAGGTTGGTGCAGGAGTTGTTTCAGTTACTTCATCATCAGGAGTAGTGGATAATATAATCTCAGTTGTTGATTCTACTAAGGGAACTTCTGTCGTTGGTAAATCCATGTTGATTTGAATTTCTGGTGTCACACTTTCCACATTCATTGGAACTTCAGGGGTTTCCACATTTGTTTGCATTTCAGGTGTCACACTTGATGCCTCAACTGTCTGGAAAGTTTCATCGACTTTATTTAAGCTGACATCGGCACTAGGGATTGTGTCTGTATTTATTTCATATGAACTTATATGGTGTACAATGTTACTATTTATTGTTTCTTGAGATGATTCTTTTAAAACTGGTGATAAAGTTGATACATCAGGTAATGTATTTATTTGTTGATGCTTAACTTCTCCATTAATATTTTGAATATTATTGCCTAAAATTGTTTCACTACCTAAAGCTGTACCTTCACTTGAAGATATAGGCACTTGTGGTGTTTCATCAGGTAGGTGTGGAATATTTACATTATCGACAACTTTCTTTGTGTTTAGCAGATTGGGGCTATCATAGGGTAATTGAGGAACATCTACATTATTAATATTTGTTGGAAACATGGGATCTGTACTAACACTATTAACGTCAGATTTAGTCAAGTCTTGTATTAATTCCACTTTTTCAAGCACCTCAATTGATTCGTTTGAAGCATTTTCAGTCTTAATTTCAGACAAAACATCTACTGGAGAATCAGGTTTAGGTATTTCTAAATTATGGTTACTAGATGGTTCATTAGAAACTTGTTCATTATTATATAAATCAGAGACTTTCTCTTCTAGTTTTATATTATTTTCTATTACACTCTCGGATTGAATATTCTCATTAATTTGAGCATTTTCAGGATTATCAGCAGAATTTGAATCCTGAATAACTTCATTAGTAAAATCTGTATCTTTTTCTGGAAGATTTGAAGTCTCAGGAGTATTTATAGAACTAAAAGTATTTGCATTTAAAAGAGTTTCAATATTAGTACCTATAATATTATCATTGTGATTATTAACACTGTTTTGAACATTATCCAAATTAGTTGTAGCAGCTATGTCTTCTTTTGCAGTCACAAATGTAGTTGGTGTTATTTCTTGTTGTTGTTTAGATGGTGTTGGTTCAGTTGTATAAATCGTCGTTCCTTCAAATATTTCATGTGGTTGTTGAACTTTATCAGGCTGCACAATAGGTACATTTTTATTTTCAATAGGTAAAATTATATCTGCCTGTGCAATTTTTTTGGTTTCCTTTAAAAAGACAGAGTTAACAAAACCTGATTTACCATTGATACTTGCATACCAAATGTCAGGATGGATGCCCGCTGATTTCATATAAATTATAGCTTCTGCATTAACAGGGAATGACATAAGATCTGGATCACCACTATTGTAGTTAATTAAAGTTTTCGCTTTAGATATAGGTTCTGAAAAATAAATCGAAATAAGGAGTGAGAAGATTCTATCACAATAATAATAATAAAATAACGTACTATATTAAACAAGAAAGTTATTGATAAAAACCTTAAACATTTACAATACTAAACTATTAAACAGATTGTCATTGACTTACTGCTACATTCTTGGTCTACACATTTAACTTTGTCAGGTAATCTGCAGTGGGATATTGAAATAAATAAAATTAATAAAACATATTTAAACACAAACATTTTCGCATTATTATTAATATTCAAATATAAATAATTATTTATTAAAATTCACTAGCACAAGACGGTAGGCCACATCATCTGTCAACTCGTTCGTTCGGAATCAAAGTTGATTCGTTATACGCAGAGCTACAATCTAAATGTCAAAGTAAAAAAAAACGTAAATTGCCATTTGTCATACATTTATCTAATAAAATGTATTTTATAACAACCTAACTTTTAAAACACTATAATTTTTTTTTACTATTTAGCTATTTATTTTTCATCTAAAAATGAAATACGAAGCGATTCGTACCTATAGTTTTTTATGTGCTGATTACGAGTTTTTTTTTTATTGGGAATTTTGTATCATTACATATGTTATACATGTTTCATAATAACTACGTGCGTGTATGTCTCTGACTGGATAATACCGTGTTCCTTCGTTAACTTGTTTTCATCTTTTTAGTTTACTTTTCACGCAGTTGGGTTTTGTATTTTTTATATGTGGTTTTTTAGCATTTCTCGTTCCAAATTACATTTAAGCATGTAAGTTGTATATATTTTTTAAGCCATTTATAAAACTCTATATTTTGATACTTCACTCGATGGGTTTTGAGGAAAAAAATTTTGAAGACATAATATGGCACCAAAAATAGGCCATTTTAATTTTTATAATTTTGATATACCCAGTGTCACTCTCATAATTAAAACGAATCTAACGAAACCTCTCAAGTTAAAATTCATCAAGCCATTTAAGCTACAGAGCGTGCCAAAAAATTATACATACATACATGCATACATACATAAATACACTCGAAAAACATATCCTTCTTCTGGCGAAGTCGGATAATAAAGTACACCTTGTATGCATTTTTGTTATTAAAAAACCTTAGGTGCCTTTAGATGAAATTTAAAATGTATCTACTTGTAAATAAGATTATTATGTACACTACTTATATTAATTTACTAGCGACTCACCCACGTTCAGCTTGGGTTCGTCCCTAATTACGTTAAGTATAGATTTCTCAGACACGAGATATTTTCCAGCAGTAAAAATATCCTCCAAGTTGAGCCGGTTATATATAAATAAACTTGACCCGACCCGGGACTCGAGCCCAGGATCTCCGGATGTGCTGCCGTACATGCTAGCCATTACATCATCGAGGCAGTTTAAATCTTGAGCCGGATAACCTGATATTATCATACCAAATATCATCAAAATTTGTTTAGCGGTTTTCTCGTGATGCGTTCCCACACAAACAGACAAAAATTCTAAAAATTATAGATTCGGCCTCTGTATCGAAAATAATGACTATTTCAGTAAGATTTTCCAAAAAATATTTAGTGTACAGATTCGGTTTAGAATTTCATTATAATACTAGCGGCTTACCCTCGCTTAGCTCTTGTTTGCGTCTACATATATATATATATATATATATATATATATATATATATATAAATTTGGTGTGTGGGTGTTTTCAGGGGCAAAAAATCGATCTAGATTTGTCTTATGTCTGGGAAAACGCGTGTTTTCAAATTTTAATGCGGTTTTCTTTCGCATTACTCCACGCAAAATATTGGCGTTAATTTCGTAAGGTCGGGTATAAGCATCGTGGTCAAGCGGCCAAGGCGCAAGATCGACTATCACAGGTGTCCCGAGTTCGAATCCTGGTCGGATACAAAGTTTTTACTTTTGTTTTTTTTTGTATTTACTCTAGTTTTTATTTTTAAGCCAAATTAAAAAGAAAATTATACTTTTGGCTAGAAACTAGACTATCATCTTATAAATACGATATAACAAAAAAGAACTCCGCGCGAAGCTCGGTCGCCCAGGTACTTAATTTTTTTAAACAAAAGTTTATAGTCTTAATATATATTTTTTTTATAATTTTTATTAATTTTGTAAATTTCATGCTAGCTGGTTGCAAAAACTTATTTTTTACATATAGGTAAAAATGGAGGCGACGTAAAAGTGAAAAGATTAAATACATTTATATATTGATAAATAATGTCCTTACAAACCCATATTTCTTTAATTGATTTATCGAAACAATTTAAATTTGAGATTGGTAAGCAATTTTTTCCTAATTAATTATTAAAATGAATTTGACATATCTTCCTCACGCTAAAGAATAAAACAAATAATGTTTTAAAATAATATATTATAATGTTTTAAAATGGTATGCAAATGGCAATTTGTATACTAAGTGATAAGTAAATAAATGATAATAAATATAAATGGCTAACGGATTTTATTATAATAAGGAAAAGAATATAGTATTAGTTTTATTATTCATATTTTATTCTCAAAACTTGTATATCAATTAACTAATACATACATATATAAAATCTCCCTTACTCTTCAAAGAAAGTATGGCAAAATCGAGTATAGTGGCATAGACAGTAAATCACGCAACTTTTTTTGGCTTTGATATTTGGCGGGATACGTCTATATAATTCTTTAGTCCGAGGAACCTGTACACCTCAGATCAATATTTTTATTGATTCTTAATAAGTTAACTATTTAGTCCTGGCGGTTGAATATTATTGGTAAATGTTACAATAGGTAGGTTTTTAGAGAAACTTAAAAATTGATCCTAGCAAAATATTACAGCAACTTATCTGCCGATTACGATGAGGGTGAGGGATTAAAAAAACCTATTGGATGATAGCTATTCAAAGTATAATCTAAGATATGTTTTTCACATTAACACGCACAAACACACACGCACATATAGACGACAAATATGTATTCATATTATATTTCTTTATTTTTTGTCTCTCGACTAAACCAATACAAGTTGTATTATATAATATATGTGTTACTTAGTGTAAATTTTCTTGCAACTCTCGTCCAGGTGAATCCGATAAGCACTTGAGTATTTGCATAAAAAGTGTAGGCTACTTTAGCACAATAATTGGCATTATAGAGTTAGTTTGAGAGTTTGTTTTCTGGAACAACTAATTGAATTGTTCAATAACTGGGTATTTATTTATAGTAGTAACGTTTTACTCACATTTAGATTTTTTGTGCAGACGAGGAAACAAAGAAAAAACTAAGTTTTGACGAAACGTTGATAGTCAGCTGTGCACACTATGAAGGTACTTTTGAAGGCGAATCTTCCGATTCCGAATGGTCTTGTACTAATTCAACGGAGAGCAAAGTTTTCGAACGAAAAAAAGATGAAGAAGTTCACTTGAAAGTTAATCTTGAGGAATCACTTAATGTAAAGGAAGAAGCTGGTGATGAAGAAAGTGATTTTCACTTTTATTTTTTTCCCGAATGTAACAAACCAATTCCACCCGATGATGATAAGGCAAGTTTGACAATAGTGGATGGTTTTCCAAAAATTAATAAAATTGAAGCTGTGCCAGATTGTACTTGTGAAGTTGATAAAACTGGAAAATGTCCTTGTCATCTTAAAGTGCCTTGTGAATGTGGCCCAAAAAAACGCGATGAGTGTACTTGCCACGAAGCAGAAAATATTTGTATATGTGGCGATACTCCTGAATTAATATGCAAATGCAAACCTAACAAAGTATGTATGTGTCATCCTGATGGAAAACCTCGACCAATTTGCGCTTGTGGCAAAGTTGATAAGCCATGTATCTGCCAACCCGGTAAATTTCCTTACCCCACTTGTGTTTGTGAAAATAAACCAAATATAGAAGTGAAGATTGAAAATGAAGTCGGTGAAGAAATGAGTTCGATTTTGAAAAAAAAGGAATCTATAAAAGAGCCTTGTTTATGCCAGAAACCATCACCAAAACCTACATGTCTTTGTATTAAAGGAAAAGATTGTATTTGTAAACAAGGCACGTGTATTTGTGGTATGACACCAACATGTATATGCGACCCAGCAGAAGGAGAAATTAATTGTGATGATAATGATTCTAAAACCATTTGTAGCTGCCCGGTTGATCCAGAATGTAAATGCTACGGTAATTCGCCAGATGATTGCAGTTGCTTTCCAAAAATTAAATACTGTACTTGTGGAAATCCTGAGGATTGTACCTGTTTATTGACTTGTGAATGTAAAGACCCTTGTCTCTGTGACATCGTCGCAGTCAAAAAAGAAAATATTTGCGTGTGTGAAGATAAGCTTGATTCCGACAGTTCAGATTTTCACGATAAAAAAGAAGACAAAAAATTAAAGAGAGTTAGAGCTGGAAAACATGGTTATCGATGGTGTCACGATGTAGATCCAAAGCATACATATTTCGGCTTCGCTTATAATAGACACGATAAAATATCATATAAGGAGCAAGTGAAAGAGAAACTGAAAATTTTAGGACTTTATGAGGAACCGAAAAAGGCTGATATTAATATTCCTGGAATTGAAAGCGACAAAGTTCCTGTTTTTAAAAAGAAAGTTCGCAAACCATCAATTGACTGCTGTAGTGCTGTTGGAGGTAGAGTACCTAAATTAGAAAAGTTGTCAATAAGTAGTAAATCTTATAGTACGCCATGTGTGTATTAGATTTAGATGGTACTAACGCAGGTCCGATTTATTAATGTAAATAGAACCAACAAAGATTTTAATTTATTAAAAGCTGCTTAATATGAAAAATATAATAAACCACTTAATAAATAGTTAATGAAAGTGTATTTTTTTCTATTGGGTTCAGAAGTTTCTTTTTAAATTTAGGCGGTAGTTATTTTTGAAGTAAAAAGTAAATAGATTTTAAAATCACTTTAGATCTTTTTACTCCATTACTTCTAACAAAAAATAAGCCTTTAAATTTTTTTCTTTATATCAGGTATACATATAATCTATTTATTAATAAAAGAATCATAAAATGGTTTATCTTGGTGAAAATATCTCATAATATAGACTCAAACTAAGTCAATCAAAATATTTTTGAAGTCAATCAAAAAGTGGAAAATTAGGTGTGAATTTTTTCGCCGGCAAAGACTGCGTGACGCTACAACTAAAGTACCCATATTGGATAATTTTTTTTATAAAAAATTTTTTTTTTCATGTTTATTAAAAATGATATTTTTTTAATGTGCCATATTTGGCATACACATTTTAGGTATTCTAAATCTATACTAATATTATAAAGCTGAAGAGTTTGTTTGTTTGTTTGGTTGAACGCGCTAATCTCAGGTACTACTAATCCGATTTGAAAAATTCTTTTTGCATTGAGTAGCCCGTTAACTGAGGAAGGCTATAAGCTATATATCATCCCGGAAAAATGTACGGTTTCCGTGGGATAGATTTGTTTTTGTCTAGGGACGAATCCAAGGCGAAGCGAGGGTGAGTCGCTAGTGTGTTTATATAAATTATATATTACAGGTATCAATATAAGCGTGGAGACTTTGGGTGAAGATAAGGATAAATTTTTAGTTCAAGTAGTATCTAACGCTTCAAAGGAAGGAGCCAAGACAGGGTCCAAACTTGTCAGTATTATCGATTGTAATCTACATACTTTAGAAGAAAATAGAACTGAGTAAGATACATTTGATTTTTTTTACTTATTTATATACCTACGTATCTACCTATATGTTACTTTGTCACATTTGTTAAACGATTTCAAAAATGATGTACCTATTCTCATCACTCCAAATAGGTTGTATGTATGTTTCTTTGTTCGTATGATACACGATATCTTTGCAAATTATGAAACAATTTAATTTTTAATAATTTTAATATATTATCCTTAAAGGATTCCGTAGACATATCAAAAAATATTGTATCCCATAAAGAGGTATACTTACTTACAGAGTGTTTTTTAAGGCCGGTTTACTTTTTTAATTAATAATTAATTATTATTATTATAATCTTGATTAGTAGGGGCACCACTTATGTTATTATGCACTACAATTAGTTGTTGTTGTGGGTTGCATTCGAAATTTAATAAAACTGGTATATCCATACAATCACATAAAGACTAAAGAAAAACTTTCTATGTATAAGACAAAATATTAATTAACTTTATTAAATAAATGAACTAAAGTCTTTGCTCATTGATTTAATGTAAATAGAACCAACAAAGATTTTAATTTATTAAAAGCTGCTTTATACGAAAATATAATACACCACTTAATAAATAATTAATGAAAGTGCATTTGTTTGTATTTGGTTCAGAAGTTTCTTTTCAAATTTTATAGCGCCTTCATAAAATGAATGGTTTAAGTCGCGTCTTGCGCTTCCTTTAAAAATATTCTCAATAGTTACCGATATATAAAAAAACTTATGAAAATATCATTCGAAACAAGTAATATTTCTGAAATAGATGCAAGTTATAAAATGCTGTTTTGAGAATAAATTGATTGAACTACTTCGATTTTTGTTTAGTAAGTACTTGAGTACCTATGTAACTACTTATGTATGTAGCAGTAAATAACAATAAATATCATTTGGTATTGTTACAATACTTGGGTTTTCAGTTTTAACGGGGTTAATTAATATACTAACAAATTATCAAAACACAAACGAAAGTTATGTGGTAATTCAATAAACTCACAATAGCTTTCTCTAGACTCGTGTTGGTACATGAGGACCAAAATTACAAAGTTATTGATCGTGTGTACCTAAAGTAGTAAAATAAAAGTAGGCGTTCATTTTGAGGCCTTTATTAAACCGAACGATTACTACTATTGATATGATATTAGTAGTAGTATTCATGTAAGATGATACGCTAACCGATTTCGGCCACGGCAGCTGATCTCACTAAGACTAGTCAATTGCGCAAGAGATATAATAAATAAATAAATAAATATGGTGGATAATTACACACAGCACCATCTAGTTCCATGGTAAGCTGCGAGGCTTGTGTTATGGATACCAGACAGTTGATACACTACACATATATAACTTTAAATACATACATATTATAAATATAAACACCCATGACTGGAGTACAAACATTCGTGCTCATCCGTCATCATTCGCGACCGCTGGCACAGCAAGTAGGGTCATTACAAACTGAGTCAAACGTGTCGTCGAATATTATACTGCACAAGTGTACGCGCAGACACAAGTGTACTCTCTAATACTGTTATTCTCATATTTCGATGACGATAATTCGACACGGACGGTAAGACACCAGTAGGACCGACGGCTTTATGTGCTCTCAGCCTTCAGAGGGATGGTGATGAATCACCGCAAACCAGGCTGTTGCCCGGAGTTAGAAGTTGGCATAAAGGTTCACTAACAAAACCCGACCGGGACTCGAACCCAAGACTTCCGTATGTGCATACGTACATGCTAGCCACTGTACCACCGAGGCAGTCAATTGTAAGATATTAGTAGATACATATTGACAGATACTGTTGTATGATATGTTTAGTATACTAACGTTTGTCTTGAAAAACAGTATTAGTAATCAGTGCTTAGTTTGCATGAAATCTATATATATTGTATATCTATACATATAATAAAATTCTAACTAAGTCGAATCTGTACCTTAAATATTTTTTAGAAAATCTTATTGAAATAGACATTATTATCGATACAGATTCCAAATCTATAGTTTTTAGAATTTTTGTCTGTCTGTCTGTCTGTCTGTTTGTTACCGCATCACGGGAAAACCACTGGACAGATTTTGTTGAAATTTGGTATAATGATAGATTCGGGTCAACATATAGGATACTTTTTACTGCGGGAAAATATCTCATCTCTGAGCTAAACGTTAAATGTAACTAGAGACGAACACGAACGGAGCGAGGGTGAGTTGCTAGTGTATAATAATAATTTAATATTAATTATATACAGGTTAAAATATCTAAAGGTATTTGAACGAATACAGCAGAAATATTATTGTAAAATGTACTACAGTACAACGACTTAACGATCATTTTAGAATACAATGCTTTAAGCTTTTCCAATTTAAATTTTGATACTATATTTGTAGATTTTCGACCATATCTAAACAAAATTGTTTTGCTGTATATACAGCATGCCATGTTTTGATGGAGCGAAGGCAATATAATTATAAATTTAACAACAATTTTCTATGTTCTAGGATATTTAGGTTTTATCACTGACTCTGCGCTCTATTCACTTATAGGCACATTACCAAGAAGGATCTAACAAAAGAGCAGCGAAGTTACATGACAATCTGTGAAAGCGGCTATTACAATAAAGTGACCCGTATTTGCGGCGAACGGCATTTTGTTAAACGACTTTATCACAGCTTCGAGGCAGCTCGTAATTTTTTACTTGAAGGTGCTAATGTGGTCTTACTACGGTACTTTGGCATAAGCAGATTTTGTGGTCATGTGAAGACTGATACCGTCCTTATAAATGGGATTATTTGTGAAAGCGTTTATGTAAGTTAGTAGTTTTTAATATTTTTTTATATAATTACTATTTAGTAAGTAGCAAAACGAGTTAATAGTCAAATATCTATTTATAGTTTTTAATTCGGCTGAATCTGATTATAAGTTTCAAAATTGAAAATTGAAAATTAGTTCTTAATTTCACTTATATTTAAAATAAAAGCCAAAAGCTTAATAAAGTTTGGTCGTTGTAATTAGATTTATATATATACAGTGATTTAGCCGTATCTACGTGTTGTCTACGTTAGATGTGTCTAGTTTAAAGGTGCCATCCAAAGTTTATCATTTTCAATAGATTTTTAAAGTAAAATAGTAGATAATTCTTATTATATGTGTGATGATGTGAAATACCATGACTAATGGTATCGCAATAATTAAATAAATAGAGTAGTTAAGCTAAATCTTATATATTTAAACGAGTAATTCTTGTATATTTATATCTTTATTTATTTATACCAGCGATCTCGGAAACGGCTCTAACGATTTCACTGAAATTCGGTATGTGGGGGCTTTCGGGGGTGAAAAATCTATCTAGATTAGTCTCATGTCTGGAAAAACGCGTGTTTTCGAGTTTTCATGCGGTTTTCTTTTGCATTATTCTACGCAGAATATGGTCGCTAAGTTTTTACGCTCCGTTATAAGCATCGTGGTCAAGCGGTCAAGGCGCAAGTTAGACAACACATATGCCCGGAATCGAGTCCCGATCGGAATACAAAGTTTATACTTTTATTTTTTTTTGTATTTATTCAAGTTTTTAGTTTTTTTTTATCTAAAAAAATACGATATAACAAAAAAGAACTCCGAGCGAAGATACTCTAAATAAAATAAAAAGTGCCTATTGGGTCTGTGTCCCAAAGAAAAGAATGTCAAGGATCATACACTCTGGTAGAAACCTAATAAATAATCCGTTCTTCTGCTTTTAAATATTAAATTGGAATTAATGAATTTACCAAACATGAATCAGCCACAAAATATCCACTTGCAAACTAAATCTCCGCGTTTAAACAATACAAAAGTTAAAGAAGAAATCATCACTTCTTCAGTCTACTCTCAAATACTAGGTATTTTGCTTCAAAGAACAGGCATCAAAGATATACGCTCATGTTCTTTTGGGCAAGGTGAGATGTGAAAAAACATCTTTCAAAAGTTATCGAGCTGGGTATTCTAGAAACTCTAAAAGAAATAATAAAAAGGTGCGACAAGGAAGAGAATTTTAATTATAATTTTCATAAGTTATTTTCATAATATTTAATCACAAAAAATATGGGTAAGTTTATTCTCTTAGTAGCGATATTTTCACAAAGAGCTAATTATAAAATTATAAAACGTCTCCCGCGATCCAAAATTAATGTAAAAAGACACACATAAAGTTAGATTTTGTACACCAGTGATAATTATTATTATTTTATTAGGAATAAATTAACTTTAAAATTTAACTTTAGCAAAATGTTATATTTTGCTTTTTTGTAAGAGACCATACTGTCTTATAATACGAAGACATTTACGATTACAAATGAATAATGTGAATAAACTTTAAATTTTATTCCAATTGTACGAGTTTATAAAAATATATTGAAATTTTGGAAGCACTTACAAAATAATTTTACGAAGATATGCCGGTTTCCGCATTGCATCGTATGCCTAGAATCTTTCTCTCCCTGCATGAATAAACAAAATACGAAACAAATTGGTATCTCAAGGATTGCACACTTGAAAGCTTTTCTACTGTTAGTTGCACTAGTTACATGAAGTTTTATAAATTGGGTTTCTATAAAAGAACAAACGAAAATATTTTTGACATTTACGCAAGAGTAGAGGGCTATTACCATCAAATTCATACTTTTGGAGATTTCCACGTAATGCCAATACAGGTGATAAATATTATAATATTATTGATGTATCTATAGATATGTACATTAGATAGGCATAGCAAATACTAATAACTCTAGTTTAAACGCGTTTGGTTTAAGATGCAATGTATAGGCGCTAGCGGGAAGGAAGGTGGTTCAAAATATTGATATTAATACTTGAATCGTGCTAATCTCTGGAAGTACGGGTCCGATTTCAAAAAATCTTTTTGCATATTATAATCTATTTATTAAAGAAGATGACAGGCTACCTATATATATATATATATATATATATATATATATATATATATATATATATGTGAACTTTGACAAAAAAACCTCAATAACATTCAAACTAAACGTAAACTGAAAATGGTCGATATTCGATCAAGGGGCGAACACTAGTTTTTATTTTTTAGATTATTATGTGTTTAAGTTTATTCTAATATCTGCAATTTATATTTTTTACTTCAAATGTATAATTAAATAGGTTTGCTTGGGTGTAAGCCAGTCTATTGTAAACGGAAAACCATTATTCGTTTCAAAAGTCGAACGTCACATCATAGAACCGTCCGGATTTATTCATCAAACATTGACAGTTCTCACGCTGAGAGGTAAGCTCGCTTTCAATAAGAACTTTATAACTACGATTCCAGCTCAATTCTATTTTGACTTATGCTTTGGGAAATTTTGTTAACTTAGTATGATTTATGTTTGTAGCGGTGTAATTTTAAAGTCTTAATTAGAATTGTACACTATGTAAGCTCATATACTATGACCATATTAAGTCAGTTTTTAGCGACGCGTCAAAATATATATTGATCACAAACATTCATTCTTAAACCTAGATAAATATTAGCATAGCCTGTACAGGTTAATAGCCTAAAATGGGACCTTCATTTTCGACCTTCATGTTTTATGATTATTGTAATAAATGTTTACGTACTAATTATTTTTATTAACAATAACGATTTCTACTTGAATTAAAAATTTTACAAAATATTGGGAATATTGATATTTGTATCATATTTGGTATGGACTATACTCCAGTTATTGTTTATGAGCTTAATTTATGATTCTTAAAGAAAATGACGTACAATTTACGAAGCACTTTTTTTTTGTTTTAATAAAAGTGTTCAGCACATTTCAAATACATTAGGATCATTAAATATAAAACCGACATTTTTTCTTTTTCGTGTCTTGTACGAAAATACGTTAGTTTATCAAGTTTTAAGACAAAAAATCCTCCTTTAAAAAATCTACGCAAAAAAAAGTTTTGTAGAGGTCGCTACTCTAATATACATACAATAATATAATCAATACATATAATCCAATAGATACTTAAAGAATACGTTTCAGTAGAAACATTAGTTGATTTACTTTTCAAAGGTTACCTCGTGAGTCATGAGTGGGCGGATAGTAGCTACATATTTCATATTAACCCTCTACTGCGCGTCGTTCCCGAAAGAGATGAAATAGAGCCTCACGAGCCACTACGGGAAAAATGGCGGAGCGATTTACAGTTGCTATCGGATTATCTCGATTTTAAGGTAAAGTTTCATATTTCCTGAAATATGGTATTTCTTGAATAGCGTTTAAAGCGACTTAGTTGCTTAAGCAAGTTTCAAGAATTCTTTTGCAAATTTATTGCTTTATTCCTCAGACCTGGAGATTTTCAAAACGTTATTTTCGCATATTTTGTTTGTGTGATGTTTATGAACGCAACATAATAAAATTCTAACGGAGTCGAATCTGTAAATCAAATATTTTTTGAAAAATCTTATTGAAATAGTCATTATTATCGATACAGAGGCCGAATCTATAGTTTATAGAATTTTTGTTTGTCTATCTGTCTGTCTGTCTGTTACCGCGTCACGGAAAATCCACTGGAGGGATTTTGATGAAATTTGGTATGATGATAGCTGGATATCCGGGTCAACAAATCTATACTAAACGTTAAAACGTAAGAACGACCGGACCCGAAGCGAACGAAGCAAGGGTGAGTCGCTAGTTTTAAATAAAATAATTATTTATTACTTAAAAATAATATAGCTACCTATATATGTACTCCATTAATGAATTTCTGGTAATTTACTTTACAATATTATAAAAAGATTTTTAGGTTTCGTCACAGTCGAGGCGGAACCTTATAACTACACAGATCTAGGTTGTGTGCCTAATCGTCCTTCTATCTATCCCTTGTTAAATAACTATTGTTTTTTTAAATTTTAATACCAGATAAAATAAATAGGCAAGGGGATGGTCATAAGGCTAGAATGGTGTTTTAAGAGTTGTTTTACTCTATCAAAAATTTAGAATATAATATGTGCCTTAGGCAAATTACAATGTACCCAACATGACTAAAGTAACGATAGTAAATGTACTTGTAAGTTATCCTCGTGGTAGGGGTATTAACTATTTTTCAACACAAAATTACAAAATTTTATTACTAAATATGTCATATAAACACATTGTATCGGTGGTACAATAGAAAGTCTCGGTGTACCAATATCACTTGACCGAGTTTTTGGATGAATAGTTTACAAACTCTTCAATAATATTAGCATTTATTATAATAATGAATGCTGAAATTGAAAAAAAAAAAATCAAAGAAACGAATTATATTTTTCCAAATTAGTTTTTGGAAAAATGTCACATATATTTACGTATATTATTTCATTTTATCTTCGAAACTCATTAAAATAAATAAATCTCTACCCAGAGCACGCGTTCGTCTGAAGGCGCGAGATACGTGACTGAAAATGGTGAATTAACCGGTGTGATTCGGGACTACCTTCAAGCGTTGCTACTCCTTCGTCCACAAGATGCTTTACATTTTACTAGACACTACTTTTCTTCAGCTCTATCAGCGTTAGACCTTCCTCATAACGAATACTTTGATCCGTGCTCTAAGCACGTTAGATATTATTTTTTTGAGGATTAGCTTTTAAATGAAATTTTTTGATCTGTCAATTTAACATTTATCTTTTTTGAATATACTCGAAGTTTTCATAATTTTGTTAAAAATACTGCCAATGATAAGATTTTTTCTAAAGAGTATTTTTTTTTAATTTTCTTGTAAAAATATTTGTCAAAAGCAATTTATCTAACGTCTTTATAATTTAAAAAAAATATTAAGATGCCTCTGGATTTTTTATTGCCTACCTCATTAATTAACATCTGGAAAAAGTAATTTAGTTAATAGCATCAAAGGCTCTACAATATCCCAAGTCAATTAACAACAAGCAAGTCTTTGTAAATATTCATTTTGAATAATAAGCGTAGATAGTAACGTTGTGTTTAGAATTTTTTATACTAAATTACAATAAAAATCTTAAGTGTACAATATATTTAGTTGGTTTTGTATTTTTTCTTACATTCCCAAATTAAATGGATATGCGTAATGTGCTCTTTCAGCAGATTAACATTGTGAGATGTTAGTTATGGAATGTTAACGATTTGAACAAGTTTCATAATGATATTATTCCTACAAATTATTTTTACGGCAAGATAAACTGGATATTTGATTGATGGTTGGCATAGTTAAGCTACGTTCTTGTAAAAAAAATCATAAAAGTTCTTCTCAATATATTTATCTAGGTTTTCTATTGCTAATACTGGGAGGGTTACTTTGCTTCTACTTAGTAGAGATGTTAGGTATTCTTAGTATTAAAGAGTGAATCAGATAGAGATTTTAGTAAACTTTTTGCATAGTGTAATTATTAAATCTTATCAAAAGATGATTTTGCTATTTACTTTTTTATTTACTTACAACTTTAATGTCAAAAAGCGATCTAAATCGAAAACAAAGATGTAATTTACATCACACACATTATATATTTAGATATCGTCAATGTCTAAATACTGAAATACCCTAAGTGGGATTAAATTTACAAGATAAAGTTTCAGTCTATTATAATTAATCCGTTACAACTTTAATTGGGATGAAGTAGAAGCCAAAGGAACAGTTCGTTTTTTAAAATATTGTTTGTGTTTACTTGTGAAGTATTTAAAAACCGTTAGAAAAATCCTATTCTTGCTATAATTTTTTCGTTGTTCATTCCAATTTAAATGGATTTGTTGTACAAATGATCTAGCTTAGAACCCCTGGCGTTACACAATGGGGGGGCGATTGTAGTTACTTGTAGTGAGGAAGGCAACAAGATTTTATGTTTTATACATACGAGTATGTTAAAAATAATAACTTTTTTCTGCATTAAATTACTTTCAGTTAGTACTTAGGCTTTGTTTATTTTAGTTTTATTTATGTACTAGTTACTTACCCTGGCTACGGTCCACTCTGGTGCGTTCCAAGGTATGTTTTATATAGATAAAAATATTTTTTCTGAGCTTACCTTACGAGATAGATGCATGCTTTTACGGACTTTTATATAGGTTTTTTTAAGATCTACAATTTTTTAGTATATTGTTTTGATGCATCTCTAAAGATTTAGTCAGAGTTAGCCATGTAATCGTACGAAAACAGTTTTTTTTGACAAAACACCGCCTAGGCTCAGCCAGTACAAAATGTTTACAAATGATAAACCTTCCTCGTCTATCGCTCTTTCTATTAGTTAAAACCGTATCAAAATTCGTTGCGTGGTTTAGGAGAGGTAAGCGGAGAAACAGACTGTTTTTATACTATGTATAGAATAACTCTGTAATATTTATATAATTCAGCTTAATGTCGATCGAAATATTCCCCCTTCTTCGTATTTGTAGAATTTACAACCAAAATGATATGATGAACTTGATGTTTTAAAAAAAAAAAAATGTAGGCGATAATATTTTCATGTTGTTAACAGTAAATATGTTTTCAAAAAACTATGATGGATAAACATATGATTTTACATCAGTGTGGCATGATCATCGGTTGAACACGATTGATTGTGCTTATTCATTTAGTTTGTCAAGCCTTTCCAATAATGTCTGTTACAGTTGTTGTCATTAATTTGATTTCACCTTATAATCGGTGAACTAATTTTAATTATAAATATCTGGATGAATTTTCAAAGAGTTAACTCTAATATTAACGTTATTTGTATTAAACATTTTATAAATTAGATTGCCTGTCTCCACCATCGTTTACAAGAAATAAAGTTTACAGTTTTCATTAATGAACACGCTTAAATTTTCTATGAAAAGGCAATAAATTATCATAAATTTAAAATTTCTTGAAAATACAACATTGAATTCAAGCCATAGTGTATAAACCGTTTTATATTTTGAACTATAGTGTAATAAAGAAAATTGCGGTGTAACTTTTTTAGAATCTTGCTCCCTAGCGTGCTATAATCAAGTAAGAGACGTGCCAGATACGAAAAAAAGTTCAGTATCCGTAAGGTATGAGACAAAAGTGTAATAGACTACAAATTATATTAATTCACTGGTATTTGCCCGCCGGTCTGCCCGCGTTGTTTATTTGTGTATAATTATTCTGCTTCTAAAGGCTGTGGCGTGATGTTAGAAGTTTAAAATTCAAATTCAAAATATTTTATCCACCATATTTTTTTTTATTGCACATTATAGGTCTACTTACTACCAGTTCAGAAAGAAGAAGCCTCAGACCTAAAAAGAACTGGCAAAAGACACTCAGCGGGACTAAAATTATTTCTTTATCTTTTTTTGTAACTTAAATTGTAATTTACAGTAATTCTATAAAGTTGAAGTAGCCTGGAGGCGATCATTTCACTCTCAAGGCGTGCCGTGCCGTCTTCTATAAAATAATTAATTGAGGGTAACCTTTTATCATCTTTTAGCACACAAATATTCTTAGACATTTTTTTTGAATTTGGCGATCGATGCTTTTAATACGTTTTCTGGGATCCTGTTGTAAAATCATATACATTGTCCATAAGAATTAATGACTCTATGTAAACAAGTCACAGGCATTACAAGTTTGTATTTGATCCTTGTATTATTGTTATGCAGGTCATACTTCTTGGGAAATTAGTATATATTTTTCCGAACATAACATTTTCTACACGTGCTGAAAAGCAACAGTCAATATTCTCACTTCTTTAAACTTATCTCTTAATGACACTCAGGACCTAAACTATAAATTGCACGAATATCTCTTTCCTGTAGAATTATTTTTCTGCGGCTGCATTTCCTTATATTAAAGTACCATAGGACATAATACTATGGAAATAGCTATAAAATATACTATGCGAGCCGTATTTATGTCAGAAATAAGTTTTATTTTCTTAATCATGAACGCTGCAGAACTGAGTCTACTCGCTAGCCCTACAATATGGAGACCCCACTGCAATTTCCAATCTACATGTATCTCTTGTAACCTTCCATAATAAATAGACAATGGAATGCAAAAGTCTTTTCCAATCAAACTGGTAGTTTCAGAGATTAGTGCTTGGAAACAAGCAAATGAATTCACCAGCTTAAAGTATATAGTAGTAAAAAAACATAAATAAGTAGTCAAAAATTAAGTTAAACTAAATTCGAGCTCTATTTTGTATAAGAATATTAGAGTAATCCTACTTACTGGAAATGTGAAGCTTTACTTTCAAAGTTCAATATTATTATTCCACCTCTTTATTAATATTCATGTTTAATTATGATAATTCCATTGTAAATTTAAGGCTGGACTGCATATATTATCCTTTACAAATATCAGAAAAGTAAAACAATAATGACTTCTTATTTCTGATTAATTTTAGTCAAAAATTATTTTATATTAAAATAAATTATGAAAATTTAAAATTATGCCCGTTTTTTTCTATCCATGGCTAAGCTAATGTCAATTTTGATTATTATTGCTTTCAATGTTCTAGAGTAAAGTCCGAAGAAGTGTTGTAAAATTAATAAGAAAATTGAACTATATCGTTACGGAATTGTATAGCCGGGATGAAACCTACACTAATATGTATTATAAAGAGGTAAAGTTTGTAAGTTTGTTTGTAATAGATAAAATAAAAGTCCGCTAAACCGATTTAGATGAAATTTCAATTTGGTACGAAGACAGTTTGAGATTTCGGGAAAGACAAAGGATAGTTTTTTATCCCGAATATCGCCCCCTAATGGTGAGAAAAAGGCGATGAAAGTATGTGTGGGGAACCAATTATTTGTCGATATATATTATATAATAATATTATTCTTTGGGACTAGGAAAAGTTCTCAGCCTTTTTAGTAGTAAGTTTCGCTATCCTTTTTGGTTTCTTTTTGGTAGTAGTTTTGAGGCCAAAGTGTGAAAAAACGAATTAACATATATATGCACATTAAAATATGATACTAAGCAGATAACAAGTTAAGATAATATTCTTTAGTTAATTTTCAGCAGCAATTTGGCAGTAAAAGTAATATATATATACACAGTTACAGTTAGAACTCCTTCGTGCATATCGGTCAAAATTCTACATACCTTGCATATCCATAGATCAAGATGGTTGGCGATCTATGAGGAATGCTTGTGTCCAGCAGTGGACGGCGTTAAGCTAAAACACAAGCGCTTAGCTTTTGAAGTTTCTCCATGCTTTGTTCTTCATACTTGTCCTTTGTTCTTCTACTCGCTACAACATATCTTTTTGAACATTCTTTCAACATCCGCTCTTTACATGTGTCCAAACCATCGGTGTATGATTTCATGGAGTTGAGTAATGAAGTTCATTAATCAAGTTCCATTCGTAACAAAATCAATATTTAGTTTCATAAGAAGAAACTTAGGAGACTAATATAGAATTCCAATAAATATAATCAAATAGTTATCGACTCTCTATGTAACCATCCGAATACTTTAATAAAGTTTGCGTTTTGTAAGACTTTAATAAAAAGTTTATTTTACTCGTTTCAAAAAAAATTATATTTTCGAGGAAATTAAAATAAGGTTTACAAAGATTATTTGTAATATTAAGATAGATACATATGTTACGTTTTGTATTTAAGGAGTGTTCGTATCATACATCAAAACCTTAGTAGAGACATGTACTAAAATCTTATGAAATCCTCAAATATCCTTACCCTTAGCTTGGGGACACCAACAGCATATGAAAGTTGTCGTATTTCGTCGCATACAACCCGTATAGTAATTTTAAGGTTAGCAATTTGTATGCAATGTGAGCGAACACGCCTCTTCTTGTTTGTAAACTGTATACGATGAAAGGCCGCACGAGGGGTCCTAACAAGTTAATTTAAACTTCTAACGCTTATCCGACTTAGGTTTACGGAGCTTAATAATACTTTATAAGTAAAATTTGAATTCATTACGTTAGACCTCGCCGCTCGGCTGCAATAAATATCTCGCTTAATCTTATATTCTATTTAATTAATTTCATGGTAACGCGTTTTAAGGTGGATTTTTTTTGGTAAAGTTTAAATAAACTGTAAGCAAGTTGTAAGGTCTTTTGTGGGTTGCTATAGTCGGGAAATAAATTGCTGCGCTCATTTAATACTTAAGTACCTACAGTTCTTTACCAAAAATAGATTGCTATTATAATTAAAGTTATTAACTTTAACATACTAACAACTATCTTTGTTTAAGAGATATAATTCCAGTATTTATAAAAGCGTCTAATATTTTAATTTTCAATAGCAGAATAGGATTATCCTATCCCACCATACGTATTACGTAGAAGCGCCTTTAATCCAAGCGGAAAACATCACGTTCTAGCGCGAAGAAAATTAAAGACGGGAGGTTCATCAAAATTCTTATTTGAAAGTAAGGTGAGATAAATTGGACTTGTCCTCGTCGTTATATCGTATGCTTGCGATTCAGGAGCTAATAATAAATTCCTTTGTGCAAAAGGAACAAAAAATTAAAATTCCTTTCATGTACCGCGTCTTCCTGGGGCGCAGTTTTGTCATTTTGTTTAGGTTGGCTACTTGAGTAACGTACGCAAATCCCTCTCTACAAATACATAAATACTTGTTCGTTTTACATCTTTAAAATGTACGTTAACTGTGTACTGTAACGTCCTTTATTACTAAAATTCATCAAGCCGTATGCATTAGCTTATATTTACTTATATATCTATACATATAATAAAATAGTAACTTAGCGAAATCTGTACATGAAATATTTTTTAGAAACAATGATTGTAACGTATTGTGTACAGAATAAAGACCCCAAAATAATAGTTATTGAAATTTTTGTCTGTTTATCTGTGTCTGTTTGTGTGTACGCGTTTTACGCAAGAAGTATTGAACCGATTTTAACTATTTTTTGTGTAGTGATTACTTATTACTAGAGTCAGTCTTTTAGTTTAGAGTCAGTCGCAAAACATAATAACTGGTTTTATCGAGTCGTCCTTAGAAAATATGGCTATGTTGGAAAAACCTTAGTAGATACATCAAAACAATGTACTAGAAAATTGTAGGTCTTATTTACAAAAAAGTCCGCAATAGCATATTGTGTCCATCTCCTAAAGTACACTCGCAATAATTATTTATATCTATTTAAAACATATCTAGGAACGCATTCGAGCGAAGCGAGGGTAAGTTGCTAGTTCATATTAAAATTTTAAAAGGTTTATTATATTTATATTTGCATTTACTACTCTCTTTTGAATGTCAACAGTAATAAGTTTGTTTTTCTTAGCATACAAGATTTTTTAGAAAAGATTATTCTCGATTGGGACTATAATACTTAACTCAAAAAACAACAACAACAACAAACTAAAAAAACTGAAATCCTTATTTTAAAAGATTTGTTTTAACATGTTATTTTAGTCTTAATCTTTATAATTTTTGGTGTAAATATGCAAAGTGGATTTTCGTTGTGTAGGTAACAAAAAATATTATTATAATATAACTATACGTATTCAACCCTTTTAAAGAGGCCTATCACAAAATGTATCTACTGAGTTCTATGGTATTGAGTTCAAGCGGCCGATGCATCGCTGTTTTTAGCGTTTTCTGCAGTTGTAATTACTTCTATGTAAAGTTTTATAATAAAGTATTTAATAAAAAAAAGTATGTAATTACGTTTCTTTTGAACTGACGTATATTCTGGTATAAATTTTATTTAATAATATTAATGTTGTAAGGATATATTTACAGCTAATTCTGAACGTTTTTAGTAGTTTTTAAGATTTTGAAAAGGATTTTTTTTTGTAGAAATCCAATACATAATTTCAAATTCCGAGGCAGCTATAAACTATGTACGATATATTATTGTATATTTTTCATTTCGTTTGCTTAGTACAGTATTTCAATCTATGAGCTTGAAAAAGTGTCGTCGCGCATTTTATTAAAACTTTCTTCGGAATTTTGACTTTATTTCAATTAATAATGAAAATTTGCGAAAAGCGAGGTCGCTATGAACTATATTAATAACCATTCTCCACCATACAATAAGTCAAAATTGTCGAATAGTTTCAGTTTCTCTGAATAAGAACGTCAAAAATAGGCATCAAATTGAAAAATCACAGTGAAAATGTAATAGGCCTCTCAACGTCCTTCACATGTCGGACTTCACATGTCTTTCGGAAACTTGGTTTTTCTCAGACATGTAGGTTTCCACATGATGTTTTCCTTCACCGGTAAGTAGTAATCATGTTAAAAATGATTCGCACATGAAAATATCAGAGTTGCGAAAACCGGGATTTGAACCCGTTTTTCCTTCCTTTCCTGCCTAATATAAATATACCCTATTGTTATTTGTATACAATATTACCCATTTTTATACTGTATACAAATAAATTGTCGTTTTAATCGACATGCACAATATTCCAAGATTTTTAATTATGAATCGTTCGAAAATATGATTTAAAAAAGATTTTCTATAGGTATATTTTTTTATTAATGCACATTAAGAACAAACTGTTAAGAAGGTTTATTGTTATTGGATATTATCCTTCGGCAATGTTACGTAGGCGCAGAAGATACTAGGCAATGATCCGATTTTCGTCGTCCCTAAGTCGATGTTACGAACGCTATTCCACTTTCATAGCCATTCTACCCATCAATTATTTATTCGCTTTGTTTTCATACTTTATTGAAAGTGAAAGTTTTCAGATACATTATAAATTATTCATATCTTTCCATTAGGGGCCCCTTTTTATCCTTTACATAAGGGATTTATCCATTTGTGTTAAGGCTAAATTTAATAAAAATATTAGAATATTCTTGCATAAAATATCATAACATCTTCAAGACTATAAACGTGTTGTGATCAGATGTATTATGTTATTGAATTTATTATTATATCAACAACAACAACAACAAGTCTATTTTTACGAGCTTTTATTTAATTTACTTCATTCGCTTCATTCGCATAGCTATCAGTTTGTCTTGCCAGCTCAGCATTTGTTATAATTTTTTAAATACCAATAGGTATCGTATCTGATTAAGCTAAAATGTCTGAACTTTTCTTAAATTCTATGGAGAGGTTTGGGTTCTAGTGCCTTCTTAGCTTGTGTAGCTGTCGTGTTTGGGCTTGTTGGGTTTGTCTTATACAAGTTCTATATCGAGATGGAAGATGATCATGGGATAGGATAGTGTTATGGCTTATGTGAGATATTAGATAGCTTCCTCAATAAATAAGCTATTAATTTCAAAAATGAATTCTGACCAGTGGTTTTAGAGATAAGTGCGTTCAAAAAAACAAGAAAACAATTTGCAAAAACGAGATTAATTAGTTTTACTAATAAAGTGCCATAGGTACTTTAAACAGGAAAGAAAAATAAAATATTTCTTTTATTATTTACTACAGACTCATCCTTGCTTTGCTCGGGTTCGTCCTTAGGTACGATTTAACGGTTAGTATGTATACATAGACTATATATTATATGACATATACTTATTATATAGCCTTTCTCAAAAAAACTGGCTATCTATTGAAAATAACATTTCAAATCAGATTAGTAATTCCTGAGATTAGCGCGATCAAACAAACAAACTCAGCCTCTTTGTAATATAAGTATAGATAGCCAAATAGACACAATACATACAACCACTTGATGTATCGGGATATTAGTTTAACTAATCTATAGATCTCTCTAGATAAAAAAAAACGTGTGTATGTTCTTATGTACGCACGTAAGAAGTTATACTTCTTTGGCGTAACAGAACAAAAACAGCTAAAGATATCATCCCGTATGTCACAAGTCACAACTATGTAAAAGGATTGCAGTTATCTTCATCATGTCGCTTCAGCTAACTCTATCATGTCGCTTTTTGCCTGTCGGTGTGTGCGCGCATCGTAAAAATTTTACTCTCATATTTTTTTCTAAACGTACCAAAAGAAGCATATTTCAAAAATGCGTACATAGGTAAGATATACGCTTTTATAAATTTTATTAACGATAACTTAATATTAACGATTCAGATAAAATTTGCTATAATTGTTTCACATAAAAATAAATACAAAAAAATAAATTGCTTTATAAGATAATTGTTTGAGATAAAATCTATCGTTTCTCAGCGGGATTACGGTCAGTGTCCATCAGACGGACAATAAATTACGTTAATTGTCAACGTTTTATTGGACAGGTGACGCCTACAGGGAAAACTAAATGAGAGGATGGGATCTACAGCAATACAATTTGCTATATTCGTATATAAAGTTAAGTTCTGAGAGAAACATATAATTTAATATAAGAATATACTGTTAAGTTTCAGTTTCATATTATTTATTATTAAGCTTCAGATTAAATATTTAAATTGTAAAAAAAAAAAACTTGTAAATTCTATGCTATATATAATATTTTATAATACGACACGATTAGTTTAGTTCTTAGTGACCCTACTTGCTGTGCCAGCGGTAGCGGGTTTGAGTCCTGCTGGGGACATTCATTTGTGTGATGAGTGCGAACGTTTGTACTCCAGTCATGGCTGTTCATATTTATAATATGTATGTATTTAAAGTAATATATGTGTAGTGTATCAACTATCTGGTATCCATAACTCAAGCCTTGTAGCTTACCATGAAACTAGATGACGCTGTGTGTTAATGTCCCAAGATATTTATTTATTTATAATGCAATAGTACAAAAGACTTATAAAGCATATATTTAAAATATTATATAATCATACTTCAATATTAATACAACTGCGTCTATGAATATTTCAGTAATATAAGTTTAACTACTGCTTTATTTTACTCTGTACCCACGTACGTTACGAGCACTGGTACGCATACCCAAAAATATTTCACATGTTCCACCCTAACATAGCCATAAACAGCAAAAGTTTGTTGTGTATAATAAAAAGTTAATACTTGGCGCAGACAGGGACGGGTTAGATTGCGCGTTACTTGCTACATTATAAACAAGCCTGCCTGTGACACCCCTCCTTTATGACCCCCACTCTGTCGGGTGGCATGCATAATTAAATCGTATCGTAAAATAATCTCCGCGGTCAAATTAGCAATTTGGACCCCAACAATAGGACATAGTTCAGTTTTAAGCGTCTTTATTGTCCAAACAAATTTATTCAACCATTACTGTGTTCAATTAGCGCCGAGTACACACTATTCAGGGCTTTTTATTTTGTCTTTGTTGGTACAGTCTCTTCTCGCTGTAATATAGAAATAAAAGGCTTTCAACGTTCTTCAGTTTTTATACTAAAGAATGAAATAATTAGGTTTACATTCAAACTTGACTTTGCTATAGAGAGAGAATATTATGAAAAAAGTTTCTAGGGCAGCTTAATAATTATATACGAGGCCGTCATGAATATGGATTACCAACTTATTATATTATGCAATGAATAAAAATGTGCTGATGTATGAGTGTTGAATATGTGCGTTATTTTGCATTGATTGCCACTGGAACTCTAAAGAAAAAGAGTTTTTATCATAACGACATTTATTATTTTAAATCCTGAAAGAAAATATTTAATACGAATAAAAAGCTCTATTTTATAGTAGTCCTTAAGTCATAGAATATGACCACTATTTGCAAACGGAAGAGTTATTAAATTATGGAATGAAGTAATAAAGTTAACGTTTTGCATAATCTCCTAATATTTGTCATATTTTGGGGTTCCATCGAGTTTAATAATGCAGCAGTTTAGTAAGTTTATGAAAATGCAGCGAGTGGCGGCGTGCGGTAGACTGATAAAGGACTCTGAGCTTTTTCAATTTATCTCTGCCCAAAATCCGATATAATATTTGAACGTAACTCGAACTAAACAAGTGCCCTTGGGCCCTTATTAATATTTTAAAATTAATCACAACGAAGTCATGTCTTGATAGTCTGCTTTTATCCGAAACAATATCTCCGTAAGGAACCTAGAATTAATTTAAACTTTGTATTTAATCTTGTTGGCTGGTGAAACTTTTGCAAAGTGAGATAAAATATCTCCTAAAACAGCAGAGTTCTCAACGTTATCAAAGATAACGTGATGAATGTAGATACCATTACAAAGCCGAAGTCAACTAAAAAAGGCGTTTTTATTTGACTATTTCGAAACCACAAACGAAATTTAAATTGATAAAAAAATAATATTTTTTGTACAAAATTGGTAAGTAGGTATGAAAAATAATCAGAAATGTGATAATTTTATTGAAAATGGAATAAAAAAAAACTTTATTTTAAATAAAAAGAAAAAAAAATCGAAAACGATACTCTTCATATTATATACTAGAGCGATGAATCTTCGCATGTTTTGCGACCGTATATCTTCCGCAGTAAATCGAATAAGCGAGAATAAAGTGAATATAAATAGTAAAATACTTCCAATCTTTAAAAGCAATCAATATTCTTAAAATGGACGTTCGCATTTAATCTTTCAATATTTACAGTTACTTAATAGCTCATAGGGAAACTTTATTTATTTACGTATTATTAGAAACTATTTTGATTAATTGCGATTTAATTGGTTTTAATCAAAATTGATCCCTTTTAATTAAGTTGATGATTATGTTCATTTTTAATGAAGAAAATCTGATTTAAGGAAGTATAATTTTTATTTGAGTATTGACTTAAGGAGAGATATTATGCTGTAAGTTGTTTTTATTAATCAAAGTATATGAACATAGAATATTCTATATATTATGTATGTATAGAGGAAGACACTTGTTAAAACCATTTAGTTAGAAGCTTTTTATGCTTCTATAGCCAAATGGCTAAAAAGGAACACTTATAATTTCGCTATGTCCGTCTGTCCGTAGGTCACAGCCATTTTTTTCGAAGACTAATAGAGCAACGTTGCTGAGTTGAGGTTGATGTCTCATTTAAAGTGACGTCAATATTAGAGTTATATACTTCCAAGTCGAAAATATTGTCTTTCCCCTCTAGCTTTTCTAGTATTGGTTGGAAAATTCTGATAAAACGTGAGGTAACAGATCTTCCAAAATACTTTCAACGAAAATTATTTTGAAGAAGATACGTAGTTTTTTCAGATATAAAATACTTTCCATTTCACGCGTTCGACTGTAAAGTTAACTTTGTTTCTGATACTATTAAATACGAATTTGTTTTATCGTCAATAAAATAGATATCGTAGATGGGTAAAAATCTTATTTTACTTAAATTATGTAATAAATTAGTATGATAAAATAAAGATGCGTCATGCCATGGAAGTTTCGGTGTGCGAAACAGACTCTTGTCCGACTTTTTTCAATATACCTAATGTTCTTTTTGTTCTTTTTTCTAAACAAGTTACAGCAATGAAGTCAAAACGTAAATATGATATACTGAACAATAAGATGTCTACATAACATAGAAATATATATACTTCACACAGAAATATACAAATAATAAAACAAAAAGCGTCTATTCACTAAATAAAGAATTACAACAGTAGAGTAGCACTTGAAACTCTTATTATTTTTAATGGTGGCTCCACGCAGACAAGAGTGCATAAATTGGCTTTAAAAATAACAAACTACTATATACTCGTATGCATACTATATACTCGTATTCACAGTTCGTCTTCTTCAAGTATACTTGATAAGGGAATGTTGAATAAATTTTGGAATTCTGGCTGCATAATGGGCTATGTGTTGTATACATGTAGAAAATTAAAGAAAATTATGAATTTAAAATTGCTAGTACATTCTATGCATGTAATTAATTTGAAACGGCATAAAATGTTTTTTGAAAGGTTGGGTTTGGTACGTGCGTGAAGAAATATTTACTTTTTTTGGGTTTTCGTCAATCTGTATATCTATCTAATCGCATATTAATGAAAAATGAATGGATTGTGGATGAATTAGGAGGTATTGTTATAATGGTTATAATATTATAGCTCAGTATAAATATTACTTTAGTGGAAACAAAAATACAATTTCACACTGTCCGTTTTACGTATTTCTATACAAAATATCATTACGGTCATTATGTGACGTACTACTTAACTGAATTTACAGTATTATTTCCAGTAATATATATATAATATGTGTTACGACGAGAAAGAAATAACTCTATTAATTAATCAAATTCTGACCAAAGCTGTATAGTACTGTGATCTGTGCCACCGTTCACGCAAAACTACGGAATGGATTTTAATGAAACTTTACAATAATATAGCTCATACATCAGAATAACACATATGCCACTTTTTATCCAGGAAAATATACGGTTCCCGTGGGATAGATTTGTTTCTGTATTTCTAGAGACAAACCCGAAGCAAAGCGAGGGTGAGCCCCTTGTACAAAAAATATGTTAATAAAATATAAATAAATTTTTAAATTCCTAATTCACTAGTCTCCGGAAGATTCACCAGGCAGGCAGATGGTAGGTACAAAATAAATGGTCTCTTTCTGTATGTATTAAAATAATAATGAATCGCATATTTGACTTTGTCCTTAACTTAGACTGGAAAACCACTTCATTAAGATACGCTAATATCAACACTTTTAAGTATAAATCAGATTACCACGATGGGACCACATAATTTTTCTACCATAAAATGAAGTAAAACCCTAATTACTGTAGATACTAACTTTTAATAGAACTATTGTGAGCAAATACTGCAATACTCGACTCGATTTGCACAAAGGTTATACAGAAATTCGAGGATTCCATCGTATTGCAAGCGAAGTGGTCTAGAATTAAATTTCCCAATGTTCAGAGCATAGTTTCGAAGATGGTACACGTTATAAGGTAATATAATAATTCTCTTACGATATATTATTGAATAATAGTAATAATATATAATTATAATTAATTAACATATAATTATAATTATGATATCATAATAATTGTTGGTTAAAAATTTTAAATTCACATATTATTTATGTAAAGTACATGTCAGCGCGTAGCTGAAATTTCTCTTAGATTCCTGACATAGGTCTGACCAAACAACCTTACCACTCAAAAATTGAAAAAAGAAAGACATAAATGAAACTTATTTAACAACTAGCAAAACCCGCGGCTTCGCTCGCGCTAAAACTACAACAAAAAAACTTTAAAAGGTAGGTTTCATACAAATTTTCATCCCTTATTTTATCTCTTTATGGGATGAATTTAAAAAAAACGCTAAAACTCGTATTTATTTAATTGTATTGAAGAGCATTAATACCAAGTTTCAAGAAATTCTGATCATAAATATTTTTTGGGTTGTATTATAACGTGTACTCCCGTGGGAATGAGATAATCTCCCGCGGTAAAAAGTATTCTATATGTTGACCCGAATATCCAGCTATCATCATACCAAATTTTATCAAAATCCCTCCAGTGATTTTTCTGTGATGCGGTAACAGACAAACAGACAGACAGACAAAAATTCTAAAAACTATAGATTCGGTCTCTGTATCGATAATAAAGTCTATTTCAATAAGATTTTCCAAAAAATATTTAAGGTAGAGATTCGACTCAGTTAGAATTTTATTATATATATAGATTTTTGCTTTATTTTGTACAGCTTAGGCAGCACACACCGATAAAGGATCTCAACCATTTTTTTTTTGCCTTCAATGAAAATCTGAAAATTTGCTTTTTACTGCGGGAAAATATCTCATCTCTGAGAAATCTCTACTAAACTTTAAAACTTAACTTGGGACGAACCCGAGTCGAGGATAGTCGCTAGTAATAGCATAAGAGTAATCAACTATTTTTAAATAATCCTTATTGAGCATTGCGCTAACGGGTCAAATTTATGCATACACATAACATAAATACAAATAATAAATATAATAATAAAATCAATATGTTAGGATATTAATACACAGCACTATCTAGTTTCATGGTAAGCTACGAGGCTTGTGTTATGGATACCAGATAGTTGATACACTGCGTCACTACACATATATAGCTTTAAATAAATACATTTTATAAATAAATGTCCATCAAAATGAAAATGTCCATAATGCGCTCAGAATGTTAATATTAGGTAATTTTATCATTTGTAGATTCTATTGCCGTTGTGGTTAAATTAAAAATATATTTAATTTATATTAATTATTTCGATAACGTTTTTCATTTCTAAAACATTATTCTACGGAAAATAATACATTATCATTAATATAATATTTTAGTTAATAATTAATGATAAATATTATATATTTTTTTTATTTACGTATTACAATTTAGTCGATCTATAAATATTAAATATGAATGATGCTTACCTGTTACCTTAGTTTATGCCAGTTAATTTGAATCTGAAGCGGAGCTAGACGTTATCACCGGCATGCAGCAAGCAGGCGGTACTCGGTGTGTTTGGATGGATTTCTGCTAAGCTGCAAGATTTTAGTATTCGACAGTGTGTTTGTTTGTAATATTGTATATATAACATAAATAACTATTTGATTCGTTTAGAAATACACCTACACTTTGAAAACATACTTGGCTGTATTTCTAAAACAGCATCTCTGTAGCATTATGGGGAAAAACTTTCTTTTTTAAAACACTGGTAATAAGTATAATGTGATATTAATTACACCGATAAATTCCTTTTTATTCAACACTGAATAAGTATCGACATCCAGAAAAGAGGAGATTACATGTTCGGCTCGTATTTTTATTTTTTGAGATGAACATCATAAACAGAACATATGTTTCGGGAAAATAGCAAATGCGTTTCCACATAGCTAGTTTTTTTAAATTTTAGTTACCATGGGTTGAATGGATTGATTATTGCATGGATTTTGATAAAATGACACTTAACAGTGTTTTTTCTATAAAAATGTCCAATTTAAATATCGTTCAGCCACCATTATTATTTTATTTTCTTCTTAAATATAAAGGTACACTGACTTGAAAATGAGTTGAAAGTAATTTTTATTATTTCGTATTTAAAGATAGAATTTTTCGTCTTAAAATAAGCACATAAGGGACCTTGACACAATTAGAAGATAATTGCTTGTCACCTGCAGTCTGCACTAGAATAATATCTTGGTAAGAAACTGAATCATATGAACATGGTTCAAGAACAAACAATAATTAATTACATTTTATTGTATGGATTTATTGTATTAGACTAAGTGTCGCTTACTTTTTAACTATATGTATTTAACTTTATTTTAATTTGAGGATTAGGTATAACAATCCAGTTAACATAACGAGTTATACAAACTCATATTTTCTAAGATTAGTTACGATATCCTCATGTTCAGAGCGTATAATCGGCCACAGAACAAAAAAGCTGCAAACATAAAATCCAGTCTTATAAGGAAACTTTGCTATTGTTGTGTTGAGCCAGGGGTCGTTGCATTGTTCGACTTATATTAAATCGCGAGTTTTATACCTCAAAGGATTATTGTAAATTGCGGTTGTGGGCCAGTAGCTATCCTATGTACGAAATATTGAAATGTATGAAGTTTTCCGTATACATTACTAATAAAATACGTTTTATTATTATATAAAAGATTATATTCGTAAGAACGAGAATAGAGTGAAATATAGGTTTTATCTTTTATTATTTCTTTGTTGTTGTTAAATCAGCTTATGTAGAAAAAGTTGAAGGAAATCGAATTGAGCTTTCTTAACTTTTTTAATATTTTATTGTGTACGTAAATTCAATCCAAAAAAAAGTATATGGTTTTTAAGCGCTTTTTTTTAACTTGCCATGTTTGTTTGGGTCAACTTTAGTAATTGAAATTTTACCTCTATCCTGTTGACAGATTGATCTGATATATTTTGGTACACACCTTTGGTTTTGATGACAATACAATTATTGTATGGCCGCCGCCACAAAATGGCGAATTACATATTTTTTCACAACTCCCTTAATATTGGTATCAAATGATATAGGGCTTAACAAGAACGCAGTGCATGCCGAGTCATAGAATTTGGACAGTTTAAAAAAAGGAAAATACTAAAAAGTTTAAAATAAAAAAAAAAAACTTTTTAAGTTAAACGTTTATATTAAAAAGAAAAATAATAATGATGTAGATAATGTACTTAAAGCTAAAAAATAATTAGGTAGGTCCTAAGTACTAGTACATCACGTCACTCTCCTCATCAATTTAAGGCATTGATCAGACTCAAAAATAAAATCGTGGGGCGTTGCATAACCTGAGTAAATATGTAATATATGTATTATAGATACGTATAGATAAAAGCATACCATTTCATCGCTTTTAAATTACTTTGTTATCGCGAGCTACCACTACCTTTCTTATATAGTAACATAAAAATAAATTAATATAAATAGATATACACAGTATATGCAAATTTCAAGGAGAGTCAGGAGTTAGTATTTAAAGGAAATAGGATCGTGGTATAATCTGTTTATGCAGGCTTTTGTTGACTGTGCATATTATCATGCATACGTAAAAGCTATTTCCATACATTGCTTGGAGTTAGCGAATTCATAGGAGATTCTAAGGCTCCAGTGAATTGGCCAAGTCGGCTTTCAGGTGAACGGGTCGTACATGCAACAGAAGCTATTGTAATAATAACGGAGACGTTGGTCATATTTCGAATGTGTCTATTGGCTATTTATTTTACTATGTAACATTATTTTATTATGTTTTATATAGTGCAAATGTATTTTGTATTATCAGTGTATTTAATAATAACTATTGTTTGCGACTCCGTCGATGTTTAGTATTTGTATATAGTACACTACTAGTCACGAAAATAAGCTTCACTGAACTTATAAAATACTGCAATTAATTGTAAATACGAAGTAAAGTATTCGACGTTTACATACATAGTATATACATGAAAGGCTATTGCGATTGTGCGAAACGTTTACCTCGTCTTAAATCTTGATATTCTTACTGCTCTTGCTTCAAGTGTGTTTTCCATATTCTTCTTATTTTAAATATAATACATACATAGTAAAAAGATAATTGCTGTTGTAATATGCCATATGCCGTGTAGATATGCCATGTTTTCGTAAAATTATTCAGGATTATAAGTTACATACCTTTAATAATTACAAAATAATATATCTAATTAGCACAGGGAGAAAACTTATTATGTCAAAAGAAGAAACTATTTTGTTTTATATTTTTTAAATTTTAGATAATACAAAATTATAATATAGTAATAATACATTTTCATAATTTTATGATTAAAAATATTTTATTTTATTTAAAACGAGAAATTATACATTGCAAGGAAATAAATAAATTTTGAATAATAACCCAAAAACCTTCAGTCCTTCAATTTTTAGAATGATCCGAATCCTAAAGTTATTTAACAACAGCGTTGAAAAAATTAAAGTTTTTGTAAGCTTTGTAATCTAGAAATTCAATGTAAGTTAAGACTTAAGACCCAAATAAAAAACACAAGCCTAGCACAAATATATAATTTATAACGCTGTCATTCTGTAATTTAAAAAGTATCCTACAAATAAAAAATCTGAAAGCCGAGATATATTTTTGTAAAACTCGGGGTATAATAAATAGTACATCAGCAACTCCTTCTCAAATTTATAACTGTGATTTTATATTTCATTCCACGACGCTCGCATAAAGTACATATGTAGGTTCAAAAAACCCCGATATGAAGAGACTGACGTGGCGGCAAAGTTTTACCTCGTATTTGTTATTTATGATTAAAAATATCCAACAACAAAAAAATGGTCCTCGGAATGTAATATCAAAAAGTTATAGATTTTACATAATGAGTTTTATGTATTAGGTATATATGCCTAGCAGAACCCGCGGCTTCACCCGCGTTCAAACTACAAAAAAAAAACGTCTTTGGCGTAACAGATATTATTTGCGTAGCAGAATAGAAATTTTACTCTCATATTTTTTTCCAAACGTGCCAAAAGAAGTATAATTTCAAAAAAATTCTTTGTCTTTATGTTATAAGTTATAACTAATATTTTAATGTACTTAATGATTTTCAAATGTGTGAGTATGATTTCAACTCGTGCACAGAGGGTTCCGTGCCGACGAATATTGTGTTGTTTTTACTAACATTTACACACTAAAATAATATTTCTTTGAGATATTATGGAAAACAAATTTAATTTTAGTGATCGTAACTCAAAATATCCAGTATCGTAGATATTTAACGTATATTTTCTAAATTAATTTTCATTTAAAGTATTTAGTAAGCTCAATTACCTCTATTTTTGTATATTTTTTCTATTCTATCTTCCCAAAGTTACGAGGAAGAGAGTACAATGATATAGATTTGACGACACGCTTGGCTCAGTTTGCAGTGAAACTACTTGCTGCGCCAGCGGTCGCGTTTTCGAGTCCCGCTGGGGGCATTCATGTGTGTGATGAGCACAGGTGTTTGTACTCCAGTCATGGGTGTTTATATTTATAATATATATGTATTTAAAATTATATATGTGTAGTGTATCAACTATATGGTATCCATAATACAGGCTTCATAGCTTACCAGTGAACTAGATGGTGCTCTGTGTTAATGTCCCAACATATAAAAAAAAGACGACTACAACGTTTATAACTTAGGAATCATGTAACTCTGCTATTATAGGCTTTTTAACTAACAACCTTACAGGCTAACATTTACGTTATTCTTAAGGACCCAATATTATGTAGACCTACAACTTACAATCTCTCTCCTTCATCTCCTTTTTTAAGTTACTTTAGGGTGCCATTCTTATTTTGTTAAGCTTTCTGCTCACGGCTATGTTCGCGTGGGCTAAAGAATTTGCTGTTTTAATTTCCATTGAATTTATGTTGTCATATTGAATCCGTAATATTATATGTACAATTATGTTATCTATTATGAGTTAAAATTGAATTAAGAACTTCATCGTATGCCATGTTGTTGGATGTTTATTCTGGTTCTGGGTTCTGCTAAAATGTCCATGTGGGAAGCAATCTTCCCTTCAGTCTATGCCTGCTACCTTGAACGACTGACCCTGAGATTTATTAATAGTCATTGCAAAGAAAATCTTAAAGAGAAATTACATTAGATTCAATTCAAAGGCATAGTCAGAGGTTTTCAGTGGTATTCGAGGTATGAATACTGATTCCCCTCGAGCACATCTAGCAAACACACTGACCACTATAATGTTTTATGAATTACTCGTTGTCTAGTCCCTTTACGTAACTTAGCTTTACTTAGCTTTCTGACTCTTCAAAATACTTAAGCAGAACGTTATTATAAGCAGTAACACTGTTATTTTTAAGTGTTAATGTAGCACGTTCTCAACGCCAAGCCAAGACTTCGTTTGTATATTAGAAACATCAGGATACACTCTAGTTAGGTTCCCTCTCTCGTCTGTTATAGTTGTCACTGCTGTGGCGAGCTAGAAGTTATACATAATTTTCCTTTGGATTTGAAATAATATTTGTTCTCTATTCTATATCCCACACTGTAAGTAAGTTTCGGAGAATTTTAACTATATTATTCTGTATAAATATATTTTGTACGGGGATTTCAATTCGGGTGAGATTTAGCGGCAGTTTTAGCCATTTCACCACCTTCTTAAAGTTTAATAGTATTTCCAGATGAGGCCATAGCTAATACAACCCCCCGATTACTTTTAAATTTGGCTAAAAGCAATATTATAGGTATGTTTCTCAAAAACTTTCATCCCCTATTTTACCCTCTTATGGGAAGAATTTCGAAAAATATTTAAACATGTATTTATTTAATTGTATTGAAAAGCATTAATACCAAGTTGTAAGTAATTTTAATCATAAATAGTTGTTTGGTTGTATTATAACGTGTATTCCCATGGGAATGAGATAATCTATGTTATTCTTCACCCTCCAACTATTTAATTGTGTATTTTTTTTCATTAATTTTCATGATTTGTGGTATTTGATATGCTTGAAATCTGGATATGAATATAGATGAGAAATTGCCTTGATTATAATTATTATGTTAATTAACAAGATAAATACTTTATGTAAGGGTAAAATTAAAATTCTTCAAATTAGAAGCTAAGAGGATAGAGGAAAATTTATTATTATTATTTATTATACGGTAACTGCAGATTGATTTTGTTGACTTGATTATTGTAAAATATCTCAAATTTTTATAATTAGATATAATTAGAGCCAGTAGCAACCAACTGCAAACTATTGAGGTCTTTCACTGTTGTAAATGTACCAAATTGTATTTATTTCCGTATTGAAATATCTTGAACATTTATTGTCACATTTACTAATTAACTTAACTTTCACATTTACTAATTTACTAACTAACTAATTAAGTACTGTCGATGTTTGGAATATAGTGGGAAACAAAAACCTATCAGGCTATTCAAGAAATCATTATATAAATACTATCGCTAATAGAAGAATAATATACATATATATGGAAATGACTGAACATGGATGGACATTTATGGTTCTCTTAGTGATATCGATCATAGAAATTAACTTGTCTAAAAGTGATATTCTGTTACTTTTGTCCGTTCGATTTCATTTGCGAACATTCAACTCCAGCTACAGTATCGCATCGCAGCTACAGTAAAAACTGTAGGATATTTAACACACATAATTATAAAGTAACAAAGAATCATCAAATAGGCTTTATTCCGGGTTAAAATAGCAGTACAAAATATTAATGGTGTACAATAGAACGTATTTCATATGCAGATATCAATAACTGTATAAATTCAACCATATTGAGATCCTATCAGCTTTATTCGCATGATATAATGGATACCAATAGCAGCAAAGCTATAGTGATTTTAATTAAAACTACCACAATGCCGTTATGGTTTCCATTAGTGTCTGGCAATAATTATTGTCTGCTAAGTAACTTGACACGTAACGTCTATACGTTATTTGATGATATATTAAAATAAAACATATCTATACAGATAAATAAAATTGAAGCGTCTGTTTGTAATATCAAAGTAACAACTTTTTACTAAATACATATGAAGGTATATATCGTACGTATAAGAAAAACATAATTTTAATTTATTGGCTGTCTGTCTGTCTGTTTGTTCCGGCTAATCTCTGAAACGGCTGAACCGATTTTCACAGGATTTTCACTGACAGATAGTTGATGTTATAAGGAGTAATTTAGGCTACTTTAATTTTAGAAAAAGAATTAGGGTTCCGCTTAAAAAAATGAAACGTACCGAGGGACGAACCCGAGCGAAGCGAGGGTGAGTCGCTAGTTAAGCAAATAAAATTACTTGAGTAATATTCACTTAACAAAATTAATTCCTGCTCAGTTAAGTCGGGTTTCACAGAGTTCTTCACGCTTTAAATAGATTATAATAAGACTTTGTCTTTTATTTTACATTTAAGTATTTGTAACTTTTTATTAGGAGTGATAATAATGCTTTGGTAATCAACGGATCACGCATTGGTGTCATCTATCTAAACATATAATAAAATTCTGACTAAGCCAAATCTGTACATTAAATATTTTAAGGAAAATCTTATTGAAATAGACATCATTATCGATGCAGAGGCCGAATCTATAGTTTTTAGGATTTTTGTTTGTTTGTCTGTTTGTTTGTCTGTCTGTTTATTACCGCATCACAGAAAAACCACTAGAGGGATTTTGATGAAATTTGGTATGATAATAGCTTGTTATCCGGGTCAACATATAGGATACTTTTTACCGCGGGAGATCATCTCATTCCTACGGGAGTACACGTTATAACACAACCCAAAAAATATTTATGATCAGAATTTCTTGAAACTTGGTATTAATGCTCTTCAATACAATTAAATAAATACGTGTTTTAGCGTTTTTTGAAATTCATCCCATAAGGAGTTTAAATAAGGGATGAAAATTTGTATGAAACCTACCTTTTTAAAGTTTTTTTGTTGTAGTTTTAACGCGAGCGAAGCCGCGGGTTTTCCTAGTACATACATATAATAAAATTCTAACTAAGTCGAATCTGTACATTAAATATTTTTTGGAAAATCTTATTAAAATAGGCATTATTATCGATACAGAGGCCGAATCTATAGTTTTTAAAATTTTTGTCTGTCTGTCTGATTTGTCTGTCTGTTATTAAAAAATAAACCTGTACTAAACTTTAAAACGTAAGTAGGGACGAACCGAAGCGGAGCGAGGATGAGTTGCTAGTCTATTCTAAAAATGGTAGGTATTTTAATATTTCACTTATAACCTATGAATATGCTGAGTAAATTGAATGTAGATTTTAAAGATGGGAACATTCTGTATACTACCTTTTTGCTTCTCTGAGAAATTATAAATGTTTTTCGCTTACCCGTTCAGTCTTTGGTAGCTTTTCGCTTTAATCAAATATCTCACGGGTAGCTCTTAAAGTACGGGGTTCAAAAGCAGTCTATTTCTTCCCCACAAATACATGTTGATGTGTAGTTCTATTACTAGGTAAAAAGCAACCTATTAGTATAAAGCAACTATTAGTATTTACGAATAAATTTTTATAACTTTTGAAGATTATAAGTATGTTATTTTTAGTACTTTTATATTTTTCTACATTACCGTCTCTATTTATAATTACTATGGCAGCCACGATTATTTAGAATATGTTTCTCATATAAGAAAATATATTATAAAATTTATTAATCTGAAGGCATTTTCCGATGGCTGCTTTTAGTCTGATGAGAGTTGGTACGCGAAGTCCCTCGTGCCATATAAGTCCATTAAGCAAATGGACGTAGAAATGAGAACTCGTTTTTAATTCGTCATGCAAATACTGTTTATGAAATATTTCTATTTATGCTATCTTTATTAATTAAAAATCGCATATTACACATTTTACATATAAAAAAAACCTATAGTGAAATATGTTCAAATAGTATCCACTTCGGTAATTGGACTATATTTGGTCCACCCAGATTTATTCAGAGCAAAGATACAACTAGAAGTACATTATTACAACAGTACAAATTAGCGTTTGAATGTTAGATTCCTGCACTTTACCAACCAATTTAGAATAAATGCGGTAACAATCAATGAATCAGTGCAAGTGTTATACATTGAATCGTATTTGATCATTAATAAAATCATTGGTTATCGTGAAAATTTTATTCAAAAAGTCTGGTTAAATATAAAAGCGAATATAAATTTCCTTGACTTTGATTTGTTTCATTTTTATAGAATATACTTATGTACGGTCCCTAGGTGCCTAACTACTTGGTTTGGCCTGGAACTCAAATCCAGAACCTCCATATCTCCAGCCATATATGCTACACACTAGATCAACGAGGAAGTTATGGAATTAGGAAAGAGTTTTCCCGGGATAGAAACCATCTGTTTGGTGATGTTAAGTGAGGTGATGGAGAAGTTTTAAGATTTTACTTACATTAAATGTTTAAACAGTTACAGTAGGTTAGGTTCTCTCCTGACGTATGTACATCTTATTTTGGTGGGAGAGCGCATCAACGTCTAACAATCCAGCCGGGAGTAAAGCCAAGCACTGCGGGGCGGTGTACCATGCGGGTTGTTCCTGGCACTTCCCTGATAGTAGAGTGGATCTGGGTTGCGCTCATAATTGTTGTGGTTTGCCTCGGCAGGTCAGCTGTCGGTGCATTGTGGAAGACAAGGAAGATTCCGTTAGGTTTTAATGGGTAATACTAACTTTTCTAGCCGGTGAATTCCACACAACCACCACCAATTGTATGCATAGATGTCGATCTAATCATAGTGTATCGCTAAAATATTGCATATGCAAGAATCAAATTCATGATTTCTTAAAACTATTACAATTGCAAAAGTTTGTTTGTGTGAGTGTTTGTGTATGTTTGTTAGTTCTTCATACTGAAACAGTTGAACGAATTTGGATGAAAAGTACACTGATAGACTGTGACGTAGAGTAAAATATATATATATTTAAATATATATAATGTAATGGTATTTAGTTCGATACCTGTCGCCCATAACACCTACGGTTCATGCACTTAGGTTTTACGTAACAAAACTGCAGAACCGCCGGTACGTTATCACTGTGAGGACTAAGATGACATGCCTCTTGCCTGTAATTGCGCTGGCTACCTTAACCTTCAAACCGGAACACAACAATGCAATCATTATTGCTTGGCGGCAGAAATAAATAAGGGGGTGGTACCCATCCAGTCGGATTCCTCAGGCTTGACAGAGTCCTACCACCGGTAATATAGACTTTTGTTAGACATCTAGAGAGTTAAGAAAAAAAATCGATGTAAAAAAGATTGTATGTAAAAATATATAAATTAAAAAAATACTGGAATAAATTAAACGATCCAAAACTGCATACAATTGAACAAGTTGTTTATCTTTGCTTTATAATCTACGATTATTTTGACCTAAATTGATAGTCTATTTTCCTCCGCATTTCATCATTTTGACCTTAATCGTTGGTCTACCCTCCTCTTACTAAATATTAACGGTATGTTCGTTAACGTTCTCCCTAAAAGCTGAATTAATGGTAAGAGGTGAGCGTTTGTATATAGACAGAGTTTCATTTCAGAAACGATGTACTTATCTAGAGTTAGGCTTGGAGTTGTATCTAAGCGCTACCTTTGTTTTCTAAACATAAAAAACACCGACAGACTGTGTTACGCAAAAAAATAAGTAAACTAGTAATATATAGTACAGTGATATGTGCCTTATTGTAAACGCTCCACAGGAGAACGAATGTGTGAATATCAAAAGATATATTTTATTATTCAATTGAATTCTTTTATTTCGTGGCTTTTACATTTTATTAGTAATTAGTGCAGATTTTTCTGTAGACCTTTTCAAGACCTACAATTTTTTTGTACATTGTTTTGGTGTATGTCTTAAGGTTTAGCCAGCGGAAGGTTTCTAAGCAGGACTCGATAAAATCAGTTATGTGTTTTCCCGTGGGAAAGTTATTGTGTTTTCTTAAAGTAAAAGGTATCCTAAATGTTGACCCCAGTTATAAGTTATCACTTCACCGAATTTCGTTGAAATCGGTTCATTACTTGTTGCTCGAAACGCACACAGACAAACACATTTGTCTGTATGTCACAGACAAACAGACAAAAATTTTAATAACTATGTTTTGGAGTCTATATTGTGTACATAATATGTGACAATAAAGATTTCGCTTAGATACTTCTTCATTATATAGACTAGTGACACGCTTCTTAACGTCGCTTTGTGTCTTATAAGCATTTCAGGAATAGCTCTTTGTGTAATCTTAGAAATGATTTTAATAATCGCTTAACTTGAATGCGATGGAAGCCAAAATGTGTTCTGAAATTGAAATATAATATAGGTAGTTCTTGCGATTGTTAAGTTATGGCGTAAGCTGAGTTGGGTGTGAAGACCACTCGAAGGGAACTTTTAAATTGCGTTTCCGCTTTCCCTAACTTATTTACTTCTTATAAAAAGAAACAAAATATAATTCCACTTTTCAGGTCAAAAGATAATGGCCTTTGATAACAGTCTGAAAAAGCTTTCCGCTGTTTTGTTTCTTTTATCTTCGAGTTTACGTGGACTTTCCGCAAAAATTATAACTTGCAAGATTAAATAAGAAGTTTTAATAAATTGCCTTGGGTTAGCTAGGATTACGGTTTGGCCGAAATCTAATTTTTCTGTTTAGCCCTTTATATATTACAATAATGTTTGCAACAATCGTTTGCAAATCCGATTTATGAACAAACCGTTTTTATAATTTATTTTTTATTTTTGCATAAACAAAGTTTGCCGTTATTTGTACAAGTTATAAAAAAAGCAATTTTTAAAACGAGATAACTAAAAATTCTATTATTATATTTTTATATATAAAACAACAATCCGAAGTGGAACTATAATATTTATGTAGTTGGAATAGGAATAAGAACGTGGTTCATGCTCGAATTTATGATGCACATTATGGTTGCAGCTTCCGCTAGTGCCACTTGCCTTACAAAATAAACAAATAGGATCATTAATCAATGTCCGTAGAATAATTTTACTCTTCCATATTCAGGTTTTGATCGTACGATGCCAAAATGCGTATTTATTATTGGAAATCTTATTTACCTTATTTATATGTTTTATACTATACATGCTTTGCAAAGGTTTCGCCTATGTGATTCGCATAAATGCTATGTATGTAAACTATCTATCGTATATAATGTCTATCGTTTTTTGACCATACAACGAGTATGTCAGAAACGTTCAGGGACATAAATAAAATAATTCAACAACGTCTTAACGCAATCTATTAAATCGTTTCTGGCTCACGTTACAAACATACAAACATTTAGTATTTTTTGCATTTAATGAAGATGTTCTGGTACGGACATTAGGATAACAGTTTAATCGTTCCTAATTTGACTATGACGACACGTGATTTTCATTTACTGCTCAAGTCAGTCACAACGATTGTGTGGAAATGGTAGCAATCCATGAAATAATCGACTATGTGATGAATTTTAATCTAAGCAAAATCCTTACATAATGTTGTTCCGTTTAGATTTTTTTTTAAATATATTTTTTATATGATTTCGCGAAGATGTCACAACTTCCAGTTTAAATATAAAAAGAGAAGTCTTAACTGATACATACAGTGCAGTATTTTTTTAGATTTTTTCCTCGTAAAGAAAAGGGGTATTAAAATAAATAATTAATTGCAAATGAATTAGATTATATTATACATTTATAGATTGCATTTAATTATTTTTAAATTGTATAAATTTGTTTTTTTTTGTTAACTGGCAAAAGAAAACAAGGATTGAAATATATTACAGAATTAACCGAAAATTAACTAAAAACTGGATCTTCTAATCTCGTAATTGTAATCCAATCTGTGAATTATATTATACTGTCGGTAATTTTGCTATGCTTGTACTTTAATATACGAATTTTAATATTTCGGCTTTATTTTTCTTTATAGGATAAAATTAAGACAGAAAACCTCTTATTACGTTACTCGAGCTTAATAAACAATACAAATTAGTACAAAGATCGTAACACCAAGACTTCTTCGCACTTAACCCATATAATCACCACGCAACAAAGGTGTAATATAAAATAGAATCTTAGAACTTAGCTTCTCTATTGTTACATTTGAGCCAGAGTTTCCATTGTTCGAGTCGTATTAAACACAAAGTTTACAGCTTCAAAGGATTATGTGGACATGTGGTGTACTGGGGACTAGTTGATTAAAAATATATAGATACGCGTTGAATTGAGTACCTCTTTTTTAAATTGATTAAAAAATATTTACTAAGTATATCTAACTTTTTTGGGAAATATATTTACGTATACCATGCATACATGTGATGACATACGGGCTAGAAAGGCCCATAGGTATTACCTATTAAAACCCTACCGATCCTAAGCATTTTTACTCTTGTTAGTGTTCCGTACCTCAAAAGGTAAAAAAGCGAATCCTTATAAGATCACTCTTTCGTCCGTCTGTCCGTCTGTCTGTCTGTTTGTCCGTGTGTCACCACCGATTTTCTCAGGAACGGGTGGACCTATCAAGTTGAAATTTATACCAGATTCAGTATCTGGTATAAATTTCAGCTATATTTATTTATTTATTATTATTTATATAGGCCTATAGTCCCTATTAGGTGTATAAAAATCAAGGTCAACATGATAAAAAGATATGGGCCAATTTAGATTTTTCTACTTTTTTTAATTTTTCGAAATTTTCCCTTTACTTGTACTGTAAGACCTTGCTTTTAACTAAAATTGACAATTCTAGGTCAACCGGAAGTACCCTATAGATTTTGGGTCGAAAATCAATATGGTAGTTCCCGTTGTCTTAGAATCACGAAATTTGGCAAAAAGCAAGGTCTTACAGCACAAATAAAGAAAAAGAGCTCGCGACCTTCTGCATACCACAGGCTATATAGATATGTTCCTCACTAAACCACGGTTGAAGTCATGGAAAAAATATTTGAGATATGTTATTGGTAAACAGAAGATTTCCCTAGAGGCTCTTTGCGAAAATAACGTACTTTGACAGAAACTTTTTTACCTTGTTGTATAATAGAAAGAATGTGTACACTATTACTCTTTTATAATTTAACTAGCGACTCACCCTCGCTTCTTTCGGGTTCGTCCCTAGCTTGCTTTCCAATACAAACTTTCATCCCCATTTTGACCCACTTAAGGAATGTTTTCCGGGGTAAAAAGTATTCCATTCCCAGGGTCTCAAAATATCTTCCTACCAAATTTCATCTAAATCGGTTCAGTAGATCCAGAGATTACCCCCTACAACCTCACAAACTCACAAACTTTAACTCTTTATAATATTAGTATAGATAAATAAAAAATGATTCTATTATTATGTATCCGCGAAGAAGGAAATATAAGCAAAAATACATACGAACTCTTTGCGAAGGTGAATAAATATATTATGGTATACATATATGTCAAAATTAAGCGACGTAGTTGTTTAAAAATAACAACATAATATCTAAGTGCCTTGAATTTTATAAGGCGATTTTTAATTTCGTATTTTTTAATCGAAATCGTGTAATTTTTTTTTTTAAGTTAATACATTCCTGGCATATAAAATGGTGATGCCATATTTTATTACCTTCGCTGTGAGCTCGTAAAAATATTATATTCAAAAACTAATTTAATAGTAATAGAAACTGGACTCTTAATTTCAAGTTTTAATTGGATCATTATGAGTTCGATTCGTAATAAAATAAAAACTTTAGGCTTAGTGATATATTGATGTGAGTGTATAACTTCGTAGTTTGATTCATTCTCCTAATTCAAAAATGAATTCGTAATCTCGGATATTATATTTTAAACTAGCGACTTACCCTTGCTACCGTTCCTAGGTACGTTTTAATTTCTTTGAGCAAAACCCTAATTCTTTCTCTAAAATAAAATAGCCTAAGTTACTCCTTATAATATCAGCTATCTGCCAGTGAAAATCCCGTTAAAATTGGTCTAGCCGTTTCAGAGATTCGCCGTAACAAAAAGACAGGCAGACATTTTAAAAATTGAGTTTTTCTTATAAGTACCCTATACATTTCTATATGCATTTAGTATAAAGCTGTTATTTTGAAATTACAAACAGACACTTCAATTTTATTTATCTGTATAGATGTCAGCTGCATTACCTGTCGTAATGATAACAATATCTTTACTAAAACACATATTTATTCGCTCTTTCGTTTTGCTTTCCAGTTTACGCTGTTTGCTTGAAATGAAATAAACGGTTGTTTCTACATAAATAATTGTGGTACATATGAACTAATTATGTAAAAGATAAATAAATTAGCAGAATTAACAACGGCTGAACTATTTATCTATCAGATACTGATTAATGTTAGCTTTTAACTGTGAGCTATGGTCCATGATTGCTATTCTTCTTTAAATAGGGCAATTTAACCTGATCCTACGTAATGTCTATTTGTCTAATTTAAGCCTATTTCGGATATACTAATACGTAATGGAAAATTCACAGAACTTTTAGTTTTCCTAAATCAGTTTTAAATTATCTGTCTACGAAATATGAAAATGTGGAAATATGAGACGGTGTTATTTCTATTTTAATTTTATTGCATATTAATATTTCTTAGATTTATGCGAATATTTGACATTTTAAATGAAACTATCTTTTCGGATTATGGCGCGGTTTTATTTTATATTTTATTTTCCGACTTTTTTAATTGCTTTACAACAAACAAGGTCACGGAAGAGACTAAGGTTTTAATCGTCTGAATTATTATTATCAGACAAAGATATTGTTACATACGTTATCTACCCAGAAAAATCAAACAATAATTTGGAAGAAATAGATAAATTTCATCGAAGTACTTTACAATATTTGTTAAGCATTCGAAACCAAATATAAAATTAAACCGCGACAAAATCCGAAAAGATGGATTCATTTAACTTAATATTATAAAAATATTGGATAAGAGATTTTAATAAAAGCACACATTATTCTAATGAATGTTTTGTATAGTTAAGCTTCAATAAATATTTTGGCGTTTATAGAACTTTGTATGTATTATATAGTTACCTCGAAGCACATAATTACATATTAATAACGCGTCCAATGCGTTAGACGCCCTTTGTCCCTCACGCCACTAAAAGGTCACCAGCCAAGTACTCCGAAATTGGCTATTATTATGTGAATTTGAGGTAAAATAAGGGGTTGAAAGGTGAACCTAAACAAGCAAGAATAAGGAATTTTTAATACAAAAATACCTGGTATTAATTAAGACTCTTATACTTTGAAACAATTTTAGTATGTATCTACTTAAAACAATTTATATTGTAAATTAAAATAGCTTCTTCATTTGCGGATTAATTAATGCCTTAAAGTATTTTGTGATTAGATAAATTAAGATTTATTTTTATTCTATTTATATAAAAATATATAACTATTAAAATTATTTCGTCTCGTTTATTTTTTAATATGTTATATAGCGGTCATTCACATCTCTTGGCTTGTTTGTGTTTCATATGTACAGGGGAATTATGATGGGCTACTGCCGAAGGTTGCAAATAAAATCGGAGATTTGTACTTAAATTAATTTAATTGAAAATTTAAATTACATTTCTAACTTATTTCCTACGAGAAGTGACAATCGGTCGATGTTTGTATCGAAAGTGATCGTGAGAACCGTGATTTAAAACAGGTGCCCGCCGCACATACAGTTCCGGGAAATCTTGGGAGTCATCAACGTTGGCGGTCGATTACAATGAATAAGTATTACACAATCATCACATTTGGTTTGAATAAACCTCGTGTCACACCGAATGGCCGTAGGTTACACCGTCATGTAACACCTCCCCCCATAGCTCAGCAACTACGAGAGGAATTGTTCGATAGAGTTGCTGAAATGTTCCGATGGTCGACTCTGATCTCGTTGGGGCGGCAACTCCGAGTCTGAAGAGGATGCAGTTCCAGGACCTCAGTTTTTAGGATAACTGGAGTTAATTTACAGGATTCGTGAAGTTCTTGCTTGGTAATCAGCTGCTGGGCACAATCAGGTTCATCTTTGAACTTGTACTTCGATTTTGTTTCGCAGAGAAACCACGAGGTTACCTTCGGACATTCTGTCTCCATGTACCTAGAATCGTTACTAGAAATTGCTAGGTAGGGTAAGGTAGATATGAGGACTCTATGATCTTTATTTGGAATAATGGATAGTTTGTATAGGTCATAGGTAGCTGGAAAGACAATAGGAAATTTGAACACTATTACTATTTGCGAACCTAAATAGAAATAACTTAATTTAACTATGTCATAGTAGTCTCTATAATCAATGTCAACTATGTTCTCTTCTGAATATAGAGTCTTTACCTTAACTAACATATTCTTAAGTTCATCTAAACTAACTATTGAATGAGGTGTGCTCGATGCACGAATAAAAGCTAAAGTATTACCTAACTTATATAATTCTTCCGACAAATTCTCGACATTATCTCCTAAAATTAATAAGGTTTGTGCCAGATGAGATGATTCTATCAAGTTTAACTCTCTATTAGTTGCACTTTTCACAAGGATATTGATAGTTTTATTAATTTTGTCTTGGTTTTCAACTATTTTACTTATGATTTTGAAGTTATCTTCAATCCAATTTTTATTTAAAGAAACGTGATTGTTTAATTCATCTTTTAATTTTAATTGATTATAAGAGCTAAGTTAATAAGTTCGTACCCTGGCTCATTTTTCATGTACTGTCTCACTAATTGGTCACACAAATTAATAAATCGGGTGAGCACATTTGAATTTCCATTAAATTCAGGCACTAGCCTGAAGGCTTTATAGATATGATCTACTATAGAATCCATTTTTCTAGGCTGTGTCTCTTCATTAATCACTTCTAGGTTTCTATTCCTATCTATTTTTATAAATCTACTATTACTAACTACCCTAGGAAACCGAGATTCTCGAGGGTGGAAAATCTTGGAAAACTTGAAAGGATTTTAAATTAAAATAGGAGAGCAACTCTAGGCGATCTAGGGTACTCACATAATAGTCTCCGATTTCTCTGCTGTATCGATGTCTGGATACGCCTCTGGACCGTAGCTCGTGTAGGTTCGAGGATCTCGTCGGGGGCTGGAGAGCCGGTCAGCCACGGGGCTTACTTCAGCTTACGGAAATCTTGATCGCGCCACGAAACTGACTCGAGATCCTACCGACTGCGCCAATTATGATGGGCTACTGCCGGAGGTTGCAAATAAAATCGGAGATTTGTACTTAAATTAATTTAATTGAAAATTTAAATTACATTTGTAACTTATTTCCTACGAGAAGTGACAATCGGTCGATGTTTGTACCGAAAGTGATCGTGAGAACCGTGATTTAAAACAGGTGCCCGCCGCACATACAGTTCCGGGAAATCTTGGGAGTCATCAACGTTAGCGGTCGATTACAATGAATAAGTATTACACAATCTTCACATTTGGTTTGAATAAACCTCGTGTCACACCGAATGGCCGTAGGTTACACCGTCATGTAACAGGGGTGGGGTGTATTGTAGAGGGAATGAATACTTACTTATATCAATTAGAAATTTGTTCTATGTTGATATTTTGTATCGTGTATTATACTTTGTTTTAAACAAAACGATTGCTCTATGAAGACGTATATAATCTGGTTGTTTTAACAATACCCTTCCTTGGCAGTCGGGTAATAAGTTAATCGGAATAGATTTAAAGTATCGTAGCGATGGTAGCGGGGCCGTGTGGTCTAACTGCAAGCTTTAAAGCCATTAACAATGAATTTATTATTTGAAAAAAAAAAAAAAAACCAAATGCTGGATCAGATTTAGGTTCCCCGGGCACCACGCATGTGATGAACTGTTAATCAGAACTTGCTTAATAATTAATTATTGTAACCAATAGTTGATTAACATTTGGTTTAATTTGCATTGTATTTCATTGCATTGTTAAAAATTTTTTGAGAACACTCCCACTAACCATAGATAATTGTGATGTGATCCATCGTACGCCGTATATATATATAATTTTAAGCTAACGCTCGGCGATACATGTATGCGGACTTAACGCAGATTCTATAACTACTTATTCACAAGCAGTCCGTCTGGTAGTAGAATTGACATGACAAATATTTTCATTAAATTTAAAATGAAAAGAATACAAGAAAATATGATTAGTAAGATTAATTAAGAATGATAAATAAAATAATTATAAGAATATTGTAAGTAATAATAATGAATAAAGTATCCTTAGGCGTGGGATGAGAACGCGGAGAAATAAGCTTTTCATCTTGGATCCTGCTACATCTCAAGGGGAATGATGGTAACTTATTGGTAGTTAGTTGTTAATGGTTAGGAAAACAGAGAGTTGCTAATGGTCAGAGAATGTATACTGCAAGTTGGTCTTATGATGGCGTCATGTCAGGATAAGAAAACCTGACTAGGTAAGCCAGTTAGTTGTCGCCGGTAAGAGAGTTAAGGTGGAATTGGATTTGAGTGGTTAATTAATATTGTTCAACTACCCGTTGAGCCTTCTGTACATATAAGAAAGAAAGACAACAGTTAAAAAAAGATTATTTACTAAAATAAATCAATTTAGACGAAACGATGGATAAAAATGTACTATTTATCTGGTTCCTGCACCATTCGTATAGTGACTAATGATACGTCGACGGAATAATGTAGGTATATAAAATAATTAATTCTACTGTTCTTAACCAAAATTAATTAACTAGAAAAAGCAGTCACACTTGAAACGTGCACCCTACACACATACAACTAAATTCTTGATTAGCCGTATGATTAGCGTTTTTAAGCTAACTAAAAATAATTTACATTATTACTTTCTGTTATCGGATAAGTATGTACACCATCTTTGAGAATAAAATATTTTCCTATAGAACAAAGAAGGTAATGAGAAGTAATTGACTCGTGTCAAATACGAGATCAGAATAGATTTTTTTTATATGAGGGACAACTAAAAAACTTATTTTTGGTCCTCTAATTATGGTTTAATAAATATGTTGTTGGGACATCAAATAAATATGTTAGAACATTAACACATAGCACTATCTAGTTCCATGGTAAGCTACGAAGCTTGTGTTACAGATACCAGATAGTTGATACACTTCACATATAATTTTATACACATACCTATTATAAATATGTGATACTTAATACGATGTTTTATTAAATATTAGGTACTAGCGACTTACCCTCGCTGGGGTTCGTCCCTAGCTTGCTTCCCAATACAAAATTTCATCCCCATTTTCATTCCCTTTAAGGGATGATTTTCAGGATAAAGATTCTATGTTCCTCCCAGGGTCTCAAACTACCTTCTTACCAATTTCATCTAAATCGGTTCATTAGATCCAAAGATTACCCCCTATAACTTCACAAACTCACAAACTTCACCTCTTTATAATATTAGTATTACTTATACATACATTAATTGTATTTCATTATATTATAATTACAACTTCGCACGTGTATGTTCATGTTTTTTAACTCTTATTACGAGGTTCTATAAAAGTCGCGTCTTCAGATCCTTTAAAGGCCGGAACACATTCGCAGTTTCTGATATGCTGCAGATGTCTGTGAACGACGATAGCCAATTACTTGTACCATCAAGTGAATCATTTGCTAGTTTATCCCTTTTGTATATAAAAATAACCAATTCTAAAATGGAGGAGGTCTCATTTTGGTTGTACGCTTTTTGGGTATATATGACACGATACATTCGCTAATTATAAATTGATTTTCGTAATTTTATTTAAATGAATAGATAATATATCTCAAAGGTAGCTAGCTATCCAAATAAATTTAAGCATAAAAAACCGGCGCTGAGTATAGATTAATTACTTTTAAGTGATTTTAAAGTCGGGGTGCCTTTTTTGAGTTAAAAAGTATATATTATTTATGTATTCCAACATTTTTTGTAAAATAACATGGCAGAGCCGACTTTTTTATGCAAATTAATGTAGAAATAAACGATATAAAAAACATTTTAAACTGTGTTGGTTTGTAAATAGCACTAGGAATCGTAGCTCAAAGACCCTTCCCTAGTAAGTACACTCAATTTTTGAAATGTCATACACGGCCACTTACAACCTCGTCTAACCAAGCGTCATCAACTCGCCTAAAGTTTTCATATTAATGATTTAAATTCGCAGGAAATAAAAACCAGCAAGTGCTATAGAATCAATAATTGAGATTTAAATATGGTAAACGTAAGTAAACTTAAATATGAGTTTCAAATTAAAACATTCAAATAATATTTCATAATGTATACACAAAGGTATAAGATATTTTAATTACTTTCTCTGTTTTATGATATTTTATATATTAAATGTACTAAAGCATATTGAAATTTTTATAGCATTCGATTATTGCGGCAAATAAATTAAAAGTAGGTACTGTATTAGTTTAGTTTTTCGTTTCAAGATAATAAATAACTAGGGTTTCGCCGAGACCTTAACTTTACACCTCCACAAGTGCTTCAGTTGATAACACTCTTCGGTGTATAATAGCGAAAATAAAAAAAATATGCACAAAGGTCTTTTGCTCTGGTACAGCGTAAAGAGGAACACATTAACTTATAATTAATTATTATTATTATTAGTTAATCATCACATTTTCGCATTTAAAATCATAGTAAAGATAGATTACTACTTCCATCATCGTGTTTTGTTTTAATGTACCGTCAAAAGTACAATCAATCCATATTTCCCATAAGGGGTAAAATAGGGGATAAAAGTTTGTATCAAACCTACCTTTTTTAGAGATTTTTTTCGTAGTTTTAGCGCGAGCGAAGCCACGGGTTCTGCTAGTTTTTTTAATATTATAAATGTGAAAGTGTGTTTGTTTATTCGTTTGTTCGAGAGTGACACAGGCTACTTTTCACCATGGGAGATTATCTCATTATCATGGAAAAACACGTTATAATAAAACCCAAAAAAATATTTAAAAAAATATTTACTTGAAACTTGGTATTAATGCTATACAAAACAATTAAATAAATACGTGTTTAAGCATTTTTCGAAACTCATCCGATAAGATAGTAAAATAGGAGATGAAAGCTTGTATGAAACCTACCTTTTTAGAGTTTTTTTGTAGTTTAAGCGCGAGCGGCGCCGCAGGTTCTGCTAGTAGATCAATAAAAATAGTCAATAAAAATATTTACTCGTGTGGACACCAAGTCCGTGATGTTCGGGGGAGAATGCCACGTATAAATTCAGGCACATAACGTACAAATTTTACGGCAGATCATTCTGTATTATTTTAATATTATAAAATATCTATAAAATAACTTTAACATGTTTTATTATGTTCAAGTACAAGCCATACCTTGTACATCAATATAATAAGCGAAGGCAAGAACAATAACTAAGTCGTCAGAGGCATCTACCCCTATTGTTACCTTAGTCAGTAACATTCTCACATCGCATTGTTTCATTAGTTATAGCTAAACTTAATGAATATTTGAATCATCATCAGTGACATTCTAAGATGTATTATTACATATTACATGTTCTATGTACATACACATATTAGAATAATTTCTACGAAGGAATTTATTTATTGGATCATATGTTTTGTTAATAAAGCTATCTAACATTAAATTGAATAAAATAATACATATAATACTTTCTTAGATTTACGCAAATATTAGACATTTAAATAAAACTATCTTTTCGGAATTTTTTCGCGGATTTATTTTGATTTTTGTTTCCCGACGTTTTTTATTTAATACATATAAAATGACAAAATTACATATATAGTTGTTATTATTTATTGTTATTCAGCCCTTTTTAACGTCCCACGGGCACGGGCCTCCCTTCAAGACGAGGGGAATCAGGCCATAGTCCACCACGCTGGCCAAGTGCGGATTGGCGGACTTCACATGTCTTTCGAAAACTTGCTAGGTTCTCTCAGACATGCAGGTTTCCTCACGATGTTTTCCTTCATATTGTTATGTTTATGTATATATACGAGTATGTAATATTTCATAGAAGAATTGAGATAAACCCTGTGGTAGTTATAGAAATTATTTTAATGTCATAAATTAATTATATCGACTAATCTAATTGGTGTAATTTTGACAGTGGTCGTGGCAATAAGTACTTGTACCTGGGCGACCGAGCTTCGCTCGGAGTTCTTTTTGTTATATCGTATTTTTTAGATAAAAAACAAAAAACTTGAATAAATAAAAAAAAAAACAAAATTAAAAACTTTGTATTCCGACCGGGACTCGATCCCGGGCATATGTGTTGTCTAACTTGCACCTTGACCGCTTGACCACGATGCTTACATCCGAGTGTAAGAAATAATATGGTCGCATATTCTGCATAGAATAATGCCAAAGAAAACCACATGAAAACTCGAAAACACACGTTTTCCCAGACATGAGACTAATCTAGATCAATTTTCCGCCCCCGAATTATCAATTTCAGTATACCAAATTTCAGTGAAATCGTTAGAGGCGTTTCTGAGATCGCTGGTATAAATAAATAAAGAAATACAGATACAAAGATATTCAAAATATACAAGAATTGCTCGTTTAAATATATAAGATAGGTAGTAAATTCTAATAAAATGGAAATTATAAAAATGTTTATTTGTATCTTTTATATACAATGGATATATGAAGACAGAATTAATACATACGTAATAGTCAGTTTTCCTGATAAGCACGCTCTTTCTATTTGCACATATGACACTATTGAATAAAAATTGAAAAACTTGACTGCGTTAAAAACTAACTGAACGGAGCAAGTTGACGAAGGAAGATAGGCATATACTAGTAGTCAGATAAATACATACATCTCGCAGCAACTAACAACACCATATATGTATTGAGTTTTTGAATCTACTGATATATAAATCATCAAAATCGATAAAGCCGGTTAGTAATTGCGAGGGAACAAAGGATCGGACATACATACAACTTAAACACATAACCCTCCTTCGGGATTCGTCATAGTCGAGTAAGAAAGCGTAAATTCCATTGTATTTTATCCACTGACCAAAAAGGAGGAGGTTCTCAATTCGATTGTATGTATGTTTTTTTATGTGTGTTCCGCGGATTTCTTCGTCATTTATGAACCGATTTTGATGATTCTTTTTTTGTTGGAAAGAAGAAATCCCAAGGGTACCATGATAAGGAAACCAGGATCTGATGATGGCATCCCAGAGAAATCGAGGTTCCCCTCGAAAATCGCAGTGGCGATTAGTGCGTTTGTTAATTTTTTAATTAAGTATTTTAAAGCACTACTATTTAATGAAGGTCTGATTAACAACAATTTACCTGGTCCTTGGGCTTGATTAATTTGTATTGATGAGAACTTTACACCTAGATGGGTTGTGACTGTCATTAGGGGTCTGAATGAATGGCTTAATCGTATATGTCTGTCTTAATCAGATATTTTCAAAGTCGGTGTCCGCCAATACAAGTTATAGCACACCTACTTCTAAAATATCTGATTAGGTATCTATTTTAAATGAAAGTTAGTTATTTTTTACTTTTCAGTGCCTGAAAGTAGGTTTATATTTATTTTTTGAGTTTTTTGTAATTAAATTGCATCGTAATCGGTTACACAGTAATACGATATATATTGATAAAACATAACTTTGTTCTTCATTGGTTTAGATAAAGTGTGGCGTCAGGAAGTACAATATACTGGCATTGTTTTCATACTAGCAGTAACCCCAGAATGAAGTGAGGCATTATTATATTTGATCTATCTTCCAGTAAAGAGTGAAGATGAAAATTTAAAAATAATATTGATTTCTGAATAAAATAAAATGTTACTCTTATACTTTACATTGTTATAAAAATATATATGGAATAAAGATCTTAAAAGCAAAGTAGAGATTTCATTGGGTTCCTGAACTATCTTAAGTTTCTACACGAGAACATTTTAATTTATGTAGTTAATGATGTTATTTTTATATAGCCAATAAACTTATTTCCTTTTTCCTGCTAACTTATCATAAAAATACAAGGCCGTATGCTAAAAGATAAGTAGGTATTATAAGCGTACGACCCCAAATTCGTTTTGTTATTGCGATACCCGTAACATATGAAAAATTCGACAAACAGGATGTAATGGCAAAGTTTCAGTACGTACGCCATTTATTACTTACGTTTCAAAAGATTAGGTAACAACAGTTTGGCTCAAATTTAAATTGTGTGGGCTGTTATCTTATGTATATACAATTTTCTTCAAGGTCTTTCTTTTAATAATGAGTTTCCTTATAGAAACAATTGTGAAAGTGTACATTAAATACGCTGGTACTATAAGGATTATTTATGTGATATTAATATTTTTTTTGAATAAATACTGTATTTATGACAAAAATGTTTTAGATGTATGTAAATATATAGTTTAATATAGTTTGGAAATTGCAATCAAACAATTTCCAACTTCTATTTTCTTTAGTGTAGGTCTTGATTCGACCATAAAGGAGAAAAACGATCTGGAACAATTGAACTTTTAGAGAGAAGTGATTTTGCCACAAGCCAGTCGGTCATTGAGCAATTTATCGAGAGGCCTTGCTAAGACTTTTCTATAAGTGTTGCGGTAGTGCGTAGTTCATGGCGGTAGATTGATTTATAAGTACTTATATTTCTATACAAATCTTTACAAAAATATTTTATTTATTTATTAATCCTTTATTACACCAAAACAAAAATGCAATTTAAAAGAATACATTACTTTACAACTATATGTTTCAGGGTAAAGGCGGCCGAGATCTCTTCCAGGCAACCTATATATATTATAAAGAAACTCGTAGGGTAGCATGGATAGTTGTTTGTGCATAAAAAACAGTCTGTAATATAGGTATTTACTGAAATGGTACATACTATAAATTACACACAAGCTTACATAAATAATAAGTACCTGGGCGACCGAGCTTCGCTCGGAGTTCTTTTTTGTTATATCGTATTTTTTAGATAAAAAAAACTAAAAACTTGAATAAATACAAAAAAAATAACGAAAGTTTTTATTTTGTATTCCAACCGGGACTCGATCTCGGGCATAATATGCGTTGTCTAACTTGCGCTTGACCGCTTGACCACGAAGCATATATCCGAGTGTAAGAAATTATCGACCATATTCTACGTAGAATAATGCAAAAGAAAACCGCATGAAAACTCAATATGCGTTTTCCCAGACATGAGACTAATCTAGATCAATTTCTCGCCCCCGAAAGCACTCACATACCAAATTTCAGTGAAATCGTTGGAGCCGTTTCCGAAATCGCTGGTATAAATAAATAAAGATATAAAGATATAAATATACAAGAATTGCTCGTATAAATATATAAGATAAAAACATCATAAATATATAACATAATATATAAGTGTAGACAATATACGTATATATTCTACAATAAACTTCAATAAACAGGGCTTACATAAAATACATATATGGTGCCTGTCACAACGAGTTTCGCTCGGAGTTTTTGGTCAAAAGTACAATTTTCTTTTAAAAAAATAAACTAAAAACTTGAATAAATGCAAAAAAAAAATAACAAAAGTAAAAATGTTATATCCCGACCGGGATTCGAAACCGTACATCTGTGACCACGATGCTTATGCCAGAACGTGCGAAATTATCGACCATATTTTGCGTGGAATAATGCGAAAGAAAATCGCATGAAAACTCAAAAAGACGCGTTTTTCCAGACATAACACTAATCTAGATGGATTTTTCGCTTTTGAAAACCCCCACGTACCAAAATTCAGCGAAATCGTTAGAACCATTTCCGAGATCGCCGGTATAAATAAATATACAAGAATTGCTAGTTTAAAGGTATTAGATAGTTTAATTAGTTTTTAAGACGACACGTTTAAAACTTGTACCGATTCTGATGTGCGAATATCAAAGTATTCCACAATATTACAACTTTGACTAACACAGATATAATTATTATGATAAATAAACTGTGTCTTTATTAGAAAAATCAGATTAGGTACATTTAGGTATTAATTAGGTACATTTTCACGTATTATTAAAGCATACAGTTATTTTTTATTGGGATTTAGAGTTTAAAAACAATTAATTTAATTTGTAAAAGGATACATTAACTTTATTAATGTATTTAACATAATATTTTCTTTTTTTAACGTAATATAAACAAAATAACAGCTACTTTTCCAAATAGGTTTAATTAACTTCGCAATAGTTCTAACTGAAACGTTTTAATCATTGTCGAGGGGCCTTGTGTTACCCTTTTCAAAGGACGTAACTTCTCTATTCTATCCAGGATATGTATGTTTCTGTGGTTAACGTCCAGCAGTTACTATTTCCAGTTTATTTAGTTTTTCCAGTGAAACTATTGTATTCGAGCAATGGGTATCAATTTATATAATTTAAATCCAATATAGAGGAAATTTTACGGAGTAAAGAATCAGGTACTTTATAAGTTATAACTACAACTTTTACTCAATTCGTTAATTCTGTAATTTGAGTAGTTCTTGAAAAGTGACCTCTAAGAAATTTTTTTATAACATGGTGTAATTGATCTTAATAAAGGTACGATTAACCATAATAAAAGGTATTAAATTATTGTTTAATACATAATACATTACTTTTCTATCTTCCATGAACAAAGCTACGTACACTTTACAGTGTATTGTGTATTATTTCTACGGTTATAACTTGAGTGTAACAGTCTGTAACAACATTGCTTCAGTTGTAATCTGCCCTTGCACTAGTTATGTATAGTTACTTGTGGTTTTCGTCTGAAGCAGCTTAGCTAGTTCTGGCCTATTTTGCTCTATAAGCACTAGATATTAGATAGATACTATCTAAATTATTACACATCGAATACGTATCTAACTAGAAATAGAAGTGATAATTTTATTCATAAGATAAATAGAATATTTCTATTCTGTTATGTGATGGAACTTAATTTCTTTAAAAAACGTTAGGACATAGATATCAATCGGCACTTAAAAAATAAGATAGAAACTATCCCATCTTACTAATATTATATATGTGAAGTTTTAGATGTTTGGATGGATGTTTGTTACTCAAACACGCCAGAACGGCTGAACGGATCTGAATGAAAGGCACAGATATAGATTATTGTCTGGAATAGCACATAGGTTACTTTTTATCCCGGAAAAATGTACGGTTCCCGTGGGATACACTTGTTTTTGTTTTTCACTACGGAGGAACCCGAACGAAGCGAGGGTCAGTTGGTTGTATATTATAAACGTGGATTTCATTTATTTCAGAGTATTTTATGGTTATTATTATGGTTTCATTTCTTTATATCGTTAGAAAAAAATAAATAAAATAGCAAATGTGATGGAACTAATGTGAGAAATAAAGTTAGTCAATAGATGGCGCTGACTGTATAATATAACAATTACATAAAAACTAAAACAAAAGATAATAATAAAAACCGACTTTAAATTTTTCTTCAAGACTTTTAAACTAAAAGTTTTTGTTTTTCCCTTTTTAGTGTAGACATAGTAGTATCAAAGTAAGAAGAAAGTATTTTAATAAAATATTCGCTTAAGCCGTTAAATTTAGTTTGATGCTAATTTTTATATGAAGCCTGACAAATTAAAATTCGCTTTTATTAGTAACAATAAAAATTCTGGCTCTAAAATCCAATTCTAACGTATTGGGCTTGTCGAATCAAAGAAAATAAGCCCAATCTCAAAGTATCTATTATTAGCCGTTGAAGAGTTCCACCTATCCATTCCTTCTGGCCTTACCGTCATATCAGGTTTAGATTAGAACTAGGTTAAACTTTCATTAGCTATTTTTCCACTCTTAGGGGTGGTATTTTCTTTTTCAAATTAAAATGGGACCAACTTGAAAGTATGCTCTTTCAAACAAAACAGAAATTGTCCAAATCGGTTATTAAAGGACGAAGTTCTGAGGTTAACAAAAATAAAAAAAGACATAAAGCCGAATTGAGAACCTCCTCCTTTTTGAAGAAGTCGGTTGAAAAGGAGTCTAATATGCCCGTTATATATTCAATAATAATACTGTCGCGTAATGAAAAGTGTGTAACGTCATTACACCAAAAATAATGATTAGATAATTAAAAAAAAAATAAAAACCGACTTCCAGGCACTGAAAAGTAAAAAATAACTAAACGGGGGTTTTCATTTAGTCGGTGTGCTTTGATTTGTATTGGCTGGCACCGACTTCAAAAAATCTGATAAAGTATCTATTCTAAATGAAAACCCCCGTTTAGTTATTTTTTACTTTTCAGTGCCTGGAAGTCGGTTTTTATTTTTTTTTTAAAAGTTTTTATTTTTCCATTTTTAGTGTAGACGTATCATCAATACAAATTAATCAAGCCCAAACACCAGGTAATTGCTGTAAGTCGTTGAGGAGTTCCCTCGACTATCTTTCGGATCCATCATCAGATCGACTACAGACCTTCATTAAATAGTAGTGCTTTAAAATACCTAATGAAAATGTTAACAAACGCACTAGTCACCGCTACAATTTTAGAAAGTTCCCCTCGATTTCTCTGGGATCCCATCATCAGATCCTGGTTTCCTTATCATGGTACCACTCTTAAGGTATCTCCTTTCCAACAAAAAAAGAATTATCAAAATCGGTTCATAAACGACGAAAAAATGCCCGAACAAACATAAAAAAAATAAAATAAAAATATATATATACGGTCGAATTGAGAACCTCCTCCTTTTTTTGGAAGTCGGTTACAAAGACATCAAGTATGTTTTATACATCCTAAGACAACATTTCGAGAGAGGCATCGAAACTACTGGAAGTTTTGAAATTTAGACAAGAAGAGTTAATTGTAAATCGCTGTGTGTAATAGTGAGAAAACATTCGAGAAAGGCATCGAAATTACTAGAAGTTTTAAATTTAGAATATAATCGTAAATTGCCATGTGTAAGAGTGAGAGAGGAACAAAACATTGGAAATGACTAGAATGGTTTCGAATATTCGAATACTAGAATGTTTTATTTATGCATATAAAAAGGCCAGCAGTGTATCGAGAGATCAGTTGAATTTCGAAGTTAAGTGAAGATTGAGAAGAAATAGGAAAAAGTGAATAGTGAAGTAAAATGGAGTGAGGTTATAGTGAAGGTGTATCTAGTGATGAAAATTAGTGTCCAGTGATTGAGTTTAATCAGTACTATGTACTGCGCGTGTTAGGGAATCTCCCTAAGTCAATTTTTGTTAACCAACAGCAATTAAACACCAATAGTGCAAAAGACGTGTTTTAATTTCCGATCCCCGAACTCATAGAACATAACAATACTTTTGATTTAACTTATTTTGTTACTTAGTTATCAAATTATGTTTATATACCATTATTATATCTAGTTAATTTTTATTGATATAATATAGGAATTGGTATATTTACTAAGACACTTTTGTGAGACACAATTTTTTCACTTTTATTATTCGTGATACCTCATAATACATGCAAAAAATCAGTTCAAATGATGCAATTTACCACGAAGGCGATTCGCTACATAGCTTGGCAGGCGAACAGTGATGCAACTGAGCCAAATAGGTCATTAATTATTTTAATATTTTGCATATAGCTCGCTAAAATTGCCACATTCTTTAAATTTAAACGTGTTCGTTATAGTTATTGGTTTTATATGCCAATATACGATCCAGATTTTAATATTTTATATGCATACGAGTACGTACGTAATTATTTATCGAAGATAAATAATTTACACAGTATTATCCTGAGGTTGACAAAGAAATTATTAATCTAAGGTCATTTTCAGTTGCTTTCAGAATGATGATAGTTGGTGCAGGGAGCCCCACGAGACATGTAAGTCCGTTAGGCAAATGGAAATAGAAATGAGAACTCATTTTTAATTTCTTCGTGAAAATAATATTTATAATGTGTCCCTTGTTACACTCCCTCATTAATTATAGCTTTCACCAAATTAAAAATTTCAGTTTAATATTTTAATAAAGGTAGTGACAAGTACAATTTTTTTTTACACAAATAAGTGTATTATTTTCATTTATGAATTTTAATATAGAGTAATAACTTTCCAACGCTCTAATATTTTGTACATAGTTTTGTATATAATATGAACAGCTTTCTAGAAAATTGCGTCAATTTTTCTTACACAGATACATTATTATGAGTATAAAACGTGGCTAGATAATATTTTTTTAAATTCTTGGTATGTCGTATGTGTTTCAATTATTTTAATGGTAATATTTAAAAAAATATTACCATTGTATTAATGACATATAACCACTACGAATAAATAATAAGTCAGAAAATGTAAATGTTTTAAAAAATTTAACCCAGCAAAAGTATGCCCAAGTAGGCGGGTCTTAATAGTCGTGTCCAGCACGTCATCAGTTGGACATTATTCTAGGAAGCGAGCACATGTTAAATTTTCGGGTACATTTAAATTTTTATCATTATGAATTATAGCTTTGAATCATCATGTCAGCATGTTTTGTGAAGTGGAGCAGGAGCCAAATAAGATTAAATGTCCAGGAATCACTTTTCACTAGTAAGTAGTAGCAAAATTATAATTATATTTATTAAGAGATGTTCAAATGACAAATACGTTGTCAAACCGATGACAAGATGGCCAATACTATGCAAAATGAAGTCAATCAATTTTTGACCCAATTTAGAAAGTATTTTTTTACATATTGAAATGTAAATCGGTAAAATTATAAGATATTTTTATAATAGTAAGTAATGTATTTTGCTTATTTTGTTTTTTTTTTTAGTTTCCCTACCGATCCAATTCGGCAAAAGAAGTGGGTAGATGCAATTAAACTAGAAAGGCAAGAGTATGACTGGATGCCTGTGAAAACCACAGAATTGATGAAAGATTTAGAATGGTAATCACGCGTAATTTGTATGGGAACCACTGTCGCCACTCATCCCTTCTTGATATTTTTACTACACGCGCAAGTCAAATGAACACAAGCATTCGCACACATACGCAACCTTTAACGCAGCCCTGTAATTGGTCAACACATAGATAATTAGTGTTGCGTCTGTGCTGTGCAAAATCAAATAAAATTACACGTAGCGGTTGAAAATAAAAAATGCTATCGATATTTTTGTCGATAATTTATGTCAGTGTATTAAAATAAATTTTATATAATATTTGTTTTTTTACAGTTATTAAAAACACATTTTATAAACGAATTAGATTAGTTCAATTTAAAAATAAAATAAAACAATGTTTAACTTCTAATAAATGTATTTTTAATGTTACATATGTGGTAAGTGAATTCTTAAGTAAATGTTATAACAAATATGCAGTTGCCCACCAATTTATTATTTATGTAATTTCTTTTCTTTTAAGAAAAGAATATTATTGTACAAACTTTGTTTATTGCATAGCCTTGCCCTAAATATTGTTACAAAGAAAAAAAAATATATTTTTAGGTAATATATAAAATTGATTTTTTCTTATTTCTAAAATGAACCTGTATATAAACTTTAAATTAGCCATAGAAAGCGTTCAATCACATTATTATACAAAAATCATTGTCTTATCGATTATTTTGTCTTACAACGAGAGCCATCACTATTATAATATACAACACCGCAATGCAAGCAATGAAAAAGTGTGGGTTTCGCAGAAAACGCTATCCATTGCGGACAACGATGGCGCGTTGCTTTGATTATGCGCATGCATAGCGAGCAATGTATATTATTTGTTTTAGCTTATTACAATAGTATCATTTGTTTTGATTTTTGTAATCGTTGCTACATTTTTGAAACTGAAGAGATATTCATTATTATTTTTGACTTACCGATGAAAAGATATACCTCCTCGATCGATACTCGAAGTTTGACTTTTGTCTTGCAAATAATAATAGCACAACACGGCATTATAACACTATTTATCGTAGCTCCGTACCCAACGCACTCTAAACACGAACTACAAGCGGTGCACGCATGAATCGGTTCAAGTATGATTGTTTAATCATAGTTACGGCGCGGCTGTTACGCCCACATTACCCTTCCAGCCTTTTTTACCTATTCCGTGGTGAAAACCACGGTATGCTCTGTTCATTTTGATGAAAAATACCGCAGTACCCGTTTGTACAGCAAATACCTACTGTTTTATTATTAAAATAATTGTCATTATATCAAATCTGAAATTAAGCTGTTTATTTACCTAGATGAGTCGTCCCGAAGAAACGTCAACATCTTTAAAAGGTTACTACATAAAATAAAAAAATAAACAATAATGAACGATTACAGTTAATATGTAATGTAGGTTCGGCTTTTTTGAATTGTGGGAATAACAGTGTGTGATTTACCTGAGTTGCTCAATAAAACAATTACTGCAGACTCTCAAGCGCATAAGGCACAAAAACGTAAATTGGTTTGACTATTATTTTTTTGCACTTTACGTTCGATATTTTTGTTTTAGCTGTGTATACGATCTTTTAAAAATAGAGACAGTCTTTCATAGATTTAATATTGATCTTCAGTGTTATTTTCTGGAGAATAATAGTAACACTGAATGTAATGACGGCATTGAAGAAGAACCAAGAAAAACAAAATTTAAAAATAATCTTGTTTCAATTCTTTTAAAAAGGGAGTTTAAACCCGTGTCCAGAAAGTGATCTTGAATTTAGTATGTCAAAAAGTATGTTAAATATTTCTAAAACGCCAACACTGTTGCATCAGCTACACTTTGACTTAAGGTTTGAGTCGCTACTTTCATGCATGGATGACAAATAAAATAGATGAATTAGCTCCCTTTCATGTTGATAAAATATATAATTGTTGAATTTCTCAGAATCTGTCTTCACTACATTGCGAAGAGAGATTCTCTTTTAATGTATTCTAGACAAAAACTTAATAAATTAATCATATTTAGCGTGACATAGAGTTCATTGAATTGTAAAAGTAACCAAAAAAATTTATATATATAAAAAAAAACATTGTACAATAATATTGTTTTATTATTGACTTGGTCCGATCCACTTCTTACATATCATCGTCCACGCCGCTATGATTCATCTGTCATAGCAGACATTGCAGCACGCGCGCAAACCAATCCCTGCATTCGGTCTGAATGTAAACCAATCACCAAGCATGTCTATTTGTTACCTCAGAAGTGATTCGTATTTTATATCATATGTCGTTTTGGTTTGAAGTAGGGCCACTTTTTATGTGGAATTTGTTCTGGATTAGACTTCTTGACTTATTATTTATTCGTAGTATAACCATGATTGATCAGACATTATTAATTTCATTAAAACTTAGAATGAAAGTCTGACAAGTAATCCCAGAGCTTGCTAATGAACGAGACAGGTTTTAATTAATAGATCTGGCTTTCAGTGAATATTTGACATTAATGTATTCTACAGTAGTATACTCCTTGAAGATTTTGTTTATAATCATAGTTATTTACTTGAGGGTTATAGCATAGTAATGAGCCTATAATCTTCCTCAATAAGTAAGCTAAAAAAAATACAAAAAAAAAATTACAAATTTGATAAAGTAGTTCCAGAAAATAGCGCGTTCTAACAAAAAATGAACAAGGAATAAATTACCTTTTTGTGTTTTAGGTTGATTCTTATTTTGCGACAATTTTATGTCTCATAGTAAAAACAATAAATACCTACATTTTGGAAAATTGAAGAACTGCTAATTGGCCTAAATGTTCTGTTGGCCTAAATATGGATGTTTGCTATTATATGTTTAGAATATTAAAAACAAATTAAAAACTCGGTAAAAGTGACCCTAAGCCTCTACTTATTTGAAAGTATTTAAAGTAAATAAATATCCAAGATAAGAAGAGTACGAAGAGCACGAGTCAAATATTGACGACCAAAGTATATTCTAAGGTTAGTAACGTCGACTTCATAAAAAGTTGACTTCTCAAAACTTTGAAATCTCATAATGACGATTTTTTCGTTTTATAAAACGTCGATTTCTTAAAAATTTGAACTCTACAAAGAAACCTAAAGGTAAAGTATACATTATTACTGAAATCAAATGTAAACACAAATTAAATAAAGAGTTCCAAGCTTTGTTTCCAAGTATTTTTGTCAGTAAACATACTTACTAATAAGGTTTATTAAACAATTTTCATGTTTAATTTTCGAATTTTGTCTTTGTAATGACTGAAGTAACCTTTAAAGGCTGTAACTACTCCTCATATTGAGTAATTTAATACTCGTATTCAATATATATTATTATATTATTAAATGCCCGAGGCTACGTAAACGTAACCTTAACATCATACGCTTCACTATCGTAAATCCATATCTCATTATCATCATATTTAATAGTCTAGTGAATATATATAAAATATTAATAAATTCTATTTTTTAGGATTTCAGTATACCTACTACAGATACAATAGGAATATTTATAATCATGTCTAAAATTCGAAAATCTATGTTGATAATCAAAGCTATTTAGGGTTACTTTGGCATACTCATATAATAATAACTTGAAAAAAAATTAAGCACTATTTTAAAAACGTATATAAAGATATTTGTCATCCACATACTTTCTGTCATCATAAATTCATGACCACATTTTTTTAATAACTTTTCATAGTTTATATTTAATAAACTACTGTTGTAAAATTACCGTCTCATACAAACGCACAGACAGACATGCTCAAATTAGGCTTTTGTTTTTCTTATTTGGCTGCAGAACCTTAAAAGAAAGTTAATGTCATGTAAACCTAAGTGAGAAGTGATTCTATAGGTACGTGCACGAATAAAAGAGCACAATGTTGAACAATGTTGCTGTTGATATACAGTTGTAAACAAGTCGAGTTATGGTCAGTGGTAAGTAAAACAATAAATCTTGTACAATGCTGTGAAAACGACCATGACCTGCCAGAAAATAATATGTAGTTGTCAAAAGCATTACACACATTACTACGTAATAGATGTTCTAATTGGCTCCGGACCGCGCCCCTGTTTCTGTCACCCAGTTCCCCAAATTAATGACAAATAGTGCCCGCCCTACGTCTAAATATCGTCGCATAGTGTTTTCGATGGCTAATTGACTACAACCCTTTGTTGGCTATGTTGAAATAAGCCACTAAATGTGATGAAACATGCCAATGTATAGACGCAGCGCTAATTTCGGTCTCGTTCATTTGTCACGCATGTACTCATGCAAAATGCGACAAATGGTACAAATTGGGCATGTAAATTTTAGACATTTCAGACGGCTATTGCAAGATAAATGCTTAAACATTCATTTTTTCACTAAGCGAAATGTACTCGTAGTAGTAATCAATCGCGATGATTTTTTAATGTATTAACAGATTTTTTGATCTTGAAACTGATTTCATTAATAAATATTTAATAAATGTGTTTTTATTTTCATACGTTTAACAGCCAAGATTCCAGTGAGGAGGTCAATAGTCAATTTAATAAAAATGATTTGCAAAGCGTGCTGTGGCAATATTTCTTTTACATGAATATTTCTATCTTGTTGTGAATGTTTATAATACATTAGGTAGTAACTAATAACGTGTAGTTACGTAAGTTAAAAATATAGGACATGTTGGGGAAGGAAGGAGTTTATGCATTACACTAGGTACCCCTATGTTTTACCTATTTTTATTCTATGTGTACGAAATCTTTGTAACTTAATAAGGAGGTTATATGTATGTATTTCCTTCAATTCTTTAATACCAACTTTTTGAAAATTTACAGATAATACATATACTTACAGAGTATTGAATTACAAAAGGAAATATTGAAAATTATAATTGCAACTTGTAATTTAATTGTTGTAATCTGATTTTGTTGAAAATAGTATTTTACTTGTAAAATAAAAAAAAAATAATGTGACCAACATTTACCTTATCTTAACAAAATACAACTAAAAGTATAGAGTTTAGTCAATAAGTTTCCGAAAAAATAAAATTTATATTATTTCTTCTATTCTATTCTGTTCGTGATCGTTTCCCTGTTCTTGTTATATACTTTAATTTTTAATAAGCTAACATGTACTTTTATCTACCTTAAGAATTTGTAAACTGTGAAGACTTAATTGGTGTATGTAAATGTTTATATTTCTTTTTGTTTTATATGTAACTAAATACTGTTTGTCTTCCAAATAAATAAATAAATAAAAATAAATAAATAAATAAATTTTATTCATGACATAATATTATATTGAGCTTAGACAAATGATTTCGGCACATTTTTTATTTGTTTTTTTTGTTAACGATAGTAGACTTTCACCTTGTTTAAACCTACAGATAGCCCATAGAGAAACTTAATCCGAACATATGGAAATTTCTATCTTTACAGTTTTACTACAGGCATGGATATTAAGACGACTGAATGCTTTTACTGTTTACAGCAGAATAAATTCAGGTAAACACTGTTTACGACTCGTAAAATGTCAACAATGTGCACGTAAGTTCACCTTATGTTTATGAAATGGATACTCGTAGGTATCAACCTCAGGATTTTATAGCTCCTTTTATGATTTTGTCATATTTTACTTTTAATTAGTAGATTAAAGCAATATGTCAGAACAATACATTGTGTTTTTACATTTCCAATTCTTTTGTATTTTATTATTTGAACTTTTTAATTTTAATTAAAAAGTCATATTCTTCTAACGGATTCTATCATATGTAGCTGTTTGGTGTAATCAGTTATTATTCATTGTAAGAGATTCGAGTCTATTTTTTTACGTATAAGACGTATTACTTTAATGGCACTGGTACAGTGAATTTCACGGGTTTGATTATATCGAGAGCAAATGTTGTATTCACATAAATATTTCTGCTATGCGGATTCAAACAAAAACAAAGCATTGCAAACTTGTATTCTCATCAAAAATTAGCAATTATATACGTGTAAAAATTAGCAATTATATACGTGTATATAGAAGTTATATACATGTTATATTTAAAAGTTGAAAAGTAGTATCAGTGTCTGAGAAATTCAGGAGGAAAGAATGCAAAAGAGTATAAGGTTTGAAGGTGAATAGATATATAAGTAGAGGTAGATTGAATAACAATAAAATAGATTGAATAATAAGGCAGTGGTAGCCCAGTGGTAACGCGCTCGCTTGGGAAACCGAGTGAAGCGGGTTCAAATCCCGGGTCTCGCACCTCTGATATTTTCATGTGCGAATCATTTTCTAACTTGATTACCACTTGCCTTACGGTGAAGGAGAACATCGTGAGGAAACCTGCATGTCTGAGAGAACCTAGCAAGTTTTCGAAAGACATGTGAAGTCCGCCAATCCGCACTTGGCCAGCGTGGTGGACTATGGCCTGATTCCCCTCGTCTTGAAGGGAGGCCCGTGCCCAGCAGTGGGACGTTAAAAAAGGGCTGAATACAAGATTGAATAACGTATGGATGGACTGGGCAAAATAAAATATTATGTGTTTATGTTGACATAATAGCTGATAACGCAGGCAGTGGTCAAGGCCCAGTGGTAACGCGTTCGCTTGGGAATCCGAGTGATGCGGGTTCAAATCCCGGGTCTCGCACCTCTGATATTTTCATGTGTACCTAAATCATTTCTAACATGATTACCAATTGCATGTCTGAGAGAATCTAGTAACTATTCGTAAGACATCTGTGGACTATACATGTCTTTCGAGTGCCAACCCGCACTTGTGCAGCGTGGTGAACTATGGCCTGATCCTTCTCGTATTGAAGGGAGGCCCGTGCCTAGCATTGGGACGATAAAAAAGGCTGCAATGGCTGATAAAGGGATGTGGAAGAAGGAAATATATTGTGCTGACCCTTCGTAGCCTGGACTATTGACAAGAAAATTTTAATAAGTTAGATATATGTAGTTAATGATTAAAAAGAAATTATCCCCATCTTCAATCAATTTACTTGTGCAATCAAATGCGGTTAATATGTTACTAGCTACCATGAGCCGAGTGTCATCTGGTAACACGTATATTGCCCTGTTGATTGTATACCCGACTAATATCGTATTGTTCATTTCGTATTCTGTTTTCAATTAAGCGCTTTAAAGCAGGGATGTAATGAATGAATAAATTTTAAGTTATGTCTACTTTACGGTGATGTATAGTTATTGGCCGCTGTGGACGTGAGTATGTTTGGTTTATGGGCAGAATATGTTAATTCAATTGCTATTATTTTCATTTACCTATGTAAAATTATGACTTTATTGCCTTTTATTCCCATATTAATATATTTTATTAATATTTTGTAACTTTTGTATCTGTATCTGTTACTTTTGTCATGATCGAGCCTAGGTAAGTAAGTCGCAGGTATTTGGGTGTTTTCAAACTCGAACTAAACTTTCATATAACATTGTTTATATTTCATCTGATCATAATAGTTAAAAAAATGTTTTAATTTAGTTTTACAGCTTGATCATTACGTATAAAAACGAATTACGAAAGGTTTCACTAGCGGGATAAATGGCTTTGCTGACTGTCTTATACATGATGATGTCTCGTTATAGTGGAAATTAAACTCCTGGCCTTCAAAATCTGATATAAATAATAATAATATTAGGAATTTTAAAATCGAGTTAAATTATTTAAAATTAGTCTAAAACTTAAGTGTTGAAAAAAGGCTAAGTTTATATAAATCTTGTTTGGACCTTTCATTAGAAATTATTCTAATAGATATTTAAAATTAATTTTTGTGTAACCTACCAGTGAGGATAACACACAATAAATACTATATTGTAAAGATGTCAAATAAATTCGCAAAAGATGAAAAAAGTGTCATTTTTCAACGCAAGATTTTCCGCAGACGTGCAAATTGTTCTTTGTAAGACCCATCGCTTTAGGTATCCCCTAGCGACTGCTATAATTATGAAATACTCTCATAACGAGCCGGCGCACCTGCCTCTAATATTAATTTAACGTTACTTTGAAAAATTTCGAAATTAGCTTTATTAGAGTTTTTCTAGTATCGCTTATTATAAGTTAACGTGAAAAATTAAATTTTAAGTCAATCTAATGAGCATAATTAATTAAATTTAAAAATTAGAATAAATTACTATATATCTACGCATACAATTGTAACTAAGCCGAATCTGTACCTACATTAAATATTTTTTGGAAAATCTTATTGAAATAGACTTAATTATCGATACAGAGTCCGAATCTATGGTTTTAAGTATTTTTGTCTGTCTGTCTGTCGGTCTGTCTGTCTGTTACCGCATCACGGGAAAACCACTGAATAGATTTTGATGAAATTTGGTATGATGATAGCTGGTTATCCGGGTCAACATATAGGATACTTTTTACTGCGGGAAAATAATTCATTTCTGAGAAATCTATACTAACGTAATTAGAGACGAACCCGAGCGGAGCGAGGGTGAGTCACTAGTATTATATAGCTAAGTATATGTTGGATACACGTGTTAATTATTATATCATTAATTTCATATCACAATTTTACTTAATTTAATTTTACAGTACGTAAACAATTGCTAGTTACATACGTAGTATGTAAGTGAGGATATATGCTTACTTTGCGACGTGGCCGTATAAGGTACACAAATAAATATCGTTGTACCATGAATATTCCTTCTGAGACTATATGTGAAGCCAAGTTTGAAGATTGCTTTAATAAAAACTTTAGGACGTAGTTTTATAACATGCAATAAAAGTAAATATAAATATATTATAAATATTTATTTTTATTTTTCAAACAAATATCAATATACAAAATTTATCCTACTTTAGAAGACCACTCGTAAAAGTATGAAGAATAGTTCAATACAAAAAGTATTTGCGATCTTCGTGAATATACGAGTATCGATGTTCCCTACCAACAACCAGATTTTGAAAAAATAAAATAAAGAATTTTGTAGAATTTTTGCCACTTTAACATATTGGGAAACATATTTATTAATTACTAGCGGCTCACCCTTGCTTTGCTCGTGTTCGTCTTTAGTGAAAAACAAAAACAATTCTCTCCCACGGAAACCATACATTGTTCCGGGATAAAAAGTAGCCTATGTGCTATTCCATCTATAATATATTACTGTGCCAAATTTCATCCAGATTCGTTCAGCCGTTCTAGCGTGATTGAGTAACAAACATCCATCTATTCAAACTTTCGCATTTATATAGTTTAAAGATTCTATTTTGCATTTTCTATATAAAAGTACTTGTATAATAGAGATTTTAAATGCCACGTTAATCATCTAAAACAGTGTATTCAAATATAGAACTAGGACGCAGTGTGCCTTAGTTATTTATTGATGACATTGCAATGTCTTCGTCAGGCTTTCTGAAGGCACAGTAACAACATAATATATATGTATATAACGTGTACATTAAATAAAATGAAATGTAATTGACCTTAATGACCGGATATATCTATGTCAATCGCTTTCGAGCTCTTTCTTCGAATTTAATTTATCTAAAATTTATGAAAAAATTAGAAGGGTTTAAAGGGGTGTAAAAAAAGTAACTCGGTACAGCACACTTCAAAGTATAAATATAAATCAATATAATTGATGTTATTTTTAATATTTTGAGTTATCCATGCAACCATACGGTTTTTATTTTCGTATTCAAAGTTATATTAATCTAAAATTTATATTGAACGTCAAGCTGTCAATAAACTGCGTTTCACATTTTTGAATTTCGTGTAAACTGCAACTAGCGTCCTTTGTTCATGACTTCTTTGTTATTAAATTATAATTAAAAAAAAAATGTATATTATATTTTTTTTATAAGAATGGATATTAATCGACGAATGTGATATTACTACCAATATATAAATTTGAATAGAACATGAAATTATAAAATTTACGATAGCATCGTAAAATGAATTACAAAATGTGCTAAATCATGATTTTTAATACATTACAATGCGTATTATTAAAGGCAATTAGGTTTTAAAATAAAATGCCTTTCTATGTTATTTTGATACAAGAAAGCTTAGTAGGAGCTTCAGTAACATTTACGAACTATTTTATTGCTATGTAGTTAGACAGCTTCGAAGCAAAATTTTAAATTCATAAATCATGTTATGTTCACATCGAGGCGTTGAAGAACTTTTGTGGGAAATACAGTTATTTGAGTTAAGACTTGCAGCGGATACAGAATACAGTAGATTCGTCTAAGAAATTTTGCTGAAATGTAAATAAACTGTTGGTCTGTATAGTTATTGATTTAACAAGTTTAACCAGAGTTATGATTTATTCATTCGAACAAAATTTAGAAGCAGAAAATATTTTCTTAAATACTGTTCTTGTATACGCCACATATTTCACTCTGCCAATTTAATTAAATTTCATGAATAGTGCCTTTTGTATGAAGGAATTGTAAAGTGCAATAAACGAGTACTTTATAACTATTTTTAAAGTTTACACTTGAGGGCTCTGAATAAAAATTGCATTCTTGGTTTTGTCTAATATTAAATTTAAAATCATAAATTTCAACATATTTAATATCATATGTGTAAAAAATATTCATATATCATTATAAAGTTACCATTAAATTTAGAGTTGGCAAGTTCCATTTTAATTAGGTTGGATGGTATTAAATATTTCACCTATATAAATATTTCTACTATTATCCCAAGTTAATATGTTTTTATTTATTTACTTGAATATTTTTAAATGCAATAGTATTTAAAGAATACCTATAAACATACAGACTATAAAAAAACAATATAGATGAAAATATTTTCTAAAACGATATAAGTATTTCACTTCCGGTTGGGTTCGTTAAAGAAGCGCTGTTTACAAATCAACTATATTAGTCGAATATAAAACAACGACAAGGGTCCTAAAAGATCACAACTAAAATTCAATTAATTATAATTATGTTGAAATAATAAAATAGTGATTTCTTATAATAACTTATACCTAGTACTGAAAGCTGTGTTATACAATTTTTATAGATCCCTCATATTTCTGCAGTGCGAATGGTGTTGGCAGAAAGCCCGGAAGTTGGATTTACACCAAACTGCTCATATCTTTTTCAGGGGTTAGTGCAATTGCGAAAATTTGCAAGTCACGCCAATAAAAATACAAATTCACGAAAAATATGATGTGATTGTGAGGTTTTTAATTGTAGTTTTGAAATTTATAAAGGGTAGTTTTTGTAAATAAAATTTAGATTTATATTTATTCATTCACGTACCTGTAGTTGCGAGAAATTTATAGGAATTGTATTGGAAACTATGGGTAATAGTTATGTGGTGTTTGTTATGTGTTCGGTCAGAACGTAAATATAAAAATTGGTGAAGTGCCAGTCAGACTCACATATTTTGGGTTCCGTATCACCACAAAATAATAAGAATTATTAATGCTTATAATTAATAGCACTAGAACCACTAATGCAAAATCATATATATTTAAACGAGCAATTCTTGTATATTTATATCTTTATTTATTTATTTATTTATTTATTTATTTATACCAGCAATCTCGGAAACGGCTCTAACGATTTTGCTGACATTTGGTATATGGGGGCTTTCGGGGGCGAAAAATTGATCTAGATTAGTCACATGTCTGGGAAAACGCGTGTTTTCGAGTTTTCATGCGTTTTTCTTATGCATTATTCTACGCAAAATTTAATCGCGACATCTATACAACTCTTTCAGTAACACTTAGTCACTTAATGTAAAATTATTTTTAAGCCAAATTAAAAAGAAAATTATTCTTATCGCGACATCTATACAACTGTCTCAGTAACACTTAGTCACTTAATGTAAAATTATTTTTAAGCCAAATTAAAAAGAAAATTGTTCTTATCGCGACATCTATACAACTGTCTCAGTAACACTTAGTCACTTAATGTAAAATACAATCTTTCAAGAACTCCGAGCGAAGCTCGGTCGCCCAGGTACTCAACTTATAATAATTGACCAATTTAAAAATATTTATAATTTTATTTTATTAAGTTCTAGCAACTCACCCTCGCTCCGCTCGGGTTCGTCCCTGGGGACATTTTAACAGTTAGTATAGATTTCTCAGTGATATTTTCCCTGATACATGTAAAATTATCCTATATGTTGACCCGTGTAACCAGTTATCATCATATCAAATTTCATCAATATCTGTCCAGTAGTTATCTCGTGATGCGTTCCCAGACAGAAAGACAAACAAAAATTGTAAAAGCTATAATATGTTCGGCCTATGGATAATAATGACTATTTCAATAAGATTTTTCAAAAAATATTTAATGACTCGACTCAGAATTTTATCATAGGAATAGATTAAATATTTTAACCATAGCCGTGTAATATTTGACACTTATGTTGTTTTGTTCTTTTATGATAGAACCAAAATGAAAAGAATCAATAAAAAACCTGTCTCTTAAAATCGTACATATTTTATGAAAATAGTACATATTTTATGAAAATTTCGAGGTAGCATTTTAATATTGAAACCAAAACAGTCACTTTTTATCATTAGTCAGATTAGAACCTGTTATTCATTACATCCCTAATTATATAGTAATTGGAATGTATTAATCAATCTATTTTTAAAATATTACAAATTGTACAAAGTCAGTATTTTAAAAGCTAAAAGCTTTAAGTTGATCATATGTGATGTGTATAAGAGATTTCCAAAAAAAAAAATGAAGTATCAAATTTTTTTAAATAGATTTTGTGACTTTAGGGAAATCTCGAAAAGGGCTGAATGTATTGCCATGTGTTTTATGGGATAACAGAGGGTGCATGTTGCTTATTAATCATAAACACTTGACAGAAGACTCTCGTAACAAGTATCCACTTATCTATCTATAAGTATAATGAAATTCTGAGTCGTATCTGTACATTATTATCGATACAGAGGCCGAATCTATACTTTTAAGGATTTTTGTCTGTCTATCTGTTACCGCATCATGGAAAAACCACTGGAGGGATTTTGATAAAATTCGGTATAATGATAGTTGGTTATCCTAGTCAACATATAGGATACTTTTTACTGAAATTAAATGTAAGCATATTTAAATATACCATTCATATTGTAATGTCTACATTATGCTTGTTCTGAAGATGATATACATTATATATAAAAGAAATAATGCAGTTCTAGATTCTGCGCTAACTCCGCTCTTAGCCGCAATGTCTTTTGTGAAAACTTGTTGTATAAGAATACCAATAACAAACTTACATTATTGCCAGCGAAGAAACACTAGTGATATAAATAGAAGTCAAGAGATTGTTCTTGTTTTTCGATTAGAAAATTCGATTTGGTGGTTTAAATTTTACATTGCATTTTATTGTTATTTTCTACATTTACTCTAACTCAAAGAACTGTTAATATAGTTCTATATTCAATACCAAAACATGAATAATTTAAAAACTTCAGCCTTTCAATTAAAGAAAATAAACTAAATGTAACTATTTCACAAAAAAGTATAAAAGAAAGACAGATTTATTTACATCAAAGAAAACAGACGTCACAATATAATGGAACAGAAATAATGTATATTATATAGGTACAAATAGAATTTTAATAATATAGACTTATTTTATATAAAGTGGATAGCGGTACAATGGTTCAAAACCAGGGCCGTGCGGTACATTTTCTCAGTATGATGCAAAACTTTGAAATGTCGCTAACTAGGTAATTTTCATTAGGGTTCTGTAGTTGAAAAGCAAAAACTCTTATGACAAAATAATTTTGTCATGTCTGTATGACAGTTACTAATTTTACTCTGAGACTATCGGGGCTATGTGATACTATACTATTATATACTATATATATACTATACATATAACATGTGAAACGCTGAAAATTCAAATTCAAATTGGGAAAAATTAAAGAATAGGGGTATTAAGAATAGGGATAGACCTCTCTCCTGTTATATGTAAATTAGGGATAAAATAAATTTTTGAGTCCACATAAGCATGTTGGGTGTTTGTGGATTGTCTTTAAAATAGAGATGCATGTTTCTAAGCATCTTTTTTATTCAAGCCAATTAGTCCAGTCACTGGGTAGGTTCTGACCTACAAAAGGTCAAGGAGAGTTTCAATTGGTATAAGTAAAATAATATAAAAAAATGTTCCAAATTTGCGACCTTGAGCGACCGCCGCGCCGCCATATTAGAAAAATGGTACCAAAAACCAGTTTTTTGAGAATATCTTCTCTCAAGTGTTATCTAGGCTATAAATGGTCATTATAGAACATAAAATTTCCTACAACTTTTGTAGGAAATATTTTTTATCAGATATATAGTCTACGAGTTAAAGCGAAATCAATTTTCAATCGCTGAAATTTCAGAATTTTCAGTGTATACCGATTGCGGTAACGTAATAGGTACCGTTTTTGTACTCATTTTCGTCTCACGCTGAGGCAGAATGAGGAGAATGTTTTTTTTAATGTGATATCCCTTGTAGGCCTAATCCACGATTCGTTATTACGGTTTTTCTTCCATTTCGATGCCTATTCGTTAGTTCATTGTTCCAGATGTTCTTGTAATTTTTCCGTCCTCTTCCTTGTTTTCATCTTCGTAGTCTTCTTCGACTTTATGTGTGAATGATTTCGCAACTATCAAGCCTTCTTTCTCGTCTTCGTCGTCTTCTTATTCTCTAGAGCCCACAAAACCTCTGTGATGTTTTCACACGCTTTCACGGAAGCATAATATGCAGATAAAAAAATATTTCAAGTTTTTTTTTCATATTCAATTCAAATGAATTTAAGGAGTGCTTCGGTTGCTGGATATTTCGTTGTTTTCACTGGAGTAATGATTTTAACTTACATTCTAGACATACATAGACTAAAGAATATATTAATTATAATATATAAAAAATATAGTATTAAAAATATATTAAAACAGTAGTACTTTTCTAGTTGTTCGTTTAGGGCTGTACATGAAAGTTCCATTTCAATATAAATAATTGATGATATGATTTTTTTTTTATTTTTAAATATAGTACTATGTAATTTGTATTTGATGGCTCCAAATGCCGCCTCTGTTTTGTGCCGCCTGAGGCGGCTGTCTCTTTGCATCATAGCATCGCATGGCCCTGTTCAAAACGCATAGTCAGTATAATAAGATTTTAATCCCACACCTGATTTTCAATGACCTCCAATTGTGTATCCGTCAGTATCGATTTTATCCATACACTAGCGACTCAGCCTCACTCCGCTCGAGTTCTTCCCTACTTGCACTTTAACGTTTAGTATAGATTAGTAGTAAAAGGTATCCTGTGTATATAAAAAGTGACCCGGATTACCAGCTATAATCATACCATATCAAAGACCCTCAAATGGTTTTTCCGTGATGCAGTCACAGACAGACACAGACAAAAATTCTAAAAACTATAGATTAGGCCTCTGTATCGATAATAATGCCTATTTCTATAAAATTAAAAAAAAAATTCAATGTGTAGATTCGGCTTAGTTACAATTTTATTATATGTATAGAGATTAAATAATGTACCTATATCACAATAATAATAATTATTACTATATTTGATATTTTTTTGGAGATTCGGAGTTAGAAGTCAACTGTAGTTGATGATTTTGACTAATTAAAGTACCTTTACACAATTTTTTATACAATAGTATCTAATAATAATCTCATATTAAGTATATACATATGTATTTATCTTACATAGTTGTACTCTACAAAAGAGGTAACGCTAAACTAATTTCCAACTATAGACCCATCAGCCTCTTGTCTAGTATTTACAAGTTTTTTTCAGTGATTTTATTAAGACGATTGACGAAGATCATCGACGAAAACCAACCAGTAGAGCAAGCAGGATTTATTAAAAAAAACTACTTTATATCATATCCATACCCTTAAAATTATTATAGAAAAATATAACGAATTTGATAAGCCTCTCTATCTTTGTTTCATCGAATAGAATAAAGCATTTTATATAATTTTACATAGCGCAATATGGCAAGCTCTAATCACTACAAGGCGTAAACGTTGATTACATAAACTTGATACAAATCATTTACGAAAACAGTACCTCAAAAATAGTGTTAGAGAAGTCCGGAGCAAGTTTCAAATTAGAGAGAGAAGTAAAGCAATGGCACCCGCTCTCTCTAAAGATTTTTATAGCAGTACTGGAGCAAATTTTCCGACAATTAGACTGGAGCAATAAAGGCCTTAACATAAACGAAAAATATCTATCCCACTTAAGATTCTCAGATAACATTGTACTACACATGAAATACAAGGTAATATGATAGAGTCATTCTGCAGAGAAAGTAAAGACCTAGATAGATATGAATAAAGACAAAACCAAGCTAATGATAAAAAGACAAGAGATACTACTGACAATTTTTTCTTTTAATATACCCAAGAGTTCATATACTTATGTCACCTGATATCTATTAAGATAAAGCTTGTACAGAGAAAGAAATAGAAAGGAGAATCAAAAACACGTGGAACATATACTGGGAGATGAAAGAGATCTTCAAAAGCAAAGTACCAACTAGTTACTTACTACTAAAAACTAGAACTATGAAAATTTGTTTATGGCCTCTTCTCACATATGTCTGTCAGACGTGGGCCCTCACCGAGAAGTCACTCGAAAAGATAAGAATACGTCAAAGAGGAATAGAAAGAGGCTATGTGGGACACAAACTAAAAGATAAAATAAAAAAAACAGCGCTATCAGGAAGAGGATAAAAGCAAAAGATGCAGTTAGAAGAGTATTTCACCTAAAATGGAAGTGGCCTAAAATGGCCGGACACATACACAGAGCGACAGATGAAAGGTGGTCCAATACAACAACCAACTGGTACCCAATAAACCGGAAGCGCTTCGTGGTGCTTCGTGGTCCAGAGAAGCTAGAGATAGGTTTAGGTGGCGGCAATTGGAGGAGAACAATATATATATATATATATATATATATATATATATATATATATATATATATATATATATATATATATATATATATATATATACACACACAAATAGTTAATTATAAACATATAAAGACTCTGTTATTAAGTTGCAAGAAATAATAATATATTGTTTGAAACATGTATCAAACTATCTACAGATAATATGCATGATTGTGCTACATTACATTTGTAGGTCCCCATAACCTACTTTCGTTAGAGCTTCCTATCATTAATAATAATAATTGTTATTAGATAGTGTGTCGGCAATATACTGAGTGGTTCGTTCTATTTTGTAAAGGAAGAATTCCGTGTACAGAGGTGTTGAATTAATGAGACTGTTATATTCACGAGTGTTTGAAGCGATTTAAACAAAAAAGTTTATTATTGCGATACATTAAATATTCTTTTAGACAATTATAAATATTTTGGAGTATAATATTTTCATTGTTTCATGTAATCAAAGAGTTGTCCCAAAATAAAATGGTTTAATACTAGTAAAAACTTACGACTTTGGCAGTTTCAATGAAGAAATAAGGTCATAATAAATATGCCATACCTAATACATTGAAATCTATGAAGGAGCCCTCTAAGGGAATTTCCCTATAAATAACTTTACCCTGGATGTGTGGATCTTTGTTTTCTCGGCATATAAGACGTCTTAAATATTGACCTGACTATTCCTATCAATTGACATCAGTACTATAGCTTTGCTATACTCTCTGTGATAAAAAGATTGAATCAACAATTTGGCCGTAAAAACCTAAAAAACGTTTACTAAGTTTTATCCATAGAAAAGCAATAGTAACTGTATATATAATACACACTCGTTAATTACCACTTGTAGTTTAGGCTGAAATTAAATTACACCATGATAGCGTAGTCTTTTTGTCGATAGGTTATTGATATGGGAGCGCCGATACTGCGTCATCAATATCGTATTATCATGTTTTGGGCAGCGGCGAACAAAGGGCTTTATTATAACGCGTCAAGAACGCATTGTTCTGATAGGACCGGAGTTTAAAATTTAAGCGATAACGCTTTTTGAACTGGAATATAGACTCTTTTATTTTTCCCCGCTGGCTGTTTACACTTGGACGTATATGAACACAAAAAAAATATGAATACAGTATGAAATTTAAAAAATTAAAACATTGTTGGATAGATTGAATTTTTCAAGAAACTTTAAATTGTATTGTTTCTAGTATTATATAGCAGCGAGAGTCTAAAATTGTACAAAATATTAAACTAGTTCATAGCATGACTTTCATTTTATTTGCCGAAAACATTTGCTTTTTAAAAACAACAACAACAGAACATTTCTAGTTTGGCATTATATATGTATGAACATAAATAACAATAAGTTTTAATAGAACTAGTGCTGTATCTATAAGTTGTATCTTGGGTATGTTTATCAATAACAATCAATAAAGTTATATACTGTATTGTATAATAAAATAAAAGCAATCTAATAACGAATCTCATAAAGGCCCAAATGCGTTTAATCAAGCGTGTTTTGTGTGAAATCGCTGCGACTAAGAATTTCGCTCGAGCCGATTTTCTGCCGGCTTACAGTAAATAAGAAAATTCATCTGAATCGCGCCGTTAAACGTAATCGAGCGTTGTGGAAAGTATTAAAGAAGCAGACGCTATATTGCATAAGTTAAGATGTAACAATGAAAACTTTGAGTATAGTACCGAGCGTACACCATTCCACTTTGGCAAAATATGTCTACACCATCAAGAAAATATTGCGTAGCATTTGATGAGAAATTTATTTTATCTATACGTGCAATCATCACAAATTCTAAAGCTCACGCAAAATAAAATCTTAACATTGTTTAAATTTTATTTCCACAACTCAATGGGAGGGAAACATCAAACAAGATGAGGAATGCCAAAGTCGCGTTACTTATGTTGCTGCTTTAATATTTTACTAAAACAAAGGAATGACGAGAAACCTTGTTCCTAGTTAAGACACATCTAATAACAAAATCTTTGTTTTTGCCGTTGATGGTGTTTGCGTTCTGATTGTGTGCGTTTGTTCCACTACATTTAGGAAGAGGAGCCCGCTGCAAGATTTCATTACGACCCTCCATTTTGTTCAATATTATTCTGCTGCTTATTGCTTCCATGTACTTTAATTAATTTATATTATCAGTAAGATAATGATAACGAGAATTAACTGCCATTACAACACATTTAAAAATTGTTTTATATTTTTTATTTATATTTTTTATTTATTTATTTTATTTAAATTTTCATTACATTTTTAAAACACTAATCTAAACACAAACAGTGCAACAAAAACTATGTATGATTTATCTGTGCACTGCGGTTTCATACACGATAGTTAATTATACTGTATACATATAAATCTATTAAAATCAGATAAGAATATCACTAACTTGCGTTGATTATAATTGTAATTAATAAATATATAAATTATTATGTAATAAATAATAAAATTACGAATAAAGAAGAGAAGTGGGTAAGGGAAAGTCATTATAAATAACTCGTCCCACACATGTTCCTCGATAAGCCAACTAGTTCAGAGCTATCTTGCGCTAAATCATAAAGTTGCTGCTTCGACGCTCTCATATATAATATTGAGCAAGTAAAGCTCGAATTCTAAGAAAAAATATTTTTTTAGAATATCCTCATCGTATAAATGTATGAGCGGATTTAAGCATTGTTTTAGTAAGATCAAAAGAAGATTTTAAATAATCTTTATCCAAATAAAAACAAATTTTATTTTATGAAATATATATCATTTTGTTTACGTCTGCTTCTGGAAACAGATTCCTAATAAAACTACGTGGCGAAGTTAAGTTATATTCCACAAATATATGCAGTTCAAACGCATAATTATAAAAGTAAGTTATTCAAGAGACACTTTCCAAGTTGTCAAACAAGAACTAAGAAGTACGCAATTTAACGATTGAACGCGGTACAAACTCTACCGAAATCAATCACGGAACTCTTTGTTTGATTATGATGAAGGCATTTTGGGCTTTGAATCGGCTTGTGTATTAATGAGGCGCTCCTAAATCGCCTATTAATCAAGTTAAAGCATCTGGTTGACAACCGACTGTCAGCTTAAGTAGTGTTTAGTTTACGACTTTATGATACGAGTGTTTACACTACCACGACTAGTCTGCGACTGCGATTTGTTGTTTTTGTAGCTTTCTTCAATTTTTTATTTGTGTAGCATATTGCGATTATTTATTTATCGAAGAGAAAACCTAATATTATTAAGTTGCAGCATGAAGAGATTAAGTTACAGCTGTGATATACGTTGATTAGAATGAATTTTACCTTGATTGCGTGACTTTGTAATATTGTTTAAATCAAATTTTACATCAGAATTTTTGTTCTTGATAGTGTTCAAATACAAAAATGGTTATTTGGGAAAAAATAGTTTTTTTGTGTTGTATATAAAGATTTTTAATCATTAGTAATTATTAATATCTTTTTTATTAATATTGTAAATACAAAAGGGTGTGTATTCATTTGTTGGTTGTATATTTTATTATGGAATAATAGAACAAGGGATAAATGTGAGTTTTAGAAATAATTATATGCCCCGAAGTAACGTAGGCTGCTTTATAATTACCGCTTTAATTAGCTACCGTGAGAAATTAAGCATTTGCATTATTTAGGGTGACTATTTTAATAATTTATAATATTTATAATTTTAGCTATAGTTTACAAATCAGATCTAATATTATACCTACCTAAAAAAATATTATTTTATAAATTCATGTTCATGAGTATTAAAGATTCATTTTTGTCTTCTGTGTACGCAGCTTCGAATTGTAAACAATCATTTGTGGATGGCTTGTCGTGTTTGAATACCTTTATTGTTTAACTATTTTGGCTAGAGTGGCAGATCCAAGAAATTTATGCTGAATTGCAAGAATGATAGAAACCTGCTATTTGATTATAAATTAAATTAATTATCAATCTAATATAATATTATATAACCGTAGGTTTTTATAGTACATTATAATTATTTAAAAAAAAAAAACTTACGTAATACTTTGACTTGAATAGGTACCTACTTCACAATTTTAATAAGACTATCTTTTTCTGATTTTGTGGCGAATTATTTAGATTTTTATTTCCCGACATTTTGCATTTACATGCTTTACAGTAATCATGGTCACGGGAGAGACATGGTCTTACGTCGAGAGACAGGAGTGAAGATCGTTTTATTTTAAACTATTGTAAATTTTAGTTACTTCATGAATATTATTTTTAATAAAACTTATATCATATAATTAAAATATTGTCGAATCTTTATTCTGTAGCGAAAAATATTGCTGGAAAGGAAAAAAATGTACGTTTATATTTCCGAACATGTTTTGTTCATTATTGTGTAATTATTATACTTTAAATAAAATTTGCTTGGAGTCAACTTAATTAAACAAGGTAATTACAAGCCGTAATTATATATGTATGCACGTGAAGCAAAAATATCTGTGAATAGCCATAAGTGGTAAGCCGTTAGCGAGCAAAATAAAATGTATTCGGCCTACCGTATCAACAATATCATTAACCCCCGTAGTGTGGCAATCAGGGAGTAAGTGGGAATTTCCGCGTCGTTTGATACAGCTCCCAGCTAAATGTTAAGAGCCCGCCGGAGTTACCGACCCCACTACGAGACACACAGTCTGAATAAAACACCGGTATTCTCAATGCATTTTAAACCCAGTAACTTTCGAGGTTTATTCAGAGTCGATGAGCTTTGATATGAAATCCGAATGTTTTGTTTTAATTGACTAAGGTATTGCTTTTAATTAGCACTAGTGGTTCGTCTACATTTCACTCTGGTTCTAATGTTACCTCATTAGATCCAGAGTGAAATGTAGATATTATGTTTTTTAGTAAAATATTGTTTTATTTGTCATACAAAGAAATAGTATATCCATATAATAGCACAATAATAAATGGTAATTTTGAAAATCAGATTAATACCGAGATTACTTTCAATCTTATGAAAACAATTTTTTGATATTAGGTTACGTACTCTATTGTCGTGCCAAGGTAACTTTTATATGAATATTAATATTTACCCCAGTCTAGCCAGAAATCTAGTATTGTATTGAGTACCTTCCAAGTTATCCCATTATTAGTACCTGCAAAGTACAAACTGACCGATCAAACCTGTGCTTTATTTTTACTGCTAATTTTAAATATATCTTATTTAATACATTATATGTAATTAAAAACATTAGATAAGTGTTTTCGTTACATTCTACAATCCTTAAATAGAAAATGATCATAATATAGATCTATATATTATTCAGTTTTTAAAGTTAATTATTATTTAAGTCATCTTGTCCAAGTGTTTAGGTATTTTTAATTTAACAAATTAGCATTTTAAAATATTTAAAATAAGTCCTCTTGACCGATTTCGGCCATGGTGGCCAATCTTATTGAGACTAGTCATCTGCGCAGGAGATTTTATAGCGCAAAAGTGTACGCGCGGACACAAGTGCACTCTCTATTCCTGTGACTCTTATATTCCGGTGGGACGATTACTCGACTCGTCCAGTGAGAGTTAAGGCGCAGGACCGATGGATTTACGTGCTCTTCGAGGTACGGGGTTGAAACATCACCTACTTCCCAACTTCGGGCTATTACTGAGGCTTACTAAACAGAAAGACTTAATAACTAAACTTGACCCGACCCGGGACTCTAACCCATGACCTCCGGAAGTTCAGCCGTACATGCTAGCCACTACACCACCGAGGCATTTTAAAATAATAAACTAAGTATTAAAAAAATGATCTATATTACTTTTGTGGTATGTGTGTCACAAGTAAATACATGGAGAGATGGTTCCGTTTCTATTAATTAAATGCTTCTGTATTGTTGAACCCAGACCTTAGAGATAGTTTTTAGAATCCAGTAGAATGTCATTATGAAACCTCATATGAGTCCTCTGAGTTCGTACACACGTTGTCTATCCCAAGTGAATACATTATCATATTAATTATACTATTTATATACATAGATATGTGTTTATTAAAGATTTTGTATATTATTCTTTTGTTTATGTTTTTCTTGATATCATACCGTACCTTACTATGAACTAATTATAAAAAAAACTAACCACCACGTCAAGAGATTGAACCTGCCTTTTTAGAAGTGTACTTTTTACAGTCGATATTGATAATAGAAAAATAAAAAATATAAGATTATTGTAATACTGGGATTGTAGAATAACCATCTTGTCTAAGCTGTACTTAGTGCAGTAAGCCATAGGCATTCCGTAAAGCGACATAGAGCCATTTTATTGTGGATGTTATAAATATAATTAAGATTTTTTGTTTTTTACATTTATCCGACAAAAAAACGTTTCCTACCTTAAGAACTTATTCTATGACTAACTTCCAATACCCAATTATTATTTATGTTTTCAAGACAAAAATAATTTTAAACACTTATTTCTTCCTTTACAATAAGATTAAAAATAATATTATTGAATTAAAACTCCTTAATTTCATATTATAAGAAGCCAGCCATATAAAATTAAGCCCAAAATAAATATGAAATGTTACGTAAAATACTATGTTAGAGTTAGATTAAAAATTAAAAAACATAAAATGAAGGTCTACAGAAATAACGATAAGCAAGTTGAATTTTTTCGAACAGCTGGTTATCTATACAGATAAATAAAATTGGAGTGTCTGTTTGTAATATTAAAATAACCGCTTTTTACTAATTGCATATGGATGTATACACGGTACATATACCAAAACAACATTTTTTATAATTTTTGTCTGTCTGTCTGTCTGTTTGTTCTGGCTAATCTCCAAAACGGCTGGGCCGATTTTGACGGGACTTTCACTGGCAGATAGCTGATGTTATAGGGAGTAACTAAGGCTACTTTTATTTTAGAAAAAGAATTAGGGTTCCGCGAAAAAAAATTAAACCCATGAAATTATGAACAAAATCCGCGTACGCACCCGAGCAAAACGAGGGTAAATCGCTATATAATTTAAATGAATATCTTAGGAGTAGCAAGCTACTATTTATGTATACATAAACATAGCCAACCGTGAAAACGTACCTAATGACGAACGCGAGCGAAGCGAGCGTGAGTCGCTAGATGCAAATATAAATCGATTACTTCATAACAGCACTTTTAAATTTTGCATTAAGCCAGTGTTGCATATGTTGGTACATTAATACGCAGCACCATCTAGTTCCATGGTAAGCTACGAGGCCTGTGTTATGGATGCCAGATAGTCGATAAACTTAACATAATGTATAACTTTCAATACATACATATTATAAACACCCATGACTGGAGTACAAACATTCGTGCTCATCACACAAATGAATGCCCCCAGCCGAGACTCGAACCCGCGACCGCTGGCATAGCAAGTAGGGTCACTGCAAACTGAGCCAAACGTGTCGTCGGATATAATTTAAGTGTGAAATATATTTCGATCACAATTTTATTTATTTTCAGTAAATTATAATACAAACTTTAGTCAAGTTACAATATACTCGTTAGTGTTGCCCAAATTCAGTCTTGGTCTTGCAGTCTTGGTCTTGGTCTTGCATTTTTGCAAGACCAAGACCAAGAACAAGACCGCGTATTTTTAGCAAGACCAAGACCAAGACTGACCATGCAAGACTTGAGCAAGAACAAGACTAATCCCGCAAGACTCTTGCGTCTTGCAGCTAGGACTTAGCGCTATTTCACGGAGTAGTTAGGAATAACAGTTCGGTGTATAGGTACGCTTAGGAATTCTATGAGACGCAAAAAACTGTATCAAAGAATATGAAAAACTGGACCTATTCGCATTACGACCAATACCTACCATAAGCATACATAGCGAATAAAAAAATATCCATTAAAATCAAACAGAGTGCATGCATAGTTTTGTTTTTACATCGGCACTTTGATAATGCGGCATCAAAGGTTTTGTACTGACGTCTCAAAGAAATTTGTCGCTTTTCGGAAGTACATGGGGATGATACACGTGGCGGCGGCTTCTTTTGAATTCACATACAACAATCGGTGCCGCCGCGCCGAAATCACAACATTTGACACTAATTGATTGCCGCCATAGAACCTAGGTATAGTTTTAAGGGCACAGGTGTTCCAAAGAATAAATAAGTTTCAGTGTGCTTATAATGGAAACGAATACATACATTATACTGATCACGCAAGTAGTATTATGATTAGATAATGGTAAGGATAGGTAGTAGATGTCATAATAATTTATTCTAGTAAGTATATAGTATAATATCTTCTTATCTATAATAATAAAGCTGAAGAGTTTGTTTGTTTGTTTGAACGCGCTAATCTCAGGAACTACTGGCCAGAATTGAAAAATTCTTTTTATGTTGGTTAGTCCACTTACCGAAGAAGGCTATAGGCTATATAACATCACGCTACGACCAATAGGAGCCGAGCAGTAATAAAAAATGTTGTAAAAACGGGATAGTTTATAAAAGTTTGTATGAAACTCGGCAAGGACGAATAAGCCACGGGGACGAAGTCGCGAGTGACTGCTAGTTGATTATATGGGTTTAAACTAAATACTTAGGTACTATTATTGTACATTTAGTCAAAATATTTTTTAAATTTCTTAATTTTTTACAAGAAAAAATAGCAAAAATGTGGTCAAATATCACCCGTTTGATAAATATTGTAGCCACTTTTAAACATACTTGAAACGTGTAAAAAAATTCTACAAAACTAATAAAATAATATAAAAAGCGTACCTACCTACTTTTAAAATAAAAAGCCTGCAATACGATTTTTGTATTGCTTATGAGCCCGAATATCTCTGAGGGAGATGATGAGAGTAAGTATTTACTAGCAGTGCCCGCGACTTCGTCCACGAGGAATAGTAACTTTGGAGGTATAGTGACGTTCAGGATTTATTTATTTATTTTAAAACTTCTGTCATCAAACATACAAACAAACTTTTCAGCTTTATAATATTAGTATAGATGTACGACAAAACATTCATTTATATGTAAAGAATAGTGATTGGACAATGTCACGCATCTATACAAGTAGGCATTTAATCTGTGTTTGAACGCCGCACGCGGCGTCGTTTGATTTACGGCGGCATCCTTTTAATAGAGTTGGCACGTGCCGTGGCCGCGCGGTAGAAAGCAAGGAAATGTACTATATAATAAGGAATTATTTTAATTCCAGTCATTTTTAATTGAGCTGTGCTTCGAGTCTAACGTAATAATAGTTTTTACTAATTCTTGTTGTTTACGGAAAACGTATCACGTCTACAATTTAATATGAGGGACGAAGATTCAAATTGTTCTAGTCCGAGTAATGAGAGTTACAGATCTAAAAGACACAAAAGCAAATTTGAGGAGTTTTTCGAAATAATTCATGCATCCCAATCCCAAACTGCCTTGTGTAAATTGTGCCAACATAAAAAAGTTGAAATAAAAATGAAAAACAGAAACACTTCAGGCTTAAGGAAACATCTAATATCTTTCCACAAAAAGGAATCACAAATATTTCTTCCTGTTAAACCAAAATAAGCGGAGATATCGCAAGCTTTTTCGTAACTGCTGGAAGAAGTGGACAGGTAAGAATAAATTTACTTATCTCACAACTGACGGGCCTGTGGTCTAGTGGTTAGTGACCCTGACTGCTACGCCAGAGGTCGTGGTCGTGGTCGTTCGATCCCCACCCAGGATAAATCTTTGTGTGATGAGCACGATGATGTATTCTGTGTCTGGGTGTTATTTATCTATAATATGTATGTATTTAGAATTTATATGTATGTTTATCAGTTGTCTGATTTCCATAGTACAAGCTCTGCTTAGTTTGGGATCAGGTGGCCGTGTGTGAGATGTCCGAATATATTTATTTATTTAATTACATAACACCATATTAAGTATGTAATTATCGTGTTAAATATTTTTTATAAAACACTCATATTTTCATTTGTTTTCATAATCGCCCTGTAAACAACTAAGTACTTTATTTTGGTAAATTACAGTACAGTGCAACCTTAATATAACAAACCTCAATTTAACAACAACAAACCTCCTCCTCCTAAACGCTCAAACCTAGTATGTTTTAAATAATAACACAGATTTATTGTTTTATTTCAGTCGGAAAACAGGAATGACAACATCACGATAGCTACAGTTGATTGGGTGGTGAAAAAATATCTTCCCTTCTCATTTTTCGATGACGAAGCTACACAAGTATATTTTCGACGTATTTGCCCGAATATGGTGTTTCCTAAAAGGTCCACACTTAGAAGGAAAGTCAAAGAGCGATTTGAAGAGCTCCAATTGAATCTCAAGGAACGACTTCAACAATTATCATCTAAAATGTCGTTTACTATTGATGGGTGGACGTCAATTGCTGGTAGGAGTTACTACGGGGTTACTATGCATTATATAGACAACGAATGGAAGTATCGATCTGTAGTTCTTGATTTTATACCATCACGCGGTCGACATACTGGGGAAGATATTGCAACGATTTTCCACGAATGTTTATTGGAATATGACATAATTGATAAAATACAAGGTATCACGGTCGACAACGCAACTGCAAATACCAAATTTATGTATGAACTAGGCAAACAGCTGCCACCACACTTTGATTCAGATAATCAACATTTCCGGTGCTTTGCTCACATTTTAAACCTTGGTGTACAAGATTTATTAAAGACCTTAGCATTACACTGTGAGACTGACACTAACGCGGAAGATCAGCAGTATGAAGACTATGCAGACGAAACTGAGGATGATGAAGAAGATGAAGAATATGCACCAAATATTGCTGATTCGCGTACATCTGTAACAAAGCTGCGCAGTATTTCCAGTAAAATAAAAAGAAGTGAAATAGTGAAGAAGAAGTTTCAGTCTGCTTGTGAAGCAGCTGGCGTGCCATCAAATCTGAATCCCATTCTTGACTGTACAACGAGATGGAATTCCACACATGATATGATTGAATTTGGTTTAAAAGTGAGAGCGGGCATTAACATATTGTGCAGTTCTGTCACCGAATTGAATGATTTTCAAATCACAGCTAGTGAATGGCAAATACTCGAAAAAATACATAAGTTTCTAATAAACTTTAAACTTTTAAGTACAAAACTTGGTGGAGAAAAATATGTTACATTACCGCTAGTCATTGTATCATTCAATCTCTTGCTCGATAAAATTGAATCCATGGTAAAACAGTTAGATGAGAAACCTAATCGATCTGAAGTGGATGAAAGGCTCATTCTGGCTTTCCAAGCAGCTCGAGACAAAATGCTTAAACATTATAAGAAGAGCAACTGGATTTATTGTACTTCTTTAATTTTAGACCCAAGGCATAAGGCTCAGACTTTTGACCTGACAGTATGGGGGAAGCAACTTAAAACAGAAAGCCTGCGCAAGTTCAATAAACTTTATGAAGAATACTACAGTCTACACTCACTGAACAAGTCTCTGGAATTACCAAGAAAAGAAAATAAGGTATCTGATGAAGATGAAGACGTAATAGACTTTGATAAACTGTATGATTGTCCCTCGACGTCATCTGGATCTTGTCTTCAAGGCTTAGTGATAAACGAGTTGGAGGAGTACCTGAGAAAACCAAGAGCTGGCAGCTCGGAAGACATTTTAGATTGGTGGAGGACGCATGAGACAGAGTATCCGACTTTATCGAAGATGGCCCGTGATTTTCTCTCAATACCTGCAACTTCAGTACCTGCTGAGAGATTATTTTCTAAAGCATCATTAGTAATTAGAAAACATAGAAATAGGTTAAGTGATGAGTCAGCCAGATGGTTACTTTGTATTAATTCTTGGTCAAAAGAATTGATATAAAGTAACAGAACCTAATGACAAAGCTGTTGTGTACTGTTATGTTATTTGATTTGTGTTGTATTTTTTTTTATTGAAATAAATGATAAATCGTAAAACTCTTTTATTAAATTTCATATAAGTTGAGGGTTCAATCTCTTTCTAGAGAGATTCTTTAAAATACAGTCAATTTATTGTAAATAAATAAATATCCTGGGACATCTCACACACGGCCATCTGATCCCAACTGATAAACATACATATATAATTTTAAATACATACATATTATAGACAAATAACACCCAGACACAGAATAAATCGTAGTGCTCATCACACAAAGATTTATCCTGGGTGGGGATCGAACCCACGACCTCACGCTTCGCAGTCGGCTCATCACCCACTACGCCACGGAGGCTTGATAATTTGTTTTTTACATGTTTTAGCACATCATCATCATCATCATCATCCCAGCGTTAATCCCAGTCGCGACCAAAGCCAGCGCTCTGGCGCCCGGGGTCCGCTATGTTTTAGCACATGTAAGCTTATAAAGCGTAAATGTTTATTAAGAAACAGTTACTCCCATGGAAAACGGCATATAGCTCAGTTGATAACCATGTGGCGGTTATCAAATTTTTTATCAAATCTTCAGACATTTATTAATCTGATTGTTCTTTGCTTTGGCTATGTTAATTCTAAAGATCTAAAGTAAACTTTAATAAATAGCAATAGTCTAATAGGTAATTGCAAGACTTGCAAGACTCTTGCTGCAAGACCAAGACCAAGACCAAGACTGGGAGCGCAAGACCAAGACCAAGACCAAGACCAGGTGTATTGGCGCAAGACCAAGACCAAGACTGGCCAAGTCTCGTCTTGTTCTTGCATTTGGGCAACACTAATACTCGTATATTATACTAGCGACTCACCCTCGCTTCGCTTCGGGTTCGTCCCTAGACAAAAACAAATCTATCCCACGGGACCAGTACACTTTTCCGGAATAACACATAGCCTTCCTGAATTTACGGGCTATCAAATGCAAAAAGAATTTTTCAAATCGGATCAGTAATTCCTGAGATTATCGCGTTCAACCAAACAAACAAACAAACAAACAAACTCTTCAGCTTTATATTATTATAGTATAGATTATACATTGACATATAAAATTACTAAAGTTCTGTTTAAGCATTCACGTTTGAAATCTGATTTGCGAGTGCTCTAACACTCTTCCAAGATTATGTAAAGAATGTGGAATGGCAAATAAAACGAAGCTCAGTTTTGTGTTAGTGAATACGCACATAGTGTAATTTACTTGTTTAAGTAGGAAGAAACTTCTCAGTGAAGTAGTCGTCATTAAAAGACATAAATTATGGATGAGCGTCGTCTAGTTTTTAAAATGCTGCTTGCATTAATTAATTTAAAATATTAAAGAAGTTACTTGTGTTAAATGACGCGTTTCTGTTTTCATTACTTTTAATAGCGATTCATATATATATTTTATAGATATCGATATCTTTATTATGCAAACATTTTTATCCAGCTTACCTCGTGGAATGATGTGCAAACAATTTTTGGAAAGCGTGTACATCACCCTTATACAATTTAACATAAAAGAAATCGTTGAGTAAGCTTTTTGTTTACAGTAATATTATTGTATTGTAAAAAAATATGAATTTAGCTTAATTTATGTTTAATGTTATTTTCTTAAATAATATATTTTTGTGTCTGTTATATATTAGAAACAAGCAAATGTATTAATAAATAGTAACACGATAAGTTCATTTTATTCTAATAATATTTTTATGGAACTTTTGTGATTATAAACACTTTGCGTTCTAAAGTAGGTTTTGCAAATACATGTCCCGAAGCTGTGAATATAGAGTAGTGAGATTGTACGGGAACCTTTACAAAGGCTTTTCCCAGGTCAGTTAGATTCTGAGTCCGTTAGCGTGCAGGCTATAAGAATATTTGTGAGCACTCGACTGAGAATATTCAAGCTTCTTGTGAGCGGTCAGCTCCTTGTGCCGTTTGCCGTCTTGTGGCTAAATTGAATATCAATTTCTATAACACAATATTTTTGGTGAAAAGCTAAGTGAGTGCTCCTTTTAACATTATACATTTCAGGTATACATTGACATTATTCGTTGAAATATTCTTTTATATTTAAATGTCGTGTTACATAACAGTATATTTACTAAATTTTATACATTTGATATATGATCAAATTATATATTTATTTGTTTATATGAAAGGAAACTTATGTGGTAATGGAAAAGCTTAAAACAATGTTAAATATATTTTCAACGTCAATATGTAATTACTTACATTATTATTAAATATTATTCGGTTAAAAATCAATAAAGATTAAATTTGTTGTATATCACGTTGAACATTGATATTAATTACCGGCTTAGTAACAAATGGAAATGGCGTGCAGCGGCATGCGTGGCTTTTCATCGCCGGAACAAAGTCGCCGCGCAACAAGTGACGTTTCGTCGACCTTCACTAAGCACTGCTTAAGACATTACTTTTTCTTCACATTTCTTTTTTTATGTACGAATATTTAATACTTATTTTAGATACTTTATTTCGGTTAATAGATGTCCATTGCACAAAATATGGATATCTCGATGAAATGTCATCTGCTCTTAAAAACATTTCTTATGAGTTTATTTACTTACCGCCAGTTTTAAATGAGAATGATAGAGTAGTGCGCGTGCGCGACCCGAGAGGGAGAGAGGCAAGCGGGATGGGAGACAGTTGTACTCGCTCCGACCAATCGATTAGTCGCATAACGATAGCGGCTTCTTAAATGCAGATGTGTCGTGTACACCAACGTCAGTCGGTGAACAAAAACCGCCTCGACTACACGACTATGGCTTCACGGAGCCGATATCGTCTTACTCGCGTTATCCTTTGTAGTGATCGTATTGTTAAACCCGTCTAAATGACACGCGTTCGTATGTGACTAATATTCTAGAGCTGGAAATTCAAAAATTAAACTTGCACGAATAAATTGACTTTCAAACAAAGTTTTTAATTAGAACTGAATTTAACACCAGGACACTTAAGTGTAGAAATAAAATGAGTTATCATATGAAGTGAACAAAGGAGGGATTGTGAGGCTGAAAGGTAATCTCACTGATTTTATTTACGGATAGCAATATATTTAGTATGTATAGGTCCCGGCAAATTGTTGATAGTTACGGTCCCTTGGGTTGTCGTATATTTGGAGCCAGTTTAATATCCAACGTAAGGATTTGATGTCTTCTTACCGTAATATAAAAGATACTCATATAAGTATTATTATAATAATTCTATATCTTACATAAAAGTGTTTTTAAAAAAGTTATTTTCGAATTATTTCGAAAATCATATTTGAATTAATGGTTAAAGAATACAAATTGTATATATAATACTTATATGAATAAATAAATCAACTATAACAAAATAACACTACAATAATAATTTATTATAAATATCTCTTAATCAAAATATGATTTGTACACAAATCGTCAAATGAGTTACTATAAGCGGTAATTATTTTAAACAACTTCCATTATCCAAAGTATTTATCTGTGCGAACTCGTAGACAAATATAATCACGCCGGTTAAATTAATGTTTGTAGTGGTTTCGTAGCACACGTAGCGCTCGTAGCAGATGATAATACGGAGCTTTCATATTATAGAATTTCACATATAATTTAATGGTATCTTCAATATTGGAAGGAGTTTTAGGGTACACTTGTCACCCAATCACCATTCTCCTCCTTTACGACTCCAATGATATTGAACATTTTATTTAACGACCGGCACGTGGCTTCGTGTGTGGATAGATAGCATACTAATGACGTTATTGCCAATATTTTTTATTGCTAACAAATTATATTTAGATCCCGTTTTATATATTCGTTTCCTACGAATTTCAGGGATCATATTTACGACTGGAAGTATTGACGATTGGGTTTTTTATCAAACAGACATGCAGATAAAAATTTTATGCGAGTATTGTATGTTGACGTTTTATATTATGATTTATCCTGTATAAAGGAAAGGATGGACGTTCAATAAATTAAGTAGATAAAGCTTTTTTTTATTAGTTCACTTTGTTTATAGGTATTCATGTTTCTATACTATCGAATTTAATTCAATAAAAAATGTTTCATTAATGTGTATGTTTTCTATGTTTATGTAAATTAGTTGGTTTTGGCTGGCAGTATTGTAATATAATATGCTAAGCTGCTATTGAAGGCTGATTGGGGCAATCGTAATAAACACATATTATGTACAAGTTTACAATACAATATTATTTTTATTAATCTAAGTATTTCCATAATTTCAGTAATTATTTGATAATTGTAGCATAATTATCCACTGTTAATTCATAATTATCACTGTATAGTGTGAAGTATATGTGAATATTATATTATCAGGTTCCTAAAGTTAAAATATAATAAGAGTATTGTATTCAGCCTTTTTTTAACGTCCCATTGCTGGGCACGGGCCTCCCTTCAATATGAGGGGGATCAGGCCATAGTCCACCACGCTGGCCAAGGGCAGATTGGCGGACTTCACATGTCTTTTAAAAACTTGCTAGGATCTCTCAGAGATGCAGGTTTCTTCACGATGTTTTCCTTTACCGTGAGGTAAGTGGTCATCATGTTAGAAATGATTCGCACATGAAAATATCAGAGGTGCGAGACCCGAGATTTGAACCCGCTTCACTCGGTTTCCCAAGCGAGCGTGTTGCCACTGGGCTACCACTGCTAATAAGAGTATGTATATTAATTAAATGATATTTGTTTTACTAAATTTAACAGCTCTTGTTGTAAAGCGTAAATAGTAATTTCCTTTTCTAATTTATACTAATTAACAGCATTAAATTCGTCGTTTAGATTAGTACAATAAAATATATGGAAGTTACGGATGATGTTTTGAGTTTCAACAAGCAAACAACAGTTACAAACATTTAATACGAAAATTATCATTTAGTAATAACTACCGATTTTTACATCATAAAGAGTATTTCAAATATTCGCCAATGAATGTTTTTATTGTAAAATAATAATTATAACGGATTTCTATACAAACTTCCAACCCCTTTTTTCCGTCTTTAGGGAATGGATTTCCAAAAATTCTTAGCGGTTACCCATTCCTTATGAGGAATTTACCTGCTAAATTTTAAGTTTGTGACCTTTATACTATTTGAGGTTTTGTGAATAAATTTGATAACATTAAATGATATTTTGCCTTTTTATATAGATATTTTTCGCTAACCGACACCAATTTTAAATAACCTAAAAAAATATTTTCAGTAAATTTCGATATAAATACTATAATTGCAAGAATAATTGCAAATAAAGCTGTTTGTTATTTTACTATGAAATTGTACCAAAATATCAATAATGAAACAGTACGAAAGAAGTATTTGAGGCTTTTTTCAGATATTAAGTTTTGAAATATGTATTATATTTTTATAAAATAAGTTTTTTCTCATTCACATAATATCAGAACAAAATTTGTTTATTTGTTTTAAAATAAAAGATCCGCTATTGTATTAAAATTTTCATATTGTGGTAAACCAATTATCGTTATTATAAATTTTGTTCAATAATTTACCTCATTTTTTAGTATTTCAGTATAACCGTTGTATAGGTAATAATCTTTTTTTTTTTTGGCTTTTGCGCTTTTATTGCGCTGGATACCTTATCCTTCAAACCGGAACACAACAATGCAATCATTGTTGCTTGGCGGCAGAAATAGATAAGGGGGTGGTACCCATCCAGTGGGACTCCTCAGGCTTGACAGAGTCCTACCACCGGTATTTACCTTATTATTATTTCTTAACCCACGTCGTAATTATACTTATTTGAAATTCTTTTTTTCATTTACACATATTGAATAATTAGATACATATAGATTAAAATATATTATAATCTAAAAAAAACAACAAAAAATATAGCGAAAATATTATTGAGTTATTTCGTAATAATATTATTGTCAAAAAGGTATTCGTGTTTATTCGTTTACGCAATTTTTCATTCATTATTCGTACAGAAATCTGATACTCAAGTTTCGATTTAAATTAATGCGCTACTTTTATGTTGACAAACAGATAATATTATAAAATAATGAAATACAAAATAAATTTTCCCTTTTGTGTTACATTCAAATTAATTTTTTAAGATTATTTTATTTTTTTCATTTTATTTTAATCTAGCTCAAAATCGTCCCAATAAAATGAGTTTGAAATGAATTTTACAATTTCATGAGAATAAATTAGTATTTCTTTGTTTATTTTAAATATAGTTGTAGAATAACTACTATTAATTAACCAAGGAAAAATTTTATAAGTTTGTAGTGACCTTACTTGCTGTGCCAGCGGTTGCCGGTTTGAGTCCCGCTGAAGGCATTCATTTGTGTGATAAGCACGAATGTTTGTAATCTAGTCGTGGGTGTTTATTTTTATAATATGTATGTATTTAAAGTTTTATATGTGTAGTCTACCAACTATCTGGTATTCGTATCACAAGCCTCATAACTTGCCATGGAACTAGATGGTGCTGTGTGTTAATTATCATGTTATTTGACTCTAGATGCGTAAACATTGTATTGTGTCTGATCACATTTCCTACTCTACCTTTTAAAAAATATGCTTTTTAAAAAATCTAAAAATTTTAGGAAAATTACTTCTCAGAATATACGTTAAGGAGTTTTTGAGATATTAATATAAAAACTATTAACATATGTATAATATGTTAATGACATAAGATATGAAAGTAGTATAAAACACGAACATACAATTCCGATCGATAAAACCTGCTAATATTCTAAAAATGTAAATATTCCTATTTTATTTTTAATTAAACGAAATATGTATGTAAAAACGACACAGTATTTAGCTGTACGGAACCCTCTATGTGCGGGGGTCGAACTCGCACTTGGCCGATTTTATATACAAATATTAGCATTATTTACTAAACCGTAGCTAAAATTTACAAAAAAATTAATTTGAATATTGTTTCGGCCAACAAAATCTATACTAATATTATAAAGCTGAAGAGTTTGTTTGTTTGTTTGTTTGTTTGTTTGTTTGGTTGAACGCGCTAATCTCAGGAACTACTGATTGGAATTGAAAAATTCTTTTTGCGTTGGATAGTCCATTTATCGAGGAAGGCTTTAGGCTATAGAACATCACGCTACGACCAATAGGAGCGGAGCATAAATGAAAAATGTTGCAAAAACGGGAAAAAATCATTCCTTTTGAGAGCTTCCGTTGCGTGCGCTGCGTAAACGGTTAAAGTTACGCAAAAATTGTGTATGACGGAATTGTTCCCCTTTAAAAGTTCTAAAAAAAAGTCCGCGACAGCATATGTCTATCTTTTAAGGTTGACTCAATATAACCCTTTTTATGGTAATGAAATTTGTTCTAAAATAATGCATTACTTCCGAAGGTGTTTTTATAAACATGATATTAATCCTTATCCTAATAAATACGTTATTCATCACAAGTATTTAATTTTGAATAAAATTGCCCTTGACATCATTTGATTTCAATGAATATCTTAGGAGATATCATAGTTTTAAAATATACATATTTAACTTTACGCGGTCTATGGGTGAGCGCGCTCTCAGCCCGATACAAGGCGAGGGCGGGGCGGTCGTGAGGGGGGAGGGCGCTGGCCGCCGCGCCGGTAGCTCTGCGAGCAAAGTCACTATTCCACGCGGACGAAGTCGCGGGCAAAAGCTAGTATTACATATATGTATGTATAAAGCCGAATAATTTGTTTTTGCCGTGAGTAATGCTAGTTATTCTAATAAAATCATAGAAACGTCATATTTGATGAAATCTATTGATGAAATTTCAATGACACAAATAAATTTTTTTGGAGTTATTCTAACGAATAAATTTTTGTCTATTGATATAGTTATTTTTGGGAGAAGCAATTTACCTGTAATATAATTTTTTGAATTATTTTGTAAGTTATCTTGCTAAAAGGTCTAGTTTCAAATTGGTTTTATTCTAACTAGTTTTTCCATTTTTCTTTACAAATAAGATATTTTCCTGCAGTCAAAAGTTGAATCGGATAATCAGCTATCACTAAACCAAATTTCAGCAAAATTTCCGTGATTCACTTCACAGACAAAGAGACAGACAGACAGATACACAAATCAAAAAACTATAGGTTCGATCTCTGTATCAATAATAATGACTATTTTAATAAGAATTCAGATGATGGACAGGACTAAAACTAACGATCTTAAAAAAACAATATAAGTGATGAGAGTGCTATTTTTGGCAAATCTTTCAATCACTAGATAAAATAAACACAAAAAAACTAAAAAGTACAGTTGGATGAATCTACTAGTTCATTTGTTCTTCTTTTGTTTGATGATTGAAAAATCGGCGCTGTATCCTTGGTCTCGAAGCTAATACTCATTTACGATGATAGTTACGTATTGTATTAACACAATTAAGTAAGTTTCGTAATGCACCAATTTTTTTTTTGCTTTCGTTAAATCAATGTATACATTATGAAAATGCTAATGATGTTAATGTTATGAAAGCAGTTTTTTAATAATTAAAACGAAAATTAGGCTTTAATTACAGCTTACAACAGTAATAAGAGTCATTTTGCTATAGTATATCAATCCTGCAATTTAAGTTTTACTTTTAATCAGCCATCTAGATATAGTGCACTAATGTACTAAATTGAATTACAAATACGGATTAAGACTCAGGTAGAAACTGATACATATGTATATCAAAAGCATTTCTTTCAATTAGGTTTATTTCCTTATTCTCAGATTTGTACTGTTGCCTTTAAGGCATTCCAGTCTGAACTAAAATTGATAAATCTGTGTGCTTAGCTGCATGTAACTTTTATCTCTCAACCCGTTGGAGTTCTTGGAACTAATTTCCGATAAATTTCTGCGTTCTCGTGAGAGTAACGAGCCATCGAAATTTATAGCCTTTGAAGTGCCGTTTACCTAAGAATTGGGCGCTAATCTTGTGTGAAAGAGTCGCGCGCCGCGATATATTTGTGATTTTGATAGGTGATTTAACGATTTGACGCCGAAACCCGATCCACCATTATTACAAATGTAAAATTGTATGTATTTTGCTTTTCCAGAGTATTGACTTTTACTTCAGAACGTATAGATTACATGAGGTCGAGTCGTGAAGCGAGAAGCAAGAAGCTTTTTTAAATAATGTGTATTTGACTTTTGCAAGAAATAATATAGACTAAACAGTATTTATATTTTATAATGAAAATATATTTTATTATAAAGGAAGATTCCTGAAATATTAGACAATTTTTTTATGTTTTTCTTTAAGTGTTACACTTTTGCTCAGTTAAACGAACCACGCCCTATACGTATTAAGTATTTTTGCAATATATATATATCTATTGTAATTACTTCATTAGTTGATATTAAACGTAGCATAATATGTCTCTGTACTTTCTTTCTATACTCTCCAACATTAAACTCATCTTCATTATAAGTAACTAAATATACATATATAATATGTATGTATTTATCCATGTATAATATTAGTAGCGACAGCATATTTTGTACCGGTATATAAACGGTGTATAAGTCCATAAGGTTCCCTAAATGTAATTAAATTGCACAATTGTGTTGCTGGGATCGGGTAAACATACCTATTTTCGCTCGAGTCGCTACGAGCCAACCTTGGAGATAACTGTGGAAATGCTTCCTTTGCCCAAATCATGCGGGATTATTTACCTGTATCTGATTCTTTGTCTATTTTCGCTCCACAAACTTAGCTTTATTTACTCTAACCGATTGGTTCATCCTACCATAATAAGTATAGCTGAGATATTACTTGTTTGTCGGGGCTAGCTGTTTGATTCTGCTGTCTTATTTGCTTTTTTTATAATACATACACATATAATATTTACATCTACATAATATCTCTATATTATTTAAAGCTGTTTAATTCGCTTGCTTGTTTGTTTGAACGCGGTAATTTTTGGAAGTACCAAAGTGACATAATTTTTTTTATTGAATTTTATATTTTACTAACAGTATCCGCGGCTTTGCCCGCATCGAAACTTCTGATCACTACCAAACTTCATACGATCACTCGCTGGGCTATAAAAATTTCATCAAAATTGCTTTAGTCATTTTAGAGTCGATAGGCTATCTAACCTTTGGGAGCGAAACAATTACGCATACACGACGCAGCCACGAGCATTTTATTAGAATTGAAATATAAATATAATAGTGTTATATAATTTAGTGTCTCTATTATCATTTTGTTTATGAGGCTTAGACAAGATGAGCTACAATAGTAATCTAAAAAGAATATAAGCAATTTTTATCATTTTAATACAATTTTTAAAATTTCTATTCTTCAACGAATGCAGCATGCCAAATAGCTCTTGTCTAAAACCCTATGTAACATAGCCCATTCTCTAAAATATAATTAAGTGTTAATTACAATAGTTTCCTACGAATTGTAATAATAATCGATAACCTCCAGTTTAGAAAACGGGTCGTTTTAAGTGAATACAACTAATTCATATATTTTATGTTATGCTATTTGTAGTATACTGATCTGATATAAAATCGGAAGTTTTATTTAATTTATTTTTACTATCGATCCATCCTCTTTTTGTTTAGGTTTCACTATACTCCATATATCGAAACCACTTGATATATCCGATTGAAAAGCAGCCTATGCCATTCAGGGAAAATAACACAGCTTAATATTGATGAATTTTTAGAATCGTATCAGGGGTGGAGTTTAATTCCTATATTGACATTCGCTTTTACCTCTTTATAATATTATTATCATTGGCTATGGCCTATGCTACCCCTCCTCCCTTATAGGGGAGGTAATGGGAATGCGAAGAAAAGGGAAGTTGTAGAGTCCATAAGAGACAATATTTTATTTCATATGATAACATTTTATTGCCATTTCGGCTATTCTAATCCTTCTGATACTGTCTAACTTGTCGTTCCCCAGTTAAATGTTTCATCCAATCTAAATTAAACGTAAAGGCTTAAGTGTAGTGTAGCAGGCGTTCTGAGTTCAAGAAAAGGAAACGTTATGGCCTATCCTTGTTACTTACAACGATCCGAGTGGCACTTGTCACCTAAATCGAAAGCTATAAATCGAAACTAAGCAATATAATTGAATTTAAAAAGTCTCCTTATTCACATTACCATTAAAAACCTTAATTGTTATAAGACAGTGAGGAGACAGAAAATATTTCTTCTACCTTACAAGTTAGCTTATTTTTGTAATCACTATGTAAAGGAGTATGTGTAACAGTTTATAATTTCAATTCTCCATAAGTGAGGTCTTATTAAACAAATAAGACCTCACTTATGGAGAATTAAATATAGATTTTTATTATAAATTATATATTTTCGTGTAGCTTTTCCAGTTCGATTTTTTTATTTAAATCCATCTTTGTAATGCTTGAAAAATATTCTAAAAATAAGTAGAGCAATAATCAAATGCATTGTAGTTTAAAGTAATCGACGTAACCCCGTACAGGATGCAGTCAGCACATAAATCTTGTTAACGTGATAACTTTTGTTCCAGTACCGAGCAACCGGAGACGCGAGACAGACATGACGTCGTGAAAAATGTTCGAATAAGATCCTGTACGTACTTTAAAACCACATTCGTTATTTAATACATTCTGAAAATTGAAAAACCTCTAAGTAATGAAGTCGAGGCGGAACGTAAATCTGTTTAATGTGACGACATGAAAAATGTTCTGAATGCGTACTCTACAATCACTTATTTCCGTGGATTGAAAATGAATTAAATTTAGATTTTGTAAGAGTTCGTGAAGGAAATGATAGACCATAAATATTACAGAAAATTAATAGTTGAGAGGGGTTTTTGATACAAATTGACAAAATTTATTACTGCATTTTAGGCACAGATAACAATAATGTCTAATATATGGCAACCTGTAATTAAACGGTTTTATTTCGCTTGCCCTGTTTGTTTGGGTAAAATCTAGTAATTGAAATTTTACCTCTCACCTGTTGACATTTTGATCTGATATTTGGTATACACCTTTAGTTCTGATGACAATACAATTAAATATATTCAGTATCATTGTAAATCCAAGATGGCCGCCGCCACAAAATGGCAGATTACATGTTTTTCACAATCCCCTCAATATGGGTATCAGATGAAAGGGCTTTACAAGTAGAACACAGTACATGGTAGATCATAAAGTTTAGATAGTTTAAAATAAAAAAGGACTAAATATTTGAAAATTAATTATGTAAAAAATTAAAAAAAAATTAAGTCAAACGGTTTTATTGAAAAGAAACAATAGTAATATTGATAATGTACATAAAGTTACAAAATAATTAATTAGGTCCTAGGTACCAGTGATCACACCACTCTACTTATCAATCTAGGGCATTGATCAGATTTAAAAACAAAATTTTGTTGTTACATATTTGCTCAGATTACGGAACGTACACCCCACGATTTTATTTTTAAGTCTGATCAATGCTCTATATTGTTTAGGAGAGTGGTATGATTAGGACGTACCTAATTATTTTTAACTTTTAGTACATTATCTACATTATTATTATCTTTCTTTTTAATAACACAAGTTATTAAAATTTCTGATTGTAAATCTATTTTTATCGGAATAAAAAACAACATATAATATTTGAGGGTAATGTAGCTCCCTATTAGTGGAAAAAAAAATGGTAATCGAATCAGTGGTTTCAGAAATTACTCCCTCTACATACAAACCTACAAACTTGCTTTCAAGAAAAAAGTTTTTTTTTTTTTGCTTTCTATAATATTGAGCTTGTGTTAATTACAAAAATACGTTCAGTAAATATTTGTATAGAGTCAAATTTTCTGTTGTTGTGATTTTATGGTTTCTCTAGGGATATACCTGTAATTGAATTTAATTTCATTTAACAACTTATGTCATCTATTTAACGTGAGGATTATACATAGTTCGTGTATGAAAGCTAATTATTTCAATATATGCACTTAAGAGCAACGTCGTGAGAGGGCGCTAGTTTTAAATAAAATAATAATGATTATTTATCATTATTATTGACAAAGTTTTGTGGTGAATTGGATATAATGAATCGATTTTTCCAATAAATATAATTAAATATTAGCTGAATGCAAAAATGTAATATACAGATGATCTTTTATCTTTGTACATACATATATATGTGTGATGATTAGCAGCAGATTTTTTCTATTTATATACATTTGTATAGCTTTTCTCTCGCTTCTAGTTCTTCTGTTTATATTTTGGGGAATTAGTATATCTTTTGTATTTGGCATGCGGGTAGATAAATATTCATTAAATATTTTGATGATGGGGGATACATCTTCGTAGCTTGCATTTAAACGGATGCGGTATAATTTCCAAAAAAGTTCAATTAACTAGGTCAGATTATTTTAAAGTAAATTAGTTAATTTATTTTTTACAATAATATATATACGATGAATACAGAGTTCTGATCTTTTAGTATTTTAATAATATTAATATTTTCTTATCTTTTCATTTAATCGACACTGCGGATAAGGGTCAAAGACCAAATCAAAATTGTACTGAAAAGGCTCTTTAAAAAGAGAAGCTTTTCTCTAAGAAGGTTATAATATTTTGTTGATTTGCTACCATTTGTTGCGTTGATTTTCATTATGTACTCGTTTATATAAGCTAACTTAGTTTATGCAACCTTTACATAATATGTAACTGAAAAAGCATTTAAAATAGTATTAGATCAGCTAAAAATAATAAGGTAAAATTATTTAATTTCATTCAATTCTTTATTACAAAAAAAAAATAAGAATAGAAGAAGAAATAAGCTGAAACATAAATTTTAAATAAAACTTTTTTTTCAGACTCAGCCTCTCCCGTGGCCATGTTTGCTGTAAAACATTCGAAAGGTCGGGAAACAAAAATCAAAATAAATCCGCGAAAAAATTTGAAAAGATAGTTTTATTTAAAATATCAAATATTCGCGTAAATCTAAGAAAGTATTATGAAACAGAAATTTTGCGACGAAAGGAATTATTTCTTTATTAGAGAGTAAAAAAAGGCTCTATGAAAAGAAAAACATTTCGAGTTTCATTTATAGATATCAGATATACTGTGAGAGATATAAAAATCCTCCTTCTTTTATTGATTTTAAATAGATACATAATTGATAATTATATATTTCACTCTAACTTCCCATTTTTATATCCACTCTAACTTAACTAAACGGTTTAATTTAGTTTCATAAGTATGTCGGTGCGTGACTGAAATTCTCTCAGATTCCGGACGTAGATCTGACAAAACAAGCATTTAGCATACCACTCAAAAATCGAAAAAGAGAGAAATGACACCACGTAAAACTTATTTAACAATTATACTAGAACATCCATCAATAGCAAGGTCGTTTTACTACTTGTTACTAACATAATTTATATTTAAATTTTACAATTACAAAAATTATATAAAATAACAATTTATAGCAACAACAAATCTTTTTATGACCTTATTAAGTTAACTAATTAATAATCTTGAAAATTTTTATCGGAAATCATAAAGTAAGAACATTACAAAATCTATTGCGATTAACTTAAATCTATTTTACATTAAAAAATAATGTTATTAAAAAATATACCAAAATATATCTTAAAATTAATTATAAACTGTAAATCAGTTTAATTTTATTATTCTATGTTACTTAATTTACAATTAGGTGTGGTTTTAAAATCATAAAATATTGATAAGTTGGTGCCATTATTTATAACTGGATGGCAGCATAATAGGTGCGCACATATGCATGTTTATTTAAATCTTTGCTGTACGGTTTAAATATATAAATATAAATAAAAAAATAATATATTGTCAGTATTTAAGTATTTATATATTAATCTAGTTTGATCTGTGTAAATAGCTTAAAATTGAGTCTATTTTAAATAGCTTTAGAGTTTTATTTACGAAAAATATATAAAAGCTCGACATACATATATATAGTAAGTTGAATATATTCGGAAAATATAAGTATATTTAAGTGAGAGCTTTGTACATTTTAAAGTTTACATCGTTTACTCATGAGCACTTTTACTGAGACAGTTGAGACATCTTTATGATGTAGTGTTATTGCTTTAAACCAACAAAAACATACAAAACTAGACTAAATAAAGTTCAATGTATGATGATCATTACAAATATTGAACCACTGAAGGTTTGAACTTTGAAGTCAACGTTTCTGGTGTCAAAAACACTGTCAGACATAAGTGCTATTGCACTGTCTGTTATGGCAAGAATTAGACTCTATTCTAATAATAATATCTACTTTAGTTAGATTAGCATATTATTATAACAACACTAGCGGCTCACCCTCGCTTCGCTCGGGTTCGTCCCTAGTTACGTTTTAACGGTTAGTATTGAATACATATACTATATATTATATTACTGCTCCGCTTTCTTGGGTAGTAGTATGATGATATATAGCCTATACCTTTAGCCTTTCTCAATAAACGGGCTATCTAATGCAAAAAGAATTTTTTCAATTCGGAATAGTAGTTCCTGAGATTAGCGCGTTTAAATAAACAAACTCTGCCTCTTTATAATATTAGTATAGATAAGTTATTAGGTAAGAAATCATTAGTAAAAAAGCAATTAAGATATGTGTACATCAAAATACTATAATTAAAAATGTGAAAGTTTGTACATGTGTGTATGTTTATTATTCTTGCATGGAATCAAGTACACAGATTGACTCTGACCTGGAGTAATAATAATCTATAAATCTATATAAGGAGAAGCTAATAATTTAAATTTCTGTAACAAGTATATAACGCCTTTGATACGTCTAAAGTCTTAGTCTCTCCCGTGACCATGATTGCTGAAAGCATTCGAAACGTCAGGAACCAAAATTCAAAATAAATCCGCGAAATAATCCGAAAAGATAGTTTTATTTAAAACTAGCAAAACCAACAAAAAATATTTAAAAAGGTAGGTTTCATACAAATTTTCATCCCTTATTTTATCTCCTTATGGAATGAATTTCAAAAAACGCTGAAGCACATATTTATTTAATTATATTGAAGAGCACTAATACCAAGTTTCAAGAAATTCTGATCATAAATAATTTTTGGGTTGTGTTATAACGTGTACTCCCGTAGGAATGAGATAATCTCCCGCGGTAAAAAATATCCTATATGTTGACCCGGATATCCAGCTATCATCATACAAAATTTCATCAAAATCCCTCTAGTGGTTTTTCTGTGATGCGATAACAGATAGACAGACAGATAGACAGACAGACAGACAAAAATTCTAAAAACTATAGATTTGGCCTCTGTATCGATAATAATGTCTATTTCAATAAGATTTTCCAAAAAATATTTAAGGTACAGATTCGACTTAGTTAGAATTTTATTAGATGTATAGATGTCAAATATTCGCGTAAATCTAAGAAAGTATTATATAATTTAAAGAGTGTATTGCTTTATTAAAGAGAATAAATAAAAAATGCCTACGACTATTAAGTTAAGTATAAAATATTAAAATTAAAACATGCCCAAGTTAAATCAATTGCAAAATTGTTAAGCGGATAAGTATAGTTATTATATGATACAAAAAGCGTATAGCTGTCGGCAACATGCTCGTAGTGAAATAAAATAGTACATATTATGTACAATAACTCGCGTTAATAATGGGCTGTTTTAATAATAAAAATGATTCTATATCTGTACATTTTAAAATATGCAATTAACTTTCTTTCAATACAATATTGGTAAAACATTTTTAATACGTCTTGCAATTACTATTTATCGCTTGAAGTTTATGAATATTTATATACCTTGTTTATGAAGTTTATTTAAGCACTAGCGACTTATCGTCGCTTCGCTTGGGTCCGCCCCTAGGTAAGTTTTAACGGTTAGTATGGAATAGATAGACTATATATTATTCTTAGCTATATATTCTTTAGCCTATAGTCTTCCTCAATAAACGGACTATCTAATGCAAAAAGAATTTTCCAAATTGGATTTGTAGTTCATGAGATTAGCGCGTTGAAACAAACAAACACTGCCTCTTTAATATTAGAATAGGTTTACATATGTATACCTGTTATTTATACTCATATGTATATCTAATACACTTGTATACCTGTATTGCTATTTTCGTAAGTTTGTGTGTAATTTATAGTAGGTACATACCTTTTATGTAAACTAGAAGTAAAATTAAGTAAACTATTTTTCATTTTTAGGGTTCCGTACCTCAAACGGAAGAAAGGAACTTCTTATAGGATCACTTCATTTTCCTTTATCTGTCTGTTTGTCCTTTTTCAGGAATGTGTGGGAGGTACCAAGTTGAAATTAATATCAAATACTCAGGTCTACAATTCTTTGGAACTATGAAAAAATCTAACTAAATCAAGACAATTAAAAGACACGGTCGTTTATGCCGCATATTTTGACACTCGCGAGGGAATCAAAACCTATAGGGTACTTCCCGTTGACCTAGGAGAGAATTTGACTAGGAGTAATGTCTTAGCAGAAGTAAAGAGAAAACCGTAAATTTGTAAATACATCACAAAAAACATTTCTTTTTGCTTATTATAAACTTATTTCTTTAGTTTTTTTTTTTTATGTGTTCACCAACCACTATTTATGCAACTCTGTGACTTCTATTCTAATATAGGCTTCCTAAAGATCACTTAAGTTACCAACTAGGCGACCTTTTCACCCTGAGTACTATATCTTTAACTACAGTTGATTTGTATTCTAAAGAATATAATAAAACAATATTATGTTTTTGGTGTAATCAAGGATTAAATAATGATATTGGTTTTATTTCAGGTATGAAAGAGTCGATGTAGCTGGCGTCACAATGGATCAGTGGGTGACAGCGGCCAGCGCGCTGCTGGCGATACTACTGTATTACAATACCTTGGACGCCGGTTTTGTATATGATGACAGGTAATTATACTATCAACTTTAAAAAATTAACGGGCATTGACTTTTTTATTATATTCGTTTATTATGCGCTTAATTGCTTTTTTTTAGTAAATATGACGCGGTTATTAGCTCATGTATCTATATAATTTAAGTGACTTACCCTCGCTTCACGGTATGTATCCTTTCTGGAAGGCCTTTTGTGACTTGTTACAAAATATAGACTAAATTTTATCCATATTTTATTTGGCTTCTACCATCGTAGCGGAGTAATAAACTTACACAAACAAACACACAAAAAAACCTAAAAAATGCATCACATACATACACATCTCTGAAAAATAACAAAATAATAGGTATTTTATTTTTTATTAAATAAATCACATAATTTCTCCGTCTTACAATTAAATAGTAAATAAGAAAATGATTGCATTAAACATTTTGACCATTTGTTTCACATATTTTTAAAGTAAATAAAAGTTAGTGTTTTATGTTTTTCATGGCTGAACGATTCACACGATTGCCGTGAAATTTGTTGTTCGGGTTGCTTGTAGCATGGAAACAGAAACTGGTTTTGATGTTTATATTTGATTAACCAAGCAACGTTTGATGGCCAGACTTTTATTTTTTACTATCTCAAAAAAAGCCACGCAAGCTGGCAGAGCTTGTAAATCAAATAACACAATATTCATTTTTGATTTAAATCAATTTCTTTAGGTACCTAAAGCATGAGCGTTGAATTTTTTATCAAAATTGTCTTTACCCGTGGAGTAATTAAGGGAATCGTTATAATAAAGTTGATCTATAAGGCTATAAGGGGATGAGAATGTTTGAATGATCTCTCTAGTGCCTCGCAACGTTAATTGCTCCGGTTAACAGTGGGGAAAAGAACCGAAAACGTGATGAACGAATAACGTTCATTAAAGTATATTTGAATAATTTTGCAATTTTTACCTCTTAAAACATTTTAATAACTTTTAAAATATTGTTTTTTTGCTTATTGATTAATATCTTTTATAATATTTGCAGATGCTTTAAAAATAGATTTTTATACTGTTCTTTATAGAAAATTAATATAAAATATATAAAAGTTATATTAAAATAAATAATTATAGTTTTAAACTCCAACTTCTTTGGTCAGCGTATATTATAGTCTGTTTTTCCTAGCGGTGAGGGTGCCCGTTTGAGGGTGCTACGGTGCTCATAATTCTTGTGTATTATACACGAGTCACTTGTAGCAAGCGTACTCGTAAGATTGTATATTTGTAGTACACGCATAGTACGGCTTAATTCAGTTACTGAGGACTTTTACCACTGGTTTCACTATCAGTTCACTTCACTTTTACTTTCGTATTTCTTGTTAATTCAATAATAAATTGTTCCCTACTTATACAAATCAAATAAAACAAAGAATATTTTAGTATTAAAAATATCCAAAATGTTCTATCAATGTCAAATTCTTATTGTAAAACGTTTTGTCTTTTTCCACTTACGGCAATTTCCCATTAATTGTCCTTGACATGGATTGGAAACATGCTATTTTTCTGTAAATACATTCTTTACTAGCAATTATTTAAAACACATTATTTTTCAGTTTATTTTTATCCGTAACATTTATAAATTGAAGAAAGAGTTTTTTCCATGCTTACAATTTCGCAAATTTATAATAATTCATATTTTAAATTTGAAATAATTTTAAGATTGGGCGCGTTTGTTAATAGAGCCAAACTAAAATTATTATTTAACGGATTTGAACGAAAACTTTTTATCCTGATAGTTCCTACGACGTAAGGCAATACTACAAATTTAATATTATATTTTATAACTTACCAAAAGATGGTGAATAAGAAAGTTGAAAGATAAGTAAGACTCTTGTTACGCGGACGAAGCCGTGAGCAAAAAGTACTAATAAATTGTGATTGACTAATGATTTGTGATTATATATATTTTATGTTTCATTAGAGTAAACTCACTATAAATAAATTAAAATGATCAGTCATAGGAGTAAAATAATAAAGTTATTTAACTTTTATATTCAGTCAAGTTATAATTTACTTAATAGAACGTATCTGATATTTGAGAAAGCCTTGTTTTGTAATCGGCGGATGATTAATATGATTTTATCAAACACACCTAAGCTACGAGTACTTACCTTAGCTGAAATTGTAAAACTTTTTATATATTAACATTAAAAATAATTCTGTGATACATAAAATTCGAGTTTTAGTCTCCGGGGACTTGAGAGCCTCGAATACTGCAGGATGAAATTAATTGCCTTTCTAGGGCCGTTTAATATCCAAAGATATCGAACTTCTTATTTTATGACCTGCTTCTAAAAATATTGATGGTTATTTATCGTTTTTAATTTTAAGAGGTAAAAAGGCTAGAAGTCTTCTGTCTTAATAAAAAAAATATTTTAAGATGGATTTTATGTTGCGGGAAGTTTATATAGCAATATTAAGAGATTCGGTATAAATTATTATACTGTTGTTAAATGACAATGTATATATATGTATTTACCATAGTGTCTAAGTTAAAGGATATTGAAATCAAATTCCTAAATTTAGTATATTAGTTAAAATCGTATTAAACAAAAAAAAATATGATTATTTATTCTATATTGCAGCTACGTTATGCCCGTAGACATTTAGCATTTATCTTATTAACCGTAATTCATGGCTTTGGTCAAGAGAAGCGTTCTTTTAATGTTGGGTAATGCATTTGTACAACAGGTGGTTATGTGAAGACTCACTCACTAAAACCTAACGGAACCACCCCCCGTCCCCCCTTTCTGCGTCTTAATAGGGTATCGCATGATTTCTAACATACTTAACCGCAACGCTAAGATAGTAGGCCTACCGAGGCAAAGACAACAACTAGGGGGTTGCTCTCACAGTCCTATATGAGGAACTATATGAGGAACAATCCGAAGATGACACATCCCGAAGCCCATTAAGAGGTGGTCTCTCTTCACGTTACGCCCGACTAGATTGCGGACGCTACTAAACCCACGCACCATGACAAGATGAACATAGATTTGGAGGGAATACTAGGTACCTATTTATTATAAGTAAGCTCACCAATTACGCTTTTTATTGATATATGTGAAAACAGACAACAATAATAAACAGTAACAAAGAAAATATGAAAAATTTAAGGCGATAAAATATTATGTAAATAGATCCATCTATGTGTAGAGTTAGCTGGGCACTTGTATTTCTAGAGTTAACAAAGCCCTAGTGCATATGCTTACGGGATCACCTAGAAAATATAAAAATTGATAACGTTTTAAATTTGCATAGAAAATCCTTCTACCGAGAAAGGCTTTTGCAATCTAATATAAATATATTATGTATTTTTAAAAATATTCGACACGAAACGACGCATATAAAGTACCTATAACACCTACCTGAGTAAAGTGAAGAGAGTAGATCTCATATTTATGATATAAAATCGAGTTCAATCAAGTTTTGATGTAATATATTATAAGATATGAAGCACTCGAAACTAAATCACTTAATGTAGTCGTGGGTTAGTCCGTAAAAGGCTCCATCTGGTCGTTGATATGCGCAGCTCTCAGGTTTACCACACTGTGTCGCTGCTTCATAATCCGCTTTACTTGCGAGTGCTGGAATTAGTGTTTAATTCAACATCCCAGTACTTTACTGCTTTGATCTCGATAAAAATATTTTCTTTTAGTCATAAACATATAAAGTTTATAAAGATAGATTATATCGTTATTAATGTATCTTTTATTAGTAAGTGATATTAGTGATTACTTTTAAAAAAATATACCTCTATGTTTTGTATAACTTACTATACTTGTTATGTCTTTTACTAACATGTCACAACGCTTTATAATAACTGACTCGTGAACTATTTCATGTATTACGATAAAAGTAGCTAACATTAATTCCGGTTTTTATTTTCACATTTGTAATTATAATAAAAATTAAGTATTAAAATTATTTCTTTATATGTGAATAAAATACTTAAATGTATATTATAATGGTCGATATTCTTTTAATAAAGTAATATAATCTACATTTATAAAGTAAAAATATTGATAGTGATGAACATATCAAAGCTGTGGACAGTAGAACAATTATTGTAGCATAAACTTTCAGATGCCTATTAACATTCATATCCTGTCCTGACCTGAGAGACGGTCAGCAAGTTATGCTAATGCGGCCGACAATCTCGAAGTAATCTCAACTTAATTCAGAACAAACATTGCTAATAGAATCGTGTCTTTGTTGCCTCCATATGTTTACGTAGTTAGATGTGTACTTTCCTGCGACGTTTTTCCCTAACTTGGAATCTCGTAGTCGAATTGGTATAATAAGTTATATAAAACTATTTGGACTATACTTAGCTTTTTTATTTAGTGTTTGAACTTTTTATTTGTGGTTTCAGGTCGTCTGTCATTTTTTTAGACTGTCAACAGTGCTTCAGTTCGATCAAGTACTTTGGATTATTGGGAAACTAGATTATATGGCGTTCCGCTTTACACCTATACTCAGGCTCTAACAACATACCAAGCGTTCTTCTTAGCAAATATCTTTCACAATATATTAATATTATATTGAAAACTTAATCTATCTGAAGTTAAATAAAATACTTTTTATCACATATTGGGTATTAGCCTACCCATAAATTATCTTTATATAAAAATCATAAATTCAAGTAATTCACAATTAAACTATTATGATTTTAATTTAATAATATTTTAGTTAAACGACATTTAACTTATGTATAGCGAGTAAAAGTATGTTTTGAAAGTATGTCACATATCCACTAAACCATATAATATTTTCCCACCAATATTCGTGATACGTTTTGTATTCATTCCAACGCGTCGGAATTCGTGGCATATTCACTCAATAATAAATTTTCTTTCCTCGCAAACGTTACGGACGATAATGATGATAGAATCGATGAACTTTGTTCTGGATCGTTGCAAACCACTTCAGTGTTTCGTAATTGAGGGCTTACGTGACGGCTCTACGCCACAGCTGCCCCTAACTTTAGCTGCAAAGAGTTCCGTACTATCCTCAACTTTATCTCAATCTAAGTTTTGGCACGGCTAGAAGTGGAAATAGTTTTTATTGAAACTTTCCCACAATCATAAAACCTGTTTCGGTGTTTCGTTACGTAGTCATTATTAAGGAAATGTTGGGATCGTTATAGCTTCTTGCTGTAAAGAGAAGAAACTTTTGCATTTTGAAATCATATATATTAGGTAAAAAAGAGATATTTTTATTTCAATTTTTCTATCTATCACTACTCACTCACTTACTACCTTTATCACTGCGCCTTTCATGACAGGTTTCCCGCAAATGTTCTTTATGTTGATGTCATATTTGACGTAGATATTTTTATTATAAGTAAATGTATGATATTGCCAAATTACATTAAAATACGATCAACTAGTTTCGATTAACTATTCCTTACTATGGGTCCCTTGTATTTTCCGAAAACAAAAAGTAACCGTCACCCTAGTGTAAATACTTTTTTTGCCAAAAATATAGCCCAGAAAGCTACATTGTGAGTCAGAAAAATGCAATTTTACAAATAATGTTAAGAATTCTGATTTGTTTTTAAATTTGTATTAAAGTTATAATAGTATTTAGTTTTCAATCACTTTTATGCGATTAGCAAAAAGGCCTTTAATTTATTTTAGGAAGGTTTTGTTTCATTTAAACTGTATTGAATATATTATGTATATTCACACACCCTCACTTATAGACACTTTTTAGCTATAAACGAGTATAAAGCTTTGGCAATTCTTATCTATACATATAATAAAATCCTAACTGAGTCGAATCTGTACCTTAAATATTTTTTGTAAAATCTTATTGAAATAGTCTTTATTATCGATACAGAGACCGAATCTATAGTTTTTAGAATTTTTGCCTGTCTGTCTGTCTGTCTGTTACCGCATCACAGAAAAACCATTGGAGGGATTTTGATGAAATATGGTATGATGATAGCTGGATGTCCGGGTCAACATATAGGATACTTTTTACCGCGGGAGATTATCTCATACCCACGGGAATACACGTAATAACATAACCACGTAATAAAATATTTATGATCAGAATTTCTTGAAACTTGGTATTAATATAATAGATAAAATAAGGGATGAAAATTTGTATGAAACCTACCTTTTTAAAGTTTTTTTATGGTACTTTTAGCGTGAGCGAAGCCGCGGGTTTTGCTAGTATTTAAATAAAAATAGATTTTGTATTAAAGCATCTCAATAAACGTAGCTTAGTAACTGATTAAAGTTAAGAGGTTTACGCTTTAGCTCTACGTTTCTGAAACGAACAGCTAAGTTGTGGAACACCCTTCCAGCATCCGTGTTTCCTACCACATATAATATAAGTACCTTCAAGGCAAGAGTGAATAGGCATCTTCTAGGCAAGCGCGCTCCAACCTAGACCTCATCAGTGCTTTAGCGTTGATTGTCGTCAAGCGCAAGCCTATCTTAGAATAAAAAAAAAAAAAGAGGTATAAGGGAGTTTATAAAAATTAAACAGTGCGTGTATGAATGTGTACACGCGCAAGAAGTAAAACTTCTGTAGGTTGTCGGTACTATTTATGATATTCAATTTATGTTTTAAATAATTAGAATAGGTGAGATACTAAAAAAATAATTAAATAACGCAAATTAGGCATATTACAATCATATATTTATAGAATATTATTTAAAGAAAGAATATAATATTATAAATCATTTGTCAGACAATAACAACGGTTACCATGGCAACAAATGTCTTGCCCGATCACACTTTTCGTAACGCTCTCGTCAAGCATTCAGCAGCTTACATCCCAAGTCAAGCGTGCGTAAAGAAGTTTTATTTCAATATACGAGTAGAGTCGATGAGTCTGTGAATTCTTATTAAGAAAAGAGACTATAGCCTTAGAAATAGGGTCTCCTTCGTAATGCCTCCCTTCTCCAATAAGGGTTTAAGAAATATCTAAATTCAATTAGTAACAATTTATTATAAGCCAGAGACTTACCCTCGCTTCGCTCGGGTGCGCCTTTAGGTATGTTTACGTTTAAAACATATAATTTTCTAGTAAATTGTTTTGATGTATCTCTTAAGGTTTAGCCAGCGTTAGCCATATCTTAGACATAGATAGACTTCTAAGGACGACTCGATAAAACCAGTTATTGTGTTTTCCAGTGGGAATGAAATATTTTCCTGTGGCAAAAAGTATCCTAAATATTGACCCGAGTAATAAGTTATCACTTATCTTATTATCACACACATAAAATTAAGTTAAAATCGGTTCAGCACTTTTTGTGTGAAACGCGCACACCCAAATAGATATACAGACAAACAAACATACAAAATAGACAAACATTTTAATAACTATGTTTTTATATTCTGTACACAATATGTTACAGTTATTGTTTTTAAAAATATATTTCATGTACAGATTTCGCTAAGTTACTGTTTTATTATATGTATAGATATTATATTTAAATATAAGTATAGTAGCACGACTATTCAGCCGTACATGTCGATATATAGGTATGTATGTTACGCTGTAGCTATATTTTTCCATAAGCTTCTTAGCACTTGTTACTAGAAGAGGATTACGTATTTTTGTGATAGCCAATTACTGTTATCAAAAAACTTATAGATCAAATATAAAGAAACATATAAAATAACATCATTACGTTCACACTCGAGTTGTATTATTTTCGTACTCAACTACTTCCAACGTCCATAATTTCGCACTTTATTTCAGTGGCGAAGTTAAGGAAAAAATTACTGAATCGGTTTATGTTTTTGTTTACTACTCCATTATTCTTTATTGTAGCAGGTTATAGCGTCCAAACTATATATGAACCATAAAGGTGCTTCGGCTATAGATGCGCCCATAAATATATCGCATTGCGTACCTACTGTGTCAAATGGAATTGTGGCAATAAACCTTAAAAGTAAAGGCATGTACAAGTATACAATCTAGTTATCCAGGCATAAATAACCATTTTTAATATAGTAATTTTGATGCATGAAACTAAGAGTTGCTTTAATAGAAAGAGTATTTTAAATTTGGATAGGTCATATACACTGCAAACAACTTAACAGGAGAGAGAGAGAGAGAGAGAGACCAATGTAACGAAAAATAGAATAATTACATTGCATTTTTTTAAGCTGGCTTGCCTCACTAGTGTCTTCTTAAGATTTTTTCTTCCAAAATACACTGCCGTAGGTTAAAAAATTGCATTTTCTATGAAATAAAAGTAATATATTTTATGATGTTGTGTAAAGTGTTGTTATTAAAAAAAACAATAGTTAAAAAACATAGGTTTATATAATAAAAAGCATATTGTATAAGAAGTAATAGTCCCCACTGCTATTATCATTAACAGCTAAAATGAATATAAAAGATATTTGCAGACCCCTTTCTCGTTAGTACCCTTACAGATATTTATTTCAAGCCACTTTATTTTCCTTTTAGTAAATGTACCACTAATGCCGTCATTTGCAGTAAATAGGACTTAAATGTTTTTAATGAAGGAACTGTTTTAGCGAAATCGCAACCTCAAATCTATTTGGTTGTTATTATAGGTCCCTCGAACAAAATAAAAGTCATTTACGAACAAAATACTCCGAAAAGTTTTTATTTTATGTAAATAAGTAAAGGGAAAGGCGTCTTACTCTCAATTTGCAATACAATGGCCGAATTTTAGAGATGATTTTTCCTTCTTTCGTATAGTAAGCACGGCTTTGGTCCTATAAAAATATATTATTCAATCGCCTATTTTACTGGCTTTCCACTTCAAATCCGAGACGTAGGATAAAATGTATGAGGGCTCAATAGATAGAGGTAGGAATTAGGTACGTGGTTGATAAAACGCCAATTGCCTTAGAAATTGAATTTATTTGAAATATATTTATGACTTGATGTATATTGTAATCATGCTTCTTTATATAAGTGCTAAGTATTATTAAAGTATATTAGTATTCGATAATAATACGTTATTCTTACATAAAAATGTAAACCGTGCATAGTTTTTTTTTTACTTTATTGTTATTTTACTATTTTTATCAAGCAAACTTTAATTCTTACGTAACTTAATAAATGAAATTGTGTCAATAAGGATGACCCCACCAAAGCAAGTTGACACACTGCGCCAAGATGTCGAAAAACTTTCAGATATCTACCGAACACGCGATCGAAACTATTGTAATTAACTTTAAGTACCAATTCGATAGGTAGCTATTATCAGTTGTATTACCTACTTACAGTTATAAAGTGTTTTGGATTAGAAATTCAATGGGAATGTTCAATTTTTTCAGGAGAAACATTAAATAAGTTATATACATATTTATAATACTCTATTTTTATTTAATTCTACAAAAGAAAATCGTATAAATCTATCTGTAGTCAAGCCCTTAATAAATGTTGAATTCCGGATACAGAAAACAAAACGTCTGCCGCGATAGCGCATTCTTAATATAAAAGACAAAATATAAATTTCAATATCGATTCAGCCGTTTCAGGGTAAAGTAGTAACAAACATACACATATAAATAAACTTTTGCATTTATAATAGAAGTTCGATAATTTAAAATGTAACCAAATTTAAGGCATCAAATAAATAGAAGAACTGATTCATTTTTCATAAGCCGTAAAATAAAAGTCAACATTTTAATACCCGTCCGTCTCTTACGCTTACAATTATTACAATAACAAATCTATATTTTGTTCTTTGTCATTGTGTCAAGAAAACAGGTACATTGCTTTCCGGGAAAATATTAATAGGAGTTTCAACTGTAGCTCACTCTAATAAAGACGATCTAAAGAATGGCGAGGGTAGAATACAAAATCCAATAAGCGTCAAATACACGCTTCAGGAAATCAATCTTGAAAGAACGATGGTAAACGTTTTCTATTAAGGGTGGAAATCGGGTGGTCGTGGAAAAACATTTCGATACAGCTAATTGTAAGAATGATTACCAAATGACGCTGCCCTGACTTTGTCATCCGTGTAATAGAGTTTCCGTCAACCTAAGTAAGCTCCATACTGTGTAATTTAAAAGATCATTAAAAATACAATAATAATTTACTTAAATACTTAAAGGAAAATATTTTTTTTCTATATTTTAATATATTTACGTTATGTATATATGTATCTACGTACAAAAGTAAAACAAACATATTTTTTATGGTTTTTACGATTATGTATTCAAATACATACATACTCTTCTCAAATAAGCATGTTGGTTAACTTAAAAATATTATTAGTTGTCGCTCAGTGGTCGAAGTTCGACCATAACCATTATTGAATTTCTTTTATTGATTAGACTGAAGTTAGTGAATAAATACTAAACAAAAAATAAAGAAAATCGCTTGACAAGTAGACAAACAGAGGAGTAAAATGTAATTAATTGTTTTATCTTTCCCTATTTATATACATACATACGTATAGATAATAAAGGGTATTCCAGTCTTTTAATGTTCAGTACTGGATACAAATATCTCATGGCGTGAATAGGCATGAGTTCACCTGGCCATGGGATCTTACAGATTTCACACGTCCTATGAAAATAAGCTAGATTCGCTTAGACACCATGATTCTTTACGATGTTTACCTTAATTGTATTTGCAAGTGGTAATCATGTGGCGTTATTATATGAAAACCTTAGATTTATGATGTTCATTTAATGGTCCAAGCGAGCCCATTACTATTGCTTGTCTTTAGGCATTCGCCTTTTTTTACTGCAGCAACGGATTGTCAAAACTTTTCACATACAAGTAGTTATGAGGCGGAGAAAAGATAATAGAAAATGTTAATTTTTGACTAGTTAGTTAAAGTTAGTTCCTAGACTAGAAAGAGAGTTTGCTACTACTTATCTATGCATTATTGCAGATGAAAAACAATTGGAGTTGATAACTTGAGGTCCATTTTAATCTATTGAGTACGCCTTTTGAATATGAAGAATGATTTGATACGTTGAGTTAGTTAATTTAAGGGCATATTCATTTCGGATATTCGGATGGAGTTTAGTTATGCTGGAAAATGAGCTTTGGTGGACCTTTAATACTTTTATACCTTTATTTAAATATCGTTTTACGTAGTAAAACGATATTTTGCTATCCTCATTATAGCTTTATCATAAGATTAGCCCTGTTTTAGAAAATTATTATATTATAATCATCCGGATTTCACATACTTCTAAAGTTTCAAATCGATACGACAATTTCAAGTAGGTTGGTTAAAATGATGAACACTTGGCGTTTGTTAGTCCAGCCGCTAATTATATAGCAACCTTTCTAAGTACGTCATTAATTCAATATGCCTCGAAATGTAAAAATATAATAAATTGCTTTACTACTTGTTTTAAAGTGTTAAATAATAATTAGATATTTTGTTTTTGGGTTTAATTTATCAAAAAACTTTAGAAATTGGAATAACAGATTGGAGACCAAAGATAGTTAAACAAGATAAATTATTGCGTTGATTCACAATGTGTCCAAAAATATTTGAAATTTATAATTGAAAAAACTCTTATTTTTTTTCCTTTAGTCCCTCGAAGTTCGTTTACATTTTGTTTTATTTTTATATTTATTTTTTAGTGTAGGCGGTACACTACATAATGTAGAATATACAAGAATATTTTATTGTTCTTATCAAAGTAATTTAAGTTACCTGGCGTCAATTGTTATTGTTAAAGATCCGAAATAAGGTCGGGTCTATATTTAGTATTTTGTATTAAACAAAACAAATTAATTATTAAAACAAAGTAAAGTAAAATAAACTGATTGGTCATTTCTCAGAAAAATTCTATATACATATAGAATTAAATGCGTAAAACATAGTACCACCTTCTTTGTAATCGATAAATATATTTAAGTTTGGTTTTGATTTGTTCATATAATGAATGTTAGTACTTTTACCTTTAAAAGAATTACTTTAATAACATCGTCCCAGTATTTCAAAGGCAATCATGATTAACTTTCTCGAAAATCGTAATCTAACTTGAAAATAATTTTGGATTCTTACTTTGCCGGTTAACTTTTCAGTAGAAAATTTTATTTTACTATTATTTATATGGTATTTACAGAAGTTATAAATATATTTTTTAGATTGAGTAGTAGTTTCCAGGCAATGAAAGCAGTAAAATACGACTAGTCTTTATTTTGTTGAATGAGTAAACAAAAATAATTATAATGAAACTAATATATAAAGTTAAAACTGATTGTAACGATGATAATTTACTAAAACAAGTGAATAGCAGAATGATGTGGTGGAAGTTGAAAGACGTACCGCTGTCGGTAACTTCTGTTTCCGGCTTTCTGTTCTGACTACCTCACAAGGCATACAACTTATAGTTATGTGTGAAATAAAAATTAAACTTGCTAAATTCTGATATGTGATTTCATTTCATTCATTTTAATAGTTTAAGTTTATAAAGTTTTAAAGGTCTCCAACGACCTTAGCAAAATACCGGTAGGACATTATCGGCCTTTTTACTCCGCACTTTTATCACAGGCCCAGCAGAATATGGGGATTCAAATAAGATATTCTTACAAGTGCCTCACCAATTGGTTATTTCTGATTCAAGCCGGTGACGCAGTGAAATTCCATTGGAATATCACAGCCGGATTTTTCTCGATATTATTGTTTTAACTATAGTGCTGGGAGTAGCAATGGGTATTCCTTTAACGCTGCTAAGGTTAAGGTGTTTAAATTTGGGCACTTATGAGTACATAGATTATTTCATATGGAAAAGGAAAAATTGCAATTTTATTCAAAAGTTTTAAAAAATAACTTCAGAACTTATAAATTCATGGGCGAAATTCAACTTGCTAGTTGATATGATCTCGGATTGAAATGAATCGGATTAAGAAAGTCGCTTTGTGGATTAACTTGACTTTAATATAGAATAATTGTTTTATCTATAGATGAAGATAACCATAAATGAGACATTACGACGAATAATCTCGGAAAATACAATTAATAATCGAATACGAAATATAATCAAATAGGCATTTCTATCAGGTTGACTAAACGACAACTATTTACACGGGCAGTACGAATCTGTGATATAGTATATCATATACTAGCGACTCACCCTCGCTTCGCTTCGGGTTCGTCCCTAGATAAAAACAAATCTATCCCACGGGAACCGTACATTTTTCCGGGATGATATATAGCCTATAGCCTTCCTCAGTTAACATGCTATCTAATGCAAAAAGAATTTTTCAAATCGGATTAGTAGTTTCTGAGATTAGTGCGTTCAACCAAACAAACAAACATACTCTTTAGCTTTAGAATATTAGTATAGATATGTATGTATGTGTTAGTATAGATAAGTATGAACAGCAGTTATGAATAATTCACAGCTCTACAAAAAAAGAAATTGTCTCTGTCCTAAAATTAATTATATGATTTTTCTATTTATTATAATTTAAAATAAAGGAAAAATACCCTTATTCCTTAAAAAGTTTGTTTTTGTGGTAAATATGATAAAAGGTAAATCCTTTTTCTTGAGTTATCATATTTGAAAAAAAAGTTCAATAGTTCTGATATTTTTTAAAATACCGCGAATTCGTTCAATTCAAAAGAATAAGGAGAACGTTTTCATCAAGACATCATGAACTTCGAAAATTGTTATCAGGGTCAATACAATGAAAATATGATGGGATTAGGGCTTAGTGAGAGAATGTACTTATAAAGATAAAAGAAAAAGTAATAGGGTTTACTTTTAAACTTTTTTCTACTATTTTGTAATTTTTTGTATTTTGAAGTTGATTAATATTATTGTTGTTGATAAGTATTATTGTTTCGATTTAATTAAAAAATAAAAAATTGAACATTTAAACTATGGAGTTTCAAAAATATTGATCACCCTTTCTCCTAGATACAAAGCAAATTATTTCATGCCATATTTTTTTTTCTAACTTTTCGATAAATCTATCGAAATATCATACTCTCTTATCAAGGTAAAAATTCGTGTTGACCTATGTAATCTATGAGACTCTGAATGTTTTACTCTCCTATGTCACTATACATTTAATTTTAATTTCATCAATTAACAAAGACTATGTGTGGTGGACTGTATTTAGAATTGTTAAGTAATGATTTTAGAATAGAATGATAGACCTTTAGAATATGAAATTTCATCTTAAATATCTAATATATTTAAACGAGCAATTGTTATATATTTATTTATTTATTTATATGGGCGATCTCGGAAACGGCTCTAACGATTTTGCTGAAATTTGTTATGTGGGGGTTTTTGGGGGCGAAAAATTGATCTAGATTAGTTTTATGTCTGGGAAAACGCGTATTTTCGATTTTCATATGGTTTTCTTTGGCATTATTTCACGCAAAATATGTTAATAATTTCGCACACTCGAGTATAGGTGTCGATGTTAAGCGGCCAAGGCGCAAGATTGACTAATCACAGGTTTTGAATCCCGGTCAAATACAAAGTTTTGTTTTTTTGTATCTTTTCTAGTTTTTAGTTTATTTTTTTGTTTTTAAGCCAAATTAAAAAGAAAATTGTACTGTTAACCAAAACTCCGAGTGAAGCTCGGTCGCCCAGGTACTGTAATTAAAAGGACACGTTAGTTAAAATAATTGACGTAATAGAAGGTCTCTTCTCTTCTTACCTATTTTTGTATATAAAATGCAACCTTTGTAAAGATCCTTTGCTTTAAGTAATATCGATCCTTTAAGTCATGGTTAAACAACGATTAGGTCGGGTCCAGTGTAAGTATTTAATTTTTTTCGGCAGTCTAAGATAATAGTGCTTTCACTTATGCATATAATTGTGATTTGTGTGTTATCTATATTTCCATACGTCGCGTCCGCTGCTGTTATTTTGGCATACAAAAGTTCCCTCTTATTGACAAAATATATAGCCTCTTCTTCTTGTTATTACACTTAAAACAGATAAAAAATATAATAGGTTTAATTAATTTTTAATTAATTAAAGTTTAATTACAGAGATTAGTTAGTAAACTTATTCGCATGTGACTGCGGGCAACAGCCAGTATAGATACTAACTGAAACATTGTATAAGTTTTATTTTAAATATAAAATCAACAAAAACGGGGAACAAATAGGTTGTATAAAACGTTGTATCTATCTTTTACCACGCGAGGGATATAAAGAAGCTTAAGCTATTACATTATATTGCTTACACCTGCGGCATCGCTCGTGTATAGATTTTCATTTTGATCGCATCCACTAAAAGTGATTACTCTTGAGATGTGACCGCATAATACCGGATGCTTAAACTATTTCTTTGAGTGCGATCGAATAAAATCGTACTTTTATATACATATTCAAAACAAACAACTACATATTTAAGTTATCAACTTTATATGGGTGTATATTTGTATGTAATAAGCATCAAGTTACATTATAGAATTTGTTTTTTTGTAATTTTGTTTCCTATCTATTATAAAAACTTAAAAAAAAAAATAAAAACCGACTTCCAGGCACTGAAAAGTAAAAAATAACTAAACGGGGGTTTTCATTTAGAATAGATACTTAATCAGATTTTTTCGAAGTCGGTGTGCTTTGATTTGTATTGGCTGGCACCAATACAAATCAAAGCACACACTTAATTACTATTTATAGTAGAGCTTTAAAATACCTAATGAAAATGTTAACAAACGCACTAGCCGCCGCTACAATTTTCGAAAGTTCCCCTCGATTTCTCTGGGATTCCATCATCAGATCCTGGTTTCCTTATCATGGTACCACTCTTGGGATATCTCCTTTCCAACAAAAAAAGAATTATCAAAATCGGTTCATAAACTACGAAAAAATGCCCGAACAAACATAAAAAAAAAAACATATGGAAGTCGGTTAAAAACTGTTCGATTCATGTACATATTGAATGTGTGTACATAGTATATATATGTACATTACATTCAAACACAATAATAGAAAGATAGATAAAATAATAAAAAAGGTGACTTTACTTCTATTACAATGAAAGCGTCCTTCATTCAAACATTAAAATAGAAAAAAAAAACACATATCAGTGACCATGATACAACTTCATAATATCGATCATTTTTGATCACTTTCAAGATAAGAAATACACCTTTACATCATAAATAATATCCATAATCTTTATAATATAATCTTCGCTATTATTCTTCGCCAACAAATTACATATATTTACCACTTTTTTGACTATAAAAGATTGCTTTTTAAAAAAATATATTTTTATTTCACAGACGGGCGATACTCTCCAACCCAGATGTCATCGGGCACACACCGATAAGGGCATTATTCGAAAATGATTTTTGGGGAACGAGGCTTACCGACCCCGGTTCACATGGCTCATATCGACCTTTATGTGTTGCCACATATCGCTTAAACTACATCTTTACTGGATTCAAGCCATGGAGTTATCACTTTCTCAACATTCTCCTTCATTCTATGGCTACAGCTTTAGTAGCAATGACTGCACGACGGTTATTACCGCCGCATTGTATTAGAGTCGGTACTGCAGTGGCCGGTTTAAGTTTTGCAGCCCATCCTATACATACAGAAGCTGTTGCTGGTGTGGTTGGTAGAGCCGATTTAGCAGCTTGCAACTTTTTTCTCCTTAGCTTTTTGCTCTACAGTGAACATGTACGGCTACGGATAGAGAGCCAGAAGAGACAATGCCGTCATGCAATTAAAAGCAAAATATTACGTCATCAATTAACAACAAGCGACCAAAATTTTCGATTGAGTTGCCATGATCTAGTACAACAAATTATGATAAACGTTCGAAGACTACTAAAAGCGGGTAAAGCAGGACCTTTAAAAATGTTGAATGCTTGTGAGGTAGACACAGGCGCAGTGAAACTCAATCAGTGTCAGTGCAACGGTAGTGTAAGTGAAGATTCTGGTGAACTCTTACAATGGTGTACGTTAGCAGGGACACTTCTATTTGCGACCGCAGCCACACTTTCAAAAGAACCAGCTATAATGGTGGTACCCCTCTGCATATTTTTTGACTTTTTGAAGGATACTCGACAAGAGGAACCTTATTCTAAGGTAAGAAGTCTTATTTTGCTATTACTGTTTAAATTGAAAGAAAATGTACATTAAACTCGTATATTATAAACATGAAAAAGGTAAAGTATCGCAAAGTTATGAGAGATCGTATTCGGAAGAGTTCGAGATTGAAGGGTTTTTGTTCGGAGCTTTAAGAGCGGTCGGATAAAATAGATATTGCTTTATATTCGTATATGTAGCCCTTGTTATGTAAAATTTTGAGCTCATTCTTGATCTTTGTATGTTTATCTGGTCGAAGTTTACGAGTATAGAGGCTCATACTCTTAACTTCTTTGGGAAGACAATCTGTCTTTTAAGTCAGTAACTACTAATCCAATTCTCTTAATCCAATTTGTATCCCTGAACGTCTTGATTGTTTTGAAGTCGTGGTCAGAACTCTGATCAGATGACTAGCCTGAAACTTTTCCTATTCGAGCGACCGTTAAATAACCTACAATATAAACGTGCTTATCGACAAGTATATTGTTCACAAACAAAGCAATTGAATTAAACAATTGCCTCCAAAAAAAATCTTATAGCGAGGTCTGAATGTTTCATTATGTGCCAACGATTCTTTTATTTTTTCTTCGTATATTTTTACTTCTGATTAAATTTGTACCCAATATAACAAAGCGCACTTACTGTATTCACGTTTCCCGTCCTTTTGTTTCATTGTCATATTCTCTGTATAACGTTAATGTAAGGTTTATAATATATATAGTTTGATTTCCTCTAATATGAGAAAGTGAGTCACTAACACTTACGGAAACGATTTTGTTATTTTATGATAATAAGTACATTAATTTGGTAATTTTTATTACGTAGGTATGAAAACATTCGCCATCAACCTTTAGAGGTAAAATATTGAAATATAGTATTATGTGATCTGTGATTGAATTATTATTTTTTAAATTGTTTCAATTAATCAACAAACAAATTATTTAATTTAGTAAAACTATAATTATTCCTTGAAATTACTTACAAATATTTTTCTTTTATTTTAATTATATTAACATTCCATATTCTTATACTGATTTTTTATTACAAAATTGATATCCATTTTGTAAATGTCTACCTAGTTACGTATTATTCAAGAGGAACTTGCTTTGTTAATGCTTAAATCGAACAGATTTCAACAAAATTAAAACTCAACAAACTTTAATTTTAATCGGCTTAATAGATCAAAAAGTACAACGTGATATCCTTTTTATACAGCCCTATAATATGAAACGAACGAAGATTAGGAATATGAACATGATGATGTTCTCCTGACCGATTCCGGCCACGGCGGCCAATCTCATTGAGACTAGCCAACTACGCAGGAGATATTATAGTGCACAAGTGTACGCGCAGACACAAGTGCACTCTCTATTCCTGTCACTCTCATACTCCAGTGGGACGACTACTCGACACGACCGGTGAGAGTTAAGGCGCAGGACCGACGGCTTTACGTGCTCTCCGAGGCACGGGGGTGAAACACCGCCAACTTCCCAACTCCGGGCTGTTACTGAGGCTTACTATACAGAAAGACTCAATAACTAAACTTGGCCCGACCTGGGACTCGAACCCAGGACCTCAGGATGTGCAGCCGTACATGCTAGCCACTACACCACCGAGGCAGTTAGTTTTAGGCAATATGAACATGATTAGGAGTATAATTAGAGTGTGAAATCGTGTACAGTAGCTATTAGCTATTATTATAATCACCAGTAGTTATCATAAAAATTTAGGTAAATACATTATTTCAGGGCTAATTGTAGTCTGTATACGTACATATATTATAGACCGAGATTTCGTATTATGACAAATGGTAACGTTAACAGTGGTATTTCGCATTAAAAGCTATACATTATACAGACATTATAATAAAACGGTGTTTCTAATGGTCCAATAAATTTTCTGTTTATAGAGTGAAGAAATATCCTTAGGTTACGTAGATTTTTTTATGAGAAGGTCGTGTTACGACCCCAATACTTATTTTTACTTTGCTTCGTTTCATGTACGGTTTGAGTGAACATCTTAAGGGCTATTTTATTGGTCTGAATTCTTACTAATGCAATAAATGTGAAAGAGTGTTTGTTGGTTTGTCATACTCTATATAGAAAGTTTAGAAAATAATGAAGAATACAATACAATAAGACATTTCTTGTGTCTTCTTAAGCACAGATTATATACCTATAGTTACTTTCCATCGAGATCGTATCGTATCTCCTATTCGTAATATATAAACTATCATAATATCAATCAAGTTTAAGCTATGAATAATTGAATAGGCACTTAATAAAGTAAACAAACCCCTAAGATACTTAGTTTTGATGTTTATGTTATAAAACCTAAATAAAGCCTGAGTAAACTTTAATAAAACCACTATTTGAGAGGAAGTCAGTTTCTAATTAGTAAAATTGATGGTTCCTAAGTAGACTATCGTATATTGATAAGGCCAACTAATGATATGTTATCTATACTAATAATATAACAAAGAGGTAAAGTTTGTGAGTTTGTGAGATTATGAGGTTGTAGGAGGTAATCTCTGGATCTACTGAACCGATTGAGATGAAATTTGATGTTTTTTTTTGTTTGATGAACAATTTTCTCAAAACCCATTGAAACAGTATAGAATAGAAATATTTTATAATTTTAAAGTTATTTTCGTTTAATGTTTATATGAGTGTTAGTTAAAGTCATTTCTTAAACTTTTTTTTTTTGTTATTTTATGTCTAGAAAATAGTAAGTTATGTCGTTACGCCTGACCTTACATAGGCAGCGTAATATAAAATTATCCCTATTGTAACGTTTTATTGCCATTGCCTTCGGAAGTTTATGCGATCTCATGCAATAAAGTGATAAAATAGTTAGCTCGCACAACGTTACCAACTCGCCTTAGATATATTGACGGGAACAAATAAAACAACCATTAAAAGCGCAAAGTTGCTCAATGTTTTGTTTCTTATTTTGCATATCGAGTAGAAACGTATAAGGAAATGTTATTTTCGTAACAGCTTATTGTTATCCCATGCAGTTCTATTTTTATATTAAAATAGACGTATCGTAAAATAAATTATTCTAAGGTTTAAATTAAATGGTGTAAATTTTCGTAGACCCTTCATTTACATGATATCGTTTTCAGCTTAAATAAATGTACGTTTACTCAAATGAATATCGATTTACCGTCGCCTTGTTCTCGACTCATTTACCCTGCATAAAATTAGTATCTGGACCTTTTCGCGGATGGCATTCGCATTTCTCCTATCTGGAGTACTAAAGCAATTTTGTAGCTCTTAACATTAAATTAACATTTGGGGTTTTTCAGCTCTCGCTTGCCCTTCGTTCTTTAACATCTTTGACCCAGTATATTTCAGCGGTCGCGTAATTTGTGGCTCGTAAATGTTCTGAAATTGGTCATCCCTTTGGTTGAGGTGAATTTATGGCCTTCTCGGTCGGCCTGTCGAAAGGGGAATTAATAAGACCCCCTCTAATGGTGAAACGTATCCTTACCATCAATTTGAATGTCCCAAGATCGCTGCCGACCAACGAAACGAGCATCTGGATCCGAAATATCTTACTTATAGATTTTTTCATTTTCCTCACCCAATAAATTGGAATCAAGATATTGCCTTTTTCAGTTATCGTCAAAAGATCTTCACCAAATAAATTGAAATTTTAAATTGATAATATATTCAATTTATTTTGTATCACAATATAGTATACACTTTTTATAATATACGTATGTGTTTATGATTATTTAATACATATATTACAAACAGAATCAATTTATAATCTTTATAGTGTTTTGTTTGATAATTTAGATAAAGGCTTCAGGATAAATAAGTAACTTTATAATATATCGACGTTTACAGGGTATTCTTTTAGAATTTTTTTAGGATAATTTGTTATGACAGAACAAAATCTTTAGAACAATAAACAAATACATATATATATTTTTCACAAATTCTTAAAAATTTAGTTTGATTATAAAAAAGAGAACGCTAGTATTCTCAAAGATTTGTTTCGCTACGCTAGTATTTTTTAAGATTTGTTTTCTATTTGAAAATTGTACTGAACTCTTGCGTTTGACACTATTTTATAGCATCAGGAAGATAAACAAATCTAGTAGTAAATAATAGTACTTGAACGCCTCCTTGTCTCGGGTGAAAGAATAATGGTATTTTCTATTTCGTTAGGCCGGCTATGTATAGTTGCTTCCGCTCGGATGGTTGCCAGCTGCGACGTTGTCCGGTAAAGATCTAAAGTTAAGTGTTGCTAGAAATGTCCACAATTTATGTCCCCTTCGTGGGTCTTGTCATTCGAGTGCCACTCTGAACACAGGAAAGAAGTGCTCACGCTATACTGGAAAAGATAAATATTTACAATCTTTTTAATGTCATCGGTGATAGAATGAAATATTGTTGGTAGATAGAAAAGTTGTACTTTATTTAAGTATTGATATATTCAGTTTATAATAAAGTCTTGTAACGTAATACATTCTTAAATATGGAAAACGTGAATATTATAGTACAAATATGAATTTTATGATAGGATAATTATTTTAACATATGGGATAACTCTTGTGTCACATCCATATTTTTTCTTAGAAGACGCTCTAAATCAAAAATCTCTCCCCACTTCCATATTTTCGCACCCCACAATGTCATTTAATGGCTATTGAGCAAATTTATCGACTTTGATGTCATATTTCCATTTTTATGTGCTTCTTAGATTAGGTATACATTAAAGGTAAAATTGTGTACTTAATATTTAAAATATTTTCTTTAGTACTTACCATAAAAGTAAAATTCATATGTTTTTGACTTTATTATTTTTAACAGTATTTGTTAACGTCCTATATTTATTGAGGAAATTATAAAAATGCTATTAATCCTGAACCTAATTCAATTCACGTTTTATTGCCTGAACTGAGTATTAAATCCGAATTTCATTATATTTTTCATATTAATTTGATATAGGTCAAGTTTCATCGATTTTTTTGATATTATATTAGAAATAATCCGAATTTTTACATGAAATGTCTATTTAATGTACGCTTATAATTTATTATTTAAGTGTTAAGGTAATATGTGGCTGAAAATAGTCACAATAATTACGTGGTTTCTTGTATACAAGGTAATTATATTTACATATAAAATATTCATTCATAAAAGAAACGCGGTGTTATTATAACTTATAGAGGATTCTTGTTAACTTCTGCAACTGGCATGGGGTGATAACAAAGTTTTTTAAGCAATGAAAGCTGCTTGCATGAGATCTGAATGCCACAAAAACGCCTTAATACTTTGAAAAGTTGTTCACTCACGTATGCGGCCTATTCACAAGGCTGGGTAACTGGCGTGAGCAATCACAAAAGAGCGGAAACGAGCAGAGCAGAAACATAGCCGTTAATAAACGTCCTTCCCGATGTCGTACGCCATCGAGTTTTCAAAGAGACATTTTTGTTTCATTCAAAAATCAAGTTTTACGTGAGTTGCATGACACATTTCGTCTTTTCCGGAACACAAAATGTCAAATCTGACATTTGGATGCTATTAAGTGCGGTGTGACTTAACGTTTAGTTAGCGATTTTAACCTAGCTATTTAACGTGAATACTTTATAAACTGTAACTTAAAACAATGATTTATGTATAGGTATAAGTCGTCTTCGTCCGAAGAGATTAGAATACTTGTAGTAAACGAATCGTTTAGCAAGCCTTTTATACATTATAGCTGAGAAGAATATTTTTTTAAATAAAAAAAATATTAATAATATTTATTTTTATGATAGATTATAGTTCTCATAGGGCAACCCTGTACACAATACTTTCATTTAGTTAAGAGCTTTCTGTTTACAGTACTTTTTTTTTACAAATACAGTCTGGGTAATCTAAAAAGGGTGAGAGGAACCTAATCTCTTCAGCTTTCGTATAATTATGATAGAACGTCACTTAAGGCACAGATTATATATAGTACTTAAGGTAAGTTCGTTTAATCATTAATTATACTTTGCTTCGTCTTGGAGATTAGAATACTTGTTGATCTTTAGAGTTATGAGATTTGTAAAATGTAAAGATTAAAGTGTTAAAATTAAATAAAATATTAATTTATGTATTTATTAAATCTAATTTAATCAATATGAGAAACCTATTTATATCATATCATAAAAATTAACCCCATATACCTATAAGTAAAAACATTACAATAAGATAATGTAATAAATATGATTTTAAAAGAAAAAAAAACATATTTACTAATTTGTAACGAATCAGGCTTAATTATTTACTACCTACTAAATACCTATTGTAAAATTATTGCTATTATCCGTATTCGTAAATTGTGTTTGATAGAAATGGCAAATACTATAGGTCAACCTGACGGCTGACCATCCAGCGGTTTTGCCAATACTTTCGCCAATTTTGTATACCATTAAAGTATAGACTTTTTTGATTGCATGAAGAGAAAAAAAAATTATTGCACTTTAACTAAAGACTTACTTTATCCATCAACTGATTTTTGGGATAAAACTGATTGAACTTGCCTTTTGGAACTATTAAATAATAGAACTTAACGATTCTGTTCTATATTCATATGCGAGTATGTATATTGTAAATATTGTATTTGCTGGTGATATTTCGGACTTCACTTTCTAAACAGTATTTTTGTAAAAAGTAAAAAATACTTTAGGAGGTTGAAGAGAATAAGCTCTTAAGTTACTTCGGTTTAAAGATTTATTTATTTCTCAAAAGAATAACTTTCACTTAATGAGAAGACAAATTACAAGTAGGTAGTTAAATATTATTTATATCGTGAACAACTTTATACTTCGGAATTCGAATCGGGATTTTTTATATTAATTTTAAATAAAGTGTGCACTGCATGTTCCGTTTTCAGAGCTAATACATAATGTTACAGATTTTTACGTTAAGTATTACCAATTTCATTATAAGGATACCAATTTTTCAAAAAGGGTTAAACATGGAAGGGATTCCAAGTAACATTGTAATTTGACAAAAGTAAATAAGCAAAAAAAATCCCATAAACAATTCAGTTATCGTTTCAGAAGTATGCATCTTTTTTGTACTTGTAATTAAAACCAAGACAGCGCAGATCTATAGCAATTTTGTGCTATATTGAAATCCGGAAATTTATTTTAAAAGCAAACATCATATTGTTTAGTTAAGTTACTCCATATTCAAACACTCACATAATATGTAATCAAAGACTTAGAATCGTAACCTTCTGTTGCAGTTGGCTGCTAGGGATATAACAAGACGTTTGTAGACCTTAAGTATTAACATTTGCGACATGAAATTTTAAAGAGGGCCAGTGTGTCACAACTACTATACCTTTAGTCTTATTCGAAATAATTATTCGAATTATTTTCAAAATTACGGCTATTGGTAGAAAAGCGCAAAGTTTGAAGTTATTCGAATTCCTTGTAAAATAAAATTTTACTACTAATACTCCTGAATCCCTATGCCAAGAAATAAGTATATTTTTTTTTACTTAGTAGCAAATTCTATATCTGACCTTCCAAAATGATTCTACTGAAAGCATGGTCAGCACACACTCAATACGCGATCGTGATCGATCGCGATCGATCGTTATAGCAAAACGTTATTATCACCGCCTGAATTCAACTCAACCCCCATTTCACCATTACACGGCTTTAAATACAAGTACCCGCACTCACGCCAGAATGATCAAAAAGCAACTTATTAGAAATAATACATTCTGTTATATTATTAAATATTGAATATAAGTTTAACATTAATTAAATATTGGATATGTAATTATGCATATAATTTATAACTGTAATAAATAGTAATTATTTATACAAAATAATAAAACACACGAGTGAATTGGAAAGATAATACAAAACCCGTTCGGAAACAAAACGCTTATCTGTTTTAAGATATTTGAAATATAATTTAGTATTAATTAAATATAGCAATTAAGTAAATATAAATAACTAATTAAATAGCCGATTGATGCCTACAGCACTATTAATACGATTCTATTTAATAAAAGATGTGTTTAGAAATATGTTTTGTAACAATGATGATAGTTGGTTATTCGGATTCCGGGTCAACACATAGGATATTTTTTACTGTGGGAAAATATCTCATCTCTAAGAAATCTATACGTAACGTTAAAACGAGGGTGAGTCGCTAGTAAATAAATAAAAAAAAAAGGTAAAAGATAATAAATAAATAAAATACTTATTTCTTTGCATAATTGAAAAATGAATAATATTATATAAAAATGAGAAAAAGAAAGAAAAATGACTACGCACGGGGAATTGAACCTACGACCTTAGAGTTATTAGACCCAGCTTTTACCGCTACGCCAACTCATACTTGGTATGCGTTGTGAAATAAGTGGTTCATAATCATAATCCTTCGATTGCTTTTGATTATTATTTATTCAATACTACAACAAAAATTACATACTAATTTGTAAATTTTTAAACATCAAATCAAACTAACAAAAACATAAGTAATTTCCTGATAAAATTCCTAAATATGTATTTATATATTATGAATATATAAATACTTGAATAAAATATAATTTACATGTTCAATATCTACTCAAATTCATTTATTGCATAGGAATAAATGTCTTAGCTTTTCGCGATTACTAAATATATACGTATTATAATAAAATAAAATGTTATCGGATCAATTCCCGTATTTTAAATTTTAATAATATTAAAATCAAATTGATAAGTTGGCCTACTGCTTATAGACGCGCTTGCGTACTCTGTGACGCTTGACCTGTAGTTATGAGTTCACGCCGGCGACGTAAGCGCACAGCTCGCTTTGCGGGAGGGGTGGTAGCGTTAAATGCCTACTTCGCTCGGACAGCCTGGCCTTAAGGTGCGACGCGATCGTGGTGATTTCATATTCGCATTATCTTCTGAATTTGCGAGTATGTATGATGCATAAACTAAAATATATTTCAATGAATATTGGCAATAGTCAAGTGACTGTCATAGTCCCCATTTTTTTCTAAAGCTAAATAATTACATCGTTCAATATTATTGGGGTAACTCCAACCGTATTGGAAGGATGAAGCCAAAAAAATCTGCGATCGATTTATCGCATCATATAGATCGGCGCATTGCCTTAAATTTCTAAATTATTATTATTATTATTTTTATTATTAAATTGTTTTATTAAGTAATAGTTTTAATAATTAATAGCAAAACCTTGACACTTATATATATATATTTTGTTAGGTGCTTTAAATAACTTCTCATATTTATAAAAATTAATGTAAGTGTTGAGTTACATTCTGGAAAAAATCATGATATAATATGATTTTTTACCAACTCTTTTCACCAGAACTGCCCTCCGAGCCGGTGGTAGATTCCTCACGGACTGACTACACTAACATTTAATTTAAATTGGGAAACTGTAAAAGTGACGATTGAAAGGTGCTTGAAAAAGTCTATTTGAATAAAGTATATTTTGATTGATTAATTGAAATAAGTTAAAGGTTAAGTACAAATATAAAACTATATTGATGACATATCCCAGTCAGCGTAATAAAGATATCATTCATTTCATTTCTATTATAAAAACTAACGGAGCTGTATTCAACCCGAGCAAAAGTAAATTTAATTAGTATACATTTATAATAAACATATTAACAGAGCATTATAACAAAGTATTTTGATGAGAAGAAGAGTCATAGAAAAAAATGTGCCAACATTCCGAAGCTTCAACAATATATCGTATAGCAAGGTACCAAGGCGAAGGTGGACGAAGTGAAGGTATTTTACAATAAAATGGCTTGGCCCAATAGGAAAAATAGTGTGGGAAGACCAAAGAAGATATGCTGATGGCATCATAGACATACCAGGAAAAATACTGGTTGAATGCCGCTACCAGCAAAAATAACTGGAAGAAGGAGGCTTTTACCCTGGGGCCACATATACAAATAAACAAACAAAATACATACGTCAACCTGAATAATATACATAGAGGCGTCGGATAAATAAAGCTTAGAAAAGATATATATATATATATATATATATATATATATATATATATATATATATATATATATATATATATATATATATATATATATATATATATATATATATATATATATATATATATATATTAATCTTTTAAATACAAAGCTATTATTGAAATTCAATATAATACTAAAAGGATTTTACGAAGTGTTTATGTGCTTGGTTTCACTTTGCATTAACGGAGACAGCCGTGTGTACTCAACAATAAGTTAGCGGTATTCCAAGCAAACTCTTTAGAAGCGAGAAATGAAAAAGTCTAAAAGTAAATTCACAAGCAAGACTACGCCATGTGAACGTTGCTCGCTCCGAACTTGTCAATACAAGACGCTGTTTGAATTTATGGCAGTTAGTGAACAATGTAAATTTTACATGTAGATACGAACAATCAATAGGAGTTTATAAATTACTTTTTTTCCATTAACTCTAATGTATATTTAAATACCTTTTCATGTAATTCAGGCAATTTGTATTATATAATAATGATGTCTTCATACAATTATGAGCTTTATAGTGATCGATTAAATTAATAACTTTTCATGATAGAATACCGAAGTAAAGGAGTATTAATATCTATACTAATAAATAAAACTGTATTTGTTGCGTCCCGCTTCAATTTAACCTGATCGGGATAAAGATCTGCATATAATACAGGTGCAGAATTCAATCCCCTGATCCCATTGGTTCCCTATTTTAAAAAAAATATATATTTTCAATGAAAATATTAATATGGCGTTTATTATTGAAGCTTTAGAACTGATACGTAATTCTTGGTTTTATGAAATATTAATTATATTATTATCGTAATAGCGATTGATAATACTCTTTAATCTGTTCATTGAGCCTCAAAATTTATATTAGGTATGACTATAATCAAAAATTGTAATTATTCAAATGAGAATAAATCATATATTCGAATAAGATCCAGATAATGTTTAAGAAGACCGATATAATTTTGTATTTAAAAATCTTTACTTCGAATACGAAATAATAAAAAGTATGTATTATTACTTATAATAGGAAAAGGAGCCTTCCTTTCAGAATTGGTTAAGCAAATAGAATGATAATAAAAGTGTTTATTGAAGATTATGAGGAATTATTGACTGATCCAAATCTTTCCAAAATTACGGTACGGACGGACGGTAACCTGCGGAGGGCAAATAGATATAATTATACAAACAACTATTATAAGAGCTACCATTATCTACAATTATTTTAAAACTACCTTCAAACATGATGAAAGTAATGCTAGAGTTTAAATTTGAATTTTCCTTTACAATAAATTATTATACTATTTTCTTAAAATTAAATGTTTCCTCTTTTTTCGCTTTCTTTGTTTATTTTTTGAAATAGTAATTCAAGAGTATCTATAGGGACGCCAACATGTTTCTTATAGATGGCTGACGAGCCATCGCTGCTGTATAAATACAAATATATATGGGAATTGCTGTACTTCCTTCTTTTAGTTTTTTCGATATTTTTTACTTAAACCAATTCCCTGTACAGAAGTTGATTTATCAGACCCCGTTGTTTTAGCGGTACAAATAATTGGATGTACGCTCTCTGAGTACCATCAAATATGCACAAGTGAACCTCGTACGCTTCATCGACAAGTCTGAACAATTGTTGTGCCGAAGCCAACTACTGCGAAATAAAAAATGAAAAGGTGAGTTGAAATGTCGACTACTCTTCGGACTGTACAAAGCCAGTTTCGTATAACCCGAATAGTTGAATATTTAATCTTAAATAAAGTCAATATTCAATTTCATTTTCAATCGATAGCTTAACTAAATTTTCAATAGGTATAGAGTTGAGCCAAAGCTTGAAAATGATTTTGGATTTGACTAAAAATTCGTGTCCTACATAAATGGAAGCGAGGAAATTTATTATGGAATGTTTTTACAGGCGTTCGAAGTTCCTTAATCTAAAATCGATAGAAACGACGTCGAACCAAGTTGTGAATAGTACCTTAAGTCGGGAATAGAAGAAAGTCGGTCCTTTTGCTCAACACCTGTGTAACGATACGGTCGGTTGATAATGCTGGTAGTTCCAGACCCAACATCGAATAAGATAAAACCAAACGTTTTCTTGGTAATTTATTGACCTCTGTTATATAGTTTTAGATAAAAACCTCTTTAAATGTATAAAAATAGGTACATTTTCCCGTTAAATTTTGGTGATAAATTAAGCTGGACTATTAAAGTATAAGTACCTAATCTTTATTTATTTTATTTTTTTTCCTCTGAGGTCATAAGAACCTAAGAGTGAGTATTTGAAGACCTGGCTTTACTTAACGATTGCAAACAAACGACAATAATTTGAAAATTCAAACTCCTTGATTGTAATAAAACAGAAAGACTTACATAAAATGTTTTAATAAATAATAATCGACTTGAGGTTATATTACACGTGTCCATAAACCCCTTTCTACTGAGTTTTAATATAAGATAAGTATATTATTTAATATAATATAAGTAAGATAAGTTCTGTATGTGTGGGAAGACTCCAAGCGAGACAATAGAGTTCCGCTGTAGGTGTTAGTTAGTTGGGATTTACCAGTCACCTACCTATTGATGAGCGCAACCCACGATGGATTTCTTGTCTTCAATCACCTCAAAAATGTGGGAATGTCACCTGTAATAATGCTTAATTTAAATATAATTTATTATGCCTACAATAGGGAATATGCGTGTGATTTAAATAAAGGTGAAAATTTTTTTTTATAATTTTTATTGCTTTTGAATTAAGTCTATATTAACATGACGAAAATAATTATTAAAAATTGCAAATATAGATAGGAAATTCAAAGTAGTTCAAACGCATGCCGATGGTCAGACAAATACGACGTCAAAGTATTTACATAATAGAGCGATTAGCGATTTTGTCGCTACAAACTAAAGTCGTCATTTTTCTTTGTGTGATACTTTGACGTCACGTTGCATGAAATAGCGGACGTTTAAAGTATCCGTATCGGTATGATATTTTTAATTTTTTGTAGTAAAACTTCTTTAGGCACGCATGACTCGGGGGATAGGCTGGTGAATGCCTTACGAAAAAATGTACGTACGTTTGTTGTCATGGTAACCGTTGTTATTGTCTGACAAATGATATATAATATTATATTCTTTCCTTAAATGATATTCTTTAAATATATGATTGAAATATACCTAATAAGCGTTATTTTTAGTATCTCACCTACCCTAATTATTTAAAACATAAATTGAATTTCATAAAGAGTACCGATAACCTACAGAAGTTTTACTTCTTGCACGTGTACACATTCATACACGCACTCTTAATTTTTTTTATATACTAAATGTTACTTTTTTGGAACTGCATATTTTATTTACAATTATATAACGATGTTCGCTATTGTATAGAACATTAAAAAAATCACGTATATCTATTGACAAGAAACGCACTGGGAGGTCGCCCACCTCGCTGGGCGGTGTGCCATGCGGGTTGCACTTGGTACTTCTCTGATAGCAGAGTCGACTATTGGAAATAGTTGCTGTGGTCTGCTTCGGCAGATTTAATGCCGAGACGTCGTGGTTGAGCGCGTAAGCGATCCTGTGACGTCCCATTAAGACGGGTTTTCCGTTGGGCTTTAGTGGGTAGTACTGGCTTTGCCGGTGAGTCCCATATAACCTGTATGTGTGTAGATTGTATGCTTAAATGCATTTCCCAACGTTAAAAAAAAGGAAATTGGCGGTTCAATCCCTCGCCTTGGAGAGAACATAGAGCTGTCGGTCCTGCGACTGATCTCCCACTGGTCATACCGTCCCATCGGAGTATGAGAGTGACAGAAATAGAGATTGCTCTGGTGTCTATGCGTAAATTTGTGCACTATAATATCTTCTGCACCAACTGCGCAGTTAGTCTCAGTAAGATTGACCGCCCACCACCGTGGCCGAAATGAATTGGTATCGAAAATAGGAGGACGTCATATCTTTATACGGTGGATTATTCCTTTATTATGATATTACATAAAATAATATCATCTTGAAACTATTTTGTTTTAATAAAAAAAATATATCAAAAATAAATATTAGTAAGAAAATAGATTAATATTTGTCAAGTTGTGTGATTATATTTAAGCTCACATTGACGAAACAGATTTTGGAAATAGCCTAAAATACAACCTAATTATTGTTAAATCCGCATAATTCCGGGAAAGTGAACTATATAAAAGAACTATTATTTAGGAAAAGGTGTAGGTGTAAAAATTAACAAGATCGATATGAATTTAAAAAGTACTTTTTTCACACTGTCAGCACATTTTTTAACTAAACTGTGCAAGTGACGGGCTGTTCAAAATTGAATATTTTTTAGTTGCTGAAGCTATAAACACTTACGGTCCGTTCACTGCAAACGTCCTTCTGCGTATCGCCCAATAGGTATTATGCTAACTACGAGTATGTTTTGATCACCTAAATAAGTTTTTGAATATACCGAATTTAGGTTTCATACCAAAATCCTCTTTTATTTAAAGAAATTTCCAGCCAACTTATTACTAAGATTATCTTATGTAGCTAGATAGAAAATTTAAAACGGTTTTGCACCATTATTCATAAAAATATGCATTGTTAAGACTTTTTAAGGTTTGGTTCTAGAGCTGTTTTTTGAGCTACAATAATATTTTATTGTTAACCAATTGTTATCTTTCAAATAAACATTAATAGTATAGCAGTAGTATTTATAATTTGTAATATGATGAAAATTATCAAAACTTAAAGTATTACTTTTAAAAGGATTGAGATTTAAAAAAGCTCTTTAGGAATCTGTAAAGTTAAGTACTTTAAAATTAAGGCGAATTTTAATAACTATTATTCTAAGTATATTAAATATGATTTAGTTTGCGAGTTTGTACGCGCATATATTATATTTAGATCACACATATTTTGTATGGGGCGCGTAATATTGAGAGCTTAAGCTTCAAATTTGAATTCTAGCAACCAACTGAAATTAAAACAAAAACAACAACTAAAAAACAAAACAAACTATAAACTGTAACAAAGTTCTATTGTAATTGATTGATATATTAATTTTTTACATCATAACCTAATTCTTTTATAATTTTCCAGTTAAACATTAAAAAACTTTATCTAAAAGTGCTTTTAAAACTCTGTGGAATAAAGTATATTTTGATTTTGATTTGATATGAAAATATCAATTTTTGTTTTTTAATTAAACTGAACCAACTGAATCGATTTTAGTATAAAGTGATATTTTTATAAAGTTGTATACAATTTTTTTTAATGCTCGTCATTTAGCAACTATGATTTATTTTAACTTTTAAAAAGTACTTTAAATAAAACTGTTATCAATACGACTTAATTTTTTTAAATTACAAAAGTTGAAAACTCTCATCACGATACTACTGGAATAAAATTGCTATATAGTGAGGCAGTTAATGTATTTAATAACGAATACAATGCAAGTCTTTCGTCTTGATGTCTTTAGATAAATATATGGTATATGCAAATTGTTACGAACCCAAATTTACAGTTCAAAATTTGTGGTAAAAACTACTTTAATTGTACTAATATAATTAAGGATTGTCAATTGTTTTTCTAGATTTTACGACACCAATTGATTTAAAAAAAATCACAGACAAAAAATCTCCATGAAATTAATTTTATCTTGAATTTGTACAATAAATATTTTTTGGAAAATCTTATTGAAAAAGACATTATTATGGATACAGAGGCTGAATCTATAGTTTTTAGAATTATGGTCTGTGTGCCTGTGACCGCATCACAGAAAAACCACAGGAGGAATTTCGATGAAATTTGTTATGATGATAGCTGGTTATTCGGGCCAACATATAGGATACTTTTTACTGCGGGATAATATCTCATCTCTGAGAAATCTATACTAACGTTAAAACGTAAGTAAGGACGAACCCCAGCGGAGCGAGCATAAGTGGCAAGTTCATCTATATTATATATATAAAAATCAATTACTGTTCGTCTGTCTCGCTAAAACTTAAAAACGGCTGGACCGATTTGAATAATTCTTTTTTTTGTTGAGGGAGGTGTCAGGGGTGGTTTAAATATATAAAAACAGGGAAAACTCATAAGAACAGCTGGACAATCGAAGAATTCTGAACTGTTTATTTTGTATGGGAATCATTACTTTGGATTACTTTGGATATATTTGCGGACTTACCATCTACAAAAATGCGTCAAGTTTAAGTTGAATAACTATTACTATACTAGCGGTAAATATGAATTTAGTCAATTCAATTCTAAGCGCTGGAAAATTTACAGATTTAAAATGCATACTTATATTATAAACTAGCGACTCACGCTCGTTTCACTCGCGTTCGTCCCTAGGTACGTTTTCACGGCTAGCTATGTTTAGGTATACATAAATAGTAGCTTGCTACTCCTAAGATATTCATTTAAATTAAATAGCGGTTTAGCCTCGTTTTGTTCGGGTGTGTACGCCGTACGCGGATTTTGTTCTCAATTTCATAGGTTTTAATTTTTTTCGCGGAACCCTGATTGTTTTTCTAAAATAAAAGTAGCCTAAGTTACTCCCTATAATATCAGCTATCTGCCAATGAAAGCCCCGTCAAAATCGGTCCAGCCATTTCGGAGATTAGCCGGAACAAACAGACAGCAGACAGACAGACAGACAAAAATTTAAAAAATGTTGTTTTGGTATATGTACCGTGTATACATCCATATGCATTTAATAAAAAGCGGTTATTTTAATATAACAAACAGACACTCTAATTTGATTTATCTGTATAGATATATAAGTAGCTCTGATTATCTGTGTTACCTTTTCACCCTTCATCCTTGACGATTTCGATTAGCAAGGGGATCGTGAGGTAACATAGACTATGCTATATATAGCAAACAAAAACTTTCTAGTAATGAAAACTATTTATTTATAATACTTTGAGTTAAAAAATATGTCGCATAAAATGTATGTAGATTGTTCGAGAGATTTTATCCTTCTTATAGGCTATCGATTAGTTCAATAAAATAGTTTATTATTTTAAGTTGTTTAATAAGTCTCATCCATTTGTTCCATCTCATATATAATAATGTTTAATTGCCATTCAGTTCAAAAATATAAAATAAATAAGAAGTACATTTTACTACTTTTATTAATCAAATTTTGTATTTCAAAATGCTTTTATTTTTTGTATTTTTTATGTCAGTAATATCTTATAATTATGATACTAAGCTTTGAGTAATTTGGAGATAACCATTTTTTTATTATTTTAGTATAATTTATAATTTATCTTATGCCCATTATAGTAATTATATAAACATCCTCAAAGCTCAACTTTCAAATCATTTATTTAAAAATAACACTATTCAATGTATTTTATTCATGCTATCAGAGAACAAATGGCATCCTTTTTGAATACTCTGCCATTCATTGCTTTTCCCCGAAACAAAGATTTATTGTCCTTTTATATCAATATATGAATCAACCCTTTTCACTTTTCGATTCTTGACAAAAAAATATTTTTTACATTGTTTTCATGATATTTTTCCTTTCTATGCAAAAAATCTTTAAAAAATTTATATAAAATATTGTACGTACAATGTACATTTATGTATATGAATATGTTCATGATATATTTTTATTTTATTATTAAAGTGCTTTCTATATGAGCTTATAATTACCGAATAATCTGATACTGCTATGATTAATTATCATGTTTATACTCGTATATAATTTACCTATATCCATAGTTAATATTTGACCTACTAAATTAAATTAAAATTTAAAAATTTAGCATAATTGTATAAGCAGGCATTTTGCCTTAATCTGCGAATTTTTATTCAGTTTGTTGAACTTTTCATTTATAATATTAGTGCTATATCAGATATTATATTAATATACTTATTTTGAAAAATATCATAATTTGAAGGAAATATTTATAGTAATTTAAATATTTGATTCGAACTGCGATTCAGTACCAATAAAATGTTAGTCTTGTTACTTATTTCAAAGTAAGAAAATTTCAAAAGATGGTAGTAGACTAGTGATTACCAGCTGGTTGTACCAGATTCTTGTTGGTCCACAGTTAGGCGAAAATTATGTATTTATACTGATCGTAAGGTCGCACTTATTAGGTTCGCACGTTACACTTATTGAGTTATTATCTCAAAGGTTACTCATGTTTTATACATGTGATAGAGCTTTTAGCATCTTATCCGAACCTTAAGATATATATCTTATATTAAACTAACCCATATAGAATATACCAACATAGAAATAGTGAACATTGAAACAGAATAAACACTGCTATAATAGGCGCATTATTTATGGCTTTAAATTCAGGCCATCTTCATTCGGGTTTGGTTTGTGACCTTTCTATTTATTTATAATATATTTTGCCTAATTATTCAATTATATATTTGCACATGACGACCAAACACTTAAGTATATCTATACATATAATAAAAGTCTAACTAAGTCGAATCTGCACCTTAAATATTTTTTGGAAAATCTTATTAAAATAGACATAATTATCGATACAGAGGCCGAATCTATAGTTTTTAGAATCTTTTTCTGTATGTCTGTCTGTCTGTTACCGCATCACAGAAAAACCACTGGAGGGATTTTAATGAAATTTGGTATGATGATAGCTGGATATCCGGGTCAACATATAGGATACTTTTTACCGCGGGAGATTATCTCATTCCCACGGGAATACACGTTATAATACAACCCAAAAAATATTTATGATCAGAATTTCTTGAAACTTGGTATTAATGCTCTTCAATACAATTAAATAAATACGTGTTTTAGCATTTTTTGAAATTCATCCCATAAGGAGATAAAATAAGGGATAAAAATTTGTATGAAACCTACCTTTTTAAAGTTTTTTTGTTGTAGTTTTAGCGCGAGAGAAGCCGCGGGTTTTGCTAGTGATATACTAAAATGTTACTTCTGAAACAATAATATAAAATATTTCATACAGTATACAGTCTACAAAGTATAATAAAAATAAATAAATAATACAAAATCGATTTATTAGCTTTCAAGATAATCGCATACATACACTCATAGATACAAACATATAGGTCAACTATTTTATTATATGTATGTATAGAAAACAAAATCTACTTTCTTGAAGTTTTATATTAAAAAAAAGAAAATGACAACAGCCGGAACATTACCTTCAGCTCAAATTAAGATAAAACTTAAAATTATTTTCAAAATATTTTTTGCTCATTATTTCTGTAATGAGATAAAATTTGCCTGAAGGTAGGGATAATAAACATGTACAATTTGGTTCTTTTTTATGCAAATAACATTCTATTAAAGAAATTCTATAACATGAGGCTTTATTATTTTTAACAAGAAATAATGTTTAAATTGACAATTATATATCTTACAATTTTCTCTTTGCGAATTTCTAGCTGCGAGTACATGTAACCTAACAGGTGTTGCTAAAAATAGAGTAAAAAATGATGTTATTGAAAAATGTCCGAAGTGACATACTCATAAGGGTTTGTAGAATTAATTTAATATTATTTAATAATGTACTAGCAACTTATCTTCGCTTCGCTCGGGTGTGTCCTTTTAGTTTTTTTTTTTAAAAGAACCCTAAATATTTTTCTAAAATAAAAGTAGTTTAAGTTACTCCTTGTGAAAGACCAGTGAAAGTCTTGTTTAAAATCAGTCCAGTCGTTTCGGAGATTAGCCGGAACAAACAGACTGACAGATAGAATAAAATTTTAAAAATTGTGTTTTTCTTTAAAATAACTATGTATTATTTCATATACATTTAGTAAAAAGCTGTTATTTTGACATTACAAACAAAGACTTTAATTTAATTTATCTGTATAGATGTAGGTACTTGTTGATCTACCATATGCCATATAAAATAAACTATAAATGTGATGCTTATTTCTTAAAATAAAGCCCTTGTGAACTTTAAAACAATATACAGATTTCTATCGAAAAAATATTACCAATGTTTCTTTACTCGGCAATCTAATACAAGTTTGTAAGTTGTAAGCTCTTTCTTGGCTCTTGATCAATCATGGTCATTCAAATATTTATCGATCTTATTTTTTTTTATTTAGTAAGAGATTCTTTTGTTATACAGTCTGTTTTTATTATAAAGGAGACATTGTCCTCCTCTTTTCTGCACGATACCCCGCGCCGCGCCTACACGGCCCGCCCGCACTGTTACTTTGTTCTCGCTTAGCGTTCTTTTTGACCTACACTTTGCATAGTGATTGTTCCGGTCTTAAGGGTCATTGTTGAATCATAGTTGGATTTAAGATAGCTTGCAATAATAATAATAAAAGCCTTTATTAACAATCTTATATGTTACATTTCATCTTATAACTACTTATGTACTACTAATATTACCTAAACGTGGTTGTTTATGAAAGCAACGTAATTAAATGTTATTATTTGTATTAGACACCGGTTTCGTGATTGTCTTGTTCTTTGGCATAGGCCTCCTCAAGTGCTCTCCACAACGATCTATCCCTTGTTATCCTCATCCAGCATGGTCCTGCTACCTCCTTGATATCATCCTCCCATCTAAGAAATAAGATAGCTTACAATATCTCATAGTTAATAGGTTATAAAATGCAAAACTTTTTAGAAATCTGACTAGTTATTACAGAGATTGCCTCGTTTAAACATGCAAAAAACAAATAAACTCTTCAGCTTTAAAATATGTATTATAAATATTATAATGCTTAATAATATTTTTGTAAAATTATGTTTTTATTCAATTAAGTAAATCTAAAAATTTAACTTGAGATTTTTAATGTAGAAGAGTCTTTATAATACGTTACGGTTTGTATATTAAAGGAAGATTAATATAATAGTCTTGCAGACAAACCGAGAGCTAGTTTAATTGAAACTTATTATCATAAAAGCTGGTACGACTTTAAACAACATTTACTATAAAAAAATAATACATTAAAGTCATTGAAACGTAAAACTTAGACAAAAACTATATAAAATTATATAAAAGTAACAATAAGAGTCAATTTTATCAATAACTTTCATTCAAGTTTGAAATAGAAAAGAATAGATGGAACACAATTACTTAAACAGCACTCGACACGAGCCTCTCATTTCACTCTAACGCACCAAAACAAGACGTTTGCTGTCACTGTCTCTCTCAGCCGATGCTATGGTACCGCCCCCTTTCCCCACTCTTCCTACATCGATGCTACCAACAATGACCTCGTATTTCAGTCGGAATTGCTCGAACACGGAACAGAAAACGTGGAATAGCTAAAGTCTTTTATAATATACGCACGTCACATTGCACACCTCAAGCCACTATATTATCTGGTCTAGGGAAATAAAGATAAAGTTTACGTCTTTCCTTTTTTTTTATTATCTTTATTATTAAAGATTTACTTTATTCTTTAAATTCTTGTGCAAACGCGGATACGTAAAAGCTTTTCATTGTGCTAATTCTGTTTCATTAACAAAAAGTCTAAGAACTTGACTTATCGCGTGAAAATATATTTTATGTTAAGAAGGAATTAGTATAAAAGATTATTTTTTTTTGATTATTTTTTTTTTGTATTTTCACTACATATTATATTGTATGTATATGGGTAGAATATCTAAGTATTAGGTTGTATTGTGTTATGTATTGTATATTATATTTATACCACCCATTCTGTATAGTCTTCCATATTTCCTAACCCAAAGGTTGTCTGGAACAAATCGCTAATAAGCGATAAGACCTTTTGTGCACACTTTTGTTTTTGATATTTTTATTTTTTGTTTTGATATTTTGTTTACTGTATTTTATTTATTACTTTTTTTTGTTTGTTCGGACTAATTTCAGAAAGTACTGGACGGATTTTCGTACGGTTTTCATCAAAAGAAAGATAGATTACATAGGAAGGTTATGACTTTTACGAAAATAAGTTAAAAAAGGAAATGTCGTCCCTACGAGAGCTTCCATAATAAAAGGTCACTCGTCATTATATAAAGCTGGAATTGGAGAAGTTAAAAGAGATAGAGAGAGATTCCATTTTGAAAAACTTGAAAAAATAATCTAATTATGCAAACATTTTTATGTAATTTACGAGTATAAAGCACAAAGTGGTACATACAGATAATAATTTTGTAAAATAATAAAGACAAACTGAAACGATACACTGAGTGATTTCACTTTATAAATATGTAATTTGGAATTCTACGTACGTGCAATATTTGGCATGTCATACACGAACTGGCTTACTGCAATGTGCAGATATTATTAGCGTCTGGCGATAGGTAACCTTCAAATGTTTATTGGAAAAGTTGCTTTTATAGGTACTTCAACTATAGTCGATTGAGTTCTAATAGTCTTGAGCGTAAGTTACTTTGGAACTACGGATAATACCAATAAAAGTTCCCACAAAATAAATAGGGATAATTTGTTAAAAATGAATAATATTCAGTTATTATATCTATACAGTTCAGCGAAGAATGCCATAAAGTAAGTGAAGGTCAGCATGAGTCCTGGTAGAGATTGCATACACTCCGAGCTACTTTAGTTCGCTATACTACTCATGCAAAATCTCCTGGTAAAATGCTAGCCCGAGCTCAGGATATACGTGATGTCAGCATCGTCATCCTTTATAAAGGGAAAAGGGACTCTATTGGCATATCCCTTCTAAGCGTCGTTGGTAAGCTGATAGGTCGAGTAGTTCTTAGAATACTACAACGTCTTTCTGATCGCATGTATTTTGAGAACCAATATGAATTCCGAACCAGGCAATCAACGATTGACATGATTTTTATATTACGTCAGATTCAGTAGAAGAAGAGAGTAGCAGACCCCTCTATTCATAACGAATGTGGTAAGATCCACAAGGCTTTCGATACTGTGAGCAGAAAAGTTCTCTATAAGATATTCGGTATGGTGGGCTATTCACCAAAACTTTTCAGACTCATTATAGCGTTTCACGGTCTTTGACAGTTCGGGATTTTCAGTAAAAGTATCGAAACTTTTAAAAGCTGCATTTGGCGATAATCAACAAGGTTACTAGTAGAACTAATGGGAAGCTCTGCAACATCTCCCTATTAAAACCTAAGGGCAATCGAACCTTTACATTAACAATCTTTCATTTGTTTACGACACCGCCTTTGTTGCAACGTTAGCTTTAAATCATGCTGGATCAATTCTCTCTTTGGACGTAATTAGTCAACAGCAAAACTTGTCAGTTTTTCTACCTTGGTTCGACCATGACGAGTAGTCTCTCGGTTAACGTGGAGATCGACACACGCACGCATCGGTAAATCGGTGTCCATGTTTGAGAAACTTTGTACTAGAGTGTTAAACGATAATCACCTCACAGGTCGAAGCAAAATATTGGTATATATACGCTCCTCTTCAGCATGCTCTTGAACGGCCCCGAAATCTGGACCTTGTACCCAAAACAATAAGGTCAACTTAAAGCTTTCCATGTGCATTGTTTACGTAGTATCTTGGGCATTACATAGAAGATAGGTTAACAAACAAAACAAATGGCTAGGGCATGTACATTGTACATCGCACAAGCTCTGGCATTTTATGGTTTGAGAATGGCTGCCGAAGCGCATAGGTCTAAGTCTTTTGTTTAATTCAAAATAATAACTTTATGTATCGCTTAAATTTCATTTTTTCAGTTAAACCAAGAAAATATATAATATCTTCTGTTAGGGTATCTACTGTTTAAGAAGATAAAATCAGACATTAGAAAGTGAGTTATTTGGTTTCTTTATCATCCCGTGATGGTTCAATATCTTAATTATTTTATGAGTGTAAGGGAGTGAATAAGGTTATAAGAAAGTTAGCATCCAGATTAATAAGAAAAACTAGAGAGATAGTTTATTTTTTAATAATTATTCAAATATAAATTTATTGTTCATGCCTTAATGGCGAACTAAGTCTTTTTTTTTTTTTTTTTTTTTATAAGATTCAGTGACAAACGAGCAGACAGACCACCTGATGAAAAGCAGTACCTGTCGCCCATAACACCTACAGTTCATGCACTTAGGTTTTAGGTAACAAAAATACAGAGCCGCAGGTGCGTTGCCACTGTGAGGACTAAGATGATATGCCTCTTGCCTGTAATTGCGCTGGCTACCTTATCCTTCAAACCGGAACACAACAATGCAATCATTGTTGCTTGGCGGCAGAAATAGATAAGGGGGTGGTACCCATCCAGTCGAACTCCTCAGGCTTGACAGAGTCCTACCACCGGTAAAATAAATAGCAAAATAGTGTAATCATCTATCATTATATATTAATATTCATTTGACATTATAACGCTCAAGAGTATCTCTATTGTTATTTGATATGCATTAATGTTTAAAACCATAAGTCGGAATATCAAAAAATTTTTTGGCTTTTTCTAGTCTATTTATTGACAAAGTTTTAGATTCTATGAATAAGAGCAATTAATAAAAATAAATTACGCCAGGGGAATCACGAGAAAAATTGGTGTACAATAAATAAATACTAGCCGTATTTAATTAGGCCTATTTACTTTTCCATGCATATTTTATGGAAGAGTGTTTCATTGGTATGGAAGATGTTTTGTTTTTATTGATATTCATTTCCATTAATGGTTATTTCTAACGGGATTAACATAGCTTTGCCATTTACTTTTATTGCGTGCCGGCGCGAACGCTCTTATTTCGAGAATAATAGGAAATAATAAGGAGTTAAACTCATTTATTGATTTCTTAGGAAGAGCAAGAAAGATTTTATGAACGACTCTGTTTCATTTTTTGTCAAAAAAAATTGTAACATTTTATGTGACATTAGATGAAATCACTAAAATGCCTAACTAAAAGTAAGTATTTACTATTTAGGCTATTATTTCAGCTAATTCTTTAAAAAAATACCTGTATTTTAATATTCACGACATATTGACTGTGATTTTATTTAGAAAATATTATTTTATAGCTTCTGTCTCAAAATTTCTATGAAAAACAAATATGCTGAAAATATAGTATACATATAACTGTTGAATAAAAACAAAATCGAAAACGATATTTCTCTAGTTTTTTTAGTGAAAAATTGAGTATCTTGCAGATTATAGGTGACGTTGCATCTTCAGGTACGTCATTAAAGTAACAGGATACCAAGTTTCGAATGGATTAGATCTGTGGAAGTTGTTCATATCCTTTTACCGTCTAGAAACGAGAGATAGTTTACAAACGGCTAAACGAATTTTCTTTATTTATGGCTAAGAACTTTCTCGATTAATTCACCTTTCAAACAAAATAAACTAAATTAAAATCGGTTCATCCATTTGGGCGCTACAGACAGATACACTGATACACACGCCAAACCACGGGTTAATAAATATGAAGGGTTTAAAAATGATAATAAAGTAGTACTTTGTATATAGCATATCTATACATAAAAAATCTAACTATTTTTTGGAAAATTTTATTGAAATAGGCATTATTATCGATACAGAGGCCGAATATATAGTTTTAATTTGAAATGCTGTCTGCCTGTGTGGGAACGCATCATGAGAAAACCACTGAACACATTTTGATAAAATTTGGTATGATGATAGCTAGGTATCCGGATTAACATTTAAGATAATTTTTACTGCGGGAAAAAAATCTCATCTCTGAGAAATCTATAGTTATTAACCGTTAAAACGATCTTAGGGACGGAGGGCTAGTTATAATACATTAAAATACTATTTTTTTTTAAAAGTTATGAAGAAAGATAAATAAAATCCATTTATGTTATTGTTATTTAAATGGATCAGGCAATTGGGCAACGAAGACGACGCTCGTCGATTTATTCATTCAGAGAAACCTGTTTTAACTTGGAAGACGCCTAGGAAGAATAGAGTGAAATATAATATTACATATTAAAATGTTAGCTTTACTTAACTTTGATAGAGAAGTGTACCCTATTACATACATCTGTATATTCATTCATACTATATTCATTATGCGCTGCAAGGCATTATGCTAATAACTGCTATGAAAGACTAGTTTTCGCCCTAGTTAAGTAGTCGGATCAAGTGATTTTATATAAGTCAAACTTAAAAATCAATAGAAAAAACGTATGGTAAATAAATGCATGGCCAATATTATGTAGACAATAATTTTTGTCTGACTCAGACAAGAATTCCGCAGCATGAAACATTTTTATAATTTGTTTATCATACTAATTTGTTACTTCAAAAGTGAAATAAAATATGCATTTACCCATTTAAAATATTTATTTTATTGATGGCATTAATAAGTTTGCATTTCATAGTATTATTATGAAAGACAAAATTAATTTTGCGGCTGAACGCGTAAAACTTATATACTATACCTATCTCAAAAACTGCTTAGCGTATCTTCTTTAAAAAGTAGTTTCAAAAAGTATTTGTTGAAAGTACTTCGAAAGCTCTATTATCTCATATTTTTTCAAAATTTTCCGACCCATACTTTAAAAATGGGACTTTTTTAAAGTCATAAACATAATATCCCCTATATTATGTTTATGACTTTAAAAAAATATAACTTTTTTGGACGTTTCTAGAGGTAAAAAAATTTCACCTCTCAAATGAAATACATATGTATACGGAGTGCCATCCCTTTTTTTATTTTTATAATACGACTATACTACTATAGGATTATCTAGTGATTTACGTGAGACACCTAATAACTAAATTACAGCGATGTAGTTCTAATAATCTCTGAAATACGGAAAGATGGATATGGTGAAAATCTAAGGGTTCCGTTTTAGTCATTTGGCCACGGAACCCTAAAATAATTCATGTTACTATTCATTTAACTTTTATATTTTAACAATAAAATAATAAATAACATGATAACTGCGATATAGTGTAATGATAAAATAATTTATTTTTGTATATGTTATATATAATATGAATTATTACAAAAATAAATTATTATGTATTTCATTACAAGTACTTAATAGAGAAAAAAATTGCCATTTATAGTATGCTGTTTGGTTATTAGGATTACTAGTGATGTATAAACAACTATATTATATTGTAAATATATCAAAAACTTAACCAAAGGTAATTGATTATTTGAATAAAAATAGAAAACATTATTTTACTTTTCATATTTTTTCCATCTAAAAGTTTTTTTAGCTAATTCACATATATCTTATGCCAAATAGATAATCTTCTAAATGTATCTGAGCTGATCAGATACTGTTTTCCTTACGGAAAAGTATAATATTTTTTCAACATTCTATTTTCCTCTCTGAACGACACGACGTCCTTACATCTTTAGACGAATGGTATATTGCATGTTTTGATGCTTTTCCAACATACGCGTATTCTGTACTTTTGATTGAAGTTACTGCCTCATAAAAATCTATATTATATTACGTAGCGTAACCAAAATCTTTATTGTATATGTAATATGTAACACAATTATTCGTTTTAGATTTCCGTACCCAAAGTGTAAATCGTCTTAGTAATCGGGTCCTATTACTAAGACTTCGCTGTCCGTCCGTCTGTCCGTCTGTCAGTCTGTCTGTCTGTCTGCCTGTTTGTCACTAGGCTGTATCTCATGAACCCTGATAGTAAGGCAGTTAAAATTTTCACAGATGATGTATTTCTGTTGCCGCTATAACTACAAATACTAAAAAACAGAATAAAATCAATATTTAAGGGGGCTCCCATACAACAAACGTCATTTTTTTTGCTCGTTTTAGCTCGATATTGATAACGGCAGCAGGTAGACGCAGGAAATATTCACAGAATATTTAGTTATATATTCACTTTAAAAATAAATAATTAAATTAAAATAAAACAGATATTTAAGGGGGGCTTCCATACGGAACCGTGCATGCGCGGGTCCGACTCGCACTTGGCCGGCTTTTAATATATAAGCTGTTATTTAAAAGGAAATGAGGAAAGATGATTTTTTTGTCTTGTATAAATGATTTACTTTGTGCTCTCAGCGGCACTAAGGAACACGTGTGATGGTCTACTAGGGTAGATGGGCGTATACGTTGGAAGGTATGGATCACTCACCAGCTCGTGGTGCCATGATCATGCTAATATAATCACAATCAATGTTTGCGTGAATAGAAATACTTAATTCTTCACTAGTCTATACTAGTGAAGTACCTATGTAAATGTCACATTACACTGAGTAAACTAGACTAGTGAATTAGTCTCTACAGTTTTACAATTAATGGTTTTACTCAAGACATTACTTTTAATATCCATTTCGCTATTACATATTAAAAACATATAAAGATTTAAAAAAGTAAAATAGCATTTTTTATAAACTATGTATATAATATGAATATTTAGAGAGAGAATATATATTAAAATAATACGAATCATTGATTATTCCTTTAAATAGTGAAGGCACTTACTACGTATAGTCGATTTATCTTATAATGAATTATTATAATTTACAGTTACATAAGCTCATGTACATATGTATATAATATTATATTGTTCTACATTAGAGTATGTAAAGCTCAAGCTAGCTACAGTAGTTAGGTATAAATATACTTATTGATATTCAATAACAGTTCTTGAATTTTTAAAGGGAATTTATAGTAAACATTTTTGGCTGAACTAATTGATTCTCTGATCTAATTTCATCCAGCGTATCACTCAAAATTTTAATAAAAATTAAAATTATAAAATGATATTTTTTATGTATTTTTTGTAAACGGGTCAAAATATATTATTTTTAATATTGTGCCCTATTATTAGGCATTGTTAATATAACCAATGAAACAGGTACCTATCTATTTAAATATTTTTCTCGGTCAATTTGACAGATTGATTTGAGTAACACTTGGTAAAGTTATAATTTTATGCTCTGGTCAGCATTAGAAGAATTTTACGTTTTGAAAAATAATATATAAACAATATAATATTTTATATAATAATATTATATAAAACCCATAGAAACCTCTACAGCCATTTCATGAAAATCATGTAACTTAAAACATTTTATTGGAAGCATTTCTGACACATTTTTTTAAATATTTAATAAATAATAATGAAATATAATATGTACTTATCTTATACATATTTGTACAAACAAATGTACCTTAATAACTCTGACAATCTTTATGGAAATGCAACTGTTTTGTGCAATTAAATTGTAAATATCTCTTTGTCATAATTTTAATTCATCATTCTTTTTCTCTATCTATTACGTCAGCGGTCGGATTAAAATACTTAAGTGGTATCATCAAAGTCCGCTTTTAACCGTAGTCCCTATTTATACGAGAAGGTTCTAGTTACTTGTTATGCTATTTAAATTGCAAAAATTGCTGTAGTAGTAATTATAAATAACAGTTTTTGCGTGACAAATGCAAACATAATTGACTTTCCACTAACTGAGTTACTATGAAATTATGTTTAGGTAAGTAGGCTTGGTTTAAAGTCTAACGTAGTATCGATATACTCATACTCGTAAGTTAAAAGTTCATGAATTCGATTTATATTATCTATATATTAATTTTACTAATGTATAAAGCTCAAGAGTTTATATCTTTTTCTGTACGTGCTAATCTTGAAACCACCACAAACACTAAAAAAAAAAACATATTGGATACTTTAGTCTATTTATTGAGTTAATGTTAAGGTTACCTATAGAACTTAACATTAGAACATATTTTCGACTACGAGCCGATCACTAGTTTAAAATTTATATATATATTATTATTATTATTATTATTATTAAAACACTAAAACACTTCTGTATAGCTAGAGCTATACAGAAGTGTTTTAATAACGTCTGAATTAAAACACCGTGAGATATACGTATATTATGGACCGATGTGATCTACAACAAAGGTATAAAAAAATAATCAAGGATGTTGGACTTGTGTAAATGGGATTGCTGTAACTTATCGGATTTTAAAATAATATATAAAAAAAAAAACGATTTTTCATTGTTTTTATTTACTATTCCATATGTAAAAATTGTTTTTAGGATTCTTGCGTAGCTACGCAGCTTTCAAAGTTTGGAGAAAAGATTGGGGACATACAAAATTTACCTTCTCATAATATTATATTCGTATATTTTCTTTAATGTAACAGTGATATTTGAAATGATGATTTAGATATAAGTGATATACCGAGTTTTTTTTAATTTTTTCTTACGCGTTGATCCGATGGTATAACCCATGGTAAAACTCAGGCATAAAAATGTTTTAGAATTTACTAAAAATTCCGGATGATATAAAATCTTGTCAAATATACTGGAATGTTACAGAATTTTGTCAGAAAATAGAATATTTTCTGTCTAGAAAAATAATGTTATAATGATAATTCTCACAAAATTTCGTGTTTAACTATACAGTATACATAATATGTATAATCTAAGTTTTCTTAAATATATAAACATAAATATGAACTTTTATACATCTTAATAATTTTACAAAGCATTTTGACCCAGATTATGATGAATATTATATGTAGTTTTAATTGAAGAACACTTGCTTATTATCTATACATATAATAAAACTGTAGAGTTCTAATGTCTGTTCATAGAAAACAAAATGCTAAAATCCGAGTCAGGGGAATGGAATAAGAGAAATAGAACAAATCCAGTTTTTTTCAAATTTTTGTTTCTCTCTCTGTCTGTTTGTCTATTTGTACGGGCTAATCTCCGAAACTGTTGGACTGATTTAAATGAATCTTTGTATGGTGATACTTTATATTCCCGGTCAACATCTTAGATACTTTTCATCCTGGAAAATTAAAGATTACCGTGGGATAGTTAAAAAAGTATATTAACTTATACAGCTTAGTACACAAAAGCTACTGATTGGATTTTAATGAAACTATATATAAATAAGCTTGTTACGCCTAGATTTCGGCTCCAAAAGGTGAATAAATCTTTCATGGCCCTGAGTATACGCATATATAATAAGATTCCACAAGATATCCTAGATTTACCTTTTCAAAAATTTAAAGATTAAATTAAAAATGTTTTATTGAGCAAAGCGTATTACACTATTTAAGAATTTCTTGTTGATGAAAATGTGTGGAATTGAGTATGATTTGGTTGATTGATTGATTGGTGGTAGCTTCCTCACGGATAAACTACACTGACGCTTACATTAAATTGATGATTCAAAAGCACTTGTAATAAATCTAATTGAATAAAGTTTCTTTCATTTAATTTCATTACAATAATATAGTACATCAGAATAACAAATAGACTACTTTTTATCCCGGAAAAATCTACGGTTCTCGTGGGATAGATTTATTTTTGTTTGTGAGCTGAGCCGCTAGTTTAAAATCAGATTCTCTTATGGTATAGGTGCAATTTATTAGCTTCTGTTTACTATACACATTTTTGTATAAAAAGGCAAATAAAACAGCTTTATTGACAATGAAGTCAAGTAAGGTATACAATAATTTATTTTTGGCCGCATTCCGACACGACCCCTGCGAAGGGTCGACTCTACGTTAAACGTAACGTGCGCACCAAGTATTAACGTAGAACGCAGTACGGGCTCTACGTGAAAGCATTCGTATCGCCAGTTCTTAAATATTTTTTTAAGAAATTCTCCCCCTGAGCATAAAAATGGACATTTTTGTTTACATACAATAATTAAAATGACTAAATAAAGAACCTTACAATTCTGGGCGCATAATAAAGATTTTTCAAGATATGCGTATATATTAACAGTTTCTAAACACGAAACTTTTTATCGATCTTTGACACATTAACGTTGCAATAATTATGTTACTATGTTTTTATATGTATATACATATCAGTCAAATGTTACTACGTAGATTTATACATACTTATCTTAATAGCTAAAATTAAAAAAAGAGTCACGATATATCTAATATATTATTATTTTTTTAAATATCAATATTTTTCTTAGTAAAATATTGAATTACACAATATTTTATTGCAAAAAAGTTTGCTTTGTGTGCAGTTAAAAAGAAGGAGCTTCCTAACGAAGCTTGCATAATTTTTAAAGCTTTACTTTTTTTGAAAATTCCTCTGTACTTTGTAAGCTTTATTTATTTATAAAATACGGTAAGATTTTCTTAAAATATATTATTTACATATTTATTACTGTTTGATAAAAGGCAATATTTTCATACACGTAATATTTTAAAATAATAGAAGTAGATTGGGTATCTCTTAATTAAGTTGAACTATTATCACGTAATTTTTTATAAATTAGTTAAATGCGATACTTACCTATACAAAAATACTCCATAGAAATGTTAGGAATAGATTAACAGGTAATTAATTAAATATATTATGTATATTAAACTGGTGTCTTCAGCCGAGTGAAGTGTTTTATACTCTTTATCAGGGCCTCTATACTAATATTATAAAGAGGTAAAGTTTGTAATTTTATGAGTTTGTGAAGTTGTAGGGGGTAATCTCTGGATCCACATAACCGATTTAGATGAACTTTGGTAAGAAAATATTTTGAGACCCTGGAAAGGACATAGGATACTTTTTGTCGTGGAAATCATTCCTTAAGGGGGTAAAAATGAGATGAATGTTTTTATGGGGAATCAACCTAGGGACCAACCCAGCGAAGCGAGGGTGAGTCGCTAGTCTATTAATAAATTCAGTACTACTGTGGTGATAAGACTCTATTTACGTAAAATTATTATTCATTATAAGTATATCGTTATTGATATTAAACTTATTCCACAAATTCATCATGGTCTATCTATATACAAAGTTTTATTAAAGACAAACATCGAAACATCTTCACAAACCTCATAATATTTTATTTGAACAGTTAAATACGGCATACGTATTACGTTCCTATTTTAAAACAAGAAACGTGTTACTGTCAAATAAGTTTGTAATTATTTAAACAAGTTTGTAGCTATTTAATGACCAAATACCTTAATTTTATATTTAAAATTACAAATGGGGTCCTTGGCTTATTATCTTGGTTAACATGCAAAAGTAATTTGTCAAAAATATACTTGTGTATAAAGTTGTTGCTTTGTTATTTCAACCTTTATGTGACACTTTTTAAATGAAAACATATAATAATTTACAATACTTTTTATTTTTAAAACTACACTGGCTTGTGTCTATGGCTTTACGCTATGAATGTTTTCAGTTCTGTTTGTTCCATTCTATTTAGCCACCAGACAATTTTGACCCCATTTTACTCGTATTTAAGTTCCGAAGTACGTTGATCTCAATTTGTAAAGTTTTTGTTCAAACCTGATTCATATAACGTGTTCTAGTTTTTTTTAGGGTTCCATAGCTAAAGGTAAAAATGGAACTCTTATAATTTCATCGTATCCGTTTGCCCATATGTCACAGTCATTTGATCTGGGGATTATTTTAGTACAAAGCTGAAATTTGTAGAGTAGGAATCAGGTAAATAAAACAGAGGATAAAATTTTAGGTGTACATTTTTTTTTTATGAGATTCAGTGACAAACGAGCAAACGGACCACCTGATGGAAAGCAGTACCTGTCGCCCATAACACCTACGGTTCATGCACGTATGTAGGTTTTAAGTAACAAAAATGCAGAACCACAGGTGCGTTGTCACTGTGAGGACTAAGATGATATGCCTCTTGCCTGTAATTGCGCTGGCTACCTTACCCTTCAAACCGGAACACAACAATGCAATCATTTTTGCTTGGCGGCAGAAATAGATAAGGGGGTGGTACCCATCCAGTTGGACTCCTCAGGCTTGACAGAGTCCTACCACCGGTGAATACCATACTACATAAGCTTGACTATATAAGATTGATTGTTTACATATTGTTTTTCGGTTTAGCGGTTGCAAAATTAGGCAGGTACGACCCTTAAGAGTGTAGTAATCATCTTTTAATAATTTCTTTTAATTTTCTTTATTTTATTTTCTTTAATTTTTTTTTCTTTTCTTTTTTTTCTTTCTTTACATTTAATTTTCTTTTAATCTATTTTTTTTGTGTTTAGCAGCTGTTGACACGCTTTAGTGTGGTCAAAAAAACTTTGAAAACAATTAGTTTTCTTTTATATTGTTCTCAGCCCTTTTTAACGTTCTACTCTCTTCAGGGCTAGGAGATATTCCACCACGTTGGCCAAGTGCAGGTTGGCGGAATGCACATGTATTTTCGAAAACTTGCTAGGTTTTCTCAGACATACACGTTTCCTCACGATGTTTTCCTTCACCGTAAGACAAGTGGTAATCAAGTTGGAAATGATTTGCACATGAAAATACCAGAGGTGCGAGACCCGGGATTTGAACCCGCTTCACTCTTTTCACAAGCGAGTGCGTTAGCACTTTTTTATACAAGGTGCCCCAGCACGAAGTGACCGCCCGCGTCTATTGATTATTTGGACAAAACTATCAACGAATACCATTAAAGTACAGGTCTTATCGGTTTGGTTTTTTTTATTCGCTTTTTAAATTTTTTTGTAGAGAAACCTGACTTGCTGCACTATTTTTAAGATATTTATTTTATTTTTACATTTTTTTTCATTCTGTGTTTTTACTTTATGAGTTGTTATCATAATTTAACGATTCGAGGTATAAAATCTACCCAAAATTAAATAGGATAATTTTTTTTTATAAATTAACTCAAAATTTTATGAAAAAATAATAAATGAATATTATTATTTAATTAATTACTATTCAATTACATGATATTAACTACAGATTCTCATAACAATGTTTGTGGTTATCTCAAACAGGTGCTGAACTACAAATTGTTCAAAAGTGACCAATTCAATCAAAAATAAGGGATAGAGCGGTTATTTTTTTTACCTGCGCAAATACCTTGTTAACTGGTTTTTATTGTACAGCGCACACCCACACTGCACAATAATATATTTTTATATTTTTACTGCGGGAAAATATCTCATCTCTGAGAAATCTACACTAAACGTTAAAACGTAAGTAGGAACGAACCCGAGGGGAGCGATTGTGAGTCGCTAGTCTATACATACATATACCTAATAAAATTCTAACTAAGCCGAATCTGTACATTAAATATTTTTTTGGAAATTTTTATTAAAATAGACATTATTATCGATTCAGAGGCTGAATCTATAGTTTTTAGAATTTTCGTCTGTCTGTCTGTCTATCTGTTACCGCATCACAGAAAAACCACTGGAGGGATTTTGATGAAATTTGGTATGGTGGTAGCTGAATATCCGGGTCAACATATAGAATACTTTTTACCGCGGGAGATTATCTCATTCCCACAGGAGTACACATTATAACACAACCCAAAAAATATTTATGATCAGAATTTCTTGAAAGTTGGTATTGTATTGTATGTATGTATGTATTCAGCCCTTTTTTTTAACGTCCCACTGCTACGCACGGGCCTCCCTTCAATACGAGGGGGATCAGGCCATAGTCCACCACGCTGGCCAAGTGCGGGTTGGCGGACTTCACATGTCTTTCGAAAACTTGCTAGATTCTCTCAGACATGCAGGTTTCCTCAGGATGTTTTCCTTCACCGTAAGGCAAGTGGTAATCATGTTAGAAATGATTCGCACATGAAAATATCAGAGGTGCAAGACCCGGGATTTGAACCCGCTTCACTCGGATACCGAAGCGAGCGAGTTACCATTGGGCTACCACTGCCTTGAAAGTTGGTATTAATGGTCTTCAATACAATTAAATAAATACGTGTTTTAGCGTTTTTTAAAATTCATCCCATAAGGAGATAAAATAAGGAATGATAATTTGTATCAAACCTACCTTTTTAAAGATTTTTTGCTTGCGGGTTTTGCTAGTATGTTATATATGTATAAGTAAGATTTAAGATAAAGGCTTAATAAATCAAAATCTAATCAAATCAAATTATATTATATTCAAATAGACTTTTACACTTTTGAATCGTCAATTGTAAATTTAAATTAAATGTCAGTATGTAAGCCCATGAGGAATCACCGACCATCGACTTGAAGGCTGTTCTGCTGGGAGAAGCCTTTGAGAAACTTAAAAGACGCTCTTTATAAATTTAATATTAATTAACAATATTGCAATATAGTTTACGCCGTCCACGAAAACGCGCCCCTCTCTTTATTGACAGTTGAAATCGCGCGCCTCCGTGGATGGCACTATCTATACAGTAATTATATTCTTATCCTACGTGTGTATCAACTAATAGTAATCCCACCAGCTTTACATCTGCAAAGTATTCTGCGACTGAATATTATGCTTTGTTTGATTATATATTTTTAATTTTGGACTTAAATCGTTCAAGTTGCAAGTTCAATGAGTGAAGTGAGTTAAACAATTAAAACTTTATTTAATGATGTAATAATAACAAATTCATAATTTAATGCACATTTAACTGCAATTATTTCGATATTTTCAAGTGAGCGAGTTTAATGTCTAGTATTGTGCGAGTACATACGCTCTGAAATCGCATTACAAGCTATAGAGGTAGCCCTCTTCAATGCTGCCAACCGGAAAGTCAATTATGAGATAATCCGTTAATATGCTTTATGCGATTGTTATACTGAATAATACAGTCCATTATTGAAATTCTATAATATTTATGATATTTGAATTACGGAGTCTTGTCATGTCTGTTTTAGGAAATTAAATATATATAGTAAATGGTCTGGCTTCGTCCAGGTATTAGTAGCAGGGCGTCATGGTTGAGTGCGTAAGCAATCCTGCGACGTCTCATTCTGTTGGGTTTTAGTGGGTAGTACTGGATGATCTAGTGGGTAAGTGCCACATAACTACCTATGTATATACATGCAGGTAGTATGAGTAAATTGCATTTCCCAATATAAAGAAAAGGTATAGGTGCTGAAAGCATACTAATAAATCTCAATTATGACTTATTCGAACAACTCGCTTGAACCTATCGAATATATCAGATACCTAAACGAGCGTGTGTACCAGACTTGACCAAAATTTCATCAGAATTAGTCTTATAACTTAAGATTACGCTGTAGCAGGCAAAAGGTAAACATACAGTTTTATCTTATGAGGACCTATGAGTATTATTAAATAATTTAATCAGTCAATATTCATGGTTATAAAATATGTCAAACAAAAAAAATTATAACAATATTACTTTTTTATTTATCACTTTCTGTCAGAATTTAAAATTGTTTGTGCATAGTATAAATAGTACGATAATAAGGGTCATCTTGGATTTGAAATTTGTCTTAGTGTTTAGTATTCTAGTAGTTGAGTTCTTTCATTTGATATCCATATTGAGGAAGTTGTGAAAAAAATATGTAATTCGCCACTTTGTGGCGGCGGCCGTCTTGGACCGATTTTCATCAAACATACCGACTAGTTCAACACTTCCGACTAATTCACCTTTCATACAAAAAAAAAACAAAATTGGGTCATCCGTTCGGGAGCTACGGTACCACAGACACACTTAATATACATATAACATTCTTATAAGTATCATTCTTATAAGTTCATGTGAACGCTATATGCAATCGTAATACGCAAGAGTAAATAGAGGTACCTATACCGAGTATTTACCGTGACAGTCAATGTCAATAGACTGTTCGCTTTGTATAGTCGAGAACAAACAAAGGTAATCCTCACCGTCACGAGATATTCTCTGAGGATATTGAGTCTTGAAAAGGGTTGAGATCACGAAGTAATGTAAATCGCATTACTGATTCCAGTGAACAAATTTCGAGTCAAAAGCTATGTTAATAATACAAGAACTGAGTAATGAGAATCGGAATGCTGTTGATGAATTCGAAAATACAGGAATCGGTGAATATATCTAAAGTTTATCACTATTTTGTGTCTGTGGCTTTGTTCATGAGTATACGTGTCATATTGCTCGTTATATTCCTGTTTCTTCATACCTCAACCGATGGAAATTAACAGCGAATGTTATGAATTTCTTTCGTATCATTACAAGTATGATTTATATTGTTTAGGGCGTTTCGAAATATCAAAGAACTTAATACAATATTTTCTTAGATTTACGCTAATTTTTGACATTTTGAATACAACTATCGAATCGAATGCTTTATAACAATCATGGCCACGGGAGAGACTGTCGGGAACCTAAAATCAAAATGTATAAGCGAAAAAATCTGAAAAGATAGTTTTATTTAAAAATAAAATATTAATATTCTTAAAGCTTTAATTACAATCCAAATGCAAATTTATTTAATTATTCAATGAACAATTTTGTGTGCGATATATTGTTTGAGAAGAAATAATTATACAAATTGTCATAAAATCTATAGAGTTTATGGACTTATAGGAAGAAATCCATTATTACATTTGGATCTCTATTATTTTTACACAAGAATGAAATAATTTGGAAACTATGACATTATTATTATTATTTAAATATTTATAAGGTGAAGTGTAGCTGTTGTGCCTTTATCGAGATACAGTATTTTTTTAATTTAAATTATAATAACTTTTGTATTTTTTGAATATAGCAATAAAATCTTTTTTAATTATTTTCTGGGGTCCCGTTTGTAAAACGTATTGATTTCACAAAAAAAAAAACACGATATGATAGTTACAAAGAAAAATAAAATTGTCAATTTTATTTAGATAAATATAGAATTTATCTATCTCTTATCATAGATATAGATCTATGATCTGTAATTCCACCATTTTCATTCGTTGCGATGCGATGTTCATTCCTAATAATTAATCAAGAGCTTAATTTAGATTAAGCCAGATTACAATTTTTATGTAATTCCATTCCATTATTCTTGTAATTAATATATTTCTATAGTTCTATCGTTCCTCGTTGTTATATCGTTTACTATTTGTTAGTGACTTGCCCTTACTCTTTTCGCAGACTAATATTTAACAAAAATAACTTACAATAATACTACTTTTGACGACACGTTTGGCTCAGTGTATAGTGACTCTACCTGTTGTGCCTGCGGCCGCGGGTTCAGTCCCGCTGGGGGCATTCATTTATATGATGAGCACGAATATTTGTACTTCCAATCATGGGTGTTTATTTTTATAACATGTATGTATTTAAAGTTATATATGTGTAGTGTATCAACTATCTGGTATCCATAACACAGGCCTCGTAGCTTACCATAGAACTAGATGGTGTTAATGTCCCAACATATTTATTTATTTATCTATACATATAATAAAACTGTAGAGGTCAAATGTCTATACATCTGTACGTGGAAAAAAAATGCTTAAAACCGAGTCAGGGGGATGTAAGAAGAGAAATAAAACAAATACAGATTTTTTTCATTTTTTTTTGTTTCTCTGTCTGTCTGTTTGTCTGTTTGTACGGGCTAATCTCCACATCTGTTAGACAGATTTAAATGAAATTTTGCATGATAGTACCTTATATCCCCGGTCAACATCTTAGATACTTTTCATCCCTAAAAGTTAAAGAGTTCCCGTGGGATACTAAAAAAACTATAGTAACTTGTACAGCTTAGTATACAAAAACTACTGATTGGAATTTAATGAAACTTTACAATAATATAGTTCATACATCAGAATAATCAATACTTTATATCCTGGAAAAATATACGCTTCCCGTAGGATAGGTTTGTACTATAATAAAGCAGTAACTTGGCGAAATCTGTACATGAAATATTTTTTAAAAACAGTGACTGTAACTTATTATATACACAATATAGACCTTTATTTTTGTCTGTCTATATGTCTGTTTATGCGTGCGCGTTTCACGCAAAAAATAATGAACCGGTTTCAACGAAATTTAGTGAAGTGATAACTTATTACTCGGGTCAACATTTAGGATACTTTTTACTTCAGGAAAATCCTCCTTTTCCACGGGAAATTACAATAACTGGTTTTATGGAGTTCTCCTTAGAAACCTTCACTGACTAAACCTTAAGACACACATTAAAACAATGTACTAAAAAATTGTAGGTCTTAAATAGGCCTACAGAAAAATCTACAACAATATATGTCTATCTCCTAAGGTACACTCGCAATACCTATTCTTATCTATACCTATAATAAAATTTAAAAGATTTACAGACAAGTCCCGAATAGTATGTGTCTATCTCCTAAGGTCGCGACTCACTGACTGACTTATCAACGTTCAGCCCAAGCCGATGATAATATATCAGCACCACATAAAAAACCAGCTTAATATATTCATACGAATATTAAATGCGAAAGTAACTCGGTCTGTCTGCTGTCCGTCATTTTTACTCGCTTAACCGCTGAACCGATTTAGATGAAATTTGGTATGGAAATAGTTTGAGACCCTGGAAATGACACAAGATAGTTTTTATCCCAGAAAACATATCATATATAAGACGGTGAAAAAGGTGGTGGAAGATAGGATGGGGAGTCAATCATTTCTCAAGTAAACGAACCCGAGCGAAGCGAGGGGGAGTCACTAGTTTATAATAATAATAAAGCTAATGTCACTTTGCGTAACATACGTCATTATCGCTTTATATATAAAGAATATTAGTTCAAGTCGTATTTTAATTGCGTTCTGAAAAACAGATTATTATAATACCTAATAATTATATAAATAAAAACGGTAAAAAAAATATCTTGCATAAAAGTTCATGTTCATTTAGAAAATATAAACGTGTTGTTTTATCACAAAAAGTATATATTTTACTAAGTATAAGAATATTAATTAGGCAAATTACATTTAAAATATCCGTATTCTGAAAGCTGAATCATTAAAATAATCATTAAAATAATCATATCGGTACATTATAATTGGATTACCAGTCAGTCTCCAAGGAGATCCAAAGGCAAAAAATATCATTAAATAAAGTAGAGTAAAAAAATACTAGTATCTGTCTAAATTATTTTTACTAAGCATTTTGCTGAAAATAAAAGTGAAATTTTATAAATTTATTGCTTTATCGTTAAAATAGAAGATCTAAATATTGAAATAAGGAAGCAGTCGGTAACACGCTTGCTCGGAATACCAAGTGCGATTTTAAAATGTTAATCTAAAGAAGTTATTTGTAAAGCTATTTCGACTATTATATCGTTTATTTTATTTATTTACTTAAATAATAAAATTGTGTGATGACGATGTTGTTGACCGCCTCGTTGGTCTAGTTACTTGGAATATTTGTATGACATGATAAAATAAAAACTAAATATTACCTCGAAATACGGACTACGAATATATTTCTAATCCTTTGAATTCTGCCTGCCTAAAGACCAAACTATTTCTGTTGCAAATAGTAGCAATGTGCAGATACGCGGTACTTTTATTCTTGTTATATGTATATCTACAGAAATGAGAATATTAATATTAATATCACGAAAGATGGAAATATCTTATGAAAGACGAATGTAATCTTAATTATGTAACTGTCTTTCTATAGTAGTTTTCTGCTCAGTAGATCCACGTGATGTGAATTTCTCAAACTAGTAGTTTTAACGTCGTTATACAGTTGGAAACTTGTTTAGTTGCCTTCCCTTTATCATGGTTGTTATGAATTGTAACTTTCGCTCCATGCATTAAGTTGATTTTCATGATACAAAATACGAGTACGTCCGGGCTTTCTGTGCCTTCTGTTTAGATGTTGGCTTCACAGATAAGCCTTTTAAATATTGAATATAAATATACAATGTAGTGTATACAAATCATCTAAAAATATTATTTATTAATTGTTTATTAATGCATGCAATTGTGGATCCAGTCCTCAAAAAAGGTTGTGGTCACAGCCACCCAAAAAGCGGCTAAAAGCAATTCGAAGCACGTCGCACTATGTATCGATATGTTTTATTCCGACAAAGGAGACATTTACAAAAGGTATGAAGCTTAAGCCAAGACCTAGTACGGTAAAAATTAAGCAAAAAATAAATAAACATGAAATGGGTTTGTTTGCAAATCACAATATCACATCTAGAGTTTAAAGTATTAAACCGATTTTGATTAAACTTTTACAGTTTTAAATATAAAAATATGGAATAATTTTATATCGGTGCTTACTTAAACGACAAACTTGAGCTTACTTTTCTTTTTTACGAAAATGTTTATTATATTTATGTGTCGAGTTAACCCAGATGTTTTTTGTGTCATTTGGGCACGCAACCAATTTCACTTTACGTAGAGAAGAAAACGATGTTTTCGCAGGAGCTACGCTGATCGAGAGCATCCAGTATATTTCGTAAGAAAGTTATTTTTTTTAATTAAGGCATTGGATGTAAAATCAGCCTATCAATCTCAATGAGAGTTATGGGCATGCCCACCGTATCTATAACAGAAAGCCCGCGCTTGAATGTATAAAATGTGTAAATGTTTATCTGACGTTTACAGTGGCGCACTCTGTCAGGCACGGGGTTGTGGGCTATTATAAAGCAAAACAAGGCGGGGGTAAAGACATAACTGTCTATTATATTCTAATTCTTAATACGAACCTTATTGCTTTATTTATAAAGTGCACATTACAGACAAGTTTATATCTAGTTCCTCATTAATAAATTATTGGAAAATTAAAGGTATACCGCTTTTCATTTAATCCTCCACATATGACATACGTTCGTATTTGACAGGCTTTTAATCACATGGGCCTATCCGGGATTTAGTGACATCTCTGCCTCATCGTATTACTTGTATTTATATTAGTCAGCTTACAACATGGAGAGGAAAATATTATTTTAGGATTATGCACGCTTTGAGTTTAAGGGACGTTGAAAAGCGACGGTCTTGTTCTTAATACAACATATAGTAGTCTTTTGTATATTCATTCAAAAAAAATATTTTGAGCTTTTGGCATTTTAATAAAAACATTTTTATCAAAACTAATCTAATCAAAACTAATCTAATTTTATTTAAAATCATGTAAAAGCAGAAAGTGAAGATACTTAGGGATACACTATAAACAAGTTACATTACTATGACAGTAGTCTTGCTGCACTTTTCTATGATAATTATGTTTGCTATTATATAAATACATTGTTACTAAAATAATATTAAAATATAAAAAAATATATATCAATAAAGTGAGAGCAGAATACATTCACCTTTAAAGGGTAAACTTTAAAATAAAGTAAATACAGAAACTCTTAATGGGATCAGAGTCTCTTCTGAGAAAGGTGAGGATAGTAACTAAATTTCTGTCTAAAATACTTATTAACCTTAAGATAGAAAGTCCCACAATATGCACACAAAATATTCTAAAGTAAGGTAACGTATAAAGGGTAGAGAAGCTTAACAAATCGTGTATCGCGGGAAATTAAAAATGCTTTTCGTGTTAGATATTTTGTCACATAGAGGTGTGAGGGCATTAAAGTTAATGGACTCTTTGAAACTTTATGAGTTCATAGGTGCTTTTATATTTTATTCGTCGTATTTATCTTTAAAAGCTTTACTAACTGAAATAAATGTGAAATTGTCATCAACACAAGTAATGGACCCTTTTTAAATTTGACTTATGCCATAGTAGGCATTCCAAATGTACATTTATTACTACTTAATGCTGTTGGTTTTTCAAACGGACTGGCAAATGAGCCGGCATTTGTGAGGCGAGGATGGTAATGTCAGCCAGCCAGTAAATTTTCCAGATAAGCACCCCTCTGACGTCTAGGCCGGGCTCGCTCGCTTATTTCATTAGTTGTTTGCTTTGACTTGAACTCCAATTTTGCTGAATAGACAGCGTGCTAATTTAATTATAACTTTATTAATAATAGCAACTTGTGTTGACTTTTTTAGGGTTCTGTACCCTACAAGACGGGTCAGAGTCAAAATATTTTGCAAACCATCCATCTGTATGTCTCGTGTCACTTATATACTAAACAATTTTATTTCAGCACAACGAATGTTTTTTTTTTCATTTAATAACATTAAACATATTCTTACTTCCTTACACACTTAAATAAAAAATAATCCCTACGCTCCCTAAGGTGAGCGGACTACAACTAATGTAGTTCGCTCACCTTAGGGAGCCCTTTGTCTAATTAACCAGGGACCGCACTACATCAATCGCAATGAATTATTACTAACATATATATATATGAATAGACTATGAACTTTTTTAGTTGAATAATTGTTTTATTTAATTCTTCCTTTTTTGCATTAGGTACTGACCTATATTTAAATTGTAATACGATCTTACTAATATTATAAATGAGAGAGTTAAGATGGATGTTTGTATCTTTGTTACTCAATCTCGTCGGAACGGCTGAACAGATCTGGATGAAATTTGGCACAAAGATAGATTATAATCTGGAATAGCACACAGGATACTTTTTATCTCAAAAAAATTTAGAGTTCCCGTGGGATAAATTTGTTAATATAAATAAATAATGTGTAATTAAATTAAAACATGATGTAAGAAAATACTTGAATAGTGTAAATGAAAGTATTGTATGAATATGTTTATAGATCCAGATACATAACGACATTAATAAGAAAGCCCTGGTTAAGTAAGATTGCAACCGGGTTACGGAAAATATTTGATCTGAGCGTAACGAGGGTACTACGTGTTTTATCGATTAAATTTTTTCCTTCGAATTTCTCGTAGAAAAGAATGAAAACTTTTTTAATAAAATAGTTGATTTGCAGCAATAAAACAATTTGTTTGAATAAAATACGGGTCAAGTAGCGACGGGCGTGGAACGATTTCTGCCATGAATACTCAAAACCAATTTTCATTCGATTTCCTATCAATAAACTGATTATTCTACAGTCCTTCGTAAATTGTTTAGCGAATACTTTTCACTTTGGAAAATGGTGCCGATATATTTTTTACAGTTAACACTGCACGATATTGTATTGGTTAAAGTTTTTATAAAAGCGGTTACCATATTTTCATTATTCCAATGAATAACTATATATTCTTAGACTAGCAGTGCCCGCGGCTTCAAACGCGTTCAAACTACAAAAAAAAAAACAAACTCTTTGACTTTATGTTATAACAAGTAATAATTTGATTGCTGTAATGTTCAACTGTTTAAGTATGATTTTTAGTCACGCATCGAGAGTTTCGTGCCGCCAAATATTAAGCTTACCGCTTAAGGATATAGAAAACAAACTTAATTTTAGCGATCGAAACTCAAAATATCCGGTATTTTATAAGATATTCAACATAATATATTCTGTAAATTAATTTTAGGTTAAAGTATTTAGCAAGCTGCACTACCTTTATTTTTGGAGATTATTCTACTTTATCATTTTCTTATTTTGTTGTAGCTTTCTGCCTACGTTTACGCTCGCATGCACTAAAAAAATGCTCATTTTTATTTTCCATTGAATTTATATGTTATAATATCATTTTTTTAATATTATGTGTACAGTTTTGTAATCAACTTAGATTAACTTAACTTAGTCTACGTTAAAAAAGTCCCGAACAGGAAGTTAGAATTTAATTAAGAACTTTTTTATATACCACATTGGTGGATGTACTGATTGGTTCTGGGTTCTGCTAAAACGTCCACGTGAGAAGCAATTCTCTTTTAAGTCCACCTGCTACTTTTAACGACTGGCTCTGATTTTTATTAGTGATTATTATTAAGCAAACTTTAAGGATGAGTTACAAAAGATTAAATTCAAAGACGTATTCAGAGGTTATCATTGATCTTCAAAGTATGAAGAAGTAGCTACTATAATGTTTTATGGATTATATTACTTGAGTCCCGTTACATAGCTTACTTATTCACATTATGGTGGGCCAAAGCCACCCATTTTTACACCCTTAGCGACTGAAATTCGAAAAATTTTAAAATATTTATATAATTGTATTAAAGAGCATTAATACCAAGTTTCAAGTAATTCTGATCATAGTCAATTATTTTCCCATATAAATATAATTGCCACCCTTTTAACCCTTTTGGGATGAATTTCAGAAAATGTAATATAGATATTACGTACGTATGTTTTATGTTTTATTCTAAGGCCTTGTATTAAACCTTTCCATATGTTTCACATTAAAAATTACAGTTTTATACAATTTTTTTATCACCTATTTTACTCTCCTACCAAATGAATAACAAAAAGTGCTAAAACATGTGCTTATTTAATTGAATTGAAGATCATTGATACCAAGTTTCAAGTAATTCTGATCATATTACTTTTAATTTTTTACTAAGAAATGAAAATTATCTATTTTATTAAATGGAGGCAAATTTATTTATACAATATTAATCTTAAATTATATTATATGAATAGAAAGTGCAGATAGTATTATTTTCTACTATGATGAAATAAACAAAGTTTTAAGTTTCACACAGTTAATTTATAACCCACATTAATTTACGGGGGATTTCCTTTCACACGTACGTGGCCTCACCTCGCCGTGTAAATTGCGTAGGAAATCTTACACGGCGTCGTTTGTTCTACAGAGGTTTCCCATGGGCCAGGTCGGGAAGGGGACGCGGTATAGACCTTCATAAATCTTTTCTACGGCTCCCCGCAACTAACAAGGCAACGAGAGCAGTCACTACTACCTCTTGTCGAACCCTATGCTTCTAAATAATGATCAAAATTTTCATACCAGGTTTACTCATATTTCAAACCGAAGTAGCTACAAAATGGCTTATATTTAATAATGTAAAGTGATGCGAGCTGTAGTCCCTTTGCAACTAAATCAATTTTATCGGATTTCCTTCATCTGATGTTAAAATTATTAACTCTTTAGGGAATGAAGGTGCAAAAGCGTAGGTTTTGCGGTTACAAAGCTACTCGTATAAGAGAATTATTATGTCACATATTACGAAGTGAAGATTTAAGAATGATGTTATTTAGAGAATGCAGTGAAAATTACAGCCAATCTGCCATGGCTTAATCCGTAGGCTCTTTTTAAATTGAGATTTCTCATTAAATAGTTCTATTTATTATAAAATAAAAACTTAAAAAACCGACTTCTAGGCACTAAACAGTAAAAAATAACTAAACGGGGGTTTTCATTTAGAATAGATAGATACCTCTGATTTGTATTGGCTGGCACCGACTTCGAAAATATCTGATTAGGTATCTATCTATTTTAAATGAAAACCCCCGTTTAGTTATTTTTTACTGTTTAGTGCCTGGAAGTCGGTTTTTTTAAGTTTTCATTTTTTCATTTTTAGTGTAAACGTAATAAGCAAGTAATTCGTAAGAAGAAAGTTTTTTAATAATATATTCAGTTAAGCAATTTAGTACCTGGGCGACCGAGCTTCGCTCGGAATTCTTATTTGTTATATCGTATTTTTTAGATTAAAAAAACTAAAACATGAATAAATACAAAAAAAAAGTTAAACTTCGTATCCGATCGAGATTCGAACTCGGACACACCTATGATAGTTAATCTTGCACCTTGATCGCTTGACCACGACGCTTATGTCTGAGTGTAAGAAATTATCAAGCATATTCTGTGTAGAATAATGCAAAAGAAAACCGCATGAAAACTCGAAAACACGCGTTTTTGCAGACATGAGACTAATCTAAATCTGTTGGGGCCCACATACCAAATTTCAGCGAAATCGTTAGAGCCGTTTTCGAGATCGCTGGTATAAATAAATAAAGATATAAATATACAAGAATTGCTCTTTTAAATGTATTAGATTTAAAAATAATTTATTGTTGGTTTAAAAAAAAAACACTCAACTGATTTCCATAAAATTTAAATCTGGGAAACAAAGGAAGAAACCTTTTGAAACAAAGAAAGAATTTTTGTAATCGGTTCAGGTGTCTTCGAGTATGTTTACCATGTATAAAAAAAAGAAAAAACATATATTCCGACGAATTGAGAACCTCCTTCTTTTTGGAAGTCGGTTGATAATATTTTTTCATGTGATTATGATGTTAATTAATAGCCTAAATATGTACAGGAGACATTTTATTTACTGGTATTTTATTTATTAAGAATAATTTTAACTTTTCTAATTGAAAATTGAGCTGAGAGCTACTGTTATATTTTTTTCATTGTTATACAATTTCAATTTTCTAATAAGTTGCGGTAAATTTTGACAGATATTAACGAATTCTTTCCGAGTGGTGATCAATCAAAGTTAACAAAGTTTTTGCATTAAGCCTGAATATTTAAAAATATAAGATGCGATACCATGTGCGTTAGCTATAAAGAATAAAGGAAATCACTCAGAGCGATTGAGTTATTTGTTTTCGTTAGTACTAATTAATTTCATCATGTAACTAATCCTACTTTGCATTCCATTAAAATAATATAAGCGACTATATTAGTGACAAAGTGAAATGTAAATGTAAACGTGTAAGACTTGAGTACATGTTTAAAATTAAATTAAAAGTCCAGACACTTTTAATATGTTAGTTATTTACATTTAGTAAAATTATTGCTTAAAATAATCTAAGAAATGTATAGGAATACTATTATCAAGTGATTTTGCCATAAGATTCGTTTAATTCTTGCCAAAACATTGAAGATGTTAATAAATAATTATTTAAGAATAATATCTCGTTAACAGTTAACAATAAATAAATTAATAGAAAAAACATTTTTAAAAACACGCTTTTATTTAAATGCTCTTAAAAGAAGAAAATAAACTTAAAATTAAATCAAACCCATCAATTTATTACATAACACAATTTGTATGATACAAAAATCAGTCGCGAGATTTACTTATTTTATAGAAAAAATATACATATAGGTATAGTATTTATTTTATTCTTAGAATTATTAATGTCAAGATCAATATCTAAAGGTTAATCTCTCGACAAGCTTTATATCATAAAAATTGTGTAATGTAATAAATTGTTGGGTTTGATTTAATTTAAGGTTTATTTTATTCTTTTTAGACCATTTAAATATAAGGTTGTTTTAAAAATTATTTTTGCTAATCAATATATTTTTTATTCTTTACTTTTTACTTTATTCGTATTCTTCTCATAAAAAACTGCATAAAAAACATAGTCCACCATTTTTGGGAACCCGCTATATTGGATTTAGAATGACGCTCCTTAGTCAACTATGCAACAACTATAAAATATAAATAAAACTTTTTTTATGTAATAATAAGTATTGTTAATGTCATAAAGTATGTAAAATTAAAATGATATGATATGTTACAATGTTAAATGAAATAGAAATGAAATTGTAAGTACTTTTATATAATAATAAATAATATTTTAAATTAGTAGCATTGTGAAATAATATTACAGCATGTACAATAATTTATAATTTACAATATGATGTAACAATAATAATAATTATCAAAATGTATTTATATTATCAGAAATAAAAGCTATTTGTATTTGTAGTCAACTATGCATTGTCATCCAAACTAAACGTGTATGCCAAATTTCAGCTCAATCGGTTAAGGATAACTGGTCTAAAATTCAGTTTCAAGTTTGGCCCACACATACTAACCGGGCAAGTTAAATAAATGCTTGTAATGAATGCGATCGTGTTAAACGCGACATTCATTATCTTATTGCTATTCGTTAATGTTAGAATGCAAACATCACGCAAACTGAATCCATTATAATCAGTTTACATACAAGAGAACAGGATAATTATTCAAAACGCTTTCTTTGTTCAAAAGCAATTTGCAGCTAAAGACATTTTTATTACCTTCTTGATGAAAACGAAACAGTCGATAGACAGGGTTATTGAGGTTAGGCGGCCTCCTTGGAAAACTTTGATCGAGATATTATTCATCCACTCGAAACTCGAATGTTTACAACTATTTTTGCTATTTTTGATATACCTATAAAATGAAAGAGCAACATTTAAGATAGGTACTGTTTTTGTCTAGATTTTGCTATCTCCTTCGCCTGTTCGAATATTTTTATTAATCTATAACAACTTAATATATCAACAGGGGGTAACATTATACGCAGCACGTAGTGTAAAGCTCAAGATTTTTCTGATCTAAACGACTTCGTTTTAATTTTATTAAAATATGTTTTGATTGTTAAGTCTGATTATATCTTATATAATAAAAATATCCCATTTAAATTATTTCAGCCATTTCTAGTGTTATGATTCGTGAAGGATCAATATGAAAATTTTAAAATTTAAAAACTTAATACATGCAATATTTAAGAAACACTATTTTTCAAGTATTTGTATAAAAAATGATTATTTTGTTATTATTTTTTATGTTAATGCTACCGGAATAAAAAAAAGTATCATTCTGCTATATTGGATCAAAACTTAATTGTTTCATTTCGAAATAATTACTCATAATCGTTTTGAAGTGTAGTTGTCTTATTATTAATTAAAAATTTTTGTGTTGTTCCTTTTTTTAAATACTATTAAAAATTAATAATTTATTATGTTCGACTATATTCTACAAAAGAACTAGTTATTTACTGACATTGACTGTACCTAATATAAATGAGTTTTGCAAAGTAAATGGTTTTTTTCAAATACAACATAAAAAAATTTTTAGACATTGTTTTCAATTTTGTATAATTCAAAATTAATTTCATTTGTTTCAGTATCGATGGAGAAGTATATGCGCACTGAGCACCGGTGGGTTCGTGTTGCTGTACTGGCGGCTACGCCTTGCTGGCGCCCCCTCCGCCTTCGCTTCCGCGGATAATCCTACTTCTAGGGATCCATCATTACTTACAAGATTTTATACCTTTACCTACCTCCCAGTTTTCAATTTTTTTCTACTAATCTATCCTTTCCAACTGAGCTTCGATTGGTCTATGGACTCCATTCCTAAAATAACTACAATATTTGATGTGAGAAATCTGTACTCACTAGTTTTCTATGCCGTGATATCAAAAGTAACTTGGAAAGCTTTAACACACGAGCTAATAAAGCAGCAAGAAAAGAAAGAAAAGTATTTTAAGAAAAATAATAAAATAAAGCAAAAATGGAATTACAATTGTAAACATTATAATAGAAGACAAGACTGCAGCGAGAGGAAGAGTATTATACCTCACAAAGAGAATGCGTCATTTAATGCGTCATTTAAGAGAACCATGTGTCCGTGCAATGGCTGCAAACATGCACTAACAGAAGAGCATACGAACATGTGCCGTGCAGTTAACAATAATAATACTATGATGCACCATTCGACTTGCATTTGCCCAATCACCCACGGGAAATCAAAGGCACAAAGTACGTCGAAGTACGTGTACCAAAGTCCTCAGGTCGCGATGCTATTATTCACGGCGTTTATGGTTCTACCGTTCGTGCCAGCCAGTAATATTCTCTTTTACGTCGGCTTCGTAGTGGCAGAGCGTGTATTGTATATTCCCAGCGTAGGTTTTTGCTTCTTACTTGGTCTGGGTGCGGGCACATTGACGAGAAATTGGCGCCGTTATGAAATGCGTAGTCGTGTATTCATGCTCGTTCTTTTAACGACTTTATTGGCCATGAGTGCCGCAACTTTGCGAAGAAATTTAGATTGGCGTGACGAAGAAAGTCTATTTAAAAGTGCGCTACACATCAATCCACCTAAAGGTAGGTCAAACATTTTTATGTAGAAATATAACGTTATATTAACTTTCTTATTTTGAACTTAATTTGATTATTTTTTATTGTTTTAAAGAGGTGATATTTAGGATGCAGTAGAAGGCAAAACTACAGTTTTTACATTTTATCTTAAGTATTAAATTACATTATATCACTTTAGATCGCCTAAACGGATTAAATTAATTCTTATACGTGTAGGAGTTTGCGATAAAACACAGTTTAATTTCAATCGAATGAAGATAGCTTAGGTTCAAGTTATACAAAGATGTAACTTGAACTTCTTGTTGTACGTAGGTACTCCTTTAGAAAGCAAGGGTCATGCTTAGTGGTTGCGGGATAAATAGCCGGAGCCGCAGACCGTTGCAAGTAATCAATAAGACATTTGTATCTACATTATACATACATATGTGTTTTCCATATGAATTCCTTAATAATTATGATTGTGTACCACTATTGTATTGTTTACTTTATGATAATAAAAAAAACTTGAATTCGTAAACATAGGTATGTTACTCGTACATATTCGCCGTTCTACATTTTAGTTGTTAGTGTTAATATTTTTTTTTATAAATTTACTTGTTGTTGCTTTATACATTACTAGTGACTACCGGATGTGAATATATAGTATTATATAGCGTTGCTACAGTTTCATAGATCTTTTAATACATTGTTTTCATATAATTTTATTGCTTTACGCGGCGCTCGCCATTAAAGCTTCTAATGGTTTTTTTCCGACATCTTCAACAATCATCGTCATATTTAAGCCAATTTACACAAAATTTTAATGAATTATACTACTAAACCTTCCTCATGAATCATTCCGTCTATGGGTGAAAACCGCTTGATAATCCGATCGGTAGTTTCGTTCAAACAGACAAATAGACTTTATTTTATACTAGCAGAACCCGCGGCTTTCCTGCGGCGGGAAAAAATAAACTTTTTCGCTATACATACTTTATTATTTTCAAAAATAAGTTGGTGTAAGATTTTATGTTCTTAAAGATTTAAGGAAAACAAATTTAATTTTAGCGATCGTAACTCAGAAAATCCAGTATCTCAAAAGATGTTAAACATACATTACATATTCTATAAATAAATTTTTATTTTAGGTATTTAGTAAGCTCCACTACCTGTATATTTTATTCATTTTTCTACTCCATCTTTCCAAAGTTAGAAATAAAAGAAAGAGACTTTAGAATCATGTACCTAACACGCCTTATATAGGTTTTGAACTATCATACTAAAAGGCTAACATTTCCGTTCGTTTCGTTCGTTCGTTCGACTTCCATTCAATTTATATGTTGTCTTATCGAATTTTAAATATTATGTCTAGATTAAAACTCTAGATTCACTAAACTTAGTCTGCACTAAAAACCCAACCACAAATATAACACACTGATGGATGTTCTGTCTAGTTCTGGGTTTTGTTAAAATGTCACTGTGAAGAGCTATTCTCTCTTAAGTCTACGCCTGCTACTTTTAACTACTGGTCCTGAGATATATTAATGATAAATTACAATATATTAAATTCAAAGGCGTAGTCAGAAGTTATCAGTGGTATTCGATATATGAATTCTCATTCCCCCCAAATACATCCAGCATGTACAGTGGTCACTATGATGTTTAATGATTACTCACAGTCTCATCCCGTTACATAGTTTAGGTGACTTTTTCATTACAGTTGTATCAATCATCAGAAGGAGGAAATAGATAACAGGATACTCTCTAGCTAGGTTCTCTCTCTCGCGCTCTAGGTCTATTATAGTTGTCACTGCTGTGGCCAGCCGAGAAGTTATATATAAACTTCCTTTGGGTTTGGAATGATCTCCGTTCTCTACTTTATATCCTATAGTAAGTGTGCACTTACGGAATAAATATCACTTTCCGTGCATCAATTACAGAATTTCATACAAACTTATATCCCACATTGTACCCCCTTATGGAATAAATTTCGAAAAATGCTAAAACATGTATTTATTTAATTGTATTGAAGAAAATTAATATCAAGTTTTAAGGTATGAATTTCTTATCTTTCATTTTACAGCTAAATACCACTTTCCGTGTATTTCGTGTTAAGAATAACAGAGTTTCATATAATATTTTATCCCCTATTTTACCCACTTAGGGGATGAATTTCGAAAAATCCATTTTTAGCGGATGCCTACATTATATAAGGAATATGTCCTCCAAATTTCATGTTTCTATGACCAGCGGTTGAGGCTGAGCGTTGATCGATCAGTCTGGTAATCAGAACAAAGCATTTTATGTATATATATAGGTTATGTATTGATAACACATATCATATTATTGAAAAATATATAATATACATTTATTTGTATAGCAATTAAATTGTATAATTATTTCCCGAAGAGGATGAGGATTATGCCATTTTAAAGCACATATTTCATCTGGGTTACTAGAAAGAGTTGATTAAAATAGTTTGAAAAACTTGAAATATAGATTAAGTTCACCGCATAAAAAGTGAATCATAAATTATAACGTTGCAAATATTCGAGAAATGAGATTTTTACATGGAAACAATTTAACGGAATATTTTGCTTGGACGCATAGAGATTAGAATGTCGTAAAAGTGTACAGAGTTCATGTAAAATGAATAAACAAAATCCCTTGTACACTAATTTAAACGCAAAATGTTATAAATAATTGAACAAATTTCAATCACCCTGCGTCGGAAATTTACGCTATATTTCAAAGTTCCGTGTACTGGAAGCCATTCTGTACCTTGCTCAAAAGTTTTGGGTACTTTCTCGTCATTCAAAACTAAGACACAATTAATTTGTTTTAGAGACAGCTACAAAGCGCCTGTCCACGGCGTGTTGGTTCTTCAAAGTTGTAAAAGAGGCTGTCACAGGCCACCTACTGAGTATTACTTGAGAGCTTGTAATAAATTCACTGCCTTTTCCCGTAGTCCGACTCTTGACCTTTCTAGGACGCCATTAAACATGCATGCTCATTGCCCCAGGGGAACACCCGGCCTTCTGTTCGCATCTAAACTTTCTTGCAAAGAGAAAAGTTAGGCCCGATGGTTCTCATTTGAACTCATACCATTCATAAAATGCTGCCCTTAGCCCTCTTAACCTGTGTATTGAAATTGTTTCATATGAAAATTGGATGGGGATGGGCTCTTCGTTTGGCAAAATATTCGATTTTGATAACCTTTTAGAATTTCTTGTACTTTATTTTATTTTATATAAAAAAGGTTTTAATAATTCAATAATATACGAACGTTCTTCAGTTTTGTTACAGTATCATTAGTTACGTACCACTGTTCCATAGTTCATATAATCTACTATTTACACTAAATACAGTTAGCATAAGCCGAGGATAAAATTACCTAGATACCAGGTATATATACGATATCGTTCGTTGTAACATACAAATAGTTTTTAATTAGACTGCAACAAACACCAATTTATCGCAATTAAACTAAATAACTATTAATTAACTCCTATTTTGTGAAAAGTCAAACATAAATTAAATGTTAAAGACAATATCAATAATTTAAGTTGAAAATATGAAAACAGGCTAAAACCCACATAAGAAAAATAGTAAAATCAACTGCCTTCAACAGAAAAAAAACAGTATTTCATATAAATTATGACACTTTATCCGAAGGGTGTTCAATATAAAACTATCTAACTTGGTTTTTGGGTTAAGAAAGTTTTTCCTCGAACTGATTGTATTCTTCTTAGTTTAATATCAATTGGGCGGACAGATGAAAGAAGTTCTGAAAATCATTTTCTAGAACACAAATGGCGTAACGTCGGGCGTATTTCTTATGTAAGTATATTTTTTTACAAATAAAAATATATTCAAGTGAATATAACTTAAAAAACATACACGATTCACTTTAATAATATGTGGAATATCTTGTACTGATACTAAATATATTTAGCTAATCTATACATATAATATAACTCTAAGTCGAATCTGTACATTAATATTTTTTTGGAAAATCAGAATGCAATTTACATAATATTAAAAGCAACATTTTTAGGTTAAGGTTACTTTTAAATTATTAATAATATTGTGAAGGATTATTAAAAATTATAATTCTCTTATGTATAGATGCTAGTGAAAAAAATACAAACGATTCTATTCCACTAAATAAAGATAAAAACCAAACTATAACAAATCCGGTTCCTGATTTTATTGTTTTTTCTACTGTTTCACTGGATACAATCACTTTCTCCATTTGAGCTTTGAAATGGTCTAGTAAAAAAAACTAGATTTTATAGAATATGTAACATCTTATTAAATGCTTTAGATTACTTCAAATTCACGCTAAAGTGACTGCCATTACGCTACCGTCATTTTTTCTTGGCAGACTCGCAATTTTCCATTATTTTATTCACTTACTAACGCTCGCGACCTGTTAAAACCTCGGCGAAGTAACAACGCTCTTAAAGATTTTCTTTTAATGTAAAATCTTTGACTCTTCAACTGGCATTTAAACTATATTCTGTTATATATATTTTTGTATATTTTAAGGAAAGATTCACTTGCTCTATGTATATTCTACTACTAACATGAACAAGTATATACAAGTATATATATATATATATATATATATATATATATATATATATATATATATAAAATTAAATTCTAACAAAGCCGAATCTGTACATTAAATATTTTTTTGGAAAATCTTATTGAAATAGCCATTATTATCGATACAGACGCCGAATCTATAGTTTTTAGAATTTTTGTTTGATTTACAAATTTTGATGTTTGATATGATGATAGCTGGTTATCCGGGTCCAAAATATAGGATAGTTTTTACTGCGGCAAAATATCTCATCTCTGAGACATCTATATAATGTAAGTAGGAACGAACCCGAGCGAAGCAAGGGTGAGTCGCTAGTCATATATAATATGTTACGGCTAAAGGTAGGTGTAAGAATAAACTTAAGATTAGCCAGCTAAATTTAGATATATTTTCGAAGAGAGGTTAACGTTAGATTCTTCTATCTTTATCCGGATAAACTTAAGTGTAACCGCAGCCTTTTTGCTAAAAATATAGAAGCAAATGAAGAAGGAAACAGTATAATAATGTTTACTATTTCATCACGAAAACTTTTATTAAAAAAAAAAAAAAACAATTATAACAATATCTAATAATTTAATTATAATTATTACATTACAGATACTTTTGTATTCAAAATTACAAAATAAAACTTTTGCAATGTTAATTAGGCGGTTTAGAAGGTTAATGTGCGCATTAATCGGCTAAAGATGAAAAGTCACGACGCACATTAACATGTTATCGAACTTTAGCTGATTCTTGAATATAAAACTAAGTATAGCCGGCTAATCTTAATGTTATGTATGTTCTTAATGTATGTTCAGTGTTTAGTTCACGCTTACCTTTAGCCGTAACATATACATACAAATGTATAAATAAATAAAAAAATAAATAAATATAAAATGTTATCTTTTTTAAAAGCCTTAAAGTTAGAAGCATGAAATTTCATATACCAGCTTCGTTAGGTTCGGTTAGAAATAAAGAAATATTTATTTCAGAATTTTTGAAAATCTAAAGAGGGTGAAATAGGGGTTGAAAGATTATATAGGAGGTCCGTCATTTTTGAATTAAGAAGCATAAAATTTGATATACAGGCTTCTGGTTAAAAATAAATATATGTATTTCAGCGTTTTTGAAAATCTATTCCCTAAGAGGCTGAAATAGGGATTGAAAATTTATATGGGGAGTCCGTCACTTTTGGAGTAAGAAGCATGAAATTAATTATTATAGCTTCTCACTAAAAATAAATACATGAATATTTCATCGTTGTGGATTGTATTATAACGTGTTTTCCCGTGGGAATTAGAGAACCTCCCGCGGTAAAAACCTATGTCACCCTCCAGCCCTCCATCTATCTCCATACAAAAAATCACGCCAATCCGTTACTTTGTTTCGACATGGAAGAAGGACAAACAAACAAACACACTTTCACATTTATAATATTAAAGTATGGAAGTATGGATTTGTTTGTTACAGATGTTGTTGTTACGATGTAAATAGTATATTCCCAAAACGTCTTCACTAAATTAAAAATGGTCCTGTATAGTATTTTAGTAAAAACAACACAAAACTCGACGGTATGAAACCCTTGAGCCATCAAATTATTATTAGTAGGCTTGGTCTAAAACCAGAGTTTTTTTTGTAGTGCTACTACTGCTAGTAAAAAAATTACGCGTCAAACATAGGTACTCCTACTATTTTCAAAACAGTTTAAAAGTTCAATTTGCCTTTGTAAATTATTTATTTATTATTTTAATATAATAGATAGTATAAATCTTACTAGCTTAAATGGAATATACACAGCATTTCCTGGTTACCTAGAACAAAGTGTGTCTAATGCAAAAACACTATCCGGCATTTTATTAAATTCTTCATACGCGGGATGGTAAGTGAGCCGCCCGCTTTCATTTCCGCTTTGTTGTGTTCACTTGTGTTTTTCTCATGCTGCATATAATATTTTATACCAACACAATGAAAATTGTATTACGTAAATTTAATTGAGTTTTAAAAATATTTATTGCAATCTAACATTTGAATTTCAATGGTACAAAACTAACTTACATCTATACAAATAAATAACATTGAAGTGTCTGCTTGTAATGTCAAAATAATAAGTTCTGTACTAAATGCATATGAAATTATATAGGGTACTTATAAGAAAAATACAATTTTTAAATTTTTTGTCTATCTGTCAGTTTCTTCTGCCTAATCTCTGAAACTGCTGGATTAATTTTAACGCAACTTTGCTGATACCTGGTACTAGGACCTTACACTGGCAGATTGCTGATGTTATAAGGAGTAACTTAAATTTCTTTTATTTTTTAAAAAAAATGGGGTTCCGTTAAAAAAACATTAAAACGTATCTATGGACGCACCCCAGCGAAGCAAGGGGAAGCCGCTACTCGCTAGTATTACATAACAACTATACATACGTGGGTATAGAATGCATAAAACATAATATTTTATAAAAAAAATATTTTAAAAATTAAACATGGGTTCTAATAATATTACTAAGTAATATTTTAAACTTGTGCTAAATATGAACATTTGATAACGAATTCATTGCTTTAAATGCTTTTTAGAACAGGCTGGGGTAATTCTTTTATATCCTTTAAAGTTTGCTTCAATCCAATTTGTCTCGTCGTGTATTCGAAACAAGCCAATCACTGGCGGTTCTATTACGAAACGCTAAAACAGAGCTGCGATCTAATCAGCTAAGCTTTATCGAATACACCTTTTGCAGCGATAACCGATCTATTGAACAAGTAACTTGCAGATTAGTGCCGCGTCGAACATGGATTTGTAATTGAAATCCTGAGTTTTGAATTCATTTGGTGCTTTGGGAATTTGCTATGATAAAGTCAATTTTAAAGCAGGCCATGCAGTAAATTCGATTTTGATTTATGTAGTATGATTTTTCAATAATCTGGTTAAATGTTGGATAGAATTTTTACTTTATGTAAAAAACATATTTTTTTATTCAATAAACTATATTATAATAAAAATGAAATGATGTTTGTTGTTAAGTGTATCATTAATAATAATAATTATTTTGTTGTGCAATACGACACATAAACAGTAAACAGTATTACATATAAAAACAAACATACATATATATTATACAGGACAATCTTAGTTTCTAACCTTAGTGTAACTTAGGCTGTTTTGACACAAAAGATATGGTAGGTTCTGTTGCCGTACTAGGAGACCTGTATTTAGTACACATTAGGAAACGGATAGAAGATACGTCTTTTAGGGAGATTGAAAAAGTTATTCGGAAAATCGGGAAATTCGAGTGAAAATGAAAGTGCTTTTTCATCTATATAATTTTTGTAAGACCTCAAAGATCATAAACAACTTTATTGTTATTAAGACAGGAAAACGTCTGCCGTATGAGCTAGTATTATAATTAGTAATAATAAATTTCTAACAAATATTATTATTACATATGTAAGGCAAAGCTAAGAATATTTTAAATATGAGTATTATATGCATCCCTTATGTACATTGTACACTCTAGTGTACTAAGTGTACATGTAAAAACGGATAATTTTTAATATAGTTGGTATTAATGTAAATGTTGCATATGCACGAGTTGTTGGTGTTCCTATTCAATAAAATAATCTAACATATAATAAAGTTATAAAATTAGTTATATAAACTGATTTAAATTTTATAATAAATTGTATTAAAATTACTGGACACGGCTGTTTTCAAATGAAACATGTATTAATAAACAGATGCGATTTCACTTCAATTATTTCAACTTCCAGTCTATCTTAAACATTGTTATTTAACTCGACAATTTTTAGGTATAGCAACAGAAATAGAATATAAATTTTGCAAAATCCTGCTTTGTTATCTTTTTGCAAAAGACCATCTGGGTGTTACATGTAGGCAAACTACGTAGTGCAGGTTTTGAGCTTTAAAAATATTTGAATACGGATATGGAGTTACTTTAGCTTGTCTTTAAACTGAATAAAAAAAATGGGTGCGTGTAACCTTTACGGTTGAAGTAAAACTTCTTTGGCATATATCGCAATTAAATTAAAACAAATCAATAATAATTAAATAAGACATATTAGGCATATTACAATCATATATTTATTTCTATAAAATCATATATTTTACATATACGGAAAGAATATAATATTATATATCATTTGTCAGACATGGTAACAAGAGTTACCATGGCAACAGTTAGTCATAATAGCGTGTAATGTATTCTATATCATTCTCTCGCCGGTTTGACCCTATATATTTATGTGTTTGTCTCTTTTTAGTGTCGCAGTACCTGGGCGACCGAGCTTCGCTCGGTGTTCTTTTTTGTTATATCGTATTTTTAGATTAAAAAAAACTAAAAACTTGAATAAATACAAAAAAAACAAAAGTAAAAACTTCGTATTTCGACCGAGACTCGATCCCGGGCATAAGTGTTGTCTAACTTGCACCTTGACCGCTTGACCACAATGCTTACATCCGAGTGAAAGAAATTATCGATCTTATTCTGCGTAGAATAATGCAAAAGAAAACCGCATGAAAACTCGAAAACACGCGTGTTCCCAGACATGAGACTAATCTAGATCAATTTTTCGCCCCCGAAAGCCCCCACATACCAAATTTTAGCGAAATCGTTAGAGCTGTTTCCGAGATCGCTGGTATAAATAAATCAAAATGTAAAGATATAAATATACAAGAATTGCTAATTTAAATATATAAGATTTTCATTTCATCGAGTTTCAAATCGCAACGATTCTAAAGAAGTTTCACTTCAAAAAATGAAGTCTTTGTACTGTATAATATGTATAATGTACTATTTAGGTACTATAATGAAGACATAATATAAAGCATAAACAAATAACATGTAAAAAAATATTATTTATAGAGAAGAAATACATACTTCTTCATATATGTATATTCTTCTTATACATATAAATAAAAATAAAAAAATAACAATAGCCGACGGCTTTGCTCGGTAATTGCATTTCGTCCAAAATTAATATGTAATAGATATAAAGCCTCAAGTGGGAGCCAAAAAATATTATTTTCTATATAAAAGCTACCAACGTTTCCTCTTAGGGGTTGAATTACAAAGAATTCCAGTATAATTATATTTTATAAAAATAGGTGACCGAATTTGTAAAATTCAGTTCCTGTGGTTTTGCCTGGAATGTGATGAATCAATAATGACAAAAATGTTTTTTTTTGGTACAATATTTTTTTTTGACACTCGAGAAATATAATGTCTTATACAAACAAAACCTATAAAATTTGAAGGGTGAAATTTCAAACAGAATTTTCTTAGCAGTTACTTTATTGCACGAATACACATTTAGCTCAGTAATTGGCAGTGGCCTCTAGATGATGGACCACTAAAAGCATGCAATAAATAGAAGACTATGTATTCTGAGATAAATTCATTTTGTATACTATGCAAATTATTTCGTACCTATGCATATATATTGTGTGCAATTAACAGTCTGCTTGGCTTTTGTAGAATATTGCAAAGAATTTACCTATTTTGCATTAATGAAGTTTAAATATTCATACATATACATGTAAACAATAAAATTTCCCTTAACTTTATAAAAGCCACGCTACAGGTACGTTATTTACATTTTTATTGTGGTACTGCCACCTTCTTTATCTATTTTCAGTCATAATACGCCTTTGGCTTAGCTTCATGGGCCTAAGAAAATATTTTTATGACCAATAAATATTAGTTGCATCATAGGCTGGTTCGAAGCTTATGTATTTAATATATCTACTATGTTAATATTAAATTTTAAACAATTCAATTTACAACAGATACAGTACATTTTGCGTGAAAGAGTAACAAACATATTTACATTCATACATCCTCACAAACTTTCGCGTTTATAGTATTAGTAGGATATTGAATGTGGAATAATTTTCGTGTGCTCTTTTTACAGATATTTCGTTAACCATTTGAGGATCGCGGGCACACCGGTGTGCCAGTTAACAATTAATTTCTTAGAAATTATCCAGAAGGTGATAATATTGTGCTTATCTAAACGGATAACCACAATATTAACACCTCCTGGATAACCTTAACCACATAATCCATCTGTGTATGCCATGTGTTCATTACTCCGGTTGAGTTCGTTAGTCGGTCAAATGCTAGGTCCGGTTAAGGGAAATCCAGCGCTTGCCAATAAAGCGCCTCCGCTCATGTCATCTATTGAAACATAAAGACCATTGACATCCTTGCGCTAGATTAAACATACAGCCGGCTGGCTCTATTTAGTATGCGAGAAACATACATGCAAATTAATATTATTTTCAAATGAACTAGTAATCCGTCCTGACTATGCCTAGATGTAAAGTGACATCTACAATATATACAAAGCTGTACACATACGTATTCACATACATACATACAATATATACCTAAAATTGTCTAACCTCGTATGCCAAAGACTATCGCAGAAAAAAATGACATATAAATAAATAGATAAAGATAAAAATAAATGATTATATAATATTATGTTGTATAAAGATTTTATATAACTTTAAATCACACGATAAGTATAGATAGTATTTTTTTGACGGAGTTTAATGATTCAATCCATTTACAAAATTCGTTTTTTAAGATTTATTACAGAAAAGTACCAGGGTAATTTTAAGATGAAGTTAGGATTGATAGGTACTTTGGTGCCATTTTTGAATTTTTAAATTCATTTTTGTAAAATAGTGGGTAGGCACTGTCTGTAACAAGTATATAGCGCTTTTGAGACGTCTAAAATCTTAGTCTCTCCCGTGACCATGATTGCTGTAAAGCATTCGTCGGGAAACAAAAATCAAACGTCGGGAAACAAAAATCAAAATAAATCCGCGAAATAATCCGACAAGATAGTTTTATTTAAAATGTCAAATATTCGCGTAAATCTAAGAAAGTATTAAACACATAGTAGTTTGAAATCATTCATATATTTACATATAAAATAGGATTTGAATCGAATAATAATTTTAACGTGTACTAAGTAATAATTTCTTGTTATACTTTAAAGTATGCTCTATATTCAAATCAAGCTTAATGTGTGTATATGTTATAGTTTTTAGATTAAACAATAACAAAACGCTCTTTCTTGTATGGATAACCTATCCATCCAAGAATCCTTATTGTTTTATTATTTGTTAAAATACGCTTCATTACTAACACAATATTCTGCATAATTTTCTAACAAGCTAAAAGTAAACCTAGTAACGCTGTGAATGAGACAATAAACATAATGAAAAACACGATAATAATATAATTTTTATCTTCAAATGATTGAAATTTCATTTAGTAGCAGGTGATAAGTGTATAGCGAACCTATCGCTGTTCGTTATCACCAATGCCATCAGTTAGCTTAACTCTAGCTTCACATAACCGTTCACGGTGTTATGAATTTTAGTTGGATTTCGTGCTAACACCCCATTGCCGCTTGTTAACTATTATTTCACTTACATAGCTGTATCGAGTTCAAATGAATTTATTAAATATTGTTATCATGAAGTTTAATCAGTGCCAGCTCTTCCATTTTCTTCTCAATTCTTTATATATGTATTACTAGCGCCTTACCCTTGCTTCACTCGTGTTCGTTTCTACGAGCCTAGCCAAAACCTAACAAACATACATATGCAAACTTTCGCATTTATAACAGTAGTTCGATAGTATTATAAATATTGTATTCAGCCCTGTTCCTTTTTTTAGCGTCCCACTGCTGGGCACGGGCCTCCCTTCAATACGAGGGGGATTATAAATATGTTCTTAGGGAAATAATTTTATAATTATATGTTGAACGTAGTCTTCATTAAGTTCATTCTTTTTTTCGAAAAATTATAAGTTATACTGTAGGTATATATTATCTATGCTAATATTATACAGAGGAAAAATGTGTTTTTTTGTTTGTTTGTTTGTATCGAATAGGCTCCGAAACTACTGAACCGATTTACATGAAATTTGCTTAGAAGATAGTTTGAGATCCTGGGAAGGACATAGGATAATTTTTTATCCCAGAAATCATCCCTTAAGAGGGTAAAAATGGAAGTGAAAGTTTGTATTTGAAAGCAACCTTGGGAAAAAGCCAGCGAAGCGAGAGTGAGTCGCTAGTTAAAAAATCATAAGCATCCAAGCAAAGACACGGGCAGAGATTATTGCTATATGGTAAAAGAGAAAAGCTATTATCTACTATAGAGTATTATCGCACCACCTTAAGGTTAAACTGAAATATTTTAACAAAAAATACAAAAAGTAATCCTATATCGTAAAAATATAATGAAGCTAAGGGACGCTGGAGACTTTTTAGGGTGAAATAGATACACTTAATCGAAATAAACTTTACTTAAGTGCTTAAAATTTAAATAACGTTAATAATTTTAATAACAAAAGTTATTATTTATTATTATAACAAACTAGCAGTAATCGCGGCTTCGCTCGTATTCAAGGTATAAAAAAACAAACTCTTCTTTCCCTTTTCTTTACAATATATAATCAATCAGTTACACAATTTACAATATATAATCAGTCAATAATGTACGGAAGTCCACCAGATTTGTTGACATATATGATAACTGCTCCGCTCCCTTGGGTGGTAGCATGATGATATATAGCATATATCATTCTTCAATAAACGGGCTATCTAATGCAAAAAGAATTTTTCAAATCGGATTCGTAGTTCTTGAGATTAGCGCGTTTAAACAAATAAACAAACAAACAAATAAGCTCTGCCTCTTTATAATATAAGTATAGATTTAAACTAGTTTTGGCAATATCAAATTGATATAATATTTCTATGGAAAAAAATAAATAATAATAATATTAACAATGTTCTCCCGAACGACTTTGGCCGCGGCGGCCAGTCTTATTGAGACTAGCCATCTGCGCAAGGGATATTATAGTGCACACTGTCTCTCTCATACTCCGGTAGGACGACTACTCGACACGACCGATAAGAGTTAAGGCGCAGAACCGACTGCTTTACGTGCTCTTTGAGGCACGGAGGTGAAACACCGCCAACTTCCCAACTCCGGGCTGTTACTAAGACTTATTAAATAGAATAAATAAATAAATAAACTTGGCCCGACCCGGAACTCGAACCCAGGACCTCTAGATGTGCAGCCGTACTTGCTAGCCACTATACCACCGAGGCAACACTACCGCCATAAATTATATAATCCGTACATATAATAAAATTGTAACTAAGCCGAATTTGTACATTAATTAATATTTTTTGGAAAATCTAATTGAAATAGACTTTATTATCGATACAGAGGCCGAATCTATAGTTTTTAGTATTTTTGTCTGTCTGTTACCGCATCACGGAAAAACCACTGGAGGGATTTTGATAAAATTTGGTATGATGATAGCTGGTTATCCGGGTCAACATATAGGATACTTTTTACAGCGAAGAAATATTTCATCTCTGAAAAACCTATACTAAACGTTAAAACGTAAGTAGGCTAGTATAGTACTAAAAGAGTTTACAGAATAAGCTAATCGTTTTTACAAAATGTGTGTGAAGGTGAGAAAAAAATAATTTCTTTTTTTTCCTTCACTTTTGAAATATTTGCCCATCCATTTTTGCACGTATTTCGTTAAAATGCTGTACGCATTTCAACTGATATCTTTATTGTACAACTTTTAGTCGGGATTTAAAATCGTCGCTCACGAAAATTTATTTAGATACGAGTAGGCTTTACAGGAGCAATCAACATTTTAACTATCATTTTATGGTTATACCTTACCTTTGTTACTTAATTCAATATAATGCCACTTATTGATTTCTGTCACTTTGTATACAAACACTGAGCCACGAATATAGTACTATGAATAGTACTTTTTCAATCAATCCCTATGCAATTTATTACAATTTATGCAATATATCAAGTTTCACTTAAAGGAAACATTTCTTTATTTTTAAAAATAACATTAACTGTATTTTTTTAAAGAAGTAACTTGAACCGGTAATCGGACCAATTGAAAATGCAAAAAAGTACACCGTCACTATTTTATCGAATTAAAGGATAGAGTCTATGTTAAGGGTGAAATGTCTATATGTCTATAAAATAGCGACTCACCCTTGCTCCGCTCGGGTTCGACCCTAGTTACGTTTAATCCTTTAGTACAGATCTCTCAGAAATGAGATATTTTCTCGGCGTAAATAGTATCCTACATTTTGACCCGGATAACCAGCTATCATAATACCAAATTTCATCAAAATCTATCCAGACTTTTTCTCGTGATGCGGTCACAGACAGACAGACAGACAGACGAAAATTCTAAAAACTATAGATTCGGCCTCTGTATCGATAATAATGACTATTTCAATAAGCTTTTCCAAAAATATTTAATATACAGACTCTACTCAGAATTTTATTATATGCATAATGTAGGGCTCAAATAATGAATAGGAAATTCTCTTTGCTTGAGCAATTACAATTTATTTAGATAATTCTAATAATTTAGCGGAGCAGCGGGTTCATAGTCACCAATCAGACTTTCACATTCAATATCAAAGCATATTTCTATGATCTACCATGATCAACCAAAGTTACTAAGCCACGTATCAATTTATCTAAGAAATCTATGTTTACTTATATCTTACTACAAAAAACGCCGAGCGAACCCCAGTCGGCCAGGCACTGTATATAATACTTGTAACTGTCACGGTGGTCTAGTGGCTAATATGTATGGCTACAGATCCGAAGGTTTCTAATGTATAAAAACCTAAAAAAAATTAAAATGTATTTTTGAATTACCTATATGATATAAGTTAAAATGTAAGGCTGTTATTTCGACTTCTACTGCACCTCAAACACTTATTCCACCATCGCTAATCAATTATTTTTTTATCAATATAACCGTATCTTTTTACTTATGTACCTATTAGTATCAAGAAATTTTACCTGTTAGATTTATTTATTAATGAACTAATTATTTAAATTATACTAATTATAAATGTATTTTGTAGCATACGGAAACCTGGGTAGCGTACTAACAACGCAAGGAAGACTTACTGAAGCGGAAGTAGCATTCGAAAAGGCGCTCAAATATCGCCCCAATATGGCAGACGTTCACTATAATCTGTAAGTACATTTTAATAAATAACACAACATTTATTACGTGAAAATACGAGAAAGCCGACGTGTGCTTTTCGCGTGTATTTATATTCATCGCATAAATTTCGATTTCACGCTACGTATGCGCGAGTTATGGGCGTAGCGCGTTATGAAAATTGGCGGAAAACACGTCCCATTACCAAAACAATAAAGATTATTATCTGATACCTATTTTTTTCGATTAATCATCCATACGTTAATAATAAACTTAGTTCTTTATAGATACTATTTTTAGTATTTTCTTGTAGATGAAAAGGATATCGATAAATTTTAAGTTATCGACCAACCAAGATTTTAAAAATAAGTTTATTTTTAAAAATCAATAAAAAGTTAGATTTGAAAAAAAAACCACAATTATTCACTATTGTAGCAATAACGTCATTATAATTTATCGTATTTCAATCGAAATTTAGATCTTATAGTTTTACATAGAAATAAGTTAGTTTGTTGTCAAAATTTAAAGTTACACTTTTTGACAACTACAACAGCTATGCTTGTATATATATGGAACTATTTATTATCCTCCTATTGTCTCGGTCATGATAGGGACCCATTATGTACATTTCTGTGTAAATATATAAAAAGTAACAAAATTAAATTGTAATTACATGTAAAATATGTGATTATTAGTACTAACTAATTTTAAAACCATAAGTATACTTTTCATACCAAATAGTTCAACTTTTTTACATATGTACAATACGTTTTAAAATTTTAATGTCCTTATAAAATACAAAATATTAAATTATTTCATTCAAAGGATTAGGAGGAGGAGATCTGCTCTTTCTATTGAGACAAAACTGAATTCTAAAACTAAAAATAAGCTACATATAGTATAATGTGTAAATAATCTATGTATTTACTGTAATAAGGCCGGATGAATAGTTATTGATGTTTGCACTACTCTCATTTATTCGGAATTCTGAAGTTAAACACTGCATGTTTATAAAATATTTCCAATTGAAATATCGTTTTATGTCATCTGCGCTGTAATTTCTGATTTATAGACGATTCGTAAATATTATGATAGTGGCATTTATTTGCACGTCACGTTATTTAATCAATAGTTACTTGTACATAAATATCAATAATTAACATTATGTGTAAAATATTTTTAATGTGTTTTATCAATATTTACATTTCTGAATGGAAATAAAATGTATCATATCTATAAATATAATAAAATAGTAACTTAGCGAAATCGATGTGCGCGTTTCACGCAGAAAGTACTGAACCGATTTTAACTAAATTTTGTGAATTGATAATTTATTTACTCGGGTCAACATTAAGGATAAGTTTTAAATTTTAAAATTTTCAGGAAAATCTTTCATTCCCACGTGAAAACACAATAGCTGGTTCTATCGAGTCGTTCTTAGAAATTTATTTGTCTAACGCTGGTTAAACCGAGATACATCAAAACAATGTCCTAGACATTGTAGATCTTAATAAGGTCTGCAGAAAAATCTGTAATAGTATAAATCTTTCTCCTAAGGTACACTCGCAATAACTATATATATCTTTTTAGACGTACGTAGGGACGTACCCGCGCCAAGCTAGGTTAAGTTACTTAGTTATTAATGAAATTAATGCTTCTTATACCTTTACCGTGAATATTATAACATTAGTTACACAATTATCGCTTAACATGTTCGATAATTATCGAAAATCTGTTATCACTAAGGCAAATTGTTATTGAAGGTACCTTCACATAATTAAAGAAATGGTGTCAGCTTCTGATCAGATCAATTAATAATGCTGTCAGCTCCAATATCGAAGGTATATTGACAATTAATATAGGTTTCTGCACTTAATTATACATTAAATTGTCAATATAATCTACAAAATATTTAGCAAGTTATCTATTTATTAGTTTGTAACAAGACTTTGAGTATGTCTTCGACTGCATTATAATATGTTCGTACATGATCTTGTTTCCAACTTAGCTTTTAAGGCGGCCAGATTATATTTTTTATTTACAGTTTTTTTTAATTTAATCAAGTTAGTTAAGTTAAAGATATAAGTTCCATTATTTTTGTAATACCTGTTAAAGCTTTTCATTTCAATAGCACACTCGATAGGGTATTTTTTCATTGTTACACGATTTTGTCTATCCTATACTCGTGTTATTAAGAAAAATATAACGAGGAGTAATTCATCAAAATTGGATAAACCGTTTAAGATATTACATATGAGAGAATATAGGATCGGACATGCAGTCCAGTACAGGTAAAAAAATACACAAAGAACTGTTTCCCTTTTATTACATGATTGATGATCCTTGGTGTTCAGGAACACAATTTTAAGTCAAATGCTGTTGTTATCAAAAATGTCGATGTGCCTTTTTAAGTATACAGTAAATAATATTAAAAAAGTATGTATTATTAAATGTTCAGAGTGAAATATGTTTGTGCCGATTTCGTTTAAAGACACAATCGATAGACAGACAACGCCAGCTGTCCCATTAATTCACGAGGGTTCGAGTTCTTGAATTAATCGGGTACGCTCCTCTGCCACCTAAGCGTTGGGTTTCCGTGCAGTTTCACAAATTAACGTCAAGCCATACGATCACACAATGTAATTACTGGAAACGACAGCGTACGGTTAAAGTTTTTCCGCAATAATTTGTGTTCCCTTTTATACTGCTTCACAGTCATTTCATTAAAAATGCACACGGTAAAAACAAGATTTTGTAAATTCAACAGAAGCTTTGATACTCAGATTCTATGCCTCAGTAAAAAGAATCATTATAATTTATGTTCTTCTTCTATACATTATATATTTCATTGTAATCGCTTTGTCTTTTTTTATATTTAGAGAAAAATAGAAAAGTGCTTAATCTGTTTTACCAAAACTTATCAGTTAAGTATGTTACCCCTTTAAATCGCGCTTGTACCAATCGAATATAACAATAACTAAATCAAGTATAATTAGTTTTTATCACAGCTCTGATGAAAGAATGTTAAGAATGACTGTAGTTTAATTTAGTCTTTTACTAAGAATAACACGTACCCATATAGCATTCTAGTCAAATATAATCATTTCGGTTAAAGGGATTATTCATATTATAACATTTAAAAACTTTACATTAATTTGGCCTTTGAACAATCGTACTAAATGTCTCTCTAGAATAAACTTTGATATAATAATAATAATTATTATTATGAAATAAAATAAAAATAATAATGTCCTTCCGACCGATCTCCGCCACGGCGCGGCGGCCAATCTCATTGAGACTAGTTATCTACGCAGGAGATATTATAGTGCACAAGTGTACGCGCAGACACAAGTGCACTCTCTATTCCTATCACTCTCATACTTCGGTGGGACGGCTACTCGATACGACTGGTGAGAGTTAAGGCGCAGGACCGACGGCTTTACGTGCTCTCCAAGGCACGGTGAAACACCGCCAAGTTCCCAACTTCGGACTGTTAATGAGGCTTAATAAACAAAAAGACTCAGTAATTAAACTTGGCCTGACCAGGGACTCGACGAAAGCACTTCTGGATGTGCAGCTGTACATGCTAGTCACTATACCACTGAGGCAGTTTAAACTATGATATGCATAAGATCAAATGACGTTTTAGGAACAACCAGTATCATGGTGGATATACTAGATGTAAATATGCGGCGGCATTATAATGAATAGGGTCAACCAGATATCAAGCTGTTAACCCAGTGAATTTATTAACTTAAGTAGACTATGCGTTTTTATGCCTAATAACTTAAAATTTTTCATTACTCGAAATTTAAGCATTTATTATTTTGAAATATAGTCACAAAATTAAGTGTCCAAAATTATCTTTTTTATAACGATAGTATAAATATTTATATTATTTTTATTAGTTTTATATACTATTTATAAAACAACACTAAAATGGCCTTTTTTTCTATTAGTTAATATCAGCTCGAAGCCAATTTAAATAAAGCGCTTATAACAATATGTTGAAGGCAGATTACATAAAGCCTACAAGCTATTTTTGCGTTTAGATTGACACCGGAATATTATATTAGTACCATTTAAATGAACGAACCTTTAGCGTCTCCATTGTTTAAATATGTTTTTGTAATTATAATTACATTATGTTTAATAAATATTAAAACGAGTTATAAAGGATTTTAATGTACTACATAAAATTTCTTTTATCTGTTTTTATAAGCATATTATTCTAAAATTGCATACTTTTGACTAAAGAAGGCTTTTTTGAAGTTCTCCAGTAATAGTCTTAAAAACTTGTCTTTGTCCTAAAACAGGGTCAAACTTGTTACTTTGTGTTCTTATAGAAAGATTGTCAGCGATTCATTTGAATAGAATTAATAATATCTTTGTTTGTAAGATATTGCAAATGCAGCATTACGTGATAAGACATCGCGAATGCAATATAGCGTGCTTAAGATTAAATTATTTTTTATATAAAATAGCGATACAGATTGGATTTGTTTCTTGGATTTGTTTGTTGGTTAAGTAAATATTAGGCAAAGGGAAATGTAATAATAAAAATTAAGTACCATAATATAATAATTTGAAGTTGAAAAATAGTCAACAATCTCGTTTTTAAACGGTTGTGATCGTGAAATTTGTTTTGTTTTTGCAGTTTCCTATATTTCATGTATCTTCTTAAAATATTAAAAAATATAGAGCATCACACATTTTTATAAAAAATATACATAGCGCCTATTAACTAGCCTAAGTAAGGGCGGTCCAGTTTCTTTGTACGGTTTAAAAAAAAAAACAATTTTAATGACCTTTATTCATTTTGACATTTTAATTTTTGGTGACAATTCCGAATTATTACTAAGAAACTATCCTTCAATTAATCTAATACTCGAACCCGGGACCTCAGTGTCCATACATGCCATTTACTTTCTTCAAATTTAGTCGTTAATTAACAACTTTTTAGAAGAAAACAAAATAAAATTAATACTATATTTATTTTAATTTTTTAAGAATTTAGTTTTCATTCCCTTGAAACGAGATAACATAATCTTAGCTTATTTGTTTCTTTATTATAATTATAGTTTACAATATTCTTTTAATATTTGTGTTCTGTGTTAAAATATATGTATATTATTTTAAATAAATACTGTTTGGCTTGATGTTTAGGTCTGTGTCACTCTGTCTATATTATTCCTTAGTTTGAGATTATTAAAGAGTATTAGGGACTGCCATCCATATTATCTCTACTCCACAAAAAAAATGAATTTAATATATTATAAAAACAAATAACATGAGGACCTAATAGATTTTTCAAACCTTTTAATAATTTTTACATCTTTTTAGAAAACATTACATAACATCGCAACAAAAATATTTTTATTTGACAAATGCAACAAATTTTTTATAGTTTTTCCATAAAGTTTTTTTTTTTAATTCAGTTAAAAATAAATAGCTACTAGTAAAGCTATAGAGAGATAACGGATATAGTATCATCTTATTCTATTTGAGCTAAATGTGTAATCATGATAAGATCTTTTATATATTTGCCATATAATTGAGGATAGGGCTGTGTAAATGAGATTTAAATATTTCTATTTGCATGTGTTGTTTTCAATGAACATAATCTATAGTAGTTAGCACCCCATTATTAGTTTGTTGTTATTTTTTTAAGAAGCTGTTAAAACAATTGGTATTCCATTATCCCATTGAAATGGATGACATTTGGCACAGATATAGATCATAGTCTGGAATAGCACATAGGTTACTTTTTATCCCGGAAAAATGTACAGTTCCCGTGCGATAGATTTGTTTTTGGTTATCACTAGGGACGAACCTGAAGCGAAGCGAGGGTGAGTCGCTAGTACTATTATAAATGCAGAATTTGTATATGTAAGTATATTTGTAACTCTTTGACGTTGAAACTAATGGACTTGAATGGATTTGGATAAAACTTATTATCCAGATAGGCTATATAATCTAGAGTCACAGATAAGCTACTTATGTATCTAATTTTTGCCAGCAATAATAATATTCCAGTTTAAATTTTATGATAGCTTTGAATTTGATTCTGCAAAGAAAATATTATTAAATGAACATCACTGAAATTTTTCACGTTAAAGACGTGACACACGTGTCTCATTGTTTGTTTCTGGATTTACGACAGAAAATCCTAATGGGACCTGTTAAACGTGAAATGTTTACTTATTTTATATTTATACAAATGCGATCTCTGTGGGCTAATGGTGCTTTTATACGCTTTAAATGTAATTTATACTTTACCTAAGTATTTTTATAACATATGTACATTATACGTGTATAAATATGATACACGTATAAATATATTATGCTATATTAACCACTTAATATTTCAGGATGAATACTAGGCTATGTTCTTTGATGAAAATTAGTCACTAATTCTAGAGTTTACATCCAAACTTACAAACTTTACCTCAACAATAAGAGTATTATATTAGGGTAGATAAAAATATAAATAATGAAAAAGTAATTATTATATGTATAATAAAATAGTACGATGGATCTACACCCGTCGCGTTGAAACCAGGTCAGGACTAATATATGATCAAGTGTAGAGCGTTTATCCTACAAGAGAAAGTAATTATTTATCTTATACGTATACCATCGGTTACAGGCACAGACTGCGAAAGGAGTAGAGACACATTTTTAACATAATTATAATATAATATACTATAATACTACTAAAGATGCTTTTGCTTATGTACTACATCTGTAGTAATAAATGAAAGTGTTCTATACACAAACAGTAAAGTCCAAGTTAATATATAATTTTTATTTGTTTGTTTGCACTTTGCACCTGCTAATTAGTGAAAATTCGAGATATATGAGATGTATAAAAGGTTTAATAAGTTTGCCAATTAAAAAAATGTGTTTGTGTGTACGTACGTAACACATGATTTTTTAATGCTTAAACTTTTTATGTTTTTGACTTTTTTCGTATGCTTCTCAGCAAACCTTTTCATTTGATATCCATATCATGGGAGCGCATAAAAAAATAATCAGCCATCTTTGGGAGTCCGCCATATTGGATTTACAATGACGTCATTTTGCTTATTGTGTTTCGCTCATCAAGTCCTTTCATTTAATATCTATATCATGGGGCGACATACACATAGTCCGCCATATTGAATTTACAACGATCTCACTTTGCTTATTGTGTTTAGATCATCAAGCTCTTCCATTTGATGCCCATATCATAAGGGGCACTATAGAAACGATAAGTCGTCATTTTGTAACGTCCGTCATATTTGATTTAAAAATGGCGGCATTTAGGTAATCGTGCAGTCACGAGAACCAAACGTATTGCGTCTATAGAAGTACCAGAATTTATATCCCGAATATAGAAATCACACTATACTAAATGGAGATAAACAACTAACTTCGTATTGTAGTCTAAATATGTTGCATCGTAAAAAATCACTCTCATCATTCACTTTTTTATTTTTCATAACGCGCCAAAAGGAGTATAACTGCAAAAAATGTTTTTTTTTAAATTATTATAGAGAATAGCAATAAACTATAAAGTAAGCTTCAAACCTCCAAAAATTTTTTATTCAATATTATTATTCCTCCTCCAAATATTATTCTATGTTTGCACGTGCATTACTCAGGAACCACTGAGGAGCTTTTATTGATATTATTTTAAATTTGTGCTAAATTCTAACTTAAAAATAGTGTACCTTATAATAAAAGTGTTAAAACAAATTATTTGTATGTCTAAAATACTTAAGAAGTTCTTTAAAATATTCTATAATAAAACACTTTAGTAAGGAACCCATAAGTACTTATATTTGCAACTCTACAATAAAGGAATAATTACGGAGTATATACTCGTAGTACGCTGTTATATTGAACGTAAACATCAGAGCATATTATTAATATTCCATACAAATATGTACGTTTACACTCTGCTGCTTTTGCTGTAGGCATTTAAAACTTTAAAACCAAAATGGTATTCAATAAATATTGTTATACATCGATAAACATCGACTTCCATTACTATTTATAAGTACTTTTTGTATTAAATATTTACTGGCTCTCTATTCTGGAAGCTTAGATAAGAAATCATTCTGCAATTGTTAAAGAAATGTAAAAAAGTTATTGTTTAGAAAGCCTTATTAAGATTCTAGGATATAATTGTCATTTCCATGCAACTTTTCAAACTTCAATTCTTCAACGATTGCATAATGACATCTTATTTTCATTTCCTATGAGTATTGAATGCATTTTAGGGCATTGTAAACAATACAATTTATGTAGTTACCTTAAAATTCCCAACTTTCACTATTTCGCTCACATTTTATTCTGAAGAATAGGTTTATTCCTTCATCATCGAATATGTATCCTTCATTAAGATTTGTATGTTACCTGACCAATATGTCTTTATATGTATGTATATTTATCAATTAAACATTGTCAAAACAAACATTTGCCTAACAATCCTAGGCAGTAATCGAATCCGCGGTCTCTAGAATATCAACATATAAACCTTTATGTCCATACATTCGCTAAAATTATAAATTTATCTTTCTATTATTTCTTGGGATGTAATTATTACTCTTTCCAATTTCATGTTTTTAAAAGTATATTTGCTTAAAAAACCACAATATTAAATTAATCTTTTTTAACGTTTCTTTATTATTTATTTATTTATTTTTATTATTTTTATATATGTATCTTTTTTCGTACTGTCGTTATATCTTTTTTTTAGCGATGTCTGTTGAATTTAAAATATGTAGTAGCATTCTCAAGTAAGTGCGCTGCCAATATGCAACAACGATTGTTTAATTCATTTTTATCATTTTTTATGCTCATTGCTAACTAAAAGCATTATAATTCGGTAAAAAAAAATTATGATTGGAATTGTGAAAATGACAATAAACTAAGCTGTCCTCATTATAGTATTTTCACTTTTCTTTTTACATAAACAACAAAGCACAAGCAAGCTAAAAGCAAAAGCAAGCTAAAAAAACAAATAAACAATAGCAATATGTGTTGAATGTATATAAAAATAATAAATGACAATGATAGACAAGCTTAAAAATCAGCTAGATTTCCATAACTTTAAGGGGAAGAACATATTATAATTGAAATATACATTATTCCATTTCACGAACATTCATGCAAATAGGCAAAGAAGATTAAGCGGTGATTTTATACAAAGATTAGATTATACCAATTCTGGCAGTAAGAAATCACTTGAGCACGTACGTGTCGCTGGATTTATGCACGAAGGCCGGAATCATACTGTTAACGACGACACAAAATAAAATAAAATCTGTGACACTGTCTTGCCGACATTTTAATTATGTTACATAACAGGAAAAAGAAAATTGGTTGTATTTTTTTACATTGTGTACGTATGTATGCAATGAAAAAGCTTGGATAGGAAATTTTTGATAAATAAAGTAAAAAAAATCTATACATATAATAAAATTCTACTTGAGTCCAATCTGTACATTAAATATTTTTTGGAAAACCTTATTGAAATAGTCATTGTTATTGATACAGAGGCTGAATCTATAATTTTTAGAATTTTTATTTGTCTGTCTCTCTGGGAACACATCACGAGAAAACCACTGGACAGATTTTAATGAAATTTGGTATGATGATAGCAGGTTATCCTGGTAAACATAGATAATACTTTTTACTGCGGGAAAATATCTAATTTCGGAGTAATCTACACCAAGCGATAAAACGTACCAAGGGAATAACCTGAGCGGAGCGAGGGTAGTATAGTAGTTATATAAGAATGTTTAAATTTGTTTGATGAGACGCGTACTACGTATGATATTAATATCTTTTTTGTTATATCGTATTTTTTAGATAAAAAAAAAAACTAAAAACTTGAATAAATACAAAAAGAAAATAAAACTTTGTATCCGATCGAGATTTGAACTCGGACACACCGAGCATATCGAACATATTCTGCGTAGAATAATGCAAAAGAAAATCGCATGAAAACTCGAAAACACGCGTTTTCGCAGACATGAGACTAATCTAGATCGATTTTTCGCCCCTGAAAGCCCCCACATACCAAATTTCTGCGAAATCGTTAGAGCCGTTTCCGAGATCACAGGTATAAATAAATAAAGATATAAATATACGAGTCCCAATAAAAGGTATTGTTAAAACCTTTAGCTCATTTTGATTGAATAGTACAGAATGTACGACAACACCCCCCGCGATTACCCGAAGCTAGTAGGGTCAATATTTTGCAAAATAAAAATCATATTACTTCATAAAAAGATGTATTTTAAAATAAAATTATAAAATAAAACTTAGCGTTTCAAGCCTTGACGTTAGTCATCTCTTACATTGTAGACAGTTAACTTAGGAACTCAATATCTTTTTTGAGCTATATATACATCGAGATTGAGTAGCTTAAAGAAACTACAGTTGAAATGCTATTCAATTTAGGTGTGCGCTGTTAGTACACCATAGTATGCATACCATAGAACTCGGTTCTCTCAACTCTGAGATTATCTTGACAATAAAGCTAAATAAAAAGGGTCTCTACAATTTTTCAAATAATGCTATTTTACTGTCTATACATATGTCTAAGAGAGTGTAACTAATTTTGAAAAGACCTATGATGTTCGCCAATCTGCATTTAGATAGCGTAATATTCAACATCCTCTAGAATTATGGGAGAATCCGTGCCCAGCAGTGGGACGTTAAAAAAGCTGGCTTTTTATTATGACGTTTATTTGTAATTTAAATTCAATTCCCTTAGTAATGGCTTCAAAACGTGCTATTTATAATTTATATCAACTAGAGCTGAAATATTCTATCTATTATAATATAATATATTCCTCTCACACTTCCAATTCAAAATGTCATGAAGTTATAGGTATAACAATTATATCATTTGAATTATTATTGGCTTTATGTTTTCATAATACCATATGCTGTATCAGTCATGACATGTTAAACTAATTACACATTTGAAGCGAACAATCTCGTTTTGTATCTAGATACTAAATATATAATATAATACTATACTAACTAATTGCATTAAAAGTAATAATTTTTCCATAAAAACTTATTATAAATAATACCTACATTGTCTTATTAGACATGCAGGCATTATCATCTAAATCGAGAAGGTACTCAATAGTTATATTCCATTACTGACTGTGCAAATCCAGATTCACTTGACACCGTTTCCATTACGAGGAAATGGAAGCAAGTACGTATATAAATACATATAATATAGCAAGGTATAGAATATACGCGTCGCTCAACGTGTATGTATACTTGTGTAGTGATAGCGAGCGTAGTCGGGACATCGCTAGCGTGTCCCAGTGGCGATAAGGCGTAGATTAAACTCATGTTTGCTCACTCACACATATTTAACATTCTCGCCAGCTAGACTCGCGACAACACTGCGAGGTATTTTGCATATCGTTTGTTTGCGAAACAATTTGGTTTGAGCGTATTTGCTCGCTCTAGGTTGATATCGTTGTTTAAGTATTTGAACATATTATTAACCTTTAAAAACGCAAAAATCTATTTTTAATTTTCGTAGACTTTTATGGTAAAGGTATTGTTTAGTTAGATATTTTTAAATAAATACCTAGGTGTAATATGTTTCTACATTATAACATCATATAGTTTATATAAAATCAATTATTATTTAAAAATATAACTATGACGAACGTTCTGAAAATTTCGAATTTTAAATTTCCTAAAGCTAAATTTCAACTATGATGTTGAACTTATTAAATTATTTAACTGTTATTAACGCTTAAAAGCTCATGCAATATATTTAAGGATTGACGAATTTTACTTAACGATACTTAATAATGGAATCTTCATTGATCTTTGTTTATCTGCCAACCTCGCTTGAAGAGCTACAATCTCAGCGAAACTTTACTTGGTAAGCTTATTTGACATCGAAATAGACCTGTTAAGCTAAATCTAAATTCGATTTGGACGAACTTGATTCACCCTCACTATGACTGCGTTCAAATAATACGAACGAACTTGCCAAAACTTTTGCGTCTAAAAACAGTCGGTGCTTACTGTCTTGCAGATTCAAATAGAAACAATAAGTGGAAAGAAACTTCCTTGCAGTTTATAAGTTGATAGCATCGTGAAACAATATTGTTTTCGTGAAGGACTAATAAATTTATATATATGTATATATATATATATATATATATATATATTTTGATAAATAAAATAAGGCTATCTGCATAATAATCGTATGAGGCTATTGGTGATTATAATTCAGTCCTTTTTATGTCAGAAAGCTGGGCACTTGTCTTTCAATGTGTGTGGGATCTGGCCATAGTCCATCACTCTGTCCAAGTGCAGTTGGCCGGACATGTACATTTCCTCGTGATACGTTTTTTTTATAAGTAGGCAAGTGATAATCATGTTAAAAAAGATTCGACCATGAAAATATCGGAGGTGTGACACCCATATTTTAAACCTGCTTCACTTGGTTTCCCAAGTGAGCACATTAGCACTAGACTACGAATATAAGCGGTGGGCGCGGTGGTAGCCCATCGGTAACTAGCTTTGGTATATATTAATTAATTCAGGGTTACTAAGCGTAGCCCTTAAAACAAACCAAACATCAACACAAGCGCACCCTAAATGAAGTTTAATTTGTTCAACTATCTGACGAGAAGTTATAACGAGAAATGTTACAAATTAGTGTTGTTCTAATGTGTTGTTTATAATTTACCAGGTAAACATAAGTAACATTTACTATTTGTCACCTCGTGAATAAGGGAATGTCGGTATTGCGTGACTTAGTGACTAGCGCCCAACGGAAGCATCCGAGCTCTTTCGTGGCCTTTGGTGCATAAATTACTTTTCATTCACCCACACCGCGTTTGTGTTCACGTTCTTCATCAAACAAATAATTTGTCAGCGCCATAAATATTAATGCATCGTTAACATTAAGGAATTGTTACTGTTTCTGTAATGAAGTCGATTGTTATGCGTCATTATGTAGCCTTGGAGTAATTTTAGACTAGCCATAAATGTTATAAGATAGTAATTGTTGTCAAATGAAAGTAGTTATTTTGGAAATGAGCTTTTATAGATATAAGATAATATTTTTTAATTCATTTTTATGAACAAAAATAATTATTATTTATAAAATAGGTATATAAAAATTTATAGCGATCAAACCTTTGTAAATGGTTGTAGGGATACATATCCAATGTCAAGTATACGACATACGTATGTATGTATGTATCTTTGTCAATTTACTCCAACATTTATTTATAAAACTTTTCTATTGAGTAGTATTTTCTGTCGCTCATAATTTAAAAGCGGAGTCAGTTCTTGGCAAAAAACTAATGGATGCCATATTGTGGTCTGTTATTAGGCTAATAGCTTTAATCATAGAATGCATGAACACGAAAAAGCCTTTAACCTTTATTTAATTTCAGACATTATCTTTGTTTATAAATCTACCGATATTATCTTTAACGCGGACATCCACATTATTATAAAAAACAATCTAAATTCTCTTTGTAACAATGTGTGATAAAACATAATATTATCTATGTACGTAACATTTCTTGCTATTGTTTTGTGGAACAGAAAAAATACATATGTATAGTAACATCTCACTCTACTCCGCTTTTAGATACATCCTGGATTCTTTGTCAGATTAAGTAGGTACATGTAGTCCTATAAGAATCAAACCTGCAACCTCTGACTCAGTATTGAGTGTTAACGAAATAATTGCCAATAGTAAAGTAAAAATTAGTATATCAGTATTATTTAACATCTTTTTAAATTTATAATGAAATTAATACCTACAACCATTCATACTATTTATTTAATCTTTCGTCAGTAACCCTTTGTTGTTTCGAGATAAATTGTATTCGAAATGTTGATTTAACTATTAAATAGTAATCACGGCAACAATAATTAAAATTCATAGAATAACTTGCGTATATTAACTACAAGATTTATATCTAAGCATTTTTATCCTTTGAAAATATTTTCTTCCTTGGGTATAAAAAAAAATTAAACCAGCTACATGGTAATAAATAAATGTACCGATTTTTTTCCGATATATCAGTACAATAGTAATTCAACATTGATATACTAGAATCGGTAATATGACTGATTTTATAAAAGTCTATTTTAGAAAGATTGAAACTTAGTTTAATAAAATTTTACCTAGCCAAGTTGAAAAGTATATACTATTAGATTTATGAAAACAAGTCGCAAAACAATATGCGAATATGAGTAATGATGTTAGCATTCATCAGTAGCAAATAAATGAAAGTATTTGCGCAACGTTAAGCACTACACGACGTAACGCGAAGCACGTCACTATAATTAGAGGGAATTAGTAACAAATTATTGCTGACGTCAGTGGGGTACAATAGTCGGGGAGGGACCGTTCTCATTAGTGCTCGCTGAGCCCACGTTGCCCGACCCCGTACACTTGCATTATTCATGCGGACATATTGCACCGCCACATCTATGTATTATTAAACTGCTTTTTATCAGGCTGTACAAATGTCAAGCGGAGGTTTTGTTTTGCATTTCTTATATTGACCAATTTTTGTTAATATAATAGTAATAAAATTAAAACCTCTTAATTGGCCTATGTGTTGGTCTGTGTCGGTATGTTATGCCTTCTCCTATACGCATGTGGGCTTTAATAAGATACATAATAATAATATCAATAGATTTACCGCTTACACAGGAGATAATGCTATAGTATGTAGGTTTTGAAATATCTATACTATAATATTATAAATCTGAAGAGTTTGTTTGTTTGTTTGTTTGGTTGAACGCGCTAATCTCAGAAACTACTGATCCGATTTGAAAAATTCTTTTTGCATTTGATATATATTATCCCGGAAAAGTGTACGGGTACCGTGGGATAGATTTGTTTTTGTCTAGGGACGAACCTGAAGCGAAGCGAGGGTGAGTCGCTAGCTGGGGTATAATTGTCCAGATACTTTTATTAAAATTGGTGTAAAAATAATAATATTTGAACTGATTGCGAGTTGATAACTTTTTAGTATATTTTTGATAGACAATACGGATCAATATGCATATATGTATTAAGCAATGATTATTTTTATAATCGGGATGAATGAGCTTAGTGGGAAAAGAATAATAAAAAAATATTGATTAACAATTATCTTTAATTATACTAATTAATAACCTACTACGTTATTACATTATATTATACTATATTGGCCCTGTTATCACTACATAGTATAAAACAAAGTCGCTTTCCGCTATCTGTCTATCCCTATGTATGCTTAAATCTTTAAAACTACGCAACGAATTTTGATGCGGTTTTTTTAATAGATAGAGTGATTCTTCCAAGAGGAAGGTTTATATGTATAATACATGCATATTTTAAGTACAGAAAAGCCGAGAAATTCAAAGCTTTATATTTCATACTAACCGTTAAAACGTACCTAGGGACAAACCCGAGCAAAGCGAGGGTAAGTCGCTCGTTTTCTATATTGTAAACTTTTTGGTACGAAAATTTCGCCGGTTAAGAAACAATTTCGAAGAGTCTTGTTTTAATTAATGCTTTTTAACGTTAATATTGAGGATATTACATGAAAAATTATAATCCTTAAAGGGAAATGAAATCGGTGTTTTTAGGAAAAAGTAATTATTTATTAGAATGTTTGATGAAGAATTGTTAAAAAGGAGACTTGGATATTACGCTTCGATTGTTTAAATTATTATACATTATTTTGATAATGTTTGTATTGTATATTTTTAGAAAGCGATAAATTAGATATTATTATAAGTACACATGTTACACAAGTACCTACTTGTGTAACATACGTTCATCGTCTAATTAAAACTAGTGATCGCCGCGTGGTATAAAATCAACAATAATTCATTAAGTTATATATGTGTTTATTGTCTTGCGTATATTACAATATTAATTTATTCTCAATTTGACTACAGACTTTAACAACTCTGCACTCCTTCTCTATATAAACTATAAGTGTGAGAAATTTCATACTCCTCCGTCCGCGCAATTTTCGTAAAAAGGAGTACAAAGTTTTTGCTTCGTCGTGGTCGAAATTTGACCATAATTATTTTTTATTGATAAGTGATAACACTAAAGCTTGGCAATAGCTACTCAACAAAAAAAGAAAATCGGTTGACAAACAGGAGAAAAAAGTACTGAACTGTTTCATCTTTACCTGTTTATAGCTATATAGATATTTCTGCTTAATTTTTTATTTTATCGTATTAAAATAAATTATAATATATCACGATGTATGGTATAAAGTTATTTATTTAAATTTCATTTTTTTCGTCATTTAAAACCAAAAAAAAAAAACATAAACTTTCACATATTTTAAAAAACGAACTAAAAAGATGGGAACAAATTGACACAGAAACATACTATTATGAAGTTGGAAATATACATATTTTATACTTGCTGCGATTCTTGCTATGTGTATGTACATATGACTCCGACTCCATAATACTTTGTAGGTGTGTATTATTTTTTGGTTACACCACAAAAACGAGAAAGACTACATCTTAACGAATAAAAGTAAAAAATTTCAAGATTGTAGAGTTATAAATAATATTAACTTTAACAGCAATAACAAAATGGTTAGAGCCAAACTACAAATTACACTCAAGAAAAACAGACCCTTTATGGCAAAACAAATCAATAATGTAGCATTAGAAAATACCGAAATACTAAAAGAAAAGCTAGAACATTTCATAGAAAATACAAAAGATTTCGATACACAAGATAAATACAACAACTTTTAAGAACTTCTGTACACAAATAAAAGTAGCAAACATGAAAGCAAAACCGACAGGACAAAATGGATAACAAATGAAACTAAAGAAATGATAAGAACAAGAGAAGAACTAATATCTATTCCGGAAAAGACAAAAACCCTAAGAAAGAAAATATCAGAAATAAGTAATGAAATCAAAACACACATGAGAAAAGACCGTCAGAGACACAGATTAGAAATTCTGGAAAAATGCATACAAGAAACTGGAGGCACAAAAAAAGCGGTCAAACAATTAACAGAAAAACGAAATTGGATACCCAATTTAATAAATAAGGAACATAAATGCGAAAGGCGGCGACCAGAAATTATATCAATAACTACCAACTTTTTCACGGACCTGTATGCAAAGAAAAATACATTACAAACAACAATCTTGACAGGAGAAAGTGAAGTACCGGACATATTATCCGCAGAAATAGATAAAGCTATGAAATCTCAAAAAAAAGATAAAGCTCCAGGATCCGACGGTATCACCAACGAGTTCCTTATCAAAAATAAAAACCACCTAATACCAATTCTCGAAAATCTCTTTAACGACGTATTACGAAGCGAAATAATACCTAACCAATGGACATTATCAACTATAACACTTCTGCACAAAAAAGGAGATAAAAATAACATAAATAATTACAGACCTATCAGTCTATCGTCGAATATCTATAAAATCTTTGCAAAAATATTACTATGCAGAATAGCTAAGACGTTAGATGAAAATCAACCAAGAGAGCAGGCAGGTTTCAGGAGCGGATATTCGACTTTAGACCACATTCATGTTATCAAGCAATTATTCGAAAAAGGCAAAGAGTACAACCTAACCTTCTATTGCTGTTTCGTGGACTATAATAAGGCGTTCGACACAATAGAACATGAAAAGACCTGGCAGGCTCTTAAGAACCAAGGTGTTGAAAATAAATATATTAGAATATTAAAAAACATCTACGATAACAGCAAAGCAAAAATAAAATTAGAGAGGGAGGGCGAGGTGATCAAAATAGAAAGAGGAGTACGCCAGGGTGATCCCCTTTCACCGAAACTTTTTACAGCAGTCCTGGAAGAAGTCTTTCGTCAATTAGACTGGGAAAAATGTGGGATAACCATTAACGGGGAAAACTTATCGCACTTGAGATTTGCGGATGATCTGATAATCCTATCGCCATCAAGTGAAGAGCTACAGGTGATGCTAAATGACCTAGATAGAGAAAGCCGTAAGGTAGGATTAGTCATGAATGCGCAAAAAACTAAAGCTATGACAAATGGAAAACAGACACCTAATTGGACCAATAACAACCCAATTGACTATGTCAATGAATACATCTACCTAGGCCAGATAATTTCTCCTTCAGATTTAACCACAAAGGAAATCAATAGACGCATTGGAAACGCTTGGAAACAATACTGGAGTCTGAAGGAAATTATGAAAAATAGTGAAACTAGGATAAGTATCAAAAGGAAACTCTTTGAATGTTGCATACTACCAGTACTCACTTATGGTTGCCAAACCTGGGCACTCACAAAAACACACATAAAAAAGCTAAGAACATGCCAAAACTCCATGGAAAGAAGTATGATGGGGAAAAGACTATCGGATAAAATACAAATGGTAACTATTAAGAAATACACAAAGACAAAAGACGTCATAAAAACAATAAAAAAGTTAAAATGGAAGTGGTCAGGACATACCATTAGAGGGAAGGAAAAATGGTCAAAATTAGTAATGACCTGGTTCTTAAGTCATAAATTAAGGAAACGTGGTAGACCATATAAAAGATGGATTGATGACATTAAAGCCATAGTAGGTACTACATGGACAAGAGTGGCTAATGACAGAGAGAAATGGAGGCAGTTGGAGGAGGCCTTTGCCAATTCATGGCATACAGACAGGGTTGTCGATGCATAACATTGATTAATTATATTGAAATACTGTCTGAATAAAGGCTATTATTATTATTATTATGATTATAATTTTTTGGTTAGTTTTGTTCGCAGTCGGGTTTTTTTATAATTTAATTTATTATTTACAGCTTTTTAACCATATATTTTTTTCTATTACCGTTTATTTTCGAAAATATATTATGTACATCTAAATTTAAAGAAAATTACATTAACACGTTTATTATATATAAGATAGCGTTGTTGTCGTTAATGATTTATGTACACATTTATATATTTAAACGAGCAATTCTTGTATATTTATTTATTTATTTATTTATTTATTTATTTATTTATTTATTTATACCAGCGATCTCGGAAACGGCTCTAACGATTTTGCTGAAATTTTGTATATGGGGGCTTTCGGGGGCGAAAAATTAATCTAGATTAGTCACATGTCTGGGAAAACGCCTGTTTTCGAGTTTTCATGCGTTTTTCTTATGCATTATTCTACGCAAAATTTAATAGCGACATCTATACAATTGTCTCAGTAACACTTAGTGACTTAATGTAAAATTATTTTTAAGCCAAATTAAAAAGAAAATTGTTCTTATCGCGACATCTATACAACTGTCTCAGTAACACTTAGTCACTTAATGTAAAATATACAATCTTTCAAGAACTCCGAGCGAAGCTCGGTCGCCCAGGTACTAGTAATAATGCATCAAATCAAAATTTGTTATAACATTGTGGCAAATTAGTTTACAGCATTGTGTACACAAATATTGATGAACGTATATTATTAATCGAATTTAATCTTGATAAAATAATTTGATGAATAAAACCGAAATATATGTAGTAAAACTAAATTTCAGTCAGTACGTCACTCAGACATACAGTCACTAGTATTAAGCTATTACTGATTGATGCTGGTCACGCTAACAACCGCAGATTCAATGATCTTTTATCTTAATAATGTAAAAAAAATTTATTGGGTTAGTTGAAAGACTAACACACGCTGTATAAAAAATATTATTCAAATAAAAAAACCGGCCAAGTGCGAATCAGTCTCGCGCACGAAGGGTTCCGTACCATTATTTATAAAATCGGTGAAAAAAATCATGTTTGTTGTATGGGAGCCCCGCAGCAGACGGACGGACGGACAGCGAAGTCTGGTCTGGAATATTGGTCCTCTTTTTACCCTTTGGGTACGGAACCCTAAAAATTAACCAATTATTGGACATGATGCGAAACGATGGCTTTTGCTGAGTATTTTATTGATATGACTTTTATAGTGTAATTAATATTACTCTAATTAATCCTTTATCTGTCTTAATATGTTATAACGAAATCGGTATAAGCACCGAAAGTGTAGTAATTAATCTACGCCGGATATTTGCTGAAAGGAAATTGTTCACTATTAAATTACCACCAAAATTGCGGATCAAAAGATACTTCTAAGCAATATGGCAAAAGGGTTGAACTACACAAGGCTTACAATATTTCCACTTAAGTATATTATCGAAGCTAGCTACATTCGAATAGTTATTAATATCATCCTTGTTATCGACACTACTACCTTGAAGAACAAGCGCCAATTTATATGAGTAGAATGCTCGAGAATTACGGAATGAAGCTTAATTTTTAGGATTTCGTAATACAAAAAGATAAAAACTAAACCCTAACAAACTCACTCTCATTATCTGTTTATCTGTCTATGTATCGTTCCGTTACATTTTTATATTATACTAGCAGTTCCCGCGGCTTTACCCTCGATGAAACTATAAAAAAATCAAACTTTGGCTTTATGTTAAGGGTTAAATTTTGATTTTTTTTTAAAATACGTGTTTATTTATTTGTATTAAAAAGGATAAATATAATGTTTCAAGTATTTCTGATCATAAACATTTTTTTCCCCATATAAACATTACGTATGTTTTATTTTTATTTTTAAATGTAAATAGCATTGTCCGTACATTTAACATAAAAAAATACAGAGTTTCCTACAAATAAATTACAAGTTTTTGTTCCCCTAATTTACCCCTCTGCGGGATGAATTACAGATAATGCTAAAACGTGATTATTTAATTGTATTGAAGATCATTAATACCAAATTTCAAGTAATTATAAAAAAAGTTTTCCTATATAAACACCATGACCCCTGTTTACCCTTTTAAGGGATGCAAGGGACGAAATTCTGATATACGTATTGTTTTGTACTAAAACAAATAATTATTTAAAGAACATTAATTGTTTTGAAGAGCGTCAATACCAAGTTTCAAGTTATTCTGATCAAAAATAGTGTTTTGCCTATTTATTTATATATCCCTTTGAGGGATGAATTTCAAAAAAATCTGAAATACGTGTTGTTTTATTTTTTATTTTAAAGCTAAATACCACTTTACGTGCATTTCACATTAGAAATGGCAGTGTTTCATACAATCTTTCATTCTTTCTTTTGTCCCATTAGGGGATGAATTTCGAAAAATCCTTTCTTATCGGATGCTTACATTATATGGAATGTGTCTTCCAAATTTCTCGTTTCTATGATCAGCGGTTTAGATGCGTGCGTTGATCCATCAGTCAGTCAGTCAAGACAAAGCATTTTATATACATATATATATATATAGATAGATATATGTATATAGATAATTGTAAGTTGCAGCCTGTGCACCCTCTCTTCACCCAGGTTATTAAGTCACTTTATAGCAACCAGCGCGTCTTTGAGTATTCATAACAATATACAGACAAACAATGGGAGCTTATTAACAGTTCTTACAAAATCGAACCGTAGTTACGTCAAAGAAGGACAAACTACAAAGTTCAACACATCTTAAAACACACAAATGTGTCGAAATATACTAGAGAAATTACTTAATTAATAGTATCATGCACATAGAAGAAGCCCAAATTTGCACATTTCGTTGTTTCAGGGGGATTTTACATCAAAACCAAAGGCGTTATGGGGAAGCTATCAAAAGTTTCGAGAGAGCAATTTATTTTCGACCTTCCATGGCTTGTAAGTACATTTTAATGATCTTTTTTCAGTGAATGATGTTTTTTTGAATATTGTAATTTTATGTTTAAGAGGTTGCAAAACTAAGTGATTTATTGGCGTTTTATTTATTTATTTATAACGATAACATAATTTTCAGTGGCTTATGTAAATCTTGGCACATCGTTAATGGCGGACGGGCGATTAGCTGAGGCGGCAAGCGCACTGCGTGCAGGAGCACGTGCAGACGGCGTTCGCGTGCGGGATCGGCGTGAACACGACGCCGCTCGCGTATCAGCATTAGTGCAGCTCGCATCCCTACATTCCCAAAGAGGACACTGGCACAAAGCACTCTCAGCCTACAAGGACGCCCTGCAAATACTTCCCGACACGAATGCACCAATCGTCGGATGGACGCGACACGTAAGTACCTACCATTGAAATCCTGTCCCTGGCTCGCGGCCAAAAAACTTTACGGCCATTTTGATTCTCCAGAAGTTTAGCATCACTTAAAACTTAACGTCCCTTAAGCAATCTGCGCATATTTAATTAGCTATTTTGCACATTTGTGTAGTGGTATTTAATGGTTTGTATTTTTATTCAGAATGTATTATCGATGGCAAGTGAAATATATATGCAGCTGCAACAATGGCTACAAGCTGAGCATAGCATCCTTTCTGCTCTTGCTCTGTCTCCAAATCATGTGGGAACTCACGTCACACTCGCTCAGATCCTTGCTAGAAATGTAAGTCTCTACTATTTTAACCTTTAATACTTAGCCTCTGTTTATTTTTAAACGAATTGTTCTAATTTTTATTTTTTTTCAAACAGTCTAGCAGAAGTATGGAGGCAGAATCATGGTTTAAGAAAGCAATAACTTTAGCCCCTGATGATCCATCAGTTCGAGATCAGTTTGGTAAGAATTTTTAATATTAGATTCTTAGAGTGTAATTCAGAATTTAATAACTGAATAGGGATCTCAACAATTTAGTTCTTAAGAAGACAAAGGCACGACATTATTGCATTAAGTGGACAAGAGATGAGTTTTAATGAAAAGCGCTTAAATCAAAAAGAGATTGAGCTATTTAAGGAATATCTAAAATTTATTTCTATTTCTGGTTATAAACGCAAGTATTGTAAATTACATTTTATATAATAATTAATTTGCAAGTGGATAAATATAATATAATGCTAATTCAAATTATAACTAGTTTTTCTCAATAACTTAAATATCTACAAACACAAAAAAAAAAAAATAGAAGGTTAAAAAAGATGGAGAAAAGTGGAAATTTATATCAAGTTTTCATTTTTCCTTTTACATTTTTTCATATAATATGAGGCTTCATTCATACTATCGATTATCATGGTGTTTAGTTATGTTTTTCTTATTTTAAATAGTTATTAAGGGCCTATTAAGGGGCTAGCTAGTCCCTTATTATTATTTTATTTTTACATTACATATAATGTATAAATATAGATATTGAAATTATTTTTGGGCTATCAGTGAAGTTTGAGTTTTTTTTTTCATTCTGTACAACTATTTTTATAAAAGCACATTTAGTTTACTATTTCTACTGTATTTAATTGTTCTATTATCATTACTCAAAAACATTTTTACTCGATTTAGAAAAGGTTATTGATAAAATCGAGGTATGATTTTTCTATTACATAACTTGGAGTGGCATAATTTTTGGTACAAAACCTTAACTTAATATCGTTTACTAGGTATGTTTTTGAGATCACAACGACGACTCCGCGAGGCCGCCGAACAATTAGTGGAGGCAGCTCGACTGTCACCCACTGATAGTGTACGTGCGGCTTCAGCGGCACGTGCCTTGAGAGACGCACGACGCTGTCGCTCCGCGGAGCGCTGGTATGCGCGAGCTGTGGAATTAAGTCCTGAAGTAAGTGTTTACTTAAATATGCCGTACCCAAATACAGCGTCTGTGTTACTAAATCTTAACAGTAAAATAATTTTCTAGATTCTATCTAAAGAAACGTATATTTTCTATTATATTTTTTGAATAAATATGTAAGCATCTAATAATACAAATTTAGTACTTATTGTTTGTTTTAAAATATCTAGAAGATAAGTATAATATTTACAACCTGGCTTAGTGTTCTACAGTAGCGATATTACTCTTTGTAGACGTCTTTGTTTTATTGTGTTTATTTGTTGTAGGATGCAGAGTTTCATTCTAATCTCGGAGCAATCTTGCATCTAAATGGAAAATACGTAGCAGCAGCTACTTCATACCGCCGCGCCCTGCAGTTGAAACCTAACGACGAAATAACTATCACAAATCTGAAGAGAGTTCGAACGCTAATGAGCAGTCAACGAAAAACGTAATAATAGCGTCATATTTTACACTTCACCACAATGAAACATAGGATGTCAATTGCCAAAATGTAGATATAGTACCTTCGTATATATTCATATAAACTCAAATCTGAATTTTAAAATTTTTATAGTTATGTACCTAATAAATATTCGTCTGATGTTTACTGTTTTATTGCTTCATTATAATCAGTATCCTGAACATGTACGCTATATTAATTTGGCAAGTTGATTGGATTAAGATATCGGTCGTTTTTAAAAAGAAAATTTATATTATAAGGTATCTACTTATGTTTTATAAAATTTGAAACGTATTGTAGTTCTTGCTAAAATAATTTAAAGAACTGTTTAGTTTATTTAAATGATTATTATACATGTTATAAATAAAAGAATATTATATTTTATTAAATTGAAAATTGGACGTAAAAATATAGCAAATTGTGAAATATTAACTAGACTGCGGTAATATTACTTTTTACGTATATCTCATTTCATTTACTTATATCATATATTCAAATCAGACAGAAACATCTACAAAGACGCAGAACACGCATATTTGTATCTCCAAAATTGAAACAACAAAGGAAATGCCAAATAAAATCTCTTCACAAAAACTGTTATCACACACTTGGGTCCCTAAACAAATTACTCAAGGATATGAATCTATCTATTTCTACATATAGTACGTAAGTGTTAAGAAGCTGTATATCAAAGAACGAATAATAATTAGATATAACATTGGATTATTCAATAAACTCTGTTCTAAAAGATAATGCACAACGGGATTTCTATTTTATTCATATGCATACCTTTTATCTTTACTTATATGTATATCTCGTGGTACTAATTCAAACTCCACCAAGGGTCTTTAAACAACGCTATAGGATGTAGTTAGAAATGTAAATAGATATTTAAATGACAATTTTATACGCGGGCAAATATTGTATTTTGATCAATCAACTACCCTTCTAAATTAAGGGAAGTCTCATCTTGTTATGTATTTGTTTGTCTTCCAATATAATTTCTTCTTATACTTTGATTCCAAATCGAAAAAGTGTTTACGTGAAAAGGCTAGTGTAGATTATTTATTATATTATGTGTCTAAGGTTTCTATATATTTAACTTGCGCAAATTATTTCTTGAGGATACAGTTAATGTATTCAACTATAATATTATTTAACGCATTTATTTATTTAACGTAATGGAACCATTTACACGGAAATATAGATACTTACATAATATGTGTAAAAGAAGCGTAATACGTACCTATTATAAAACGATTACGCGATTTGTTGTTTGAGCTTTCAAACTAAACTGCTTGTAAAATATGTTATATTAGGTATATATTTTCGATTATAATGCTATGAATTGCAAATTTATTTTATATGTTATTTTATGGTGATCCTAGTGTAAACTGAAATAACGCTAGGGCAAAAATATTTTGTACGTTGATTAATTTTACATGAAGTCTGAAACATATCTATTTCAAGTTTACTTAGGTGATGGACACAATGATTGTTAATTCGTGTTAAAATTGTAAAATAAAATTGTTGTAAATAAAAATGCATTAAAGTTATTGTCATAAATAGCTAATAACGTTTGATTACTGAATCTCTGATAATTCTATTTTTTGTCATTCTCTTCTCACACCTGTGACAATAAATTACGCTTTTTAGTAATAAATAAATGCCAAATGATTTTATCTTTATTTATTGCTTCGTGCTGTTTAATGAAATGATTGCATGATTGCTATATTTTGAGTGTACACCTTTGACGAAAACAATTAAAGTTAGTGTAAAGTTATTAAGAATGTTTCTCAGCGCCTTTATTGTAAGCGAAAACCGATTAAAATCTTCTACTAATCTGAATAGTATAGGTAATTAATTATAAAATATGTAAAACAGTTGTTATCATTTGAAATTGGAGAGGTTAGAGCGACAAATTTTTAACATATTATATTGTATAGCTTTTAACATATTATATATAATATATACATAGAATTATTTAATCAATTAATGTAATATTCCAGTATCAGTATCAGTAGTATCCATACTAATACATGATAATTTCAAATAATTATCTTATAAATTGCATGTTGACTTTTAAACTGAATTTAAATTTCATATGGCAGCTTCTCACGAACATGTCTCACCGCAATCGTTAAAAACTATCGTGCGATATACAAATATGTTAGACATGCTAACTTCGAATGAATAGTAATTCGTTATTTTTATTTAAATAATTGATCTAATAAGCTCAATTTTAAAATAAGTTCTACAGAATACTGAAGTACCGTCACTTAACGCCTCCGTACGTATTTCCGGGAAATTATTAACATATACACGGGTGTGTATGCGCCTCTCAACACGTTAATAAAAATATTTACTAAATGAGGAAAATATACTATTCGCTAAATGTTATTTCTATTGATTAGCAATAAAAAATATAGGAATTACATATTTAATTCATTTTTTTTAATATGTGCTACTAGAGTACAGATTACTTTGCCAATGTCATGTAGAATCGAAAAGACACGAGGGAAATGACAAATTCTAATAACATGATATAAGGTTTAGATATGTCATGTCAATATATTTTTTAGTTTTTTATTAGCGATAGCAATTTTAAAATGTCATCTTATCTAAACTATAATTTGTAGTCAAATTATATATATTCTAATTTATAGAGCAATGTAAACATACTTCGGTTTACTCAAAATATAGTTATCATTCAATAGTTAATTTCGGTTAATTATTTGGCGCATCATTTTACTTCTTTACTAATTTTACTACTTTAAAAATATAATTCAACTTATATACTTCCAGTCAATAATTTAGGATATGTATTTATTCGTTTCTCAATCATGTAATTTAGATTTACTTGTATAAACAATTTATCGAGGAATTGTAACCATTATTGTTTTTACACTAGTTATGTATATTCATGGTTATGCAAGTGAAACTGCAAATTCCCAAAGTGATATTATATGTTGGTAATTTTGTAAATAAAAGCTTCAATATTTTATACGTTGTATTTATTTTGAATGAATCATATTTATAAAATATAATCGCCAATTCTAAAAGAAATTAGTTGTTTAGAATTGGCTGTTTTTAGAAATTACCCCTTTTATTTTTATGTACAAATAAAAAAATACTATTCTCAACATTTGTAGATTAAAAGCTATTTAAACTTTAAATATAGTAGAATGGGCACTTTTTTAGGTGCTAGAATATTTGCCGAAAACTTCTCTAATTTAATAAAGTAAAATAATGTCCCTTCTAGTAAAATAATCCTACAAATACTTAATTTTTTCTGTTATTTCTATTTACGCTTTAGAAATGGTAAAGAAAGTATACTAAATTACATATTACACATGACATTAGAGTTGATTTAATTTTAAAAATATAGCGATTAAAGCAAAAAAAATATTAAAAAAGATTTTTTTGTTGTTTTATATTAGTTTTTTTAATAATACTATAGATGTTCAACTAAATATAATGACATCATTTTCAAATTCATCTAAATCTATTCGGTAGTATTTGCTTAATAATTATCTGCAAATGTTTGCGAATTTTCAAAATTAAGTGACTCTGCAAATTAGCTCTTGAGGCCTTTGATTTTTCATATAAAGCTTCTAAATCCTTTCAAACTTTTAAGCCCTTTATGATAAATTTAAACCCGTGTATTACGAGAGTATAGGGATATTTCTTGAATATGGACTTAAAACAATTAAATTTGTAATATACGAACAAAACAAATCTAAAAAAAGCTCAGTTAAGTAATTGGATAATTGAATATAGTACCTACAGAAATTTGCAAAAAAAAATATTTTCTATAAAAAATCCATCTCTCTGCAGTAGTTATATGCAGTTGTAGACGAAATATCTCAATAATATTATGAATATGAATATAACACAGGATTTTTATAGGAAATGAGACAGGAAGCTGCTTTCCAGTTTACTAAATGTCGAAACCCGATTTTGAATTATATTTGTTTTATATTAAAACTGCTAATAGTATAAATATATTTGAGGGCTCGGCTTCTTAAACTCTATATATAACCGTCAACCCATCCTGGTTTCGCTCGGGTAAGTCTTTAGGTGTCAAAATGTAGCACATTATGTGCTTAAACGTGAAAGAGATACATTTACATCACATACTTCGCACTTACGTATGTACTTGTCTGTAGTTTGTATGTCGGAAGTCGAAGTATAGTGAAATATATATTGGACGAGGATTTATTTACCTTTATCTATTATTAAACCTTATTATTGTTTAAAGTCACTATGTTATTTAGTTTACTTTTATTGCTTTTGAATTTAGAGCAGAGACTACGTCTAGAGCGGTGTCGAGACGCCATCATGACATTCATTAGAGATAATATGTGTTTTCGTAACGTTGGTTGCTCTTGAAAGATCATATGGAGAGTTATGTTTTGATATTGTAGATTTAAGTCGATGATCGACGTCCCAGAACGCGCTAGCGCTAAATTATTAGAATTACCGTTTCAAGTTTATAAAATTGTAATTTCCCTGATTAAATTGTGTATTAAACATTGAATACTTTATTATTTTAGCCCTGATAATAATATATAAACCCACAAGTTTAATAACCACTAAAGATGATGTTCGTAGAAAATGGATAACACGTCATATATGTATATAGACGAACATAAGTACAGTGTGAGTATGAAATTATATCAGACCTTTTTTGTAGATCGTTTCACTCTCTACAAGAATATGTTTTTAATTTGATTCGACAATAAACTTTACCAAAATTGTTTTTCGTCATCTTGGACGATATTTTCATGGTAACTAAAGGAAAAAAATAATTTTTTTTGGCCCACCTTTATATAAATAATACAATTAGTTAATATTACTATGTGAATGACTTACAATAAAAGTACAAAAAATGGTATGAACCTCGCTTAAAAGACAGCCGATGGAGGATATATGTATTGAATACATGAATAATTTCAAACACAAAGGCAAGCATGAAGTCTTTATTTACTATGTACTTCATATATTGCATGCTATGTATTCAGTATTTGGAAGGATCAGAAATCGTTGCTCATACAATTTAATATGGAATTTATGTTCAAATACAATTTATTTCGTTCTAAAGAGTAATAAATATTTTTCATCAAATGGCAACAATAGTTTAAGATATGTCTGATTAAGATCAATATTATATTGTTTCGATATTGGCGAAGCAAGAATAGAGTGAACGTTATTATGAGATTCTGTCTAATTCTATATCCAGAAAGGGAAATAGTATTTATGTTTTAGTTAGGATTCATTAGTATTAGATTGTTAATGACGTCATTAAACCATATACTATAATATAATATTGTTAGTTTTACTTCAAGTAAAATATAATTTGTATGAAACATCATATTTTATATCTATGATGTTCTTCTGACCGATTCCGGCCACGGCGGCCAATCTCATTGAGACTAGCCAACTGCGCAGGAGATATTATAGTGCACCAGTGTACGCGCAGACACAAGTGCACTCTCTATTCCTGTCACTCTCATACTCCAGTGGGACGACTACTCGACACGACCGGTGAGAGTTAAGGCGCAGGACCGACGGCTTTACGTGCTCTCCGAGGCACGGGGGTGAAACACCGCCAACTTCCCAACTCCGGGCTGTTACTGAGGCTTACTATACAGAAAGACTCAATAACTAAACTTGGCCCGACCCGGGACTCGAACCCAGGACCTCAGGATGTGCAGCCGTACATGCTAGCCACTACACCACCGAGGCAGTTGATATATCTATACATATAATAAAACTGTAGAGGTCGAATGTTCAACATAGAAAAAAAATGCTAAAAACCGAGTCAGTAAGAAGAGAAATAGAACAAATCCAGTTCTTTTTAATTTTTTTGTTTCTCTGTCTGTTTCTCTGTTTGTACGGGCTAATCTCCGAAACTGTTGGACTGATTTAAATAAAATTTTGTATGGTGATACCTTATATTCACGGTCAATATCTTACATACTTTTCATCCTGGAAAATTAAAAGTTCCCGTGGGATAATTAAAAAACTTATAAACTTATAACGTAACTTATACAGTTTAGTACCCAAAAACTACTGATTGGATTTTAATGAAACTTTACAATAATATAGTTCATACACTAGAATAACAAATAGGTTATTTTTTATCCCAGAAAAATGTACGATTCCCGTGGGATACATTGCAAAGCGAAGCGAGGGTGAGCCGATAGTCTAAAATATATATAACTTTATTTTCTTCCGGCTGTGAGGTATTCGAAACATCGGAAACCAAAAAATAAAATAAGTCCTCAAAAAATCCGAAAAGATACGTTTAATTTAAAACGTCAAATTTTCCCGTTAATCTAAGAAAGTTTTATCGTATATTATATTTTTGTGGTAGATAAATTTCTTATTTACATATCAAATACATCTCGAACAAAATATACGTAATTAAGTATAATCTATTATCGCTCTGAAAAAATAAAACCATATCTATACTTGTAATATCGAATTTTATAGCGAATTACAACCATAATTTCCCAACTAATACTGTAAAAATTCCATATAATATTACGACTTCCGAGATTTCCCCAACGATTAGGGACATTAACGCCAGGCCGTGTTCACGTTTTGCGATATTTTTTGTGGTGGAGTTTCAAATATGCGGACGATAAAAACGCGTGAAATAAGTTGGAAAAATGAACATAGTCCACACATTCGCGTATTTCCTTTATGGACTTGCCCCTGAATCTTCATAATTCTCCTCGAAGACATTATTTTCCATGGTTCGCGCCCACCCTAGTACCATTTATTAATACTTTATCTAATAATACTTTATCTTTCATTTCCTATTATAATTTGCTTTACGAGTATATTCATCTATCGAATACGCTCACTCTGAAACTGTTTATATAGTAGTCGATAGTATTTTAATTCAATTATCTAATAATTGTAAATGTGATTAAATTAAAACAGAACAATTTTATTTTCTTCTAGTAATTTTATTACTATATAAATGTTAAAGTTTGGAGGGATGGATGTTTTGATACTCACTTCTCACGCCAGAACGACTCAACGGAGCTGGATGAAATTTGGCACAGTGATAAATTATAGTCTGGAATAGCATATGAGTTACATATTATCCCAGAAAAATTTATGTTTCCCGTGGGATTCATTTTGTCCCGCTACAAACCCGAAGCGAAGCGAGGGTGAGTCACTATTAAAATGTTCCTCTATTTACTACATATATACTATTCTAAATAAACAAGTGCTATTAAAAACGTAATACTTATCGTATTGAAAATACCTCCTAAATTATAAATTAAAATTTATTTTCTTTCACGTATCTGTATTTTTATTTATTTAATAAATAAACATAATAGCATAAGGATATAAGTGGTTGTAATTGAATCGTTGTCTAAATTATTTGCTCTTAATAAGGAGAGTTAATCCACCTGCAACCTAAAATAGGCAGGTAGCCAAAGCTTTAATGCTGTGGCTAACTAACTACGGTATAAGAACGATCGATGACTGGACCAATTTTAAGGGTACTCGATTTTTTAAACTCCTCAGAAAAAATATTTTTTATCGTTATTATTTTTGTAGGTAATCTTATATTCATAATAAATATCAATATGCCAAAATTTGAATTATCTATTATTGTGAAAATAATTAAATTATCTAAACGGAATTTAACCTATACTAATATTATAACCTAGCGGCTCTCCCTTACTTCGCTCGGGTTCGCTTTTAGACAAACATAAATAAATCTATCCCACGGGAACAAAAAAGTAGCCTATTTGTTATTCTGATGTATGAACTATATTATTGTAAAATTTAATTAAAATCCAATCAGTAGTTTTTGTGTACTAAGCTGTGTAAGTTACTATAGTTTTTTAACTATTCCACGGGAACTCTTTAATTTTCCGGGGGAAAAAGTATCTAAAATGTTGACCAGGGACATAAGATTCAAAATTTCATTTAAATTGGTGCAACAATTTCGGAGATTAGGCCGTAAAACAAACAAACAGACAGAAAAACAAAAAAAAAACTGGAGTTGTTCTACTTCTCTTCTTACATAATTTTTTTATTCATATTTTGAGATATTATGTCAAAGTATAAATAATAATTTTTAATAAGTTTTTTACTTAATTCCTTCTCACTTACGAAATCTCTAATTGTTATTATTGAATAAGTATAAATAAGTCTACAAATAAGTAAGCTCAAAGAAAACCAAAGTTTTTAGGTTTTTTTGAGCTTACTTATTTGTAGACTTCATTTGTATTGTATTGTAGACTTCTATTTAAACCTGTAATAAAACCCTAAAAAAAACCTGAAAGTTTCTTCTATTTATGAGTTCAAATACATAAAAAATTTAAGCTTTTGAAATCTAGGAACACTCAAAAGAGACAAACATCAATCTGTTCTTATTTCTTTTGTAAAATAAAATCAGTCGTTCCGAACAGCAAGCAACAAGTACATGGACAGAGTCACGATTTACATTGAAAAGAAACATAGAAGCTTGACACTGCCTGGTAGAACGGCGTGTCACAAGTTCATTAATATTAATCGTCGAGCAAAACCGAGCGGCCACTGCGCTCACTTCATGCATAATTTCAGTTCTTCTTAGTCTGATTATTTTAATTGCTGGACTTGTTTTGCATTGTAACTATTTTATAATACTTAAAAGTTACCTTTAGTTAAATAGAAGCAATACGTAAATACGGATGTATGGAAGTGTAAATAAATAATAAAAAATTGTTAAATTATAATATCTCATTGAACATTTCGATTAAAAAATTGCGAATGAATGACCGGAATAGACAAGAAAATGTAGAATAGAAATGTAGAGAAATATGAAACTAAAAATACTGATAAAACAAGAGAACTTTGATGAACTTCAATGAATCACAATAATGAATAATATTAATTTAGCCGCTTCAAACTGCTGTGAACTTGCCTCCCCTCAATTTGAAGGAGATGAGGCCATAGTATTGCCATACTGCGCTGGCCGGCAAACTTCACACCTTTAAGAGACGAGTTAGTTTCCGGTTTCCTCACAAAGTTTTTCTTCTTAGCAAGTACTGAATGTGGATAATATTACCTATATAATAATATTACCTAATATAACCTGGGGTTGGTCCGTTGAACTCTATTACGAAAGCGTGAAAAACAAGATGAGAACGGGATATTAGGTTCTTAATATCCTGTTATTCTTAGAATTGAAATGGACTCACCACTCACTAATAAAATAAATATATACTAAATATACTGTTACTTATTGATTGTTAAATTTTATATCTGTATGTCTTTTTATATCTAATCATCTTATTTAAATCCGTTCAATAATATATCTTCGTTCTCCTTCATTCTTATCGTTAATATTAGCTGCAATAAGATATAAATATTGAACACTTTTATCACATAAAAACAGCATTATATTACTAGATTGCAGGTTTCTCTGATTTCATATTGTAATAGGTGGTTATAGCTGCGATATTTTTAATTTATTTGCATTTCCCGTGTATCGAATCAGATTACCGTCCGTAAACGCATTTAACATAACGGGAATGCCCTTGTTAGGGATCTTAATAAGCCATAAGACACACATAACTGTTTGAAAAAATTTACATAACGTGTTGAGAAGCGCAGACACCTGTGTGTATGTTGACAATTAATTTCCCGGAAATTCACACAAAGGCGTTAGTTAAGTATTTTATTAAATTAAAATAATAATTACGAGTATATTAGTAATATTGTTTTGATTTCATCAGTCTATGCTAAAAATAAAACAGCCAGAGGTAGGTATAGTTAAATTAAATTCATTTTGTAGGTATCAAACCCCTAACGTAATTAAATTATAAATATAAACATACTTATTAAACATAGGCTAAATGTCGAAATCGTTTATCCAGTTTATTACAATAATTAGATTTCGTGTTACTTCAAGCGAGTTGATTAATCGAAAAGCGAAAGTTACGTTCTTTGAAGTAATTTACACAGTATATGGTTCACATGTATCAAAACATACTTCATATATCAAATAAAGGCAATAATTCGTTTAATAACTTTAATTTATACTTTCTGACTGCGCAAAGCACTGAGGCCCCGAGCTCATTAAATGCTGACACAAAAAGTTGTCTGGTGTGGCGTCTCCTGGGGCTCTCACCCACGCGCACTCGATCTGCCTTCTGCGGAAAGAGCAGATGCCATTTATAAAACATTTATATATTAAAATTTTTAGATCATTTTGTCTTTTAGAAAATATATAAATTTTTTTAATCGTGTCTAAAAGATAATGCTAAACTTTTATGAGATTATCGATTGTAGAGTTTTTGAAATTAAAATTGACAGTTCTTTGCGCTTACAGTAAGTAGTCTTAGTAAAAATATTCTTACCTATCGCTTTATATACCTTTAATGGTGAAAGTACTATAAACCTTTTTTACCGTAAAACTAGGAAATTATATTAGAAAACTTAGTGGAAAATTGAAAAAAGTTAATCTCCGTGGTTGAACAATGTTACCGGGTGGCAAAATATTTTCAATATTTATTGCCACCACAAAGGCCACGAGTTCAATTCTTGTCCGGAAATTATGACTACTGAACATTCAATTAAAAATTAAAATATTATTTCTCAAAACAGAATTGTCTCAAAAAAGAAGTTATCTTTTTTTTAAATTAAGCTTTACCATCCCCTTTCAATTACTTTAGAAAATTCATCCTTAATAAGCCTTTAACGTACATAAGTAATAGTACCTGGGCGACCGAGCTTCTTGGAGTTCTTGAAAGATTGTATATTTTACATTAAGTGACTAAGTGTTACTGAGACAGTTGTATAGATGTCGCGATAAGAATAATTTTCTTTTTAATTTGGCTTAAAAATAATTTTACATTGAGTGACTAAGTGTTACTGAGACAGTTGTATAGATGTCGCGATTAAATTTTGCGTAGAATAATGCATAAGAAAAACTCATGAAAACTCGAAAACACGCGTTTTCCCAGACATGTGACTAATCTAGATCAATTTTTCGCCCCCGAAAGCCCCCATATACCAAATTTCAGCAAAATCGTTAGAGCCGTTTCCGAGATCGCCGGTATAAATAAATAAATAAAGATATAAATATACAAGAATTGCTCGTTTAAATATATAAGAACTTCTTATAATTTCAATATCGTGCAAGTCTGAGAGACAGTCCATCAGTCCAGTTTACGTACAAGTAGAAAAGAAAAATTAAAAATCTCATTACTTAGAGGTATATTTAGTGTAAACAAACAAAATTGCTTTTTAATAAACGAACTATCGCGATAAAGCATCTGATATCGGATATTTATATTATAACCATGCCCTTACCAGTAGAACGTAACTCATTCCAATAAGCACCGCTGCGCCATCCGCGCCTTGAAATTAATTGTGAATTTGCTACTGTTTCAACTACGAGGTGAAATCGTTACTTGATATTGTAGAATTAAAGCTAATGGAAGTACCGCCCAATTATAATGTGCAAATGAATACTTCATCGTTAATTCCACGACTCGCGAGTATAGATTTTACAGTCCTTATGAACAAATAATTTATAATAAACCATGAACGAACTAACACTGTTTAATTAAGAATAAAATTATATTAAAGCGACTACATTGAGTTTAAATTGTTACATTCAGTTTATTATGAGTAAAATAGTAACTAATGTGTATGTTAATGACTTTATTGTTGTTAAAAACAATTAAAATAAACGTTCTTTAAAAGTACTATCAGTTAAGAAATAATTTGATATCTACATATAAGTATTGGTTTAGCAATTTCAATCATAGTGTAAATAAAGCTTGATAGTGTAGTATTATTACAAGTTGTCATAACGTCTACTATTAGTCACTTTCTGTATTACCTATATTTATAAACACAATGGATATCTACGTAACTTTTGCTTTTATTTATTTATGTAAATTTTGTTATTAGTAGATTATATTGTCATGTGCGATGGCGAATCCATTCTATTTATATTTTATACTGATACGGTCACAATAAAATGTTGTTACTTAACTACTTGGGTAACGATTTATGACATATTTGTCGGTTAGATGCTTCCATAGATAGGTACTGAATAAATTAACCGACTTGGTTTTACATTATATCTCATAACTTTTTGCGATAGAAGAAATGAATTACGAGACTTGGAATTTTTTTATATGTAATATTTGGAAGGGATACATATAACAATACAAGTAACATTATTCATAGATAGTTTTTAAATTAAAAAAAGGTAATAATTATAATAATAGCTGCTAAAATTAAATAAATAATGTTACAATATTCAAATATAAAACTTATTAAAAATATACAAAAATGTTTAAATAAAATTTAACATGTAAGGTACTTCGGTGCCATTATACAATTTTTTGAATTCATATTGAAATTTGTTTGTAGGCACTACCTGTAACAACTATATATAACCTGACATGTAAAACATTAGTCTCTCCCGTGGCCATGATTGCTGTAAAGCACTCAAAATGTCGGGAACCGAAAATCAAAATAAATCCGCGAAAAAAAATCGAAAACATAGTTTTATTTAAAAAGACTTTATGAAATAAATCATGCACCAGACTTTTATTTATCGAGAACATTTAGATTCTGCTCATATTTCCAATGATTGGCGAATTCCTTAAATTAAGGAAAAGGGAAAGAATAGCGAGTGATTGTAAAATCTGTAATTTATTTGGATGAACCTCTGTTATAATTCAACATAGAATCTGAAGAAAATTCCTTTTATTGTATTTTTGTTACTTTTTTTTTATTTCAATACATTTTTTCTAGAATTAATCTATATAGAAATAGGCAAAGATAAAACAGTTTACTACCTTATTATTCTGTGTTTGGTTGATTCTGTAATTTTTTGTTTAGTAGCCATAGACGAAGCTAATTGTGTTATCTATTACAAAAATCAACTAAAAAGAAGAGAACAAGTTGACGAAGGAACCCAGTATTATGCAGTCGGAGACTATATTCACAGCTATTCTAAGTACTTTTTTTACACTTTTTACGCATTCGGATTTTTTTATTTTTGTAAATATTTTTTTATTTACACCTCTATTTAGTTTTGGTCAGTTGGACATTTCTAGTTCTATTTAACAATTTATTCTTAAAGTCCTTTTAAACATATAAATTGTATATATTTTTGGAATTGCCTGATTTTTAATGTATATATACATATATATATATATATATATATATATATATATAAATTCATTTCCAGGGTCTCAAGCTGTTTCCATACCAAATTTCATCGAAATCGGTTCAGCGGATTTAGCGTGAAAAGGTGACGGAGAGATAGACAGACAGAGTTACTTTCGCATTTAATATTATGTATCATCAATAATATTTTGAGTTACATTATTGCACTTTTCTTAAAGATCTCTGTTTTTTTTATATAAATTAATTATAGCTCATGTTATTTCCTGATAATTTAGCTTTCTATTGGTGTAAAAATGGTAAAAAAGGTTCAGTATTTTAGGAGCTTATTCAGCACAAACAAACAAACAAAAAAATCTTCGTGTTATCAAGACGAATCGATGACATATGAATCGTCAAAATCGGTTAAGCCGTTTAGTAATTACAAGAGAACATACATATATATACAGGTTAAACTAACTCCTTTGAGCTTCGCCGCAGTAAAAATTTTTGGAAACGGTTGGTTTTTCTATATATTTAGATAAGTGAAGACAAAATAGTTCAATAATTATAATGTTCGATTTTCGACCGCTGCACGAACACTACAAGTTATAGTTGTGTAAGGTTGCATTTATAAATATGAGCGTTTTAATGAAAAATAATGTAATATTTGATTAATTTTTAATGATTTATATTTAAGGCATTTAGTTATGTGACCTTGGCCGATAGGAATGTATTTAAAAAAATATAAAAAGGAGGCGGTTATTAATTTATTTTCCCGCGCTTTTGCAGGGAGATGTCAGTACCACTCTGTAGTGTCTAGTTATGGAATGTTTGTAATACCAAAAATTATTGTTAAAAATTATGTAACTCATAATTTTAAAAGAGTAACTGTTGAGTTTCTTGCCGGCTCTTCTCAGCAGAACTGCTTTCCGAGCCGGTAGTAGCTTCCACACGGACAGACGTACTGACGATTATAAAAGTACTGAATATAAAAACATATACAAGGAATATTCCGAAGTTTTATTAACGTCGTCCTATAACTGTAATAGTTATGCAATATTCTTTATAATTTAAAATAATTGAAACGAATAAAATTAAAATTGAATAAATTAGTGTAATTTTACTTGAAATGTTGTTATAATAATAACGTTTACGGGTAAATGCTGTATTTGTATAATGTGGTACAAAATGTTCCTTCCTTCGATGTCGGTTCCGTTATTTCAACTTGCAAGCCCCAGGGTCTTTTCATTTCCTAACTTTTGAAGCAATTACGAAAGTAGTAGTTAAGTTTCACATCGTCCCTTTAGATTTTCATTGTGGAAATGAAATTTCACATTTCAAAAACCATGCCATTGATGGTTTGAAATTTCATAAACAAAGTTCAATTTAGAATTAAAAAAACAATAGTATTTAATTGAATGAAATAAAGTGATTTGCATAATATTTCCACTCTTTGCAAAAGATATGAAATTTATTTCCCTCAGTATTCATAAGCTGTTATCAATTTGATTTATGTTATTTTAGGACCGATTGTTCCAAAGCAATAAGCCTAGAGGGGAATTGAATAAAATAGTTCAAAGGAAATATTATAACATAATAATAGTATTAAATTATTATTTATATTATCTTTAAATATTCAGAAAGGAACCGTGACTGACTGACCTATTAGAACATAGCCCAAATCGCTGAATCGATTGGATTGGGACATGTATTGACATGACACAGATAGCTATTATAAAGAAGATATCGGTTAAGAATGGATTTCTAAAAATTTTAATCCCTAAAGGGGTGAAATGTGGGTCTAAATTAGTATGGAGAAATCATATAAGAGAGATGTATCAATTCGAAAAGTCTAAAACCAAAACTTATCAATCAAAATCAAACTTAGCTCGAGCGAAACCCAGTATTATTATAAAATTTAATTATTATGTTATATAGAATAATATATTTTTACAAATAAAATAATACCTTATGTTTTAACTCATTAGTCAGTTTACACCAAGATCAAATCTAACATTTAGGCCTAGCAAGCTAAAATTTAAATTAAAATGCTTCATCTGTATAGAAAATACCAGCGAATCACCCTCGCTTCGCTCGGGTTCGTCACTAGTGAAAAACAAATCCACCATCACGGGAACCTTACATTTTTCCGAAATAAAAAGTAACTTATGTGCTATTCCAGACTATAATCTGTGCCAAATTTTATTGAGATCCATTCAGCCGTTCTGGCGTGATTGAGTAACAAACACCCATCCAAATTTTCACATTTATATTAATGGGATAATCTAAATATAAAAATAAAATACATTATACTATAAAAAGCTAGGGTGAGATAACCTTATAAAATCGATCCAGTTAAAATACATATCAGTATTTTCGGGAAAGCGTAAAATTCAAGAATAAAAAAGGATAAAAATTAAAATTTAAAGAAGAATATTCAAATTTTATAAAAATATGAAAAAACTATGAAAACCTTTATTAGTTTTAAAGCTATTAATACGAATACGTAATAACTTTGTAATAGAGTTGTTATTAAGAAGATTATGATTGATACAGTAGCAGTAGTAAAAAATAACTTCATTACGAAGGTGCAAATTATTTACGAGCTTGGTTAATATTCTTTATTACATACAGTTCTTGAAAATGTCTTCATTTTTTTTAACTTAACGCATATTTTTAGTTTTGAAATTCCCTTAGAAGCCTACCTAACTCTTGAGCTTGTTCAAGATACAAGTTCGATTCCGACTACAAATGACCTCAGTTCTTAATAGTCTTGACATGATATCTCAATCTTACATGTTAAAGTGTTTTAATGGAGCTAAAATTTATATATTTTTATTTAGGGTAGTTTCGTCAAAGAAAATAGACCTGGCTAAGTTCCAATAATATGACTTATAACATTTTCCTCAATATTAATGTTTATACATAAGTAACTCTTCCCTTAAATAAAATAAATAGGTACATTATCCCTTCACACAGCTTTGATAAAAAAGACGCTGTAGCTTGGTGGCATTCGAACAACTGCGTCATATTTTCAGGCGCGATCCTATAACCATATAGTAAAATATTTTGCCAACATCTTTTTCAATTAATTATTGCTTATAGTGTGAATTATGAAGTAATTCTAGTATACTCTTTTTAATTATAAATCTAATTTACGTTCATATCCTGTTTTTAAATTAAACAAAAATTTATAAGCATTTTAGTGACTTAATTTATACCCTACCGGCCCGTCCGTGTTTCCGCCCCGTTTATTTTGGGACTATCGAAGCGAATCAGAAGACAAAGGTACCCCATACCCCTCTCAATCCAACTGAAGGTATTTTAATTATATTAAATCATATTAATATTTACTTAGAATTGTATATTAGAGAAGTAATAAATATTTAACATGACGGATGGAAAGTTAATTATTCATTAAAGAAGATACTGTAAATTGTACATGTATGTTGTCGATATAATTTTTAAGGTAGGTAGGCACAGGTATATATATATATTATATAACGAAATATTTACATATTTCAGTTTGCTTGCTCTTTGCTCTGCTTTGTACACGTACTGTCCTATACAAATGCGCAACATAACTATGTATAGTAGTTAGATAAGAGCTGAATAAACCATTCGTGTGCAAAGGTGCAAACAGAAGCCGGTATTTTACTAAATCTGTAGTAACTAAAATTTTAAACCTTTAGAGTATTTTGGATGTTTTTTTTTAAACTTAACTTAGTGTTATTTGTTGTTACCATACGAAGCAGCCAAAGCCGCAGTCAGAAACTGAGCACTAAAATTAAATTTTAATCTGATTATATTTAATACTTTCATAGATATTTGTCATGAGAATAGCTTTCGATTCAATAAGATTGTATGTCACGAACGTCGTTGCGGTCCCTCGCCGCGGTCGTCACTGCTAATTTGCACACAATTGTTCATCCCAGAGAGAAAGTAGAGAAATAAGAAGCAAAATGTAGCCGGAACTCTATATAACTCGCTAATTGGGCCCATGATTTTATATTCCACTGACTAAGTCTACAAAAGCTTCGTTAAAACTGACTTTTACCTATAGAAAATTTTAAATGCCAAAACCTTCCTGCATTTGTTGATTTATGTTATGGTTAGGGTACAGTCTGACTCATTATAACGAAATTAGGCTTATACTACCGTCATAAATAACTTTGATAAAACTTTAAAATAGTAACCTTTGTATGCTTAGTAGAATTTATGAAACAAAAGTTATAATGATGTTACAACCGAGTTGCTTTATAAGCTATGACGTGAATTACTATAATTTCACAAAAGCTTTTATTGCAAAATTCACAAGAAGCTTTTTGATCACCGTGATCGATTATGATCCTCAAGCACTATATTTTGCATGGAGTGAATAAAATATATTTTATCCGCTAATACGTAAAAGGCTTTTTTTCATGCACTAATAATATTTCAAAGGTAATTTCTCTATGATTAAATATAGTTTAACTCCGCGAATTTCAAACAAGGTGATAAGTCAGGAGAATTTACATAACTAGTTTCTAATTCATGAAGTTGTTTGATGTATGGTAATACAGTACAGTAATTATCACATATTGGTATAGAATCAATATTTACTTTTGAAAAGTTTTTGCAACTTTGAATAGTGATAGTAATTATTAGTTTATGGTGTAGTCAACAATTTTAGTTACTCTAGCCGCTTAATTATCTAACTTTTGAAGCCCCGCTAGTGATAGCACTTGGAAAGGGTAATAACACTTCGTTATTAATTAGTTACTCCTAATTTTAGCAAGTTTGTGTATTGTTTCATTTATTCCGGGAAAGTATATCTATACATTTTCCACCAACCCGCACTTGGCCAGCGTGGTAGAATATAGCCTGTTTCCCTCGTATTGAAGGAAGGCCCGTGCCCAGCAGAGGGACGTTAAATAGGGCTGAATACATTACAATACCTATACATATAATAAAATTCTAGCTAAGCCGAATCTGTACATTAAATATTTTTTGGAAAATCTTATTGAAATAGACATTATTATTTTACAGAGGCCGAATCTATAGTTTTAGATTTTTTGTTTGTCTGTCTGTCCGTCCATCTGAGGGATTTTGATGAAATTTGGTATGATGATAGGTGGTTATCTAGGTCAACATATAGGATACTTTTTACTGCAGGAAAATATCTCATCTCTGATAAATCTGTACTAAACGTTAAAAAGTAAGTAGGGACGAACCCAAGAGGAGCGAGGGTGAGTCGCTAGTTACCTATAAAACTGATATTTTTTAATTAAAAACGGATAGTTAAAGTAAGAAATACTTATAAAAAATTGTTTTTAATCCACATAAAGTTACTGTGGGCGATTATAAAAATAGGCATAAAATATAAATATTTTAACAAGATTTAACTGATAATAAAAAATATATCTCTTAAAATTAATGTAATGTATGCAAAAGGGTAAAAGGGCAAAAGGGTATTACAAAAAAAACACGTTAACCTAACCCAATACGAAAAATCCATAACCAATTGTTTTAATTTGCTTTACAACAAGAAACAATTGGTATGTAAATTAATTTATGAAAGAACAGGCAGAAGCAATAATGGATGCTGAGTTTCATTAATAGCAAGTAAGTTATATTCAATGCTAGTTTCTGCCAAAATCAATTACAACATCAAAAACATGATTTATTGATAGCCTATATATATAAAGTATATTCACGATAAAAGTGTCAATATTATTATACGATTCGTCCCTAGGCACGGCTTAACGCGTAGTATAGCATAGACTATATTATATATGTACGATGTACATACATATGTTTTTTTATTATTAGAAATGGGCTTACTCTTGACCTTAATCTTAGCTCGAAATCACGGATCAGGTCTACGAAATGATTGATTCTCCATCCAATCTTCCACCACCCTTTTCACCCCTTTATATATGATATGTTTTCCGGGATGAAAACTATCTATATCCATACCAAATTTCATCTAAATCGGTTCAACGGTTAAGCGTAAAAGAAGACGGACAAGAAGACAGGCAGGCGGACAGACAGACAGACAGACAGGCAGAGTTCCTTTCACATTTAATATTTTAGTATGGATATATAAAGCTGGCTTTTCTTGTGGTGCTGGTCTATCATCATCGGCTTGGGCTGAACATTGATAAGTCACTCAGTCGCGAGTAGGTAATAAAAACAGTAATTGTGAATGTACCTTAGAAGATAGACATATACTATTGCAAAATTGTCGATACAACTTTTTAAGACCTACAATTTTCTAGTACATTGTTTTGATGTATCTCTTAAGGTTTAGCCAGCGTTAGCCGTATAAATTTCTAAGGAGGACTCGATAGAACCAGTCATTGCGTTATCCCGCGGGAAAGAAAAATGTGCCTGCAGTAAAAGGTATCCTAAATATTGACCCGAGTAATAAGTTATCACTATACAAAATTTAGTTAAAATCGGTTTAGTTCTTTTTGCGTGAAACGTGCACATCGATTTGACTAAATTAGTTTTATTATAGGTATAGATAAGAATAGGTATTGCGAGTGTACCTTATGAGATAGACATATACTATTGCACATTTTTATGTTGGCCTTTTTAAGACCTACAATTTTTTGTACATTGTTTTGATGTATGTCTTAAGGTTTAGTCAGCGGGAGGTTTCTAAGGAGGAATCGATGAAACCAGTAATTGTCATTTCCCATGGGAAAGAAAGATTTTCATGAAGTAAAGGGTATCCTAAATGTTGACCCGAATAATAAATTATCACTTCACAAAATTTGCTGAAATCGGTTCATCACTTTTTGCGTGAAACGCGCACAGACAAAGAGACAAACAGACAAACAGACAAAAAATTTAATAACTATTGTTTTGGGGTCTATATTGTATACATAATTATACGTTACAGTAATTTTTTTTAAATATTTCATGTACAGATTTCGCTAAGTTACTGCTTTATTATAGTACCTATAGATAATGACTTTAAGATTATTCACTGAGGAGCTTCGATGCCACATAGATACAAGTTCAAAAATCAAAATGCATTGACTAAATCACACAATGGTAAATAGCAATTGCAGTATTTGTTTAACAGCAACAAAATGTTACATTATATTAAAAGGTTTAATTAAACGGTTTCGGCGTGTTCAATTATTTCCATCAACACGTAATGGACTGCATAATTTGTGGTCAGAAGTAATGTGTTCAACACTTTGACGTATATCTTACATCTACTGTATGTTATTATTTTTGTTATGAAGAATTATCTCTTTCCTTAGAATTAAGCACAATGTGTACTTAATTTTTAATAACATATAATATACTAGCGACTTACCTAATAAGATATAATAAGATAAAATTACCTTGTCTATCACCGTTTACAGATAAAGTTTAAATTATTACAGAATATAACCCATCGTCACTGTTTTCAAATTTGCTTCTTATGCCTATTATCGAGCTTTAATTATTATATTTATACTAGCGACTCACGCTCGCTTCGCTCGCGTTCGTTCCTAGGTACGTTTTCACGGTTAGCTATGGTTAGCTAGATACATAAATAGTAGCTTGCTACTCCTAAGATATTCATTTAAATTATATAGCGATTTACCCTCGTTTTGCTCGCCGTACGCGGATTTTGTTCACAACTTCATAGGTTTTAGTTTTTTTCGCAGAACCCAGATTCTTTTTCTAAAATAAAAGTAGCCTAAGATCTCCTTACAACAGCAGCTATTTGCCAGTGAAAGTTCCGTAAAATCGGTCCAACCGTTTCGGAGATTAGCCAGAACAAACAGACAGACAGACAGGCAGACAGACAAAAATTGTAAAAAATGTTGTTTTGGTATATGTACTATATGCATTTAGTAAAAAGCGGTTATTTTAATATTACAAACAGACATTTCAACTTTATTTATCTGTATAGATTTGTATAAACCCAATTGAGACCAACGCTTACACATTATTTTTAAGGAAGATATTATAATATAAACTGTTTCACTAAATGCACGAATTCTCATATAACTTATAATAATATTTAGATAATTGAACGAAAATGAGGTATAATACAAGACATTATAATATAAAATAAGCTAAATAAATATTCACAGTTTGACTTCAAAGCGAATAGCTTTAAGCAAACGATTAGTACGATTCGAGTTGGTCGATAAAAGAGATCGCGTGCGTCTCGGCGTAGATAGCAGTTTGGAGTAATTACGATTGTTGTGAGCGCCGACAATCACTTAGAAGCACCTTATCTAAGGCCTGCTTAGTGCTCCGCTATTAAGTCATAAATCGCGCTCTAGTCACGCAACAAGCTGACGATTTGGTGGTAAGCGATTTATCTTCGCCCATCTAATTAGGAAAATCTGTTTTAGAATTGAAGGCGATTTATGTTACTTGTTTTGATATACAAAAATATAGGAAAAGTTAGAATAAAATTTAGTGGGTTCTTTTAAGTTTAAAGTTAACTTTAAATATGCAATAATAATAAATAAATAATAATAATAAATATGTTGGGACATTAACACACAGCACCATCTAGTTCCATGTTAAGCTACGAGGCTTGTGTTATGGATACCAGATAGTTGATATAATACACATATATAACTTTAAAGACATACATATTATAAATTTAAATATAAACACCCATGACTGGAGTACAAACATTTGTGCTCATCACACAAATGAATGCCCCCAGCGGGACTCGAACCCGCGACCGCCGGCACAGCAAGTAGGTTACTACAATCTGAGCCAAACGTGTCGTCGAATAGGTTAGGCTCAACTTATGATGATGTGATAGATATTAATATATTTATAATACGATAATTTGTAAATTAGTGTTGCTTCATTAATCCTACATACAATACCGATAGGTATAATCTATGTCTCTAATATATTCAGTGTTATTCCACATGCTGCAAAGGCTTAATTAACAATATAACGTACGAAACGTGACATTTGCACGTTATAACAGTAATATGTATAACGTTCCATCCATCCAGGACGCTAAAGGACATAAATGGCAATTCATATCATATATAGGGGCGGTTATTTTTTGCAGCTGTGAATCTTTAGGATTATTTTAAGTACACCTCTCATCCCATGTGCTAAAATATTTTAAACTAGCGTACAGAAAATAATATTAATTTAAACACATTCATTATGCTGTTATGTTCTCATACATAATTGATGTATTGTCTAATTAAGAATTCACACGATTCAATGTATACGCTTAGTGCATTAATGTGTCCGTTCGATGAGTTATTCAGTTTGACACAATGGCACAGACTTGACAGGCGATGCAGTGTCTAGATGGATTTAAACTATTTTTTTTTAAATATAATTTAATTACTGATAATTTATTGGTTGATCTTAAAAATATTTCCATTTGAACTTTGGACCACAAAAAGTTTACTTTAGTACCTACAAAAAGTAGTTGAAATTATTCCACCAGTCTCTTATGATGTGCATAGCAAGAATGGAATAAATAAAAAAATCCTAATATTGTCATATAACATTTGGGTTCATACATACATACTAGTTTAGTGAGCAGCAACTTGCTTATGGTATCGAATAAAATTTTATGGCGCCTCAACATTTTTTTAAATAAAAAAAATATTTTTTTTGTCTTTTTTTGGAAAATAACATCTTTGGGAAACTGTTCAGAAGTTATAAAATATATCAACAGTTTTTTTTTAACTTTATGATAGTTATAATAATTTGGTATTATTGCACAGGTTTCGAGAATATCAAGAAGATTTAATAGGTCTAGCAAAATTTTATTTTAATCCCTTGAGTAAAATCTTAATGTATAAGTAGGAATGTGATTACAGAATATAATATTACAAGAAGCATATTTCACTTGTGTTACAAATGCACTATTATGAATATATATGTATCTAGTAAAAATAAAAAAAATCAAATTCATTAAACAAAAAATTATGAATAAGTCATAATCGCTTTAAATATATCGACTTTTAAAATTTGATCAAAAACCAATACTATATTCATCCCCTCTGCTATTGACGAGTACTTTTGGTTTCGACGTATCTTTTTTTGAAATACAACTGGCAGCGCGGCAGCATGAACAAACGCTACGTTTATTTTATTTCTTATTTGAAAAATATGGTATATTTTTGACGATTCAATGAATGGAATTTTTTAATACATTTTGCTGTTATCAGACAAATATTCTTTACGCTTATTATGTGTCAAAAGTTCCTAAAGAAAGATTTTTTTCAATAAAAATATTTTACAACATTGTCCAACGTCTCATCCGCTTTATAATTTGACTGTACGTCGAATGTAATAAAGTAATGGTACTGACTGTATTCGAGCATGATGTCAAGAAGGCAGGATAATTCGACTTCCTACAACAATATATCTATACAGATAAATAAAATTGAAATAACTGTTTGTAATATCAAAATAACAGCTTTTTACTAAATGCATACGAAATTATATACGGTACTTATTCGAAAAACACAATTATTAAAATTTTTGTCTGTCTGTCTGTTTGTTCCGGCTTATCTCCGAAACGGCTGGACTGATTTTGATGAGACTTTCACTGGCGGATAGGTGCTATTATAAAAAGTAATATAGGCTACTTTTATTTTAGAAAAGGAATTACGGTTCTGCTGAAAAACATTAAAACATATCCATAGGTACCTATGGACGCATCCGAGCGAAGCGAGGGTAAGTATACTACCATATAATTCTGGGTAAACAAACATAATATAGATTATAGAATAGTACGCCTTATTAACTAATTATTATGTGCGGTTAATGTATGTTTGTTCACCAAATAGGATTCGGAAAAAACCTGCTGTTCATTTATTAGTAAGTTAATGAATTAAAAGCTCGGTGTTTAAAGTCTAATAATGGTGATTGACAAATGTTTATCAGGGAATCGCTCAATTTTGTTAATATAAATAACTGTAAATTATAGTTTGGGATTAATTTACACTTACTTTTTATTAATATTGCCTTAGCTCTACATCAAACACGAATTGATTTAATTGAATCTTTCTTATTACGATGTTTTATAATACTTACATATTATAGAAAATATGTGTGTGTTTGAAGTAAGAGTCAAAACTGGCAAGAAGTTTGGATCGGAAAAACGAAACGGGTTAAACTTGACCAGATGCTAGGACTATTACCGCCTAGAAGATGCATTAACAATATTTTTATTTTTGTATGAAAATAAAAATACTATTTATTTTGTTACAGATGTTGTTGGTATGACCTAAATATTATAATAGGGGTTAAAATTTGAAATTGCCGATTTGTACTGAAAAATTGAAATTCGTTTTTTTTAATTTAACATATTTATTTAATCAAAATAATTACCATTATTATCTCTAACCTATCTAATAGGAAGGCTATTTATGCCTTTGCGATAGAACTCTGGTGATCTAGATTCGAGAAACTGTGTGAAAGCATTTTGTACTGTCTCCTGAAAAGAAAACTTTTGATCACGTAGAAAATTGTCCAAATCACGAAAAAATGGTAGTCCGTTGGACCAAGGTCTGGCGAATACGGAGGGTGACGAATGGTTATTAATTGGAGTTCCTGTAGAGTTAAACGGTTTCTCGTGCTGTATGAGGTCTCGCGTTATCATGGAGCAATAATGGTGAAGATCGATTCATGAGTCGGGGCTGTTTCACTGCTAGTTTTGCTATCATTGTTCGGAAATCGGCACAGTAGACATCTGCCGTTATTGCTTGACCAGATCAGAGAAAGCTATAGTAAATAACACCATGCTGAGACCACCAAACATTTACCATTACCTTTTTATTGGTAAGCTTTGCTTTAAGACACTTGCGGCGTTTGACCTGGGATCAACCATTGCATTTTTCACATTTCATCACATGTTACAATTCGATCCAATATTTCTTCATTTCTGTATCGATTTAACAAGGCAACACAAGTTTCAACATGCGTTTCTTTCTACAGATCAGTCAAATTATGAGGTACCCATTTTTCATATTTTTTCATTTTATTGATTTAACGCAAATGAGTCAATATTGTTAGTAAGGTAACGTTACATCATGCCGCTAATTTCTGGGTAGTTTCGGTCGGATCGGCTTCCACCATCTCTTTTAATTCATTGTTATTCACCTGTGTGAGCGGGCGGTCTTCCACGTAGTTCGTTCATCAAATCAAAGTTTTTATCACGAAAGCGTTTTAACCAAAATCGCATGATGCGTGAATTAGCAGTCCCCTCTGCAAACGCAACAATGATATTACAAGCTGTTTCTGCCGCGTTAGTTCCGCGTCGGAACTCGTATTCAAAAATCACTTGAATTTTCGAAGTATCCATCTTTCTTGTCTAAGCTGAATAAAAAAAACAACTGAAAGTCGATAATCGAATGTTGAACATTTTTTAAAAGAAGAACTACATAGGTACCATGTGAAAAAAGTTTTACTTAAAAATCTCAAACCGTGAAGGTTCTATGTCAATTCGAAGTACCTTTTACAATAAAACTTCAATTTCATACTTTAACCCCTAATATTCCTAAAAGGTCAACTAGCGGAATAAAAACTTAACAACAACAAAAATAAAATAAAACAACAAAACGATACCAGTAATTGAATTCGATGCCAGTTTTAAAGTAAAAGTATTTATAATATTTTATTAAATTACCAGGTATATCGAAAAGCTTGTTGTCACTCTGATGGGATATGATTAAACTTTTAAAATGGAACATGTTAATAAAGTCAAGGAAAATTCAGGCTTGCATCTAACTAAGTAAGTATGGTCTTAGTACTTCATACTTGTAAGTAGACGACTTGCAAGTATGTTATCATTTCGTTCTAACCGAGTTTTATGTGGCTATTAATACATTATGCAAGGATCTTGCTGCAGTTTAGTTGTGGGCTGAGTCTTTCGGCATTTTGGTGAATGTCATCAATTTCTTGACAGAAAAGTCATCAATGGTAATAGTAGGCTAAAATGCAAAATCGATAGGAATTTAGCTCCAAATTCCTCTGAATCTGCATGTGAAAACAAAAGTGTACCTGTGTACACTTTTATTTTTAACAGAAATACAGTAATATCTCTCGCGCAGATGGCTCATCTTCGTGAAATTGGGCACTATAATATAGCCAAAACGACTTTAATTGCGTAGTTTTTAATGTTAATAACTATACCAAATCCTAAACAAAATTAAATATTTTTTTTATATACTCTGTATGCTTTAAACTACTAATCAACGGTTGACCTTTAGCTGCCATATAATGAACTAACGACTCACCTTCGCTTCGCTTGGGTCCCTAGGTTGCTTTCCCATATAAACTTTCATCCCCGTTTCCGGATTTCCGGGATAAAAACTATTATATGTCCTTCCCGAGGTCTTAAACTAACTTCTTACCAAATTTCATCTAAATCAGTTCAGTAGTTTCGAAGCCTATTCGGTAAAAACAAACAAACAAACAATCTTTCCTCTGTATAATATTAGTATAGATTAGTAATTAGCATTAATTTAGTTATTATCAATTTGTGAAGAGTCGATGTCGATTTTTTGCATAGACATAGTCTAACAAAAGTCAAAATAATGTTCTTAGAACAAATAGAGTACCTATTTATAAGATAAAAGACTGAGGAATCTCCAAAACTTATTGTGTATGTTACACTAAATAATGAATTTTGTTGAACGAATAGAGTTTATTAAATGTAATCGTCAAATCTAATTTGTGAAAAGTAAAATATTAACGAAAGAAAACTAGGAGTGAAACTTCACAAGGGACCTCAGCAGTTTTCGAAGTTTAACTGCTAGTGTTCTATGTTTATATTCTAGAATGAGTTAAGTGGACTGAGTACTACTAAAGTTTTATAATTGGATAAATTTATGTTAAGCTGGTGGTATTATATCATATAGTATATATAACAATTGGTACGAGTATGTGCACATTTTTGATGGTTTATATATTAGGTACGCGCTTCACTCGTGTCATAGTTACTTCGATAAAGAGTAATCTTTTTTTAATTTAGAAAATAAGCTATCTATTTGATTTTTTTTAAAAAGGTAACAAAAATAACAAATAAAAGCACGGACTTTCGAAGTATTTTAATATCTATACATATAATAAAAGTATAACTAATAACTGTCTGTACATGTAAGATATTTGAAAGTTAATGGGGATCTTTGTTAATGCAATATATTGCATATATTGCATTAATAAAGATCCCCAATAACTTTCCCTTATAACCCGAAACAATATTTTTTTGATTTTTTGTCTGTCTGTGGTTTGTGCGCGCTAATCTCAGAAATGGCTATACCGATTTGGGTGTAGTTTCCACTTTGTAGTTGTAGTTTCAAGCGAAGCTTAACATTTAGTATTTATTTTACTTCAATCGGTTTATAAATAAAAAAGTTACGTCAAATTAAAGAATTACCTAGGGACGAACCCGAGCGAAACAAGAGTGAGTCGCTACTTTCGGAAATAAATTACAAATAGTTTAGTACCTATTATTTGGGATAAAAATATGATAAAGTACATAGTATTATACAATTTCAATTACTTAATGTTCTAATTAGGTATTGTATATAATATTATGGTAATATTAGAAATTTTAAGATCTTCATTTATCTTCTATACTATAATACTATAATAAAGCAGTAACTGAGCGAAATCTGTGCATTAGATATTTTTTTAAAACAATGACTGAAGTGTATTATGTATACAATATTGATCCAAAGCAATAGTTATTAAAATGTTTGTCTGTTTGTCTGTATGTCTGTTTGTGTGTGCGCGTTTCACGCAAAAAGTAATAAACCTATTTCAACGAAATTTGGTGAAGTGATAACTTATTACTCGGGTCAACATTTAGGATACCTTTTACTTTATGAAAATCTTTCTTTCCCACGGGAAATGACAATAACTGGTTTTATCGAGTCCTCCTTAAAAACCTTCCGCTGGCTAAACCTTAAGACATACATCAAAACAATGTACTAGAAAATTGTAGGTCTTAAAAAGTTGTATGGACAAGTTCGCAATAGTATACGTCTATCTCCTAAATTTGCAATTACTATTTTTATTCATTACTCGCGACTCACTGACTGACTTATCAACGTTCAGCCCAAGCCGATAATGATAGACCAGCACCACAAAAAAAAAGCCAGCTTTGTATATCCATACTAATATTAAATGCGAAAGTAACTACCTACTATGTCTATCTGTCTGTCTTCAATCTTTTCACGCTTAACCGTTGAACCAAATTAAATTTGGTATGGAAATAGTTTGAGACCCTGGAAATGACATAAGATAGTTTTCATCCCGGAAAACATATCATATATAAAAGGGTGAAAAGGGTGGTGGAAGATTGGATGGGGAATCAATCATTTCTCAAGTAAATATATATATATTTATAAAACTTACCTACTTTTCTATAGTTTTCTGATGTCCGCCAACCCGCACTTGGCCAGCGTGGTGGACTATGGCCTGATCCCCCTCGTATTGAAGGGAGGCCCGTGCCCAGCAGTAGGACGTTAAAAAGGGCTGAATACACAATACACACTTTTCTATACCTGTTTTTGTTTTTCTATTAAAACGTATCTAGTGAGTCACTAGTTTATTAATAAATTATGTATCGTGACATAAACAAGTTAATATTAAATTCAGTATTTTTACCGGTTTTTTTTTTGTAAATTGTCCGTTTCGAAATTTGAAAACCATTTTTAAATACCTGGAGGTATTTGTATACTTATGTAATTTCAACGATAGTGTAATTTTATGGTACCTACTATCCCGGCACCATCGAGCTAATCTGATGAAGGAGCCGGGTTGTAGGGACTGGAACTCCCTGATGGCATATGCTATAGCCGAATTTGGGCTATTATGTTTTTATTTTACAGTTTTATATTAAAAGTTTTTTTTTATTACTTTCAATTTTATTATTATTTTAGTTACTTTACAATAATAATGTACCAGTCTATACAAAAAACGAATTTACAATTACAGTTAAAATAAATCAGCAGTATTAATTAAATTCAAGCGCTCTAAGAATTTAAAGGGAACCAAAACTATTTCAACATAAATATCTTTATCAAATTTACTCTTTTTAGGTTTGCAAACTATTAAAAGCACATAAAATATATTTTTTTATTACAACATAAATAATTCGTGTTTATTGTCAAACATAAACTGAATTCATTCCTTCTAAATTAATTTCGTTTATTTAAGTTTCTCTGCGCTCACGTTTTATCCATGCAGATGAGAGTTAATAAAAAGAGATTACTCGAGCTATGATATCTGTCTGACAATCTGTTGCGACATGTCTCGTGATATTAAAACGCGTTTCATAAGCCCGCATAGAAAAATGACACCATCATGTTTCCTGCAATTCATCCTTTTCTGACGGAATGAATGACGGTCGACGCAGGCTTCTTCATGAGATTATTACTAGGGATTTGGGTTAACATTGAGGTTTTGAATTTTTTTTAAGAGGAGCTTTTGCAGCTTTTTGTGTATCTTTATGCCACGCTAGCTAAGCTAGGTACCCAGCAGGATGAATGATATCGCTAAGTAATTCCTTTCAAGATGAATGTAAACCAACATAGTAGGAAGCTCTTTTTAATTCGTTACTTTTTTGGTGAAATTTTTTTTTGTGTGCTGTGATATGCTATAATATGTATGTGGTACAATAAATTGTATTCTATATATTATAAATAAAACAAAGTCGTGTTAGTTACACCATTTATAACTTAAGAACGGCTGGACCAATTTTTATAATATTTGATTTTTTGGATTTCTCTTAGTCCGGTATAGGATAATAAGTATTAAAACATCAAATCATATATATATATATATATATATATATATATATATATATATATATATATATATATATATATATATATATATATATATATATATATATATATATATATATACGTGCTAATCTCTGAAACTACTAGTAGTTTCAGAGATTAGCACGTACAAACAAATAAAATATCAACTTCTCAATTTTATGTATAAATGCAGATGTATACAAGTACAAATGTATACAAATACAAATATTCTTTATTGCGCACAGTTATTTTACTTTACAATATAACAATAAAATTTGAATAGTACCTAGTAAATTAAAATAGAAATAGTACAATAGGCGGCCTTGTCGCTAAGAGAGCGATCTCTTCCAGGCATTTTTTGAGCAGTGCGAAAGAAAGGGAGAAGGAAGGGTTTCAATCAAATCAAAGGAGATTTATAAGAAAACAAATTTGACGATGAGATTATACTACACTAGAAACGAGAAATTTTAGATTTACGATACTGAGATATGTAACACCATATCAAAATTAGACTGGTAGCTATGATTATATAGCTATAAGCTATTTGAATTAAAGTAAACAATCTGTACGGCAAAATGGAGAATAATAGCACAAGTGGCAAATTACACTAGTATTTTTGACTTTGACAATGTTTTGGCGGGCTCTATATAATTAATTCTTTAGTCTGAGACGTATTAAATTACAATATAATTATTGTAGCTGTAACAAAATTATAACTAAACGTCAAAGTAATGCAACTCCATGTAAATGTAATAAAAACAATACTATTAAAATACTAATAAATTCAAAATATTATGTAATAATAGCTTATTACATAATATTTTGAATTATATATAACTATACTTGTACTTCGATTAGGGTCGACAAGCCTTTGCCCCTGTCGTCTAAAATGATGAATGAAGCTCACACAGATTTCGGATAGTTTTGAATATTACACTTTTTCACATGCAAGACGGAGAAGCGACGAGGTCACGTTTGATATTGCTTAACAAAGTCCTTTGAAAATAATCGTGTTATTTAAATAATACTTTGTGAAGTCAATAACGGAAGACGTGTTTGATGGTGCTATAGTCATAACAAATGTACAAATGATTTATAATAACATTGTATTACTTTTAATTGCCATCATTTTAGTCTAAGATACGACGTAAGACAGGCGATAATCTAAGAAACACATGTGTAAGGCAGCTGACCTCGGTTGGCGTCGGAAGCTATTTCGGCTTGTTCTTGGTCTCTGATATCAGAGTGGACTACTATCATGAGGTTTCCTAATAGTTATAGATGAGGAGGAGGGCAGCCTCAGTAAAAATATGACCACAAACCATCGGCCGTCGTTCAAATTCCGGGTTTCGCACCTCTGATATTTTCATGTACGAATCATTTCCAATATGATTACCACTTATCTTACGGTGAAGGAAAACATCGTGAGGAAACCAGCACGTCTGAGAGAAAGCAAGTTTTCGGAAGACATGTGAAGTCCGCCAACCCGCACTTGGCCAGCGTGGTAGACTATGGTCTGATCCCCCTCGTATTGAAGTCCCGCGCGTGTCCAGCAGTAGAATGTTAAAAAGGGCTGAGCACAATTTTATTTTTTTTAAATATATTAACTAATCATCATGACAAATATGTTTACTCAATCATGAGTATATTGCTAAATGGATTTGAATGAAACTTGTCCATGTCTCGTAATTGTAATACTCACTCACTTAACACGTGTGATAATTTTCATCCTGGAAATACGTTCCTGTAGTAAGTTAGGACTGTTGTTCAATCGCTTTCGAAGCAAACAAAGCTGCAATATATTATCTATATATCATATTATCAATATATCATTTGTCGAAACGTTTGGCTCAGTTTGTAGTGACTCAACTTGCTGTGTCAGCGGTTCGAGTCCCGCTGGAGGCAGTCATGGGTGTTTATATTTATAATATGTATGTATTTAAAGTTATATATGAATGTGTAGTGTATCAACTATCTAGTATCCATAACATAGGCCTCGTAGCTTAGCATAGAAATACATTGATGGTGCTGTGTGTTAATGTCCCAACATATTTATTATTATTTATTTATCAATTTGCAAAGCTTAGGCAAAACTATCAAGATTTAAAAATTACCTACCCTACTACAAAAGGATATGCTTAATCAACTACCTACTACTTTTGCTATTACATGGATATTAATCAATTTATCATTCTAATCCTGCTATTAAATATACAAACATATATTGTCACATGACCAGTAAGTTTAATGTTTAAGAAAACATATTTACAAATTCATCTGCAACATAAATTGAGTCAGAAACTTTGTCACTAAAGTTCATTCAACGTCCTATTAAGGCGCCCAAATTAGGCAAGTTTCAGAACTTCGAACACCACTGTTTCGACGTCTCTTCTGCTACACGTGTTTGAATTTTACTGTCTTAAAGTAGATCTCCAAATCTGCCTTACAATTACTATATTCCTGATAGTCTGAATATAATAAGTCCATATAAAATACAGTAACCATACAATGTACACAATGTATGAGAAAATGATAGATATTATTATATATCCCGTAGTTACGAGTGTAACATGTTTTTATAATAAGTTAAAATGGATTCATTTTTGTAGTTAAAAATACTATTTAACTTTAATAAAACAAATTGTTAATATTATTAACAGACGGAATAGTACAATATTATAATAACTTTAGTAGATAATTCAAGTTGCTCTTCATAGTTTGTTCATATTTGCCGAATCTGTACAATATATATTTTTTGAAAAATCTTATTGAAATAGACATTATTATCGATATAGAGGCCGAATCTATAGTTTTTAAAATTTTTGCCTGTCTGTCCGTCTGTCCGTCCATCCGTACCTCCGTCCGTCCGTCCGTCTGTCTGTCTGTCACACATATTATACACATATATACACATACTATCTAAATAACACAAGCTATTTTTAATAGTTTTTACCATATTTAGTAAGTTGCGTTGCTAAAATATTTACAGTATCATCGTGATTTAATTCTAACCAGTTTTTGAATTCTTTCTCAGAAATGAGATATTTTCCCGCGATAAAAAGTATCCTTAGATATGTTGACTCGGATAAAAAACTATCACCATACAAAATTTCATCAAAATCCCTTCAGTGGTTTTTCTGTGATGCGGTAATAGACAGACATATAGACAGACAAAAATTCTAAAAACTATAGATTCGGCCTCTGTATCGATAATAATGTATGTCTATTTTAATAAGATTTTCCAAAAAATATTTAATGTACAGATTCGGCTAAGTTACAATTTTATTTTATGTATAGATGTAAAACCTAAGAATTTGGTTTTTAGTCATCTGAACGCAAGCGGAGTCGCGGGCAATGCTAGTTTTATTGTAAAGCTTTACAAGTGAGACACACAGTCTTAATGTTCAATGGAAACTTGAACAATATTAACATTCAGACACCGTAACTATAATTTTAATTATCTTGCCAACGTTTTGATAATTATCTCATATAATAATTTATCCATACACGCGTTAAATTTCTAACGCAAATGTTGACGAGTTCGTTCCTAAGCGAAGGTAATTAGGCATATTCCTACTCGTCAGGGTAATTACCCCTTTAAAAGGCTAATGTATAGCAACTAACACACTCAGCTTATTTAAGGATTGACTTGCTACTAATTAAAACGTGTAAGCATAATTTATTCATACTTAATCAATACGATTAGAAAATTATAATTTAGTCAGTATTTATAAAAAATATCTTGTAGGTAAAAAAAATATAAAAAAAAAATAATAAAAAAAATAATAATAATAAAATATAATAATAATAATAAAACTAAGTTCATTTTTTGGAAGCAATATGATTTTAGGCAATGCCCAATTAAAAATATGAGAATAATCTAATGAAACTGTGTAAAAATAAATAAATGTATTTGCTTTATTTTCATTACATCTTTTGTCTGCATATAAAAATAAAACTTTGCAGACGAGATAATTTATAGAATTTATTTTATATTCTTTTAACCTCATATACGAGCGCGATACACGATATCTTTTTTGTGTAACTGGCTCAATATATTATTCAGTTTGATTTTTACTATATAGGTAATCTTATATTTATCATATATAACATATATCCCGTCACCCTAGTTTAGCATCTAACTTAATAATAATCTAAACTACTTAAATAAAACAAAATACAATTTCATTCATGAAGCAACTTGGCTAACATAATCGCATTGTTTGACATTGGCGCGACAAGTATGCTATTACAAATACCCACATTATATGACTTTTACAAAAGTGGCCTTAATTCTTCGTTTCGCACACATTCCATTAGTAGGTGATATATATCATTGATACAGTTACATTGTGAGCATTTTTCTGGATTAGATATACCCATCAAAAACTTGAACTTATTTGAAAGAATGTTTTTTTTTTTTTTTTTTTTTTATGACATTCAGTGACAAACGAGCAGACAGACCACCTGATGGAAAGCAGCACCTGTCGCCCATAACACCTACGGTTCATGCACTTATGCACTTAGGTTTTAATAACAAAAATGCAGAACCACAGGTGCGTTGTCACTGTGACGACTAAGATGATATGCCTCTTGCCTGTAATTGCGCTGGCTACCTTATCCTTCAAACCGGAACACAACAATGCAATCATTGTTGCTTGGCGGCAGAAATAGATAAGGGGGTGGTACCCATCCAGTCGGACTCCTCAGGCTTGACAGAGTCCTACCACCGGTAATGTGCCCGGAACGCAGTCTCAACAGCGATATTATCTGTTTTCTTTTTATTTTAGATTTATCAAACCAAAGGAAGCTCGTTTACCATTGTTTTATACCATATACCTTTGTACCGTGATCGCTCGACAAATATTTTCCTGTCAATTACGTTTGCACATTTTTTTAATTTAATTAAAATTTCGTTATGAAGAGGAACATAATTGTAAAGTATCAAAAAATCTTATATTTATCATAAATAACATATTATAAACATTTTTGTTATATTTTAAGCAATAATGTGACTAATATTATTATAATTTATAATCAATGACTAAAACTTGATAGCAATAGATGCTAAATGAAACAAAATATTTGTCTATAATCTACTTACTTACTGATGAAATAGTTAAGAAACCTTAACATAACCTAGTGCTCATTAAAATACACTTGATATTTTCAGACTCTAAGTATAAATACTAGTATAAAATAGAGTCGACCAAATGTAACTGTTAGAAAGATATCAAAGCAACCACAAGTTAGCGACTCTTATAGAGATAAGGCCACCTTCGTCCACGTAACTTGTATTGTGTATTTTGTTTTTTATAACTTATTTGTGCAATTAACTACACTTATACTATAAAGAGGACAGATTTATATTTTTGTATGTTTGTAACGAATAGACTCAAACACTACTTGACCTGTGTATTCAGCTCTTTATAACGTCCCATTGCTGGGCACGGGCCTCCCTTCAACACGAGGGGGATCAGACCATAGTCCACCACGCTGGTCAAGTGCTGGTTGGAGGACTACACATATCTTTCGAAAACTTGCTAGGTTTTCTCAGACATGCAAGTTTCCTCACGATGTTTTCCTTCACCGTAAGGCAAGTGGTAATCATGTTGGAAATGATTCGCACATGAAAATATCAAAGGTGCGAGACCCAGGATTTGAACCCGCTTCACTCAGTTTCTCAAGCGAGTGCGTTACTATACGACTGCTATAGCTATGCTATAGCTTAGCTATAGCTATTATATAAAATCAGTCTATTCAAGATAGAGCATATTAAGGATGTTGTAATATATTTTATTTTATCACGCTCAAGGAAAAATTCTTTTCGTAAGTTTAATTTGACTTTGAAGGACTTGAACATAAAACATAAAAAAATATCTTTTCATATGCAATGCAACATAAAATGTATACGCATATAAATTTTACTAATATTAATGTTAAAACAGAATACATGTTTTGTAATTATAGTAACGCGTAGGTATTAATATTACTATGTCATTAAACACGCCGTCGCTTGCATAAACATCGTAAATCATCTTATATTAGAACGCTGCATATATTTCCATTTCTAATTTTCATTCTGAATATCAGATATAACGCTACATATTATTAATAATTTCGGCGCTTTCAACATACATTTCTATATTATCTACTAACGACTAACCCTCGCTCCGCTCGGGTTCGTCCCTAGTTACATTTAAACGTTTAGTATAGATTTCTTAAGGATGAGATATTTTACCGCAGTAAAAAGTATTCTATATGTTGACCCGGATAACCACCTATCATCATACCTAGTTTCATCAAAATCTATCCAGTGGTTTTCCCGTAATGCGGTAACAGATAGACAGACAGACAGATAGACAGACAGACACAAAAATTCTAAAAACTATAGACTCTGTATCGATAATAATGTTTATTTCAATAAAAATTTTCAAAAAATATTTAATGTACAGATTCGGCTTAGTTACAATTTTATTATATGTATAGATTTAAAACATTTCGACAAATAAACAATGCAGAAAAGTACAAGGGCAAACAACACAATGATATAATAGTGCAGAATGATTTATCTATATATAATAAAACTGTAGAAGTCGAATGTCTGTACATAAAAAAAATGCTAAAAACCGAGTCAGGGGGATGTAAGAAGAGAAATAGAACAAATCCAGACTTTTTCAAATTTATTGTTTCTCCGAAACTGTTGAACCGATTTAAATAAAATTTTGTATGGTGCTACCTATTATCCCCGGTTAACATTTTTCATACTTTTCATTCCGGAAAATTAAAGAGTTCCCATCGGATAGTTAAAAACTATACTAACTTATACAGCTTAGTACACAAAAACTACTGATTGGATTTTAATGAAACTTTACAATAATATAGTTCGTACATCAGAATAACAAATAGGCTACTTTTTATTTCGGAAAAATGCACGGTTCGTGTGGGATAGATTTGTTTTTGTTTGTCTAGAGGCGAACGCGAGCGAAGCGAGGGTGAGTCGCTAGTGGTCAATAAAATATTTGTCTTAAATAAGACTCGAACGACGACCACTGGCGAAGGGGAAGTGAATGGATACATTAAATATTGGTTTGATACTTGTCAATACGACATACATATAATATTAGTTTATATTGTAAAATGTAATAAAACAGTTAAATGGTATCACGAAGTCGTATACAAAATGCCTATTGCTTGCAAAACATACATCAAAGGTCTATTGGAATCTAAACAAAATTACAAAGTCCCTAGTGGCTACCGACCCCTAAAAAGTTCCACGAAGTACAAACAGTTGAAATTGAAGTAAATTCGATAATATATTTGGGCCCTCCGAAGTTAAATAAAGAAACATGTGAATAGGGGTGATCCTGAGAAAAATAAAGACCAATATCTAGTTAGAGGAGCTAAATTAAGCGCTCAAATGTGAACCCATCGAGCTAGAGTCTTTATGACATGCTTTTAGCCAAATGAGTGAAATAGTTTCATTATAGCACTGCACGGGTCACTGAATCGAATACTGCGCTGAACATGAATGCTTTATATCACAGTACTTCGTTAGCGCGATTCGTTATTGTTTTGATAATATTCTGTAATAATTGATATCTGTTTTTATCGCGTGATATTTCGCGAGATTGAATTGAATAAAAAAAAATTTTCGAAAAAATTATTGAATACTACGTATGTTAAAAAAATTACACTGTAGTGGTGCATGACTGGAACTGGCATTTTGAAGCCTGATTTCGCTGGTTTGATTTCCTAATTATAGTAGTGAACTATTGCTTAAAGAAAACGCGGTGTGTTATTCCCAAAAAAAAAAAAAGTTTCCCTTATACAAAAATCAGCCTTGAAATTATGTATTTTGGGGTTATAACACCATATAGACCATATCAAAATAACCTTTGGTATTGATATTTGATTTAATTAGCTAATGTAATGCATTGTACTTTACGATTCAATAAACTTAAAACTGTTTGTACTATATGATAGTTTTACAAATAAAAGCTATTTTAATGAGATAAATATACATAAATATTTAAATTTCAAAAGCTTCACGGATGGTTGTTTGCAGGCTAGGTCCCTTGAGTTTTTAACTATCATATAATATAATGGCTATTAAATAGAGTGTACATATATTCTATTTATTATTTACATCATTTATTATTTGTACATGTATTCCGATACTTATTTTATGCCAGAGACACACTAGGTTATTTTTTAAAAGAGTATTTAATAATCAATAAAAACCCCTAAAAATATTCTATGTTTTTTACTTGCTATAAAAATAAATGTTAAAAAAAATAATTTTCAAAAATAAAGAAAACCTTCACACGCAGTTATTAGGAAACATGTACATTCTACATAATTATGCATGTCTCCGACTGTATAATACTGTGTTCCTTCGTCAACTTGTTCTCATCTTTTAAATTAGTTTCTTACGCAATCGTGATTTTTTTTATTTTGTATTTTTTTTTATTTACAACTTTTTAATCTTGGTCAATTAGACAATTTTAGTTTTATTTAACAAACATTTTTTATCCTAAATTATTACTATTAAACATATAAGTTGTATATATATTTGTAATGGCCTCTTCAACCCCTTAATTTAATACGCCACTCAATTGATATGGACAGAAATTTTTTTTTCGATACACACAAATTTGAAAAATGTGCCATGTTGACTTTAAAAAAACACCTATATAAGAATACTTGGCTTTTTGAGACAAATCTAACGATACCTTAACGTCGCAATCCATCCAGTTATTTGAAAGATACGAGCTGATACAGAAATTTACAATCATACATAGAACACATACAAACATGTGGGATTTGAAATGATATTTTAAGAGTAAAAAGAGACGTATGATATGATTTTAAGAATGTAATGGAATGAAAGATGAATAAAAGAAAAGAAGGATGTTTTGTCATAATGGCGACACAACGATACGCGTGAACATTGTTATTTATAATTTTTAATATAATAAATAGTCTGTGAGCTATCAAGTGCTTTTATTTGCATTCTTTGATCCTACATACATACATAAAAGATATGCGCGAAAAACATGGCCCTTTCTTGGCAGTCAGGTGCAAAATCTATACTATTTATAATATTAAGGAGAATATCAAATTAGGATCGATTACCGAATCCAGACAACCTTAACCCTTATTCTATGCATTTTTGCGTTTATGCATCGATAATGCATAGTACGAGCTGAACTCGAGCGATCCTGAGATCCCCAATCCGCTAAAACAAGGTTGATATATTTAAATAAGAGTAAATTATTAAAATAATAAAAAGTTATCATCCTTTTAGTTCCTCTTCTACTTCCTATTCTATAATACCATGCATCGATAATAAATATTCTATATAAAAAAAAACCAGTTTGCTTAGTGCAAATCTATTATTACTAAGGGCGTTGATAGTATACACTGGGCCATAAATACATTGTCATCACGTTAACAACTTGCCCGCACCAAATTAATTAATATGATGGATCATGTATCGCCAGTGTATGTACCTGCCCGTTTTTCATTTTCATAATGGCCCGCAAATTGGATTAAGTGAATGTCTGCAAGGGCTCGTTAAATTTCACTGTGTATCTAGATATAAAGGTTCTGTCCACGGGGACCAATTTGTCTAAAGTACTTTTATATTAAATAAGATATCGCAAGATGAGAATATAGTTTCTTAGAGTTTTCAATCTAATCATGTTACATATTATATTTTCATTTTATTATAAAACTAGCGCCGTGTCCTAGATACGTTTTAAATAGAAAAAAAATTATTGTGCCTGTATCTTAGGTGTGTTTATTGATACATACATGCTATCATCGACTTTTCTATAGGCCTTTTAAAGCCCTACAATTTTCTAGTACATTGTTTCGATGTATTTTTTAAGAATTAGTCACCGTTAGCCATATACATACCTAAACGTACGAAAATAGTTTTTTTTTTAACAAAACACCGTCATAGTTCAGGCATCATGTATAAAATATTTACAAATTGTATGCACAAACTTACTATGTTTATCGCTTATACTATTAGTAAAAAAGTATCAAAATCCATTGCATGGCTCAAATGAAGTAAAGAGATAGATAGCGACTATGCTTAATACTATGGTATAGATACAAATAAGCGACTTGCGTTCCAATTTTGTATTTTTCCATTTTATCGCACAAATTTTAATTATTAGTACCTGATCTTCGCTCGGAGTTTTTGGCCAAAAATACAATTTTCTTTAAAAAAAAAAACTAAGAACTTGAATAAAAACTTAAAAAAACAAAAGTAAAAATTTTGTGTCCAACTGGGATTCGAACCCTGACACCTGTGATAGTTAATCTCGCGCCTTGGTCGCTTGACCACGACTTTTATATACAACTGTGGGAAATTATTAACATATTTTGCGTAAAATAATGCTAAAGATAATCGCATGAAAACTCGAAAATACGCGTTTTCCCAGATATAAGACTAATCTAGATCGATTTTTTGCCCCCGAGAGCCCCACATGCCAAAATTTCAGCGAAATCGTTAGAGCCGTTTTCGAGATCGCCGGTATATATAAATAAATAAATAAAGATACATATATATATGAATAAATAAATAAAGGTACATATAAATAAATAAATATACAAGCATTGCTCGTTTAAATGTATTAGATTAGATGGATAGATAGATATATGTACCTAAAAGTTTTTCGTGTAATAAATCGTTTATTTGTAAACTACAACTTGGCCGTCCTGATATTGAGATGTCCAGTAGAAATAAGAGATTTTTCTGTAATAAATGTAAATTAAATCTTGACTCGAGTAACAAATTATGACTACACAAAATTTATCAAAATCGGTATTATTTGCGTGAAAAACACACAGATATAAGACAAATAGACACAGAAACAGATGAAAATTTCAACAACTATTACTTTGGGGTCTATACTCTGTACCTACACAATACGTAACTATAATTGTTTTTAATAAATATATTTTGCTACTCGACAGTTTTAAAGTAAACAGTGCCCAAAGTATGTATATATATATATATATATATATAAGAGCCACAAAACGAACAATAAAATTAAATTGAATTTGCTTTGTATTCCCTTTATATTGTTTTTTTTTTACCAAAGTAATGCATGTGTGTATTTATGTAATATAAATGAAACTAAATGTTATATTATTAATTTTCGTTCGGGTGCGTCCTAAGTGACTTTTTTATTTACAACACCCTCGCTCCGCTCGGGTTCGTCTCTAGTTACGTTTTAACGTATAGCTCAGAGATGAGATATTTTCCCGCAGTAAAAAGTATCCTATATGTTGACCGGGCCAACCAACTATCATCATACCAAATTTTAACAAAATCTGTCCAGTGGTTTTCTACTATTCTATTTTCTAAAAAATATTAAATGTACAGATTCAGCTTGGTTACAATTTTATTATATGTATAGATTATAAATAGGCAGCGCTACTTATTGGCAAATTTTATTACAGCCAGCCAGTGTGTTACTCCAGGTCCAATTAGTTCAGTCGCTTCAGCGTGGAGTAACATAAAGGTTTATATAATATTAGCATTATAATATTAGTGTGATGTATATATGTACATTTCAGCTGATATATAAATGTATTTCCATTATGAAATTGTTAAATAAACTGGTATTAAGGTCTAAAAGTTATATTTCATTTTTATCTTACAAAGGACTTTTAGTTTAGAACTTAAACGATTCACTAAGTTGTGGGCTCAACGATATATGATGATAAGCTAGTGTCATTTATCAAGAAATTTAAGATAAAATAATTCTTCACAGCCCTTTTCCAAGATAAAACGTAACTGAACTTAAACGTAAACGTAAATTTAAACATAAAAGTTAGTCGAAAGAGTTACGAGTCCAAAATATTTATTTATATTATGAAATGATACGCGCAGTTCAAAATTGTTTGGTCTGACAAAGATCAATAATAGACAATTATATGTACTACAAAAATATGTACATTCGGATAAATTATTTAGTATTTTTATTCCTTTACAAAGAAAAACACAAATTTTCCCCTAAAAGTAGACGAAAGTTGCAGCAGTCAGTTTACGATAAGAAGAAAATCTTTATCCTTCTGTGAGTCTTCCTTGAGTTTCGAAAACAAATAGTAATCACTTGGAATCAGGTATAGCTGTCGGTCGTTCAGAACTTCTTTCACTACTTTGATGCTGTCTGCGACTTCTAATGATACTTTAAGTAGTCGACAAAATAAGACTACCAAAAATAGAAACGTAAATATAATAAATTAACTTTTAACGGATTAGTACTGTTCTATCATAATTATGGATTATTTGTCTAGCTAGTATGTACGACTTCATGTCCTGAATTCCAGGTTTGGACTCTAAGGAAATCCTAGCTCTTACTAATTGAATTGGCAATTCACAGGACTATGAAGGTGAAAAGAATAGAAATTGCACTTGTGTTTGCACACGTGCCACGTAATAACCACCTAAATGGCTGGTTTCAGCGAGAAAGGTTTTTTTTTAATTCAGAAATATTTTTGGCCAGATTTTTGTTCTACACTAAGCAATATAAGTTTTTTTTTTTTTATTAAAGCAATATCATAACATTTTGAAAGAAGGAAATATATTATTTATAAATAACATGAACTTTAAAAATTTTCAGTTTCCTTCAACTTATTTTAACTGTTATTGAATGTCGCAGAACCGAGATATCGAAAAATGAAAAGAATGTCTATAGTTCGATTTCCTATTATGTTCTAGAGGAAACGTAACAAGAAATGAGAGCAGCCAATATGAACAGAATTTTATATTAAAATTATTAAAATATCTTCTTCTAGGTACAATAAATATATTATAACAAGTTTTCTCAGTTATAATTTAAATATAACTTTTTTAGTATTTTTGATATTACTAATATGCTTCCTAGCAGTATTGCGCTTAGGCATATTATACCACTACTATGGCTTTTTTTATAAAAAAATAAAAACAATGACGTGATGAATTATAAATAATAAAATAACTAATTATGATAAATTACCGATAATATTATTAAAAAAAAATTAAAGAGTGCGTGTATGAATGTGTACACGCGCAAAAAGTAAAACTTAGGTCATCGGTACTCTTTATGAAATTCAATTTGTGTTTTAAATAATTAGGATAGGTGAGATACTAAAAATAACGCATATTAGGCATATTACAATCATATATTTATAGAATATCCTTTAAGGAGAGAATATAATATTATATATCATTTGTCAGACAATAACAACGGTTACTACGGCAACAAACGTACGTACATTTTTTCGTAACGCGTTCACCAGTTTAAGCATGCGTCCACCCAAGTCAAGCATGCGTAAGGAAGTTTTACTTCAATAATAAAATAATATGTATGGATTGTGTAAATATAAGGGGAATGAAATTTAAAAAACCAAAATTGCTGGTAGGTTACCTGCATTTTTTATTTTTTAAATTAAATTTTGTTAGTAAAATACTAAACAACTTTGAGCATTAAATAACTCAAATTTGCCTACACGAAAAAAACATGTCTACATTCAGCAACATTAATTATTGTTGGCTAGAAGCCAAAACTAAACGAGTCTGACAATTTCCGCTGTTCAGAAGTTATTCTGGAGAAATAGTAAGTGCTTTCCACGTTGTATATGATCATTAAAAATAATTTTAATGACTTTTATATTGAAGTTTGTTTAATAAGACAATCCAAAATCATTTGTGTGGAAAAATAATGAATTTCTAATTAATAATGTCCTATAATGATTCTCACGCGCTACTGAAATATAACTCTCTTTTATTTTTTTATTTTATTTATTTGATTATTATAGTATTATACTAATACAGCATTTTACATAAGTCGACCCACAAAACCGTTTGCACAGTTTGTCTGTGGGATCAGAGTTTTTTAGGGTTTAATTATGTTAAACTGACCATATAATGGTTTTTTAATAATTTGGCAAATTTACTTTTGTTTGGTTCATGTCTGATATCAGCGGGCAAACTGTTCATAAGGTACGGTAGACGTATATTCAGTGTTCGATCGCCATAATAATTATGCACCCTTGGCACAATATATTTACCCGCTGATACAGACCTGGTACCTTGATCATGTGTCACCAACAAAGAGCGCTCCAGACTGCCATGGTTGTTTACTAGAAGTAAGTATTTATGTTTAAAACTAACTTTAAGTATATTACAAATTTTAAAGAGATTTTTATAATCACCTTTATAGGCTTTTTTGGTGTTTTAAGATACAATTAGTTTTAAAAGTCTTATTTGTAGTGCTTCTAATTTTTGTATATAACTTTTAAAAGTAAGGCCATAGCAGTCAAGAGCGTAACCTAATATTGAGTCAACTAGTGACAAATATAAACATTTAAGGGCACTAGTAGGTGCTCTGAGACTTAGGTGATAAAATTTTCCTAATAGTATTCTCAATTTATTACATATGAGTTCTATATGTGAAGACCAGGAAAAATTTTCATCAATGTTCATCCCAAAGTAAGTGACTATTTTGGTTCTATCTATGGCTTTACAATCACAACTAGACATTTTATTGTGTATACATGAAAAACTGTGTGAGACTATCTGAGGCAGAAAACCAGGGGGTCGAAGGTACGGGTAATGAATTAACAAGAAATTTGTCTTCGCGGCGTTCAAGATTACTAATACGTCGAATTAATCTATATTCTATATAAATAAAAATAAATCACCGAAATGTATGTACGAGCATAACTTCCGATCGACTTTTTTTTTGTATTTGTTATTGTCGGGACAATTTTTGTATCGAAGTTTTTTTTTTACTAAAATAAGATTCTTTTAAATCTCATAATAAGAAAAGTGAGTGAGTGAAATAGTTTTTATACAGGAAATCATCCCTTAAGGGGGTGAGAATGGGGATGAAATTTTATCACTAGTCTCCTTATAACATAAAAAATACCATTTTTTCAAAAAAGAAAAATAATTAAAAATATCGTTATGTTATTAGTTTAAACTTTAAGACAATGTGAATAAAGCTTTAATTAATGTTTTAGAATGATAACCACAAAGATAAACGGAAAATAAATTCCAAGCAAGAATTGAGCCGGACATGTCTGTCCCTCGCAGCTCATCGAAGGTAAATGAAAATCGTGATAGCCGGGCGGAAAAGACGGTCCACTTAGATGCTTTTAAGGGTTAATTAGAACTTGTTTAAGGAAGAATCCTTTTAAAGACTCATTAAGAATCTGAAAGATTTATTGTTAACAAAATGTTACAATAAGATATTAAAGAAAGACCCATGGCTATGAATATATTTAAAGAATTAAAATGTTATTTGTTACTTTTAAAAGTTCGATATAATTAATTGAATATTTTAATGAGGTTGTAATTCTATAAAACACTAGCGACTAACCCTTGTTTCGTTCGGGTGCGTCCTTATGTATCTAATAGAAGCGTATGTGTTACTCCAGGTCATATGTAGATCATAGTCAGCTTAGTCATAGTCTATCTATATACTAAATTTCATGATTCATCCAAATCTGTCCAGCAGTTCCAGCTTGAAGGTGAAACAAACATACACATCCATTTTAAATTATATTCGTTTGATTGAATATTATCTCTTTTATGATGCCTGACTAGCTATAGCTAGTCAGCCATCATAAAAGAGAGTCTTTAGCTATATATAGCTTATAAGCTATATATAGCTAAAGGCTAAAATACCTATTTAAGGAAATCATATTATCAGAAGAAAATTAAAACAATTACAAATAACGTGAGGGTGTGCCCAATAGCCCTGCAAGCGTTCCTGATAGTAGGTTATTGTTCGAAATAACAATGGCACTTATGAAGGCTCTTATCTCTTCGACCAGCTCATTTGTACCAACACTAAACCACCTGTATCGTCTAGATATATAATAACGGATGCTATGTCAGGAAACAATTTGAACGAGAGTTATTTTAACTGACGAAAAAAAAACTCTTCAATTCATATCATTTGTACTATTAAATTTATAATTTACTTCTAATATCACTAAAATATTATGATTGTTAAGTCATGTTAAAATTGCTATTTCTACAAACCAATCTTTTCAAAACATTTTGCTTCTATTATTAAAATTACTGAAAGGCGTAAACACTTTGATAGCTTAATGGATTTCAATTTACTTTCCCAGTCTCTATCTGGTAATCTAAAAATATTGCTTATTGGCGTTTTTGTTCTGTAAATCGTACCTACCTTTTTATGATTAAAATTTAAATTACGAAATGTTGATTTTATCCCTTTAATAACCGACTACAAAAAAAGGAGTTTATCAATTCGACCCGTATGTATTCGTATGTAATATTATTGGAACTACAAGATATTTACATATTATTTGTGTGTATTCGTGTGTGTGTATGTATGTATGTATGTGCATATGTATATGTACGTATGTTTGTTTCTAGGACGAATGTCGAAAAATTCTCCGAAACTAGTAATCGGATCATGATCATTATATTTTTAGTTGGTGCCAGCTGATGCAAAGCAAAGCAAATCTATGTTGATACGTATAAATACATTACAAATTGATATAACATTTAACTAATTAGTGTTCATTCATACTCTTGTCATATTTAACTACTAGCGACTCACCCTCGCTTCGCTTCAGGTTCGTCCCTAGACAAAAACAAATCTATCCCACGGTAACCGTACATTTTTCCGGGATGATATATAGCCTATAGCCTTCCTCAGTTAACGGAGTTAATTTTAAATCGGATTAGTAGTTTCTGAGATTAGCGCGTTCAACCAAACAAACAAACTCTTTAGCTTTATAATATTATAAGTATAGATTACATATTCATATCTTAAAATATTACCAGCTAGCACCGACTTCGAAAAAATCTGATTAGGCATCCATAGTATAATAAATGAAAAGCCCCGTTTAGTTATTTCTTACTTTTTAGTGTCTGGAAGTTTTTTTTTTTTTTTGAATTCTCTTTAATTTTTTTAAATTGCACTATTTTGTTACATAGCATTTAGCTAACTTCTGTTGGGTCTTCTAAGCAAATGTATGTACAAAAATTTATAAACATTAAAATTATGTATGTAATTAATATATCTTAACTCACTACTATCAAATTATTACTATGATTTAATATTTATTTATTAGTCTCGTGTCGTTTAAAAAAAATATTGAAAGTTTCATACAAATCGGTTCGCTAATTTATAGGATTGTTTGCTATTATAACGCGTTACTGTTAATATAATAAGTACTAAAATGAGAGTACAGACAATATTTTTATTAAATTTTACTGTTGGCTTTAATCGCCAATTAAAGTCCACAATTTACTTATATACCTCTTAAAAGTTATGCCATCACTAAATAAAGTAAAAAATGACACGGTTTTATATTTTCTATAAAAATTACTTAGGTTTAGGTTAGATTCATTAACCCACTTCCAAAATTCTATGTTCATCTGTATATATTTTTTTTGTGTATGTTCATCGATATTTTCATCTACTGTGAACTTATTTAAAAATTTCTTTTTTAATTTGAAAGGGTATACTCCTGAGGTAGCCCCATTATCATCAATTCAGGACTTGATGATGGGATCTCAAGGAAATCGAGGAAAAACTAACTAACCATGTAATAAAATCTTAGAAGTCAATTTTGACCCATTTTCCGGTTTCCGATTGAGCTGAAATTTTCCATACTTATGTAAGTTTAATAATAATGAAATAATCTGGTACTATTGAGCTGATCTGATGATAAAGTTAGGACGTGAATAGTGGAACTCCTTAGCGGCGAACAGCAAAGACGCAAAATGTTGTAAATCAAACAAAGTATCGCCTGTTCTAAATTCCATCATGACATGGCTGATGCACCCAGGGTTGACTTCTGGCGAGAGATCTCTTCAACATTGAATAGGACAGACATGAAAGTTTTTTGTGCGTGCAGTTAATTGTGAAAGCCTGTTTTAAACTTCGTCATGACGTGGCTGCTAGTGATTTTAATTACAAGTTGTTTTTAACTAAAAAGGGTAAAATGAATTATTTAAAAAAAAATTAAAAAAATCGGTACCAGCCAAGTCTAATAGGTAGTAGACAGATACTACCTACAAGTATATAATATCTATCTACTACAACGTACCAGATCTATCTACTACCTACTTGGCTTGGCTGGTACCGATTTCAAATAGATGAGTGGGTATTTTTTTTTTTTTTATGGTATTCAGTGATAAACGAGCAGACAGTCCACCTGATGGAAAGCGATACCTGTCGCCCATAACACCTACGGTTCATGCACTTAAGTTTTATGTAACAAAACTGCAGAACCGCCGGTACGTTATCACTGTGAGGACTAAGATGTTATGCCTCTTGCCTGTAATTGCGCTGGCTACCTTATCCTTCAAACCGGAACACAACAATGCAATCATTGTTGCTTGGCGGCAGAAATAGATAAGGGGGTGGTACCCATCCAGTCGGACTCCTCAGGCTTGACAGAGTCCTACCACCGGTAGCGCTTATAATAATTATATTAATTTATTTTTCGCTTTTGAGTGCCTATTTGTGGTTTTAAAGTCGGTTTAATTATATATTTTTCAAAATAATTTTGTGTGTCGGATATCTTAGCAACCTACTTCATATATATATACTAATTCATGCTCGCTTTGCTCGCATTCGTCCCTAGGTACGTTTTCACGGTTAGCTTTGTTTATACATAAATAGTAGCGTGCTACTTCTAAGATATTTATTTAAATTATGTAGCGATTTACGTTACGTACGTACGTTATTGCGTACGCCGTACGCGGATTTTGTTCACAATTTCATGGGTTTTAATTTTTTTTCGCGGAACTCTGATTCTTTTTCTAAAATAAAAGTAGCCTAAGTTACTCCTTACAACAGCAGCTATCTGCCAGTGAAAGTCCCGTCAAAATCGGTCCAGCCGTTTCGGAGATTAGCCGGAACAAACAGACAGACAAAAATTGTAAAAAATGTTGTTTTGGTATATGTACCGTGTATACATGCATATGCATTTAGTAAAAAGCGGTTATTTTAATATAACAAACAGACACTCTAATTTTATTTATTAAAATATGTCAAAAAGGACTATTATAAGCTAAAAATAATTGCCCCATGCGGTTATCCTAAGGGTTATGCGTAAATAAAAGCCAAGTATGTAAGGTGTCAGTTGAATGGAGCCCTTGTGCGGATCGGCAGCGTTTCTCCATTAGTGTGATTACGGTCAAAATGTTCGACCCCAGGGAGCTTTGGTTCCTTTATAAAGCTAGCTTTATGACCTGGTTTCATCAAATTACTCAAGTTTACATCAAATTACTGAGTCAGCTTATGGAGATGATGTGCAAATCAATACATTTCAGACTATAAATTAAAATAGACAGAGTTGTGTTTTTTGTAAAAATTAGGCAGTGGTAGCCCAGTGGTAACGCGCTTGCTAGGGAAACCGAGTCAAGTGGGTTGAAACCCCAGATCTCATCCCTTTGATATTAACATGTGCATTTACAAAAAACATGTGAAGTACGCCAACCCGCACTTGGCCAGCATGATGGACTATGGCCTGATCCCCCTCGTATTAAAGGGAGACCTTTTTTTTTTTTTTTTTTTATAGTTGGGGAATGCATTTACGCATACCACCTATCCTCCAGGTGGTTATGTGGGGCTCACCGGCTAGAAGAGCCGGTACTACCCACTAAACCCCAACTTTCCCCTCCCCTCCGCCTTAGTGGGACGCCGCAGGATCGCTTACGCATAACTACCGCGACGCCCCGGCGGCAGGCCTGACGGCCACCAAACCAATGGGGCTGCTCCACAGTCCACTCTGCTGAGCCAGAGAAGTACCCGGAGCAGCCCCATTAAACCACGCCGCCCACCGAAGTGGGCACCCTTCAATCGGCTGCAGAGGACAGGGAGAGCGGCAACGACACACCGACACTCCTCTTCCCCTGCAGCCCCACCGCGTCTGCCATCTAAGACGGTGGCAGCCCCGTCAAGGCAGCGGGGGGCAGGGAGAACGGCGCACCGAAATACCGGCACTCCTCTCCCACCGCGGCCTTCCCCTCTACCGGTTACGAGCCTGTTTTCACAGTCCCGCAACCGGTCCCCGCCCTCCGGTCGCGAAACCGCTGAAGCGGCCCCGCTCCCGGTGGCCGCAACTCCGGAAGCCGAAGCCTCAACGGAGAGCGGCCCCGTCCTGCCTTGGTCCGCGCCGGATTTCTCCGGTACCACCCGCCCATTAAAGGGAGACCTGTGCCCAGCAGTGGGACGTTAAAAAGGCCTGAATACACATATTTTTTGTAAACATGTCATGCAATAACTAGCGACATGTGCTCATTATATACCAGTAGCGCTACCTTTTGGTAAATTTTATTACTAACAATATTCCGTAATTAATCTGTGTTCTAAATTTCATCTTAATCCGTCCAACTGTTTTAGCGAGAATAAGTAATAAACATAATTATACATACAAACTTACGTATTAATGATGTTAGGGTTAAATATGTACAGAAATTAACTATTGACACGTTTTAATCAACGTTTAAATACTGGATATACGACGCGGTACCGAAATAAATTAAAGCATACTTGAAATATTTTTGAACGTCACTCGATTGAATTTATAAAATAACCATAAATTACTATAATTGGGACAAGGTAATTTAAAACATAAATTTAATTATGATCCAAATAAAAATATAATATAATATTATTTAAAAAAAATATTATAGGTATAATAATATAAACGTGAAAATGTAGTGATATAATTCATTTTATAAATGTTTTTTTTTTTGATTTGATTGATTTTTAAATACTCAACAACACCGTATCTATTAGGTTGGCACTTCGAATGAATAATTTAGTATAATTGAGATTGGTAATAAGCATGAAAAAACAATAAGGATGCTAGTGAAATAACTTTTATAATTAAATCAAGTAAGCACTTTTCTTTATTGCACACCATAAAAGTATATAATATAACACACTGATAAAAATAAAGAACAAGTACAGCAGGTGGTTCTATTACTAAGTGAGCTACCTTTTCTTGACTATCTTTGAGAAGAGAGAAACGAAAAAGAGAATAGTGGTGCACTTGATCATATAAATAAAAGGATTAAAAAGGAAAAACAAATACCCACAACAAGAAATGAGTAACGTTAGTAGATAATCTGTACAGTATACTAGTACCTATATACGTTATAGAGACATACTAGTACAAACTCATACAATATTAGACTAAAAATAATTAATTATATTAGGTATATATTGATGATTTATATGTATATAAATAAATAAAAGTGTCTGTTAGTAATATCAAGATAACAGCTTTTTACGAAATGCATATTAAAATGTATGTAATTTTTTTTTTATCTGTCTGTCTGTCTCTCTGTTTGTTACGGCTAATCTTCGAATCGGTTAGACTGATGTAGGCAGAAATTTCACTGGCAGGTAGCTGATGTTATAAGGAGTAACTAAGGCAACTTTTTTATTTTGGATAAGGAGTTAGAGTTCCGCACAAAAACATTAAAACTCATAAAATTGTTAATAAAATCCGCTCTCTGAGCAAAGCGAGGGTAAGTCACTAGTTATTATTTAAATAAAAAAAAGTAATTCAGCTTGTTTAATTTTAATAGGTAGAGAGTTACGTAGGTTAACAACCTCTCTCATAGCTATTGAGGTGTATAACTTAGATTATATAAAATATGAGGCATGAGTATTTCTGCAAAGGTGTATTGGGCGCCACTTAAAGATTTTAGAGAATTCAGAAATTTATTATTTATTATATTTATAATTTAATTTTTAAGCAAAAAGATATGTATTAAAAACATAATATATTATGAGTTCGTATAATTTTATAATTTCATCTTCTTAAATAATAGTTAGACATTTTAAAGAAAATAGGCAATTGTCATTATCTTTTCTTCCTTTTAGTTATTGAAAACTTAAAAATTAAAATAACATACCACCCTAAACATTTGTAACTAACAAACGTAACTAAATGAGACATACTGTAGATACTCTAGTTTTCCGTCTTACAGTGAGTCCTCTAGCAAATCAGTATAATTACGTCTTTGGAGCAAGTGTATGCAACTTGCACATCCGACACTCTAAACTAGGCGGTTAAGCAAATGAGTGGGTACTCAGACACGCTCCGGTTCTACGGAAGGTTCAGGTAAACCCAGCGTGGCCTAATGAACGTAATATAAGAATTCCCTACCTTTTAATTTCTATTTTCCCAATTAACATCTCATACTCATAGCTTTAATAAAGAAGAGATCAAAAATATTTTTATTAAATGTAAAATTTATTTTAACTATCAACGTAAAGGAAATAGTTGAACATGGCTTTAAGCTTTTTTTTTTCTGATTACAACAACTGATATGTGTCTTATTACAAGCGTGATTGCCCCTTTAAATTAGCCCTTTTGTGAGTTAGCAATAATTAGTTATTACTTTAAATGCTTTCTCCAATATCGAATACTTTTGTATGTATGATATTAGTTTCATTACAGTTCTCTACACGCTTTTTTTTTTAAAGTAAAACTTCTTTAGGCGTGACTAAGTGGTAAGACAATACATTGGAAAAATTAGTGTAGCGGAAGTGAGAGTCAAATTTATTATTAATATAATTAAAAAATATATATTATATGTCTATTTTAATCACTTATATATATATATAATTATGATTAAAATATACATATAATATATATTTTTCACCATTCCACGCGGACATGACTTGTATAGTAATAACTAAGTACATTTGTTTTGTATATAATTAAGTATACTTGTAATTTTCTTTATCTATATAGATAAATAAAATTGGAGTGTCTGTTTGTAATATTAAAATAACCGCTTTTTACTAAATGCATATGGATGTATACACGGTACATATACCAAAACAACATTTTTTACAATTTTTGTCTGTCTGTCTGTCTGTTTGTTCCGGCTAATCTCCGAAACAGCTGGACTGATTTTGACGGGACTTTCACTGGCAGATAGCTGATGTTATAAGGAGTAACTAAGGCTACTTTTATTTTAGAAAAAGACTCAGAGTTCCGCGAAAAACAAATTATACCCATGAAATTGTGAACAAAATCCGCGTACGGCATACGCACCCGAGCGAAGCGAGGGTAAATCGCTATATAATTTAAATGAATATCTTAGGAGTAGCAAGCTACTATAGATGTATACCTAAACATAGCTAACCGTGAAAACGTACATAGGGATGAACGCGAGCGAAGCGAGCGTGAGTCGCTAGTTGTAAATAATAATAAAAAAGAGTTATGACTACTATTATTGTTTTCAGGGTAACGTTGTTATTACGTCATTACAAATGATATATAATAACTCGCACTAAAACTACAAAAAAAACTGTATAAAGCTAGGTTTCATAAAAACTTTTATCCCTTATTTTACCTCCTTATAGGATGAATTTTGATAAATGTTAAGCACGTATTTATTTAATTGTAATTACAAGTAATTCTGATCATATTTTTTTTTTGGATTGTATTATAACGTGTTTTCTCGTGGCAATGATATTATCTCGCGCGGTAAAAAGTAGCCCATGTCATTCTCCAGCCCTCCAACTATCACCACACAAAAAATCACGCCAATCCGTCACTCCGTTTCGACGCGAAAGAAAGACAAACAAACAAACACACTTTCACATTTATAATATTATTATGAATATTCTTTCCATGTATGATATTTTATAAATATATGATTGCAATATGCCTAATTAATTATTATTCATTTGTTTTAATTTATTTGCGATATTTGTCAAAGAAGTTTCACTTCAACCGAGCGTAAAGGTTACACGCACCATTTTTTTATTGTATTTTTGAATTTTCTTAAATTATTTTGCAATTTTATGGGTAGTATAACATCCAATTATTCGATGTGTCATCGTATTGATTTGACAATGGATTTTTGATGTGTCAAGGGGACAGTCGGGTGAATGTAAAACAAGCATTTTAGAGAGAAATAAATACAATTGTTAATTATCAAATACTGTTTTTCTAGAAATCCTTCTGAGCTGTTTTAGTAAGCACTATCTAATGACCTTTGAGATGTCTAAAACCAAATTCTCTCCCGTGACATATGTGAATAAGAAACATCGGGAATCAAAAATCAAAATAAATCCGCAAAATATTTCGAAAAGATAGTTTATTTAAAAACCATAAAAGTTAAATATAATAAAGCCTCTTTTAAAAACATAAATAACAGATATTAAAAGATTAAAACAATGCGTCAACATATAATCCTTAAACAGACGTACTCCATCGAAAATACTTATTTGTCAAAGTCTGAATAAAATTATTCATATTCAATTCATATTTTTGGTTACTCATAGAATATTGTTCACATTCTTTTCTTTCATTTTAATAAAAATATTACATTTTATTTATTGATATGAGATGGTTGTTCATATCATGATTAAATATTTTAACATTTAATATTTTATATGAAAGTAAAGATAATAGTTATGTGAATAAACTCTGTCTCTTAAGAGTAAAAAATGTGCCATAAACAAGGTCACTTGTTTTAATACAAATATTTATAATTTGTAAGCTTGTCACGTCTCCAGCAGCGTATCACAGTATCACACACAAAGCTAAAGTTATTTAATATATTACAAAGAAAATTCTCAAATATTTTTTCATTTTGACTACTCATAAATAGAATATTTAATATGTATAACATGTTATACATAAAATACATGTGACTTCCCTATCCTTGCTTTCTATCGTGTTGACGGGTCTGTAAAATTTCATTTCTAAAGAGTTACAATAAAGTATAGCTAATAGACACGTATTTTTAACAGTATTTCTAAAAAGACTAAGTGAGGATTCTATTATGTAAAGTAAAATTAATTATCTCGGTTGTGTAGTTGCAAGCGTGCGGTTACAGATTCAAAGGGCCTGAGTTTGAGTCCCAGATCGGGCCAAATTTAGCTATGGAGTTTTTCTGTTAATCAGCTATCAGTAAAACAGCCTGGAAGGGTTAGGAAGTTGGTGGCATTTCAAAACACTTCGTGCCTCGGAAAGCACGTAAAGACGTCGGTCCATCGCCTGATCTCTCAATGATCGTGTTGAATTGTCGTCCTACTGGAATTTGAGAGTGAAAGGAATAGAGAGTGCTCTTTGTCTACGTTTACACTTGTGCACTACAATGTCTGCTGCACATAAAAATTCTCACTCCGGCGTCGTTTAGTAGGCGATTTTACACCAATATGCCTAGGAGAACACGTAAAGCCCTAGGCCCTGAACCTTACCTCTCAACGATCTTATCGGATTCCGCGGGTCCGGTCCCAACAATTATACATATATGTATTACATATTGTATCTAGGTAAGATTAGCACAAAAAATCTATTATTAAAATAATTGCATTTTTTATTTGAATTATTGGCCCACAAAATTTTTTAATATTATAAAATGATTTAATATTTTAAAACAGAATTTCATGTAGTCATTTAAAAGCCTATATGAATTTGTGCTTTTAGTTGAGTGCAATATATTATTATTAAAGGCAACGGAATATAATGTGGTCGCAAAGTATGTTGCAGTACTCGAGTCTACAGTAGCGTAAAAAGCACTTAGTGTAATAAGAAAGCTTTCGACAGGTTTTTTCAGTGACTACCTGAATTTGGTTCGCTATTTGAACTTAGCATTTTTTTACTTTAATGTTGGCACAGAATTTTGTCGCATAAAATATTAATGAAAAAATCTTGATACTGGGTAGATAGGTACTACGTGTGTTTTCGATCAAACCGAATTTTTAATGCAGTCCTAACTAGTTAAAGTTTACTAATGTAAGATGTCGTTATACGCACTTAATTTTTAATAATTACAACGATACAACTATATTTATACGATTATGATAGATACATTTTATTTTTGTGTGTTCGGCGTTTGTGTTCTTATAATAGTAAAGGTATAAATTAATCGAGGATTTCTTGAAATTTAAATGATAAGACGGAAAATAATATTCCCATATACTAGAAAAAAGCAGCTTTACGAAGCCCGGGTAGGTCACTAGCATGAAATAATACAAATTCCTTCATCAACTATAGAGAATAGATTGACATAGACATGATCATACTATACAATATTGTAAAATTATAATAACTTATTGTAGACCAACTTATATACTATATCTAAAAATAACATAAAGCTACAGACGAAGTTATTACCAAAAGGGGAACAAGTGAAATTTTGTTTGACATGGATATACTTGAGTTCATAAGGAGCTAGAAAGAGAAACGAGCGCCATTACTCATGGCGTGTGCCTCAAGCACATTCTTTACTTCTTTTCCTTTAATACTTTGTGTATATCTACTTCAGATTCGGTACGAGGTCAGGCTTTTACTGATGCTACTTGTTGTTTGTTAAGGTAATAGGACATCTGTCACTGTCGTTGCAGAATTCTTTTTATTAAACAAGTTTTCCGTACGAATATTAAAGACAAAGTAGTCACATGTGTTACGAGGCACTTTCTGTTCCTTCAATGTAATATACATAGCCATATAGTATAAACGTCTGTAAATATGTATAATCTAAATATCTCATATTATGATTATAAGTATGAATATACAATAGGTATGTATACAATAGAATGCAATATATCTATATTTTAGTCGTAATATTTTAAGTTTCTTAATTCTATCACCTAAGTCTAGTTTATTTGATTTACTCGTTATATTATTTTTACTAGCAAAAAGAATTTTCTTAATTTTCAGACTTTTAAGCTGTACTTTAATAGTAAGATACGTTTGCGGCTCGTTTGACACCAGTTTATCAGTTATTTTCACGTAGAGGCTGACTGTTCCGCAAAATATTTCTGTATCAAATCACGAACAAAGTAAGCGATACGATTCTAGCGGGAACTCTATGAATAAAATTATCATTTTGCAGAATTGATTCTGGAGCACAGTAAAATACTTGTGTTATAGCTGGTTAGGGTCTTTGCCAGCGAATTATTTGTAGGTGTCATATTACTTTTATGAAAATATAATATATGATATATAAACCAATTTATCAGCTTATCAAATGGGATATAGGTTGCTTTTGGGTTAGAAAAAAGTAATATTATCGAAATATTTTGTCGAATTTATTCTTTATTGAAATGATAACTCTAGGAATATAGCTTCCTATTAGTAAAAGAATTTTCAAAATTAAATCAGTACTTTCAGAGATTACTACCCACTTACAAATATACAAACTTTACTTGTTTATAATATTAGTTTAGATTGAGTCTATAAATGATAATTGAACAATAATTTCGATCCCCGTTTTTGCGAGAATAACACGCTGTTTAATTAGTTTCTCCGGATAACACTATAGTATTATATAATATTATAATCAATGATATTATAAACCATAGATATGATATATTCAGAATATTCAAGTAGCATTTGAAATTCAGTCGTGGATGATGTAATATGTCATAAACAGTATACAGTTTTCAAATTTCGAAAAATAACCGACTGAGCATCTGTTAACCCGTTTTAGAATATACCTAAACGTCATCATGCATAGATTATGATTTGAACAGACTAGACATTCGAAACAAGTAGTAAGTAAAACATTATAAAGTGGAAAATTTTTCATTTTGAAAATAAATAAAATATTTATTACATTAATAATAATGATTTGTATAATGCTATTTTTTATCTTTGATTTTATAATCCTTTATATTTCACATGTATACGTAATAAAAACGTTTATAATAAAATATACTTAATCAAAATATGTATGTTAACTTGAATTAAATAAATATAAATTAAGATTTAGTCATGCTTAGTAAAATAAAAAAAAACCTAAGCATCATCCATGATTTTATATGATGTCGTCTTTACTCTAATAAAGTGTCATATTTTAGTCTATGATTAGTATTCATGCATCCTTGTTATACATATCATAAGAACAATATGCTATCCTTTTTATACTTTTCAGTTATATTAAAATAATAACCAAAAACACAGTATAATTGTATACATACGAGTGATATGAGATCCCTTGTAAATTTTTGATATTGCTCAGTAGTTCGTAGATTTCCTGAATAAATGCGATGGCATTTTTAAATTAGCTAAGTGTTATAAATTAGCTTATACATCAAGTATCTTGCTTGAATTGATAAAGACAGTACAATATGTTATTATTATAAATTATTTGACGCTTCGCTTTTCCTGCTGTATCCGCTGATTTTCAATATAGTATCAATATTTCTTAATATAATATATTTTAGCAGTAATAGTACTATGCTTTTAAATAAAACTATCTTTTCGGATTTTTTCGCGGATTTATTTTGATTTTTGTTTCCCGACGTTTCGATTGCTTTACAGCAATCATGGTCACGGGAGAGACTAAGATGTTAGATGTCACAAAACATTATATAGTTGTTACAGACAGCCTACCCACAATTAACAAAAATGAATTCAAAATTTTGAAAATTAGCATCAATGTACCTTACAATATTTGTAAATTTTAATTTTAAACATTTTATAATTTTAATTCTAAATTTGAAATATGAAATATTATTTATATAATTTTAGCTATTATCATTATAATTATTTCAATTTTTTAGAAAACTTATTATTATATTATTGTTTAATAATCTATATTTTAGTGTTACCATTATTATATTCTATGTCTACTTTAGAAAATTAAAATTAATTAAAAATTACATTTACAATTGTAAAATATTAATTTGAACTACTGTTATTTTGATCTACACAGTAAGAACTTACTACATCTAACTGTCTGTTATGTTTAATTTTATTATTAGATTTTATAATATTAATAACAGGATCCCACGACGATGGTAGTACCCAGCCATCTTCCCTATTGAAATTTGGATGTTTTTTAATTTCTATGGCTTCCCGAATCATTCTAGGGCGATATGACGACTATGTAGTCAGGACCGCCCAAGCCATTATATTCGCTTTGATAGACCCCAAATCCTCGCGAAAGAAAATCGATATCGCCCTAGAATGATTCGGGAAGCCATAGAAATTAAAAAACATCCAAATTTCAATAGGGAAGATGGCTGGGTACTACCATCGTCGTGGGATCCTGTTATTAATATTATAAAATCTAATAATAAAATTAAACATAACAGACAGTTAGATGCAGTAAGTTCTTACTGTGTAGATCAAAATAACAGTAGTTCAAATTAATATTTTACAATTGTAAATGTAATTTTTAATTAATTTTAATTTTCTAAAGTAGACATAGAATATAATAATGGTAACACTAAAATATAGATTATTAAACAATAATATAATAATAAGTTTTCTAAAAAATTGAAATAATTATAATGATAATAGCTAAAATTATATAAATAATATTTCATATTTCAAATTTAGAATTAAAATTATAAAATGTTTAAAATTAAAATTTACAAATATTGTAAGGTACATTGATGCTAATTTTCAAAATTTTGAATTCATTTTTGTTAATTGTGGGTAGGCTGTCTGTAACAACTATATAATGTTTTGTGACATCTAACATCTTAGTCTCTCCCGTGACCATGATCGCTGTAAAGCAATCGAAACGTCGGGAAACAAAAATCAAAATAAATCCGCGAAAAAATCCGAAAAGATAGTTTTATTTAAATGTCTAATATTCGCGTAAATCTAAGAAAGTAGTACTATGCTTATTACCTTCGGGTAGCAGCCCCATATAGTACCACTCTCTCACAGGAGACCGGCGTGAAGTCGCAACTATGCTGACGCGTTTCGTCCGGTGAGAATTCGGGAGGCCTACTCCCCAATCTTCCTCCTTCCCCCTCCCTCCTCCCTCCTCTCAACCTCTCTCCCCACTCCCTCCTCCCTCTCTCCTCCCTTCCTCTCCCTCCCTCCCTTTCCTGAAAGGCCGGTAACGCATCTGTGTTGCAGATGTCCATGAGCGGAAGTGATCACTTCCCATCAGGTGAGCCTCTTGCCCGTTTGCCCCCTTTGTCCTATAAAAAAAATATACTTAGAGAAAAATAGACACTTCTTAAAATTTATTCATATTATAATTAGAAATTCATTATTAATGTCACACTTGTATTTAACAATAGATTAAAAGATCCTATATATTTATCGCAAATATAAGCTACTTCAAATGCGATTTTACTCGAAATGGTGAAGATGTTATACCATAAAGAATTAAGAGTGTGCACTATGCGTAGGGCAATTTTGTACCTAGACATCTTTATTTATCTTAAAATCTGTGAAAGTTACCGCTTTCATATTAAGGGAAATAATACTTCGTACTTTTATCTTGAATAGCCAAACTTGAAAACACGATTGGTGAAAATTTTCTTGATAATATTTTTTTTTGAAAAATACGTTTTTTTTTTGTTTTGTCAGGAAGCCTAGAAGTTTTTTTGCAGTTACCAAATTTCATTTTTTGATTGGTTGTTTAATTAATTTTTAGTGAATGAAAAAAAAATTTTGGGGCTTAAATACGTTGAGCATCTATTTCTCTATATTTCTCACACACAATAGAAAGATATCTTGTTATCCCGCTCCTCTGAATCCGAATCATAGTGGTCTCATGGCGCATTCTTAATGAACACACACACTCAGGCAGGCACAACAGGCTAATAAACCTCATATTTACACATGAAAAATTTCCAAATAAGTAAGTCCAGACAAAATCTGAAGATTTCCTAAAAAAATTATCAAAATCACTCAACAGGAACATAGGTCATACACAACGATTTTTATATTCATATATAGATTTAGTTTAGCTTTTAATAACACATTGCTTTTTCATATCGTTTACTGCTAGTACGTTTCGTATGTCATCACTGACTGGCGTGATATTGTGTCGCGAACGAGTTGCGACGTATATGCAATCAGCTCTTTGATACATGCTTAATCACAACCGTGAAAATCAGATAATTAACACTGTGATTGGATGAACGCTGGCTAACTAGGTTGACTTAATATATATTGTATAGAATTTCATTGATAATGAAACTTAGCTATTATAATATTTTTAGAGCTTTGCTTTATATTTTACTAACTACTTTCTTAAGCATTTTACTATATCTTGTACAAGTGTTTATAAAAATGCCGTTGAACAGATTTTGTGTCCATTTTAGTAGGTATGTTAAGACTTTTTCTAATTTCGCTGCCTATATTTTTACTTCTATTGCTAGTTATTTAATAGGATGATATAATATGATGATAACTCAAATTTTATTGTGTGAGAGACTATAAAAAAAAAACAAAAGCAAATGTAATATATATATATATATATATATATATATATATATATACATTATAATATTACCACTAAACATTTTTGGAAATATTTCATACCACAAATTGAACGTACACTGTAGTAAAATATATTAAAACCGATATAATAAGACATTCTGAAAACGAGATCGAAAAGATTGCAATATTGGTCTTATTATTAAAAAACTTAATGGTAGGAAAGGCAGACGTACAGTTAACTGCATCTTAATAAGATTCGACTCGATTCATCGATTAGAGTAAATTATAGAACATTTAAATGAAGTGTAATATATCGTATTTGTATAGTTTAAGGACTTTTCGTTAAATGAGGGTATTTATTTTGTTATGAAATTTCTCATATCTATACTAATTTTATAAAAAGGAAAGATTCGATTGTTTGCATCAAAAAGGCTCAGAAACTATTGAACCGATTAAGATTAAATTTGGTAAGAAGACAGTTTGAGACCCTGGGAAGGATATAGGATAGTTTTTATCCCGGAAATCATCCCTTAAGCGGGTAAAAATGCGGATGAAAGTTTGTTTGGGGAAGCAAGCTAGTATATTATAACTATAGAGAACGATACTCTGTCGAAGGAAGATATTTTTTCACTTTTTCACGTGATTTCGGGTACTTCAAGACTTTTTAACTGCGAAGAATAGCAAAAGTCGTCAAACTTTATAATAGCCTGATATATTTTCGAAGAGACTTATTTCATATCTCCATAGCTACTGGAGAAAAGGAGCCGCCTAAAAAACAAATTCACAAACAGATTTTCACATGTAAAAATTAAAATATTAAAAATAAAAATTATGACATACGATATATATACAGGTATAACATTATTGTTATATAAAAAACAATTTTTATATTCGTAGACTCGGTCTGGTTGATTGCAAAACAGTGGGACTGGCTGCAAATTGTGCCGGTCGATAAAAAATTGCTGTAATATTTCAGCGTCAGCTTGAATAACTTCCTAAAGTTACGTTCTAAGCTTGTATGGACAAATCAGTCACTTTTGACACAATTTTACCTAAATAAATTAGTTTCATCACCGTTATCATATATTGTAAAGTTAAATTTTAACTATTATAGTTTTATAAAAAATATTATTAAACGCTTGTACTCTCGGATCAGAAATGGTTTATTTTAATTTTACCGACAACTATATTTCACCATTAGTATTACTGTCACTTCACTTTACTCCTCTTTTCATTGCTCCATGTTTTTCCTCAATTTTCACTTGACTCGGAACTCGTACTTGACAAATGTTACCCTTTAATATACGTACATATGTACGCAAAACAAAGAAACTTTTTGTAATAGACTAGTCCAACAGAGATTTAACTTCGGAATAGAAAACAAGATATTATAGGTTATAAACTTATACCTATACAAGGTCGATAAAAAAGTAACGTTGTACATTTTTGCATTTATAGCGATTTGATTATCGGATAGCTTTTTTAATACAATATTTAAATTCAATTTCAAATATTTTAAGAAACATAGGAATTTTTGTTTGTTGAAAATAGATATCTTCAATATTTAAGATACTTTATTTCATAGCCCGTCCGTCGCATTCGTTCCGTCATATATTATGCAGGTACTTCACAAAACGTAATGTTATGAATTACACAGTTAATCTAACATTGTATTCAGCCCTTTTTAACGTCCCATTACTGAGCACGAGACTATCTTTAATACGAGGGGTTTAGGCCATAATCTACTATTATGAGAAATGCCGACGTAGACTACACAACCCAAGGGGTTATTCCGAAGGTTCACTCTGCTATCAGAGAAGTAGCAGGAGCAATCTGCATGGTACACCGACCACCGAAGTAGGCCACCTCCCTGTGTGTCTCTTGACTTTGCATTCGACTAGGTTGCCGAATGTTAATGTGCCCACACCATGGCAATGGGAACATACATCGGGAGGAGGGAGGTAGTGGGTTAGGGGGAGGGGACGGGGTGGGGAGGTGGAGGTGTGGGAGGTGGTTAGTACTATGGCCTAATCCAACATTACTATACTATAAATTAAATGTTTGCAATGATTTTAATAGATGTCTTCTTTTTTTGCTCAGGATCTCATCCTCAATCGATTAATAAAACCAGATATTCAAAATATTAAAATTTTGGGGTGGGAGTACCTACTTATAGCTATAATTATAGTTATCAATTGAAGAGTTCTGCAGTAATATTAGTAAAACTGCAGATTACATATATTCGACTTTTACGGTAATTTATTATAAAAATGTATATGATTATTCATCATGTATTATTATAGCAAGACTTTTTGCTTTTAAATACTAAATACGTTGTACTTTCACATTATTATTATAACATCTCGAGTATCTAATATAAAAAGCTCTTTTGATATGAATGAACTGCTTAATACAAAGTGGCTTCTGATGAAAATTTTATCTTTTAAAAATGTTTTTGTGATACCTACTTTTGAAGCAAAGAAATAATTTATTTTACATGGTTTTCGCTTTATGTAAATTATTTGCGATAGTGTAATAAATGAAACATTTTTTTAAATTACTCACAAAAAATTTATTGAAACTGACAAAAATACATATTGAAAATGGTTATTTCTAAAGTACTAAAAAAATGCTAAAAACCGAGTCAGGGGAATGTAAGAAGAGAATAGAACAAATCTAGATTTTTTCATTTTTCTTGTTTCTTTATGTGTCTGTCTGTTTGTACGGGCTAATCGCCGAAACTGTTGGACCGATTTGAATGAAATTTTGCATGATAGTATCTTATATCCCAGGTCAACATTTTAGATACTTTTCATCCCGGAAAATTAAAGAGTTCCCGTGGGATAGTTAAAGAACTATTGTAACTTATACAGCTTAATACACAAAAACTACTGATTGGATTTTAATCAAACTTTACAATAGTATAGTTCAATCGTCAAAATAATAAATAGGCTACTTTTTATTCCGAAAAATGTACAGCTCTCGTGGGATAGATTTGTTGGTGTTTGTTAGTTTCAATATAAAATTTATTATATTCACTGCTAATCTAGCACAAGGTATACAAAAGATTATTCAAACAATGAAATTTAATTAATTATCATGCAAACATATTATGTACCAAATGTTATGGATGTTTTAGTTAGACCAAGCAATTTTGTTAAGCAAACAGCTTGTACATATAACTGAGTGATATTCATTCCATTAATATTAAATTATTTAGAACAAAAGTAACGTGAAACTTCAATTATATTAATTTTATAACCAGTTACAATTCTCTTAACATGTAATAGGTAGATGAATTATATTAAAAGAAAACCGATGAACATTAAAAAATTTACAATTTTTACTAAAACTGTAATTCACAAGATCTCTTTCACTAAGAAAACGGACATTTTTATTTAGTACTTGAGTTATTCAGAAGATACCATTTCACTTATCAGTATAAGAGAAACTTATGTTACTCTTAGGAGTAGGTATTTCTTCGTGCATACTATGCCAATGCTGACATTCATGAATGGGCGCTTACGATAAAGTAAAATGGTCTCTGTCAAGTTCTAAATACAACTTCTAAAAGATAAGTGAATTGAAAAAGATTAAAGATACAGTTTTGTCTGGTTTACTGATGGCTTCAGACTAGAATTAAGTTTGTTAATATTACATTTTTGTTCAATGATTATTTCAGCTCTTTATCCTTATGAACTTTTAAGTACTAATATGCTCTGTTCGGTTCATTAACACTGACGTGACATTTATCAAGAGATTTTTATAATTCGTGAAATTTAAATGTACAGCTGGTTTCTGATAAAAATGTATATCAGATTTCAACTAACTAATCAGCTATGGATGAAAATAATAAAATAGTTAATTGTATTCAGCCCTTTTTAAAGTCCCACTGCTGGGCACAGGCCTCACTTCAATGCGAGGGGGATCAGGCCATAGTCCACCACGCTTCCAAGTGGTAGTTGGCGGACTTCACATGTCTTTTGAAAACTTGCTAGTCAGACATGCAAACTCAGACATGCAGGTTTCGTCACGATGTTTTTTTTTCACCGTAAGGCAAATGTTAATCATGTTAGAAATAATTCGCACATGAAAATATCAGAGATGCGAGACTCAGGACTCTTCACTCAGGACGCTTCACTCGGTTTCCCAAGCGAGCTCGTTACTGCTGGGCTACCACTGCCTCAAAATAAATATTTCGTTAGAAATTATGAAGGACATTCACCTTCGAACACATGATCCCCAAATTCAAGGGTGGATCGTGATAAAGATGTGGGTAGCTAAGGGAATAGCTATAGTGTATATTATAATAGTCCACCTACAAACGTTTAATCTCCAAAATTCCTAGCGTAATATTCTCATAGTTGTTAATGTGCTACATTCAAGCTACACGTTTGACGTAACCGTATCAAAGCATGGAATTTATATTGAATCTGGTAGTGTTATGAGTTAACATTGTTTATGTCTATATAATACAAAAACATGTAAATTACTACATTTATATGTCGAATATATGCGAAGTTATTCGAACAAAATTTTATTAAGCAATTTATTACTAAAACTAGCGACTCACCTTCGCTCCGCTCGGCTTCGTCCCTACTTACGTTTTAACGTTTAGTATTTATTTCTCAGAGATGAGATATTTTCCCGCAGTAAAAAGTATCTTATATGTTGACCCGGATAACCAGCTATCATCATACAAAATTTCATCAAAATCTGTCCAATGGTTTTCTCGTGATGCGGTAACAGACAGACAGACAAAATTTTTAAAAACTATAGATTCGGTCTTACGGTTCTGTCGGATTTTGGTCGATAATAATATCTATTTCTTTTCTTATCTTAGCTATATTCGATAATAAAGTCTATTTCAATAAGATTTTCCAAAAAATATTTAAGACACAGTACTGATTCGACTCGGTTAGAATTTTATTATATGTATAGATGATTGATATGGATGTTACAAATGACGTCCATAGCGTACTTAATAATCATTACAACAGAGTAAAATGTATTGCTTGTTATTTTGTACGAAATAAAATCTTTGTAACTCACAAATACATACAGTATTCATTTTTTTAAACATTTGTTATGTTTTATAGTATGTTTTACATAATACTTTCTTAGATTTACGCGAATATTTGACATTTCAAAATAAAACTATCTTTTCGGATTATTTCGCGAATTTATTATGATTTTTGGTTCCCGACGTTTCGGTTTAAAATTTTTTTTAAACTACATATAAAACAAATATATTACTTAAATAAATAATTGATATTTAAAAAATGTTTAATAAATCTTTATGGTCACAGATAATATAATAATAGCAACACTAAATAAGATTAGTAATTAATTAAGAAAAATTGTAATATTTATTATAATAGCTAAAATTAAGTAAATAATATTGCTATATTTAATTATAATACTTATTAAAAACATTAAAAATTTTTAAAATGTTTAGAATTAAAATCAACTAATATTGTAAGGTACTTTGATGCCATTTTTGAATTTTTAAAATCATTTTTGTAAAATAGTAGGTAGGCTGTCTGTAACAACTGTATAATGCCATTGAGACATCTAACACCTTAGTCTCTCCCGTGACCATGATTGCTGTAAAGCAATCGAAACGTCGGGAACCAAAAATCATAATAAATTCGCGAAATAATCCGAAAAGATAGTTTTATTGTGATATGTTTTACATATTAGAAATCGATTTATTAAAATAGTTTACTTTTTTTTAGTTTTATTTTTATTATTTACTAACATTTTTTAGTTTATTTTATATTAAAAATATAATTTATATAATATTTGTGCATATATATGTTCATGTACATGTAGTTGTGTTCTAAATTTCTATATCGGTATCCGCAAAGTTATGATCAATTATGTGAGAGTTCCTGGGTTTGGTATTTACTCGTTGTAAGGAATTTTATAGATATTTGAGGAATCTGTAGAGACGACCCTTTCGATTGGGATTATATTATTCTTATTTGGGATAAATAAACCAGCTCATTTCATTTTAACCTCAACTTCTAATAAATAACTGAATACCGCAATTTCTGACAAATTTAATACATGTTAATTTGTTCCTAGATACCTACTATACGTGCCATCGTCTCTTATATTTCTATTTATTTATAATCACTATGGCCCTGCATTATCTGGGATGACGAAGAATAAACAAACTGAAGTTTCTTTTGATATTATTTAGACAGCTAATACTACGGAATGGCTTATGCCTGTAGCTTCAGTCGCTAGTTAACCTGTGTATGAAATGAATGAAATGAAACTTTATTCAATTAAACTTATTATAAACACTTTTGAATTGTCAATTTAATTTAAAGAGCAGCAATTCGTGAGTAAGCTATTACCGGCTCGGAAAGTAGTTCTGCTGAGAAGAGCCGACGAAAAACATGAGAATAAACTCAGCCCCTAAGGGTCATGCTGTGATATCAGATAGTCTTAATTTCATCGGATAAAGTAAATTGTTTTACGTTTCGATTCTGTATAGTAAAATATTGTTGTAACGATTTGAGAAAAATCACGGTAAAACGTAGTAAATAGCTATTGCACGGTTAAATATTCAGTGAATCGTTAAACTGGCCATATAGACGCAAATACGCCGCGGTGTCCAGGGAGCTATCCATCTATCTAGATATCGAGTTGGCGCACTATTTCGAAATATCAGCCTTTAAAAATGCATAGCAATCCGATCATCATACGCTGAAAACCGTGAAACGTTTTAGCGTTTAAAATGTCACCAGGGCAATTAAACTGTGATAGTTTAAAATGGAAGTATATATCTTTGTAATAGACTTCACTTTTGTGATATTAATTTATGGCATTGAGCATAGAGTAAAATTGTAATATCTTATATTACAATTAGTTCCATAGATGTAGATTATTTACATTTAAATCGTTGTGTAATGATGTATCGTTATTAATATTACTAAATGAAAATATATTAGGTTCTTAATTCTGATATACCTACGGCCTACGCGTGTATGTTTGCTTTTACTTATTTTTTTTTTGTGAACATGACGTATGATTTTGACATTTGTTTTAAGGATGATCCACTACAAATTATCATAAATAATACTTTGGGACATTTTTTTTAGTAATAATTATTAGTCGAAAAGTCTCGACTTCTTTCTCGTGTGATTTATTAAAGTAAAATAATATACCTATTATAAGTGCAGTCATGCTATTAACAGAATTTTCTTTTTACAATTATGAGTACATTTCATATTGAAATTTGAACAGAATTCAGTACACTTTCATCTGCTATTCCACAAAAATATACGATAACATTAAATAATTATAATTGCATTATCTAGTTTATTCATTGCTTATTTAACATAATCTATTTATTAACCCGAAATATAAATATTAAAACGAGATTACAGAGCTGAGTTCATAATATATAAACATAAGAACATATTTATTTTTTATTTATTTAATCCACTTTTACACCAAAAGGAAAATACAATTTAATATAAATTTTTATATTGTAAATTGTTTGATATTGATGTAAAATGTAATGAATACTTCATACTGGTTTATTTATTTTTGTGGTGTAAGAAAGGGATCGCGTGCCACAAGAGATTTATAACTCAATTCAACAATCAGCGAAACGCTTAACTAGCTGACGATAAGGTGTCGACAAACGATCGCGTACGTCTATTTAGAGATAGCTGCCGATGCTTTCAACAGCCTACCACTTCATTTATCTTTATTGTAAACATTTTAGACAGTACGCGAGTGCCTTCATTTAATATTATTATATAATCATTGAAATAAATAAATATCTGTATTACTCGCTTTACGTTGAAGAAAATATTGTGAGAAAAACGTTCATACCGTTTACATACGCTCCTGGCGGCTCCAGTATATTACTCTATTATATATATATATATATATATATATATATATATATATATATATAATTTTATACTAGAGTAGTATACTGGAGCTTGGTCTTGTGACTTGCCGTAGTTTCTGTACTCAACTTCAGTTGGCCTCTTTTGATCACATTAACAATAGGACTGTTCGGCAACAAACAATATTTTGAGTTGATTAAACGTTTTTCCGTACAAAATGTATCGGACAAGATTTTGGCGAATTCTATAACATCTAGTACTCATACTTTAAATGGTCTCATAAAGTCTTTTGATCCCTACATGAAATAGGATCGATTGAAATAAAAATTTTTTTTTGGTATTTTAGTATTTTTCTCACTGACTGTACATTTTTTCCAAAATCTGTGAATGCAGTTCAGAATATCTCAAAAAGTTACGGATGGTCTCCTAGGAACGTTTTCCTGTAACTATAACAGTTAAGATATCTGCCCTTACTATCCCATCTCAAAAATCCACTCTGTATATGTATAATTATCGAATAATGTAATTTATACGAATATTTTGTCGAAATATTTATTTTAAATGATTCACTGACAATCTCTATCTATTCATAGGTAATGATAAAATAGCTAAATGTTTTAAAGCGTCCTGCGGGAATCTGAAAAAGTATTCGAATATATGCATGGGAATACAATCGCACAAAACATACATCACGCGAACAAATTTAACCGCTTATATTTACAATACAATACAGTTAATACAAGCATAACATTAATTACAAAAATATATTTACTATTGTAAGTTTAATATAGCTGTATTTTATTTAATTTGCTTAAACCTATGAAGCCACTCCACGTTTCTTGCATATGAAGATGATAAAATGTCAGCAATATCTTTATCTATGTGAATTTTACTATTAATAAATAAAAATAACTGTGCGGCATCTAATAAACTAGAACAGTCGCTTAGGAAATAAAAGCGAGCAACTGATTAGTGGCTTATTTCAATATATTATTAAGCCCAATATAGACTATTTATCTTCTTCTTCTATACTATAATAAAACTGCAGAGGTCGAATGTCTGTACATAGAAAAAATGCTAAAAACCGAGTCAGGGGGTGTAAGAAGAGCAATAGAACAAATCCTGATTTTTTTCAATTTTTTTGTTTGTCTGTTTGTATGGGCTAATCTCCGAAGCTGCTGGACTGATTTAAATGAAATTTTGCATGGTGGTACCTTATATCCCCGGTCAACATTTAGGATACTTTTCATCCAGGTAAATCAAAGAGTTCCCATGGGAAAGTTAAAAAACTGTAGTAACTTATACAGCTTAGTACACAAAAACTACTGATTGGATTTTAGTGAAACTTTACAATAATATAGTTCATACATCAGAATAACAAATAGGCTACTTTTTATCCCGGAAAAATTTACGGTTCCCGTGGGATAGATTTGTTTTTGTTTGTCTAGAGGCGAACCCGAGCGAAGCGAGCGTGAGCCGCTATAATATTATAAAACGGAAAGACTTTTTTGTTTGTTTATTTGTTTGTACCCAATATGCTCCGAAACTACTGGACCGATTAAGATGAAAGGGTTTAGCCGGGTAAATATAGCGAACTGGCCCCCTAAAGGCAACTTATATCGAAACTTATGTGTCACTAAGGGCTTGATGTAGAAGAGCGATTCATGCGAGTTTAACTGTCGTACTCCGCTTTGAACTTGAGATATAAAGAAAATGAACGTAACTATGATTTTCGTTCAAAAGGGCATAACCAAACTGCAGAGGTCAAATGTCTGTACATAGAAATAAAATGCTAAAAACCGAGTCAGGGGAAAAAAAATCTTTTTGCATAAGATAGCCCGTTAACTGAGGAAGGCTATAGGCTATATATAATCCCGGAAAATTGTACGGTTCCCGTGGGATAGATTTGTTTTTATCTAGGGACGAACCCGAAGCGAAGCGAGGGTGAGTCGCTAGTTAAAACAATATATATATTATGAAAAAGATATATATATTATGAATAACATAATATATATATATATATATATATATATATATATATATATATATATATATATATATATATATATATGTATGTATATGTATAATACAAGTGCATTTTCATTATATAATGTCGAATAATCGACCGATTAAAATTTAATCCCAATTACTCCCAATATTTAGACTTACAAAATCTTGATTATGGCACAACCAAGTAAATATTACAAAACAAACTAAATAAATAGATACCTACTCAACCAGTATTCATTTATAAAGTTAAGTTGATAGAGTGAGCAGGACCTATTCGCTATTACATAAAGGTAAACGCAAGTTTTGTAATATAAAATTATATGAAAGTAAATCATGAGTTGCGTAAAAAATATAATTTATACTACATAATATAACTAATTCTGAATAAATATATAGGTATTACGTATTTCATATAATATGATAGAATAGAAAATAATCTTATTTTCTGAGATATTACGTATAATATTTTATTATATTAAATTTATCATATCCAATAAGAGATCCAATAAGAGAATATGAGAATCATAAATATAATCACTTTACTTATTTCAGGAATTCTTAACAGTATAAAATTCAGAATCAATCAATCATAATATTAGGAAAAAATCAATTTCGTGAAAACTCTTCTCAAACGCTATCAAGACAAAAAGCAAAGATAGAAAGATAACTTTGACATATTCAATAATAGTATGGCTAGCGTCATATAAAAGTTCAGGCTATATACTAGAGTAACAGATGGTACGTATTATGAAAACTGAGTAAATCTCGCGGCACTAAGTCGGTCGTACTGCAAGCACCCAATTTCTGCTCGAACAATCCCTCACACGGCACATTGCCCTTGTCCACCACATTCGAGAGCAATTTGCTGTCGGAGATCAGATTAATGCGACTACTTTTACACTGGCGCAACTGCTCACTTGACTTAAATATATACTCGTACTATATATATATATATATATATATATATATATATATATATATATATATATATATATATATATATATATATATGAAGTGGGTTCAAAACCCGGGTCTCGCACTTCTCATATTTTCATGTGTGAATTATTTTCAACATGATTATCACTTGTCTTACGGTGAAGGAAAACATCGTGAGGAAACCTGCATGTCTGAGAGAACCTATCAAGATTCGTTTTCAAAAAACATGTCAAGTCCGCTAGCCTGCACTCGGCCAGCGTGGTGGACTATGGCCTGATCCCCCTCACATAAAGGGAGGCCCGAGCCCAGCAGTGGGATGTTAAAAACGGCTAAATACATAGTCGCTTAATGGAAAGTATAAAGCATGCTTAACACATACTATGACAGTTGTGGACGTGTGACAATTAACGAAAAGAACAAGTTAATCGTAAATTGTTGTGTGTGGGAAAGGAACAAAACATTTTCCAGAAGGGAATTGAAATTACTAAAAAATATTCGATATTTCGAATGTTACGTATGTATGAACTAGAATGTTAATTATGCATATAAAAGGGGCGGCAGCGTGTCGAAAGTTCAGTTGAATTTAGAAGCTAAATTAAGAAAAAGTTAAGAAGTGACGAAAAGTGAGGAAATAATGCTCAAAGACTGGTTTAAGCCAAAACTGGGTAAGTATCGAAAAAACTAATTTTGAAATAACGATCATGGAACTCACAAAGTAACAATATATTTAACATTAAATTAGATTTAATTTCAATTTCTAGACTCGTAGAAAATGATTAATATGATACTACATATTATTATGAAACAATATTTAAAATGTTCATCTCAAATTTATCATCTTTTTACATCAGGGGCATATCCAGTTCAGAAGAACGGAAATATTATTATTAGAAACGACGCCAGGCGTTGCTGGCGTCACGTACTTCATTATTTTCACTCATTTTTAATCTTAATAAATTTAAAGCTTATTGAAATCAGCAAGAGGATCAAAATGACAAGTAATTTTACTTTAAACTATTATAATTTTACCAATCACTTTTCTTTAAACTAATTAATAATAACAAATTAACAATCTAATTATTTTAAGCTACCTTAAATACTTAACTACAGGATCAGGAAAGAACAGTCTGTGGTCCGTACCAGATAAACGCCCGAGCAAAAGTGAGTGTGGCTCCCCATCGTCCACCCTCCTCCCGGTCGGGTAAGCGACCCGCCATATTAGCTTAAACATAGCGCCCTCTTTTGATCGGAAGTACTATGTTCAAACTTTACAATTAGTATTATAAATGCTCACCCTTATTAGTTTATAAAAATTATTGATAATTTAATTTACCATAAAATAAGAGAAAAGACATTGAAGAACTTTGAAGGCCCTCCATTTTAAATTAAACATAGCACTTCCGGAAGTGCTATGTTTACACTTTACAATAATTATTATTTTTATAAATGCTCACACTTATAAGTTTATAAAATTATTGATAATTTAATTGAAATACAAACTTTACAATTATTATTTTAATTTTAATATTTATGAGCTTATCATATTATTGATAATTCAATTTACCATAAAATAATGAGAAACCCATTAACGAACTTAAAAAATTAAAAACTATAGTTATTTAACAATATAATTGAAAACGCTACAACTTATTTAAATATGAAATATTACTTTAGAAAATATATTTATTATTATTTATTAGGCAGTGTTAGCCCAGTGGTAACGCGCTCGCTTGGGAGACCGAGTGAAGCGGGTTCAAGTCCCGGTTCTCGCACCTCTGATATTTTCATGTGCGAATAATTTTTAACTTGATTACCACTTGCCTTACGGTGAAGGAAAACATCGTGAGGAAACCTGCGTGTCTGAGAGAACCTAGCAAGTTTTCGAAAGACATGTGAAGTCCGCCAATCCGCACTCCCAGCGTGGTGGACTGTGGCCTGATCCCCCTCGTATTGAAGGGAGGCCCGTGCCCAGCAGTGGGACGTTAAAAAGGGCTGAATACATTATTTATTATAATTTTAAATTTTGATTTTTTTCTAAATATGATTAAATAATGGCGTCACGCCGATATATATAACAAATTCTGTTAGTTTTGTCAAGTAAAATATAATGTAGGTGAACTATTAACAGATTTCCAAGTGTCCTCAAACTAGGTCTCACCTTGTTCCAGTTCTGTTCCCGTGTAGTGCACTCAACAATGCCTAGTTGACTGAAAAGTATAATTTTATATTTTATTAGGACGGCTCTTGGAAATTCACTTTTAACTAGAGCAAAGTGTGAATATATATTTTTTCATAACCAGAAATAATCAAAACGACGATACTCCGATTTAGAATTTTATTTATATTTCATCAAAATCATATGTAATATATCATTATTTTTAAAAATTAATTGTATAATTAATATTATTTCAATTAATTATTATTTTTCGCAAGGCAAGTGGTAATCATGTTGGTAATGATTTGCACATGAAAATATCAGAGGTGCGAGACTCGGGATTTGAAACTGCTTCACTCGGCTTCCCTAACGAGCGTGTTACCACTGGGCTACCACTGCCTTACGGTGAAGGAAAACATCGTGAGGGAACCTGCATGTATGAGAGAACTTAGCAAGTTTTCCAAAGACATGTAAAGTCCGTCAACCCGCACTTTGCCAGCGTGGTGGACTATGGCCTGATCCCCCTCATATTAAAAGAAGGCCCGCGCCCAACAGTGGGACGTTAAAGAGGGCTGAATCATTATTTTTTAGATCGTTTTGATTTTTACATATTCTATGAAATTGTACAATATATTCTAAAAACAATTGTTCACAAGAGGAAATCTAACTTTAGTATACATATATGTGCTATGGGAATATTTTAATAACGAAAATTTTATTTTAAACCTGATATACATTGGAGAGCCATAAAGACACGTGTGACATTCATCTGGCCGACAGTCAATTGAACAAAACAAACTAGCAATAGAGTAGATTTCCCACGAGACTATATGACTTTTCATACAATATTTGCTCAAATACGCTAGCAACTACACAATGCATTAACTCGATTACATATTATTTTCTTAACAGTTAAATGAATTTTATTAATAATATTGACGGCATATTGACTTGCTGTGCCAGCGGTGGCGGGTTCGAGCCCCACTGGGGACACTCATTTGTGTGATGAGTCAAAGTCAAATGAATTATGTTATGATCGTCAGTACGTCTTTCCGTGTGGAAGCTACCATCGGCTCGGAATGCAGTCCTGCTGCTACTGCTGCTCAGAAAAGCCGGCGAGAAACTCAACAGTTGCTCTTTTAAATAATGAGTTACATATAAATAAAGAATATATGGTAAGTCAGGGAGGCTTACCAATAGTTTTAAAAACAGATCAATATTAATTATATATGTAAGATACTACATAAAATACGAATAGTTTAATTTAATTCAATGTTTATTTATGCCATTCAGATTAAATTTAGATACTATTGTGCATTATATTCTAGATTAAAAAATGTTTTTTAAATAATAATAGAAAATAGGCATCTCACCCAGACATATGGGCTAGTTGCCTATATATGTCAGGGCTAGATGCCCACAGGTAATTAGTGCATAATCAGACGACACTTTAGGCATTCTGCTGAATGTTCACTGCAGTCTTCATGAAACCACAATGAACACACTGTAATCAGTTGCATTTCTTCTAAGTGGAGTTATAATACTCTCCACAAGTGTCCCTCACACTACACAGTTTATATTTGTACTTTGTGTAGTGACGCAAATATTCTTTTTTTTATGCATTTATACATACTACCTGCAGACGTACAGGTGCTTATGTGATAGACTCATCGGCTAGAAAAGCCAGTACTACCCATTAAATCCAACAAAACCTCCCCCGTCTTAATGGGGCACCCCGACGGCAGGTCTGCCGAAGCAGACTACAACAACCATGAGGTCACTCTGCCGTTAGAGAAGTACCAGGAGTAACTCGCATCAGGTCATCAGGCCATAATCCACCATGCTGGCGAAGTGCGGGTTGGCGGACTTCACAATATGACTTTCGAAAACTTGCTAGGTTCTCTCAGACATGCAGGTTTCCTCACGATGTTTTCCTTCACCGTAAAGCAAGGTAATTTATTTATTTATTTATTTTCATGTTAGAAATGATTCGCACATGAAAATATCAGAGGTGCGAGATCCAGCATTTGAACCCGTTATTACTCATCAGCGTCCGGCTGAACTGCCTCACCATGACATGGTGAACGCAAGTTGGGGGGGAATCAATTAATATACTGGGCGTCTTACCCCGAAATATCATTGGTCATCTCTCCCAATCATTAGGGTGAGATGCCTATCGACTCTGAACACACCCTAAAGCATTTACAATACAAAATGGTGGATTGTTAACAAAACAAGATCACAATTAGATTATGAAACTATTTAATACTATTTAACCGAAGAATTTAGAAAAAAAAATACTGCAGACTACCTTAAAGATTATATTCTAACGTATATATTAACTACACTTATTTTACAAATTTACACCGAAATATTAATATATATTGGTACCGATATATTAATAATATTTGTGTAAATACTTCCACACTGACATAATCTTTCGACTGACCTACTATGGATTCGTTGCGTATCACGCAAAATTAATTAATTAAATTATTAAATTTAGTTGGTATCTTTCCCTTATAGGTGTCTCTCTCGGACTTACCCTGATAATAATAAATAAAGAAATAAATATTTGCGACAATGGTTTACATTATGTTTTTTAATATGCGCACTACGGGATCTCGACTAGCTAGTCTCCGAGTCTGCACTTGATTACGTGTTTACGATCATCGTGTTTCAGGTAAGTACAGTCGTCGCATCGCTTGTAGTTTGTGAAATAGCCCATCGAACCAGATAAGGTTAAGGAGAACCTACAAAAACTGGAGATTAAATTATCGATAGGTTAGTCGCGTTAAATTACACAATCAGTAGGTATGCAGGTGTGGAAACGTATACACTTACTCATATTGTCATGCATTTAGATTTATCAGTCGGCTGAAAGTTGTGGAGCCTATCAGACTTTGTTGTCAACTAATACCGAATCTTTTCAATGTATGATCGAAACAAATATATATCGAAGACTGCTCTTTGAATTCGTCAGATTGTAATGTATCATTTGACTTCGACAATATATTTTCCGACTGACATATTTTAAATTAATTATAAAATGGCACCTAGGCACACATAAGACTAAAGTATTATTGAATTTATTGTTAGCGCAGATAACATAACACTAATAAATTGGGCCAGCCTCATTTGGACCATTTTATTTGGGAAGTGCAGCGCCAGTAGCGCTGTAAGTGAGGGGATATCCAGAGGCTCTGATAAATGAGTAAACTATTTTTTTTAAATATATACACTAAGACGTGTGGTATTATAATAAAATAAATTTTGGCGGACATAGCCTTTTGGAATCGGGATGAATAGCTCAGAAAATGAAAGCAATGCACAAAATCTATTAATATGCACTAAAGTTGTTGATTGTTAGCCGATTTTAATTAAGTATAACATCTACGATTATTGAATTTTCATTACGAACGTATTCTTTTATTTTTCTTTATCTAAACGATTACTGGGTATTTTTCCTTTTTTTATTTTACATACTCCATTCGCCAACCTCAATTAAAGTGGGATAGATCTAGGAAGAAAAAGATCAATAACTACTTAATGCCATTTGTTTAAATTTATTTGAATTAATCTTAGTTTGTTCTTCCTGCTATTTGTTAGTATTTTATTGGATACGGTTGTAACGGATTTTCCGTTTGTTCTGTTACTTTTCACATAGATAAAGGTTTAAAAACTATTTGCCTAAACAACCTTAAAATAATATTGAATGTGCAAACTTTTTATGGATTTATAAGCTAAACAAAGATAAGGAAACGTAAAAATCATTTATGTTTATTTAAAATTTTAGTTAGCTTATTACAGCTACAATATGAGTAAGCCTTTAATAAATCAGGATAATCCTGATTACAGGGTTTATTATAAATTTTCATGTTGCTTTAGTCGTAAATAATTTTTCAATGTAAAATTTTTTTAAACAATAGGCAACTCTCCCGGACTTACCATAGTAATAATATATATATTTTTTAATATGATATGAATTATCGTCCTCTAAACTATTTAACCGATTATGACGAAACTTTTGTGTAGTATAAACTAATATTATGAAGAGGTAAAGTTTGTGAGTATGTGAGGTTGTAGGAGGATTTAGATGAAATTTGGTAAGAAGATAGTTTGAGACCCTGGGAAGGACATAAGATAATTTTTATCCCGGAAATTATCCCTTAAGGGAGTGAAAATGGGAATTAAAGTTTGTATTGGGAAGCAAACTAGGGATGAACCCAAGCGAAGCGAGGATGAGTCGCTAGTGTATAATACACCTAACACTTTTGACCTAGTTCCTTAAACATGTGGCGCAAATTTTATATGGAAATATTTAAAAAGTAACTTAATGGTAATGTTACCTAGATTACTATTGTATTTACATTTGTAGCTACCTCATTGATCTAGTGGTTAGTAAGTACTGCTGCAGATGGTGAGGTTCTGGATTCGAATCCCAGGCTAAATTAGTTGTTAAGCTATTGGTACTGTGCCTAATTTATCTTTGGCGGTGTTAGACACGTTTGGCTTAGTTTGTAGTGACCTTACTTGCTGTGCCAGAGGTCGCGGGTTCGAGTACCGCTGGGGGCATTCATTTGTGAGCACGAATGTTTGTACTCCAGTACATGGATGTTTATATTTATATCATGTATGTATTTAAAGTTATATATGTGTAGTGTATCAACTCAACTATCTGGTATTCATAATACAAGCCTCGTAGCTTACCATGGAACTAGATGGTGCTGTGTGTTAATGTCTCAATATATAAAAAAAACGAAAAGAGTTGTCGTTCCACCTAAATATGAAGGCTAAAAGGAATAGAGAGAGTGCAGGACTAGTAAGTCATTAATGTATTAATGACTAAAAATATTGAAGGTCAAATGTTTTATCTTATCTGGATAATTAAGACATTGAAGTTTTGTACAAAGGTCTTACAGCTAAAAGCACTTGTATGTTACGGTTATATTTATTTAGTTAATTTGAATTAATTACATGAGATTTATTATTTTAGATTTAAGTCATAATTTTAAAATTTTAGTACATCATGCGCATTAGATAGAATGCTTATACATAATGAATATTAAGGAAGTAAAGGAGCATGAATGCAGTGGTAACTCAGTGGTAACGCGCTCGCTTGGGAAATCAAATGAAGCAGGTTCAAATCCCAAGTCTCGCACCTCTGATATTTTCATGTGCGAATAATTTCCGAAATTATTACCACTTATCTTATGATCAAGGAAAACGTCGTATGGCCATGTATGTCTGAGAGAAAATATCAAGTTTTCGAAAGACATGTGAAGTCCGCCAATTCGTACTTGGCCAGCGTGGTGGACTATAGCCTAACTCTCCTCGTATTGTAGAGAAGCCCGTGCCCAGCAGTAGGACGTTAAAAAAGGGTTGAATACATATATACATATATATGAAGGAGCATAATTAAACAGCAACATAAGTGTAAGCATTTATATAAATTTAAGAAATTACAAAATATATGAGACTAGTTTTGTATCGATTCTATTTATTTGTAACTTTGCTGTATATTTATTACTTACTTTGATAGTTGCCATGCATCAACATGGAATGTCACGATTGAATGTCTATGTCATAATGTACTATAGATTGTAGCTTCATGATTAAATGAACTATTGACTGGATAATCAATCTGTTTGCTATGTAGAGCTTGATCAATGTAAGTTTATTATTAACCCGGTGGAAATTAGTGATGGTATCTGAAGTTGATAATGAAACACTAAATTAATTTGATTGATTGCTCTTAGATATTATCTTCTGGGAAATATTGAGTATCATATTGAAAATCATATTAAAAGAAACTTCTGTAATACGTATGATATTATATTTCGATACTATATCTACATATAGTAATAATAATGTCCTCCTAACCGATTTCGGCCACGGCGGCCAATCTGAGACTAGCCAGATGCGCAGGAGATATTATACTGCACAAGTGTACGCACAGATACAAGGGCACTCTCTATTCCTTTTACTCTCAAAGTCCGATGGGACCATACTTAAATATGACTAGTGAAAGTTAAGGCGCAAAATCGATAACTTTACGTGCCCTCCGAAGCACGGGCGTGAAACACCACCAATTTAACTCAGGGATATTACTGAGAATATCTTAACAGAAAAACTCAGTAAATAAACTTGGCCCGATTCAAGACTCGAACCCAGGTCCTCCAAATCTGCAGCTGTACATGCTAGTTACTAGACCACTGAGGTAGTACCATATCTATAGTAGGTATACATTCTATAAATCATTAAAATGTTTTAAATTAATATTATGCAATGTTGTATTTAAATTAACTAGAAAAATTATGAAAAATGCAATTAATAGCGTCAAAAAATATTTTAATAGTGTTGTTTTTGAACAAGTTAGGTTGGTTTGGCCTCATGATTTAGAGGTTACCAAATCGGGGTATGTCGATTTATTAAATGCAATCATTGTGATCGGATGTGATAGTTATTGATTTATATACAAAGAAATATATTTTTTTTTGAGAAACAGGAAAGGTGATCAGAAGTAATAAGAGTTAATTAACTTAAATTGATAATTTGAAATTTGCCTGGAGGAGTGACTGAAAAATATGCTAAAGCACAAAACTGACGATATTTCACAACAGTATTATGTTAATTATGAAATAATTAATATTTATTTAAATAAAAAAAAACATCATAAATTAAACTTTAAAGATTTTGGATAGACTCCGAAAAAGTCTTAAATGTAAAAAACACACTTTTGATTTAGATACATCTGATCGACGCCCATGTCCATTTATGTATCATGGCAAAATAACTTCCTTTAGGTTTTGTATCGTATAGAAAACGATTGTAGAAGATATAAGGCAATGAATATACATGGGGCGCGTCTAAAGATGTTAAAACGAAGATTTTATAACTAAACTAGCAGAACCCACGGCTTCACCCGCGATCAAACTGCGAAAAAAAATAACTTTTTCGCAATACATACTTTATTACTTGCAAAATTAAGTTAGTGTAAGTTTTATTATTTCTTAAAAATATATGGAAAACAAATTAAATTTTAGCGATCGTAACTCAAAATATCAAGTATCTTAAAATATTTGAAGCGTGTATTCTCTAAATAAATTTACCGTTTAGGTATTTAGCAAACTCCGCTACCTGTGTTTTTCGTACATTTTTCTACTCCATCTTTTCAAAGTTAGAGGAAGAGAATACAATGATACAATCGCATACAATGTTTACGATTTTAGAGTCATTTAACTCGGCTTAGTGGATTTTTTAACTAACACACTAACAGGCTAACATCTACGTTATTCTTAAAGACCCAGTGCTATGTACACCTGAAAGTTACGGTCTCTCTCCTTCTCCTTCTTTTTTGAGTTACACATATAGTGCCATTCTTATTTTGCTGTAGCTTTTTGCCCACGGCTACGCTCGTGTGGAAAAATTTGCGCAGTTTTAATTTTCATTGAATTTATATGTTGTCATATCGAATTTTTAATATAATGTCTAGAGTAAAACTCTAGATTTACTTAACTTAGTCTACGCTAAAAAAACCAACCACAAATATACCATACTGATGAATATTCTGTCTAGTTCTGGGTTCTGTTAAAATGTCCCTGTGAGAAACTATCATCTCTTAAGTCTAGCCCTGCTACTTTTAACAACTGGCCCTGAGATATATTAATGGTCATTTCAAAGCAAATTTTAAGAAGGAATTACAATAGATTAAATACAAAGGCGTAGTTGGAAGTTATCAGTAGTATTCAAGGTATGAATTCTGATTCCCCCCGAGCACATCCAGCAAACACAGTGACCACTATAATGTTTAATGCTTTAATGTTAAATTACTCTCAGTCTAATTCTGTTATATAGCTTAGGCAACTTTTTTATTGCAGATATACCAACCTTTAGAAGCAGGATATAGATAACAGCATACTCTCTAGCTAGGTTTTCTTTCTCGCGCGCTCTAGGTCTGTTATAGTTGTCGCTGATGTGGTCAGCCGAAAAGTTGTACATAATTTTCCTTTGGATTCAGAATAATTTCCGTTCTCTATATTACACAGTAAGTATGCACTTACAGAGAACTTGAGCCATGTTACTCTATTTAAATATATTCAACAACTCAAAGTTCAACGCTCAGTTTTACCCACTTAGGGGCTGAGTTTAAAAAAATTCTACAATACATGTTTGTTTGATTGTATTAAAGAGCATTAATAACAAGTTTCAAGTAATTCTGATCATAAACAATTTTTTCCTCATATAAACAGCATAACCCCCTTTTACCCTTTTAAAGGATGGATTTCGAAAAAAAAATGATATTTGTATAGTTTTATATTTCATTTTATAGATAAATATTTTCCGTGCATCAATTACAGCGTAAATACATTCATACTAACTTTCATCCCCTATTTGACAGCTTTATGGGATGAATTTCAAAAAATGCTAAAATATGTATTTATTTAATTGTATTGAAGAGCATTAATACCAAGTTTCAAGTAATTCTGATCATAAATAATTGCTTGCCCGTATAAACTTTATTACCCCCTTTTACCCTTTTAAAGGATAAATTTCGAAAAAAATCTTATACATATATTTCTTATTTTTCATCTTAAAGCTAAATATCACTTTTCGTGAATTATCTATGCGTTAAGAATGACAGAGTTTCATACATTTTTTTATCCCCTATTTTACCCCCTTAGGGATTGAATTTCGAAAAATCCTTTCTTAGCAGATGCTTACATTATATAAGGAATATATTCTCCAAATTTCACGTTTCTACGACCAGCAGTTTATAGGCTGTGCGATAATCGATCAGTCAGTTAGGACAAAGCATTTTATGTACATATATATATAGATAAATTATATGTTTGCGTGAGATTTTAAGCATAATATTAAAAAAAATGTTTTTTTTTAATATTATGCTTAAAATCTCACGCACACTTCGATATATAGTTTTTCAATAATCCAAATTTTACCTTAATTACCTTATTCTGAGCTAGATATTGTTTAGAATAAAATAAGGTACTATTTTAGCTTATTCAATTAAAAGGTTTTTTTTAGCTTTTAAATTATTCATCGTATTGGAAAGTAGAGTTCTACAAATGGCAAACTCTGAATTTAAACTTATTTGGTCACGTAAGCAATCGTCCAAACAACTTATTGTACTCGTTTATCTGCTATAGAACTTACTTTTTACTACTCGACAACGAGTTAATATCCAGTAAAAACAAAGAAGTTATCCAACTACAAATACGCATTTGATGAGTTTTGAAAGCATATATGAGTTTCTTTTTATAAAATTTAATATATCTTTTTGGTTTTTTTTCGTGGATTTATTTTAATTTTTGGTTTCCGACGTTTCGAATGCTTTACAGCAATCATCTATACTAATATTATAAAGAGATAAAGTTTGTGAGTTTGTGATGGTGTAGGAAGTAATCTCTGGATCTACTGAACCGATTTAGATAAAATATGGTAAGAAGATAGTTTTAGATCCTGGGAAGGACATAGGATACTTTTTATCCTGAAAATCATCCCTTAAGAGGGTGAAAATGGAGATGAAAGTTTGTATGGAGAATCAGCCTAGGGACGAACCCTAAATGAAGCGACTCACCCTTGCTTTGCTCGGGTTCATCTTTAGGTTATCTTAGCTATACTTTATATCCTGGAAATAATCAGATAAAGGGGTGAAAATGGGGATGAAAATTTGTATGGGGAACCAACCCAGGGACGAACCCGAGCGAAGCGAAGGTGTCGCAAGTTATTATAATAAAATGTATATTTTAAAAATGAATGCCTGCTCTTTTTTTAAGCTTTTTTTCTTTCTTCAAAAAATATATACATAAAAATCTTTATAATTATAAACTTATTTTTTAAATATTAAACTAATTTTATTTAATATATTGTTTTGTTGATTCTGTTATTGAACGATTTTAGCCAAATGATTGTCTCGGGTAGATTATAAAATGTGGCACGTTTCTAAACTAGCTCAGTTCCTACTCAATAAGTTGTAATAGTGCTGTGGCCGTGATTATAAACATATAAGCGCAAGTGTATAAAGTGTTTTTATTACTATCGCCAAATCCAGATAGTTGAGTGTTTACAAAAGTTACTTTTGTTAATTCTTTTTTTTTTTGTTCTTTCAAAAATTTTAATATAATAAAGAGTTTATTTTGTAAATATAAATAAAAAAAAGGAATCGTTTGTAAATAGTTTTTGTCACGAAAAATTATAATATGCTTTTAGGCTATAACATTTACAATGTAACAATTTTTATCAAAAGCTTCCACAACTGTTTCTCATATTTGTATTCAATAGAAAGTCTAATTTAAGAGAAACAGAGAAAGATCGAATTTTTCCATTTTAATCATGATTTTCGCAAGGAAAGCAGTGAAATATTGCGGAATCGACTCACGATTCCGAACGTGAGAGAGTAATCAAAATTTATTATTCTTTTCTTCGATTCCAACGACACGAGAAGTTATTTTAATAAAAATTCGATTTCGATTCCAGCAGTGGAGCCGAACATATTTCTAATAGACTTCATACTTACATACATACAAATTACAGGTATCAATTTTATTTGATTAAAGGATATAATATAATGATTTTGAATGACATGAAGATTCTAAAATCTTAGAAGTTTAGTTAACTATGTATATAGCTAAGTCTTTTAATTGAATAGTTATTGGATATCTCAATGTTGTATTATTGGTTATTACTTTGATATTTACATCTTAATAAAATTCAATATTACAACTAATAATTTAAATGTTATCTAGAAACAAAAAGTAAGCACATATAGCACAGCAGATAGAAAAAGCTCATGTAATACCATCGAAAGAGGAAACCGCCCAAATTGAAAATACCTATTTGCACAAAAATATCATACTAAAGCGATCTGCTGTTTTTTGCCTGGTTTTTCTTCTTGTCATTTTTAAAAAAGATAATGAATTCTTGTTTTTTAAATGGGTGCCAAGTTCTGTAGATTACCTACAGAACTTGGAATTTATTCATAAGAACATACACCATTGTTAAATAAATTTAAAACACAATTTCTCGTCTTTTTTTCTGCTAAAACAGTGTTTGCTATTTAAAAATATTATGAACTTCTTAAATTTGAACAATCGAATTATTTGCACAGAGTAGATAACTTAGGATAAATTGAAGTTCAAGATTTGACTTGGCTTTTAGATACAAGTTATCATATATTTGGCTAATCACTTATATCTTCTTTATACTTATTTTTATATTCTACAACATGTCTTCCACTTCTAAAAATTTGCTTTACTGGTAAGAACCTACCTACAATTTGTCTTATCTAGGAATGCGTTTTGGATATTTCAAATAATTTACGGTGTAGTAACATTGTTTAAATGTATACAAACAAGAAGGTACAAGAAGGTATATAATAACAAGGAATTGTGAACCATTAGTATTTTCATATTGCTATATATATTCCTTATATTATATACGAAATGATTTAATTTGACGATATAAAAATATTGTCAATATGTTTATTTAATAGTGTTATAACATTTCTAAGATCGTGCGTATCCAAATAATAGATAAAAGTACAACAATTATATTACTATCCGATACTTTAGGTCGATCTTTTTTGTTTTGAAATATTTTGCAACAAATGTTATTCAAACTTACTTCTATGTACCCTATATTATCATTCGTAAATTTAAAATGCCTTATTAATATTTCAATTCTAAAATAGTACAGTATAATATGGGGTATATTAACGTCTGCATATTTTAAAATTTGGCGCCCTGGGTCTATAAGATACAACATCCGTTATGTTGTATGCCCCTTGAACTTACTAAGAAGTTTAACTAAAAATACTGTATATTAAATTAAAATTTATATTAAACATTCAAATTTTGTTCTCACAAACGAAAATCAAGAAATTAAAAGATCTTCGAAAAGGCTTGCGCAGCATGTGTCCTGGGCCATAGTCACCCCCGATCACAGAAGAGTAAATATGTCACTGTATATCAATATGTCATATGCAGAATTCAAAAGATGCCAGTACAGTTTCTGAAATTAAACCTTATCACGCAAATATAAATAGTAATTACTATACATAAATGAAAATAAAATCTTAACAACTTAATATTTCCTTCACGCAAGTTTACTTAGCCAATTTGGCTTAATGTTCGACAACGACTCACCCTCGCTTCACTCGCTTCATATATATATATATATGTATGTATATATATATATAAAATATACCGACCGACTTCGGCCACGGCGGCGAGTCTCATTGAGACTAGTCATTTGCGCAGGAAATATTATAGTTCACGAGTGTACGCGCAGACACAAGTGCACTCTCTATTCCTGCCACTTTCATACTCCGGTGGGATATCGAATGACACGACCGGTGAAACTCGCAGGACCGAAAGCCGAAAGACCGCCAACTTCCCAAGTCCGGGCTGTTACTGAGACCTACTAAACAGAAAGACTCAATAACTAAACTTGCCCCGACCCAGGATTCGAACTCAGGTCCTCTCGATACTGTACTTGCTAGCCACTACACCACCGAGGCAGTTAATTTATAATATTGGTCATACAAAAATGCTTAAATCGCAATAAAAATATTGGGGGTGGGGATAGATGAGTGAAAAATACTTTACGACCTATCATCATACCTACCTACCTAAATATACAAAAAAAAATCATAAAAATCAGTCAAGCCGTTCAAGAGATATTTATATATTAGATATAAATACTTCATATTTTAAAGTTCTCTTTATAATTTCTATGGAAATCTTAAATAGTTTTTATTAAGAAAAATGTAAAAAGTTGAAAGAAATAAAAAATTCTCTTTTAACTTACAAGAAAGTTTATAAAGAAGATTTCATAACAAGCATATATTAAAAATTGAATATATATATTTATTTTAAGAAGAAAATGTTAAATATTTTCACATTTTATATCGCCTGGTGCAGAAAGTAGGATACTTCACTTTCTGCTAATTATGATGTTTGGGTTGTGATTTTCAATGCAATACTTATCTGTACCAGGACAAACACTTATATGGCTAAATTGTGTACAAGTATTAGCTTTTGAAATTATGCAGTTCTCAATTTCATAATCTAAAGCAATATTATAATTTAATTTTACTTATAGTTTATTAAGCATTTTGCTTTGTGAATTATGAAAAGTAAAGTGTTGCCTACACAACTAATATTATTCTGCCTCCGTATTATAAGTCTGGTGAGAGATTTAATTTCGTCGGAATGTTGATTCTGTCAGCGCGCACTAATTACATTCCGCATCGGGAACGTCACGATTCGTGTTTCTTGTAAATATTATTATGGAATCGTTTGATATGCAATCGAGCGCGTAGGACTCATGAATAAAATTATATAACTCGTCGAAATGTTCTGCATTATCCGTCGTCGGCAGGCCGTCTATTGCTCTACAGGGTGTAGTTACTTTCATTTTAACTTCCACAACGATGTGAAAATATTTCTCGGCGAGTTTATTGCTTGCGGGAGAGTTTCTGTGGTCCAAACGGAAACTGAATATCGTATTAAGTAGTATTCAAAGTACCTACGGAGTAGACTTGCGCATTGATGTACGTTTCAACATCGTTTATTTTTTTTAATAGAAGTTTTGATTATTAGTGATATTACTTGGCATGTATAATACAAATACAGATAATTTTCAGGTCATATTATTCATTTTATTATATTTTTTGGACTTTTATTTGACCAATGAATAAAGGGAAGAATTGAAGTTTTGAAAGAAGACTATATATATTTAATGGATGTTGTTAGTATTGATGTCATTTTTTGAATGTTATTATAACAAAACTGCTAGTACTTTCTTAGATTTACGCGAATATTAGACATTTAAATAAAACTATCTTTTCGGATTTTTTCGCGGATTTATTTTGATTTTTGTTTCCCGACGTTTCGATTGCTTTACAGCAATCATGGTCACGGGAGAGATTAAGATGTTAGATGTCACAAAGCATTATATAGTTGTTACAGACAGCCTACCCACAATTAACAAAAATGAATTCAAAATTTTGAAAATTAGCATCAATGTACCTTACAATATTTGTTAATTTTAATTTTAAACATTTTATAATTTTAATTTTAAACTTGAAATATGGAATATTATTTATATAATTTTAGCTATTATCATTATAATTATTTCAATTTTTTAGAAAACTTATTATTATATTATTGTTTAATAATCTATATTTTTAGTGTTACCATTATTATATTCCAAATCCTCGCGAAAGAAAATCGATATCGCCCTAGAATGATTCGGGAAGCCATAGAAATTAAAAAACATCCAAATTTCAATAGGGAAGATGGCTGGGTACTACCATCGTCGTGGGATCCTGTTATTAATATTATAAAATCTAATAATAAAATTAAACATAACAGACAGTTAGATGTAGTAAGTTCTTACTGTGTAGATCAAAATAACAGTAATTCAAATTAATATTTTACAATTGTAAATGTAATTTTTTAATTAATTTTAATTTTCTAAAGTAGACATAGAATATAATAATGGTAACACTAAAAATATAGATTATTAAACAATAATATAATAATAAGTTTTCTAAAAAATTGAAATAATTATAATGATAATAGCTAAAATTATATAAATAATATTCCATATTTCAAGTTTAAAATTAAAATTATAAAATGTTTAAAATTAAAATTAACAAATATTGTAAGGTACATTGATGCTAATTTTCAAAATTTTGAATTCATTTTTGTTAATTGTGGGTAGGCTGTCTGTAACAACTATATAATGCTTTGTGACATCTAACATCTTAATCTCTCCCGTGACCATGATTGCTGTAAAGCAATCGAAACGTCGGGAAACAAAAATCAAAATAAATCCGCGAAAAAATCCGAAAAGATAGTTTTACAAAACTGCTAATTAATAAATAGTACCTGGGCGGCCGAGTTTCGCTCGGATTTCTTTTTTGTTATATCGTATTTTTTAGATTAAAAAAAAACAAAAAACTTGAATAAATAAAAAAAAAACAAAAGTAAAAACATTGTATTCTGACCGGGACTCGATCCCGGCCACATGTGTAGTCTATCTTGCGCCTTGACCGCTTGACCACAATGCTTACATCCGAGAGTAAGAAATTATCGACCATATTCTGCGTAGAATAATGCAAAAGAAAACCGCATGAAAACTCGAAAACACGCGTTTTCCCAGACATAAGACTAGTCTAGATCACTTCTTCGCCCCCGAAAGCCTCCACATACCAAATTTTAGCGAAATCGTTAGAGCCGTTTCCGAGATCGCTGGTATAAATAAAGAAAAAATAAAGATATAAATATACAAGAATTGCTCGTTTAAATATATAAGATAGATATACACTTTATAGTGAAAAAGACATGTTTAGTTTGTACATAGTTTTTTTAATCTCTTCTTTACAGTTGCGTTTCATTATAGTTGCCACTCTTTAAACAAAGCAAAATCAGTTTTGTGACCACACTAGTAGCTTTTAAGAATTATAGCGCTAGGTTATTCCATATATGATATTCCTTTACAATTAAAAGTGTACATGTAAACCCCTCTACTTTAAAGTAGGCGGTACAATAATGTATTGTGTCCTGTATATTAAGCGCACGTAAACATTACCTAGCTAACCTGAATACAAACCTACATTGTGCTTACTTGAATGTTACGTTAATATCTTTGTTTGCACAGTATGTTCACAAACTTGTACTAGCAAGAAATAATTATTACCTTGTGTTGGCGGTCTCATATCGCACGCTAGAGAACACTAGGCAAACCTCGAGTAATGTGTATAAAGGACAACCTTACATAATATAATTACTTCTTATATAAATTGCTACTATATGTATATATATATAGCAGCAATATTTTCCTGATTTGTGAGGAAAGTGTGGTAATTTAATTAACGACTAACCACCTAATATATTAGTGCAGTTAAACACAGAGTTCAATTGGTATAATAAATTTCAAAATTCATTATTTGAAGAGGAAGTCGCGAGTTGCCAATAGCTATTCTGTTTTCCGATCACGTCTCCATACTATTGGCGAGGATATTCGAGCCACCTGTGCCCGTACTCTATGAGGCTTTAAACACGCTTCTGCTCTCTCGATAAACCGACTGTGAAATATTCGCGGTGTATGCCTGAAGCCACATTTCCTTATGAATGATACATGCCAGTGTGCGCTTCTACGTTTTCTGGCACGACGCGATCGAACTGCTTGTAGTTATTGCATAATTTCTGAAAGGTACCGTAGAGCTTATGTTACTTCAGCTCGATGCATGATTTAAAGTTTCGTAAGTTACGACGTACGATTTAAAAATACGTGACATGTTTAAATTTAGTTAAAATATAATATAAATAGATTGGTTTTTTTTATATAAGTAAAAAAAACTGGTATTACAGTTGACCTATGCATCTTGGCTGATCGCTGTTACGAGGCTGGTAAAGTACGCGAAAGTTAGCGATGGCAGAGTGTGGTTATGAGCGTATCTCAAATTAAATCTCGCCAACAAATCTTCTCGGGGATGAACCATTTACCCCTACTACTTGACCAAAATATTAATGTATGGTTTATTCAATGCATGTATGTTGTATTTTTTTATATGCTTATAAAAAATATGTTGAAGCAACATCAATCTAGAGATAGAAGTACTAGTTACGTAATATTATTATATTGTTGGGAGTGAGCGGGAAGGAGTGATAACCTAGTCGCATTGCGCCTATAAAAAGAAGTGACAAACAGATGACAGGGCTTGTTTTTACGTCAAACGTCGGAGCGTTCACACGTCTAAGCTGTGTTGTGTTTGTTAGATTTTATTTTTTAAATAAAATCCACTTCTGGTTTCTAAAAATATTATATCATTTAATCCGACTACTAATAAATACGAATGTTTGTATTTTTTTTTTATGCAATTCAGTGACAAACGAGCAGCCAGACCACCTGATGGAAAGCAGTACCTGTCGCCCATAACACCTACGGTTCATGCACTTAGGTTTTAAGTAACAAAAATGCATAACAGGTGCGTTGTCACTGTGGGGACTAAGATGATATGCCGCTTGCCTGTAATTGCGCTGGCTACCTTTTCCTTCATACCGGAACACAACAATGCAATCATTGTTGCTAGGCGGCAGAAATAGATAAGGGGGTGGTACCCATCTAATCAGACTCCTCAGGCTTGACAGAGTCCTTTTTATATTTGTTATTCCTAAACGCTGAAACGGCTGGACAGTTTTGGATGAATAGACTATAATCGGGAGTAAAACTTAAGCATTCTGCCAGGCGCCCACAAAGCACCCGAGCAAAGCGAGGTTACTTCACTGGCGTGATAAAATAACTTACTTAATATTATAAATTAAAAAGTCAATACTATTAGTTGTTGTGTATAATACGACTGAAGCTCTTTTTGTATGGTACCTTATAATGAGACAAAAATAAAATCAGATTTGGTTTAAGAATATTTCCGCTCAATTACATGCGTAGGAGATCCGCTTTATTACGTTTAATAAATGTTATGACGGAGAGCATTGTATTGCTTGAAAAATTACATTTCATAGTATGGGCAAAAGCTCATCTCTTGGAAGAGTCGCGGACGCTGAGAGTCGCAATTTGTTACTGTACGGCCTTAAAAATCCGCATTTTATTGTTCCGCTTCTCATTTCGACTTAAACTACGATCCTTTAAGGGTCACATTGAGTTCTGTCATGCAAAGAATTGTGTTTATAAGAAAGATGAGCTTGCAATTTTCGATGTTTTAAATCTGCATAAACATTTTCAGTAGATGAATTAGAAAATAATAATAAAATATAGTGCGTGCGTGCGTCTATATGTTGCAAGATATGAAGCAAGTGTAAGACTTGTATGTCTCCGACTACATACTACTGTATACCGTTAACAACTGGTTTTCATCTTTTTATTTCGCTTTTACGCAGTTCGGTTTTTTAACGGAAGAAAAAAGGAGAAGATTCTCAATTCGGCTCAGAGGTCTGTCATTTATTAACCGATTTGGACAATTTTTGTTTTGTTTAAAAGTGTACACTTCCAATTTGGTCCTATTTAAAAAAAAACCACTAAGGGTTTTTTAAATAGCTAATGAAAATTTAACCTACTTCTAGTTGTCATATTGGCTTCAAACTTTGCAAGAGTTTCTATTTCCGTTGATAGTGCAAGGGTTTGTTATCGTCCACGTGATCTGATGGCAAGGCTAGAAGGTGAATAGGTGGAACTCTTTAATGACTAATAGTAGATAAATTGAGTTTGGGCTTATTTTGTTTGATTATGATATTTGACATGCCCAATACATGACAATTGGATTTTAGAGTCAGGTTTTTCTGTGTTAGGTACCAATAAAAGCGAATTTCAGTAAAATTATCTTTTCGGAATATTTCTTTGGGAGAGTCTTTCCCATTACCATGATTGCTGTAAAGCATTCGAAACGTCGGGAACCGAAAATCAACATAAATCCGCGAAATAATCCGATAAGATAGTTTTATTTAAAACTAGCGACTCACCCTCGCTTCGCTTCGGGTTCGTCCCTAGACAAAAACGAATCTATCCCACGGGAACCGTACATTTTTCCAGGATGATATTGTAGCCTATAGCCTTTTTCAGTTAACTGACTAGCAAATGCAAAAAGAATTTTTCAAATCGGATTAGTAGTTCCTGAGATTAGCGCGTTCAACCAAACAAACAAACAAACAAACTCTTCAGCTTTATAATATTAGTATAGATGTAAAATATTCGCGTAAATCTAAGGACGAATTTTAGTATGTCAGTCTTCATATAAAAATTGGCATCTAACTTAAACGGCTAAAGCGAATATTTTATTAAAATACTTTCTTCTTACTTTGCTATAACTATGTCTACACTAAAAAGGAAAAAATAAAAACTTAAGAAATAAATAAATAAAAACTGACTTAAAAAATAACTAAAAAGTAAAAAAAAAATAACTTGCCAGCCGATACAAATCAAAGCACACCGACTTCGAGAATATCTGATTAGGTGTCTATAGTAAATGAAAATTACCAATCAGTTTTTTTTTTTTACTTTTTAGTGTTTTTTTTTTTGACGTTAGTTTTTATTTTATTTTTAATTTATTTTATCATTTTCATTTTTATCGCACAGTGGAATTTAAAATGGAGCTGATGTCCTGGATTGGTTACTTTTATTAACGCTTTATTCGTAAAGAACTGCGAGTAAACGTTAGCAAATAAATAAACAAAGAAACAAGGCGTAAAGTAGAGTAATAGCGTTTCTACGATTGCGAAAAGGATTTCATACAGGTTTAATTTGCTGTAGTTTATGACGGATTAGTAGATCAGGCCGTGATCGTAAACGCGAACCTTAGCCTGAAATGAAAATGAGGGCACCAATAGCGAAAGACTTTTAACAGAGCGTTTTATGAACCAAAAGAATATAAAATACAAATTACAAATCAAATGATGCTGAGTTGGTCAAGGTATTAAGTAAAGAAATAAAAGTTATTATTTAAACCGCACAGACCTCTAACGACGGTCATTGAACGCAGGAGTGGTTTTGTCAATAAAGCCAGATTCGGTGGGTTTGATTTTAATCTCAGGTCTCCTGTCTTTCTAATATGACTTTACTTTTAAACTTATATTACGGCTATGGCATTGGTATATGGTTCTATTGATGAACTATTTACATTGTGTTATACAAGTAACTAGTAAACCTAAATCCCTATGGTTGTTTCAGTGTTTTTTTTTTATATAAAAAAGGGGCAAACGAGCAAACGATCCACCTGATGGTAAGAGGCTATCGCCGCTCATGGACATCTGCAACACACAGGAGTTGCGAATGCGTTGCCGGCCTTTAAGAGACCTATAGACATTATTCTTGAAGAGTCCCATGTTATAGCGCTCATCGAAAACTTCGGGAGGAAGATCATTCCACATATTGCACGTGCGAGGTAAAAATAATCGAGACGCACGTACATTTGTGGGATGTCAAGCATCTAAAATGTGTGGATGACATCCAACCCGACGGCGAAGAGTGCGATATTATATTTTTAAAACATTAAGCCACTTAGGATGAGGGCAATATGATCAATTTGTGATCATTTGTTTAAGTTTAGTATAGTTAGGACCAATTATTAACCCCGAAAATCAAAAATTATTATTACGTAGGTGATCTTATAAGGATTCCTTCTTCATAGGCCTTGTTTCATTAGGTACAAAGTTTCTAAAAATAACCTAATATTTCCAAATCAGTCTATCAATAAACACAATTACTCTATGAGGGATACGTTAATGATAAAAACAAACAAAAAAACTAACAATAATTCGTTGCTATGACCTGGCTATTATAATACTATAACTACATTGTTTGCTCACATTCCCAAAACAATAAGTAACGTTGTATAGGTGAAGATTAAACCGTTTGAAAGGGAGCGTATAAATTCGCGAAATCGCACCTTGCTGACACATAAAGTGAAATAAATAGTCGAAGCCGGCGTTGCGTGCCGCTCCCGCTGAGCTTCATGTATACTGTGTAGCTACCAATTGTCATTTCCAATCTAAACATCGACTTGTCTTCATGGATATATTGTTATTACCTGAAAGGGTAAAGTAACTTATTTTACACGATGTAATCTTTTGTTTTGGTTATTATTGCAAGAATTAATTTAGAAAATGAAAATATTATTTATTTATATCTTATTCATCTTCTAGTTTATAAATTGACATATTTTAGGGGGTGGAGTTTCACATGCTTAGCTTTTGACCAAAGCGAGTACTTATATTGCCAAACAAAAATAAAATGTTTTCAAATACTATGTTGTACAATTATGCCTAATTAAAAGTTAGTTAAGTGAGATATGCAGTTTATGTTTTTAGAATGGTTTATTTCTTAAATCTTATAATATTCGTAGTAACAAAACACGTTGAGCATTATTTAGAAAATTGATATAAAATTTCATAAAATTATAGTGTGAGTCTCTGCCCAATATATTTTAGTTAGATTTGTAAGTAATGTATATTTGGATTTATTTATATAGCAAAATCATAAAATACGGAATTATTACAATCTGCAGCGAAGCAAGTATTAGACTCAAGTCTCGGATAGTTGGAATAACATGAATTCATGTCCGAATTTTCTCGACAAACGAAGGAATACGATGCTATTGCCCGAAATTCAATACAGAAACCCGATGGAGCTATTTGAAATTGACTATACTAGGTACCTATGTATTTCGTTTACTTATGCTACATTTAGCTGCCGTATTCGTAGTGTAATAGTTATATGTTGCAATCTAGCTAATGGGACACAGTTATTGCCAGGTCTATTGCCTAACTAAATTGCATAGGATAATATGATACTGATATGGCTTTTACGGCCGTAAGGCTTAAGACAATCTCTGCTTGAAATTTTAAAGAAGTTGTTGTATACTACTAATAATACGAAACGTAATTGGTTTGTATTCTAGTTGTGCATTCAGTTTTATTAACTTCTTTAGAGTTCATCAATTTTGAGGTTAGGAACAAAAGCAAACATAGACGTTTCCAAAATATGACTTTCTTATTTAACTCAATAGTTGCTGATTATGTTTCTATAGTCATATACTTTTCTAACTTTTAAAATATGAGGTGGGATGAAATAAAAAATGTGAAGTAACAGAGATTTCAAAAATACTTACAACAAAAAATGTTCTTGTGTGAATATAATGAATAGTGTGTAGATATAGAATATCTTAGTAACACGCTTTATTTGCTTAGTGGCTGCAAAAATAATTTTGTTTCTTAAAGTACCTTAGGGTAATTCTATTTGTATAATATCTATACTAACTAATATTATAAAGCTGAAGAGTTCGACCGTTCGATCGTTCGATCGTTTGTTCGTTTGTTTGTTTGTTTTTTTTGGAAAATCTTATTGAAATGGATATAGAATATATGGATACAGAAGGCAAATCTATAATTTTTAGAATTTTTGTCTGTCTGTCTGTCTGTCTTTGATTTTGATGAAATTTGGTATGATGATAACTGTTTATCCGGGTCAACATATAGGATACTTTTTATTGCGGGAAAATATCTCATCTCTGAGATAAACGTTACAACGTAACTAGGAACCCGAGCGGAGCGAGGGTGAGTTGCTAGTATAATAATAAAATTGTAACTAAGCCGAATCTGTACATTAAATATTTTTTGGAAAATCTTGTTGCAATAGACATTATTATCGATACACAGGCCAAATCTACAGTTATTAGAATTTTTGTCTGTCTGTTACCGCATCACAGAAAAACCACTGCAGGGATTTTGATGAAATTTGGTATGGTTATAGGTGGTTATCTGGGTCAACATATAAGATACTTTTTACCGCGGGAAAATATCTTATTTCTGAGAAAAAATACAAAAACTGGTTAAAATAAAACCACGATGATACTATAAACATTTTTTGGAAAATCTTGTTGCAATAGACATTATTATCGATACACAGGCCAAATCTACAGTTATTAGAATTTTTGTCTGTCTGTTACCGCATCACAGAAAAACCACTGCAGGGATTTTGATGAAATTTGGTATGGTTATAGGTGGTTATCTGGGTCAACATATAAGATACTTTTTACCGCGGGAAAATATCTTATTTCTGAGAAAAAATACAAAAACTGGTTAAAATAAAACCACGATGATACTATAAACATTTCAGCTAGATAATTTAATAAATACGGCTAAAACTTTTAAAAATGCTTATCTTGAAAAAAAATTATCAATAGTGCTATTTTATGCATTAAAATAAGTCCAAAAATATTTATTTATATGTTATTTAGATATTCGTCAATAGATGTCTCCATGTGTTTTCAAAACACGTAGTGTTAATACCAAAATATTGAATGTACATACATACCTTTCTATGATTTCATTAGAATTACTATTACTATTAAATTATCCGCGGCCCCGCCTGTGCTCAAATTACTATAAAACAATTTTTTTGTGATATTTTGTTAGCCGGAACAATTTTCAAATGAAAATATTTATTATTGTTAAGTAAATAATGTTAATGTTTGTAAATCTTTTAATGTAAAAATTGGGCAAATGCAAGTCCAACTCGCACATTACAGGTTCCGTGTAGCAAAATACTGTGTTGTTTTTCTTACTTACGTATTTTGCTAGGTTAACACTAAAATAAATACGAATAATATTTACGTTCCCAATATATCGACTCATTTTATTAACCGTAAAAATAAGTTCGTTTCATATTATTTTTTAACATTTCATGGAACACAAATTTAAGGTTGTTAAACTGACAAACCATATTTCAAAAAATATGAAACGTATATTCTGCAAGATAATTTTTGTTTAAAGTATTTTAGAAACTGTTATACCTCAACTTTTTCAGTTTTTTTGACACCATTTGTTGAAAGGCTTAATTAAAAGACGCAATAAAATGCTTACGACGTTAATCATATTAGCCGAGCCATATGAAATAATAAAAAGCATTTGCTTAGAACTTTACTTATTTAACTTAATTATATACTTCTGGAGCTCTCACTTTATCCAACACTTTCTTTTGAAAATCATTTCGGAAAATATTACTAACTAGCGCTAACGCATCCCTGTTTCGCTAAAAATTAACATTAAGAAAAGTTATTAATATATAATTTAAATAGTCAGCTAAATATAAATTAATCAATAGCTATCTATACATATAATAAAATTATAACTAAGCCGAATCTGTACATTAAATATTTTTTGAAAAATCTTACTGAAATAGACTTTATTATCGATACAGAGGCCGAAACTATAGTTTTTAGAATTTTTGTCTGTCTGTCTGATACCGCATCATGGGAAAACCACTGGAGGGATTTTGATGAAATTTGGTATGATGATAGCTAGTTATCCGGGTCAACATATAAGATACTTTTTACTGCCGAAAAATATCTCATCTCTGAGACATCTTACTAAATGTTAAAACGTACTTACGTAGGGACGAACCCGAGCGGAGCGAGGGTGAGTCGCTAGTTAGTAAATAAATGATAAAAATGAATTCAGTAGTTTGAGAGTTTATCGCCCAAAACTAAACAAACAAAACAAAAGTATAGACATACCATAAATGTTATTGTTAAAACGAAAAGTGCGATATTACTAAATGAAATATGAGATCATTGTCAATCACCAGTATTTACCAATGATGTGGTGCGCTATGAAATTGGTATATGTAAGAGTATGTATACTAATATGTGAAACCTAAGAATTTAGTTTTTGGTCATCTGAACGCGGGCGGAGCCGCGAGCAATGCTAATAATATATATAAAACAAAGTCGAGTTTGTTACGACACTTAAAACTCGAGAACTGTTAGGCCTATTTTCATGGTTTTTGATTGTTGGTTTTGTCTCCGCCCCGAATAGAAGAATAATTATTAAAACCTCGGAACATTTACGACTAAAATAAATTGAAAAATAAAATCTATTCCATACTAAGCGTCAAAATGTACTTAGGGACGAACCTGAGCGGAGCGAGAGTGAGTCGCTAGTTTAACCTAAAAATTAAGGTTGGTTAAAACATAACTCCGATAGACTTATCCAATACTAGCGACTCACCCTCGCTTCGCTCGGGTTCGTCCCTAGATACCTTATAGCGGTTTGTATGGAATACATGTTATGAGTACTAATTAGTCTATGTAAACGTCAATGTCATTTGTCATACTCTCACTATTAAGTAGGCTGTACTAATATATAATTCATCCCGATCACTGTCTAATAATTGTCCATTGTCTTAGTAATATAATATACAACATATGACCGAATAATATTAAACATGGTGTCAGAAGTGAACTATATAGTCTTATTCAATTTTAAATAATCATTTCTCAAGTAATGTATATTTCTTAAATATATATTACTTGAGAAATAATTGATTCTCCATACAAAGTTCCACCCCTCTTAAGGGATGATTTCCGGGGTAAAAACTATCCTATGTCCTTCCCAGGATCTCAAACTATCTCCATACCAAATTTCGTCTAAATCGGTTCAGCTGATTAAGCGTGAAAAGGAGACAGACAGAGTTACTTTCGCATTTATAATATTATAATATTAGTATGGATTTGTAAATATAATCATGTTAAACACTATATTATGTATTTATCTACTAGTAAAAAGAAACAACGTATTATGCGACATGCATGTTTTTTTTTAATTTGATAATCTTAAGTTTGTCAAATATGTAGGTCAAAATATTAAACGTTGTTACATATTTTTTTTCATATTTGTGTTTATTGCTTATTGCTTATTAAATTTCCTCTAAGTAATTTCTTCTAAGTTAATTAGTCAGTGTCAATGGACCGGACCATCAATGGGCAATTAGATGAAACGTTCATCAAATTCGTCTTTTTTTCCTTGTTATTGTTATTTATATTATTATTATGAAATACTAGCATAACCCACGGCTTCACTCGCGCTACAACTACAAAAAACAATCTTGGGCTTTATGCTACATATCTACACTATCTAAAATCACTATCGTAAAGAGTAAAGATTTGTATTTTTGTATGTTTGTAACACATATACTTAAAAAGTACTGGACCGATTTCGATGAAATTTGGTAAAACGATAAACCCTGGGAAGGACAAAGGATATTTTCTTATTTCAGAAATCATCCCTTTAGGGGTGAAAATGGGGATGAAAGTTTGTATGGAGAATCAACCTAAGGACGAACGCGAGCGAAGCGAGCGTGAGTCGCTAGTTAGTAATATAAGTAATTTGATGATTTTCAAATGTGTATGATTGAGAATGAGTATAATTTTGAATCGCGCATCAAGGGTTCCATACCGCCGAATATTGTGTTGTTTTATAAAAAATAATAATGGCTAGCTACTGAATATAGTCAACGAGATGCATAAAAGGCAGTTGATTAAAGCAGCGTTTGTTTATAAGGCGGCATTGGCCAGTTTCCATTCAATTTGGTCTTGTCGACTACATTAAACTGATTGCTGCAATTAGTGAATGCTGTAATTCTCGTTTTTCAGCCGCCCCCCGTACTCTTCACTTCGCTTCGCCCCCACAGGAAATTACTTGAGCCTCTCAGGTCGCGACGACTTTTCAGTGACTAAATAAAATCGGTTTTAAAGAAATTGTTTTGGATTTTCTGTGTTGATCGTTTCCCTGAAGGCATTTAGCATCGACTTTGGATTTAATTAGGGTAAGTGGATTTCTGATTAGAATATTACATTATTGGGAGGATTCGCGCTACTGCGGTGACATTTCATTTGTTATAATGTGATTACTTTCTTATACTACTTAATGTTTCCACTCTGAACAATTGGGCGCGAATTTTGCAAGCTCACGTCGTCAGTAAACAAAGTTTAGGAAAATGAGTTTTGTTTGAAATAGTTCTGGAAACCTGTTTCTAGTTGGAGATAGTTATAATATTTACGTGCGTTTGGTTTAATTAGAGATTGCAATCTCAGAGTTTGATAATTAACTGTACAAAAGATAATATATACTGCTAATGCCTAATACCATAGTTTGAAGTTAATATTGCTAAATATAATCATCTACGTGAATAATATATTCAAAATTCTGCTTTAATTGCGGTCAAAGTTACAAAGCTTGTATTTATTTATTGAACTTTACGAATAATGTCTCAGTAATATAAAGCTATTAAGTATATTTATTATAAGTAATAAACTTGCTTTGACTCCATCGATTAACTTGATTATTTTGACATTTACAGTTTAGTTAGTTATTATTTGATGATTTTTTAATTTAATTTGACTTGTCTTTTTTTAACATTATTTAAATTAATTATTTTTGCTGACTTAAGAGGTGTTGACTTATTATGAATCATTTTTATTGTATTTGAATTGTATTTATTAATTAATTATTATGAATTTATTATAATTTTATGTATACTTTAGATTATGTAATTAAAGTAAAGACATACATATCTGATTACTTATGAATGTTTTCTAAATGTATATAAATGATTTAATATGTGTGTTGTTAGTGTACTTTTCTAAATAAATAAATAAATTTTCATTGACTATGACAATAATTAGTATCTTAAAACAAAGTATGAGACAGACGTATGCAATCAACGTTTGCGGACATAAATATACCTGAAAATGATTTAACAGTGACAACTCATACAACGGTTGTGCGGCACATTTAAAGGCAGTAACACGGCACTGATAAATTTCAGCTGTGTCTGAAACAATAGAGGTTCCTGTTTTGTCCGTACACACACACGATGTATGGCCGACTAGGGCAGGCTTATTTCATTTTGATCTATATAATGTGTTCTTGACGGGCTATTCTCTTTATGTCACAGAATAGAAAATGGATTATTTTTACAATTTGAGTGTTGAATATATTTTTTTTCATATGAAAATATTCATATGAAAAAAGTGATTGTACGAATATTTTTTCATGTACTTGGTATTTTATATCGTGCAGATAGTGATGGTAGTTAATTTATGCGGATTCACACATTGATTGCATTCGATTTCAGGTTTTATATTCCATTTATGTAAATAGAACGAAATATTAAATATAATTATACATTTTGAGGTTAATAATAAAAAAAACCACACATATAATAAAATTCTAACTAAGCCGAATCTGTACATCAAATATTTTTTGGAATTTTTTTATTGAAATAGACATTATTATCGATACAGAGGCCGAATCTAAAGTTTTTAGAATTTTTGTCTGTCTGTCTGTTTGTTACCGCATCACGAGAAAACTACTGGACAGATTTTGATGAAATTTGGTATACCGATAGCTGGCTATCTGGGTCAACATATAGAATACTTTTATTGCGGGAAAATATCTCATTTCTGAGAAAAAATACAAAAACTGCAATGTAAGAGTATAGTAATATGTAAAACCTGAGAATTTTGTTGTTGGTCATCTAAACTCGGGCGAAGCCGCGGGCAATGCTAGTAACATATAAGAATAAGCAATCTATGAATACATGAATATAAAACTTTATTATATGACCAAACTGACTGAGTAGAAGATGAATTAAGTGAATACCTACATTGAAATTTGAAGATCAAGTCTTAAGGAAGATCAGGTTTAAAGTCTTGAGACTACCGAGTGAGCGATAAAGATACATCTAGAGATCGAGGTTCTTAGCAAACTGTTTCCTCTGACAACCCCGGAAAGGATATCGGTAGTAGCTACGTAAATATTATGTATGTAGATTTGGCAATTTTAGGCTACCAAACTGATCTCCGCTTTATATACTACATATTACGTCTTTGAAATAAATTATCAAAATAAATTTTACGTATACTTTTGTTATGCATAAGTGTACTAGTAAATATAAAAAAATAAAATCCTAAAACTGCAATTTTTTTCACTTCAAATGAAACATTTCCTGAATGCAAGTTTTTTAATAGTATGCTATGCTCAAATCCTCGGTCTTCATTAAATGTATTGAATAGAAGGATAGATTTTCATTCATTTTATTCGAATGTACGAGTGTACTCGGATGAAACAAATGTTGATGTGTTTATGCTTGCGCGATACAAACAAAATCGAAGCTTGCTATAACTTACGTATTAGTATATATTATTTTTAATACAGTTAAAATTCAAGTTATTTAAATGTACCTTTCACAGTCACACTAGTGATCTTACATTAACGGTTGATGTCTACTTGACAGTAAGAAATTGTAGGTTTTTTTTTAATTCTTTTCTTAGTGGCTCCTATGAATTATCTTTAAAAATTGTTAAAATACGGTAACTTTAAAGAATAACGATTTATGCTCATACTAAAAAATCCTATCAAATTTACCATTCTTTTAACTTGAGAGGTAATAAAAGAATTTTATGAATAATTTTTTAATATTATATTGTATGTAGGTAGTGAAATTAATGATTAATATTATATTGTATAGATTTTCTATGGGCACCTTTCTTGTATCTTAATAATTCTAATACTCTAATAAGCTTGTCACTTCCTATTGTTCGTGAGGCGCAATGTCTATCAAATTAATTAAAACTGTCTCCAACTAACTTCACTAAAAAGCTCAACACGCTTTTTAACATAACTTGAGCACTAAGAAGCGATAGACTTATTAAAAGTACATAATTTATTGTATTGTTATTAAAGGTTTAAAAATGCTTACTAATTTTAATATTAAAACTACATAGCATACATTTTAAATTTTAATTTGGACAAAAGTGCGAAAGTTTGTATAAGTTTATATGCGTGTATTTTTTACTACGGGGTTGTACACTGAAACGGCTGAACCAATTTAGATGAAATTTAGTACATTAGACTTTGAGTAGCGTGTAGCATGTAGTAGAATGTAGCGCATAGGCACTTAGGTCACACCTGAGCGAAGCGAGGGTAAATCACCAGTATTGCATTCTAATTGCACGTACTATAAAGACAAAACAATATTATGAAGTTTAAAATTAATGTCTATATAATCAAAATAATTTAAACAAATTCCATTATTTTATATTGTGTTTTAGTGAGTTATAACCAAAAGGGTGTTTATCTGGTTTTTTTAACTATTTAAGTTTGTATTTTGCTTTTTTAATCTTAAAATTAATCTAAATTTATAATCTTTTATTCCGATAATCATAATTAATTGTAATGTTTTCAACTCAGCCAAGCAAACCAATAATTAAGTAAGGTGGCCAGCCATACTTGCCAGGTTATACTTGTACAAGCATAGGTACCTGTGAACTGTACAAGTTATCACTTATTGTCACTGTTGGAGTGTGCTAACATTATCAAATAATTAATAATATCAAATTGAAATACACAATATTATTATTTTTTATGCGATTCAGTGACAAACGAGCAGACAGACCACCTGATGGAAAGCAGCACCTGTCGCCCATAATACCTACGGTTCATGCACTTAGGTTTTAAGTAACAAAAATGCAGAACCACAGGTGCGTTGTCACTGTGAGGACTAAGATGTACTGTAATTGCGCTGGCTACCTTATCCTTCATACCGGAACACAACAATGCAATCATTGTTGCTTGGCGGCAGAAATAGATAAGGGGGTGGTACCCATCAAGTCGGACTCCTCAGGCTTGACAGAGTCCTACCACCGGTAAAATATATATAACAAAGTACTAACATAGTTATTTGTCACTTTCATTATTCATAGTACTATACAGAACATTCCGATTTCATTTTTATTATAGTGCATTATTGTATCGCGTTAACGTTTAACAACATAGTATATACATATTAACTCTTAAACAAGTAAAAATTGATATTGTATATTATGTTATATAGTTACTTATTAGTTAAAAAACATAGTGACTACAAAATCACTTTACAAGTAACTATTTGATTTTTATTTATACTAATGTAATAAATGTGAAAGTCACTTTGGCTTTGTCTGGCTGTTTGTTTGTTACATTTTCACGCCTAGACTGCTCAAAATGGACACTGAAGCTTACTTCATGCCTATGCCTATGCCTATGCCTTAGCATAAGCTAGCTATTGACGTAAATATAAAACTTATCCGTTATGTTATATAAGGGATGAGAGTATGTATGTGAAACCTATTACTTATCAAGTTGAAGGGCTCGATATAGAAGGGATCGAGTGATATGCTCGTAGCTATGCTTCTGTTAACCTAGGGTAGAACCCGAGCGAAGCGAGAGTTGTTGTCGATGCGTGTTGTACTCGTTGGAATTTCATTCGGTTACGCACATTACAAATATATGTAGATACTTTATAGTAGTAGTAATAATATAAGTCAACTGCTTCCGTGGTCTAGTGACTAGCATGTATGGTCACAGATCCAGAGGTCCTGGGTTCGAGACCGGTTCGGACCAAGTATTTCTGTCAAGAAATTTTGAGTAATAAAGATTAGTCTTTGAATATTTTAAAGTTTAGTCAAGAAATTCTCAGTAACAGACCGAATTTATGAATTTGGGGGTGTGTCACCCCCGTGCGTGGGAGAGCAGGTAAATCCATTGGTCTTGCGCTTTAACCCGCACTGGTGGTATCGAGTAGTCGTCCTACCGGAATATGAGAGTGACAGAAATAGAGAGTGCACTTGTGTCTGCGCGCATACTTGTGTACTATTATATGTCCTGTGCAGATGGCTAGCCTCAACGAGATTGACCGCCGTGACCGAACTCGGTCGGGAGGCCATTATTATTAATAATATGGGTTATTTATCTCGCTATATCGAGTGGTTCTTTTATTGTAGGAATCAAGAAACAAATACAGTTTGCTCAATATCTACCTCACGAGCAAAAAGGCGTGAGCTGTAAACATGAAGAAAAAAAAGGATAATTTTAACAGACGTTAATTAAATGAACATGAGAAATGTAACATAATTATTACAAAATCAATAGCTAAGTCTTGGGTAAAATAAAAATGTACTATGCTTATTATGGTTCATAAGAAAATTTTGCTTTTGCTGATAAACATTTTTTTTGCTACACTGCATATTCATGGGAATATGTATGTATCTACTAGCGGCTTACCCTCGCTTCGCTTGGGTTCGCCTCTAGGAAAACAAAAACAAACCTATCCCACAGGAACCGTACATTTTCCGGGATAAAAAGTAGCCTATGTGTTATTCCAGACTATAATCTATGCCAAATTTCATCCAGACCCGGTCAACCGTTCTGGCGTGAAAGAGTAACAAACATCCATACATACTCACAAACTTTTACATTTATAATATTGATACGGATTAGCTGCCAATGCATTTAATGATTTAAATAAATAACTAAATATATTTATGACATATCATTATTATGCGTTAACATACTCTGGAATATATTGTGCAAAATGCATCATACAAAATTTAATATTGGATCACATAAAGGCGCGCTGAGCGAGAGTTGATATGCGGTTACCGACATTCCCAACGCCACGTTTTATAGGATGTCAATGATCTGAGCTGAATACATGGTGAATATCATTGAATAGAAAGTATTGTAGAGATAGCACAATATTCAATTTTAATAAAAATATTTACATATGCATTGTGAATGGAAGGTTTTTTCGCCTATTCATTTATTTTATAAGCTGGGATCTGCATTAAAAGATTTTTAAAAGCTTAACGAAACATATATATGAGGTATATAGAAATAATGGAACATGTTAAAGAAAATAAATATATTACATTTTTCAAAGAAGCAAAGTGTGTCTTTTCTGAATTTATTTACTATATTGTCGACTTGTTGGCCTCTTTTTTATATTTCATTGTCCCGTGAGAAGTATAAAGTAACGTTAAAACGTAAGCTGTATAACGTATCATCTTCCATGGAATAAAGAATTATTGGGTTTTAGTTTTAAGTGTGAGTATCATTAAAATAATTAATATACTTATATAATATTAATTATTTTCCCAGTTAAGCATACTAAAATTAAAAGAGGTTAATTTTATATCCTTCTATATTATACATTATACACTTTGTGTTTGAGATAAAAAAAAATGTCTATCTGCTTTTACATGCATCATTTGAGTACAGCTACATGGATTTCAATGAAACTTCTTGATTCTGATTTCGACTTTTTTAGGTTACACTTTGATTTATCGAGTAGTGTTTTTAAAGTAAAACGTACGCTTGACTTGGGGGGTAAGCTGATGAATGCGTTACGAAAAAATGTACGTACGTTTGTTGCCATGGTAACCGTTGTTATTGTCTGACACATGATATATAATATTATATTCTTTCCATAAATGATATTCTAAAAATATATGATTGTAATATGCCTAATATGCGTTATTTATAGTATCTATATCTAATATTATGCGTTATATATAAACCGTTGGTAGTAAAATATGTCATTCCACCTGAGTATGAGAGTAATAGGAATAGAAAATGCACTTATGTACTATATATAATAATATCTCCTACGCAGTTAGCTAATGTCATTGAAAATAGCCGCCGATTTCATTGGGTCGTAAATTAAATAAACAATTATTTTTTTACTTTTTTATTCTGATAAGTTTTGTATTTTTACTGTAAACTGGTGTACAATTTTGTCGTCGTTCTAATCTGTCATAAAAAATCAATTTAACTATTACCTTAACATTGTTACCTTAATATAAAATCTTTATAAGCTTAACTTTAATCCAATATTAATGGCACATTGGTATGGAATATGGATAAAGAAAAATATTACTCTACAACAAATAGTAGACTACAATAAACAAAAGTATGTTTGATGTATTAGATTAACGAGTAAGCATGTCTGTCACAATTTTAAAATAATGTGACAGACGCTGTAGCAAGATTTTGCTATAAAACATCTAGAACACTCAGTTCTATAAGTAGTAATCTAATAATGTCTATCTTCACACGTAATGGAGGGAATAAAGGCCGCGGAGGGTAGAGGCAGAGTCTGGTTAACAAAATAAATTGAACGTGACGGTCTGTTTCATGCCTACTAGTTTATTTATCTAAGAAAAATAAATATAGAGAAAGTTAAGAAAACTTCAAGGATAAGTTAGTTCATATTTTATTGTTTAGATTATGGCTCATCATCTATAAGAGACATTATAATTAAGTTAACATAATATTTCAATAAATATTTTTTGGGTGTAGCAAGCAGTAAGTGCGCATTCCTATTTATTTGAGTTTATTTTAAAAAAGTAACGTAAAGAGTTACTAAATGTTTTAAATTTTCTTCATATTTTTTTTGTTACTCGTACATATGTATAGATTTTAAAACTTTTACAAAAAAAAAACAGTTTATACTTAACTTATAATAATATATACCAAAGAATTTACTAGTAACTTTTAAGGACATAAGAAAATCAAGATAAAGGAATATAAAAAAAATATCAACATCATTTATATTTAGACGGTCAATATTGTTTTCAGTATTGTACATTTGGTTGAATTGTGTCAGTTAACACAAAAGGCTGTGGAGTAACGAAGTTTCACACTTCGTCGTATATTGACGGCGATATGCAGTCATGAGGTACGAGCAAAATGTTCGGGCTTACCTTAGAATGTGAAATACGATAGAAATAGTATCAAATACTTTATATATCTATTTATATTATTATTAAAAAAATGTAAAAATACTCACATTTTATATACAGCGCAAAATAAATGTATTTTTTGAACGCTCTATATAAAATGAAACCGTGGTACGAGTATGTAATGATGTTTAACTTTGTTTTCTTTCCAAAAGTCTTGGATTTACCGATCGTTTATAATAGAAATCAAACAAATGAAATTTAATAAAATATAATGTTACGCTTATTATTAGTGTTTCAAGGGCAATCCTAAACTATTAATTATAAAAATCTTCATTCAACCAAAGAAAGGAAATCTCAATTATTTCTACAGACAATTTTTCCATGAATATTCCATGTGTCTCATCTCATGAATATTGACCTTATTTCAGTTTTATTACGAGTAAAAATTATAATAAAATGATGAATACTATAAGAAGAGTAATAAATAAATTTTATTCATACCTTCGCTGGATCAGCATTTGTTGTTCATTTTCATTCAGAGCAGCCCCCTAAGGAGTCGGTGTGACGTGATTCATTTTGTAGCTGTATTATAAATTTGTTTCTCCATTGTTTCTTTTGCAACCAACAGTTTCAGTTACCTTTTTTGAGACAACAAAAGATGAGGTTTGCGGTTTTCACGTGTAGGCATTTTGTACATATTAGAAATTCTAAAATAACATGTATCATTAAATGTTTGTATTTGTATGCGGCTGGCTGATACTCTGATTTAAAGAAAATAAGTGAAACTTTGAGAATATTAAAATATGGCTATAAAGAAATATCTTTTATAAATATTTTTTCAATTGCACTGATAAATATTGAAGATATATAGGACTTTAACATTTTAATTCGCGACGGTAATGATTTTTTTATTTAATGCTAATGATTTTTTGTCAAGGTAGTGACATAAGTTAACTAGAAATGAATTTACATTTTTTTTATGGTTTACCCACATTTTGTAATGTATGATTGTATTTTTGAAGTTATATTACTTTTGGGACGTTTGGAAAAAATATGACAGCCAAAAAGCGACATGATGAAGTTACCATAGTAACCATTTTTATTGTCTGACTACTGATATATAATATTACATTCTTTCCTTAAATGATGTTCTATAAATATAATATGATTGTAATATGCTTAATATGCCTTATTTAATAATTTATCATTCGTTTTACAAACAGAGAGTTGTGACATACGGGATAAAATGTTAAGTTATTTTTGTTCTGTTACGCCAAAGAAGTATAACTTCTTACGTACGTACATAAGTACATACACACGTTTTTTATTTAAAGTAAATTTATTTGGTTGTAATTAATTTCCAAAAATATTTTTTAAGCCTATAAAGTACAACGTTCCGAAATTAAGTATATTATGTAGATACAGTATCTATAAGTAGTAGCTAGTAGTAGTAGTAGTCAGTATTATAGCACTTGCCATATAATATATAGCCTTAAATCTATTTTTTTAATTTACAATCAAATTAAAAAGTTTGGGCTTTTATTGTTTGATTTGACAAGCCCAATACGTTAGAATCGGATTTAAGAGCTAGATTTTTTTGTGTTACTGATAAAAGCGAATTTTAGTTTGTTAGTCTTTAAATAAAAATTGACATCAAAGTAACTAAAACGACTTAAGCGTATACTTTATTAAAATACTTTCTTCTTACTTTCTACTACTATGACTGCACTAAAAAGGGAAAAATAAAAACTTTAATAAAAAAATAAAAACCGACTTCAAAACAAAAGTCGGTGTGCTTTGTGTATCGGCTGGCACCGACTTCAAAAATAATTAATTAGGTATCTATAGTAAATCAAAACTACCAATTACTTTTTTTTTATTTTATAGTGTTTTTTTATGAAGTCGGGTTTATTGTTTTATTAATAGGGTTTTTTGAATTTTACGGCCTATTTATTAAGTAGATAGATTATCTAATATTACGTTATAAGTGAGCAGAGCTAAGGGCAAAAGCTAGTTTACTGATAATATAAAACTTTTAGATTTAATAAAGTGTGTACTGGATTGAATGTTTTGGGTGATGATGTTCTCCTGACCGATTCCGGCCACGGCGGCCAATCTCATTGAGACTAGCCAACTGCGCAGGAGATATTATAGTGCACAAGTGTACGCGCAGACACAAGTGCACTCTCTATTCCTGTCACTCTCATACTCCAGTGGGACGACTACTCGACACGACCGGTGAGAGTTAAGGCACAGGACCGACGGCTTTACGTGCTCTCCGAGGCACGGGGGTGAAACACCGCCAACTTCCCAACTCCGGGCTGTTACTGAGGCTTACTATACAGAAAGACTCAATAACTAACTAAACTTGGCCCGACCCGGGACTCGAACCCAGGACCTCAGGATGTGCAGCCGTACATGCTAGCCACTACACCACCGAGGCAGTCGATGTTTTGGGGATCTTATGTAATAACATTGTGTAAATATTTTATTAAAAAAATACAGCCCTAAGACAGAATGGATAGGTGGGTAGACTATGTACGCTTATTAGTATTATAATCTTCTTTATACTATATAGTCTATTTAATTATTATATAAAACTCCAAACATTTTTGGGAAATACCTTTAATAATAGTGCCTTATTTTCAACACAAAGGGTGTTATAATCTGTTATTGTAGTGTAGCACGTAGTGAAATTCATATTGAAATTTTGATTTTATCCTGCCTACGTAGAACGTGAACATTATTTAATATCCTTCTAGTGCATAATTGTGTCGTGCCTATATGTTCATTGTTTCAACATACTAATGTTTATTCACTTTGAACTAGATAGGAATAGAAATTAGACAAATAAGTAAATAATTATCAAATTAAAATATAAATACGATAAATAACTTAATTACATTTGATGTAAAAGTAATAATTTTATATTAATATTATCATATTTAATATTTCATGTCAATCAATAATACAAAATTAAGTACAGCTATTGATTATACATAGCCATTTAAATATTAGTACCTTGTAACTATAGACATAGAGTGGACTGAGTGTTTCTTTGCCAGTCGTCAACTGAGTGGCGGAAAAACGCAACAGAGACGAACGAATTCGAGACCAGAAGTCTTCTGTATTAATTGAAATACGATTAATGAAGATAGATGTTTATAACCAATTTACATTCCATTAACCATTCTAATATTATAAATGTGAAAGTTTATTGATTTGTTGAATATCGATGAATGGATATTTGTTATTTTTCATGCTTGAACAGCTTAACGGATCTGGATGAAATTTGGCACAGAGATAGATTGTAGTCTGAAATAGCACGTAGATTACTTTTTATCGCAGAAAAAATTGCGGATCTCTTGGGATAGGTTTATTTTTCTTAAGGGAGGAACCCGAAGTGAAGCGAGGGTGAGTCGCTAGTCATATTATAATTTTCTTACAGTCCATTTATAAATTCAAATAGAAATAAAATACCGGTATTGGCCGCATGTTTTGCTTTCTATCTTTCTACATAGTGGTCAATTTCATGAGAGTATTGCTCAGGTCATTCTCTAGGTCTCTTCTTCTTTATGTTTGTTTATGTTATTTTTACAATTATGTTAATAAATAATAATTAATATTTATTCCCCTTCTTAGGATTTCATGGAGTCGTGTAACCGTTGTACTTATTAGATACAATTATTGTTACGTTCTACGGGTTCGGGGATCGGGAATTGAAGCACGTCTTTTGCACTATTGATGTTTTATTGCTCTTGATTAACAAGAGTGACTTACGGAGATTCACTAACACACATTACCAACACCAATTTCCATTACTAGATACACTTTTAATATAACTTCACTCTGCTTTTCTTCACTTTTGCACTTTCTCGTGCTTTTTCTCAACCTTCAAGAAGAGAGCGTATTCTTTCCTGAAAAGCCAGCAACGCATTTGCAAGCCTTGCAGTGTTGCGGATGTCCATGGGCGGCGGTGATCACTTTCCATCAGATGAACCTCCTCTCGCTCTTTTGCCCCCTTGGTCCCATAAAAAAACCTTTACTTAGCTTCGAAATTCAACTAATCTCTCGACACCCTGCTGGCCTTTTTATATGACCTTTTTATATAAACAAAGAAAATTCTAGTATTCGAAAATTCGAAACCTTTCTAGTCATTTTGAATGTTTTGTTCCTCGCTCACTCTTACACACGACAATTTGCAATTAACTGTTCCTGTCTAATTTTAAAGCTTCTAGTAATTTCGATGCCACTCTCGAATGTTTTATTCTTCTTTTAATTTCCTCTGGAAATGTTTTGCCAACTGTCTTAGGATGTATAAAGCATGTTTAAGACGTGTCTTTTTAATTATTATTTTTGGTGTAATGACGCTACACACTCTCTATTTTGCAACATTATGTATATATATATATATATATATATATATATATATATATACATACACACACACAAAGGTATAGAAAAATAGCTAAGTACTTTAAAAAAACTTAAAACAGTCCTCTTTTATTGCAATCCTCTTTGATTGGTCATAAATGCCAAAATATTCTTTATTTCTTACCAAAATTATACGATATAACGACTCGCCCTCGCTACGCTCGGGTTCGTCCCTAGGTTGATTCCCCATACAAATTTTCATTCCTTTTTTCACCCCATTGAGGGATGATTTCCGGGATAAAAAGTATCCTATGTCCTTCCCTGGGTCTCAAACTATCTTTTTACAAAATTTCATCTAAATCGGTTTGGTAGATCCAGAGATTACTACAACCTCACAAACTTTACCTCTTTATAATATTAGTATAGATAATGATTTTTTTGTAACTTATTTCACCCCTTTCAAGTTTCATTTTGTTTGCGACACAAAGTATTCTATGTTCTTTTCCAAGGTCCCATCCCTCTCTATATCAATCATCAATCTTCATCAATCAATCGAACTTCATCAAAATTGATTTAGCGGATTAGGCGAGAAAACGTAACAGACAGGCAGACAGAGTTACATTCGCATTAATAATACTAGTATGGAAACAAAATCGTATTCAATTCGTAACGCGGGACGTCTTGTTTGTATTTGTCAGTAGTCAGTACGGTCCATGCTGCAGTATAATACACAACCTTGCGGCACGGCCATCTGCTTAATGAAACACTGACTGATTAATAGACGCACAATCTAAATCGCTAGGTCTACACTCTATACCTACTGTACACGCATTAAATTTTGTACAAGTGTTCCTTATATAAGGAAAAGTAGCATTAAGAGATGAATTTGAAAACCTCTAAATGGGTCGAAACAGAGTAGTAGTACATACAAGTTTACATTTTAGATTGTCATTGTTGAAGTAAGAATTGTGGAAATTGATGTTTAAGCTACTGCTAATACCGAAGGGAAATCCCATCGATCTCACTGTTTGTCAATAGTTTTAAACAAACATTAAATTTATTTTGCTTCAACTTAATAATAAGATTAGAATTGAGAACTGGTAGGATATTAAAGTGGGTCATTTGCATTTGCAACATGTAACGCTTCGCGCGACTCTCGGCAATCGGCCCATACATCTAGCTTAATGGTGTAACGCCCCAAATGATAATATGACAATTGTTTCGCTGTCGAAATAGCAGCTAACGCTTATACTAGCTACATTTTGGACGGTAAAATGTTAATGTAAATATCGTGATAAACTTTAATTAAAGTGTTTGTTTGACATTTCAAAAAAAAATTGTTCTTAATAATTGATAATCGACTTATTTATGCTACTTACTAATGTATAAAGTTATTTGTTATAAAATTTCATTCATTTAATTTAGAGTTTTTTTTGTTCTATAAATTAAATATTTTTTATTTTACATTATAAGATAATATATTATTCATATTTTGGCATTTACAAATATACTGAAATCTGTATTAGCAAAATTTTGACTGTAAGCGCTGTGAATATATGAGAACCCCTATGTTATTATACATCTCGTTATTTCTCGTGAAGTGGTATCCGCGACAGCCTTCCGGAACTAACAGCCACGATGGCTGTAAACGTCTCCAACGCCTGACTTTTGGTGATTTACTCCGATTTTATGTGTCGCCTCTCCTCGGATTTATATTAAATTTATTTTACGGCAATTTTATGACTCAAAAGCATGTCGAAAGCTGTACTTATATGTTTCTTATATTTTATATGTTTCTTACATGTAACTATGCAATCTTATTTGTTAGTTAACTTAAATTTCTACCATCTAGGTTTACTATTCTATTAGACTGGAGATTTTATTTGCTTAAACGTCCTTATCTAAGAAACAAATAAATATATAGTTTTTTTTTAAATATCCCGTTTATTAAAGATGGTTGAATACATATTTGTGAATTGTAATAATATGCCTGCTTGATTCAACATCATTTTTTAAGTGATTTGGTAGTAACAACAAAGAATTGAGCGATACCGCGAAAAAATCTTATTAAATAGCTTGTTAGCTGATTATATGATTCTTAACTTATTTTGATATTTATTCATTTATGTTTTTAATTATATACAACTAGCTCTCAGCTAGACTCACTTTCCCTACCTTGCTTTACAAATTTTCATCCCCATTTTCACCCCCTTAAGGGATGATTTCTGGGATAAAAAGTATCCTATGTCTTTTTCAGGGTCTTATACTATTTTTTTACCAAATTTCATCTAAATCGGCTTAGTAGATCCAGAGATTACCCCCTATAAACTCACAAACTTTACCTCTTTAATATTAGTATAGATTAGAAAGTGGGTTATATGTAAGTGATGCACTTTTTATAACTAATTTATGAAGAAGTAATCAATGTTAAGTTAGATAAAAATAAAAGAATTATATACTCAAACTTTGTGTTTGAAAGCAACAATAATGCTCTAAAGAATAGACGATATCAAATAAAACTTCTTTTTAGAATCTTACTTCGGAATGTAAGATATTGTATTACTTACAATAATAAATTCTCGGACTGGGCTCTTAAGGAAATAAAATTTGAAACAACTGCCGTCGTAAGAAATGTTTACTAAAACTTTGTAATTTCATGCTAACGGGATGTGATCATGAACATTTTCGTTTTATTATTTATTCGCTTATTTCAATTGCGTTCCTTTGAAGAAGTTTTCATATATTTTACCTTATATTCAATACTAGCAACTCCACTTTGCTCAGGTTCGTCCTTAGGTTGATTCACCATATAAACTTTCATCCCTTTTTTCACTCTCTTAAGGGATTTTCGAGATAAAAAGTAACCTGTGTCTTTCCCAGGGTCTTAAACTATCTTCTTACCAATTTTCATCTAAATCGGTTTAGTAGATCCAGAGATTATCCCTACAACCTCACAAATTTTTCCTCTTTATAATATTAATATAGATTGTATTACATTATATATTAATGAATTAATTGTAGAAAAATATTTTTAAAAACAAGCAATTTTTTAAAAGTACCTATATTTTCTTCTTTTTAAGGCATTAAAATGAAAGTTGGTTTTTAAAATGATCATGTCATGGTGTTTACAAGTCATATTGTGGGTGCACTAATTAAGTCAACTATTATGTAATTGACTGATTATACAAAATTTCGTGTTCATATTGTTGGCTACTGAGGTGGAGGTCATGGTGGACTGTAGAATTGTTATAATGGCATATGTATAAAAAAAATCACACTTTACTATTGACCGCTTAAGAACCTGGACGCAGCACCCAAATCATGGTAAAATTTAGAACGGCTAATAATAATTGCATGCGTATATATTATAATTTCTGTAAGATAATGTTGACGGTTGAGTTCAAAAATGAAAATCTTCAATTTAAAATTATGAAATTATCGTAAAAAGTCATTGTCACATGAAATGAACTAACAAGTAAAAGTTCAACTCTGTAGGATAAAAAAAAGGTTTTAATTCAGCTTGCAAGATTTGACCCAAGATAATAGCTTGTAAAATTATTATTTTTCTAAACCAATAAAAAATAGTATAACAAAGTAATATGTACGAGTGCTGAATAACAAAAATACAATTAGAAATAGGTTCAGAGAATCATATTGATATCATAGATTGACCGCAGCACTAACCACTTAATTTGGTTATACGATACTAGGGTGTAAGGTTGCATATAGCCTTCCGTAATCTATATTAGATATAATAAAATTCCAACTGAGTCGAATCTGTACATTAAATATTTTTTGGAAAATCTTATTGTAATAGTCATTATCCATACTAATATTATAAAGCTGAAGAGTTTGTTTATTTGTTTGTTTGTTTGGTTGAACGCGCTAATCTCAGGAACTACTAATCCGATTTTAAAAATTCTTTATGCATTAGGTAGCCCGTTAACTGAGGAAGGCTATAGGCTATATATCATCGCGGAAAAATGTACAGTTCCCGTGGGTTAGATTTGTTTTTGTAGGGACGAACCCGAAGCGAAGCGAGGGTGTGTTGCTAGTTATCTATACAGAGGCCGAATCTATAGTTTTAAGAATTTTGGTCTGTCTGTCTGCCTGTCCGTCTATCCGTCCATCCGTCCGTGCATCTGTCTATCCCACTGGACAGATTTTGATGAAATTTCGTATGTTTATAGCTAGTGACCCATGTAAACATGTAGGATACTTTTTACTGCGGGAAAATATCACATCTCTGAGAAATTTATACTAACCGTTAAAACTTACCTAGGTACAAACCCGAGCGGAGCGAAGGTAAGTTGCTAGTACGCTATTACTAGCAACTACTGCACGTCAAAATTGTTAAATTCTTCTTACGTTATATATAATGCAAGAAGAATTTAAAAAATTGGACGTGCAGTTTCAGAGACGTTCAGCTAGTTCAAACAGACAAAAAAACAGAGATAAAAACTTTCTCAGCTTTATTTATTGGTATAAATTACCATTTAGTTTTACTTATTTGATATTTTTTATTGTTTTCTAAAGCTTTCATTTAATAATAATCACAAGTTAATCAAAATCCTACTGGAATTGATCATGAATCAGCTAATTGTAATACGGATAAATGTTGGTGACGAGCTCGAGCAGAAAATTTGAGACCTTCAAAAGTCACATAATCGAAGCGAGGCGCACACTTCGAATAAAAGAGATAATTCCTGCAGCTAGCTGTAATTGAAACCGTGCCACGTATTTTTTGCCTGCCCCATTTTTAAAACAGAATCACATATGAGAGGAAAAGATGTGAAAACTCAGCTATTTTTACCGCCATGTTAAGTAAATTAAAATGAGAGAACTAAAAAATCTTGTTCATCTTAGTTTGCAACAAATTATATGAATTTCATATTTTGATGTCGTTTTTAATTAAAGTAATACTTGAGAACTTCTTGATATGAAGAGATTTGTACAACGTATATCTTGTCTATAATCGTGCATAAAATCAATTATCTGTGTTTGTGTGTATATTTTTTTTTATATTTTTTAGCTAATAAGGTAAAAAAAAAAGATATTTTGGACTAACAAAGCCAACGTTAGGTGCCATCTCTGCAGTGATAGGGCTAATCTTTTAAGGGGAAAATCGAAACTAAAGAGACTCCTCTTTGTAGACTTTGATAAAGTAAAGCATTTGAAACGTCGGGAATTAAAAACAAAATAAATCCGCAAAAAGGCCCGAAAAGATAGTTTTATTCAAAATTTCAAAAATTCGCGCAAACCACAAGAAGGCTAAAGGCAAACTTTAAAAGGTTTTATTTAAGAAATCAAATAATTTATGTTTAAAAACTTAAGCGAAACTTTTTTTATATTTTTAACCTCGCTTTTTTCAGGTTTGTCCCTGAGTGTTCTTTGTATTTTTAAAATTATATACAGGCAGCGCATCCCTTTACCAAATTTTATAACAGTATCCTATGTTATTACTCCTGGTCATAGTCTATCTGTGTATTAAATGTCATCTAAATGCGTCCAGCCCTTTCAGCGTAAAGGAATATCACACAAACAAACAAACTTTCTTATTTGTAACAGTAGTGTAATTTTACCGTCATTTCAAGATAAATCGCTTTTATCATAGGAATTTGTAAAACAGGGAGTTACATAGTTATATGTAAAGAGTTACATTGTAATTTTTTTACTCCGGGGAAAAGGAAAAGCCTTAGTCAGCAGTTATAAATTAAATTCTTCCCAAACAGCAAAATATTCCTGAGGGATGTGAAATAGAAGTTTATGTGGAAATTTAAAATACTAAATACAGAAACATTTTAGAAGGGGAAGAAAGATCATAAGAAATCTTTTATTGTTGCTGTTATAAATTTCCAGTGCCATGTCAGACTCTAGCCATCATACATGCATACAAACATAATATTTGTTGCATAGTTTATAGTGTAGCACGTCTGAACTATCCTTAAAAAAAAAATAGACACCAAGCCAGTTATCAAACAGTGACAGTCAACGAAATGAATAATTAATTGTAAATAGCTGTGAGTGAGAGGGGAACAAAATACTTCTCAGAAAGGAATTGATATTACTAGAATTTCGAATATTCTTTGTTTATGCATATAAAAAGAGCGGCAGCGTGTCGAGTGACCAGTTGAAGTTCAGAGTTAAGCGAAAATTGAAGAGAATTACGAAAAGTGAAATAAAGTGAATTGAAGTGATAATGTAAAATAAATTAGTGGAGAAAATTAGTCGTCGTGGTTGTGTGCATAAGGGATCCTGCGACACCCCATTAGGACAGGAAAGGTTTCGCTGTGTTTTAGTGGGTAGTATTGGCTTTTGAGGCCGGTGAGTACCATATAACAACGTGTATGTATGCATAAATGTATTTCCCAACGTGGTATGGCTAGTATGGTGGTATTCGTAAACGCAATTTCCAAAATCGAAAAAAATGTTAGAAAACAGTTCTTAGAGACTCGACTAAGTCAAAACTGTGCGTGTATTCTTATTCATTTATATAAAGAGCGTAAAAAATCGCTAGAAATACCTTTTGCTGCAACTTCTAAGAAAACAACAAAGTAATAAACAATAAGGCTGAATCGGATTGCGTTATATATGTAATGATCAAAGCGGCGGAACTAAATGAAGTGTCTGTACTCAAGCAATAGCTCTTCACAATAGTACTCTTGACATTTTACTATTGTTTGTTCAGTCTATTATGTGCAAGTAGTGGAGTGGAAAAAGTAAGGAGTTGAACGCTGTCTGTGACGCGGAGCACTCAACAGTCAACATTTAATCCTTGTCAACGCATTAGTGGTTAAGCGGATTTTAAATGAAACATTTTTTAGTACTTTTATGCAGTACAATTTTTCTTTAAAGTTATATTTTTATAAAACTTTTTAAATTATAATCTATTATAAAATTATTTATTTGATATTATAAAGAGATCTAAGCGATTATCCATACATATAATAAAATTCTAACTAAGCAGAATCTATGCCTTAAATATTTATATAATCTATCTATTCTATACTGACCGTTAATATATTAATTCAGTCCTTTAATTTTTAATTACCTCATTGCTGGGCACGAGTCTCTCCTAATTCGATGGTTTTATCGCGATATTTTCCTTCAATTAAAGGCAAATGTTAAAAAACCACACATAATAATATTATCGATAAGAGTCTTGGGTTTCGAACTAGCATGACATAGTTTATGTAATCGAGTGCGATAATCGAATCCTGTAGACCGGTGCCATTCAAATCTTTATACTCAAAATGGATTAAGGTTAATAAACTTCAGCAACCTTAACTTCTCCGGCATGATCCTTGCGTAATTTAATTAGATATTATTAATTTCTTGAGGTTTCAATTATTTCAGACTAGTAATTATATGTCATTAATATAATATACTAGCGACTCGCCCTCGACCGACATTCGGACGCCCGAACGGAGGTTCGGGTTCGTCCCACGTTTTATACGTTTTATATTTAGTGTAGATTTCTCAGAGATGACATATTTTCCCGCAATAAAAAGGATCCTATAAGTTGACGAGATAACCAACTATCATCAAACCAAATTTCATCAAAATCTATCCAGTGATTTTCCCGTGACGCGGTAACAGACAGATACACAGACAGACAGACAGAAATTATAAAAACTATAGATTCGGCCTCTGTATCGATAATAAAGTCTATTTCAATAAGATTTTCCAAAAAATATATAATGTACACATTCGGCTTATTTACAATTTTATAATATGTATAGATATTACACAAATAGTTATTACCCTAAGGTACTTTAAGAAACAAAATTATTTACTACGGTTACTTATAAACGGTTAGTTACAAGTCGGTGTGCTTTAATTTGTATAGGCTGACACCGACTTCGAAAATATCTGATTAGGTATCTATAGTAAATGAAAACTAACAATCAGTAATTTTTTACTTTTTAATGTTTTTTTTGAAGTCGGTTTTTATTTTTTTCTTAAAAAGTTTTTATTTTTCCCTTTTTAGTGTAGACATAGTAGTAAAGTAAGAAAAAAGTATTTTAATAAAATATTCGCTTAAGCCGTTTAAGTTTGATGCCAATTTTTATATGAAGACTGCCAAACTAAAATTCTCTTTTATTAGTAACACTACATTCTGGCTTTAAAATCCGATACTAACGTATTAGGCTTGTCAAATCAAACAAAATGAGCCCAAATTCAATGTATCTACTGTTAGCCATTGAAGAGTTCCACCTATCCACCTTCTGGCCTCACCATCAAATCAGATCGACGATACCGAACCACTGCACTATCAACAGAAATAGAAACACATGCAAAGTTTTAAGTCAATATGACAATTAGAAGTAGGTTACATTCATCATTAGCGATTTCCACGCTTAGGGGTGGTATTATTTTTTTTTTTTTTTTGAAATTTAAATTGGACCAATTTGGAAGTATACACTTACAAACAATACAAAAATTGTCCAAATCGGTTAATAAGTGACGGAGTTCTAAAATAACAAACGTAAAAAAAATACGGTCGAATTGAGAACCTCTTCCTTTTTGAAGCCGGTTGAAAATAGTATGTAACTCTCGTCTCGCGAATTTTCTTTACCAACATCCGAAGGTTACCTAGTGCTTGCACGGTTTATCCCGCGGATATCGAATCAAACTTCGATTGTGCTAAGCGTACTTACATATTTTCTTGATATTAATAGAAAAGTAATAGGTTCATATCAAGTATATACTACAAATAAATAGCTTTCAATTACTAAAAAGAGATTTAATTGCTGCTCAATACGTGATCAAACTTTTAGAAATAAACTTGATTTGAAAGTGCAATAGCTATACTACTTATAGTCCAGTCAATAGGGTCTGAAATCAAAATGTTGACACTCAACTTTGCATTTTTGATATAATGTAGTTTTAATGATACAAAAGCAAGGGTTCAAAAAAAATTGTCAAAAGTATTTTTCTGCAATTACTCCAAAACGGTAAAAATTAGACAAAAAAGATTTAGTAAGAATGTGTAAAGCTTAAAATTTTGCATAAAAAAGGTTTCATGACTTTTTTTCCTCCGGTCAAAATTAACCCAGTTAGGGAGGTTTTTAGACCAATCGGAATCCGTTTATTTTTAAGAGAAAAAAATAATAATAATTAAAACCTGAAGCTTTATGGTTTTAAAACGTTAGTAAGTATTGATAAACTGGCTTACACGGAGTCGTAAGATTGTACATAATAAAATATTATACATAATTAGGAATCATGAATAATAATATTTTAATTAAAAGTCATTGATAAATTTATATAATTAATGGGAGATATGCCTAAAAATAAATTCTAAAAAAATAAATCAAATAACATTAATAATTTTCAAGTTATATTATTGCATTTAAAAATTCTGAAATACTATTGTGTTATTTAATAAAATTAAATTATAAATTATGGATACTTAACTGATTTTTAATATAAATTTATAAAATTCAAATTAAAATGCAACTTCCAGCTGATTGATATAAAAGGCATAAGATAACCGTTGGAGGGGTCAGTTTTGAGGAGACGTTCATTACGACAGACAAGATAGGTATTAGTTGTTAAAATAATACTAAATTTATGTTGGCAAACTTATTGATCAAAATAGTGTTGAACTTATGTGTAAATAGTGAAAAATAAAGCCCTTTCCTGTGATTAGTTAAATAGTAGTAACATAAAGTGATCGTTAAAATTACATTGAATTTTGTTATATTAGATGGAAATACGAAAATTCAAGTAACATTATGAAACTTATAAAGTAAAATTGTGATAAAATAAAGCTTATTACATTATTTTACTGTGTTCTTATTTTCCTCGTCGTGAAATTATAATGGTTATTAATACAATTGTTTTAACAGTATATAAGGAATATAAATTCGAAAAATTCCCCTGTTGCCCAGCTACCCCCGAGAAATGGGGGGGACGCAAAGCGTTGAAAAAGCGTTTTTTTTTCTTCTTCTTACTGTGAAGTTCTATCGAAGAATATTTTCTACAAAAGTTATAGCTCTATTAAAAATCTTTAACTTTTATATACGACACTTTATACAATAATCTCAAAGTTTTCGAGATATTTGGCAAAAACTCGGTTTTTTCTTGGTTTTTTATTTTTAATTTCTACAATAATCTCTTTATTTTCATGAAACTAAGGTAGTGTAATTTTCGAAATACATATAATAAATTAAAAAAAAAATTAAATTGAGATATTTAGCTATTTTTGAGAAATTTATATTTTATGGTTTCGGGAGGCTGAAAATCACCTCCAACTTTAAGTGGATGTTTACAGTTAAAAATTTTGTCGTTCAATTTTCACATAGGGCTCATTTTTTCGTCTTGAACTCTACTTATTGTAAAAATAAAAACATTGTAATATCGTCATGTAAAAACACCCTTAAAAATTGAGAACTAAACTTTTTTAAATTATATATCATTGTAAAAGTGTACTTTATCGACCAAATTTTTATAAACTGATTACACCAATATATTTTTCGGAGAAAAGGAAAAAAAATGCCGTCCTTAAGTTTTTAATTTGACAATTATTAATTATACAAAGTCGCCGTAAACATGCCTTATGCCTTTTCTTTTGGATTTTTTCTCGTAGAATTTATTTATGTTATAAGTTTTTCGAATTTATCGATATTTTATTAATTTTTGATAGATTTTGTAGTTAAATTTATTGATTCTTTCTGAAAAATTAGATTTTGAATTTCAAAAGTCATAGTCTAATCTTATTCATTCATTAGTTAAATATGTAATATAAAAAATTAAGTTGATATTTCCAAAATTTAGTCATAGTTTTGTTAAAAAATCATAAAATAATGTAAAAAAATAATAATTACTAAACAATTTACGTCGATTTTGCCTGAGATATTGGACTTTCAATAAAAAGGATCCTTTTCTTTTTTATTATCAATATCTTAACATTTAATGGATGCACAGTAGATTAAAGGGTAATTTTAAAAATTGAAATAAATTTTCTACAGTGATCTATGATAGTTTAAAAAAAATCATATTCAGAAATCATGATTTCAGACCTTATTTGACTGGACTATTATTTTTTACTTACACATACCTAAATGGTTTCGATAATTTGTAAATGCGCGGTTACTGATAAGTAATTCAAACTTATTTGTAATAATATTACTGTCCGCACACCAAACAAGGCAAATATTTAAAGAGCAAGTTTCAAAAATATTATTATATTATCTTCATAAATCACTTTTGTGGTGTTTAGTTTAAGTTTATAATACGTCAAGTCAGGTATTTTGTTGATTTTGGGTAGAAAATAATATTTTTAGACAAAATATACCATAAATAAAATATGGTCATGTACTAAATATTGTATCCTCTAAAAAGGTTTATTAAGACACAACAAAACACTAAATAAATCAATAGAAATTTAATTCTGCTAATAAATATACATACGCTTTAATAAATGCGTTAGAAGCCAAGCTAATGAATACGTTGCGCGAGGGTCAATTCCCAAATGAAAGAGTGATAACTATCTGAGACCAAGTTTCAATCATATCATTTGGGCTGTTACACAACGACCCGAACATTTCATTTAGATAGCTCTTTCATGTGCCATACGCTATACGCTCAGAGCGGCTTATCGATGACTAACATCTAACTGCTTTGTGACTTTGCCAACTACATAGATGACAATTTTCCAGAATGTAGATTTGAAAAGATATAACAGAAGTGGACAGAATATAATGGGAATTGAGTTGTAATTTGTTTATAAATTCTGACCATCCGTATAAATATATGCCATTTGAGGAGAAATTTATGACATCAAAAATCTTCCTTTATAAAAATAAACATGGTTATTGAAATATTAAAATGTTTCCTGTCGTTACAAATAGAAGAGAGGATCATAAGGAAAAGGGGTTACAAAGAAAAAAGGGTTTATTTGAAGTGACAGAATTCTTGTTTATGAATGACTGACTGCATTTTGGACATCACATACTCGTAAGAAAATTGATATTATCATGGCAACATTTTCGGTATATGTTATCATTTTTTTTATAAACTCGTTATGTATTCATGTGAATATGTAATAATAAAATAAGATTTTAAATCATTTTGACATGATGATTTTTTTCACTTTGTTACACAAACATATATATAGTGCACATAAGTAGATTTTTGATTTAAATAATATGTAACAATCTATACTTACTCCTAATACTTTCTTAGATTTACACGAATATTTGACATTTAAATAAAACTATCTTTTCGGATTTTTTCGCGGATTTATTTAGATTTTTGATTCCCGATGTTCCCATTGCTTTACAGCATTCATGGTCACGGGAGAGACTAAGGTGTTAGATGTCTCAAAGGTATTATATAGTTGTCACAGACATCCTACCCACAAAATAATAAAATAAATTCAAAATTTTTTAAATTCAAAATACCTTGCAATATTTGTTAATTTTAATCATTTTTATACTTGAAATATGGAATATTACACATATATATATATATATATATATATATATATATATATATATATATATATATATATATATATATTATAATTATTACAATTTTTTAGAAAACTTTATTGATTAGTAATCTATATATATATATATATATACATTTAGTGTTGCCATTATTACATTATTATATTTATAACTATAAAGAAAAATCAAATATTAATTATTTAAGCCACATTATTGTTCTATGTGTACTTTAGAAAATTTAAATTAATTTACTTTGTAATTGTAAAATTAATTTTGTAGTTTACTGATATTTCATAACTACGCTTAATTATATTGTTTATTACATATTTTATTGTATTTAACTTTACGAAAATTTGAATTGATACAGATTCAAACAAATTGCCCTCTATAATAGTTTTTATTAATATAAAGAAATTAGTGCCAAAAAAGGAAAATTAATCTTTTTTTTAAATCTTAACAAAACAGTTCTGTACCATTTTCTTTTCTGTTTGGTAACCGATTTTCTTTTTTTGGTTAGGAGCTATCAAATTTTTTTGGAAACAGTTATTTTTCATTGACAGATAAATTTTAATTTTCATACATGTTTTTTCTAAATTTTCTATAATGATTATGTTCGAATTCTACCAAATTTTAATACATTAGTAAGGGATTATACTTAAAATTTGTTAAAACATCTAATTCTATATGAAACCTATGGATATAGTACCTATATAACATTTTTAAAGTACACATTAAATGACTACAATCTAACATATTATTTTAAAGCAATTTGCGAACATTAAATTAGATCTACAATTCTATTACGATTGTCTAATATACGATTTAACCGATAAGTTTAAATAGCCATATTTAACGTTGCCCTCTTGATCTGTTCGCAAAAAGAATTGGTTGCGAAATTGCTTTCTAAATTGGACTGCTTCGATGGTAGACAATTTGGCAAGACATTTGTATTCTTGCAAAGAAAAATAGCATGTACCGCGAACATCTGATAGTGGGCTGTTCGAGGTTTGTCGGCACCCATCGTACTTGGGCTAAGGCCAATCATGCCATACAAATGAAACATGTTGTCCCAACTACGGACTCCAATAATAGGCTAATTCCAGCAATTTTGTTGTTTCCGCTTGTTATACTTCAATAGATATTTTGATCTTTTCGTCCTTTACTCTTGTGAGGAAGAAAAAGGAAACAAAGTGATATTCAGTGGATTTTTTCTTATCTAAACCGGGATGTGATGCACAAACGAAAAGATTATTTCGAATTTTGAGTAAGTAGGTCATTACATTGTTGACGACAATTGAGGTATAATAAACGTTTGAATAGGTGAATAAAGCAGAAGTTGCAAGCGCATGCTAGCTTTGAGCAAAGTTCATTTTATCACGCTTATACTTAAAATTTATAATGCCATAAGCAATTCAATTGAAAAAATAATATGTGAACAACTTCGTTTTAACACCTAAACTTTATTTACTTTTTACTATTATTAAATTAATAATAAAAACAAATAAATTATATTTTTTTTACATACGTCTTTTGGTTTACGTAATTATTATATACTTACAAAAAAGCGGTGCTTTAGAAGGCCTCGCCAAGTTTTCTACCTAGTAATTTTGAAGGCAGTTTTTTAAAGAGAATTAACTTTTAATTTATCGATTATTAACATAGACTTCTGTAAATATTTCATATGACAAATGGTTTTTATTCATTTCTATTTCATCCAAATAAAAATAACAACAACAATCTATAAAACTAAGAAGTTTGTTCGTGATTATTAATGCTACTAGTTTTATCTAAACATAAAATTTCTCATACTTTCTTATTGTTTTCTACATTTTAACATATATGAGTTTTTAAATATTAAAATTAGATACGACTTAATCTATTATAAGGGAATCGTTTATATAACTTGCAGATGGCGTTAGTAATACAATAAAAACTAATAAATCAAAATTGTTATGTCTTCTATTTTTTTTTAATGTGTATAAAATAATATTTTTATGATTGACTATCTAGACATAAGTAGAAAATACTATTTCAAAGCCCAAACGTGAAAGTGTGATAGTTTTTCAGTAAAGTGTACCGCAAAAAAGTTGTGGTACACTTGTACAAAGATTGTGGGATATGTAGGGCTTGCTTCGCTCGCCCTTATTAAATATAGGATATAACAGTTAAGTGTTTTAATATATATATATATATATATATATATATATATATATATATATATATATATATATATATAAGGTAGTAAGATTTGAACGCAATTGAATAATGTGGTAGTGAATGGATAACGAGGAAATAAAATATCACAAATGTAATGGCAGTGCGGTGTCGTTATCTTCATAATGGGAATTGTAATGTCAACAATTTTCCCTTATTGTTTATTTAAATTGGATGGCACGGTAATTTGCTCATCGTACTGGGTTTTTTTTAAACTGGTATTATATTGTGCTCTCCTTTATTTAAACTCAAATTACTCCTCATTCATTAGTAAGGGAGGGCGAGCGCACTCTTTTCTATTTTTATTTTTCATTTCCATTGTTGGTTTTCGAAATTAAGCTCCGGCAACAATTGCTTTGTTAATAAAGGTCTGACGATTAATCTACTTTACGTTTTTCTTTTTATAGACAAATTAAAGTTCTTAAATAACATTAAACTTATATAACATTTATTTTTATGGAAATGTACATTTATTTGTACAGCTGATGACACTAATGTTCAGCTAAAAGCTCCAATTAATTCTTATTATTCGTTGTTGTCTCAACCATACTAACAATAAGATGAGAGAGACTAAAATTTAAGATACATAATACACCAGGTAACGTAATTATTCCATTATATATACCTACATACGAGTATATATCAAGTATCAAAATGTTTATCTTTAATATTTAATATTACAGATAAAAATATTAATAGTACCTAAATAATTGTTATGTTTGAAGTATATGTACTAAATTATCATTCATGCCATTTTGGGTATTTTTTTTATTAATTTTATATAATTCCTAATCTAAATCTGTATAATTAAAATGAATCTGGTTTTAAGACAGAATCTTTGATTACATTACCATCTTATTTAGTTTAGCACCTAGGTGCTATTTTTGTTAAACGTGGATCTTAATTAACAAGAAGTATATAAGAGTGGATTTTTCCGAAAATAATTTTAGTATAATCCTATGTAAATTCATTAAAAAAATAAGAAAAATATATGAAAATCGATATACAATTGGCAAAGATAACGCGTAACATACTCACAAACACTTTAAAACAATACCTACTTGATTTTGTAGGAAAATAATATTATACGAAAACATGTAGGTAATTAATGCTGTGTAACATGTGCTATGTGAAACTTATATAAAACAATTAATTAATAATGTCATATATTTATAGTATAGATAAACTTTATTTTATTTTTTCTTTCAATTGTTTATTTTAACAACAGTTAGACTTGCTCCGCTCGGGTTCGTCCCTACTTACGTTTTAACGTTTATTAGTATAGATTTCTTGGAGATGAGATATTTTTCCGCAGTAAAAAGTATTCTATTGGTTGACCCGAGTAACCAGCTATCATCATACCAATTTTCATCAAAATCCCTAGAGTGGTTTTTCCGTGATGCGGTCACAGACAGACAGACAAAAATTCTAAAAACCATAGATTCCGCCTCTGTATCGATAATAATGTCTTTTTCAATAAGATTTTCCAAAAAAATATTTAAAATACAGATTCGGCTTAGTTACAATTTTATTATATGTATAGATAGCATTAAAGATCGTTCAATAATACCGTAAAAAACAAAGTCAAATCAACAAATATTAAACTGTAATTTGTAGAAAACATTATTACGATTCAACTCGTTCTCTTGAACTCTTTAAGAACAGAAAATGTTGGTAATTTGTTGAAGGATTAATGTTTGAGCCCGTTTATGAGAGCACGATACTACCATATTTGTCTGTTCGCAGCTACACAACGATGTTGTCATCTGTCAGGCTCAACTGGCGACAAAACAAGCGCACCAAGAATAAATTACATATCATCAGTATAGATGAGTGTCATTTTGTATCATATATTTAATAACCAAAAATTGTTTCGGCGGTAGCCTTTGTATAATTGAATGATATGAGCTTACCAACAATGGGAGGTGAAAATGAGAATTAATTATATGTGTAACTAGGTTTTCCCCACAGTTTCATGGGAATATGTGTTCTTGTTTATATACTCTCATGAATGTAAATAGATTTACTTAGTAAAATTAAAGTATACTGTTAGTATTATACATATGGACATTTTACATATAGGCAATGCTTATAGTACTTATTTTAGAACTATATCTTAAGTATAATGATTATTTTATTTATCTCAGGCATCTTACTTTCACGGGTAATTATACTAAGTACATGCTATAAAATTCACTTTTATTTCTTACTTTGTAAAGTAGGTAAGTTGCGTAAAAATAATGTTTTAACATATCCAATTTTTCTAGCAACACTCTGTATTGTGCTACAATAAAATTTTATATTATTGTTGTGAAAATATTTTCTTTAATACAAAAGGGTTAACTTTAGTGAATACTTGTAACATAGTTTGATGGTCTCTGAAATCGACACCGTTCCTTAGCATAAACTCCAAAGTTCTATAGTTTACTCGCAACTTTATATTATTTTCCCTATCTACATAAATATTTGAAAACAGCTTACAAAAGATCTCATTAAAATGAAATAAAATATATAGCAAATATTGATATTCGATTTATGGAGACGTAATTCCGAGGTATAAGTCACAGGGCTTTGTAATAACTATACTATGTATTCAGCCCTTTTTAACGTCCCACTGCTGGGCACGGACCTCCCTTCAACACGAGGAGGATAAGGCCATAGTCCACCACGCTAGCTAAGTGCGGGTTGGTGAACTACACATGTCTTTCGAAAACCTACTTAGTTCTCTCAGACATGCAGGTTTCCTCACGATGTTTTCCCTCACCGTAAGGCCACCGTAAGGTAATCATGTTAGAAATGATTTGCACATGAAAATATCAGAGGTGCGAGACCCGGAATTTGAACCCACTTCACTCGGTTTCCCAAGCAAGCGCGATACCACTGGGCTATCACTGCCCAGTTATGTACTATAGTATAACTGCAAAAGGGTACAAACCTTTTTAGTCCTTTCCTCTAACGTCATAGAGTTTTAAACCTCGTAGAGCAAGTGTCACTTTGATCTTTAGATATAATGAAGTCTAGTATTCGAAATAGAAGGAAGTTAGCCCCAAGAGGGCCTTCTGATTTATGACCAACTATGGGCCGAGTGGTTTTAACCAATTACAGTTATTATTCGCAAATGGTGTGTCCATGGGATGTTACAAAGCTTGGAAAATTCGTTTAGTATAGCGGGTTCACACTCTATCGACTGAAGCAAGTGTATTCATTTATTAAGTGTTTTTCAATTTGCATTTCTTTATGTAACATATAATATTTTTTATACTATTTTTTACCGGTGGTAGGACTCTGTCAAGCCTGAGGAGTCCGACTGGATGGGTACCACCCCCTTATCTATTTCTGCCGCCAAGCAACAATGATTGCATTGTTGTGTTCCGGTTTGAAGGATAAGGTAGCCAGCGCAATTACAGGCAAGAGGCATATCATCTTAGTCCTCACAGTGACAACGCACCTGTGGTTCTGCATTTTTGTTACTTAAAACCTAAGTGCATGAACCGTAGGTGTTATGGGCGACAGGTACTGCTTTCCATCAGGCGGTCTGTCTGCTCGTTTGTCACTGAATCTCATAAAAAAAAAAACAAATTAGAAAATTATGTAGAAACTCAAAAAAATAAGTAATTTTGTATAAAGTTCAGAATTCGTGTGTTATAAAAATGCATAGTATATATCTATCTATGTTCATTGTTTATATCATAATTGCGAAAGTATCTTTGGTTTCTTTTGAATTTTTCCAATGATGCAACGAAACGACGTTATTTTTACATAGACATAGGAGCTAAGAAGTGACATAGGATATTTAATTATGGTACTTAAAATATAAGTGACTGAATGAATGCAGTGTAAGGTTAGCTTCCATATAAAAGATTTATTATACTTTTAGTTCCCTAAAAATAATAAAAAAACTTAAAAAATAAACACTATAACGAGTAAATAAAAATCTTTTTATAAATAACTGTATCAAAATTGATATCTAATATATTTAAACGGTGTGTGACGGTTTTCGGGAACGAAAAATCGGCGTTTTCTAGTTTTCATGCGGTTTTCTTTCGCATTATTCTACGCAAAATATGGTCGATAATTTCTTACGTTTTTTTTTTTGTATTTATTCAAGTTTTTAGTTTTTTATCAAAAAATACGATATAACAAAAAAGAACTCCGAGTGAAGCTCGGTCACCCAGTTACTATAACTAATTCGAGTACTTCGAGTGCTTTCATCAAAATATTTGTCGAAAATATTCATGTCATAACTTAGTAAATAATAAAACTAACCTCAGAACGGTAATTTAATAACATATTGCTTGGAAATTTACTTAATATAATAATAAAAGCTTAAGAAAATTGCTTTGAACTTGCTCTTTCTATCGACTGAAAGCTCCAAGCAGGAAAATCAATTATTAATATTATACCTCTTTTGCTGCTATGTGTCAGAGTGTAAACATATATCATAGCATCAAATAGATTAATAATATTATTATAAAATATATTGTTTGTATTTCTATTTCTTCCACTTTGCGTGATTTTTTTTTGTATAGATATAATAAACTTGAATTATGCTATATATCGTGTTGACTTACTAGCCAGTGACTTACTGGTATAATGGGTGGAGAAAAAAGGACTAAGTTCTAGAATGCAATTAGGGAGTTGAAAAAACAATATATAGTAATATTACCTGTATTATTTAACTATTTGATAATTATAGTAGTTCTAGTATCAACAGAATTAGTAGTAATCTGACAAAACCTTTTGATGAGTGATCCGTTTTGGGTCCAAAGAAGAAATGCTATATCATATTACTATGTAAAGGCAGTGGTAGCCCAGCGGTAAGGGTAACTCACTCGCTTAGGAAACCGAGTGAAGCAGGTTCAAATCCCAGGTCTCGCACCTCTGATATTTTCATGTGCGAATCATTTTCCAACGTAATTACCCCTAGTCTTATGGTGAAGGAAAACATCGTGAGTAAATCCGCATGTCTGAGAGAACCTAGCAAGTTTTCAAAACACGTAAAGTCCGCCAGCCCGAACTTGTCTAGCGTGGTGGATCATTGCTTGATCCCTCTCGTATTGAAGGAATGCCCGTGACCAGCAGTGGGACGTTAAAAAGAGCTACGTACATACGATAAAAATAAACTATGAAAGAAAAATTACAAAAAAACAATATAAATATATAATACTTTCTTAGATAATATAAACATATACAAAAGTAATGGAATAAATTCACCTAATAGTTTTTGATGTACGATACTCGGTATTGCTGATATAGTCCACTATTTTTTGCCTTAAATTTATAAGAATAATTTGTTTCACTTCAATTCTGTAAATTCTAAGACATTAAATTTTATTTCTTCCGCATTTAGGGCCGTTTAGATACGGGCTGTAAAATGAGTCAATAGCTGTAGCCCGCAACCAAGAGATAGTCAAGGCTGGCAGTTTATATTTTATTTGTCGCTTGGTTTGTTTTATGATGAAACCTCAGCAAGTGTCCTAAAATAGATAATTTTGTTATATTTTTCACTTAAATATTAAATCATAATCTTCACTTATAATATTATAAAGAGTTAAAGTTTGAAACTACTGATCTGATTATGAATATTATCTCATGAATAGAAAGTTACATTTGAAGACAAATTATATTAACTTTAATTAAAATCGGAAAACCTAAAGCCGGAAGCCTAAACAGTTTGAATTAAGCAATAAAATATATGAAAAAGGACACCTAGCAAAGTAAGGGTAAGTTGCTAGTATTATCAAAGTGCTCGTTTGCAAAACCATTATAACTGTTACATAGAAAGATTGCCTTTGACACAGTTCCAATAAGTCTTAATCTCTCTACAAATACCCTTATAAATATAACTCGATTTTCAGACTTAAGGCAAGTTAGGTATAATATCAATCAGAATAGTTCTTGGAACTCTCGCATCTAAGGATTATTCCAATATACATACATTGTATACCATTACTTCCTTATAATTCAAGAATCAAATACTCGCTTAAAGTAGAGATTTTTCTTTGATAGTTCATGTCTTAGGTTTTATTAATAAAATATAACTATTTTTTATATACTAGGTTTTATTAACTAAACATTATTCAAATCTTTTTATTCCTTTTAAAAACATCATCAAAATTAGTGTAAGTATTTTGTGCGTCCACAGTAACGAAATAACCTCTAACATCACTGTCTGAGCTTAAATTTTCTATTACCCGATTAAGGCCCCCATCAAAATTCGATCACTCGATCAATTGTTTACGAATGGTTATATGTTATGCTTTTTGATAAAAATATATTATTTCTAAGAATATTCGTGATCCTACGAAAATTTATTATCGAAAGCCCGTAATTAAATGCAGTATTTAAACGTGACAGCAATTCCTTGGCTCTTGTCAATTTAACTTTATCAGCGCTTTATAAAGGACTTCTTACTATTTATATGTACTTCGTTGTCATTTTTATACGATCTACATTTTAGTTGTTAAGTTATTTAAGTTTTTTCATCCCATTAATTAATCCCATTAATTATAATATTATAAATTCGCTAGTATCGTAAATGTGAAAGTTTGGATGGACGTTTGTTACTCAATTATACCAGAACGGCAAAACCGATCTGGATGTTTCGCACAGATATAGTTTATAGTCTGAAATAGCACATAGGTTTCTATTATCCCGGAAAAATGTACGGTTCCCGTGGGATAGATTTGTTTTTGTTTTTTTACTAGAGACGATCCCAAGCGAAGCGAGGGTGAGTGAGTTGCTAATAATTTATATGACAACCCAAGATGTTCGTGCCTAAATAAAATATAACAATTTTACCTAGTAAGAAAATTTTACCTTCTTGAATCTAAATTGGATATACCTGTAATGCTTATCATCAAAATGTTATGTAAATTAAATCAATGTCTATATAAAGAGCGATATCAAACTCCCGATTGCAAACCGCACACGCAATTCGGCAATAAACTTGCAACTACGGAACTAAAATTTCAACGCAACTTTATTTTTATCGAAGGAAGTCGTTAGACGCTATCTGAATCACCTCGCACATATTAACATACATAATTATAGGTAGTTTAACAATTGGAGCGGCGCCAGCTCGATTCAACTTCTACGATCATTGTAGTTTTTCGCCTTTCACTTATAAGCGAAAAATTAAGTTTCTTTCATTGTGGTATCAGTTATATGATATTTATTTAAAAATAATTAATTGAATAAAGCCTAAAATTATACCAAATTTCGTTTTAAATATACAATTATTATTATCAAATATTAAATAAATTATCAGAAACATATGACGTACAGTAAATAATACACATATGTATGTTGTATATAGCGGCCAATCTCACTGACATTTACTAACTGCGCGGGACATACTTTAGTGCATGAGACAATGTGTGCGCAGGCACAAATGCACTTTGAAATCGTCACGACCGGTGAGATATAAGGACCGAGCTTAACGTGAACTCCGAGATAGGGCTATGTACAAGCGCCAGCTTCTCAACTCCGAGGTGTAAAATATTTTAGTCAGGCTCGATCTCACTCGACTCGTTGGCCTAGAGCCCTAGACTTTAGTGGTTAGCATTTAACCACTAAGATCGTCTCATATAAACTCAAATAATGACAAGAATACAGTTTTAAATTTTAAATATACGATGAATTAAAACTTTATTTATCTTAGCTCATTTTTACAAGTAAATTACTTAGTTATAGGAGATACTTACTATATATATATACATACATACTAGCGGCTCACCCTCGCTTCGCTCGGGTTCACCTCTAAAAAAAAAAAACAAACCTGTCCTACGGGAAACGTACATTTTTCCGGGATAACAAGTAGCCTATGTGTTATTCCAGACTATAATCTATCTCTGTGCCAAATTTCATTCTGATCCGTTCAGCTGTTCTGGCGTGAAAGAGTAACAAACATCCATACATATGTACATACTCACAGACTTTCACATTTATAATATTAGTATGGATTATAATAAAATTTTAACTGAGTCGAATCTGTATATTAAATATTTTTTTTGGTTTTTTTTTGAAATAGTTATTATTGATGCAGAGGCCGAATCTATAGTTTTTAGAGTCTTTGTCTGTCTGTCTGTCAGTGACCGCATCACGAGAAAACCACTGGACAGATTTTGATGAAATTTAGTATGATAATAGCTGGTTATCCGGGTTAACATACAGGATATTTTTTATGACGAGAAAGTATCTCATCTATGTGAAATCTATACTAACCGTTAAAACGTATCTAGAGACGAACCCAAGCGGAGCGAGGTTGAGTTGCTAGTTTTATATAAATATGAAAATATGTTCTACTTTGTTATTTTATTGCCGGCCTTTCAATTCAAATATAATAATTAAATCGTCGGTTTTTCTTCTATGGAGGTTAGGAATATTAAACAAAGAGATTGTATTTCTCTTTATTGTCAAGTACAAGGGAACTGTAGGCGACACTTCGATTAAGTACCGTCCCTTGGTTTCACAAAAGTCGTTACATAAGTCCACTCATTATTTACATATTATAGACGTGAATAGAGTAATGTTATCTATTTTTTAAGATCAACGCTATTTTCAGATTAATTACGTTGAGTGAAAATATAAGCCTTTTTTTAACGAGTTTTCTGGATGAGATTGGTGAATAAACGTATGCCTTAGATAAATTATATCTGACTAGCAAGTCGCCCTCGCTTCGCTTGGGTTCGTCCCTAGATACGTTTTAACAGTCAGTATGAAATAGATAGATTATAATATATTAAAAGGACACGTTTGGCACAGTTTGTAGTGACCCTACTTGCTATGCCAGCAGTCGTGGATTTGAGTTCTGCTGGGGGAATTCTTTTGAGTGATGAACACAAATGTTTTAACTCCAATCATGACTATTTCTATTTATAATATGTATGTATTTAAAGTTAGATATATGTAGTGTATCAACTATCTGGTATCCATAATACAAACCTCATAGCTTACCATGAACCTAGATGGTGCTGTGTATTAATGTACCAATATATATATAATTATATGACATGTAGCCTATAGACTTTCTCAATAAACGGGCTATGTAATGCAAAAAGAATTTTTCAAATTGAATTAGTAGTTCCTGAGATTCGCGCTTTCAAACTTACAAAATCTGCCTCTGTATAATATTAATATAGTATAGATAATCAATGAAAACAACGATAAATCGATAATAATATACGAAGAGCCAATTTATATTTATGTATATACTAAAACCATTATTAAATTTTAAGATTCCATAGCCGTTATATGCAAACAATTGAGGTTAGGCCGTTTTTAATACAGACAGCCTCATAAAATATATTAATGTCACATCTTATAAATAATTAATAAGTTAAATTTAATTAGATTTCTGTCTCCAGTTCTACTCAAGATTATAGAAGGTTAAATATTGCTGTGAGATACACTCAGCCCCCAAGCAATACAAATTATCAAATAATAAAAATATATCAAATTGTGTTATTTTTCAAGTTTTTCCGTTAATGCTAGATGTGTCAATTTTTATTCTTTCAGTTTATGTTAATTTGTCCGTGAAAGAAATCCATAAAAAGGATTCTAGGCAGCGCAATTGGTGCTCCCTTTTGTTACATAACAAAGATCCTGAAAAATGGCATGGTTAAAGAGAAAGCGGGAAAGTAAATTCAGCAATTTATTGCTGAGGCAAGGGCTCTATATTTGTTGCAAATGAAGACGGCAGCGAGGTGACAATTTTCGGATGTTGGAGCGAAATGACCGTTCTGGGACGAAACGAGGTCGTAGTATCGCGGTTCCCTAGTTTTATTTTTATAGCTCGTATTTTAGGATTCTGTATGTTATAGGTGTTACAGACTGGCTTCTACAGAATTTTATTATACTGCTGTTATAGCAACACTTTAGACAAAATTAAATCAAGTTTGACAAATATATTATCAAAATTGTGTTCTTGAGGTATTATTTTTAATTTGATATAATTAATATTTATTATAGAATTATGTAGATATATATATATATATATATATATATATATATATATATATATATATATATATATAAAAAAATTATTTTCACTGAGGTTCAAGGTTATGGTAAGAGTAAATAGAAAAATTAAAAAAGAAATAATAATTATTTATCATACTGTTACACTCGTATTATATAACATTTATGTGATCATTTGGCGGTATAATTTTATCCGCTGAATGGAGCATAGTACGTGAGGCTTCTGTTTTCAGTTTGCAAGCGGTACAGTATGCAATGCACATACTATTTGCGAGACATCATGTTAGGTTTCCAATACATCTGGCCGGTAGCGGACCAATGACTCGGTGTCGTACGTGCGCGCGTTCGCAATGTATACTTGCTTAGTAAAATAAACATTATGTGCAGGCGAGGCGTAGCATAACTATTTGTATACATTACATATGTTAAATATAGAATACATTTGAATATCTCCGCTCAATAAAGTTTCCATTTTCAGTTTGCTTGCGATATGGCTTGCAATTTACATACTATTAGCGAGACATCCTATTAGATTTTCCGATACATCTGGTTAGCCAATGACTCGTTGTGGTACGTGCTCTAATTTACGTAAGATATAAAATTGAATAAGTTTACAACAAAACAAATATAATTTTAATAAACGTTATACTATATACCTAAGTTGGTTGAGCTTTTTATGTCAGAGGTCGGACATTAGTCATGACCCATACTGAACCTCTATATTTTTCCAAAATTTTGATCTAGACAAAATTGAATATAATATTCTACTGCTATCCACGTCCGCACCATATGCTATTTTATTTTATATCCCAGCAGCTAGATGTCATATTAAACTAAAACATAATATCTCAATCTTTAGATTAAAGTACGAGTTATAAGAACGTTAAGCCTGTGGATTTTATCAGTCATTTGATGATTTAAAATAATTTCAATGAAATATACCAAAACAAAGAAAAATAACTTTAACCCAGTTTCCTTTCAATATTTGTGCCTGACGTCTGCACTGTATTATGTTTGATTAACAACTTGTTAGAATTTAATTACGTTGCGAAATAGCGCAACAACATAATCATTAATATAGTTAGGCAACACGGTTCTGTATCACAGAATTCTTGGCCCAACAGAGATTTATTTGTCTATTTGAAGCGTGGCTGTCCCATCCCGCTCAATGCACGCCCCATACAAATTGAAAATCAATGAACCACGAAATTCAATTGAATATGAAAAGCTATTCTTCGTGTTCCTATAACACCAGTGCCATGAGCAAATATTTAAACCTGAATGACCTTGTTTGTGTAGGACTTTCATATATATTTTCCTTGTATTTTATGTACATAGACTTAGGAAGATTTTGTTTGAATTAGGATTTAGCTTATGGAATATATTACATTTTTGTATTAACTGTTAACACAATTTAATAATAAAGGGTACTTGAAATCAATTCTGTTTTACAAATGAAGTAACATTATATAAATAACATAAACATAACATGAAATAACATATGCTTGGCATTTTTTTTTTTTTTTTTTTTTTTATGATACTCAGTGATAAACGAGCAGATAGTCCACCTGATGGAAAGCGATACCTGTCGCCCATAACACCGGTTCATGCACTTAAGTTTTATGTAACAAAAATGCAGAACCGCCGGTACGTTATCACTGTGAGGACTAAGATGTTATGCCTCTTGCCTGTAATTGCGCTGGCTACCTTATCCTTCAAACCGGAACACAACAATGCAATCATTGTTGCTTGGCGGCAGAAATAGATAAGGGGGTGGTACCCATCCAGTCGGACTCCTCAGGCTTGACAGAGTCCTACCACCGGTAACAAATAGGTAATAAGTAGGCATATTGAAAAACAACAACAAAGTTAATTTTGCAGGCGCTAAATTACGACTATGACATTCGATTGTATGGCGATGAGAAAATTATATATGTAATTTTCGTTTTGACCTTTGGCTTAGGAATCCTAAAAAAATAAAAATTGATAGCTTTTGTTTGTATCTTTAAACTATGATTACGCATATGCGTAAATTTTGTTTTTATAAAAATCGTGGTAAAATTCCCATTCCTTTTTGATTATAAATAACGAACAATAAATGTCTATATATTTTTATTGTCCTTTACCTACTTTTTCAAAAATATTTTTTTTATTCAACAAAGAAAGAATATTTTTAAGTAACATAAAAATGTATAGATGTTGATAACTCTGAAGGAGGTAGCCAATACCTATTTAATTAAATATCGAAATTATTATTCTGTTATAACTTCGCCTCTCTTTCAGTCTCGTCACGCCCTTTTGATACTCAAAGCATGAACTGTGAGTCAATTAGACGCCTATAATTACTATGTTAATTACAGAGACTGCTCTCTCTCTCTTGTTTCTCATCTTGCCATTCCGACCGTTTCGTTGTTATTTCAACGTAAATTTGTTGCAAAGTAAGTTCTAATTAAAGTGCTATACGATTACAGACTACCTATTTATTCAGCAATTGTGTTTGTTTTTTTGCGATATGAGGTTAAATTATTCGAATATATCATCACTTGACACTATTCGTTAGCAATAAAATGAAAGGCAGGAAAAAGTGGAAAAAAAATATTACTTACAGAATTGTAGGGCATATTTTTAGCCGGTTTTATATTTAGATTTCATTTTCGTTTGTGTTAAAATTGCTATATAATATCAGTACGTTACGCACTGTCTCGCAGTATCGCAGAGGATTGCCTCTGCGATTTTCTGTCATTTTGTTCATACCTCAATACGTAAAAATATATAAAAATTGATTTTTAAAAGAAATTTCTTTTCTTTTAACAGAATTAGACTCGAGCTTCTACATTTAAACAGAAGGAATTTAAGTTTTTGTCAAGAAAAATCATATTATATAGGACAATTATTTGTATAAATCACTAGCGACTCTCCCTCGCTCCGCTTGGGTTTGTCCCTACTTACGTTTTAACGTTTAGTATAAGATTTCTCAGAGATGAAATATTTTCTCCTATTATCATACCAAATTTCATCAAAATCCCTTCTGTAGGTTTTCCGTGACGTGGTCCCAGACAGACAGACAGACGGACGGACGGACGGACGGACAGACGGACAGACAGATTAGATTCGGTCTCTGTACCGATAATAATTCTATTTCAATAAGTTTTTCCAGAAAATATTTAATGGTCAGATTCGGCTTAGTTACAATTTTATTATATACTTAGATTAGATAGTTGTTATACAAGCCAAAATAACTTCTTAACTTTATAATTTATTCGATTAAGATTTTGACGATTCTGTTATATAATACTTTGACAAAGTCTTTAACTATGTTTCACTTATAAAAGGGGAGAGATGCAATAAATATTTTCTACTCCACCAGGTCGTCACTAAAATAAGTTATAGGTACTTTAACTTTCATCTTTTTGATATACAAAAGTTGTCATCCAAACATCTTTTTTGTTTGTTATAAAACCTCAGCCACAAATACTGTGTTTTTGGTGTAAACCGCACACAAACATGTCTAGCGTACTTACCATGGTTCATAATAAAGATACTTGAATCGCATTGTACTGGCGTATAAGTGCGCAGTATAAATCAAAGCGAACGAACATCGCACAAACTTAATCTCACCTGCACTCAGTAACGTTGCGTTGATACGTTATGATATATTACATCATTTGTTATACTCTCTACTATGACAACCATATGGTCTTGGTGCTGACACTTAGAATGAAGCCCAGGTAGTTTAGGTATAGTGGAAACCTTGGTGGGAAGTAAAACTTGGTTTGATTAAAACAAAATCGCGTATTATATCTAAAAAATTTAATATTAAGTACGTCACACAGATTAATTCTAATGGAGAACTTCTTTATTATACTTTAAGATTAAAATAAGATTTTTACCTGTCTTCTCGATTCTATGTGACATTGGCGAAGTAATCTGTGCTCAACTGGCATACTTTGAAGCCATTGACAAGAGAATTGATTTGAATTGAAAATTTTTTACAGTGACCACTTATATAATGTAGGTAATATACATAATGTGAGATAACAATATAAGGCCCTTAATCAGGTAAACATTAGTATGCTAATTAATATAATTAAATTATTTTATTATTTGGCAAAGTACCGTGAACATTCTATATTAAAAGCCTTTATTTCATAGTAGACAAGGTATTACTAACACAATGCGCGGTATTGTCTTCGTTTCGGATTATTTACTAGGTAACATAATACGGCTCTTGTAAACGGATGTTTTGGGTTTAGCTGCCTTTAATAATAATGTTAGCGATAAAGCGTACGTGTAAAGCCTACAAACGGTTTTATTTGTGTCTCTATAGCCATGCTTATGATGATCCACATTTGCGAGTGAGATTTCAAATATCCAAATGGCCATAAAACAATTTTGTTTTACATCTGTTTAATTATTTTCTACCAATGAATGTATTATCTAATACAATTGGACTCCTATTTTAAATGCGGAAGTTTGTATATGTGTGTATGTTTGTTACTCCTTCATCTTGAATTTAGTATACATATAGATTATGAGCTGGAGGACCACAGGTTATGGTTATGCACCTAGAAATGAATCCGAACGAAGTAAGATGTTGCTAGTATTTATGTAACTATAGGTCTATCAAAATCCGATATTATAGTCACTTTTTTTATCGTTGGGAAATACATTTATGCATGCCACTTGCATATATACAAGTAGTTATGTGGGACTCACCAGCTAGAAAAGCCAGTACTACCCATTCAAACCCAACGGAATCTCCCCGTCATAAAAGAACGTCGCAGGATCTTACGCACTCAACCACGACGCCCCGACGGCAGGCCCGCCGAAGCAGACCAAATAACCAAGGTTGGAGGTAAAGGAAGGTTACTCCCGAGATCCACTGAATGGTATAAGAAAAGTACCAGGAGTAACACGCATCCACCACCCAACCAGATGGGTCACCTCCCAGTGTGTCTCTTGGCTTGGCGCCCGGCTAGATTGCCAGACGATAATGAACGAGTATAAATCAGGTTGACCACACATCGGGCTGAGGATATTATTGTAACCTTTTTTTAACGTTTGGAAATGCATTTAGGCACGAGGTGTGGGACTCACCGGCATAGTCAGTATTACATTGAAGCAGACCACAACAACCATGGGGTTGCTCCACGGTCCACTCTGCTATCAGAGAAGTACCAGGAGCAATCCGCATAGCACACCGCCCACCGATGTGGGCCTCCACCCTGTGCGTTTCTTGTTATATTATAGTAACCTTACTTTAACTTAGTACTTAATATTTAACTGGCTAATACAAACTTAAATAAAATTATCTTGTTCGAAAACACTTAGCTTCGATGTTATAAATGGTATGAATATAATATAGGTATTTTTCTCTTATAAAATAATAAACTCTGCGATATCATTTCGAACGATTGTAAACTACTTATAGGAAAGCGTATAAAATAATGCAAATTATAATGAGCTTAGGTATTTACCTATAGCGTGTATTGAAAGGCATGGTAAAGGGCAAATAGGGCTTAATTAACTCCTTTATTAAAGAGTTAGAGCTCGAAGGTGCAATATATATTTGCTTGGTATAATTTTCTATTGAAGTATACAGTGTAAAAACTAAAAGTTTCTTGTAGTTTTTTTTTTTTATATTTAAAATAAATCAGTCAATGTTTATGAAGATGCTACTAGCAGAACCCGCGGCTTCGCTTGCGCTTAAACTACAAAAAAAAACTAAAAAGGTAGGTTCATACGAACTTTCTTCGTATTCGTATTCGGATGAATTTCGAAAAATGCTAAAAGACGTATTTGTTTAATTGTATTGAAGAGAATTAACACCAAGTTTCAAGTAATTCAGATCATAAATATTTTTTTGGGTTGTATTATAAAGTGTTTTCCCGTTGGAATGAGACAATCTCCCGCGGTAAAAAGTAGCCTATGTCACTCTCCACCTTCCACGTATCTCCACACAGTAAATCATGCCAATATGTCTTTCTGTTTCGACGTGCAAAAAAGGACAAACAAACAAAGAAACACGCTTTCACATTTATAATATAAGTATGCATATAAAATTATATTAGTAGAATATAGTACATCAGCATAATATCGTTCAAGTCGTGTCTACGAGAAGGAACATAATATCTGGAACGTACTCGTAGTAATATACTTTAGAGTACTAGACTAATGCTACGAAAGAAAAGAAATGCTTGATAATGCAATTAATTTGCAAAAAAATATCTATTATTATATTATAATTTAGGTACGTGAATAAATACTTTTACTATTATAATATATAAAATTCTCGTGTCACAATAATGGTCTGTATTGAACTTCAAAACTACTTATCTGATAATATAACGTATTTTTTTAAAACGTGTAATTTGTTCTAACTTACAAGATAGGATAGTTTTTATCCAGATTATTTAGTTTAAAAGAACCCGGTATAATTTTTTATGTTTTCTGTATTTAAGATAAAAATAGATAAATATTTGCTTACAATCTCCCTTTAAATCCAATATGCTTTAAACGTACAATAGATGACATCAAAGTGTATAATAATTTTTTTTGTACAGTAGGTAATATTTGGGAAAGATAATTTAAGGGGAAACAGATTTGTTTGCATTATTTGAGAAAATGGGGCGCGGGACGAGAGCACCCGGGACCGAGGACGAGGGACGGCGCGCTAGATGCGGGACGCGGGACGCGAGTGTGATTACTGTATGTGAAATGTTTTGTTATAATCTTCGTAGCGCAGCTGCTACGTCTCACGATATTCATATTTTTAATTTCACGGTCCTTTGAATAAAAGGTAATTTTAGTTTTGCTTCACAAACTTTATGCTGAATTTAGATTCGAATTAAATTTATCGAATACAGTTATTTTAAACTCATTAGCTGTTTTGTATATTAGAATAAATAAATATGGGTTGTATGTATTATGTACAGAAGGATTAAAAAATATAGTAGAATGGTCTATGAATACGCATCCGATAAGAGTACACAATACCCATAACATGATGCTGTTTACGATACGCTGCTAACTTCAGTGTTATTTTAAAGTGTAAACTAGTGAGAAGTACTGTGCGAAAATAAAGAATAACCTACAAAAACACAAAAATTACGGAAGCGTAAATATTTTATCTATTTTCTTAAATAATTTTAGCATTTTGGTAGTGTATTTGCGATAAAACTACAAACATTTTGTAAAATATGATTACGTGGCTTGATCGGCAAGAAACTCACCAAGGGGTCACAATGAAAGAGATTCCGATCAATGCTAATAGATGGCGTTGCGCTTTGCATGATTGAAAACTGCGAATGTGTGTAAGAATACGCGTTTGAGTATGTTACAAGAGTACGAGTATGTTACATACAAGTCAGACACTTTGGAATTGGTCTTCATACAAGTTGGCTCTCGAAGGGGATTTGGCTTCAAAACAAGTAACAAAGAAAAAACCATAGAGGATTGCGAAAGCTTAAATATTCATGTATGAATCTCTTGATAGAAAATATTAAAAGGTAAATTGACAAAAAAAATTTTCGTATTTTTAATAAAATGATTGCTCACAAAAAACATTATTCCTACAAGAATTTCATTGGAAAAATCCCACGTAGTATATAACTATCCACATTGCTATAAATAATCCAGGCAAGGACTTCGAAACTATTCTTGAGCTCTTAAACGTTTCATATTGTGCAAACTCTTCGTTTATCAATATTTGCTCCTCCATATGTAAATAATAAAATTTCAAATTTCCGTACGCTTATTTACGATGCTCGCCGGTACTTTATTTGTTTAATAAAGCACCGAACACCCAGTTTAAATTGAGATATAAATTACCTTTAATTTAGGTGAACGATCCTGAAAATATGATGATGTAAAGTTTTCATCAAGGCTTAATAAACGTGGTGGCGGGAGACGCCTGCCCACCTATCAAGCTGTGCACCTACTTGTTATGAAAATTGATGCTCAGACTAATCTCATAGAATGCCTTTGAAGAGAATTGCTGTTTCCTGGCCGCTTTAATAAGTTTCATGCGAAGATTTATGTTATTATAAACTTTGGTTTTTCATTACGTCACCACAAAATAATAAACTACTTCTATAAAAGTACATATTATGAAGTAAAGTTGTAACGTCTTAGATTCTTGGATTTTTTATTTACATTTGAGAATTCCTATTGTTTGGAATATTATAAAAACCATGTATGTTTTTTTTTTTAATTCTTCCGCCTATTCGTTTTAAGAAACTCTGATCGAATTTCTTTTCAAAAGGTTGAGTGAATCCAACATGCGGTATATGATACAGTTTGAGCCCGCCATTCTACGTAGTTTCATATAAAGGCGCAGATATGTTTATTGATCGTGGAATAAATAGAAATATACATGCGGACGAAGCAGCTTTTGAATGTTTACCTTTAACTTTTATGTTTAACTTTTATGTTTTTATGTTTAACTTTTATGTTTGTTTTTGTCACCAAATAAGTGACATGTTTGTATTTCTACAATCAAAATATACTTTACTTTTTCATTTGTTTCCTTCTGGTACTTCGTGAATTCGCATTAAACAGGGATCGTGTTTTGTATTTAGTAGCAAACTAAATTTGAATTCTCAGTAAGCCAAATTATGGACAGTCGGAATTAGCACAGTAAATGTGTTTTGTTTTGTTAGGTGCAGCTAAAATTTTATCTAATACGCAAGTGATATCCAGATTTGATACAAAATTTCGTATTAATACTGAACTCGCGACCTCTGTAAATCATCTGTATTGCTTAAAAAAAGGTACTGAGCAAAGAGTTAAAATAAGCGCAACCGTTACACGCTTAATGACAGACATGTATCTCCGTCGCGAAACTGCGCCTGTGGGATTTGTTCGTAATAAAAATTCCGGCATACGCGTTACTAGTAGGCACGCGGGCGGGAAAGTAATCCGCGAAGAAATACGGACCTACTCTTGGTTCCGCATATTTTGTAACAGAGAAATCTCCATTTCTCTTTGACAGCCAGTCGTTTCAAAAGCCACTGACTCCCCCGTGTGTCGTCTGCAGACGACACTCATAAAAATTCGCCGTGCGGAAGTTGCCGTGTGACGTGTCACGGCGTGGTGAAGCCGAGCAACGCAGATTTTCTCACTATAATATCATTTTAAAAGTCTCTTACTTGAGAAAGCACGTAAGCCATTTGGTCTTCATTAGGCTCGTCTATTATGAAACCAGTAATCCTTTGTTAAATGTTCTTAAACTTTCAAATTACGTTCGCCTCGTTCGAGTTCGGACATTTTAACACGTTTTTTTTTATATTTTATAACGTCCAATTTATATTTTAAGATTTAGAAATTTAACTTAAAGATAACATAATAAAGCTTTTATAATTCCTTTAAATGTTTAAGTGTTTTATATGTTATGCCATTGAATAAATATTTACTCGGTTTTTAATTAATCATTAACTTTGAATCTTCAATCGTCGGAAGTTTCAATCGTTTTCTGCTTATATAGGTTACAAAAATAATAAGTAGCTTATTGAAAAATAATCGAAATTTCTATACATTCTTTATATTATGCTGTTTTAGTACGATTATTTTTCACTCTCATTCAAAACCATTTCAGTTTACGATATGAATATTTTTGATTTATGTTCGTTTCTATGTGAGTTTAATCGGATCGTTGTTGGTTCGTGGATACGAGTATATGTATTTCATAAGCACTTTTGCACTAGAACTCTATCAATAAAAGAATTTTCCAGTCATAGTTTAAAATTCAATTGTTGATTTATATAAAAAATCATAATGAAATATCGATCGATTTTTGATTCTTGTAATTTACCAGTGGCAAATCCATTAGCCAAATAAATGATGGGTTAAGAGTTACCTAGCCTCTCATTGAAAAATACTATCCACAAACTTTTCAAAAATGGAATAAAAATGTAGAATACAAATGTGTTTAGAGTATTGCAAGGAAAATAAAGATAGGCCATATTAATTTATTACATAGTAATAACTTAATTTGATACGATCCAATGCTATTGGATTGCAACGAAATAGATGAAAAAAGCACACAATTTGCCAATGCTTAAAACGCCAATAGATAGATTTTTATATAACAAACTACTCGTAGCTAATGGCTACTTCAACTTTGCTATACTTTTAATAATAAAATGATCTATCTATATTTATCTAGCTTATTCTTCGTATATGCATAATACCTGCACTTAATGACTTAGCAGTTAATGAGTTCTTGTAGGAAACTGCCGTTATAGAACCGAGTAGATATAGCTTTATGAAATATAACAGGTAACTTGTATAGAGAGTTAGTGCCTTCTTGGCGCAGGAAATGAGGGGTATTCTTACTTATTCTTCGGACAGACGCCATAACGAGCTGTTCTAATTGCAGTGCTAGGGATATTTAAAATTCGGAAGATGGCTGGAATGGTTTCGAGTTATGACGATTTTACTTAAAAAATGACAGTTTATAAAAATATAATTGTTATCTTTTAAGGTAACGACAAAAATTCGAAACAATTAAAATTTTGTGAATGCATTTGTATTTGTTTATAATTTTTTGAATAATATAAATATCATATTCAATAATTTTGGAAAAAATTACATCAAAAAACTTCAATAGAAAATGTGAAAATGTTATATCTACATTTATATTGAAAAATCTTAATTTTTACCAAATTAAAATAGAATATTATAGAATAGGTACTGTCTTTTAACTCGTGTAATATATTATTACAACTCTTTTATTTAGCTAAATCTGTCAAATATTGTAACTTAATTTTTTTGTTACTCAGCAAACTTAATAATTAGTCATAGAGAAATAGGAATAAGTCTCAGAGTTTACGACGTAGGTTATAGCAAAATTATACATTTTACTGTGGGGAGCCTGTTTTTGGGTGTAAACCAGAATATTATGAGCTTTTCTACGTGGTAGGTGATTTTTAAAATAATATGATATAGCCTATAGTAAAAGTCATGTAAACTTTCATGCATTTTTTACTTTTATATAAAACCTAATTTTAATTTAATCATGGTTAAAAAATCATAAATTCGATCGGTTAAAAAAATTGACTGTAATATGTATATGATATAGTGCTATTTTGTAGTTATGGCTGCAGAATTTGGCTAAGTAATTAGGACTAAAAATTAAAATACCAGCAATAAAAGTTCAAAATGTTTGTTAAAAAATTCAAAATTCAAAAAACAGCATTAAATTATTACAATTTTTTAATAATTACTGATGATGTGTAGAACTTAAAGTAGTTATAAATAGTTGAATATCATACAACTAAAAATATTTCCTTAGTAATTGTAATAAGCTTATTACTATATACCCATTACCCATAGGCTCAAATCGAAACCCCTTTTCTAAGCCCACACTGTCCATCTAACCATGTGTATTTTACTATTGAATGGCTAAATCTTATGAATTGTAGTAGAATACGTTTTTTTAATTATTTTGCGAAATATGTATCTAATATATTTAAACGAGCAATTCTTGTATATTAATTAATTTATTTATTTATTTATACCAGCGATCTCGGAAACGGCTCTAACGATTTCGCAAAAATTTGGTATGTGGGGGTTTTCGGGAGCGAAAAATCGATCTAGATTAGTCTTATATCTGGGAAAACGTGTGTTTTTAAGTTTTCACGTGGTTTTCTTTCGCAATATTCCACGCAAAATATGTTTGATAATTGCTTATGCTCGGGCGTAAGCATCGTTGTCAAACGGCCAAGGCGCAAGATTGACAATCACAAGAGTCCGGGATCGAATCTCGGTCTGATACAAAGTTTTTACTTTTGTTTTTTTTTTTGTATCTATTCAAGTTTTTTAGTTTGTTTTAATCTAAAAATACGATATAACAAAAACGAACTCCGAGCGAAGATCGGTCGCCCAGGCAGGGTAGAACGGGGCTAAAAGGTCCGCGGGTAAAAAAGTCCACCACTGCTATTTTCGAAAATAATGTTTTATCAGAGATTTTGAGTATCATCATAAGAGGGTCTTGGGAGAGGGGGACGAACCCAGTGATGCCTCGTGACCTCTGGATCACCGTTTGGACTGCACGCGCTTGCTGCTCAAAAAATTGACGTAAGTAAAATTTTTCGAATGTTTTATTTTTAGTCTGAGAATTACGTTTGTAACATTACAAAGTTATTTTTTTTTCTATTTATGTAGCTTATAATATAAGGTTTTATGTACATCGTTTTTTTTTAATGTATAGCATAGATTTTTGTGCATAGCCTTAAACCCAGTTCGTGGCTTGTCGTTGTAAAACGGTCCATATGGAGTTTTTATTTCCATACAGTTAATGGATTAAATTTTGTATTTATCCAATAATCATAATTCCAGGGACACGGCAAACAACAAAAATAGCGGGGACAGACCAGATGACAGGGTTTATGGCGAGAAAGTCATGGATCGTTACAAAAGAGTTTTAGTCGTCTATATGGAATGCCGATGAAACTGACGTTACAATTGTCACTTAACCTTTAAACATAATTGTGGCTAAAAGAAAAAGAAATGTTGGATCTGTAACATCAGTTGAAAGGGGGAACCAATGTAACTTTGCTGGTAGCTGTTCCAGCGACTGGAGCGTCTGTACCGCCGTTATTTGTATTTCCAAGAAAGAAATATCAAGACCACTTCGTGCAAGATGGGCCGACAAAATGCATTATAGTGTGGGTCTTGGACAAAATATAAAACTAAAGTCTTAATAACATTAAGACTAAAATGCTGTGCCACGGTTTTAACTTAGTACAAATGTGATAAATGGGGTTAATAGTCTATATCTGTTACTTTTTGAAATAAATATAAAAAACGTAGATTTTTTGTAATAAATATAAAGAACATATTGATTCAACTAAATTTTATTCTATATATTTTCTTTTATTTACTAAAATCGGTTGTTTATTCATACTGGTCCTTTTAACCCAATCACTGGTCCTTTTTGCCCCTATAGCGGGGCTTAAAGGACTACTGGGATTGCCTCTCTAAATCTTCGATATCTAGCGAATAATCATAAACTAATCATAACCTTTAGAAATTATGTTTAAATGAAGAACTACGCTACTCATTATTAATTAAATCTTTTTCGGAATCCGTATTGTTAAATAGTTACGAGGCAATATTGCTGAATTCGGCCCCGCCCTACCCTACTCATATACATTTATAATGACAGATACAATAAGAAATAATAAAAAAGTACTAATTAAAATGTAACGACCTTAAGATATTTTTTTCAAACGTTGATGGGACTAAGATTGAATTGTATTTAAATCTAACACATTTAATTACTTTTTTCTATGGGAATTTTTGTCCAACGTATGTTGTTGTATGTTTTTTTATTTTTTTGTATTCTTTTATTATTTCTGCATTTGCGAAACAATTTTTATAACTTTTTTAACTATATAATTAGCAATGATTATTATTGTTATTTATCCTGAAGGGTGGAATAACTAAATCAAGAGTTTGATTAAGTCGGTGTGTGTGTGTGTGTGTTTTTAGTTAATTAGTAAAATTATTGTTTTATTAAAATAATTATTATTTAATATTGAGTACAGAAATAACGTTTAATTTGATTAATCGTTATTTTTAATTACGCTTTCTATCATCTTATATCGAAATCTCAGTTAATTACAATGTAATGACAGAAACAACAATGATAATCCTACAAACAACTTTGTTTAAACAATTAAATAGGTTTTGGAGAGTGATTTTTTACCTATAATGGTGCTATTTTATTGTAATTTGGGTAGTTTAAAACCAGGCGAATTGTTTTAATTTGCCCGTTTCATTTGGCGGTACGGTGCAGTGGACGGTCGCTGGCGCAGTGGTACTATTGTAGCCTTAATGCGTTGCGGTTTGGATACGTTCCACATACGGAGGTCACCATAAAAGTGGTCTCGCCCTGGTGTTGTTGTTCAAATTGTTTTTAACTGACAAACTTACACGGTACGGTTAGCGTGGTAAAGTACTATTTTCCCTTACATTTTTGTTTGTTCTAAGCTTTTATTGCTATTATCGAGTATAGAGTCGGTTGCTGTCTCTAATTGGTAGGTTCATGGGTTCGAGTTCCGGATCGGGTCAATAATACTAAATTTATTAAATTTTTCAAATAAGAAATGCTCAGTACCAGAGAGGGAAAGTTGATGATATTTTGTGCCTTAAAGTACAAAGAACCCGTGCTTATATATCAATTTGGCATTATAAGATCTCCTGCATAGATGGCTAAAAGATGGGTGACTATAGTGACCGACATTTATTAGTAAAATATTATGTGTAGGTATTTCTCAACTAAATATTTATAGTTTTAGCAGAGAATATTTATGTCGTATAAGTTATATTTATACTAATATTATGAAGAGGCACAGTTTGTTTATTTGAATGCGCTAATCTCAGGAATTAAAAATCCGATTTCAAAACTTCTTTTTGAATTATATAGCTCGTTTATTGAGGAAGGTTATATGCTATGCATCATATAGTATATAGTCTATTTATTCCATGCTAAGCGTTAAAATGTACCTAGTGACGAACCCGAGTGAAGCAAGCGTGAGTCGCTAATAAGATATAATTAAGTTATGTACAAGCAGTCAAGTAAAGTTTTTTTCTATTTTCATTAATAAATAGAAGCAGTATAATAATAAAAATCCTTACAGGCATAAAACACATTTGTTGTATGTTTATTACAATTGTATTTATCTCCCCTATACCCGCATTTTTGGGGCTTATGTGGGCTGCAGCGTTAGTTAGCATTGTAAATATTGCGGATCCTCTATTTATAGTTAACATTCAAGTATTAAAAGAAACAAACGCTTGTTAGAAATAATAAAAAGTAGGGATAATAATCTCGTTCATAAAAAGTTGCTGATTCTTAATCTGTTTCTTTTGACAGTCTTTGATAGTAAAATATTCAAATGTTCTGTCTGAACACTTGAGCCCCAAGCTTTGGTCGACATTTCAAAATGGAAATAGACCTGTTCATGCCTACAAGGGGAATCGTATTCGACATTTGGCTCAAAATGATGATGCAAATTTCACGAAAATGTCACAGTATTTGTGGTAAAATACTAATCTATAATAATAAAGCCAGTCTGCTTACCAATTGTGTTGTGGTTATGATTTTTGGATGCTTCCCTAATTAAAGCGAGAGATTCTTCTAAAAACTATATATATTAAAGTATATAAAATTAACAAGAAAAACTATATAATGTATATGTCGTAATAAGACATTAAGACAAAATAATAATAAAATAAACTTTTTATTATGCGTTTATAATATATTATATATATTATAAACGCAAAATAAAGAGTCGGCAAAATACTTTTGCCGACTCAGACTTTTCCTGTTACTCGATGGCTCCAAACGCGTACCTTTTATTGCTTCAATTTGACTGCCTCGGTGGTGTAGAAAATAGCATGTATGGCTGCACACCCGTAGGCCCTGGGTTCGAGTCCCGGGTCGGGCCAAATTTAGTTATTGAATCTTTCTGTATATTAAGCCTCAGTAACAACCCGGAGTTAGGAAGTTCGCAGTGTTCTACCCCCGTGCCTCGGAGAGCATGTAAAGCCGTCGGTCCTACGCCTTAACTCTCGCCGGTCGTGTCGAGTAGTCGTCCCACCGGAGTACGAGAGTGACAGGAATAGAGAGTGCACTTGTGTCTGCGCGTACACTTGTGCACTATAATATCTCCTGCGCAGTTGGCTAGTCTCGATGAGATTAACCACTGTGGCCAAAATCCGTCAGGAGGACATTATTGCCTCAATACAGAAATTGTATTACATTTACCTGTAGTATAAATCAAAACAAAGTATGCATGTAAGAGAAAATAAAATAACAATCAGTTTAATTATTTATACACACACACACACACACACACACACACACATATATATATATATATATATATATATATATATATATATAAAGCAATATCTACCTATTGTTTAATAAGTATATCAATATTCTCCCGGTAACACAGAAGAATAATATTGTAAATTCCTTTAAATCTGTGCCCATTGTAAATTCAGGTTCTATTACTCAAGTTATAGTTTCTACGTCTCTAGTTGGAACTCTACGTGAATTGTTAAATTCCATTTCTGTAAAGCTATTCTGTTCTACAGGCGTCCCTACTTCGTAACTAGAAATTAATAATGTATGTCTAGAGACTGCATAGTCGCCTTATTAAGTATCAAGTTGGGTCGACAGGTGAGGCATGCAGAGCTTTGCAATGACTAATTTAACTAATACACAGATGACTTAGATTGATGGAAGGGTTAGGCAAGGGTTGAAGGGGATTCGGACCATAATTCATTAATATTTCAGCAAGTTTCTGAAAATAGGATTGTTTGACATAGTTGAATGCTGTTTTTGTATAATTAGTTACAACGATTGCAAATTTCATTTAGATATATATACAAAATAAATACACGCAATACAAATATAATAAAAAACGATGCTCAATACAGTGATCATTTACATCGTTTAATACTTCAGACTGCGTTTAATGTTAGAATAAGGGCAAAGGTTTTTATCAATGAATATGTTTACATGTATAAATGTTGAGTTACGTTATACGTACTTTCGATAAAAAACCCGACTATGTGAATATCTTACTGACGTATCGATCTTTTCTCGTCATAATCTTATTAATAATAACTAACTAGCTGTTACCCGCAGCTTCGCCCGCGTGGTCCCAAGGGAAGTAACTACGAGTAATGTATCTTAATACATTCCAATCAGGACACAAAACAGAGTATTATTTCAAGACACTATTGTACCTAAAAAATGTATGTTTTTCCTTTCTGATTCTGGATTCTGAGCATTAGACATAGGCGAACAAGCAACATATAATTGGCCATAAGAGAAGCATGGTTTATCCAGGTTTACCCCCGCCACCTGTAAAGTTTGCCCTTGTGTTTTGTTGATTGTAATAGCGAAACTCAGTTTAATAGGAAACTGCAATCTATTGAATGAAATGAGAGATTTGTCAGAATTATAGGGATGCGAGGAATTATTTTGTTATTTTACATTTTCGCCCAATTCAATCAATCAATTATATTTCGCCCGAATTGTGTGATGTAGCCTAACTTCTCTTGAATGAAACACAATAATATAAAATATACAAAACAACATACAAAATTTATCATTTAATTTAATTATTACGTAAAAATATAATATTTTTAATATAGCGGTTGGTAATACGCATCCTCTCGTACTTGAAGCCTGAAGGTGACACACGCGATGCGCGAGCGCCGTGTTCCACGCCTCAGTCGATAAATGAGATTCCAACGCGAAGCCCGTGTCGCTTATAATTAAAACGCCCTGTTTTACGAACTTAGTCTATGTTATTTTCGTTCTACTACTACGTCTGTATACACCACTGACTAACACCATATGTGACATACAGGCTTGTCCCGTTACATAGTCAGGGAGCGTCAATTGGAGCTTATGTGAGGGCGCACCTGACATTTGAGAGAATTCAGGAACTCTATGGGGTAAGAAGTGCTCTGTTCTGTGTCCATAACTATGTCTATTGACAAATATTCTGTTAGGTCCCCTTACCTTACTTAAGATATCCAAATTTAATTTGCTCACGGCGTCATTTTTTGATACAAAAATCGCTTTTTGACATAGCCACTGGTCCTCATTAATATTATTTTGTAAGTCTGGGTAAACACTTGCAATCAATTCTGCATTACTCAATATTAATTTAAAAATATCTCCAGTTAGAGTCACACAGCCCCCGAAATCAGTTTCTAACTGCCCATCTCCGATTTTTAATAGCGTGTCCGCACAGTTTCCAGCATTAATGTCATTATACAGGTGCTTTCTCATTTTTATTATTAAACTGAATTTCCTAATCTTTACTCATAATGTCATAATGTAGACAACTTCAGTCATGCCTTAATTTCGTCTGCAGGTATGCCTTTTTGAATAACTGGTAGAGTTTGTCGAAATAACACCACCCAGTAAAACAAATAAGCAAATACTAGAGCATTCGATTTAGAGCTTCAATAGCTTTTTTGTGTGATATAGTAGGTACTTAATTTTTTTTTTAATTTAATGTTAACACACACTAAGAGCTTGTATTGTTGCAGCTTTATACCCTGACCACTATTTTTGCTAAAATTGCAAATCGGTGATTCTTCTTGAGCTAGATCTAATGGTAATTTTAGAACAAAATGTGCGATACTACCACTCAGCAATTTAGCGGCCATACTGGAGCTATATCAATATTTTTATCTTTTCTAACTTGTGCCAATAATAAATTTAACAAAAATGTTTTTCCAGTTCCTCCGGGGGCGTCTAGAAAGAAAAGTGCACCATTCCCTGATTCTATTTTCAGTAATACTTGGTCAAAAAAACTTTTTTTTGATCCGGTAGTAAGCAGGGTACCAGTTCTGCCACATGCTGCTGTAAAGCTGAGACATCATAGTTTAACTACCGCATGATTGATTGCTTCACTTGATTCATTTCCATTAGACACTATTCGAGGGTTAATTATTTAAAAATAACTTAACCTTTTAGCCACCATTGCCATTACTTTGTCTTCAATCTTTCCAATGGCTTCGTTATAGATATGTTTATTTAATGTCATGTTTACCTGTGTGTGCTGTAGCCTTTGTAAATAATCTTCCGCCATGTATCTGTAATCCTTGTATTCTTCCCACAATTCTTGTGGATTGAATAGTCCGCAAGAAGATATGAAAGTTACATAAAGGCCCCTGAATTTGGCTAATGATTGACATTATACGGCTTTCTTCACGATTTCGTTCCAGTGATTATCATTTCGAAAGCTTTTTGCGCCCCGAACATGGTGCAGTATCAAACGTAAACAGAAACATTCAAAATTAGTAACATAGAGAGTGTACACTCGACTAAGTGCATCTGAAGCTTATATTCCGCGCCAATTTTCTACAGGCGTACCTTAAACACGGCGTTTCCACTTCTTTCTTGACGGATTCCAAGTTTAATAACGGAACGGTTTATGGAAAAGAATCTGTCTGACAAAGCTGAAAGAATGCTTTTAATCTTATTTCAGAAGGTTATGAAACCCTTTCTTGGAAATTGTTCTCGTTGAAATATACACGCTCTCCGTTTTCCAAGTAACCTAGAAGCCGCCAAGCTGCCTCATTGTTGTTGACATGACGCCCTGCTTGAAGGTTTATAATACATTTAGCGGCTGAGGTTAAAGTTAAATATCGCTTGATTAATCCACAGCCTATATTTATATATTTGCATATGTATTTGATGGTAGGTACAAAACTGCAGACCTCTACATTTATATGGACATTAAACATTTTACAAAGAATGGGCGTATACTCAACAACCCAGCTATTGTCTAAGATTTCGAACGCTCTAGCCTAAGTCTTAATAGTTACTTTCTTACCCCCATCTTTGGATGTTCTGCGTCTATATAATGGGTAACCAGTGTCATTGTGGCCTGTTTCTTTTAGGAGCTATTTAGGATATCTATATATTTTTTTTACATTTTCCTACTTTCATGAAGTTTCTCAAATGGTTATTTCATCTATTTATTTTTTAATTTTCAGATTGACCACCAAGTAGTTCAACCAAGAATACCTATCAATAAATAAATATGTTGGGTCATTAGCACACAGCACCATCTAGTTCCATGGTAAGCTACGAGGCTAGGTGCTATGGGTACCAGATAGTAGATACACTACATATATATAACTTTAAATACATACATATTATAAATGACTGCAGTACAAACATTCATGCTCATCACACAAATGAATACCCCCAGCGGGACACGAACCCGCGACCTCTGGCATAGCAAGTGGCGAACCCGAGCGAAGCGAGGATGAGCCGCTAGTTCAATATAAAATGATGTTTATGAAGAATTATGCTATACCTAAAAAATGTGTAAAGGGTTTAAAGTATATACGATAGTAATACATTTTCTCCCTCGAAAGTGAAAAATGCACAGAGGTGTATTACACTGTAGCTACAGATATATGTATAAAGAGTAAACATTTCATAAATAAATTGAGATAAGGATTAAAAGGAAAGACTACACAAAAGCTTTTGAATTCAAATCAAACAAAAGCTTTTGAGGTTTGTTTAAAACATATTTTATTTCAAAGAACTATACAAGCAGAAATGAATATTTTTTAAATTATTACAGCGAGCATATTCAAAGTGTTTTATTAATAAAAGGCCTCGACTACAAATCCTGGTTTTTATACTTTTCTTTGTGCAAAGACACAAAGCTTGGTCTGTTTGTATTCAATTTTCATTTTGTATCACATATTTCCGTATAAACTTATTTTAATTTTTGCGCTAAATGGACCCCAAGTTAAATCATGGTAATTGTTAAGTGACATAGAACTCTGTCATAAATACTATTTCAAGGAATTGTGGGAAAACTGGAAGCTTTTTAATCTTTTAAAAGGGGTACCTAAAATGCAAGATCGAATTAATAAATTGAGGCATGAATTCATCATCACAAAAAGGCTTTGGACTTGTATATCGATTAACTATATATATATATATATATATATATATATATATATATATATATAATGACGTTTGAGATGTCTATAACCTTAGTCTCTCCCGTCACCATGATTGCTGTAAAACATTCGAAACATAACATTTTTTAACACTTTTAACATACTTTTTAACACTGCGGTAAACTATTTCATTCCCATGGGAAATACGTTATAGTTAAACCCATAGACAGGGAATTTTAATTAATATGGGTTTTTTATGGAGAAAAGGAGATACGGAGGCCTCAAGAGTAACATAAAAAGAACCCAGTAGTAAATAATATAATTCTTAGAGCGATGCGATTTTTCACCGATTTTCCCGTCTATTTTTAATTTTAAATCTAACATTGATTATTAAGTAGCACATGTAATATTTTATTAAGTATTTCTTTAACATGAAGAAGAAAAATACTCGCTTTTAAGTAATAAGTCATTGATGAACGAACACATAATATAACGCAAACTATGATTTTTAGTGAACATTATATTATTTTCGTGAAGTTTCATCATTGGTTAGCGTAAAATATTAATTTATATGTTTATTGAGCCTGTTAAGCCTCAATAGGATTATATTAAACCATAACAGTCCAAAATAATTTAATTATTTTACAGTCATATTTGTTCGCTTATTATACGTAAATTAATAGAAAAATATAATATTATCTGTGTTGAATTTAATATTATAACTTCTTATATTAATTCAAAAAAATATAATCTTTATAAATATCATAAACTAGCGACTGACGTTCGTAAGGTACGTTTTAATGTTTTGAGCGAAACCCTAAATCTGTTTAAAATCTCAGCTATATACCAGTGAAAGTTCTGTTAAAATTGGTCCAGCTGTTTCGGAGATTAGCCGGAACAAACAGATAGACAGACAAAAATTTTAAAAATTGTGTTTTTCTTTTAAGTACCGTATATAATTAGATATACATTTAGTAAAAAGCTGTTATTTTGACAAACACTTCAATTTTATTTATCTGTATAGATAATATTAATATAACACCTTACGGCGAGGAACATTGTGAGGAAACCTGCATGAATCAGAAAACATAGCGCTGGCGATCACTGTTATGGTCGAATTCGTTTACTCCACGGGCGGGGTTGGGGTCTAAGATGATTATTAGAGTGTAAATTACATTTCTGTACAGTCCTATTTTATTTCGCTTACATCCAATTTATGTTAGAGATAAACATAAAATAAAATATATATTAAATAGAAAGCACAATCAGCGCGAAGGAGCATGTTGCGTAGCAGAAAGCTTTAATACGAAATTGGATTTCGTGCTCCATTAATTTTCAATTTGCGTGATTGCAATTTTCGAGGTTTCTTTCAAAGTCCTCTAAAACTACAGTCTCCTGCAAAATAGGAACAAGGATCTTGGATAAGATAGAAATTAATGTTAAATCCCCTTTAAAATTCATAGCCTTGTTGTAAGTTTTTGAAACTTACTTTTTATAGTTAAACTTTTATAGTTTATAAATATTCTAGCATTTCTATGATTAAATAAAATAGGGTCCTTATTTAGGAATCAAGTTAAATAGAAAATACTTTTTTCATATAAAGTATTGCCCACTTGTATTTTTATATTTTTTTTTTTACATAATATAATAAATTAGTAACAAAGCGAAATCGAATTTTTTTACGCAAAATAGTACTGAACGGATTTTAACAAAATTTAGTGAAGTGATAACTTTTTTCTCGGGTCAACATTTAGCATACCTATTATTACAGGAAAATCTCTTATTCCCACGAGAAAACATAATAACTGGTTCTGTCGAGTTGTCTTTAGAAATTTACGTGGTTAACGCTGACTAAATCTTAAGAGATACTTCAAAACAATGTACTAGAAAATTGTAGGTCTAAAAAAGGCCTATAGAAAAGTTCGCAATAGAATATTCTTAAAGTACCTAGACTCGCAATAACTATTTTTATCTTTTTAAAACGAACTTAGGAACGCACTCGAGCGAAGCAAGTGAAAGTCGCTAGTACAAATCTATACACATACTCGTCCATATATTATGCTTAATGCGATTTTTTTCAGAGCATAGAAATGCTGTTACTACACCCCGTGAAGTTGTTTTAGTGATCTGCAGTACACATATACATACATATCTGTCAAATTGAGACACTTAAATTTATTTCTTTATTTGAATATTATATTTAGTATTCTTAAAAATACTTATTAGTACATATACGATTATTATACCATTGCGCCTATCTGTTTCAATAAAATTATATTTATGAACAGAATACTTTTACATGATATCATAAAATTTTTCTACTAATTATAATGTTTAGCTTGTGCATTCATTTTTTTCGTACACTATTGTCAATGTTACATTTCGAGCCATTTGTTAGGGGGACGCTTAAATGGCGAAAAAAACGTGACAAGAAAATAGAACCGTCACATTAGGCTTTCTCCATGTCCGCCATCGCCCGTTTTATTCTTGGCAGATTAAAAGATAATGCTTATGGCCAGCTCTTACAAAACAAAATTGTAGCTCACAATTTTAAAATTTACTTGTCAAAGCACGTATGCTCTCTTTACTAAAGTATAAAAGCTGTCTCCTTCATATTTTTTTTTAAATTATTAAAAAAAATTGTTGCTAAATAAAACATCGGTTTCACTTTTTCTTCCAAGAAGAATATGAATTAGTTTTCAATTAAAACTAGAATATGAGAATTTTTATATTATTTACTAGCGACTCACCCTTGCTTCGCTCGGGTACGTCCCTAGATTGCTGCTTCCCCATACAAACTTTCACCCCCTTTAAGGATGATTTCCGGGATAAAAACTATCTTATGTCCTTCCAAGGGTCTTAAACTGTCTTCTTACCAAATTTCATCTAAATCGGTTCTGTAGTTTCGGAGCCTACTCGATACAAACAAAAAAAAAACAAATTTTTCCTCTTTAAAATATTAGAATAAATGAAATAAAATGTTCCTCCTGAAGACTTAAGTATTATGTTTGTTGTTTAAAAAAATGACAAGATGGCATATTTATAAAAATGATATAATGAACATTAAACTATCGTATTTACTATAAATTATAAACCTTATTATAAAACCACAATAAAATATTTTATTGAATTCTCACGGTAGAAAGAGACTCAACAACTTTATAATCACTTTTAATATATAATAACTATTATTCTTAGAGGTGGAATTTTTATCTAACTATGAAAATACGTTGACTTCTTTAACCCCTCGAGGACCGTATACACGCCGGCGTGTACGACAACAATTGAAATCTCGGAAATATGCATGGATTTCTTAGAAATTATCCTGGAGAGACTACAACACAAAACACTGTAGAAAAATCAAATGTCAAAAATTAGAGAAATCTTTAAGCAGCTTAATTAAAATAATATTTGATCGTAGATAATATTAAAATATTTATATACATAAGTAAACCTAAAACTCTATAAGAAACTCAAAAGTATTTCAAGTTATATGAGAAATTTAGGTTAATGTACTTACATTAAGTAATTCTAAGAATATCTCTCCCAACTCATTTTGTTCTTGTACAGTCAATGTTTTTCTTGTATTAGGGAAGGCACGTGACTAGAATAAGTATTCACCACTATTAGTACCCATACATTTGCAAAATAGGCACCGTAGCGGCCTACTTTATGTAAAGAGCCTACATTAGCTTAGATACCATCGGGGTTGTATGTAACATAATAATTCTGAGATGTAAGAAGGTATACAATTCTTTGTGAATGTTTCATTCTACTTAGCTTAATAAGAGAAAAGCGCTTTTACTACACATTTACAAAAACATGATGGCTGAATAAAAAATAATAAATTCTTAAAGTGTTAGTTAAAAGTTAAAATTTACTAATATTACCTCTCTTGTATTGTAGGAAGGCCCGTGCCCAGCTGTGGGATGTTAAAAAGGACTGAAATGTGCATATAATATTATCATATTTATAATATTTACTATATAATATTATTATAATTATAATGTAATTATTTTGGGTAGAATGCACAAACTGGAGAGTGACACGATAGTCTAATCAACAAGTGCCTTTAAAGTCAACTTTTTCAGCAGTCTCGGAAAAATATGAACGAGGTGTCATTCGATTCTATATTCGATATTTGCAAAAAAATAAACCTTCTTTTTTATTTTTAGTTAATTGTTTATAACTTTAGCAATATTTTTTGCAAACGGAATTTAATTTATTTTTTAAATCATCTACATGCCATTCCATTCCAATTCGAAAGTTGACCTAAAAGGCAATTGTTGACTAGACTACAAGCGTTAAATGCATTGATTCACGTGTAATAAACTAAAGCAAAAAGTTACTTAGAGTCGCAGTGTAAAGTGAATATATAAAATAATAGTAAAGGAAATATTATAGTGCACAAACATAACTGCACGCTCCATTCCTTTTACTTTCAAAGTTCGTCGGGATGACAATACAATATGTTTGGTGAGAGATCAAGAGTAGGACCGAGCCCTTTTCGCAATCTCAGATGCACAAAGGCAAATTTTTTGACAGAAAGACCCAATAAATATACTTCGTAGACTCATTACACGAACCCAGGATTTCTAGGTCTGCAGCCGTACATTTTAGCCACCAGAGGAATAAGGCAGTCAATAATTATTTATAATTTGATTTGCAACACGCCATTTAATAAATAAAAAAAAAGTTAAAAAAAAAAATTTTTCCCTTCGAGTGAAGTATTTTGAACTGTATTTAAAATGAATGTTTCTGTTATATTAAAAGCTTAAAATAATATTTTTGTTTGAAAACCACGAAAACTAAACTTATATAAATCTTTAGAGCTCGACAAACCTATTTGGACATTGATGGCGCTTTGACTTCGGAGGAGCTGTTTTGACCTAATCTCAACAAACTGCAACCATACAAGCTAGCTGAAGCATGCCTTTATTGCCAACATTTTGATTAATCACTCTTAATATTTATCCTATTCTGCGTACCTAAAGCATTCGAAATTGAATATAGCATTTCCAGAATATTCTAATGCTAAACATTCAAACGTCAGCAACTTGATACTATTGGAAATTTCGGCATAGTCAGGAATGTCTCCATTTTAAAGAGTGAAATACAGTTTAACAATTGCAATTAAAGACCAGTGAAATTTGAAATTCCATTAGGAGTCGTTGCTAAATGCTTCTGAATACTCTGATTTAAAAAATATATTATTTTCTAACATTTTTAAGTAAAGTAAGTATCCAAAGGCTGTGGGTGCGATTTCATTTACATAAAAGTTCCCTTATACATAACAATAAATAAATTAGAATACTATTATGTATAATATAGGTGGTTATTTTATTCTCATTTTGTTTAAGCGTGGTGTAGAATAATAATATAAATTTATGTACGTGCGTAAGCGATGATATGTACGAATAAATAATAAGTCAGGAAGACTAATTCAGAACAAATTCCACACAAAAAGTAGAAAATACGAATCACTTCTGAGGTTACAAACAGACATGCCTGGTGATTGGTTTAAATTCAGACCGAAAGCATGGTTTGGTTTGCATGCTTGCTGCAATGTAGTACAATGTATTAATTTAATAATATATTTTTATTTTTTTTTACAATGTTTTAAAAAACAATATTATTCTTACAATGTCTTTTTTACTGTGTTTATTATATATATGAGTATTTATTAGGTTACTTTTTACAATTCAGTGAACTCTATTTGCCCGAAATATAATTAAATTATTAACTTTTTTGTTTAGAAGACTTTAAAAGAGAATCTTCCTTCGCAATGTAGTGAAGACGGATTCGGATCAAAGCGAAAAATATATTAAAGGTCTCTAAAGACTCCTCATACATATTTTAAGTTTTATATCACTTTTTGCACGGCTAGCAGAAGCACAATAAATATTGAAATTTATACTATAGAAATAGAACAAATCCAGATTTTTTCTAATTTTTTGTTTCTCTGTCTGTCTGTCTGTTTGTAAGGGCTAATCTCCGAAACTGTTGGACCGATTTAAATGAAATTTTGTAAGGTAGAACATTATATCCCCGGTCAACATTTTAGATATTTTCATCCCGGAAAATGAAAGATTCCCGTGGGATAGTTAAAAATCTATAATAACTTATACAGCTTAGAACACAAAAACTACTGATTGGATTTTAATAAAACTTTACAATAATATATGTAATTCATATATCAGAATAACAAATGGGCTACTTTTTATCCCGGAAAAATTTACGGTTCCCGTGTGATACATTTATTTTTGTTTGTCTAGAGGCGACCTGAGCGAAGCGAGGGTGAGCCACTAATACTATTTTCGTACTTGAAACATATTAAAACCGTTGCAAAGTAAACAAATAGGGAATTAAGTGTATTTGTACAATTAACAAGCCAGAGTCAATTACCCGTTCCGCCTCTAATTAGTACAATGCGGAGAGTCTGTCATTTTTTTCCTTTGTATTTATAAAAAGCAGCGTCTGTCTGTCCTCTTACAGCGCTCCGGTACCTACTATTAAGTGAGCCTCGTCGAAAGTACTTAACATGCAAAGTTAGTGAGACAGTATTTAAACTAATTAATCATACTTTATGTACAAAATAATTTACGAAACTAAAGGGGTGGCTTAAATCAAATTTTCCTTAAAAATAGTAGCTGAAAAGGTTTTAAAGTTAGGTCTCAATATAAAGTGTTTAAGACCAAAGGAAATTGGAGAATCGGTAAATACATATGTTGTAGCGCCAACACTCGTTGTTCTTTATGTACCTCATTAGAGCAATAGCTTTAAGATGGATTTCGATATCTTTCTTCTTCGTGACATTTCTCAAACTGTAATTTGTACATTTTTATTGTAAGCATTGAAAATTCTAAAATTTGGTTTTAGATCAAATCTAAATAAACGAAAAAATCACTTTACTTTTATTTATTTTGTTTGCAACTATCTACAAGCTGTTAAATGTAAAACCATTTCGCACGAAATCGAGATTCGTAGGCACAATAAAAGTTCAATAGAGGAGATATATTTTGTATAGGGACGTTTAAAAAAATTAAAAATGAAGTGGAGTGAATCATGAGGTCTATATATCCTGGAATACCCCGAGGATTTGGCAACCGATACATGACTGTGCACTTACGAAGGGCGGGGTTCTGGACCATTGTAGCCTTACATTACAACCAGTGTTCCATATATAACTTCGTTGGTAATGTAAAACAATTGTATTGAAAGCGCTTGAAAGCTTTTTTGTTTGAAATCGCCTGCGGTTATTTCTGATTTTAGACGAAATACTTCACCGTATTGTCATGTATTAACTTTTCGATAAAATTCTGAAGTATAAGGTTACTATTACTCATAAATATTATTAACGTTCTAATAAACGTAGATTTAGTTACGTTAAATATATATTCCGATTTCCCCGCAAGGATCAACGCTTCGAGCTCTAGCTGCGTAAATACCATTTGTTAAACTTATTCTCAAAAATTTTTAGTTATCTTCTCTGCAACAGACAATATTACATACACAACACTTTAAAGTACTTATCATTGTTACTTATTATCCATCCACTTATTTATAACTTCCGTAAATAAACTAGAGGCCACAACTACTTAATATGACCCCAATTTATATTATGCCATAAGCTCTGCTTTAAGCTGCTATAAGCTCAAGTGTATCTTTGGATCTTCTCTATTGATTGAAAACTTTGCTAGATATTAAATAATTAATATAATTTATTACTCTTTTACTATCCGTATTAATATTATAAATGTGAAAGTTTGTGAGTATGTATGGATGTTTGTTACTTTTTCACACCTGGCTGAACGGATCTGGATGAAATTTGGTTTAGTGATAGTTTATAGTCTGGAATAATACATAGGCTACTTTTTATCCCGGAAAACTGTGCAGTTCCCGTGGGATAGGTTTGTTTTTATTTTCATAGAGGTGAACCCAAGGGAAGTGAGGGTGAGCCGCTAGTATATAAATATTTCACTTGTTTTAGTATGTTACTGACTCAATTATATTCACATCAAAATATTTTATGTATTTAATGTATATATTTCTTCTGCAAAAACGTTTTTTGGTATATATGTATGTATGTAGGTACATAATGATTTTGGTATATTCACAATAGCTTTGCTGAAGTTATATTTGGCCCAGGTTTTGCCTAAGTACGAGTATAAGTCACACCAAGACTTAGAGTTGACTTATTTATGATGTATATAAAATACATCAAATATTAAACTTTATATATTACTAGCGACTTACTTTTGTTTCGCACGGTATGAATAATTCCGTAATACATTGTTTTTATATAACTCTATTGGTCATTGGTGAAAAATATATGAAAATCTTGGGTTAATCGCGTTCAGGCAGACAGAAAGACACGGCGGGGGTACTTGTTTTATAATATGTAGTGATGTACTAAATAGCTTATACTATTGGTTTTATTTGGATTCAAACACATAGACAGTAGATAATCTTATAGGGGTAGAACCCTTTATTCATCAGCTAAACCAGGAAACCAGCTTAAAACTAGTTTATAGACACGTTTAAAAGTCTAAACCAGGCATATTTATCATTTCCCTTGAAAAAATTATTGACTGTAATACAACAAAAAACTTGATTCAAATTCTAAAAAACTTCAATGTAATTACAAATAAAAGCATAACATAACAAATATAAAAGATTCGATTACAGCGATTATATTACCAGTCCTTATAGTAAAAGAAGACAAAGAAGAGCGATACATCGCGCCACCTATATCAGCTAGATATGCATCAGATGTTTATCGTAGAGGATATTCGTGCTTTTTTGTAATTCTGACACGTCGAGGACGCAGCATGTTTCTGCTTTGTACCTACAGTCCCGGTTATTTGAATATGTATGAGGCGCGGTCGCACACTTCGTGTCGCCCGCCTATATGAAAATGTGATGTATCTACCGATAAATTGTCAAAAGGGTTGATCAATATTCGAAAATGGGCACTCAACGGGCTTGAGTAAAATGTTTATAGATTTAACATCTCATTCGATACAATAGAATTTATGTAATATATCATCTGTTTATTAAATCGTAGCACTTACGTTCTTGATAGTAAAATATATTCAGGGTACACGTAAAGCATTTATAATAAATCATTTGAATGAAATACACGTACCTAGTATTTTACTGTCATGTCAGTAATGTATCGACATAAGTGTTTAATTCGAACCGGTCGTAATTGCTTATTATAATAGGCTTTACATGATAAATCAGCGAAACGGCGATGTTTCTGATTTACGTTCAATGTTTTATATGTGAATAATTTTTAAATAGTTTTAGTATCACAGCTGTATGAACTTGAGTATCGTAAATACAAATTTGCTTAGAAAATTTACGTATCTGTATATTATTTTTATTATTTCTTGTATGCAAAAATAGTGTAATAACATTTTTATTTATATAGATGCCACACGCCACAAATAAATTAAATTACATATAAAATTGTGAGCTGCTATTTCCATTTTATGATTACTGAAATTCATTCTTAAAGAATAGATATTATTTTCATCTCAACGGATCGAATAAAAGCAATCCGTGTGTTTGTTCAAAGTATATGGCAGTAACGACAGGTGCGGATTCAATCCTCTTTTACTCTCCAGCTTCTCGACCCCACTAAACCCCTTTTAAGTAACATGACTTTTAACTTTGTGACCCATCTTTGCTTTAAAGTGCTCAGGATTTATCAAACTTAAGGTAAAATGGATGACTGTTAACCCGAGCTCATTTTCAAAACGTTTCAGAATTATGGTTATGTAACGAAAAAACTTTAATGATACTTCGGAACGCTACAAACGGAATGCGAACAGATTATTTGCATTTTACTCCCATCCATTTCATTATGAAGTGGAAATGAAGCTTCATCCAACACAACATTTTAAATCTGCAAATAACTTTTTAGTTGAAGCAATTCAGGAGATATATTAAGTTTCCAAAACATTTCCAGTGTTTAAAAGAATACAAGAAAAAGCGTAGTCAAGGAAATTAAAGCCACCGGCACGTCCAATCTAATTAAATTTGATTGTTTTTATTTTCGTTTGCCTGTATACTGTATAGGATGTATTCGGTGTTTGTAAAGAGAACAATTGCTTTGTAGATTGGCAGTTCACAGTGCGGTTTAAATAGATTCGTTTCACTATTGACCTATTTTGGTGTAATAGCACAATATGAGTGAAATAAATTAGTAATTTAAATTTTATTCACTGTGGTGTGCCGATGTACTGTCAAGTTATATTATCTAATATATTTAAACAAGTAATTCTTGTATATTTATATCTTTATATCTTTGTTTCTTTATTTCTTTATTTATTTATACCAGCGAAAATGGCTCTAACGATTCCGCTGAAATTTACATTAGTGTCATGTCTGGGAAAACACGTGTTTTCGAGTTTTCATGTGATTTCATTTAGCATTATTTTACGCAAAATATGTTAATATGTTAATAATTTCGCACAGGTGTGTGTATAAACATCATGATCGAGCGGCCAAGGCACTAGATTGACTATCACAGGTGTGTTCGAATCCCGGTCAGACACAAAGATTTTACTTTATTTTTTTGTATTTATTCAAGATTTTAGCTTTTTTTTGGCTTTAAGCCAAATTTAAAAAAATATACTTTTAACCACAAAACTCAGAGCGAAGCTCGGTCACCCAGGTACTATCCTTTTATTTTCTTATATTGTATAGGTTGGGAAGAATTTGCTATACTCGATAATTGACCTTCGTTGTAAAAAAAGAGAGTATACTCGTAAGTTGACTATTGAGGCATAGAAAAAAAAAACGATAGAGCAATATTGAAATTTGAAAAAGTTTATATACGAAAAAGTAATTTAAAGTAGAAGTAGCTATTCAAAATTTGAGCTCAATATCACGAGTAAGAGGAAATATAAGTAATGAGAGACAAGCGCGTAAGTCCCCATAAGCCTTTGGTCGGGCTCCCGCTAAGCTTTAGGTCGCCGCGCACGCATCGTGCATTACTTCTAATTGTGATTTAATGGCTTTCGCTTGGAATCGGCAGAAAAGAAATATAATATTTCTCTCAGTTTTATGTGCTTCACTCTTATATTATACAGGTAGTTTTTGTAATAGTATTGTTTAAAGAGGTAGACAGGAGGTAATAATTGTTATAGCTATATTGGCCAAGTGCGAGTTGGAAACGTGAATTGAGTTTTCCGTATGAGGTAATAATAACATAGTATTTATATATTATTACCTACATAACTAGTAATGATAAATCAAACCGGTAGTCCAACTTTCACTTGGATTATGCCAGTTTTGCTTATATATATATATATATATATATATATATATATATATATATATATATATATAGTAAGTTTAAAATCACACCGATGCCGAAGACTGGCTATTAAATTTCATGCCATGAAAGATACGAGTCAACATTTTGCATTCATAATATTGATAAATTATATAAATGGAAGTGGCTTAAGCCAATAATTAATTGACTACTATGATTATGAATTATTTACTAGAAGTCAATCATTAGATCCATCACACGCCAAGTGCAAGAGATGGATAATGATATTAATAATTAATTAATGATAGATTGTAATATAGTTTATATAGGTGGTAGATTAAAATTAGCCACTAAATGATAATTACATGATTATTAAAGTGTGTATCTTAACTTGTGAGGTTATTTCAATTCAATAGTTATATAATATTCAATAGTTATTTCAATTCGTAATAAGTACACTTAAATTTGGTATAAACAGCCTAGTGGCCGATGGATACGACACATGTCAGAGTGGAGACCATGCTTAGGCAAACGTAGTGTGGGTTACCCCACGGCACGGTGGACCGACTTGAAAAAGGCGACAGGTACGAGATGGATACGGGTTGATCATGATCAGGATGGTTGGCGTATATTGGGGAGGCTTTCGTAATTTCGCTCACCACCCGATATGTGTTCATCTTGTCTTGTTGAGAGGGCTAATTAGCGCCTGGCAACCCAGCCGGGCGCGAAGCCAAGAGGCACACAGGGAGGTGGCTCACTTCAGCGGGCGGTGTACTATGCGGGTTGCTCCTGGTACTTCTCTGACAGCAGCATGGACCGTGGGAGCAACCCCTTAGTTGTGTAGCGTGCTGTGGGTTTTACTGGCTTTTCCGGTTAGTGAGTCCCACATTTCACGTATGTATACAGGTGGTATGCGTAAATGCAAAGGCTTTCGTAAAGCACTGAGGAGGCAGGAGGGAGATAAGCTGAAAAAAATACCTATATAAATAGGTGCGTGCATATGCATGTGAGCGTGTGTGTATTCCAGTTGTCACGCCTATGGCTGGACAGATTTGTTCATAGTAGATAGATAAACTATGACCTGGGCTCTTTTTGTAATATAATTTCCTAAAAGGTGGCGCTACCTGTATAAAATATTATAAACGTCAAAAGCACTAGGCACACACCAGACCGAAGCGAGAGTAGGCCACTAGTATACAATTTCAAATGAAAAATATTAGATCTTTAGATATAATTCACTTGAAGCCAGTGTATTTTGATATTAATAAAGTTCTACATTTATCAAACATTCATATTTTCAAAAGCTTAAAATACTCGTAGTATCTGATGACGCAAAAGGTCTATTTATGTTTAAGCGGTCCATTTCGTGTAATCTTTAATTAAATTTCACTTGCTTACCTTTTAGTACACGAACTCTTATAAATGTATTTACCTATGTAGGCATATTTCGCTCTCAGGGAAGAATCCAATTACGATAACGTTATGTCCCGCATGAAAGTGTCGCGTTTATGGTAAAATATTAATGTATTTCAATTTGGGAGGCTGCTGTAGACCTTCATAAATATCTGTGACGCTGTGACGCTGGGAGCTAGTGGAGACGCGTAAATACTTCGCCTAAAATAGAATGTTATTATCCATGAATATGTACAATTCCGTTGGCATGTTAGCTTCTAGGCAGTGCATTTTATTGTCATCATTTATCATTCAATTCACGTTATTTTCCATTTAATTTTCCATTACATTTTACGCTAAGTGAAACGAATGATATTATTCAGTAAAAGAAAAAAATCTTTGATTAAACTTAATTTTAATAAAAATTTATACTAAATTTTAAAATTTAAAAGGCGTATTCGTATGTTTTATATAAAGCCTAAACAATTTAAGTTAGAATTATCTATCCTCCTCCTTTAAATCATTCGTTTTTAAAGACTTAGGAATAAACTTTTTAAGATCAAGCAAAACCAGGTTGAGTTCCTAGTAATAAATACATGTACTATATTTAGAAGTATCATGTCTCTATTGAAATGAAAAACAAAACGCTGATAAATATTTTTAGTACGACATATTTGACAATTTAAAGCGTTCTTTTTATATAACTGCTATAAAATTTTATAACTCACTAAACAATTGTGGTGAAACTAGAAGCGAGAAAATGGTACAATCGAGGCGCAAACAACATTTGGCAACAACGCTATATTAAGATTGGTTTTCCAAGAGAACAATGACACAAGATACGTTTTAAGAAGAAGTTAGGAACAGATTTATAGATCCGTATAAACGCAATACTGGGGCGACTGAACTACCACATCACGCAAGTTTGTAGATGCCGACTTTGGTCATTTAAATGTTTGCTTTGATAAATTGCAGCTTGAAATTGTATTGGCCAACGTTAGATTTTTATGGATATACCACAGATATAATTCTTAGTGTATAATTAAAATAAAAAATACTTTATATATATTATTAAATTATTCTCGAATCTACTAATAATCTTAACAATATACAATATTCTGAGGCGTCTGAACTTTTAATAGAAAAAATATTTATATTTATGAGAATACGTATCCATATAACGCTTTTACGTTTAGTTTACCAGTTATATTGTGAAACAATAATACTCAGTGTTCTTTAAATTGAATTGAAAAATGATTTATATCAACAATCTCCAGGGTACTCTAGTTTCTTTGCACACTCTGCCGTTCTAAAACATAAATAATAAATATTTTGTTTTTAAGTAAATATGAATGGAAAGGTACTTTAGAGTAACAATTCCGTATCGGGATATTTGTTTTGCTTGCAATAAATATAAAGTAAATACTTGTAACCTTAGAAGGAGTCGGCCTTTATGAAAAAACGATTAACAGGATTTCAATCATATTGCTTTTTCAGTTAATAACTAAAAAATGTAGACTATATAGTTAGAATTTAGATGTGCAATAAAAAAACTATATTTTTGAAACTGAAGGGATATTTATAAATCAAAGATTAAAAAACACGCGATTTATCTATGTTGAAATACCGAAGGAAAAGAGAGGGTCATGTAAATCATGTCATATTAAGCTCATCGAAATTTATACAGTAGGCCCCATATACTCGCACTATGGAAAATTTCATACAATATTTCAGTATCTATTGGGAAACGAGTTTGCGTGAGAATATATTATATAATAATAATTGTATTTAGCAATATTAAAAATGTTATATTTCTTATTAAATGTACAGGATTTCATCGTCATTTTAATGTGGTACCGCAATTTCCTCTGTGTTCTCTTAAAATATAAAATAACCTCAATGCTGGCTAATTAGTCATTGTGCTGCAAATTGGAGCTAGAAGAGTAACTCGGTATGCTAGATTTTGTCACTTTTACTAATAAAGGTGGAGAATTATGATACCGTGCTTATCTTAACCAGACAGATACAAAACCTAGAGTAATACAACAGAAACCGAGACCTGTTCAGAAATCGACCCTAACCACCTAATATTATGCTGTATTTACACATACGCATAAAACTACATATATATATATATATATATATATATAATTTATTTTAACTAAATATATTCTATTTTAAAATTATTATTATAGAAAGACGGGTAAAAAAACGAGGAGGCGCATCATGCTGGTACGAACCTAATTAAAGTCTAATATAATGGAGTGTTGATTGGCGGTCAGCTATCGATCTGCTTTCACTTGACTGATGTTCTGATTCATTGACCACAATGCGTTTATACAAAGGAACTTGTTATCTGAATTAAGTAATTATCATAGTGGTTTTACGTATTAATGTAGGTAAATATTTAAAGTGTAAATGGATATAATTTATAGTAAACATATTTATAAGATATAATATATAATATACATATTTTATAATATATAAGGTGAAATATAATATTTCGATTATATTGATAGAATAGGTGAAAAATAAAATGGTTCAAATACAATTAAAAAGTTAAAATTTCATATTATATCCTACTTAAATAAATGTATAATGTTGTAATAATTGGTTTCAAAATCATTTAAGTAATATACGCATTTAAATATTAAAAATAGCTTTTTACGTTCAGTTCAGTCTGTCAGTATATCTACAAAGTTAAAACAGAGGAGAAAAAGGTACTAAACTGTTTTGTCTCTGTCTATTTTATATAGGTATAGATTATGTACGCTACAATAAAATGAGTTTCAAAATTGAAAGCAGAAAACGAAGATTTGAAAATCACACAAAACCAGTTTAAATTTAAATCTATTTTCAATATTTTATTTATAAAATATTAGCAGAACCCGAGGCTTCGAGCGCGCTAACACTACAAAAAAAAAACTCTAAAAAGGTAGGTTTTATAATAACTTTCATTCCCTATTTTAATATGGGATGGGATGAATTTCGAAAAATGCTAAAACACGTATTTATTTCATTGTATTGAAGAGCATTAATTATAAAGTTGCAAGTAATTCCAATCATACATATTTTTTTGGGTATGTATTATAACGTGAGAATGACATAGTCTACTGCGGTAAAAAGACTATGTCACTCTCCAGCCCTCCAACTATCTCCATACAAAAAATCACACCAATCTGTCACTCTATTTCGACGTGAAAGAAGGACAAACAAACACACTTTCACATTTATAATATTAGTATGGGTAACACGGGCGATTTTAAAAATGGTACTGTAGTCTGGCCGACATCAACGTATATTATCCCCACATGCATAATTAAATGTCGCTGGACAGAACAAGCAATTTAGGCGTTAATGTTCTACTTTGTGATGTCGTTTCTTTTTATGATATCTATTTACTTTTGTCATTTTTAATGTTACTGTACCATAAAAGTTTGATAAAATAAGATTGCTTGGAAATGATAATTTAAACAAAATACGTTCACTTTTACTCGTATAGTCACTATGTCATGGTGAATTCTAATACTAAAATAAATTTTAGTCATCAATTTGCATAACTTCATTTAAGCTTTTTATTTACAATGCCTATACCTACCTACATTAAACGCAAAAGGTGGCCTAAGCAAATAGTAATTAACAAAAAAGAAAACTAAAAATAAAAGTACATAAAACTGTGCGTCATTCTTTTTTCAAGGTTTTCTATTGTCCTATTTCCTTTTTACCTACGCTCTACATCTTGTATGAAAACAAAGGTAGAAGTCAAACTACTGTTATGAAATCTTTATAATGCCAGGCCTTAGTTGCGGGTATGACCTAGAAACTGAAGTGGAGCTTAAAAAAATAATAGCTCACGTATTCGGTGCCTGTATGCTCATAAATATTTGTTCCACATATGACTTGAGCTTGGAACGACGTACAAATACTGGTTTCAACATAAAATTCAGAATACGTACTTGTCAATATTGAGATTCGATCAAAGTCTAAATCAGGTAAATAAAATAAAAAAGGCACAAATGAAATGATGCTGAAACGTGATAGGAAGTTACGGGAAGAATCGTTTTGACACTATAAAGCTAGAAAACTAAAAGAGTGACAATATTTCATTATTCCAACTGCGCGATGCAAAGGAGGGTAATGTGTTTATCTATATTTATAAGTCTAGTTATGTACATACATATGTATGTATGTATGTTTGTTCCTATGTGGCATTCTAAAGACCAAACGCGTTGGCCGATTTTAATCAGTCATGCGTCGTTAGATTCGCCTTGATAACGCTAGTGTCATAGGCTATAGGCTATATAAAAATAGTTAAAAATTAAAATGGCGGATTTCAGGCGCCAAATTGTGTGTCTTTAAAAAAAATTCTTCCAAACCAATCGAGTGGTGTATCAAAATAAAAGTTTTTAAGAGATGATCTCAAAAATATAAACATATAATATACAATACTAATAACATACAATATATTTAAAAGTTATTTAAAATTAAAAAATGCTAAATATAATTTCAAATGTCTCATTGGCAAAAACTAAAAAGGTGTAAGTAAAAAATACATTATGAAAATAAAAAAACTCGATTGCAAAAAGCTAACTAAAAAGATAAAAACAAGTTGACGAAGCAATAAAGTATCAAGCAGTCAGAGACGTGAGGGCGCTAGTGTAAATTGAGGTGTCTAGAAATGTCAAACGGTACTGTTTGCGAGATTTTTATCGCAGATTTTTAACTAATATTCACGATTATTGTAAAAACTGTGATATTCTCGATTAATTATGGCAGATACGGTACGGCACAATAAATGTTATTGGTTTAAAAGAAGAGATAAGAAAAAGTCAATATTTTATTTATTTGGTTATGATTCATTATTTAAAATCCTGATAGAACTGTTTTCGCGATATATTAAATATAATTATTATATTAAATTTACTGGCCCTGCCGCAATAACAAATACTTTTCAATGACAGCAATAGGACCTCACTCGGCAGTGGTGCCAACTAGTGCCACCAGAAACGATAGCTCCCGTTGTAGTGTATTGTTCACACAATAGTAGAGGATTCTAATTATCTTTCGACATGATCTGATTCTACTATATACTGATCTTGAGCAAATAGAGTTAAATTTAATGTTGAATATTACGTGGTTTTACGAGTATAACAATAGTGTAAATGTGAACGCCTTCGAATATTTTTTTTATATTTTTATTTCTGAAATTACATTTTGTTGGAAACCCTAAGACTATCTCACATATTACGTTAAAATAAACCTCAATAGAAAAGTTATGACAATAGAAATAGATATTGTGTATTAAGAGAGAGGACATCCGTTTGTGACACTCACAGTAACCATGTCCTTTAACTAAACAAAGGTAACTTTGTAGACAAATATTTTCAATAGAAGTCTGTATTGGGAAAACGTTTGTTCCAGATGACAAAGTAAAAGCTTTAGATAGAATTTCTTATATATTAAGGATTCTATATTTTTAAATTATTACAATTATAATCACTAATTGTTCATTTGTTCGTTCGTTATCCGATTGTTTGTTCGTTCGTTCGTTTGTTTGTTTGTTTATTTGTTTGTTTGTTTGAACGCGCTAATATCATAAATCTGCCCGATAGCTAGCTAGCCCGTTTACTGAAGAAAGCTATAGGCTATGTATCATCATGCTACTATCTAAGGGAGCGGAACAGTGATATATAGTCTATCTTTTCCATACTAACCGTTAAAACGTACCTAGGGACGAACCCGAGCTAAGCGATGGTGAACCGCTAGTATAATATGCAAATGCAATCCTGATTAATACTACTTTATATAATATTACTAGCGATTAATTAGTGACTGTTTTCATGTTGATATTAAAAAAAAACGCGATAGTCGCATAACAGGAGATGTCATCAAGGGATTTAAAATTATACTAATACACTTGCAAGTCAATATAACCATATTCTATATAGTACCTATAATTTTATATTCGACTAGCGGCTCCGCTCGGGTTCATCCCTAATTATGTAAAACGTAAGTATTGTTTTCTCAGAGATGAAATATATTCCCGCAGTAAAAAATATCCTATATGTTGATCCGAATAACCATCTATCATCGTACCAAATTTCGTCTAAATCTGTCTAGTAGTTTTCTCGTGATGCGTTTCCAGACAGACAGACGAAGGGACCGACGGACAAAAATTCTAAAAATTATACACTCGGGCTCTATGTCGATAATAATGATTATTTCAATTAGATGTTCCAAAAAATACTTAATGTACAGATTCGACTCAGTAAGACAAAGAAGGGGACTAAAAATAATAAAAAAAATTAAAGTATTGGTCGTCTATAAATAGGAAAGGGTTTGTATCCGTTGACCTAATGAAACGACGTGCTGTATATCAAGTTTTACTCTACGTTTACTTGACTCACGACAGTTCCGGCCCGCAATAATTATTCAATAAAAGCTATCATTTGTCAACACTGTCCAAATGTCAGCAAGTAGACATTGTGATGACTAATGCTACAATGTTCCACCCATTTGCGTCGAATTCCATTATGACCTACTTTTTACCTGATGTGACCCCACCATTACTCATTTTATTGTGTTAGACGTTGCTCGTGACCTCTGATAACAATAAATATATGTACAATAAATATATGTACGTATGTGTGTCGAAATTCGATCGTTGAATTTACAAAATCCATCTGCCTAGGTTTTTCGTGATTTAGCAATATAACACCCGCTATATCGTTCAATACTAATCTTTTAATAATTTGGTATATTAATTCTGTAGGAGTACAATGGGGTTCTATACATATTTTCATAATAATTAAAAAACTATATTTAATACAAACGGTTGCTTAGCGCTTAATTAAGTGATCCCCTCTTTTAGTCAACTTGTTTTGTTAACATGAGATCATCCTTGAGAAACATCTAAATATAAATAGGCAAAAAAGAAAGCATTTCAGTACTTTTTTCTGCTATGTGCGTCACTTATTTATTTTTTTGTATAGTAGTTATTGGCGAACTCTAATGTTATTAACAAAAAAAGTTTTAATACAGATACTTTTTTACATAATGATCGTAGTCATTAGTATTCAATAAAGAAACAATTATAATAATAATCAATTCACAACGAAATCGTGTAACATACATATGTATACAAATAAACATACGTCAAATTGAGTACTTTCTTCTAAGTCCGAAGTGGTGGTAGGTATATGATGTAAGTAAGAAAACTTACAATAAAATAAAATAAAAACTAAATAATTGTGATACTAAATGTCTATTTTATAATTATAATAATTACATATTATGGTATAAGCATACATTTAAAAGCTGATATAAATTTCTTTAAATAATTAATACTTAAATTATAATTAGCAGTTCATTTTGTTTAATTTTATTAGGAAAGGAGTTCTATATATTTTTTTTTAAATTTCAATGGCATTTATTTACTTAAATATCCTTCCTTTGATGCCTTCTAACTACTGTTTACATTAATGACTTAGCCCTAGCATACCCAAGGTTTAAATAGGAATCTTAAGATAACATTTATATTGAACGAATTACACCAAATAATAATAGAACTAGCGAGTTACCCTTGCTTCGCTTGGATAGACGGTGGCCTCCAGGTCATAGTGTACTGGTGTACTAAACTTCATTCAAATTCATCCAGCCGCTTCAGTGTAAAATAGTTATAAACATATCAATGTATGCTAAATTTACAAAGTATGAAATGCGAACTTATTTTTACAAATAGTAGTACGAATATGTATTGCGATAAACAAATATTTTAATGTGTAAATATGTTAGTAAAAACAACACAATATTTGGCGGTCCACCATCGTACAGGTACTTTTTATTATTTATGATTTTTACTCTTTGTATATATATATTATATTAATTTCAATGATCGATTACGAACATTAAAAAATATTTATTGTAATATTTTTTTATTATTTGTTGTTGTAGCAGTAATAAAAAATCATACTCTGTGAATATTTCAACTCTCTACCTATTACACTTCATGAGATACAGCCCTCTAACAGACGGACTGATGGACGGATGGACAGCGGATGCTTAATAATAGGGTTCCGTTGGCACCCTTCGGGTACGGGACCCTAATAAAAAGTACAAGTACGATGGTACGGAACCCTTCACGTGCGAATTCGACTCGCATTTGACCGATTTTATGTAGTTTTAACGTGAACGAAGCCGCAGGTTCTGCTAGTTTTTTATAAAACAACATTAAAATTGAGCTTAGCTTTAAGTACTATTTAGTAAAATACACAGCTACGTTCTTATCTATTTTTCTGATCGTTAAAGTGCTAATCACTACTAATAAAGGGGCTGAAATGAAGAAACCCTCGGTAACTGGATCGCTCGCATTTATTAGCATTTGAGGATATATTTAAAACGTTTGGGGGATTTTTTGCCTTGAAAATCGCGTTAATTTAGCAGCCATTATTCAAATAAGTTTTTATAACACCTATTAAGGTAAGTTGCGTTTAGGAACGATTTGTTGAATTTAATTACTCTATCATTAAATATGGATGGCGAAGACACATTTTTAGTTAAAATTAGACATCTATACATATAATAAAATTGAAACTTAGGTAAAACTGTACATTACATATTTTTTGGAAAATCTTATTGAAATAGACGTTATCTATACTATACTAATATTATAAAGCTGAAGAGTTTGTTTGTTTGTTTGTTTGGTTTTTTTTTTATGAGATGCAGTGACAAACGAGCAGATAGACCACCTGATGGAAAGTAGTACCTGTCGCCCATGACACCTACGGTTCATGCCCTTAGGTTTTACGTAACAAAAATGCAGAACCACAGGTGCGTTGTCACTGTGAGGACTAAGATGTTATGCCTCTTGCCTGTAATTGCGCTGGCTACCTTATCCTTCAAACCGGAACACAACAATGCAATCATTGTTGCTTGGCGGCAGAAATAGATAAGGGGGTGGTACCCATCCATTCGGACTCCTCAGGCATGACAGAGTCCTACCACCGGCTAATCTCAGGAACTACTAATCCGATTTGAAAAATTCTTTTTGCCCCTGTGGTATAGATTCGTTTTTGTCTAGGGACGAACCCGAAGCGAAGCGAGGGTGAGTCGCTAGTTATTGATAAAGAGACCGAATTTATAGTTTTTAGAATTTTTGTCTGTCTGTCTGTTACCGCATCACAAAAAAAACACTGTAGAGATTTTAATGAAATTTGGTATGGTGATACCTGGTTATCCGGGTCAATATATAGGATACTTTTTAACCTAGGAAAATATCTCTTTTTTTTAAATCTATACTAAACGTTAATACGTAACTAGGGACGAACCCGAGCGGAGTGAGGGTAAATTGCTAGTTACATATAAAATCTAATTAATAATTTTGCTTACTAATTGGTTATTATTGAAAGTAACATATTTTTTATTGATGTCTTTTGTAGTATTTAAATTTTGTTTGCAGACACAATAATTCAATAAACGGTTTACGTCACAAATGCCTGACGTATTTAGAAGCACAAGAGAAGCCCAATTTATGCAGACATGTTCTAGTGAAACATAACACTGGTATACGCAGAAAGCAAATTGGTAGGGAGCTATGATGCCAGTACTAGGAATATGACGTATAATTTAACTATAACATATCATAGTGTACCTACTCTCGTACTACTCGTTTAATGTTCGTGATATACCAGCAAGTTCTAAAAAACCACTTGTCAATATCAATACCTGAAACAATAATTATTTAAATTTTTGCCTGTCTCTGTGCATTTCACGCAAAAAGTACTGAACTGATTTTATATAAATTATGTGTTGTGATAACATATCACTCGTATCTTTTAATACAGGAAAATCCTTCATTGCCACAGGAAGACACAGTAACTGATTATGTCGATTAGTTCTTAGAAAATTACATGACTAACACTGGCTTAACCTCAAGAGATAAATCAGAACAATGTACTAGAAAATTGTAAGTCTTACCAAGGCCTACGGAAAAGTCTGCAATATTGGCAATATCTATTTTTTATCTATTCAAAACGTACTCAGGGACACAACCGAGCGAAGCGTGAGTAGGTTGTTCTGAAAGCCCAATGTATAGTTTAAAATTTTGCCTGTTTGATTTAAAAACCAATCTTAGTTACACTTTAATTGGTCGAACATATGTATGAGGAAAACTAGCACTTCTGATCTGTAGTTAGAATATACCTATTAGTTAGTTCCAGTAAGGCATAGTACCTGAGGTGCGATAAATAAAATTTATATTTTAATTTTATAATAGTCCTAAACTTTGAATTACACTCGTTGAATAGTAAACCCTTATAGATACTAGTTTATTACTTATCTGTAAGCTTCGTCACTATATAATAAAATAACTAGCAAAGTAGAGATTCTTGGACTAGCAAAATTGATTAGGTTCAGATTCACTAAAATCATTTATAAAAACTTGATTATAGTGTATGCTGTGTTAATTTTCTGATATCCAATAAATACTTGCCTTATTTTAGCGTTTAAGTAACTGGCAATATATGCTGAGAGGATATTTCTAATTTAAGAATCTATTAGTAATTACCGATTGAAGTGTATAACGGCTACTACACGGTTACTAGACGATGTAACACGTGCCAACCTTTTTGCAACCAACGTTGTCTTTTTTGTCTCCTTTTAATTTCCTTTATGAGCTTACAATGGCCCTCATAATAGTATCGTACCTTTCATTAAGTCTCATTTGAGCCTTTCAATGGTAGTCTCGACTCATAATAGGAGGAAGCGTTAGACGTTATAGCCTTAAGCCTTTGTGTACACTTACATCGTTCACTAGCTCTTTTCATTGGTCATTCGTGCTTACGCTCGGGCGTAGGTTCTATGGGGCTTTATTAATAAGCACTCTCCACTCTATAATAAATATTTGCGTGCGGCTAGCGTACTTTCTAATTCGCTTTTACTAGCTCTGCTTTTATGCCTGCAACGTATTGTTCTAACCAGTCATTACGACCGTATGTTGCACATAAAACGAAGATTTGAAATACAGATAGATTTGATGAACATGTTTTTATTTCTTTATCTTATATTTATATATGTAATGGAATGTTTTAAATCAGTTTTCATTTATATTGCGCCGTTTGAATAAAAAAATTGATAGCATTACAACAATTAATTACCAGTACTGATTTGACGATCTCATGAATATTCTTATGAATATTCTATCTTATGAAAAAATTTAATACTTAAATTATAATTCCAAAATTATTATTATTATTGATCTTTACATTTTCGTTAAGAAGGATATTCTTTCTCTCTGTTTCTTCTCCCTTTTCTTATTTCTTTCTTTGTTTGTCTTTTTTTAATGAAATGTAAATATTATTTTCTTTTTGTTTTTTTAATATTTTTATCTAATTTTAAATGCACATATTGTAATATTCACTTTTTGGTTAAGTTTGCTCATATAATTATATGTTTTTATTTGAATGTTGTATACAGATATAATTGGACAACAAAAAAATGATATTTTTAGTTTTTAATACGTAGTTGTAATTTCTCTTTATTTGTTTTCTGTTTCTGTATCTAAATAAATAAAATAAATAAGATATCTATTCCATACTAACCGTTAAAATGCAGCCGGGGCGAACCCAAGCGAAGCGAGGGTAAATCGCTAGTAGTAATATAATTACTTGATGGCTATTAGTTAAACCTTGATGTTATACACATAGAGTTAATTAATGAGAAGATTATTAAGTCAATGAATGCAAATTCACATTATGTGATGAGGGCTTCATGATGGAATGATGGCCAAAACACAGTGGGTTACTTCATTGGCCTTTTTATTTGATGCGCCCATTACACTGCACTAAGTTGCACCTGCTGACAAACGTCCAATACCTACATTACACTGTTGACAAATTGATATTGAAATATAACAATGATGAGGAAAAAACAAAGCGTTAAGAAAAACGGAATCGCATCAGCTAGCTGGAAATAGAATATTTAATGACTATAAAAGAAAAACACGTTTTCGTATCAATATAAACAAAAAATCAAAACAGCATTTTAACAGAAAAGAATGGATTAAAAAAGCGGACTTAATTTTATTAAAATTTTAAAAGCTTCTAATAGTCATAACAAAAAAGTGTAGCTTTACAATTAATAGAAGTTATATAAAAAAACAGATAAAAGACATTTTATGAAAAACGTTTAAATCTTTTACAATTCGTTTTAATATTTATTAAATATAATGTAAACATAATCACAAAAACATACCTATTTAACATATTTAAACAATGGAGACGCTTAAGGTTCGTTCATTTAAATGGTACTAATATAATATTCCGGTGTCAATCTAAACGCAAAAATATTAAATTAATTATACCATGTATACAAAGTAAAAATTAGTTGAAAAAATATTATAACAGATGGCGTAATATGTATCGATTTGTTAATGATCACCTAAAATTCAAAATACAAAAAAAATACAATGCAGAAAGTTTTTAACCGAATTTTAAAGAATTATTTAAAGTAAGAGAAAAAATTTAATAATGGATAAATATATAATATTTAAAAAAAATATATAAAATTCAATAATATTCTTGTATTTCTGAGGGCAATAATAGGTACTACGTTGTGATAGCACCATCTTTAATAATAATTATGTATACTCTGTTCACAGATTTATTCAATATAATAAAAACAGTTATTAAATGTAATTAATATATTTTAGTATTTTTAAAAAATAATAATTTGTTATTACCATAGTGGTCTTGTGAGGCCTTACATAGAGGTATCTACAACATTGCGCAGCGGCAGCTCGGGGATACATACCTTAGCTTTTATTCTATTATTTAGAGCCTTTACATTTACAACTAGAGGTACTAGATGTTGCCTTTTTTTTCAAATCTCACTTGCGCCATCTATTATCCATTTTAGGATAAAAAATAGCCCGCTAAGTAAGCGCGGATAGCGATGGCGATCTGTGATTATACTAAGCAGTATGCTTTTTAAAACATGCTTTAAATTTTAAATTATTTTTAACTTCTTAGTCAGTATTGTTAATAAACAGGGTGTTTATAAAATAATGCCAGTCATAGATTTTTCCTTAATAAATAACAATTATAAGTTGGTTATAGATTTGATTAAGAACTTAAATTCAACAGATAAATTTTCACTAATCTAAGTGTATTTTGTTTTTACATATTATATAATATTTTATAATAGAAATAAAAGGCAAAATTTGACAATTATTATTATGATAAAGTTTATATTATACATAAAAAAATGAAATCATTTATTTATAATTAAATTATTATTTGTTTTATGAATTTTATGAGCGTGAACGTATAAAACACCACAAACATTATATAATATTTGTGAAGGTACAAGTATTCATTAGAATTTATGGCTTTAAGTACCGACCACTACTTAGTACCTACTGGCCATATAGATATTTAAGGCATTATATGTCTGTATACAGGGGTAGCTCAGTGGAAAAGCGTTCGCTTAGGAAACCGAGTGAAGCGTGTTCAAATTCCGGGTCTCGCACCTCTGATATTTACATATGCGATAATTTTCAACATGATTACCGCTTCTCTTACAGTAAACATTATGAGGAAACCTGCATGTCTGAGAGACATGTCAAGTCCGCCAACCCGAACTTGGCCAGCATGGTGGACAATGGTCTGATCCTCCTTGTATGGAAGGGAGCCTCGTACCCAGTAGTAAGAAGTTTAAAAGGGCTAAATACATTGTGTGTATAGCTCATAATGCCATAATTAAACAGATTTTCATTGGATCCCGACATACTCGAAGAGTAAAATTATGTGCCTGAAGGAGATATATTTGTTGATAAGTAAGCTATTGTACACCTTAAAATAATATGTATATGTCATAGAAATATAAAAAAGTATTATAAATATCATAATCATTACATCAATAAATTGACTAACCGTGAAAATATTTTCAATATTGATATATTTAAAAATGATAAATCTAACAATTTTTCATTTAATCTGTTTGTCATTTTATCCATACATGTCTATTCATCTTAAAGCCGTCGACTCGAAGTTCATCAATCACACCACACTGTAGTCACAGGCGGCTCGTAAAAAAGTAATATAAAACATACACCTGAAAATTAAAAGGAAGACAGTAAAAGATAAAAATGATTAATATTCTCGAGAGAAACTTTTTCAATTCTTCTGTGGAAATATAGATAGGTTGTAAGCGGCAGTGAGTGGTGAACTTTTTAGAAATGAAGCAGAGTGGCAAAGTCGAGATGTAATGCTTTCAGACGGTCTCGAAGAAGCGGCAAAGATGAATGGCTTTCAATATGAAATTGAATTCCGCGGTTCATTGCTTTTCAATTTGTTGCAGGGAGCGTTGCTCGGCGTTTACCTCCGATACTTCTCAGGTACCACTATATTCTACACAATAGCAGAATTTGAGACTCTCACACTTATACTGTGTGTCATGAGTATTATTCATTAGTATTGTACATTAAAAAATCGAGTTTTATAAATAAAATATAATACCTATGTACACAACGCTCATATAGCGATTTTAAGCTACAGTTTTGTGATCTGGTTTAGTTTAGTGGTTTATCTTTACATTTTCTTTTATTTCAATTCAATTAATTTAAAAAATTACGGAACCCTAATACCACACCGACCACAGCGATCCTAATAATATATCTGTTATTATCACTAAACTATATCAAATTAACAAATAATGATAAAATTTAGTTGTTGTTATACAAATTTCATTAAAATTTTCAACAATATTGATATATTACATTTACGCAAATTTAAAACGACAGGTTGGGCTTATCAAAAGCGCCATCTTACCTATTTAATTCACAGCCCACCTGCGTATTTGTTATGTTAAATACACGTATATTGAACTAATTTTGAACGCGATGTTGTTAAACGTAACTTTATTTCAAATATCTTTGGAACGCACTAGGGCTTGTGATTTGTTAGATGAAAATACTAAAATATATAAAATATTACTGCGTACTTCTTTACTTTATTTGTAGGTATATGAATCGGCATCTCGTGATTCACATCTATTTAATTCATTAAAATTGTCCATGTTTTTTAGATTATTTTCATAATTATATTTATAAGTAATAATATATATATACAGATTAATAAAGGACAAAAAAAATCTCTAATAATGCAAATTGTCAGTAAAGAGCCTAGGAAACGCAACCGTATTAATCATTATTTTAAAACAATACATATGTATATATACACAAATGTTAATCTTTGCCTTTGGTTGTTTCAATAATATATATCACCCTTTCTTAATTCACATATCTTCAATACAAGATATATTTTCTTAAATTGCCAACCCTGATTAGAATATCGGGCCTCGCTATAATCGTTGAATCGTATTACCATTACAACTGTCCACGACGCCAGCTGCTTCAAACAACTTTATTTCAGAAACGAGGGTCCCTACTGGAGTTTAATTCGATACTACAGACTGTTTTGATCGAGTTTCAACTTATAATGATTCAAGTTGAAAAATAATAACTTGTCTCTAGCGGTTTTGTGGAAGATAGCGCTTTAACTAGACGATAAAATTGATGTAAAGCGCGATTTATTTGAGACTAGCGACTCACGCTCGCTTCGCTCTCGTTCGTCCCTAGGTGCGTTTTCACGGTTAGCTATGTTTAGGTATACATAAATAGTAGCTTGTTACTCCTAAAATATTCGTATAATTTAAATTATATAGCGATTTACTCTCGTTTTGCCGGGTGCGTACACCGTACGTGGATTTTGTTCACAATTTTAGGAGGCTTCAAGCTTAAGGATTTGAGAGCTGTTAAAATTGAGCATAGAAGATATTATTTATCATTATTAAATTTGTTGGATATTCTTTGTTTGTTTATTTTGTGGCACGGTATGTTTAATGTTACAATTTCGTTATAATTTACTACAATTTCTTATATAATTTCTTATTTAGATACGAAACATTGTACTCCATTAGCACCACCCCGTTTCGTGTAAAATTACATTTCATTTTAACTTATTTTTGTTTCTACACAAGACGCTGCTGACAGCGCCATATATTCGCCGTAAAATAAGAAAGTACTAAGCTTGGTTATTCTTAATTTCAGTTTTTATTATCTTTTTAAGGGCAAATAAAATTTATGAAAATTAGCAAAATTCATTTAAGTATAAAATAAAATATAATTAGCTAAAAAAAAGAAATATTTTTGATTTTGATTTATTTAAACACTGTTTAAATTACACTGTTTATTTGTGTGCGTGTTATCTAAAACGCTGATACAATCTCTCCCGTGACCATGATTGCTGTAAAGCTTTCAAAACGAAAAAAAATCTGAAAAGGTATTTAAAATGTTAAATATTCATGTAAATCTAAGAAAGTATTAAAGATGTTTTTATTAAGTACAAAATAAAAGTTAAGCTGATTATCTACAGATATTTAATTAATTTTAGAACTGTTTGAACCTTAAGTGCGTACTCCTAGACCATAGCCGGTGAAAGATCAGGTGTAGGACCGACGGCTTTACGTGCTCTCCGTAGGCACGGGGGTGAATCACCGCCAACTTCCCAACTCCGGGCTGTTACTAAGACATTCTTAATGCAAAGACTTAATAACTAAACTTTGGCCAGACCCGGGACTCGAACCCAGAACCTCCGGATGTGCAGCCGTACATGCTAGCCACTACAAATCCTATGCAGTTATATTTAGTTAAATTATAATTTAATATTAGAATGATTGTGATTCAATTCTGTTAAGACCGTTGAACGAATTTGGGTAAAACTTGGCACTCAAATAAAGCATAGCCTGGACATACAAATAATACTTTTTATTCATGTAATACGTTTTTATAAAATAAAATACAGTAATATTTTTGTTTAGTTCTGAATATTTTTTTAGCCAAAAACATTGAATGAAATATTTGATTTTTTGCACGTGAACAAAACCACGGGATCAAACTAGTATTATAGTTGAGTCAATAAATATTGTCGAGGAGGTAACTAGGCAAAATCAAATTTTAATTTAAAGACAAATTTTTATTCCTAAACAAACAGACACGAATGACCAAGTTTATTTTCATTACAGGTATTAAAACATGATATAATTTTTAATCAAAGAAAAACTAAACAAAAGCCACCCCATAAATACTCGTGATAAAACTGTTAGGTATTAACAAATTTTGTTTACGTATATTTAGTTACACGGGCGTAGCGAGCCCCTAGTAATTTAAAAGAGGAACAGGCGATATTCCGAAGAGGAATATTATTACTTGGTTACCTGAAAATCTGTAGTGTGAAATTACATGGGGTAAAATCCGTTGCGGATACCGCCAGCGAGATAGGCCGCACTGAAAGTTTAATGTAACGACCCGTTGCCTAGGAAAATCTACGTTGGTCTTGATTTCGGTTTTATGCGGCTTTTGAACTGAAGTGCTCATTTACCTTAATAAGTAAGCGAGTTTGTACAATTAACGACATCTTGATACTTGCTTGTGAGCGAAATTGATTACTGAAAGGAAAAATTGAATAACTTATTATATACATATTTGATGTTGTGTGTTTGATATTGTATGCATTCACATATTGTTATTTAGATATGTCAGTTATCTCTGTTAGAACTAGCGACTCACCCGCGTTTCGCTCAGGTTCGTCACTAGGTACGTTTTACATATATATTTAAAATAGTTATTTGCTAGCGTTTGACATATATTTTTTTTTAATTTTTTTGATGTTTTAATACTTGTTATCCTATTCGGGACTAAGAGAAATCCAAAAAATCAAATATCATAAAAATTGACATAGCATAGATGGTAAAATAGTTATTACACTAACATATGTACCTATATTCATTTAATTAAATAAATATTATGGACATGATACATTTTAATTCTAGCTTTACTTTTTTTTATAAAGACTTATTTTTTAATACTTTTTATATTTATTAACGTTATTTTTTAAATTTGTTTGCTCCGAAATGTACGCTAAACTTGTTACTTGTTTGTTCATTTATTTTTAAAAGTGAATGTTTTTAGTTTGTAAGTGGGTGTAAACCAACCGACACTCGACGATGCAATGAAATATTGGTGAATTATTGGGTACGAGGTATAGGTTAGGCTTGGGAAGATTTTTAATATTGTACCATTAACGTGCGATCGGTGACGTACGAATTTAATGGCATAATTTGAAATTTATTCATGTGTTCGTGTTACAAGTGAGTAAAGTCAGCGAATGTCACTAGTAAATAATAAAATACAGTAAAACAAGGGCGGATTTAACGGGATGGCACGAGGGCACGTGACCGCTGATTCCACGTGATTTCATCACAGTACAAACTTAGAAGCAAATCAAATTATAATAGTATATAAGAGTTGCGGAAAAATAGACGCTAATGAAGTGGTGGACATCTTTAGCAGGAAACATAAAAGAAAACTGTCTTTACTAAATATTTAATTTTTCTATTGTTTTGACACCTTGACTTGAAGTATGATAGATAATTCAAGCTTATTTCTAACTTTTATCGTAGATTTTTTTGCCCGTCCGCCCCTTGTGCCCCTCCCAGAAAAAAAACCTGGATCCACCCTTACAGTAAAATCCTCCCTATATTTCTATAAAGTTTTAAATTTACATTTGAAAACGCTTACTGTTGTTATATCGCTGTGCTCATGAAATGCCTAAATTGCAGTTCTTTGACATACTAATGGTAGGTAGGAATAGTAACTCGGTAACTTTCAGGATAAACTTTGTGGGTATGCGTCTTAAACTTTGACGTACCTGGACTAGAGACTTTCGACATACGTATGCACATACTAGTGCACCTAAGCGCTTATTAAACTTCAAAATAATTTATTTAGAAATAGTTTGCGGCTTCGCAAGCCTGTACTTGACTTCATACATATTCTAACAAAAGTTTTATACAACTCTTACTCTCTCTATATACAGCTAGATCCTTTCTTTTTACGGGATATATAATGTTTTCAATATAATACTGGCATAAAATTACTATCGTGTCTCGTTTTATAAAAAAATCTATTAACACATATTTAGTGTATTACACATACACTACACTTAGTGTGTGAAAATTCTATAAAAATCGAACTAGGTATAATTATAAATGCGTAAGTTTGTATATGTGTGTATGTATGTTTGTTTGTTACCCTTTTACACTTAAATATCTGAAGATTTGGATGAAATTTAGTACACAGAGAGACCTCTGACAGATGTCCTGGAGCAGCACATATGTTACAATTAGGCACCAAGAATCTCACCCGAGTAAGTGGCTAGTCACTAATATTAACTTTTATCCGCTATACTTCATGAGAATTTTGTTGTTGTAAATTGTTTAGAGATTGCTTAACCTATTAAGTTCTCACTGTGCCATTTTTGTAAAATCTTCAGAGCTACAATTAAAGAAATCTTTTATATTTAACACTTCCAAAATAATTTCTAAGAAATTAATTGTTAACTGACTGACTCAACGGGTAAACCCACCAGAATTCAATGTTTTCACTGAGTAAAATCTATCGTACGTATATTACTTATGGCCTAGTTATTTTCATACCAATAAAAATCCACTGATGTCGTGTCTGCCACGACCTTCGAGTACATTGAAAATGAATCTGCCAAGTGAACTGAGTTAAATTTTTAACATATTAATTACTAGCAGAACCCGCGGTTTCGCCCGCGTTTAGACTATTAAAAAAGTCTTTGGCTTGTCTATGTTATAACTAAACTAATATAATTTGATGGCTGTAATATTTTCAAATGTGTGAGTATAATTTTGACTCGCGCATCGAGAGTTCCGTACCGCTAAATATTGTGTTGTATTTACATACTAAAATAAATTTTTTACACAATAGATACTTTAGTATTTCTTAAAGGTATTATGGAAAACCAATTTAATTTTAGCGACCGTAACTCAAAATATAAAAAAAAGTAGATAAAAAGTTAAAGTAAATGTGTCTAAAAAGGTATTTTACGTATATCTGTAAATTAATTTTCGCTCAAATTATTTAAGCAAGCTCCACAAGCGCTACTTTTTGCACATTTTTCTACTCCATCTTTTCAAAGTAAGATACAACTTGCATACAATGTTTACCACTTTTTTGATTGGTATCATGTAACTCTTCGTAAACAGGCCATCTTCTTCGCCCGTCTCCTTCGCCAATCTTCTTTGGTTTTCTTCTTCGCCTTTCCTCTTCACCTTTCCTCTTCGCCTGTCTCTGTTCTCATCTCTTCTCTTCTCCCCCCCCTCTCCTCCCCTCTCCTATCCTCTCCTCTCCTCACCCCTCCTCACCCCTCCTCTCCCCCCTCCCACCCATCTCCCCCCCCCTCCCCTCCCCATTTTTTTCTGACCGAAGCCGAGCGAAAAGCGACCGTATTTTTCACATTTTTTCAATTTAAAAAAAATCTTTTGAGTGTTTTCAATTTTTTTTTTTGCATTTTATAGCCCTCATTCAGACGCGTCTTTTGACATCCCCATCAGCCACGCAGTCTTAAAATTCACGACACCAGGTCTATGTTGCATTTTCGCTGAAAATCGGGCCTATACCGAAGCGGCAAAAAAAAACATACTAAAAAGATAAATTTACAGTTAACTTAAAAAATACAGTTGATTTATTTTCATTTATAAGAATACATTTTTAAATGAGATAAGTAATTATGTTTTAATACAGCCAATGAGATACACTGTAAATAATAAATATGTTTTAATGTAGCCTTTAAATAAATATTTATACAGGCTTTTCAACTAAATATACGGTGAAAATGTTTTTATTCTTATTTTTATACAAAATGAATGACTTTCATGATATAATACGTATAATTATGTTATGATTTTTACATTATACGTGTTTTAAATGTTAGTTAAATTTAAATGGAAATATTAAAATGAAGTAAAAACCACAGCGATAGACATATGTATACGCTTCCTCATACTGCGGTTTTATTATTAAAGCCTAAGGAAAACGAAAAGTTAAATAGCAGAATAGGTCGCTACTTTATGAAATGCTTTAGAAAATAAATAAGTTTCATTTGCAATAATCCCTTAGAAAAATACTTCTTACGATGGGGTGACTTTGTATAATTTATATTTTAACATTAATAATATTTACCTATTTAAGCCTTTTCGCTCTCGTACACACATAACATATTACAATATATAAAAATGCTTGCATACATTTAAATCTAGGTAACATAGTTTGCTTTTATATGTAGCAGTATTTACAAGGTAGTGGTAAAAAAAGGGCTGAATACAGTATATATTTTTATGGAGTACGTAAATAATAATAATTAAAATTATGATACGACGCTTATTATAATTGCGGTCAATATAATCTAATTATCTACGATTATCTCACAATGTGGCTCACGCTCACGCGAGAGATATGAAAATGTACAAGTTTGTCCGTAAACACAGTTGCACTTTATTGCCTCAGTTCGATATGACTAAAGAAAGAAGAAGGCGCCTAAATTTACTCTCCAAGGCTTGTAGGAGGAATCAAATACTTTCCAGCGCTAGGTTGCCACTAAGTCTTTATGATAGAAACGCCCGGTTTTTTTTTTAAGCTTATTATGAAGTTTAATTATCTATACATATAATGGGACTGTTACTGAGCTGAGGCTGTACCATTAATATTTTTTATAATATCTTCGTCTAATTATTAGACGAAGATATTAAACAAAATATTAATTACTATTATAGTAATTGTAAAATGGTTTTACTAAATTCTAAATTATCGAATAATAGCGTCCCTACGTGATATTTCAGGTCGCAAATCTATTAATTTAAAAAAAATAATAGCCTATGCAACTTTTTGATGTAATAATGATAAAATATTTAACGTTACTTTACAGTGGTCAAATATTAAGTATTTAAGTCGGTTCAGTGGTTTCATCGTTTATCCGAGTACAGACAAACATATAAATAAATATTTCCTGTGTTAAAATATTATTAGCATTTGTATTTTTGGCATTTGTATAGATATATTTGACGACAACACTAATTTGAAAATTACAATAAAATAATATGGGAGGTAAGATGAAGAAAATTTTTATCTTAGTCTATATATAATATATAGCTACTATCCTTATTTTTATTAAATAATTTCTTGCCTTTCATGCATTTTTTATTTATTTATTTATTTTATTTCATTTATTTTATTTATTTGGTCAAACTGATATTATTTTATTTTATATAATCTTATTGTCATATTACTTATATTATTTAGGTATGTCTAATTTATATATTTTATATACGTATATAAAGTATCATATTTATGTATGTTTCATTTTTATTTTTCCTTACTCTGTTATTTGTTCATACCCTTCCACTACACACTTTGCTATTTCCTACACCTAAATGTTTAAGAAGAAATCGCTGTTTTAGCGATAAGGCCGCCTCTTGTGCATTTTCCTACTACTGTATTTTTCTTTTCTTATTTCTTCCTCTTTTGTGTGTGCAATAAGGAGTTTTTATTATTATTATTATTAATAGATACAAAACATACAAAACTGCAATTAGTAATATAAATAAATAAATATGTTGGGACATTAACACACAGCACCATCTAGTTTCATGATAAGCTACGAGGCTTGTGTTATGGATACCAGATAGCTGATAAACTACACATATATAACTTTAAATACATACATATTATATATATGTTTGTGTAGATGTTTATCTGTTTTGATAAGGCATTTAAAGTAATTAGAGGATTTCATGTATTTTCAATAGAATCATTTTCAACAAACTTCTAAATTTGAAACTATTTATCTAAGTAATTTACATCTGAAGAATTTTTCATAAGCTTAATTAGATTGTTAGTAGATTTATTAAAGTTAAAAAAGTGTAATCCATTAAAACACAAAATAAAGATCAAAGTGTTATATGAACACAGAATAAACTACAACTACAGAACTAACAAAAATTTCAATAGGATATTTCTGTAATGAAATAGTCAACTAATTAGAAAGGATTTTTAATTTGGAATAACCAAGGAAAAAAAAAATCTAATAATTTTGCTTGAAACTTAATGTTGTTGATCTTCGACATCATTGATCAAATACATTAATTTTATTTACTAACTAGCGACTCACCCTCACTTCGCTCGGGTTCATATATACAAATATATATATATATATATGTGTGTGTGTGTGTGTTATTTTTTTCTAACTTAAACTTGACGCATTTTTGTAGATGGGTAGTCCGAAATAGTGATTCCCATACAAAATAAACAGTTTTGAATTTTTTGATTTTCTAGCTATTTTTATAGGTTTTTCCTACTTTTTTTAATATTTAAGCCACCCCTGACACAACAAATAATTAAACAAAATAATTTAACAAAATATATTTTTTTTTTAAATCGGTCCAGCCGTTTTTGAGTTTTAGCGAGACTAGCGAACAGCAATTTATTTTTATATATATAGATATATTGTCAAAAATATCGAGGAAATCCAGGGACAGGTACTATTATAAAAGAGGTTGGAAGTTTTTATGAAAATCTGGTATTTTTAAACGATATTGCAAAGCCACGGGCAAATACGGCTATAATATAAACAGAAAAGATGTCTTGACTCAGAAGGAATGCTACAGATAGAGGATTATCTTCAGTGCCTCTTTTACCTTTATTAGGTTACGACGGTTATTTGATCCCTCAAGCAGATATCGAACTTGTTATATTGATAAATAAAGTATTATTACACCAGATTATACTCGTACATTATACATAAAATTTTAGATATTTATCTTTCCTTACTTTATAAAATACTTCCGTCCCTAGGTTGATTCCATACAAAGTTTCATCTTCGTTTTCACCCCCTTATGGAATGATTTCCGCAATAAAAAATATCCTATGTACTTTTTAGGGTCTCGAACTATCTTCTTACCAAATTTCATCTAAATCGGTCCAGTAGTTTTTGAGTTTATTCGTTACAAACATACAAAAATACAAATCTTTCCTGTTTATAATGTTAGTGTAGATACACACATGTGGTGGTTAGTAGTAAGTACATGTTGCCAATAGCTGAATATTAAAAGCAGTTTCCGAGGTAATAACATGTCTCATAATTCTGCACCGCAGGTATTCCTTTGGGATCCTATTGCATTAAGCTTTCGTTTAAGTGTTAATTAAGCACTAGAAAGTGGATCTTAGCACTACACTTTTCTTTTTGACTGTTTTAATCAGACAGGAAACGTTTTCTAAAGAGAAAATTACGTACGTAAAAAATATTCTAATTTGAAAAACTGAGATTTTAATTATAAAAATGTAAACTCGATATAATTGTTAAAATTATTATTTCACATACTATACTAAATATTGTAGTATGGAAATTAGGAGGTGGAGTATAAAATTGACTCTATTTCCAATGCAATTTCAATACCATTCCTTTTTTATGAATGTATACATAATTAAAGATAGGAAAGGACTGTTCTTAACTCATTAGTACTCTTACACTGTTTAAATATTGATATATAAAAAGCAACTTGTAGCTTGTCCTTACTTTACTCACGCCTAATATACTCGTACAAATTAATATCCGAAATGTAATGGGGTTCTACATGTTTTTTTTTATAAAACTTTCTTTTTCGAAGTTTTTCGCGGATATATTTTGGTTTTTGGTTCCCGAAGTAACGAATGCTTTATGGCATACATGGCCACATCCGTGACTGTTTTATTTAAAATGGCAAATATTTGCGCAAATCTAAGAAAGTAGTATAGCATTTTTTAACCGACTTCAAAAAGGAGGAGGTTCTCAATTCGATTGGTATTTTTTTATGTATGTACACCGATTACCCTGAGATTTATGATCTGATTTACGTGATTCTTCTTTAGTTTGATGCGGAATAGTTGCCATTTGGTCCCATAAAAATTTAACATAGTTTGGCCCAGTAGTTTTCATTTTACTTGATTTGACGTAACTGTAGTACTGCAATACAAGCAAATAAACAAACAAACTAACAAACTCTGCCTTTTTATAATATTAAAGTATAGATTAAGTAAATCATACTAATTGTTAAATATTTTGCCTAAATTAATGTCAATTATACGTAGAAGAAAATTTGTGTCAAAGGCGATAGCATGACTACACCAATTGAATATAAGCTGAATTTTAAACGACACGAATAGTAATTATTTACTTTATTTACTGGCCTACAACCCACAGGAATGGCGGCCATAAAATAAAATTAAGTAATTAAATTATGTAAGTTGATTTATTTTATATCATTTTTATATTATAACTAGCAGTACCCGCCCGCGTCTTTACTCGCAAAATCGCTCCAACCGTTGGAATCGATAGGAAATATATACATAGACACATCGATTTTAATATACATGTATTGTTCTGTCAACACTTTAGGATATTTTTTTTTATTAATTTATAATCATTACCATGTCAGTTTAAGATGAAAACCATAAAATATAGAAATAAAATAAGTTTTTATAATAATGAAGTACGGTTATCAATTTAAAGGAAATAATTCTTTGTACTGGATAAATCACTTTAACTAAGTTAGCTCAGAAAGGCCGCTACAATAGTTCTATAGAAGCGAACTTATTCCTAGGCTGCGGTATAACAGTAACTTCGCAAACATCAAAGTAGACCCTTCAAAGTGAATTGGGGCCCAGATTGAGAAGTTATTGCTTTTAGGCTTACCTAACAAAGATTTTTTCAATTGTATTCAATTGTGGCTTTATATTTTCATGATTGAATAACAATTTTTATGATTTCTGCTAACTATATTGTCCCATGTTTATTATTATTAAATATATTTCTTACAATCAATATTTAAAAAACATATTTAATAATTAAAAATATATATATTTCATAATTTACTCGTACCATTATTTTTCCATATTTGACAATCATTCGCTTCTGACATTTAATAGCAGTATCGAGAGAATCATACTCGTAGTTAATATTTTATTGCTATTATTAATGCCTTGTGTGAATATAATCGAATATATGTAATAAACTATACGAGTAGTAACTGTGTTGGGATCATAAATATAATCAAAAACAGCGCAACAGCATAATTACACAGATAGATAGAGTATACCACAGGGTGTAATATAGTAGCCAATATCACACCGAGTAAGTCAATCGAACTCCCAATAGATATCTAATTTATTACATTCGTAGCCCATGGGGATAAATTAATGTAGATAATTACATTTTAACTAAAAAGGTACATCGACTCCAAGATCATTTTTAAAATATTTATTTTGCCCTAATATGGATAGATTGTTGTTTTAAAATTTATAGGGTATCAATATTCATTAAAACATTAATGAAAATCGGTTCACGGTTGTCGAAGATAACGCATTTCATATATGCGAAAATAGCATACGGATGAAATGAGTACTTTATTTCTTTGACATACTCTAACCCATTTAAAACAAACATTAGTTCCGCGAAAATCAATAGTTTAGAAGTTATGATTTCTTTTCCTTTATACAAATCAATTTTATTAACCGACTTCCAAAAAAAGGAGGATTTTCTCAATTCGACCGTATATAATATGTTAATTTGTATTGATGATACGTCTACACTAAAAATTGAAAAATAAAACTTTAAAAAAATAAATAAAAACTGACTTCAGCCAGCCAATACAAATCAAAGCACACCGACTTCGGAAAAATCTGATTAAGTATCTATTCTAAATGAAAACCCCCGTTTACTTATTTTTTATTTTTCAGTGCCTGGAAGTCGGTTTTTATTTTTTTTAATTTAAATACCATTCTACTAAATTGCATGAAATTTGGCATGTGTGTAGAGAAGTCATGTAAAAAGCAAACAATGTAAGATTTGTATGTTTTTTTCTTAGCATTTTCTATTTTTTTAAAATTGTTGTTGATTTATTTATTTTTGTGGCAAAAAAAAAATCCCTTTGAAAAATCACTGTCCTAAAATTGTTACAACTAGAAATTTACTTACGACTTTTAAAACTACCTTAGGATGTAGTGATAGTCTAGGCAAAAAATAGTGGTGATGTAACCACTAACATTTTCAGAAATTCGCATTAACATAAACTAGGTTGTTTTTTTAAACACAAAATTTAAAATGTTTTATTTAGAAGATAACTTAATAACTACCTGAGTTCCTTTTAAAACCAGTCGAGTGCGAGTAGGACTCGCGCACTAAGGGCTCCGTACCTTAGTACGGGCGTTAAAAAAAAAAGGCTGAATGCAGACCCAACCTTAGTTGTTTAATAGCGATGATGTCATCTTGTTTAATTAAACCCTTGTTTAAGAAACATAATAGCCGAATATTATTCATTAATTTATTTTTAAAGAATATGTTATCGAAGCACGATTATAACCAAATAAACTGATCCCCAGTTAACAATATAGTAGGTATAGCATAATATTAAGTATCCTGAAGTTTTGTGTCTATGTATAATGTCCACTGAAGTGATTTAAATTTAATTTATTATAAATGACCGAGAAGTGGTAACCTATTTATAAAGTGCTCGCTTGGAAAATCCAGTAAATAATTCTGAAACCTCAAGTCTCATACCTCTGAGATTATCATATGCGAATCATTTTTAATATGATTATCACTCGCCCTGTATGTCTATTCTAGAGAACTAGAAGAAGCTAGTTTATAAAAGACGCAGGAAATCATATTATTTGCTAGCTAACGGGGTCATAACCTATCTATCGTCGTCGTATTTCGTAAGATTTCAATGAATTTACCAAGTTTAATTGGAGCTCCGTAGCAATTAATTGAGATTAAAAAATCTGTTGCCGACACAAAGACTACGGAATATTCTCAATAATTAGAAGCGATTGATTAACGCGAGCTCAATCTAAAAGCCTGTGGTTTCAGTTTGCGTATTAAATAGCAACATATATATATATATGAAGAAATATTTTAGCGTTTATAAATAATTGGATTATATGATATGCTTATTTTAAAGTTTTTTACGTATAGGTAATTGGAGAGATTGTACAGAATGCAAAGCGATATATATGGCTATATGTCCATTTTGCTTTATAAAAAAACCTGATATTTTAAGAATAAAGAAAAATGTGATCAGATGGTTTGGGCATATTGAAAGAGTGAATGGTGAAAATGGTCAAAGATATCAGGAATGCTCAAGAAGACCTTGGAGGGCATTTGAAGAGCAAGTGATTAGTACACATAAAAGAGGTCAGGCTAATAAATCAGATCTATCAGATTTATTTATTTAGTTTCATCTCTGGGAAAACGCGTGTTTTCGAGTTTTCATGCGGTTCTCTTTTGCATTATTCTACGCAGAATATGGTCGATAATTTCTTACACTCGGATGTCAGTATCGTGGTCAAGCCGTCAAGGCGCAAGTTAGACAAGACATATTATGCCCGGGATCGAGTCCTGATCAGTTTTTAACAAAGTTTTTACTTTTGTTTTTTTTTTTATTTATTCAAGTTTTTAGTTTTTTTTATCTAAAAAATACGATATAACAAAATAGAACTCGCCCAGGTACTATTTATTAAATTTATATAAAAAAAATATAAAAATAATCTTAGTGACATTGCCAGCCGCCGCCATTTTTATTTTTTGTTTCGGAAATGTAAGACTGTATGGCATCATGTTGCTGGTATATTTTATTTTGCTTAAGTATCCTCTATACAATATACGTACATGCCAGTTTCATACTGCGCCGCTACTTAGAAAGCAAGATTAAGTCGTTGACGGATAACTAATGATAGAAACGGATCCCTTTCTCTCTCTTATATCTTTGAAGCTTATAACTCTCTCTCCTATATCTCTGCCGTCTTTTCCAAAATAACAATATATTAAGTAATACTAATATATAATATATTTAGTAAAATTTGTAAGCTCTATCTAAACCATACGCCCAATGGTTATTTCATGTTAATTAATTTGGGAAGTGGGCCTTGAAATTATAACGAACAAACGCATTTACGCATTCCATATGTATAAAGGTGATAACGCACTCATCCATGACATCCCGATGGCTAGCTTCCCGAAGACCACAACGAGGTTGCTCCCGCGCTCCACTCTGCTCAGAGTCAGTATATCAGAGAACTACCAAGAGCAAGCCGCATGGTACAGCAACCATTGAAAAGGGTCATCTCCCAGTGTGTCGCTTGTCTTCGCGCCCGGCTGGATTGTCAAAAACTAATGAGTCCCACCCTACTACAACAAGGTGAACTCATCGGCGGGGATATAAATGAAATCTTAATATTTAAAATTCACTAAAGTATTTGAATTAAGGTAACTTTATGGTTCAAACACGACTATTAAAAGGCCCTAAAGCTTTGTCGAAAGTTTAACTTATCTTCTAAAAATATTTTTTATAACTTTACTTCCTTATAATTAAATTAAAAAGACTAGAAGTGCTGTGAAAGTATGATAAAAACTAAGTTATTGAAGTTTGAAGGAGGTCAGGTGTTTCATTTGATTATCTCCTCTAGCGTAATTTTAAGCTTCACAATTTTATGATTTTTTTGTGCCCTGCTAATTATTATTTTTTTATCAAGTAAAACCAACATAAAAATATCATAGGCATCATAAAAATGAGCATAAAAGGACTTATAAATAGTCAAAATAAACAAAAGTCTAGCAAATTACCAAAATGAAAAAATATTAACTTTTTATTGCAAATATTTATTATTCTAAATTTTTATAATACATATAAGGTTAACTCTTTCTTTCATAATATTGTGAGCGATTAGATAAAAACTTACTTTGGCCAGTACATTTTGAGTACCTAATTACACGATTAATTAACAGACAGACATTTTATCGACCAGTTTTATAACTTTTCATTATAAATGGGTTAGGAAAAGCAAAATGCAATTTTTAAGCTTACACAAAAGTTATCAAAATAATGAAAATACTGCCCTTATATTTTTTTTGGATAATTATTTTAAATTTCTAGGTACTGATTTTATATAACAGAAAAAATAATTTTCTTATTACTTAACTAAATTAAATGTCTGGTATATTTTCTTAACATAAGGTTGTTAGTAAGACTTCATTGAATCGCAAATGTATTTTAAATTACATACGATCTACATTGCTCTCTCACGCTATTGTAATTCCCAAAATGTTTTATATTCCTAACAAATTCTAATCCATGATATTGTAATGCCATGAAATTTACTTTATATAAAATGTTATATATAATATTATTTTATACTTATATTTATTATTTATAATATGAGTAAACTAATATTAATTCATAAATCATACAAATGAATTTGGCCGTAGTTGAGTAGGGTAACTTAAAAAGTTTGAAATTTTTGCTTGTCTGTCTACTTAATTAATAATCACTTAAAATTGATTGTATTTTAATGGTATTCTTTTCTATATGTAATATGTAAACATAGTGTGAATTAAAACATGGCTATAAAGCTTGAAATTGGTCCTAAATTGGTACATACGCTCATATAAAGTGAAGGTCATGCTTAAAGGCAGTAAAGAAAATGGAATTTATAGACGCGGGTAAAGCGAATACGACATCTATATAGATAGATATTAACCCTTATGGGAATGAAAGACAGTAACTAACTTAAATTAAATGTCACCAAGAGTGACAAATCTATTTTATTGTAAGGTTTATAAAAATCTAAAAGTAAAAACGAATTTCTTTCTAATCATATATAAGTCAAAGTTTTATCTATTTTGCTTTTTTTAACTTCTTGAGAATATATTCCAAAGGCTGACACCTGTCCAGCGACTAGGGATCGTTAATAAAACTTGTAAGTGGTATACAAGATCTCGCTTGCAATTTCACAAAGTTCTCTTTGTAGCTTATATTTTGCAGTTTTTCTCAAGTATAAAATTATAATATAAAACTTTCAAGTTCCCGTCATCTTTATTTTGTATTGAAAGTAAAGTTTTTTAAATTAACAAGGATCTCTACCAAATGTATAGTATTGAAGAATCTGTCTTTGATTTCTACATAAGAGCTTTATTCAGGAAATATAAATAATATTTTCATATTTCATAAAATTAAGAGATAGAGTATTAAGTATCTTTGGTAAATACTTTGAACTAGCTTGTGTCTGTGATTTTAATTACGGCTTTACCATTTAGACTATTAGTTACGCATTATTCTATTTATCAGTGCTGCTGAAAGTCCAAATTAAAATGTATAATACCTTTAATTTTAATACGTATCTACTGTTATCATAATATATTATTATTAAGTAGATAAAACATGTGAACATGGATGATAAATAGCTAGGTTATAACTAATATTTTATCATCTGAAAGTACATAAGTTTATTTCATTATAACTGCACTTTACTCCCATAGGTTCACTAAAAATTCCTCTTTTAAAGATAAATTCACCTTTGCCAACTAATTTTATTGTATTTTAATCATTGTATTTCGTTTAAATGCAAATAAGAATAGAAACTAAATATAAAATAAACAAAATATTTTATTCCTTTATAAAGTAGTTTTAGTGAAGCGGATATAGTTTTGATAACAATTATCACGCGTGAACAACTCAGCAATTTTATTATAAGTATTGATATAAATTGCGAGGGTAGTTTATTTATTTTCTTTCTTAGTGGATATAGGGAAGCTTTGGCTTATCGCTAGCGGCCAGCCGGGCTCATATGAGCCGGTCACCTCACGCCTCTATTTGGGATATAAATCATGGGAAACACACATTTCCTTTCCACAAAATGCTCAAGGCAAAATGTATTTTCTTTGCGTAGTCTTATTTATAAGTAAAATAGGGTAAAGTCATATTACGGATATTGCTGTGATTGGCTTTTGCTCCGGTTTGCATACTGACTACTTCAGTAATATTTTTTATCCTTACTTTATTGTTGGTATACTTTCTTTATGTATCAGATACCGGAGTAAGTTTTTATATATACTATCAAGTAATATTATAAATGCGAAAGTTTGTAAGGATGTATGGATGTCTGGATGTTTGTTACACTTTTACGCAAAAACTACTAAATGGATTTTTATACATTAACAACTACAAATACATATTATAGTTTATGAGGAAGAAATCGACTATAATATAATAAGTCAATGTGACACTAGAAGAAAAAAAAGGCTTTTATGAAGTAGAATTATTATTATTCATTAGCAATAAATCTTACAAATTATATGAAAATAAATTTTCTTAAATTTATACTAAACGCGATTTAATATTCTAAAAATGTTTCCGTTTCGCAAAAATGGGAACACGTTTTTAGGAGGTGTTCGAAAAGATTTATAATGGGCACGGATTCGTGGGTATCTATGGTAAATGGCGAGAGGACTTCCTAACAAATTGAAAATCAATGAACCGCGGAATTCAATTTGATATTGAAAGCCATCTCTCACGTTGGCTCCGAGGCGTCAGAGTACTTGCGATATCTCTTTGAGTTCGCTTCACATATAAAGACCAATATTCTCACGTTCAAAAGACATTCGAGCTATATATAATTTCAACTTCATTTTGAAAGCTTTTTGGTTTCGCATTTCATGAGCTATAACTTTGCATAATATTAAATATGTATTTATGTATTGTAACACTGTGGAGGTCCAATATCTGTACATAGAAAAAATTGCTCTAATCCGAGTCAGAGGGATGTAAGAAGAGAAATAGAACAAACCTAGTTTTTTTCAATTTTTTTGTTTCTTTCCATTTGTGTTTATCTGTTTGTCTGTTTGTACGGGTTAATCGCCGAAACTGTTAGACTGATTTAAATAAAATTTTGTATGATGGTACCTTATATCTCCGGTCAACATCTTAGATACTTCTCATCCCGGAAAATTGAAAATTTTCCGTGGGATAGTTAAAAAATTATAGTAACTTATATAGCTTAGTACACAAAGACTATTGATTGGATTTTAATGAAACTACAATAATATAGTTCATACATCACAATAACAAATATGCTACTTTTTATCCCAGAATAATGTACGGTGCCCGTGGGATATATTTGTTTTTGTTTGTCAAGAGGCGAACACGAGCAAATCAAGAGTGAGCCACTAATGTTAAAATAAAAATTGACAGGATGTTACCAAGATTAATTATACCTATGTATTGTAGATATTATAGAAGTACACAATACACTTGTATATAAAATATTATTTACATGTTCAGCTTAAGGTTCAATAAAAATTTTATCGATTAAGTTAAAACTATATATAATAATTAAAGTAGAATACTCTCTTTTAAGGACTTTTTAATATTGTGTTTTATGAGTTTCACTTTTAAAGTTAATTATCTAATCAAATCTTGGAGGATGATTCTTACGGTTTTGTGCCTCAAAAAGAAAAAAGGAGGCCTTATAGGATTACTTCGTTGTCTGTATTTCTGGCTGTTTGTACATACGTCTGCCCATCCCTCAGTCTGTCTATCTGTCAAGACGGAACGTGTAGAGGTATCAAGTTGAAATTAATACAAAATACTACAATTCCAATTCCTTAGAGCTGTGCAAAAATTAAACTTGTAAATAAACGCAATCAAAAGATAGAGCCGTTTATGTATGTTTATAACTCGCAAGGAAATCAAAACCTTTAGGGTATTTCCCGTTGAACTAGAATCATGATAATTAAGATAAGAAGCAATGTTTTATATCATAAATAAAGGGAAAAAAAACGAAAACCCAATATATTTCTAGATACATCACAATTTTTTTGTGCGATTATAAACTTACCTTTCATGATACGGAACTCATTGATTTTTTCTCACTTAACACCCGTCAATTTAAAGCGTTATGAGAATAAAACATCTGAATGATAGTACAATAATTTCGTATTCTCGAGCTACTCTTATGATGAAGCCAGCTACATGGACTACGAGTAAAACCTACAAGCTTGGCTACATTTGATCTGCTAAAATAAAATTGCGAACCAAAGTATACCTAAAACACTTTATAATTAAATAAGTTGCATAGTTTCATTAAACTATAATGTAATATCAAATTATTACCAATAAAAATAAATATGAGGCGATATCATAACTGTTGAAATTACTAGAAGCATTTTCAACTTCAGCACCATGTACTTACTTATTCCGCAAGGCTGTTAACTTTGTAATGTTCCGATAAGCCTATATACCAGTCTTCGCCAGCGTATAATTAAATGTTATACTCCGTATGTTTTGTATGTTTACTATTATTTCTCACGCAACACAAGCGAAATGTTCAACTCTTTTTATTCTGAAACATTCTTAATCCCTACTTAGTCAAACTTATTAGTTAAAGTGATATGATAAAGTATTATTATATAAGCATTGTTTTCATGAAAATTTCAGGAACGTTAAAAGCTAAATTATTATTATATAATCACCTATACATATAATACAATTCTAAGTCGAGTCTGTACATTAAATATTTTTTGAATAATCTTATTAAAATAGTCATTATTATCGATACATAGGCTGAATCTATAGTTTTTACAATTCCTGTCTGTCTGTCTGTCGCTAGTTTTATATATAACACTAGCGACATTTTGTTACGTTTTAACGGTTAGTATAGATTTCCCAAAGATGATACGTTTTCCCGCAGTAAAAAGTATCCTAAATGTTGAACCGGATAACCAGCTAAAATCATACCAAATTTCATCAAAATCTGTCCAGTAATTTTTTTGTGATGCGTTGCCAACAGATAGACAGACGGACGGATGGACAGACAGACAAAAATTCTAGAAACTATATATTTGACCTAATTACTATTTCAATAAGATTTTCAAAAAAAAAAAATGTACAGATTCAACTCAGAATTTTATTATATGTATCGATAAAAGAAAAGATTTAATGTACAATAAATTCCTATTTATTATATATTTTTATGAATCTATTGAATACAAACTGTTACTTACTTGTAAAGTAATTTTTGGCTGTGCATTATTAGATCAGTCATGCTGTACCTCGAAAATTTTTATTACCTTACCTAGTTATTGAAATATATATTTTATATTTTTATTTATAGTATGTGTTCTGTGCTACATCACTTTGTTGCTTACTATGTAGGTATGTTGCACCTATACATTTTTATATGATAAAATAGTAACAAAGCGAAATCAGTACATAAATCATTTTTTAAAAACAATGATTGTTACGTATTGTGTATAGAGTATAGACCCCAAAACAATAGCTATTTATAGAATTTTTACGTGTTTGTCTGTATATCTGAGTGCGTTTCGAAAGGCATTGAACAAATTTTGACTAAATTTTGTGTAGGGATAACTTATTAATCGAGTCAATATTTGCAATACTAAAGGAAAATCCTTTCTTCCCGCACAGGAAAACACAATAACTGGTTCTGTTGAATCGTCCTTAGAAATTTACATGGTTAACGCTGGCTAAACCTTATAATATACATTAAAATAAAGTACTAGAAAATTGTTAGTCTTAAAAAGGCCTATAGAAAAATCCGCAACAGCATAAGTTTTTTTCCTGAGGTACATTTTCAACAACTATTCATGCTTATATAAAACGTACCCAAGGACGCACCCGAGCGAAGCGAGGTTAAGTCGCTAGTTTAATAATAAAATAAAAAATCTCTTTGTAAATGACCTCGGGTATCTTGATCAAAAAAGAAAAGGAAATTCGGCCAAGGTAAATCATCATTTATATCGAATTTAAATACGCTGTTCATGTTACTGGGCGACCGAAATCCGCTCGGCGTAGGCGCTCGTTCAATAGGTTTACGAAATAGCGCTTTATTTTTTATTATTGTTTTGGGAAAAGTTCGTTAAAATTGTTTCCGAGATATACGAAACAAATTTATACACATATGTACAATGTATGTACATATATACAAGAATTGCTCATTTAATATTTTAAGATTTATATTCTTGTCTTTCTAATGAAGCTTTTTAATTTCAATATTTTATATTAGGTTCGTTTTGAATCAATTTTACAAGAAAATAAATGTTACAAGAAAGCTTAACTGGTACTTTATAATAACGTGAAAGTCTGTATGAGAATTCAGTTTATTAAATGCGGAGAGAAAAAAATTGTAGAATGTTTTACTTAATAGAAGTAGAAATAGCGGAGGTTCTTGCCTATAATTTATATAAGTATATCCTTTGTACGTACATAAACTGAGCTATAACGGTTTATGTCAAGTAAGTCATAAAAACAATCATTTGGGCGAGCGAGTTCTGCGTAGGCGTTATAACATTGTGTTAAAATGTCTACTTTAAACAATGATATATTTATAAACAGTAGTGTATGTACGGAATTATTCGTACCTAGCTAGGGACGTACTCGAGCGAATCGAGTGTAAGTTGCTAGTAATCAAAATAAAAAAGTATGTATTTGTATGTATGTGGATAAACTATGGCCTGGAGTGAGGCATGGCATATTGTTATTTGGTAGTAATAAAATTTACCAAAATGTGGTACTGTATGTATAAAATATTTTCTATATAAAAGAGATCTAGAGATACATACGAGCAACAGGGTAAGTAGCTACTAAAAAATAATTTAAGGATATTATTTATCCAAATCCTTATAAAATAGTAAAGAAGTTTATTTTTCAAAGTATAATTAGCGAAATCCACATTTTTGTACTGCATGTATCGTACATTTGAGGTAGTATACAGTGCCAATCGGACTCGGTATCATAGAACTTCGGTTGCAAACAATAATAATTAATGAATAGAACTATTCAATAATAACAAGAATGGAAAGCGGATTTGCTAGCCCACAAGTAGGGAACACTGACGCACACGTCAAAATCATTGTTACTTATCATCATACTCGTATCCGATTATTCCCCTAAGCATATCTACTTACCTTCTGATTAGGTTAAACTGTCGTATAATATAATCATAATCATAAGCAGAATTTACATTATTACAATATTCCATGACTACAGACTATGTCTAAATAATATTTTATCAATATAGACAGTGTGTCATGCCACTATAGCAACAAAGTGTGACTTTGTGACGCTTTATCTACACCACAACGGGTTAAAAGTCTTAATGGAAATATAAAATATAGAATAAAACCTTATGGAGATTGAACTTGCGTTCCAACCGTAGTGTGCCTAACTTGTAAAAACTAAATATACTATAAAATTTTATAAATATTCCTATGTATTTGAATAGATGATTACTGACGTTTCAAATTAAAAATTATAACTACACCTATTAAGACTAAAAAGAAGTGAAAATAAATATGTTCATAATAACTTTTTTGTTTATTGATTTTATGTCCTGAAATTTTAAAGCTTAAAGTATATGCCAGATTGTTTTATTAATTGTTTTTTAAATGATTTCATTCAGCATCTTTTCAAAAATGTAATATACTCATTAAATGTTGAATTTTAGTTCTGGTATGTAATAACATTTGATAGAAACTTTAACATAGAATTTAATAGAGAAAATCTTCTATCATATGTTTGTTGTCTCATATCAGAATTCATTCGACAATTTTTCATTTACTCAGAAAATTAGTGTCAGCGGAGGTGATCAAACGCGTTCACAAATCATAGTGACATCAACGTTATTGCAAAGAGCACAGGAGAAATGTCCGCGACTTAGTAGGTAAGGACCTATTCTCTAGGAATTCTCGTTAGTGATATATGTTACCATTCTTCAGAGCGGTTTCAACGAACTATACTTGATTTGTTCCAACTCTCTTCCTATAGCAGTAAATTTCTATCGACATGAAGTATTACTTGAAATCGTCGATTATTTGCGCGTCTATAGAGAAATAGTTTAATGGAACTATGAATTTTGGGTTTATGTACCTACTACTTACTAAAGTTTTGACATCTAATTTCGTTATTGCTACCATAAATTTTATTATTTAAGTCATGTACCTACTTATAATTTACCTTTGTAAAATTTTACTTAAGCATTTTTTAATTGATTTTTAATCATTTTTTTTAAATAAAGTATGTACAGAAATTGTGCGATTAATAATATAAACGTATTACTAACAATACAAAGCAGTGCACAACATATGTTAGAATAATTATTACATTCGTCTAATCACCTAACTAAGCTTATTTTTGAATACGAGCAGACGAGTTTGTTACACGCGGGTCCACAACAGCTGTTAGCCTCTGTTAGGGAGCGCATATGGCCTATAGTTTAAATGTAAAAGTTAATTTATTGATATTTGCTTTATTGGATAAGGTTTATGTTAGGATTCTATTTTTTTGTCGTATAGCAGAACAATTTTGGCAGTGTAAATGTTTGTATAGGATAAAAATGGTGTTGATAGCATTTCACTTTTTGCGCGGCGAGTGGAATATTAGGTATCAAATTAAAATAAAAAAAGTACACCAATGTCATATAAATATTTTATATTACTAATAAATTTGAACTTAGGATCCAACTAAGCGTTAACGAATATATAATGTTTCATTTGAAAAGCAAAGGAGCTTTTATAAGCGTTATTTTTTTATAACTCAGAATGTTGAATAATATTTTAATGTTGAATTTATGTAACATAACAGACGGGTAAAAGGAACTCCCAACCTCCATCGTAGCAGGCAGGCAGTGTAGTGTGTATAATCAACCAAAGAAATTAAAATGAAATGAAATTAGAAAAGGCCTGTATTTTAAATTACTATGTAATAAATACTAACAAGAAATACAAGGCTTATTATAACTAGTAGAATTTTATATATATTTATAAGTAATTAAATAGAAAAATTAAGTAATTTTATTGGTGTGTTGGGTCCTTCCTTCACATGCGTAGTATCTAAGCTATAAATTGACGTAATTTTCATAGAATTAATTTATATATTGGAGAGCAACATACACTTATTTAATTACATGGTTTACATAGTTTGTTAAAATATATTATATTGAGAAAACTAATTGAACGACGAGTATTACACATACTCATTTTTACCCGCTCACTCGCAAGGTAAGCTGAATAGGTATAAAATGGCCTATGTCCATCTCCATAGTGCAATCTATAAAGTAAACAGACAGACAGTTACTGTTACATTTTTAATATTAATATGGGTAGTAATAATATAAACGTTAACGTAGCTGCACCTTATTTATTTTAATGAAAATTATAACGACTGTGTATATTACACTCCTATATTACATTCAATATTATGACCTAAAGAGAAATTATTAATTTAGTTATTGAAGGGAATATGCCGCCATTTTCTCGGTAAGGGATAAAGCAAATTGAATTACATGGTTAGAGATTGGACGGTATCAAAGGAAAGAGTCAAATTTCTTAAATAAGTACTATATTGATATTGATGAAAAATAGGAACTGATTATAATTTTATGAATAATAAATATAACAGATTTAGTGTAAATTATGTAGCCTCATTGGTAAACACAATGTCATATTTAACAAAATGTAAAGGGAAAATTAAACATGAATTAAAAAAAAAAGAATTTTTGTGGTAATGTGATTAAATGATCCACTTTTTTTAACTAATTAATATTATATAATAATATTATATTTTACAAACCACTATGCATGACCTCCGCTTTAAAGAAAGCATGTAGAATAAAAACTTAAAAAAATAGAAACCGACTTCAAAAGAAAAACACTAAAAAGTAAAAAAAATACTAATTGGTAGTTTTTATTTACTATAGATACCTAATCAAATATTTTTGAAGTTGGTGTGCTTTAATTTATACCGGTTGAAACCGACTTCGAAAATATTTGATTAGGTATCTATAGTAAATGAAAACTACCAATCAGTTTTTTTTTTTACTTTTTAGTGTTTTTTTTTTTTTTGAAGTTGGGTTTTTTTTTAGTTTTTATTTTCCCTTTTTTGTGTAGACATAGTAGTAGCAAAGATAAAATAAAGAACTTTAATAAAATATTCGCTTAAGCCGTCTAAGTTAGTTTGATGCCAATTTTAATATAAAGACTGTCAAACTAAAATTCGATTTTATTAGTAACACTAAAAATTTTGACTCAAAAATCCGATTGTAACGTATTGAGCTTGTCAAATCAAACAAAATAAGCCCAAATTCGAAGTATCTACTATTAGCTGTAGAAGAGTTCCACCTATCCACCTTCTGGCCTTACCATAAGATCAGGTCGACGATACCGAACCACTGCACTATCAACGGTAATAAAAACACTTGCAAAGTTTCAAGTTAATATGACAATTAGAAGTAAGTTAAATTCATTATTAGCTATTTTTCCACCCTTATTGGTGGTATTTTTTTACCTAACAATAATCGTGTTTACGATATAATTACACTTTCTAAATGTGCGTATACATTTTAATTAAATAGGTAACGTTTTGTAAATTATGTGGTTGCTCATTGGTAATTTAATTGGCTAAATTGCATTGAAATAGAATATAATATAGTAGTTTTAACAATGGTGGTAGTCGTGGCTTTATTCGTGGTTTTAGAACAAATACTTTGAACATGCTTTTAACAGTATCTAGTCTAGAGACTAATAAAAATATTGGTTCGTTTGTTCCTTTTTATTCCATTTGCTTCATGTATAAAAGCTAAGGTTTAACATACACACATATACATTTGTATTGTATTGTATTCAGCCCTTTTTAACGTCCCACTGCTGGGCACAGGCCTCCCTTCAAGACGAGGGGGATCAGGCCATAGTCCACCACGCTGGCCAAGTGCGGATTGGCGGACTTCACATGTCTTTCGAAAACTTACTAGGTTCTCTCAGACATGCAGGTTTCATCATCATCATCATCATATTCAGCCTGCTTTCATCCACTGCTGGACATAGGCCTCTCCTATGGCACGCCACTGAGCTCGATCTTCAGCTCTACGCATCCAACCGCTGCCAGCCAGTTTACGAATATCGTCGCTCCACCTAGCTGGAGGGCGTCCTACACTACGTTTGCCGAGCCGTGGTCTCCACTCTAGAACCCGTCTACTCCATCGGTTATCGGTTCTGCGGCAGATGTGACCAGCCCACTGCCACTTCAGCTTGCTAATTCTTTGGGCTATGTCGATAACTTTGGTTCTCTGTCGGATCTCTTCATTTCGGATCCGATCCTTCAGAGAAACTCCGAGCATAGCCCTCTCCATAGCACGCTGAGCGACCTTAAACTGGTGGACCAATCGCACTGTCAGTGTCCACGTCTCGGCTCCGTACGTCATAACAGGTAGGACGCATTCGTTAAAGACCTTTGTCTTTAAGCTTTGCGGTATTGGCGACGAAAAGACCCGACGAAGTTTATTGAATGCTGCCCATCCCAGCTGTATTCTTCTTTGAGCTTCTTTCTCGAAGTAGTTTTTACTGACTTGCAGTAATTGTCCAAGGTAGATGTAGTCTTGTACTACTTCGAGAGTTGTTCCATTGAGTGCTATCGGTCCCGGTATTGCATGTGCATTGAACATGACCTTGGTTTTGTCTAAATTCATCCGGAGACCGATGTGTTCTGAAGAAACAGCTAGGCTTTGCAGCATGTCTTGCAGGTCTTGCACGGTTTCAGCCACGATGACGATATCATCTGCGAATCTCAAGTGTGAAATGTACTCACCGTTTATGTTTATTCCACGTCCTTTCCAGTCCAGGGTCTTAAACACATCCTCCAATGCAGTTGTGAACAATTTGGGGGAAATTACGTCCCCTTGTCTCACTCCTCGATGCAGGAAGATAGGTTCAGACTGCCGGTTCTGGACTTGGACGGTCATTGTTGCGGCGTCATACAGGCATTTCAACACTTGAATATATCGCCAATCGACTTGGCACCGTTGCAAAGACTCTAAAACAGACCAGATTTCGATAGTGTCAAAGGCTTTCTCATAGTCCACAAATGCTAAGCACAAAGGCCGATTATACTCTTCTTGCTTCTGTATAATCTGCCGCACTGTGTGAATGTGGTCTATGGTGCCGTATCCACTTCGAAAACCAGCCTGTTCGGGAGGTTGGAATTCGTCGAGTCTACGCGTGAGACGGTTCGTGATAACTCTAGAAAACAACTTATAGATATGGCTTAAGAGAGAGATAGGTCGGTAGTTTTTCAGCAGAGTTTTGTCACCCTTTTTGAAAAACAAGACGACCAAGCTCGTGCTCCATGCCTTAGGAGTTCTCCCCGAAAAGAGGACGGAATTAAATAAACGCTGGAGTTGTTTAAGCGTAGGAGTTCCACCTGCTTTTAGGAGCTCCGTTGTAATTCCATCCTCCCCGGGGGCTTTTCCGTTTTTAAGTTGTTTTAGAGCCATCGCGATTTCGTCTAGGCTGACTTCTGGCAGGTCTTCTGTGTCGTGGCGGGTAAGTGTGGCCCTGGGATCTTCGTCATTTGACGTGGGACGGGACGCTTGCGATGCATATAGGCGACCATAGAAGTCCTGAACTTCTTTCAGAATCTCCGGCTTAGAGACGACGACTTTTCCGCTAGTTGTGGTCAGCTTCGTCAGATGGCTACGTCCTAACTTCTGAACAAAGACTTTGGACCCCCGATTTTGCTCAATGGCTTCCTTGATGGAGCATGTACTGGAGCTACGGAGGTCACGTCTTACCAGTTTTGATATTTTTTTGTTCAAAGCCCGCTGGTTTGCCGGAGTAACTGCGGTATCTTCACGTCGCTTCTGTATTAGCTGCAGAGATTCCTCAGAGAGTTTGGACTTCTTACCGGTGCGTTGCATCGTGCAGATCTTAGTCCCTTCTTCCCGAAGAATACCCACCACTTGGTCGAGTTCTTGGTCAATGTCAACGTCTAATGTGGTTTCCAGGGCAGCGAATCGGTTCTCCAGTTTTAGCTGGAACGTTTCAGACCCAGCAGGAGTTTGGAGCATATTGGGCCGGAGCGTAGACTTTATCAAACGGTTCCGTTCAAGCTTGTAATCAATACCTAGAGTGCCTCGGACAAGTCGGTGATCGCTTCCGGTGTTGAACCTGTTGATCACGGAGACATCTCTAAATATGCGCTTCTTGTCCGTCATAATAAAGTCTATCTCATTTTTTGTCATAGTATCAGGGCTTCGCAACGTCCACTTTCGGTGGGTCTGTTTCTTAAAGAAGGAATTCATCAAGAAAAGCCCCTCTTTTTCCAGAAAGTTGACGAGCATTTGCCCCCTATGATTTCTGCTTCCAAATCCATGCGGTCCTACTACCGATTCACCGCTTGTTTGTACTCCCACTTTTGCGTTGAGGTCCCCCATGACAACATTAAAGTGGGCCTTATAGGTGGTATGTAAGGCTTTTGAGATATCTTCGTACATCTCTTCCACTTCGTCATCCGAGTGTGTCGAGGTCGGCGCGTACACTTGAATAACCTTGAGGCTATACCTCTCAGTTAGTTTAATCACGAGGTATGCAACCCTTGCTGACACACTGGAGATTTCAATAACGTTGCCAGAGATACCCTTGTGAATTAAGAACCCGACACCGCCTTGGGATGGTTGATCTCCTTCTCTGAAATACATAAGATGGCCCGATTCCAAGGTTACGGTATCCTCTCCCTTTCTTCGGACTTCACATAACCCTAGAATGTGCCACCTTATGTTTCTGAGTTCTTCCTCTAATTGTGCCAGATGTTCGTCGAGCCGTAGCGTGCGTCCATTAAACGTAGCCAGCGTCAGTCGTTGTTGGCGGCCTTCCGTAACCCGGGGATTCTTAGCACCCCCTACCCCGCCGTTACCATGGCCGCCGCCTTGGCCAGGAATAGCGGGGCGACCGGGAACTAGGGGCCGTTTCGTTCGTGCGTTTGCCATAGAATGTAATGCCCATAATCGCCACGCTGGGCAGGCGGGTTGGCGATCGCAGGGCGTAGCTTTTTGTACCAGTGACGCTGCTGCCCGTCACAGGTCCATGCCATTTAACTACGCTGTTTTTAGGAGGTTATACCGCCGTCTATTCGGTTGTATGCGGTTCTATGCAGGTTTCCTCACGATGTTTTCCTTCACCGTAAGGCAAGTGGTAATCAAGTTAGAAAAAAATGATTCGCACATGAAAATATCAGAGGTGCGAGACCGGGGATTTGAACCCGCTTCACTCGGTTTCCCAAGCGAGCGCGTTACCACTGGGCTACCTACGAAAAAAATATATAAACATGCTCACATACATTTTACCTATGGGAAGATATTTTTATAATATGATAAGTACTTTATTTATTTATTTATTAGCTTTTCAAGGGAAATAAATAGTACAATAAATAATTACATTATACATACAACCTATAGCAAAACAACCAATGATAAATTAAGTTTTACAATATTTTTCTTTTAACTATTATATTTAAGGCGAAAGAAATCTAATTTATCAATAGATACAGATAAATAAAATTGGAGTGTCTGTTTGTAATATTAAAATAACCGCTTTTTACAAAATGCATATGAATGTATACACGGTACATTTATTTATTTATTTATTTAACCTTTATTGACCACTATTTACAATATAACGGTACAAAAGGCGGGCTTAATGCTAATTGCATTCTCTACCAGCCAACCTTTAGGCCAAACAGAGAAACATAATGAGCGGTACTAGATGAAAAGAGAAAAAAATATATATATATATATATATAACATGTTCACATAACATACCTAAACACATATACACATATTTACTTATATTAATACATACATATAATATATAATATATATACACACATATATATATATATATATATATATATATATATATATATATATATATATATATATATATATATATATACATATATAATTATATATTTAAAGAGACATATAATTATTAATATATAGATATATATAAGAGATGACGAGCTTACGACTTACGACTACCAAGATGTCAATCCATTAAGTGATTCCGGAGTCTTCTTTTAAAAGTTACCTTACTAGCCGGTCTTCTGATATCGGCTGGGAGCGAATTCCAGTAGCGGGCGGCCTGGACAGCGAAGGAGTTGGAAAGGAAATCTGAACGATGCAGTGGAATGGAAAGGAGGTAGGATTCAGCAGAGCGAAGTGGCCGATCATGCGAAGAGGAAAGGTACTGGAATTTGGATTTTAAGTATTCAGGTGAGAGGGGTTCAAAAAGAACAGAGGAGAGTGCACTGAGAATCCTAATTTGCCGTCGCTTACGGATAGGAAGCCATTTGAGCTTGGAACGATAGGAAGAGATGTGGTCATACTTACGTAGACAGAAAACAAAGCGAACGGCATTATTGATGAGACGATCCAGCTTGTTTAGGAGAGTCTCACTCAAGTCCAAATAACACACATCACCATAATCAATGATTGGAAAAATGAGCGCTTGAATAAGGTAGGCCTTTGTCTCAATTGGTAAAAAGTGTCTTAGCCGATTCAAGGAAGACAAAGAGGCAGTTACAGTTCGGCAGACTTCAGCAACCTGCGTACGCCAACTGAGAGTGCTGTCAATGTAGATACCAAGGTCTTTAACACTGGAACAATAAGCAATGACGTGTCCTTCAAACATGACAGGTGCCACTGAGTCAATATCAAATTTAGCCATCTGACGTGGACTACCTACAATAATAGCCTGACATTTGCCCGGGTTGATTTTTATGCCAAATTTTTGAGACCAATTACTAACGACATTTAAGTCAGCATTGATCTTGTGAACCGCGTTATTAATGTCAGTTACAACTGCATGAGTGTAGATTTGTAGATCATCCGCGTAAAGATGGTAAGAGCATCCAAGAAGGTGTGTAAGAGAGTTAATAAAAATTGAAAAGAGAATGGGCGATAAGATACCACCCTGTGGCACGCCAGAGCTGAGGTTGCACCAACTAGACAACACATTGTCCAACTTAACAGCTTGCTGACGGCCACGAAGATATGAGGAAAACCATTCCTGGGCTGTGGAAGAGAACCGCAGTCGCGCAAGAAGAGAAAGGAGGATATCATGGTCAACCATGTTAAAAGCGTTTGAAAAATCTATTAATACTAAAATAGTGACCATTCTATCCTCCAAGCTCCCCCGGATATCCTCTGTAACCTTAAGAAGGGCGGTGGTGGTACTGTGTCCTGGCCTAAAGCCAGACTGAAATGGACTAAGCAGATTGTTACCATTGATAAATAAGGAGATTTGCTTGTGCACAATTGCTTCCAACACTTTCGATAAAAATGGCAATATAGATATCGGCCTGTACTCTTTTAACTCACAAGGGGATGCGACTTTAGGAACGGGCGTAATTATAGCTTTCCGCCAAAGCATAGGGAATTCCCCTGTGGTTAAGGAGAAGTTGATGATATGGGTAATCACCGAAAGAAGGAATTGGAGTACAGGCAAAATCATCGTTCTGCCTATCCCATCGTACCCCACCGCACCTGACTTAATTGACAGCAAAACTGTGCGAACCTCCTCCACAGACACTGGAGAAAATGTAAAACTATTAGACAACGAGAAGGCCATGGAAGTTACTTCAGAAATTGCAGAGGATTTATCAACAGAGTTGAGAAGAGATGCATAGATGAAATGACAATTGAAGTCATCAGCGGTGAAACTAGGTTTCTTAGTTTCGGTAGAGATTTTACCGAAGCCAAGAGAATGAAGAAACTTCCATATATTGGCTGAAGATGAGTTAGAAATGTTATCAAGGATATAAGATCGTTTGGCGGCTCTTACCATCTTGTTACACGTATTGCGAGCAACCTTATAGGCAGACCAATTTTCAGCGCACCTGTCACGCTTGAACTTGCGGAATGCCTTGTTACGGCGTGACATCGCAATACGAATACCCTTGGTGATCCATGGAGCTGGTAGTCTTCTTAACTTAACTGCTTTTAAAGGGGCATGCTTGTCGTACAGTGTAAGGATTTCGGCATTAAGACAAGCTACCTTATCATTTGCAGTCAACGCCGCGTACACGCGACTGAAGTCCAACTTTGCAACGTCTTCCAACAGTGCTGCATTGTCAATACTGGAAAAACAGCGCATCATGACAATTCTAGGTTTTATTTTAGGCGGTCTTAATTTGTACGATATATAAATAGCGTCATGCCTTGAAAAACCAGGCGCAGGTAATTGACCATGTTGAATTACATGATCAAGTGAGGAGGTTAAGATCAATTCAAGCAGAGAGTCAGAAGTATCAGGGTTAAGGTGAGTAGGTCCCGAAGGAAGAATGGAGAGATTGACTGACTTGACAATATCAAGAAGATTACTAGAATATGAAGTGCTCTTCAATAAGTCAGTATTTAGATCACCCATTATGATGATGTGCTCGTAATTTGGACAGTGAGTTTCGAGTACAAATTCAAGACTGGAGAAGTAATTAATAGAGGGAGGGCAGTAAACAACGCCAAGTAAGGCTTTGGCACGCTTAGCCTGAACTTCAATAAATAAATACTCAGCTGATGCTGTGTATGAGGAGGGCGACGAAGCAATAACTTTGTACGAAATTTCGTTTCTGATGTAGATTGCGACACCTCCACCTCTTTTGTCACTGCGGTCATTCCTTATTAGGACGTATCCCGGCAGGCTGTAAGCAGTAGAGGAATGGGAAGGTTTGAGCCAGCTTTCGGATATGAGAATCGCATGGACAACGCCCGAGGTTTGTGGGTTAAAGGTATCCAGAAGATCTGTATAATGCGCTGGTATACTCTGAGCGTTCAGGTGACATAAGTTTAAGGCTAATGGGGATTTACTTAAAGCATTTATTAATAAATAACTAAGACAATCAGTAACCTCATTAAAAGAGTCATCACTGGAGGGGAACGATGATAAGTCACAAGCCGAATAAAAAGAGTCGTCATCAGACATAATGATAGATATAATGTACCAAAATAAAATAAAATAGAATATATACGATAAAATATTAAACTATATATAATATAAAAAAAAAAAAAATAAGGATAATTAGCAGCAAAAAAAAATATAAATACTATTTATTTATAATCATTGCTGGTCCTGCCGGTTGGTTGGTGCGAAAGAATGTTATAGTGTTTATCTATAAATTACAAAAAAACAGAACTAAGACAGATGGAAACACAACTTCATCCACGACAAACAAGGTAAAAACAGAAAAAAAATAAAAGTTCAACGTCTCATTGAGAAACACGTTGTACGTGTCATGCAAAAATGTAACCACTAATAGTAAAAGGTTCAGGTAGGTATGTATATCAAGGTATCATAATAATTATATTATTAAATGAATATTCAAGAATGGTCATTATTTGTCTATGGATCTACGCCGCCCGTAACGAGTATCCGAACGTTGGGAGACTTGAGTTGTCAATATGTCAAATATGACAAAGTATGTACATTGTACAATTATTGTACTACAATACATTCATGTCAACGTCAAGCAAGTAGAAAAAGTATTTGTTTTGCTGTTATTTAAAAGTTAAAGTTAAAGTAGAAATACCTACCTACATTTTCTAAAAATAAAATTAAGATAATCAGTATCTTATCGTGCTACCTACTATGAGAATCAAGACCTTCACGAACTGAACAATTCACTTTCTATAGAAGCTACTCAAGAAAAAAACAAGACAAATCATTAATTATTAAATACTCAAGGATTCATTATTATATGCATTACTATTGAACCATGAACTATTAGTGGATACGTCAATGAAGACAAAAAAAAAAAAAAAAAAAAAAAGAGAAAGAAACCTATTTTTAAATAACAACTTTAGGACATTCATTTTCAATGAGAAGATCACGCAGAACAGTCAAACACACAACAATTCACTTTTTAATACGTGTAGAACGTACCAAAACAACATTTTTAACAATTTTTGTCTGTCTGTCTGTCTGTCTGTATGTTCCGGCTAATCTCCGAAACGGCTGGACTGATTTTGACGGGACTTTCACTGGCAGATAGCTGATGTTATAGGGAGTAACTTAGGCTACTTTTATTTTAGAAAAAGAATCAGGGTTCCGCGAAAAAAAATTAAAACGAATGAAATTGTAAAAAAAACCCGCATACGGCGTACGCACCCGAGCAAACGAGGGTAAATAGCTATATAATTTAAACGAATATCTAAGAAGAAGCAAGCTACTATTTATGTATACCTAAACATAGCTAACCGTGAAAACGTACCTAGGGACGAACGCGAGTGAAGCGAGCGTGAGTCTCTAGTTTATTATAAATTTGTATTCTATACATATAATAAAATTCTAACTAAGTCGAATCCATACCTTAAATATTTTTTTGGAAAATCTTATTGAAATAGACATTATTATCGATACAGAGGCCAAATCTATAGTTTTTAGAATTTTTGTCTGTCTGTCTGTCTGTCTGTCTGTTACCGTATCACAGAAAAACTACTGGAGGGATTTTGATGAATTTGGTCTGGTCATAGCTGGTTATCCGGGTCAACATATAGGGTACTTTTTCCGCAGGGAAACATCTCGTTTCTGACAAAAAATACAAAAACTGGTTGGAATAAAACCACGATGATACTATATACATTGTAGCAAAGTAACTTACTAAATATAATAAAGATATTTATATTATTTATTTTTGTCTTATTTTTCTAAATAATGAATCTCTATCGCCGAATCATTTCAGAATCAGAATCATCAATAGATGTCGCCATGTGTTTTTAAAATACGTAGTTTTAATTCCAAAAAAATTAATGCACAAATTAGACCTTTCTATGACTTTATTAGAATTACTACTAAATTAACCGCGACCCCGCCCGTGTTCAAATTATTAATAAACAATCTTTTTGGCTTTATAAATTAGTTACATCTATAGATATATCAAAATTGTAATTAAGCCGTATCTGTACAATAAATATTTTTTTGGAAAATCTAATTGAAATACACATTATTATCGAAACAGAGGCATAATTTACATTTTTTTTAATTTTTGTCTGTCTGTCAGTGACTGCATCACAGAAAACCCTCTGGAGAGATTTTGAAGAAATATGGTATGGTGATAGCTGGTTTCCGGATCAACATATAGGATAGTCTTTACCGCAGGAAAATATCTCATTTTTGAGACAAAATTCAAAAACTGGTTAGAATAAAACCACGATGATACTATAAACATTTTAGCAAAGTAACTTACTAAATATGGCAAAAACGATTAAAAAAACTTATCTTGATAAAAGAAAAGATTAATAGCGTTATTTTATTCATTAAAATAACTCCAAAAATATTTATGTGTTTTTTAGACATTCGACAATAGATGTCGCTATGTGTTTTTAAAACCCGTAGTTTTAATTCCAAAAAATGGAATGTACAGATATTGACTATATATACATACGCTTCTATGATTTTATTAAAATTACTACTAAATTACCCGCATCCCCGGCCGTGTTCAAAATTAATAACATATTAGGAATATTTTGTTGGCCGAAACAATTTTCAAATAAAAATATGTATAAATATTTATTGTTTAGTAAATAATGTTAATGTTTGTAAATCTTTTAATATAAAAACTGGGCAAATGCAAGTCCAACTCCAGCATTATAAGGTTCCGTTTAGCAAAATACTTCGTGGTTTTTCCTTAAATACGTATTTTGCTAAGTTAACACTAAAATAAATACGAATAATACTAACGTTTCCACAATATACTCATTTTATCGACCGCAAAAATAAGTTCGTTTCATATTATTTTTTTAGCATTTTATAGAAAAAAGTTTATGGTTGTTTAACTGACAAAGCGGGTAACTAAAATTAGTGCATATCTTAAAATCTACGAAACGTATATTCTGCAAGATAATTGTCGATTAAAGTATTTTAACTCCTCAACTCAACTTTTTCAGATTTTTATGACACCATTTCTTGAAAGGTGAAAGGCTTAAAGGACGCTAAAATACTTACGACTTTAATCATTTTAGCCGAGCCGAAATAATAAAAAGCATTTGCTTAGAATTATTTACTTATTTACTACTACTGGAACCCTCACTCTCCCCAAAATCTTCTTTTGAAAATCGTTTCAAAATATATTATATTACTAACTAGCGCTAACCCATCACTTTTTCGCGACAAATTAACATTAAGAAAAGTTATTATTATGTAATTTAAATAGTCAGCTAAGTATAAATTAATCAATAGTAAATAAATAATTAAAATAATTCAGTAGTTTGAGAGTTTATAGCACAAAACTAAACAAACATACAAAATAGAAGTATAGACAAACTATAAACGTTATTGCTAAAACAAAAAGTGCAATACTACTAAATCAAATATGAAATTAACAGAGGGACCTTTGTGGCATAGTCAATCACTGCCATTATTTACCAAGCATGCGATGCGCAATGAAATTATTATATTATGTAAGAGTATACTAATATGTAAAACCTAAGAATTTGGTTTTTGGTCATCTGAACGCGGGCGGAGCCGCGGGCGGAGCCGCGGGCAATGCTAGTTTATCATAAAATTAACCGTTTTGCTGAAAAATCCAAAAATACCCTTTTTCGCGAACTTTGACCTTGCATAAAAAATTTTCTCATGGGATCGATGGGGACTTTTCACAATTTCATTATAATGGTATCCCTAACGTACATATAATTTCTTTTTTTAAATTAGAATTTTCTTATTATATTGTTCTGTGTACTGGTGGTGGCTTATCTCTTCTATCTATATAAATAAAAATGAATCACTGAAATGTATGTATGCGCATAACTTCTGATCGACTGCACCAAATTGGATAATTCTTTTGTTTTTTGTGTTTTTTATTGTCAGGACAAGTTTTGTATAGAAGAAAATTAAAAGTTTTTTTTTACCAAAATAAGTTTTTTTTTAAATCTTATATTATATAATATGAAGTGAGTCAGTGTAATAAGTTTTTATCCCTTAAATCATCCCTTAAACTGATAAGAATGGGGATGAAAGTTTGTATGAGGAAGCAAGCTAGGGACGAAGCCGAGCAAAATGAGGGTGAGTCCCTAGTTTTCTAATAAAGGTGAGCTTAATAAGCAATTATGAAGCCTAACAAATGAAAGAACAAGGTCGCGTTTACATTAATAAGATTTTTTGTCTAAGGAAGGTTTTGACGTGTAGAAAGGTAAAATAATAATTTTAAATTAGCGACTTATATTTTATATTATAAAACCAAAAATAATACTTAAATGTGAAACTAAAAAGCCTTGTTTTTTTACCAGCGAATTAAGCGAGAGCGTTTCGCTCGGGTGCATCCCTAGGTGGATGACAGTTGCCTAGGCGTTAGTCTATGTCATAACTTAACTGTGTACTAAATTTAATCTAAATTCATCCAGCCGTTAAAAAAAACAATTAGACACACATATAAACTTTCTTATTCATTTTAGTAGGTAGTCCAATAACCGATTATTGTTTTTTAATTGATAACCAAGAAATACAAAGACTCAAGTGGCTTACAATAGAAAAAAGTGACTATTAAGTTATATAGTTATTATTATATACCGTGATAAATTCACGTGTTCCGATAAGCATACCTATTGATATTGTTTATAAGGTAATTAAATAATTTATGAAAGATATAAATATTTGGGGTATATTATAGAAATTTTGCATTTGTACACCGCTGAACTTTAAATTATAATTTCTAGAAACAGTTTTTTACAGTCATTAACCGCTACTATTTCAAAATAGTTATTGTAGAAGTTGAAATTAGTTATATTAAAATAGTTTCATAAAGTAGCTCAGGTATAAAATTTTGTATCCAATTAGGTACAAATGAAATTATGAGAAATTTTCTCAAAAGTAGATTTCCACGCGTTGTTTGCATACCTTAAAAGTAATTGAATTAGTGTCACGGTTCAGTGCAAATTACTCAGGCAGTTTAAATTAACTTGTTACGAGCGAGGTCGACTTTGGCCCTAAACTTGCCTAATTTTGTGAGCGCAACATCAAACTGTACTTCGTCCATATTACCCTGTTGGTCCCATATGAATTTTGTACACTAATTAGTTCCAGTGATGTTTATTTTACTTAAGTTTGTGTACGCCACAATGATTTATAACTGCGACGAGATTCTGATAAAGAGTCTGGCCGTTGTCGTCGCTAGGTTAGGTAGGTACCTATATTATACAGTCAAAGAAGTTTGACGCTATAGAGATTTATGATCAACATACCTACATATTTTAGATATGAAGCCTTTCACTCAAAAAGTTTTTCAATTTTGCGCCCTAGAGCTTTAAAGTTCTAAATAAGATTAGTTTTTAAGTTTTTCAAACGTATAATGTATGTACATATATACTTAATATTATAAAGAGGTAAAGTTTGTGAGTTTATGAGGTTGTAGGGGGTAATCTCTGGATCTACTGAACCGATTTAGATGAAATTTGGTAAGAAGATAGTTTGAGATCCCTTAAAGGGGTGAAAATGGGGATGAAAGTTTGTATGAGGAATCAACCTAGGGACGAACCCGAGCAAAGGAAACCTTAGTCGCTAGTGTACATATATAAACGTATAAGCTTAGTGAATGTTTTCCTTTCATAAATGGTATTAAGCTTGTGAATTGAATTATAATTATAAATCGATGTGGTGCGATTATAGTTTTTTATTAATTTAATCCTAAAATCATATTTTTCTTCGTTAAAAAGGCTTAAGCAAACGTTTTTTCAATGAAAATTTTGTGTAGTACAATCATCTTGATTCAAAATAAATGCATGTATAATAAAACAATAAGTATTGTTTCAATTCAGTCAATAAAATAAATCCAAAGATATTCGTTATTTTTAACCAACACACATATTATGTACGATATGTAAAAATCAAAGGGTTATGTATAGATGTACAAATCAAAGAAAAACGTATGAAACATTTAATTTTGTAGTCAATTTTGTTAGCTTTGTACAATTTACATCAGCTATATTTTGAGAGTCAATGCTTAAGCAAACCCAAAGATAAAACTTGAATGAACAAACAACCATAAGACACGACAAACCTGCAGAATATTTATATGCTAAGAGAGAACTTTGCGTATTAAGTCTGGAGAACTGTAACTGTACACTAAAAACTTGGGGAGAAGTAGAAATAGGTATGTGTTTTATCTCGCTTTTGAGTTTATTATGTAGTTACCGTAGGACCGACCACAGTATAAAACTGAAACTAGTTTGGGGACAGGTGGTTAAACGTTAACGAAATTGTTTTGAATGCGGCGAAAACTAAATTAAAGTACAAAAATAACGAAGCGTAGAAATATTTTGTTTAAAATTGAATATATTTTATGGGTCATAAAATAAATTATACAAAGTTTATTTGGAATAGTACTGTACATTATACAATAATAACGGTCAGTATGGAATACTTAGGCTTTATATACATATTATATATACATACATAACTTGAAAACATCCTATATTTACCTTGATTGGTCATAAACGCCGAAATATTCTTCATTTTTTACCAAAATTATAGGATATAATGATTTTTTTGTCCTTAACATAAGAAATAATTAGTTCCTACACCTTTCAACCCCTATTCCACTGCTTTCAGGTTCCATTTTTGCGACAAAAAGTATCTTATGTCCTTTTCCAAGGTCTTATACCTCTCTATACTAAACGTCATCTAAGTTGGTAAGTTGGTTCAGCGGCTTAGACGTGAAAACGTAACAGAAAGACAGACAGAGTTACTTTCGTATTTATAATATTAGTGTGGATGAGAAGGATTACAAATCGGATAATATAAATAAAATGAAGGTGTAACAATTACTACATATAATAAAACGAAGTCCCACACCGCATCTGTCTGTCTGTCTGTTCGCGATAAACTCAAAAACTACTACATTGATTTTCATGCTGTTTTCACCAAGTGTTGAGTGGTTCTCGAGAAAGGTTTTAGTATATAATTTGTTAAGTTTTTGTACACATTGGCTAAAATATAACGATATTTGTTGGAGGTGTCGGAAAAAAATAAGCCGTCTGGGAGATTTTAATGAAAACTCTGCCTAAACCCTTTGAGATATAACAAAATAATGTATGGTAGAATTGTATATCTTATATAGGTCTACAGAAAAGTCCACCATCGCATATGTCTATCTCTTAAGGATAACATACTATACCTATATTAAACGTTAAGATGTAACTGGGGACGAATCCGAGTGGAGCGAGGGTGAGTCGCTAGTCAATAATAAAAATAAATGATAAAAAAAACTTTGAAGGTCGGTTGCAATAGTTACAACAAGGCAATAATTATATTGCAAAATACTATGAGCATATTTTAAAATAAATTTATTGTAAGAATATATTGGAGATAGAAGATAAAACAATTAGTTTCACTAAATCTTGTTTAAAGAAAACTCTTTAAGTTTTAACTAAGATGCATGGAGCTGATGTCAGCTAAGAGTAATATGGGTGAAACGAGATGCTACTGAGAAAATACTACTAACTAAAAGGGATTTGTGCTTACGATGACATGTCTTATTTTCTAATGTAAATAATTTTAAATACGAATATTTGATTAGCGTTACTATGATATATAACTACACATTATAAAACAAAGCCCCTCCACCGCGTCTGTCTATCTCTCTGAACGAAACTCAAAACAACAACAACTATTTAACTACCTAACGGACTTTCATACGGCTTTTACCAATGGACGGAGTGATTCATGAGAAATAGGGGTATAATTCATTAAAATTTTGTGTAAAATGACCGAAATATGGCGAAGATTTGAAGATGTCTGAAAAAATCATGTCAACTGAGAGTTTTATTGGGGTGCGCCGCGTAACCTCATAGAGTTATATGAAAAGAGTGAAGGAAAACATCGTGAGGAAATCTGCATATCTGAGAAAACCTAGCAAGTTTTCGAAAGACATGTGAAGTCCGCAAGCTCGAACTTGGCCAGCGTGGTAGACTATGGTCTGATCACCCTCATATTGAAGAGAGGCCTGTGCCCAGCAGTGAGACCTTAAATAGGGTTGAATACAATATTACGCTTAGATATCATCATATTCAGCCTGCTTTCATCCACTGCTGGACATAGGCCTCTCCTATGGCACGCCACTGAGCTCGATCTTCAGCTCTACGCATCCAACCGCTGCCAGCCAGTTTACGAATATCGTCGCTCCACCTAGCTGGAGGGCGTCCTACACTACGTTTGCCGAGCCGTGGTCTCCACTCTAGAACCCGTCTACTCCATCGGTTATCGGTTCTGCGGCAGATGTGACCAGCCCACTGCCACTTCAGCTTGCTAATTCTTTGGGCTTAGATATATAATATAATAAATGTAAAAGTTTTTTATGCGACTGTTTGTTACTTCTTTATACTGTAACGGATTAATAAAATTTAGTTTAATACGCTAGAGACTACTTTTATGCTTTACTTTTTTTAATTATAAAAACAAATTGAAAATGAATTAGTTAATTAGTACTAGTGACCTCTCTCTGGTTAGGTCCCTAGGTGCTAGTCCCTTCCCATTTATAATATTGCGGAAGTCCTCAGAAAGAATGACTTTTTTAACTTAATACAAAAATAGCATCATACAACATCTGAACAGTAATTTTTGATAAAAATCTTCTATCTGGAAAATTAAAAATACGCAATGGTCATCCAAATGCAGTATTCATTTGAATAAAAATGAAAAGAAAAAGAATTTTCTCAAAGGATTTCGTCAAGATCCTGAAACTGGATTAAAGATGATAGATATCTTTATCTATGTAAATTTATAAGACAGATAAAATTATTCAGTGGCGCTTAGGAACTTAAATGGACCGTTAAACTAATTTATTTTAGTTTAAAAGCTAATGAAATAAACACAATTTATCAAAGCTATCGTGAAGACGCGTTCGATCATGATCGAATAAACATTTGAATGACATATTTACAATACATCTTGCATCTGAAATGTTTTTAATGATGGCTTTGTAATTTTCTTGATTTGAAATATTTTAAGTGGGTAGGTACATACATACATACATGAATCCACGCTATTACCAGTGTCCAGTTTAGTCAGACAGAACAGAGTGCCAAGATCTACTATCTATATTCTTTCACTTCTTTCATTTTGATAACACTCTTCATACGTACTCTCGGGAGTCCTCAGACTTTTGACCTAACCTTTTCTGAACAAATAAGCACTTGATGTTCTTAAGCAACTGAGGTCATCCACTTATCACACCTTTTAGACTTTACTTTCGTCATTTATTCTTTTTTTGAGTTTAAACGTTAAATTTTTAGGTTTAAGTTATATATATGTATGTATATATGTTTGTCCAAAACTAATTATTGGATCGTAATAATTCTTTTTTATTTCCTTTCATTTATTTCAACTTAGAGAATAGAAAAGATTTCATCAAAAACGGCTAAGTAGTTTTTATGATATGGACTAAAACGTGAAACAAAAACTAAAGTAGTTTTTGTAATTACTACTTATTACAAAAACTATTTCAGTTTTTACTTACAACCAAAACAATGACTTCAAAAAAATACTAAGAAAGAGTAAAAAATTCTTCGGACCAAAATTTTGTAAAAAAAGCTAACTTTGGTGGCTTCTCGTCCCTTTATTTTCAAATATTTTTTAAAATAAAAATTTACTATAAACAGTATTTATCTACTTAACGAGCTCTAAACAACGACCTTAATCGATGGGGTAAGTCAAAAAATTTTTCGTGCTCCCCTTTTAGCCTCCCTTAAAACATGTAAAAATATTTTTTGACAATTTGTATGGCTTGATACGTATTGAAATATACTTGCTTCGCTTTGCATCGGCTGGCACCGACTTCGAAAATATCTGATTCGGTATCTATAATATTAAAATGAAAGCCCCCGTTCAGTGATTTTTTAATTTTCTTAAAAAATCTTTATTCTATTTCTAGTGCTTTAATGTCAGTTTAATTTTTTTAATTTTCTTTTTATCGTACTTTCGTTTTAAAATTTCATTAAAACTGCTATTCAAGGATTCCAGTGCAATACTTAAATAAGAAGATTAAGGCAGTGGTAGCCCAGTGGCAACGCGCTCGCTTGGGAAACCGAGGGAAGCGGGTTCAAATCCCGGGTCTCGCACCTCTGATATTTTCATATGCGAATCATTTCTATCATGATTACCACTTGCCTTACGGTGAAGGAAAACATCGTGAGGAAACCTGCATGTCTAAGAAAACCTATCAAGTTTTCGAAAGACATGTGAAGTCCGCCAATCCGCACTTGGCCAGCGTGGTGGACTATGGCCTGTTTCCCCTCGTATTGAAGGGAGGCCCGTGCCCAGCAGTGGGACATGAAAAGGGCTGAATACTTAAATAAGAAACAGTCGTTAAACGTTTTTAGGTACCCATAAACAGAAAGTTATTTAATGAAATTATTTATAAAGTACTTAATGTATGCCTAATTTAAAAAAAAATATATTATACGGGAGCTATTTTATTACACCAATTAATTTTATCAAAAATCATACTATTGTTATCAATTCGAACAGTCAGAATCGGACTTCCTTGTATTTTAAATCACCATAACCAGGTATGACATATAATTATAAGCGATTGTATACAACTTCCGCTGCGCATGTATTTGCGCCTCATTCACTGTATGATTTATAGGTGCCGAAAGGCTTTAATAGCTTTCACTTTTACAGTGATTTATTATCCGCCTACTAAATATGTGCAAAATAAAACAGAGTCCTATTGAAAGTCTACGATCAATACCTGTCAAAGTGAAAAAAATCAATTAAAAGGCCTCGCGAATTTTTTCATTCGATAAACGGAAGGCCTGAGAATTGAAAAATGTGTGAAAAGGCTTTTTGTATACATTTGAGGCCCTAATTTAATGGATTTTTATTGAGCTATTGATAGATTCTTACAATACATTAAAGATTTTATAAATTTTAGTTAAAGTAATTATTATTATGCTCACTTATATTTATGGCTTCGACTGACTGATAAATAGGTTTTACTTGGACAGCGTTTTCTAATATTAGTCCAAGAGGATTTATTAAAATAAAATAAATTTTTAACTCCATCCTACGGAGTCACTTTACTGGGATAAAATAAAATGCTTATTCGTAATATCAGGATATAATGCGTCTTTGTGCTGATTTCTATCAAAATAAAACTTACGCAATTGAGAATAAAAAGTTCAAATACCTTGTCAATCTTTCGCTTTTATTATTAACTAGCGACTCACCCTCGCTCCGCTCTGGTTCATCCCTACTTACATTTTAACGTTTACTATATATTTCTCAGAGATGAGATATTTTCCCACAGTAAAAAGTATCCTATACATTGACCCGGATAACCAGCAATCACCATACCAAATTTTATCAAAATCCCTCCAGTGCTTTTTCTGTGATGCGGTAGATAATAGACAGACAAAAATTCTAAAAACTATAGATTCGGCCTCTGCATCGATAATTATGTCTATTTCAATAAGATTTTCTACAAAGTATTTAATGTAGGGATTCAGTTAAGTTACAATTTTATTATATGTATTTTATGTTTTATTGTATTCAGCCCTTTTTAACGTCCCACTGCTGGGCAGGGGTCTCCCTTCAATACGAGGGGAATCAGGCCATAGTCCACCACGCTGGCCAAGTGCGGATTGGTGGACTTCACATGTCTTTCGAAAACTTGCTACGTTTTCTCAGACATGCAGGTTTCCTCACGATGTTTTCCTTCACCGTAAGGCAAGTAATAATCATGTTAGAAATGATTCGCACATGAAAATATCAGAGGTGCGAGACCTGGGATTTGAACCCGCTCAACTCGGTTTCCCAAGCGAGCGCGTTACCACTGCTGGGCTACCACTGCAAATGTAATACACACACACACACACACACACACATTTATATATATATATATATATATATATATATAAATGAATGTTGGTAAGCGCATAACTCAAGAACGGCTGGACCAATTCGGCTAATTTATTTTTTTGTATGTTCCTTAAGGTCCACGGAAGGTTTTAATACTTTTTAATACTAAGCTAGGGATGAACCCGAGCGAAGCGAGGGTGAGTCGCTAGTATAAAATAAAAAAGAATTAGTTATAATTATAATATTACAAGTAACCCACCCTGGCCTTAAATATATCCCTGAATGTATTTTGTAGTAAGCCCTGTAAATCTGACGGAAACTATTAACCCGCGTTAAAAACCGAGCTAAAATTAATATATCATGTCACTCTCCGACTCACGAACTGTGTATAAAAATCACGCAATATTGCTGCGTGACAAAAAAGGAAGGAAAATGTTAAAAAAAAAACAAACACAACTTTACATTTACAGTATTAATACGGAAGTAAGGATTAACAGGCTTAAGTCATTTCCGGTACCAGGCAGGCATAAAGAACATATTAATTGCTATTAAGAAATAAGTTTCTTAGAAATATAAAGCAAGCCAAAGGCGATATTATACTATATCGCGATTTGCAATACGTAGACTAGGATAAAATTATAAAAACATGTATTTAATACAGTCTGTATGTACAAAATACATATATCTATACTATAATAAAACTGTAGAGGTCGAATGTCTGTACATAGAAAAAAAATGCTTAAAACCGAGTCAAGGGGGTGTAAGAAGAGTAATAGAACAAATCCTGATTTTTTTCAATTTTTTTGTTTCTCTGTCTGTTTGTCTGTTTGTCTGTTTGTACGGGCTAATCTCCGAAGCTGCTAGACCGATTTAAATGAAATTTTGCATGGTGGTACCTTATATCCCCGGTTAACATTTAGGAGACTTTTTATCCCGGAAAATAAAAGAGTTCCCGTGGGATAGTTAAAAAAACTGTAGTAACTTATACAGCTTAGTACACGAAAACTAACGATTGGATTTTAATGAAACTTTACAATAATATAGTTCATACATCAGAATAACAAATAGGCTACTTTTTATCCCGGAAAAATGTACAGTTCCCGTGGGATAGATTTGTTTTTGTTTGACTAAAGGTGAACCCGAGCGAAGCGAGCGTGTGCCGCTATAATATTAAAAAACGGAAAAACTTTTTTGTTTGTTTATTTGTTTGTACCGAATAAGCTCTGAAACTACTGGACCGATTTAGATGAAAGGGTTTAGCCGGATAAGTACAGCGAACCAGCTCCGTAATGGCAACCTATATCGAAACTTATGTGTCAATAAGGGCTTGATGTAGAAAAGCGATTCATAAAAGTTTAATTGTCGTACTCCGCTTTGACCTTAGAATATAAAGAAAATGAGCGTAACTATGACTTTCGTTCAAAAACGTATATCTCGAAAACCTTCAAAGCTAGAAACTTAAAACTAAAGCGAGGTTTTAGGTAACCTTTGAAAGCATATTATGTTTTTTTTAGATTTTTTTAAATAATAACAACCCTTTTTAAAATAAATAATCTATCTATACTATAATAAAATAGTAGAGGTTGAATGTCTGTACATAGAAAAAAAATGCTAAAAACCGAGTCAAAGGTTGTTAAAAGGGCAATAGTACAAATCCAGATTTTTTTCAAATTTTTTGTTACTCTGTCTGTTTGTCTGTTTGTACGGGCTAATCTCCGAAATTATTGAACCACTTTAAATGAAATTTCATATGGTGGTACCTTATATCTCCGGTCAACATTTTTGATACTTTTCATTCCGGAAAACTAAAGGGTTCCCGTGAGATAATTAAAAAACTATAGTAACTTATACAGCTTAGTACACAAAAATTACTGATTGGATTTTAATAAAACTCTACAATAATATAGTTTTTATACATCATACATCAGAATAACAAATAAGCGTCTTTTTATTCCGGAAAAATGAACGGTTCCCGTGGGATAGATTTGTTTTTGTTTAGAGGCAACCCGAGCGAAGCGAGGGTGAGCCGGTGAGATTATATATACTCCTGGGTATGTGCGTAGTGCGGGTATTGTGCGCAGGGCAGGTAATGCGTGTAGGGCGGTTTAGTGCTTAGTGCGGGCTACGTGGGTAGGGCGGTTGAAGTGCGTAAGGGAGGGGGGGGGGGGGGGGGGTCAAGTGCGTGGGGCAGTCAAAGTGTGTAGCGAGGTTAAAGGACGTAGGGCGGTCATAGTGCATAGGGCGATTAAAGTGCGTAGGGCGGGTAACGTGCGTAGTTTGGGTAAAGTGCGTAGGGCATTAGAAGTACATAGTGCGGGTACTGTGCATTGGGCGGGTAAGGTGCGTGGGATAAATCTGTTTTTGTTTGATTAGAGGTGGACACGAGCGTAAGGGTGAGCCGCTTTAATATCATAAAAAGGAAAGACTTTTTTGTTTGTTTATTTGTTTGTACCGAATAACCTCCGAAACTACTGGACCGATTTAGACGAAAGGTTTTAGCCGGATAAGTACAGCGAACCAGTTCCGTAATGGCAACCTTTATCGAAACTTAGTGTCAATAAGGGCTTGATGTAGAAAAGCGATTCATATGAGTTTCACTGTCGTATTCCGCTTTGAACTTGAGATATGAAGAAAATGAGCGTACCTAACTATGACTTTCGTTCAAAAGGGCACACCAAACTATAGAGGTCGAATGTCTGTACATAGAAATAAAATGCTAAAAACCAAGTCGGGGGGAGGGGGGGTAAGAAGGGCAATAGAACAAATCCAGATTTTTTTCAAATTTTTTGTTACTCTGTCTATTTATCTGTTTGTACGGGCTAATCTACGAATCTGTTAAAGCGATTTAAATAAAATTTTGCATGGTGGTACCTTTTATCCCCGGGCAACATTTTAAATACTTTTCATCCTGAAAAGTTAAAGGGTTCCCGTGGGATAGTTAAAAAACTGTAGTAACTTATACAGCTTAGTTCACAAGACCTACTGATTGGATATTAATGAAACTTTACAGTAATATAGTTTATACATTAGAATAAACAAAAGGCTGCTTTTTATCCCGGAAAGATGTACGGCTCCCGTGATTTGTTTTTGTTTGTCTAGAGGCGAACCCGAGCGAAGCGAGGGTGAGCCGCTAGTGTATACATAAAATAGGAATATTTAGCACATACACAAAGGACAGATTATAATTGGGCCATTACTATAATTGTAAAAATAATGTCTGCATGTGTATGTATGTCAGCGTCTGAACGGATTTAGATGAAATTTAGTACAAAGATAGGTGTTTATAACAATAATGAGGTGTTTATAATAAGGAATAATAGCACATAGTCTACTCCTAGGAACCAGGCTTGGCCTAATAGTAACCGCAACCCGAAAAAAAATATACTTGTATATTATAATACTAATAATTTTGGGCAATTTTGGAAAATTTGCAAATATTATATTTTATTACATAGTAAAATGTTATGATGAAAGAAATATGATTATTGATTAGCTTTAGCTGAATATAACGGTTTGCGATGAACTTCTACCGTGCTGGTGCAAGTAGAACCTGCCATACGTCACGTTCGAAGCCCGCCAATTTGTCTGTCATTTGCCAAATCCATACGCGCTATGAATGTTGATTGAATCTGCAAAATATACATTTGATGTAAGGTTATTTATAATTTTCATTGCTGTTATTGCTACTGATGCATGCTAGTGAAAATATACGAGTATTATGTATAAAAATGTAAGCAACAATATATCATCCGTTTTCTTTCTTTTTATTATTGATAATATTAATCTACATTCATTATATTATTAAAATTGAAATTTTATTTACATTATGTAATATTAATTTCAAAGTAGACCTAATATTAAAAATCATGGTTCCTAAGGTCCGTTAAAACATAATAAACTCTCTTAATTAACTTTCAGCCACGGCGGTCTGTCTCACTAACTCTAGTCATTTTCGCAGGAAACATAGTGCATGAGAATGTTCGCTGACACTTAATACTTTTATTTGATTCCAGTGAGAAATGAGGCTCAGGTCGATGGCTTTAAGTACCTATTATCCGAATCACGGGTCCCGATATCAGCATCTCATTTTCGGGCTCAAAACTAAAACTCAAAAACTATACTTTTTCGCTGTCTGGAATTTGAACTTAGGACCTATGAATCTGCTGTACATGCTAGACACTAGCCCAACGAGACAGTTAAAAACAAAATAAGACACAAGGAAAGGTTGACGATTAAACTAGACTTAGAAAGAATCTCTCTAATATTTAAAGATAATATTAAAGTAAATTATCCATTAAGATGTAAAATTTGTTTTAAACATTATTTAGAAGTTAAAATTTATGTTAAGTAACGTTACTAGAGTATATTGTAAGAATCTTGTCTGCCGACTTTCTGAAGGTACTTATTATACCAAATAGGTAACAAATTTATAAACTTAGCTAATTACGAGAGAACTTAGGCCGAGTTTCACGTTTACCTGAAACGGTAGCGGAGTTTTCTTTGTGATTTGAATCTTGGTAATTAGTGTTGCTTTTAATATTTTATCTATATTTTGATATTTTCATTATTTATGGGGTGAAATATGATTAGGATATTTTAGAGCAAATTTTTACTCATACGTATTTATAATTGATCTCTATAAAATAGGATTTGACGTACGCGAGCGAACGCGTATATAATATAGCTATATAATATCGCTAGTATATAATATAGTTACTATATTATAGAATATATATTTGTGGTTACTATATTATGAACGAATTAAGTAACGGACGGACAGGCTGTCACAAGCGAATTGATAAAGGTTATTTGAAATGTTACTATACAAGGCGAAGCACTTTATTCTTTAGTCCAAATGTCAATGTTTTGTGTATAATATAACAATATGATACGAAGAAATTTATATTAAAGGAACTGCTTAATAAGATTTAAGGTATTAAATAGAAAGATAAAAAATTGTAATTTAAAGTGGTGAATGAATAGGGATATAGGAAATTATATCATTTTTAAAGCTTTTGAAAATAAAGCCCATGTACATCTTTATTTAAGCACCAGCAAAACTCGCGGCTTCGCTCGCGCTCAAACTACAACAAAAAAAACTTTAAAAAGTTAGGTTTCATACAAATTTTCATTCCTTATTTTATCTCCTTATGGAATATTTTTTTAAAAAACGCTAAAACACGTATTTATTTAAATATATTGAAGATCACTAATACGAAGTTTCAAGAAATTTTGATCATTAATATTATTTGGGTTGTGTTATAACGTGTACTCCCGTGGGAATGAGATAATCTTCCGCGGTAAAAAGTATCCTATACGTTGACCCGGATATCCAGCTATCATCATACCAAATTTCATTAAAATCCCTCCAGTGGTTTTTATGTGATGCGGTAACAGACAGACAGACAGACTAAAATTCTAAAAACTATAGATTCGGTCTCTATATCGATAATAAAGTCTATGTCAATAAGATTTTCCAAAAAATATTTAAGGTACAGATTCGACTCAGTTAGAATTTTATTATATGTATAGGTAAATCTGAAATTTAACTTCGTACATATTACATACTAGCGACTCGGATTCGTCCCTAGATAGCTTATGACGGTTAGTATCGAATACATAGACTGTAATATAATGTAAATATATATTACTTAAGAAATGATTGATTCCCCATACAAAGTTCCACCCCCATTTTCATCCTCTTAAGGAATGATTTCCGGGGTAAAAACTATTCTATGTCCTTCCCAGGGTATCAAACTATCTCCATACCAAATTTCATCTAAATCAGTTCAGCGGATTAAACGTGAAAAGGAGACTGACAGACAGAGTTACTTTCGCATTTATAATATTAAAATTAGTAATATTAGTAATCAGTATATTAGTAATCAGTATATTAGTAAGGATTTTATTTCATTTTTTATTTTACTGTAACCTCGGTTCTTGTAGTCATGTCATCAAAAATACGAGTGTAGCGAAAAAAGTAATATAGGCATATGACACACATAAAACACATTTCATTCGCTGTTACTTTGTCAGAAATAAAGGTGTCGAGTAAATAATTTGAGTTTCATTTTTACAAAAGATATAATTTGATGCTTAATATTTATTCCAAGCAATAAAATAATGCAAGAAACATTTTTGATCTTAATATTGTTATAGGGTTTAAATAACAATAGTAATAAACACTAATACTTTCATTATAACATCAAAGTTCGTTAATAATTATCTTGAAGTACCTATACCCAATATTTTTATGAATTCGCAATTAAAGTTAAAAGTTAATTGCTATTTTAAATAATTTGAGAAACACTTTGCTGAAACGATGTTAATTGCAACATTATTTCTGATTTTAATTTGGAATTCTAAAAAGCAAGTCTGACAGTTCGATGTGTGAAGCCTACATCAAATATCAAATTATTGCCCGACCGCAGTAACTGGCGTTGCTGCTCGCGACACTTTCGACTCAGCATGATGCCGACGCGTATACTCGCGGAGAAGCGTCACGTACGAGCCACGTCAATTTATCACCCATCAACTATTCTGACATAAATACAAAGTTCGTGATATACTTCACCTTACATATTAGGTAATAAAATTAAGAGATGAGATTTAAAGTGTTTTAGATTTTGCTCACTGTACCAATACTGCCTTTTTAAGGCTCTTCAGCTTTAAGGCAAAATTGGGACTTATAACTTCGTTATGACATGTATGTTCGTACGTTACAGACACTTTACTGAGAGAATATTAATACTAGCACTGCTTGAAAGATAACGTATAATTATATAATTAAACAATTTAAAAAAAATTAAATGCACATAAATAAGGATTTGGGAATTTTTGGTTCTTAAAAAATGAGATGAATGTTTCTAAGTTTTTTTTTAACATGAAGATGGTACTTTCTATTGAAAAGTTTATATTTTAACAAGCTTTTATTTAGATTCACCTATCCCGGTGTATGTTATGGAATCTTTTATGTTAAATTTGATCCACTTCGCAGGATCCGATTAAGCTGAAATTTATCAAACTAGTTTGGTTCCCGATAAAATGTATGATTACCTAAATGTAACCATTTTTATCCAATATGACAGACGTTACAAAATGGAGATTTAGCATTTCCATGGTGGCCTTTATGATATGGGCATCAAATGAAAGAACTTAATGAAGATAATACAATAAGTGACGTCATTATAAATCCAATATGGTGGACTCTCAAAGATAGCAAACTAAGTTTTTTTACGCACCCCCATGATATGGACATCAAATGAAAAGATTTGCTGAGAAGAATATGAATAACTAAAAAATAAAAAAGTAAATAACTGTAAAAAAAAACATTTTTAAAAACAAGCTTTTATTTAAATGCTCTTAAAAGATTTAAAATTAAATCAAACCCATCAATTTATTACATTACACAATTTTTATGACATAAAAGCTTGTCGCGAGATTTATCTATGTACATAAACAAGAAACAAATCAAGTATACATTTAAAATTCGAATTCCAAGATATACCACATACATATTATATCAAAACAATGGTTTGTTTCAATAAGCCTAAACGTTACGGAATTACTAGTAGCCATAGAAGACTAGCTATTATTAATGTCCAAACCCTATCATTAAGCTAGCTTTATGATACTTAATTATTATACTGTCACCAGGAATACATGGACAAATTTCAAGTTAATTCGATAATAATTATTAGAAGGAGACTAAAATCGACTTAGTAAATATAACTGAAATTGTAAGATTTCCTTTCGGATTTTTTTCGAGAATACTTTATCCATATCAAAAAATGTTATATAGTAATCCCCTTCTGATCTATCTTAATTTAATAAAAGGTAAACTAGCCAATCTGACTAGTTTCATCTGGTCATTTTTTCTAAAGTGTCTTAAATATTTATTTTTTAAATCGGTAGAAAAACGATAGTAACCGATTTCAAAAATGTGATGATGTTCTCCTGACCGATTCCGGCCACGGCGGCCAATCTTATTGAGACGAGCCAACTGCGCAGGAGATATTATAGTCCCGGGGGAGAGCTGACTCCTACCGGGCGCGTCCCCAGGTGGCGGATAGGGGAACGCCACCCGTTGCCCCAACGACGGGTGGTACCGGAGAAATCCGGCGCGGACCAACAGCATGGGGGTGCCTCTGGCCGTGGGCCGTCGAACGCGGTTGAGGCACCTCCCAGGTGGGGCCGCTCTTCGTTGAGGCTTCGGCTTCCGGAGTTGCGGCCACCGGGGGCGGGGCCGCTTTTGTGGTCCCGCAACCGGAGGGTTTGGGGCCTCTCTCTCGTCGTGGCTGCATCTGACGGCGTTGCGGCCACTGGTTGTGGGGTTGCTTTGGCGATCCCGCGATCGGATGAGAGGGGGGTGGACGTGGTGGGGCTGCAGGGGAAGAGGCGTGTCGGTGTTTCGTTGCCGCTCTCCCTGTCCTCTGCAGCCGAGGTAGTGTTGCCCACTTCGGTGGGCGGTGAGGTTTAGTGGGGCTGTTCCGGGTACTTCTCTGTTTTGCAGAGTGGACTTTGGAGCAGCCTCACTGGTTTGGTGGCCGACAGGCCTGCCGCCGGGGCGTCGCGGAAGTTATGCGCAAGCGTTCCCGCGGCGTCCCATTATGGCGGAGGGGAGGGGAAAGTTGGGGTTTAGTGGGTAGTACCGGCTCTTCTAGTCGGTGAGCCCCACATAACCACCTGGGGGTACAGGTGGTATGCGTAAATGCATTCCCCAACTATAAAAAAAAAAAAAAAAAAGGAGATATTATAGTGCACAAGTGTACGCGCAGACACAAGTGCACTCTCTATTCCTGTCACTCTCATACTACAGTGGGACGACTACTCGACACGACCGGTGAGAGTTAAGGCGCAGGACCGACGGCTTTACGTGCTCTCCGAGGCACGGGGGTGAAACACCGCCAACTTCCCAACTCCGAGCTGTTACTGAGGCTTACTATACAGAAAGGCTCAATAACTAAACTTGGCCCGACCCGGGACTCGAACCCAGGACCTCAGGATGTGCAGCCGTACATGCTAGCCACTACACCACCGAGGCAGTAAGTCTCAAAAATGTAATAACAGGAATAATAATGTATCTAGTTTATACGTCTTTCATGTATGATTATGACGTGAAATATTTTCCTATTGAAAACTGATTAAAAAAAATCTTTTAAGCTTTTTTTAAAGTCTAAATATAATAAGTTTAATATAAATTATATTGCGCCTAACCTCATTGGGAGCACGTTTATCCATTTTCGTCTATACAAAATGGATTTTGCATTCCGGTAGGTGAATAAATAGGTAGCCGCCTTTTGCTGTATTTTTAACTCGCAGCTTAGTGCTGGGGTTAAATATTTGTACATACATTAGTCTTTTGTTTGTCTTTATTTTGAATACAAATTTTTAAAACACTTTAAAATGCCACTCTAGTTACTGAGAATTTGAATTTATAAACAGTTGTATAATATTTGTAAAAAGTATCAGCATAGCTTTTATGGTTTATCTTGTTTTTACACAATTTTATTTAGTATCTACATACATTACATACACTAGTTTATGGGCATGTTGAAGTCAAAGTCTCTTACATTCCAGACAGAAGCTATCTTTAAAATATAGCTAGGTACATATAAACGACCTTTTATACTGTACTATATATTACTACTATATTATATAAATAAAAATCATAAACCGAACAAAACAAGCATAAATTATACCGTTTTTAACTTAGTTTAGTAGTGACCACTGCACTGCACAAGCAACGAAGGGAAGTATAAGCTTGAGTTGTAATTAAGTTTTATTCTACATAAAATTTCGTTATAATAAATTATGTAATTTAAATTTATTTAAAACAAGTCTATTTGCTATAAAACTATGAATATTTAATAGGTTGTAATACATAGAATATGGTATGTATTAGATTATTATCTAATCTAATATAATTAAATGAGCAATTCTTGTATATTTATATATTTATTTATTTATACCGGCGATCTCGGAAACGTCTCTAACGATTTCGCTTAAATTTGGTATGTGGAGATCAAATATCAGCGAAATCGTTAGAGCCGTTTCTGAGATCGCCGGTATAAATAAATGAATAAATAAAGATATAAATATACAAGAATAGCTTTTTTTTATGAGATTCAGTGACAAACGAGCAGACAGACCACCTGATGTAAAGCAGTACCTGTCGCCCATAACACCTACGTTTCATGCACTTAGGTTTTAAGTAACAGAAATGCAGAACCACAGGTGCGTTGTCACTGTGAGGACTAAGATGATATGCCTCTTGCCTGTAATTGCGCTGGCTACCTTATCCTTCATACCGGAACACAACAATGCAATCATTGTTGCTTGGCGGCAGAAATAGATAAGGGGGTGGTACCCATCCAGTCGGACTCCTCAGGCTTGACAGAGTCCTACCACCGGTAGGACTCGTTTAAAAATATTAGATTTGGTATGTGAGGGCTCTCGGGGGCGAAAAATCGATCAAGATTAGTCTTATATCTGGAAAAACGCGTATTTTCGAGTTTTCAAGCGATTTTCTGTAGCATTATTTTACGCAAAATATGTTAATAATTTCGCACAGTTGTGTATAAGCATCGAGATTAAGCGGCCAAAGCGCGAGATTGACTAACACAGGTGTGTTCGAATCCCGGTCGTATGCAAAGATTTAACTTTTATTTATTTTTTTGTATGTATTTAAGTTTTTAGTATTTTTTTGTCTTTAAACCAAATTATTAAAAAAATGTACTTCTAACCAAAAACTCCGAGCGAAGCTCGGTTGCCCAGGTACTTTATCTAAAATTAGCTAAAAAGTACTCTAAGTTCGCATTTTTATTTATGAGCGTTGTAATGGAAAATAATATATTTGATTAATTTATGATTTATGTATAAGTTATGTGACCTTGGCCTATAGGAATGTATTTAAAAAAGTGAAAAGGATGCGGATATTAGTTTGTTTTCCCGCGATTTTGTCGAATGTCAACGAGTCATGAATTGTTTGTAATACTGTAAATTATAATTACTATAAAATATACTAAAAATATATATTTATGAAATAGAAGTCAGATACTTTGTATACAAAAGATGACTTATCTCTTTAAGAGATCTCTTCCAGTAACCCTCCAACGTGAGAAAAAAAACATTTGCTAGGCTTTTAAAGGAAGATGTTAGATGCCCAAAAGATATGATATACAGAGGTTTAGGCATATCAGCTGACTTGTAAATAAAACAAAACAAAAAAATTTTTTAGTTAGTAAAAGGAACTCTATCGAGATATATTTTTATTTTGTTTATTATTTATAGGTACAAAGTATTTTATAAAAATATTATTTAATATAAAATATTTTTCATACGATGAACAGATAAACTTTCTTAGATTTACGCGAATATTAGACATTTAAATAAAACTATCTTTTCGGATTTTTTCGCGGATTTATTTTGATTTTTGGTTCTCGACGTTGTGATTGCTTTACAGCAATCATGGTCACAGGAGAGACTAAGGTGTTAGATGTCTCAAAGGCATTATACAGTTGTTACAGACAACCTATCCACAAATAACAAAATGAATTCAAATTTTGAAAATTGGCACCAAAGTACCTTACAATATTTGTTAATTTTAATTTAAACATTTTATAATTTTAATTATTTTATACTTGAAATATGAAATTATTATAATTATATAATTATTATAATTATTACAATTTTATAGAAAACTTTATTGTTTAGTAATCTATATTTTTAGTGTTGCTATTATTATATTTAAACTATAAAGAAAAATAAAATATTAATTATTTAAGCTACATTATTGATCTATATGTACTTTAGAAAATTAAAATTAATTATAAATTACATTTGCAAATAAAAATATTAATTTGAAATACTAATTTGAAATTCTGCTATTTTGATCTACACAGTAAGAACTTACTACATGTAACTGTCTGTTGTGTTTAGATTTATTATTAGATTTTATAATATCAATAACAGGATCCCACGACAACGGTAGTACCCAGCCATCTTCCCTATTAAAGTTTGGATGTTTTTTAATTTCTATGGCTTCCCGAATCATTCTAGGGCGATATCGATTTTCTTTCGCAAGGATTTGGGGTCTATCGAAGCGAATATAATGGCTTGGGCGGTCCTGACTATGTTTGCAGACAGCAGATGTTGTATTACGGCGATGTTTCACGTCAGCTATGTGTTCCTTGACCCGGGTTCTAATGGATCGCTTTGTTTGTCCAATGTAAGAGAGTCCACAATCACAATCAACTCCTTTAAACCCCTTGTAAACTCCTGCATCTTGTACGGGGATGTGGCACTTGTCAGGTGGTAAGAATTGACTAATTTTCTTTGGCGGCTTGAAGTAAGTTTTAATTGAAGCTCGCTTTAGGATGTAGCCAATCTTATCAGTGACTCCTCTCATGTAAGGTAGGACTGCAAGGACGCGCTCGACTGTGGCTGGTTTCACTCGGTCCCTGTGACGTAGGCGCGGCACTTGCAGCTTGTTGTCTCGCAGAATTTGCTTGACATGTTGCAGCTCTCCGGCCAGGTGTTGCTCGTCACAGATCCCTTGTGCTCTCTGAAACAAAGATTTTTCCACGGTAGCTAACTGTGAAGGGTGGTGGTGAGATTCACCATTCAAGTACCTATCTGTATGGGTCTTCTTTCGATACACAGTATGACTTAAGGTGTTATCTGGAATTCATTTTGTTATTTGTAGGTAGGCTGTCTGTAACAACTGTATAATGCCTTTAAGACATCTAACACCTTAATCTCTCCCGTGACCATGATTGCTGTAAAGCAATCGAAACGTCGGGAACCAAAAATCAAAATAAATCCGCGAAAAAAATCCGAAAAGATAGTTTTATTTAAATGAACAGATAACTTAAGGATGACTACTGAGAACTCTGTCTGAGAATTCCTTTAGATATCCATTACACTTTTTATATACGTACTAGGAATTACTTTTCACAAAATATTTGTTTAATTTGTTTATATAATAGCTTTTTTGTTAAACCATTTCATTTCTAAATATTATTTCTATTATACATGTAGTATACCCGTACATTTTGCAATGATACGTACCTCTATAAAATGAAAATCTTTTTTTATTCCATAGTGCGCCACGGCGAAACATTTTACTATTCACAATTATAACTACGAATATGTGAATTTAGCACACCATTTCTGTTTTTAATTTCATCTTTTTATGGGCGAGTGAATCTGGCTCGCGTACAGTTTGAATATCCGGGGATGAACTATATTACCCTCTGAGTACTAAAATCCATTCTGAACTTTCATATTACTATAGTCAGAACATAAAACTTATCTCCACGATGAATATAAATGAAAAATGATTGTGTTAATTAAACATTTATTTAAATTAAACTGTTTAAATTAATAAAAGTTATAGCAGTAAATTGTGTTAAATCTTCTTGTACACTAATCTATACTAATAATATAAAAAGGCACAGTTTGTTTGTTTGAACGCGCTAATCTCAGAAACTACTAATCCGATGTGAAAAATTCTTTTTACATTAGATAGCCCGTTTATAGAGGAAGGCTATATCATCATGCTAATAGTAGCATGATGATATAACCTTAACCCTTGGATAGCCAAGGGAGTGGAGCAATAATCAAAAATGTCAACAAATCGGGCAGGCTTACATAAATTATAGTAAACCTGATGTTTATAATATGTTTATGTGCTTTAAGCTCAGAAGCTACTAAGCACATTTCACAAATGCCTTTTGCAGAAAGCTATAGAGTTTTTTCTTTGTAGTTTTAGCGCGAGCGAAGCCGCGGGTTCAGCTAGTAAATAATAAAATAATGTATAATAGAAAACCTTAAATAGAAAATCTAATGTATAATTAAAAAGAAGGCCTTGATATTTTATGAGTAAGTTTTATCTTACCTAAAAGCTGTTTTTATTTAAAAAATAACATTAATTCGCTTCAGTTATACCTAATTAGTGGACTTTTTACCCTAACTTCGAATAAATGTTTTATTCTGTTTTATTTTCAGTCTTGTAGAACAGATAATAATGTAAATCTAATATAAGTCAAGCCAGGCCTCATTTAAACGTCGTTTTTATCAAAATTTATTTATAACACCAAAAGCAGCTATAGAGATCCCATTAAAATATCTATTATACAGATCGGAAGAAATGGATAAGATCATTTAAAAAAATAAAATAATATTTCCTTTGCGTGAAACTTGATATTTCCATGTGCGTTTATTCCTCAATGTTAGTTAGAATCGATATTATGTATAAATTGTAAGATTTCATGGTTTTCTCAAATTATAAAATACAATGTTTGTTCGTTACCATAGACTCTATCGGTTAGTTCGATAAAATAGTAATTTAGTTGGTTCGATCAATAGAATATCAATCTATTCAGGTAAGTTTAAAAAAAACTAATTAAATGCGGTTAGTATTATTTTTAACCGACTTCCAAAAAAAGGAGGAGATTCTCAATTCGACCGTACCTATATATATTTTTTCATGTGTGTTTATAAACCGATTTTGATAATTCTTTTTTTGTTGTGAAGGAGATATCCCTAGGGTGGTACCATGATAAGGAAACCAGGATCTGATGATGGATCCCAGAGAAATCGAGGGGAACCTTCGAAAATTGTGTAGACGACTAGTGCGTTTGTTACCTTTTTTATTAAGTATTTTAAAGCACTACTATTTAATGAAGGTCTGGAGTCGATCTGATAATGGACTCAAAGATAGTCGAGGGAACTCCTCAACGATTTACAGCATTTACCTGGTGTTTGGGCTTGATTAATTTGTATTGATGAGAACTTTACATTAGATGGGTTGTGACTGTCATTAGGGGTCTGAATAAATGGCTTAGTCATGTCTGAATAAATGGCTTAAAAATATTTTTTTTTAAATTTCTTCTTAAAAATTACCTGCTTATTACGTCTACACTAAAAATGGAAAAATAAAAACTTAAAAAAAACCGACTTCCAGGCACTGAAAAGTAAAAAATAACTGAACGGGGGTTTTCATTTAGAATAGATACTTAATCAGATATTTTCGAAGTCGGTGTGCTTTGATTTGTATCGGCTGGCTGACTTCGAAAATGTCTGATTAAGTATCTATTCTAAATGAAAACCCCCGTTCAGTTATTTTTTACTTTTCAGTGCCTGGAAGTCGGTTTTTTTTAAGTTTTTTTTTAAATAAAGAAATGTTTTCTTTGAGTAAAACTTGATAACTTCAATATTTAGGGTACTTTTGTTCCATTCCATCCATTTGTTCTATCCTATATAACCAGAACATATTTTTGTTCAAATTGTGTTTTTATGTTGCATTATGAGACCACTCGCGCAAGTAATGTTCCTTTAGTTCGTGTATGAAAACTACAAGATTAAAAAGACCGTAAAGCAAGGAGTGTGGCAAAATGTGTTTAAATGAGCTTTCACACAAGTCCAGCAGATTACAGACATCAACTAAGTTAATACAGGTGCACAATTAACTGATTCTATTAAAGTTTTATGATACAATTTAACATTTATGAATATAAAAATGTGTACACTAAAGTTATATTACTTGAGATTTTATACTGTGTTACATTTATTGAAATCGTTTTAATAAGATTCTTGTTATTGAGTAGAAAGGTAACGCGTAAGAATTTTTATAAGTTCGTTGAGAAATATACACATTAAATAATAGTATGATATTATAATATCGTTATATTTTAATAATGCAAAGGAAGTTTATAAAACATCTATATTCTACTCGAATATATATACATATTACATATATTATATTATAAAGACAATGTGAATGGATACTTTCGAAAGATTAACAAGCAAATAAATTTCACAAACTCAGTGTAAATATTACAGCTTACTTGAAAGCCAAAACTATAGAGATAAGAATGTGTTCATTGCACTTCTGCATCGCGAGCGTTCCTTAATAACAACCTGTCTGATAACGTGTGCTGCAGCAAGAAACATTTGCTTCTACAATCTTTATTTGAACTATCCAAATTCAAAGAATACTCAAAATATAACATAAAAATATAAAATATTACTTACTTATTCACAGTATTTGTATTCGGCTCTTTTTATTAGAGTAATATTTACAAATAAAATTCAAATATAAATACAACGAACCTAGCTTTGAAGTATAACAATCAGCTGGAGAGCATTAAAATCATCTCTGAGTAACGCCTTCGCGATCCAATAATCTTAAGTGATTCTGCAATATACATAAAAGCTTTAACTCTTCTTCTTGCACAAAACATCTGATTCGTGCTACCTTTGAGTTGTACTCTAATTCATCTCAACCGAATGACTTTTCAGTAGACAAAAGGGAATTGTCCCGACGTATATAGTGTCGCGCTCGGGACGCGAGAATTGAGACAAAATTTTTTGTAGAAAATGCTCTTTTCGCTATCCGCAAGATTAGATTCAAGAGGATAAATCTCTCTTCCCCCCACTTGCGTCGCCCATTTTGTGTGAAGGCTTTATTCAGGATTATTTATACGGAACATTTCGTTTGCCAACGTGACATGCTGAATAACGCCTTTAATCTCTCTTACTTGGGATAGTTTCGTATTCACCTATGCGAATGGTTTCTATTCACATTCGATAATGTAAGTCTTTCTAAGAATCATATAACTTTTACTAGCTATTAGCGATGTTCATTTTGTATTTATTTATATTTATCACCTCGCTTATATTTTAAAAATAGAACGTAATCTTTTTAGAATTCAAGAGTCAAATGGCTAAAACGGAACCCTTATAATTTAGCCAAATTCGCCTGTCTTTCTGTCCATAGGTCAGAGCTATTTTACTATCAGACTATTAGAGCTACATTGCTAAAAAATTTAGTAGGTAGGTGTCTCATGTAAATCGCTGTATGATTTTGTAGTCAAATTATAAAAAGTGGCACTTCGTACATGTAACTGAGGAGTGATTTTTTTTTAAGTTCACTTAACGTGTGGACTTTCGACAGGTCTTAAAAATTCAGATATACAATAGGAATTTAGAATCATATATAGACATCTGATTATATGCACTATCAAAATGCCAAAATATGCATGCAAATATGCACTAAAAAAAGGTGAAATATGCACAAGATATACACAATCAAAATACTAATTGTTATCTAAATTTACATTTATTTTCTCTCTCTCTAAAGTATATATACTCGTAATTCTTGTGACAATATACAATTACATATTTTTCTAGATTTTAGAGCTTTGTGATATGCAAACATGCAAATGCATATAATTCGATGTCTAATCATATAACTGAACTATTGAGTTGCAGGGATATGTGCATTTTAATTCGTAAACATTATTTCCCCCGTAAACTTTTCAAGTATTGTAAAAAAACGAGCTTTTAAAATACTTTCAATAAAAAATATTTTCAAGAAGAAGATACGTTGGGTAGTTTTGCTGATATGCGATATGTTCCTAAAAACAGCAAAGTTGTTTTTCATTAACAAAATGAATATGTTAGATGTTTAAATATTTTATTTTACTTTTGACGTAACAAATTAGTAAGTAAAAACAAAACATAAATTCGATGTTTTATGCTACGGAACACTCGGTGTGAGTCAGACTACAACTTGTCAATTTTTTTGGGTATCCATAATTTTTATTTTATTAAGTGATGGTTTTAAAAAACCGTTATAATATCTTCCCTCGTTGACGTCTTTCAAGTTTTGAAGTCAGTTTTATATATAATTATCTTTGTATGTTTATTTATATTAAAGGATAAAGGATATAAATAAGCTTAACTTAAGCGTAATAAATATCCGATACAAGATAGGAACTCACTCACTTTCTTATCCCTTTTTTTAAAATAACAAATTAAAGCGAGTTTTGTATAATTGCTGCCTTAAACAAGCAAATACGAGTTGAAAGAAACAAATGCCGCTTTTTATTTTTGTGAAATGAAAGTATTTCCGCAGGATACTGGATAAAGGGGTAGGTCGAATCACTGGTGTATAACCTGTCGAGAGTCGCGGGCACACCGGTGTGCCAGTTAACAATTGATTTCTTAGAAATTAACCAGGAGGTGATAAAGAAGTAGTAATTATATAGTATACTACATTTCAATCAAAGTTTAAATAAATATAATTAAAAATTTGATTCTTAATAGCAACATAAACCTTTCCCAATGAACTGCCTGGCATAAAAACTGCTCCAAGAAAATTATCCGTACCGTAGCTATTAGCAAATTGTGTAATTTTCCTTTTTCAAATTTCTGTAGGCCCCTGACAAAATTGCTTTGCCCTCGCAACCCACCATTATGAGAGAAATGATGAAAATGGGCCGCAATAATAATTATGTGAATCAAGTTCGGCTTACATAAGTTTGTGTACGTATTTGAACTTATAAAATCCAGACATACTCGTATTTTTTACTATTTACTTTCCTAAGCTGTTTTCATAAGCTTAGTCTCTTTGCTTATTAGCTTTTAAAAAGTTTAAAATATCCTCCAACATTCTAGTGAAATTGAAACTTTTACATGAAAACTTGAGCCTAATTTACGACATCTGACTAAGAGCGCGGAAAATTTAATAAAATTTAAACTTCCCCATTTAATATGTTTGAACTGAGATCAAGCGCTTATTCCACTCACTTTGCTCTCTTTATATACTAATCTACATCACATTATATTATATCCTTTAACAAAAATAGTAATTGTATATTTCATGGCAGCGGTTTATGAAATGTAAAAGGTTCAAATAAAATTAAAATATCCGTCTATGACGGTTTTAAAATAGCTACTTCATATTTATTTTATAACGTTATATTCATATGACTCAAGGTAAAAGCCGTATAGTTGCCCTACCTTTTAAAAATCTCCTATTACATAAAAATTAAGTATCTACTTACAACATGCTCCGTGTACAATAAAACATTGGTCTTTAATCTTTTATTGTGACCTATTTTTTTAAACACAATCAATATTGTTTTTCAGTAATTCCTGTTTTATTTGACCTCTACAAAAATGGATAGTTACCCTCTGTGGCGGATAGTTGTCACATGTTAAAAATGCTTTGGGGGATACTTGCCTCATGCGAGGATAGAAGACTCATTATAAAATTGCTTCAATTTTTTTTTTGGTTAAAACATGTAAATTTAATTAACCATTATTGATTATTAACATCAAGTAGGTACTAATCGAAATACTAATTAATACAACTTGTAAAATACAAATAAAGTCTCCAAAATTTAAATTATAAATAATAATTAATTTTAAAGATAAAAATAATATGGCAATCAACTTTGGCACAAATATTAAAATTAGTGGGTAGGCGGACATGATCAAGAAAAATTTTAAAAATTAATTATGAAGCCAGAACTTTCAATTTTTCATATCTCACACAATATTCTTTGCATGATGAACAAGTTTCCTGGAAGCACAATCCAGTCTGATTTGGATTTAGTATTATTGTAATTTTCAAAACATTTATGATACTCAACTGAACTTTTCTCATTCGCATTTTCTATTTTTGTATTAATGTTTATCTATCTCTCTTAGTGCCTTTTCAGTGTCTCTTATCGTCTTTAATTTCTTACTCCTTTTTTTGTACTCCTTTAATAGCTTTTTTATTTGGCTATTTTTGTATTTATAATGCTTTTTTCACTTTCACTCTCGGAACTATAAATTATTATTTGTCATCCTTTAGGTCTTTCTTCGTTCAGTTTAACTAAATATATGTTTTCACATTCTGTTTCACTGCTAGAGAAATCGACATATTTTTTGATCTTTTACTTTGTTTCGACCTTTTTTCTTCATAATTTTCATCTCATCTTTTATTTCTTTGTCTTCATTCTAATTATTTAGTAATGTTTGTTTCTTCTTCGTTATTCTTTTTTGGACAATTTTTTCGTTGGAATTTAAAACTTCTGCAGATTGTTTAACCCGTTTAGACATACTAAACTCTTGCTCATATTTGCGAGGTATTTCGCCTACTTGCAACTCTAATTGCCCTTAGAGCGACTATCCGCAAAATTATATGAGGCGACTATCCTTTTTGGTACGGATATTTGCCCTTATATTTTGAAAAAAAAAAGCTATTTAATAGTATAAGGTAATAGGTAGTGTAATTTAAACTTCACTGCATGCGTAGAAGCAAAAGTTGACCGAACCGACAACCGTAACAGAAAATATTCAATAGAAAATACTCATGAATATTATTTTAACGCTCGTCTATGTCCTGCCGCGGAAGATTTTTGCTCACACAGACAAAACACGTATACCTAGTCCTAATACTGGCATGGAGCTAAGGTCTGTGGAAGAGGCGCTTCAAATTACAGAAGAGCGCTAACGTCAGGGACATCTCTAATACAGCGTATTGAAAACCGGGACAAGTATCCAACTGAGGCGTCTATCCGGGTTTTACCCTATAATTTTTTCTTTTTATTTACATATGCGGAACGGCTCACTCAATTTTAACAGGATTTTCACTGCTGGATAGAGGATTCGGGCTAGAAGGATAGATCCGTACCGGGGGAAAAAGAGTCTGCGTAAGATATAGTATTTAGGAAGAAATGCTCAATTGATTTTAATGTAACTATCACTGCCCACTAGAAGATTTATGTAACATGTCTCTTATTTTAGCAACATTGCCTTATTTTAGGGCGAAATCTAATAGTAAATCCCAGAACTGTCGCATACATTGTAATCCTGTGAATACGATTTGAAAAGTTTGTGAATAGATCATAAAATTGAAAATACATACTCTAGCCCCGTAATGGGAATAAGAATGACAACTGCATGTAATCTAAACTATATTTTTAAAAAGCCTTTGTTTTTATTAGATGAATTGTATTAAAACAATACTTTTATGTAATTTTTTTAAAGTATAGTATTATTAGTAATTCCATTTTCCTGTCACGCAGAAATCATTCTTTTAAAATCTTGGGACCTATATATTATTATTTTTATACGCCTCTAGTTATTTACTAAAGTCCAGTTAAGCTGTTATCAAAATTAGCTTGTGGAAACACATGGAAACAGACAGACACAAATATTTCTAGCGTTCAATAAATGTATACTTAAACACTTTAAATAATTTACCATCTATGGAAAAGGACGTTTCTTAGAAAAATCATTAAAACTGCTTGCTTCATAGAAGAATTTATTTTGAAAAAATGTAAAGCTAGACAAGTTTATATAGCTAGATGTTGTATTTCTGTTGTAAATAAAGCAGAATATAACGTATTTCGATTTTTTATAATATGACAGTATTTTATATAAAACTTCCAAAAATCTTTTCGGACTTATTCGCAGATTTATTTTTAGTTCCACTTGCTTGTAGGATTGATTAATCTGCAATAGAAACCCAGATGTTAGGCAATATTTTAAAAGTTCAGTGTATTCTACGTGCTTATTATTATCTGTTTTTTTTTTCTGCATTTATATTATTTAGACACAGTTTTTTACTGGTAGGCCAGTAAATAGATTGTTGATTTGCTGAATGGAACATTGTTAGTTTTGATGTACTCAAAACTAACCATTCTTTTATTATCTGTGAGTCGTTTTTTTTATCTCATTAACAAAATTGTAAGAGTCCCAATTGGGAACTCTGTTATTTGTCCTCTGAGTGCTGAGTGTACTTTTGCTACTATTTGGGCTAATTTATAAGTCTGTGTGATCTGACTCACAACTGGATTTAGCAGAGCGTTAGGTTTGTATATTTTCGGATATCCAAACAGAACAAGACGGAATAAGATTTTTAACATCTATATTCAATGCATTGGAGTGTTTTTTTTATTTTTTTTTTTTTGTATTGTTTAACAGTGTAGTAAAATGACTTACCCACTCAAACCACGACGCCCCGATGGTTGATATGTTGATGCAAACCTCCTATCGTTCTCCATAAAAACTAGAGAGTTCCTCTCACTGTCTAGTCTGCTATCAGAGAAGTATCAGGAGCAACCCACTGTCTCCCAGATTCATTCCCACCTAGATTACCGGACACTGATGAGCCACCACGACTAGGTAAGTGAACACACATTTGCGGGAAATAAGATAAAATACCTGCACGATGCCAGGATCCAGATACATACTAGATCACTCGTTATAAAGTAAATGTTACATATCATTAATTTTGAATTATAGCAGATATTTTGAAATATAGCAGAAAATACTACTTAGAATATGTTATTTACAACATTGATCCCCATTATCTCATTCCAAGAATTTGTTTCTGAAAAAAATATTTTTAAGTGGCATGAAGGAGCGACGAGAGACTAATTATGTGTAAGCGTTATATTACAATATGTAACCAGATCAAGACCCTAACAAAAATACACATATAAATAGATATTTATAATTCTAAAAATAGAAAAAAACAAAAAAGGTTTCCTTCTTAAATAAATGATTAAAATTACAATATTTTGCAGCTTTAGATGAAAACATCAAACAACTTTCCAGTAAAATTTTCGATGTAATGTCACTCACGAACTACACGTAACAAGTATAAAACAAAATATATTAAATTGACGTTGTATTTAATAGTCGTGTTCCGTAAATCATAACAGAAATAGCGAGTACGTTATTTACCTTACGTAGAAATGAGTTTTCATATAGTACGCATACGAGTTGATGTACTCTGGCAGGAAATAAAAGGAACGATGTTTTCTTTTTTCACGTTAGTATCGAGGCTCTAGCTGCGTAATCGTCGCGGACCGCCCACGCTGCAATATGAATTTGTACTCTTTTGTTCCCAGGTTTTAATTTTTCCGGCAAAATGTATTGTTCGCGGAACAAAAGTCTGTGGTGTCATTGTTGTTGGGCAAAGTTCATTTAAATTCCTTGCCCGTGAGAGACAACAGTAGCAAATATGAATTCCTTTAGTCCTATTGTCAAAATGGTCTGCTCGAAATAGAATAATGCTTTTTAGAGCTACATTGTGCGCTCATGTACGTTCACTCTATAAAGTTTTAGCTCTCGATCTACACGAGCGTATATTTTAAATTAAATGTACTCGTATCATAAGCTTTTGCTAAAATTTTTATCTTTTGCTAATGTGTAATCTATGTCTACAATTTAGGCAAGCTTATTAATAAACTAATACTTTTAATTAGAGGGAACAAATAATAACTTCTAATAAGTACATTATTTACTCAGTATAATTCAGAAAATATAGCCTACATATGAAGTCTTCACTGACTAGCTAACTTGAATAAGCAATATTCCGATCCACAATCGCATCATCGATAAATTTTATGATGTCGTTTCTTTCTGTGTACCAAAAAAGTTTATGGTAAAGAAGATTAATTTTGAGACTCAGTCATCTCGAGGTAAGTAAATTGGTGAACAAATCTAAAATTGTCACAGTCTCATCTACTTTACTTCGTATACTTTTATTAAATCATAACAAATGTATAAAATCTCTATATAATATGTATCTATAAAATTAAAAATAGTGTTGCTTAATATTTTAACTTTAAATAATAACAATCTAAAATAATATTAAACTTTTTAAACTACATATAAAACAAATATATTACTTAAATAAATAATTGATATTTAAAAAATGTTTAATAAATCTTTATGGTCACAGATAATATAATAATAGCAACACTAAATAAGATTAGTAATTAATTAAGAAAAATTGTAATATTTATTATAATAGCTAAAATTAAGTAAATAATATTGCTATATTTAATTATAATACTTATTAAAAACATTAAAAAATTTTAAAATGTTTAGAATTAAAATCAACTAATATTGTAAGGTACTACTTTGATGCCATTTTTAAATTTTTAAAATCATTTTTGTAAAATAGTAGGTAGGCTGTCTGTAACAACTGTATAATGCCATTGAGACATCTAACACCTTAGTCTCTCCCGTGACCATGATTGCTGTAAAGCAATCGAAACGTCGGGAAACAAAAATCAAAATAAATCCGCGAAAAAATCCGAAAAGATAGTTTTATTTAAATGTCTAATATTCGCGTAAATCTAAGAAAGTATTACATAACAAATGATTTTACTTTTTATCGTATATCGTATTATCTTAATCTAAGATTTTAAGTTGTATTTTATGGTTACCACGGTTTAAGCAGTAGAAAGCCATTTAAATAACAACAAAATACAATATTGTAAAAACTTTAAATAGCCCAATAGGGCAATGATTTCCATGTTATTAAATTCTGAATTTAAAGATTGATATGATTGATAGAGGTATAAGAGATACTGCTTTGGTAGTGTAGTAGCTAGCATGCACGGGTGCACACTCGAAGGTCCTGGGTTCGAGTCCCGGGTCGGGCCAAGTGTAGTTATTGAGTCTTTCTGTATAGTAAGCCTTAATAACAGCCCGGAGTTGGAAAATTGGAGGTGTCTCACGTCAAAGCCGTCGGCCCTACGCCCTAACTCTCCCTGGTCGTGTCGAGTAGTCGTCCCACCGGAGTATGCAGGAATAGAGAGTGCACTTGTGTCTGCGCGCACACTTTAGCACTATAATATTTCCTGCGCCGTTGGCTAGTCTCATTAAGATTAGTCGCCGTGGCCGGAATCGGTCAGGAGGACATTATTATTAGAGGTATAAGTTACGTTTTGATGAAGATTTTGACTTAAAAGTCATGCTTGCTTTTGAAATTCGACGCAGAGGACTCTAATTATAGTTATTAAAAATGTTTTGTTGTTGCTGTTGTATTTAAATATAGTTTAATAGAAGAGTATAATTCATAGATTAGATAAAATGATTATTTTAATACTTTATTTTAAAACTTTACAATTTCGGCATCATAATTTGTATTGTAACTAAAATCTCACATACTATATTTCTCTAGCCCGGAGAGCAATCTTGAAACTTTTGCTTTAAGTGTTATTAATGATTTACTTATTCACTTACAAAAAAAAACGTTAATTTACACATTTTATAAAAATAAAAATGCAAGCAAAAATTACTTTTAATTAAACATGAGCGTTTAATTTATATTTAACAAAGTAACATCTCGCATCCAGTTCAGTGGTTAGAAAGTTAAACGTAAAGAGATCATTTTACTGTAATTTAACAGCTCAGTGGTTAAAGTCTCTTTGGTCAATTCATTCCGATGTTTTATAAATAAATACTTTATTTTTTATAAATACAAGTAAAAGTACAACAAAAATGTTATATTGAAGTCCTTATACATATGTATGCATACATAAATATTTTGCACATTAACAACATTCATGCATCTCCTTAATTTAGTGCAATCTTATTGCAACATTTAGTGTATTTTTTATTTTTTTGTGTTTGTAAATAAATCTAGGAACGAAATGAGACTCGTAAAAACAGATATCAGACGTACATTTCTGCGAGATTAAATTCGGAACACCGCCGTCCCGTACAATTCAGTCCCATATTCATTCCGCGTAGTTCCGTGGACATGACACCGAATGACGTACAAACATACGTAGTCCAATTTCGAAATATGTAAAAAGTCATTTACGATTTACGCTCCGTAGAATAATTATTATATCTGACTACTGTTATAAATGCGAAAGCTTGTGTATATGTCAGTGTATAAGTTTGTATGTTTGTTGCTTCTTTATGCTGAAACTAATGGACTTGTTTGGATGAAATTTAAGCACTTGGACAACCGAGCTTCGCTCGGAGTTTTTGGCCAGAAGTATAATTTTCTTTTTTTTTAACTAAAAACTTAAATAAATACAAAAAAAAACAATAGTAAAAACTTTGTATCCGACCACGATTCAAACCCGGACCCCTGTGATTGTCAATCTTGCGCCTTGGCCGCTTGACCACCATAATTTACGTGTAATAAGACGTATAAGCGTTAAAAGAAAACCGCATGAAAACTCGAAAACACGTTTTCCCAGATATAAGACTAACCTAGATCGATTTTTCGCCCCCGAAAACACCCACTTAGCAAATTCAGCGAAATCCTTAGAGCCATTTTAGAGATCGCCAGTATAAATAAATAAATGCATAAATAAATATACAAGAATTACTCGTTTAAAGGAATACCTTTCTATATATATGCTAGATAGACTATACTACCTGAAATAACACTATTTGGCATCTAGGGACACACTCGAGTGAAGCAAGAGTAAGTCGCTAGATTTTTACATAAAACTAAAATTGTTAACATGGAAATAAACTAAAAAAATAATTATTTGTATTTTTACTATTATTATATGTAATTTTTTGATATGAATATACTACGAAGTAAATTTCTTAATAACGAAATTATAATTTCAGTTAATATGAATTTTATAAGCAACACACCTCACACTATTAGAAAATGCTGAAGCTGTAACTTTAATCTGCAACCAAATTAATGCGCATAACAATAAGGAAGTGTTAAGAAAATTCACTGAACGTTACCCCAGTGTGTCGCTGGCAGTATAGAGGACCTCTATTTGTCATTTTATTAGTCACGCGCACCGCAATATTCTGCGAAATAACTCGGTCGCTGGTGCGGTGAGATTGCTTCCGAGTTTACGGCCTCCATCCGAGACCTAACAGAGAAAAAGTTGTAAATTTTCCGCCAAATCGCACATTTATACGAACACAACTGACCTCACTGAAGCATTCTCTTAACCTTCCTTTGTAATTCAACCCAAGTCGAAATTGGTCTCACCTGGATGCTATTATTTATTCTAACTTCTTTTTAATATAAAGTTTTCATTTCAGTCCTAGCCTCAAATAAACTTCATTATATTTAATTTTTTCTTTTAGTAAATTAGTACACAAGATTTTCAATGAGAGAATAAAGATGCTCAAACCAAACCAGATTAATTACCTCGTTTTTGGATCAGTTAATACGTTGAGTATGAAGCATAAATATAGTACGATGTTTTTCGTCGTTGCGCTTATTTCACATTAATAGCCCATCTGCCCCATCTTCGCTTCGCTTTAGTCCTGACTACGCCCAGTGCCAAGAGCGCTTTACCTTAAACCAGAGGACTTAATATATAAAATTATAAAATAATACCTTAGGAACCTTCCCTTTACGAAGTCAAATCAAAAGAAATACCTACATATTTTGGTTAACACTCTAGAAAGGCTGTCCAATTGTCTTTGGCTAAACCATATTTTATAAATACAAAAAAAAGATATCCTCGTTGTATCCGCTTGTGTATTAAGTGAGATCTTGTTTAGTTATTGCAAACTAAATTAATATACTTAAGCGATCAAGCAAAACCGTAAACAAAAACTAGTTATAACTTTAAATTATTTACATAACTATGACTTACAACTACAACTTATATACTTTTAAAAAGTAGATTTTCTAATATTACGAAATTTTAAATCTTCAAGATTTCATCGTTAGTATTGCACTCCGGAGAAATTGAAACTTTTACAAGAAAAGTTGGCCTAATTTACGATCTTACTTACAGCGTTGAAAAGAATTATAGGTTGAACATTTGTCTTACACTTTTCTCTCTACTAAATATCAATCTTAACACAAAATCCCTAATACAAATCTTGTATATCCAGATAAAACAGTTAATAACATTTCCATTTTTAAATTAAAGCCTGCGCAGGTACATCCGTTCGAACAGTTAAAGAAAACTGTATACACTATACTGTATAATATAAATAATTGTTACACATGTTCCAGTTCACCTCTGCAATCAAAACTGTGCAGCTTTATTCAATAGTTTGGATAATGAATGAATGTAAAAATTTATTTATTTATTGCATAAATATATACAGTTTATTCATTACAAGCAAATAACTCTCTTACTAGATTACTTATTAGTTATTATTACTACATGTGAGCGACTTACCTTCCAAGTAATTGTGATATCTTATATATTATGCAAAAGTGGCAACTGGTGTCCTAAGACTATAGTCACAGATACGATCTTCCAGAATTTCATGAAGTATTAACCCCTAACACTTAATTTAAATCTGATTAAGAGAAAAACATGAAAGTAGTATCAACACAGTAAAAACTAATAAAAATTATTACTAATTTTGAAAAAATATTGTATAAAAATTGTTCGTTACCTATTAATTCTATGATGAATTAATATAGTTGACCTATATAAACAAAAATACCTTTAGCGCATACAAGAGAAAACGATCATTTAAGTAATGTGTCAATTTAATAAATGCAAAATTACTACATCCAATAGCGATTATTTACTTTTAGCTAACTTTTTCAAACAACCATTGAGAATACGATTTTTAGCCCAAATAAAAGATAAAAAGGAGTTGGTCTCACGCACGGAGGCATTTCCACTTCCGTACCTCTACAGAATCTTTGTCTACATCCCTACCAATAAAATATTATGGAATTTTATATGGAATAATAGTGGGCACCTTGTAATATTTATATCTTTAAGAGTTATAGCACTATAACACACAAGATAGACTCTATATTTTCACTATAGAGTTAAATAAGAAACTATAAAAACAACTAAATTATACTCCTGTATATAGATACCCCCTTTACTTTTAGCCTTCTTATTATTTGTTTGAAATTCACCATTAAAACACAAAAAAATATTCTAGTTTCGACTATGGTTTACAGAAGATAGGACAGATGAGCGGAGAGATAGCGTAGGTTCAGAAACACATTCCGTAACAAACATGTTTCTTAAAACAATTATAAGATACTAGAGGATCACTCACTTCGCTCGGGTTCACCTGTAGGAAAAAAAAACAAACCTATCCCACGGGAACCGTACATTTTTCCGGGATAAAATCATCCAGATTCGATCAGCTGTTCTGGCGTGAAAGAGTAACAAACATCCATACTTACAAACTTTCACATTTATAATATTAATAATTAATACTGATTTAAATGAAAATTTAATTCTACGTTAGTTAATGAATCAAAAACACTGGACTAATCTTCGATAATTTTGAGTTCGTTTTTTTTTTGTGTATGATAATATTATGTTTTTCTAATTTTATTCTAGTTGTACTTCGTCTCCATTATAGGGGTGGATCCTTATTTTAAGTGGAATATAAGTTTCAAGTAAGTTTTCATTCAAAATTACTTTTGGTATTTAACCAAACAGTGTACATTTTTAGTTAAAAATTACCTCTTATCTCAGTATAGTTTTAATCTTTTTTAAAACAGCATAATCATTTTTAAAGCAGTAGATATAAAGCAATCCCCGTAGTAGATTACTAAAAATAATTTCGCTCGATACCTTCTCGCAAAACTAAATTCCGAACACAATTTAAACTTTATGCAGGTTGGTATGGGCTTTACAATGTTGCTAGAAAAGTAAAGTAAAAAGTATAGCGATTTTGCGGTGTTGCTATTTACCTAATCCTTTTTCGTATCTCCAATTTTATAGAGAAAAGATTTTTCGAAGTAATATATTTAAGCTTATTTTATTTACATTTCATTTATCTAATGTAAATATTATATATCCTACTTAGTTTTATTAGTTAATGTTACTGCAATAAAATAATAAGGCAGGTTTTGTTATTCATTTTCAACCGACTTCCAAAAAAAGGAGGAGGTTCTCAATTCCACCGTATATATATTATTTTTATGTTTATTCGCGGTTTTTTACCATCGTTTATGAATCGATTTTGATAGTCCTTTTTTTGTTGGAAAGGAGATATCCCAAGAGTAGTACCATAATAAGGAAACCAGGATCTGACGATGGGATCCCAGAGAAATCGAGGGGAACTTTCGAAAATTGTAGCGGCGACTAATGCATTTGTTAACATTTTCATTAGGTATTTTAAAGCACTACTATTTAATGAAAGTCTGGAGTCGATCTGATGATGGACCCGAAAGACAGTCGAAGGAACTCCTCAACGATTTACAGCAATTACCTGGTGTTTGGGCTTTATTAATTGATGATACGTCTACAATAAAAATGCAAAAATAAAAACTTTTGAAAAAATTATAAAAAACCGACTTTCAGGCACTGAAAAGTAAAAAATAACTAAACGGGGGTTTTTATTTAGAAAAGATACTTAATCAGATTTTTTCGAAGTCGGTGCTAGCCAATACAAATCAAAGCACACCGACTTCGAAAATATCTGTAAATATTAAGTATCTATTCTAAATAAAACCCCCCGTTTAGTTATTTTTTACTTTTCAGTGCCTGGAAGTCGGTTTTTTTTTTTTAGTTTTTATGATATGGCCATATTATACCATTTTACTAGTGTTTCTTAAGCATATTTTTGACGGCGTATCCACGACCAGGCTGGGAAAAAATAAATATTTATTATCTGGTATACAATTTGTAATAAGCACAAGTGCTTACTCTTCTCTAACTTTTGCAGGAATTGAGTACTGTATAGTACGGTATTACGTTATCTATACTAGAAAGAAAATATTTCATATTTACATAGATTGTTTACGAAGAAGACATAAAACAACTTAAATAATCCATACTTCCATCTGTACATATAATAAAACTGTAGAGGTTGAATATCTGTACATAAAAAAATGCAAAAAAAAACGAGTCAGGGGGATGTAAGAAGGGAAACAGAACAAATCCAGACAGAAAAACAAAAATTTTTTTTCAAATTTTTTGTTTCTCTGTCTGTTTGTCTGTTTGTACGGGCTAATCTTCGAAAGTGTTGGACCGATTTAAATGAAATTTTGCATTGTGACATCTTATATTCCCGGTCAATATTTTAGACACTTTTCATCCCGGAAAGTTAAAGAGTTCCCGTGGGATAGTTAAAAAACTATAGTAACTTATGCAGATTACTACACAAAAACTACTGATTGGATTTTAATAAAACTTTACATTAATATAGTTCATACATAAGAATAACAAAGAGGTTACATTTTATCGCGGAAAAATGTACGGCTCTCGTGGGATAGATTTATTTATTTTTTTGTCTAGAGGCGAATCCGAGCGAAGCGAGGCTGAGCCGCTAGTGATTAATATTATAAATGTGAAAGTGTGTTTGTTTGTTTGTCCTTCTTTAACGTTGAAACGGATTGACGGATTGGCGTGATTTCTCATGTGAAAATAGTTGACGGGCTTGAGAATGACATAGGCTACTTTTTACCGCGGGAGATCATCTCATTCCAACTGGAAAATATGTTATAATACAACCCAAAAATTATTTATGATAAATATAGTTTTAAGATTTTTCGAGATTCACTCCATAAGGAGGTAAAACACGGGATGACTTTTAGTGCGAGCGAAGCGGATTCTGTTAGTATTTATATAAAAATAAAAAAATAACCTGTACCATTCCGGTCCAGACTCCAAAGCGCCATGGATTACTAAACTATTACGCTTAAATGCACATAATAATAGAAACGAAAGGATGTTTGCGAGTACGACCTCAGGGGTACAAAATTTAAATGAACTTTGTCCAACTACAATGACTCCACAAACTTGTTATACGAACAATACATTTTGTCGGAAAAATTAAAACTGTGAATAAAACTTCACATTTCACTATGCAGCCGGCCCGATAAGATTGCCTAGTCGTAGCCATGCTAAAATTATAATATCATTATTTCTTTTTTCACCAAAAAAATATTGGTGTAAAATATATTTTACTAGCGGTAAGCGGTAGCGGCGCTTTAAATAGATAAAAATAGTTATTGTGAAAGTACCTTAGGAGATACACACATGCTGTCGTAGATTTTTCTGTATTAAAATCTATAATTTTTACGTATATTGTTTTTATTTATATTTTAAGGTATAGCGAGCGTTAGCCATGTAAGCGCACGAAAACCGATTTCTGCTCGACCGACGATCGAGAAAACACCGTCTTAGTTCAGCCACTTTGTACAAAATATTTACATATTATTTTGTATACAAACCTTTCACGTATGCCCAGCCCTTTTTAACGTCCCACTGCTGGGCACGGGCCTCCCTGCAATACGAGGGGGGATCAGGCCATGGTCCACCACGCTGGCCAAGTGCGGGTTGGCGGACTCCACATGTCTTTCGAAATCTTGCTAAGTTTTCTCAAACATGCAGGTTTCCTCACGATGTTTTGGTTCATCGTAAGGCAAGTAGTAATCATGTTAGAAATGATTCGCAAATGAAAATATTAGAGGTGCGAGACCCGGGATTTGAACCCGCTTGACTCGGTTTCTCAACCGCTTGGCTATCACTACCTACTTGACCTTCCACGTATATCTCTTTCTATTACTGAAAATCGTATCAAAATGCGTTGCGTGGTTTAGAAGTGTGCGTGTGCGAGTGTGCGCGTTAGTGTTTTTAACCGATTTCAAAAAGGAGGAGGTTCTCAATTTAATTGGTATTTTTTTATGTATGTACACCGATTATGCTGAGATTTATGGTCCGATTTACGTGATTCTTCCTTAGTTTGATACGGAATAGTTGCCATTTGGTCCTATAAAAATTTAACATAGTTCGGCCCAGTAGTTTTCATTTTGTTTGATTTGACAATTTGACGTTAGAATTGGATTTTAGAGCCAGAATTTTTAGTTTTACTAATAAAAGCGAATTTTAGCTTGTCAGTCTGAAAGTATGAATACTTTGCTACTACTATTATGTCTACACAAAAAGGGAAAAATAAAAACTTTTTAAGAAAAAATTAAAACCGACTTCAAAAACGCACTAAAAAGTAAAATATAACTGATTGGTAGTTTTCATTTACTATAGATACCTAATCAGATATTTTCGAAGTCGGTGTGCTTTGATTTGTATCGGCTGGCACTGACTTCAAAAATACCTGATTAGGTATTTATAGTAAATGAAAACTATCTATCAGTTATTATTTACTTTTTAGTGCTTTTTTGATGTCGGTTTTTATTATGAAGACTGCGTGTTTGTTTTTGATTTCAGTTGAGTTAAGGAAAATATCATTACTTAGATGCACACTGTAAATTATTTTTAATGCTATCGTAACATCATAAATCTTTCCATTCTAGCAATTTACTACAAACGACTATTACTTGCAGCCTTATTGTTTCCAATATCCTTTTTAGTATCTCAGTTACATGTTCTCTATTGATATGACCTCACTTTTATATACATTCGTACTAGTGATCCACCGTCGCTTCATTTAGCATCCCGATGTGACTTTCAACACACAAATATCCACCAAAATTACTTTTACCGTGACTAGAGGCTCTGTTGTTACAAAAAACTACAAATGCATTTAGAACAAAAGAATAAATAATGCAAAGAAGAACTTTTTACATCAGTCACAAGGCTGCGTAATTCACTTTACGTTAACCTATTTATTATTCTTTGTTGCGCGTAATTTTCAATCTGTCATATCTAAAGTACTCATTTAAATGATTAAATGAAAATAGTTATTTAAATCTCCATGTCAATCTTAATATATATAAATCTCGTGTCACGATGTTGGTCCGGGATGAACTCCGAAACTACTTATCCGATCTTAACGTTTTTTGTTTTCAAAATGTGTGATTTGTTCCAACTTAAAAGATAGGATAGTTTTTATCCCGATTATTTCCTTTTTTTATTGCAAAATTGACGATTTTCATATGTGTGCCACAGCAACGCGTGGCCGGGTCTGCTAGTCTGATATAAGGAGTGAAATATATGTTACTAGCAGAACCCGCGGCTTCGCTTGCGCTACAACTACAAAAAACTCGAACAAACTACAAAAATGCTTTTAGTATTAGAGGGCTGTAATGAAAAATGCTTTTAGTATTGGAGGGCTGTAATGATTTTCAAATGTGTATGATTGTGAATGACTATGATTGTGACTCGCGCATTGAGGGTTTCTTACTACTGAATATTTTCTTGTTTTTACAAACATATTTAGACACAAATATTTTTTTACATTTTCGCTATACATATTTTATTATTTGCAAAAATAAATTCGCGTTTCTTATTATTTCCATCCAAAATATCCACCTGCATATGCAAAGATATTTTTCGTACATTTATTCTGTAAAATTTTCGTTTAAAATATTTTGTCAAGCCCCAGTAACTCAATTTTTTGCACCTTTCCTACTTCATCTTTTCAAAATTTGAGAAAGAAAGTACAATGATACAACTCTCATACAAAGTTTACGACTCAAGAATCATGTTACTTGGCTTATATGAGCTTTTAACAAACATACTAACAGGCTAAAATCTACCTCATTTTAAAAACCCAGTGTTATGTACACCTGAAACTTATAGTCTCTCTTCCTTCTCTCCTTTTTCAAGCTACTTTAAATTGCCCTTCCTATTTTGTTAAGCTTTCTGCCCGCGGTTACGCTCGCGTAAACTAAAGGATTTGCTTAATTTTAATTGCCATTCAATTTATATGTTTTCATATCGAATTTGTTATCATTTTTGTATGCTATCACTCTAGCTATTCACTTAGCTTAGTCTACACTAAAAAGTTACAAAACACGCGTACAGTACACGCGAACAGGAAGTTAGAATTTAATCAAGAACACATTTTTTTTGCCACAATTTCTTTGCCACATTTTCTTTACCACATTGGTGGATTTTCTGTCTGGTTCTACTAAAATTTCCATGTGAGAAACAATCCTCTCTTAAATCAATGCTTGCTTCTTTAAACGACGGGCCCTGAGATTTATTCATGGTCATTGCGAAGCAAATTTTAAAAAAGAATTACATTAGATTAATTTAAAAACGTAGTCGTAAGTTCTCAGTGGTATGCGAGGTATGAATACTGACTGCTATCGAGCACATCCAGCAAGCAAACACAGTGACCAGTATAATGTTTTAGATCACTCGCTGTCTAGTCCCATTAAATAGCTTAGGTGGTTTATTCATTACGGGAATGCCAATCTTCAGGAGGAGTTTATGAGAAAGGAGGTCTGGTGGATTAACACTGTTAAGAAATTCCATAGGAAAGTGAACTGACTAATCTATTTGCATCATTGTATCGACAAACTTATATTCTATATTCGACTCTTCAAAATACTTAAGCTTGTCGTTATTATGAGCAGTAGCAAAGTTTTTTTTAAGGATCAGTGTAGCACGTTTATAAAGCCAAGTCAGGACTTCATTTGATCAAGATATCAGTTTATTCATATCAATATATTCATTACGAAATACGAACGCAATGTTAATCGAAAATTTAAAAGCTATCCATCAAGATAACATTTTAGCAATTCGCATTTAGTAAGTTCTATACTGATTGTATAAAGCTACACTCTTTTTATTTACTCATATTTTTTTTTCTCCTCTTGCCTAATTATAGGAAGTTACTCAAAATAAGATGAATGCTAAGTCATGAAACCAGGACTTATACAAACGAATAACAAGCAACTCTTTATATAGTTGAAAGTTAAATTGGAAAACTTATGTTATACATACAGTTCTTTTGTAGTTCATCTACCACTACATTGAGAAAGAACGAAGTTTATAACTAGAATTAGAAACACGAATGAATTGCTCTTCTTGTGAGCTAATTTGCAATAGATGAGAATAAAATTCATACTATATACGATATACATATATACATGTGAACAAAGCAGTATGGATTTCATATTAAATTTAAAAAAATCTTATTATTATAAAAACCATAAAAAACTTATTAAAAAGAAAATTTTATTATTATAAAAACCATAAAAAAAATTACATAAAAAGCAATTTACATAGTTTTCTTATTGGAACGAAGTTCCTTATCGCACATTCTACTCGGCACACTTGGCAAATGAGAGCTAGACGAAAAAAAAGTGTAATATTTCGACCGTCACGACACTTTTTATTATTTACTAAGATTATAGAAAGTAGTTCGTATGTACGTTATTATGACGGGGCCATACATATATGTATAATGGACATTCGTTGAGCTTTCTGGTATTGGTACTCATGATAATTATTCTTCCCAGATATTATAAGCTAAGGGCATAATGTGAAGTCATCATAAGTACCAGGCCATCGTAACTGCCATTGTAAGAAATTCGTGTGTACTCTGTGTAGACTTTTCTTTGATGAACTTCAACATGTTGAGTACGTTGCTTGATGTTTATGTACTCGTGACAATTTTTATGACCTAATATATAAGCCAAGGGCGGACAGCGAAAGGAACTTCGTTTCTAATGGATGTCCCACGACACATCTTGACCTTTTATTTTTTTGTATTTCTCCTATTTTAAAGATAACGATACAAACGTGGGGAGTTGTGAGATTAAAGGCCGAACCACACTATAGTGCCGATCACAGTCCGTTCTCGGTCCGATATCGGTCTAGTAAAGTTTTATTTTCCTATTTTAAAGATAACGATACAAACGTGGGGAGTTGTGAGATTAAAGGCCGAACCACACTATAGTGCCGATCACAGTCCGTTCTCGGTCTGATATCGGTCTAGTAAAGTTTTATTTTCCTATTTTAAAGATAACGATACAAACGTGGGGAGTTGTGAGATTAAAGGCCGAACCACACTATAGTGCCGATCACAGTCCGTTCTCGGTCCGATATCGGTATAGTAAAGTTTTATTTTCCTATTTTAAAGATAACGATACAAACGTGGGGAGTTGTGAGATTAAAGGCCGAACCACACTATAGTGCCGATCACAGTCCGGTCTCGGTCCGATATCGGTCTAGTAAAGTTTTATTTTCCTATTTTAAAGATAACGATACAAACGTGGGGAGTTGTGAGATTAAAGGCCGAACCACACTATAGTGCCGATCACAGTCCGTTCTCGGTCCGATATCGGTCTAGTAAAGTTTTTTTATACAAGAAACGTTGCTGAAGTGTGATTCGACCGGAACGTGACTCTTACTGATAGTGTGAATGCACTTATTGCTTTTTGTATAACAATACTTTAACAGACCGATGTCGCACGGGGAGCGAATCGTGATCGGCGCTATCATGTGGAGCGGCCCTAATGTATACTGTGATGATTTATATTTTATAATAAAGGTAGTTGTACACACCAATCTTAGGTAGGAAGGAAAGTGTTATAGTTTGACACTTGGACTGCAACTACCACAGAGAGCGGACGTGTGGGACATTGTGAATTAGTTACGAGTTTTATTTCATAATCCCTTTCTATAGTGGCCTTAGTGGTATATTGGTACTATATAGCGTTGAATAAGTGTTGCGATTATTTCACAACACTTATATGACTAAACGTCACACGTACCTCTGTATTTCTATATCTATGTTATGTATTCTATGTTTCTGTTATGTCAGTTACGCTACAAATATATATATTTAATGTCTACGCAAGATTTTTACCTTTATTAAATAATTAAAACATTTTATGTTTCTTTTCCATTCCACGTGACATTGGCCAAGTAAACTATGCATAACTGGTACACTTTGAAGCCATTATTGCTACTACTAAATTGAACAATTTAATTAGTTTCCATTCCAACAGCCACCTTAAATTTTTAAAATTTACAAAGCAGGCTCTAATATTAGTTTTATAGAGTGTATCTAACAAGTATTTTTTTTAACTTTACAAAGCCCTATTCAAACATTTGAAAAGACAGTTTGACCACAAGACTAAAGGATGTCACGTTTGCTGCTGCTCACACTCGCGAGCACGGAATTTAAATGAATTTCGCTAAGCAATAGAATACTACGGCTTTTGTTTCACCAAAATATATTGCCACTACAAATATACAAAATAATAGTTATAAAAGTGAGATAAAAAGAAAACGTATTAAAATAAAAAGACAAAACTACATAGAAACTTTTTTAAGTGTCCATTACTAGCTGCTCATAAATACGACTTCATTAAAATATTTTCAACTAGTGGCTTACCCTCATATGCCTTTTGTGACTTGATTCAAAAATATCGACTTTTTTATGTAAGACGTGTATGCACTCACGATGATGAAATGATATTTTTTGTATTTTCAGATTTTTTTATTTAATAACGCGTTGAAAAGTAAAATTTACTATTTTATTTAAAACCTGAAGGATATACAAAGGAAAAATTAATCAAACCTAAACATGTAACATTCATCTTTACATTCAATAATATGCAACTTCGACATCCATGTAATAATTATGTCTCTGAGACAAATATGTGTGATAGATAGATAAAACGGATGTAATTCTATAAGCGCACTATTTGAATAAAAATACGAGTAATATTATAAGCATGTTGCAAACAAAAATACGAGTGATATATTAGCCTTATTGTGAACACTGTTTTTAGACCCAAATAAATAAATAAAAAATGTTTTTGCCATACATATAGAATAGATACAATAAGTTAATCTATACTAATATTATAGAGAGGTAGGATTTGATTGTTTGTTTGTTTGTTTCTTTGTGTGCACCAAATAGGCTTCGAAACTACTGTTACAAAACATATTTCTAAACACATCTTTTATTAAATAGAATCGTATTAATAGTGCCGTAGGCATCAATCGGCTATTTAATTAGTTATTTATATTTACTTAATTGCTATATTTAATTAATACTAAATTATAATTCAAATATCTTAAAACAGATAAGCGTTTTGTTTCCGAACGGGTTTTGTATTATCTTTCCAATTCACTCGTGTGTTTTATTATTTTGTATAAATAATTACTATTTATTACAGTTATAAATTATATGCATAATTACATATCCAATATTTAATTAATGTTAAACTTATATTCAATATTTAATAATATAACAGAATGTATTATTTCTAATAAGTTGCTTTTTGATCATTCTGGCGTGAGTGCGGGTACTTGTATTTAAAGCCGTGTAACGGTGAAATGGGGGTTGCGTTGAATTCAGGCGGTGATAATAACGTTTTGCTATAACGATCCACAAGTGCTGTTCGCCATCTTCGTCTTGCTGTCTCTCTGCGCGTTTTACTACTGAACTGATTAAGAGGAAATTTGGTAAGAAAATAGTTCAAGACCCTGGGAAGGATATAGGATAGTTTTTATCTCGGAAATCATCCCTTAAGGGAGTGAAAATGGGTATGAAAGTTTGTATGTGAATTCCCCATACAAACTTTCATTACCTAGAGACAAACCCGAGCGAAGCAAAGGTGAGTAGCTAGTACTAAATAGAATACTAGTAACCCTAACTACAATCCAAGGTTCATTAGTAGCTTTTTGTAATGCACTAATATCTCTGGCGGCCGGCGCGGCGTGAAACAAACTAAGAAATACACTTCCTCGTTTATAATATTAGCATAGCAATAAACAAATAACTTACTATTAAATTTACCATATGCGATAGAAATATATGTAGATTCTTCACACTCACTAAAACAAATAAACAAAATAATAATATTTTAACATATTTGATTTGTAAACATATCAATTATATCCAAATAAAAAATAAACGCTTTCTTAATATACAAACACTGAAAGAGAAGCAAATTAAATACGAAAACTTTTAAAGAACTTTTGCATAAGCTTTAACTTTTATAAATAAAATGCGTTATGTGCAGAAGTTAGAAAAGGAAGCCCTGCAAACTGAAACAAAAATAACTTTGCTCAAATAAAAAATAGGTACTCAATACTTATATATTTGCTCACATCTCTATTCGTAACTTTTGATTAAAAGTTAAAATAGTAAAATGTAAGTATTTCAAAATTAAAATTAATTTTTAACTCATGATGACGTTTCTTATTATAAAACGAAGCTTTGAGATCCAACTTCTTTTTGAAACTTCAAGCCAGTGCATGTGAAACTTCACATTCTTACTTAATTCTGCGCTATGTACTCACAAGCCTATTAAAATTCTACCTGAAACCTACAAAATGTTAAACGTGAATTTTATAGCCAGGCCAAATTTTACTGACGGTGTCGTCAACCGTGTTTTAAATATTTGAAAATGTTTGATTCTACAACACACTTTATTTATGTGATTGTACACAAAAAGAAAGGTTAAGTGTATTTTTAACATAGGTACCATATCCTTTAATAAAATATTACACATGGATTGAAAATCCGACCCGTCCGAAATTCAACGTTATCTGATACAGCTATTTTTACATTTATAATATTAATATGGATAATAACATAATCAGATTATGTTAAAAGTGTTTATATATCATCTACATTACATTTATAGATTCTCTATTTTCATATTATAGAAATACAAAATAAACAAGTGTTTAATGAAATGTAGTATTTTATAAGGAAACAATAAACGTATTATTCCGTATTTCTACGTAATGACCTTATAAAACAATAATATTAAAAGATATTGCTTTAATAGAATGCTACAATGCTTTATTGGAATTATAAGTAAAGATAGATTTAGGCAATTGCTAAATCAGTTTATAGTAGGTGCGGTAGAGTTTCTTTCGTTTTTAGCATAATATTTTGATTTTATTTATAACTAAAATTTATATAAATAGTAGGTACTTCCTTAGATTTACGGGAATATTTGATATTTAAAATAAACCTATCTTTTCGAATATTTTCGCGGATTTATTTTGATTTTTGGTTCCCGACCCTTCAAAAATCAAAATCCGAGAACATATCATATAGGTATACATAAAGGTAGTTTTATTTAAAAGAAAAGTTCTCTCTGATTAATTTATACATGTAATAAAATTTTGAGTCGAATCCGTACATTAAATATTTTTTGGAAAATCCTATTGAAATAGTCATTATTATCAATATAGAAGCCGAATTTATAGTTTTTGGAACTTTTGTTTGTCTTTTGTCTGTCTGAAAACACATCACGAGAAAACCATGGATAGAATTTAATGAAATTTTGTATGATGATAGATAATAAGATACCTTTTACTGGAAAATATCTCATATCTGAGAAATCTATACTAACTGTAAAAACCTACCTAGGGATGAATCCGGGCGGACCGAGGGTGAGTCGCTAGTTATGTGATAATTTTAAAGTTAAAGTCAAAGATATTTTTCGAATGGTTTACAGCAAACTTGGTCACGAGAGAGACTAAGGTTTTAGATGTCTCAAAACTTATTGTATAGTTGTTACAGACAGTATCTACTCACAAAGTTATACAATAATTTTAAAGAAACAGGAAAATGGCACTCAACTGCCTTACAATATTTGTTAATTTTAAATATTTTTGAAGTTATACTTCTTTTGGGGCGTTTGGAAAAAAATATGAGAGTAAAATTTTTAAGATGCGCGCGCACACCAACAGCCAAAAAGCGACATGATGAGTTAGCTGATAATTGTTTGTTGCCATGGTAACTGTTGTTATTGTCTGACAGATGAATATATATATAATATTATATTCTTTCCTTAAATGATATTCTATAACTATATGATTGTACTATGCCTAATATGCTTCATTTATTTTATTAATTTATCATTCCTTTTACAAACAGAGAGTTGTGACATACGCCGTGTTGTTGTTGTTGCCAAAGAAGAATAACTTCTTACGTGTGTACATAAGTACACACACACGTTTTTTCATTAATTTAAATCAGTCACATATACATGAATATTATACTTAATTTTAGTTGCTATTATTGTAATTATTACAATTTTTAAAACGTTCATAATAATAATGTTACTAACATAACCTTACTTCGCGGCGTCCATGTATTAGGTATAGTAGTACCTATCTTAGTGTTACTCCAGGTCGTAGAATGTGTACTAAACTTCGTCCTAAGCTATACTATTAAATCCTCTATTAAATTGATATTCATTAAATCTTTTCTTCTCGGAATAATGCGTACCTTTTACCATCTATACATCCACGTACCTATGAACTGTTCTTAAGCAATGCATGATTAGAAAAATGGGCCAAAATTAAAAAAACTGATATTAACTGTAATACTAAAAAAAATAGTAAGCGTTAACATTTTTATTCGTTTTCCTTTATAAATCCTATGTCCTATCTTATACATGTTTACATAATTATTTCCTACGTTTACTGATTTGGTGCTGCTCCTTTGTCCAACCCCAAAAATTAATTGGTCTGCGTGTATGTAAAGCTTAACTGGTTTACAATCAAATATAACTTACAGCCTACATTGTACAGAAAAAAATAATATACTTAGATATAAAAGAGCATTTTATATAAATTTTATAAATATAACCATTTAAAACGACTGGGCATTCAGACTTATTTCAAAAAGTGGCAGTTCGCGTCTGAGACTCGTCGCAGATTTAATTTGAGATTTCGCTGTGAGTGGCTACAGAAAGTTTTTCGTAGTATGTTTTCATTTTGAACATTGTTTGTTCATACTTTAATTTAATTTTAATTTTAACTACATTTGCTTACAAACGAACTTTTTTTAGTAATAAATAATCTAGCCATATGTACAAAGTCCACTCCAATCCTACCAAATAAGCCCTCAAAACGCTTATTTTTTATTTAACTAGTTTTGAGTATTCTGATTTAATTTATTCGTTTATTTAAACGATGTTCTATTGTAGTAATATTCCGTTACCGACCCGAAAAGTGGTATTAAAAACATGCTTTCAAAATATTTTAAAACTGGGGATAACACTTAGTGTATTAATCACTTGTAACTCATTCTGAAAGCAGGTAATATTGAATGCGACTACCAACGTACAATTAGTATATTAATAGATAAATCAATTATCTGGTAAAGTTTTGATTAGTAATTTACTATAAAATTCTCATGACTTCGCAAAGTGAAGTAGGTATTTAAATTGGATTCTAATTTAAGTATAACACAATCTTGACAAAGTAGATAGAGACACTAGTACTAAATTCTTGTGCAATACTATACCTGTACGTACGTATACGTATATGTGCTATAGGAATTTATGCATTCAAGCTTGAGCTTCTTAAAGTTTTGGCAACTTCGCCAAAGCTGAGAAATATTATTATTAAAGTAAATTTATTTTACAAGGATGTGTGTATGTTTGTTTATAAACGAATAGATTCAAAATTTAAAACACTTAGGAACTACTAATCCGATTTTAAAAAATCTTTTTGCATTAGCCCGTTCATTGAGGAAAGCTATATAATATCATCCCGGAAAAATTTACATTTCTCGTGAGATAGATTTGTTTTTGTTTAGGGACGAACCCGAAGGCGAAGCGAGGGTTAGTCGCTAGTATATGAATAAAAAATGAGTGCGTGTAACCTTTACGCGCAGTTGAAGTAAAACTTCTTCTTTGGCGTTGTGGCAAATACCGCAATTAAAACTAAAAAAAATTTATAAAATTATATATAATATTTTTTTTATAAGTAAGTAATCCTTATTATAAATTTATTATTAGTAAATACCTATTTATTTTTATAAATAATAATATTTCTTTTAAATAATAAATATGAATCTCAATTCCACGACACTCATTTTTCCAATGTATTAACATCCCTACCCCTCAGTCACGCTAGTCTTAAGTTTTACTTCAAAAATATTTTTTTAGTTTTTACTTAAAAATAATAAAATACGTTTTTTGTTTATTAATTAAATGTGTGTGTGTTAAAAAAATAAATATGTAAGAAACGAAATCTTAAAGCAATTTAAGTAAACCTTTTTTTTTAATGTTGGGATTAATTGGCATTTATGCATACACACCTGTAGACATATGTATGTCTACAGGTTATGTGGGACTCACCGGTTAGAAAAGTCAGTACTACCCACAAAACCCAACGAAACCTCCCCCGTTTTAATGGAGCGTCGCAGGATCGCTCGAGCACTCAACCACGACGCCCAGTTGACAGGTCTGCCGAAGCAGACCACAACAACTATGGAGTTGCATGGGTTTGGTTTTCTTGTTATATATACCATTTTAACCTATATTAAAATGAAGTGATTATTACCGAAAAAAAGATATGTGAGGTCAACACATAATTTTTAAGCGATAAGCGAACGCGCAAGCTACGAATGAAATTACGCGAGTAAAAATGATCTACTTCAAATAGGATAGATATAATACGATATGATATAGTGAAAACTATTATAAATATGAAGATACATTATTTATTTATGGCATAATCTACTATATTATTAGTTATATCCCAGAGTAGATACAAGTCGGTCTACCAAGCAAACACTGGTGGTAAGTATGATACATTTTTTTTTTAAATACTAGTCCCTGAACGATAAAACAAAATGAATTAATTTATAGTTTACGTTGAAATTCTAAAAAAAAAAACAAAAGATATATTACAATTTGATTTTTACGAGTTGTTAGCATTTTTTTTTTATTTTTTAAAGTGATAGTAGACACTACAATGATAAAAAAAACTCTTCATTATTCTATGATAAATATATATTTGATTTCATAATAACTACATGAGTTTCTACTATATGCTATATAAATATATGATCATACGGAAATGTACTTGGGTTTGTATTTTTATAAAAACATTTAGTTTTTACGATGAAATTAAAGCGTCTATAGCAATCAAAACATAATTACCAAGGAACTAGATGGCTTAACCACTAATTTAGCGAAGTGGTTCTAGGCTACGGCCTATTTCAAAAAACGAATGCTATAATTCATATTAACTTTCACAACCTAAAATGAAAACATATTTTATAATTATAAGAATACTCATATACAAAAAATATTAAATGAATAGAAATAAATTTAGAGAAAATTTGAACATCTTATTTCGCATACGATGCAAGTATTTGAATATTAACATAGTGTTGCAAAGAATAAGTTCCCACAAAAATAAATATTAACAAGTTAACTGTCGCATTTTAATTTACTAGAAAAGATTTATTATATCAAATAATTTTATTCTTTTTAAATTTTTAGGCGAATTTATTTTAATTTTTGGTTCCTGGTGTTTCAAATGCTGTACAGTCATCATGGTCACGGGAGAGTCTCACCACTCTCATCTCAATTTTGAATATAGATTACTACAATTTCAAGAAGAATAAAGAAGACACGAAGGAAATTAGTAGATAAAATAAGAGTAAATTCTTCTATTACTAGTCAAGACAAACATTTTTTTTTTAATTTATAGACAAAATCACTGTTGATAAAGTCACCTTTCAAACAAAAAACTAAATTGAAATCAGTTCATCCATTTGGGCCAGAGACAGACACACAGATACACACGTTTAACTTTTAAAATTCCTCTTTTTGCGTCGAAGGTTAAAATTTTTTTTGTACATATCAATACGTATATTGTGTAGGTTAATAAATATTAAAAGAGTAAAATATATGAATATAATACCTATCTTTGGACTAATTTAATACTGAACTATACTTTTTGCTTTTAATATTATTATATATTTCTACCTTCGAAACTAGAATAAATTTGAAGACCGAAAAAAAATATGCAATTCAAAAAAGAGGGTCGGCCATAAGCCGTCCTTTTCGCTATTTACTGCAGACGACCGTTATTTGCAGTAGAATGGTTACAATTGTAAGAAGTATAAAGAAAAATATCTCTTACTTAGTAAAAGTTATGAAATAATTCAGTAATATATTTTTCAGAATAATTTATATTCACCAACGCTAGTTAAAGGAACTAGTAATTATAAATCTATGTAATTACAAAGATCTTTGTATATTACAAAGACTTTTTTTCTTTCTGCACCTCCTTCTACTCGTCCCAGCTTTCATTTTACTCCTGGAAGCACATTCGACGTCAAGAAACACATCCTAGCACTTAGGTCTGATGCTACCGGTAGTGATGAAATAAACCGCAAAATAATCCTCTTAGTTCTTGATTCTATTACTCCTGTACTTACCTATATCTTTAACTTATCTCTTTAATCCAATCAATTTCCCTCTACTTGACAAACTACTCGTATTATTCATATTCCTTAGACCAAAAATCCCTCTTGCTTCTCTCATTACCGTCCTATTTCCATTCTTCCATTGTTGTCAAAAGTTTTAGAACGAATTGTATATAATCAACTCAGTAACTATTTAGATTAGCACAATATACCTTCCCGTTAACAATCTGGTTCCCGCAAAGGTCATAGCACTATAACAGCCTTATTTAAAGTATCCGATGATATTCGCTTTAATATGAATGAGAAACTAATCAGCATTGTAGCTCTGCTTGACTTCAGCAATGCATTCAACACAGTTGACTTTAAACATCTATTAGCTGTTCTTAAATCGATTAATGTATCAAGCGACGCCATCGAGCGGTTTAGCAGTTATCTGTACGGTCGTCAGTAGTGTGTCCATGTTAATAACAAATCCTTCTCCTATTTTCCTCTTTGTGCCGGAGTTCCACAAGGTGGCGTCCTTTCTCCTCATTTGTTTTTCAATATTTATTAACACAATTTCCACACTTCTTTCATGTCCCTATCACCTCTATGCTGATGACCTACAGATTTATATGAGGATTCCACCAGTGACCTCAACAATACTATTGAACGGAACGGTAAACAAAATTCATTCCTGCAGTATCTCGTATGAACTCTGCGTTAATCGCGCTAAGTCACAAGTCATTGTTATAGGAAGCCAAAAGTTGACCAACAAGATCGACTATAATCTTGACTATAACCTTGTCCCCTGTTAGGTTTGGCAATTCTGACTTAGCATATAGTAACTAACAGGCAGTGGTAGCCTAGTGGCAACGCGCTCGCTTGGGAAACCGAGTGAAGCGGGTTCAAATCCCGGGTCTCGCACCTCTGATATTTTCATGTGCGAATCATTTCTATCATGATTACCACTTGCCTTACGGTGAAGGAAAACATCGTGAGGAAACCTGCATGTCTGAGAAAACCTTGCAAGTTTTCGAAAGACATGTGAAGTCCGCCAATCCGCACTTGGCCAGCGTGGTGGACTATGGCCTGATTCCCCTCGTATTGAAGGGAGGCCCGTGCTCAGCAGTGGGACATAAAAAGGGCTGAATACATATAGTAACTCCGTCAGAAATCTTGGACATTATTTCGACAACTCCTTCTCCTGGACTGTGCAAACTTCAGAAGTAAGTAGAAAGAGTTTTGCTACCATAAGTTGCTTAAGGCGATTGAAAAATCTGTAGCCTATTAAAACCAAAACTGCATTGGCTCACTCACTACTGCTACCAATTTTAGACTGTGCTGATTGCTGTTACCTCGATGTTTCAGAGGAACAGCTTAACAAATTCGAACGTCTGCAGAATATGTGCATCAGATTTATACATGGTTTGCGTAAATTCGAGCACATCTCCGAATACCGTATACAACCAAAATGGCTTTCAATCAGACATCCGCGCAATTTGTACGTTCTCCCCCTCCTTTTTACCATCCTCTATAACCTTACTACTCCCTTTTACTTAAAAAAAGTTTCAATTTCTTAGGATCGAACTCTGGTATTCAACTAAGGTCTCAAAGCGACAACCATCTGAAATTACCTCAAATTACTATGGTAATTCTTTTACTGTTAAATCTGTAAAGTTATGGAACATGCTCCCTCGCAATATTCGCCATTCCAAATCGCTAGATATTTTTAAACGTCGTCTAACTAATTACTACCTTTCTTTTTAGATAAAGTGTATATATATTTATATTATATGTATTTTTGTATGTATGTGTATACTTTGTATACATGTATGTATATAACAAAAATTTTACTGTATTATTATGTACATGTACGTTTATGTATATCTACAGATATAAATAGGTATATATAGTTAACTTTTATACACCATTTCCGCTTTTTTATTTTATTTTCTGTATCCTTCTCTATCGGTTACCTCGGTGATAAGGCCGCCTTTGCACATTTCTTGAATTATATTTCTTTTCTGTGTACCATTTTACTGTGCAATCATGTTTTTAAACTAAAAAATAAAAACATATTAATTGTACCGTCCTGTTTACAGTGTCATTAGTCCTTTCACCAGAGATTGTCTGTAAGAGATTGCTTATAGACCGCCTTTGCATGCCTTTTGTTATCTTTCTTTTTCTTTTCATTTTATGTATTGTCCTTGTGTGTATAATAAAGTATTTATAAATTAAATAAATAAAAAATAAAAGATTCTCATGATACTTGAATTCAATACTCTCAACGCTTTCGATTGTGCAAAATTGTACAATTTGTAAGCTCGTAATCCCCTTACAGCCAAAACTTTACAAGAATATTAATATCAAAATCCATTGTAAATTGTAGCACTCTTCCAGTGACATAAGTTAACTACGGCTAAAAAAAACCTATCTGGCGGAGACGTAACGTCTTTCATGTGCTTACTTCAAAATTATAAAAAATGGTTTAAAAAATTATTATGAAAATTAAATCATATAATATTAAAAAAAAAAATAGTCGAATATCAAGTAAATAGTGTACGCACACTCGTAATTTTAATTTAACAAAGGAACGTTTGATAACGAAGCAGTTTGTAAAATATATTTGGAGCAGGAAAAGGTTGGAACTTCATATCGGTATAACTTCTTCAATGTAATGAAAATCGACATTTCTGCTATCAATCTACTATGAAATGGTGAACTTTTGCTTTTGCCAGCGGCAAAACTGGTAAGATTCGATTTAACGAACCGATACTGAAATTGTGAGTTTATTTTTACAAGTTATTTCACACTTAATTCTCGCAGTATGAGTACCTACTTTTTTTACAGATAGTTTTTATTAAATTATGCTAGGTCTTAACAATAAATGATAAATATAAATTACATATACTGTTCGACTATATAATATTGCCATTAATCACAGATTTTTCCTCTTATCCTCCATAAAAAAATGTATTCTCGTATGCATTGAAAAATATAAATAATTCCAGTTTAGATATCCAGTAACAACGCATGTATTCAGCCCTTTTTAATGTCCCACTGCTAGGCACGGGCCTCCCTTCAATACGAGGGGAATCAGGCCATAGTACACCACTCTGGCCAAGTGCGGATTGACGGACTTCACATGTCTTTCGAAAACTTGCTAGGTTTTCTCAGACATGCAGGTTCCCTCACGATATTTTCCTTCACCGTAAGGCAAGTGGTAATCATGGTAGAAATGATTCGCACATGAAAATATCAGAAGTGCGAGACCCGGGATTTGAACCCGCCTCACTCGGTTTCCCAAGCGAGCGCGTTGCCACTGGACTACCACTGCCTAGTCTGTAAAAAAAAACAATGTTTTCCTCTAATAACAGTCAATTTCTTTATAAATATGGGCTATATAAGGGCTTTAAATTGCGCTTTATGAAAAATTCTCTCTAGCACTACGTTCAAACAAAAGTATAATTATTACCGCTAATAATGTTCAGGATGTCGCTCCCTAAAGCAATAGGGTATAATAAAAACTGATTTCGCGTTGTCAAATTTCATTAGTTCAAAAGAAACATCTCAGGAAAGGAAAAGAATGTGATCATTAGAATAATTCGTTAAAGAAAGAAAACGGTATTAGTTACCTATACCTATGGAAAGAAATGGCGACATATCACTAAAAGCATAAGCACTTTTATTTTATTGCTGTCCATAGACAAAATTAAGTGATAAAACTTAATAATTTTATTAAATTCGCGAATATTTTATATATTTTAAAGAAGAGAAGAAAATATTATTATCATATAGACGCGTAGAGCTCTAAATAGAGTAGGGACGTTACCAACAACACGGCCTTGCAATCTTAGTGTTATAACGACAAAACAATTGTTTAATAATTAAATCGTATACCTGCTTAAAGTATTTAGTACTAAGTCATATCAAATTTATTTAATATAAAGTATATGAATTAACTACATTGATACAGTTTTTCGCAATTCAACTAACAGTATTACTCACGGGGGCTAGGCCAGTTTGACAATAGGACTAAAGGAAGTCACATTTGATACTGTTCACACTCGCGGTGCGGAATTTAAATGAACTTTACTCAACTACAATGGCACCGCAGGCATTGTTCTGCAGGTCTATTACACTTTGACAACAAAAAGTGAAGTTATAATTAAATATTACGGTATTATAAATAAAAAGTTTTAAAGTTGGCATATAAAATATTGTTTTAGAGAGATTTTTAGAAGGAAAATAATACAAACCGGACATATTGTGTATTTTTTTGGCATGCTCTGTAACCTTAAATTTATTAAATTCGCTTTAACTGAAAGAGTAGTGTAAAAAATATACCATTTACGGTTTTAATTATTTAATTTAAGAAAGGAGGATTTAAAGTCAGTAACAAAAATGGAAGAATAAAGCTTGTATTATATTCAGCCCTTTTTAACGTCCCACTGCTGGGCACGGGCCTCCTTTCAGTACGATGGGAATCAGGCCATAGTCCACCACGCTGGCCAAGTACGGGTTGGCGGACTTCACATGTCTTTTGAAAACTTGCTAGGTTCTCTCAGACATGCAGGTTTCCTCACGATATTTTCCTTCACCGTTAAGACAAGTGGTAATCATGTTGGAAATGATTCGCACATGAAAATATCAGAGGTGCGAGACCCGGGATTTGAACCCGCTTCACTCGGTTGCCCAAGCGAGCGCGTTACCACTGAGCTACCACTGCCTACTAAGAAAAGAATAAAGCTACTAAATAGTAATTATGGTTCTAACAATATTTATTGCATTATAATAAAAAAGCAACCTTAGACTTCCGCAATTATAGCTTTTGACCGCGAATTCGTCCGCGTGATCCATTGAATGTCAGTGATGATCACCACAATCAAGTACTGTCATTCCACTAGTTACATATATGGAGTACTAGCGACTCACCCTCGCTTCGCTTCGGGTTCGTCCCTAGACAAAAACAAATCTATCCCACGGGAACCGTACATTTTTCCGGGATGATATATAGCATTTTATAGCCTTCCTCAGTTAACGGGCTACTCAATGCAAAAAGAATTTTTCAAATCGGATTAGTAGTACCTGAGATTAGCGCGTTCAACCAAACAAACAAACAAACAATCTCTTCAGCTTTATAATATAATATTAGTATTGATTCCCAGAAATTAAATTCTTGTGCTTATGAGTATACAAAACAAAACGTGTTTAGAAATTTTATAATTCGAGTACATATATCCTAGAACTATATAACCTTTCGTATTGTTAATTTTATTCCTATTCAGTAATTGTTAGAACAAAATAATTAATTTTATTTGAAAAGAATCATATTTTGTTGTTTAAATAATAATTAATCGTTCAAGCATTACAATATACAAGTTATATTTTAGCATTATAATAAAAAAAATATATTTATGTATCCTGTACTTTTCAACCGACTTCCAAAAAGGAGGAGATTCTCAATTCGACCGCATATGTTTTTTCAATGTGTGTGTTCGCGGATTTCTTCGTCGTTTATGAACCGATTTTTGTAAATTAAAAAATAACCAAACGGGGATTTTCATTTAGAATAGATACCTAATCAAATTTTTCGAAGTCGGTGCCAGCCAATACAAATCAAAGCACACCGACTTCAAAAATATCTGTAGTTATCTATAAAAAAAATATTATTAAAATCTGCTTAGTAATTTCAAAGTTTATCTATGAAATATAAATAAAAATCTTCCCTCTCAATAATATTAGAGTACATATACTTAAAATAATATCTTTTAAAGGCAGTGGTAACCCAGTGGAAAGGCAGTGGTCGCCTAATGGTAACGCGCTCGCTCGCGGGTTCAAATCCCGGGTCTCGCACCTCTAATATTTTCATATGCGAATCATTTCCAACATGATTACCATTTGTTTTTAACAGTGAAGGAAAACATCGTGAGGAAAGCTGCATCTCTGAGAGAACCTAGCAAGTTTTCAAAAGACACGTGAATACCGCTAACCCGCACTTGGTCAGACTTTTTGGACTATTGCTTGATCCCCCTCGTACTGAAAGGAGGCCCGTGCCCAGAAGTGGGACATAAAAAGTGCTGAATACATCTTTTAAAATATCATATCTAACATTTAAATTAAAAAAAAATCTCTTTTCAATTTTTTTCTATCTAATATAAACAGTGTGTTTCACAAAATATTCATTTTTCTTCCATTCTAGATTACATTTTTATGAAGATAAAGCTTGAGCTTCCCGTACGTAGTAACGTATGGTATTCCATATAAAGTTCATTTAATGGTTTTGAACTAAATGGAAATAAACATAATGTGCGAAGCAGGAAGCACACCTGATACTAAGTAATATATTTATTCCACACTATATCTTTCTATGTTGTTTTTTCTGTATATCTATTTTTATTTACCAACTTTATAGAAATAATACTATTTAAGAAAACAATTTCTGAACCATCAAAACGATTAAATTCGCAAAGGTCAAAACAATATCTTTAGAGAATAGCTGCATCTAAAAACATAATGTGAATCGTCTACAAAACGATTTATTCTGTGGACAGACGAGTTGACGACGGCCTTATCGATAGAACATTGTTATTTGTCTTGTGGAAAATACGCAAGTCAGCTAAACTGCTCTGACCAAATTGCTTTTTGGAAACTATCCCGAATACAAATCAGTAAAATTTGGAAAGCATACATTACGTAAAATACGCATGTACAAGTTATTTTTGATCGACTTTAAAAAGAATGAGTTTCTCAGTTCCAGCCCAAGTCTAGTATCTACTAGACTAAGACTTACCCACTAATCTCTCGTTAATGTATATAATCCAAAACCAGTACTTTGGTGGTCTAGTAGCTAACATGTACGGCTGCAACTCCGGAGGTCCCGGATCAGACCAACTCTAGTTATCAAGTTTTTATTAACAATTGTCAATAAAAGCCCAAGTTCAGTGTTTTACCCCCGTACCTTCGAGACCATACTAAGTCGTTGGTCCTGCGCCTGATATCTCACCGAACGTATCGAATTGTCGTCCCACCGGAGCTTGAGAGTGTTTAGAGTGCTATAATATCTCCTGCGCAGATGGCTATCTGAATCAGATCGACGGTGGCCGAAATCGATCAGAAGGACATAGTTATTTCTTTTATTGTATTTTAATTTAAAAGTAATTATGGATGTTCTTAATACTATCTGAGCCTATCTAACGTTCATTTTGTATTTTGTAATTATTTCATAGCTATTGATTTTTCTTATGTATAACGCTCACAGCTAAATTACGATTGAAACAATAAACCTCACGTCCCCAGTGACTAGCATATACTATCCATTAAATGTACAGCATTATTCAGAGCATTGTTATTCTTTCTCAAACGCAAAAATCTAAGGGAAATCACATTCTATTTTTTTTTTTTTATTTATAACCATCACTTAAAAAAATTTAAAAACATACGTGTTTGTCGGAGACTAATCTATACAGATAAATAAAATTGGAATGTCTGTTTATAATATTAAAATAACCGCTTTTTACTAAATGCATATGGATGTATACACGGTACATATACCAAAACAACGTTTTTTACAATTTTTGTCTATCTGTCTGTCTATCTGTCTGTCTGTTTGTTCCGGCTATTCTCCGAAACGACTGGACCGATTTTGACGGGATTTTCACTGGCAGATAGCTGCTGTTATAAGGAGTAACTAAGGCTACTTTTATTTTAGAAATGGAATAAGGGTTCCGCGAAAAAAAAACCCCATGAAATTGTGAACAAAATCCGCGTATGGTGTACGCAATAACATACGTACGTAACGTAAATCGCTATATAATTTAAATATCTTAGAAGTAGCAAGCTACTATTTATGTAAACCGCCCGCGTTCAGATGATAATAATACATATACCAATTTCATTGCGCACCGCATGATCGGTAAATAATGGCGGTGATTGACATTGCCACAAAGGTCCCTCCGTTAATCTCATATTTAATTTAGTAATATTGCACTTTTTGTTTTAACAATAACATTTATAGTATGTCTATACTTTTGTTTTGTTTGTTTGTTTAGTTTTGAGCGATAAACTCTCAAACTACTGAATTAATTTTAATCATTTATTTACTAATAGATAGCTATTGATTAATTTATATTTAGTAGATTATTTAAATTACATAATAATAACTTTTACTTAATGTTAATTTAGCGCGAAACGGATGGGTTAGCGCTTGTTAGTAATCTTTTCAGAAATGATTTTCAAAAGAAGAAAATGTTCCAAAAATACATAATTAAGGTAAATAAGTAAATTCTAAGCAAATGATTTTTATTATTTCATGTGGATCGGCTAATATAATTAAAGTCGTAAGCATTTTATTGCGTTCTTTAAGCCTTTTTTTCCACCTTTCAAGAATTGTGTCAAAAAAATCTGAAAAACTTAAGGTATAGCAGTTTCTAAAACACTTTTTATTGATAATAACTTTTTAAAAAAAAATAAAAACCGACTTCCAGGCACTGAAAAGTAAAAAATAACTAAACGGGGGTTTTCATTTAGAATAGATACTTAATCAGATTTTTTCGAAGTCGGTGTGCTTTGATTTGTATTGGCTGGCACCGACTTCGAAAAAATCTGATTAAATATCTATTCTAAATGAAAACCCCCGTTTAGTTATTTTTTACTTTTCAGTGCCTGGAAGTCGGTTTTTATTTTTTTTTTTAAAGTTATTATTTTTCCATTTTTAGTGTAGACGTATCATCAATACAAATTAATCAAGCCCAAACACCAGGTAATTGCTGTAAATCGTTGAGGAGTTCCCTCGACTATCTTTCGGATGCATCATCAGATCGACTCCAGACCTTCATTAAATTGTAGTGCTATAAAATACCTAATGAAAATGTTATCAAACGCACTAGTCGCCGCTACAATTTTCGAAAGTTCCCCTCGATTTCTCTGGGATCCCATCATCAGATCCTGGTTTCCTTATCATGGTATCACTCTTGGGATATCTCCTTTCCAACAAAAAAAGAATTATCAAAATCGGTTCATAAACGACGAAAAAATGCCCGAACAAACATAAAAAAAAAAAAAAAAACATATATACGGTCGAATTGAGAACCTCCTCCTTTTTTTGGAAGTCGGTTAAAAACATATATACGGTCGAATTGAGAACCTCCTCCTTTTTTTGGAAGTCGGTTAAAAATTATCTTGCAGGATATACGTTTCGTGGCTTATAAGATATGGAGTATTTTTAGTTAGCTTTGTCAGCTTAATATAAACTTGTTTTTCATTAAAAATTTTAAAAATACGAATTTAAATTTTTTACGGTTGATAAAATGAAACGATATTGTGGACAGGTAAATATTATTCGTATTTATTTCAATGTTAATTTAACAAAATTCGTAAGTAAGAAAAACAACACAGTATTTTGCTACACGGAACCTATAATGCGCGAGTTGGACTTTTTTTTTTATAGTTGGGGAATGCATTTACGCATACCACCTGATCCCCCAGGTGGTTATGTGGGGCTCACCGACTAGAAGAGCCGGTACTACCCACTAAACCCCAACTTTCCCCTCCCATCCGCCATAGTGGGTTGCCGCAGGATCGCTTACGCATTTCTACCACGGCGCCCCGGCGGCAGGTCTGAAGACCTCCAATCTGATGGAACCTCCGAAGGAGCCCCACTACGGCTGCAGAGGACAGGGAAACGGCATCGAAACACCAACCCTCTCCCCTGCAGCCCCCCCGCGTCGATCTGATCGCGGGATCGCCGAAGCGGTCCCGCCACCGGCGGCCGCAACATCGGAAGCCGAAGCCTCGACGATGAGCCGTTCCGTCCTGAGCGTACCTCTAACCGTGGTTGAACTAACCTCGGTTAGAGGCACGCCCCCGCTGTTGGTCCGCGCCGGATTTCACCGGTACCACCCGCCCCTTTAAGCGGGTGGTGTTCCCCTATCCGCCACATGGGGACGCGCACGGTAGGAGTCAGCTCTCCCCCGGGAGGACTTGCATTAACCCAATTTTTATATTAAAAGATTTACAAACATTAACATCATTTACTACACAGTAAAAAATTACAAATATTTTCATTTGAAACTTGTTTCGGCCAGCAAAATATAACTAATATTATGTTACTAATTTATAAAGCCAAAAAGTTTGTTTTCTTGATAATTTGAACACGGGCGGTACCCGCGGGGTAATTTAATAAAATCTTAGAAAGTTCGTATCTGTATATTAAATTTTTTGGAATTAAAACTACGTGTTTTAAAAACACATGACGACATCTATTGTCAAGTATCTAAATAACTCATAAATAAATATTTTTGGAGTTATTGTTTATTCATTAAGAATAAAATAACGCTATAGATTTTCAAGAAAAGCAATTTTTAATACTTTTCGTCATATTTAGTAAGTTACCTTGCTAAAATATTTATAGTATTATCGTGATTTTATTCTAACCAGTTTTTGTTTTTTTTTTTCTTAGAAATGAGATATTTTTCCGCCGTAAAGGTATCCTATATGTTGACCCGGATAACCAGTTTTCACCATACCATCAAAATCCATAAAGTTGTTTTCATCAGACAGACAGATAGACAAAAATTCTAAAAACTACAGATTCGGCCTCTGCATCGATAATAATGTCCATTTCAATTATATTTTTCAAAAAATATTTCATGTAATTCGGCTTAGTTACAATTTTAGTATATTTTTATAGATAATTTGAATACGGGCGGAATCGCGGTTAATTTAGTAGTAATTTTAATAAAATCATAGAAAAGTCATATCTGTACATTCAATTTTTGGAAATAAAACCTACGTATTTTAAAAACTCATGGCGACATCTATTATTGAATACCTAAATAACACATACATAAATAAATATTCACTAAAATAACTATTGTTATAAATAAAATAACGCTTTTGATAGATTTTTCTTCAAGATAAGCTATTTTTAATAGTTTTCGCTATATTTAGTAAGTTATCTTGCTAAAATATTTATAGTATCATCGTGGTTTTATTCTAACCAGTTTTTGTGTTTTTTCTTAGAAATGAGATATTTTCCCGCGATAAAACATATCCTATATGTTGACCCGGATAACCAGCTATCACCATACCAAATTTGATCAAAGTCCCTCCAGTGGTTTTTCCGTGATGCAGTAACAGACAGACAGACAGACAAAAATTCTAAAAACTATAGATTCGGCCTCTGCATCGATAATAATGTCTATCTCAATTAGATTTTCCAAAAAATATTTAAGGTACAGATTCGACTTAGAATTTTATTATATGTATAGATTAACACATTCTTCAATTCGAATAAATTTAATTAACAAAATAGCAATAATTCAAATACTCAAAAATATTTTTGATTATTAAAATTTTAATAAACAAGCATTTGAATATTATAAATGGAGCGTATCAAAATAACAACCTAAAATTATTCATAGTAAAGCAGTAATAAAATAGTTAAGCAAACAATTAAAAGTATTTACAAATAATGCTTTATACTTTAAAATAATAAAGCAATTATAACAATACCCTTCCTTGGCAGTCGGGTAAATATACAAAGAGTACCTGATAAATATCTCAAACAGCCAGAACACTTATCAACAAAGTGCCGTCATCACAATTGAACAACTTCTGGATCATCAACACCTAAACAAGGGTTATAAATATCCTTCTAAATAATAATAGTAATGTCCTCCTGACCAATCTTCGGCCACGGCGGCCAATCTCATTGAGACTAACCAACTGCGCAGGAGATATTACAGTGCACAGGTGTACGCGCAGACACAAGTGCACTCTCTATTCCTGTCACTCTCATACTCCGGTGGGACGACTACTCGACACGACTGATGAAAGTTAAAGCGTAGGACCGACGCGACGGCTTTGCGTGCTCTCCGAGGCACGGAGTTAAAACACCTCCAACTTCCCAACTTCCTCTGAGGCTTACTAAACAGAAAGACTCAATAACTAAACTTGGCCCGACCCGGAACTCGAACCCAGGACCTCCGGGTGTATACAGCCGTACATGCTAGCCACTACACCACCGAAGCAGTTAAGTTAAGCAGCTAGAATGTACGGCATAAATTATATAGAAAACATATACGATGTAAACGATTATATTTTTCTGATCATTATGCAAAGAAAAGATAAATAAAAGTTATGATAATTAGAAATCATGAAAACATTTACAGTTTTTTTTACTTAAATTTTCATATTCAACGAGCACTCTTTACAATTGCCAAAGTATTTAAATGTAAAATGGCTACTTAGCATACTTTAAGAGGAAAAAATTTGAGTACTGAAATGTAAGTCGAATAAATATAATGTTTCTTAAGAACTTTGGCAAAATCAGCTTCTACATATAAAAAGTTCAAAAGGAAGATATTTACAAGTAATACAAATAAAAATTATATTTTTGTTATATAAAAATAAATGGCTCCTTTTTTTATGTTATACGATGAAATAAACTGGTAATAGAAATTAAAAAAAGTCTTCGCTTATATATATAAAAGTATATAGTAATAAAATCTTGAAAAGAAAAAATGAAAACCGACTTCAAAAAACACTGAAAATTAAAAAATAACTGATAGGTAGTTTTCATTTACTATAGATACCTAATCAGATATTTTCGAAGTCTAACGACTGCTTTGATTTGTATCCGCTGGCACCTAGGGCGTCGTACTTCATCTTGCTACACTTACGTTATACTGTATTCTAATAACGACTAAATTCATACTGTAGTCTAATTATGTCGCTGTGAGCGCAGATTGCAAATATTCACTCTCATAATTTTTTCTCTAACACGCCAAAAGAAGTATAACTTCAAAAAGTCACTGAGGACCACCATCTGTTTAAATTTGAAAATCCGAGCCAGAAATAGGCCAAAAGCTAATTATAGACTTAAAATTTTTTTACCCCTTAATTAATTGTATAGAGGGGGCCAACACTGTTTTATTATTTTTTGTAATTTGATAACATTGTCTAGCGGTTTTCACAAGACACCTATCCACCACATTTCAACAATGTAGCTTTAACAGTCTTCAAGTAAAATAGCTATGGCATACGGACAGACAGACAGACAGACGTACTTGACCAAATTATAAGAGTTTCGTTTTGTCCTTTTGGCTACAGAAACCTAAAAGAGTAATGATTTTATACCAGCCGAGGCATCATTTAACTAAATCGATATTTTGTCTATTAATTAATTATTAGAATGATCTAAGTAAGGGTTTGTTATGACAATTGATCATATAAATTATTATCTACACTTACGCAAATGCCAATGTGTGCAAAAACGGAACAGATATAAATAACATAAAGGTCTCTTCCTTTTGTCACGGGTAATACCATTTGATTTTAACACAAGTGGTGACAAAAACTACAACCATCTTTATTAAGAGCTACATAACTCTACACTACATGGTTTACTCTTGACATATTAAATATACATTTTCAAACAAAAGAATTTGATTAAGTTCATTTTATATGTTTTCCAAGAGGAAATATGTAACTGACTTCCACTTCTTTCGACTGAAAAATATAATCAATAAATTTTCATTTGCTCTAATTGTATTATGTTTTACGTACGTTAATAACACAATAGAATACGGCTTTGTAATCCAAAGTTCTTTAAGATTTCAAGCCAACACATATGAAAAATTCTTGCTCAATCCCGCATCATGCTGTTTACTCGCGGGCCTCTTAAAATTCAACGTGAAACCTACATACAGTTTAACGTGAATTTTATAGCCTAAAAGTAAACTTTACCGGTACAGAATTGCTAACTTATTCACGAAATGCAATTAATAAATATATTATACATTTTTGGGGTACCTAACTTCGAAAGTATCTAAATGAAAAATCAGAACCCTCATAGAATCACTTTACTTCCATTCGTTTCTCAATAACCTTTTTCGAGAACGCATAATATATAAATAATAGTGATTTTAATTTTTCGTTAAATAAATTTTAGTTCATATGCCCTTTATTATTCAAGACTCATATTTCTGACTGTATAAGATCCTTATCTTGGCCGACATTTGTTTCTTATTTTTAAATAAGCCTTATATTTGCATTTATGATTTGTACTTTTAAACATAAAGGCAAATGCTATATAAAGGTACAGTTTTGTTACAAAACGTTGCTTCCTTTCTGCTGTATCTGCTGGTTACCCCGGTACATGAAGTGGTTTCCGCCCGGTACGAGTATGTTGCAAAGAGTCACTTAACGTCTGTGTGGCGAAGTAACACATATTTAGAGTGAGTATCACTCTATATTATTTCACTTTATAAATTATTGTTGTTGTAAATATACTCGTATTTCATATTCACACTGAACTCACCGATACTTGAATTTTTAAACATAGCATGCTAAGTGTCATAGGATAAATATATATGATTGTAAAACGCACAGGAAAACATTTTTTCCGTCTCAAATTAAGTTTATTATTCAATCTTATTTATATTTTACATAAATTACGTTTATATAGAACCTTCAGGATACGAATCAACTGCCACTTGCAAAAATTCTATACCCAAAGATTAGAATCGAAATCGAAATATTAATTAAAAAAATATATTTCTTTACATAAATTGTATGGCGTTGAGAAAGCTATATTCAGAAATAAATATATACCTACTGTAATGAATCCCATGAATATTAGAAAATGAAATTCTAAAAATGTGGAATGTATATATACATATATGTATATATATATATATATATATATATATATATATATATATATATATATATATATACATATATATATACATATATATATATATATATATATATATATATATATATACATACAAAGTTTCAAGTGACATATAGTGTTTCAAAGTGATATATGTATATATATATCACTTTGAAAATGGGAAAGAAACTTTTTATTAGGTCATTTAAAATAATAAATTTCACTGAAATTAAGTTAAAATTGCGTAAATATTTACGCAATTTGTATACAACTTTTCTTCATATTCAAAATATATTTTTTTGCTGTCGTTTGGAATTTATATTAAACCTACCAACAAAGGTGGGTAAAGCAAAAACTTTTTTACTCATTTATACACAAAAATGATTATACTCGTAATTATTAATCAATGAGTATTAAAGTACTCGATAAATAATTCATCTTTAGGTTAATTTTATATATTAGGTAGGTATCTCATAATCTAAAATATAATATTTTCTACACGTTGACATCTCAGTACTTTCGCTTTGTGACTGACTATCTCAGCTCTCAACTCTCAACTCTCAGCTCTAGTTTGTTTATCGCCCGAATTCCATTTATGACTTCGTTACTTTCCTATTCTAGAGACATAAAATGTCATCTGTAAGACAAGCAGAGCTTTTATCTCAATATGTACGCTGATAAGGAAAAATAATGAGCGGACTTATACGGATCGATGGAGATTAACTTGTTATTGTAGCAAGCTAATAAAGGCGTAATATTATATTAAAAGGTATTTACGAAGCTACACATTTCGCTGGAATAACTTGTTAAGACAGTTTTATATGCTCGACTTGTGATACCAATTTGTTCATTATTACTCTTCTTTTGTTTTTGTTATGTCTTGATTAATGAAAATAAAAGTTGTGATACGCTCGACATATTTATAGAGTCAAGTAGTATAATTTATAGGGATGTTTATTCTGTTCTGTTCATTTATAGGGATATAAGAGTATAATCAGACATGATATAAGCAAAAGTAATAAGCAGTAAATGTTGTAATGTTTCCCAGATAATATTAGATCAAATCTTGCCTAATCTGAAAGTTAGCAATATTAAATTGGAAAACAGATATTTAATATGAACATTTATTTATTAATAACAAATATAGAAAATTCAATTCAAATATAACTTTTAAAATGCTATCTTTTATAAATAAAAAATATATAATATGTCATACACGAAGTCTTTAGTATAATTTTATAACTTTTAGAAATCTATCATTCATATGTGATTCAGGCTATTTTAAGGCTAAGTTCTCTTATAAGAAGACAAATAAATGTGGCATATAAAGAATATATGGCTTTTAGTGTTGACCTGTTCTCATTATGCGAGTCTTATTATATTTTATGAAACCCTCTTAAACGCTTCAGGGGGCCATAATGTGCCTGAAAATACACAAAACCTTATTAACTACGTACCACTACCCACATACCTGCGCAATATTTATTTAGGTACTTTGTTTATTGTAGCTATTTGCTCCATGTGGAAAGTAATATGCTTATGAGCTATTCTACTCAATGTTTGTGTAAGTAACTTTTACAATATAATATACAACTGCATGATCTCCTTTATTCTTCGTTTATTCGTATTCTCATAAGTTTTATGTAAATGCCATAAATATTTACATCCCTTTCTATTATTTATCAAATTATTTTACTATCTTTTTCTTAAAAGTTTAACCCTGAAATTTAAATCTATTTATTTAGGTAAATCTACTATCATGGCACCTCATTAAAGCTGTAACATTTATACGGGTATTTACCCGTCCAATTTTAATAAATATTACTACCTACTGCAGTACTAATATTTAACGTGTTGAGAGACGCGGTAACACCGGTGGTTCAGTTAAGATGATTGTGAAGCTAAATAAAAAAGTAAATTTCCATACAAAAAGCGATAACGTTTTTCCCCCCATTAACATAGTCTAATTTTAATAATTTTTGGAAATGTTATAGATATAATAATAATTTTTACCGGTGGTAGGACTTTGTCAAGCCTGAGGAGTCCGACTGGATGGGTACCACCCCCTTATCTATTTCTGCCGCCAAGCAGCAATGATTGCATTGTTGTGTTCCGGTTTGAAGGATAAGGTAGCCAGCGCAATTACAGGCAAGAGGCATATCATCTTAGTCCTCACAGTGACAACGCACCTGTGGTTCTGCATTTTTGTTACTTAAAACTTAAGTGCATGAACCGTAGGTGTTATGGGCGACAGGTACTGCTTTCCATCAGGTGGTCTGTCTGCTCGTTTGTCACTGAAACTCATAAAAAAAAAAAAAAAAAAACATAAAGCAAAACTAGGTCCGTACGTTTTTATTTTAAAGAAATGTTGCAAATGATAGAAGTTATTAGCATCTAAATATCTGTACTTTTGACTTAAAAACTTCCTGGAGCGTTTTTATTTTTTTATAATTAAACTAAACTGAATTACTAAAAAAAGAAAACGTACAGACCTAGATTAAGGTGTACTAAAACTAATGAGACCAAAATTGTCTCATTTCGTAAATATTTAGGGGGGTGTAAACGTTATCGCCCGAAACAATATTTCAATCAGGAAATGTAGGTAATTGCCTCTAAGATTTGCAACTCTCTCTATCGCACCATAAGGGTTGGCAAAGCGAGCGGTATGAAACAGATAGCATTTTCTTAAAAACCTACTCGCGCCGTGTATAGGCACTTCACAATCCTCTTAACAATTAATGTCTTAGAAATTATCATGTGGGTGTTAAACAAAATACTGGCAAAATATGTTGAAACGTACATACATATAAGCAATTAAAGAAACTTCTATTTAAAAGATAAACTGAGACACATAAGGCAACGGAGAAATATCCCGTATAGGTATAGTACAGATACTTACCTATACCATCTACATACTTACCACAAATTTTGTATTCTATAAAATATGTTGGGACATTAATACACAGCATCATCTAATTCCATGGTAAGCTACGAGGCTTGTGTTATGGATACCAGAAAGTTGATACACTACACATATATAACTTTAAATAAATACATATTATAAATATAAACGTTAAACATCCGCGACTGGAGTACAAACAATCGTGCTCATCACACAAATGAATCGGGGCTCGAACCCGCGACCGCACAGCAAGTAGAGTCACTACAAACTGAGCCAAACGTGTCATCAAAATTATATTCTAAAAATTGTATTTTTTCATTCATTCATTATTTCCTTCATATATTAAATTTTAGCTTAAGCTGATCATTGAATTAAGTACCAAGTAATATTAGATCCAAATATAAGCAGCAAACCAGTCTTTAAAGTGAATGCGAGCGTCGTAAAAGTTTCCTCAGCTGCTCGCCCAATCTCAAATTAAATCTGCAACGAGTCTCAAACACAAACTGCACTATGAAGTTATTTCGTACTTTACCACTTCTGTATTGATATTTATTATACATAACTAATAATTTTCAGTAATATTGAACAATCTATTCCTGATATGATATTAATAAAATTAAGTTAGCTCTTTCTATTTCATAGCCCAATTTTGATGAAATTTTCAGAGGAGAGGTTTTTTTGAATTTAATTTTATTCTACTTTTCATTACTTCATAGTACAAAAGAGTCATATGTTATATGTTTCATACAATGCGTATTCCGTTGATGGACTCAACGGTGTACTAAACAAATGTACTTGCCTACATTACAGTTGATAGATACCTTCTTTATTTTACTTTGATCTTGGTTTCTTTTAGTTTATCACCAAATTAAGTTGTAGGTATGTATTCAGTCCTTTTTAACATCCCACTGCTGGGCACGGGACTCCCTTCAATATTAGGGGGATCAGGACATAGTGCACCACGCTGGCCAAGTGCGGGTTGGCGGACTTCACATGTTTTTCGAAAACTTGCTAGGTTTTCTCAGACATGCAGGTTTCCTCACGGTGTTTTCCTTCACCGTAAGGCAAGTGGTAATCATGTTAAAAATGATTCGCACATGAAAATATCAGAGGTGCGAGACCCCGGATTTAAACCCGCTTCACTCGGTTTCCCAAGCGAGCTCGTTACCACTGGGCTACCACTGCCTAGCAAATTAAGTTACGTATTGAATAAATCTAAATAAAAATATCGAAAAAAAGGGTGGAAATTATATGCAATATATCTTGTACATTGTACATACATATATACAACCAGTGGACTATATTATTGAATAGTATTAATTAATATACTTCAGTAATCCTTTAATATATAAAAAATACTTTACTTCATATCATCCACTTTAAATCACCTCTTATGGAGTTATATTCAAAGAAGTTCGTTGGCTTGTTTTTAATGAAGCTATTCATTGTATGAAACACGATCTCGTTTCTATTAGTGCAATTACTTCATCTGTATTCATTCATCAAATGGATTGCAAAAACATTTAATTAAGTCTGTAAAATATTGAATACTTAGAAACTAACCACATAATATAAAGAATTGTAGTTTTTTTAGATAATAAAAACAGGTCCTCGTTTAGCTCAGGCTCTTCTTACAACCTGCGGGTTTTCTAAGCATCCTTTAGCCTGCTAATGTTTTATAAGGTATTCATTTAAATTATATTGTAAACTAATATGGCATTTAAAATATATTAATATCCCATGCAAGCTATTTGACGTATAAAGCAGTTGACTATATTACCTATATCCTTAATCGACGTATTATATCATGATTGGCTTAAGCCTCGAGGCAACGAGAGTGTGTAAATTCGAAAATTAAATGTAACATTTTGTTTTTAAAATATTAACTTGACTTTAATTACTAATTCAAATAACGGCACTTTGACAAAAAAATATATAAATAAATATATTATAAAGGTATAACAAAAAAAAAAATACTTTTACATGGTAATGTCATTTAATTATTAAAAATTTATCAAAATATATTATAATTACGATACATTAGAATTACAATAAAATTCAAAACTTTTTCACGAATCTGCACGAGTTGAATATAAAAACTGTACACCTTCACGTTTTGTGCGCAGCTTTTTAAATAAATCTGGAAAATTTCGAGTGCAGATTCATACAAAAAGCTTCTATACAACCATACACTTCGACCCGCAATGACTAGTCACTGCTACATAACAAAATAGATAGGTAGGTAGGTACCTGTATATATGTATGTACAATATAATAATCTATTTAGAATACCACTATACAAATTTCAAAGGCAGGTAAATTTAATTAACGTATTGAAATTCCAAATACTCGACGTATCAAACCTGGTTTATCCTGAATTCTTGGGGTATTAGTAAATTAGGTACATTTATATATTGAATAGATTATTTTGTAGCCGACGACAGACTTGGCCCAAAGAGTGGAATTCTTACAAAAATATATTTTTGGAATAAAAATATATTAATCATATGTATGATATGTAGATGTGAAAAAGTTTTGTCCTGATAAGAAGTAGAGCGACTTATTCTATATAATACACAAAAAGATATTTCACCTATAGTTAGAACATTAGTCTGTCGTCAGGTAGAACCGATGCAAAACAACTAGATTTCTACTACTTCTTCTTAAGACTGTCAGGAATATAGTTGTCTTTACCGGGGATACCAGTTCCGCCGGAGTCACCTAACCAAGGATACCTGGAAATAAAATAATTAACACTTATATTTACAATAATTACAAAGTGAAAACTGAGTAAATAAGTGTTTTTTTTATACACTGTAAGAACTCAATGAATTGAATGAACTTAGAATGAAGATAATATATATTCTGGATTCATTTATTAATTAACGACATACACTTATGGTGATATTTGAATGAATTTTTTTTCATAGTTATTTTATATTTCATTTTATAACATATTATGAAATGTTTTACGCAAGTTTTATCTTATGGTGTACCAAGTTACAAAAAAAAGTATTTGGTAAAAAATGAAAATTATTGTTTAAACAGTGAGACATATAAACAAATAGTAAATTAAATCAATGTTAATTAATATATGTATTTAAACATATAGTTATAATTTAAATATATTATAGTTTGCTTACTGTTTAGGACATTCACTGCAGGTTTCCATATAACGTGTGTCAGTGAAATTCGTAACCGGATGTTTAAAGGATAAGGCACATTTGTTGGGAAGATTGCAAGGCGCTGGAGGTAAATCTTTCTTATCACATCGCCATGCTTCATAGTTGCTTAGTGTCTTCGCGGGTTTCGGATCTGTCATCCAAGTCAAAGCCTGCGTGATCGTTACAAAATAAACGTCTTTCCTGAAAAAATATTTGTTTTAATATAACCGGATCATTCAGACATTTAATTATTTTAAAAGCGCAATTTGGTTGTTACTGTAAATCTTAAATGATTGTATCCGTATTAATATTACAAATGTGGAAGTTTGTGAGTATGGATGTTTGTTACTCGTTCACGCCAGAACGGCTGAACGGATCTGGATAAAATTTGGCACAGAGATAGTTTTTAGTCTGGAATAATACATAGGCTACTTTTTATCCCGGAAAAATATACGATTCCCGAGGGATAGATTTGGTTTTGTTTTTCTAGAGGAAAACCCGAGCGAGGCGAGGGTGAGCCGCTAGTCTATAATATTCATCTTAAAACAGAATTTGGAATAAAAACCCTAGTTAAATTATTAAAAAAACTAATGTTACTACATAACTATATACATATGAGCAGATAAAACCTAACAAATGGAAAGCAATCGACATCGAAGACGGAATACATGATCGAAGTTTAATTCGATATCCGCCAGTCGAACCATGCCAGAAGTAAGGTAGCCATCGCACGTTGGCAAAGCAAACTCGCGGAACGTGAGTAACATACATTTTGCGATCGACGTCGCCGCCCGCCTCGGGTCATATTGGTCACGTAATTCTACCGACTGCTTTCATTATCTCCCCAATATTTAATTCTCTGATAAAACTAATAATTTCTTCTTAAACTACTTAAACTCCAGTTCTTTGTCGTAGTAGCAAATTAATATAAATTCTCGCATTCGAAATAACGTTTCTAAATGAAATTAAAGACATTAATATCCTTAGTCCAAGCGAAGTTTAATAGGATATTCATGAGTGTACTAAATATCACCTAATTACTTTCGTTAATGTTTATTCTACACTAGGTGACTTTTTTAGCAACAATAATGTGCTCTCCTAATTAGAGTAGCTAATTAAATCTACAATAGCTAATCCTGGTATATGTCTTCTGTCTAGTTCTACCTATATATCGATAGGAGCTAAGCCTAGAAACGTACTGGCAGCGTGACATACCAGTTGCTCCATGTACTCTAACAGCAGAGTAGACTGTTAGAGTCACCCCTTGGTTGTCTAATCTGTGACACCCCATTAAGACGTAGGAGGTTCTGTTGGGTTAGGGAGTATTACTGGCCTTCCTAGCCGGTGAGCCCTACATAACCACTAGTACCTATGAAGGTGGTGTGCTTAAATGCATTTCCCAACATTAAAAAAAGAAAGAAAAAAAAGAGTTGTCAATTAGAAATCGTCATGTAACGAAAAAGGTTACGAGTCATTCGGTTCCGTCCGTCGTATTTCGGATGCTATCGTCAAGCGCTGGCCGTCATACTTGTTGTGCTCGATGGTATACTCCCATTAAAGAAATTCGTTTTTCAATAACTAACAGTTTTATTAAAAGTCAATTCATAATATTATACACGACAGCGCGTTTGACTACTTAAGAGTAAATGGCCACACAAGCTGTCAATTTATAACTATTATCGATGAAAAAATGAGAGGTTATCATATTTGCTCTGATGCAACACCAAGCGCTAGCGTGGCGAATAATCGGCAGCCGGCATCAAGATTATAATCGACAAACGGTTAACATCGCTTAGCATCGCGTTACGTATGTGGTGGAGTGTCTTTCAATAAAGTAAGGTGTACTTACTTGAACGTGATTGACTTTCGTATAAAACGGTTATAGAACTATCAGTGTCAAATCCATGAATAAGAATATTGCACATAATTTGTGATATAAAGTAACATTTCATTTTCCTCGCCCGAATACCCACGTCCGCCTAAAGTTGAAATAGTGGATCAACCTAGTGTCCTTATATAATATGTATTTGTAGAAATAATATCTACTAAAATGACCTGTTTTATATATTATTATAATGAGAATTACAAACCTTTTTTTCTATATTTTAAAATTAAATTAAAACGTTTTGTAAATGTATAGAACGTAATGTATGTATTTCTATGAAGTAGCATATTTATAAGTTACATAATTAAGACATAAAATTGTAGATATATCAGCTCCAATCAGTTACAAAGGCAAACTTGTGTAAAAAGAACACTTAAGTGTAATATATCCCACCTTTCCAGTTGAACTTTGAAATATCACACCCCACAAAACTCTCTCGGTAACGACGTTTCAAGTACCTTTTGTCATTTAAAATTGTTCGAGTCTTAGGAAATCCTTATCCACTTCATACGTTTTAATAGAGAATTACTATTCCAATAATAGTGCTTATCTACTCATTGTTTCGCTTCATTGCTTCGCTCACGTTCAGTTGTGTAAATTATTATATTAAACCGAAAAGCTTACTTTTTTTGTCAGTTGAAATATACTACTAGTCTCTGTAACTACCAGTCAGATTTGAAAGGAAAGTTTTTGCTTTTTATTGCCTATTTATTGAGAAAAAAATTATTAACATGACACCTGTCTTGAACAGAGCAAATAAACATAAAAAATACACAGACAAATCGACGGGTAAACCCTAGTTTTCAATAAACGCAGACTGCATTTTAGAATACTCAATATTGTCTAGTATAAGGAGTGGCTAGAAATATTTTCAGTTTTTTTTTAATAACAAAGGACAAGGAAAACATTAGAATACTATAATTTTTAAGAAATTGCGTGCTAAGTGGATTGCATAAACAAATATTTATATTATTATTTATTTATACCATAATCGCCTCTTATAATTGGTACATTTGGCATAATAGGCTTGGACAGATACACCGGTGGTAGGACTCTGTCAAACCTGAGGAGTCCGTCTGGATGGGTACCACCAGGGTATCTATTTCTGCCGCCATGCAACAATGATTGCATTGTTGTGTTCCGGTTTGAAGGATAAGGTAGCCAGCGCAATTACAGGCGAGAGGCATATCATCTTAGTCCTCACAGTGACAATGTACCGGCGGTTCTGCATTTTTGTTACTTAAAACCTAAGTGCATGAACTGTAGGTGTTATGGGCGACAGGTACTGCTTTACATCAGGTGGTCTGTCTGCTCGTTTGTCACTGAATCTCATAAAAAAAAAAAACCGATCTGCACCAACATAACGTAAAACTATGTAAGCATAACTTTAATATTATACAAGAATGATGTAAATAATAAACAAATATTATTATAACAGTAAAACTATTAATAGAAAATAAAGTAAACTTTGCATTCTGTAAACCTATCTGTATTGAATTTTTATTTTATAAAATTCGGTATACGTAGACGAATGACACGAAAAAAGCTGAGTTTTAACACGTTACGCCGTATCTGGTTTTATTTTTAAAATGGGGCAGTCAGAAAATACGTGGCACAATTTCAATTGCCACTCGCTATAGAAATTGTCACTATTCGCTTCTATTCGGAGTGTCAGCTTCGCTTTGATTATGTGACGTGCAAATGCTTGTGAATTGTTCACTGGTGCTGGACACTGACACTACACTCCTCGACAATTACTTCATGATGCACTTTTTATTCCTGTTTTGAAATATTACATCAGAATTTTGTCATAAGCTAAATATAAAACTTTAAAATATTCCACATTCAAATAACTCTCCGAAGCCTGCACCAGCTTTTAACGGTCGGACTTTTTCAGTTAATTTTTAACAGCAGTTAAAAGTAAGCTTCTTCAGTGTTAGCCTTTCAAAGTAGCTATTTAAGCGTATACCACAAAGAAAACTCGACACAGTGCAATAAAACGTTTTTCATTTTTGTTTTCAAGTTTTAAAGAAGTATAATTATAAAAGAAAAAAAGAAAATCAAATAAAAGTAATACATACTATTGTTGCATACTTTTCAAGTTTATACATATGAACAATGTCTTTTGTCACCATATAAAATAACTAATATTGTTATGATTGCAAAGGTTTACGTGATAATGTGTGTATGATAAAACTTAGTAGGTATATAGATAGACTATTTTTTTTATCTTTGTTTTAACGTTCGGAAATACACATACGCATTCTACCTGCATATATACATCTACAAGCGGTTATATGGGACTCACCAGCTAGAAAAACCAGTACTACCCACTAAAACCCAAGAAAACCATCCCCGTCTCAATGAGGCGTCGCTAGATCACTTACGCACTCAACCATGATGCCTCAACGACTGGCCTGTCGAGACAGGTCACAACATCCATGGGGTTGCTCCAACGGTCCACTCTGCTGTCAGAGAAGTACCAGGAGCATGGTATATCGCCCACCGAAGTGGGCCACCTTCCAGTGCGAACGTCCTAAAAAGTGAACGCACGGTGGGGGGAGATAGGTTATGACATGAGATAACACATGGGCTATTGTTAAGTAGTGAGTTGCTACTTAATAATATTATAGAAAAGGTTGAAGTTTTATTTATCTTAATTAGAATATTATAATAACATATTATTCATGTTAAAGGAATATCGCTCATAAGATATAATGATAAGTAGTAGCAACTTACATTTCGTAGATTTTCAGATACTAATTAATATGCTTATTTCTTGATTTAAACTTATGTAATATGTAATGTAGATGATAAAAAGCTACAATACATGAACTTTTATTAATTTAATATTATTTTATAATAATTTCAATGTGCATAAATCCATTGGAACACAATTTTATATGTATAGATTAGGGAATATCACACTCACAACTGTGTATCGACAATCGTTAATGTGATTTGGCTATGCGAATTCAAATTATCCCATTACCATTATCTTTTATTAATTAACATAATTATATAATATACTGATACACAATGTATTTTATAATTATAGTAATTTAATATCTAGGTATTGCCGCTTCCCGTAGATTCAATTAAGTTAATTAGATTATGAAAGCTTTAAACATAAGCATAAATAATACTTATCTACATATAGTTAATGTATACAAAATAGTATGTAAGAAACAATTCACGTGTAAGATTTATCTATGATCATAAGTTTTGAATATTTCCACTAGATGCGTTAAAGACAAACTAACGTTCACTCTATAAATTATAAAAATAAAAACCCAACTGCATAAAAGCTAACTAAAAGATAAAAACATACAACAATATAGTATTATGCGGTCGGAGACATGTAAGAGTATGTACATCTCGCAGCAAGGATGAAACGTGTATGTCTCCGTCGGCATAATACTATATTCCTTCTTCAGTCGAAGCTCTTATGCAATCGGGTTTTTTATTTTTATAATATATTTTTTTTCATTTACAGATTGTTAATTTTTGCCAATTAGGCATTTGAAGTAATATTTAGCAATTTTTTTTCCTAAATTACTTTTAAACATATATGTACCTAAGTTGTATATATTTTTGTGATCACCTCTTAAAACCCTTTATTTCGATACCCCACTCGATTGGTTTGGAAGACTTTTTTTCAAAGGCACAAAATATTTTTAACTATTTGTATATAGCCTACGACACTGGCGTTATCAAGACGAATCTCACGACATATGAACTATGAATCATTAAAACCGTCCTACGCGTTTGGTCTCTAGAACGCCACATATGAACAAACATACATACATACATACATAAATACATACATACATACATAAATATCTACATACATAGACTAATAAACACATTACCTTCCATTGCGTCGCGCAGTCGGATAAAAAGCTTGATAACTTTTATTTTATGAGTCCACGCAAAAATTACTACTTTTCGGTAGTCCTTTCGGTTATATACTAGTAACTAGCGACTCACCCTCGCTTTACTCGGGCTCGTCCCTAGGTTGATTTCCCATACAAACTTTCATCCCCATTTTCATCACCTTAAAGGATGATTCCCGGAATAAAAACTATTCTATGTCCTTCCCAGGGTCTCAAGTTATCTTCTTACCAAATTTCGTTACAAACATACAAAACTACAAATCTTTCTGCAATTTAAAATTAAAAAGTTTAAAGCAATGTATTAATTACACAGAAAATAATCCTCATTCAGTTTTGTTGTTATAGAATACAATACCGTTAATACAAAGTGCAACGAGTGCAATCACGTTGGTGATTTGCAGTAAAACAAAATATCCTTATAAATATATATTAACAAGCTCGTTTCCATTTCGTACTTATCGTATTATAAATATGAATGTTTGTATTTGTGTGTATATTTGTTACTCCTTCATGCTAAAACAGCTAGATGGTTTTCAATGAGAAGTACACAAACACACTACAACCTGAATTAAAATAATATAAACCTTTAAGCGAACCTGAGACGATCAATCGCAATTGTCTATGTGCTACGGTATTGTCAATTGCTATTGAAGTGGGATTGATGCAGTTTTTAATGTTTGCGCTCAGTATGCTTTTCGGCATTGGAACAGTAAGTGCTCATACAAGCAGCTGGTAGGCTCTTTAATCTGTGGGCAGCTACGCAGCCGAATGACGGAAACGATTAGCAATTAGTAAACAATCAATTGGCAACTTCAATCTCCTGTCAATTAGCATCAATTAAAATTTCCATCAAATGCTTTCAATCATGTAACTGCGATTGACAATCGCTTTAATTGTACTTGTAAACGATCAATTATAGCAATTGCTGATAACGTAAAATTGACAATTGCGATTGATCGTCTCGGGTCTGATTTAGAGATCTAGGGAAACATTCAAGCGGAGCGAGAATAAGCCGCTAGTACAGGCAAATGAGTTTCGTCTATAAATAGAAATATTTATTTCAATTAATATTGAATGTGACCTAATTATAAACAATTAAAAAAAATAAAAACCGACTTCCAGGCACTGAAAAGTAAAAAATAACTGAACGGGGGTTTTCATTTAGAATAGATACTTAATCAGATATTTTCGAAGTCGGTGTGCTTTGATTTGTATCGGCTGGTACTTGGTGGATTTCTTCGAAAACTTCTGGATTAGTAAATGTATAAACAAAATGAATACATTCATACCTTATAAGAAATATACCTAAGTACGCAGGGAAGTTAGCAAGTACGTACATGTATAATCAAAAGATCAAATAATAAGAAAAAGTATATATATGAACCAAAAACAGAGCAATAGTCCAGTCAAATAAGGTCTGAAATCAAAATGTTGACACCCAACTTTGCATTTTTGATATAATGTAGTTTTAATGATACAAAAACAATGTGTAAAGATTTTCGTGTCTGCAACCCCTGGCAAAGGGTTCAAAAAATTATCAATAGTGTTTTTTGCAGTTACTCGAAAACGATAAATATTAGACAAAAAGGTTTTATTAAAAAATTGTGTAAAGCTTAAAATTTTGCATAAAAAGGTTTCATAACTTTTTTTTCTCCGGTCAAAATTAACCAAGTTAGGGAGGTTTTAAGACGGATCGGAGTCTGTTTATTTTCAAAAGAAAAAAATAATTAAAACCTGAAGTTTTATGGTTTTAAAACATTAGCAGGTATATAAGGAATAGAAATTCGTAAAATGCCCCCGATGCCCAGCTATCCCCGCGAAAAACGAGGGGACGCAAAGCGTTGAAAAATCATTTTTTTTAATTTCCGGCTTACTGTGACGTTTTATCGAAAAATGTTTTCTACAAAAGTTATAGGTCTATTAAAAATCTACAACTTTTATACATGACACTTTTTACAATAATCTAAGTTTTCGAAATATTTGCAAAAAACTTGGTGTATAATTTTTTCTTGGTTTTTTTTATTTTTAATTTCTATAATAAACTTTTCATTTTCATGAAAAAATATGTGAAAATAAACGACAAAAATTTTAAATGTAAGCATCCACTTAAAGTTGGAGGTGATTTTCAGCCTCCCGAGACCATAAAATATAAATTTATCGGAAATGGATAAATATTTCAATTTCAATTTTTTTTTCTTTGCTTATTATATGTATTTCGAAGATTACAGTTCCTTAGTTTCATGAAAATTAAAAGTTTATTGTGGAAATTAAAAATAAAAATCCAAGAAAAAATGAATCTAGGATCGGAAAATCAAAGTACGTCTTTTGTACTATACATGTTTTACTGCTTTAGGTTCTCGAGGGTTACTTATGGTGGTTTGCGAACACTCACAGTAGACGCACTGCTTGCACTAGCACATCACTCCGCTTTACTTCGCTTTTTCACTTTTCCATATTTCTAACTATTCTCCTAGCTCCGCAATTTAATTAAACTCTTGACACACTGCCACCCTTTTTATATGCGTAAACAAAGAATATTCTAGTATTCGAAAATTCAATTATTTTCTATTAATCTCAATTTCTTCCTGAAAAATGTTTTATTCCTCTCTCACTTATGGCAATTTACTTACTTTGATAACTGCTCTTGTCGTTAGTTATAATACGTTAACTTCTGCCCTAGGATGTATACATATGTAATTTAAACATGCCATTTTGAATTTTATTATTAAGACAATTACAGATAGACATTATTAAGACAAACAAACTAATATGAAAACTATTACCGTATAATATTAGCGACTATTCTACACAATGAATATTTTTAGTAGCTTTTATTGATAACATTCTTCTAACGTAATAGAAAATCTATATTATTAAGTAATCTACCTAATTTTGGAAATCCTTTAATAACAAGTATCCATGCAATCTTCTTTCAAACTTCTTAAAAAATCACACGGTTAATATGAACACTTATAAGTTGGAAGCCGCATACAAAAGCGAACAGCTGAAAACCGTTCACTCTAACTTTTTCAATGTAAACATAAAACATGTATTACAAAATCCGATTTTGCATACGTTAAATGTAGAGATCCCCTTGTTTGTACTCCTTGAATGTAATGTATCAAATATGCTAATAAACTATTCCAAAACTAACAAATTTAAAAATTAGCTTTGTTGTTGTTAACATAACTTAATTAAAACGATAAATAACAAAAATGTAACGGTATCCATATTAAATATCTCTTAAATATAATTGAATATATCATGAGTTCACACAAAAAGAATATACATCCTCACTGAGACCTTTTTTTTTCAAAAGGAATATAATTTATGAACATATATATGCATGTATTGAACGACAAACAGACAAAAGAAGCTTTCGATTAAGATATTGACTACAAGCCATATACATAAACTTATAAATATGTATTTTCTTCATATGTTTTCGATTACACGTTTTTATATTTTTACTGATAGTTACCAGCCTACAACATCCGCCCTCCAGGCAGTGCCAAAAATACATACGTCAATGCATCAAACAGTGACCGATAAAAGTAGGTATTACTTACAAATTCGATGCCCAACGTAGGAATTTATGCAGTCCCTGCTCTAGCGCTTTGATCTGGAACCAGTTCGTGTGGAGAGGCATCATGTATGGCGCCCGATTTTGCTCATAGTATCTACTAAAATCTTCTTGCAGCCATTCCAGCACCTAGAAAAATGTTTTATTTTTTTATAATTATTATTTGATTTCTCTACTTACCTAAATCTTAAAGATTTTTCGAAAATAGCATAATATATTAAATTAATTCTATATAATACATTTGCCCCCGTTGCTCCAAGTAAACAGGGAGGATCAGAAACAACGAAGTGACAAAACTATATTTAGTTAAATGTGGCACTTCATTCTTAACCCCTTCTGGATAATTTCTAAGAAATTGTAGATAATTTCTAAAAAACCAATTGTTAACTGATACGCTGACGTGTACGCGTTCCGCAGGGGGTTAAGCCCGTTGAAACCTTTTTAATCAATACTATTTATTAAATAATTAATATTAAGTAGGTAATTATTCTATAGATGAGCTTCATTAACTAATAATTTTTACCCGCAGCGGTTCTACTAATAGTCGTACCGTGATATTCAATAGCCTATAACCTTCCTCAATAAATATGCTATAAAATTTAAATAGAATTTACAAATCTGACTGACAATTCCAATGCGCGTTTAAACAAATAAAATCAATCTCTTCAGCTTTATAATTGGAATACTATTATAAATGAGAATATATTTACGCTTGTTACTCCTTCATGCTTAAACAGCTGGACGGATTCAGATAAAATTTAGAACACAGATTGATGACTATGACGTAGAGTAACATTAAGGCATCTGTGACGAACAGGAGCGAATCGAGGATTATCGCTTGTAAATGTAGAAAAAATAATCTTTATATAAAAAAATCATTTGCTGTTCGTTAGTTTCGCAAAAACTCAAAAACGGCTGGACCGATTTGTATAACTCTTTTTTGTTTTATTGGGGGTATGTCAGGGGTGGTTTAAGTATAAAAGAATAGTAGAAACCCAAAAAAATAACCGGAAAATCGAATAGTTCAGAACTGTTTAATTTAAAAGAACCAACTAGAGCAAAGCGAGGGTGAGTCGCTAGTCGCTAGTCGCTACAAATGATTTGTATTGTATTCAGACTTTTTTAACGTCCCACTGCTGGGCACGGGCCTCCCTTCAATTTATACAAATATAAACCATTTGTAATATTACTATTTATTCATAAATCCTAATTCTAAAAGAATAAAAAAGAAAAGTTACTATTTGTAATTTTCCTTATCACCTTTAATAAACGAAACTCACGACACCATTATATTTATCAACAATAAATACAACAATGAAATTATACGGTACACATGAGTATTTTAATAACAACTCTACCTCTGAATACATCTTAACAGACTATAAACACTGTTATCACATTCTCAACTTTGTACCATTGCAATAAGCAGTATATTAGCAGTACGATAATAAAATAGCGTCAGTTGAGAACACAATGTGCGCAATTTATTCGGTGGCGCGCAAACTCTAATTACATAACTTTTATTTCCTTTATTACATGAACATCTATTCCGATGCGGAAAAATCAATTACACTCCAAGCCGTTAACACACGCGTGCGTTTTATTTCTTCGCGCGCTAAATTCGTTCTGTATTGGATTGAAAATTAAAACATCTAAGTGCAAAAAATACTGCAAAATTTAAACTATTTTCGAGAAATTCTACCTCTTTCTAACGCTTGGTTTTGTTTTTACTGACGTAAAAAAGAATATGTATTGCTAATATATTGAATTAATTAGTTAGGTATATATCGAAACATGCGATGTTCCGCATGATTATTTGTATAAAACTTACAAGCCTCATATATGAAGACTACTGTAAGACTACACGAAGTTTATTATTATAAATGTTTGTGCAAGTTATTTGTTACGTAGAAAAGTTAACTGATGAAAGTTACAACAAAGACTTTCGTCTCGTTATATAGAAAGTTTTGAAATAAAGTGATATTCAGAACAGAAACGGTTTTAATAAATTCTATCTTCTTAAAACAAATAAAAACGACAAAGAGCTGTAGGTAAATAAATATGAATAGATAAAACAACTATTTCATTTGTTGCCAACTGCATTCGTAGCATCCTTGTATGAGTAAATCAAAGGTTACAATTGGTCGAAAAAATCAGAGGCAATATTTTTATAATGTAAAAAATGAAAAAGATTACATTTTCCAATATAAAAATTAAAGTCATTACCATATAATTAATATAATAAATTTGAATGTAATTTTGTCTGTTACCTTCTTACGCTTAAACCGCGGAACTGAACAGATTGCAATGAAATTAGGCAAAGACATACCTACTATATCGCATCACGGCTACAATACCTTTATCCACAACCCCCTTACCATGCGAGCAAAGCTGCGGGCAATAACTAGTTTAATATAAACACTAAATTGATTCAGTGTCATCGGATCTCAATATACATTGCACAAGTACAATACGCTTTAATGGTATGCTTATGTATATTCATGCATAATTCCTCTCTCTATATTATTCCACGCTCAATTCTACATTAATATACGAATACATCTACACATGAAAAAGCTGTAACGGGTTGAAACTTGTACATAAGATATTATTGGAAAAATTGGGTTTGGGAGATATACACGTAGACAAAAATTTTTTAATTTTTATATGTATGTATGTGTCTATTTGTATTCAAATTTGTTTGCTTCTGTTTGGTCGCGTACCTTTTAACGGCTGAATGGATTGCAATAGAACTTTTTTTTTAAACAATTTTTAGTTTCTATAAAAGATAAGTAAGTAAGGTAAGGACCGCAATAGACTGCACACTTTTCCTTCGATATCTATACTAATATTATAAAGAGGTAAAGTTTGTGAGGTTGTAGGTTGTAATCTCCGGATCTACAGAACTGATTTTGATGAAATTTAGTAAGAAGATAGTTTAAGACCCTGGGAAGGACATAGGAATATTTTTATCCCGGATATCATCCCTTGAGGGGGTGAAAATGGGGATGATAATTTGTATTGGAAAGCAAGCTAGGGACGAACCCGAGCGAAGCGAGAATGAGTCGTTAGTGTCTCATAAAATTAAAGCAGACATCATGTTTAATACTGGTAAATTATATAAACAACAAAAGCTAGTATTTCATATGATATTAAGACTAACCTCGTCGGAATCATGATTATGCAGAACGCATTGATCCAAGTAGGGACAGTGTCCTCCTTCATATGTTTCCACATAGTGAGCATTGAAAGGTACCTCCCACAAACCTGTGAAAATAAATATTTAAATTAAGTACTATATTTAGCTAATATAAATTTTTATTTGACTTATTTTTTTTTATTTGTCCACGATTTCTATCAAAATTCATATGTAACAAATGACAAGTTTCTTATTATTAGATATTAATGTAAACTAGATAAAAATAATAAATTAGTCAATCTATACGTTTCAAGTTGATGAGCATCAATTACTTTGAACGAATGTTATTTAGTTTGAATAAATTTTCAATAGATAATGTCGGAACCAGACAAATATTTAATTAAGCTTTAATGACACTTGAATGAATCCGTACTGCAACTAACAATACAGTAAACAATACATATTACGTAATGTAGCAATAGAAGTGTTAATACGGGTGAGTAATTTAGTGGAGCATGTATCAGACGTACATTCGTGCACAATTTCCTAATCGAGCGTGTAAGACAGCTATATGCGTAGTACATATAAAAATATATAGTTAGATCTTTTTGGCCCTCTTATCTATACTAATATTATAACTACAAATCCAATTTGAAAAATTCTTTTTGCATTGGATAGCCTGTTTGTTGAGGAAGGCTAGAGGCTATGTATCATCATGCTAATACCTAAGGGAGCGGAGTAGTAATCATAAATGTCAACATCGAGCAGATCTCTGTACATTATTGTAAAATTATATTTATTATTTTCTAGCATATACCCGCAGCTTCACTCGCGCTTAAACTACAAAATAAACCTCTTTGCCTTTGAAATACGTATGTATTTATTTTTGATTTAATATTAAATTTCACGCTTCAGCGCATCGTTATCGTTATTAAATATTACTTAACAACACGCACTTAACAACGCACTTAACAACGACGCCCCAACGGCAGGTCTGCCGAAGCAAACCACAACAACCATGGGGTTGCTCCACGTTCCACGCATGGTACACCGCCCACCGAAGTGGGCCACCTCCCTGTGCGTTTCTTGGCTTCGCGTCCAGCTGAACTGCCGGACGCTACTGAGCCCCCCAACCACGACAAGGTGAACGCACGTCGGGGGGGATTTCCATACAACTGTTCATCCCTTATTTTATTCCTTTAGAGGTGGAATTTCTAAAAATCCTTCTTAGTAGATTTTTGCACCATAAACTGCATCAACCGCCAAAATTTCAACTTTTTAACCTTTGTGGTTTAGGCTCTGAGTTGATGAATTAGTCAGGACAAGCCATATTATATATGAGTATGTATATATATATATATATATATATATATATATATATATATATATACATAACCCGAGCGAAGCGAGGGTGAGTCACTAATACAATGTATAAAGGATAACCAAATGTGTAAAATATATACGTACAGTAATTAATTAAATCAAGATTTTAATACAAATAAAGGTTGGAAGAAAAGTTAAAAATTATAGTATTATTCAAGTTAATAAACTCAAGTATATTTTTATTGATAAACATAGCAAAAGCGTCCCCTCCCCCCTCCCCCACACACACACATTAGCAGAGAATTTACCCAGACACTATTAGCTATAAGAAGATAAAATTAAATCTATTACTAAAATCAACAAAGATAAACAGCAACAAAACTATCTTTAATTCCATAATCTATATATATAAAAAAGGCAAAAGTGAATGACTGATGTAACAAAGCACAGGTCAAACCCTTAAGCCTAGAAAACTGAAATTTCGCACACGTATTCCTCATATGACGAAAGCATCCACTAAGGAAGGATATATCGAAATTCAACCCCCAAGGGGGTGAAATGGGGGAAAAAAGTTTGTATGACACTTTTTATTACTTGGACATATTTGCATGAAATTTCGTATTTTTCATAGTTTGATCGTGAGCGAAGCTGCAGGTTTAGCTGGTTAAAAATATGAGACCATCTCTAATTATGATGAACATCATAGTAAAAATATTCAACATATCAATACTAATAATTTATTATGTTTTATTTCCTTCATTTTATTTTATGATATCTTAATTCAGCTATCTGACGCAAAATCTCGACTCATGTATTGGTTCACATCAAAGAACAATTTCATCCACAAGATCTAATTTCAATGTATGTCAAAGACTCTCATGCATCAGAAAGCGTTAACGTTATTATCTTTACTTTACGCATATCCCACAGTATGTTAGCCTGTCGTAATTATGAAATATCGCTTTAACAAATTTATTTGTCTGTAAATATGTAATTTTCTAAAAACTTCGAAATAAAAAAAGGGTTTTGGGCAGAAGTTGCATGTCTGAATAGAATGATTGCCCTAAAGGTTATAGTTACAACCATTAAAAGATTTTTATTATATACAAACCTTACATTCCGTTATCGATATCGACAATAACAAAAAAACTAAAAAATATATAACGTTTACATAAGTCATTTTCACACATTTTTAGCGATCAATCTCACACATGTTAACCATAACAGTTAATCCGGGTTGGATTAACTTAATCCAACCTTCAAGTGTTGTTTTATAAGAAAGTACTTTTTTTAAAACCGCAACCCAGCACATATTATGCATTATGTTTGCAGCAGAAATAACTTTCAACTTATTTTTATTAAAGTTATTGTAATGTAAAATTCAAGTCTTGCTTTAACTTAGTTTACAAGGCAGACTGAGAAAGTAAATTTACGTAATAGAATGTAATTTGAATTGTACACGTCAAGTTACGAACAATATTAAGAGCCACTTGCACCAAATTGTTATTTTAGTTTAAAAGTCATATGTTTATCAAATGTCAAAAAAATCTAAATAAATATGCGAAATAATCCAAAAATATAGTTTTATTTAAAATGTTAATTATTCACGTAAATCTAAGAAAGTATTAATTGTTAAACAGTACAATTTGACGTTCGCGAAACATATTTCAACCCAATGATATTCTAGGAGCCACTGAAACAAGAATTGATTTTTCTTAAAGTTAATTACATCATTACAGGAATTTTGAAACAAGTGGCCCTTATTTTTAAAACCTCATATTTTGGCAGCTGGAGGGTTTAATCAATTTTTTAACTTCTGTTTTTTTTTTATTTGATTATACTGCTATAACCAAACGAACCAAACCTAAAAGTTGATAAGGATAAAAAAACTATTATTAATGTAGGTAGTGTAGTTGTAGGTAAGTAGAGCCCCATAAAATACAAAATATTTCATAAATGTTTAAAGTTAACATGAGAAAGGCTCAGTCAGACAGACACATGACAGGACTTTTGTATGGTTGTCAACACATGGTTCTATCTTTTTTGTCAAAATGAAATAGAATTGATAAATTGACGTTACTTTACCGTGCATTAAACTTTAAAATAAACAAGAGAAGTAAAATAAATAACATATTCTTTGTAAAAGTATGTCAATTATGAATTACCTTGGAAAGTGGGTTAGTTTGCTGTTATTTAATTTGTCTTGCAAATATTTAACGTGCTCGCTAGCGAGTTTCAAGTGTATTAGTTGAGAGAGACGTATACCACATTATACGTACATACGAGTACGTACCATATAAACGTAATACAGGGCTCCACCATAATTGTATATTTTAACGTAGGTTTTAATGTATTCAAACTTATGGAAACTTTAAGGAAATTCGGTGGGTACGTGTGAAGGTATTTAAGGTTTTATTCCAATAAACACTTAAATAGCTCTTATTCACAAGATCCAAATCTAGAATTGTTAGCTTGTTAGTGTTATCTCTGCATTACATGATTGTTAAATAATGAATATTTCATTAGATATCTTCTGTAAACATCAGTCTTGTACCAAATGAGTTTAAATACCTGGGAACGATTTAGTTGGGCATGTTCCGGACTTGCACTCGTGCGCGATCTTGTAGTCAAGCGTGTAGGGCCACACGGGGATCGGCAAAGGAGGCACGCCTACCGAACTGTCGTAAATGTACCCGAAGTCTTCTAACACCTAAAACATTAAATCACCTTTTGAGATTTAAAATCGCTTTGCTTTCTTATTCATTTCTCTCTTATCTTCATCTCTCATCTTATTTTTCTCTTGTAGCAAATATTGTCATGAGAGAGACTAAGCTTTTAGATGTCTCAATTATAATAATACATACAGTTGTTACAGACACCGAGACAAAATGCGAAAAAATTGTTCCATTTAAAATATTGTCAAATATTTGCGTAAATATTAAAAAAGTATTAGATAGCCCCATACATATTATAAGAGTTATACGAGAAGTAAAAAAATATATTTAATAATGTTCATAGTTTGTAATTATCAGCAATTAAGTCTTTTTTTTATTATTTCTTTAACATATTTTCCCTTTAAGTTTACTCGAGGATCGGTGTTCCAAATTAATAAAGAATCAAGCTTTTTCAATGAAAAAAACTGTTACACTTTAAATATTGAATACTACAAGACGTAAGAAAAAAGTATATCCCAATAAAGAAAACAAATCCGTGTGACGACAATTCAACAAAACCGAACAACGTATACCAAACATATAAAAAAATATCAGGCAGGAAATATTTAACCTTAAATTGTGTGTTTCTTCCAGGTTTAAGGAATGGAGCGCGTGCTCCTACAACTTCCGATCGAGAGACGTTGGCGAATATTTTCAAAATCTCGCGCATCCCAATCATTTCGCCAGCCCACTCTTCGTAACCCTTGTCTTGGAGTCCTTGTTGCTGAGATATCGTACCTGTGGCAATCTAAAAGCCAAAATATATTTTTATAAATTGTTACTTAGAGAAAATTATTAAAATAAAATGAGATTGGAACGTCAAAAATGTTTATATTAACTTATGCTTGTGACTCCACCCTTGTGTATAACTATTTATATATTAATCTTCAAACACGAATATGACCCCCAGTTTATTTAGACATATTACGCATCCCAGTAATATTCGTAAACTTTTCAAGATAGATTCCCGATAAAACAAACTCTGAATACTTTGTTTTTAATATTATAACTACATGTGATTTTCAAAATATATTCTATATATAGAATATATATACTTTTCAACGAAATTCAAGCAAAATTTTAAAAGAATATCTTGGATTTTACATTTAATAACATATAAAATAAAAGAAAGCTTAATTACCTCATGACCGTCGTGTGCGAGCGACTGCACCATTACGTAATTACTGTATAAATAAAACAAAAGTTCAGTATTTATCTCCATGAAAAGAGTTTAAACATCGAAGTACAATTATTATACACGATAATAGCTACTGTGTACGGATTTCTCCGATTTGTATATTTTTAGTCCGCAAGAACAAAGATTTTTTTGTGTATTTTATCCTAGCAGCAGATACCATAACTTTACTCAGGATAAAAATTACGCGAAACAATCACAAAATTCTACGAAGCTTACACAATAACAACAATCAGATAAAAACCATACAACCATACCCCTTTTTCAATCCCATTAGATGCGATATTTGAAATATAGCAATAGGTACATGTGTTTTATTAAGTTTAACGTCGAGTTTTTATTATACAGTAAATTATAAAACTAACTGAGCTGCGTCCGTGCATTGAATATTTTTTGGTAAATCTTATTGTAATAGATTGAGTATTATCGCATTATTATTTATGCAGATATCTAGTCTACAATTTTTTTAATGTTTATACATATATATATGTTCTATATTCTGTAAATTCATTCCAAAAAATTTTTATATACAAATATCACCTTTGGATTTTAATTTTTTTGTTTGGCATATAGATTAGAGAGAGAAAATAATTTGAATTTTGCCATTTTTGAATTTTTGAATTCATTTTTGTAAATTGTGGGTGGGCACTGTCTGTAACAAGTATATAACACCTTCGAGACATCTAAAATCTTAGTCTCTCCCGTGACCATGATTGCTGTAAAGCATTCGAAACGTCGGAAACCAAAAATCAAAATAAATCCGCGATATAATTCGAAAAAATAGTTTTATTTAAAATGTCAAATCGTAAATCTAAGAAAGTATTAATCTGACTTGATTAACATAATTTAAATGTCTTCCTCACAATACGTAACACTGGCAGAGTATATTGCGTAGACTGTTAAGAAAAGTAAATAAAAACCTAATTTAAACGTACTGTAAGAAATCCGTAAATAAACCTATTCTGACTTAAATTAAGTTAGAGGGTAAATATATATATAATATAATATAATAGTTACTAAAAACAAACTTTTACAACCTTAATTTTAAGTTAGTGAAGTTACTTGTCTGAAATTCTTTTTTATATAGACATAAAGCAAAAATAAGTTTGTAATAATAAAGTTGTAAGGAGAGATTCCATTATTATATTGGAGAATTCTAGAGCCAACTGTAATTTTCAAATTACCCTCACCTTGGGCTGACGAATTTGATGCCCTTATCATATTACACTTACTTGTATTATATTTATATAAAATAAAAAATATATTATAAATTAATTCTATAATGTAGTATTGGTGCTTCGGAGTTTAAAGTTTTTTTTTTCAACCGACTTCTTCAAAAAGGTTCTCAATTTGGTCGTATATTCTTTTTTTATGTTTGTTACCTAATAACTTCATCATTTATTAATTAACCGATTTGGACAATTTTTGTTTTGTTTGAAAGTGTATACTTTCAAGTTGGTCCCATTTTGATTTTAAAAAAACATACCACCCCTAAAGGTGGAAAAATGGCTAATGAAAATTTAACCTACTTCTAATTGTCATATTGTCTAGAAACTTGCAAGTGTTTCTATTTCCATTGATTGGGCAGTGGTTCGATATCCTCGACCTGATCTGTTGGTAAGGCCACAAGGTGGATAGGTTGAACTCTTAAACGGCTAATAGTAGATACTTTGAGTTTGGTCTTATTTTGTTTGATATGATAAGCCCAATTATATAGAAGAATTGAATTGGAAAAAGTTAGAATTGGATTTTAGAGCCAGATGTTTTAGTGTTACTAATAAAAGTGAATTTTAGTTTGTCAGTCTTCATATAAAAATTGGCATCAAACAAACTTAAACGGCTTAAGCGAATGTTTTATTAAACAACTTTCTTATTACTTTGCTCCTACTATGTCTACACTAAAAAGAGAAAAATAAAAAAACTGACTTCAAAAAAAAACACTTCGAAGTCGGTGTCAGCCTATACAAATCAAAGCACATCGACTTTGAAAATATTTGATTAGGTATCTATAGTAAATGAGAACTACCAATCAGTTCTTTTTTACTTTTTAGAGTTTTTTTTTAAGTCGGTTTTTATTTTATTTTTGTTAAGTTTTAATTATACTCGATAACAAATGCATTGCCAAATAATAAAACAAAACACGACAATAAAACTTCATATAAAGTATCTATAAGACTTTTATAGAATTAGACATAACATAAAAGCACGTAAAGACTCGAGAAAGGACACGTCAAGAAGGCTTAATCGCTTTCAGTTGCAGATAACCCAATTTTACGGCTCTTATGTGTCGCCTAACGAAACATCTCTCATTCGATTACTTTACACGCCTCGCACACAAAAATCTTACGGCTTAAGTTTCATACAATATATTATGTATATTAAGAAGAAAATGACATACTTTATGTTAAAGTTGTAAAGAGAAGCAACTTTGAAGCCTCAATAAATATAAAACTCGTAGCATTACTATATTCTATTTTTTATATTACAAATTCAATTCATATTGTTGATAACGTTAACCGTATAAGTTTACTTTTGCGGCAAGATTAATAAATAAGCACTAAACAACCGATATTAAATATAAACGGAAATTTAATCCATTAGTTTATTCCCATCTTAGCTTCGATTGAAATATAATCTGATGACAGTAAGTCGGATATTACTTTCATTATTGCGAACGTTCTCTAGACAAATGCGGCTAACCGCACCATTCACGGGTAATCTTAGGTCTTCATTAGTAATATTTCAGTAAAATACGTTAGAGTATTCGAGGTTTAATACTATAAAATACTACTACTAACCTGTACTCGTGCGATAAGAAGAAAGTGCCTCGAATTGGGCAGCCGTTGGGATTACGTAACTTTCCATTAAAAACTTTCTTGTACAAGTCAAAGTTGTTCAAATTAACGGCACCATCAAATGTGAGCATTATCATTTGGGGCGTCTGGAATTAAAGAAAGGTATTAATGTTAAGTGCAGATATGAAATATTATAGCTAATATGCTCTAAAACTGCATCGACTACATGGCCTTTTGTTATTATAACAACTTTAGTATACATACATATGTAGGTATTAACGTTTTAAATTTGTTTTTTAAAACGAAAAGTAATAAAGCTTAACGCTTAAATGTCTTTCGAGAAATTTAATTTGTGTTAAGTGGATTCAAGCATCTCATAATATATAGCATGCAATTCTGTTTCATTTAAAAATAGAACGAAAGTAATTTTCAGTACTGTATTGAAGTAAAGTTTTAATTTAATAAATTTGAAATACTACATTGCAGAAAAATAATTTAAATTATTGAAGTTATACTTCTTTTGGCTAGTTTGGAAAAAAATATGAAAGTAAAATTTTTACGATGCGCGCGCACACCGACAGCCAAAAAGCGACATGATGAAGTTAGCTGATAGTCTCTCCGGTTCCCGTGAAAACTCATAACATAATGAATAAATTTAAAGTTGTTTCCTAAATATTCATATATCTCTAACACGTGTTTTATAACAGTGAAGTTAAAAAAATATATTTATTTTTATTAAATTATCATTCCTTTTACAAACATAGAGTTGTTACATACGGGATCTTTAACTATTTTTGTTCTGTTACGCCAAAGAAGTATAACTTCTTACGTGCGTACTTATACACATACGTGTACAAGTACATACACATGTTTTTTTTTTAAATGCAGAGGTATACTGACTTCAAAATCATCTAAAAAGTAATATCGTAATAAAAAGGAAGGACTTTTTGTTTATATGAAATGTTCCTTCGGTCGGGTCGGTTTGAAAATCGGTTTTCAAAAGATTGCGTAAAAACAATTAGTAAATTATACCCGATGTGAGTTCCTCCTACTTTTCAATTAGTCAAACATATTTTTAATTAAACTAAATTCTCTAAATCTAACTGCAACTTTATAGATTTTATAACAAAATAGAAATGCCTATTGTTTTTTGCAATTCCAATACTGAAATACCTAACTACAATTCAATTAACGCACAGTTACAAATACAAATATATTTATTCTTTCTTACATCCATTATCCAGACTTCGAAATCATTACTATGAGTGATAAAAAAAAATTAGTAAACATTAAAATTTTACTATCATATAAGTAAAAAAATGTTTTTATCTTATTACTACTAAATAAAGTACAAATCGTATGAAAACACACCAGTTCTAATGTTAACAAATCCTGCACTAGAGTAGTCCTGCAATTCAATTAACGTGCCTCCGCAAGAACAATGATATTTGTTCAAAGTCTTGCGTCCTTTGGGTTCAAATCTCCTATAGTATTATTTATGTCCAATATCTCCAAGAAGAATGTATTATATATATTCTGACAATATAGATAAATATAAGTAAAAACTTTCTACTGACAATATATTATTATGAAGATGTTGATTACAAAAACTAAAGTCTAGGTCATAGTAAAAATTAGGTATACGTGAAAGCTTTAGTTCAATAATAAAAATACAGTTATAAGCTATTACGGAATTCTAATGGTTTACTTAAATCATACTTTGAAATTTATCAACAAAATATTTTCGATTAGCGTAGTTATGTCAGAATACATAATTATATATTTCCCCTTAGTGAAATCGAATAATAAACTTATTCTAGCAGAAATAATACGAAGACTCGCAATCTAGTCTCTACAAATCCAACCGCACTAGAATATCTAGTTGTAATTCAATTAGCGTGCTTAGTGCCAGGACAATGACATTATTGTTCACAGACTTACGTCCTCCGGGTCCAGACCGCCTGGTATAAGGGTACCATCCTTTGAACAAAAACAGTATGGCAGTTGACATTCCGCCGTATCACACTTTGTGGCCAAGTCTGTAGGCGCTTCTGTTATAGGAGCTGGCGCTAAAACAAACATGAACATACATTAAAATAACTAAAACAAAGTATCTTATATCATTCATAACTTTGGTATTACTAACTTAATCTATTATTATTATTCTTAATTTCAAGCTTCTATTAAATTGTAATAATAGAAGTTCAAAAGAAAATTTAAAAATAAATTTTCCACAAAAATATATTTTCAGCAATTTATTTTATCTGTGAATAAAGTTTTTAATTCACGCAATATTCAGTATGGAGGAAGTCTTAAATCTGAGAACTGTTCCAGGCTTTAGCTCAGCCAGCGTTTAGACCACTAGAAGTTCAGACATTAAAACTTTTTATTGTGAGAAATAACATTAACGTTATTTTAGCTTAATCTTTACTTAACTATTTTTGAATTCATTTGTATACGAAATCTTTATAATCTGTTTAAACGGACTTGTATTCAAAGAGTTTTGAAGTGTCGACAAATTCTCACTGGAGCCCTGAGGTGGAAAACCGTTTTCTATTTCAATATTTATTAAACTCGTGATCACGAAGCTATTCAAACAATCGTTCCAAGATCGCAACGGAGGCTATGTACATAGGTGGAGTGCATGTCCCGTCGGTAAACAGTCGTAGTGTGTGAGCAGGCATTCGCAGTTGTATGTTTGGCATCCGTGCCATCCCGCTTGTCTCGCTTCTCTTGTTTCCTGACACGGTGCGCTGTTTCAGTACACGTGTGTGTACGGGGATAAAGCTGTCACTGCATCATGTGGGTATACACTGTAGAGCATACACGCCCACTAACGTAGTTTTAAGTTAGTAAATCGTTGTGAAGTTCTGAGTTGATAGAATTACGTTTATTGCATTTTTCATTCTAGTTTGTACATTGTATTCAATAGGAATGTAGTTTTTAATAGAGAAATGGAAGGGAATAATTTTATTCCCTCGGGTGCATACTATAATGGATTAAAAAATTATGAAACTCACTCGTTGCTATCGGACCACATCTTGCTTCACCTTTGAAAGTACAAAACTTGCTGATATCATCAAAGTATAAGCCAGATGGACACCGGTTCAAGTAAGGATAACCGTCTACACACTAAAAAAGAAATGTTTGTGATTAGAAAAATACATATAAATCATGTAAAAGAATAATTCAATTTTTTAACTTTGATTACAAATGAAGTGTGTTTAAAATTTTAATACAATAAGTATAGGTTATTTTAAAAAAACTTCCACAAAGCTTTTATTAAAGATTTGGTCTTTTACTATATAATACATTCTTAGTGGTCCTTTGTTAATCCCGCAAGAATAACTTGATGAGCCTGAATAAAAAGTACCCCATTATACCCAAGCGTGGTGGTACTTTACGGATGCAATAAACTACTACCATGCTGTGTAAAAAAAGAACAAACACAGCAGACGACAACTTGGTAGACCCAGACGGATATCGGGATAGCGGGACGAGTTGGACTCCTTCCAGAGAGAATGGTTATTATTATTAAATTATTACGAAAGTTGAGGGGAGCGAGGGGGGGGGGGGTGTTTAGTGGGACTCTATAGGCTCATAATATACATAATATTATATATTATGACTACAATATAAAATAAAATGTTGTTACTATTTTCGAGATTACCGATGTATTTAATTTATGATGAAAGTCATAAAAATACATAACCATCACATAAAATTGTATCTAAGTAATTTTATCGCAACTTCATATACAAATTAAATTATTGTCAATAAGAATCCACTTAGTTATTTGAAACCGGTCGGTAGAATGCTAAAGTATAAACGGTATTACACTTAAATCTTACCTTACCGTATTTACTTAAAATACTTGAAAGTAATCTACATCCATGGAAATGAATATATTTTCTAGTAGCTCATTAAACAAAATAATATTTTAAAGTACATGATCTTGACAATATTAAAGAGGAGCAACTTATTTAATGTAAAACATTTAATCGTTGTAAATTTTAATTAATAGCACTCACTTGGTAGAAACGCCGGCAAGTGGCCGGATCAGCAAAATTGCCATTGCCTTGAGTACCTTCGGGACAAATGAATTCCTCTGCCTCCTTGTCTTTCTGGCAATTAACTGTAAATAAAAAATGAAAATCATTAGACAAATATTATTTTATATTAAGAATCATATAAAAATTAAAATATCATAAACATTAATGATATATGTTATAATTTTATTTTGTAAGTGGTCACCGAAATTGTGAGTGCCCTTGGATATATATAGCGTGGTTACTTTATATTCCATCTCTTGTTTGCGAATTCTTAAGTACGAAAGTCGAAAAAACTGTCCAGTTCAGTTCAAGCAGTATATTTTCTGATAAGGCTATATTTTATGACCGACTACAAATGTGTTCAAATAAATTGATTTTCATAATTCATTTTTTAATGAATAAGTTACTTCAAGAGTTGTCTCACATAAAAAATCCACCCACAGTGGTGGAAAAATACCTTTTTTAGTTAAAAAGTATATAATAAAGTTGTAACTTAAAGTTAATTACATTATTTAGTATCTATTTTTAGTTTTATTACCAGACATCATCGTTATTCTCAATAAAATTAAAGATTTTATATAGCACTAACTTCTGCCTGCGACCTCGCACAAAAAATGACCCCAGCTTTCTATGGAACTATAACTAGTCCAATACGACCACTCGTTCTTGAATGATTTCTATTATACAAATACTCGTAGTTTAAATTATAAACCTTGTTTCTTTTATTTCAATTACTTAAAAAAAATAAAAGACTAGGCTAGAACTCTCTGTTTTTGAACCCCTATTTAAAGTAAGAAACATATATAAAAGCCTTATAAATAAAATATATAAACAAAATTGATTGAATTTCCTGTATAATTTGAAAATTATGACCATGTACAATATGCATAGGTATGTATGTACAAACAAAAAGGACAATCCGAATTATATTCCTCTAAATCGAGCACAACCAAAACATCTTAGATAGTGTTATGTACTTGATCAGGAAACAAACCATACCTCACAACAGTAGTACGTTATCAGCACTTACGTTTAAGAGGCATATATATATATAACGTGAACTGCTGATTTTAGCATAAATTCTTGAAGGAAATTACGTTACATATACGACTATATTTGTGAAAATGTTTGTTAAGTACTCTCTCTATATATTATTTAGAGCACGCGTTGATTAGCATTTGCATAATGTAGTGCTTCACAAGACCTTGCATTTTTGAATTTATAAAATTTGAACTTTGCACTTTATATCAAACGTCTCAAATTGTGAATATGTAATTATGATTAAATTTAAAATGCATAATTTAAAAGATATTGATGAATGTACTTTAAAATCTTGTGTAGGTGTTCTCTTTACCTTATTTCCAATTTTTTTCATCTCCAAACTTATATTTTATAACAATGGCTATATAATTTTGAGCCTCATAGTCACGTGACCGCAATAAGATCACATAGTGGAAGCACACTACTTGCTGTCGACTGGTTTCCAAACTTACGATGTATGTAATTGTGCGGAATTACAAATGTTGAGTGCGTATATTATTCTGTTCACAAACCAGTTAGAACCTCGTCCCCAAGGAGAACTAGAATTAACGTTTGATTTATCAGTAGTTGCCTAACTTCAAGTGATACATTGCGGTCGTGATGATTAGTAAAAAAAATTTCTGGAATAGTAGAGTAAAAAATATGTTGGGAAATTAACACACAGCACCATGTAGTTCTATGGAAAGCTACGAGGCTTGTGTTATGGATTCCAGATAGTTATTACACTATACATAAACAACTTTAAGTACATACATATTATAAATATATTAACAGAACCCGCGGCTACGCCCGCGTTCAATCTACAAAAAAACTTTTAGGCTTTATGTTATACAGCGACTCAACATCGCTTCACTCGGGTTCGTCGCTATGTATTTATATAACATTGTTCATACAAAAATATTAAAATCGTGATTAAAAAATGAGGGATGACGTTAGAAGGGTTAAAAATACTTTACGACCTATTCTCCTCATACCTACCAAATATACAAAAAAAACACTAAAATCAGTCGAGCCGTTTCGAACGAGTGCGATCACAAACACCGTGACACGAGATTTTTATATATAAGATAAAATTCAATTGCTGTTCTTTAGTCTCGCTAAAACTCAAAAACGGCTGGACCGACTTGAATAATTCTTTTTTTGTTTTGTTAAGGGGTGTGTCAGCGATCGTTTGTGTATAAAAAAATAGGCAAAACCCAAAAAAAACTGCTGGAAAATCGAAAAGTTCGGAACTGTTTATTTTGTATGAAAATCACTAATTACTAACCGCTAAACGTACCTAGGGACGAACGTTATAAATAACATAACTGGAGTACAAACATTCATGCTCATCACACAAATGAATGCCCCCTGCCGGACTCGAACCCGCAACCGCTGGCATAGCAAGTAGGGTCACTACAAACTGAGCTAAACGTGTAAAAATATTTAAGCTATATAATATAATAAGTATTAATTTATAAAATAGCTGCAAGATAGTAAATAAAGTAATCCTAAAAATAATATTTGGAAAGAAAAATGCAATAAGAATCTTATATTAGAATACTACAAATGGCAATATAACAATAATTCTTAAAAATATGTCTTAGCGTTAAGATATCTTTTGTAATATTTCGTCGTAATTGATGCTAAATGCTTAATACGAGATAACTATTATAAACGCTATCAATACTATGCGCTTGTACCAATTTCGTTTTCCTAAAAACGCATAGACGTATATTTCTATAAACTTAAATATCAGCTTGTCATGTAATAGATTCTTATTTATTACTTAACCTATAACATGCAATATTTATTTGAAGCATTTAAATCCTTATTTTAGTCACCTTATTTATGCATACATATATCCTTAATACTTTATGATTAAAACAAAAGGTCATAGTTGATAACGGAAAATCTTTATGCTAATTAGTGTCGTATCACATTCTAGCATATAGATATCATGTATCTATATGTCAGACATATGTATCTATTATATGAATACATAATATATAATTGCAATGCCTACTGTGCAAGAAGCCATCACCAAAGATTCTACCCGGCTGTATCAAAAGAAGGGTTAGGTTTTTTAATTGCACGTTTGTCTATTTGACACGCCCTGCTAATGCTCGAACGGCTTGGTAGGTATTAAACATATAAGATATCATTAGATTTATTTTAATTGTAGAAGTGACACAGTTACGTGAAAACTATGGAAATAATAATAATAAAATGAAGTTCGTTAGTAAGACTATCACTTGAGAATAGCTGAATCGATTGCTTATTTTATTTTTATAGTAATAGTACGAATAAAAGATTAAAAATAAAATAAGTGGTATTGCACGCAAAATAGGGTAAACTGAATGCTCTCTCTATATGATTTTGTATAAAGTCAAAGTTCACGTACCTACTTTATTGGGACAGGACAATGTCTGTCGGATCAGTTAGAATTTGAATTTATACATGCAATGTTTAAATATTGTGTATGCAAAAAAGACGATTTATAAAAATCTTTTATCATTCTTTTACCATATCGTCGTTGGTTTTCTATGTCTAATACTAATGTCTATTTCAGCGAGTCGCTTTTAGTGTTTTTTTTTATAAATGTAATGTGATGTGTGAATTTGAAAACCAATTACCTAGTAGAAATAGTATTTTTTGAACATATTTTTATTCAGACAATAACAACGGTTACGATGACAACCTAATGCAACCTATTTTGTTACGGTCTACGTTTCTGATGGTAACCGTATGTTTCAGTGTGATTTTAAAGACATTTCACGTCAGTAGCAGGTAGAGCCAAGAGGGAATATGCGTGTGATTTAAATAAAGATTAAATATTCTTTTTATAATCTTTAATACTTTCGAATTAGGCCTATGTCAATATTTTTTAAAGTAATTTCCTTTTGATTAAGAAAATAATTATTAAAAAGAGCAAATATAGGTGGAAAATCCTAAGTAGTTGAAACGAACGCCATTACGACCAAATATGATAGCAGAGTATATCACAACAGAGCGATTAGCGATTTTGCAGCTATAAATTGAGACGTCATTTTTCTGTGTATATCATACTGTGACGTCACGCCAAGCGCGCGAAATGGCGGGCGTTTAAAGTATCCGTATCGGTATGATATTTTTAAATTTTTGAAGTGAAACTCCTTCAGAATCGTAGTGATTTGAAACTCAATGAAACGAAAATGCAACGATAAAAAGTGACAAACACATAAATATATATAGTATAATCTTTAATTCCACGGAAATATGACAGCTGTCATTCTTTGACAATTCAGATATCATAAACCTTTTCTGCTTTGATTTTTTTTAATATGAAATAACAAAAAATATGAAACAGAACTAGATCAAGTAAACTATATATATGACATTGTAAATAGTCTTTGTTTTGTGCATTCAATGCACACTAACTATAATGTAGATGGTTAAATGAAAAAACAGAGTAAAACAAAATATTTCTTAAATGAAAATTTATAAATCATGATCACTTATATCATCATTGCCGTTGTCATCAATCACTCGGATTTTAAAAGAATCACACACACTATCCATCAGATCATTAAGAGGGCACATTTTATCCTCTTCTATAATAGTATGCTCTTACTAGAAGCAAAGATTTTACAAACAAATGGGTTTTCTTAAAAAAGGCTTGCAACCTATGGATTATTGGACAGGGATGCCTGTAATAGAAAAATAATTTCCTTAATAATTATTGTAACTTTAATAATATGATAATAAAAAAAATAATTACCATTTTAGAGTTATCAATATTTTTTTAAGTCTTAGTTTTTCTAATTGAAACCTTAAGTTCAAGAAAGGTTTATTTTTTTATTTTGCTAAAATGCTTTCCGTTTTTAGTGACAATGTTTCAAAGTTGACAACACTTCTGAAATGTCAGAATTCCGTCGATTAAGGAATAGGATTAAGCCGGCGAGAGAATGTGATAGAACGATTACCATGGCAACATTGCTATGTTGCATGGCAACCGTTGTTATTTGAGATAGAATACAATTAATTAACTGAATAATATGTAATGTATATTTATTTATACTAATATTTTAAAGCTGAAGAGTTTGTTTGTTTGGTTGAACAACTACTAATTCGATTTTAAAAATTCTTCTTGCATTAGATAGCTCGTTAACTGACGAATGCTGTAGGCTATATACCATCCCGGAAAAAATGTACGGTTCACGTGGGATAGATTTGTTTTTGTCTAAGGACGAACCCGAAGCGAAGCGAAAGTGAGTCGGTAGTGTCAAATAAAATGTAAAATAACTTTTAAACTTGGTAAAAATATTATTAAAAAAAATAAACCTTATAATAATTATCATACTTCTGATAAGTACTTTATATTCATCTCATTCTCTCGTAGGTTACTTTTCTGAAGTTTCACTTCTACCATATGTGAATTACACACACACGCACTTATTTTATACTAAATATTAGTTTTTTGGAGCTGGACATTTTTTACATACATATATAATTATATAACAGAGTAAGCTATAGTATAAAAAAAATCACGCATATTCATACTTATATTCATTCATACTTATATTAAAGTAAGAGAAGAAGCATTTCTATTTTCAGTTAATATTTTAATATTTAAAGGATTACTATTTATTTGTTCACGGGCAGTTGAAAATAGCAAGGTTGGGAACCGCCTCCCAGCAAGCAGGCACTTTGGAAAACGGAATAAGGAGTTACTTTGTTTATGCTATTTACTTCTCAACGAAAATGTACTAAAGCTATAAATAAAACGAAAGCCATAAATAAAGTTTTATATATATATATATATATATATATATATATATATATATATATATATATATATATATATATATATATATATATATATATATATAAATTAAAACATACAAGACTAGCTAATTTTTTAAAAAAACTATTTTTTTAAAAAATCCATCATTAACTCTACTATGATCTACTACTATTAATATTATTATATTTTGGGCAATGTATACAAAAACTTAACAAATTATATACTAAAACTTTTCTCTTAAATCTTGAACGTTGCGTAGTTTAAAAGATCTAAGCATACATAGAGACAGACAGACAGCGGGAAGCAACTTTATTTTATACTAAGTAGTGAAACCGGAATTTGCTCGTACAAATTAAATAATTGTAAGTATTATACAACAATGAGTAAAACGAATATGTCAATGTTAGATAACAATAATATTACATGCAATAGTTTCACTTCCTACTGACGTGAGACAATCGTCTACAAAAAATATTCGTACTTCATCACACTCTACTTCTATCGCGATTTCACACTCATTGTTTCATTCAGCTCGACCTTTACTGGACATGAAAAGCTTATTACCGAAATAAAAAATCGCATAGTTTTATGTTAAAAAATAAGCTAAGCAGGAAAACTTTCTCTGTAGCACGAGCGCTTAGATGGAAAAATTAAAAATATATTGCTTTGGGTTTACTCCATCCTCAATACCAAGATTTTCAAAAATCTTAAAGTTTTCAAATTTAAAAAACGTACAAGTGTCGCACTATAAATATTTAGAGTTAGACATACATAGCTCGACAAAACGAGTGTATAGACGGATACAATTACATACAATAAAAATAACACATAGTTACATTGAATATACATATTTGCTGAGTTTTATTTAAATAAATACGTGCGTTTGTATGAATGTATTAAATTTTATTCCTGTCTTGGAACGCTTTCATACATAAATCGATATACCTAAACTATCGATCTACTATCAACATATCTCAATATTCTCTAATTAATATTTATAACTAGCGAATCACGCTCGTTTCGCTTGCGTTCGTCCCTAGGTACGATTTCATGGTTAGTATAGAATAAGCTATATATATGTACATACATAGGTATAGAAAAGTAAGTAACTACTTTGAAAATAAGAGATATATATGTATATCCATTACTTGAGATGTGATTCCCCATACTAACTTTCATCGCCCTTATCACCCCCTTAAGGGATGATTTCCGGGATAAAGACTATCCTATGTCCTTCCCAGGATTTCAAACTATCTCCATACCAAATATCATCTAAATCGGTTCAGCGGATTAAGGGTGAAAAGGACAGATAGACAGACAGACAGAGTTACTTTCGCATTTATAATATTAGTATGGATTACTCTAAAGTCAGTAGCAATCTTGTTAAGAAAATTACTATTAGATATATGTACATATATAAAAAATGATTGGAGTTGTAATAGAAGCTAAATCAATAGGTACGTTCATCTACTGGTAGATTTTTTGACAAACAATAGATACATTCCTGAAATACCAATATGAAATCGAGTATATTTTTTTTAATAACATCACTTGAACGTCGTTCTCATATCACGGGGCCGTACGGAATTGAATAGGTTTTTTTATTATTTTACAGGTTACTATTTAAATAATGAAGATAGGTAGGTTTCATTCAAGTTGGTTTTAATTAACTTAAATGAAACCTGAAGACGCATAAGATGACAAAAGCACTAGTTACTAGGCTAAATACCTACCTACCTACGCGCGGGAACTCGAAAGAAATAACTAAATTATAAATAGACACATTAAAAATAGACTAAATATTTTCCAAAAGATATGATAATATCATTTAACTATATAACATTGTAGTACATAATATTCAAGAATTATTTGGTTCGTATAAAAGCAGATAAAAATGACACAGATTTCGCCGGGTCATATGATTTTAATGCCTCTTTCAATTTGCCAACGAGCCTCTGCTACGGAAGGTCACAAGGTGATATTTTTCGCTGTCAGTGATATTTTAAAAAAAATGTTTAAATTGCAACTTCATACGCTGCAATTTAAATATTTTTTTAAATATCACTGACAGCAAATTATTTTACTCTTCAGATGTAGTTAAATGATACTAAATACATTGTTTAATAGATTATCAAGATAGAGATTGTCTGAGAAGACAAACTTCAAAATTTTTACGACGAAATATGTCTGCATGTTAAAATTTTAATTTTTGTATACATTTAAATAATTATACTTAATACGCCATTACAACATATAACATGATTGTAAAAAAACTTCTACAGTGAAACTTAAAATTTCGTCCTTCTATAACTTCTTTAGGCGAATAATCTTTGTATCATAAATTATTAAAAATTATGTATCTACCAAAAAGTTGATAATTTTTCATTAAAAAGAATTTCGAACTATATGGAAATCAGAAGGCACAAAGTGTAATGAATACAGTGAATACAATATAGTAGAACATTGCAATCGAACTTCATCAACTTTTGTAGAGCTGTCAAACACAGGATTGCTTAGTATTGAATACGACGTCCTATCGACTTGCTATTTCTGGACGATTTTTAAATGTTTTATTTAATTCAAGGAATTGTTTAATTTAAATACTTTGTTTTTATTATCTCTTTACTTTTTAGGTCACAATGTAGAATTTGCTTTACCATATTTGTAAGATATCTTGTTTCGTTTGGAAATGAAATCCATTAGATTTATCTCTAGATCTATCTTTAACTAGATCTATCTTTAACGTTGAGTGTATATTTCTCTAAGGTGAGTTATTTTTCCGCGGTAAAAAGTATCCCGTATATGTTGACCCCGATAACCAGCTATAACTATACCAAATTTCATCAAAATCCCTCCAGTGATTTTTCTGTGATGCGGTAATAGACAGACTGACAAAAATTCTAAAAACTATAGATTCGTCTCTGTATCGATAATAATGACTATTTCAATAAGATGTTTAAAAAAATATTTTATGTACAGATTCGACTCAGTTACAATTTTATTATATGTATAAATAAACTGTGGGAAACCCTTTACATCAACAAACGTTGGTGTACCGTGTAGCTAAGTTTCGAATAACTCTTTGATGGTCGGTCTTTATAATTTTAACATATCTACATATATTATATTCAGAAGTAGTATAGTGTGCAAATATTCTCAATGGTAAATATTGGATCTAGTCAATATTTTGATACATCTTCATGCTTGATCGGAATCAATCTTAAATTTTGGGTTGCTAACTACAATTTGCCACTAAGTTAGAATAGTTATTATAGTAACAGCAGTTTTAATGAACATTGTATGGCATTTCTAATCTCCGATTTTTGAACATTTCGTACGAGCTTGACAAATTATCGAGCTTCGTAGATTGATATTACAAACAAATGATTTTCATTAAAAAAATAAACCGTGAATGTACCTTGCTTATATTCAATGTTTCTGTATTCAATTAGTATAATATTTTTATACTAATTGAATACAGAAACATAACCCGTTATTACTACAGGTATATATACCTATATAGCCTATCCTTTTCTGGAATTTAAACTCAAGTATTTTTTTAGTATCTAAACAAAAAATACTATAATTTTTAAATTTTATATTCTACAAGATATTGGTATACATGTGTATATATCCTTATATAAAATCTGGTATGAATAATTTTCCTATTAACGAGTTCATGAATATTAAAATGTCGATATTAATGTTACTAGACCACTGTCAAGTGATTATATAATTTTTTTTAAATAATAAATTTATTCATAGCATATAAGCAACGCTAATACTGTCCTATGTGGCATTTAATGGCAATATATGTATGAGACACAGTTATTATGTAGTATTTTGCATTATTATTACATGGAAGTTGATAACTTTTATTAACATATGACGTGGTTATTAATGCCACATCTGCCATTCTATTAGGCAGATATAGCATTCCAGAAATTATTTTATTTTCCGCATTCATACTTGTTTAATCGCTACGCCGCGCGCCTCGTTACCATGTACTATACATCCATAGTTCACTGATAGAATGTAAATTTTTTGTGGGAAGGTCAATACGTTTAAAAACTTAAAAATAATACTGTGACTATGTAAGTGGAAATATAATTTTGAGTAGGTAATTATGAATTTATACAAGAAATACTTCTTTCTATATGTAGTTATGGTTACTTTTATGATTATGGTTAAAGTTATTATTATTACTTACACAATATTAAAAAACTTGAAAGTAATCAATATCACTAAAAGGAAATGTAACACAATATAAACTACTTAGAAAATCCGTATTAATATTATAAATGTGAGTTTGTGAGTATGTATGGATGTTTGTTACTCTTACACGTCAAGAAAATTCTAAGTTTCTGTAATTACTTTTTTGCGTAAAGTTGTAGGTAAAATAATGCCGTTGATGGAGGCATTTTTCGCTCACAAACGATGCGAAGGTGCCAAGAGCTTGTAAGTTATAAAAAATGTCATGAATGTAAGCAACTGCACATACTCAATAAACCTGTCGGGACACCATTTATATCAAGGCAAAAACTTTTCGAATGTACACAGACATACGTTTTTTGTAATCGTTCATTTTTAATTAAGAAATAAAATATCGCCCAACAACTTTAAAAAGACAATTTCCGTCATATAAAAATAAATTCATATTGATATGTATGGTCTGTCACATTCATGAAACTTCTCGGTAGTAAAGAAATTCTAAGCACAATATACTATATAGTCGTTACTGTCTCAATAAACTCCAGTAAAACATTGGTAATATATTATATAATTAAATGTTTCCGATTGTATCGAAATATTAACATGCTTTTTGTTTACAGCCGGTCGTCTCAATGTCAAATGAAAGAAGGACGTGTCCGACGAATACTTAGTATTTAACTACCTATGTATATTGTATACTTACACAATTTATTACTAGAGACTTTCTAATACATTTCAATTAGATATTAAAATTATGTACATCTATTAATAAGCTAATATTGCAAACTGCCTATCTGGTTTATACATTTGCTTTATTCTTACTGTAACTTACGTATATAACTTTTGAATAGCTTTCACTGTATTTTGTTGTAACGGTTACGTTAATAACCGCTTACTTGAAAAGAATCATTAAAATAATACCTACACCAAGCCACTTGCATAACAATTACGTATAAACTAATTACCATCAAAAATAGGATGAAAAATTATTTAATATATATTTTAACATAAATATCACACATAAAAACTGTTAACTAACCGTTCACAATTATGGCACAAAAAAGAAATAAACACGTAAAGACAGTCATGGTGGTCCGAACTGTGTTCACTCGTAACATTGATATAGCACCTTTCACCACCGCGCGCGCACTGCCAAAGCACCAAGTCCGAAGCGCCTCACACCACCACCACCTATCGACCTAACCACTTTCTCCTGATCTATTGCTTTAACTTCAAATATATTATATCATAACTCACATGCAAATAAATTAATTCGACTCTGAAACGTTTATAAGATTATGTCATTCGTTTACGACAATTAAGGAAAAATTAAATATTTTAAGAAAAATATTGAAAATTTTAATATAATAAATATTACGAGAAGCGAAACAGAATAAAACTTATTATATAAAAATAGTAGCGTCATGTATAATTTAATTTATGAATATAAATTAATATTTCATAAAAAAAATCGTAAAGCGTAAAAATAAGCCACTTTACACGCGAGTTTAACTTGCCTACCGAAGTTTCCAAAATTCAACTATAAAATTCAATAATGATAAAGTTTTATGTCAGTTTGTAAATTCATAAAATAAGTTTACTACTAGTATTAGGCCAGTCAAATAAGATAAAACGGTACTATGTCGATAGATGGATAGAGATAGATAGAGAAACCTTTGTTTTTTTATTTTATATATTGGCTCAAGTGTCATACATATATAATTAGATACATAATATGTATGGGACCACCTGACAAGGAAATTCAAAAAAAGTTCAAATATATATAAATATATATTTAAATATTAATATTCCTTTACTTAAAATGACATCGAAAGTCATTCAGTATATCTCATCATACTCTCTGCGTCTGTCTGTGTGTCCGTTTACTTCTTTCTTTAAACCACGGAACGGATTTTGATACAGTTTTTACTACTGAAATGAACGACAAATGAGGAAAGTTTGTGTTTAGAATTTGTACAAGACGGCTGAACTACAGCGGTGTATTGTCAATAAAACTGCTTTCTTACGCTGACTAAACCTTAAAATATGTTTCAAAATAATGTACCTATTAGAAAATTATAGGTCTTAAAAAGGCCTAACATGTGCGTATCTCCTAAAGTACACTCACGATAACTATAATGATGATGATGATTTTAATACCACCCGTATTTTAAAAGGTAACAGAAAACTCAATATGAAGTTTTCAAAAATGATGAATACCTACTGACTTTTGTTATACCTACTATACGTGAAGGAGTATTGTCTGAGCGACCTTATTTCTGATTAAGGATGATAAATATAATATTCAACACTTAAATGTTTTATTTTGATTAAAGTCTAAGCTGCATTTCACTTAACTTTATATGATGTATATAATGAGACATTTCTAAAAAAACTACCTAAATAACTGCTACATCAGGAAATAAAAAATCAGAGAAGTGCAAGTCTGATTCGCACACCGAAGGTTTCGCAGCGTGAAACATTAAAATAAGTTTGTAAGTTATAAGTACAAATTTACAGTTTTCGCATATTTCCCTTTACTTACGCTATAAGACATTGCTTCTTGCCAAATTTCCTGATTTTAGGTCAACGGGAAGTACCCTATAGGTTTTGATTCCCTTGCGAGTATCAAAATATGCGGCATAAAGAGTCATATCTTTTGATTGCGTTGGCTTAGAAGTTTGATTTTTTCATATTTCCAAAGGATTGCAGATCTGAGTATTTGATATTAATTTCAACTTGATACCTCCACGCATTCCCGACAAAAAGTGTCTTGACAGACAGGCAAACGGACAATGAAGTGATCCTTTTGAGCTACGAAACCTTACTAAATATGGATATGTAATGATAAAACTACGCTTAACATACTTTTCCAAATATACTTTTTATTACAATTCTAATAGATGAGTTAGCTGTTGTTAACGTAGTATTGTAGTCGTTCAGTCAATATTTCTCATCACTATATTAGTATTTTTTAAACACTGTTAATTTATATCGCTTTTATATTGCAATACACATTATGGATATCGTTGTTGCCACTTCTTGCAACTCTTTTTTAACGTTCTTTTATTATTCAACAATTCGCAAAAATAGCAAAGCGCTACTCAACTCGTTGTCAGTATTGTAGAACGTGTTATCTAAACAATATTTAAATTACTATTATTTTATGATTGATTTACATGGAATGGAAATTATAATTTATTTGTATGATAACAAAGTCCAAACATTCCTTAAATCTTTTTTGCTGTTTGGATGAACATTAAGCTGCTTTTTTATTCTGGGAAACAAAACGAGTTCAGCGAACTGGAGTATAAAATATGAACACTATAACGTGACCTAGGCTATTTCTACTATACTTACAATGTAATGTTAGAAAAAATGAAATACATACATAAGTAGAACAAGAAGTTAATCAAGAACAGACTTTATTTGCACTCATTGAGTTTGACAATTAGAAAACCGTCAACTCATAAGACATTTCTCATAAAGGTCTTCACACATGTGCAAATGATATGATACAACTCATAAAGATTGCCTTTCTAGTAAAGGGTCTACCTTCAGTGCGCCTTCCGGTGCGATGTCGCCATACCATCACCTTGGGATCCTATTGACTTTAATTAATGTAACATGTTTTATAAAAAATACATTAACATAATTTCAAGGAGAATTTTCACTTAATATACCTTTATTTATAACTAGTGACTCACCCTCGCTTCGTTCGAGTTTGTCCCTGGGTTGATTCCTACAATCTTTCATCCCCATTTTCACTCCCTTAAGGGATTATTTACGGGATAAAAAGTATCCTATGTCTTTCCCAGGGTCTCAAACTATCTTCTTACTAAATTTCATCTAAATCGGTTCTGTAGATCCAAAGATTACCATCTACAACATCACAAACTCCAAACTCCAGTAGTTGTTTAGTAACTTACACACCGTCTTCCACTAAGAAAAAAAACGGAAAAGTTCGACTCTGACTCGCACACCGAGTGTTCCGTAGCATGTCACATTAACTTTGTTTGGGTTTAACATTTATAACTATAGTAAAATTGTAATTAAGAATCTGTATATTAAATGTTTTTTGAAAAATCTTATTGAGATAGACATTATTATCAATATAGAGGCCGAATCCATAGTTTTTTACAATTTTTGTCTCTCTTTCTGTGACCGCATCACGAAAAAACCATGGAAAATATTTTAATGAAATTTGGTATGATGATAGTTGGTTATCCGGGTCAACATATATGATACTTTTTACTACAGGAAAATATCTCATTTCTATGAAATTTATACTAAACGTAAAGCGTAAGTAGGGACGAATTTGTGCAGAGCAAGGGTGAGTCGCTAGTAAAATAAAACATTTAACCGTGTACGATGTTCATTTTATTGAATAATTAGTATTTCATAGCTTTACTAAGAGAAATATCCATATCATTGAAAATACTCATCACGTCTTTTTCAAAATATTTGTTTTCGTTAAAAATATTTTAGAAGTTCTATTATCTCAATTTTAAGTTTTATCTATCTATCTGAATTATAAGTTAAATAGGGTTCGACACAACGTTTACGAGTCGTAAATTACGACATTGGAAAAATATAACTGCAATTATTGGCTTGAACAAAAAAGTCACTTAAAAATATCTTATAGACCTATTCAGAGTTATCCGTTTATGTAAACTTAATTTTTTTTTGAATATGTATGAAGTGCCTCCCTTTTTTTATAATTTCATCATAGAATTGTCTAGTGGTTTAAATGAGGCACCTACATACCTATTAAATTTCAGGTATGTAGCTCCAATAATCTTCTATTAAATTGGATGTGACACTCGGGCAAACGGAAAAACGGACATGGCAAAATTATAAATGTTCCGTTTTAGTCTTTTTGCTACGCAACTCTAAAACGGGTAAGTGCCTACCACACCGAAGGTTCCATATCACTACACGTTTTATTTTTATGTTAATTATGCAAAATTATTGGTGATTGTTAGGTAGCCAAGATGAGAACAGTAAAGATGATAACTAATAATAAATACATTACCATCTATGGAAAACCACAAATCATACAATACTATTATTACTATAATACTATACTATAATTTTTTTATAGGTAAAACTGAATAAATTCTAACATTTAATATATAATTAACGCCTGTTCATAATTAAAAGCAATATTACATTTTCATCGTCTTGTCGTACAAATCTTAGTAATCTTAGTAACCTGTCCGAACAAAAGGTAGTTTCTACTTGTATCTTGACTATTTTACTTACATAAAGAATTTTAAGAAACGAGTTATATTACATAAAGAAACAACAATTAATGACGCTGATCTCCAATTGAAGTCCCGTTGTCGAGACAGGATCGATGTAGATATTTTGGCTACAAAAGCCACTAAAACCTAAGGAAACATTTCCCGTTTTAATAGGACACTACAGAATCACTTACGCACTCAACCACGAATTCTCGACCGCTGGTATATCGAGGTAGAGCACCTTACGTCACTCTGTCTACTATTAAGACAAGGAGGTTGTTCTCACGGTCTACTCTCTTATTAGAGAGGAGACCAGGAGTAACCCGCATGGTATACTTTCCAATGCACACCATGTGTATCTCTTTGATTTCATGCACGACTGGATTATACATTACGCCACTGAACCCCCTAACCATGACTCTAGTAGGGCAAAATAAACTTTTAGGCTAGGTGTAACTTCGTGTCATCACTCTCGCAATTAATACATTTTAGCATTGCCGAAGAAATGTTACAAAAATGAAATATATTGTCATAATTAAGAGAAGACGAACTATCTACTTGATCTATACTATGAGTTATCGGAAAACTTGAAGACATTAAATATAAGGAGATATCTCTTAATCACTCCATGAAGAATTTACACAAATAAATGATTATAATATTTATTTGCAGTAATGATTTAATTTAATTTTTATACATTTTAGGCCCAAAAAGACAACGTACAAGTATCCGATGTATTTGAATAAGAAACTGACGTCATTTGTCAAAGAGCCGACGTGTCGAAGACCAATAATAGTGTCAATGTGACAGATACAAGTTGATGAAAATGTATAATTAGAGCAATATTTAGTACAATTCTTAAATGAAAATAAAAATAGTTAACTAAGTTGGTACTTTGCGTGATATATTATTTGATGGCAGTGAATTTCATACAGCACAATGTCAACATTACGAGAACGCCAACTCAGTAAGTAATGATTTACACAGATTGATATGCAAGTTTTCATCGCTTTTTGTTCGTATCTTTAGTATTTTAGGTGATGTTTGCATTTGCTACTTTATAAATATTCATTGTCTAAAACTAAATAATAAAAAAAGTACAATTAAATAAATTACACATTCTACATTGTAAGAAGTAAATGTACTTATTGTTTTTGTATAATAATGTGTTAACTTTTAAATATATTGTTACATTTTCTTTTTCAGATGCTCTAAAACAGATGCTTAACTTAAACCAACCACTAACAAAGGCTGTAGCAAATGAGCCTACATGGAAAGTACTTGTGTATGATAGAGTTGGTCAAGATATTATTTCTCCTATAATATCAATCAAAGAACTAAGAGAATTAGGTGTAACTTTACATGTGTAAGTGTTATTTACTTAAAAAACTACTGTTTTCTTTGTCAATATAATAGCTTTCTAATTAAGTGTTAAATAAAGTTATATTTTTCTATAAGGAACTTTCTATTTTAGACAATTACACTCTGACCGAGATTCTATTCCTGAAGTACCTGTAGTTTACTTTTGTGCACCATCTGAAGAAAACTTGGGTAGAATATGCCAAGACCTGGATAATGGAATATATGACCAGTACCACTTGAACTTTATATCACCAATAACCCGGCAAAAGTTAGAGGATCTAGCAGCATCAGCCATTCAATCTAATTCTGTTATGAGTATTCACAAAATATTTGATCAATATTTAAATTTTATTTGTTTGGAAGATGATCTATTTATTATGAAACACCAGAAATCTGATTCATTGTCTTATTATGGTAAAGAAGTTCTTTTTTAATTTTTATAAATAATTGGTACTTAAAATAAAATATTATTGCTTCACTCAGGACCAATCCATACTAATATTATAAAGCTGAAGAGTTTGTTTATTTGGTTGAACGTGCTTATCTGAGGAACTACTAATCCGATTTGAAAATTTATTTTTGCATTAGATAGCCCGTTAACTGAGAAAGGCTATAGGCTATATATCATCCCGGAAAAATGTACGGTTTCCGTGGGATAGATTTGTTTTTGTCTAGGGACGAACCCGAAGTGAAGCGAGGGTGATTCGCTAGTCCGTAATAAAAATGTAATGAACAGGCTTACAAATAGGTTATTGCTCTTTACTTTGGGCAATAAACTAACTTTATTCAAAAAAATCACACCAATATGTTATTAAAGTGGAAGAGGGACAAACAAACACTTCGCATTTATTATATAAGTTATTGTAAAGAATTTATGTTTAACATACATAAAGTTTTCTTACATAGTACATTGAAATCTAGTGCCAACTAATGCTTAAATAGTTTTTTATTTTTTTTTTACTATAAAAATTTATTATTTTTTAGCAATAAATAAAGGGGATACAAAAGACACAGAGATGGAAGCAATTATGGATGAAATAGTTGAAAGCCTCTTCTCAGTGTTTGTTACACTTGGTATGCATACTACTTACTAAAACATGGTTTAAAAAAAACATTAAAATAATTAAATTTAAAGCTAAATGGAATTACTAAATCAATCATTTGTGTAAATTATGATTGTACATATAAATGCTTTTAATTCAAGAATTTAATACTTTGCAGGCAATGTTCCAATAATTAGGTGCAGTAAAGGGAATGCAGCAGAAATGGTAGCAAAAAAACTTGATAAGAAGCTAAGAGAGAATCTGTGGGATGCGCGGAATAATTTGTTCCATGGACAGGCAGGAACATTTAGCTTTACTCGACCTATGCTAATATTGCTTGATAGAAATGTGGATATGGCAACACCATTGCATCACACTTGGACTTACCAGGCTTTGGCTCATGATGTTCTGGACTTGTCTTTAAATAGGTTTGATATTTTATATAACAATCAGTTTGATATTTTATGCTATATATAATAAATTCTGATATTTTATTAAAAGAACTAATAGAAATTGAGAAACATGTAGGTAGTTACATTTCAATATACTTCATAATAATAAGATAATGATAACAAAACAAAATTATTTTATTAATTATGAGATGATGTAGTTGTTCCTAGGCAAAATTGATGTTAGTTAAATACAATAATTTATAATTTGAAGTTGAAAAAAAAAACTTTTTTAGCCCTTCTAGTTTTGTCTTTTCAAATTTGAAAAAAATATTGTGTCTTTTTAAATTTTAATTCACTGAACACGAATAATTATTAGGTTCTCCTATTTCTGTACCATATGTGTCTACTATTATGATTACTTTCATTGCAACGGAAATTTTATTTATGATTTTAATAAATATAATTTCTGTAAAAAAACATCTTTAATACCTTTTTTGCATACCTTTTAAATACGTATTTAATTGCGGCTCGCGAAAAAAAAACAAATTTTGGAAAATGGCTTGGACTATCAAGGAGCTTGGCTACCCCTGTTATAGACATATGTGACATCCTAATTTATTAATTGTTATGAAATATTATTAACTAAACATCTTTATAACGTTTTTATTTTTTATTTTAGAGCAGTGGTACCAGAAAATTCTGGACCTGTAATACCTGGACAAAAAACTAAAACTAGAATATGTGATTTGGATTCAAAAGAGCCTTTGTGGGCAGAACATAAAGGTAGCCCTTTCCCCACCGTAGCTGAGGCCATACAGGAAGACTTAGATAAATACAGGTATATAATAAAAAACAGTATTTTACAAAGAAATCATATTATGGAGAAAAAATAAGGAGGAGATGTTACTGTCATGTTACTAGCAAAAACATTTTAATCCCATACATTTTCAATTATCCCATCAGTTTTTTATAAACACTTGTCGTTGTTAATTAAATAATATAAAAAAACTAAAGCTCGTCAATAAAAGCTTATAAACAAAAAAAAAGGAAATCATTACTGAATTGTTTTGTCTTTACCTATTTATAGATAGATTATTTACTAGGAGTATTTTAACATATAGGTTAGTGTTTTTAATGAAAATAAGCAGAAATGTTTCTAATTTTTATAATTTATACATAATATGTATAATAAAATTCTGAGTCGAATCTGTACATTAAATATTTTTTGGAAAATCATATTAAAATTGTCCTTATTATTGATATAGAGGGAATTTTTGTCTATCTGTCTGTCTGCTTGGGAACACATCACGAGAAATCCACTAGACAGAGTTTAATAAATTTGGTATGATGATAGCGGATTATCCGAGTTAACATATAGGATACTTTTTACTGCGGGAAAATATCTCATCTCTATGAAATCTATACTAAACGTTAAAACCTAAGTAGGGACGAACCCGTGCGGAGCAAGGGTGAGTCGCTAGTTATTATATATCAGGTGTACACACAAAAACTGGACATAGCAAAAAAAGATAAGAGATACATATGCATAAATTATATCTCCACTTCTAGTCCGATAAATTCGTTGAAAGATCTATACATTAATAGAGTTCCACTGGCGATTATAAATGTCATTTAATTATTTTTTTTAATTAACAGGAACTCAGAGGCAGAGGTAAAGAACTTAGGGACTTCATCATTGTAGTCCCTAAGTTCTTTACCTCTGCCTTAATATCATTATTAAATGCATCACTAATTTCCCTTTCATTTCTTTTTTTTTTAAATATGAACAGGAGCTCAGAGGCAGAAGTAAAGAAGCTAAGGACTTCAATGGGCCTAGATGCAGACAGCGACATCGCCCTCAGTATGGTGAGCGACAACACACAGCGACTGACGAGCGCTGTTAATTCCTTGCCGCAGTTGATGGAGAAGAAACGTCTCATCGATATGCACACCACTATCGCTACGGGTATACAAAATTATATTTATAATATTTCGATAGGGTGCAAATAAAAACATTTTGATTTTGGCAAGTTTCGATAAAATAAATTAGCAGTTTTCTAAGCTCATATTCTTCATAAATTTATTTTAGTAATACTTTTTTATTTTGAAGTAAGGAAATATAAGTTAATATTTATATAAATAAAAATGAACGCTTTCGTTTCGATATGTAAATTTGACAAATACAAAAGAATTGCCGTAAAACCATGTTTTTTTTTCGGTTGAAACTGACATAAAAATTAGAACTTATTGTCGATTTTACTTTCGTTTTCAAAAAATAAACTTAGTACGACATTATGATATATGTACACGTGTCTGTTCAGTCTGTTTGTGCATTCGCTTTTTTAGGATAATAAATTATCATTATTTAGTATAAGTTATATGCATAGAGATTGTTATAATTTAATAAACATTTAATATCTAGGCATATTTATTGTCCAACGGGTAACAAACTATGATGTTCTCCGACCGATTCCGGCCACGGCGGCCAATCTCATTGAGACTAGCCAACTGCGCAGGAGATATTATAGTGCACAAGTGTACGCGCAGACACAAGTGCACTCTCTATTCCTGTCACTCTCATACTCCAGTGGGACAACTACTCGACACGACCGGTGAGAGTTAAGGCGCAGGACCGACGGCTTTACGTGCTCTCCGAGGCACGGGGGTGAAACACCGCCAACTTCCCAACTCCGGGCTGTTACTGAGGCTTACTATACAGAAAGACTCAATAACTAAACTTTGGCCCGACCCGGGACTCGAACCCAGGACCTCAGGATGTGCAGCCGTACATGCTAGCCACTACACCACCGAGGCAGTAACAAACTATATTTATCCGAGTACATCAGAGTGTAGTCAGGGCCAGAATGAAGCGGTTTGCTAGATACCTAAACACAATTTATAATGTAGTTTGTGTGTATGTATTTTCTCCGATTGCGAAATTATTTTGATTTTTGGTCAGCGACGTTTCGAATGCTTTACAGCAATCATGGTCACAATAGAAACTTTCATGCGATAGTTTTATTTAAAATGTCAAATATTATTTATATTTAATATTCATTATGTAAAGTGAACCTGAATTCTGGTTTAATAAGTGTCAAATAAATCAGTGAAAATTTATTACAATATACAAACTTTTTCAGCAATCTTAAACGCAATAAAATCCAGACGACTCGACTCATTCTTTGAATTAGAAGAAAAAATAATGAGTAAAAGTAGTGGTGTTGAGAGTAAAGCTGTAATGGACCTGATAACAGACTCCAGTGCGGGCACTGAAGAGGACAAGATGCGTTTGTTTATCATCTATTATCTGTGCACCTCGCAAATACCAGAGGAGGAATATAAGAAGTTTGAAAGTGCATTGATAGCGGCCAACTGTGATATTAAACCTATGTTGTATATGAAACGGTGGAAGTAAGTAGGAAATGGTTCTTTTCTGTTTTTTTTTTTTTTTTTTAGTGAAACCTCTTTAGAATCGTTGATTTGAAAGTCGATGAAACGAAAATACGACACTAAAAAGAGACAAACACATAAATATTTAAGTCGGCGAAAGAATGAGATAGGATAAATACATTGCCATGTTGCCATTGTAACCGATGTTATTGCCTGACAAATATATAATATTATATTTTTTCCGTATATGATATTCTATAAATATATGATTGTATATTGATTTGTTTTAATTTAATTGCGATATTTGTCAAAGAAGTTTTACTCCAACCGCGCATAAGGGTTGCACGCACCCATATATTTTTTTTAGTGTAATTGTTGTCTTTTTCTGGCGCATGGTGTAGCTAATGGATAGGTTTAATATTCTACTAGTTAAAACGGGAAGATAAATAAATTATTATTGTAATAATATATGTACAGAAAAATATTTAACAAAAAGCCCATTTAAGACTACTTTACTAGTCTTCCAAAACACTTTTTTCCATACAAAATTTTCAATATTCTGAAAATCTGAAATAATCCTGTCTTAACGGGAATTGATGTCATTATAGAATATGTTATCAAAATTTCAATCGCTCATTAAGATAAGTAGGTATTATTTTATCAACATTTTTTATACAAATTACGGAACAATTAATATTTTTTACGCAATTTTATCATTTTTTACTCTTTATTTTTTTTTATATCACCGTTGACTACATTGGCTGAATTTTTCCGGGTTTTAAATGTCTTAAGAGTATTTTATTTTTAAACATAAACTCTTTATTAAAAATCCTAAAATGCTTATCATAAAAACCTAAAACATAATTACGTAAATTAATTACAGAATAAGAAATTTAATACCATCAAATCATAATAATTTTTATCATTTTAATTTATCTAAAGGCATTAATAATTGTAAACTGTTAAATTATGAATTAGTGTTTTTTTTTTCTTTAGTAAAAATACAAAGGGATGATTATGCTTTTATAAGCTTTGAACCAAAATAAATAATCATACCTATTTTATTACAGGGGATTCACGAAAATGTCAAGTCAAGGTCAATACGAAGGTGGAGGCACTAAAACAGTTTCGATGTTCTCTAAATTGGTTTCGCAAGGATCATCCTTTGTAATGGAGGGCGTTAAAAACTTGGTTGTGAAGAAACACGTAAGTTAATCACATATACGTGAATATATTACTATTACCGAAAGATTTTTTTTTCGGTACACCATATAATTTTGACTTCGTTTTGAAGATTATGCCGCCCGCTAATGTCGAGAAAAAATATATGTTACCGTTTATTTATCTACTTTCACTGGACTGTGAGACGATACTTTGACACTCGCGGTAAGAGATCAGGTGCAAAACTGACGGCTTTAGATACTTTCGAGTCACGGGGGTGAAACTCTTCCTGCCAACTTTATAACTATACACAAACCCAGGACCTCTGGATTTGCAAACGAAAACACAAACCACTAAACTACCGAGACAATTATGGTCGATGGTTATGCTTCGGCGAGCTCGTAAAGATGTCGTTCTTACAATTAAGAGACTACCATCAACATTTACACGGCTAATTATTTCGGATGCAGTTCAGTTTAGGTTCTTAAACTGAAGCGCTAATTTTCATACATTAACATTGTTGTAAGATAGATCGTAATTGAATCGAATTGGTACGAATTGAATGAATGACATTAACGTTTGAGGTATACATTTTAGATTTTGTTGAGGCTGCGACCTAACGAACGTCTTATGAAGCTCATGATACGAAACGCTAAAACGATTTATTTTAGTCGTAAATAACGACTAAAATTTTATTGAATCGCAATAAGAGTTGATGGTACTGATCTCTCACATTCCTTATACATTGTTATTAAAAATAATTACTCATTAGGTGTCTTACAGTGGCTGCTAAACAGACTCGGCGGCTATTTTTTTCTGACTTCAATTGTGAAAAATTATAATAACTAAAGTTATTATAATTTTTCACAGTAAATACATTTTACAATAACCATTCATATACAAAAACTCAGATATACAATTAACGTTTCAAAGGTGTCCTTAAAAAAAAGTGCACAATTCGAAATTATGCGCTTTTTCAAATCTCTTGTGTCCATTGCTTTTTGAATAACAAAATTAAAACGTTGTTTCGTTTAAAAAAGTACTTTATGTGGTGTGCGTAAGTTCGAATTTGTGCTTAGACAATTAGAACTTTCGAATTTTGTATTTTATTCTTTGGTTTGACTTAGTCACGGGTCGACGCCATTTTTTGAAGAGATATTTGTTAAGAAATGTATTTTTATATATCAAGTCCTATAACACTCGCCTATTATATAGCTTCATTTTAATAAAAATCACATCTGAATCATATAACACATACTATACATACACAAACTTACACACTTGACCTTCTTATGCTATTTGTGTATTGTGTAACAGCTAAAAACTAAACCTAACAAATGCAAATAACAAACAGAAACTGCCAGTGAGCCGCGCGCTGGAAGCGGCGCTGACGTCGAGCGAGGGCGAGCTCTCGTGGCTGGACCCGCGCGCGGCGCGCACGGACGCGGCGGCCCGCGCGCGCGCGCCGCGCCATCCGCCGCCCACTGACGCCGTCGTGTTCGTGGTGGGCGGGGGCAGCTACATCGAGTATCACAATGTTGTTGATTTTGCTAAGGTACATACTACTAGTCTACTAATTAACAAAACTCATGAATGCGCATAGGGAGTGGTGTACATGGGAGTCCATTTGCATCCCAACCACGGAGGCAATATATAGAAAAAATTAAAGAAATAAAATTGTCCCAAAAACCCCTGTCTAAATTTAGATATCTGCGAAAAAAAGATAAAATGTATACTTCACTTTTTCTTATCCATTGTTAAAATACACACGGGTGTATATGCGCCCGTCGACACGATAAATTATATTCATGAATAACAATTATATAAAGGATACCATCCTGTAGTGACAAGCCATAGATAAAGTGTAATACCTTTGTAAATTATGAAATTGATTATTTAAAAGATTAACTGTTGAGTTTCTTGCCGGCTCTTCTCAGCAGCACACTTTTCCGAGCCGGTGGTAGCTTTTATACGGACAAACGTACTGACGAATATAAAAGTACTGAATATAGAAAGATGAGCAACATCTTGGAGTTTTATTGGTGACCTCCAATAAAACTTCGGAACTTCAGCTCATTTTCTCTTCCCTACCGCGTCCAATCATTGTAATGGGCGATTTTAACACCCATCACACTGCTTGGGGGTGTTATTATTGTGATTCATTTTCTCAATTGCTGATGGACATAATAGATGAGGCCAACTTTTGCTTCATTAATGACGGATCTCCAACAAGACGAGTTTATCCTAATCAAAATCCTAAAAGTGCTGTTGATTTATCCCTATGCTCTCCCAGTTTGGCATCTTGTTTAAATTGGAAGGTCCTCGCTTCATCCTATGGCAGCGATCACTTTCCCATTCTTATGTCATTGAGCATGAAATCATCCCCATTCCCAGTATTAAATCCGCTGTTTCCATTTTATCTCAATCGAGCCAACTGGTCCGCGTTTCGGTCATTTATTGATTTACAGATAGTTAATTTTCCAATTGTGCATCCTCAAAATTCTTTGTCTTGCTATGATACTTTTGTTAAAATTTTACTTTTGGCAGCTAATTCGCACATTCCAATAAAACGCTCAGGTTCTAAAAAACTTTTGTCTCCTCCTTGGTGGGACGAAGAATGTACGAGAGCAATTAAAAAGCGTAAATTTGCTGAGCGCAACTATCAGCAATGCATGACTAGCGCTAATTTTATAAATTATAAAAATATAGCAGCACAAACAAAACGGCTTTTTAAAAAAAAAAAGAAATCGTGCTGGATACAATTTTGTAAATCTTTACATCCTGGCACCTCATCTTCAATTGTTTGGCAATGCATTAAAAAATTCCGATCCTCCTTTAATGATTTTTTGTATAACATCTCTTCTAATGAGTCACACTGGCTCCAAACTTTTTATAGTACTATTGCTCCACCTTTTGTCCCTTCTTCAGACTGTTTCCCCTCTGATTCTCCATCTCGTTATGATGAAATGGACATTCCTTTCTCTTTTGCTGAATTACAATGTGCTTTAAATGGTCTATCTGATTCTTCTCCAGGTGAAGATAGCATTCCATACTCCTTTTTAATTAAACTAAGTAATTCAGCCAAACAGATCTTCCTTTCCATTTTAAATACAATTTTAGAGTCCAAAAATATCCCCCCATCTTGGAAATCCCAAGTTATTATTCCTATTTTAAAACCTGGCAAAGATCCCAAAGAACCCTCATCATACCGGCCTATTGCTTTGTCATCATCTTTGTGCAAAGTTATGGAGCATCTTGTTAAGAATAGGCTGGACTGGATAATCGAAAGCAGGGAAATCCTTTCCAAGACACAATTTGGTTTTCGAAAGGGCATGGGTACAATTGACAGTCTCAGTATTCTGATATCAGAAATTCGTCTTAGTTTTTTAAGAGGAGAATACTTTGTGGGGGTCTTCTTGGATATCAGCTCTGCTTACGATTGTGTACTTCTTCCGCTTTTGAAATCTAAAATGCAATATTTAAATTTACCGCCAAAATTATGTAATTTTATTTTTAATCTTTTTATTGGAAGATCGATTCGAGTGAGACATCAGGGTGAACTTCTTCCTCCCAGAACAATTTGGAAGGGTCTCCCACAAGGTTCGGTTCTTAGTCCTATTTTGTATAGCTTTTATACTCATGATCTTGATAAATCCGTTGATAGTTTTTGTAATATTTTACAATATGCAGATGATATTGTTTTATTTTATAGTTCAAAGAATATGACTGAGATTGTGTCTAGATTAAACTCTGCTTTGTATTATCTGGGGGAATGGCTACAGTCGCATGGTTTACTTTTGTCAGTTCCAAAAAGTAACGTAGTTGTTTTTACTAGGAAGAGACATATTCCAGAAGTTAACATTTTATTTAAGGAACAAAATATTCCTGTTGTAAATACTGTTAAATTTTTAGGTATTTTTCTAGACTCTAAATTATCAGGTACTACTCATATAGAGTATATCTCTAAAAAATGTGAAAAAAATATCCAAATTTTACGTGCACTATCAGGAGTATGGTGGGGTTCCCATCAATATTCACAAAAAATTTTATATAACGCTATTATTCGTAGTCATTTTGATTATGGAGTATTTCTGTTAGATCCTTGTAACAAAACAGCACTAGAAAAATTAAACAAAATCCAATACAAGGCTCTAAGAATAATATTAGGTGCCATGAAATCATCGCCTACAAATGCTATGCAAGTCGAGTGTGTAGATCCTCCACTTCATCTCCGCAGGCAATATCTTTCGGATCGCTTTATTTCGAAAGTTTTACAATCCTCATGTCATCCTTTACTATGTTCCCTTAATCATTTATTGCAAATTATTAAACCTAATCATAAAATTCCGTGTATTCTTAAAAGTTTCCAAAAATTTACAGTCCTTCCTGCGCCTATTTTTAAATTAAACCTTAATCCCTTGTACTCAGTTCCTTTTCATTCGCTTACCTTTGTTCCTTCTATCATAACGAATCTTGGAATTGACAAATATGAACCTGGAGCCAATGTTAAATTTCAGAGTATTTTAGATAATGATTGGTCTGATTATATTAAAATATTTACAGATGCGTCCAAAATTACTTGTGAGTCTTGTGTTGGAGCTGCCTGCTGGGTCCCTAGATTTAATATTATCCTAAATTTTAAGTGTCCTCCTGAAGCGTCTGCTTTTTCGGGGGAGTGTATAGCTCTGCTTGAAGCCATTTTATTTGCAGAATCGCATAAAATGTCAAAAGTCATCATTTTCACAGATTCTTTAAGTTCCCTTCAGAGTATCTTGCAAAACCCTTTCCGCAGTAAATCAAGGTTTGTTATTATATTTAAAATTAGAGAAGTTCTTTTTCGATGTCATGAACAGGGAATCCTCATAACCTTGGCTTGGATCCCTAGTCATTCGGGTATTTTTGACAATGAAATTGCTGATAGCTGCGCAAAATCTGCAACGGTTAGCGGCACTTTAAGTCATTATTGTAATTACTCCCATGACTTACGTTCTTTGTCTAAAAAAAATCTTTACACTTCCTGGAATAAATTTTGGAACGTTTCTAAAACAATTAAAGGTAAATATTATGCCTCAATCCAACTGGAGGTTCCAGTCTCCCCGTGGTTCTTTCGTTTTCGCCGGGCTGACCGTAAAACCACCTCAATTATATGTAGGCTCCGTCTGGGCCATGCGTGTACTCCGGTACATTTAGCTAAATTAAAGATTAGAAACAGCTCTATCTGTGAATGTGGCTTAGATGAGGGTTCGACTGATCATATTCTTTTTAATTGCCCCAAATTGAAATATTCCCTGCATGACATAATCCCTCCTCAAATTCACCGCCCAGTTAACACCAAATGTTTATTAGCCCTTGTGTTTAGTCCATTTATTATAAAATTAGTTAAATTTATAGTAGATAATAAAATTAAATTATAATATATTTTCATTTTCAATCATTGTGCCATTTTTGTAATAAGTAATTATTTTCTATTGTTGTAGGTTTCTTCTGTAGACCGATCATTCATTTATAGTTTTAATTTCATATCAAAACGACTAAATTTCAAAATTACCGCTCAATCTCATTTGTGTCTTCCTCACTAAACGTGACACTGGCAGAATGTATTGCGTCTGTTAATGCAACTCTAAGCCATAGAGAGAAAAAAAAAAAAAAAAAAAAAAAACAATTATATAGGTAATTATTTTAAGATTAGTGTCTATACTAAGGAGATGCACCCCCTGAAAATAATTCTGCCGCCGCCCATACAATGCGCAAATGCGCTTCATACAAGTTGCGTTTCTATAACTGGATCTGCGGTTAATCCTTACTGGAGATAGAAAATTGACATAATTTGTATTGAGGTTATGTCAAATGTCAACTCCAAGGAAAACCACAAAAGAGGTTATTGGGTAATGGGTTCGCCTTCCGTTCTTACCAAACTAAATCATCGTCGATTGAACCTTAACCTAATATTAATAATGACACTACAAGCTCAAAAGGAAGCCAAGCACATTCTTTATATTCACAAACAATATACCTACTAATATTACTAGGTAATTGACTAGGTACATATTTGTCAATCTTTTCTTTTCATGAATTGACACAATGTTGGCATAGTAGAAGTGTGTACGACTATGAAATAGTAATTTAGATTTTAGACATTTACCATCCCAATCCTAAGCATAATTCACGTTCTATGAAAAGTCGTCAATTTCTCTTATTCAAGCAGTTTTAACGACCATGTTAATATTTGAATATATATTAGGCTACGTATTGTATTAGTCACTAACCCCTTCATAGATAACCCGTTAAGTAACCTTTATTATTGCTTATTTTTTTGAAAGTTTTACAAGACAAAATAAAGATTAATTCATAACTCTAATTTTATTTATAGCAACAAGCAGCAAGTGGACAATCGAGAAAAATTATATATGGCGCCACGACTTTGCCAAACGCATCTCAGTTTCTGAAACAGCTGTCTTTATTGGGAGAAGAACTTCAATAAACATTCCCACATCATGCAAATGTTAATTTATAAAATATATTATATTACTTATGAAAATTAACTAGTTTTAATCTATTTCCAGTGAAATAAAACACGAGTTTCAACAAGTTGGCATTTTATTTACAATGACATTGAAAATAGAACTAACATCTAATAACTACTATTTTTTTTGTTTAGAACAAGAAGTATAAAATCTAAATCACAAGATTACGAATCAATAGCGTCAGATCTCTTTAATAAATTATATTTCATCATTGTTTTAGTTAGATATAAAGTGGAGGCAAACATAATTTCACAACCGAAACTACTAGATACGGCAAACTATTTTGTCATATAGAAAGAAACTTGTCGATATATTTATATGTTTTATCCCAACCCTTAAAACTATTGTGCTAATAAAAAAAATGTAGCATTAAAAACACTTAAGTAATAACCGTCGAAAAATAGTAAATGTGTTAGGTATGTAGTATGTACTTATAATTATACAAAATAAAGAGATACATAGTTTATTCAAGGAACTTGAATGTATTACAATTAGCACTGCGTAAACCATTGTCAAGTAAGAAATATATATTTAATCTTCATATTATAATTTCTTATACATACAAGAATTCTTAATTTAAAAGTATATCAGGCTATCATTGATAACGATATGGTTTGGCACAGTGAAAAATCAATGAGATTACGCATTTAGATGAGAGAGCAAGTGTGAAATTCAACGTAACTAATGCAACCCGCATATAATATGGCAAGGTTTGTATAGACTATATGGCCATAATGAAGTACCTTATAAATATTAAAATATAGTCCCGATTTATTTAATAATCTAGTAATATACATATATATTTAATTAAATAATATAAATAAAATAGTTCGTAGAATTAAAAAATATTGATACAAGTCTATCAATGAAATTAAGTTTGCAACAATATGATTAAGATTTTATATCTTTTGTGCGCTGTAAAATTTAAATAATGTGTGTCAATGTTTTATTATATCATGCTATTAAACAATACACATTTACAATAATTACAATAAGCCTCTATATTGAATAATAGAATGCTAAAAATATATTTTATTTTGCATTTTTAGAATATAGACATATACTAAGCAAAATTATAATTAAATTCAATCTATAATATCATAAATAACAATTAACCTTTCATTTTTTTAATAAAAGAGTAAAAGCCTATTTTATTTTAAATTTATTTATCACGTTCTTAAAAGGCTCACAAATAATTTTAATGGCACAAACACAATGTGTATCGATCGATAGTCGTACAGATTATATCATATCTTAATAACTTCTTACCTTATAAAAACAGTGACAAATATTATGATAAAGATATAACATCATACCTAATAAAAAGGCGCTTTTTAAATGATATATTTATACTGTATACATATTACAATTAAAAGATAATAATAAGTACACTACAATTATATAATTATAATTGGAAAATAAATTTGAAGTACATACATTACAATGCGTCACCAAAGTGAAGTACTCCAATCACTAGAAAATTCGGACCAGACAGTTTTTTTAAGCGCAAGATGCAAGTTGTTACATTTCTTGAAATAAACCAAAAGCAATGTAGTAACTAAATATTAAAGACTGTCATAGAAATTATACATATTGTAAAGAACAAGTTTTATTACAATAGCGATATTTAAAAAAAAGACTAGCTATGCCTACGTAATAACATAGAACAACAATCAGAAAATATCTTATGTCTACTTTTTAATGAACCAAATAGAAACAAAACAATATTACTAATTAAGAAATTACGTTTAAATAAAAAAATAAAAACAAACGAATAGGTAAACCAATAGAAATACAAAAATCATTATTATAAAAATGCCAAAACATTTGATAGAGTGGTCATGACTCATAAAGGTACTTAGTCTGATATAAAGGGGTTAAAAGTATTGAACATTTAAATTAATCAAGGCTTAAAAGGAAAAAAAACAATAATTGGATCCTATTTAACATTACCGCAATTTTAAGTTAGTAAATCGTTTTATCTAATTTCAGTTCTCCCGTCACAGCCTCCATGAACACAAAATATGTCTACACTTCATACCTATGTAGAACTGTATAAAAAATATTTTCTTGTAATATTTGAATATAACCTTATTACAATTTTGCTATATTTTCTACATTAATTCATTAAATTTATAAAAAAAATATAATTTTATAAAATAAAACTATAACGTAATGGCGGGCGTGAAAGGTCGGACGGAAGACATAAAAATATAGAAAGAAATATAATACATTGATTTTACCATTTCATAATAAATAAAGAAAGGTGTAATCTACTTTATTTTTGGCGTTAATTAAACCGCACTTCACATAATTATTGGTAATCTTTTTCATGACAATGGTACCTTTATGGAATGCCGCACTAAATATTATGCACACTTGCTAATTAAAATAAATTCCTTGAGGAGTCAATCACAGAAGTAGTAACTTCAGTAAATAAACAAAAATTGTAAAGATGCAATAGCAATAGTGAAATACTGTAAATTGGAATGTAAATTTTTTACCATAAATCAGTATATACTTTATATTCCCTATAGGAATGTAGTTTCAGCGTACTATGAAGTTTTATTTTTAAAATTTTAAGTAGGTAAATAAACAAATATTAAATCTATATAAGTTTTCAACTAAAAAATAATGATGTCCTGAAAGTATTAATTTGCATAATATAAACTAATACAAATAACAAAATCAACCTTGAGACTAAACTCCACAGTGTATGTGCAAATCGCAATCATTTGAAATTAAATATTAGGCCCTTGTTCCCCTATAAAGACAATATATGGAAAAATTATCATAATTTATATTGTTAATTTAAAATGAAGTAAGAGTTAAAATATTTATTTTGTTTGCTGAGACAGGAAGGATTAAAATTTAGAATTTTATTTAACTTATATATTATAATAATTGTAAGTAAAATATTTTTAAAGACAACTATCTGTATGGTTAAATAGGGAATATTATAATCACACATTTACACTTATGTTTCAATATATAGCAACATTTCATTTTTAAATGTAAACAATAATTGTATCAACTTGTCAATCAGTCTACCACTTATTCCCAGTCCACAGATGTTCAACATTAATTGCTAATACAATTATTGCATACAATATGAAGACAAGCTAACTGCAACTCTAGCAATTTTATAACTACCATTTTTAACAAACTTTGAATTCTAAAGATATTAATAGCAATTTCTGAATACACACTTTGGACAATCGTTTTAAACAGTAACAATCAATAGTCACTTAACATTGACAATACATGCGGCATTTCACATTATATATCAGGCCAATATAAAGCCATTAGACATATGTCTCATAGTTAATTTATAACAATTTGCAACAAACCCTAGCATTAAGTGATTATCACCATAATAATAATTATAAGTAATTACTAACACAGAATGTTTAGAAGAGAATGTTTAACCTATCTACTTATTTTCTTCATTGGTAAAAAGTAAATGAAGATTGTACAGTAAAATATTTATAAGATACAAGTTATATTTATGTATTTTTCATACAATGTCATGTAATAAGTTTAAATAGAGATTATTATCAGTGACATGGATAGAGGAGTATGAGATTCTGAGGATAGTGAATAGCAGTTTGCAGAAGGCTCAGTAAGAAATCTAATTAGATTACACAAGTTAAAATGTATGACCTACAGACATTATGCAATTATCTACCATATAATACGAGTTTATATGTCAAGTTAAAATTTTAAAACTGCATAAATGCTGTGACTAGTCCAATATACTAAAACATTTCGTTGATTGTCATCAATATCTAATTAAATGGATTTATAACCATTTATTAAAATGTTCAAATCAATGGCTACAAAAGCAATTGTACAATTTAGCAATGACACAAATCTTGATGCTGTGTGGCATTTGGCAGATCAATAAACATCAATTAGTTATGTCTACAGAATTAATAATGTCGTACCAAATGGCTTGTTATTTTATTTAATATTAACTGTGTACTGATTTAGATATATATCATTAAGTACCTTCATCACATTGTAAATAGCAGTTTAATGATATAATTATTGCTGAGGCTTTGCCTGGTTGCCACTGTTGCGACTTGAACTGGTGCTACTGAGAATCATCTTTTGCATCTGTCTAATGACAGTAGTAGCATGATATGCCTGTTTCCAGCGAGATTTGGCAAAGTTCTTCTTAAGTTGCTCAGACACAGTGCCATGGATATTCTTATTGCTGGCTGCATTACCAGAAATCCATGGATGGGCTAGGGCTTGTCTGAAAATTTTAAATAACAACAAAAATATAAAAGTGGATTAAATCATACTGTGCTGGTGTACTATTCACTAATGTATTTAATAATATACAGCACATAATGATAGAAACTTATGACACTAATAATTAAAAAATCAAAGGTCATACTGATAAGAACATAATGGTATAGATACTATACTTTATTGGTATTATTCTATTCTCTCATATAATACATATTTAAAATAATATTAGTGTTAGTACTGTAAATGAAAATCATATGTAATATTAATGAAACTAAAAGAACTGCTTCTGATCAATTATAATGTATAAGACTCCTCATAGATAATAATCAAAGTAATTCAAAGGTTTTACTAGCTGCTTTTGAAAGGTTTTATATGTACCTTATGGCTTCATCATCATAATATCAGATTTTTTATTCAGATTATCATTATTATTATTATTAGAAACATAATTCTAAAATCAAAGTGGTAATTAGAAGATGACTAAAATCGAAATTCAATATTTGATTGCATAGTTACAATTAAGCTAATGCAATTGTGTTAACATAAATATAAAATTCATCCACTTTAATATAAATTATCAAATTTGATATAAAGTTGTCTCAAAAATTTACTTACTTGCAAGTATATCTCTTGTCCACATCTACACACATCAAATGACGAATAAAATCTTTAGCCGATTCACTTATATCATCCCAATATGGAGAATCAAACTCAAAATCACCTTTCAGAATTTGGGCAAAAAGATTTGCATCATTTTCATCATAAAAAGGAGGATATCCACACAGTAAAATATAAGAAATAACTCCTATACTCCATACGTCTACTGCCTTTCCATAAGGTTTCTGAGCCAGGACTTCAGGCGCCACATACCCAGGAGTTCCACAAGCTGTAGCCATTATACCTGAATCTTCAATTTTAGATAGTCCGAAATCACTTATCATAATTTTACTATCTTCATCTGCACTGTAATAAAGAAGATTTTCCGGTTTTAAATCTCTGTGTACTACTCCTTGAGTATGCATATAGTCCACAGCCTCCAGTACTTGTCTAATAAGATTAGACGCATCCTTTTCAGTATACGATCCTTTTTCAACAATTCTATCAAATAGTTCACCACCTGTTACTAATTCCATTACAAGGTAAACCTTGTTCTTATCTTCATAAGTCTCGAGCAGCTGGACAATATTAGGGTGTGAAAACATTTTTTTCTCTGCACCCTCAGCTTTCGCATTCTCACTAAACCTTTTCAAAACTCTAATTTCATTTTCCAATGAATCTTCTTTGCCTTTGAGTGCTTTTTTATCGATAATTTTGCATGCGAATAATTGTCCATTCTCCTTACTCTCAATTAGTCGTACTTCGGAAAATGCTCCCGTACCTAGTAAATCCTTCACAACATATTTATCTTCGATAGATGGCTGCTTCTCAGAATCTTTACTCTCTTTTTTAGATTTTCTTCCAAAATCTTTTTTGCCAAAAAGAGGCATCTTGTAGGCCTGCACTTATTCACTAGAGATTCAATTTGCTCTACTCTAAAAAATATCTACGACTACGTAGCTAAAAGGTATAATCTATATCGATACGCACATATTCAAACGTATTAGTAGACATCATACAAACACTCACACTTCTATGTTTTAATAGGGTAGAGCATATACCAGACAAGATATTATATAGAATCTATTCACGGTGCAACTTTTTACTCTATTTACAATATACGATTTCTGATTATGTTTTAGAGATTTGTTAGAGACTACTTTTTTTACTAATTCATTAGAGATCTAAAAAACATTACCTCGGAATTCTCGAAATTATACTTTAAAAATTATAATAAATAAGAAATTTATATTACTAATAAAAAACTGCGCCAGTAGTTCCCTACATTATAATTCATGAAGCAAGAGACAAAAATTAAATACAAAATAGATATTACTATTTTGTACAAATTATCCTTTAAAATTAGTTAGGGATAGAAATACTTTAAAAAACCCTTATTGGTCATAACCAAAATGTTCATATAGACTATTTTACAAAGTGACATCATAGGGGTTCTATATACTTTATTGTCTATATAGTCTTCTAAATATTATATACCTCCTTAACCATGGATGACTAATAAAAATCCATAGAGTCGTCTAGATTAGAGGTAGCAGTTGAAATAGAATCGTCTGTGTATGAAAAAATTAAAGAATGTCCATCGAAAAGCCTTAACTTAGGGTGGGGCTACTATATCAAGTGGGTAAATTTTAAAGAAAACGCCAAAAGTGATTAGAGTATAATAGAGAAGTAAACAAAGAAAGAATTATTTTGGACTACGTAAATAGATGAGGATTTGCAATTTGCGGTTTTATGAACTACTCTAGTCACCAAATATATTAAATTATTGTAGACAGACTACAACATATCATACTCCTCTCTTGCGCTAGCGCCATTCTGGTGAATTCTTGAACTGTTATTTACTGCTTACAGCTGGACACTTTCTCAACTGGTCCTCCATATTGATCGGTTCGTTCCTCCACCTCCATAGCTGTTATGTTATGTTCTTTATTATGTAGCATATAGGCGTGCCATATAGGCATATACCCTCTTGGATAGTCTAGGCAGGGTGTAGATCTGTCTACGAGGCAGGGCAATCGAGTGGTACGTACCATAGATGAACTTGTAACTGTTGCTAACAGGGGATATATGTATATATATATTATAATTAAAAAAAATAGGCACTTTGACGACAGAACAAACGTATTTTATAAACGAACAAACATTAATATTTAGAGACTATTAGTAACAAGAAAAGTTATAAATTTCGATTGAGGGAGCTATTTTGAGGGTATATTTTTGCTTAATTATGTATAAATAAACATTTATAAATAATATATAAACATTTATATAAAATGTACGAATAAACAATTACTTATGGCGAACAATCAAGAAAAAACGATAAATGAGAATAAAAATTAGAAAAACAATCCTAAGAGGCCCGGTTTTGTGAGCCCCTTAAACCATAGAAAAGAATGAAATAAAATGTCCACAGACTAAAAATTGTCGTGCGCTTTACCAGTACGAAGATGGTACGAAGTAACTTGGTAGGAAATGTCTGACAATCGTTAAATTTAAAAATCGTATCGCATTTACACTAAGTATTTTTGCGCTACTATTATTATATATGTAATCTATTAATATATTTAAGCGAGCAATTCTTGTATATTTATTTATTTATACCAGCGATCTCGGAAACGGCTCTAACGATTTCGCTGAAATTTGGTATGTGGTGGTTTTCGGGGGTGAAAAATCGATCTAGATTAGTCTTATGTCTAGAAAAACACGTGTTTTCGAGTTTTCATGTAGTTTTCTTCCGCAGTATTCCACGCAAAATATCGTCGATAATTTCTTTCGCTCGGGCATTTGTATCGTGGTCAAGTGGCCAAGGTGCAAGATTGACAATCATAGGTGTTCGGGTTCGAATCCCGGACGGATACAGAATAGAAGTTCGGTCACCCAGGTACTTATTTATTTATAACTACTACAAATTTGCTCAATATAAAAATAATGCAATATACCATTACAAATAATTTGCCTGTACGCGGTCTTCTGGCAACATTGTAACCACAAATGTGTGCGGCGGTAAATATAATATTCTACGTGTTTCATCTATAGTGAAAATCCCTAGCTTTACTTTAAAAAGCAATGCTACCATGTATATAGTTAGTTTTTTAAAACAAATATTGGAGATCTATGACGAATAACCTATTAGATTAGTAGTAATTATTTCAAAAAGAACATTATTCAACAATTCGTTGTTGGCGCGTAAACGTTGGTAAATGCCTTTGCGCCGTTAAAAAAAAACTTTTTTTAACGTTGGCAAATGCATTTACGCGTATCTACAACCTGCAGTATCACGGATCACCATGCATGATGCAGTAGACACTAGACAGTATCCGACTGTAGGAGTTAGGACCGAGAAATCGTACAATTTTATTTGTAGGACAATATGGCTATCCATTTATGCATATTTTTAATAATAAATACTATGATAATCAGCCAGTTATTAATAAATTTTATGACGTTGTTATTTTAATAAATTCAGAGAGGGGGACGATTTAATCTAAACCAATATAATCTAGTCATTTTAACATCGATATTGGACACGTGAATTTTTCAACCGACTTCCAAAAAAAGGGGGAGGTTCTCAATTCGACCGTAGGTATATATATATATTTTTTTATGTTTGTTCGCGGATTTTTTCGTCGATTATGAACCGATTTAGAAAATTCTTTTTTTGTTGGAAAGAAGATATCCCAAGAGTGGTACCATGACAAGGAAACCAGGATCTGATGACGGGATCCCAGAGAAATCGAGGGGAACTTTCGAAAATTGTAGCGGCGACTAGTGCGTTTGTTAACATTTTAATTAGGTATTTAAAAGCACTACTATTTGATGAAGGTCTGGAGTCGACCTGATGATGGACCCGAAAGACAGTCGAGGGAACTCCTCAACGATTTACAGCAATTACCTGGTGTTTGGGCTTGATTAATTTGTATTGATGATACGTCTACACTAAAAATGGAAAAATAAAAACTTATAAAAAAACCGACTTCCAGGCACTGAAAAGTAAAAAATACCTAAACGGGGGTTTTCATTTAGAATAGATACTTAATCAGATTTTTTTAAGTCGGTGCCAGCCAATACAAATCAAAGCACACCGACTTCGAAAATATCTGATTAAGTATCTATTCTAAATGAAAACCACCGTTTAGTTATTTTTTACTTTTCAGTGCCTGGAAGTCGGTTTTTTTTTAAGTTTTTATGTAGTGCCTTAATTATTACGACATTACATAATTATTAAGCTTTAAACTTAATGTGATCCTAATGTTACTGCTTAGTGTGTATAAGTTACACTTGATTACCAACTCACCCTTGATTTGCTCGGGTTCGCCCCTAAGTACGTTTTAACGGTAAGTAAAGAATAGACTATAATATATATGAACAATGTACATACATAGGTATATATATATATATATATATATATATATATATATATATATATATATATATATATATATATCTTACTTGAGAAACGATTGATTCTCCGTTCAATCTTCCTCCTTTTCACGTCTTTATCTATACTATAATGAAGCAGTAACTTAGCGAAATCTGTACATATGAAATATTTTTTTAAAACAATGACTGTAATGTATTATGTATACAACCCAACAAGTATAAGGTATAGACCCCAAAACAATAGTTATCAAAAATTTTGCTGTTTGTCTGTCTATTTGTGTGTGCGCGTTTCACGCAAAAAAACTAATGAACTAATGATGAATAACTATTTTTATTATATACTAGCGATTCATCCTTCCTTCGTTCGGGTTCGTCCCTAGGTACGTTTTAACGGTAAGTATAGAATAGTCTATATATACATATACATAATATGTACTTTGTACATACAAATAAAAAAAATCCTGTAGTGAAAGGTATCCTAAATATTGACCCGAGTAACAAGTTATCACTATAGTTATATAATCGGTTCAGTACTTTTAACGTGAAACGCGCACATCGATTTGACTAAGTTAGTTTTATTATATGTATAGATAAGAATAGGTATTGCGAGTGTATCTTAGGAGATAGACAAATATTATTGCAGACTTTTCTGTAGGCCTTTTCAAAACTACACTTTTTTAGTACATTGTTTTGATGTATGTCATAAGGCTTAGCCAGCGGAAGGTTTCTAATTCTAAGGACGACTCGATAAAACCAGTTATTGTTTTCCTTTGGGAAATAATTTTTTTTTCCTGAAATAAAAGGTATCCTAAATGTTGGTCTGAGTAATAAGTTATCATTTCACCAAATTTCGTTGAAATCGGTTCATTACTTTTAGCGTGAAACGCGCACACACAAACAGACATACAGACAAAAAGACAAAGGGACAAAAATTTTAATAACTATTGTTTAAGGGCTTATATTGTGTAATTAATATGATACAGTCATTGTTTTTAAAAAATAATTCATGTACAGATTTTGCTAAGTTACTGCTTTATTATAGGATAGATTAGTAGTAGAACAGTAAACATCTGCCCTTAGTTTTGAAAACAATCACCTGGAAAATCTAGTCATGGCTAATAAACAGAGTTAGGTAATTTAATAAGTGGATACCATCGTAAAGAAATTAATTTTGATTTTGGTTGTACCTAACCGCGGAAGAGAAAAAACAATTTAGTCTTCCGTATACTCATTACTTACCTATTCTCATCACCTGATGAGGAGGAGGAAAACGGAAGATGTTTCAAATAAGACTGATGGGCTCTGGAAGAAACGAATATAATATCGTACTAATATTATAAATGCGAAAGATTGTAAGGATGTACATATAGATGTATGAATGTTTGTTACTTCGTGTTACTTTCACGCAAAAACTACTAAATGGATTTTAATGAAACTTTACAATAATACAGTTCATACATCAGAATAACACATATACTACTTTTTATTTTGGAAAAAATCTACGGTTCCCGTAGAATCGATTCGATCTTGCGAGGGTGAGCCGATAGTTGTTAATATAATATTAAAATCAATGCATAATACTATGTTTTTTCGTCAACTTGTTTTCATCTTTTTAGTTTGCTTTTAACGCAGTCGGGTTTTTTATTTTTGTAAATAATTTTTTTTATCTTTTATAAAGGAGTGTGTATTTTTAGCCTTTCGAGAATGCAATAACATATACTTTATACATAATATTTATTTAGGTGCAAAATGGCCTTGAATTAAATATGTAATAGGGTTAAGGCGGAAATTAATATCAATACATGAATAAAATTGTAATTTAAAACTAAACTCTCGGTTTACCCAATGGCCCACTTTAGAACGACTGACAGATTTTAATAGGAATTTATTTAGTACAAACTGGCGGTAGTGTCCACAAAACATACATATTATGTAGTTACGTTAGTATATTCATTTCTCCAATAAGATTTTAAGACGTAAGCACCAAGTCTACATCGTCGGTCTTGATAAAAATATATGGGACACACTCATTGTAGAGCCTCTGAGCTTATATTATAAAAAAACTATACATTTATTTTTTTTCAAAAGAACTTCATGACATAACAGTTATAGTAAATATTTCACCATCAATGTCTCGGCCCAATTTCTTTTAATATTATTATAATTTCTGGAAAGTGGCTTTGTTTGATATGTATCTAATCGTGTATCTTATACAGAAATGTATCATATCAAATAGAGAAACAGAGATGTGAGACCTACGTCATATTTTCCATTTCAGTGTTATTGAAACCAGAATTATTAATCATTCCTAAATTTATACGAATATATTTTCATTGTGATTTTTCGTTTTCACCGTTCGAATACTTTAACCTTTTCTTTTTTTTTTTATAGTTGGGGAATGCATTTACGCATACCACCTATCCCCCAGGTGGTTATGTGAGGCTCACCGGCTAGAAGAGCCGGTACTACCCACTAAACCCCAACTTTCCCCTCCCCTCCGCCCTAGTGGGACGCCGCGGGATCGCTTACGCATAACTACCGCGACGCCCTAGCGGCAGGCCTGACGGCCACCAAACCAATGAGGCTGCTCCACAGTCCATTCTGCTGAACCAGAGAAGTACCCGGAGCAGCCCCATTAAACCACACCGCCCACCGAAGTGGGCACCCTTCAATCGGCTGCAAAGGACAGGGAGAGCGGCAACGACACACCGACACTCCTCTTCCCCTGCAGCCCCACCGCGTCTGCCATCTAAGGCGGCGGCAGCCCCGTCAAGGCCGCGGGGGGCAGGGAGAACGGCGCACCGAAATACCGGCACTCCTCTCCCACCGCGGCCTTCCCTTCTATCGGTTACGAGCCTGTTTTCACAGTTCCGCAACCGGTCCCCGCCCTCCGGTCGCGAGACTGCCGAAGCGGCCCCACTCCCGGTGGCCGCAACTCCGGAAGCCGAAGCCACAACGGAGAGCGGCCCCGTCCTGCCTTGGTCCGCGCCGGATTTCTCCGGTACCACCCGCCCCTGTGCTAAGCGGGTGGCGTTCCCCGATCCGCCACCTGGGGACGCGCCCGGTAGGAGTTGGCTCTCCCCCGGGCGAATACTTTAACCTTAGATTTACATGGTCAACCCAATAAAATTCTTAAAAATATTTTTTTTCACAGTGATTAAATCGTAAAGTACGAGTTTTTAATAAATTTTCTTAATAGTAATCTTTTTATTGACTTAATGTAGAGTTTCACATAGAGTCCCGTTTAAGAACGAATATGAGTTTCTGCTTCTGTACTGTAGACTGCTTGAAAGTATTCCACGACTAATATTTTCACCCTCACCCTCCCAAATCTATATTGTCTATGCTTCCACCCTCTGACGTCGCAGTGAAAATCGACCAATCGAAACGAACACAGTAGTCGACGGTTCTTATAAGCGGAATCACTACCGCATATCGTTTTATTGCATTGTCTTATAGTTTTAATGTTTTTGTTGTGTGATTCTATGGGCAGTTCAAGCATGTATTCAAATGTGATCGATAATGTGAAATAACATTTTCCTTTCTTCATTTTTGTGAAATATTTGTTTTATTTCTTTACAATTTTATTAGTGTGACAAAACTACGTTAGGGGGCGGTACCGTGATGCCAGTTCGTAAGCAAGGTGAATATTATAATACTAACATTGTAGAATTTGGTCTGGTCTATACTATTGCGTTGTTGTTGACGAGATATTATGTAAGGGGTAGTAACGCAAGGGGCTCGCAACACCCTTGCGTTGTCTTGCATCAATGCAACCACTAGCAGGGGTTGGCTAGCTATATTTTAAGACTGAACTTTTGTAATGTAAGACCCATATACCTTAATTAAATCAAAATAAGTAAAGGTGGGTACTAACACATCTTAAAAAGAAGACTACACCCACTAAAGATATAATTAAACGCTTATCACAAATAATTATTAAAGACTAAGTATGTTTAAGGTACACATTTCATATAATTTATACGTTTCCCTGTAGTTAATAAATTAATTTTAAAATTAAAAATAAAAGTCCAGAAAATGTATACAAACATGTAAGCTATCACTTACTGCAACTGCAAGAGACAATTAAATTATTTATACCTAAGAATTGACTTACCTACTTTCTACGTATGCACCAATTGTCAAAGTATTCCACTTAGTCGTTTAGGTTATGTATCCTACTAATATTGCTTTAATTACTTAAGGAAAAAAATAACTTTATATAGGTACTTTATTGTCGTCTCGGTGCTTATTTGTTTTGTTCCAACGAGCGAACAATTTACCGGAAGAGTTAGTTAAATATGAAGGCCTTCGTACATAGAAAGTGTTTTTGTAATAGATTTACATTTTAATCTTAAAGTTAATTTATCAAACAAAAGTAGATATTATAGAATATAGAAACCACCAACCACCACGTGCGCATTCAAATAAGTAGTAAGTTCCTACATACTCGTACATATACCTACTATATAAATACATGACCTACGTGTACTGCCCGCCTACCTACGACTCGTATGTATGTAAAGTACCAATATTTCTTGTATATATGAACGAATATAGTAAATCTATACAGAAAAATGAAATTGAAGTGTCTGTTTGTAATGTCAAAATAACAGCTTTATACTAAATGCATATGGAATTACATATGTATATACGGTAGGTACTTATAAGAAAAACATAATTTTTAAAATGTTTAAATAGCTGTTGTTATAAGGAGTAACTTAGGTTACTTTTATTTTAGAAAAAGAATCAGGGTTCCGCGAAAAAAAATTAAAACCCATGAAATTGTGAACATAATCCGCGTACGGCGTACGCAATAACGTACGTACGTAACGTAAATCGCTATATAATTTAAATGAATATCTTAGAAGTAACAAGCTACTATTTATGTATAAACATAGCTAACCGTGAAAACGTACATAGGGACGAAAGCGTGCGAAGCGAGCGTGAGTCGCTAGTATCTAATATATTTAAACGAGCGATTCTTGTAAATTTATATCTTTATTAATTTATTTATATCGGCGATCTCGGAAACGACTCTAACGATTTCGCTGAAATTTGGTATATGGGGGCTCTCGGGGGCGAAAAATCGATCTAGATAGTCCTATGTCTGGAAAAACGCGTATTTTCGAGTTTTCATGCGATTTTCTTTAGCATTATTTTACGCAAAATATGTTAATAATTTCGGACAGTTGTGTGTTTACCATCGTGGTCAAGCGGACAAGGCGCGAGATTGACTATCACAGGTGTATTCGAATCCCGGTCGAATACAAAGATTTTACTTTTATTTATTTTTTTTTGTATTTATTCAAGTTTTTTTTTGTCTTTAAGCCAAATTAAAAAAAATACTTTTAATTAAAAACTCCGAGCGAAGCTCGGTCGCCCAATTATCTATACCTACTAATATTATAAAGCTGAAGAGTTTCTTTGTTTGATTGAACGCACTAATCTCAGGAACTACTAATCCGATTTGAAAAATTCTTTTAGCATTAGATAGCCCGTTAACTGAGGCTATAGGCTATATATCATCCTGGAAAAATGTATGGTTCCGGTGGGATAATGTTTTTTTGTCTAGGGACGAACCGGAAGCGAAGCGAGGATGGGTCGTTAGTAATTTATAACTATGAAGAAAGAATACATGTATGTACTTACATACCTAAGAATATAAATCGTAATTTCTTTATGTTAGACCATGTTGAGTACGACGTAAACGGGACTTTTTCTAGAGGGTAGAGAACAAGGTTGTAAATTATATAGGATACTTTTTACCACGGGAAAAGGAAATTATTCCCGCAGGTATGAAGATATGTTTTAGCTTTATGAGTTTTAGGCACAGGTGTAGTAGAGCTGAAGCCAAGCGAGAGCGGCCAGCGGACGTTTGTCTTTTGTAATTTCACGTAGAATTAGGAGATCAAGCTGTATGTTTTTGAATCTACTAGACTGATTAAATTGACCTTAGATATACAATATGCATATTTAATTCATACAAGTACTATGTTTATAATTATAACAAGCTAGCGACTCACGCGCTTTGTTCGGTTCGCCTCTGGAAAAACAAAGACAAAACTATCCCACGGGAACCGTACAATTTTCCGGGATAAAAAGTGGCCTATGTGTTGCTATTCCAGACTATAATCTATCATTTTGCCAAATTTCATCCATATCCGTTCAACTTTTGGCGTGATTGAGTAACAAACTTTTTCCAGAGTGGTAGACTACCTATGGCCTAATCCTCTCCCATGAGAACAGACCCGAGCTTGTTTTACCCTTTTTTTTGAGGTGTGTGTCTCACCGGCAAAGCCAGTACTATCCACTAAAACCCAACGAAACCTACCCGTCTTAATGGGGCGTCGCAGGATCGCTTACGCACTCAACCACGACGCCCCGATGGCAGGTCTGCTGAAGCAGACCACAACAACCATGGGGTTGCTCCACGGTCCACTCTGCTATCAGAGAAGTACCAGGAGCACCCCGCCTCCCAGTGCGTTTCTTGGCTTCGCGCCTGACTGTATTGCCGAGCACTACTGAGCTACCCTACCGCGACAAGGTGATCGCACGTTGGGGGGGTGCTTGTTTTACCCCTAGCTAACGTCCATCCAGGTTGACGTGGAGATAAGAGACACACTGGGAGGTGACCCACTTCGGTGGGCGGTGTAACATAAGGGTTGCTCCTGGTACTTCTGTGATAGTAAAGTTAAGTCATACCTAGTAGATTCTTTCTTGATTTTTTAATACTTAGGTACATAACAGTTAATAATTAATCATGTTTCTTTCTGTACAGAAAAGTTAATTCATCAATTACATGTCACTGTTGACATACACATACAACGTATGTGCATGTCAACAGAGGCCACAAAATTATTTTTGTAAGCAATCCTAAGTACAAATATAGCTACATTATCAGGTAGCACATTATTACTTTCAGATTAGCTTGGTTGGTCAGAACTCAAAACAGAAAAGGTATTAGTAGTAGGTAATAGGTAGTAGTATTAGTATTGAAAATATTAGTTGTAATTCTCCCATATGAACATTCTTTAATATTAGGTAAATAAACTCTGAGCTCGGTCCAGTATTTCTTATTTCGATGTTGTCATATCGATTTATTTCTATTAATATCGACCTTGTATGTGTAACTAAACTATGCATGCGATGCCCTTAGAATATGGACGGAACAATGTTCTTGTCAACAGAAGTTATACTTAGTATTGAATATTAATCGAATCAAAAGTGCACTAATATATTAAGTTATTTTGGATGGATTTAAAATCTCTTAATATTTTAATTAAACATATTATATAGAAAATGTATAAGTACAATTCTCAATTATTTTATTGAATGTCAAAATTTAAGAAAAAATAAAAAAATTAAAAGTAAATTTGGAACTGAAAAAATTTTTTTTATGAAATAAATATAAACTTATGAAACTCGCACATGAAGTGGTTTTCTTTACATATATTTAAACGAGCAATTCTTGTATATTTATATCTTTATTTATTTATACCAGCGATCTCGGAAAATTTGGTATATGGGGGCTTTCGGGGGCAAAAAATTGATCTAGATTAGTGCTCCCGGTCGGAATACAAAGTTTTTACTTTTGTTTTTTTTTTTTGTATTTATTCAAGTTTTTTGTTTTTTTATCTAAAACATACGATATAACAAAAAAGAACTCCGAGCGAAGCTCGGTCGCCCAGGTACTTATATGTATGTAAATAATACGTGACAATAGGTTCATATTTCTTTTACTTCTCATTTTTTAATATAAGTATACCTACATATCTATTTATTATATAATATAATAACCAACATGCATAAATATTGGGTAATGGGTACTACTACATGTACGGAATCATACCTACTAAGTAATTACTATAGTATACTAAGTAATTAGTAGACTATGCTAGTTTAATAGTTAATGTACCTACTATTTTTTAATCGTAATATTTTTAAATCTAAATTATTCTCCTAGGACGAATTCGGTACGCATTTTTCATTATTACTCGCTGTCCAGCGTCTAACCCTAATTTGAGTGTAGTTATAATCCTAGTTCGACTTTTGTAGGGATAAGTGCTAAGCGTTTTTATAGTGGAGCAGAAAATAAGAGAATTATATTATACTAGCAGCTCACGCTCGCTTCGCTCGGGTTCGCCTCTAGGAAAACAAAACCAAAACTTTCCCACGAGAATCGTACATTTTTCCGGGATAAAAAGCAGCCTATGTGTTATACCAGACTATAATCTATCTCTGTGCCAAATTTCGTCTGGATACGTTTAGCCTAGCTGTTCTAACTAACACACTCACAATCTATGTATATAATATATATATCACATTTATAATATTAATAAGGATTATATATAGATTTTAGATTTTAATAAGTGAGTTTGCAAGTTTACAAAACTAAGGGTTGACTCTAATAAATCTCTATTGATTCCTGAGAAAAAGGTCTTACAAGAAAGATAAACAGACATGCAATTAAAAGAACAATGAACCTGCAAGTTACAAAAAATATATATACCTAACCAAATTTTTCCCCATTTTGTCGTAAATACTACTGCTATATACTATAATGTTTAAGTTGATTGACAATAATAGAAGAGGTACGTACATGAAGACTTTCCCTTTACGCACAATGATATTTCTTTAGGTTATCCAATAAAATAGGTAAATAATAAATATGTAACATATCTTTTACTTACACATTTTATCTTATATTTTTTTAACTAGGTCAAGGTTGTAATAATATTATGAGAGTATTTGTGTAATTGAAAATATTCTGTGAGACTAAATTTTGTAATCTAAGTCTTTACAATTACTAACATTTTATCATGTCTCTTTAAATGTCCATTAATTTGGGTATAAATTAGGTACTATTAAGAACGGAAATGTGAATTTTAATAAGATTTTTTTATTTATATTAATAGTTGATACTTCATACTCTGAATTTCAATAAGTAGAGAAGACAATTAGCTTGATTTCTGCGATATTAAAGAACTGGATTTTGGAATCTAACTAATTGCATGTAAACTAAACATGAGAGCGAAGCTATAACTAATAAATATATTACATTTTGTCCAGAGGCCCATCGAGCATTGGAATTGCTGGAAGACTACCACAGCAAGTTAGTTAAGCCGCAAGACCGACAGCTTCGCCTGGCCATTGAAAGAGTTATCAGAATTTTTAAGTCACGACTTTTTCAAGCTCTTCTTGGTAAGTAGCAATTGTATTTATTTTTCCTACTTGGTTTTATATAAAATTGTAATACGTATTTAATTTGTAACTTTTAAATTAAATAATAAAATTGGCTTCTTCTTTTTTACTTAAACTCTCTTGATTCTTAATGAAACTCCAGCAAGCAGCGCACAAATAATGCATGTTATCGCCTGATATTATATAAATTATAACTGATATCAATGCATCCAGTGATAATTTTATTTAACCATCAATTGATGTTCTCTATCGTTTGGTATCGTAACAGTCAATAAACCTAAAAAGTTTGTTATCTTGAACTAAATTACAATGCTACTAAATTACTATTGCTAACATGCTATAAATATGAACGCGCGTGACCGCACCACGCGTCACTATCGCTCTTGAGCTCGATCGACCACGACACTGCCATTGTGTTTTTATATTTAGCTGACTGTTACAAACACCGGACATTCATTCGGTAACCGATTTTTGACAAGGCTTAGTACTTACCTACTCTGTTTATCTATACTATACTATAATAAAGCAGTAACTTAGCAAAATCTGTACATGAATTATTTTTTTAAACACAATGACAACATGTCATGTCGACAATGTAACATATTATATACACAATATAGACCACAAAACAATAGTTATTAGAATTTTTGTCTGTTTGTCTATTTGTCTGTATATCTGTTTGTGTGTGCGCGTTTCACGCAAAAAGTAATCAACATTTAGGATACCTTTTACTTCCGGAAAATCTTTCTTTCCTACGGGAAAACACAATAACTGGTTTAATTGAGTCGTCCTTAAAAACCTTTCGCTGGCTAAACCTTAAGACATACATCAAAACAATTAGCAAAAAAATTGTAGTTCTTGAAAAGGCCTACAGAAAAGTCTGCAATAATATTTGTCTATCTCCTAAGGTACACTCGCAATACCTATTCTTATCTATACATATAATAAAACTAACTTAGTCAAATCGATGTGCGCGTTTCACGCAAAAAGTACTTAACCGATTGTAACTAAATTTTGTATAGTGATGACTTATTACTATACTATACTCGGGTTAATATTTAGAATACCTTTTACTACAGAAAAGTTTTCATTCCCACGGTAAAATACAATAACTGGTTCTATCCTTAGAAATTTATATGGCTAACGCTGGTTAAACCTTAAGAAATATTTCAAAACAATGTATTAGAAAATTGTAGGTCTTAAAAAGACCTACAGAAAAGTTTATAATAGTATATGTTTATCTCCTAAGGTATACTCGCAATAACTACATATTTCTATTTAGCTTGAGACTCTAAAAATAACATAGAATAGTTTTTATCCCGGGAAACATATCATATATAATAGAGTGAAAAGGGGAGTGGAAGATTAAATGGAGAATAAAAACTCTTTGGCTTTATGTTACACTGCGACTCACCCTCGCTATTTTGTATATTGTTCATACAAAAATACTAAAATCGCGATTAAAAATGGGGGTGGGGGTAGAGGGGTAAAAAATACTGTATGACCTATTCTCATTCCTACCAGATATACAAAAAAAAAAACATAAAAATCGGACGAGCCGTTTCGGAGGATTGCGACCACAAACACCGTGACATGAGATATTTATATATTAGATTATTTAAATAATAAATAATATAACATATATTTACAAATTTATAATAGTATTTTCTGTTTAGTCTTAGTTTATCTATACGAACTGATATAAAAATCTTGAAAGATTTAGAGCTCGCAGAGCTATTTTACATCGATAGCGCCTAAACCGATTGACCTGATTTTATATGGAGATAGTTTTTGTGTAGAGATAGTTTACGGGCTAGATAGTGCTGGTATTTTTTATCCTTGTTAAAATTTGGTATGATGATAGCTGGTTATCCGGGTCAACATATAGGATATTTTTACTGAGGGAAAATATCTCATCTTTGAGAAATCCATACTAAACGTTAAAACATAACTAGGTTAAAACGAGCGGAGCGAGGGTGAGTTGTTAGTAATAATATAATGTAGGTATAGAGGACGCATAGTACATTTTTTGTTTTTATGACCCTGCAGATAGATATTAAGCATCAATTAGTTATGAGTAGTACTAGAACTTTAGAATATTTTGATACACACTTTGCTAACTAAGGTAGCTACGTAGACCATTATATATAGTGTGTATCGATGAACGATGATGAGCTTATTAGCCCAGCAGGTTTATAGGAACGTAAATATCGCACGTATACTATAACATGTATTTAGTTAGAGTAGGTATCTACTTAGAATAATAGGCTCTCTTACATTGGATTAACCTTGCAAACTTGCCTGGGCGTAACGACATACTTGATCACACATAAGTTGCAGATGTTTTTTTTTCTTGTGATCAAACTACAAAAACACGAAATTTTATGGAAATATGTCCAAGGAATAAAAAGTTTATTACACACTTTTATCCCCTATTTCCTGAAAAATCCTTCCTTAGTGGATGCTCTCGTCATATGAGGAATACGTGTGCGAAATTTCAATTTTCTAGCTTTATTTGGCCTGTGCGTTAATACATCAGTATATCACTTTTGCCTTTTATATCTATACATATTATGTATAAACGTACTAAACGATAAAACGTAAGTTGAGACGAACCTGAGCGGAGCGAGGGTGAGTCACTAGTATCATCATCATCATCATTAATATACATAGTATAAAACAAAGTCGCTCCCAGCTGTCCTCCTGTCCCTATATATGCTTAGATCTTTAAAACTACGCAACGTATTTTGATGCGGTTTTTTAATAGATAGAGTGATTCAAGAGGAAGGTTTTAGTATAAAATTTGTTAAGTTTTTGTATGCATTGCCCAAAATATAACGATATTTGTTGGAGATGTCGGAAAAAAAAGCCGTCTGGGAGCTTTCAATGAAAGCGCTGCCTAAACACTTTGAGATATAACAAAATAATGTATGGTGGCATTGTGTATCTTATATAGGTCTACAGAAAAGTCCGCGATGGCATATGTCTATCTTTTAAGGATAACATACTATATCTATTTTAATATGTAAAAGCTATTTACACAAACACGGTATTAATTACTAATAAAAAAAACTGAATGTACATTGTACATCAAAACATCGTAGTGACTAGTGTAGGAAATTGTCTTTCATCTCTCTTCATCTTTCTTAGTTGTTTTAAATTATAAAATAGACTACATTCTAGTTCTAGTCGCTAGAAAATTTAATGTATTAGTTAAAACCAAAAGCTCTACAATACTTTGGTCAAAATAACGAGTAAATATTTTTTGCTATGCGATAACAAATCTTTTACTAATTCAAATAGGTATAATACTCTTAAGACTTAAGTACCTACTGGACTGCCTCGGTGGTGTAATGGCTAGCTTGTACGGCGGCTGCCCGTCCGGAGGTCTTGGGTTCGAGTCCCGGGTCGGGCTTTTAGTTATTGAGTTTTTCTATTAGGAAACCTCCAGTAAAAGCCCGGAATTGAGAAGTTTCATCCCGGTGTTTCACCCCCGTACTTCGGAAAGCACGTAAAAATTTCTCACCGGTTGTGCCAAATTATCGTCCTATCAGAATTTTATAGCAAAAGGAATAGAGGGTGCACAGGTGTTTGTGCGTGCACTTATGCACTACAATATCTCCTGTGCTGTGCACAGTTGGCTAGTCTCAGGTTGGGAGGATATCATCATCACTCTTAAGTAGGTATATATTATAGTTATTAGGTTGTAATAACTATCTAATCATGAAAAGTGACCTGAAGTATTTTTTTCCATTTGTTAGAAGCAAAACAAAGTGTGAGTTCACATGCCTTTCGAAATCTTGCTAAGTTCTCACAGACTTACCGGCTTACTTCACCGTAAGACAAATAGTGATCATGTTGAATATGATGAAAGTATTATAGGTGCGAGACCTGAGCTTTGAAGCCGCTTCACTTGGTTTCTTAAACAAGAAAATTACCATTAGGCTTTCACCGCATTCTTAGAAAATATTATCTAAGAATTAAGAATCACTTAATCATAGCAATTAACTTGCGGTTAACTTGCTAGTAACTAGGTGAACTTACATATTTTGATAATTTTAATAAATTAATTTTAATAATAAAATCTAATGTCAATTTCCTAAACATTTTATTAGATAAAAAATGTCAAGAATGATTAAAATGAATGAATATCTCTGAAGATATCATTTTTTATAAACGGTTCAACATTATTGAACGATGCGAAAAGTGCTGTTAAAGTGTTATCACAATATGGGCAATTTATTTCATAATGTATTTTATATACCTGCTGTGCAATGTGCGCATGCACACTTAGGTATTTAACTAAAAACTTGAGCTATATATTTGGTAGATCCATCTCATGCAATAGGTAAAAATTTGGCACAAAGACGCGGATCATATAAACGCAAGATCCAAAATATTGTGAATGTAGTAAAAATTAGAGGTATTCTGATAATATAATTACAATTAATTTGTTATTGTTTCTATTTTGTGTACAACTACTAATCATGACCGCTGCCATAAATAACTCAATTATAAGCATCCGAGTGAATCTTTGAAACTAGTGAACTGTATGATATGAATCTTAACTTTGTTTTTGTTTAGATCCCATTGAATTCTTTTCAGCTGTGATGCACGCACAAACAATAGGGAATATCTATATGAAAACATTTTTTTAAATGATTTTTTTTATCTAATAACTTGCAAACTTTAATCTTTAGTTGCAAATAACTTGATTTGAACAAAAGATTACTTCTAATCGACATCTCGGGTATTCAATTCGACTGCATTTTTGTGCATACGCGATATCTTTCACATTTTTAACCGACTTCCAAAAAAAGGAGGAGATTCTCAATTCGACCATATATATATATATACATATATATATATATATATATATATATATATATATATATATATATATATATATATATATATATATATATATATTTATGTTTGTTCGCGGATTTTTTCGTCGTTTATGAACCGATTGGGGAACTTGTAGCGGCGACTAGTGCGTTTGTTAACATTTTCATTAGGTATTTTAAAGCACTACTATTTAATGAAGTTCTGGAGTCGATCTGATGATGGACCCGAAAGACAGTCTAGGGAACTCCTCAACTATTTACAGCAATTACCTGGTGTTTGGGCTTGATTAATTTGTATTGATGATACGTCTACACTAAAAATAGAAAAATAAAAACTTAAAAAAAAAAAAAACGACTTCCATGCAAGTAAAAAATAACTAAACGGGGGTTTTCATTTAGAATAATTTTTTTCGAAGTCGGTGCCAGCCAATACAAATCAAAGCACACCTATATATTTAAATCTTTACGACATGTTACGTTTTTGTTCATAAATAAGTATATAAAAGTAGTAATACTAAAGTAGGTACATATGTAAAATTAGTAGCAGTAGTTACATTGAAAAACATCTAGCTGACTGCTAGCTGGCTTTTCTCTTTCAAACAATCCGACGATATCCAAAATCATAGATAGGCTCCTAACAATTTTTGAAATACTATTTTAGAAGTTATAAAAGACACGTTTATCATTATATATAAGTACTAATTTTACTCATACTATATAAGTACTATCAAAAATAAGTGAAGTAAAAAGGACGAAGTTATTATTTAACACCGACTTAACATTTCTGATTTCATTAATAAATGTATTTGTAGAACAGAATTCTCCATCAATGTAATACTTACATAGATTCATGTTGCCAAGCTATATAATCGTTCTACGTGCTCAGTTTGACCCTAATATAAATATATAGGTCATAGTTTACCTCTGACGCTAGTTCTCTACGGAGTAGCTGTAGCTTTGTTGAAACAATTTTAATTGAAATTTACAATAACTCGACCATTCGTGCAATAAATGGAACTTTAGCCACGTAGCAATTACTTTATTGTAGCGATGCCAATCAATGTTACGGAATACTTTACAAATAAGTAGGTACCTAGTAACTTCTCAGCCATTTCCATACGAAATTATTTTAGATTTATGTATTCTAAAGATTAATAAAGATCAAATCAATTTTGATTGCTCATTTACTTATTGTTTTCTGTAGATATTAGATGTTTAGCGTACATAATGTTCTTTTGTCAATCTCAAGAATCCCAACATATCTACAAAGCAAACTGCAAAGGCCTCCCAAATAGAAAGGATAGAACACTAACTAAATCTGGGCAACGTAACGTACACTTACATCCGCTGCTTGTAAACAAGCTAAGATAATATGTAGAACAGAAAATATACATAATATTACGAGTATATGTAATAAAATAAACGTTATTTAATGTTATATGCCAAATTCTAATTTCCTATTTTCGCTTTTGCAAATGACGGGATAATGTTATCGATGCACTAACAATATCTTTGATGGATATTTAGTTAGGAGTATATATAACTATCCAAAACGTTATTTTTAGTTTTCTGGGTCACGACCTCTATGACCCTTACCCCCACCTTGGAACTGCGCCTGGCTGTTCGCCACCTTTTTCAAGTCGTCGGTCTATCTTGCTACATGCAACGCTGCTGCCAAAACACAGTCTCCACTCTAAAGCGTATCGGCTCCAACGACCATAGGCACTACGTTTGGAGAAATGACCAAGTCACTTCCACTTATGGGGCTTAATCTATGCGCCATGTCAGCGACTTTAGTTCTCTGGTTTTATTTTAATTTCTATATGCCAGAGAAACCTGATGCATTGCGCGGTTCATCGTCCGCAGAACAACCTTGATTTGTAAACAGGCCCTACGGTAATTGTCGATGTTTCGCTTTTGTAGATCATTACGAGTAGAACGTACCTACTGGTTTGAGACTCTAGTTTTTAGGGACTGTGGAAATTGGTGATTAAAAATTATGATGCAGCTGCTGTAATGCTCAATGCCCAGGTTTAAAGTAAAATAGTTTGAACATTCATATATAATACCTACTATGTAATGTGGTTCCTGCACAGCTTTAAGACCAATGCGTGAAAGACCGGTAGACATCATCGGAACAAAACATATCGACAAATAAGACAGACAGTTAAGGTCTCATTGATAAGGTATCCAGACTCACCGCAAGTATACCTAAATGTTCCTATGTCAACTTGTTTCCATCTTTTTAATCGCTGCTTACGTAGTCGGGCTTTTTGTTTTTGTATTTTTTTTAAATATAGGTATAGACAGATCATTTGATTAAAGCGATTTTTATACATATGTACCCATATATGAATTAGGTTCAATTGCATTGGTTATATAGCTTTACACTTATTGTAACAAATACGTCCCTAATTCTTTAATTGTTTGGGTCAATCAGTATCGATTATTCTACGCTTTAGCTATGAACACCTAACTGGCGCCCCAATACTTATATTATGTTAAGGTTTTATTAGCATAGCACACGCTATGAGACGTACCTTTACATATTTTATGAACGTTTAATACGTACTGTATTTGTTTGGTATTGAATACCTTTACTTATTAACTATAACATAGGTATTTATGTATACGTAGTACTTTTATAAATAAAATTGTCTGGTTTCAAAAGAATTACGATTAGGATTTTATAAGAGGGTGGTAATTTCGAGTGGGTTCTCACAGGAAAGGCAATAGAAGTTTTAGAATTTTTAAAGCACGGAATATAGAGAGAATCGAAGCGAAGCGCGTGCGAAGCGACAGTAGATATATAACGTAATATAAACACGTCGTAATATAGGTATAATATGAAAAATATGTAGGCTGTTGGTCTACTTAAGTTAATATTTTATATTTTTAGCGTTTGCTGTCCTGAAATATATGTACTTTCTTATCGGTCTTTTAAACATAGCACGCGATACTTTCAAAGTAGAAATACCTACATATTTTAAGAAATTTATGTTTTCATTTTTAAGCAATAGCAAATAGCCACAATAATTTGAATGTAAAACGCTAAAAATAACAATTTTTTTTAATGTATTGATTTTAAAATAGACGTTAAACTAATGATGTAGGTACTTAATATTATTTATATTGAATCAACAGTTTTTAGAATTTTTGTCTGTCTGTCTGTCCGTCTGTTACCGCATCACAAAAAAAGCACTGGAGGGATTTTGATGAAATTTGGTATGGTGATAGCTGGTTATCCGGGTCAACATATAGGGTACTTTTTACCTCGGGAAAATATCTCATTTCTGAGAAAAAATATAAAAACTGCAATGTAAGAGTAAACTAATATGTAGAACCTAAGAATTTGGTTTTTGGTCATCTGAACGCGGGTGCAGCCGTGGGCAATGCTAGTTTATTGTATAAATATCTTCTGTCTACAGATATTCAAGAGTTTTACGAATTAACACTACTTGATGACAACAAAAGTATTCAGCAGAAGACTGCAGAGACTATTCGTATAGCAAACAAATGGGAAGCTGATGGTGTCCGGCGTGAAGTAAGCGATTATACCTGCCTACTACCTAGTACCTATTTTATAAAGAAAAATATTATTTTTATCTTTGTCCTTTTCCTTTTATTGTAGTAGCAATAGAACGAACTAAGCGTGTTAGATAATCCTTTTTTCTGACACTGTGTACTAATCGTTACTAAATATCATAAAAAAATAAAACCTCCCAAATCGTAGTAGGTATCGGTAAATTCATTTACCACAGATACCAAATTAGCGTATTACGTACTTAATCGGTTAAAATCTTATGCACAATCCTTACCAGGCCAATCTGATATCCGATATCTACTTAATAAAATTTCCTCTTTTTTTTATCAAAAATTGCTGGTCAGATCTACCAAAATTGGTTGGTACTGGGTATGCAAAACTTACGTTTTAAGTATCGCGAGCCTGTTAACGTACTTATATTGTAAAAGGAACCTTCATAAATATAAACTCAATAATATACATATGGCAGAGTTCATTAAATTGTAGGAAAAATGATAAAAATAGTATTTCCACCTTGTATTCATTAATTAAAATTGGAAAAGAATGATTTAATTAAGATTAAACATTTCCAAATAACTCCGCCCAACCGACACAAGTTTTATTTTGTACTGTGATTAATTGGCCGACATTACAGAAAAATATTCCATTAAATCGTTGCACTAACCAAAGAAAGTAGGTCAACAAAGCACCGATCAGCTCAAACGATTGAAGTAATAAGGTATATAGTAGGTAATATGAACCATATTATTAGAGACTTAAATAAAAGGTGGCTTGAAAAAATGATTAAACATCGACTTTGTAACAAATGATAAAAATAATAATACGTCCTCATGCTATACCTAAACAAAAATAATTTCTGACAATCAGTTTTCATGAAATAGGAACGTTCTTAAACAACCTTTGTGCTTTTTTCTTTAAAGCTTTACCACTTGATAGTGTTTGAAGATGAAGTGTTGAATTTTTCCCTTACTTTTAAGTTTAATTTTATTGGATAGAAATATTAATGAGAATATTACATAAAACAATAAAGCTGTTTTTTTTTATTTTAGTCACAAACTGGAGACAATGATTATAGATCAGTTTCAAATGCTTTTCTCCAAGACAACAACAGAAAAACCGATCGCAATGTTGACACACCAGATTCAGGGCGGGTATGTAAAACAATATGTTGTAAAACTATACATAGTATGCGGATGTAAAAAACGTATTTCATAATGAACTATTTTAACTATCTGGCAGATGGCGATTCCTTCGATTATATCGCCAAGCGGAGAAACAGAAGAGAAAAAGGTATGATATTTAAATATTTGGGTACAAAAATATTTGGCTGCTGCTGTAACTTTATCAGAGTTTTAGCTATATATATGTAAATGAATACTTATTTATCTATTTATTAAATATATTAAAATTGAAAAAAACTTTCAGCAAATTACGATTGACAAGTGGAAATTAATAATGTTCAAAGACATGAATTATTTAAATGTCACTTTTTACACTAATATTTGAAATAAAAATAGGAAAAATAATAAACCAATATTTAATCATAAGTTAGTTAAATATATCTATTTAAAGGTATCATTGTTATTGGGGCTTAGGAAAAATCTAAATTATTTTTGTTTATATTTTAAAAATTCAGTACATATATTATATATTATAACGCTTTAAGGTCGGTAACATTAATTAGGTACCTACCAGGATTTAAATTATGAAAAATTAATTAAAATTATTATAGGTACACGAAATAATATTTTTTATAATACTTGAAAATGTAAACTAGTAACGCCATCTTTTGGAAAACTTCTGAAAGTCAAGGTGTTTACCGATACGTAACAGTCGGTTTTGTTTTTTTTCTTTTTGATGACGTGACGTCTCCAAAGGTAGGTAGCCGAACGCCTATACAACAAGTGGTTGGTAATGGCGGATAGTTGGTGTTTCGCGTCCCGTAGTACTATTTATAACCTAAAATATAGTACGAGTTTTGAGCGATATGTACGCTAACGTTTTATGGTTGTGTGAATTTGTGTTGTTAAATTTCACAATTGTGCCAATGACTTACGAACAATACATGGACTAAGGAAAAACTACACGTAAATGATTATCAAGTGAAATGATATTGCACATAAAATTTTGACATTCACACTGCTGTTATTTCGTATTCGTCTCAAGTAAGGCCATTTAATATACACTAATCTATTTTTAAACGTTTAGTAATTTCTTTACAATTTGGGAACGTTTTCAAACCTTTGGTGAGACTAATGAAACTTCTAAAATAGTTTTGCTTGTAACAATACACTACGTTACTTGCTGAACGATTTACCTATTCTTTTAAATAAAACCAAATGTCTATATTGCACGTTAAATAACGTAACACGGACATTCTAATTAAAGTTCATCGCTTTGACATTCATACCATCCTACCATTGAACACAAGTTGGTAACACCCAATTAACTACATACACATACAATCTAATAAAACCCGCTATCAAAAAGGGCTCGGTTCGAAAATAATTCTTAAGATAAGGACTGGTTTAATTTTAAACTAAGCTAACATGATAATCAGCTTATACTATGGGATTATGTGCAAGCTGAAATTGAGGTAGCATTCCTTTAAAAGTGGCAATAAATAGTTAAAATGTTTTTGGTGCAAGCTAGAAGTGGGTTCTAGGTAGAGAATGGTGCATGCCGGAGAGCAGCCAGTAAGGTGCTGACAGCGGCACAAGTGTGTAACTAACATGCATGCAGTGTACATAATATAGAACTGAAACTACTCAAGGGCTATGCACACTTGGTTTCCAAAATGACTGAGAGACGGAAGAAAAAAACTCATAATGGATTCCTTCGGAAAGTCTCATCCTTATTTAATCTTGATACGGTGAGTAGGTTATTGCTTGTATGTTTAAATGTGATATAAATAATCATAAATATCATAATTAAAAAACATATTTCAGTAATTTTTGAACAAAACACTACTTTACTGAAACACAATACACTTAAACGAAGATATAAATGACATGAAATAAAATAGCTATTAAACAAACTTTTATTTATAATACTCATTTAATATTGTAATACTCTTTGACACTGTTACAAGCAGCAGCCACATTAGTTAATTTAAATAATAAATAAGATTTGTAAAATTTGTTTTTTAACAGTTACAATAATTTGTAGCTGTTAAATGTTCTGTGTATATAATGAATCACATTTGTTACACTCTGTTACTAGATAGTACAAAAATTGTATATTATTTCATTGAACTAACAATATGGGCACATGATTCACAATAACTGAAATGACTCGTGTTTTTATTCACTAAAATAATTTTCTATATTTCAGGCTCACGTTTCAACGCCTGAAATGAAGCAGGTAATTAAAATTCTTATTTAAGGCTCAAAATGTTATTTGAAAGTGTTGTGTCTTTTAGATAAAAGCAATATAAATTGTGAGTAGGAAAATATATACTATTAATTCTATCTATTATATGAGAAATATGATATTAAGTAAAAAGGCAGAGTTTAATATTAAAACATATTGAAAATTTATATATTGTAAATTTAAGGTACTCCATATTTTTATTTGTAATTTAGTGGAAAATAATACATCGTATAGAGTAGGTACTGACTAGGGCATTCATCCCGGGAGTCTCGATCTCAAAAATTTCGAGAGTCTTGAGGATATTTTCGAACTTTCGACGCGACTACGGCCAGTCTCGGGAATAACGAGATTTTTGAGACTACTTTTTTTGAGATTTTTTTATTCCGGTTGCGGCATACGGTACGTGGCAGCACTATAAAGTGAAACTTAGGATAAGACAACAGAGGGAAATACTAAACCATCGCTATATAACTAATATCTATCCCCTATCTGATACTAGGTATCTAGAAGCAAAGATGGCTTTTCCTAACGCGGGTTACTTTTGTAATAAAATCGGATCCTATCTGTCTTAAGATATATTAAATACTCTTTTGTTTACGTGCCTACTGTAAAAGTGGAAAAAAAAACTCATTAATATTAGGTCCCTACATATGAAATTGGCGTTTTGTCGAACTGGCTACTATGATCTAAATTATCTATATCTAGCGTTTGGTAAGAAATTCCAAATTCAGATTTATCAATTTTAGGCTTGTGTATTTGTTTTTCGAATTCAGAGATTCATTTGTTTTCGCGCCATTTGATTTTTCTGTGATATCACTCTATTCACAATATGGAAAACTAAAAATACAACCGTGGCACCAGCGCTGCAGAAACAGCTCGAATAATTAAAGATGTGTATGGAGAAGCTACTGTAAAATAAAATACTATAGAACAAACCCGTGGATGGCCGAAAACCCTAATTGACAATAAACAGTTAAAAGTGATGGTGGAAACAGATCGTCAGACGTTAGTTAGACGTTACGTTTGTTTTCAGAGTTAGCGGCAAGCTTCGATGTTAGTGATAAAGCTATTTTAATTCATTCGAAACAAATTTGAAAAGTGGGAAAAATGGCTACCGCATGAATAGATGAAGCTGACATTACTCAACCGTTACAATAACGAGGGGATTTTGAATCGCATTTGATCCTGTACAATAATCGGAAACGCTCATCACAATGGTTAAACCCAGGAGAAATACTGCCCCAAGCAACAATTGACTCGGAAAAAAGTACCTACTTGTTAGTGTCTGGTGGACCAGTGCTGGTGTCATCCACTACAGCTTTCTAAGATCTGGCCAGACGATTACGGCAAGATCTGTACTGGCAACAAATGCAAACCATTATGGAAAAGATAACCATTAAACAACCTAGACTGCCCAATTGCTCTAACCCACTGTTGCTTCAGGACAAAGCCAGACCACACACTGCACAACAGAGGGTCGCTAAATTAGAGGAGCGGCGATTGCAATGTCTCCAAAACCCATCATACTCCCAGGACCTGTCCGAAATTTGGACAGTTTCTTGCAAGGAAAAAAATATAATAAGTGCATAGATAACAATGGTGCTTACTTTGACTGATTAAATATATAATTATTATTTTTTTTCGTTTTGCTTTTTACATATAAAACCGCTAATTTTATAATAATTGTAAATAGTTAAAAGTAGTCTCGAAAGTCTCGTTTTTCCCGGGAATTTCGAGACCATATCGAGTCTCCATTTTTTTCTCGGGACTCTCAAATATGAGACTCAAAGCCTTAGTTAGCACTGACAGCACAAGACTGAAATTTAAGATTTCCAAGAATTGTATTTTTAATATGAAAAATTGTATAAATAAATTTGGGTTAATATGTATAGAAATACAAAATTTGTTAATTACATACATGCACAATGTCAATACTGAGGTGTAAAAATATTTTTAAATTGTCATATAGATGTACTCTTGATAATTACATAATAGATAAGCAACCATATCTCACCTTGATCTTACATTCTTGTAGAAGTAAAATACTATTGATAAGTCTACATTTAAATGACATCCATTTATCATATCACATTGTAATACTATTCTTTTCTTTTTCTTACATTCTACTATTCATTTGCCTAAAATCTGTTGCCTGAATGAGAAAATATATCCATTTTACGAAAATGCACATTTTGACATTTTAATAATTAAATGTTGCAACTTCTCATATTTGGAAATTCAAGGAAATTGAATTGAACTTCTTATATTTTGATGCACTTTTATAATGAAAATAGTACATAGTAATAAAATTATCTCTAGTTGTGTAGTTGTTACTGTAACATAAAAACATCTATTAATATGAGTAGTAAAATAGCAAAATTATAAATAACTTGAAAGTTGCAGGTAAATGGAATAGAAGGTGGTTCGGAGCGTACAGTTGGCGATGATGGCTCTATATACTTAACCGTAGTGCTGTCCCGAGCGGGCGGCGCCGGGTTAGGCTTTAGTATTGCAGGAGGCTCGGATAACCCTCACATTGCCGATGACCCGCTTATTTATGTCACAAAACTTATACCCGGTGGGGCCGCGGCGGCCAGTCAACTGCAAATCAATGACGCAATATTACAGGTATGATTTCTAATCTAGACTATGATTTTTCGTTAATGCTCTATTTAACACAGGTTTTTTTATTTTATTTTTTCATCTTAACTACATTATTATATTGTATTTATCTAGGTTAATGACACGTCAGTCGAGAATGTGACGCATGCAGAAGCAGTAGATGCATTAAAAAAGGCAGGCAGTACAGTAAGACTGGTTAGTAAAAATATATATTATCTGTAAAGCACTGGCATATTGTATTCAAATATAGTTGTATAATTGTGCACTAATGCATATTTTAAATGTTGCAGAAAGTAAGACGTCGGCCAACGTCGGGCGGTGAGGACACATTAAACGTATCGCAAATATCAAATAAAGAGGAAGCTGTAGAGATTGAATTAGTGAAAGGTGGTTCAGGACTAGGGTTCAGCATAGCTGGTGGTGTCGGGAACCAACATATACCCGGCGATAATGGGATTTACGTTACAAAGATCATGGCAGGAGGCGCAGCGCATAGGGATGGACGATTAAGGGTTGGGGACAAATTGCTTATGGTTAAAAATACCTCTGTAAGTATTTTACTGTCTTTTTTATTTATATGAATTTTAGTATAGTAGTAAGGTATCACGTAGGATAATACATGTGTCAAAGTTTGATGACAACGTAATTTTGCCCCAAAGAAAATTATAATTAATTATTTGTTTTGTAAATCAAACAAATCTGGGAATGTACTACTATTTATACTGGTCCAATAAGGGAAAATTATTAAAAATACTAAATAAATTAAATATTAATACAACTTCATATGTTTGTCAACAGAAAGGTGATGTAAACTTAGACAACGTAACCCACGAAGACGCGGTGAGCGCCTTGAAAGCGTCAGGCGAGCGAGTCCTGCTCGTGCTCATACCCGGCCCGCGCCACGGACAGCCTTCGCCTAGGACTTCCAGAGCCAATACTCGTAGGTTTTAAATGTATATTTACTAGCGACTTACCCTCCCTTCACTAGAATGTGTCCCTAAGCTTGAAAGGTTTAGGGACGTCCGTAGAAAAAATCTTTTTTTTACCTTCGCAGGCTTATACTGACTAAACCACCAGAGTTTCATCAAAATCAGATCAATGGTTTAGGAACGCATAAAAGACAAAGACACATAAAAACATTCATTTTTATTTATATAAATTAATATTATTTATATACATTACTAACGCCAAGTCCCCCGCGCCAAGCGTCGTCCACTTTGATGGGCGTACGCAAGTGTCTCTTAGTCCTCAGAGACCTTAATGTATATTTAAGTCTTTCACTTATGAATTAAATATTTAAGGGTAAGTACATTTTTATCCCAGTGCCTCAAGTAGATCTCATAGGATATTAATAGAATTATGTATTACTAAAAGACAGAAAGACGGCTAAGCATGTGTCTGTCTGTATAGGCAGGCCATTTGCGCCTCACCGGCCCTTCCGACTATTATACTTAAAACTTTTATATGATTGTCGAGAAACGCCTTTATAATTGATAATTGGAAATAATATAATATGATTGTTTGCAGCATCAAGTACGGCGAACTCTCTACGGCGCGAGGACGTGACGGACGGCAGCGAGGAGACCCGCGTTGTGGAGCTAGAGAAGGGACCTCAAGGGCTGGGCTTCAACATCGTGGGCGGTGAAGACGGGCACGGCATATACGTTTCTTTCCTGCTGGCCGGAGGTCCCGCGGAACGTTCGGCCCAACTTAGGCGTGGCGACCGCCTGCTCGCTGTCAATGATGTGGATATCACCCACGCCACTCATGAACAAGCTGCGAAGGCTCTCAAGGTTTGTCAAGTATAAAGTTCACATTATACTTTTTTATGTTTACGTAAATTTTTGACATTTTAAACAAAACTAACTCACCGGAAAGATTCCTGAAAAAAAAGAAAGAGATAATTTTATTTAAGAGTCCTAAGTACGCTCGTAATAAAGTTGACCTCACTCGTGTTGATGTCTAAGGGAACAAAGGAAAAAGAAAGGGGAGAGCAAAGAGATAAATTGAGAACTGTTATTTCTTCAATTCTCCCTCCCAGAGATGGGATACTTTCCTCAACGACTTGGACCATTGTGCCAGCAAGATTAAACTACCTAAATAGATATTATTTTGATTGGCATATCTCGCTTATATATTATAGTGGCAAGAAGAAAGCGTAATTGAAAATAATGCAGTCCTTAAATATCGCGCTATTAAGCGACAGACAGACAAAGAAAGTCTAATCCATTATAGCCCAAAACCACGTAAATTTCAAAACAAAGTAAACACAACTTTGACACCAATAAAATTATATAGAAATATGTATAACAATTCTTAAAATAATTCTGATAATTTGATACCTTAAAAGAACTTAATAGACTCACTTTTATTTCTGCAAAATATAACATGCAAACTACTACAATCGCGTAGAAATATCTCTCATTTTATGAACTTCTAAAGAAGGTTGCGTAAATTTAATGTATGCACCCTAGTTTACGAAACTATGACACATATTCTGTATTTGATTAACAATCTAAACAATGAGGAAGAGAAAATCAATAAGCTAGCTGCTAGCCTCATATTAATTAATGTGTATGCCGCTCACGAACGCATCGCTAGTGTCAAATGTACGTGACTATCCCAATGCTTATGTAAATCTATTGCGATAAAAAAAAATCTAATATCTATTCGAAACCTATAAACAATTTAAGAAAAATATATTTTACATTTTTGAAGTTATATATAGTCGGTGCCAGCCGATACAAATGAAAGCATACCGACTTCGAAAATATCTGATTAAGTATCTATTCTAAATGAAAACCCCTGTTCAGTTATTTTTTTACTTTTCAGTGCCTGGAAGTCGGTTTTTATTTTATTTTCTTAAGTTTTTTTTATGTTTTATTTTTTTACTTTTACTTACTGTCCCATGTGCTCATAAGCATAACTATATAATATATGTAAACTAAATAATGTATTCTAAAGAATAAAAGTTCACTGAATAATAAAAATTAAAATCTAGTCGCTTAAATCGGTTAATTTGTTTTAAAAATTAAAACTTTCATAATCGTTTACACAAATACAACCTGATTAAATCTAGACATGACTGACGTGGCGTATTTTGTGCAGAAGACTAATTGAATTGCATAACAGACCTATTTAAAAATCATTCATATGAGTCATTTTGCGTATGTTACTGTATAATTGAATTAATTAAACAACTAATTTAAATTTGTTTATGGAAAGAAGTCAATAGTGTTAAAGTTATATTAAAGAAAATACCAAACAATGCCAATATACATACTTGTAATGTAAGATATAGGTAGGTAATATATTTTATATTACACTATAAGGCACCCGCAAACTTTCCTACCTAACATGTTTTGCCAACTATTTCAATTTGCCTTCAATTTAAGTTAAGGGTCTTGTAAAAGATTCTAAGTCGATTTATTCAATTCCTAGACCCCAACAAAAACACATATACGGCACGAAAATTAAATTTATCCCAAAATCACATGCATATTTTATTACTATATAAGTAATATAATTATTAATCGCATTTCATATAATATTTGCATTGAATATTAATTATATTAAGGTTAACAGTGTGTATACTTAAATAAAATAATAATCTAAATAATGTCTTTTATATAAAAAATATTTAAGTTAAGAAATAAGTATTCTAAAACTACACGAATAGAATAGATTTTACTTATACAGACTAACTCTCGATTTTTTTCCGAATTTCTCATTTTTTTCTCCTAAAAGTCTCATTCAAACTGTCACAAATATTTTATAACTCTCGAAGTCCGAACTTCGAAAATATTTGATTAGGTATCTATGGTCAATGAAAACTACCAATCAGTTATTTTTTACTTTTTAGTGCTTTTTTTTTTTGAAGTCGGTTATTTTTTCTTTTTAGTTTTTATTTTTCCCTTTTTAGTGTAGACATAGGAGTAGCAAAGTACGAAGAAAGTATTTTAATATAAATACATGTACAAAAATTTCATGTCTGTCCTATTCACTGTTGAGGAATTCCCTCGCCGGAAGCCACCCTGGGTGCAGCAGTCTTGTCATGATGGAGTTTAGAACGGGCTATACTGTAGTTAAATTCATTTACAAAATTTCGTGTCTTTGCTGTTCGCCGTTAAGGAGTTCTACTATCGTTCTCCTAACTCCATCATCAGATCAGCTCAATAGTACCAGATTATTGCATTGTTACTAAACTTACATAAGTATGCAAAATTTCAGCTCAATCGGAAACCGGGAAGTGGGTCAAAATTGACTTCTAAGATTTTACTATATTGTTAGTTAGTTTTTCCTCGATTTCCTTAAGATTCCATCATCAGATCCTGACTTAAGTAAGGGGACTACCTCGGGAGTATACCCTTTCGAACTAAAAAAGAATTTCTTATATCGGTTCACAATTGGCGAAAATATTGATAGACATACACAAAAAAATACATATGGACCAACATAGAACCTCCTCCTTTTTGGAAATCGGTTAAAAAGATGAAAACAAGTTGACGAAGGAATATAGTATTATTTATAATAGAATATCGATTAAAATACAAAAAAAAATAGCAAGAGTTAAATTAAGTAAGTGGAACTTTTTTTTAGTTACTATATTTTATATTCCCTATAAAATTACATCGTCCACGTAAACAAAAGTGTTCATAAAATGAAAACTACTGGGCCAAACTATGGTAATTTTTTATGGGATCTAATGACAACTATTCCGCATCAAACTAAAGAACAATCATGTAAATCGTATCTCAGCGTAATCGGTGTACATACATAAAAAAAAAACAATCGAATTGAGAACCTCCTCCTTTTTGAAGTCGGTTAAAAAACTAACTTTCGGTTTTTTCCGAATTTCCCAATTTTCCTCCTAAAAGTCTCATTCAAACTATTACGAACATTTAAAAAAATATAAGCCACTAGCTATTTAGCCTCGCTTTGTTCGGGTGCGCCCCTAGGTGTCTTATTGCCATACATTTTATTGTCTTATTTCATTTATTACTTTTTTTCGGACTTCAATTAAAGCTGTAATGATTTCTGACAGCACGCACACTGCAGTAATGAGCTAACTCTCACTGAAATAATTTTCAGAATCGGATCAGTAGTGTCACAGATTACAAAGTTAACGTCCTTATGATATTAGTATAGGTCCGTCTACCTTTTTGGTCCAGGTTCCTCACCAATGAACAACATTTCATTTTAATTTAACGATGTTAATATTGAGTGTATGGTACATGTTATATTAAAATAAGCTTATTTTCACAGAGTACAGGTCAAAACGTGAAGTTGACTGTAGTGTACAGGCCACAGGAGTATAATAAGTTTGAAGCTAGAATCAATGAACTCAAACAACACCATACACTACTGAGAACATCCCAGAAACGGTCTTTATATGTCAGGTATGAAATATTTTTTAACTTTATTTCAAAATTTATATTACTTATTTTGTGTTTATAGTAAATAATACCTAAATAATATAAAAGTATGTTTTTTTTAAATCTTTTCCTACACTTTTTGATTTTGTTGGAGTAACATTGGATAATAATATAGTATATTTTCTCTTTAAATTTACAGAGCGCTTTTTGACTATGATCCGATTAGAGATGACGGCTTACCTTCCCGAGGACTGCCATTCCGTTACGGAGACATTTTGCACGTCACCAACGCGTCGGACGATGAGTGGTGGCAAGCAAGGTAGATAATAATGTTAAAATGATATGGTAAACAAATAATTAAAAATTTGTAAATGTTTTAAAATTAAGCAATAGTAAATTGATTCATTCAAATTTAATTGTATTATAATGCAGCAAGAATGGAGGGAAGAGTAACAATAACCACTCGACACTGAAAATAGCTATAAATTAGTGAATTAATAAAGTAATTTTATAACATTTTTGAAATAAAAATGTGCACCAAACCTCAAAATTATTATATCCCTAGATGTAAAACTTTTTTTTTAAGTAAATGTAGGACCATCCACGAAATTTTTAAATTTAATCCATAAAATTTTTTTTTTTGCTGTTAGTGAATTTTTCAAAACCAATTAAGCGATAATACCATGTGTCACGCATAACTGTCTATTAGTGGGATGGGGACAACATGTCCCATGAGGAGTGGTTTCACTTTTTTTCACGATTTGAGAATAAATACTTTCGCTTTATACAACAAGCCAAATCTATGTAATCTGTATAAATACTAGTGACTTACCCTCGCTTAGCTTTCTACATAAAATGAAATGACATGAACTTTATTCAATTAGACTTATTATAAGTGCATGCTTAAAAGTCTGTGTTACTCCAAGTATATGGTCTATCCAATTACTATATTTCATCCAAATCCGTTTAAACGTAAAGGAGTAACAAAAACCCACACACACAATTACAATATTATATAAGTCCGATATAATGATAGCTATATATTGTTTCCAGACGCCTCGACACAACGGACCCGGAGGCGATCGGCATCATCCCATCGAAGCGGCGCTGGGAGCGCAAGCAGCGCGCGCGCGACCGACAGGTCAAGTTCCAGGGACAGGGCACGCCCGTTAGCACGGTAATACCATTAGTTCCGCCATACACTTATTTTTAACTTGTTTCATTTTGTCGTATGTTTCTTAAATTTGTTTATTTCAGCCAATTAGTTAGACTTATTAGTAATAAAAGTAACTTCTTCGTAAGTTTTAATAAACTTGCGAATAATTAGCATTAGCAAATTACCGGTAAGCGTATAGATAATTGCGTATACATTGTTTTCATTCAACTTACTATTGACTTACGCGGCGCACGCCATTAAAATTCCCAGTCGGCATGATTTTTTCCGATATTTTCAACAGTCATATTTCAGTCAATTTACACATAACTTTAATAAATTATACACCTAGAGCTTCCTCATGATTAAATCTGTCTATTGGTGAAAACCGTATGTAAATCCGTTTGGTCCGTTTATGAGTTTATCGCTTTCAGACCGACAGACGGATGTGACGGTGGGGTTTGTTTTATAATATGTAATGATTGAAATTTAAATGATTAATAGAATAGTCAATTTAAAAATGTATAAGAATTTATTCACACGTTAAAAAGCACAAAATGAGCACGCTCATTACTCGTCTCCTTATTCAGTGAACAACTCTAACAACCTTTTACTAAAATTTCAGAGAGTATGTTTTATTCCTTGATTTATATCAATCTATACATATAATAAAATTTTGACTTAACCGAAACTGTACATTAAATATTTTTTGGAAAATCTTACTGTAATAATTATTATTATCAATACAGAGTTTATAGTTTTTAGAATTTATATCTGTCTGTCTGTCTGTCTGTGGCTGCATCACGAGAAAACCACTGGACAGATTTTGATGAAATTTAGTATGGTGATAGTTGGTTGTACGGGTCAACATATAGGATACTTTTTACTGCGGGAAAATATCTCATCTCTGAGAAATCTGTACTAAACGTTAAAACGTAAGTAGTGACGAATCCGATTTAATATTATTAACGGGTTAGGTGTATCTTTACATAGTTAAGTTGCTGAAATGATTGTAAAATATTTTTTTTTCGTAATTATTCCATATTGTTAATTTTATAGATACGTTTATATTCAATAAAAATAAAACTTATTTTTTTAGAGTCAATCAACGTTAGAAAGGAAAAAGAAAACATTATCGTTCAGCAGAAAATTCCCATTCATGAAGAGCCGAGAAGACGGCAAATCTGAAGACGGCTCGGACCAAGAGCGTAAGTACCTAGTACCATTTAGCAAACTAAATGGAATAAACATGCCATAATAAATAGATATAAAAAATACTAATATAACTTTGTCATAATGGTTTTTTGTTCTAACATTAATAAATAATATAATTAGTAATAATCACAACACGACAAGACTTTTTTTTAATAATATAATTTATTGATTTTCTATTTATAATCTATATACATATATTCTCAGCCATTTCACTTTTAATAAACACATACAGGAGTTTTATTAAAGTAATGAGAGTACATGAAAATTGAAATTAACTTTAACTTGTTTGTTAATTATGAGTTTAGATTAATATAATTATTATTACTTATAGATATATAGATAAAAAACTCTATATCTATCCTGTATGTACATATGTATTTATTTTGGAATACTATCGCTATTTACACGCTAACTATATCACACGTACTATTACCAACAACTTTGCTCGTATTCAGAAACATGTTTAAAAAAAAGCTATATTCAAATCAAATCAAATTATACTTTATTCAAATAGACTTTTACAAGCACTTTTGAATCGTCAATTTTACATTTTAAATTTAAATTAAATGTCAGTGTAGTCAGTCCGTGAGGAAGCTACCACCGGCTCGGAAGGCAGTTCTGCTGAGAAGAGCCGGCGAGAAACTCAACAGTTGCTCTTTTAAAATAATATTGTGTACAATATTGTAATACAATAATTATTGAATAAAAGAAGGTGGTTTTTTGATAATTTAGTATTCTACGTATAAAATAGAATATAGAATTTAAAAATTAAACACTGAGAATTTATATATTACTAGCGGCTCACCATCGCTTCGCTCGGGTTCGCTTCTAGACAAACAAAAACGAATCTATCCCACGGGAATCGTAAATTTTTCCGGGATATAAAGTAGTCTATTTGTTATTCTGATGTATGAACTATATTATTGTAAAGTTTCATTAAAATCCAATCAGTAGTTTTTGTGTACTAAGCTGTATAAGTTACTATAGTTTTGTAACTATCTCACGGGAACTCTTTAATTTTCCGGGATAAAAAGTATCTAAGATGTTGACCGGGGATAAAAGGTACCACCATACAAAATTTCATTCAAATCTGTTCAACAGTTTCGGAGATTAGCCCGTACAAACAGACAGACAGAGAAACAAAAAAATGGAAAAAACATCTTGATTTGTTCTATTCCTCTTCTTACTTCCCCCTGACGCGGTTTTTAGCATTTTTTTCTATGTACAGACATTCGACCTCTACAGTTTTATTATATGTATCAATAGATATATTCATTTTTTAAACTATATTTTCTAAAGTAGTAAATTAGACATGTGCTTTAAGCTTACTTCGGACGCGTCTTTAATTCATATTACGAACAAAATAAATCCCATGGAGTTTTAGAACGAAGTTCCTTATCGCACGTTATACTCGGCACACTTGGCGAAAAAATATATTTCGACCGTCACGACACTTATTTACTAAGAGCACCCCTGTGACGTCATCATAAATACCAGGCTATCATAAGTGTTAAGGAAGTGTAAGTTTTAAGAAATTCGTGTACACTCTGTGCAGGCCTTTCTTTGATGAGCTTCAACATGTACAATGTACGTTGCTTGATGTTTATGATACTCTAGTACTCGTGACAGTTTTTATGACCTAATTTATCAGCCCAAGGCAGACAGCGAAAGGAACTTCGTTCTTACTGAGGAAACGACACCGACCGACTTTTACGCCACTCAGTGGTAACTGTGTAAAAGTGAAAACAAAGAAATACTTTTGCAATTGTAATATAATATCTATTAGAACATTAAATAAATCACGTGTATATGATAATGTATTTATTTTAGTTTTTATTATTCTGTTGTATATTCTGAATCCGGGCTAAGGCTTGCACTTTCACGGTGATATGGATGTGGAAGTTGTAATATACGATTTTGTTACAGCTTTCATGCTTTGTTACACGCAAGAGGATGCTAACGCGGACGGTGAGTCACTCATCTATATACTATACATATATATTACTTTCGCTATTCCGCTGTTCGTATGTAGGTCATTATAGCCCGACGTTTTCTTATCGATTCCAACGTACTGATTACAGATAAGATTTTAGTTTTTATTGAATAACATGTTTCATTTATCCATATTTATTCATTACTTTGAAAACGTTTATTGAATATACTACTATATTGGGAATACAAATATTACCATATAACATCCCAACATGTATGTAGTTTGTTGCATATTTCAAATTACCAACTCCATTTTATACGGTAATTATTAATATAAGGTAAATTTAATAAAAATGACAAGAACGTGTAATTAATTAAAAATCAATTTTTACAACGAATTTTTAGTCAATTATGGCTATATCGGATCGATAAGATTTCGACGCTAGTAGCAACTTTTCATCCGGCTGCTAATATAATCACTTTAAAAAATGTTTTAATCGAAGCTGTGTGCTTTTTCTAACCATTAGAATATTTTAACGCGTTGTTTATACATATGTCACTATTACTGTATACGTTATGTGTGATATGTTATTATCTTATGACTTATATAACTACTGCACACGGTCTGTTGGTTTATAAGTAAGAAGTTATCAGAGACGTAGGTTTTTCCATATTAGAATTATTAGGTCATGTACGATGAGATTAAGATGTTACTCCGAGATTATAATCGATATTATACATGTTAAATGTATTTAGTCAATTGGTTTTTATACTATCTTATTGTTATTTAAAATTGGATCTGTGTGAGTAAATTAACGCTTGTAGTGTCTATGGAAAGCATGATAATGCTTCATAATTAATTATAGAATTTTTAGTAATATGGACCAAGTATATGCGCAATATGACTGTTGCTTTAAAAATGGTGTACGCGGCCCAAAGACTAATTATGGTACCTATTCTGGTTCATAATTATAATAGCGACGTTATGGCTAATGACATAACCGTACGGTAAATTAAGCGAATTTAATTTATTTTGTTGTTTTTATAGTTTGCAAATTCATATTTTTCTTTCCACATTATAGTATACGGACTGCAAAATTATTTATTCGTATTGTATAATATGTTTAGAATTTTATTTTTATTGGTGGTGGTTTTTTTGTGATCTAAAATGTAAATACAATTTAGATCATGAAATTTTAATGCAACGAATACAATTGAAATAGTTCTAGTTCAAAGATAAAAGTATTTGCAACCCGTATAAATATTCAGACAAGTAGGTAACTTATTTATATTTTTCAAAAAATTTCAATAGAAGATTTTTTTCATTAGGTTTCTTTTGTTAATCATTGTGCGGTTGTGTGATTAGAGTATAATAACTAGTGGTCGGAAGCTACCGATAGCTTGAGTAGTCACTATCGGTACATAATGGGATTTACTAAGCGAAAGCTAAAGTCATTTTAAGGGAAAACTAAACTTTCTAACAGTGAGTCTTTAAATTCTTAAAATAAACGTTAATTTTGATGAAAAATTCATAAAATAATTATTTTTACAAGAAAAATGACTTATAATATTAGTAAAAACTAAGATAATTTTATCTGAAAAATATAGGTATAAAAATAGTTTAATAATGCTGATATTTTAATATATTATGAAGCTGTAGTAAAAGTTTCGGAAAGTATCCGACCACTAACCCTGCGTAGCTACGGTTCTATGTTTCGCGTAGGCGTAGAGGCCAGTTTGGTCACAGCGAGCACACGGTTTGGTTTGACTCACGTTCGGCCGTTCCCGTGCTTCTAGTTGCCTTATTGGAGCGAACGTACCGCACCTAACGTCCTATCGACGATCGAACTTTACTTTTATTTGCTCTTTATGTTCGTGAGCTTGTCATCATTATCCGACCTACTACAGACTCGATACCACAAGCACATTATCACTCCCGTCTAATACCTACCTGTCAGACGCTAGTCTCCCACTTAGATCTTCTCCATGAAACGGACCATTTGCACAATGCAATGTTTTTAAATATATGTAACGTGAATTTTTCTACGTATAGGGGAAATCTTGTACCGAGTGGAACTTCCCATGATGGAGGAGATAACGCTCATTTATCTCGAGGACGAGAGTAAGTTTTGGGAGTGAGGCGTAGCTTGCGAGTGCAGTAGCCGATACCTTATCTCCCGCATTCTGGTTATGATCATCAATTAGAAATGTAGTTTCCATTTCAATAACACTCGATTTTCTATTATTTGTCATATGTTTATGTTTAGTTTTTTTTTTCTAATTCATACAACGCGATGATTCTAATAGCTACGCACACGATTATGTCACATCAAACCCAGAGTTTGATTCACTCACCTATTAGTCACGTCGCGCTCTCTAGTCTGAACGACGGGCCGTCGGCGCAATGCTATCAGAATGTGCAACGTAAGTTCCATATCGAAAGTTATATAGCGCGAATGTCGACTCCAATCCATCTCTTAATAAACAATCAACGAATTTTCGATATGGAATTTATATTGTTTAAATTCCTTTTAAAATTTAGGTTAAATGTAAATGCGAGATGAAAGCCATTATTAACTTGTGAAGGGAGAGTGGGCCACTGGAAGCACACGAGGACACGAGAGCCGCCTCTGCCACACTAGTCGACGCTTTACGCGCCGCATGCTCACAGTTCGCACTCGTATGCGCTTTGCCTATAGACATTACATAACCATGAGCATGTACATCCGACACCGTATACTTTCAAACATATCTCATACGGGCTTGTTAAGTTTTTTCAGATTTGCTATGCTGAATTTATTTCGGAATGTAGATTTAATGTCGCTTCACAGTTTTAGAAACGCTGTATTTTACTAGCTTTTTAATTGACGCAAATAAGAGAATGTACAGACGTGAGGTTTCGAGCATCGAAACTATAAGCCAGAATTAATTAATTTCTTTCTATCCGTCGGCAAATACCTGTTTTAGGTCAAACATAGTTTTTAATCCTGGTTGCGTTTGGAACGGTTTACTTTAGTTGCAATCATATGTTAATGATACTGCGAAGCATGTTGTTTACTCGCTGATTCGATCCATCTAAAGACAAGATTAATCTGACACGATTTATTTAGTTCCTGTTAAATTCTTTCATATTTTTTTTAAATATGAGACGTACCGAGGACAAGGTAAGATATTTGCGGCCATTGAAAGAGGATATTAGAAAACATACCTATTATGTATTATTTACAATTTGATTTTACAAATTTTAGTAGAGTAGGTAGGTTTACAAAATAGTGTTGTAGTTGATTTAGAAATAATTTTGTATTTTAAATTTAGTCTTAAGTTTATTTAGACAACTATTATAATATAGTTTATAAGAAAATAAAATTACATTTAGATCATCAAATATTATTAATATATTAGTTTGTAAGGTGGGATTTTTTTCTTAATAGTTTGATGATCCAACTGTATGTACAATGCTTATAGCACAAACGTTTCATATGAAATAATATTATATTATATAGCTAAAATTTCGAAATGTACGTACAATTGCACCAGAAATGTTAAAGGTATTATTTCACTCATAGATCATGTTAGTAAATATGTATAGCAACTAGTCATAGAGCACGATGCACGATTAATCCAAAGCTTAAATCTATTGAAAAACATAGTACTTATATTATTTTTGTGTTCCAAGGAATTGTTGCTAAAACTAAAGTAATTCGGTATCATAGTGGCTTACAATGGACAATGATTTACTTAACAATATTTTTCAAGACCCATAAGGTCCGATACACAAGTCTCAAATAGTATAGTGCATCGGGACTTATAGCTAGTGCCTAATCAAAGCGTTAAGTTTTTTTAAATGTTGATTTTATATTTACAGGTCAAGATGAAGCGGTTTTGTCGTATGAAACGGTCCAACAGTTGACGATTACTTACACAAGACCTGTCATTATCCTCGGCCCCTTAAAGGATAGGATCAATGATGACCTGATATCAGAGTTTCCCGACAAATTCGGAAGCTGCGTGCCTCGTGAGTAATGTTATGCAGTTTAAAACCCCCTAAAACTACCAACCAGATTTATCAATCAATATGATTATGATTTATGATACATTTTTATTTTTTATAGACGTGACGTGTTATTTATATTATCATTTTATGATAAATATTAAAATAAAATTAATCGAGGTCTCACATTATTATGTAAATTATTTCGTAAAGATCTTAAATTTAGAAATACCGAAATAGTCTTAAGTCTTTTTAGCATAAAGATACGTAGTTGTAAGCGATAAAACGCTCGCTTGGAAAGTTAAATGAGACGGGTTCAGCAAGTGATCTCGCGTTTCGAAAATTTTCATATTCGATTCATTTTCGAAATGTCAATGTCATCGCTAATGAGGAAATTTACATTTCTGAGAGATCTTAAATAGTTTTACATCATTCTTTTCCTAAGATACATAAAGTCTGCCTATCCACATTTCTTCAGCGTGATGAACAAGCACTTATTACACACTAGCGACTCGCTCTTGCTCCGCTCGGGTTCGTCCCTAGGTATGTTTTAACGGTTAGTATAGATTTCTCAGAAACGAGATATTTTCCCGCAGTAAAATTAACTTTATTTTTAAATGTTTATATACATTATTTATTAATTTTCATTTTCTACCGTATCACTGTCATCTCCTACATCTATACTATAATAAAATTGTTACAGTCTAATAATCTCATTTCATACCGACCAATCCCCTTCGTGTCTTCTCCATTCTACGTGACATTGGCAAAATAATCTGTGCTCAACTGGCACGCTTTGAAGCCATTAACAAGAGAACTGAAGATAAAATTGTAGAGGTCGAATGTCTGTACATAGAAAAAATTGCTAAAAACCGAGTCAAGGGGTGTAAGAAGGGCAATAGAACAAATCCAGATTTTTTCAAATTTTTCGTTACTCTGTCTGTTTGTCTGTTTTTCTGTTTGTACAGGCTAATCTCCGAATCTGTTAGACCGATTTAAATGAAATTTTGCATGGTGGTACCACTTATCCCACGGCAACATCTTAGATACTTTTCATACTGAAAAATTAAAGAGTTCCCGTGGGATAGTTAAAAAACTGTAGTAACATATACAGCTTAGTTCACAAAAACTACTGATTGGATTTTAATGAAACTACAGTAATATAGTTCATACATGAGAATAAACAATAGGCTACTTTTTATCCCGGAAAAATGTACGGCTCCCGTGGGATAGATTTGTTTTTGTTTGTCTAGAGGCGAACCCGAGCGAATCGCTTCGCTCGGTGAGCCGCTAGTTGATAATAAATCAGGTAACTACACGAGAGACATCTGAATGGTATGAAATGCAACGATGGACTAATTATGACTTGCATTGTAATCGCGGCCTAAGCGTCTTATCTGCAGCTGATTATATGCAAGCGCAAAATCTCAGTGCTTGGTTCATTCGGCGAATACAGTATATCATAGCAAATTTCATCAAAATCTGTCCAATGGTTTTCACGTGATGCGTTTCCAGACAGACCGACAGACAGACAGAAAAAAATTATAGACTCGGTCTCTGTATCAATAATAATAACTATTTCAATAAGATTTTCCCAAAAATATTTAATGTACAAATTCGACTCGATTAGAATTTTATTATACGTATAGAGATAGTATATAGATTATTAGAGACTTACCCTCGTTTACTCAAGTGCGTTCCTAAGTGGTTCATAACTCCAGTTCGTAGTCTATTTGTGTACTAAATTTTGGTCAAATCTATCCAGCCATTTCAGTGTGAAGGCGTCCCAAACATACATATATATACTCTTTTTTTACATATAGAGTTTAGACGTATCACAATTAGTAGTATATCAAAGTCATCATCATATCATTAGACGACACGTTTGGCTCAGTTTGCAGTGAACCTACTTGCTGCGCCAGCGGTCGCGGGTTCGAGTCCCGCTGGGGGGCATTCATTTGTGTGATGAGCACAGGTGCTTGTACTCCAGTCATGGGTGTTTATATTTATAATATGTATGTATTAAACATTATATATGTGTAGTGTATCAACTATCTGGTATCCATAACACAGGGCTAGTAGCTTACCATGGAACTAGATGGTGCTGTGTGTTAATGTCCCAACATATTTATTTATTTATTTATTATCATCTCGCAGACACAACGCGACCACGACGCGACTACGAGGTGGACGGGCGCGACTACCACTTCGTGGGCAGCCGCGAGCAGATGGAGCGCGACATACAGAACCATCTGTTCATAGAGGCGGGACAGTACAACGAGAACCTGTACGGGACTTCGGTCGCTTCTGTTAGAGAAGTTGCTGAGAAGGTATATATTTAAAGTTTTATATTGTCCGTATATCATAGCGTGAGAAGCATGATTTTTATACATACATATTTCATGCACAACGTGAATTAGGTGGTAGGGTAAAAAGTGAGAGAAGCTTAAAACTTGAAAAAGAAAACAAAATAGCTAAACGAAAACGCTCACTTTTAATTACGGGGAAACATTAAAGAAACCCGTTTACATTCCCATGATATATGAAGCCATCGGTTATGTCAGTCAGATTTGACTTAACTTTTTTTTCACAGATGAAACAGTTCAGTTTGTGTCCCGATCCTAACCTATTGCCAGTCCTTCATTTTAGGCAGCCCCGACTTCCCTAGAATTATTGCTTTTAATTAAAATTGTTAATGTTCCCGCTCCTTTCCCTGTGTATATATTATATCAATAAACAAACGGACGGCCCTTTTTTAATATGAGTAAAATGTAGATACCTGCACTAGGTTGTGCTTGATAACGTTCAGTTTATTATGTTATTTATCATATTATATTAAATGAGCAATACTTCTATGAAAGGAGGCCCATGCCCAATAGTAGGATGTTAAAAAGGGCTAAATACAATACATACAATACAATACTTGTATATATGTATATAAATTTATCTTGTGTATCTCTGAACCTTTTACTTTTTAAGTTTATCTATCTCAAAACGCTATTTTTATATATATTCCGAAAAACTCTGGGCAAGGCTCGGTCTCCCAGGTACTAAGACAACTAATGTATGTGTTTTTTTTTCAGGGCAAACATTGCATTTTGGATGTAAGCGGTAACGCCATCAAGAGGTTACAGGTGGCGCAGCTCTATCCTATTGCCATATTTATTAAACCAAAGAGTGTAGAATCTATTATGTAAGTTCTATTTTCATCATAATTATTATAATAAAACAATTTACGAGTTCCCGATAGTATAATGTAAATTTAAATAAAAATTACAGGGAAATGACGAAGCGAATGACCGAAGAGCAAGCTAAGAAGACATACGAACGTGCTCTAAAGATGGAGCAAGAATTCGCTGAGTATTTTACAGGTAAGCGATATTAATATGAACATTGAATGAATAACAGTCCTTGTGATAGATTTTGTTTACGGCGGCTACAGTAAGTAAGAAACTAAAAGTTGCCAACTGTGCATAACGTATGTACAATAGGGAATATGTGTGTGTTTTTTTATACAATAGCTTACATCGTTAAAGAATTGTAAGAAAAATATCCAGCTCTAAAAAACTAAAATTTAGTATAAAAAATAAAATAAAAATATCATACCGATACGGATACTTTAAACGCTCGCCATTTCGCGCATTTGGTGTGACGTCATAATATTATATACACAGAAAAATGACGATTCAATTTGTAGCGAATAAATCGCTGATAGCTCTGTTATGATAATACTTTGACGTCATATTCGGTCTGACCAATGGCGTGCGTTTCAGCTACTTTGAATTTCCCACCTATATTTGCACTTTTTAATAATTATTTTTTTAATCAAAAAGAAATTAAAAATATTTATTAAGATGGGCTTAATTCAAAAGCAATGAAGATTATAATTATATAATATGTAAAAGAAATATTTCACCTTAAATGTCTGCAATCAAATCTTGAGAGTCGATTTTAATTTACTTTTAACTGTATCCATTTGAAACTTTTATAATTATATGAAATCCGGATGACAACAAAATATGTAGTTTGATACCATTGGACTGATTTAATTAAGCTAAAGCTTTATGAAAAATTTAAGCACAGTTGATTTGTTTAACGCCTTGAGGACACCGGTGGTTCAGTTAAGAGGCCTATCACAAAATGTACTGAGTTCTATGGTATTGAGTTCCGAGCGGTCGACACATCGCTGTTTTTAGCATTTTCTGCAGTTGTAATTACTTCTATGTAAAATTTTGTAATTAGTTATTTGAAAAAAAAAAGGATGTTATTACGTTTCTTTTGAACTGACGTATATTCTGGTATAAATTTTACTTAATAATATTAATGTTGTAAGGATATATTTACAGCCAATTCTGAACGTTTTTAGTAGTTTGTAAGATTTTGAAAAAGGATTTTTTTTGTAGAAATCCAATACATATTTTCAAATTCCGAGGCCGCTATGAACTCAACCACTATACATGAGATATTATTATATATTTTTCATTTCGTTTGCTTAGTACAGTATTTCAATCCATAAGCTTGAAAAAGTGTCGTCGCATTTTATTAAAAACTTGCTTCGGAATTTTGGCTTTATTTCAATTAATAATGAAAAGTTGCAAAAAGTGAGGCAGCTATGAACTATATTAATAATTATTCTCCATCAAAATTGTCGAAGAGTTACAGTTTCTCTGAATAAGAACGTCAAAATGGGTATTAAATTGAAAAATCAGTCGAAATGTAATAGGCCTCTTAACAATTAATTTCTTAGAAATTATCCTGGAGTGTTTAAAGCTTAATTCATTAATTAAATCTATACATATAATAAAATTCTAACTAAGTCGAATCTGTACATTAAATATTTTTCGGAAAATCTCATTGAAATAGTCATTATTATTGATACAGAGGCAGAATGTATAGTTTTTAGAATTTTTATCTGTCTGTCTATCTGTGACTGCATCACGAGAAAACCATTGGGCAGATTTTGATGAAATTTAGTATGATGTAGCTGGTTATTCGGGTCAACATATAGGATACTTTTTACTGCTGGAAAATATCTCATCTCTGAGATATCTATACTAAACGTTAAAACGTACGTAAGGACGGAGGAACCCGAGCGGAAAGAGGGTGAGTCGCTAGTATTATAATATAATAAATCGTAATTATCATTCCAGCGGTAGTGACAGGCGACACGCCGGAGGAAATCTACGCTAAAGTGAAGGCAGTGATCACGGCGGAGAGCGGGCCCACCGTGTGGGTGCCGCGTCGCGACCCGCTGTAACCACCCCCGTGCCATATGCACTGCCCGACCACCCTGACCACCCTTTTTAATTTAATTATTTTGTTTCGCTGGGAAAACCCTTCATGGGGTCCCTGCCGTCGACGAGCAGGGGACTGTGATATGCACTGCCCAACCACCTTTATTATTTTATTTATATGCTGGGGAAACCCTTCACGGACCACTGCCGGCCGTCAATGGTCAGGGGACTGTGAGACTTATTAAAACCAACAGCGGAACCCTAAGCAGTGTAGTGCAGGAAGTTTGCACACAATACAACATCCCTGCCCGACTTGCTTCAAGTCGTCAATACACTAATGGGGACTGACGGTGACCAATCTATCCTCCTTTTCCTTACTAGAGATAGATATTTGATACATGCTTTATGCCATACACATTATGTCAAATTTGTAATCTATAGATAGATGGGATTCCCCATAAGTGATATGCTTGCAGAAAGTGCAAATGTAATTTATATAAAGGATTATAACACTTATAAAATAGTAAAGAATACTTTATAATTTTTATGTTATTATCAGTCATGACTTAAAATAATTTGGAAATTTACGCCGCATTAGTTAATGTCTTTTTATTTATTGATTAGTATTCTAAGGTATTACATATTATCCTTAACCACTTAAAATTTTGTTTACTCAAATAAATACCATATTAATTTTTTTAATGAAATTGGTATTTGACATAAACATTGTTTTTAATAATTCTTATTTAATGTTTTAATTTTATATAAAATTATGGAATGTATAGTTAGCTTAATCCCCACATTTGTCTGTGAGATTATTAAAACATGTATAAAATTATATAAAAAAGTATTAAATAAAATGGTCAAATACGTATAATAACGTCACAATAACAGAATCTCCCAAATGTATCGGGCAGCAGTGAAACGAAGCAATACGAAACTCGAAATCGTTATGTTAAGCAATATATTGCGTCGGGTCCTTAGGAGTGAGCGCGGTAGATAGTCACATATTGTTAAAATCTATTGATTTTTACGATTATATTTTATACTTACCGCTCGGTAGATTTCCTATAGCAAGTTAGGAAGAACGTACACGAGTCGGAAGCAACCGTTTTGATATACAGAGCTTTCACCGTAGTGAGCGTACGCGTTGCATTGCGCTTGTGTTTATTGTGCTAATGTTTAAACTAGCAATTATAATTTGTGGCATAGTATGTTTGCAGTGTGTAATTAAAAAAAATATTTATTGACAAAAAGAGTTTTAATATGCTTCGATTTAATGTAAATGAATTGTATATTGTAGAAATTTAAAATGATATTGTTCGTGTTAATTTGTTAACTCAGAGATTGCTAGAGTAAATTGTGAATTTTTCAGCATTAAAATATATTAATCTTTACGTACTCTGATTATAATAACTCGAAGATTTGTGCACCGGATGATGCGAAAATATGACAATTGTACTAGTTATAAAGTTTATTATGTACTGTAGAACCCACCTCACGCAAGTCCTGCATGGCTAGGCTAAGGCGTCGCCAGCCGTGGGCGGGCACTGACCGTCTGTCGAGCTATTTATAACCGAGATATATAATAATCGATGCCCCATTTTTGTTACTCCGTTGAAACAATGATAATAAATCCTTAAAAAATGATGAAGACGACCGGATGTCTCGGCCGAACGCTCGTACTGCCGTCGACGACCGCCCAGGCCTCGCTACCGCAACTATTTGCTCAAGCGGCAAACTATGTATTGTAGCCATTGAATCTCATGACATTGTGCACACCGACATCCTCTTTATCACTTACTTAGGCGAGGTGCAAAGTTGTTTGTTGATCATTTTTATAGTAAGAAATTGTGTTATACGGTGTGGAATGTCTCACCGAATAGTGTTTGACATTTATTTATTGAGAACTTTATTTTCTTACGGAGTAATAGGATGCCCATCTGCAAATATGGCACTGTACGCACTACGCGAGCACTTTTTTGCTTAAGGAAGTTTTTGAGCATCTTACACGTTAGTATACATTTATAAGTGCAATGTGGATTTTAATACAATTATAAAATCGGTTAACTACTATTTGTACTTAAATTAATTTATTAGAATGTATTATTACATTGTATGCCATGTTAGTTCAATTTAAGGAAATATTTTATTCACATGACAAATGACCGTTATATAAATTATAAAATTCTATGATATTGTGAAATTTTCTATTTTATTATTTCGTCATTACTACAGCTTTTATGTGCGTATTTTCTAACTACCAAAGATATTCTTCGCAGAATTAAAAAAAAAATGGCAATGTACTACTTAACAAATGTATGAATGTTTCTTCGTCGTAGTTCACACAAAGTTCTACGTAATGTAAATAATTATACATTTATTAATCACTGCTTGTAATATATTTAATATAATGAATTTTATGGAAATTATAAAATGAAGTAATTTGGATACTTGATCTATGCGTGTATACCTTGTCGTGTTATTCTAAGTATCTACACTGATGTATTAACAAATAAAGATGAATTGTTTTAATAGTTATTTATTTTATTGTGCTAAGTAGGTATTCTATTAAATTAATGGAATGTGTTAAATTTGTGTATATTAATAAAATATAAGTATTAATAATGTTTTAACACCTAGTTAATTTTAACATTTTATCAAACTCCCATATTTGCAGATGTACAATGTTTATCAGTTAGTGATGTTCAATAGACTAGTTTGAATAAAATTATTTACGTTGAAAATTTTACCCTTGTTTCTTTAAATATCCTTTTACCTATTCATATATATTTGGTACATGATACATTCAGACCAGAATTAAAACTAATGCTCGCGGCATTCGGTGTACGGCTATGCCTGAGCTTGCTACTATTCGCACATGCGTCATGTGATGAAATGTTACTACCCTAATATGGCCTATTTTGTTTCATTTAAATAGACGATAATATAGATTTGATTAGAGGGCGCATGCCCAAAGTTGGCGGGTGTCCGTGTATCTACTTTATTACATATTGATTTATTTTATAAAGCCAATTACGGCGCTACTTACCATTAGAAGCCAGGTGCCAGTAAATCTCAGAAAATTCTTACAGCGCCATCTATATGCAGTTATGGGGTCTCATCACAAGCAATAAAATTCATTCAAATAATTGTCAATAGATGACGTTACATGTATTGTTATTAAAATTATGTTAAAGGAGCGAAAGATAAAAAATAGATCCCAAAAAGTTTAATATTGTTTTAAAAAATATTCTAAGTGAAGGAAAAAGTAATAATGCGTCTATTAACCAAATTTCCGTAATTTTACTGATTGAAATTGAGTTTGTAGTGTATATTCACAGATGGCGCTTTTACTTTTAATTGTTGATCACGGTTAAAATTGTTTATAATCACAGATTTCTTTTTATTCGTATGCAGGATAAATTTTACAATATTTATCATAATATGTTAGTTTGCATATATTTATAAAATAAAATATGTAGTGACTATTTGCGAATCAACATCTATTACCTATTTGATCAAACAAAAATAGCCCGAATTAGCCCTGTCCCATTTATTTGTATGGGACGAGGCATTTGTATTAGTACAGTAATAATATGTGATTTGTGACATTGCTTAACAGAACGCCATCTATTGAAATTTATTTGATTTAATTTTTATCCTTACCCTTCCCCATGCTATTTCATATGCACTTATCATGCCCGTTTTTATGGAACATAGCTAATTACAATATCTATTCACCTGTGCAATTTCAAGTTAGCTTACATTTGTACACTTTTTTATTTTGACTACTAATATATATGGTCTATCGGAAAGTTCTGTCCATTTTTGGAATAAAATAAAACATTTTTTTTTCTTACTGTCAATAAATATTTATAATACATATATTGACCATCATTATTGATGACTTTTTGCCAGCGTGAGGGCAATATATATATTTCATTTTTGAAAAAAAATTCACCTTTTGATGCGAAAAATTGAACCGGTGCTTGTATGATATTTTCTCCATTTTTGAATTTTTTGCCCTTAAAAGAAACTTGTAAGAACAAAAACAAGTGATAATCGGAGGGTGCTAAGTCCGGGAAATATGGTGGATGTGACAGAATTTCCCAGCCTAGTTTTTCAATTTTTTGACGGGTCCCCAAAGCAGCATGTGGTCTGGCATTATCATGGTGCAGTATGATTTCCTTCCTGTTGAACATCGCCGGCCTCTTTTCTCGGACTGCTGTCTGTTAATTATCCAGTTGCTGTCAATATTTCTCCAAATTGAGCTTTTCTACTACAACTAGCGACTTACCCACGCTTCGCACGGCTTCGTCCCTAGGTGTTTTAATTTTTTTGAGTGAAACCCTAATTCTTTTTCTAAAATAAAAGTAGCCTAAGTTACTCCTTATAATATCAGCTATCTGCCAGTGACAGTCCCGTTAAAATTGGTCCAGCCGTTTAGGAGATTAGCCGGAACTAACAGACAGACAAAAATTTTAAAAATTGTGTTTTAATTATAAGTACCGTATATAATTCCATATGCATTTAATATAAAGCTGTTATTTTGACATTACAAACAGGCACTTCAATTTTATTTATCTGTATAGATAATAATAATGTCCTGACCGATTCCGGCCACGGTGGCCAATCTTTCAGAATAACCAACTGCGCAGGAGATATTACAGGGTACAAGTGTGCGCGCAGACACAAGTGCACTCTCTATTCCTATCACTCATACTCCGGTGAGACGACTGCTCGACCCGACCGATGAGAGTTAAGGCGTAGGACTGACGGCTTTAGGTGCTCTCCGAGGCACGAGGGTGAAACACCGCCAACTTCCCAACTCCGGGCTGTTACTGAGGCTTACTATACAGAAAAACTCAATAACTAAACTTGGCCCGACCCGGGACTTGAACCCAAGACTTCCGGGTGTGCAGCCGTACATGCTAGCCACTACACCACCAAGGCAGTTGTATGATAATATTAGTACAGATGTGATAATATAGATATCTTGGGTTAAATTAGTCTCATTTTAATTTCAATGGTTTGAACAAGGGATTTAGAAGATAACCAGAGAACTCTTTAAAAATAAGACAAATGTTTGAGGTTAGAGACAATTGGAAAACAATCCAAATCTTACCAAAAAGCAACCCCTAATAATAATAATAATATTCTTTTTGCACACCAAAAAAAAACTAAAAATATGAAGACAAAAAAAAACAGAATGATAAGATGCACATCAGGCGACCTTATCCCTGGAAGCAATCTCTTCCAGGCAATATAATATGTACATACATTGTATTATTATTTTTAGTGTTAATATTCTTCAAAATTGTTTCTGTTAATAAATATATTAAGTCTTCCTTAAAAAAATATGACTCTTAGGACTTAAAAAGTATAAAATAATAGGGATGTTTGCTTTAAGACTTCAGGTGTTTAGGAGTTTGTACATGACAAGGCAAGGCAAACGTAAATGAACTATGCATAGCCACAAACTAAACAATGATATAGATAGTGTGCTGAACATGAAGCCAAACAATGTTTTAAATGAGCTATTTATAAAATATTAATTACTGCGATAAGTAAATAAATGTTAATTAATAAAAATAATTAGGGATTTCATTATAATTAAGAAAAAAAAAAGCAACTATTATGTTATGGAACAGAATTAATGCTTACTTAAAGAAAATACATAAAAATATTTTCATTATTCATATTTTCTTCTCAAAAATTGAAAATTACAGACCTATATAAAAATTCCATTATTCTTTAAAGAAAGTATACAATCTGTATGGCAAAATCAAGAATAGTAATATAAACAGCAAATCATTACTATTTTTGACTTCAAAATTTTTTTGGTGGGCTTCATCTTTATGGTAATTTAATCTGAAGGCATAACTAAATTATATTTTATACATCTGTTTTTATAGTATTTTCAATCTAAATATACTTTACTCAATTTAATACTCATTACAAGCTTCATTTAGCAGTTTTTAAAATGACTTCAAATGTCATAAATACATAACTATAGTGTCACTGATTATTATATTAACTAGCAACTCATGCTCCCTTCGCTCGTGTTCGTCCCTAGGTACATTTTCATGGTTAGCTATGTTTAGGTATACATAAATAGTAGCTTGCTACTCCTAAGATATTCATTTAAATTATATAGCGATTTACCTTCGTTTTGCTCGGGTGGGTATGCCATACACGGATTTTGTTAACAATTTCATGGGTTATATTTTTTTTTCGCAGAACCCTGATTCTTTTTCTAAAATAAAAGTAGCCTAAGTTACTCCTTATGACATCAGCTATCTGCCAGTGAAATTCCCAGCAAAATCTGTCCAGCCGTTTCGGAGATTAGCCGGAACAAACAGACAGACAGACAAAAATTGTAAAAAAATGTTGTTTTGGTATATGTTCTGTGTATGCATCCATATGCATTTAGTAAATAGCGGTTATTTTAATATTACAAACAGACACTCCAATTTTATTTATGTGTAGATTAAAAAATAAGTTTTTGATACTAAATACTTTAAACACCTTGCCTAGGTAAGTAAAACTAATTTATAAAGGATTTTAATTAAATAAAAGAGAAAACTCAGCTTACAAATTTAATATCCTTATATCTCATCCTGTATAACAGTAGTTTTCTCAGATACATAGAGACCATCCAAGAACTTTCTGATATCCTTATTTTTGACAGTCGTAGACTGCTGGATTAGAGCTGCAGAGCTAGAGACATCTTCAAGGGAATTACCTTCGATAATGAGCTCATCTTTCTGTTTTGGGGAATTGATAACAGTAACACCAGGGGCCATCTTTACCCTTCTGATGTACTTTTCTCCAAGGAAGTTACGGATTTCAATAAGTGTGTTTCCTTCAGTGGTGACACAATTGATAGGGAAATGGGCATATACAGCACGCATTTTGTATTGGAATCCCTTTGTCACACCTACAATTATTTTAAAATAAATAATTATACAGAAAATATTGAATGTTTTTATAGCTAGATATGTAAGATTTGTTAAATATATAACAGAATTGTAATTTGAAAGATACTTAAAAAAATATATCTTTTATTGTAAATTGCACTACAAGCTACTAGAGAATTAGATTATGAGTGCTTATTGGTGAATGTAACAGCAATGCACTGACTTTGGAAGAACTGATTTACTTACACCAAATAACACTTATTTAAAACTAATCGTAAATGGATTCATAATACTAATAATACCAAACACAAAAAAATTAATAATTTCATTACCTTTGATCATGTTTTCAACGTGTGAACATACAGTTCTTACTGCTGCAAGCTCTTTCTTGGATCCAAACCATTTTTCTACTTTCAGTAATCGAGGAGTTACCATGCGAATGTCGACAGCCAAGTGTTTGAAGTTCCTTTTCAACACTCCTCGAGGTCCTTTCACAGTCACTAGTCGAGATTTCACATGAACAGTTAACCCATCAGGGATTTTCACTTTTTGGTTAGCAACGATTTGCTTCATGCTGAGGCCTAAAATTACAAGACATAGATCAACATAACCTATATAGACTTTGACAATGGGCTTTAATGTTTTTGTTAATCCAACTGAGAAATATTATCTAAAATTTAATTTCGAACATATAAATTATAATTAACGATATCACAACACAAAAAACATTGTAATTTCGAGAGGATTCATTTAGATTTTGAAATTTTCAAACATTATTGCTTACTTTCAGTGACACCTAAAGCCGGAAAAGATCGAAAAATGTTGCCAGGTATTTAGCTTTGTGAAGAAAAATCGATTATACTCGATTTTAAAAGAATCAATTTGTAAAATTGATTATTTAAATAAAATTATTTTTTATTATATTGTATTATGGGATGAATTTCCAAAAATATTAAAATACGTATTTAATTAATTGTATTGAAGAGTTTTAATAACAAGTTTCTATTAATTCTGATCATAAATATTTTTTTGGGTTGTATTATAAAATGTTTCCCGTGGGAATGAGATACAACAAACAAACAAACACACTTTCACATATAATATTAGTATGGAAGTATGGATATATAGCTTATTTTATATTGATAATAATTTTTCAATGTTCTTGAAGTTATACTTCTTTTGGGACGTTTTGAAAAAATTATGAGAGTTAATTTTTACGATGCGCGCGCACACCGACAGTCAAAAAGCGACATGATGAAGTAAACTGGTAACTTTTTGGTGTCATGGTAACCGTTGTTATTTTCTGACAAATGATGTATAATATTATATGCTTTCCTTAAATGATATTCTATAAATATATGATTGTAATATCCTAATATGCCTTATTTAATTAATTTATTACTCAGGAATATCAAGATTACGATACATCGCCGCGCACCGTCTGTACAACACTTAGAACAGAATATTCAGTGTTTAATTTATCCCCTTATGGAATTGAATTTCAAAAAATGCTAAAACACGTACTTATTTAATTGTATTGAAGAACATTAATACCAAGTTTCAAGTGATTTTAAGCATAATTATTTGCCCATATAAACTTTATTACCCCTTTTTACCCCTTCAAGGGACGAATTTCGAAAAAAATACAAATAAACAATATATTTCTTATTTTTTATCTTATAGCTAAACACCACTTTCTGTGCATTTCATATTAAGGATGACAGAGTTTCATTCAATCTTTAATTCCCTATTTTATCCACTTAGGGGATAAATTCTTTCTTTTCAGATACCTATATCATATATAATATATAAGGAATATGCCCTCCAAATTTAACGTTTCTACGACAAGCGGCTTAGGCTGTGTGTTGATCCATCAATCAGTCAGAACCACTAAAGGATGCACCTCTCCTTCTCAACTCTTCCTTCAGCTAGTCTAACTTCCAAGCACAAAAAATTGCACAGGTAAGACGCAAATACATTAGAAGCAAAAACCAGGTACAAAAGAAATATCACAATTTTCTTAACCTCATTGTCAGACTGAACGTAAATAGGCTATACGTATAGCTCCCTCCTTTCGAGAAATCTTCCCCGTCAGATAGATATCCAATAGGTGATTAAAATCTGTTACAATCTGTGTATGGCAATGTTTTTGACAATTGATTGTCAAAATATTAAATGGTAAAAGAAAAAAAAGTACGAATGATAGGTTAACAATAATAAAGAAAGTAAATTTAAGGAATATTTAAAAATGCTTTTGAAACAAATTATAAATGCTGAAATGAGGATTAGCCACAAAGTTTTATTTCGAGGTGAAGTACTTATATTTTTCTCTATGTAATGATTGGATAGATTCATTATAATTTTCCTTCATTTTCAGCGTTATCGTCTTGGGATATTGTAACTGGTGTATGCGTGGAAAGATTGCCAGTAGTAACACCACCTCTTAATGAAATACAAAAAAAATTTAAAGATTTACTATGGACAATGGAAATCGAGAAAAGTCTCAAATCCGATCATGAAATTAGACATGAGAATGACAAGTTAGTTGATATTATATATTTATGTAGCTTTTTTAATTATTTAGATTTGTATATTAAATGTACTGAAGGTTTAGTTGAATTATATAAACTATTTCATCAAATGTTTATTTGTTTATATGAATATTTTTAGAATACAAGCAGAACTCCTTAAAAATGAAAATGCGGACGTAGATTTAGAAACTGTTAGTAAAATAACAGCTCAAGATTTTGAAGATTCTTCTAATGAAGAATTGGCCCAGTTTAAGTTTGCCGATATTATAACAGGTATATGTTGTTAAATGAATGAGTAAAAGCAAATACTTGTCTTTTGAAACCATTGTATGGAGGCAGAAATAAATGTGACAACTAATAATGATGCTATAAAAATCTTATTTTACTATTTGCAGAAGCAGATAAAAAAGGTGATAAAAGCACCAATGATAGGTGTCTACAAAGACATCTAGTACTCGTAACACAAGTGAAATTAGGGACTGATATGAAGTCCATTTTACCTCAAGGTGTATGGAAAGAAGGAGAGACCTTACGTCAGGTAAAAGCTTACTTATTGAGATTACTGAAGTATGACTTTTGAATTTCATGAATAACAATATTATAAGACTATATAATCTATACTAATATTATAAAGCTGAAGAGTTTGTTTGTTTGTTTGTTTGTTTGTTAGTTTGTTTGTTTGTTTGTTTGGTTGAACGCGCTAATCTCAGAAACTACTAATCCGATTTGAAACATTCTTTTTGCATTAGATAGCCTGTTAACTGAGGAAGGCTATAGGCTATATATCATCCTGGAAAAATGTACGGTTCCTGTGGGATAGATTTGTTTTTGTCTAGGGACGAACCCGAAGCGAAGCGAGGGTGAGTCGCTAGTCAAAAATATAATCAGAATGGATATGCACATTTTCTGTTTAACAAATATTTATATGGACATAAACCTTTTTTCCTGGACTTTAAATTATATACAAGGATTAATTTCTAATCATTATAAAACAGCGAGTAGGTGTGTGTTTTATAAGCAATTGAAATTAAAAATATATTATGACTAAAAAAGTTAGCTATATAATTTATTTTTCTGTTACAGACTGCAGAGCGAATATTATTAGAGCATTGTGGTCCTGAATTGAAAGTGAAATTTTTATCAAATGCTCCTTGTGGTTTTTACAAATATAAATACCCAAAAGAGATCAATGGAAAAATGGGTGCAAAAGTAAGCTTAACTATAATTACCATTTTAGAATATTTAATTCAATGACTAGCTTCTCTAGATTTACTTAATTTTCTTCATCCAGACTGCTACCTCTTGGCATGTTTGTCCCGAAATACTTATCGCAATTACACACACTGACACAATTCAGTGGCATGGTGTTGTATTTATAAAGTGACACTAGATTTTAGTGACAACCTTATAATGATTTTCTCTCTTTTTCTAAAGATTTGCCTTTTCTGTTATGTAGCTAGCATTCATGTGTTTTTTGCTTGGAATTCTAAATCTTTATCTTTATACATATCAATAATCTTTAGAAGTTATTAGCAATTTCTATAATGAGACTGGCCAACACATGCCTAACAGGTATATTAGCATTTGCATGTTCAATTTTAAAATGTTGGTGTTGTTCAATCTGTTTTTCTATCTGTCCTTCGATAATCTTAAAATTTAACAACCACTTCAGAGCAGCATAATCAATTCTCAGCTAAAGCTTACAGCCCAGTGAATATCCTTTTTACCACAGTGAAAGCTCCTTATCGAGGCACACAATAGTTCATCTCTGGTGTAGATAGTCACTGATTGATACTATAATAAGCAAACCATATTAGTGTTCCACAAGAATATACACCTCTAATGGCAACATTTCTGGTTTCAGTATTGTCATATCGCAAAGAGTTTTCTTTAGTTCAAAAGCCAACATGCAGTTTTAGTCTCAAATGAAAGGATTTTTCTTTCAAATTCAATTCAATTCAAATTGTTGATGGGAAAAATCCAAAACTCAATGCATCAATAAGTTTCTTAGAAATACTGTTAATTGCACCTTGTCTTTTGGAGTTAGGTAGACTGTAATAGCAGTTATTATGTCCAAATTGATTTCTGGCCCAGGTTTAGATATTACATATCTAGATGAGACTTACTGCCTGACTTGACATCTATAAATGAGCACTTCGAAACTGCTACATTCCCATTCCATTTGAAAAAGCACTCTTATCTCTGAATATAGATAAACTGCATACATTGTGATGACTCCTGCATAACGTTTTCATTCTTGACGTTTTTCTAATATTACTAGAAAACACTTAAGTTTTAGTGCATAATATAAGCATAATATCCTTTGTTATGTTGTCTATTTTTTTTCCTAACCTATGTACATGCAAGTCTACGTTGTTATCGAATATAGAATGAGCATGACGTCTCCGGTGTTAATTTTTCGTTTGTTTACCAGACCTATTCTTACATGTAAATGTAACACGCACTCGGAAAATTGGATTAATGCGAGTAACACTAGCACTTTAAAAGTATGTATGTATGTATTCAGCCATTTTTTAATGTACCATTGTTAGGCACGGGCTTCCCTTCAATACTTGGAGGATTAAGTCATAGTGTACCACGTTGGCCAAGTGCGGGTTGGCTGACTTCACATATATTTCGAAAAGCTAAGTTCTCTTAGACATGAAGTTTTCCTCACGATGTTTTTCTATACCGTAAGACAAGTGGTAATTATTGTGGAAATGATTCGCACATGAAAATATCAGAGGTGCAAAATCCGGAAATAGAACCCACTGCACTTGGCTAACCAAGCGAGTGCTGGGTTACCACGGCTTTTTTTAAAAACACGATACATATATTAAAAATTAAAATAATCAATGTTTATAATTTATAAATAACATGGGATATTATCAGGAACAAAGAATAGTTAGATCAAATAAGTGTCGACAGATGTCGTTATGTGTATCGATTTTGCGGCAGTGGGTACCCCATTAGATTATATTGCGTATTCAAAGATGGCGCTCTTTACATTTTATGAATTGATCATGGTTAAAAACTGTTAAAGTGGCTGAGATATTTAATTCAAAATGTATTTTACTACTGGATCAAGATTCTTATGTTCATAGCGTATTTAATCAAAATCAATTTTTTATATACAATAATAAAAGGGACAATATGTTTTGACCGGGGTGCCTATTAAAATGTGCCCGCTAGTATGTTTAATTAAACAAATAATAATTGACTTTTTGTAACAAAATCGATGCACTTGTTATTTAAATAAATAATTATAGTCCACTTCACAGAAATATACGTAGAGAACTTGAAAAGTAGGTAATGAAACGCGCAGCGAGACAGCAAGATGAAGGTGGCGAACAGCACTTATGGATCGTTATAGCAAAACGTTATTATCACCGCCTAAATTCAACTCAACCCTGATTTCTTCTGATTACACGGCTTTAAATACAAGTACCCGCACTCACGCCAGAATGATCAAAAAGCAACTTATTAGAAATAATACATTCTGTTATATTATTAAATATTGAATATAAGTTTAACATTAATTAAATATTGGATATGTAATTATGCAAATAATTTATAACTGTAATAAATAGTAATTATTTATACAAAATAATAAAACACACGAGTGAATTGGAAAGATAATACAAAACCCGTTCGGAAACAAAACGCTAATCTATTTTAAGATATTTGAAATATAATTTAGTATTAATTAAATATAGCAATTAAGTAAATATAAATAACGAATTAAATAGCCAATTGATGCCTACAGCACTATTAATACGATTCTATTTAATAAAAGATGTGTTTAGAAATATGTTTTGTAACAGTAATAACTGCCATTGCGCCCTTGGCCGCAACCTCTTCGCAGCCAGGTGTAAGCAGGCATATTTTGTTACATTTATACGTTCATGGCGTATATTCATTATTAATATATCAAATTAAAGCAATTTCTTTTCTGTACCTAATAAATTACGTCTGCCTATGTAAAAGTGGCCGCAAAAGGGGTTGCCAGTCAATAAAGATTTTTGGTATCATTTATACCTTCATGACGTATATTCATCATTTATATATTAAAGTTATTTTTTTCTGTGCATGGTAAAATACCTCTGCCTATGTAAAAGTGGCCGCAAAAAGAAGGAAAGAATATAATATTATATATCATTTGTCATCAGACAATAACAATTATATTACCTGATTACTACCACTAATCGGTTTAAAAGACGCGATCCCGTTACAGATAGAACCTACGAATAGCCAAAACAACCCAATAAAAAAGAGAGCTAAGTAGGATATAGACATTGAAATTTTTGGAAATACTAATCACTACATATTAATAAATAAGGTCCCCCTGCCGCGTCTGTCTGTCTGTGTGAACGCGATAAACTCAAAAATTACCAAATTGTTTTCATACGGTTTTCACTATTAGACGGAGTGATTCATGAGGAAAGTTTAGTTGTATTTTATTAAGGTTTTGTGTAAATTGGCTGAAATATGACAATTATTGTTGATAATGTCGGAAAAACATCATCATCATCATGTATTATGAAATTATTCGTCCTAGGGACGTCGCTAGTGTAAATTATTTGTGAGGTTATTAATTAAGACTTACGAACAAGTCACTTTTATTACTAATAAGTCTAAATATATATTGATAACCGTTTCCGTAATTACTTGTCCATTTTATAATGCTAGTCAAATCGGCAGTAAGATCTAGCAATAATGAATATATAATTATTTAAAAGTTCTTGTTAACAGGTATTCTTCTATTACGCACATTATCAATCTGGGAATGTTGATAAAAAATCAAAACCGACGTGGTTAACGAGAAGTGAATTAACCAATATGTTGCCAGAAAAATATAACAAGTCTCTTCAAAGCTTTCTAATAGAAGAAACATTTTAGTCATATTGTTTATTAATTAAGTATAGAATTGAATATTTAGAATAAAGTTTGTAAATCCTTATGCATGTTTTATTTGTATAATGTTTCCGTGCATTATAAAAGAGAAGTACCTGGGCGACAGAGTTTTTGGCCAAAAGTACAATTTTCTCAACAACGAAAAAAACGAAAAACTTGAATAAATACAAAAAAGAAACAAAAAAAAAAACAATAGTAAAAACTTTTTATCCGTCCGGGATTCGAACCCGGTTCGAACCTGTGATTGTCAATCTTGCGCCTTGGCCGCTTGATGCTTGGCCGCTTGATGCTGAAATTAGAGATCATATTTTGTGTGGAATAATGCGAAAGAAAATCGCATGAAAATTCGAAAACACGCGTTTTCCCAGATATAAGACTAATCTAGATTGTCTAGACTAGACTAATCTTGATTACTATTGTCTGTTTTTTAAATTATAATAGAATACAAAAGTATTGTAGGTCTTACATGGTACACTCGCTTAGGTTAATGTTAATATTCTTAGTTGTACTACGTACAACTGGGTTTTGTATATTATATGCTCTTTAGTAGCAAGTTTTTCTTATAATATAATGGCAGATACAAAGTACCTTTTGCTTAATTTAATATTAAAAAAGTAAATTTTAAAAGCATTTTTTCGTATATTTTAATTAAACGCAACAACAACGTAGGTATAGTATTATTTTAGCATGAACTCCTCAATATTCCCTTGAAGCAGGTGTTCAATAAACGCGAATGCATCTGTCTTTAACATTTTTGAATTGTATAGAATTAAGAAAAATTAAGTCATTTGCGGCATAGCTATAATGTTTTAAATACTGTAATTTGATTTGTTAAAAGAGCACTTGTTGAGTTTATCTCGATACTCTACTCAGCAGAACTGCCTTCTGAGCCAAGGGAGCTTCCTCAAGGACCAACTCACTGACTATTGTTGAATTAAATTGACAATTCAAAAGAGCTTGTATAAATCTAATTCAATAAAGTTAATTTTTATTTTATCATTCACATTTTATTAACTTTCTAAAGGGCTCTAAAATTGATCTGTGCATCTGCGTGGCTTAAGACGGCCCTGAGCGTTAGTCATATACCTAAATTTCTAAGGTCGACTCGATAGAACCAGTTATTGCGTTTTCCAGTAGGAATGAAAAAATTGCCTGAAGTAAAAGGTATCCAAAATGTTGACCCGAGTAATAAGTTATCACTACACAAAATTTAGTTAAAATCGGTTCAGTCCTTTTTGCTTGAAACGCACACATCGATTTGACTAAGTTTTATTATAGGTATAGATAAGAATAGGTATTACGAGTGTACTTTAAGTGATAAACATATACTATTGCGACGACACGTTTGGCTCAGTTTGTAGTGACCCTACTTGCTGTGCCAGAGGTCGCGGGTTCGAGTCCAGCTGGGGGCATTCATTTGTGAGCACGAATGTTTGTACTCCAGTCATATGTGTTTATATTTATAATATGTATGTATTTAAAGTTATATATGTGTAGTGTATCAACTATCTGGTATCCATAACACAGGCCTCGTAGCTTACCATGGAACTAGATGGTGCTGTGTGTTAATGTCCCAACATATTTATTTATATTTATTGCAGATTTTTCTGTTAGCCGCCTTTTTAAGACCTACAATTTTTTGGTACATTATTTTGACGTACGTCTTAAGATTTAGCCAGCGGAAGGTTTCTAAAGAGGACTCGATAAAACCATTTATTGTGATTTCCCGTGGGGAAGAAAGATTTTCCTGAAGCAAAAGGTATCTTAAATGTTGACCCGAGTAACAAGTTATCACTTCACAAAATTTCCTTTAAATCGGTTAATTACTTTTTGCGTGAAACGCGCACACACAAACAGACAAACAGACAAAGAGACAAAATTTTTAATTACTATTGTTTTGGGGTATATTGTATATATAATACGTTACAGTCATTTTTTTTTTAAATATTTCATGTACAGATTTCGCTAAATTACTGCTTTATTATAGTACCTATAGATAAGTAACATAAGGCCAAAGTGTTTTTTTTGTCGTTTGGACGCGGGCGAAGCCGCGGGTCCTGCTAGTCGTATATGTAATACATAGTTTCGATTATAATAGAGGTTTTTTTAGGAATTTTTGATAGGAAAAGAGAACTTAGTAGGTATAGAGGTCTTCATATGGAGCTCAATTGCTAAGAGGCATAGATGGAAATTTCCAATTTCGATATGCATATATACAGCGTTACTCTTTAATATTAAAATATCGCCTGATATTTGTTAACTCTAAACAAACGGATTTGCATAAATCAAACGAGAACACTATTTCCGTGTCGATAGATACACGTGAGTTGAACTAAAATAAAGATATTTATTATATGGATTTCCTTCTGATGTAGATTATGAAATATCTGCATTTTGCAACAATAACAATATACAGAAAATTGTTATTATACGAAAGCTATTCTCTAGTGCGCAATAACATGGCACTTCCTACGTTTACGGTGAAACAGTGTTTAGCGCGAATCCCGTGGCGAGCGCTTCACGGTAATGCTTCGAAATAGAAATTTATTCAAACAATGAGCGTGATTTACGGGTAAACATATTTGGGTTCCCAATTCCAAATCTCCATAGCTTGGAATTAATAATTAAATCTAATTTGAACCTTACAGGTGACGGTATAAAGTTGATCCTTTTTTATCTTTGTGCTATATTTAGGTAGGAATTAATACAAAAGTGCTTTTGAAGTTTGAGTTTATCGCGGTGTGATGAAAGTTTAATTTACCTTGTGTAAATGGGTTAGGATGGAACATGTTGGCTACACTCCTCAAGGCTTTCTGCCGTCTTTTCGTGATCGTTTACAAACATCGCGGCGTACATACTGTTTTTTGTTTCGCGTGGTGTAAAATTAAATAATTTTCAAAGGAGAGTGTAAATAAACATTTATTACTTTATTCAAATTTGCGTCAGTTGATCATTGTATATTTATTATTTTGAAATGTTGAGTGATGTGTGGGAGGGGTGATACAAATAAGCATTCGAAAATAGTATTTAGTTTCTAGCAAGAATTAAGGATACTTTAAGAATAACGTGTTCACACACCGTAGTAACATAATGAATAAATGAATATGGGCAACTCCATTTCTTTTCTACAAAAGTGTACGCGCGTGGATCACCGATATGGACGCTGATTTTTTTTCGAAAGGAGGTTAGAAAAGGAGCAGATCCGGAAAATTTCTGCTCTATACGATCAAATCCAGCCGCTGCATAATTTTTTAAAATTAAAAAAAAGGTAGATTTTTTTATCATTTTCAAAAGTTCATACCTCCCGCCATTATTTAACTTAGAGATTCGATCAAGACAGCATTTTTCTCTCTTAATACTATATTTTCAAGAAAGAAATATTTAATTGATTTAAACTTAAATCCGGCTTGACTGTGGGCTTCTAACTGAGCCAATTTTTGTACAATTTTTTTCCAATTTTCAACGTGCTCTCAAATGTACAATTTTTGGAGTAGAGGATGAATTTTTTTGAATTTTGTTTTGTTGAAGTATACTCTGTTAATTTCCATCCTAGTTTCCTTTAATTGTTGCTATGTCTTCGAAATACAGCCACGTACAACCGATTTATTTCTCAAAAATCGCTGTATTTAGATACGTAGAACTATTTCCTATAAACTCGAAATCTTTTGAAAATTTCAGGGATTTCACTTCATCTATCTTCAAGATCTTCTCATTTTCTAACCTCCATCCCGAAAAAAAAAATCGGCGTTCAAATCGGTGACATACGCGCGCACACTTTGTCGAAAAGTAATGGATTTGCCCATATGTTATTAAAATGAAAAACATTATTACGTATCATATTAATAGAATTATTAAACTTAAGACATCATCATAAATTATATAAAATACTTAAGTATGAACAGATAATCTACTTATTACCTACATGAATTCTGAAAATCTTTTTATTGTGGGAAAATATCTCATCTTTGAGAAATCTATACTAAACGTTATAACGTAATAGGGACGAACCCGAGCGGAGCTAGGGTGTGTTTCTAGTAAGTAATATATTTATTATTTATGTATTTATGTTTTATTTATTTTCAAAGGGTCGCAGCGAGTAACTCGTTAACAAACTGACTAAATTTATTTAATTTGACCTACAAAAGGGAAGCTATTTCCACGTTAGCCGGGCGACTACCCGCTGGGGTCGCCACCCGCAGCTTTGGACTAACATAATTGATAAAATTCTTACACTAAGCAATAATTATTTCTTCTCTGCATTCTTTTATCTTATGGAATGTGTATTATTATGTACCAGTCACGAGAGTGAGGGAATAACAATTATTTTTAGGATATTCTGTACTAATAAAAATACGATTATCATCTGTGAAAATTTAAAAATACGTACTTAAACTATACACATATACAATTATGTATAGCAAAACTTTACTTCTTGTCTCTTCTTTTATTATTTAAGCTTCCATTACGTAGTAGTTTATCGAATTAACAAATAATAGCAGCTAGCAATAACAGTTCAAATTACTTTATTATCAATTATCAATGGATATTTTGATCTATATTTTTAATGTGGACATAATTGGCCGAAGTTAGTTCTGTGAGCAGCCTATAACGACATACTCGTATGTTTTTCGCGTAGAAGTACCTACTATATGTAGGTACTTCTTATCAATTAACCCGTTCCATTCCCAAGATGACAAAAGAATTCTAAATGATGAATGAATGATGTAGATGATGAGTGATGAAGAATGATGTAGGTAAATTTTAAATAACGTATAGATAGACTCAATTTTATAAAAAAACCAAGGCAATTTCTAAGACTACTGATCAATACGATTATTAATTCTTTACAATTGGAAAGTTATCCAAAAGCATTATAGGGTACTCACTTACCTATTAATTACTTTAATTCTCTTATAATAAGTTTTCAGCTTGTCACCTAGGAAGGCACCCAAATGAAGTAAGGGTGGTTACTTAATCTATACAGATAAATAAAATTGGAGTGTTTGTTTGTAAGTAATATTAAAATAACCGCTTTTTACTAAATGCATATGGCTGTATACACGGTACATATACCAAAACAACATTTTCTACAATTTTTGGCTGTCTGTCAGTCTGTCTGTCTGTTTGTTCCGGCTAATCTCCGAAACGGCTGGATCACTGGCAGATAACTGATATTATAGGGAGTAACTTAAGCTACTTTTATTTTAGAAAAAGAATCAGGGTTCCGCGAAAAAAAAATTATACCCATGAAATTGTGAACAAAATCCGCGTACGGCGTACGCACCCGAGCAAAACGAGGGTAAATCGCTATATAATTTAAATTAAATGAAGATTTTAGGAGTAGCAAGCTACTATTTATGTATACCTAAACATAGCTTACAAAGTGTATAATAAAGCTAAAGAGTATGTTTTTTGCTTTAAACTTTCGATTAATCTCAGGAAGCAATTACCTGATTTTGAGGTCTTTTTAACTTAATTAATTTAATAAAAAGTAAGTACAAAAATTAAAACCAGACTCCTTTAAAATCGCGCTCTAAAAAGTATGAAACAAGAAAATGTTCTCATCTGAAATTGTTATGTACAAACTATTTATTAAATATTTATCGTGTATTAAATGAACAACTTACATGTGACATATTTTAATGTATTTAATACATATTCATAGTGATGTTCATAGGATAGCCATGGTCGTATGCCACTTTGTTCTAAAGCTTAGGATTGCTTGCTACTTGTACGTGCGTGTTTATACTCGAACGCTTAATCGAACGCCTTTTCAAGTATACCTACCTTTTATCATAATATTCAAATGTGTGTATTTTTAATAAGAATAAGAAACTCGTTTTTCTATAAATATTTTTAACGACATAATCTTACATAAACGTACCTATTGTTTAAAGTCTTCTCAAAATTCTTACATTATTTTGAAAAACAATCATAAACAATATCGACGTAGAGCTACCATTACCTACATTGAAACGTTATCTGTTCAATGACTACAGATCGTTACCTACAGATCGTTAGCACAACTTGTAAAAAACACCGCCAGAATTCACATAAGCTGCGTTAAATATAGATAAAATTGGTAATAGAAACTGAGTGGGCCATTGTTCCAGTCTTAATGGACCACCCGACCGATATGAGGCGGAATCTCTGCAAAAACAGTTCTGAAATGTCGATACCGAAAAAAGAATAAGAAAAACTGTATATCGTCTTAGTCCCTCGAAGAATTCCGTAAGTATTTTATCTATGCCTTTCACAGGTCGATAGCGGTCGCAGTGTCAAACTGCTGACAATATAGACTTATCTTTAAAGTGAGACCCTTTTAACATAACAATAATTAGAATATTTTGGTAGCGTGACGAATAGATTTCTAAATATTTGTGTTAGGAGTCCAAACAATAAAACATGACTCTTATGGTTTCTTCGGGTCTCTCTGCCCTAGTAGCGCCTGCAGATATCTACAGATTTAGAATTTGTTTATTGAAAGCTTCAATTTTAATAATTGATAAATTATTCTAAACTAAAGTAATTTTTTTTGTTTATAATTTGGACCTGGTCAAATGCTGTGGCTCAGGGTGGTTGAACAGTGTGGTAGTTGATGCATACATAGCTACGTCTTTCAGTGACAGTTACATTAGAATGAATAGGTATCATACTTATAAGTTTTTTCCATTTAAAAATACTTATTAGTATTACTGTTAAAATTTCAAAACAATAAGTGAAAAACGTTTGTAGATTTACTGCTTTACACAAACGAACATTTACATTTTTATTAATGTAGATAATATAGATTTTCATATTTATATCTAACTAGCAAAACCCGCGACTTCGCTCGCGCTAAAACTACAACAAACTTCAAAGTTTTTTGAAAAGGTAGGTTTTATACAAATTTCCATCCCTTATTTTATCTCCTTATGAGATGAATATTTCAAAAAACGCTAAAACACATATTTAATTGTATTGAAGAGCATTAATACCAAGTTTCAAGAAATTCTGATCATAAATATTTTTTGGCTTGTGTTATAACGTGTACTCCCGTGGGAATGATATAATCTCCCGCGGTAAAAAGTATCCTATATGTTGACCCGGATATCCAGCTCATCACACCAAATTTCATCGAAATCCCTCCAGTGGTTTTTCCGTGATGCGGTAACAGACAGACAGACAGACAAAAATTTTAAAAACTATAGATTCGACCTCTGCATCGATAATAATGTCTATTTTAATAAGATTTTCCAAAAAATATTTAAGGTACAGATTCCGCTTAGTTAGAATTTTATTATATGTATAGATAAGAGACTTATAATGAGAAATTATAACAAAAGTATCATATTTAGTAAATGATAAAATGCATAACGTTAAAAATGTTTTTACAATATTTAAATTTTTAACTTAAAAACTTATAAATTATTCGACTTTTATTCCATTATTACCAATATAGAGCACTAACATAGAGATAAAAGATTTTTTTGAATTGAATCGAATAAAGATTTTATTCCGGCAGGAGTGATATCAGGAGATGTCACCTTTTAAATAATAAAATAAATAAAGGTTTTTATAGTTACTGTTTAGTGTGTCTATCGATACATAAACTCTCACTCATTTATTTTGAAAATTTTAATGTACATAGTTATCTAATTTATTCATCTACAATTTTATTTTGTGTTTCGTATACTTTATACCGCAGCCTCCCTAGTAGTCTATACATATAATAAAATTTTAACTCAGTCGATTCTATACATTAAATATTTTTTGGAAAAACTTATTGAAATAGTTATTATCGACAAGGTGAAAGACTCTATAGTTTTTGGAATTTTTGTCTGTCTGTTTGGGAACGCATCACGAGAAAACTACCGGACAGAATTTTACGAAATTTGGTATGATCATAATAGGATACTTTTTACTGCTGGAAAATATATCATCTCTGATAAATCTATACTTACCGTTAAAACGTACCTAGGAACGAACCCAAGCGGAGCGAGGGTCAGTCACTAGTGTAAAATATAAAAAAAAAGGTTGATTAAATTGCTTATAATACAAAATATGAAAATGTTATAAAACTTTTGATTGACAAATCACTCACAGTAATGAAAAAAAAAATAAGAATAATAATAAAAGCAAAAGCTTTACTTGGTAAATGATGTATGTAGATATATTTAAAAAAATAATTTTTAATGGTATAGAATTGTTTATTTTAAACAATCTTTTTAAGGCTTCTATATAAAAAGACCAAGTTTCTGTACAAAAAGTACCGTATAAATCCCCGTGTACCCTAGATTATGTAACATTCCTCAGATAAAGTAGCGGCCATCTTGAGCGATACTGATACATAATAAAGCTTTTTTCTTCCATTCACTATTGGTTATTTCTCAGGATATGTAGGTAGTGTCACTTAAGAACTGTTATCGTGTTCATTTAACTTTAATTGTGCTGGTAACTGTACAGCGTAGATAAAAATAAGTAGCGCTGTTTTTTTTAATTGTTTTTTTACCTAATAATTGAATTTCTTGGCACAGTGTTTTCAATTTAAATATATGTGTTTAAAATGTCAAACTAAACGATTCAAAGAATCATCAAAATTATTTATACGTTTTTAGTTTAGTAATGTAAAAGGCTATAAAAAACTCAAAATTAACTAAACTAGTTATATCCAGCTGAAAATTTATTACCTAATTATTTAGTTAGATGTACTTATTCCTTATTATCTGCATATCCCCTTTAAAGATGATGGTAGTACCAATTATCTTTTTCCACACACATTACCACGAGTATCTTATATATTTGAATAAAAATAGAATGTACCATATAAAATTTCATCTACTGTTGGATGTATTTTGTAATTATAGACAAATATTAATTCCTACAGCTGCTATTCACTAGCTTCGTGAAGGCATCCTCGAGAAGAGGTGTACGTATCTATATATTCCATCTGAAGAGCGTAATATTTGTATTGAATTGAAGTTCATCGTAATTTGCCTAACTATTTAGTAAAAAAAACTTCGTATAAGTACAAAAATATTACTTCTTTAGTTACTAATAGTCGGACTCCATATGCTATTTAACTTCACTCACATTGATTTTAACATCATAACAGCATATCATACAAGCGTATAGGTACATCCCGTAAAGGAACTTAAATATATATATTTATATACGGAAAACTGAAAATTTTTCTTTCACTATTATGTACGTTTTGTATAAATTAACTATTTTTAAATATTTTTTAATAAATGACTAGCGACTCAACCTCGCTTCGTTCAGATTCGTCCCTAGCTCCTCAGTACATTTTAACGGTTAGTGATTTCCATACAAAATAAACAGTTCTGAACTTTTCGATTTTTCATCTGTTTTTTTGAGTTTTCCCAATTTTTTTAATGCTTAAAACACCTTTGATACACCCCTAACAAAACAAAAAAAAAACAATTATTCAAATCGGTCTAGTCATTTTTGAGTTTTAGCAAAACTTAACGAACAGCAATTGATTTTTACATACATACTAGCGACTCACACTCCCTTCGCTCGGGTTCGTCCCTAGGTACGTTTTAACGGTAAGTATAGAATAGGCTATATATACATATATGTACAATGTACATACATAGTTATAGAAAAGTAGGTAAGTATTATAAAAAATAAAAATATATACTTACTTGAGAAATGATTGATTACCCATCCAATCTTTCACCATCCTTTTCACCCCCATGTTTTCCGAGATAAAAACTATCCATATCATTTCCAGGGTATTAAAATATTTCCATACCAAATTTCATCTAAATTGGTTCAGCGGTTAAGCGTGAAAAGATGACGGACGGACCGACAGACAGACAGAGTTACTTTCGCATTTAATATTAGTATGGATATATAAAGCTGGCTTATTTAGTGGTGCTATATAATGTACCTTAGGAGATAGATTATTGCAGACTTGTCTGTAGATCTTTTTAAGACCTACAATTTTCTAGTACATTATTATGATGTATCTCTTAAGATTTAGTCAGCGTTAGCCATGTACATTTCTAAGGACGACTCAATAGAACCAGTTATTACGTTTTTCCGTGGGAATGAAAAATTTGCCAGTAGTAAAAGTATCCTAAATGTTGACCCGAGTTATAAGTTAATACTACACAAAATTTAGTTAAAATTGGTTCCCACTCAAATGTTTTTTAGTACATTGTTTTGATGTAATTCTTAAGGTTAAGCCAGCGGAAGGTTTCTAAGGAGGACTCGATAAAACCAATTATTGTGTTTTCCCATGGGAAGAAAGATTTTCTTGAAGTAAAAGGTATACTAAATGTTGACTTGAGTAATAAGTTATCACTTCACCGAATTTCCTTGAAATCGTTCATTACTTTTTGCATGAAACGCACACACACACATAAATTTTATGTTAATTATATATTATATAATTATATTATATACATACATTATAAAGACATAAATTTTAATAACTATTGTTTTGGGGTCTATATTGTGTACCTATATAATACGTTACAGTCATTGTTTATAAAAAATATTTCATGTACAGATTTCGTTACTGCTTTATTGTAGTAGGTATAGATGTAGATATTATGTATGTTCTGTATTAAATTAACTACTATAATTTCTTTTTTATTAATGAAGTTAAGAGTAAATCTTAAGTAAAAAAATATTTTTGATAATGATGGCACAATACTCATTTAGCCATAACTAACATCGAACTGGATGCGTGAGATGCGATAAATACTTACCGATCAATTTATATTGAAAAGCTCTCTCGTTTTTGTTATTCTTTTAATTAAGTATGTGGATTTCTATACAATAGTAAAGTGCGCAACCAAAACAGCTAAGTTATGAAGAAAATATATTTTTTAAGATCATTAAAAGTTTTTAAATTAGGTAATAGGTATTTAAATTCCGTGTACACTTAATAAATTGTTTAATACCTAATAAACATAACGTTTGTCGCCTTTCCATTGAAAATCATTTTTTCTATTTCACAGCTTAGTCGAGCGTGATTAAAGAAATTATATTGTTACAGTGACTGTAGCCTAATCCTGAATCAAAAAAACAATCAAGTAAATACTCCGCGGCGGGGATTACTTGGCTGGTTGGTCTGTAGAGTCACTAGAATGTAGAGTGCACGGGGTTCTGGTAAGGAATGTGTGAGCATGTCGTGTAGCGCGGTGCAGCGAGCCGGGCGCGGGAAGCTGCCAGGTGGGCTCCCATTAGCAGCGGCGAGGCTCGAGCGGCCGCTCTTCATCTTTATGATAATTATTTTCTGTTTGTTTTCGTCGAAGAATCGGCCCGCCTCGCAGGCCGTCGCTTCTCAGAACCATCTTCCATTGTGGTAAATTAAAGCCGCCCGGACCCCTGCCACGACGAGAGATAATTCGACAGGATGCCGTATATTATTAATTGCACTATGACTTGTAGAAATGAAGCTTCGAGTTCAGTGAGTCATTCATTCTGGTGGACGCAATGCCGCGTGGGAACGGGCGGCACTCATGATTTACAGTCGCTTCCATTTACGACCTTTAAAATTTATATCTAAGTAGGGTTAGCTTTTCTTTTCATCAGTTTCCTTGCAGTGACCAAAGTATTTTTAAACATGCTAGTACCTATTTATAATTCAGGGTTAGTCTTGCAAATTCATTTACCACTATACAATGAAAAAGCAATAAATTTTCAATTAACTGCACCGCAAATGCCGAATTGGCACTGAGAAATCGGTTCGTTAGTTACTTATAGTTAACAAGGCAATAAATAGGGGCTTTGAAGAGGGCACTAGCGATTAATAAAAATAAAAACTGTAAATAAGTCGAACGCCGCAATAAAAAGAGGAACCTCATAATGTTTACAATCTTGTGGCTTTATTCACTTTGTGTTCCAATTTCATGCTAAATCGAGCGGATAAAATCCTTCTTTATCAGGCAGACTCACCGTCTCGAAGTCCGCTCCTCCGGTCCCCTCCTCCGTCCGTCGCACCTCTGTCAGAATCAGTCCGCTTTCAAAGCCGCTATTAAATACTAATTTAAAATCCACCCTGAATAACGTGAATGCGTTGAAAGGATCCATGAATGATAATTTAATTTGTAGGAGTTCTAATGGAATATTTTATAGGTTGCCCATGAGGTTTTTTTTTAGAAATTGACATACCTATTAAGCCTCTCAATTTATTTTCTGTTATAGTTGTGCAATTATATATAACGAGATATCCTACTAAAGTGCAGCGGATGTGTCGAGCAGAATTTAGTAAAAAAAATAAAGAAAAAATCAATTACATTCCCTATAATGTCGAGACATAACTCTGAGAACGCAGTAACTTGAACAATTCGATAAGAGTTAAAAGCCTTTTCATACTAAATGTCTTCATGGAAAGGCGTACAGAAGCGTTTAATAAATAATGTCATTGATGTTTATGGGAAAATGTAGAAAGTTTGTTAAAGCTTTTTGTCAAGTATTGTGTGTTGTTTTAATTTATACTTACAATAGATCAATCTTTAACTATAATTTCAAACGTCAATACTATCGCAGCACAATGAAACTATGACTGTTGTTTTTATTTTTTTACTTTTTATAACATTACCTGCATGATTACTGCCATCCCAAATTGATTATACAAACATTCACAAATACCATCATCGATCGTCCGTTTTCCTCGGTGAGTATGAAGTGCACATGGGACTGGAAGAGTGCATTGGTTAGGAGGCTCGACGGGTTATTAATTTTATGGTGTCGATGGCCGCACGCACCTGGCTGCAGCGGTCACTGCCGCTGTCTTACCCCCTCCTCTCACCCCCCATATCCCCGCACCCCGCACCAGAATCAATCACGTATTTGAGTACATATGTTTTGTTATTGTCACACGTGTAAAGGCGCTCTTTGTGGCGTGTTTAAAGATCCTAAAATAATTAAAGTGATAACAACATATATTTTTAATATGTAAAATTATTTTATTTATACTTGTTATAATATATCCCCTAAGCTGATTATTAAAATATGTTTTAATACTATTAATGTACTAATGCTAATAATGTAGTCGACACTACATATTTACAAAACAATGTGATAATTGAAGTGTATAATGCATGAAGTTTAACTTAAATGCATTAGGCATTAACAAAAGTTTATCAGGTACTGTGCCCAGTAAGTATGTAGACAGCATTCCCCTCCTAATCGAACTGGTTGGAGGCTGTACGTGCATTACAATGTAAATGGCACATTCGTCTGCAGGTGCCTCTGAGAGCTCGAACGCTCGCTAACTAGATGACTTTAAAAACATTACTTATTTCATTTTACGCTACCATTGCTGGATAAATACAAAACTTAAATGATCATTTTCAATCGTACTCAGCATTATGTTGGATACATATGAATTGTAATAGTAATGAATTCGACGAATGATATTCAGTTTCGATGGTTACATACCGTACGAGACAAGGAGGCGACGACGGTGTGGAAATGTAACGGATGCATTTTTGTATCATTTGCCGTAGCACTTGACACCTCAGAGTTAACACGTCGTATCGTGGCAAACGTTCAAATGCCTAGTACATCAACATTCAAATAAAGTATACCATATACAACAAAAAAATAAAAAAATAAACACCAAAAGCCAGAACCGAATAATAGTTTTTTTTTAATATAATTAAACTTTCTTTTCGGATTTTTTGGCGGATTTATTTGGATTTTTAGTTCCCGACGTTTCGAAAGCTTCGTACAGCAATCATGGTCTCGTGAGAGACTTAAGGCTGTAAACGTCTCAAAGGTCATATACATATATATTATGTAGTTGTTACAGACAGTGCCTACCCTCAAAATTACAAAACGATTTCAAAAAATACAAAAATGGCACCAAAAGAGTACTTTACAATATTTGTTAATTTTTATTTTAAACATTTTTATAATTTCAATAAGTTTTATAATGGAATTTGGATTTTTTCCATTAGATAGCTTTGAGATGTCTACAACCTTAATCTCTCCCGCGAGTCGTGACCATGATTGCTGTAAAGCATTCGAAACTTCGGAAACCAAAAATCAAAATAAATCGGCGAAAAATTCCAAAAAGAAAGTTTCATTTAAATTAAACTTTAGTACCTGGTCGGCCGAGATTCGCTCGGAGTTTTTGGCTAAAAGTACATTTTTTTTAATTTGGCTTAAAAACAAAAAAAAAAAACTTTAAAATAAATAAAAAAAAAACAAAAGTAAAAACCTTGTATACGACCGGACATCTGAGATTGTCATTCTTGTGCCTTGGCCGCTTGACCATGATGCTTATGCTCGAGCGTGCGAAATTATCGACCATATTTTGTGTGGAATAATGTGAAAGAAAACCACATGAAAATCGAAAACACGCGTTTTTCCAAACATAAGACTAATCTAGATCGATTTTTCGCCCCCGAAAACCCCTCCCCATACCAAATGTCAGCGTAATTGTTAGAGCCGTTTCCGAGATAGTCGGTATATGTAAATAAATAAATAAATAAATATATAAGAATTGCTCGTTTAAAGGTATTAGATTAGATTTAAAATGTCAAATATTTGCGAGTCTACGAATTTACAAAGTTTTATTTTATATTTTATAGTACCGAGTTTTATTTTGAGTTTACAAAATATAACTAACATATCGCTGTATTTTAACATTTATAAACTATTTGTTACTGAAAGCTATTAAACACCAAGTACGAGGAACATGTTTTGTATGCAATCTGTTTTGGGCTCTCTATCAATAACGACCTAAAAGTAAATATTGCTTTAAGTTATACACTAAGCACTTCCTTTGTGAGTAAACTTTTAAATTGGAAGATTGTAGTAAGTTTTGTATGTTTAATTATGTGATATACCGAAAAGTAATAGGTACCATGAGAACTCTACTAAAGTATGTGGAGAATTATGTCTATTACTTAATTGAAGGTAGGTATTATTTAATTGAAAGGAAGATCTTTAAGTTCTTCTTCAAAAAATTTGTAAATACGAAAATAAATTTGTGTGTTTGCTATATTTAATGTCTGAACGCTTAATGTCCCAACATATTTATTTATTTATTACTATGGAATAGCTGCATAGGGAGGTGTCCTAAATGTTGCATTCGTTTTTGAAATAAATCATTCAAAAAGTGAACTACAGCTATCAAGTCTGAATGAAGCGAGGGCTTGTCTTTAGTATAAAATAAACGTGTTTTCCTCGCTTAAGAATGTAAAACGCTGGCTATTTATGAGAAATTAAATTATTTATCACATTAATAATATAATTTATTTGCGAAACATAATTAATATAGTTAATAATTCCCATTGCTCGTGGCTGTGGAATTAATAAACTGTTGTCATTGCTATTTGTAATTTATAGAAACGGCGTCATAACATGATTTTATAGGCATTTTATCAAGGTTTTCATCATACAAAAGTTTCCATTAAAAGTGATTTTCCATACTTTTAACCATGACATTGACAATTTTATAATTGTAGTTTCAAATGTAAACTTAGGCATTGATTATATTAATAAATGTTAATGAGATTATTATTTTATTTATTCAAAGTTTTACTCATTCTTTTGCTGTTGGATTGTATTTTACATTTATTTAGCTATATAATTTATATCATTTATTTTGTGGAGTAACTTGTGCAAGTATTATTAAATACAAAAGCTTAGGATGGATGACATTTTAGCACTGTTATAAAAATTTAGGCGAAATTATGGTCAATAAATTAATAACTCATCGCCAAATGCTTTCAATTACAAGACAATATAAAGCAAAGTCAAGCAGGTAAACAAAATAGAGCTGTTCTAAATTTTACAAGAGCGGTCGAAGCCCACACTGCCTCTCGACCGCATTATGCAGTTTTTTTTGTAAATTTTTTGCTCGTTGGCATTTTCTTTGTGAGCGTACTTCCGTCGGTATATTTTTTATGGTGGCGCTTATTTCGGACACAAATGCTGTTACATGCGGGGCTAAATAGCGCGTTAGCGCCACTACCCTGATTTACACTCCATACTAATGCGACCCTACGCAGCCGAACAAAATGACCGCGATTACTTACCTGATGTGCGTCAGCGCATCGGCATGCCGTGGGTGTTTGCATTCCTGTTTTATTTTAAAACATTATACTTAATAATTTAATGAAATTATTAAATATTTTACTAGATACTCAATAGAGATTATAAGATAATCAATCACCTACTATAAAAGTTAATGATTAAAACCAGCTACTTATGGTTGTTACTATTAATTTTTTTATCATATTTCCAATTTTCTATTTTTATCTATGCATGTGCAGTAATTTATATCACACAGTCAAGTCCGTTGTAGTCTTAACATTTTTTGCCATCAAACTTGGTAATACCGCTTCGTTAAAAGGTAACAGTTACTCACATTTGGAAATTACAATGTATTGTCCATCCATGTTACAAAAAGATACGGTAGAGTAAGTAAATAATTTTGAAATAAGCATGTTATCGCGTTATCTTTAAATCTACTGTCTTTGTGCGTCTCTTAACTTTCCTCGAGTGTCACTGTACATTTTTATAGAATTATGACGTATTCATGTTTTGTTTAATTGTGTACACGCTAGATAATCGTCATTGTCTGTAAGCGCCAGCGGCTCTCTCAGAGCTCCCGTACTCGGAACCATTAACTATTGTTTACATATTAACAAAGTATCGCTTCATATATTTCATGAAATAGTAGTTAGTGACTCAAATCCGCATGCGATATGTTTCAAGTCAATGTTTTATGAAGACTACTAATAGAATAGATATTACTATGTTCTTCGAGATGTTTAATTGTCCGGTGTTTAATGTTATCAAGTTGTTTGTAAAACTTTTGAAGGTAGCGGCAATGTATTGTGATTCATACTTTCAGTTTTAAGTGACTCATTCTTTTTTTTTTAACTCTTGGACAGATTTATTCTAAGATATAATTTGTAAAAAGAGTCACCTTCGTATTGACTAATTGCATTCCTTATCTATAGACCCGAAACTCCCAAGTCCCTTGACGTGCCCAAACCTGCCGAAACATGATAATTTTGTTTTTACCTACACAGTAAGTTTTATGTGCATGTATTATGTACATACATATTGTTATTTTTGTGTACCTACCAATCTATAGATATTTATATTTTGAAATAGCAAATAAATTTGATTTATTCAATATGAGAACTGATAATTATGGACTACAAATTCAATAATATATATGTATATGGAGAATAGACTATAGGTAAGTATCTCTTAGATTAATTTGTCTAGTCCGAAGCTAGTGAACTATATATTTATAATTGTACGATGGCATAATAATCCTTAAATGTATTTTTATTAATATTTCGTAACAGTAATGTTGAATAGATAATATTTTAAGTAATATGTACCTAACTATTTTCCCAAACCTTTCAATATTATCTACTAGTGCCCCTAAGAAAAGTTTCATATAAAAAATGAAAATAATGTTATTGAAGGAATAATGGCGTATGTATAAGCTTTTGATATATCACTATTAGGTATCAGTCAACGAAAAAAATATGGAAAAATTCTCATTTTCTGCAAAAAAAACTAACCAATAAATAGACTTTCTTATTTAGATACATACATATGTAAGTGTCTTACTAGCGGCTCAACCTCGCTTCGCTCGGATTCGCCTCTAAGAAAACAAAACCAAATCTATCCATATGTGTTATTCAAGACTATAACCTGTCTCTGTGCCAAATTTCATCCAGATATGTTCAGCCGTTCTGGCGTGAAAGAGTAACAAACATCCATACTCACAAACTTTTACATTTATACTATTAATACGGATAATAGCGGCCTCCTCGGCTTCAGCGGATTGCCTTTTTAACTAGACACTTAAAACACTTCGTTTTCCATACAAACTTTACTAACTTTTTACCTTTTTTAGGGGTAAAGTTTTAAAAAATCTTTCTTAGCGGTATTATATGTCGTTGTAGGAATAGTTGGTTTAGGTTGGGCGTTAATGAATCAGTCAGAACAAGCTTTATATCATCATAGAATAAAAAACCTAATTTTACCTATGAGTATAGGTACATAGATAATTATTTTATATAAGATTAGTTTTTAAAAATTAGATTCAAAAATTTAAGACATTATTAATATTTTTTATATGAATAATCAACTTTGAAGTAAAAATTTGAAATTTGGATAAGTGAGATGAACTTTATGAGATTTTATTGATACCGCATGAGATCATCATTAATTCCCAACGCACTTTGTAGTGGAACGTATAAATGAATCAGGTTCGGCAGGGTACCAATTAGATACGTGCGTGGCTCGTTAGCTTGGAAGATAATTTCTTTATCGCCTGGACTGCGTGCGGTCCGAATCCATCTTTATACTTTGCCGCTAAAATTTAACCCTCAAAGACGTTCGTCTTAATCAAACCAAGGAAAAGAATTGACTTTTAGAAAATAAGGGCTTTTATAACATAACACTGAAACATGCTGTTCATTATTTACATAATTTATAAGCAATCAAATAGGTGTACGTATGTACGTTAAACACATACCTAATCATGTTTAAAATATACATCGTAACTTGCAAATTCTATATAATAATAAATATATATAGTTATATATTTATATTTTCTTAAGAACTCTTTGTCCTGTTTTGATAGACATTTTTTTTAAATGAATGAAATTATGTTTGTTGATGATAGGTTTTTGATCAGATGACGATAGGCTGCTAATTGAATAATAAAAAAAATGTACATGTTCGTATTTCCATGAATTATTTATAGATGTGAAAATATTAATCTATAGAAAATTTTATGTATGGGATTAAAATTGCTGCAGCTACCTAGGGACTAAACTGAAGTAATAAAATATTTTTAGGTTTTTAAAGTACATAGTCTTATTTTATGTCGTTATAACATAGAACAATATGCACATATGTATATCTATACATATAATAAAATTGTAACTAAGCCGAATCTGTACATTAAATATTTTTTGAAAAATCTTAATGAAATAGACATTATTATTGATACAGAGGGCGAATCTATAGTTTTTAGAATTTTTGACTGTCTGTCTGTCTGTTATCGCATCACGGAAAAAGCACTGGAGGGATATTGAAGAAATTTGGTGTGATGATAGCTGGTTATCCGGGTCAACATATAGGATACTTTTTACTGCGGGGAAATATCTCATCTCTGAGAAATTTATATTAAACATTTTATTATATTAAGTGGAGCGAGGGTGAGTCTCTAGTGTAGTATATTATTTAAAATAGTTTAATAGACATTCATAAATTATTTTGATTAAATACCTATATCTGAAGAAATAACGTATTTTATGAAGTAAATTCACTAATAGATAGTAAATAGTAATATGTAGATTCATATTTAAGTTATTAATGACATTTCAATAACTATTTATTTTTGTATGCATATAGAGACTCTTTTACTTGAGAAATGATTGATTGCCCATACAAACTTTCATCCCCCCTTTCACCCCCTTAAGGGATGATTTCCAGGATAAAAATATGTCCCTATGTCCTTCCTAGGGTCTCGATCTATCTTCATACTAAATTTCATCTAAATCGGTTCATTGGATTTTTAGATTATCCATTACAAACAAACATACCAACATACAAATAAGCAATTTTTTTCTCTTTATAATAATAGTAAAGATATAGATAGGTAATAAATGGATCATGAGATAAAATGTATAACGAATCATCTTAACTGTAAAGGCTGGTAGTATGATAATAAGATTTTCAAAATCGTGAGTAAATATTTGCCTGTCTGACCATTTTTCAAAGCGAGATGAGAGGAACAAAAAAGTATCTTAACAAGAGGGTCCTGTGGGAGCGGCCGCTAGGTGAGACAGATACACACAGGATACCTCAGAAAGAGCAGGATAGAGTGCGCCACGCCCATAACCACCCACGAAGTTGTAAACAGTCCAAATCCTTTGCACGCATTCATGTATCCCAAATCGAAATCGCTTCAAGCATCATATTGATCTCAAAACAGAGAATAAATACCTTACTCACCTTTCGTACAAAGTCTATAGTCCTTTGAAATTATTAAAAATAAGTTATTCTATTTCTTTTTCGTTTTATGATCAACATCATAATAATAAATAACTCAAAGGGTAACTACAGTTTAAGAATAACAATCTTATTTGATGTCTTAAGTACAACAATGCAGTGTAGGTATAGATACACTAATCTATACTAATAATATAAATGTGAAAGTTTGTGAGTATGGATGTTTGTTACTCTTTTACGCCAGAACGGCTGAACAGATCTGGATAAAATTTGGCACAGAGATAGTCTATAGTCTGGAATAACACATAGGCTACTTTTTATTACGGAAAAATTTATGATTCCCGTGGGGTAGGTTTGTTTTTGTTTTCCTAGAGGCGAACCCGAGCGAAGTGAGGGTGAGCCGCTAGTTACTTAATATTTCTTTAAATGAATTTGGTATGTTAACTAAAATAGTAGGTACCTATTTTATAGGCATATTGTTCCATATTTTATAGCATGGTTTTAGATAGTAAAAGTGCTTAGTACTTATATTAACAAAAAGAAGACCTCTGGAATACTAAATAATTTCTATTTCCTAAAGAAAAATACTTTTAAAATCGATATTAAAAGAATTATTGTATCTACAAAATATCTAAACTTGTTTAGAAAATGAGCGTCGATTTATAAATTAGAACTGAGCGTCTGGTTGGTTTAACAAATACCTACCACAATAAAATAAAATATACAAAGTAATTGGACCAAAAAAGTATAAGAGTTCCATTCGTTTCAGCCGAAGCCGACATCGAAAAGCTATAATTTGTGCATCCACATCGACATAAATAATTAGTAGGGACGTGACGCAATAAGTTGCACATTCCCATATGGACACGCCAAGGACAACTCATAATTTTGACCCATTAGTCTAACCGCAAATTGCTGACCCTCACACCGTAGTAGCCTACCCTAATTTCATATAAAACCAAACTACATATAATTATAGAATTATAATTAAAATTATTTTAGTTCCTTAATTTAATTTATCTTTTTTTATTTTTTCAGTACAGAATTAAAAAAATAATGTTACATAAAGATATAACATGTGACAATATGAGAATAATATTATAATTTGTGTTAATGGATAAATGTTGGACGAATTTCAATTGGATTTTTGTATTTCACAAATTGCTACACCACACAATTATTAAGTTAAAAAATTACAAATTACAAATAAAAAACATCTGCTACATACGTACGTAAATTTGATTTGATTTCCATCGCTCGGCTGAATCGTTATATATCTAGTCTAGTAGATATTTGAGACTAGCGACTCACCTTCGTTTCGCTCGGGTTCGTCCCCAGGTACGTTTTAATGGTAAGAAAAAACTATGTATATGTGCTATGTAAATATATAGGTATAGAAAAGTAGGTAAGTATTATAATAAATAAAAGAATATAGGTATATCTCTTACTTGAGAAATTATTGATTCCCCATTAAATCTTCAACTCCCCTTTTCACCCTTTTATATACGATATGTTTTCCGGGATGAAAACTGTCCTATGTCATTCCCAGGGTCTCAAAGTATTTCCATACCATTCCATTTCCATTCCATCTAAATCGGTTCAGTGGATTAAGCGTGAAAAGGTGACAGACAAACAGACAGACTTACTATATAAAGCTGGTTTTCTTTGTGGTGCTAGCTATCATCATCAGCTTGGGCTGAATGTTGATAAGTCAGTCATTGAGTCGCGACATTCCTTCCTTCACCGTTTTCTCGTGGGAAGTAGGATTTTCCTGAAGTAAAAGTTATCCTAAATACTGACCCGAGTAATAAGTTATTACTTCACTAAATTTCGTTGAAATCGGTTCATTACTTTGTGCGTGAAACACGCACACACAAACAGACAAACCGACAAAAATTTTAAAAACTATTGTTTTTAGGTCTATATTGTGTACATTATACGTTAAAGTGATTGTTTTTTAAAAAATATTTCATGTACAGACTTCGCTAAGTTATTGCTTTATTATACTCTAGATTGTTATAAAATACATATAAATTTCACTTCAGCATTTTAGAAAGCTATGTGTGGCACACAAGAAAAAAATCTAAAAACAATAGATTCGGCCTCTGTATCTCCTATACTACAATAAACTGTAGAGGTCGAATGTCTCTACATAGAAAAAAAAAATGCTAAAAACCGAGTCAGGGGGGTGTAAGAAGAGCAATAGAACCAATCCTGATTTTTTTCATTTTTTTGGTAATCTCCGAAGCTGCTGAACCGATTTAAATGAAATTTTGCATGGTGGTACCTTATATCCCCGGTCAACATTTAGAATACTTTTCATTCCGGAAAATCAAAGAGTTTCCGTGGGATAGTTAAAAAACTGTAGAAACTTATACAGCTTAGTACACAAAAACTACTGATTAGATTTTAATGAAACTTTACAATAATATAGTTCATACATCAGAATAACAAATAGGCTACTTTTCATCCCGGAAAAATGTACGGCTCCCGTGGGATATATTTGTTTTTGTTTGTCTGAAAATTCTAATTGAGTCGAATCTGTACCTTAAATATTTTTTGGAAAATCTTATTGAAATAGACTTTATTATCGATACAGAGACCGAATCTATAGTTTTTAGAATTTTTGTCTGTCTGTCTGTCTGTTACCGCATCACATAAAAACCACTGGAGGGATTTTAATGAAATTTCGTATGATGATAGCTCGATATCCGGGTCATCATATACTTTTTACCGCGGGAGATTATCTCATTCCCACGGGAATACACGTTATAACACAACCCAAAAAATATTCATGATCAGAATTTCTTTCAATCGAAATTGAAATATTGAAAAATTCAATTGAATTGAATCAAAATTTTAATTGTATTGAAGAGCATATTAATATATATATGTATATATATATATATATATATATATATATATATATATATATATAAGTATATATAATACAATCTAATAGCAAATACCTATGCAAAAATTTACAATGCAACGATATTTTTTAAATATTTACCCTAAGCCCGATAAAATGAGGATACTGACTGTCCTTTGTTTTTTATAATTTTGCTACAATTTAAGGTTCCTAGTGAGAAATATATGCAGATATGGGTATATTATTATCAAAAGTTGAAATGTTTTCTTTAGTATTCAAATCGTCGTCTCAGTTAATAGCTTACTTAACTTTTATTGCTTTACATCCACTATAAATTTTATACTTATTTGAATATTGAAATACCAAAAAAATCATGATTTTAAGCTTATCATTTTATAACGGACGTAAGGTATTACCTGCTAAATAAAAATTACAACAAAAAAGCAGTCAAATACGAGGCCGACGTTCCGTCTGCCTCGCTCACATAAAACAAATAAAATGTAAAAAAGGTGAGCGCTGCATTAAGTGCATATAAACATGTTGCTGCACTGTCAATATTTGCGGACGTTTTCCCATGGGAACCCGGCCTGGCCTGGTCTGAAGATGCGCTAAATCATTGCCGTACGACCGCCACTCTCGTCGACGCAACTTCTTTCCTTTTTTGCTATTGAAATGTCAATTTCTTTACCATCTCTCGAGAGCTCGTTCGCCTAAAATCAATTAAGAGTCACCTTTGATTCGATTTCGCGGTGGGCATGTGGTTTTGCCTTATTCCTAATCTTCTTATTTTAAATCATAATGAGTTACGGTAGGAATGGACTTTGTTTCATTTTACTCTGAGATCTCATTTTCTTGTAGAAATCTTTTATTTTTAGATTTAATTTGTGGCCTTATTGAGTTTTTATTATTATTTTCCCTTCTATTATTAATGAAGGGTAAAATATTAAATAGATAGCAAATAACTAAACAAAAAAACAATGTTTTACTGTATATTTAAAAAATAACATAATTATATAATAATATTGCAAATTATTTTTTTATTTGGTCTTCTGTTCTATTTGAGAGTTGATAAATCTGAACCTTTTCAAGGGTTTTTTTTTTAATATTTGAGTCTTAATACCTACAGGCGTACGTCCTTTTTTGAGCTATTTTTATGTTTTGTTGTTATTTTTATTTTATTTTATCTGAGATGGATTCGTGCGTGTACAATTTCAGAACCAAAAAATGTTGAGAATAAATAGAAAATTTGAACAAAGCTCTAGGATCAGGTGGGCTTTAGGAGTCCATCCAAATGGAGTTAGTGTTTTGTGTGTGAGGTTATTCAATAAGAGAAGAGAGGATTTCAGGATTCATGGATTGAGCTTGATGATGTTGCTTCTGCTTGTGATGTGGTGCTTTCCTGGTAGGTGAAGTTTGCCAGGAACTTTATCGCCTCGTTGTCTCTATGGGAGATTGCCATTTTTAGATTATAGTATATAATAGCCCTGGGTGTCGCTTCGTTCGTCCACCGGATAAATCTGCCAATGGCAATGCCGAGGAAGACCTCGGCAAGTAGTAGATACATCCGACCGTGTGTCTAGAGATGGCGACTATGGCATGTGGGACACTGTCATGGATTTCCTTTTTAAGTGTTCATATAATTGATTTGATTAAAAATAATATTTTTATTTTCGTTGAATACATGTAATTTGTAAAGAACATAATGGTTACCTAAATCGAAATGTTGCTTTTGAAGATCACGAATATTTGTCGCATGATGTCAGGAGCCAAGTTGAAGCGAGATAAGGTAATTGTGAATGCGTGTAGCTGTCCTTTGGATATATTGCGGGAAGCCGGCGGGTGCGCCCTCGACTCTACCACAGAGAGCTCAACTTTACAGACTACTTTGGTTTGATTGAAATACCATATATTTGAATTTAGAAGAGTGTTGTTTTTATCTTCTACATATAATATTATAAAACTGCTTACTGTGTATATAATATTAAATACTCTATATCTCCCTCTTCATTTCACCCTTTATTTGAGGTCATTTTTTTCCAGTAACTATTTCGTATAAATAACAAATAAAAAATTCGATCACTATCATATATTCATAAATAAAAATATGATACTATAATAATTAGGTACTTGTTGTCTGTTGATAAAGTGTTGTATCGGAGGATAGCGATGTTCTGACATGTGTATCTATACGCCCAGTGCAGGTACCTACCTGAGATGGAATGCCCGATACGCTCCTATAATGATGTTAAAACAAACTGTTAGGCTGTCATTAACGCGGCGCAGAGACCGAATGGGGGAGGCCCATTATAAAAATTTGTCCCATCCGTTTCGGCTCAAATTTATGGTTATCGTGATGCCCCGTTTTTCTTCGGCCATCGAATTTTATTGTGCTGTGATTTGAGTGGGAATAGAGATAACGATGTTTTTAGATTGGAAAGCCGTGTTATTTGGGAAGGAGGCGATGAAAGGGCATTCTAGGCATACATACTGAACACATATTACATATAAAAATCTTATAAAAATTCTTTTTTTGGGTAGGAATTATTATAAAAATTGACTTAAAACCAGCAATTTTTATTATACTTGTACCTACTACTTATATTATTTACATCTAGTAAATCACAATCATTATTACAAATAGTGAGATATAAAAGCTAAAGAAGTATTCTGTCTTATTCTATGTGTTATTATGAATTAAGTATCTTGTCGCACTGAACTCACGAACGAATGAAGAAACTCTAGTGTTGCCACAGTTTTATGCGTAATTTTTCTAATGGTAGGTATAGGTATACAGCCGATATCTTGGATGCGGTCTCTTTAGCTACATCAAAGGCATATTTAATGCATTAATTGACGGCTAAGTGGCTACATATTTAAATAACAACGGACCAAACGACAGACTAGGTACAAGTTCATCGTGGCACTCAAAAGAATATAACGAGTAAGAAATACGGATTTTGTTGCTCTGATTTAAACTTTAAAGAGACAAGTCTAAACTAACTTTACTTATTACTAAGACATGAAGTGTCTATCTGTCTCTCCTGCTTTTAAAAATGATAGTAAAAAATTTACCATACCTATATAATAAACATCCTAACTAATAATTTAAACATTAAGTATGATAAGGGGAGGTAGCTTGCAATAGCACCCAAGCAAGGCATTTTACTTTGACAGAAATTCATAAGAATAATAATTTTCACCTGTCTTGCTGGAGCTCTCAGCGTCACCTACTCAGAGTTGTAGCTTTGGCATGCAAGGCATGCAAGTTATTGAAAGATTTAGCTTTGATTATTTTTATATCACACCAAAATTATGAAATAGTTTTTCAGTATTCTTGTATATAAAAATTAAGTATATAAAAATAATAATAAGTTTCATTGAAGATAGAGATTATAAGAAATGGGTAATATTTTAGTTTCACTCATATATGTATATGAAACATAATGAAAATGTTAAGATGCTACTTAAAATTCATATTATACGATATGGCACAGTAGATTTTTTTTAATTTTCAAATAATAAAGAAAATCATCAAACGTATTTTTAACAAGGGAAAGACTGACAATCAGCGTCATAAACGTGTTTCACGCTGTCCACCGCGTGTGAATTTAAGTTACGCTCACTTTGTTGGTTACTAATCATTAAACAACTTTTTAATATTAAATTCATTCGAGATAAAATTCGCAGAAAAAAATGCTGCTCCAACATATTTTTTTAGATTTTTAGGGTTCCGTAGACAAAAAGGAACGAATTAGCCATTTTCGTCCGTCTGTCTGTCCGCAGCTTAGCTCAGAGACTATAATAGTAGTAGAAGCTGTAACTGTAATTTGATATGGATATTCATATTAGTCACGCCGACAAAGTGTTAAAATAAATTCATGGAAAAAAAAATTTTTTAGGGTACCTCTACACGTAAAATGGGGATGTTTTGTTCTATTTTTTCACTACCTCATGGTGTGGAGATTCGTTAAATAGATCTTTCAAAAATATTGTGGGCTTGTACAAACAATTTTTCGAATAAAAGATCCATTTGTGAAATATTACGGAAAATATACAGTAGTAATATAATATATAACGAAATTAGAAGGGAAACTATCACAGTTAAGTAGGCTTTACAAGTTTACGAGTAAAAATTGACCAACTTATAAAATGTACTTGGAGAAGTTAAACTTTCGTCCAAATTCCATTGAAAATTTCTTATATTACTTTGTTAGTGGTGTAAAACAGGTATATATAAGTTTATAAACCATGTAAAAATACACGAAAATTAAACCAATGTTATGGTTACAAAAAACCCTATTCTTAGTCCACATTATTGTTATGGGCAACCATCGATCAAAAAAGTACTAGATACACACTAAGCAACAAAAAATGTCCTCAACGAATGAGCGCTCGTTTGAACATTTGAGCGTGCTTTTAATTTAGTAGCATTCGAACCCTCCCTCGACACATGCCTCAGTGCTCGTTTGAAATTGCAAAAGTAACACATGTAGGACGCTAAAAAAGGATGGAGTTTCATATTTTGGTAAGTATCAATATTATCACTATATAATTGTTTTTTTCTTTTTTTTTATGGTACTCAGTGATAAACGAGCAGACAGGCCCACCTGATGGAAAGCGATACCTGTCGCCCATAACACCTACGGTTCATGCACTTGTACGTAACAAAACTGCAGAACCGCCGGTACGTTATCACTGTGAGGACTAAGATAATATGCCTCTTGTAAAGAAATCATTCTAAAAACAGTTTTTAATTATTTTTTAAATTAAGTCCTTATAAACGCTCATTCCTTGTCACAGTGTGGCATCATAGCGGCAAGCCTCGGTTATAAATTTTTTTCGAAAAACAACTTAAGGCATTGCTTTTAAGGTTCAATTTACATTACCTAAACACAATTGGTGGCAGTTATGGTAGTGGAACTTTTGGATGGGATTGTGTGTTTAGTGCTTTTTTGATCGATGTGGGCAACTACGGAACCCTACACTGCGCGTGGCCCGACACGCACTTGGCCGGTTTTTACACATTTCTACTGAAACATAGTCTATACCCACATAGAAATGGCAAATTAACATACCTAGTACAAAACTAAATTGTACTTTTAATAAAAAATTCTATACAAGGTTCTATTATATTATTATGTTATAAATATTTTAATGTCTGTTGGCATACAATCTTCATTGCGCGATTTCTACGCGGACTTGACCGATTTTTGAACACTTCGATGTCAAGTTTTTACAATTTTATAATACCTACACTGTAATTATATTACGCAAGACTAAATTAGAATTACACGATCACTACCTGTTTTATTTAAATAATTATGTACCTACTTATGATAAGTGTGTACTAATACATAATTTTGCAAATCTCGAAGGTACTATCACACTCGACAATAAAATAATCATAAATGTTATTGCACAAGTTTAAAAACCAAAATTATTGCTTTTTTTAGGCGTGAGTTTTTAATTCGAACAATTTATTTTCTGAAATATTCTTCAAACTCTATAAGTATATACATACGTAACACAGGAGCCGCAGGTTACGCATAATATATTGTATTTTATTGACTTGGCCTGCGGTATGCAAAACTTGCCTCTAACAGTCTTACGTGCCAGTACCTGTTCTACTTTGCTAGAAATCATAATTTTATTTTACAATTTATTAAGCATGAAAGTACCTACAAGGAAGAGACACTTACACCAAATTAGAAATTTAACTGTTTAACAAACGTCAAATTATACCTACTGTTAGACATTTGGTAAACATGTTTACATAAGACATTATAATCAAACTAAGAATTTTTTTGTCAATGGGCATAATTGGAAGGTCCAATATAATCTTATTACCTCATTGCGACTTATTAACTACTAGCGACCCATCTTCGCTATCACTACACCCTGCACCAAAAAACGTATGAATATTCTAGATCCATCCCGGGAAACCTTATCCTTTTAGATAAAAAGTAACGTCAGTTTTTTTCTGATTCTTGTACACACAAGTGAAATTGTCGTTGAAAACTTCTGGTATCATCAATCCCGTTGAAACGCTTTTTCTGAAACAGTATAAAGTGTGTGCCTTTTTCGTTTCAATTTTATATCTAAATAGATTAGGAAGTACAAACTGGTAAACATAGTAATTAGTAAGATATACTGAGTGTTTACCTGAGAGACATAGAGTCGTGAATTAGTCGTATGAGTTTATGAGATAGTTGATATCGCAGGAAGAAACTTCAAATATAAAAAAAATAGATATTTGATTGAGTTAGATTAAGATAAATTAACGAAATTTTAATTACATATAAATAAATTTTTACAACTTCACTGTAACTTCTTTAATTTTATGTATGTCAGCAACCATCTCCTTACTCTACAGTATAAACATTTAAATACTAATGATGTATAATATATTAAATGAATTTAAGTAACGTTATAGGCGTTTCGCCACTTTTGGCACTGCCTCGCATTTCTATATTATATAATAATAATACAATGTCCTCCTGACTGATTCCGGCCACGGCGGCCAATCTCATTGAGACTAGCCAACTGCGCAGGAGATATTGTAGTGCACAAGTGTACGCGCAGACACAAGTGCTCTCTCTATTCCTGTCACTCTCATACTCTGGTGGAACGATTACTCGACACGACCGGTGAGGGTTAAGGCGCAGGACCGACGGCTTTACGTGCTCTCCGAGGCACGGGGGTGAAACACCGCCAACTTTTACCGGTGGTAGGACTCTGTCAAGCCTGAGGAGTCCGACTGGATGGGTACCACCCCCTTATCTATTTCTGCCGCCAAGCAACAATGATTGCATTGTTGTGTTCCGGTATGAAGGATAAGGTAGCCAGCGCAATTACAGGCAAGAGGCATATCATCTTAGTCCTCACAGTGACAACGCGCCTATGGGTCTGCATTTTTGTTACTTAAAACCTAAGTGCATGAACCGTGGGTGTTATGGGCGACAGGTACTGCTTTCTATCAGGTGGTCTGTCTGCTCGTTTGTCACTGAATCGCATAAAAAAAAAAAAAAAAAACTTCCCAACTCCGGGCTGTTACTGAGTCTTATGTACTATACAGAAAGACTCAATAACTATATTTTGTCCGACCCGGGACTCGAACCCAGGACCTCAGAATGTGCAGCTGTACATGCTAGTAACTACACCACCGAGGCAGTTATTTCTATATTATATATAATATATAATAATAGCCTAGGTAGCCTATAGGTAGCCTTATAGTATCTGTGAAGTTACCTATAGTAACTTAGCTGTTTATACCCGCTTGCCAGGTAGTGTGGTCAAGAAATGAGTAGGCAAGGCTACCTAGGCATATTCTTTATATTAGTTACTATCGGTTAAAATAAAATTCGGCTGGTAAACAGAACGGTGAAAAATTAAAAAAAATATTATTATTAATTTAAAATAGCCTGGTCAGGAATTTGATAAGCAAGCTACTTTAGGCGTATTTATTTATTATTGAAACATTATAAAAATATCTTTGATCTGGTTAACAGATCGGTGAAGATCGTGGTGTCTCCGGCTCTTAGACCATTATTAAAATATTCTCTGTCAAATTACAATGATGTTTAATTTTTGAAAATAGTTTAAGCTCACATCATAGGCATTAATAGAGCATGCTATGATGAAACTATCACTGTTATCATGCGGCCACTTTGATTGTTTCATTGTGCCTTGCCCTAGTGACAGTATGACGAATGGTCTGATGCAACCTTCAGATAACAGCCGAAACTTGTTCACCACTGCCCGCTCGGCATCTTGTCACCGTCGAGAACAAATAAATTCTAATGATCGATCGGCGGACCTCCGTTTTGGAACCCTTTAAAAGTTTGGTTATCTCGTTTCGGACTTATGTGTAGTCTGGTCTGTACCTGCTACAAGGTAGATGAGTGTATCATAATTTTATTCAAACAAGAACCTTAAGGTGCGGAGTGATGATATAAATTAGGCATCGATATCATAAATACGACATATTTTTTACGATTTATTTTCGCAATAAAATGTTTATCGTGTTTAAACTTATATTTCTTACTAAGTAATATTAATAAATTAAATTTATACCATAAATGAATTACATTATTTGAATTCTTAAGTAAAGGTTTTATTATACATTCTCCATATAAAATCTAAAGAAATGTTTTTGCAACTTCATTAAGCGACTGCGAGAAGACTTAATCGAATAGATAAAAATACTTTTTCGATAGAAATGTTGTAAAATGAATGATTCTAACTTCCATTAATAGTCTCGCGAAAAGCTTATTTTGCATTATTTATCACTTGCGGTTACCATCCAGTGCAACGATCGCAGCTAAAAATAGGCATGCTCATATTACGGTTATTATCGTAAACTACTTTATAATATGCTATAATAGGCAATCAGTTGAAATATTTATCGCATCTTATCTTGGATACACCAGTACATACCAGAATATTAAATCCATCCATACATACGTATGTACATACTATATATCACTCCAAACAAGATACATCTTAGGACCAGCTTTGGATAAATATAATTTGATCTAATGGGCTAAGAATTCATCTTTGATTTACATACGTGCTTACATAAAGCGCAAATATTTAATATGTTAAACACGGTTTGAACAGATTAAGTGGTTAAATGTATTTACAATTTGCACAAGCAATGAGGAATATCAATAAGCATTTGCCTTTTGTGTGTAAATAGAAATGTGAAGAATGCAATATTCGAAGTTATAATTCTAAAATTATTTCTTTATCCCGCAATATCCCGTATGCGACAATGACTCATTATACAATGTTTTCCGCAAATGAATTGAGCATGATATGGTGTGTTATCATCATAACGCTGTTTTAGTAGCATTTAGTTTAGAAGTATACCTAAATAGCGTCAGTTTGATTTGTTGCAATAAAAAGTATTAACCGATGTTACTACGAGTATTTTCGAATAGGAATCGATCTCGCGGCCTCTAGGCAATTACTGGTGTTCACCCTGTATCTGCACTGGATAGTCATCACTGTTAAGTACTATCGAGTTACAATTAAAAGGATCGTCCGAAGCGCATGTGAACGCCTTCATATATCATCGAAGATTGGCATTACACTCATTATCAGTTTTATTAATAGACGTAATTGTATAAATTCTAATGGGTGCATTTGTTTGATACGGATTGGTGTCATTCGCACTTGCAAATATATACTTGGGTATAGTAAATTATTATCAATTTTATGTGCGTTAATTATCTGTTACATGTAGGTATCTACTACAGAAGTTAAATTTATAAACTTTTTTCCTTAAAGTATATTCTTAAGAAAAAGGGTAGAAATTCCAACAATATTTATTAAAACTACATTTTCATTTAACATTAATGTATCCCAAAGTAGATAATTGTTCTATATTAAGTGTGCCACACCATACATATGAAATGAAATGAAATGAAATGAAATGAACTTTATTCAATTAGACTTATTACAAGTGCTTTTGAATCGTCAATGTAAGCGTCAGTGAAGTCTGTCCGTGAGGAAGCTACCACCGGCTCGGAAAGCAGTTCTGCTGAGAAGAGCCGGCGAGAAACTCAACAGTTGCTCTTTTAAATATCAAAATTACATTAGATAACCCGCATATGAGTCAATAACACTCAATTCCACACAGGCCTTTTTTCGTGAAACACGCACACACAAACTGAGCACATACATACATACATGCAAGACAAAAATTTTAATAACTATTATTTTGGGGTCTATATTGTGTACAATAATAAAAGTGTATAATCATAAATATATAAAAAAATCTTTAATGGAAACGTTTTAATAATAATACGTCACAGTCATTGTCATTAAAAAAATATTTCATGTACAGATTTCGCTAAGTTACTGCTTTATTATAGTATAGATAACATCAGTCTAAGAAATAGCATCAAGACGAAATTTATTTGCTAATATTTTAATTAATTCAAAATCTTATATCTTCTGCCGTTTAACAGTTGAGTCTCAAAAATGCATATTATGTTTTTTTATCTGCAAAAGAACATTAAAATTTGTAAAGAACATTAGAATTTACCTACAAGGTACATATTAAACGCTCCTATTCTATTTATTTTAAATGTAACGATTAATATGATATTTACCTGCTCATTAGTCGTTAAAACACTTTTTGCGAATCCAACTTATTCTAGACAACTTTTTATTATATATTATTTTTCTTTTGTAGTTTAGTTGGCAGAATATAAAAAGTATATGCTATTATTACCTTCAATTTTATAGCATTTTTTTTAATTTAATTGGACTAATTGATGTTGATGATACTGCATGTTGGGTATGCTTTTGTTTCTGAACCGTTACGTGCTGCACCTTTTAAGTTCAGCAAATCATTGATTTCTGCTAGTCTGCTTATCTTAACCTTTGCAACAGGCCCTCTTGTATTGAGAATAATATTTGAGTTGAAAGTATTGAAAATGTAGAGATCTTTTTACAAAGCTGTTAAAAATTTGTACTTAACGTTTTTTATCCAAATTCAGATTTTAATATAATAATTATTGTAATTTACAGTTTACTTTAATTTTAAGTATTTCCTATAGAGTATAGACCGATACGTTGTGTATATCACGTACGCTTTTTCTATTTATATCTCGGAAGTTTTGTTATTATCTACATTATGTTTGAGTTAGGTAAGATTGCATGAAATAGAATTAAAATTTAACATATATTCTGTTTTATATTTTTATCGACGTTTTATACCATTTCACTACCATCATTATATATAATCGCGAAAATTGTATCGGCCAGAAAATGGATGGAGACTGCCTGGTAAGTTAAAAAAGATTTTGGATTTAATGTTGGTTTTGGAATGTAAATGTATAATAAAAATCTGCTGTGAATTTAAAATGTTAAAAATTATAATTTCTCTAGAAGCAAATTCTCATCTAGACATTCTTGTTTGTTTCAACTTGTCGTACAGAATTACGCGATAATCGCGTTTCGTCATAACTAAATTAATAAAAAATCTTGCAATCAAGATATTCTTCGTAGTAAAAAAAATAAACTGGTAATGTTTTGATGATAATAAAACCTTATAAATATAACTTTAGTTTTACTGCTACCCTAAAAATAAATGTAAGATACATTTATTTTAGTACTTAGTAGTACAAGACTTATTGAACAACTTATAATTTAAAAAACTAAAAACAAAATACTACGTACAACTAGTAACTATTACACAATGAGGTCAAAAGTCCATAATATATACATGTAGATAGTTTGTAAGCCGATTGTGCGTATAAAGTATTAAAACTCTCATGGATTCTTGAACGGTTACACTGGTTGCTTCCATGGCGTCTCAGCAATGTGGCCGAGAGTGTATCAGATGTTAAGTCAGACTATCAAATGATGAGGGCATTCCTTCGTAAATGAACCGCACGCGCGACGAGGCGGCGGCGAGCGGCAGAAATGTGGCTGCAACTTCGAAACCCTACACCGCACCCGCGCTCATTGCAAGGTCGCTACTGCACTGCGCGTGCGTGACCCACTGTTAGGGCTAGCATCAACTTGCCAATAATTACACTATGACTTAAATTTTAACCTGCTGTTAATATGCTATTTTGGTACCAGGAAACATTAACAATTTTTAAATTTGATACTATTTGATTAAAATTATTTTACCATGTATGTAGGTACTTTGGCCTGTGAATGAAAATGGGGTCAAACATTGACCAATTTTAAAAACCAAACATAACATTTTAAACCAAAGTTAAATGTATAATTTTTATAAAGTTGATTAGTTTTTTGTGATGATAAAGTAATAATTAAATATTGACATCGGTGTAACTTTTTAGCGATGTTGCTATTATAACATTTTGTAGGCCACAGTACTTAACAAAATAAGAATAAAAACTTAAAAAAAAATACCGACTTCCAGGCACTGAAAAGTAAAAAATAACTAAACGGGGGTTTTCATTTAGAATAGATACTTAATCAGATATTTTCGAAGTCGGTGTGCATTGATTTGTATTGGCTGGCACCGACTTCGAAAAAATCTGATTAAGTATCTATTCTATAATATACACCATATATTATTATTTTTTTTTTATGGTATTCAGTGATAAACGAGCAGACAGTCCACCTGATGGAAAGCGATACCTGTCGCCCATAACACCTACGGTTCATGCACTTAAGTTTTATGTAACAAACCTGCAGAACCGCCGGTGCGTTATCACTGTGAGGACTAAGATGTTATGCCTCTTGCCTGTAATTGCGCTGGCTACCTTATCCTTCAAACCGGAACACAACAATGCAATCATTGTTGCTTGGCGGCAGAAATAGATAAGGGGGTGGTACCCATCCAGTCGGACTCCTCAGGCTTGACAGAGTCCTACCACCGGTAAAATATATATATATATATATATATATATATATATTATACCATATATTATATATTATATTAATATACATCATATATATATTTTAAACCATAAAACATATTACCAACCACGACCGAGGGGGGTTGTCACCAAAATTTGCTCCAAGCTACATACATATGTATGTTTTGCTAAAAAACTTCTAGTCTGGAGATGTTTTGATATTACAACCCTATATTATTAAATTTGTTATAAAATATTATCTACATTTTGATACTGAATTCGTTTCGGAAAATAATACGAGCAATTAACTACTTCAATTTGCCTGTTTATACCTGGATGTCAGATAATGTGTTCGAAAAATGCCGCCAAACGTATGATAGCATTTTCTACAAGTTTTTTACTTTTGATTAATCCTAATTTATCACATAAAAAGTCTTAAATGTTTTTATTAAAAATAACCTGTAGCAATTTCTTGACGACAATCCCCATGAGTCGAGTTTGTAAATATGTTTTATGGTTTAAAAAAAATGTCTCTATAACTTCTTATTTTTCAACGTTACTATTTTGCATAACATATAGGTACCATACGAACGAACAATTAATATACCATAGTGTTGAATATTCTCTGCATAGCTATGAATGTATTACAACTTCTAAAGATTCAATCTTTATGTAGGTACTTCTAACATCTTCATGTATTTCGCAAAAACTTATAATAATCATGTTGAGACTTTCATAATAATAAAATATTATGGGTACATAAACTTACAGAAAGCTCAAGCGAATACAAAATAAAAGCTTATTAAGCTATTATGAGTATCACAGCGACTCTAAATAACCTTTTGCAACAGTTTAATAAGCTAAGAAACCATTGGAAGTACCGGAACAAAAAGTTGTCTATGTCTTCATCCATAACTAAGTCCTTATTAGAGCTTTATTAAATGTTAAGATAAAATTATATGTAGAGTCATCTTTTTTATGTTGCTTACTCTGTAAATAGCTTTCTTGTAAGATTTACATATTATGATGCACTTTAAGTATAGTAAAATGTTTACAGGACATTGCACATTTATACTAGGAGATATTCTTAAAGAATTTGAAAGCATATTTCGATTATTTCAAAAAGTTTTGCCATATTGCGTTTATTTTGTTATTTTCACAATGAAACTCTAAATAAATTTTGTCTTTTTCAATGCTCCTTCTCTGACAGGTAGAGAATTTTGGCAAGAAGAATATACTATAGGCTACATTTTATTCCGAAAAAAAGTGTCTTGGAAGAAAAAGAAAAGAAGACAACAAAGAAAGTAAATAAAGAAACTAACTTAATATACTTAATTGATTTAAGGAAACTGACGGATATATTTTCATATGGACATATATTATGCGCTTACTACTACTCCTAATGGTAGAGTACTGATGATTCAGCTTTTAATGTAAATGTATTTAATTTGGATCTATTATTATTATATATTTATTTTAGACGCGATTCACCTTCGCTTAGCTCGGATTTCTACCTAGCTTGCTTCCAAATACAAACTTTCATTCCCATTTTCACCCTCTTAATGGATGATTTCCGGGATAAAAAGTCCTGTGTCCTTTCCAGGGTCTCAAACTACCTTCTATATATTAACGTAACTTAATTTCTGAATTTATTAAGAGTTTAATAATCATTCTGAGGTGCTGGATATGTTAAGCTGAGGTTATATTGTTTTCCTACAGTATAATTTAGTTACTTGTTTTTGTTTAGAGACCATACTAATATATCTGAACTATAACAATTTCATTTCTCGTAACTCAAGTAATAACAAATGTATCTAATTTGACACGTGCAAAGTCCACGTACAAATATCATGAATCGCTATACAGCCGTAAGTATTTATGTTAATAAGTTGTGTACTGGCATACTAGAGGCGTATAATAGTGTTGATTTTATTGCAAAATAGAAACGCACTACGGAGCTCAGGTATGTCATACTTGGTGTAACCAATCGTTAATAACTTAAAATTATTAAATCTAAAGTAGTTACCGCATGTAACATTTAGCTTTAAATATGAGATAGATATAAAATCAGAATCGTCACATATTTTAAATTAAAATAAAATGTATTTTCGAAATATTGGCTATCCTCAACATCTCGAAAATACATTTATGTTGCAATAGTAGCCGAATCACGTGATTTATTGATCGACTTCAATGAGTGAGCGTTACGGGATATTCGTCAATTTTTGATTTTTATAATTATAATTGGATTTTTTAATTTTTTTTTAAGGAATAGGTCAGATTTATTATTAAAATTGGAATAATTTAAGAATTTTTTATATAAGTGTCCCTTTTTTGTTGTTAATTAATTTTATATTCAATTGTGATTATCACAACTGAATATAAAATTAATTAATTAAGAGAATAAATTCTCATATGAGAGAAATAAAATATATCTACTATCTCTATTTTAAATATAAATAAATAAGTATAAATATAGTTATAATTCAGGCTGAAAAGTTTAACTTCCTTATATCACGGGAAAATAAATAATCTCCGGTATTAAAGGAAGAACAGTTGCATAAAAATTATAACACTGTTCTACAAATTGAAGTAGTTGAATATGTTTAATACTTTCGGAATAATCAGACTTTTAATTCAAATTGGTTTTGTGCTTTACTTTCAGACTAAAACTAAAATTTTCTTGGGACATTTCTTTAAAGGTTGTAAAATATCAACGAGCAATGGCACAGGGTAGGGGAAAAACAAGAGACGTACAAATTATATAATCATAGTATTTTATTTTGTAACAAGATGGTATGTAGGTAAATATATGTATAATAAAATCTATTTAATGATTAAGCTTGCGTGTCAATTGGCGGCGAGATGACATGAATATATGATTATAATCGAAACATTATTAAGTATATAGTATGTTTGTCCGAGGTAGACACGACGTCGTTTCGCATTGGCTGATATGTGTGGACCTTTGCCTTATGCCGGGGTGCGGCGGCACCTGCACCTTATGATAATACACTCGTAATGCGTAAGATTTATGTCGATGAATTAAAATGAAATGTCACTTAATTTAATCAGCGATCCCTGTTGTGCGGGCGTACATCAATCAGTGCGTCTCGCATGGGAATAAGCGTGGATGAATCACTTTGTTTTGCACTTGATTCTCGGAATCAATTAATAATTATAATAATTTATCTCGTCAATAAAATAATAATTAACAGCGTCAGTAGTCATACGAGACGTCGTATAAATTTCCTAATGTGAAACCTGGTGTAACGTGATACTGAGATTGAACAGGTTGCTGCTACACCTGTGAAGCTCACGTCAACTCTGCTAATAGACCATTCAAATTAGATTTTAACATTTTTCTAGAAAAAGTATCACAAAATTCGTGATTCGAAATAAAAATTCATTATGGTGGCGGTAATAAGTATTAAATATGTAAAATGTTATTATATTACCTTAGGAAATGTACTTTTAGTTCTTGATATCGTATATGTGGTAATATCGTATATGATTGTTTGTTATTTTAACATTATCCCTAATGAACAATGCACCGCTCATTGCACAGCACCGTACAGTACAGTACAGCATACGCAGCTTCATCATATTATGTCGCCTTCGCGTTCCCGCTGGCTCTACCAAATAAGGGCAGGTCGTTGCTCCGCGCTCTTTGTTTAAAAAAACACATGTCTCTTTTATACGTGTACGGAAAATCAACTAAGGTTGAATAATGATTCAAAGGCCTACATTACTATTTAAAGAATGTCAAGAATTGAAATCCTCGTCACACGTAAATTAATTTACAAAGACATACAAAACAAAGAAAAATCAAAGTTCGCATTTACAAATGATAGTTATATAATATTTCAACTTAAATATATGCGTAGTATATGTATAATCTTGATTTGATATTATTTACTCGAAAATAAAATCTATACACATTTACAAAATAATAATCCAAATGAAATTCGAGTCCTACCTTTTAAGCTTATAAATTGATTTAATAAACATTGTGTATTATGATTAGCAAAGGCTATTATTTTACAAATATATATCATTTCGCAAATATATTCATGATTGTTATGTCCATAATTACTAGTAGAATATGGATTTTGAACAGCAGTATCCACCGGTCGCAAAGGTATCGAGTATCGTGCCAGCACGGGGTCTGCCAGGTGTGTGTTCGGAACATTAATCGTCGATCCACCTTCTTATAGATCACAATCGAAACCAGTTTTATTATTTTAAAGTTGTAACTTGTAAATGACGCAAGTGTTGGTGGTGCTCGCAGCTCGCAGGTGGGTGCGTGTACGGTAACTCGAGATGAGAGACACACCGTCGCCGAGGACATCCAGCACCTGTGCAGACTCGCTAATAACCTGTAACATATTCACAATATACATAATTAATGTTAACCTCAAGTTTCTATTTAGATATTGACGGTATAATTTACGATTTAAGTATTTCTATCCTTGCCAGATGTTATGATAATGTTTATATTAATTATGGCGGCATATCAAAAAGGCGATATATACTTAATATTTACTGTAACTAACACAAGAGCAAGTCAACTGGAATAGGTCAAAGGGCTAGTTGATATTAGAATATAAAATGAGTGCTTACTCGTCGAACGGATCATGATAAAATGGCTACTTTACATTATCACTCATGTCGCTTTGTCCACATTTGCCCTTAATACATTATAGTTTTTTTTTTGGCCTTATATTATTTCTACAATAATTTAGAATTTCAATAACTTAAACGAAAAAAGCCCTGTATTAAATTTGCAAGAATAAAGTCCAATATATAATTAAACTAAAACCTTGCCAGCGCTTAAAGTCATCTTCGTTCCACTGACTGGCGTTGAAGGCAGTATGTGTGATACGTAATGCGACACGGTCAGGCGGCGCGGCGTCGTTTCGCGGCGCCCTATAGTCTACCAGCCGCCTATCATTATTCCCATCCAAATGTATTTACCAGTCAATCTTTAATCCTATTTTTATTTAACTGATCTGATACAAAATTATAATCATTAGAAGTACATTTCGTATTGGGAGTAACTACATGGCAAAGTTCCTATCCTTTAATTTAAAATACTCATGTATCTTTGTACGCTCTTTTTATTCTATGTTTGCTACATTTTTAAACATATTAATAAACTATTTCTCATTTTTTGGGAATAAAACTAAATGCTGCTTAGTTATTAATTTACTTCAAGGTGATATTTATCATAATTATAATAGATATTTATACATAAAATTTTTCTATGTTCATAATAAATATTATGTTTCAAAAAAGTGTTTATTTTATGTCTAATTTTATATTCTCCAATTTAAAAGCTAAACTAAAATATGGACAACAAGTTTATGTGAACGGAATAAAATATAATAAGTAAATAAAATTATTGGGTTCTATATACATATATTTTTGTTTATTCTTATATTTCTTATAACTGAGTGGATTGAACGATATAAACAATCAGGATTCCATTTATATCTGGTTCAGTTTTCCTGTTACCGGGACGAGTAAGACGCCCTTGCACTCCACCACACTGACACTGCAATGGCTTCTTTGTTTTAGTTTTATTAAAGTCTGCATTAATTAAAAATATAATTAAAGAAAGAAATATAATCTAAGTAATAAAATTTTCAATGGCAATTGTATGTTCTTTGTACATATAATTAGTAATATGTATTAATTATTCTTACAGACTGATATTCAAATTATTTATATCTTTTTCTCCAAAATTCTTCGCGAGGTGTTTAGTACATATTTATTCTAGCGATATTATGTTGACGTAAATACTCAGACAGTAGTAGTATAGTGTAAGCCTAGCATTAGACATCTGTATAACTAGTTTCCAATTTACATATCGCTATTTGATGTTGACCAATACCGACAATTTTCCATTTATATTTTAACCGTTCAAGTATTATTTTCCATGTGCAGCAACTTGTTTATATTCAGATCTCGCGCACACTGTGATGATATAAATACTTTATTTACATTCATTGCTCAAGAAACTTGCGTCTCGTAATTAACTATCTGCCAAGGTAATCAATATAATTTGTTCAAATATCAACCCGGTTATTCCTTAAGAGGTTGACGGTATTATGGAAAGAGTGCGTTTGCAATCCTGCTCGCAATGTTTGGTCGGCAGATTCGCGGAAGCACGGCGTCCGCGCGTCTGCCCGCGCACTGCACCTGCCTTCGCCGCGGGCTATTTATAAACCAGACCGTACTTCTTACATAGATTAAAGATATACTGTATGTTAGGTAAACGTGAGCTTTATAATCGTAACGCGATCGCTTATCATTTGGGTGAGGTAATAAAAGATGTGATATAAAAAGGTAAACAGTGATTAAATAAGGTTAAGTTACATCGACTGTGTATTTCTTAATTGGTTCAGTATTTATGGGTAACTACAAAATATAAAGTGAAAATATTAAACCATCATTCATTATTTTGCTGTACACAATTATGACCATTATGTTTTATGCATCAAGAAAATGATATTGATTTAGTTTTCAATAAAGGAATAGGTACTGTTATCCTCTTATTTGTTTGAATGTCACCTAACGCAAGCGTTGTTCCGAGTAAAATAAACCTTAGCGAATCACGTTATTTCCCCACTTAATTTTCCATGAGTCCATGTTGCGTGATGCATAAGAAGAGAATCTCTGTATATCGCTTGTTCGTTTATGTTGTTTCGAATAACTCATTAGTTTCAAAAAGAGTGTTGGTTCGTGGCAGTAGAATAAATATTATTCTTAACGATCAGTGCAGCCGGTGTTTGCGCACTATGTTCGACATGTTTACGTAACAGTTAGGCTAGAAGTCGTTTACGCAGCTCTGGTAAACATGGATCGGCTTCCGAACTCAACTCAAGCTCTTTGTTTGCTCTGCTCTACGTTCGTCTGAAGGACCGCTATCTACATATTAGACAAGTTTGCTTTACGCTGCTCACGTGTGTATTGATTTTTAATTTGATTTTGACTAATTATTCAAGTGACACATCATTAGTGGAATTTTAATTTACATACAATTTAAATAAAGTTTTACTATTCAAATAATGTATTCATAGTAAGAAAAAAAAGGTTCAGCACTACCCTAATCAATATATCTTTGTTGATTTGTTCTTATTTCACGCATCCATAAGGTAAAGGAAAAAGACACAAACCCTTTCGTATATGTGATTCCATGGAATATTTGTCTGTTGTAAAAAGTTTTTTAGGGACACTAGAGTTTTATAATATAAAGAAAATTAAATTAGCAATTATTTATAAAAATAATCAACATATAAATATATCCCTGGAATATATTTCCATTTACCTTAGTGAAGTAGTGTAATAAAAGTAAAGGAAGTTGAAATCTATTAAATTTTATATCTGTGTCTATAGGTCACACAAATTATAACGCAATCGGTCGAGTACGCAACGACGTTTTGTGCCAAAAGGGACACGTCCTCTGCAGAAGGTCGAGTACGCGAAACGAAAAACGATCAGCATTTAAAAGCTATACGTAAGGCAAGGTGAACTGTTAGACAAAGGCTCATCGCTAGTGGGCTAATTAGGCTTCACGTCCAGCGGAATGCGCCGCGGGCCTCGAAGGTAATTGCGACGAACGCGCGCCGTCGCGCTTTGAAGCTTCAGGGCTGTTACATTCAGAGAACTTTCTACTATTATTATTAACTGTATTAATAAGTATACTCAAATATACCTAACGTGCTTATATTAAATACTGCATATGATTTTTAATCCATATTTGTAGCAGGATTCTAATTCTTCAAATTTTATTAAAGATAATAAAATTTACATTATGTCATAGCCTTACTTAAATATATAGTCTACAAAAAGAGGATACTACAGAAATATTTATTAAAAAGATGAATTATATTTTTTACTAATAATAGCCAACCCTAACACACTTACCACGCATGATCATTGCAAACGCTCTTACTCGACGATTTATTTATATCCGGATTCTCTAAGTAATAAGTATTCCACAAATATATTGCTCAAAACAACTTTAGTAGCCACTAGCCTCAAACTGCTCGTGCTTCTTCTAGTTCAGATTAGTATTATTAAAGATGCATTATAGTTTACAGTCTTTAACTCGCTTGTCTATATTTTAATATCTCTTAAATAATAATGCACCTCATTAAATAATATAATAATATAGCATATCACAATATTGATAGTTAGGTACAAAAATAAATATGTAATGGAGTTTCTCCTTAAATTTTTCTATTTCTGAATAGGCAAGTTGCGCCTGTAGCTACTTACATTAATATATGAAATAACTTAATAGCAATAAGATACACACTTAGTCACTTTTATTCAATTATTATTATATATATACTTAGTTCATATAATATACTATTATATTTTTATAGTATACTATTATACTTAGTTCTTATAGTAGTACATCGCTGCGTGTTACATTTTAATTGCTTTCAGCAGTAACAAATGTTGATAATGAATAGTGTAACTTATCATTCTAATGTTAGTTCGTTCTGGTTTCGGTGCATATTATTTAGTTGGATCGACGAGCTTCGGCCTTCGTTCGCCGAGAGCCAAGAGGCTTACTGCCACTTTCACTCAGCGAGCACTGCGCAGTGCGCACCCGCGACAAACATGACGACGTGGATGTGGCATCAATATTGCTCCTTTATAATAATAACTACCTTAGTAGTAGTAGTTAGTATAGTAATCTTAGTTATTGACTAAACGTTACTATTGTTTTCTACCTTAGAATCTCAAGAGTTTGACTGTATTTCTACAAAATTAAGTATAATAATATAATTAATCTATCTTTGCATGAATGTAATGGAATATTAAAATTCAATAAAAAAAACAACAATAAACCCTTGTTTACTTATTTTATATATAACCTAAGAATACCCCGCGACGTATTTATTTTATATGATGAGAGGAGGAAAATGTAAGTCAATTTTTGTTATCATTGTAATAACTAACAGGAAGGAATTAACATATATATTTGATTTATATTTAAAACAGCGATAACTAAAAAACACTAATACATATAATAATTGCTAAAAATTTAATTAGTAGATTTTTTAATTCAACAAAATTAATTAGAAATGTTATTCAAACATTAAATAAAACTATTGAATTAGTAACTGAAGTTTCTTTATATTAACCTCATCTATGCATATAATAAAATTCTAACTAAATCAAAGTAGTACAGTGTACATTAAGTACTTTTTGTAAAATCTTATTGGAATATTCATTATTATCGATAGAGATTGAATCTATAGTTTTTAAATTTTTTGTCTGTCTGTCTGCCTGGGAAAACGTATCACGAGAAAACCACTGGACAGATTTGATGAAATTATGTATTATGATAGCTGGTTTTCCCGGAAATATTTCATCTCTGAGAAATCTATTCTAAACGTTAAAATGTAATAAGGGACAAACCCGAGCGGAGCGAGGGTGAGTCGCTAGTATAAAATATAATAAGAGTTTATGTTTTTACTATGTCAAACTTTAAAATGTGCTTTGTATTCAGCCTTTTTTAACGTCCCATTGCTGGGCACGGGCCTCCCTTCAAGACGGGGGGAATCAGGCCATAGTTCACCACGCTGGCCAATTGCGAATTAGCGGACTTCACATGTATTTCGAAAACTTACTGGGTTCTCTCAGACATGCAGGTTTCCTCACGATGTTTTCCTTCACCGTAAGGCAAGTGGTAATCAAGTTAGAAAATGATTCGCACATGAAAATATCAGAGGTGCGAGACCCGGGATTTGAACCCGCTTCAAGGTTTCCCAAGCGAGCGCGTTACCACTGGGCTACCACCGCCTAATAAAAGAAAAGAAACATTTTGTTAAATACTAGCGACTCACACTCCCTTCGCTCGGGTTCGTCCCTAGGTACGTTTTAACGGTAAGTATAGAATAGGCTATATATATAAAATACAATGTATGTGCATCGTACATATATGTACAATGTACATACATAAGTATAGAAAAGTAGGTAAGTATTATAAAAAAAAATATCCCTTACTTGAGAAACGATTGTTTCAGTACTTTTTGCGTGAAACGCGCTCATCGATTTGACTAAGTTAGTTTTATTGTACGTATAGATAAGAATAGATATTGCGAGTGTACCTTAAGAGATAGTGATATAATATTAAGGACTTTTCTGTAGGCTTTTTCAAGACCTACAAGTTTTAGTACATTGTGTTGATATATGTTGTAAGGTTTAGCCAGCGGCAAGTTTCTAAAGAGGACTCGAAAAAACCAGTTATTGTATTTTCCTGAGGGAAAGACAGATTTTTCTAAAGTAAAAGGTATCCTAAATGTTGACCCGACTAATAAGTTATCATTTCACCAAAATTCATTGAAATCGGTTTATTACTTTATACGTAAAACGTGCACACACAAACAGAAAAATAGACATACAGACAAAAAATGTAATAGTTCTATTGTTTTTGGGTCTAGATTGTGTACATAATATGTTACAGTCATTGTTTTTAAAAACATTTCGTGTACAGATTTCGCTAAGTTACTGCTTTATTATAGTATAGATAAAATTTAAAATATTACCAATAGAGGTTATGATACCTCTAAAACATTTATATACGTTTGTACACTTGAAGATTATTAGAATTTGTCTTAAAGTATGTATTATAATTAGATACTTCAATATATCTATCTATTTATCTTTCTAACCGTTCTCTCGTAGTAGTGTGGATTCCACTCACTTTTATATTCAGATACTTGATAGGATAAAAATAAAATAAAATGGTTTGTTTTGACGAAAAAATACCAATAGTTAGGCAACGTTTTGTTTTCCATAAAAACAAAACGTTTTTCCGGTAGAAGAATAAAAACTGCTTTATTTATTCTTTTTAAATATTCTATACTTTTTAATACTTCTATTTTAACATTTCTATTAAGTAAACATATAAGACCTCATAGTTAATAACGTACCTAATTGAGTACAGAGCAATATTGTAATACTCAATCAATATAACTAAAATCACAATTAGTTAAACTAAGGTGGGTAGACCATGAAAGGTCACCTTAACAAATAAACAGTTATAATTCTTTTATTTATCGGATAGAGGAAACAAACAAATTATTAACTCATAAAACATTTTCTTTTTTTGCTGAGTTAATGCTTATTTATTAATACTAAATTTAAGTTTTATTGAACTCTTCTAAAATGGCCTTGCAAGAAACAGGGCTCCATACAAGGCCGATATAATAAATCAGTCGTTTAACTTAAAACTAACGGTGAAAATATCAAAATATCTGGTTATCCTAAAGCTTCATAAATAGGTCTTTCATTAAAATGAAACATTAAATACATAATCATAATATATTCACTTAAAAAGAGTCAACAATAATTTCTTAAACACTATCGTAAAACTAAGAATGTATTCGTGAAAATGTATTAAATATAATTTTAATAAGTGTTATATTGATATTAAATAACTTGCCAATAATCTTTATAACGAAATAAAAATAATTTAAACCAACTACATTGGCCTTCTTATGGGTCTGTTCCTTGCAAGGCCAAATGGAGTTTTAAAATAAAATTATTTAAAGCATGATTATAAGCAATAATATTATGAAATTATACTTTGTTTTTCCTTTCCCGATACGATTTACTGCTAAAAACTAAGTATTAATATTTTCGTGATTCCTAAATGTTTCTAACAAGGTACTTGTGCCCTAGCAAGGCCAACTGTCAATTTTTTGATGATCTTTTTTCGGCCTCACAAGTAACCATTGGCTTCCCTGGGAACACTACCGACATTGTAACAAAAATTGAAATAAAATCATATAGTTTTTCTTTAGTACAATAGCAAATCCTCATTTATATATTCAGATCAAAAAAATAATAATAAGAAAATAAAAGTTTATTTACTTGAAAACTAGCCTTTTCCTGTGAGCGCGTATTAGAATTTTTACGTCGACGAAAGTCAACAAAGCGAGGGACCCCATTGACAAACCAGCAGCGCTAGCGACTTACCGCCGCATCTGTGTTCTTAAGTTCGATGGATGCTAGTCTGAGTAGAAGGAATTTGTCATCGCATGGCAATAACTAGGACTTTTTAATAATCGACCTTACAAGGAGCATGGCTTTAAATGGTCCACCCACCTTATTTAAAAATTACAAAGACATGACTAGGTACACTTCAAAATTCTCAGGTGAACTTCCTAGATCATATCTCTAAAAGAGATCTCATTCAGTCATCCCAAGTACGTAGAAGAAAGTGTTATTGGGACAATATGGTGCAAGAAGAATACCTATTATAAATTATAATTTGCATATACGTATATACATATGTATATGTAATATATGAGAGAAGAAAAAAAATTATAGATGATAAAATGTATGGATGTAAATCTAATACCATACATGTGTACCATGACCTACAGAATGTAAGATACAAATACCTACCATTCTAAAGAGGTAACTGTTCATTTAATACTGATGCTACAAAATATTATACCAAACTACCTAGTTTAATATAATTTTTTTTTTTGCAATGGAATGTGTAAGCAAATACATATATATTATGTAGGTATGGCAGGTAGGTAAAAAGTGCTATTTACTTATGTGATAAATGTTTATGCATTATTATGTATTCTGCACAAATACATATAGTCTGACATGTCGTCGAAGTGAACTCCTGCCAAGGTAACTTTCATATTGGCTCAAAATTCCTTAAGTTTTTGCTCAACATTGTGGTATAGCTCTTTTAACACACATATCTGTGATTTATTATTCACGAGTATTGTAATCTATGAAAATATGTTAACATTAGTTAATCATTTTTTATTGATTAAAAAGGTAAAGAGCGAATTTCCTTCCTAAGGGGATGTTTATTAAAAAAGTAAATTCGTTAAAAAGATGAAAATCGATCCACAATTGGCGTAGATATCGCGTTACAAACAAACAAAAAGACAAACATTATAATTGAGTCACCCCCCTCCCCCCTTCCCACCCTTTTTAAATTCAATTCATTATTTAACTCTTGTATTTGATATTCTACTTTTGTACATACCTTTTGAAATAATATTTGTACATATTCACAAACCTTTGTTATTTATCAGTTCATTCAAGGAAGCGAGCATTGTTTTGATCCATGTACATCCATATAAATTAATTAAATGACATCCTAATTAAGATGTTCGATAAAAAACTTTTGCATATGTGTCATCGCTTGTCATTTTTGTAATTCGACTGTACATAGATCGTGCGTGTGCGCATTTCGAAACCGGTGTTGCGCAATATAAGGTCGACGCCAAGGACGCGGGTTCGTTGCCAGAAATAAATTACTGTTTATGTCTGTCTAGTGTACAGTAGAATATGTAGGCAGCAAGTAGGTAGTATGTACGCACTATGCTCCATTCAAATTATCTTATAAAATGTGTTCACTGTTCGCGCCTCTATACGAGTCAGCCGTAACTTTAAAATAGTAATATTTAATCCATGTATTTTGTGTAGCATCTAAATTTTTCGGAAAATATATTTTTAATTTCTTTATTTTAAATGAATAAATTGTAAACGTTTTGTTTTTATATTCATTTAATAATAACGTATAATTTTTCCTCATAAAGTACCCGTGTACGAAGTGTTATAATAAATGTGACGAAGATTTATGAACATAACATTTATATATAAAAAGAAACAAATATTTATTTTATCTATTATTGTCATTTTAGATGTCCACAACTTTTTAAAGTAAATATTTTGAAACTTTGAACATTTATTTTCATTTTGATTCCTCGTTTATGGTTTTAGTATGCGTTTTAATAAGAATTTTATTATAATGCTAGTGACCAGTCAAACCTTTCGCATTGATACTATTATGATCTTTTAATTCTTTAATCTGTTATAATAGGTATTATGTAATTATCTATTATAATCGCTTAACGTGGGGTTGAAAATTTTTAGAGAAAGAGAAATTAACTTATGTCATATTTCCAACCCTATTTCCTTACAAAAAACACAACAATCCACTGCTCCGCTTTTACGTGAAAGAACAAACAGACATATATATTATATTATATTAGTATAGGTACGGATTATAACAAAACAACAAGAGTTTAGGTAATTAATTTTGGAACGTGGATTATTTATTCAATCTAATCATCAAAAGTTACAATCAACTTTTAAAAATAAGAAATTAGTAACTAATAATTAACAATGATATACACAGTTAATAATTACATTGTTAAGTTTTTGTATAATAGTTTATAAAATGAGTGCATTTGTTCAGTAAAATAGCGCGGATCTCTGCGGCTGTAGAGCGCGCATCGGAGGCGAAGAGCCGGCAGCCAGTTTAAATATGTCACCACCGTTATAAGGCCAGCACACGTGACAAGTCGCATTACATGCTACAATCATAACACCACTATTTTTATTTCTTATCGCAGCCGGATGAAATTATCTAGTCCAAGTTTCTAACTTCATGTTTAATTGGAATATCCTGTATTACATACTGAACTATTCGGAGATATTTTATTTTGATTTTACACAGTTTATAGTTTATATATATATATATATATATATATATATATATATATATATATATATATACACACTTATATATGTAATACTGTTTTTTGTCATAGCTCTTATACATTCATCCAAGACATAGTATCCAATAGATAATACTCGACTCTACCGGTGCTTCTAATTACGCACATATATCGCAAGTTAATAGTTTATAGACTCGCGATTTGAATAGTGAAGATTATTGGAATTTTCCGCTGTTAGATCTAACGATTTATCTTATGTGACGACGCCCTTACGGTGAAAGTAGATTGTTATTGAGGTGCGTACGGGACAAGCACGTGGCCTGTGAGCGTGGCACGCGACTGCCGAATATTTCAACTAAACTTTTATTTTACTACTCGCTTTTACGTATGACTATGCATAAGTAATATTAAACACAGTTTCTTTACTATTTATTACATTTAAAATGCTTTCTCTATATTTAATTAAAGTTAATAGTACTTAGTACTAATTTAATACCTTTAATCGATTATCGTTCTTCGTCAATTTATTCTATACAGGAAACATCTACATACTTAAAAATATAAAAATTCACAAGTTATAAGAAATAGCGTGCTCATTTTAGAACTCACGGCCATTTAGCGAATTATAATATACTTCCATGCAATCATTATGCCATATACATATGTATATTAGGATTTCAAATAATAATTAATATTTTCGGAATATAAATTAATCTCACCTGTATAAAATTTCGCAGGAGGTGATATGGTGATCTAATACTTATACAGAATATCAGTATGTTAATAACAAGAACCTACTTTATACTTTTGACGCCAATATACACATATTATTAATTATTTTACTTACTAGTATTATCATTATAACCAAGGAACAGAATAAATTTTCTTAAAATAAATTAAATTACAAAAGAATAAATACGTGCGATGCAAGCAACAGCGTTAGATATCTGGACTATTTATAGTTGCACAGCTTTCCTTAAAGACGCGAAGTTGTCTAGCGGATCACTAGGAGGTACGCGTATATCATGTTCATGTATAAGATAATTTGTGAATCGTGCTTGAGAGCAAAACAAGTACTGATATTTTGTAAGGAAATCACTAAACTGTATTTTACAAATCAATATTTTAGTAAAAAAAAAATAAACTAGTGCAGGGTAAAACCTGTTTAATTTGTGCATATTTCGAATGTTTGGAGAAGAGGCCCGAGTTCGATGGCCGCGTGTCGCCTCCCTGCCTCACGCTACATTTAGTATACGAGTGACACCTAATTATGCGTTACATACGCTGGCTTATCAACCAATCAGTACCACTATCACACATCAACACCTATTCTACGAGGTTTTAATAGAGTTCATTAAATCAACCATTCACTTACATATGATAGCATAACAATATTAATATATACATACGTATATTTAGGTATTACCATTTACAACAAGCAAGTTTATTTCTCTTTAAAGTTTTCAGATTCCCCGGTAATATGCAAACTGATAAACGAACATACGCAAAGAAACAGTTATGGAAGAAGAATATTATAGAGTTATCTAAAAGATTAACCAAATATTACATGAAAAATAAACGAAGTGTCTTATACGTTACTGAGCAGGTAATTTAATTTGCTTCAATTCTTCATTTTGTTGCATAATATTAACTATATACATAACTAATTGGTGCGTTATAGTTGCGCCATAATATAAAGTTTTATCTTTATTCTTATTCAATGTCGAAGCGTATGTGGCAGACGCTTTCCGAATGCTCGTGCTGAAGCTTACCTACTCCGATTCATTCGTAACTTTTTGTTTCAAGGGAATGCGAGTCGTCAGACTTTGGTCTGGTCTGTAAGACCAACAGCGCGGGGGGCCGTACCTCGCCCTTTTGTTTTTATACCCGTGCAAGAATGCAAAACAATTATAATTCTCTCAGGGACAAGTCGCCGCGCTCCTTGAGATTCGAGTCTGCAATCTCAAACGATTCTCGTTCTTCTGGTATCTTATTCGAGTTGCGGTTGGGAAAAATATAGTCTTAATTGGATTACACCGGATTACTACAGAACGAAACCTTTGCTTAGACTACATAAAAGCGTAATACATGAAAAAGTAGGTACGAAAGGAAGAAGTTGAGCGATCACAAGCACCGACTCTGGCCAATCCATTTACGTTAATTACGTCGAGATGGGGATAAATCGGCGTCCAGCCGTCCACCGTCGAGTTACGAGCGAGCCGACTATAAAATAAATTATACCCACTTCGTTCGCCTCCACTCAATTTTTTGTTAGCAACCAAAAAAAAAACAAAAGCAATACTTCGTGAGGACGAAATACGAGGCAAAGACAAAGCTTAAATTTATCTACTGATAATATAGACGTAGGGCGGCGGGCGCGGCAGACGCGGAGTTGCCGGGTGGCCGGCCAAATTATACAGGCGGGCATTCCTGCGCCCGAGCAAAAACATGATATATCGCCGCCTTGTGACGAAATATTTGAAATTTGGAGACCTGCCACACTCTAAGTGGAATTCACTTTAAATATTATCTTCAACATTCTTTGTCGACGACGACTTTATAAGCTTTGCGTGAAATTTTCAGTGAACTTGCTTTATTTACTCTTTTAAAGACTATAAATTTAGAGAGAAGCTTTATTAACGAGGTATTAAAATTCTAACTGAGTCGAATCTCTACATTAAATATTTTTTGGAAAATCTTATTGAAATAGTCATTATTATCGGTACAAAGGCCGAATCTATAATTTTTAGAAAATTTATCTGTCTATCTGTCTGTCTGTCTGGGAATGCATTACGAGAAAACCACTGGACAGATTTTGATAAAGTTTGGTATAACAATAGCTAGTTATCCGGGTCAACATATAAGATACTTTTTACTGCGGAAAAATATCTCATCTATAAGAAATTTATACTAAACCTTAAGACGTAACAAACCCGAGCGGAGCGAGGGTGAGTCCCTATTCTATAATAAAATCCTGTGAATATGTCATTCTAGTTATTTTAAGAGTAGGAGAAAGAGTCAAATTTACAAGATTCAACATTTAATAATTTGTTAATAATAATATGCCCGTGTAAGATTTTTAACCACTGTTATTATATAAAGGGAAATTGACATAGGTATTAATTTTAAATTAAACTACATACATTGTATTTCAATATTATTGCGATTACTTAAATTTCACTGTGGATGCAGCCTAGGATTTTTACTATTTATAAATTATCCTAAACAAATAATGCAATCCATTCATTAATACAAGTTTTAATTAGACTTTATAACAATGTTTTTAATGATTTACCAAATACGCGACTTATTTATTCACCTTGTTAGGTCCCACAACCTAACTTTGACTCATTAATTACTAATTCGAAGAGTTATTTTGACTACAATTTCAAGGCTTCAGGATTGTTATTAGCTTTGAATAGCAGTCATTCATAATTTTGTTCTAAGCGGATGTTATGTCTATATTATACAATATATAATATGTAATCAAACATAATTTTATTTTACGCCGTTTAAGCTTAGCTTTTGCATTTACGTTAGGTAGTTACTGCTTTTTTCCCAATATGTATAGTATTTTTTTTACTATACTATATATTTAATTCTATGGAAGTGTATGCTAAATAACGTAAATCTTGGTATTTTATATGCTTATTTTTTTCATATGATCATAAAATGAACTAAGATTGAACTTTTATTTAATTCAATACTGTATGTTCAAAATTTTATTTTTATATCTCGAGAACTTTATACTACGAATAATGCTTAATTTACATTAAAAATAATTATTAATACTTTATATTATTGATATTTAAATTTACTGTATGTTTTAATATTTAATATGTACCCACCCATAGGTTAAGCGTTTTTGTATCATAGTGTGTAATTATTTGTATCCATTTCGTTGCTAAATTTATGATATATTGCTTTAAAAGTTTCATAAAAATATGTGACGGACGGTTAAACAATAATACATCGTTATTATTTATATTTTTTTATTACATCATTGTCCTTTCAATAAAATAATAATTACACGATTATATATACAAATAGGTTATGTACAATTATCGAGGCCTCTACTATATGTACACTGAGTCCACGATTTATCACTAGGTCCGCACGAAGCTGTCATGCCTTTGTCATCGGCATCCACAGCCCACTACCATCATGTCCTGATAATTTTTAAGCACCACATTGTTCACTTCGTCCATATATAACATAGATATAGAAGAAAGTTGCGTGGGAACGCAACATGCTTTCGGTACCGCCGCGGGGTTCACCGAATTGACCAGAGTTTGTACGATCGCATGATTCGTACCATTGAGATGGTCCGCGAGGGGGAACGGACAGTCTCCTTGGCAATAGTACGCGTCATAGCCGTGCGGGGCGACGATCCAGTCGCTCCAGCCGACGTCAGCGAAGTCAACAAATAGCGGCCGACGCTGACAAATTTCTCGCGCCTCTTTGCGTCTGTGGTGTGCTCGATGACCTCTCCTCTGAGCTGCGCGCTTGTTGCGTGTGAGCCGTGTCTCACCACGCTCTCTAGCAGCTCTGGCTCGTTCATCCTCTGTGTATAACATTAGCAAAGGCTGAACTGCCCGCCACTCTTCCTCCTCATCCGTCGCACGTCTTCGAACACGCACATGCGGAAATTTTACATTACCCCCAGCACCTTCTTCGATTACGCGAACTAAAAGTCCATGATTGTGTTTTGGCTCCTTGAGCCATCTTCTTGCGGCATCTACAGCATCCGCGGTGACAATACCCTCTCCAGGTCGGAGGGGAACCGAGTCTAGGAGCCTCAAGATAGGATCATATTGACCTTTCCGACCGGGCCTCACCACATCGTAGACCATCAGTCTCTGTTTTCCCGTAGTTCCGACGGCCCTCTGGAAAGTGAGGTCCGCGCCCCGAGCTATTTCGTCAGACGGGACGGCGCTTATGTTGAAAAATAGGCGAAAGCGATGTTCGCCTGGGAAGCGTTCGTCAAGATCGGTGGGGGTGTGGTAGAAGGAACGGGCCGTATTAGCGGCGGCGGCGGGGAAGGCCTTCCTCTGGTCGTAGAGCAGGCGCATGGCGCGCGGCACGAGCGGCGGCGGGCGCAGGCGCGGCGGTGGGCGACGCGGCAGGCCCAGCAGCGCGAGCAGCTGCCTCTCCGCAGCGGCGCGCGTCTCCTCGTCCAGCCCTGCGGCCGCGCAGAGCGCCACCAACGCGCACACCACCGCGCACGCGCACGCCCCACGCATAATTCTCCTCGTCCCACCTGTACCAACAAAAAACTTATATTAGTTATCTTAATTACAATTAAAACTTGAAATAACACTAAAACCGTCTACAGGAAAAAATATTATAGTTAAGGGAATAATAAATGAACTAAATACGATAGCAAAAAATGTAGCCAATATGCAATTTAGGCGTTACCATGAAGATAACATACATAGAAGGCTTAAAACATAACTCTTCGTTTTAGCTCTGTAGAAGTCGGGTAATAAAAATATACTATGTCTTAAAAGTAAAGACATACTATAAATATGTTTAAGAATAATAATTGAGTTTCAGGAGCAATCTACGCTACTTTTTACCAGTTATTAAACAATGCTACGTATTGTACAGAAGCGGTAGTCGGTTTATCTTATTTCTCATTATTCCTAATAAATATACACATTGTAATTTCCGCGACAAGAGCATTCTGCATATTTGTTTTAAATAATCATAGAAAACTATAACCTGAAATGTCTATTATATTTTATTAGATATAATAATAATTACTGAATTACCTACATGTTTTTTCTTGTTTTATATTAGAATTTCAAAAAAGTTGTGTATTTGGAATCGTAATGATGATTGATAAAAATAAGACGATGACAATCTGTTGCGTTACATCATGCATTAGTGTTTATTTCCCTGCAAGGCTTACTAGAGCGAACCATATAAGGAAATTTAACGACACTGTGACATAAGAATTCCTTATATGAATGAAACTACAAATAAATATAAAATATTTGATGTTATGATTTTATTAAATAGTTTCTGTTTAATTTTTGGACATAGTAGGCATGTACTATTTTTAAGACTAAGTTAAATTTCACAGATTCTTTCAAATTCAAACACCGTTTAAGAAAAAATATAATGCTCAATAGAATCCTGGAGCGTGTAGGAAAAGGCTCTTTTATTACTAAATGGGTTTATAAACCATTAGTTATTTTTGATGAAGGATAGTTTTGTTATGAGTTCCGAATTATATTTCTTTATATATTGCATATTTTGATTATAAAATAATAAATATCCTAATATCTATCTTAATAGTTAATTAAATGTATATTATTTTTACTTAAAGATCCAAATATTTAAAAAGAAACGCTCAATAATTTATACAAAGCGTACCTTATCTGTTTGTTTAATATTCTACGAACATACCTGTTTTATTCAAGCAATTTGTATGGCATGAAATGTAAGTTACAACCTCAATAAAAACGATGATAAATAGGTAGGTATTCAACGTAACCTTTGATACCTACGGCTTCTGCATAATTTGTTTATTTACTAACAAGCCAGCTTGTTTGAAATATTATATGGCTACTAATTTTATGTCTACAATTACAATGTACCTACTTATTCTCAAATTCATTATCTTCACACACAGAATAATTAAGAGCTGCTAGTTTAATATAGCATGCTCAATAAACAGATCTCTATTTGAATTTAAAAAAGTCATGTTTATTGTTTTTGTTCAAAAGAATAATACTTACCTTTATTTAAACATTTAAAAACAATATACATTAATACTAATAAATATTTTTTAGACAAATAAAAACTAACAATATCCATAACTAAAAAGCATCAACTTAGTTAGCTTTTCACGTTTTATCTTTTGTCGTAACCACTTGTAAGTAGGTGCATCATATGATATTCATAGAAAATGTGATATTTGAATTAATTTGACCATTTGTATTCATAATAATGACTCCAAGAAAATACAAATCACATTATATTTATAGAGTCAGCTGGTACTTGTTTTAAAGCTTACTTTTAGCCAGAGCAATTTATTGAAACAAATATGTTTTTATATTTGTGTAAATTAATATTTGGAAATGATATTAAGTTACGTCTCAGATATTATAAATTCCTTATTTATGAATAATAAGTAAAATATACATAAATTAATAAATGAATATTTCATTGATACGTAATAATATTACTTTACCCCAAATTTAAATTTTCTTTAAGCGTTGCAACTCTACCAAAAAATCATAAGTAAAAGACTTCAACGAGATACATTCTCGTGATATAATAGTCGATAAAATATTATTAGCTTTTGTTATTTATCACACTTTCTTGGACAATATTAAAATATAAAAAGTTTAATCTATATCATAATTAATTTCGATGTATATATGTATAAAAAATATTTTATACAATATGTGTAAAAATTGCAAGTTTTATGTTTGATATTATTCTGTTAATATTTTATTAGGTTTAATTAGATGATGTTACATGTTTACAAGAATTTATCAATGATAGATGATATCGAATACGTATTTGTTTTTTATAGTGTTTTGATCGCTCTAGCGCGGTCGACCGGTCATGGCGTACGTATTTCGAAAATAATGCGGTCAAACCAGCCACAGGCGCACGATCGCTCGGCTCTCTCACTCACCCGAAATTTTAACGCATCCAACGTCGATAGTTACACAAAATCCGCAATCCGTGATATCTCTGCTCGAGCGAAAAGCGCGTACAGTCAACGCTTCGGGAACAAATGGAACCGCACTCGTTCACGATCGAACCGTTGGCACATAACAACAGAGCGGGCGGGTAACATCACTGGCTCGTGGTTGCGCGCGAGAGCAGCGGCGCGCGCGACGTGTGTGTGCGGGCGGAGCGGAGACGAGCATGACGTGCTCGCGACACGGGTCTCGCGGCGGGAATGAGAGGCCGCTCCAGACGCGGCGGCGTCGGCAGGCCGGCCCGGCCGCGCCCCGCCCCTCCCCCACCCCGCCCGCTTCTCGCACCCCGCGCACCCGCCACCACCCACTACCATCTCGCCCCCATCGATCTACCCCATGTCCGACGCCGTCGATGATGCCTACTGATCTAACTTACCGCACACATTAATCGACAACACCACATGTAGCAATATAAGACATTTTTATTTAAAACGCATGAAATTAATACAAATATATTATATAGCTGTTGAGAGTTTATCGCAAGGCCACTTTCTACTTTATCAATTTCACATTCAATGATATCAGCTCGTAAACAACCGCGCATTACACTACACTATTGAACGTTTCTAAGAAAATAACTAGAATAAGCTTTCGGATTTCCCTTCTATTAAAATATATTTTTTATTTTAAAAATAAATTATAAAAAAAGTAACATAGTTTTATGCCGTATATTAAACTTCGTTAATTTACGCAGCAGATTTTTTAAACTTTAAAAGCTTAATATACAGCTTAAATGGAAAAACTGTTTTTATTATATTTAGGCATTAGTTTACATTTCATTTAAAACATGTACTTAGTAATGTTTTTTAAAACTATTATTAGGCGTTCTTATTTTTTTCCATATTAACATGACTCCAAAAAATACTGTAAATAAAATTAAACAATAGATGTTTAATAATTACGTAAAATTATATATTTTTTACAGTAAAAGTCAAAACTCTTACTTACTTAATTTCGATAAAAATATTATAGTCCAAAAAATCCAGAACCGTTAAGATGTGCCACTTATCACTGTCCTTTACATAAACTAAGCTTTTGATGAGTATTTATGTCACATAAGGCGCCTCGGAATCACTGAGCGGTGTTTAAGTAAATAGTCGTAATTATAAGCGGGCTAGACTATGTGGCGGACTCATCATGAGTGGGGGTAGGGTGAGCGAGACAGTGGGCCATTTCTTGATTTTCCGAGAAATCCCCACCGGTATCTACTGTATATATAAACCGTTATAACATACCCCAAATGAGAGAGGGAAATCTAGCCTTTGTTAATTATATACACACATACATATCGATTTGCAATCTGTATATGGAATTAATATTGGTGTTAAAAATATCTACTATTTGGCAATTTAATCTCTACAACTTAAAAAATAAATAAATCTTATTAATACACATGTGTGATAACAGTTAAGTTAAATTAAGTGAACATTAAAATAAATAAATTATAAACAAAACTGAGCCGTCAAAAATTTTTATGCGTCGGCGGTAAAGTTTTTTCAAAACTGATACCTAGTCAGCAATTTGCCCATTTCGTTCCTGCGCTATTGAAGTAGCGACATGTTTACAGTTTATATCACAGAGCTTACATTAGTCACAAACCGTACTGTCTACGATAAGAGAACAAAAAGTAACTTTATCAAAAAACAACAAAGTATTTCCGTCTACTTTAATACCTTCGTTGTAAACTTTTCACGTCCAGCAGATGGACTTAAATGTTTTTAATCTATTTCCTGCACACCACGTGTTTTAATAATAGATAAAACAATTAAGATTGTGATATAAAAGTAAATATTGCGATGAAAATGATCTCTTACGTACGAAGTGCGCGCTTGAACGATGAATGTGCCTGTTAACAATGATATGAAGCTTCGCAGGTGCCGAGAGATCTTATTTTGATTACAGCCAACGCACGTGCCTGTACAGATGGTACGATATAAATTGCGTTTTTCATGAAAGAATTGCTTTGCATACAAAAAATATTATACATGTGTACTATAACATGTTCTGATAGTAATATCGTTATTAATAACAGACGCAATTAGCATTTTGAATAAATTATAATTTATGATTAATGCTCAAAATAAATTTGCAATTTAATAAAAAGTATGCGAATCTATCTATCCAATATGAAATATAGAAAAAATATAATATACCTATTTTTTAAATATTTTATATTTTATATGAATGTGTTTTTTATTATTTAATTTTGATGATGTTTGGAGTATTTTGCTATATATTGAGACTGTAAAAGTATTTGAAAATAAAACGCTTATCTACATAAATTAGAGTACTTTAATATTATTAAAATATTTTATTTATATATAACATACAATTTTATTTTAATTATATTATAATATATAATATATTCCATATCCATACTCTATACTAATATTATAAATGTGAAAGTGTGTTTGTTTCTTTGTCCTTCTTTCACGTCGAAACGGAGTGACGAATTAGTGTGATTTTTTGTGTGAAGATAGTTGGAGTTGGAGAGTGACATAGGTTACTTTTTATTGCAAGAGATTATCTCATTCCCACGGGAAAAAACGTTGTAATACACAACCAAAAAAAAAATTATGATCAGAATTACATGAAACTTGATATCAATGCTCTTCAAAATAATTAAATAAATACGTGTTTTAACATATTTGTAAATTATTAAGGGTGTAAAATAGGGAATGAAACTATACATACATATAATAAAATTGTAACAAAGCCGAATCTGAACATTAAATATTTTTTGGAAAATCTTATTGAAATAGACATTATTATCGATACAGATGCCGAACCAATAGTTTTTAGAATTTTTATCTGTCTGTCTATCTGTGACCGCATCCGGATTTTGATGAAATTTGGTATCATGATAGCTGGTTATCCGGGTCAACAAATAGGATACTCTTTACTGTGAGAGACTATCTCATTCCCACGGAAAAACACGTTATAATACAACCAAAAAATATTTATGATCAGAATTACTTAAAACTTGGTATTAAAGCTCTTCAATACTATTAAATAAATACATGTTTTAGATTTTTTTGAAATTCATCCCATAATTGGGTAAAATAGGGGATGAAAATTTGTATGAAACCTATCTATACCTACCTTACTTTTAAAATATAAAACAATACGTATATCAGATTTTTTCGAAATTCATCTTAGGTAAATACTTGTAATGTTTAGGTGTAAAAATTTATTTTATGAACAGAATTACTTGAAACTTGGTAATAATAATCTTGGATTCAATTAAATAAACAAGTTTTTTAACATTTTCGTAATTCATCCCGTTAGGGGGTGAAGTTGGTAAGAAAATCCACCATTTTTATTATTAAAATTAAGTATTCAAGATAAAAAATAAGCAATACGTTACAATCAATTTATTCGAAATTCGTCCCCTAAGAGGGTAAAAATATTATCAGGTAGTAAAACGGCTTACGTTTAAACTCCCGCTCAATCTCAGTCGAGTTGAAATCTCCATACGAAATATATTTAAATAGAGTAACTAACATAGCCCAAGTTCTCCAAAAGTGCACAAGTTACTGTGTGAGATATAAAACAGAGAACAGAGATTAACTCGAAACCAAAGGAAAATTATGAACGAATTCTCGGCTGGCCACAGCAGTAACAACTTTATTAGAACTAGAACGCGCGAAAGAGAAAACCTAGCTAGAGTAGAGTTGCTATCCTAATGTTTCTGATAGATAAACAAAGGAAGTCTTGGCTTGGTTTTGGGAACATGCTACACTGACCCCCAAAATCCACAGTTTTAACTTTTAACTTTCACTTTTAATAAAATCCTGCTTAAGTCCTTTGAAGGGTCAGAAATAGAATATAGGTCTATCGATTGAGTGATATAAATGGATGAAACAATTCACTATCATGTGGAGTTCCTTAACAGTGTAATCCACTAGGTCTCCTTTCCTTTTTTCTCATAAATTCCTTCTGAAGGTTGGCACATCTGTAATGAATAAGCCACCTAAGCTATGCAACGGGACTAGACTGTGAGTAACGAGTTATCCATAAAATATTATATAGTGGACACTGTGTTTGCTGGATGTGCTCGAGGGAGATCGGCAACCTGTTCATACCTTGAATTCCATTGATAACCTTTGAATGATGCCTTTGAATTTAATCTATAGTAATTCCTCCTTATAGTTTGCTTTGCAATGACCATTATCATTATTATTAATAAATCTTAGAACCAGTCGTGAAAAGTAGCAGGCATAGACTTAAGAGAGAATTGCTTCTCACGTGGATATTTTAGCAGAACCCAGAACTAGACCGAACATTCACCAATGTGATATACAAGGAGTTCTTAATTTAATTCTAAGTTAACTGAATCTAGAGCACATAAATGTACACATAATATTACAAATTCGATATATCAACATATAAATTCAATGGAAATTAAAACTAAGATTTTTTTTACTCCATACGAGTGTAGCCGCGGGCAAAAAGTTATAATAAAAAAGGATTGCACTTTATATTATACGTAATGGATGATTTAACTTCAACAAGGAAGGAGACCGTAAGTTTTAGACCCTATGGTCTTTAAAAAATCGTAGCTGTTAGCTTGTTAGTTAAAAAAGCTATATTAGCCAAGTTACATGATTCTAAAGTCGTAAACATTGTATGAAAGTTTTATCATTGTACTCTCTTCCTGTAACTTAGATGGAGTAAAAAAATATGCCAAAAATAGAGATAGTGGAGTTTGCTAACTATTTTAAACGAAAATTAATGTACAGAATTTACGTTAAATATCTTTTAAGGTACTCGATACTTTGAGTTACGATCACTGAAATTTAATTTGTTTTTCATAAAAAACTCGTATTTAAGAAACACGAGCTTATTTTTGCAAGCAATAAAGTATGTATTGTGCAACTCTTAAAAAGCTTTATCTTTAAATCTATTTAATAGTTAGCCGTATGGCAAATCCAAAAGAGTGACAATAAATTAAGCGGGGTCCACAAGAAGAAAAATACAAGAAGCTGAGAATGTTTTTGCTCCATCGTAGAAACAATATTATGTGCACATTAAATTATAAAAAGAACAAAAAACTCTCTACTCAAAAAAAACTCAAATAAAATTGGAAAAAGAAGCTCTTCAAACGAAAAAACTAATTCCCGGTATCGCTAAGTAAACAAAAATAGAGATAAACTTAGGTACCCCGAAGTACGAGTATATTATTCCATTAAGAGGGTAATAAACACTGTGGTTTCTATTAAACGTGACTTATTAAATTGAAATTATTTTTGACTTTTTAAAGAGCCATTTTTCAATGTTAAATTAGAGAGTTATTTCATGATTTTTAAGCTTATGTGTTTATCATGTGGCCATTAGAGTTTGATATATCCATTGTTGCCAAGTAACGTACCAAAGAAGTCGTAGGTACAGTGGAGACTCTTTAATCAAGTTACATTCCTTCAGCTACATTTCACTCGGCGCGCTAAGTTTATATCCCAGTCACTATCACGCTTGATTTTAACCGCGCCCAGAAACCTACTCATCAAGACTAACCAATCTGATGCAGGCTATCCGACTGCTAGCATCAGGTTAAGATTAACATAAATAGTAAACAATCATTCATTTAATCTCAATTAATAATGACGTTCGTAGCATGTATCGAACTCTACAACTCCTTACTATATTTAGAATACAATATAAATATACATATATTCATTCACTCAAGCCCATTATCTCAAACATTCTTTCATTGACTTAACCACATTCATAAATATCATTATAAATCCTCATAAACGGTACTATATACTAAAACAAAATTTCATATCAATTGAATAAGTGAAAGTAGCACAGAATTCGTAATCAATCTATCCTCATTTCTCTATCCTGTTCTATCATCAAATCCTGATCACAATAATCACTGATGCCATTTCAATAAACCTCGAATCGATTATTTTTTCCAAACGTGCCAAAAGAAGTATAACTTCAAAAAACTAAATTAAAATCGGTTCATCCGTTTGGGAGCTACGGTGCCACAGACAGACACGCAGATACCGATACTTAGACAAGCGTATAACGTTAAATTTATAACACCCCTCTTTTTACGTCGGGGTTTTAAAATATTAAAAACTACCAGCATGAGTTGGACTTGTGATATTTTTTTATATATTATGGTCTTATTTTATAAATAAACTATCGACTCACCCTCGCTTCGTTCGGGTTCGTTCCTAGGTTAATTCCTCATACAAACTTTCATCCCCATTTTCACCCCCTTAATGATGATTTTCGGGATAAAAAATCTTATGTCCAACTAAAGTAATAAATCAGTAGATCCAGAGATTACCCTCTACAACCTCACAAAACAAACTTTACCTCTTTATTATATTAGTATAGATAAAAACATTACGTACGTAAATTAATTATTTGATATTTAATACAAGAATATTATATGGAATCCTCGACGTGTGATTAAATAAAGCCGACGGCTTCCATTAAGTGGGTACCTATATTTTTTATGCAGTATCTTTCATCTCAGGCCTTTTCCTGCAACGTATATGTTACATCTCCAATAAGATCTTATTAGATTTAGATTTAGTATTAATTTAAATTTATTCATTTTAATAAACATTCTCTAAAATTCTTAGTTTATACTCTAAAATAACTAGCTTATTTAACTGTACTTTTCTCTTATATTTTTAAGTACCTTTCTCTGTCCAAGTCCAAACTGACATGACCAGGCTTCTAATAGGACGACACTGTGTACGAAGATACGATGCAATACGTAAATAAAATTCGGTTTATAAGTTTAGTTTTCGTTACATAAGCATAATAATTATGTTTTACATATTTTCTTAAGAATATATATTTTTATTAATATTTCAAGTGTTATAATTCTAATAATTATTAGATTTTTTTTACTTTTGTTTAATACTAGTTACAGATATATAAATTATCTTAATATTTTCTTGTTTCTCCAGGATGTCAAAATATGCCCTACACTCTTGACTTATTTTTAATTAATCTACCGATTTTACCAAGGTTACGTTTTATAGAAAAGCACATACAAAGTTGTTCATTAAAAGATGTGTACAGAAAAATAAACTAATAACTATCGAAATATTGTACTTTAATTTAAAACATTATATTGTAAGTATAAGTAGAATTATTCAATATAAATATATATAAACATTAAAATCGATCTGATTAAGTTCATGTATGGACCAGTGAAAAGTAGCATCAATAAATCCTTTTTTTAACTCGTTTAATCACGTATTCAAGTATGTTATATAAAATACAGAAAATTTCAATGAAATTTTCCGTCTTTAACATCTATAACTTTAATATAAATGTTTACAATTTAAATTTGTTAGGTACATTTATTTTTGTAAATAAAAAATCGCTTTAAAAATTTTAACTGTTTATTACTTAAAAAAAATCTTAATTAAAAATTTTGTCACTTAACTTGTTATAAAATTCAAATTAAAGAAAAATAGAATCTACATTTCTATATGCCAAAAAAATCATGAGTAACAGAATGAATATGTAAAAAATAATACAAACAGAGAAAGCTCTCGCATGAAGTTCGTTTTTAAATAAAATCTTGTTAAGTTGTCATAAAGCTGCCTCCATTAAATTAAAATTACTGAGATGGCTTATCGTTCTTAGCCAGCTACTGGAGCCGTTACGCGCAAATAACAAACTGTTGTTCTTGTTTTTTTAATTCTTTTTTTTTGGCGCGTGTCGTTCGCGATCCGTTATACGCTGCCAGCGAAAGTTAGAAGTCGCTCGGAATTTTATACCAGTTTTTCTTGAGGTTATAGAATTTTGGTTACTTATTATAAGTGAGATTTGCTGCGTCATTATTGTAGATTGTTCTGTTTATACTAATAAGAATACTAATGGTATATTATATATATATATATATATATATATATATATTTTCAATTAAAGGGTTTAATGTTAATTGTTCCCAAATAGTCCCAACTAACCTCAAAATCCTCGCTGTTGGTACGACCTCTATTGTATCTGTATTGTCTTATAGGAAAGTATTGATCGGAGTGAAAAGTAGATACCTATCTTGGAAATCCTAATGTATTTTAAGTGCCTTCTCCAATAGGTAATAAGCACCCTTTGTCAAAGAAATCTGTATACAATAATAAAAAGGGATCTTATTACTATTGTACTTTTACTAAAGTTTGTATTTTCATATTTTTTTTATTTAGATCTCTCAAAATTATTTAGAAGTTTTATAATACTATGTAAATTTCTAAAGTAAAAATCTGAAATTTTTAAAACATACAAATATTATTAGGTATACATTTGTTTTCTTAAGTCAAAGTAGTAGTGGTCATTTTGCCATTAAAACCAGAAATAAGTGAGATATGTGTAATATGTTATAATAGTAATTACAAATATTATTTCAGTTTTAGTTACACGTTTTAGTCCATATCATAAAAAGTTTTGAATCGATTTTGATGACATCTTTGCTATTCTTTAAATGAAATAAATGTAAGCAAATAAAAAAAACACGATCCGATCACTAATCTCGGAGAAATGCGTGGACAAACGTACATACAGACGTATGTATGCAGTATACACCTATATAATTTTGTATATTTTGTTTGAGAGCCCTAATAGATTATCTTATGTGAATATTTTGCAGTTCCAATTATATTACATACATGTACGTGTCGAATTGATAACCTCCTATTTTTAACCGACTTCCAAAAAAAGGAGGAGGTTCTCAATTCGACCATATATATATATATATATATATATATATATATATATATATATATATATATATATATATATATATATATATATATACGGTCGGCACTGAAAAGTAAAAAAGGTGCCAGCCAATACATATCAAAGCACACCGACTTCGAAAATATCTGATTAAGTATCTATTCTAAATGAAAACCCCCGTTGAGTATTTTTTTACTTTTCAGTGCCTGGAAGTCGGTTTTTATTTTTTTTTTTAAAGTTTTTATTGAAGTCGTTTAAAAAATTAAAGTAACAATATGTGCCAAGTTTTTTACATTAAATCATATGTAGCTACTGCATATAATCTTCACAGTAAACTTTTGCTCTATTAAGTATTTAATGTATAACTAGGGGTTCATCCCTAGGTACGTTTTAGCGGTAAGTATAGAATATGTACAGTGTACATAATATACATAGGAAAAAAGTAGGCAAGTATAAAAGAAATAAAAACATATATATCCATTATTTGAGAAATGATTGGTTTTCCATTCAATCTTCCAACCCTTTATATATGTTTTCCGGGATAAAAACTATCCTATGTCATTCCCAGGGTCACAAAATATTTCCATACGAAATTTCATCTAAACCGGTTCAGCGGGTTAAGCGTGAAAAAGTGATGGACAGACAGATAGACGGAGTTATTTTCGCATTTAATATTAGTATGGATATATAAAGCTGGCTTTTTAGTGGTGCCGATCTATCATCATCGGCTTGGGCTTAACGTTCATAAGCCAATCAGTGAGTCGCGACGTTGCCTTTAATATAATAATAATATATAAATTATTTTAATATAAAAATAGTTATTGAGAGTGTTCCTTAGAAGATAGATATATAATACTATTACTAACTTTTCTGTAGACCTTTTTAAGACCTACAATTCTCTAGCACGTTGTTTTAATGTATTTTTAAGGTTTAGCTAGGGTTAGCCATATAAATTTCTAAGGACAACTCAATAGAACCAGTTATTGTGTTTTCCCGTAAGAATGAATGAACGAATTTGCCTGTACCTACATAAAAGGTATCCTAAATGTTGACCCGAATAATAAGTTATCACTTCAAATTTCGTTGAAATCGATTCACTACTTTTGCGTGAAACGCGCACACACAAACAGACAAACAGATATACAGACAAACAGACAAAAATTTTAATAACCATTGTTTTGGAGTCTATATTGTGTACATAATACGCTACAGTAATTGTTTTTAAGAAATATTACATGTACAGATTTCACTAAGTTACTGTTTTATTATAGTATAGATTATAGTAGAAATTGCCTATGTTAATACAATAAATACTCTATATAAGATAATTAATACTGTACCTTAATCTTAATGGAATTTGGCCTTGTTAGAATAAAAAGTTCTAAATAGATATGAATACGAAAGTATTAATATATTTTTTTACATAATATTGTATATTATAATATTGTATATTATAGTATTACACACAACAACGAACTATGGCCGCGGAGCCATGCCGTCTGCCACCCACGGCCACTCGCGTCCTGCCGCTTGCGTTACTCACCAATTCTTCTCTCATGTACGTAATTAGCCCATTAGCACGCACGCACAGCTCAAATGCTCAATTAGATCAACGACCGTCGGGCATAGCACAGGATTACATTCCCCGGTTTCAATGAAACACGGGATAAAATGTATCCAACAATTGACAGATCTTACTTCAATCTCACTGAGCTACATACAGCTTAGACAATTTCTTTAAATGAACAAGCAGAACATTTTAGCCAGTAAGAAACGACGACTTCGAAGCTATTTTCCACTCATGCTGCCAAGTGTACCTTTAATCTACAACTATTTTATACCAGTAATAGTTGCTCCGTCTTTCCCAGCCTACTTATGTCTGTCTTCGTCAGACTTTCGTCGTGAAGGAAATCGGGGTCTAAGACATTTTATTTCGTTCTTGCATGTTCAAACACGGTCTGTGTTCGATATAATGTATACGAATTAACTCCAGCTACAGAATAATAACAATAATGTAATAAATTCTATAAAATATCATATTTTAAGAATTTGTACTGTAAACTTTCCTCATATCCCGGTTAAAATTAAACAAAAATAACGATTAGTTGAATATATTATTATTAGTACACTGGTTTTCTTTATCCAAATTAACAGTGTTGAACTCATAATCTCTTCGTTGTTACATAAAAACAAGTCGTGATAGTCAGATTATTTGACACTAAATTTAAATATACGGAGCCATAGGGTTATGGAATATAACTAAGAAATTTCAAAACAAATTGTTGATTTTATCGCAGCTGCTTAGTATTATATTTCTAAGATATATTTTTAGATCCAATAAATATCTACTGATTCAACATTCCAGTATTACACTAAGAATTCCGTAACCGCAATTGTTATTTGAGATGATATGAAATATATTTGATATACTTATTTGAAAAATAATAGTGAATCATTCAACGTATGAGCTAAAGATATCTTATTAAATAATAAAAAGTTTACATTTCTGTCATAATATAAATTTAAGTATATTTTGAATAGGTAGACTACAGTTTCAAAAATCAACTAGATAAATAGAAGCCCATTGGACGCACTAAAGAAAAAACGGAGATTAAGTTTAATATCTTGCTAACGCTCTATTGAAACTTCTACACGTGTAATTTTTACTGCAATCTGAATTACAAAGAACAACTTAGATTTATATTTCTACCAATTAGGATTTAATTTCACTTCCCTGTAACTGAGTGTAGTATGAAAGCGGACTGTCCTTATGCGAGTATGAATAGGGTCTTTTTAAGTTTGATGTCGAGTAAAATTACATCGACTGGTTCCAATTGCATTGGCAGAAGCCTACAAATGCAGTGATCGCTATCATAATGCAATAGTGTCAGCTCGTCGTGTCAAATTGAAGGTCGTCGACGCATTCCGAAGATCTGTACTGAGATACATGCTGATCTATCTCCGTGTTTTATTTATTGATTATACCTTATCTGATTGGTAGGTAATATGCCATGCTAATACTAATAATGCAGTCCATGTATCAACATTGATTTCCGTCAAGTTAATAAATTAAATTCAATGCACTAGTCCTATCACATTATAATTATACTACACAGCCCTTTGAATTTATAACCTTTCATAATGATAAATCTAAACATTTTATTTGAGGTTTGTTGTCTAGAGTTATTTATCATCGCTTAGAATCTAAACCAAACCGATGGTGCTAGCTAGCGCCAGTCTGAAAATTTGATCGTATATTTTTGTACCTAATAAAAATAGGTCACCGTTGAGATCGATTTTTTTGAACTTCATATCCTAAAGGGGTGAAAAAAAATTATGGCGGTGGTATGTACATATATATCTTTTTTTTAACATTCTAGTCAGTTTGGATCATCATAGAGCACACACTACACATGCACCTCATGAAACTAAAGGCAAAACTAGAGATATTTTATAAAATTTTAACACATTATCTGTTCCATTAGCATTTTATTCCCTACTAGCGACTTACCTTCGCTTCGCTCGGGTTCGTCCCTAGCGTACGTTTCTTTAAAGCGAAACTCTAATTATTTTTCTAAAAAAAGTATAAAATATTAATTAATTTCTTATAAAATCAGCTATCTGCCAGTGACAATCCCTTTAAAATTGGTCCAGCCGTTCCGGAGATTAGCCGGAACAAACAGACAGACAGACAGACAAAATTTTTAAAAATTGTGTTTCTCTTATAAGTACTGTATATAACTCCATATGCATTTAGTATAAAGTTGTTATTTTGACATTACAAACAGGCACTTCAATTTTATTTATCTGTATAGATTGGTATATCAAATATTTGTATTATTACTAGGTTTAAATTTAATAATAATATAGATTTTTTTATAAGGTATGTATACAATAATATTAAATATTTCTGAAGTGAAAACTTCTATAGGCAGGTTTGGATAGGAGTAAAATGTAAATTCATATAAGTCGCCATCGATATGGTCACGTGACGTGTTAACGCTACACTCAGAGTGCCGATAGATGAAACTAGATAAATGTAAACAATTTTAATTTACAAATTTTCATTTAAGATCAAACAATTAATTTGAATGTCCAAAATAACAACTGTTTGTTTATAGTTTTAAATTTTCACTTCCGTCGGCAGTCCACATGACTGCATTTTTTCTGATTAAAAATTACGACCATCCTCGTTTAAAGTTTTAGATACGTCAACTAAGGTTAAAAAATAAGAGATGATGTGAATATAAGGAGCTGAGCAATTTTACATAAATAAACTACGCGAATGGAGTTGCTGGAAAAAATTACTATATAAAAAAAACATTATTTTTATACAATTCTCCGTCTTAATGGGGCTTCGCAAGAACGTCAACCCCAATTTATATAAAAAATCTATGATATGCCTACCTGAAATATGATGGTTAATAAAAAGATAGCAAATGTTAATAATCTGGGTGTATTTTCCGAGGAAAACAATAATCGCTAACTGCTAAGTAGACTTCTCCAACAATCACTACCTAGGTGCACCGCATTTTTTGTAGAGCACAGAATACTAAAATTGATTCTTCTCTTGATGGAATGGAAAGTAGTGAGATATTTGACATTTACAGTTTTATTGTGTTTTTTTTTTATACACGAAACAAATAATTTATGTCATTTTTCACATTACTTACGCTGTTTCTAAAAATGAATGATTTCTTCAAACTGTCTAGCGAGTTTTATAAGGCATACTTGTATATAATTGCCGTAATTACGTGCTGCCTACGCAACTACTACTCCACTAGCCCACAGGGTACCTATGAGATCGACATTGCTTAATTAGCGTAATGGGCTATTATTTCACACGTTCTACTTGTTAAAAGATTGTATGCAAAAATTTAAATATATGTATCCCTTTAATAAATCCTAAATTTAATAATAAAAATAAATTAAAAAAAAAACCATTTTGCAACAGTCTGGTTAACATTTAGACCAGAATGATTGGTATGGCTTTTTGATTTTTTTAATTCCTTAAATATCTAACTTAAGAATATAAAAATTTCAAAACGCCTCAAAAAAATTTTTTTTATAAAGAAATTTCCCTTAAAAAAACTACGGTTACTAGGGTGCTACTACCCGACAACCATACCTCAACTATCGTATTTAGGGGTCCTTCAAGGACAATTACCAAATTTTTTGTAGTGCCTCAAGAACCTACCTTAAAATGTTCACCAGCTCTCCTACCATATAGATTTGATGTAGTTGACATAGAAAATTTAAAAATTATATGTTTGAAGCAACGTAGAGAATACAGAGACCAAATAATTTTATTGATTCCAATTATCTACTAAGTAATATTCATTTCAGATGCCCAACTTTTAGCACCCGTTCTAAAGATACCTTTTGCGTTACTATGTACCTATAGAACAAATTATGCCAAGAACTGTTTTTTTTATTAGAGCTTGTAGATCACATAATAAATATTATAACCAAATTGATATATTTGATAGTAATATCAACAGATTTTCTCAAAGCATGAAGCATATATCGATCATTCTTGATATAATATGTATTTTGCAATGCTCTCTGTACTGCAAAAATATTATGTTTAGGTGATTTTATGTATAGTTTGTATTTTTATTCACTCTATGTTTACTTATAAGTGAAAACTTTATTGGCCGATGAGAAGAATAGTTTGTAGTTTGTTACATTTATCTGTATTATAAATTCTGTTTGTTTCCCAACTGATAATAAATAAATAAATAATAGCGACTATAACGCTGGTGTACCAGTCACATACACACCTGCCCTTCACTGCACGCCGTGCTATAAAACTCATCTTCTTTTCATGTGGAAAAGGATTTAGTCATTTCGAATATAAGCGGAAACGAAGGGAAATGCAGATAAACATTTTTAACGAATTTTTAGGTCTATAGCTACAGGAAAAATTACATTTAACCAATTAGTGTCGCAGCTATCTATAATTTTGTAGGATTTACTTATTAGTCCAGATAAATTAATTTAAATTTATTTTATACATACTTACGTACATACTTTTTTTACAATAGAAATATATTTACGTAAAAGACCAATTAATTTAAACAAATTAAACTATATTAAAATATTTAAACTAAATAAGTTAATTTTAACGAAAGAACTTTGTAAAAACTTAATGTAAAAACGTAATAAATATTTAGGTACATAAGTATATTAAGGCTGAACAGTGTGATGGGGAGACATCCATATTGTACCAATAATAATTAACCTTGAAGAACTCGTTATGTTAAACATAATATCACAGGCGAAAAATAAGCGTATTTTATTGTATCATATTTATCATTTATTGCGAATAAAAGAAAAAATACCTAATAAAGATAATATAAATATGTTCACAGTAAGGCTCAGAATTTGTACATATTCCTGTAGGTAAGTACATACTAAAAATTCTAGGCGTATGTTTATCAAGGTTAAATATGGCGATTTTCTTTATCTATACAGCTTAACTATGTTTATTTGATGATAATTTTACATATATGAAGTTAATGTTAATAATAATGTAAAAAATACGAAAATAAAATACCAATACGTACCTATCATGTTCAAATCTGACCAGAAAGAAATATAAGTACATATAATAAAATTGTAACTAAGTCGAATCTGTAAATTTAATATTTTTTGGAAAATATTTTTGAAATAGTCATTATTATCGATACAGAGGCCGAATCTATAGTTTTTAGAACTTTTGTCTGCCTGTCTGTGACCGCATCGCGAGAAAATCACTGAACAGATTTTGAGATATGATGATAGCTGGTTATCGGGGTCAATATGTAGGATACGTTTTACTGCGGGATCTCATCTCTGATCTACACTAAACGTTAAACGTAACTAGGGACGTACCCGAGAGGAGCGAGGGTGAGTCGCTCGTCATTTTACCTAATGCAAATTTTTTTCGCTTATTTAATTTAAGTGGTATTATGTAAACCGACACAAGTATATAGGCACTATGAGTTAGTAGTAGATACTGGTCTAGACTTCTCTAAAAGGTCACGGTTACTTTGTCCAAATCAGATAAAAAATTGAGAATATATTTCGAACTTAAACTATGTATGACTTTGTAGGCTCTATAATTCTATGAGGGCGATATGCTAATAACAAGTTATATCATTTTTATGGCCGAGTGAAGTGATGTAGTTCTGATTATAAATATAAATATTTTATTAAATGAAACTTGTTATTGTGTTGCATAACATGTTTTCTAAAAAACAACATAAATGTTACTTGTTGATTTTTAAAACATAGTAAGTTACATTTTGTTAACATTTACATAATAAACATAAGAAACATACTTTAAAGTGTTGTACTAGCGACTCACTCTCGCTTCGCTCGGGTCACCCCTAGCTACATTTTAATTTTTTGAGCGAAACCCTAATTCTTTTTCTAAAATAAATGTAGCCTAACTTACCCCATATAATATCAGCTATTTGCCAGTGAAGGTGCCGTTAAAATTGGTCCAGTCGTTTCGGATATTAGTCGGAACATACAGACAGACAGACACACAGACAAAAATTTAAAAAAATATGTTTTTCTTATAAGTACCTACCGTATATAACTCCATATGCATATAGTATTAAGCTGTTATTTTGTCATTACGAACAGACACTTCAATTTTATTTATCTGTATAGATTTATAATAATTTCTTCAGAATTTAAGTCAGAGCTGTATTGAATATAATAAGTTCACTGTGGGGCGGCGCCAGTAGAATCAGAACAGCGTAAACGTCGGCCTTTGATGGACATGCTTCGGTAGTCGCCAATCCTAGTACAAAGATTTTCTTTGGTTAGGTACCTATAATATAAACTAGCAATCGAAATCAACTTCGTTCAGTTATCTTTTTTATATTTCCACACTTGCCAGATGCTGGCCATTAAAAAAGACCCAGGTCAAAAAAAAAAATACACATGACCGAGATGAAGATGCTAATATGGGCAGGAGGTATCACTCTTAAGGAAAGATTAAGAAACGAGCATATTTGAGGAAGTTTTAAGATCCGCTCAGTCGAAGAAAAACTTTCTGAAGCGCGCATGAGGTGATGCGGCCATGTAATAAGTAATAAGTAGGCCCGAAGACCAAATGCCCAGCAAGTCCTCTACATGGCTTCGGGTCCAAAGAAGTAAGGTAGACCCCTTCTTACTTGGATATCTGCAGTCAATAACGACCTAAAGCAAGCCCAAGGGCATGATTCGATGACCTAGAACCGAAACATCTGGCGAAGAATGGCGAGGAGAGCCGACCGAAATGAAATGGGATAAGGCTAGGCAAAGATAAAGACTTCCCAAAATTGCTAAATTATATTGTATATATAATATAATGCTGAAATATTGATATTATGTCAAGGTATTGTGATTGTGTGATAAGAGATCCAAGTCATTTTTGTCAGAAAATATTATTTTCCATTTAAATGTTGCGAGCCTTTTTCACCCATTTAAACTTGTTGCAACAGGAATATGCTGTCAATATTTCAGCCCGCTTGGTGGTGCACAAAGAGGGCTTAAATTTTGATTTGGTCGAAAAATCGTGGAAATAATTCAGACAAGTTGTAATTACCAGCATTGGCAGCTCAAAAATACTATCACTTTTAATACAATTTATAATTATTTTAAATTAAATATCTCAAAAATAGTTTTTACTTCTTTATTAGTACCCACTGTAATAGGCATGAACTGTCAAAATTTTAGCCTCCATCGCCTTTACGAATCAGCCAACATTTGCTAATTGAAGAATAAAAAACAGTTAAAATTAGGTTTACGGAGATTAATCTATTAGCGGTGAGTATGTAGCCAAAATAACTTTGACCTGTTAAATTTTTGATCTGCATACAATGTTTATAAAAGCATCTTTAGATCGAAGTATCCAGTCTATAAAATAGTTAGTAGATAGTTATATATTGTTACCATTTAGTAAGTATGTAATAGGTACTTTAAACTGTTTTTGTTAATTCCGACAACACTATGAGTTATGACTAGCGTTACTATACAGATAAAAATATATATATAAAAACACCTTAACCTTTAAACAAACCTTTCTAAATATTATTTAGAAGCTACAAACAGAACCTAATTTTATTTATTACTTGCATAGTTTAGAAGTTAAAACTTTTCTAGTTTAATGCTCTGCACCTAAGTTTTTTTTTTTAATAAATACATATAAGGACGTGAATGGTACCTATCCCATCAAAAACGTAAATGTGAAAATGAAAGCCAAGTTCAATATTAACAATATATGTTGTCTACTTCGCCGACAAAAGAATTGGAGATCTAAATGGGTGCCAAGTTCTGTAGACAATCCTGAAATTTATTCTTACAACATTATTTATTTATGTATTTATACATCATTCTAAAATAGGTTTTTAAAGGGTCGGCAACGCGCATGTGATGCCCTTGGTGTTGCAGGCGTCCATAGGCTACGGTAACCGCTTACCATCAGGCGGGCCGTATGCGTGATTGCCACCGTCGTGGTATAAAAAAAATGAATTTGAAACACAACTTCTAGTTTTTAGTTCTGCTACACTAGTTTTTATTTAAAAATAGAACTTAAATAGAACTTTTTAAATTTGAATAGTCAAATTATTTATTAACACAGAGTAGATAGCTTAGGATAAATTGAAGTTCAACATTTAACTTGGCTAGTTCTTACATACAAGTTATCATAAATTTGGCTAATCACTTATATCTTCTTTATAGCATAAGGAAAATATAAGTGAGTTACTGTTTTATATTATAAGGCCAACATGTCTCGCTCTTCTTTTTTTTGGTTTACTGGTAAAAACTAGCCAAGTCTAATCTTGAATTTCAATTTATCCTAAGCAATCTACTCTGTGTAAATAATTCGACTGTTCAAATTTAAATAGTCCTATTTTTAAATAGCAAACATTATTATAGCAGAAAAAAAGACAAGAAATTGTGTATTTAATTCATTTTAGAATATTGTATTTTCTTATAAATAAATTTCAGGATTATCTACAGAACTTGGCACCCATTAAATCTTAATTCTTTTGTCAGAAAAGTGGACAACCACGCATATTCTTAATATTGAACATGGCTCCAATTTTCACATTTATGTTTTTGACGGGATATCATTACTTTTTGTTAAGAAATTAATATTATTCATAATTCAAAAGTGACCTGTAAAATTAATCTTTTTTCACAATTTTGCGACTAATTCTTAGTTCTAGGAACAGGCGGTACAGGAAAAAGTTGTTAAATCATTTAAAAGTTAAACTTAAAATCTATTAAAGGTTGGGTTAAGAAGCGAATGAATAAATAAGTTGCAGTAGCTGCACCTATTGGTATTGCTGCTTTTAATTTAAATGGTCTAACAATACACAGGCTTCTACAGCTGCCAATAAAACACAGAAATTGTCCCAAGAAGTGATTAAAATGATGTTGTTCTTTTAATTATTGATAAGGATTCTATGATTTCAAATGTAACACTAATGTATATTCATCTTCGTTTGACAGAAATTTATGATACCGGTGACGTTGAAACAGATGGTTTAGCAGAATTTACGACCTAACCTATACTTATCTACTAATTTGGAAAAAATACGATCTAACTACCTAAAACGAAACAAATTGGATTTAACTTTGAAAAAAAAAAAATGTGTGCAATTCACACACGGTAGAAGTGAAACTTCAGAAAAGTAACCTACGAGAGAATGAGATGAATATAGAGTATTAGGAGTTGGATAACTATAAGGTTTATTTTTTTTTTATAATATTTTTACTAAGTTTATAAATTATTTTATATTTTATTTAACTTAAATATACATTAAATTTTATTCAGTATTAATTTTATTATTTTTTACTTTCTGTGTTTTTACTACATATGTTCTTTCTCAATGTCTCGCCGGCTTAATCTTATATATTTATGTGTTTGTCTCCTTGTCGCGACGCATTTTTGTTTCATCGAGTTTCAAATCACAACGATACTAAATAAGTTTCACTTCAAGCTCTTTCATTTGATATCCATATCATCGGGTGCATTAAAAAGCAGTCCATTATCTTTGGGAGTCCACCATATTAGATTTACAACAATATCACTTTGATTATTGTATTTCGTTTATCAAGTCCTTCCATTTGATATCCATATTATGGGGGTGCATAAAAAAAACAGTCCATCTTTGAGAGTTCGCAATATTCGATTTTATGTTTACTATTTTTCACTTCCTATGTAATGTATCCTAACCATTCTCTCGCCGGCTCAACCCTATATTTTATGTGTTTAACGTGACTGATTTCCGTTTCATCGAATTTCAAATCACAACGATTTTAAAGAAGTTTCATTTCAATAACTTACTACATATTACATACTTCCATAAACTTTTGTGAATATTTATTATTTAATCTATACTAATATTATAAAGAGGCAGAGTTTGTTTGTTTGTTTGTTTGTTCGTTAGTTCGTTCGTCCGCCCGTCCATCCATCCGTCTATCCGTCCGTCCATCCGTCCGTCCATCCGTCCGTTAGTACTAATCCAATTTTAAAGAAGAATATAGGCTATATATCATCATGTTACTACTCAAGAGAGCGGAGCAGTAATCTTAAATGTCAATAAATCGGGCAGACTTTTATACATTATTATAAAACTGATGTTTATAATCAAACAAATTTAACGCGGGTGATACTGCGGGACACAGCTAGTAGTCTATATTTACCTATTACAATCTAACCAAAAATCAAGTAGCACATAATATACAAAGGATGTTAAATGGATTTAGCGACAAAACTATTTTGCATTCCAATGAATATGACAATTGAATACGTAACAAATGCTCTTACAAGTACGAAATTTTATAATAATTGTTTATTATTTATCACCTATTTCAGTTGTAACTTAAATCTATTTAGTCGAATGACAAAGCATATAACGCAACCTTATAGGTAAGGTTATTATTATATCCCTTTTGTATAAATTAACTTTTTTCACTGCATGTACCTACTGTAGGTATTGTTTTATGTGTATAATCTTTGCAAAGCGTGTAGCGTGTGTTTTGATAATGTATAATATCTTGTTGGTGTTAAAAATAGGTAAATAATAATACTTCATAATTATGTCAGATTGCTGAGCGGGCACTGATAGTTGCAGTTTGTGTTAATATTGGATGTCTACATAAATTTCATAAATAATCTGGTAGGTATACAAAATGATAAAAGTGACCTTTCATCATGAAACCTATTCTCCTGCGAAAGGAAAGTCTTTGCTAAACTCTTTTACTAAGATTGTTATTGCTCTTATTTATATTATCAAAGGCGTTAAGTGTTAAGCTATTGCTATTATGTTTTAGAAGGTGCAAGGTGTTAATAAGAATTAATTGAAAAATATTTCAAATCATAAAAATTCACAGTTTTCGGATTTTTTCCTTTGTATACACACAATATCCCATCTGGACACTAAATTTCAAATTTCTAGGACATCTAGAAGTGGGTTAGATTTTACTGCTATATGTCAGTCAGTCATAAAAATGCCGATTTTTAGACGTTAATATTTCAATAACCGTTTGAGCTGTATTTATGAAATTGAGTGTTCAAGTTAATCTAGGGAAATTAATAAATGAACCAAATTTCATGTGTTTATGTTAAATAGATTTTTAGTTATTAAGAGGTCAAAAGTGGCTCCGAATGTTTCGTGTAAAATAACACACGGTGCTGCGTCGCTAGTTTCTTTGGCTTGAACTTGGCTGGACACGCTACTGCGTGTCTTGATATTGCCAATACACTGTTTGTATGACATAAAAAAGCCAGATGCATAAATATACCAGATATTTGCATGCATCTTAAATAACTCTACAAAATCATTCTATAATTGCTTTGTTTCTTAGAATTTCGTAATGTTATTTTATAGTTTTCACATATATAATAGGCTTTTTAGTACTTATAGCTATTCTTTATTTTTACCAGATAGTATTATATTATTTGTAATGCATTAATATCAAGTAATATACATAAAAAATAAATTACACAGCTTAAGAAAACATATGTAACTGAATATAGCATATATAAAAGTTCATTTGTATTGAGAAGATCAACCTTCTTTCCACAATGATATCTGTGCTTTGACTAACGGTGCTCCAAACCAATGACTTACAGCAATGCAGAAGCTTTCATTATCAAGAATTATACCTACTGGGTTTTTATACAGTAAAGCAACTTATAGGCATCGTTGAGATTCTTTAACCGATATAGCTGAGATAGTCTAGGTCATGGTTTGCTTAGTAATAATAATCGAAATGGTTTCTATTTAGTATTTTATTCTCTACTGCATTAAGAACTGAAATCCGTATCAGTGCTTTTGACAATAGTATTTTAGAAACTATAAATAACCTTTAAGTAACTATTTGAATAAAATAATTGAGGTATGCCATACATTTCACTAGGTCTGTCTGTGATTTTTGTTTACTAAAGAGATTTCTGTGTGGTATGGTAAGTCTATAAGACAAAACTAAACTAAAGATAAAATTATCATCCGGAATACTTGTTATAGATTGAAAACTGAAAACTAAGTAATTCATTTCTGGACAAGTTCTCTATGTCTCTCTGTAGAGGAAAGTAAGACAATAAGAATATCTTTACAAATATGAGGTAAAATACTTTTTGTATTTGGCATATCGATTTAAAATTAAGTCTTATATATTTTCCACATCACAAGTATATGGAATATAGGTCTACGTCAAAGCAAATTCTGTAAAATAAGCTGTTCGATTAGTAATATTGTAAATTACATTCTATATATGTAAAAACAGAATGAAAGAAAAAGTTTGCAACTATAATCATCAAGAACTATACTGAAAAAGGGCATTATACAAATTACAAATCGCAATTTTCCTGTTTTTCATTCAATAAACGAGAACAATACCAAGAAACGAGACAATTTAGTTACATACTACTGTTCCTATTCTATTAAGCGTTTAATTAATGATACAATAAAGCCGAGATGACCTTTGCATTCTAGTAAGTAATCCTAGAGACCGCAGAGGTCAAGACCACAATATAATTTCAAACGGCTGACCATATTATGTCGAGATTCTTGCTCTGGAACATTTATTATCGAATAATGTATTCGAATATCGGTACATGTACTACTCTAAAGATAAATCTTTTTGTTTACGTTTTAGTTCTCTATTTAGTATTGCGTTTATTGTAAACATGTATCTAGATTGTGGGGTTCATATTATATTACCGCTAGGTATTTATTTCAAAAATAACAGTATTAAACTCTTTAGTTTTGTTGTAGATATTTTTTTTATTTGATATCTTAGTTAAGCCCGTCTAATATAGGCTTTGGAAACAATTAAAATTAGATTAATTAAGGCATTATATTAAGGCACATATATTTAGATAGTCATAGCGACGCATACATTTTTAAAGTCGATACCATTAATATGTATATTTGTGACAATGAATCTTTATGAAGTCATGCAGTATTTATTACTTATTTTGCATGCATATGGCACCTATAAAAATAATATGTAAACTATAGAGTTATCTAATGTATTTATGACTTAAATGAACGAGACGCGTTCGTGACGTTGTTAGGTTGGTGGAGACATAACAGGTTAGACTAGTTAACTTAAGATAGATCAAAGAAACAGTTTTAGCATATTACTGTAGACTATTTTAAAACTTGCTTACGAAGCAAATTTTCATTACTTCTCGTACATTTAGATATGAAATCACGCTGAGGAAGTAATTACCTTATCTTTTTAATTCCTGATAGAGCTTTTACAATCTGTTGTTTTACAATAACAGATACAAATAAAGTCGGTACATTATTCTAAGATTAATTACCTGTACGGGAAGTATTAGAGATTTTCACTTTTTCTTTATCTTATTATATTATTGATAGGTTCAACTTTAAAAAATATATTGTTAACGAAAAGCAAGTTGCCTTAAGCTAGGTACAAGTTAATATTCGCTTTTAATTGATAATTATTATGAGTATGTAAGATTATATCTTATTCGACTGTTACGCAACTAGAAATTTATTTTAAAGTTAAAAGTAGAACGTGTACCCTATGCATGTTACCTATGACAAAATATCATAAATTGATTAAAAAAAGACTGATATAACAAAATAAACTTATAAATAACATTTTATTAAACGTACGTGGATCATCGCACGTTGTGCAGAAGGTGAGCACGCTGGGGCGGCAGCGACGGCGCGGGCGCAGGCGCGCCGGCGGCCTGCTCGCAGAGCACACCAGTTGAGCTACGAGCGATCGAAAGTTCGATGCAAGATCGAGCGCGCATATGTAAATATCGGCACATTTACAAGCGAAAGGGTTCACCAGAGCGGCGCACTAACGCAGCGTTGCGCGGGAACCAGTCCGGTGAGATTCCTTCGACGTCCGATAGAAAAATGTCGAATGAACTTCAGGTCCAACACTTGCCGCGAGTGTGTGATACGCGACGCGGCCGCCACTCGACTGCCGCCCTCCGCTCGCCGCCACTCTGTTGGTATATTTATCGCTTATTTATTGAACTCGTCTATATAGTAATTATAAGGCAGCTCGACAAGAGGCAAGCACTGAAGGCTGGCGAAGGATGAGCGGCGCATGGCGCTACCGCGTCTGCATTTAAGCACTGAGTCATAATCTGCACATCTGATCTTCATGCAGCCTTCAGACGAATAGCTCTGTTATTCTTATTGGTTGCTTATCTATTATCATCTAAATATTTGTTTTCAACCGGGAAGTGTTGGCGTCTTTCTTTGTTGTTTTCTTAATTTCACATAGCTCCTAACATTCTCAGCTAAATTATAATAGAAATAGTTTTACCTATGTAGATTAAACAATTGTTTTGTAACAAAATAGATACTTATTTTATCAAAATTAAAATTGTCATTATTAGTACGTAGGTGTATGTTTACAGTACGCTCATTTCTTTGTTTAAAATAACTAAGCTTTGCTTACTTACAACATAAAAGTTTGATAATTCATAATTATATATACACACGGTGGCGTACTTTCACCATTACTTTTCTCTATTTTCATTAAAATATTATCTTACATGTCATTTTTTCTTCCTACCATTTGTATGCAGGTGACTTGCAGATAGATATACCGACACTGTAATTTATTTGAATTGCCTGAGGTTGCTATGGCTTTGAATAATGATTTAACTGCGATTCAAAAGTGGTCTGAATTTTTGGACTATTAGTAAACCCTAAGAAATCGCAAAGTATAATTATTGGTAGCAGCAGACAATGAAGTAGAATTGACTGGACCTTAATACCTGATATTCAGTACTCTGGATGCATTACTAGGATAAGGTAAAAAATTTAGGTCTCATCATTGATTATAACATGTCTTGGGCACCTCAGATTAATGAACTTAGTATGCATTTTTCTTTTCATTCTCTCAAGCGTCTCCAATACTTTCTCCCTTTCAAAACCAAAGTTATGCTTTTTCTTTAGCTTACGAAAATATGACCACATCTCTGATTTTCGTGTTTAACTTAAGTGGCTCCCTATCCGTTTTCGCCGTGATATGCACACCCTATCATTCCTTTATAATATCCTTAAAAACAAAATTTCCCTCCTTACCTTCGTTCCCGTTTTAACTTTCTACCAATTCCAACACGTTCCAAGGTCTTGCATCGCAGTTATGCTTGATATTCCTAGAAGCAACATTAAATTCCGACAAAATTCTTTTTCCGTCCATGCCGCAGTACTCTGAAACAAACTGCTTAAAACCATCCACGAGAGCCCATCTATTCATGTTTTTAAATCCAAATTAAAAAACTATTTATTATTACAAATAAAGACAGTAATTATCAATCAACATATTTTTCTATTTTCATATTTTATTTATTGAATACCTATATGTGTATACATATGTATGTATAAGTAGAGTCCTTACATTAAGTATTATTTAGGTATATGTACCTAGTATTATATATTTTTATAAGTAATATATGTTAATTATTACTTTTATTTGTAGTATATTTATTTCCCGCTGACATCTTCTGCCACATCCAGGAGTGGACGCTGAACTGGAAGAGATCTCTTTCAGAGATAAGTCCACTTTTGTTAACTAAGTTTATTGTTTTTTTTCTGTATTACATTTAAAGTGCAATATAGAATATAATAATAATTATAAAAACTTAACTATAATATTCCTTTAATATTCTATAAATTATATAAAAAAAATAAACTTTTAAATATTAGGATAATTTTGCGCTACTTCACTTGTAAACTTTAATAGTCTTTAGCCATGGTCTTTAGCATTAGATACATTTTTTATCTATGCTTAAATGTCAATTGGTAGTATTTCAACTGTCATAGGCAGCTCATAAAAAATAAAATTAATATCCATGTTATGGATCACAGATGAATATCTGTGGATCTAGTTATCAAATCGAGATCATACTAAAATAGAAATATGTTTTCACAAAAGAAATAGTGCGCAAAATCTCTAAAGTATTTAAAAAAAAATCTTTTGTTGTAATCATGTTGTGCAGGTTACAATTACGGTAATTTTTTAATTTTTTTATAATGAATATTAATTAATAATGTATATAATAAAGTAAGGAAGCAAGAAATTAAAACCACATTAAACTTTTTTTAGATGTACTTGCCTAGGAGGAATTCTTTGCAGATCCTTGAGTTCTGCAGAGGTTTCTACAGCACTAAGGCCATTTTATTTTAGTGTGCATCCTGATTTATTTGGAAAGTACCCAGAACAAAGAGTAAGTATTTTATTATGTCGATATGTATATAAAGATTATAGAAGTTATATCATCTCTTAATTTAAAAAAATATTTCTTTTCAAATAAAAGTTATTTACTTTTAATAAAAATAGGTAATTTTCGAAATAAAATTGATAAAAATTTATAATTGATGCAAAGTGTCAACCTATTTACAGAAAATAAATGAAAATTCTCTGCAACAACTAAGTGCATTAATAGAAGCTCAACAATCTAGTCGAAACATGTCCATTCCTGCACTCTCCTTTTATTTAAGGCAAAAAGATATGCCAGAAGGTAATATGCTAAATAATTATTTATATATTTCTTTGTTTATCTATACATATAGTTGAATATCTGTAGAAAAAAATGCTAAAACTGAGTTATGGGGATGTAAGAAGAGAAAAAGAACAAATCCAGTTTTTTTTTCATTTTTTTTTTTGTTTCTCTGTCTGTCTGTTTGTACAGGTTAATCTCTGAAACTGGTGGTACCTTATATCCTCGGTCAACATTTTAGATACTTTTGTCCTAGTAATTTAAAGAGTTCCCGTGGAATAATTAAAAACTATAGTAACTTATACAGCTTAGTACACAACAACTTATGTACCTAATTTAGTAAAATTTGGTATGCTGATACCTTATATTGCCGGTCAAACAATGTGTATTATAAAATTTATAAAACCCATAAAAGTGATGGGTTCCTGCGGGAAAGTAAAACATTACAAAAACAATGCCTAGCATAGCATCTTTCGTACTAAATCAATTGTGTGTGGCGGACGTCATTAAGACCTCAGGCAAAGAGTGAGATTGACACATTATTTGTAAACTTTGGTCCAGTATTCCCAGATATTTATGGTACATACATCGATACATACTAAACTTAATCTCACAAACCTATGAAAATCTCAACCTTTCCTTCTGGCTTTCCCAAGTTGAGTAAAAGAACAAGTTCACACCAGAACGGCTGAACGGATCTGGATGAAATTTGGTACAGAGATAGATTATAGCCTGGAATAACACATAGGCTACTTTTTATCCTGGAATTTTGTTTTTTTTCCTAGAGGTGAAGCCTAGGGAAGCGAAGATGAGTCAATAGTTGATAATAAAAACCATCATCTACTAAAACATTTTTCTTTTTTGTAGGTAATTTCAAGTTAGTTAAAATATATCTAAATAGCAAAAATGTAAGGGAAACTGTAGTAAAAATTTTGAATGCCTGTGATATATCAACTAATTATGTAGACAAGATTCCAAGAAGCTCAAGCAAAATAGATAATAGGTAACATTTAACCAATATGTAATTGATGCGCAAAGTCAATTTTATAATTCATCTTTTCTTTAATTTTTATATATATTTTAGAAACATTGATTTCACAAAAGCATATGAAGAATACAACTCTGAGTTTGAAAAAGCTGTAAAAATGAAAAGGAAAGTTGAAGAAAAAAGAGCTATTTCCAATATAATGTATGTTTCATTTTATTTAGTGAAAATTAATTTTGTACTGTTAAATTAATATCTTAATTAAATCAATCAATCATTCATAGAAGAATTTTTAAAATTACTTCTGTATTTTTCACAAACAAATTTTTATGTCATGAACTGTAAATACTAGTAGCTTTTTGAGTTCATACAACATTTATTTGCTTTAACTCATTGTCTTTTTAACATTCTAGAGAATGGATCACAGAAAATAGTAAAGATGGAAGAAAAAAATATGAAATGACAAGCCCAACGAGACAACAAGTGAATTCACTCATAGAACAACTCTGCAAAACATATGGTATAAAAGAAGTTGGTAAAGCCTGAATATGTATGCTTCATATATATATTTATATCTACAATATTTAGCAGTAATTTATTGGTTATAATTTTATCCAGTTCTTATTTAATTCACATAAATTTTCCCATTTTGCCATACAGCATTTCCTACCTGCACTTCCATTTTATTTGTAATTGCAAAATTATATGATTTGCTTTAAATATACATTCACAGAGTAAAATTTTAAAAATTGTCTTTTTTATTGTCTTATTGAAATAGTCTTTATTATCGATACAGAGACGGAATCTATGGTTTTTAGATTTTTTGTCTATTTGTCTGTCTGTTACCGCATCACAGAAAAACCACTGGAGGGATTTTGATGAAATTTGGTATGATGATAGCTGGATATCCGGGTCAACATATAGGATACTTTTTACCGCGGGGGATTATCTCATTCTCACGGGAATACACGTTATAACACAACCCAAAAAATATGATCAGAATTTCTTGAAACTTGGTATTAATGCTCGTCATCACATACAATTAAATAAATACGTGTTTTAGCGTTTTTTGAAATTCATCCCATAAGGAGATAAAATAAAGGATGAAAATTTGTATGAAACCTACCTTTTTAAAGTTTTTTTGTTGTAGTTTTAGCGCGAGCGAAACCGCGGGTTTTGCTAGTTCTCTATATAATTACATAAAAGTCGTGTATTAAAATAACTAAATTGTCACTATTTAATTTATGAAAAATATGTGTCATACATTTTATAACTGCTTTTAATTTAACATATTCTTATACATGTTTGTAATTTTGTAATGACTTATAATTATTACACGTTAAGTATGATAGTGGTTGGAACATAAGTCACATTAGAGGAGCACTTCAAAGTCTTACCTCCATGGCTTCACAACATTCAAAACATATGGATAATTTAAAAGGTACATCCATAGGATTTTTATTTTCATAACTTAATAAATATTGAATTGTCTTTGTTTATGTAGTTCTTGACTACTTATTAAACTCAGGAATAATTTATTAATTCTTCTTATTAATAAAAGAAATTAAACAATTCCTTTATCAGAATTAGAGTTTATAGCATCATACAAATAAACAAACAAACAAATTCTATCTCTTTATTATTCTATATAATATGTAACATTGTGAAATATAAATAATATTATTCTTTATTTTAGGCAGGACTATCGCTTTAGGACAATTTACAGGCGTCAGTTTGGATGGAGATATATTTCTGAACATTATGGACGTTAGAAATGAATGGCTATCGGTAAATTATTATATATAGTATTAAAACATAAAATCGTGACTTATTCAGATTTGCTAATAATGTGTTTTTTATTACAGCTTATAAAAAAAGTGAGCCATGAAGATAGTGCCTTAACACAAATACCCAACTATGAGAAAGCTTTATCTAGCATATTAAGGGATATACACATTTGTAGAAGGTATGTATTGTAAATTCATATATTTAGTAATTATTTTATCTACCAGCAAACACGATTTTACAAAGTTATATTTGAAGAAATCGTAACTCAATAAAAAAAAGTAGTTTTTTTTTTTGCTAACAAACCTATGAATATTTTACTATAATACAAAGATTAAATTAGCTAAAATTTGTTTTATGTTTGTTTAATATAATTATTAAATATTATTGCACAGTTTTTTATAATTCTATATGTATAATAAAATTGTAACTAAGCCGAAACTGTACATTAAATAATTTTTGGAAAATCTTATTAAAATAGACTTTATTATAAATACAGAGGGCAAATCTATAATTTTTAGAGTTTTTGTCTGTCTGTCTGTTTCCGCATCACGGAAAAACCATTGAAGGGATTTTGATGAAATTTGGTATGATGATCAACATATAGGATATTTTTTACTGCAGAAAAATATCTCATCTCTGAGAAATCTATACAAAACGTTAAAACGTAAGCAGGAACGAACCCGAGCGCAGCGAGGGTCAGTCGCTAGTCGCTAAAATAGTTCGGCAGCTTATGAGTAAATGTCATCTATCATCTATTTTGGAAAAAAATAAAATATTCTGAAGAATAGAATTAATGCTGCCTACATTTTTTGCATGGGATGGGATATATATATATATATATATATATATATATATATATATATATATATATTGTGACAATGTATTTACTATGAACATTTATCTGTTTTCAGAAAATTTATGCCTAAAGTTTCTGCAGCGCAATATTGCAGTCACCTCAGACAGTTGATAACTTCTATAGGAGATTTTTATGGACGCGGAAAAAAGATCCCAGACTGTGTACCCGAATCCCTTAGTAAATATGAAATTGTTGTTGAACCGTGAGTTTAGTTTCTTTTTTATTTAGTTTCTTTATTTCATCTCTATATTTATTAATATATAAATAATATAACATTATTTTAGTATACAAATAATACTTTTTGGAAAAAAAATGTCTAAACAAATTTTAAAAGATAGTGTTGCATGCATCTTTTGTAGGGTTCAGTAACCAAAAAGCTTAAACGGAACCCTTATAATTTCGCCATGTCTGCTTGTCTGTATGTCACAGGCATTTTACTCAAAGACTATTGAAGCGCTATTGCTGAAATTTAGTAGGAAGGTGTTTCTTGTGAATCGCTAGACAATTCTGTACTCAAATTACAAAGAAAAAGGTGTGGTTCTCTGTATTCGATACACGTAAATGAGAGGAGAAAAAAAAAGAAATTCCACATAAACATATAATGTAATCTGTTATCCATACCTAATATTTTATATATGTAAAAGGGGGTTTGTTTGTTTGTCCTTCTTTCATATCAAAACAAAGTGACGGATTGACATTATTTTTTGTGTGGAGGGCTGGAGAGTGACATAGGCTACTTTTTACCGCGGGAGATTATCTCATTCCAATGGGAAAACACGTTATAATGCAACCCAAAAAAATATTTCTGATCAGATTTACTTAAAACTTGGTATTAATCCTCTTCAATACAATTAAATAAATACGTGTTTTAGCATATTTCGAAATTCATGCCATAAGGGGGTAAAATAGGGGATGAAAGTTTGTATGAAACCTATCTTTAAGAGTTTTTTTTTATAGTTTTAGTGCGAGTGAAGATGAGGATTCTGCTAATTTGTATTAACAACCAAGATGGTATCACTGTATGAAATTGCGTCTATTTTATAAAATAGTTATGAAAACCCACCAAATAGAAATTTTAAATTTATAACGCTAATATATAGCTCATAACTAAAAAACAAAAATTAATTTGAACAAATATCAATAGATGACATTATATGTATCGATTTGATGTTGGATCTTTTGTAAAATAAACAAAAGACGAAAAATAGATACTTATAATAATATTTTTTGCAACCATAATATACCATACTAGGCACTGACCCTCGTTTCGCTTCACAGAAACCATACATGTGCTTTTCTAAATTATAGTAATCTAACTCTGTTCCAAATTTCATCCAGATCCGTTTCTCGCGTGAAAGAGTAACAAACATTCATCCTCATAAACATTCACATTTGTATTATTGGTATGGATATTTCATATTATGGTGTAAAAAAATATATCTAAGTAAATCAAATTTGCAATATTAATATTTCAGCGAAGCGGGTCCCCTAATGGTGTCCCCCACGGGGCAGTTCATCGCGCCGGCGTCGTGTCCCGCGGACGAGCTGGTCGCCTTCATCGCCACGCATCTGGACGAGGCAACGCTCCTGCTAACTGAATACAGCATGTAAGTTGCCTATATTTTGTAACCAGCTTTTGTAATGTTTTTGCCAATTTTAAACTGGTTTCCATGATTATTTTAATTTTTAAAAATACTATCTGAAGGTTAGAAGTGAATTTATATTTGATTTATCGATTTAGTTTTTAATTAAAAGTTATTATGAAATTAGACCATATTCACTATTGAATTGAAAGAAAGTTTTGTAAAATTGGTTTTGTTGTTTTTTTTATATTAATTTTTTTTTTTCTTCAAAATATGCTTTAAAATGTAAATGTTAGCAAGTAGTTCAATAAACTCTATATATATTGAAATTCGTTATTACAGTAATAAACATGTGGAAAAAGCGATATGGAAAGAAGTGAAAGAAAGATTTGATTTATTGGAACTTAGAAAAGACGACAGTATCACTCCAGCCCTCATGATTCTTTGTTGCGAGAGACTTCTCACGCGGATAGACAAGCTAGACACGGTGAGATTTTTTGATTTAATATTTTTTAATGGTAGCATTACATATTTGAACTACTAGTAGTTCTACGAACAGTAGAACTCGCGAGCACTAACTTTTTTGCAACAATTAATATATCACTAAAGTTATGTGAGCAATTACTGCATATTAAGGACCTATTCTGCTCATCACACCGAAGATCTTCATCAGATCTTTACCAAATATTTATGAGACCAACTTAAAGTATATCGGATCTTATACTGTGGAGATATCCATGAGCCCCATTTTGGAGGATTTAAGGGTTATTTTGATTTGAGGTACTCCCATCAAAAATCCTCGACGACAAAAAATTCTATAGAGTCGTAAAACCTGTATACCAAGTTTCGTCCAGATCGGTTGTAAAATACGACCTGTAGAGGAATACTAACAAACTGACAAAAGAAAGCAAATTGTGCCAAACCTGCAGCAGAGACGCTTTGCTCACTCGGTCAATTATATAGATCCTTCACTATTTTTTTTTAATTTAAATAATTAAGTGTCACAATATAGAGATGAATGATCTACATTTTTTTTTTCAGAAATTACGAGGCAACATTCTATGCGTGACTCATTATTATTCCGTGTTGTCGGAAGGTGTGTTGTGTATACCCTGGAATTTTAAGTGAAGTCAATTCTCTTAAATGAAACAATAAACATATAGTTATAATATGAGTTTATTGACAGAATAAAATATTTATACTATTAGCAGCATCCTGCATGATATATCTATGAATTTACATAATCGAATTATTATAATAAGCAAAATTGTACCTTAATGAATGTGATCTACAATAACGTTAATACCGTAAAAATTAACAATCACTTCATGTATATGTTAATCAGTCCATTGGATTATTTTATAATATAACATTTCCTAATAAGTCATGATAGTGCCATATATAACAACTAGCTTTCTAAATAGAAAAATGAACAATAATAATGTTCTTATATTGAAAATTTGAATATTAGCTATAGTGGGATGTAAATATTTATAATGTTCGATGTATTCGGTATTGTCTCTAAACGAACTTGTACTTTTTGTAAAATAAACATTTATAATTAAGATTTTTTTTTTTATTTACAAAAATTGCAAACAGGATTGTATCTCTGATTGATTAAGAATTAGAACATTCTTACCAACATTATTTTTTATAATAAACGGGTTTATTCTAAACCTTGTCATTCACATTGAATTTTTATTCCTATCTTTTTTATCTATACGGGCAGTGGTAACGTGCTAGCTTGGGAAACCGACTGAAGCGTATTCATATCCCAGATAAATCCACTTCTCGCACCAACATGATTACCATTTGTTTTACAGTAAAAGAAAATATTGTGAGGAAACCTGCATGTCTGAGAGAACTTAGCAAGTTTTCGAAGGACATGTGAAGTCTACCAACCCGCACTTGGCCAGCGTGGGAAAGTCTAGCCTGATCTCCCTCGCATTGAAGGGAGGCCCCGTAAAAATCGTGCCCAGCAGTGGGACGTTATTTTTAGGCGCTGAATATATACATACATATCTATAGCGAACAGGTTTAAAGTGACATTGAAGTTTGGAAACGTTTTCATTATTCGTGCTTATCATAGAACAAAAAGTCATTTTGAATGCAGTGTATGAGATCAGTATTAAAGAGTACGCTGAATATATTACTAATTTATAAATATTTTAACAGAAATCATAAATAATATAACATCTTTTACAGTTTCAATAGTTTCCATATATTTTTTTTTAATTCGGTATGATTTTATTTAATCTTAGGAAGGCAACCGGGGCAGGGTGACCCGTCACCGGAACCACAAGTCGAAAAAAGTATCAAAATTTTGTTGCTGTTGTTTTTGTCTTTTGCTACCGCTCGATCTATTCTCTAACAAGAGTGAATGCGATAAGTAGCACGCGTCAACGTGTCGCGGTAATTTGTTGTTTTGAAATGAAACTTCTTTAGAATCGTTGTGATTTGAAACTTTATGAAACGAAAATGCGACACGAGAAAGAAACAAACAGATAAATATATAGGATTGAGCCGACAAAAGAATGAGATAGAATACATTACACAGGACGTAAAAATAATACTGAATAAATGTGATGTAATATATGTTAAATAAAATGTAAAATAGCTTTTAAAGTCGGTAAAAAAAAAACTAATCCTTACAATTATTCTATTGCTGATACTCTATATATGTTCATCTCATTCTCTCATAGATGACTTTTCTGAAGTTTCACTTCTACCGTGTGTAAATTGCACACACACAAACACACTTTTTTTGTTATATTGACATTGCTGGGGTGGCTCGTCACCCCTGTTGCTTTTTTACGTAAGGTTAATTTTCTTGAGATACTGAAATATTCGGTTTTAAGGTAAAAATGGCTTCGAAACCGGATGAGTTAATTCGAAACTACTTGAACCCCTTGCTGCTGCTAGCTCGGATTATGAGTGTCGTTTAGAAGATGATGACTATGAAAGAGATGATAATATTTAGGTGCACTTGGAAAAGGAGGACTTTACTTATTACTGTGAAAATAGTGACGACGAGGATGTGCCGCTGACACAATTACGTACTAATATGTTAAAAGATAAAGACGGATATGTTTGTTCATCAATTCCACCATCTTCGAAATATAGTGGCTATTCGTCGACTTAGGAGAGGCAACGCTAAAAGCATTAAAAAGGAAAGAGATGCATTCTTTACTTTATTCGGCAAGTCTATTGTTGATTCAATCGTGTTATAAATATAAAAATCAAGAAATTACACGATACCCATCAAAATATAAAGATTAACGCTATGTGCGTGAGATGGATAGCATACAAGTCGAAGCTTTAATAGTCTTCCTATTTTTTTCGGCTATAAATAAGACAACCGTAAAAACGTAAGCGATATGTGGTCTCCTTTTAGAGCTAATATAAACACTACTGCGAATGCAAATCGTTTTTAGTTTCTACTAATTTGCTTACGATTTGATGATAAAGACAACAGGAAGTTGGAAGACGAGTCGGACAAATAATCAGACAAATAAGATCAGCATTCATAAGTAATTGCAGAGATTCATACCAACCACGGTTTTTTTGTGACAATTGATAAATAACTTTTGAGCTTTCGTGGAAAAACAGATAGCAAGTGAGCTTGCTGCAAACTTGATTTTTATTTGAATTTAAATTGTGGCCTTAAATATGACAAGATGATTTTATGGCAAAATCGCTCCAAACTTGTTAATTCAAGAGTGATGTTTCCAGTCTATAGTCATATTCTTCGTCTTGCTGTTGGCGTTGTATTTAAAATATGAAGTGCTAAACATCCGAATACTCCTGCCAACAGGTTCCGGAGCAGTTATATAAAGGTGTTAGCTTTACAATTAGCCAAATCGCACATGAAGCGGCGTTTAAATAAAAATTTGCCGCGAGAATTAGGAATTCACTTTACGTGATATTTTAAACACAAACCAGGACCCTCCTGAAGGTTAAATTGCAGAAACGAGCAAAATGTACACTTTGTCCGAGAAAACGAGATAAACTGTTTGAATAAAATGCCTTCTGCCTGCTTGCTCTGAACATTGTAAAGATATTTGCTTAAATTGTATTTAATGCAAAAAAAAAAATATAGGCGCCATAATTGACACTATTATCATATTTTTAATTGTATATGCGATTAATCTTATATCTTATAATAAATAAGTTTGATTATCCTACACATTGCCGTTTTATTGATTTTAAAAAATATAAGATCATTTGTCACCGCTGTTGCCATTTATGCAGAAAAAGTGTTGCCTGCCGAAGGGTAATTAATTTATAACTGTCGTTGAAATTGGCGAAATTTATATTACTGCCAGTATTATAATTTAACATTCTATCATCTCAGCGATCATCAAGATTTATTTATTCCTAAAACGAAAAAAACAGAGATCCCACATTTATCAATCCCTAAAATAATTCGAATGCACGAAAATAATGTCAAATAATAAATATATTGCGAGTACAAAAATGATATTGAGCGGCAAAAATAAAAAGATCTCCATATATCAGTTTTTCTTGTTCTGCTGCACTATCACCAGTTTGTTCTTCTCCTTCGTGACTTTGGCCACCGGCAGGTTCGTGGCGGGCATGAGTTGCCTTAAATTTTGACTCGGAATAACTGGTGCCTGTAGGCAAAAGTTGATTTTAAGTTATTATTTTTCTTAAATGTACTATAATTATTGGAAATAATTTACAGCATCAATTTAGGTGGTGTAGATATGGTATTGAATAGGCGACTTTATTAACCAAAAAAAACCAAGATTCAGGTTTCTTTAATAAAACACCTTATTATAGCTCAGAAAATCCGATTCGTTTTCTAACTGTATAATTAGTTTTTTAGTTGCTAAATAGTTGGTAGATTGAGTTAGCAATCAGTGACGTCACAGGTTGCTATTGCCATACAAAATCTACGTCAATTAATTGGTGACAAATACTCCTTCATATATTTTTATCGGAGTTCTGATACCACTTATACTTAGTTAAAGTTTTATGTATATATTGTAATGTCTTCTGTTGATTTAGTCCCTTTTTTACAGATAATAACTTAATATAAAAGAATGTGATCTTATTTTCTCTTTCGTTACATGTTCATACGTGACATTGGCGAAGTAATCTGTGCTCAACTGACACAATTTGAAGCCCTTGACAAGAGAATTGAATTGAATTGGTTTCTGATAGTACATAGATTTATTAAAAAAATAATAATATTAAAATGTAGACTAAACGTGTGTACAAGTATTCTTAATATTATCAGATTCACTCGTAACTAACTTTGTTATCAATTGTTCGATTTGTATTTTTTTTTCTAATTGTCGTATCGAATATGGGAAATATTGTAACATAAGTATAAGAAATAAATATATTATGTATATGAAATAACAGACGCATGTTGGCATGATGTACTCTGCCCAACCGTCAAGCGAGTAATGAGTGTCTGTGGCTTAATTTTATGTGTTTTGTTGATCTCTACTTAGTGAATAATACAAATACGAAATATATTATAAAGTATTAGGTAATTAAGTATTTATATATGTAAAAGTGTCAAAGCATGTGCAGTGTACACTTTGTAAAATGGTAGGCATTTTATGAAAACTTATTCCTCAAGGTTGCCTGGAAGAGATCGCTTCTCGCGGTAAGGCTGCCTGTTGTGCATCTTTTCTTTGTGTTTTAATGTTTCTTTTTTGGTGTGCAATAAAGAATATTATTATATTTAGCTTACCGGAGGATATCTCGCGAGCTGCCTGACTCTGTCGACCAGGCGCATGGCGTCGTCCGACGTCTCTGTGTCAGTCGTCAATCCCAGTGAAAGAGCTCTGTCGATGTTAACGCCGCCTAAACATCTAAAAATAACGATATTATTACAAAACAGGAAATAAATTTTGCACATTATTTTTTGAGCGAATCCCGAATAATGCATGTATCTACAACGTTTAAACTCTTTTAAATTATATCTATACATATAATAAAACTGTAGAGGTCGAATGTCTGTACATAGAAAAAATATGCTAAAAACCGAGTCAGGGGGAAGTAAGCAACATAACAAATCCAGATTTTTTTCTATTTTTTTTGTTTCTCTGTTTGTACGGGCTAATCTCCCAAAACTGTTGGACCAATTTCAATGAAATTTTGCCTGGTGGTATCCTATATCCCCGGTCAACATTTTAAATACTTTTCATTTCGGAAAATTAAAGAATTCCCGTGGGATAGTAAAAAAAACTATAATAACTTATACAGCTTAGTACACAAAAACTCCTGATTGGATTTTAATGAAACTTTACGATAATATAGTTCATACATCAGAGTAACAAATAGACTACTTTTTATCCCGGAAAAATGTACGGTTCCCGTGGGATAGATTTGTTTTTGTGTTGAAGCGAGGGTGAGCTGCTAGTAATAAATAAAAAAAAATGAAATAATATTTTTGAATAATTGAAAGCACTCAAATAAAATAAATTATGCGGTTGGTGGATATTTGAAAAGAGCAACTAAGTGTGACGTTTTCCATTTATTGAGCAATATTATGCGAAACTTATGTAAATAACCATGAAATATATTTTTTCCATATTTATATGTCATGAAATCCTCAACAAATATACAAAGTAAAGAGCAGTGCACCTTTGAACCAATACACATAAGCGACACAAATTTCATATTGAAGATAAGTGAGATTAACTGATTGCAGATCGAAACAGAAAGTGACGTATTTTACATGATGAAATTGCTTACATATATAGCTTTTCAAAAGATTGTGTAAAACACAATATTAGTTTTTTAAATCAATTGAAGCATTAGAAAAGATTTTATGTGAAATTCATTTTACTCAATTTCATGTAGGTAGTTACCTGTAGTGCGCGGGCGGCCGCCGCTGCGCGCCGTGCGCGTGGCGCCAGGCGGCCGCGGCGCGCGCGCGCCACGCCGCCGCCTCCTCCGCCGCCGCCGCCGCGCCCGCCTCCAGCGCCGCGCACGCGCCGCGCAGGTCCACCACCTGCACGTGCAACGTCGTGCTAATTATTATATTAGAGAAGCGTCGAATATTCGGTTTAATTGCCGAATATTTACATAGTATTATTTTTAAATTAATAATCGTATATTAATAAAATATATTATATATAAAAGTAGTATATATAAAAGACGCAAAAAAAAACTCAATATCTAAAAGTTTTTTTTTTTTGTAAAGGTAACAAAAACTATCTGGTGTTACAGACATTTATTTACAAAATAAAAATTAAAAATAAACATTACTAAATCAACTTTTATGAACTTCCTAATTGTGCAAAAAGCTACCGAACAATTCGACCGAATATTCGATTAGAAACTTGAACCAACTAGCTATTCGGCCGAAAGTAACCGTATACGGTTAAACTCATATTCGGCACTAATTCCACTCTGCTGGAGACTGATGAAATTATAGGGGTTATATGTTCTTGATTTGCAAAAAATTCTTAAAATTAAATTTCCAACAAAAAAACCCTAGAACCCGATTACAGCGCCACCTATTGAGTGCTGTTGTGAATCTAAACCATACAAGAACCCACACAAACAGACAAAAAAATAATACTTGTGACGGCATTAAGTTCTCAATTTTAGGTACTATTCATGTTCAAGCAACAAATATTAAATTGATTATTATCATACTTTCTTATTATTAACCTTAGCGAGATCTGATAGATTTTCTTAATATTCATTATTATTATTAGCCATTTGGGTATCGGTAAAAATTGGCGGAAAATCCGTTCACTTATCTCTAATGAATTTTACGACCAATGGCGCCTTTAACATATACAAAAAATAGAATATTTTAAAATATACCTTTTGGAAATATCTATACAATAAAGTCTTTATTTCATCGTGAGACAGTTTATCGAGCCTGGCCATTAACATCTGTTCCCCGCGACTTCTAAACTCTTTGTTATCTTGCGAGTCGGACAATGAGGCTGATGGTGATTTGCCGCATATTAAATTGTTCTTATATTCTATTGCTGTATCTATTGCTTCTATAGCTTCTTCACATTCCAATAACTTACGTTCCTGAAAGTTGAATTAATTTTTATTTAATTACATACACTTTCAAAAGGTCCAGTGTATTGCCGGTGATTAGATTTTATTAATTGCTCTTTTCAGAAGAAACAATCCTTTTTTTTTAAGTACTATGTAGTATTTGTTACTTTTTTACATAAAATCAATAGATATATTACTCATTGAATTTTATGTACATATTTAATAGATAATTTGATTGATACTATTTGTTATGAAAATTGAATGTATATTTATGTACAGATTTTATTCTTACCTCAGAATCGGATAGTGATTTGTACATTTTACGTTTGTGCCCTAGGCTACAACGTTGCTCATGCAAACATTCTCTTGTTTTCCTCAAATTTTTAATCTCCTTCCGCAACATCAGCTCTTTTTCTTTCGATAATTCTAAATTAGCTAAATCACTAGTCTTTTCCTTTAAAATACTATCTAATTGTGTTATTCTATGAGTAAAATGTTTTATTGAATGAGATTTTTTATCCTTCATGTCAACAGAAGACTCTGAAAGTTCATCTAATTTAAGTTTGTCTTTAAGAAGTTCTACATCTAAAGTATTCTTACGTTTTTCATCCTTTTTTATTTGTCTTTTGATTTGGTCTATTTGTTTTTTGTATGTTTTTAAGTTTGTTTCATGCCTCTTCATTTCCTTTACGGCATCTTGATCCACTAAACTTGATTCCATTTTTTCTGAGTACTTTTTGCTATTATAAGAAATACTTCTAGATAAATCATCTATAAGTCTCTTTTTAGCTATGCAGAGATTTATAAGCTCCTTTAACTGTGTTTGACTACTACTTATCTCTTTAGATAGCTTTCTTGCAAGAATTTGTTTTTGGGTATATTTTTCCTTAGTCATTTTATATTTTTTACAAATTTCATTTGTCTTTGGAGAATCTATCATTTTTAATAACTCTCTTTCTATCAACTTTGGTTCGGGGTCTATATCTTTTTTATGAGATTCTATTATTATTTTCTGAGATTCTGGTGATATTGCTTTAGCTGCCACTTTCCTTAATAATTCTAATTGAGCTCCTGAAATACTTTCCCCAGGTTGAATTGTTCTCCGTCTTCCAGAATTAGACTGGGATGTCATTACTGGTAAAGATTGTGAACCACTTGTTTCAGATATAGTGATATCATCTGAATCAATATGATTCAAATACTCCTCACACCTGTCAGCAAATAACTGATCATTTTTTTCCCTAAAATATTCCATAAATTTTTCTAATTTGTCCTGAAATACTGTTTCTGAATCACTATCTTCAGAGTCTGATTCCACATCTGACTCACTGGGCTCACTTGGTTCAGTATCTTCTGCTATTCTTGGCAAACCTTGTTTTGTATTTGTTTCCTTATTATCAACTGTTATATCACTATTTAAACATTCATCACATTCAGCCTTAAGGAACAACCATTCACTAACTTGATTCATGTCTGCTTCAGATAAGGATTTTGACTGTAAAATTTTGTTAAATAGTCCTTCTGCATTTGATACCAGCTTTACCCATTGTGTGGTTGCAAATTGGAGATTAAATGCATTCTCTGCTGGTATCGCAGCTTTTTCTGTATACACAGGAGTATTATTATCAGCAAATAAATTTACAGTTACAAAGTTTTTAATACCTCTACAACATAAAGACAAATTGAGAATTTTCAAAGTGTCTTGATAATCATCAGGCTCTGTACTTATACAACCTATTACCCAGGTAAATGCTCTACCACCAAATGAGTCTCTTAGCATGGCTGTTAATATACACCGGTCATAATTTATTTGTTTTGGTGGGTTTCCAGCTACTAGTTCTTTTATTATATTTTCTAATGCAAATAATCCAGGTTCAGGATATGCGGCTAAATCACAAAAGCTAGCAGTAGACATTCTATGATTTAGAACACCATTTGTTCCAACCCATTTTTGCTCCATACTAACAGTAAAAACTGTGTGGTTATTTCCTAAACATCTTTGTCTCCATCCTAATTGTAAATATTGAAAAGCTTCTTCTACATTGGAACATCTAACTAAGCCTGCTCCTAATACATCGAAAATATTATTATTTACAACTTGCATCCATGTTATATGTAGAATGTATTCTCGCTCAGGCATTTGGCCTAGTCTATGAAATATTTCTGTTAAAAATCGTGGAACTATTCCTTGGTCACATTCACTATGTATGCATTCAAAACCTGAAACAAAATATTTATCATTATAATACTTTACAGTAAGTATAGATTAATTTCAACTGATTTAAACTTTAAACTATTTAACATACATATTGTATATTTACCTGGACCAAATAATGTATAAGTTTTACCGGATTTTGCTTGGCCAAACACAACAACTGAGGTATCACATCCATCTAAGAAACAGTTAATTTGAGGTATCATAAATGAATTAAAAAGATGGGCCTGTGTGCAATCCCCAGGCAAAGCTCTATTCACATGAAAAGTTTGACCACTTTCCGTGATCACAATTTGTGTTACTGGGTTACTAAATATACATTGTAAAGAATCAGCTATACTTGGTGGTTTAAGTCGAATAGCTATTTGTACTGGGATATCCATTTTATAATCTTATGTTAATTCACCACACAACACACACACACACAAATAAAATAATATTTAGGTATTTTAAATATTTTGTTTATTTCGTTTAAAATGTTACTTCTACCGTAAATATAACATTTCGTTAAAATTAAGATTAAGTTATTAAATTTAAGTGCTCGTTAAAATAATAATAGACATTTTTATTAAGCTATAAACGATTAGGACAATAATATTTATGACAATAAAGTTGTATTTCTCTTAGATTATCTAAGGTATTTCATAGATATTTCTATTATTCAATTTAACATGAAGAAATAAATTAATTTGACAACAAAAACCACAGACTAAAATCTAAAGTCTATATGCAGACGATAAAAACTATGGAGGGTAGAAGTAAGGAGTGTCATCTGTGTATATGAAAAGTGTCCGTCAAAATGTATTAAATTAGGATGGCGCCACATTTGCGATGCTACATTCATACCATACCCTGTGGGTCCACCAGCGCGATTGTGGAGGATTTTGGAACTATTATTTAGCGCATAGGTACAACTGGACACGATGCTACATTCATACCATACCCTGTGGGTCCACCAGCGCGATTGTGGAGGATTTTGGAACTATTATTTAGTGCATACAACTGGACACTTTTTCAACTTTTCTCCCATATAAGATGACACTCCTTACTTCTACCCTCCATAATAAAAACATAACAAATTAAACCACAGATTAATAAGTATAATATTAAAAAAAATACTAGAAATAATTTTAAATTTTATTTAAATGGAAAGTCTATTATTATATAAAAACTTAAGGCAAAGTGACTTTCTCTTGTATGATCTTTGAACATGTATGGGGGTGCGCGGCTAAGCTCATGATGAAACAGTTAATTTTACTATTCTTTTTTTATATTATAAAAAATTAAAAAAAAAATTAAAAAAAACCGACTTCCAGGCACTGAAAAGTTAAAAATAACTAAACGGGGGTTTTCATTTAGAATAGATACTCAATCAGATTTTTTCGAAGTCGGTGTGCTTTGATTTGTATTGGCTGGCACCGAATTCGAAAAAATCTGATTTAGTATCTATTCTAAATGAAAATCCCCTTTTAGTTATTTTTTACTTTTCAGTGCCTGATGGTTTTTTTTTTTAAGTTTTTATTTTTCCATTTTTAGTGTAGACGTATCATCAATACAAATTAATCAAGCCCAAACACCAGTTAATTGCTGTAAATCGTCGAGGAGTTCCCTCGACTATCTTTCGGGTCCATCATCAGATCGACTCCAGACCTTCATTAAATAGTAGTGCTTTAAAATACCTAATGAAAATGTTATCAAACGCACTAGTCGCCGCTACAATTTTCGAAAGTTCCCCTCAATCTCTCTAGGATCCCATCATCAGATCCTGGTTTCCTTATCATGGGACCACTCTTGGGATATCTCCTTTCCAACAAAAAAAGAATTATCAAAATCGGTTCATTAACGACGAAAAAATCCGCGAACAAACATAATATATATAATATTTTCCAAAGACACCTTTAGATTATTTTCTCTGGGGGTATGTAAAGAAACGAAATCTATGAAGACACGTATAATGTAATTGATGCTTGAAACGGTCTTTGGAAATATTCTAAACGAAATCAATAATATTGTAATGCTAAATGCAGTACAACGTCCAATCCAGCTATGTATTGAAAACAACGGCTATCATTTTGAACAATTGATCTGTTAAGGTTTAATAAGTAAATGACACAGAACAATAAAAAAACATTTTGTTGAAAATGAGCTCTTTCCTTAAGTTTGCCGTATGTCATGACTTCCTAGAATTCGTTCCTTATTAGCAACACTATCGAATGGTGTAATTATACAGTGTGTGTTTTTTTTCAAAATCAACAGGTTCGATTCCTGGCCAGGAAAATTGATTTTTCAGAAATCCAATGATGCAGTTTTAGTTTTCATGAAAATTGGGCCCGAGTACTTTTTGCTATTCCTCATAGTTTCGGATTTAGCCATGCACGCCCACTTGAAAAATTCACCTGTATATATATTATATACGGTCGAATTGAGAACCTCCTCCTTTTTTTGGAAGTCGGTTAAAAATAAATTAATAAAGTATTTGTAGACATTTTTCAAAGCTAACAGAAAGATAACAGAACTAAGAATATTTAGAATACTTATTAAGTTATTTTTCTACTTGATCATTTATACAAATGCAAGATCAAATTATTTATCTACATACTTTTAAGCAACTTTTATACTCTATTTGTCAATGACAAATTGGAAGTCAATGTCAAACTCGACGTAATAAATTGACAATTGCTATTTTTCAGTTTTCATTTCACATTTGTCCTTTTCGCTTCATTTGTAATTCTGAATTCTTACGAGTTCCGATATGTGTCGGCTATATTGAATATAACAATAATACTTTCTTTCTAATTATTGGAATTTGATACGATTAAAAGAAACCTGTATTAGTTAATCTGTATTTCCTGTGTGATAATTGCATGAATAATATCATTTTTCAGTAAGATAAGTTATCTTAATGAGAATAAACTTAAGCTTAAGTTTTTCCTACAAGCTGAGGTGTTAAATTTACGTTTTTTATTAAAATATAATATTAAATTGAAATAATGGAAACTGAAGCAATAGGTGATCATCTAATTGAATTGGATGTTCCATCAGAATATGGACTTAAATTCCATTTAAATCATGAATTTCCACTTAAAAGTAAACAACTAATTATACCTAGACCGAAACAAATTTTTGAAATGATGCCCCTTACAACTAGGTATATATTGTTCAGTTCAACTTGGTATATAGAGGAATTTGTTATTTTTGTGTAACAATAAAATCAAAATATTTTATATTTGATATGTTATTTATTATTGCAGATATATCAAGTATTATTTAGCAAGAAGAATTCAAAAAAGAAAACCAATCATGGATTATATTCATATGATATCAGCTCAAAGAATATATGGTATGCATTTCTGATATGTTCATCTTAATATATATTCATATTATTTTGATGTTATTCATTTTAATAATAAAAGCATTTCTTTTTTCAAGGTTGTCCTATAGGTGGTATTGGGGGTGGAACAATTGGAAGGGGCTTCAAAGGGGAATTTTGCCGTTTCCAACTTTATCCTGGCATTTATGAATATGTCACAGTACCAGAATGTCAGTTTATTGTAAATATTAGGAATGCTAAAAAAGAAACCGTTTTTCAATCTGTACTATCTACATATAAGTGAGTATATCTTAGATTATTAATTAACTAATCATCTATTTCACATGAAATGGTATCCGTAATAGAAAATGAATATACATTTCCTGTGTTATAACTTATAATAGAATGTAGGCATTTCAATAAGTCTGGTTTTAAAATATGCTAGTGTTTGCCTAGTGGTCATTTTTGAAAATTTGAGGAAAACTGTTTCAGTTTTTTTTTTTTTGATAAGACAAAAGCTCATCAATAGCTACTAAACAGAAAATTTGATTGCAATTGCAAAATCTTTGCTTATTTACATATAGATTTTTATTTCCATAGCAAACCAAAAAAATCACCACAGTCATGGGAATGGAAAATTAATGGTGCTGATTGTGAATATACAGCTTTGTATCCTAGAGCTTGGACTACTTATGACCTTACTAAATATGGAATTAAGTTAGTTTGTCGACAAATATCGCCAGTGATACCACATAATTATAAGGTAATCATGAGCTAATACTATTTTTATTTAGTAGGTGCACTTTGTATACACATACACATATATGTAACAAATTAAATATGGCGCATAAACTATTAAAATAACTAAAAATTAGCATCAAAGTTGATCTTTTTACAGGTTATTGATATCTTATTAATTGCCTTTTTTTTATTTACACATTTTTACATTATTATTCTTATATTTTTACTTCACTTATTTAATTCTAGAAACAATGTTTATAAATATGTAGCAATATATTGTGAGTGTCTGATTAAGTCTTTAATCACAAATAACTAAAGGATAAAAATACTAAAGTTTTTTAAAATAAGTGGCTGATGCTCTGTATAAGAATGACTCAAGTTTATTTTTATAAGAGTATGTGGTGTTGTTAAGTGGATGAGAGTAATTGTTTGTTTAAAGTTTCTTTTTATATCTTTTTGCCCGACTTCAAAAGAAAAAGGTTCTCAATTTGCTTGTGTGTTTTTTAAAATGGAACTTTTACTATACTCCATAGGGGAAATAATTTATAAACATATATATTATTATACTGTATGTTTTTTTAAGTATTTTGAGTAAGTTTCTTCCTTTTGTAGGATAGTAGTTTGCCGTGTGCTGTGTTTGTATTTTCTGCCAAGAATGTTAGCAACGAGCATCGAGATGTTAGCATTACATTCACATGGACTGAGGTCTTAGGAGAACCTAACAAGAAAAAATCTATAGGTAAGTAAAAACGGAAATATTTCATATAATGTGATATTTTATTAATTAATATTAAATTAATTAGACGGTAATTTGATGGTGAATTCATTCAAATACCTACAAACAGCATATACCTATTATATTTTTTAGAATGTTCATTTTTTCACGTCGTACATACCTACATCTTACATACCTATATCTTACATACCTATATCTTACATACCTATATCTTATTAATTCAGCCATACTCAACCTTTATTTTATAGGAGCCACAAACACGTTTCAGTCATGGTGTCGAGGGCCGCAAGCAAAAATGATTTAGGTCTTAATTAAAACGTAATTCCAAGTTAACGATGTAGTTACTTTATTAATAAAAAAAGAAGTTTTAACAAAGATGTTTATATGTTTTAATGCAATTTTTCATACTGTGAACACTTTTTAAAAACTTTATCAAGATCTGGCTTGTCTATCCTTATAACATCATCCAGATGAGAGTCTGTAAATTTGTTCCTGTAAACGTTTTTTGTGTATTTCAATTTTGAAAAAGACGATTCGCACACATACGTGGTCTGTGTAAAGTCAAAGAATGTTAGTAGGATTTGGGCACATCTTTGGATGCTATTATATTTTTGGGGAACAATACTCCAAAATTCCACATATTCTCTGTTTTCCCTTTTTTCTTAAAAAGAACTTCTAGATTGATAACGTTTTTAAAATCGATGAACTCATCAAACAACTAGTTACAATAAATTTGTTACTTCAGATGGGCCAATAACAAAGGCCCGGCGGGCCGCAGGTTGAGTATAGCTGTGTTAATTCCTATGTCCCATGTCGGGGCAATTAATAGTTTACCATTTTGGCCAGATAAAAACAAAATATCATCATCATAAGTAATTTTTTACAATAATATTCCATGGGAACTACTTTTTTTTTGTTCGAGTATATCACTGGAATAAAAAAAATGTTTCACTCTGTAGATTCTTTATGGATGAAATTACTCTATTTTGATTTTCCAAAAAATCGATAAATCTACTTTAGTATTTATAATTTTGTTAAGAAATTGTGAATATTTATACATATGTTCAGTCCTAACCCAAAAACGAAAAGCATGTAGGTAAATTTATTACATGTACTTTTAGAAATATTTATTTTATTTCAAGTAGATCAGCTCGTAGCTTCAAACACCTAATTTTTAAAATTAGATACAAGTAATAGCCAGTTAAAAATAAAAAGCTGCCTCAATATTATATACATTAACATACAAAAATATCTTTTTAGACTTTTACTGTTTTTTAATCATCAACAATAATTTCAAATGTTAAAGAATCCTGTGATTTGTAAATTCTGTTTATTTCTTACATTCAAAAATAAAACCTAAATAATTGGCATGTTACCAACTTGGATACACAATGCAGTGTGTTTAAGCTGGTATTCAATAACAAAAATATAACACTCTAAAATAATTTTAGGTTATTCACATACATAGTGCTAATATTATCTAATTATTTGTATTACCAAATCTATACCAGATTTCCATTATTATTGCAATTGAATATAGCACTTATGTTGAGCCAGATGGAGTTCGTTTTGCCATAATTATTCTTTGTTACAATCGTCTCACTATGTAGATAAATGAAAGATGTTAATTTGTGCAGGTGTGAGATAATTTGTCTTGACACTGATTACTTACATCGTAATTTTTGTAGGTCACTAAAAATAATATTAGATGTTATAAATTTGCATGTAAGTCATAGTTAATACAGTAATATATCTAAATTAAATTTGAAAAACTTACACATTTATAATAAGCTTTTTGAAAAATCGCTTTTAAATCGTTGACTTAATTATTTTAAAATAGTAGAATGCAGTTCTATTGAGAAGATCCTACGACAAACTCAACAGTAGCTCTTTTGAACTGGTTTCGTTTTATTTAACAAGAAGAATTTAGTATTTTGCATTATTATTATTCAAAAAGTAAATTTTATTAGTCGTATAAATTACTAGCAACACGCTCCGTCCTCGTCCGAATACTTTTCTCATATAAACTTTACAATTGCTTTTCACTCTAAGATTGAAATTCAAACATTTGGCTGGCAAAATTTCAGCCTTTCAGATTTGTTGGTTACGCTCTGTTTCCTCACTTTCCACAAAGAGTTTATAACTTCACTTCGCACAGGATATGAAACATTATTTGCAAGGATGTTCAATCTGAATGTAGACAGTGCGTGGGACATACATATAATGGTGCAATTTTTCTTTTCGCTCTTTACGATCGACGACTTTACATACTCTCTGAATTCTGAAACACGGGAATGCAGCATCGCTAACTTTTTTTCGTCGGCTTCTAAAATAAAATATAGGTAATTCTCAATAAAATATAGCCAGGCTTCTAAAATAAAGTGAACCCAGGACTTCAGGGTTTGCAACCCACATTACTTTATTCTATTTATTAAAAACTAACTACGTTTTAGGTAAATTAGATCTAGAGAGATATTCTGAAGAGAACACATGCGGGGTAACATTAGAGCAGAAAGTGGCGGACCAACCTTGTACATTTACAATTGCTAAAAAGAAACAAGAAAATGAAACTATACACGAGGGCTATTGTCTATGGAACTCGACGAAAACATCCGGATACGTGTGGGAGTGTTTGAAGAAACACGGGAAGTTGGGGCCCGACCCGAGCCAAGCGCCGTCGCCGCCCAAACTAGCAGATAAATCGGACAGCAAAAATGATGATAAAGAAAAACCAAAGAAAATCTACAAAAGTAAGAGTATTGTTCACATAAATTACTTTAACTTGTTAACACAAGTTATTTAAAACTGATAAAAAAGAACCTTTTTTAAACACTTCTACTACACAATCTACTCTACTATATTTTAATTTGAATCGTGCCTTGTAAAAAATCTGATGACAATAGGATAATTTAATACCATCGAAATGATCCGTCAATAGAGCTAGGAGGTGTAGAACATAACAAGTAAAACCTTTGACATGGAATATTTTATTTCATTTTGACGAGTTCCGTATATTAAAGTTCTGAAAATAATTTTTGTTCTTTAAAACTACAATATTAATTATTTAATAAATGGCTCCTTATCTTGGGAACTATTTTACGTATCTATTGTATTGCGATTATTCTTTAGTCATACATATTTATTTACTTTTGTTCACAGACGACTCGATTGGATTATCAAGCTCAATATCATTAGATCCGGGTGGATGCGGTTCTACGGAGTTCTGTCTTGTTTGGGATATGCCTGTCATAAAATATAAAAAAGATTGTAAAATACATAAAAGGTATGCTCATTTTAAACATGAAAGTAATCTTATGTAAATATTTATCTTTTATTCAATTTAGTTATTTATCGTTTGTATCTCTTATCTCTCTTGTAGTAGGTATGTTATGTATGAAATAGTCTAGATAGTGTAATATTTAATTACCTGAATTCTATCTATTTTATTGTTAGCTTAATTTATGGAAAATTATAAATAAAAATCGGGTAGGGCTGTGTCGGGGACCACCGCCGTTAGTTTTACGTGAAACGTATACAACACGATTTGAGGCTGACATATTGCATTTTTATATTTTTATACACTTCCTCGTTATTATTTCCAATAAATTTTGTCCAAATTACATGAATTTTTATTAAAATCGATCGGTCGGAATAAATTATATAAAAATATTATAAAATCACGGCGCTATCACGTGTGAGTTACACCGAATAGAAAGGAACGAGAACGGTTATTATAGTTATAAAATATTGAGCCGCTAGTGATAAATATTTTACATATTTGAAAACAAATTAACAGATTTAGTAATCTTTGAAGATAGCAACTGAAAGAATATCATCATATATGTATATCATTTTTCACACAGTAACAACGGTTACTATGGCAACCTATTTCGTTACGTTCCACTTTTCTGACCCGGTTTTAAAGACGCTTTACGTCAAAAATAACATAATATTTCCTACTTTAAATAAATACTACTACTCCAATATTTGAATACTACTACTGAATAGAAAATAATTTACATTTTCTTGCTATTAAATTGATTTTAAGCTTTTCCTTTTAAAAGCGTCCTCACCGTGTTACTTAAATAATAAATTACTTCTTTTCAGATATTATACGAAGTATTTCGGCAGCGACGGTATCGCCGGCGCCAGTATAGCGGCTTACGCGCTTAGAAATTATAATGACTGGGAGAAACAACTCGCCGAATGGCAAGATCCTATACTAACTAACAGGTAATTTCGAATTAGCAATTTTAATTCAACCATAAACCTATTCAAAACCTGCTTAAAAGTTACAATGTAATACATCTTCTAACATACCTCATTTATGTAAATAAATTAATTATTAGACTATGTTATATTAATTCTGTATTTTGAGGGGTTCCGTACCCAAAGTACCCTATAACAAAGCCAAAAATATCCGCCATGCAAGGAAAAAAAACCATTATACCCTTCTTGTGAGAGACCGATCGCATTTTTTTTTATAGAATTAAAATAACTTCGTATTTACAATGCTAGTCTTCGCTCTTTAATTTAGTTAAAATATTCCTTCCAATCGCTCTTTAATTAATAAGATGTTTAAAATAAAAAATAATAGATTTTTTTTTGCAGTTCTTTGTCTCACGTATCTATTTAATATTAAATAATAGTATTTTTTTATTGTTCTACAGCAATATTCCAGATTGGTTAAAAAGTGCCTTAATGAACGAGCTTTACTTCATCGCGGACGGCGGCACCATCTGGTTTGATGTGTCCGACGAATACCCCGAGACGGATCCTCGGTAAGTAAGCCGATAAAACAACTAAACGCCTATTTTTTCCTTCTTCAATTAAAGTTATTTTGATTTCTGACAGTTAATACATTCTTTAGAGTAAAATAGCTATAACACTTTTACTATTATACTTGTACGCATGATGATAAACAAGAAATAAAATGTTGTTTTTTTATTTTTTTTTTATAAAATAGGTAAATTATATCATATAAATTGTGTAATGTAATAAATTGATGGGTTTGATTTAATTTAATGGTTATTTTCTTTTTTTAGAGCATTTAAATAAAAGCTTGTTTTAAAAAAGGTTTTTTACAACTATTTTATTTTTGGTTAGTTTTGAATATTTACATCAGTATACCTTTGACCATGTTTGCTGTAAAGCATTCGTAACGTCGCGTCGCGTCGGGGAAAAAATCGAAAATATACTTTTATTTAAATACATAGTTTGAATAAATTTTTATTGATCTTTTTGAAAACTTTTCATATTTTAGACATGAATTCGGCGTGTTTGGGTATTTGGAAGGGCACGAGTACCGTATGTATAATACGTATGACGTACACTTTTATGCGTCCTTTGCGCTCGCACAGCTCTGGCCTAATTTACAGGTAAAATGCAACATTTTGTATATTTTTAAATATAAATTTATCTATATATACGTTTGTTTTACTAAATATATTTTTGCAATAGGTGGTGCTACAATACATGTTCCGCGATTCGATAGCGGTGGAGACAACGAAAATTAGGCAATCATTGTATGATGGAAAATCTTGTAAATTCAAAATCAAAGATTCTATTCCGCATGATTTGGGTGACCCAGGTATGTTATTAATTTTTCGACCAGTAAGTTGAAATATTTCAATTTTATATGAAAACTATTTGACTCGACAGACGGCCCGTCTGAATTTCAATTTTTTTAATCTTTGAGGTTATACATAAATTGTACATGTAGTACTTTTTAACTTTTCTATTTTTTCCCTTAAAATCCTATTCGAACCATTATAATCATTGTCAAAACAAAATCAATCAAATCGGTCAAAATAAATTAAATGCGCTTACCAACAAATACAATTTCATTTTTACTATGAACATCCATATATATTTTACATGTACATATAAGTCTTCATGTAACAAATAAATAAATATTCGATTACAGAGGGTATACCGTTTTCGCATATCAACGCGTACAACATACACGATGTGTCGGAGTGGCGGGACTTGAACCTGAAGTTCATACTGCAAGTGATGCGCGACTACCGGCTGCTGCGCGCGCACAACGCGCCCTTCGGCGGCGAGCGCTGCCGCTCCATGGCCTTCATCGACGACGTGCGCGACGGCACCGAGGACGACCTGTACTCGCGCTCCACGGGGCAGGCCGACGACCCGTCGCCCGCCGCGTCCGCCGACCTGTCCGCCGACCCGTCGCCCGCCGCCTGCCCGCGCCCCAACGCCGTCGACGACATACTCGACCTGTTGTACCGCAGCGCCGAGGAGGAGGAGTTCAAAGAGAAACTCCAGCCGCGCGAAGCGTCGGTCGCCGTTTGGGATTCTAAGCAGTATCTGATGGACATGTATCCGTTCTGCTCTGCACTACTGCGGCGTGCCTTGGAGTGGGACAAGGACGGCGATGGTTTGATAGAAAACGGGGGTTTCCCCGATCAGACGTATGATGCATGGGTTATGACTGGTCCCAGGTTAGTCTATGTTCACATTTTAGTAAATATATATTCAATACGAATGAAATAAAATTATTTAAAAGGAAATATGATAAAAAAATATAGTATATCGGTACTTACATCGTTGGTACTTATTTTATCTAGTAGCTATAACTTTGAACGAAAAATGCTTTCATTTCTTCTTTATATGGTTTAAGAGATTTTATTAAGTACTAAAAAATTATTTTAGCGCCTACTGTGGAGGTTTATGGGTGGCCGCAGTAAGTGTAGTGAAGGTGATGGCGCGTATTCTCGGCCACGAGGACGATGAGAAAGAGTTCTCGAAGCTTCTAGAACAAGCACGGACTTCGTACGAGAAGAAGCTATGGAATGGGTCTTTCTACCGCTTCGATACAAAGCCGTCTAATAGTGACGTCATCATGGCGGACCAGTTGGCCGGGCATTGGTAATTAAGTTAGATAGTAGCAGGAACTAAAATATTTATAATTCGATATGTTCATTACTTTGATAAGTAAGTCAATTTTAATAGGTGTAATAGATAATGGTTTTATTATTGTTATAATGATAAATAAAAAAAAAATTGAAAGAAGGAAGAATGATAACTGTTACGATTGTATTTTGCTCCCTTTAAGAAAACATTGTATTGAAACATTGTATATACTACAAGTTTTGTGATGTGACACTTCCCCCCCCCCCCTCTCTCTCTCTCTCTCTCTCTCTCTCTCTCTCTCTCTCTTTCTCTCTCTCTCTCAACTTCGCCTTAACTTCCTCGCCTCGCCCGATCACACTTTTCGTAACGCTCTCGTCACGCATTCACCACCTTACTCCCCAAGTCAGCGTGCGTAAAAAAATTTCAGTTGAAAATTTTGAATGCGCAGGTTCCTCCGCGCGTCCGGGTGGACGGAGCAGGTGTTCCCCGCCGCCAACGTGCGCAAGGCGCTGCACAGCATCTACGAGAACAACGTGCAGCGCTTCTGCCATGGCGGCATGGGCGCCGTCAACGGCTTCGTGCGCGGCGCCGGCGTCGACACCGCCGCGCTGCAGAGCGAGGAGGTGTGGACCGGCGTCGTGTACGGCCTCGCCGCGCTCATGATATACGAGGGTACGTGCCGACATACTGTTATTTTTATGTTATATATATAAAATAAAATATACTATATATATATATACTGACAGAGTCCGACTGGATGGGTACCACCCCCTTATCTATTTCTGCCGCCAAGCAACAATGACTGCATTGTTGTGTCCGGTATGAAGGATAACGTAGCCAGTGCAATTACAGGCGAGAGGCATATCATCTTAGTCCTCACAGTGACAACGCACCTGTGGTTCTGCATTTTTGTTACTTAAAACCTAAGTGCATGAACCGTAGGTGTTATGGGCGACAGGTACTGCTTTCCATCAGGTGGTCTGTCTGCTCGTTTGTCACTGAATCTCATAAAAAAAAAACGCGAATTTGGATGATTTTGAGTTATGCTACTCTTTATCTAGGTGTGCGATATGGATTTATATATGTATCTATTTATTTATAAGTAGTTATTATATACAAACGTGTCAAAGCAAGTACACCGCCTACCGTTTTTATGAAAACTTACTTCCCCACCTCAAGGCTGCCTGTTGTGCATCTATTCTTTGTGTTCGTTTTTATATTTTTTATGTTTCTTTTTGTGTACAATAAAAGATATTATTATTATTATTACGTTCTATGAGTTAAGAGGTCGTGACTTAAAACACATCTTTTGCACTATTGATGTTTTATTGCTCTTGGTTAACAGGAGTGACTTATGGTGATTCACTAACACGCGCAGTATACACAGTTCTCGTTAAACTCAGTCACTGGACACTAATTTTCACCACTAGATACACTCACTATAACTTCACTCCACTTTTCTTCACTTTTCACTTTTTCGTACTTCTTCTCAGTTTTCACTTGCTTCGAAATTCAACTGATGACCGACCGACCTGACCGACACATTGCCGGCATTTTTATATGCATAAACAAAGAACATTCTAGTATTCGAAAAATCGAAACCTTTCTAGTAATTTCGAATCTTTTGTTCCCCTCTCACTCTTACACACGGCAATATACGATTAACTGTTCTTATCTGTATTTCGAAACATCTAGTAATTTCGATGCCCCTCTGGAAATGTTTTGACAACTGTTTTAGGATGTATAAAGCATGCTTCAGGCGTGTCTTTTTAATTATTGAATGATCCCTCTCGCATTGTGGAAGGCCTGTGTCCAACAGTGAAACGTTAAAAAAGACTGAATACTGCTACCTGTCACTCATGACTCAGAAACCAAATGAATTGTCAGCACTTAGCAATATACAAAAAATATCGCTTTGGACATTAAAATTATCGAGTATAAAATGATTTGCGATCATTACGTCTGATCTAAATTTGTCTCTGAGCTTATCGCGCTGAGGTCGAGTCATTAATAAATTTTGTACACTAAGTCGGTCAAAGCAATGTTTGCCAGCAAGGCCCGCATGAAATATGTTATACAATTGCTAAAACATTTTAAAACTATTTATTCGGTTTTTTTACATCACGGGAGAGTCTCTCGATCAATATAAATTCGCGATAATCAAAATAAATTAGTGAAAAAATCGAAAAACATAGTTTTATTTATAATCTCAAATATTCGTATGAATCTAAGGAAAGTATAATTACTAAAACAAACAAACAATAGTATCAATGGTTATCAATAGGTATGCACGAGCAAGCGTTCGCTACAGCGGGCGGGCTTCACTCCACTCTGATGAAAATGGGCCTGTCCTTCGAGACTCCCGAGGCGCTGTACGAGAACGGCAACCACCGCTCCATTGCCTACATGCGGCCCCTCGCCATATGGGCCATGTACCAGGCCATACTGAGCAAGCCCAGCCCCACACCTACCGCCAACGGACAACTCAATCACAAAACTTTATAGTGACCAATCTTACAATGGACAGTCAAACTGAAGTCATTTCCCATATCTCTTTTCGAAATCCTTCGTGCCAATTAAATTGTTGGATTCATTTTATTTATTTTATTGTTCTATCTATAATATAAAGTGTTCCGTAGGTAGCTCTGGCTGCGAGCGGTACTCGATAATGTTACCATTATTCAAAAATGACACATAAATTGCCTTAAAAACGCTTATATATTTAAAGTAATAATAGGTCTAACTCAATCGTCCTAGACGTGCATTTCGTAATTTTAATGAAATCTTACAATTTTATAATTGTGTAGTATGAAAGTTAATTATCACACGCTGTTTGATATTGGGTTTTTTTCTAGAGATCAAAAATAAACAATTTTTCACTTAAGTCAGATTTGATTCAATAACTTTTTTTAAGTTATTATTAAATGCAATGGAAATAGCAAAATAATGATGTGTTATTCTAAAATTAATTCTATTTTAGATACTTTAACGTAACAATACCAAAAATGAATATTTTACTAATTTATATTATTTACGTGTTTTATATTTTTATAACAAAATTAACATAATAAATTGCCCTTATTGTGTTACTGAGTTGTAATCCACATAGTGGTTAGTGAATTTATTTCAATTGTATGGCAATATTGTAAACGTGCACTTGTTTATGTTATTGTCACAATATCTAAGGAGTGTAGCAATATTTATTATTTAGTACCAAATAGCACAATTTAGTTTTTAATTTTACATTTAGTGTCGATTACCTGTAACTTCCAGGTATGCAGCGTGCTATATCATTTTTTATAAATAAAATTATACAAAAAATTAATCTTAAATATTAATGATGTGTGGCAAAAGTAAAATAACATATTTTCGCAAGGAGATGAGTGCAATAATATTAAGCGGTATTCATACTATATATAATATATATTGATGGATGCTATTAAGTTTATAATCAATGATATGTACATTAAGTTCAGTATATATTGACGTCTATGAATATCTTGGATATTGATGTATTGCAAGATTTTGTTAGTCGTTATATAACTAACGTTTTTCCTTATAATTCCTATACATTGTAAATGTCTGAGTTTTCACATACATTTTTGTCTTGAGTTTTTTTACTAGTGTTTGGTGTGTTTGAATTCTAAATAGGAAACTTGTCCGTGTGAAATGTGCATTTATTTTTTTGTAATATTCTATATTATTTAACAATATTATATATTATTTCGTGCGTGAACTTCTGATACCTCCTGTTAAATCAATCAACAAGTTAGTTGCAAAAATAAAGTCGTACAGAGCACACGCATTTTTATTTTATTAAGCTTACGCAAGTAAATCTCAACCTTAACGTAGTCAACATATGGTCGAAATCGAGCCGAATACTCACGGACCGATCCCGAGCTTCGTAGAACAAAAGGATTGCGATAAGAAAAATACGTTGAGTGACTTGACATCTAAGTTAAAAAGCAAGCATTTATTACTCATTACGAACGATAGAATTGGTTATTATTGCATTATATTTGTCTTCAAAAGTGAAAAAAGTTGTCGAAAACATTCAAAATGTCTCAAGAACAAAATCAACTTCTTGCTGTGTTGGAAGATACGGCTAATTTATTACAAAAAACACAAGTTAACTTGAAGAAATGTCCGAAGTCAAGGTTAACTACGGGATATATAGAAGCACGAATGAAGATTATTAACGATTATTGGAATACGTTCAAAACGGCTCACAGAGATTTAGTCAAAATTACGCCGAAGGAACAAAAGGGCAATTTACCTTATTTTCTTAACGAAGAATTTTTTATTTATGAAGATTTATATAACATATTACACGGCGACTTAAAGGATATGCTTTTGAAGTTATCGGCAAGTACATCGACGGAATCATCATTAAATACAAGTTCGAGTAATTCTACCGCACAAAATAATCTCGTTCAATTACCTAAAATACAACTTCCAACATTCACCGGGACTTATGAAGCATGGCCAGCATTTAGTGATTTATTTATTTCGTTGGTACATAATAACACAAATTTAAGCGATGTACAAAAATTACATTATTTGAAGACAAGTGTTGCTGCGGAAGCTGAATCGTTATTGAAACACATACAAGTTACATCAAATAATTATACATATGCATGGGATATTTTAAAAACAAGGTATGGAAATAAAAGATTAATTTTAAACAGTATTTTAAAGAGATTATTTAGTCAAAGGAAATTAACAATGCAATCAGCTGTGCTTTTAAAAGGTTTATTGGACACAACTGTGGAATGTTTAAATAACCTTTCCAACATGAATATTTGTACGGACTCCTGGGATCCAGTAATTATACATCTTCTAGTTCAGAAGTTGGACCCGGAGACACACAGAAGTTGGGAAGAGTACGCTTACAAGGAAGAATCAGAAGCTTTACCTACTTGGAATGAATTCAAAAAATTTTTAGAATCAAAGTTTCGTACCTTGGAATTAATGACTAACAGCACTGCACAGCATTCCACTCACCAAGCCAAACCTGGAATAAATCAACGTTCGTTTCATATTTCCACACCAAGCACCTCAAGAACTTGTATCATATGCAATGATAACCATACGCTCTGTCACTGCAAAGAATTCACTAAGATGGAACCTACTGAAAGAAGACAATACGTCATAAGCAAACGATTATGTTTTAACTGTCTGGTACCAGGGCATGAAGCCTCCAAGTGCAAGCTGCCATTGTCCTGTAAGATTTGTCATCGGCGTCATCATTCTCTACTGCATGTCTCCAAGAGCCTAGAACCTGCGGCCTCATCAAGCAAGTCACAAGTACAACCGCATGTTTCACAACACGTAGTAGAAAAGCAAGAAGATATACAAATAAATTCAATGATTGCGTCACATTTAACAGCCAGACATGGAGTAGCTCTGCTAGCGACTGCAGTAGTGGAAGCAAGAAGCACTCAAGGATACACCATTCCATTACGAGCGCTAATAGACCAAGGTTCCCAAGCAACATTCATCAGCGAGAAGGCAACTCAACTCCTGAAACTCGAACGAAGACCAACAAAAGCAAATGTCATAGGGGTGGGTTCAACGCGCACAGAAATCAAACATGTGGTGCAGTTCGAACTAGGATCACAATGGGACAACAACTTTAGTATACCGATACAAGCCTATGTGATGTCAAAACAGCTGACCACAAAATTACCCGCCAAAACAATAACCAAACAACCATGGCCACACCTCAAAGGACTCAACCTGGCTGATCCATCGTACTTCATGCCAGGGTCTATAGATTTACTCCTAGGGGTTAAGGCATATACTGAAATAATACAACAACAATATATCAAGGGTCCCCCAGGCACCCCATGTGCCCAAAAGACTAGTCTGGGTTGGATACTTTTCGGAGACATTTGTTCACAACCACAAGAAGATACTTACACAGTAATGCATCATCAAATTGACGTAGAAGATATGCTCAAATCCATCTGGGAGGTAGAAGTGGATATTGAAAGACAATTAACAAAAGATGAAAAGCTCTGCGAAAAAATTTATGAAGAAACAACAACTAGAAATAAAGAAGGAAGATATATCGTTAAATTACCTTTTAAAACAAATGAACCACTTTCCCCTGAAGGGAATTCCAAAGAGATAGCTACACGAAGATTTTTACTACTAGAAAAGAGATTTAGGAAATCACCAGACCTGAAAAAAGAATACACAAAGGTTATAAAAGATTACATAGAACAAAATCATATTGAAATAATACCTGAAAGAGAAAGAAACATTAAGAAATCAGTATACTTACCGCATCACGCCGTCGTGCGCAACGATAAAGAAACAAGTAAAACTCGCGTTGTGTTCGACGCATCCTGTAAAGGAAGTAATAACATATCACTAAACGATGAACAGAAGTTCTAGTAGGTCCGCAACTGCAAGAAGATCTAAGAAATCTTTTGATGAGATGGCGCACCAAACAAGTTGGGTTTGTAGCCGACATCCAGCAAATGTATCGTCAAATTCTAGTAACGAAGGACGATGCTGATTACCAGAGAATCCTGTGGAGGCAAAATGAATATGACGATTTACATGAATACAGACTTCTTCGTGTGACGTTTGGTACAGCTCCAGCTCCTTATTTGGCAGTTAAAACGCTTCAACAAGTAGCTAAAGATGAAGGAAATTTGTCTCCATTAGCTGCTCAAGTAATCAAAGAAGACTTCTATATCGATGATCTTTTGTCTGGCGCTGACTCCACAGAAGAAGCTGTAACTATAGCCAATGAAATTTCAAACATCCTAGAGAAAGGTGGATTCCAACTTAAGAAATGGTCATCTAACAACATCAAATTTATACAGTCCATTGAAGAAAGTAAGAGATCTGCAAACCTTTAAATCGACCTAAATCTTGATGGGACGATAAAAGCATTGGGCATCGTGTGGAATTTGAATCATGACAGCTTCCAGTATAATGTAAATCTGCCACCAATAGGAAGCCATATAAGTAAACGAGTTATTTTATCTGACATTCAAAAACTGTTCGATCCACTTGGATGGCTCGCTCCAAGCACAGTTATGAGCAAAATACTAATACAAAAGCTATGGCTTGAAAAGATTAACTGGGATGAAAAGGTTACTGAAACGTTAGAAGAAGAATGGAAGCAAATACGAACCGATTTCAAAAATGTAAATGAGATACAAATTGGAAGATGGCTTGGAACGACTAAAGCTAACAAAGAAAGTATTGAAATCCATGGATTCTGTGATGCATCAATGCGTGCCTATGCAGCTGTTGTTTACATAAGAATAGTAACACTAAATAGAGGTATTGAAACAAAATTACTTGCTGCCAGAACACGAGTAGCACCGCTCAAGACTATATCGTTACCACGCTTAGAGCTTTGTGGTGCTCTTCTCTTGTCTAAGCTAATGAAACAGATTGGACAAGCCATAAGGTTACCTACCTCTGAAATGTATGCATGGACAGATTCCTCTATAGTCATATCATGGCTTTGCGGAGAACCTAATAGATGGAAGCCATTTGTAGCAAATCGTGTCGTGCAAATCATAGAAAACATTAATAACAAACACTGGTACCATGTACAATCGAAAGACAATCCTGCTGATTTGGCATCCCGAGGAATTTTTCTCTCAGCTCTAAAAGAATCTGACTTGTGGTGGAGGGGTCCAAGTTGGCTATCTGAAAAAGAATTTAAGATTAGTAAACCAGTAATTATAAACACTGACCTAGAAATGAAAACAAATAAAATTAATACACACCTGACCGTAGAACCTGAAAAGCAAGAGAAATCATTAATATCACAATTTGAAAATTTTGACAATTTGTTACAATTAATTACAACAATAGCCTTCTGCAAAATATTTTTAAACTACAAAAAACAAAATTATACAAAGAATATAACAACACAAGTTTTAGAAGAATCATTAAAAATTTGCATTAAAAAGGTACAAGAAGAAGATTTTAAAGAAGAAATAGAGAGACTAAAAGAAAACAAGCAAGTAAAAGGTAAAAGTTTATTAAAATCACTTACCCCATATTTGGATGAATTTTATATCCTCAGGGTGGGCGGTCGCCTCAGACATTCACAGTTACCTAATGACCGAAAGAATCCTATAATTCTGGGAAGCACAAACATACTTACAGCCTTCATTATTGCCGATGCACATGCTAAAACTCTTCATGGAGGAATTCAATTGATGTTATCTTATTTACGATCAAAATATTGGATTATAAGAGCTAAATCATTAGTAAAGCAATATATACATAAATGTCTCGTTTGTGCTAAGATCAAGGCAAAAGCTAAAGCTCAGATTATGGGAGACTTACCAGAGCAAAGAGTGACTCCTTCAAGACCATTTTTATACAGTGGTGTTGATTTTGCCGGACCTTTTCAAACACTAATGTGCAAGGGTAGGGGAAATAAAACAGTAAAAACATATGTAGCAATATTTATATGCATGGCGACCAAAGCTATTCACATCGAATTAGTAGGAGATCTTACCTCAGAAGCGTTCATAGGAGCATTCCGACGTTTTGTTGCTAGAAGAGGCAAATGCAGTCATTTGTGGAGTGACCAAGGCAGAAATTTTGTAGGCGCTAACAAACAATTAGTAGAAGCTTGGAATGAAGCAAAGCTACAATACAAGGGAAGGATAGCACAAACATTAGCATGTGATGGAACACAGATGCATTTTATACCAGCATACAGCCCGAACTTCGGCGGATTGTGGGAAGCTGGTGTAAAATCAATTAAATACCACTTACAAAGGATTGTCACTACTCACTTCACGTACGAAGAAATGACTACAGTATTGTGTCAAGTAGAAGCCTGCTTAAATTCACGCCCCTTATGCCCACTAGATAATTCTGATCCAGAATGCCTTGATCCACTTACACCAGGACATTTTCTAATTGGCGAAGCTCCTATAGTTATACCATCACCTGACCTTAGAGAAGTAAAAACATCTCACTTGTCACGCTGGCAACATACACAGAAACTTGTAAACGATTTTTGGCGGCGATGGCAAGACGAGTACCTGTCGAGACTTCAACAACGTCCTAAATGGATGAAACCAGAGAAAGAGCTACAAATAGGGGACATCGTATTAATAAAAACAGATAACTTACCACCTGGAAAATGGTCACTCGGAAGAATTACAAATAAGCATCCAGGACTAGATGGTTTCACGAGGGTCTACAGCGTCAAGAGCGACGGTACCATTATTAAGAGATCCATTTCTAAGTTATGTGCTTTACCTATTGATTCTTCTTAGTAATGAAACGTAATAATTATTTTGTGATTAACATTCGCATTTGTTTATTTTTTGTTTAAAAGCTAAATGTACCATATATTTGTATATTTATAGAATCATGTTAAAGAACCTTTAGTTCTTTGGTGGGCGGTATGTTAAATCAATCAACAAGTTAGTTGCAAAAATAAAGTCGTACAGAGCACACGCATTTTTATTTTATTAAGCTTACGCAAGTAAATCTCAACCTTAACGTAGTCAACACCTCCTAACTAGCATTTTTGTGCAAAACTTTATTTAAATGCCATCATTTAGCAAGAGCAATATAATACTAACTGCATTTAATTATGATATCATAAAAAGACGTAAATACCAATCAACTATTATTTGTTTTAGCAAAATTCGCCTTTAAATTAAATTAGTTTAATGTTCCTCCTGTAAAGTTTGCAAGTAGATAGAAGATCTCAGAAGTTCACGGGCGTTATGTAGTATGTATTTATTGTTATCTTTCATATGCTGCTAGTCAGGAATTGACATCGAAAATTGTTATGTTGTAACCAGAAGAGATACTTTTACTTAATTGTTCATATCTTTATTATATCACATATTTTTTTACGCTATTTAAGCGCGGCAAATTAACATAAGGCGGGATACCTTGCACTCTATTGAGTACTTCCACCATATATAAATCCTCTATATAAGGTCCCGTGTATAAGGTCATTTCCACAAGCCATAAATTTTATGGACGATTTTTGCCTCTTCGACTTGTGGAAATCAGCAGATTATTGAATTGCACACTTTTCAACATGTAATTAGCCCATTCTAGTTTCAAGTATTTCTAACTTATCATTTTTTTTTTTAATATTTTGATCGGCATCCCTAGCCGCGCGACCTTATACAGAGGACTGATATATGGCGGCGCGGAGATGCTCAACAGAGTGCAAGGTATCCCCTTATGTTAATTTGCCGCGCTTGAGTCAATCCCAAAATCCCCTCTTGGGATCCCCTACTATAAGAATAATGGCAGGGGAAAATTTTAAAATTTATTCTACTTATATATTTAATTACGAAAACTGAAGAGTATTTAAATTCAGATATTAAAGATAGCAAAAGGAACAAAGGGTACTGCAAAATATAAAAACTCGTTTAGTTGTTTAATTTATTTTTATTTTCATGTATTGTAAATGCATTTTGAAAGGTAATTACAAAAATTCAATAAAAAATTTGGTTTTATTACAGTCCTCCCACATTGAATGAAAACTTAACACTAAGTCTTATGTCTGGAGTGTAAAACTTCTAACATTTTATACCTTTAATGATACAAATGTAAAATTTTGTTTAAAAATAAATAGAAATGCTGAGAATTACTTAATATATTATATACAATTATTTACATAGTATCGTAATGGTTTCAAGAATTATTTTCAGTCTTTACATAGCAAAATTTAGTGATTGTGACCTAAAAACAAACAAAAATATATATAAAAGAATGCTTAAAATAATTTGATTACACATTCAAATAATTTGCATATCCATATGTATATGTACGTGTTAATTATATTTGATTTTTTTATGGACGAACATCTATATAGACTAAAATTTTACTCAGTAATGGTATTTTTATGTATTAATACTGGACTATTTCAAATTAAAATATTATTATGCTCTACAACAGTCACTTTTTCCTGTTCATTTCAATTTACCGATAATGGATTAAAGCTTAAACCAAGTCACATCATTATTCAGCGTTACTAACTTAAAAGATTACTATATGAGACTAGTACGATCATATTCTAAGTATTGGTGACGCAAATCACAATGCATTAACTGTTGATGCTGATATGTACAACAAGCCTTTAATGATTTTAATGTAACTTTGTATTCAACCTAAATAAGGTTGATTGCCGTCATATACCCACGTGTATGTATATTCATATAAAGACGGTTAATTATTTGTTATGCTACAATATTAATTATTACATATTAATATATTTTACAGAAAAGTTATTATTTTTATGTGTGTGTAGCCGAAATGTTCATATACAAGTGTGCGCCGTCGCGATCGTCGCAGCGACTTGCGACAGTTCTGTCGCGTGGGGAGAAGTTTAGTCGTAAGTGCGTGGAGCTTGTGTCGGAATCGCAGTCTAATTTTTCTCTGGACGCAGACGTTTCTCTTTCGACAATCGTCGCCATATGTTGGCCTCTGCTAAAATATAATAAAAAGAAATACTGTCATAATACACATTTTGATTAAATTTTCTCAAAAAATACGATAGTGAAAGAATATATAGGTATATTCACAAAGAATACCAAAAACTATGTAAGATTTTTTAATACAAAGACCGGAATCACAAATTGTGTTCCTACATAAACACGCAATTTAAAGGAAGTACCAATATTTACCTATTTTCGTGCTTGGGATGTCCAAATGTGGTAAATTGAGGACATCCGTTGAGGGGTCGCGGCGGCGGAGGGATCAAGTAGTCGTCAAGACGATTGTCGCTGTCACATGAATTCATTGTCAAAGTACTCGCCGATATCTAAAAATAGACATTATATTTTACTTTCTATAGATTAATTTTATAACATAAAGCGATTTTCAATATTCTTAAAATGATGAGTTTTATTTGTAAATCCTTTTTAACCCTGTCCGGCTGTAAATGTATTTTACCGTAGTCGGGAGTCAGTCGAGGTTTATACAGAATACAGACTTATGGCAGATATCCTAACCAATAAAAAAACAAGCAAAGTATAAGAAATTAAGGGACACCTCCTTATTTTTTTGCAAAGAAACTGTTTTTCCAGGATCCTATTTATTTTTTAAAATTTTACAAGTGTCAGTAATAGGTAGTGCTTGATTTAAGAAATATATTACATAAACATAATGTACCAATGCGAGTACGGAAGCTGCAGCGTATCAAACTATGTATCTACAAATTACATATGTATATCATACTGCTGCTTTATCTATACACTAGCGACTCACCCTCGCTTCGCTTCGGGTTCGTCCCTAGACATAAACAAATCAATCCCACGGGAACCGTATATTTTTCCGGGATGATAGGCTATATGCCTATAGCCTTCCTCAGTTAACGGGCTATCCAGTGCAAAAAGAATTTTTCAAATCGTATAAGTAGTTCCAGAGATTAGCGCGTTCAACCAAACAAACAAACTCTTCAGCTTTATAATATTAGTATAGATAGGTATAATAAAATTCTAACTAAGCCGAATCTGTACCTTAAATATTTTTTGGAAAATCTTATTGAAATAGACATTATTATCGATGCAGAGGCCGAATCTATAGTTTTTAGAATTTTTGTCTGTCTGTCTGTCTGTCTTAACACCGCATCACAGAAAAACCACTGGAGGGATTTTGATGAAATTTGGTATGATGATAGCTGGATATCCGGGTCAACATATAGTATACTTTTTACCGCGGGAGATTTTATCATTTTCACGGGAGTACACGTTATAACACAACCCAAAAAATATTTATGATCAGAATTTCTTGATACTTGGTATTAATGATCTTTAATACAATTAAATAAATACGTGTTTAAGCGTTTTTTGAAATTCATTCCATGAGGAGATAAAATAAGGGATGAAAATTTGTATGAAACCTAACTTTTCAAAGTTTTTTTGTTGTAGTTTTAGCGCGAGCGAAGCCGCGGGCTTTGCTAGTAAATACCTAAATATAGAATTAAGTAAGGATATTTTTTATATTAGATAATATGTAATAGACACTTACAATAGATCTAGCCTTATCGTCTAATTCGGACTGGACACTATTAGTTTCACCGACACTCCCACCGCTAACAGTACTGAGGCGTCCCGAGGATGACGAACCTTAGTAAACGATAAAGAATTATTTTCCAAGTTCATCTATGGACTAATGGTATTTATTTACATTTACAGGAAACTTACTGTCACTTAAGCTGCTATTTGGTCTTGTGCTACCATTCCGTTTTTCAATTGTACCTGTGTTAGTGTTGTCATGATCTGAAATCATTATATTAGTATTATATTAGTAGCTCTTATATAGGCAGTTAATCAGTGATGAGTTATTTATAGTTAATGTCTACTTTTGATACGTACGTTTAGTTTTGCTTTTCGAAAACATTTTCTTTACCCTCTCAAAGGGCGTGGGTCTTTTCATGTTGTCTTTAATTTTTTGCTGGATTTTATCATATTCTTCTCTCATTTTATTTAACTGTTCTTGTTTTTCTTTTAGAGATTGTTGCGTTTCATTTCTGTTTCTCCATTCCATAACGAGTTTCTCTACCTCAGAAATGGTAAAAACGTTATTTTTAAAATCTGTTATAATTTCTGCTAGTTCTTCTTGACCTGTAGCATCTTTGCCAGATTTAATGCTCCCGCTGTTACGAATATCTCTCATATTTAAATTAAGCTGACTAATATCACTTGTTGGAGTGTCAATACTAAAAGTCTTTGATTCTTCGGTGGGAGAGTAAAGGAATATGTCAGTATGGTGAGGCAGCAGTCTCGAACTATTCGCGTATAAATTATTAGGTCGGAATTTTGGACTCTCTACTTTTATATTCGAAGGCTGGACGAGGTAGTCATGTTCGATAGCTTGTTGAATACGATCGGCGGTGTCGTCGTGCACTTGAAAGTCATTTTGATAAAATTGCTCTTTAGGTCTTGGTAACTTTAAGTTTGGCTTTTGTTTCTTTTCTTCCTTCTTTTCTGGTGTTACTTCTAAGTTTTGGGTGCAAGCTTCGCTGAATGGATCCGACAAAATCTCACTGTCAGATTCCTTGACGTTTTCACGGTCCGGTGAGTCAACAGTGTCTGTACTTTCAACTATACAAAGCTCATCTTGCTTATCGTTCTCTTCATTATCTTCTTTGTCATTATCAGACATGTTCTTCAAATAGTAGTACATATTTGAAAACTCGTTTATTTTCTGTAAGAAATAAAGTCAGATATGATAGTTTTCGCGTTTAAGAAAATTTTAAATTGAAATTATTTTTGCTCTTACTAAATATTTTAATATAATAATGTAATTTTCTAACGGCTATAAGCCAGCAAATACAAGTGTCAATATTTATCTTAAAATACAGACTACAAAATAAAGAGCCCATTGTGAACAGTGCACACTTTCTAAAAATTTTGTACCTACTCTATTAAACAGTTTAGTTAAATTAGTAATATTTAGTCTAAAGAGTATACAAATAGATTATAAAATATATAGATACAAATAGATTATAAAATATATAGATTATATAAATAAAGTATATCGTGTAGATACTAACAAGGTGGTCAGCGAGCATGTCCGCGAGGCGGTGGTGCTTGTGGTCGCGCGCGAGGTCGGCGGGCGTGCGGCGCCGCGCGTTGCGCAGCGCCACGGCCGCGCCGCCGCCCGGGCACTCCAGCAGCTGCCAGCACACGCGCTCCAGGCCGAACCGGGCCGCCCAGTGCAGTAGCGTTGGATACTCTTCCCCGCCTGGTTTTAGAAATAGTGTTATTTGTATTTCACGGTTAAACGTTTTGTGAGGCTACCTACTGTAATTTACCTTCTTTAACGTATTGTGAGGCGCATACACATTACACAGCCTTGTGTATTTTAATAATTAATTTCTCGGAAACTCGCACGGAGGCGTTAAAAAAAACAGAATATTTTTGTGCACTTCTCTTTAAGACTTATTATCTTTAAAAAAACGATAGTCAATAACGAGATTATTTAAAATTCGTAGATTATATTTACAGAAGTTAAAGTATTATACATTAATAATAATACTAAATAAATCCTCTTTTTTAGCTTCATGTATCCACGTGGAAATAATTTTTATATTTTCTCTACTTAGAACTCTATACAAAAGATAATATTTTATATATGTTATTACCTATATCAAATGGCATTGTCGGTATATTATCTTACTTACTCGTCATATCAGATTTCGGGTTGTACTGCTCCGATGAAGAGAGCAGATTGAAATGTGGCGGGATGTTTTTCTGAAATGCGTTCAGCATCCAACTATCTAATTGTTCCTTACTTGTAGTCTTAAAACCTAATGTCTGAAAAACAAAAATAAGTATGAATAACATAGTAAAGCATGATGATTGTATAAATTCCAATCACAGTTTTTCAACATTAATATTCTTTGATTTTACCTGGCACATAAATTCTAAAGGATGATCGGAAGCCCTCAGCAATTGGTCCAATTCTCTTAACCGACTTTCGCACTTTATTTGTCTTCTTCCTAAAGACTGACCATTTTTGCTCACTCGTACCCAAACTAACATTGACACCTCTAAGCATGATTCTAAAATAATAATAATTTATTAAGCCTGTCATTCTAAATATTATCATTATATATTATTATTTTATTAATAAAAACAAAATATTTAACATACCCGGTATATCAAATTGTAAAGTGTAAGGATTCCTCTTTTTAAAGGTCGGTATGTGAATGACCTCGCCTTTTTTATCCACCATTATCTTTATACTGTCTTCTTCTCTAATGGGGTCGTTGAGAAGCGCTATCACTCGACTTTGACCCTGTGATAACATAAGTTATTTATTACAAAATTTCTTTCACTTTCTTATGAGTTATGATCTATTGTTTTTCCACGTGGGTTGTACATATTTAAAGCAAAAATCTTGCGGTAAAGAAGTGCCAAGTAAAAAAATAATACTTACAATTTTAACTTTCTTTGGCACAATAGAGAAACTCGTTCTATCTGTAGCGGTATCTTTGCAATCCTTGGTCCTCAATATTCCTACAGCCGCCGTTAGAAAAGTATCTACAAATGATGTGTCCTTTTCACGTACAGACATCATCTGCCACTGGTCTATCGAGGGATAATCTGCAAATAGTAAATGTTAACTAATGTCAGTTTTATCTTTCACATTTTAAATAACACAAAAAAATGGCCTTTTTAAGTTTAGTGGATAAAAAAAATATTTTTACTTTTGAAATATTTTTAATATTAAATTACGTAATTTAATCAAACATTAAATAGAGTCGATATATCTTTTTAATATTTAGGTTGTAAGCTAAAAACTAAAATGTGTATTGAGTAATTCTCGTAAACTTACCTTCGTAATTGTTAGCAATAACATGATTCTTTTCCACGCCAAGAAGCATGACTAAGACTTTGTCGACTTTAAATATATTTTCAGAATTTAGATCTCTTTTTAATTCAGACATTTTAGTAGCTAGAATTGGACACAGGATGACTATTTGCAATTGGGCTTTCGCAAGTTTGTCCAGTTTTTCTTGCGAATCAGAAGACATTAGTTCTTCTGCTGTTATTGGTGTAACTCTGAAACATAACATAATTAATAATAAAAAAGTTTACACAATAAATAACATAAATATTTTAGTTTCGTAGTGTTCTCTAACCCTTCTAAGACAATTATAAAATTATAAGCGGAAGCTTCTCATTTACGTTACGCAATCAGCGCATTAAGCAGGAAACAACAGCATATTCTACCAGTTAAAATGTTGTAGTTTGTAGATATAGGTACCTAGGCGGTACAACTTATGCCATTTTATTTGATTATATCAACGTTGAAGTTTACTTAAACCTTTAATTATTATTCAATAAGTTATTAAAATTATCAATTATTATAATATTAGATTACTAACCTGTAATGGTGTCGAGCTCGCTGAGACATGATTTTGTCAAAGCTCGCAACAAGATAATCGGACCACAGTGCACTTTCTGGCGAGCCTGAGCTCCATAGTATTGCAATATCTTCCATTTCTGAAAAAAAATATATAATCAATAATAATCAGTATAACTTCAAGTTCCTTTCATCGTAGAAACAAAAACATAGAACATTCTATAACAATTATTGTTTTCAGGAAATACTCATATTATTAAATAAAAATGTGTAAAATAAGATATATTAAAAAAAGTTAAAAGAACGTTAAAATAAAACTATCTTTTCGGGTTTTTGCACGGATTTATTTTGATTTTTAGTTTACGGCGTTGGGAAAATCGGGAAAGATGGTTTAATTTTAAAATGTCAATAAATATTCCAGTAAATCTAAGAAAGTTTTAAGTTAAAAGAATATTTTTATAGGCAAGCTTTTCATTAAAGCGTTGTAGATGACAAAATAAGCTTATAATAGGTGAAAGAATTAGTAAATTCGGTTAAGTAGTTTTAAAGTGTATAGATGTCAAATAAACAAGAAAAGGAGCAAACCTTCCCTTTTTTCGTACTAATAGTATTCGTATACCTACATATTGTTAATTAATATTACATTCGCACATAAAACTATAGATATTGCAATTAAAGTTTTAAGCCACGAATTATTACAAAATTACGTAATAAATAATAGAGATACGGTACTATTCAAGACAAAGATAGCCGGAAGGAGAGCTGATTGATTCTAAGAACAATATATTGGTCTCTTCCCAGTCGCTTTATTATACAGTTGATGCGTTATCTAACAAGGAAATACCGAACACCCTAAACGTTAGCTTTACATCAAGTAAGATTGATACACTGTCAGGACGCTTCGTTTATGTAAAATGCGTAATGTTTAGAGGAAGTGTTGTCAAGGGATAATCAAGACATGAACGATGTCGTTCACTTGATATCTTGTTGGGTCATTGCCTGAATCAAAGCTCACGGGTCATTATAAAGCTCTACGCATTAAGACTTTACACACGGTGCCTATGCCACGTTTGTGTGTGTTTAGCTTTGAAGTTTTATTGGAACCGAAGTTTGTTTTTCTTATTCTTCTTTTCATATATACGAACCACTTCCGTTAGAATTAATATTTACAGTATACTTTTTATATAGCTTATTATGAATATAAAATACTTAAGTTAACATAGTTATAACTTATAAGTACTTATACAACTAAAGTTTGCTACTTAAACATATACGTAACGTATTCTTCGTAAGTGTTCAAAAAATATTGCACATAAAAATCGTAATTTAAAAATATCACATCATTTAATCTGTAAAACGCAGTTCAGATGATAAATTGCAACGACATCTGCGCTCCTACAGCTGCACGCTCGCGCCGCCGCCGCGTCCGTAACCTGACCGCCCGTCTTGAGCTCTCGACTTGCCATTAGACCGTTTATTTTTAAGACCACTTGAAATCAATTAAAACAATTTAAGATGCATAATGCATTCAAAATCAAACTTCAATTATTGATTGTTAATCGTTTACTTAAGCTATTTTAAGATTATCTAGTCACTGGCTCAAAAACTATCCCACTCCAGAAAACACATTTCTCTCCAACGTATACAAGATTAAAAACATACGTTGGTTGTTAAAGTTTTTATTGCACCCAGCGCTGTGCATACGCATCGGCTGCTTACAAAATATGCTATGCACCGCGCGCACCGGAAATTCATACGGATTTATACTTACCCACCTCTGCCGCCAAATGAAGACCCAACTAAATGTAATATCCGTTTCCTAAATAGACAAACGTCTATCAGCATGGCCCGGAATAACTATAGCCGATTAAATGCAGCGCAAGGCGCGGACTTAGTAAAACGTATGTAGGAATAACAGGATCATGGTTTTATTATTTGAAATAATTTTAATAGCCTTCCGCGTTAAAGTGTTTCGAATGTGTGAAAAGCATTAGTATAACTAGCTGGCATTTCGACTTGAGTAGCACTGACACTGAGCCTGACACAATTGTTTAACCGATGATTATTCAATATTTACTGATTTACTGATAATCACAAAAAGAAATCAGAAAGATTTTACAATATTTTTTAATTATAAAAGATAGTTATCATTGAGCCAATGGCGTACACCGTCTGTTTTCAGTTCAATGGCCGACGCCTTTGATGTGGCGGTTGAAATATTGCAGTTTCCTACAACGGTATGGGTTGTCAGGTGCTTTTTTGATCTACTGTTTTCAGTCGTGTAAATTGTTTTGATTCGAAGAATGTTTACCATAAAATGCTCTGGGCTTTGTCTACAAAGTGGAACAACAAAAGCTTACCTATACAAATGAAAACATCTGGCGTATTTTAACCTAATTCTAATGATAGTCTTTGGTTTTAAAAAAATGCACGTAATTTATATATTAGCAATTTAGATCCACTGATCACATAAACTATACAAGCTTAAAATATGTGCCGCTCAAACGTCAGATCCAAATAAGTACATTATGATGTTACTTATAAAAACAAAGAATCTGTTATGGTTTCACTTAATATGAACTCTGAGCTGGCGGCAGCACTGCGAATGATTCATATTATCAAAATAAACTTTTCCTTCTTTTTCTGTGCCTTCTGTGCGTTCACTGTACTTAATCATTGCAATTTTATACTTTCTGACATCACATAGTAATTAGAACATTATAAATATGGCACACTTTTACATTACTCAGCCCGAGTTTACTAGTCCAACAATGTGCGAAAATAACGCCAGTCTTACAATTAGTCACTCAAACTCAATAAAATGATCGGTGACAAGAAATTTTATGTACCTATATACTAGCAACTCACGCTTGCTTCGCTTGCGTTCGTCCCTAGGTACCTATACAAATGAAAACATCTGGCGTATTTTAACCTAATTTTAATGATACTCTTTGGTTTAAAAAAAACACGTAATTTATATATTAGCATTTTAGAAACGGTCACGGTTAGCTATGTGCATACATAAACACATACATTCATAGCTTGCTATTCCTAAGATATTCATTTAAATTATATAGCGATTTACCCTCGTTTTGTTTGGGTGCGTACGCCGTACGCCGATTTTCTTCACAATTTCATGAATTTTAATTTTTTTCGCGGAACCCTAATTCTTTTTCTAAAATAAAAGTAGCCTAAGTTACTCCTTATAACATCAGCTATCTGCCAGTGAAAGTCCCGTCAAAATCAGTCCAGCCGTTTTATTTAGCCGGATTAGCCGGAACAAACAAACAGACAGACAGACAAAAATTGTAAAAAATGTTATTTTGGTATATGTACCGTGTATACATCCATATGCATTTAGTAAAAAGCGGTTATTTTAATATTACAAACAGACATTCCAATTTTATTTATCTGTATAGATGTACCTTTCGTAAATAACAATTTAACACTTAACGTATTCGAATTGACTTATAAGAAATGATGGTTTCAGGTAATATCGTTCCCCAAACGAATACGTAATAGGATCTGATGTATTATTGCCACTTCAAAGCTCAAGTGCCTTCATTTAAGGCAATATGTGGGTAATACGGCTGTAATAGCAACGTACCGAACATATTGATTAGGACGTAATTTGGCACGTGTAAGTAATATTTATTATTATTTACCTACTTATTTATATAGATGACTATTTTTTAACGTTTGTTAAAATAGGTACACGTTTTTCGGACAAGCAACAAACAAGCATATTCTCATATTTGTCTTCTCTATTACATATTTGTCTTCTCATATTTTGTAGCCATGTACATACTATTTTCTTACATTTGTTTCTCTGTAATGGGCATATCTATCTATATAAATAAAAATGAATCACCGAAATGTATGTACGTGCATAACTTCCGGTCGATTGCACCGAATTGGATAATTCTTTTTTTTTTGTGTTTGTTATTGTCAAGACAAGTTTTGTATAGAAGAAAATTAAAAGATTTTTTTTTTTACTAAAATATGTTTTTTTTAATCTCATGATCCGATTTAGATGAAATTTGGTAAGAAAATAGTTTAAGACCCTTGGAAGGACATAGGAAACTTTTCATCCCGGAAATCATCCCTTAAGGGGTTGAAAATGGGGATGAAAGTTTGTATTAGGAAGGAAGCTACGAACGACGAACCCGAGCGAAGCGAGGGTGAGTCGCTATTTGATAATTAATTTATGATTGATTTTATTGTATAGAAAATCCCCTAGGAAAGCATAAAATTTATATGAGAAAGAGGTCTTGTAAGATTCTAAGGTACAGACAGTGAATTTTCTTTTAAGGGCAATTGAGGGATCGTAGATAATTTCAGAATGCTTTCATATGAATGACCTATGAATTCAATACAGCCGCGACCCTATTGTATATCCACGAATTGTATATCCCACGGATTTGACCTATTTGGCCGCTGAAATGAATTAATACAGAACTTTTATGAATCACATTATGTTTATGTTTTTTATATAATATGCTAAAAGATGAATGAACAAATCGAAGTACTCTTCTTTAAAAAACAGTTTTAATTACGACCGTATATAGACATAAAATTTTAGGTAAATATCTACATAAACATAATAAACGTACCTATTGTTTTTAATAATATCATTATAATGATGATACTTCAATTATTATCATCAAATTTAAAAATAACTTATTGTATGCCTTTCTAATATTAAATGTCATCGGAATTAAAAGCTTCTAATTTATTTAAGGCAAGATAAAAGCGGATATTATCATCAAATTTGTTATACAAGAAAAAATATAATTCTGTTACTTGAGGGCGATTCTTTAGTTATGTTAGAGAACAAAATAGGCGTCTACATTTATATTCTTACTGCGAGTACATTACGGGAGTCGCTTCGATGCATGTAAAGTATACCATGTTTATTCTGCCAGTCCTGCCATCCTGCATCGGTAATGTGGGCAAAGCGCAACAATGTCCAGAGTAGACGATTCTCATCTTTATAGCAAGTAGGTAACGACTGAATTACCGAATGAAGAAAATTTAGCCGGCAAAAATGTTTTGGTTATGGTACCTACGTTACAGCGTCCCTTTGACATTTATTTTGGACACTTGAATATATATTTGTTACAAAAAAACTTTATGATTTAAAGTAAAGATATACTTTGTTTAAAGTACATCTTACTTACGCAAGTAACAAATAATTCAATAAAGTTATTGTGCACCCAATGTTATACTATATATTACGATTAATTTAAAAGTATAGAAATAGCAAGTCGTTTAGGAAATAATTGGACAAATTAAGAACAAAAAAATGAATTGTAATCGAAAATAGTTTTTGTTGAATGACTGAAGTGCATTTTCAAATTTATGAATTTATTATAAATTGTTAAATAATATAATTAAATAAACTCACTCGTATGTTCATCTGCCATTATTTTCTTAATTGTATCCTCAATTAGCAACCGAAATGACACTATGTCCTTAACTTAAATATACGACATTGCACTAAACTGCAGAGGCACTAGAATGGCCAAGGCATAAGCAAAGTGGACGGAGCTTATGAGCGATAGCCGAGAACAGAGAGTCGCGAAGTGGCGGTTCGCGAGTCGCGCCGGCGCGGCGGGAGTGCTGCGTGGCGTCAGGCGGCGCGCGCGCACGCACTTCGCATACTAACAACATTAAAACGCAAGTTCGCCGCGACAATAATCGCAACACCATCTCTGACGACTATCTTGTCAAATATGGACCCATTTTGGGTCCAAAGTAAATATTCCCCAAACGTTATCGATCGCCAAATATGGCGCTGAAAACACTGACACGTTCCGATTGTATTCTCAATGCATCTGACGATAAGCCTAATCGCAGAACATTGTACGGTTTCTCAAGATTGATAAGGTTATAGGAATACCTTGTGATATCTATTGTGTGGCGAGGGTTAAGTATATATTATTTAAATATTGACTTATTGATAGACATATTATAAAGATTAATATCATTCCGTATTCACCATTAAGGTGTCGATTCCAGCGACTATTATTAAAAAAATATATATTTAGTTTTGATTATTTTCTATAACATATTTAACATGTCTAGCAATATGTAACATTAAATACGGCGTCATATGTTTTCTTAACAATAGATAGAAGTCGAGACAATGCATTTCGTTATCGTTAGAGGTCGAAGAGTTCGGGTGCAACGTTCTCCGCTGATAGTATCCTACGTCTCTAACGTATTGTTTACGACCATTTATCATACTGTCCATTTCTACGTTCATTATTAGCTATTATTAGAAATTGACGACAAAGCTTTCTCAAGATAAATAATTACAAAACTTAAAACATTTACATTCCGAAACTAATTAGGACTTCGAGAACATTGGTTATGATACGCGCTATACTTAAAAAGTATTTAGGCTTACCTTTAAATGGAAAGTTTTTTGGTCGACGTCTTCTGACAGCTTCTTCTTCAGTTTGGTTAAAACGAGGTGGCGGCATCTTGGGCACCTCACTAGGAACAGTCGTAACTTCCCCGGCTCCGGCAGATCCTGTAGTTAAATAACCTCCGACGGAATGGCGTCTTCGTCCTTGTAAAGGAATGGTATAGAACACCTCCTCATGCTCTTTGGTGCCATCTGATGTTACTACTTTTGAACTGATTTTACCCTTCCTGCATTTAAAGAATATAGGTACTAGATAAGAAAGTTTTATTGCATCCATTGTTTTCGTGGCTGATAATGAAACTAGGTCGAGTAACACTTGGACAGCGCATCGTCGGCCTAGCCTTTTATTTGTACACGAGTATATTATTATTAATGCTTTATGTATCCGTCTCCCTTCATAATTTAAATTAATATAATGCAATAAAATATTTAACAAATAAGTATATTAATCATATTTTTATAAGATATATAATAGTAGGGTATAAGTATAAGTGCCACAATCATAACATATACTTACTTGATTCTAGGGGCAGTAAATGTGTTCCTCATATCACCAGGTGCGCAATCACCTGGTCTAGGTTGGCCTTTAAGGAAAGCTTCTGCTTGCTCAGGTTCCTTCGCAGATAGCGATCTGAGAAGTGCTCTAAATTCCTTTCTTCTGGGGCTCTCTGGTTCTCTTCTTCTCGGAGAGCTGAGGGGCCGGGCTCCATCGGCCCAAGCCCTGGCTGGTGCAGATCGGGAATATTGTTCTGATCCTGTAGCATGTGGACTTGTGCTATCGGCAACATCTTTGTCAGAAAACGCGAAGTACGACGGATTGTCTATAACAAAATTCAAAATAATCCTAATATTAATTAATGCCTTAAACTTTTTGTTTTATTTTTGTAGAATATAACAACGTAATTGGTAAGCGTAGCCGTAGTCTGAACGTAAACAGGATATTTAAATATAGAATCAATTACGCGACCTAAAATGGTCATTCAAAGATCCTTGCGTACCAATGATCATCATCAGTATCTGAAGCGGCGTCGCCCGTTGGCTAGCGCCGAACGACTGTGCCGCGCGGGAATTATTCAATAACGACAATGAACTAACGGCTCTCCATTACGTCCAGTGCGGGCCGTAGACCAACCTACTTTTGTAAGCCGGAAAATGCGAATTGAAGGCAATCTTCTGCCCAGCTCTACCATACATAAACCTAAATTCTTATAACGTGGGGTGCATCCTAGATAAATCTACTAGCACACTGCGTCGTACCTGCTTCATGGAATTAGACTCAATTGTTCTTAGTAATATTAGTTGAAGTTAGGCATGGGTTGTATTGATAATAATTAATGAAAGATATTTGAAAACTTTTTTGGTAAATGAATAAAAATGATTTATAATTTATAAAACATAGAAGATTTTATACAAAGCTACCCGCTTCTGCCCGCATCTGTGGAATATTTTGTTAATGCATTTCACGGATCGTGTAGAATTGTCCCTCGAGACATACATATGTCCTACAAAAACTACAACAAGTACCTTACAATGGTAGGTTAACTCACGAACTATTATCGTGCCTAATTTTAATGTGCTTAACAGATATTATACATTCTAATTACCGTGAGAAAATCTTTAGGTACATTAATTGTTTCGTAGAGATTTATTAGGGCATGTTAGTTATAAAAAAAGACATATTTTACATAGTAAATATTTTAATTATAATATATGTTATGTGATATACTTCCAGTAAAAAAATATATAGGTATTCTTAATACATGATGTACCTACTTTAAAAAATAATTAATTTTTATAGATGTAAAAGTGAACCCTCTAAAAATAAAATAGAATGGTAGTCGATGAATGCGAACAAACATAGTTATAGACACATCTGCTAGCTGATGAATCAATTTAAATTCTTGGAAAACACGTAAAATGTGCCTGAAGAAAAAAACTAACGGAAGTAATATTTGGTATGATAAACAAAAGTCTAAATTATACATTTTATTACAAAAGGAATATTAGTAAATAACTGTAAATAAATAATATAGACAGGTATATATAAGTACATTATTAAGTACAGGTACATAGAAATAAAGACATATACGTAAGACACATTAATTTGCAAATGTCAAAATATGTTCATTCTACGCTAAGGGTAAGGACTTATGAATTTAAAATACGAAACGTAGAGTAAATGATTTGCATGCAACAAAGTATAGAGTGCATTTCATGAGAAATCGGAATAATTTTAAAAAGAGCATATAATTACCAGTTTCATAATTTTAATTGGTAGGTATATACTATCTATGTACATAGGTCGTGCTTTTGTTGTCAACAATGTTACCATTTAAGCGTGCCTTCAATTTGGATTAACTATAAATTACTGACGTTGTTAGGTACGTACTACCAACATCTTTTACTATGCACTTAATAATTATTATTATTAAATACCAGTAACAATTAGAAGATGAATATTATTTTTATAAGGATACGTAATAAGATAAACTAAATTCAATTAAGTAACAACATATCTCACTTTATAGCGATAAGTTACCAGCAAACAGAATGAAAACACTTACTGGTGGCTCGCAGGCAATAGTCAAATTGGGGTCCCATAATTACGGAAATAAGCGAACTAAGAAGCACTAAGCACGACACATCCCGTCGACCGCGCGTCGGTCTCTGCGCCCTCGCCTATCTCGAGCGCGCGCGCAGGTGGACCCGCGCCACACGTGCGAGCTTTCACAAGGAAGAGAAGCTTTCTTAGCACGCGCGAACAGGAAACGTCCCTACCAGAACAAAAATCACGTACGGTTATGAAGGGGAGCCTGCGACCAGATTTAATTTGAGTGCTCATATGTGTCCATTTTGGTAGCACACGCCAGCGTTTAATGTTTGTAAATAAACTCCGTACATTGTTGATGTTGACGTTCATTCATATTCGGTGCCGGTTCCGTTTACCTATTAGGAAGCATATGCTACAGAAATATTTTAAATGCACTAACTCTTGCTATATTCAATATTCAATATTAAGAAACGGTTCAATAAAAATTAGTTTACAATAAAATAATTTCTAATTTATTAAAAACAATCTTTCAATCCTTAATAATTTATCGTATGCACTTTTAAAGATGCAGACACCAATTACGTAAATAAAAAAGCAATCTCAACTTTTGACTGTTGTCTGTAAAATGAGAAGCTTGACAAGGGATGACATTCTGCAACTACGCGCAGCTGTTTCGTATCGCATGCGAAACATAAATATCCTGCATTTTGAACAGTATTAATAACTGGGTTATTTTATTAATAATGTATAGTACATTTTCAATATATATGTTAAATCGCTTGCATCGAGATATTGCACAGGCTCTGTCATACCCATAATATGAAACGCAAATAATATATATTTGCCTATGTTATCTATACTAACATTATAAAGAGTTAAAGTGTGTGAGTTTGTGAAGTTGTAGGGGGGGTAATCTCTGGATCTACTGAATCGATTTAGATGAAATTTAATAAGAAGATAGTTTGATACCCTGGGAAGGAGATAGGACTTTTTATCCTGGAAATCATCCTTTAAGGGGGGAAAATGGGGATGAAAGTTTGTATGGGGAATCAACGAAAACGGGAAGCGAGGGTGAGTCGCTAGTTTTGTATATTTCCTTATTATATCCACTGCAAACTGTAAACTACAAAGTGATTAAACTCACCGTTCCCTATTTCTTTATATTTGAAGAAGTGTTGGGGATAGACCTCAATATCGCGTTTATATCGCAATTAGTAACTAAGCTGAAGAATCATTATAATGATCGAACATGTGACCCTCACTGCGTCTAGTAAAAATTGGTATTAAATTAATATTATTATTATTTACTTTAAATTATTCCAATATATGTATATAATATGATATTTCATTTCATACACTCATAAAAAATAAATGTAACTAACGTTTTTAAAATAGACCATTTTGTTAGTGGAAGTAAAAAAGATATACCAGATGTCGGCCTGACAGTGCTTACTTGCATCTGTTGTAAAACAAAGGTTACTCTTGTACTGAAGATTAACAAAGGAGTACAAGGAAGGAAGTTTTTCAAAGTAATTATTGTTCCCAATGGATGAAACAGAGTAATTCTAGATGCGAGCATCCATGCGTTTGAAATACGTTCGTCTATATGCATACATATATTGGAGCTTTTCAATTATTGTCTATAAATAAACGGTCATCTGTTAAGAAGAGAAATTCAAAAACCTTTAGGTAAATGAAATTATGAAAACATTGATATGATCATATATAGAGGTCCGATTCTGTATTTATATAAAACTTTTAATTGTATCCGATTAATCAAATAAAATAAAAGTTGACTTAATCTATTAATATAATTTAATTTATGACAAGTAAACATGAGTTACATACATCTATTACGAACTTTTTACGGACTACTCATTTATTACATGTATTAAGTATATATATTTTAAAAATTAATAATTACAGTGAAATGTTCTCAAAAGTTCGGTACATTGTATATGTACAGAATGCAAAAACGTGACAAATTCAGATACAAAAAGGATTACGCCGTAATGTTTTGAGTTCAAAATCCGCGGAGTATTTGTGGAATAGTGCGTGTTTATTTGCGCCGGCGCGGCGCAGGCGCATATGCCTCAACATTGCACCGCAAACCAGACGATAATATTATCTTACTAAAATGGTATACAATTCTGTAAGTAGAAACGATTTAATTTTTATAACGATTAATTTTAAAAATATTTTAATGAAAATAGACATTTCCATTTCTTGTGTTATGTGTACAACAAACGAAACATCTTAACGCAACCCACTTCGCGTAAGCCCCAACTGCATTCACGCGTCCCATTTTCCGTACTGGTCACAACTCTCAATGTTATTTTGGAAACTGGCAACTTTTATTACCAATTATTCAAAATTTTGGATGATTTACTGTTAGGAATTCCCATTGTTTATCGTTTAAAATTCGTCACCTCTCCAATGATGGAAATGAAGATGGAGAGATTAAACATAATGCTTTCAAATAATAAAAAGGACGTTTTCAAATTTGCAAAGAAAAATAAAAAATTGGACAGATGAATAACGAAATTATTCTATCAGGGTTGATAAGCCAACTCCGGACTACTATCGAGAATATCTGAACAGATAATCTCAATAATCAAGTTTTAAAATTTATTGTATCTCATCACGAGAGCCTTTTATTTCAATACTAGCAACTCACCCTCGCTCCGCTCGGGTTCGTTTCTAGTTACCTTTTAACGTTTAGTATAGATTTCTCAGAAATGAGATATTTTCCCGCGGTAACAGACAGACAGACAGACAAAAATTCTAAAACTATAGATTCGGTCTCTGTATCGATAATAATGTCTATTTCAATAAGATTTTCCAAGAAATATTTAATGTACAGATTTGGCAAAGTTACAATTTTATTATATGTATTGATTAATATGTCACTTAATAATGACATCATATTGCGTCTCAGTATAATATTCACCATGTAAATTACAAAGAACCTATTTAGCATGTTATGTATATGTATGGAAATTATGACATATTTAAAACCGACTTGGAATATCGAATAAGGGTCAATAGACAAAGATGGGCTTTATCGTATGGCGACGGCGAGCCACGGCTTAGATACAATTGGACGCTTCCGCTTCTGTCGAATTAATTCACTGTACACATACATCGTACTGAAGTTCAAACTACTTATGTTTCGTATTACGTTTTCCCATTATAGTATTTATTGCAGACATAATACGTTTGTTAAATGATTGGCTTAATTATACTCTTCCCACTTATGCAAAAAAGGTAACTCTACATTCGTTAGGTAGTGGTTAAGTTATTTAATTTCGACCGTGTCGTGGTATAAATATAACAATGTTGCTAAAGCATAACATTAAAAACCGTAAAATGTAATGTCATAATATGTGCTTCAGAATGCTTAGGTCATTATATTACATATTTAGTACCTGGACGACCGAGCTTCGCTCGGAGTTTTTGTTTAAAAGAACATTTTTTTTTAATTTGGCTTAAAGACAAAAAAAAACTAAAACCTTAAATAAATACAAAAAATAAATAAAAATAAAAGTAAAATCTTTGTATCCGACCGGGATTCAAAGACACATGTGATAGTCAATCTGGCGCGTTAGCCGCTTGACCACGATGCTTATACACAACTGTACGAAATTATTAACATATTTTGCGTAAAATAATTCTAAAGAAAATACGCGTTTTCCCAGATATAAAACTAATCTAGATCGATTTTTCGCAACCGAGATCCCTCACATACCAAATTGCAGCGAAATCGTTAGAGCCGTTTCCGAGATCGCCGGTATAAATAGATAAATAAATAAATAAACAAACAAATAAATAAAGATATAAATATACAAGAATTACTCGTATTTATTAGATTACGTAGGTATACGGATTTTATTGAATACCTATAGCATTTAATTTTTTTATTCTTAAAAAAGGAAAGAATTAAAATTAACAAGTAGAGAAAGAATCGCATGATATTCGAGATGAGTATTTTTACCTGACCATATAGTTTTTTTATAATATATTTCCAAGTTTCAGATTTCCATCCTTTGGAAAAAGATAACAGTAGTAATTATTAATCAGAGTAATTCTAAGATGCTTGCCGTATACTTTACAGATATGGAATTGAAATGCAAAGACGCGGAAAAAACTAATCTATTCTATAACACTTGAATTTATCAATTTATCATAAACTAACAGAAGTCTGCCCGATTTGTTAACATTTATGATTACCGCTCCGTCCTTCTGGGTAGTAGTATGATGATATATAATTATATAGCCTTCCTCAATAAACGGGCTATCTAGCGCGAGATTAGCGCATTCAAACAAACAAACAAACAATATATAATTAACAAACTTTTTTTTAACAAACGATAACAAACGAGTTTGTTTGTATATATATATACATACATATATATATATTATATATATATAACAACGCACAAGCCGCATATATGTATATGTGCGGCTTGTGCGTTGTGGTAACTAATGTAGACGCGATAAAGTGTCATTAATAAATACATTTCCTTTGCGTAAACGTTGGCCAAATATTTTATAATTTATAAAGCTAAACATATTTTTTATTGGTATTTCGACGATAATATTTTGTTAGTGTTTTCTCTTAATAATGCTTTTACAATAATTAAATAGTATTTCTGTAAGATAAAAGATTTCTCAGTAAAACAAGATATTAATTTTACAAGACATTGTTGATGTATTGAATAAACAAAATCCGAACGAATAGTAAGAATTTTACTCACAAATCTCTAAGAAACTAATTTGTTCAGATTTGTTTGCCGTATATTTTATTAAAAACACATTTTTGCTTCATCCAATAGTCATGTATGTCTATGTCAATGGTATCAAAGGTTTTATTGTAGTATGTAGGTTATAGGTACCTATAATTCAAGGCCGAGGAGAAATTGAACTTGACTTGACTTTTCTCTTCTAACTTATTAGTATTCCCCACAATAAAGAATATTAAAAAAAATCTAGTGGCTATCTGTGACTATTGAAAAGATAAAGGTTGGCCATTATGATTTATGCCGGACAGACGGCGTAAAGATAATTAAACACCGTACGACGCTGCGACGCGACGACGTCGCGTTGGCAAATGAAAATCTATGTAGTCGTCTTTCCGCATGCCCGTAAAGAACTATTACTTAATCTGTGCACATGCTAAGAAAATATAAATAAGGTCCTGATTTTGACCAATTGTTCATATGGAAACTTAGAGCCGTCACTAAGCGTGAACTCTATTTTTTCAAAGGCATATCGCCAGAGCATTACAAACATGCAGATAGATAAAGTAAAATTATGCGCATTTTATTTTAGTAGTTTTTACCCGCGACTACGCTCGCACGGTAGGCGAGACGGTTATAGGTAGCCTCAAACCTGTATCCATCCCTATGGTGCAGTCTATGTCCTAGCCAATTATCTTCGAAATCTGTTATGCGATTTAATCATGAAAATGTAAGTAATAGACAATAGACATACAGAGTAGACTGTGTTACTTTCAGCTTTATAATATTAATAGGTACGAATTTTGGATTATATGTAGTCTACCTTCTTCTATCTATATATTATAATAAAACTGTAGAGGTCGAATGTCTGTACATTGAAAAAAACCGAGTAAGGGGATGTAAGAAGAACAATAGAATAAATCCAGTTTTTTTATTTCTCTGTCCGTTTGTATGTTTGTACGGGCTAATCTCCGAAGCTACTGCACCGATTTAAATCAAATTTTGCATGGTGGTACCTTATATCCTCGGTCAACATTTAGGATACTTTTTATCCCGGAAAATCAAAGAGTTCCTGTGGGATAGTTAAAAAACTATAGTAACTTATACAGCTTAATACACAAAAACAATAGATTGGATTTTAATGAAACTACAATAATATATTTCATACATCAGAATAACAAATAAGCTACTTTTATCCCGGAAAAATGTACGGTTCTCGTGGGATAGATTTGTTTTTATCGTCTAGGGGCGAACCCGAGCGAAGCGAGGGTGAGCCGGTGAGATTAGGTATATATACTCCTGGGTATGTGCGTTGTGTGGGTAACGTGCGTAACGTGGGTAACGTGCGTAGGGTGGGTAAAGTGCATAGGGCGGGAAAAGTGCGTATGGTGGTTAAAGTGCGTATAGTGGGCTAAGTGCGTAGGGCGGGTAACGTGCGTAAGGCGAGCAAATTGGGCGGGTGAGGTGCGTGGGATAAATCTGTTTTTGTTTGTCTAGAGGCGAACCCAAGCGAAGCGAGGGTGAACCGCTAGTTTATAGATAGAAACTTTAAACTAAATATTCTAGTTGTGTTGCTTAACTTTTTTGAAACGATTTTTTAAAAACTGAACAGGGAAAAATTGCCGACTAGACCTACTACATTTGTTACAAAATTAAATTCCTACAAGTATTTAGTATCTGCCGTAGGTAATACTAATGTGTACGTGCATTAGATACTAAACTTTATCTATTTTAACTTTATTAGTAATTGAACTGTTTTATTACAAAAATGATTTATAGGTTTTAATTTTTTACATCATCTATTGTTCTCGTATTATATCACAAAAGTACGTAAAATATTACATTATTATCAGCTTAATGTACACAATTATATTTCTGAACCTTAACATTTGATAATCTCCTGTACAGACTGGCATATTTCCTATACCTATATTATCGACAGTCGGTACCTACTCTATAATTATATTTCTCTGTTGGCTGTTTTCGACACCAATATTAAGATCATTAATTAAAGGAAAATGTTATTATTACCTACGCTATTATATTCTGTGTAGCGGTTAATTAAAGAAAATCATTGTGATGTTTGTACATAACAAAAAAATGCTAGTTTTGGCTTTAGATTCAACAACCTACTTTTGCCAACCCTTTAAAAAAAGATAGAATTCTAAGGGGGTGAAAAGAATTATAAGTAATATTAGGTAAGTACATACATACTACAAATACAAACATAAATTAATATATTACAATCCTTATATCAAAAACTATCTCTTACGCCATATAGGGAGTAGGGATTAGATTTTATTTGTATATGACCTGTATAGGTACTTACTATATTAAGATTACAAGTCATTAATACATGTTATTTTGAAGAAATAAATACGAATACTATTTATTCGTATTTATTTATCTAAAGTTATTCATAAAAACCGACAATAATTCAATGTGTTTTCAATGAATACTGAGATATACATTTGTACCTATAAATTTTTACCTCGTTGTTAGTAATATTTTTCGTTGTTTACCTTAGGTTTGTATTATAATAACCGGTATTTATGAAAATTATATGATATACACACAAAAACACAATTGAATAGGACTAATAATGCATCTACTCGAAAAGATAAAACTAGGTCAAGCTTCAGCAGGTGTCCAACTGTCCTATATACATTCACTAACGAACGTCACAGGCGAATAAACGACGCTATATATAAATAAAGGGTTCTTCTTTTTGTCACAATTTTCTATTTACATATTAAAAGTTGTTTGCAATCTAGAGATAATTAACAATCATTAAAAGCATAAGTGGATCAATGGCAGTATTTTTTATCATTATTATAGTTGGTTTCATGTAAGCTCTACAAAAATAATGACCTGATCGATACAGAGAGAAAGATACTAAAATAACTAAATCTGTAGTTTATTAAAATATAGTAAATTGCTCTGTGAATAGAATTTATAAAAGAAATATTTGGCTATATTGGTAAAAATTAATAATGGAGGATGAGAGAGCACATGTATCGTTAATCCCTTTGTATGATTTTAGAGGAGTCTTGAGCGTATTTCTATTTGTCATTTCTATTGTCTTTTTTCATAGAATGTTTGATTATTGTCTTACGTCTTTTTTTAGCTATAGGTATGTTATTTTAAATAATTTCAATATCCCCAGAAAAACAGATCTTTGACTGAATATAGATGATATTGGTAACGTGTCAATTGATGCATTGTTTAAATAAAACGGGGCCGCATACTTGTTTGGCTCGCGAGGTAGGTACAGGTAACAGTACCTCCGCTTCAATGTCACACGCTTTAGTAGGCTAATAAGATACAAAATATTAATTGCTAACAAATACAAATTAAGCTTACCTTTGTAAAGACTTGAATATAAATATAACTCAAGCAAAACAAAGTATCAATGCTGTTATTGATAACGTTTTTAATATTTTGTTGCGTCATTATAATTTACATACTCGTTGATCTAGAGACTAGCATGTAATCTGGAGGTCCTGGGTTCGAGTGTCGGGTAAGACAAAGTAAATTTATCGACTTGTTAAGGAATTCTTAGGAACCCGGAGTTGGGAAGTTGGGTGGTACACCCCCCCTATCTTGGAGTGCACGTAAGTCGTTGGTCGTGCACTTGATCTCTCACCGACCGTGTGGGAATATTTTCTCATTGGAACTTAAGATAGAAAGGAAAAGAGAATGCTCTTGAGTTGTGTGAGAGTTGCGTTGAGAATCTTTGCTCACATACTTGTGCCTCCTGCGCAGATGGCTAGTCTCAGTGATATTGGCCGCCATGACCGAAATCGGTCAGGAGGGCATTACGTTATATTATTACAAACTCGTAGCGTTTGGTGGTCATCAGATCCACCATAACATTTGTGATAACGTCATAATCTTATATTTTTATTTTTATTATGAATTGGTCTCATTCAATTTCTTGTTACAGTCATGTATTTAATAAAAGTATAATTGTTAAGTGTTTCAAAATACTTCCCAAAAAAATTGAAATCGTTTATTTAAGATGCTTACACCGTTTATGATTGAGGCACCAGATTGATAAAATTCAAATTTATACTTATTAGAAGAAAATAATCTGCGACAACAAGATATGCCATTCCTATTCTAATAAAAAAGTACTAATTACAATTGTATTTTGCCCTTTTAAACGTCTCACTTCTGGGCATAGGCTACTCTTCAATATAAGGCGGATCAGGAAATAGACTACCGCGCTGGCCAAGTGCGGGTCAACGGGCTTTATAATATATCTTTAAAAAATAATACTACGAAAGTTTGTACATGTGTTTATTTCTGTTTTTCTGAAATATCTGGATGGATTTGAATGAGATTTACATTTTACTGATAGAGTATGACGATTGACGAGAAGTAACATACAGAATACTGTTAGGCAACAAGGGATGCAGCCGAGCTAAGTGGGAGTAAGTAGCTAGCATCATTTAAAGCTCTAAGTTTGGTTTTATTCTAGTTAATCTGTGTTTGCTTAGACTGTAATTGGAATTTATATTAGATAGGCACCTATTTAAATGAAATGTAAATCTTGGATCAATCTAGAAAAAGATTTGATGTATATGTCCAACAAAATAAATACATAAATGTATACCTAACGCTTACATCATTATTTTTTTCAATCTAAAATACATTAGTGATAAAATCATAGGAAATTTTTACTAAACGAACACAAACAACAAGGTACTCACGTATAAACTATTCCGATAGAAAAAGTCTAGATAATAAAGTTTAGATAATAAAATGTGTTTGACGGAAGTAGTCCAAAGAAATAGCTTAATATATTATTTACATACTTGTTGTGTCTAGTGTTTTTACTTCTAATTTAACCAAACTTTAAGCCTATATCAAAAGATGTACCTAATTAAAATAAGTTTAGTTCAAATCTTCGCCGAGTATATTTATGGATATAAAAATTATATTGTATATTAATATGATACACAATATAATTAAATTTGTAATAAGTAATTTAAAATAAGTGTCAACGACGCATACTACTAAAATAAACACTACTAGTGCTCACGTCTACATATTAAATCCATCTCGACAAAAAATTAAAGGTTGAACAAACTTTTGGCGGGGACACGGGGCGAATAGAAAATGTGAGAACGAGGCTCCGAGCATTGTTGTTAAGCATTCATATGCCACTCCACTCACCCATTGCCGGGACATCCGCCGCTACTTCCGCTGCCAAAGATGGTGGATCTTCAAACGACTAGTTCGTTGACAGGGCCTGTCGATGTCCCCGATACAGTAACATAACAACAGCACTGTTATTCGGAATATCTAATAAACACTATCACTTCACGGAAAATTTGTTTTGGCCGTGTAAACATAATTTCTTTCACAAGCGGGGCACACACCCGATGTGGCCGATGAGCTCGGTAAACTTGCGTTTAGACCGTCTTCAGTGGCTATTTTTGATGCAAAAACGCGTTGGGAGCTGTTTGAAACGCCAATGTCTAGAGCATGCACGGAATATGCAATACCGTCAGCCTTGATGTTTATATTGAGTGTAGGTTTCCCTACATTGTCTTTTTATAATAAAATTTTCAAGTAAAGCACTCAATGACTTCATGTTTTATTTATAAGTAAAATATTTTTAGTATTACTAGTATATTTCCTAACATTTTTTATTATTAGAACTCCTAAGGGTACCTAAGAGCTATTATTGCAAAACATTTGTTTTTAAGAAATTAGTATTAAATCAAATGTATTTTCAATTCTTAAGCGCTTTTTCGTTTTATTTTAACAAAACTACTTAGTCTATGGTATAATATAAAGAAAACTAGGTACATTTAGTTAAATGTTGAGTGAATAAGATGCAGGTACTAACTACGAAAAAAAAATTATGAAAGAGATACCTTATATAAAAAATACGAGTAGGTACTTACGCGTTGATCTTTTAAAGAATTGTATTGATTGTAAAAAAATGGTTACTCTACAATAATAATTAGAAATTTTTTTTATATTACTTTGCATATCTTTAACGACCTGTGTATGTAAAGAAGTACTGACATATAAGTAAGTCTTAGCCCAGTTTAATAAATTGACTATGCGATCTGAGTTTTAGGCTCTCACTTGGCATAATTATATAGGTACATACAGGTTTTTGCCCTCTTCTCTGCTCACGCTGTGTGTACACCGAGTATAGTATACGTATTAATTATAATGTGTTAATTCAAAATATCCGCCATTTTCATTCACTCAAATCGGTTGTCTTTACAACGTGAAGGAGTACCTAATTCATGCACACATAGTTGGTCATTGTTAACCTTTTCCACTTATAAGTGTGATAAAATGATATTAATCTAGAGTTAGAAACACCAAGCAAGAGTGTAGAAATATTGTTCAATTATTATCAACGGTTGTGGTTCTAAACGAGTCACGAGTAAAAAAAAAATTGAAATACGGTAGATATTTCAATATTGAAATACCTAACTAATTACTTTTAATTTTACGGAATTAGAAGACTTTTAATAAAATATGCGATTTTTTGTTTATGAAGTTATTTCTATTATTAAATCGTTTTATAGGTGAAATTTACATTTTTTTATTTTATCTATATTTGAATGAATTCACTTAACTTAATTTGGCAACTTATATTATTAATACAATCAAAAAATTTAGTTAGTTAAGGGGAAATTCATTTCCACTGCAAATTATTTTCTGAGTCATTCATAATTCTCTCTAATATAATCTATATCTGTGATCAGTGTCCTCTTAGATTGAACATTTTTAAAATAACACTGCAACAAGTTCGTTTTTCTCGTTCACGAAATAAAAAGTTTACGTTGTGGAGTAGGTACCTACATTTAAAAATAATATCAATGAATTCCTGTTTTAAGCCATTATCACTACATATTATAAAACAAAGTCCTCCGCCACGTCTGCCTGTCTCGATGAACTCAAAAGCAACTGCATCGATTTTCATGCTGTTTTCACCAATGGATAGAGAGGTTCTCAAGGAAGGTTTTAATATATAATCTGATAAGTTTTTTATCCATTGGCTAAAATACAACGATATTTGTTGGAGGTGTCGAAAAAAAAATAAGCCATCTGGGAGCTTTCAACGAAAACCCTGACTAAACCCAAACACACTCAACAAAATAATGTATGGCGGATTTGTGTATCTTATATAGGTCTACAGAAAAGTCTCCGATGGCATATGTTTATCTCTTAAAGATAACATACTATATCCATTTTAATACTTTAAAAAAATGGCAATTATAATGCGGTAATGTAAAAGCTATTTATACAAATACGGTATTAATCCTTATCATCTATACATATTAAAATAAAAGAATCTGTACATTAAATATTTTTTGGGAAAACTTATTGAAATAAACATTATTATCAATACAGAGACCGAATCTATAGTTTTTAGAATTTTTGTCTGTGCACAAAGCTTTTAGAGAAAATATTTGAAAGGCTTTAAAATAACATAAGAACTTTAAAAGGCATACTGTTAAATTTTTCTTCTCAGCAGAACTACTTTAGTATATGTATAAATTGACGATTTAAATATGATTGTAAACGTCAACTTGAATATACTTTGGAAGTACGTATACGTAATTTAAGTTAAATTAAGTTGTAAGAAAAAGTGATTATTTAAAGAACTTTCCGGAACTTTAGGAAAATAACTAAAATCATAATGTTTTCCTGACCGTATTCCGAACTCGAATTCTCTATTACTTTCACTCTCCTACTCCAGTGTGATGATGATGACACAAAAAACCCAATAACGACACTTGTAATTTAAAATCTTGAGATCTAAGCCATACATACTACCAAGTACCAACTAGGTAGATGTAGATTAAAGGGAAAATTATATTCAACTAGTTATACAGGTAGCATTACTAGATTCTGCCCGGATAATATTTACAAAAATATATCTATAAAATATGCAAGTACTTAATAATAAAAAACTAAAAAAAATAAAATAAAAGCAGACTTCAAAAAAAAAAAACACCAAAAAGTAAAAAATAACTGTTTCATGCCAATTTTTTATTAAGACTGACAAACTAAAATTCGCCTTTATTAGTAACACTAAAAATGCTGGCTCTAAAATTCGAATCTAACGTAGGGATAGGGCTTGTCAAATGAAACAAAATAAGGCCAAACTCATAGTATATACTATTAGCCGTTGAAGAATTCCACCTATCCACCTTACCTGTTGGTAAGGTGGATAGGTGGATCAGATCGAAGATACCGAACCACTACACTATCAACGGAAATAGAGACACTTGCAAAGTTTCAATCCAATATGACAATTAAAAGTAGTTTAAATTCAACATTAGCTCTTTTTCCACCCTTAAGGGGTGATATATTTTTTTAATTTAAATGGTCCCAATCTGGAAATGTATTCTTTCAAACAAAACAAAAATTATCCAAGTCGGTTAATAAATGACAAAGTTTTGAGGTAACAAACATAAAAAGAAAATACTGCCGAATTGAAAACCTCCTTCTTTTTGAAGAAGTCGTTTGAAAATGCGTTTTTGTTTCCAAAACAACACGGTTGAAAACGTTCAGGAAAAATATTTGGCTGACTCTATTGATGCAGTAACTGTCTCTTACTATTAACTCTATTATTAACATTATTTTTCAACCATTTTCGCAATATATTACAGTAAGCTGATGACATCGTCCTTTATTTTATTTCAAAGTCTATAGAGGACATTCAGTTTCGTATATTTAAAAGTCATAATTGGTGCAATGAGGTCTACTCCAACCAATGCTCTTCAGATAGAGTTTGTGGGCCGATGTGGACCGATTTGTTTGCAAACATTACAGCTTTCATCCTATCCTTTGTGGCTTCCTATAATTGAATTGTCCGAACTTACTGCCCCACATAGGCCTGTATCCTACCTTTTCGATATTTATCGTAGACTTACCAACGTCCCTCATCCTATCAATTCTTTTAAATCTAATCCACTTTTCTCTACCCCCTATCTTGTTGAATAATTCAACATCACCAGCCAATCTCAAACATGACTCCTCCATTCAACGAGACATTGGCGAAATAATTTGTCCTCAACTGGCACGCGTTAAAACCATTAAATAAAGAACTAAACTAAACTGAACATTATTTTTATTAGTCCGGTTATTGATTATTAAAAAAAAAAATTTACATTTTTACTTAACAATAAGGATAAGAGAAAAAGTATAGGTATTTACAAATCTAGGACCGCCATCTTTAATTTAGAGCTTTCAAAGAGACACAAAATATATTTGTATGTTTATATTATTCTCATTCTTTCAAAAATTGGAGCGTATCCTCAAAAAAATACATTTGACACTTCCAATCCTGCTGATACTGTCCGTTGGTATGTCCGTTGGGGTAGTTGGTGTGCTTTGATTTGTACTGGCTGGCACCGACTTCGAAAATATCTGATTAAGTATCTATTCTAAATGAAAATCCCCTTTTAGTTATTTTTTACTTTTCAGTGCCTGGAAGTCGGTTTTTATTTTTTTTTTTAAGTTTTTATTTTTCCATTTTTAGTGTAGACGTATCATCAATACAAATCAACCAAGCCCAAACACCAGGTAATTGCTGTAAATCGTTGAGGAGTTCCCTCGACTATCTTTCGGATCCATCATCAGATCGACTCCAGACCTTCATTAAATAATAGTGCTTTAAAATACCTAATGAAAATGTTATCAAACGCACTAGTCGCCGCTACAATTTTCGAAAGTTCCCTCGATTTCTCTGGGATCCCATCATCAGATCCTGGTTTCCTTATCATGGGACCACTCTTGGGATATCTTCTTTCCAACAAAAAAAGAATTATCAAAATCGGTTCATAAACGACGAAAAAATTCGCGAACAAACATAAAAAACAGAATTGAGAACCTCCTCCTTTTTTTGGAAGTCGGTTAAAAAAGACTTAACGAGAAGGCTAGGCACTATCGCAAGGCAAGGAACTACGCTACGCTTCACTTCCGCCTTAGCCTTCTCAACTTACATTATTCAAGTCGGGCCTGTTACAAATAAAAATCTTTAAATTTAAAATTAAAAAAAAAAAACAATATGTAGTAGCTAGACAAATAATTATATATTAGCCGTACAGTGACGGGATTAATAGTCACTTTCAAAAAATTTCGCTAAATATGAATTTGTGAAATAAGATTACACAATGGGACTTAAAGGCATGACTTAGTGGTTACTGGTTATTCACGCGTTAAATCCCGTAGCGTTATCATTTATAAAACGCGAAAATTTAAAAAGTTATTTTGAAATAAGGTCTAATAATAATTTTGTTATATCTTGGTATAATATACAAGAAATAAGTTTTAATTCTTGACTTTTTTATTATTTACTTGAAGTATACTCTAGTCTCTAACCTATTACAATAAATAATGACGTGAACTAAATATAATAATAGTTGAATGCTTGCATGAATATGTATATTGAAATATTATCAAAAAAATCTTTGCTGTATTGTGGTATTGATCTCAACACCTGAGCTGCGCAGTAAAAGTTTCATTCAAATATGCGTACTCCCTCTGTTTCTCTAAGGATCTCTAGCAGACTTAAGACTGGCAACAATAATTATATTTCAATATACATTGCTTTATCGAATTCTACGGATAAATTTAAACGTTGGTATAAGCAGCATTGTATGATACACTAGCGTCAACGTCACTTGCGATTGCTTTCTCTTTGATTGTGTGAGTTAGTGCGCACAAATGAAAGCTAGCTTTATACTTGAACTGTACTAGAGTGAGACAAAAAGATAAGTATACACAGATAGGCTAAAATAAGTTTACGGCATTATAGCCTTTCGCACAATGATATAGCGCATATAAATCTGTACATAATCTACAATATAAGTATATATATATAGTGGCAACTATACTGTCACACAAATTAAATCGCAACCACTACTACAAATTGCTCGCTATACACGTATACACTAGTATACATGCAACATTGACAAGTTTCCCCAGTCACAGTCAGTACACATTGGGGTTTTCTTAGGGAGGGTCGTGAAAAATGACCGGAGTAGACGAAATATTGAATTATCAAAGGAATCCCGATGATGATTTCTACGGGTTGCTGGGATGTGATGAAAACTCATCTGTAAGTGCCATTCGTCTTTAATATGCATTTATTGCAAAAAATATTGATTAAATGTTATATTTGACCTTAATCTGATTCTGAGGCCCCAGTTGACCTACATCCTGGAACTTATTGAAAAAAATCCTGCGCGATTCGAATAGATTTTATGACTTGCTAAGCTAATAATTAAAAGATCCATTGTTTTATTCTTAAGTATTAATTACAAATGTGTATTTTAATTTATTTTTCAGATAGAGCAAATAATTACTGAATACAAAGTATTAGCTTTGCAATATCATCCTGATAAGAATGATGGCGACAAGGATGCAGAGGCAAAATTTCAGAAGTTAAAGGTTAGTTAAAGGATTTTCCAAATGAATCATACTAAACAGTGGGGAAACCCGTTTGTTTTATTAGAATAAATACAAGTTTTTTAATATTATAACAACTGTGTAAGGAAATATTTAATTATTTTTAGGAAGCCAAAGAGACTTTGTGTGATCCATCTAAGCGGGCACTCTATGACAAGTGGAGGCAGAGTGGAATATCCATGGGCTACAAACAATGGCTTGGTATGAAGGAACATATTCAACAATCTATGCATTGGTCCAAACCAAATACCAAGGACCGAATGTTAGAAGATGAATCTGATCGCTCTTCAGGACCTTCCAGCCTGGGGCCCACAAATGCAGCAGCTCGCCGAGCTTCTGAGGGAGGTGCTGCACTATGGGGACGCTGGGGAACTGGTAACCAAGAGCCACCTTCAGAAGTCATTTCCAAATTCCGGAACTATGAAATCTAATTTCATAGAGTAATTTATTTTCCTTAATTAAAAAAGAGGTTAATGTGCCCTAATCTCTTAAAATTATGTTGCAATGTTTAGATTTTAGTTGTAAATTGGGCTGTTGATTTCTTACCATTATTTTATTATATAGTTACTGTGATTAAGTATTAATGTTTAGCTATTAAGGCCTTTAATGGGCACAATATTCATCAAGGTCAGCTCATACAATGCTCGAATGTCACTCGGTGTCTAAATGTTCAATGTTTAAATGTTTAAAAATTTTCTGTGTGTTGCTGTACATTGATGTTAGAAGCCCCAGTTAGATTTTAGTGTTAAACACTTTTTGTAGCCTATCCTTAGCTTTAAGCTACGCACATTCCTAAAACATAAGAGTCTGATTATAACATTTCTGCTGTAGTACAATATGTAAGTTTTATGAGAATCTCTATTGTATTTCGAAGAGTTATATTTTTGATCCTCTTTAGGACTATATTTGTCTTACTCTAAGTATTACACTACCCACAGATTGGAAGGAAGTAAATATATTGGAAAGTTGTGACTTAAGTACAGGGTATAGTTGAAAGAAAGGACAGCTTGATTTTAGATGGTGATTAAGAATGATTTACATATAATAGAAGTTTGTTATAGTTAATCATTCATATTCACAATCTCTCGTTTTGTTTATATAATTTTGTAACCTTAACAAATCTACAACTGATATTATATTGTTTTTTGTCTTCTAAAGATAGAAAGAAATGTTGTTTCCCTGGATTTTAGATACATATAAGTAGAGATAAATGTGTTAAATGTTTTATCAGTATTTACTCTTTATTGAATGTTTCTTAAATTATTATATCATAAATGTTAAATTATAGATGTCGTAGATTTTAAAGTCAAATATTTTAGGTCTATATGAATCTCTAAATACTTCAAAACAAATTTTATTTTTGATGTAATATCTAAATGGAACAATAAATGTTATTAAAAGTGCAAACTTCATAGTTTAAATAGAATAATGTAAAACGTATCCTTACCTAATTCTGCAATAAAGCTAAGCTCTCATTTTCAAGCAGAAAATTCTCCAAAATGTTTTTACTTTAAAGTTGGGCGATGAAATGTTATCAATGATTGTTGGATGTTGGTCGATTTCACTCAAGTTCTTATAAAGCACAGCTGACTAAAAAATGCCATCAAAATTATAAAAATACAAGTGTGACATACAAATCGGGCTCGCACACGAAGGATTTCGTAACATAATCATAAATCATAAATGAGTTAACAATTGATTTCTTAGAAATTATCCATAATTTCTTAGAGATTATCCAGGAGGGGTTAAATGCAACATAAACAATATTATTAGTTTAAAAAAATGGGTATGGGCAGATGCTAGTGTTGAGTTAGTAAGAAATATTTTTGAGGCTTGGGAAAGGTCACAAGATGCACTTGGGATATTCTGTGACTTATCCAAGGCCTTTGATTGTGTGCATCATGAGACGCTGATCAGGAAACTGCATCATTATGGTATTAGAAATAAGGCACTCGACCTTTTGAATTCGTATTTAAATAATAGAATACAGAGGGTTGATGTTAATGGTAAGAGATCTCCTGGAGCTCCGTTAGATATGGGGGTTCCGCAAGGGTCTATTCTCGGCCCCTTTCTTTTTCTAATTTATATTAATGATTTGCCATCTTTTGTACAGGACAAACATGAGATAGTATTGTTCGCTGATGACACTTCACTTATTTTTAAAGTGAAGCGAAATTTGCTTATGTACGACGATGTAAACGATGCTCTCTCAAAGGTTGTCTATTGGTTTGATTCAAATAATTTATTATTAAATAATAAAAAGACAAAATTAATAAAATTCACAACACCCAATGTTAAACTTGTTGATAATGGTGTAATATTAAATGGGGAAATGTTAAAACCGGTAGAGTCCACTAAATTCCTGGGTATTATCATAGATTCCAAATTGCAGTGGGGCCCCCATATTGAGGGACTAGCGAGTAGACTCAGCTCTGCAGCGTTCGCGGTAAAAAAAATTAGACTTCTTACTAATGTAGATACAGCTCGCATAGTATATTTTAGCTATTTTCATAGTATTATGTCGTATGGTATCTTACTCTGGGGAAATGCAGCAACTGTTAATACGATTTTTGTACTGCAGAAAAGAGCTATTCGTGCAATTTATAGTTTAGGTCCTAGAGTGTCATTAAGAGATAAGTTTAAAGAAATAAAAATATTGACTGTTGCTTCTCAGTACGTGTACGAATGTGTTATGTATGTTCGTAAAAATATACACGAATTTCCCAAGAATTATGACATGCATAACTTTAATACTAGGAGCAAACACAAACTTGTAATGCCTGTAACTCGTTTAAAGAGAGTCAGTAATTCTTTTTATGGACAATGTATACGCTTGTACAACAGGATCCCAGAAAATTTTCAAAAAGCTTCTATCATTAAATTCAAAAAAATTGTTAAAGAACGTTTGTGTGCTAAAGGCTATTATACAATAAATAATTTCATAGAAGATAGCACGCCTTGGGAATGAAGTGATCGCCTCCAGGCTACTTCAACTTTATAAAAATATTGTAAATTACAATTTATTAAAAAAAATATTAGTCCCGCTGAGTTTCTTTCGCCAGTTCTTCTCAGGTCTGAGGTTTCATTTTTCCGAACTGGTAGTAGACTCATGACGTTCAGTAAAAAATTGTAATAATTTAATGCTGAATAAAATATTTTGAATTTGAATTTGAATAAAACTTCACGGTTAAATTTATTTTAATAAAATTCCGTACAAATAATAACTTAAAAAAAAGAGTTTATTAGGAGGTCAATCAAGGGGGTTGGTGGCAAGTTTTTATGTAAAATATAGGTATAATATCCCCTTCGACAGAATTAGTTAAACACTTAAAGATATATTTCTTAAATCAAACTTTAAGGGAAAATGGATTCCTGAGGTTTCTATGTGGCTTTTATCGCTTTTGATGGGATCCTATAGGAGATTTTCAACAGGGTATTCATACTTATAATAAAATAGCAACAAAGCTTAATCAGCACATTAGATATTAAAAAAAAAATTATGACTCTTATGTGCTGTGTATATACTTAGTCGAGTTTTTCATTTTTGTAAATTATTTTTTTATTTGCAGCTTATAAGTTATGATCAGTTATACATTTTTCGTTTCATTTAACAATTTCTTATCTTAAATTACTAACTATTAAACATATAAGTTGTATATATTTTTGTAATCGCCTCTTAAAAACTGTATTTTGACACGTTTGATTGATTCAGACGAAATTTTTTTTTCAATACATAAATTGGTGCCTCATATCCGTCATTTTCATTTTTAATGACATCTATATAGCCTATACACTCACGTTGTCAAGACGAAACAACAGGACAGAGGGAACAATCGGACATACATACATACAGGTTAAACACATAAGGAGGGTTTCCTTAGGGCTTCGCCCTAGTCGGGATTTGCGTAAGGTATGAGGATAAAAAAAGAAAATGATCATAAATACCTACTCACATTCTTAATGAACTACATATCTAGCAGTTCCTATTAAATAGACATTGGAAAAAGGATTTAAAAAAATCGAATTTTTTTCATTATAATTACATCATTTAAAGAAAAAGAAGATAAGTGTATTGATCAAAGCTATGTATTCTAATGATCTGATGTTGTTGTACTGTTTGAAGACCAAATTGAAATACAAACGCGACTTAAGCCGTAGCTAGTAAGAAATAACGTCACAAGCACTGGATCTTCAAAGTATTGGTCTTGGTAAGTCTGCAGGAATAATCAGCTCATTTCTCTAAACTCATAGTAAACCTTTCTATCGTAATAATTGGTATAATTTAAATTTATTGTAAATATTTTAACGAGATCTCTATTAAGTAAAGCTTTCAATAGAGTATTGTTTGTTTCAAGCAGCTAAAAGTAACTGAATTCTACTTTTTTATAGGAAAAGAGGTACTAAAAACCATTTTTATTGAAAACAAATAGAATTTAGTATCTCATTTTCTTATTTAAAATTGACTAAATTTCAGTGTCAAGCAATGCTATTGCTTTTCACTATAAATGTAGTTAATTCTTAAATTTCCATGGAATATTCAATCACGTATACCAATACGAGTAGGTATTCGAATATACTATTTTATTGTTACGAAGCGCAGGCGACAGCTGAGGATTCCTATCACTGGATGTTTATATTCAAGCTCCGGTTGCATCGTTAGCCGGCGACGGTCGGCACCACCACTTAGTTGGTCTCTGGTAACTCTTGCATTCGCAAGTGAAAGAATAATTAGCACCATTTGTATATCCAATATTAAAGTTTCTCTTTTTTTCATTAGTTTTAAAAGAAAGACTGATTTATTTTGCAGTTATTATAATAAATTTACTTCAAGTGTTTATTGGATGGTTAAAGCTTATATTTATGTGCATTGGGTAAGCTTTTTTGTATAAAATATATTGATTTAATCCAAGAATTGAAAACTCGTTCAATTTTTAAATCGGTTTTGGTCATTGACCCAAAACCGAAAGGCTTATCGGTTTAAAGTTTCCGTTACGTTATTTAAATGGTTAGACCCCGGAAAATGGTTTTTGAACTATTTAAGTTCCATTATCGAAATTAACCGGTTAAACTACATTTTTGTGCGTTTACATTTGGCGAAGCTATGATAATAGTGAATTGCTTAGTAGAAGGATACATGTACGTTTCTTACTTATGAACGAACTAACCGATTTGTTTCGGTATCAAATTCTAAGACTATACTTTATCTAAGAATAACCGTTTACCATTATTATTTCGATTTACTAAGCCGTTCGTTTGTATTAACCGGTCAATGAGCGAACGAGCAATGAATTACATTACATTACCGAAATTAACAGTTTTTTTAAACCGATTCCGTGTCAGGTTCAATCACTATATATTATAAACTATGAAAGTTACCGGCGCTCTGAGTTTGCGTTTGATCAGGCTAACCTCAGAAATTACTGCATGAATTTTCATGCGATTTTCACTAATAGAGAGGTTTTTAGGTATAGGCTATATTTATGAATATTTTGAGAAATTGATACTAAAAAATTAAGTCCAAAAAATCGTCTCTCCCAGAAGCTCGAGCGAAGTTTGTAGTTATTTGTTTTAATTGTATGTAGTTTCAGACATACTTCTAAAATTTGAGAAAAAAGGTATACATACCTGTTATAGATAGCCTTATAGGCTCATACTGACAATATTAAAGAATTAGTATACCTAATAGTTTTTTAAAGCTAATGTGGTGCTATGATGGCTTGTTATCTAAATGTATGTCGAAGGTTTGTCTATTATTTTACATAAAAAATATAACTTTCCATGAAGAGCCTTCACAAATGATTATTCAACTAAAATTAAAAAATGTTTAGGAGAAAGTTGTAATGGCTTTATTATATTTAATTTTTAGAAATAAGATGGAATGGAGAATATGCTTTGTGTAATATTTAGATATAAAACCTTTTATAGTATTTAAAGAAATATAATTTATCTTATTTTCAAAACGTGGTCATAATAAAGACGTTTTATTAATTGTTATATTTAAAAAACTTGAGTATCCGAAAACAATATTTAAAGCTTTAATATCAGTATAAATATATACGAATAAACGTATACCATTTACTAAGAATGTAACTGAATGCTATGTAGGAAGGCACAGACAGTTTTCCATAAACATGGAATGCATTGGCGTAACGCGAGAACTAAAGCACACTTGACCTTATAACAAAGAGTCGTTACTCTGCAACAGTGAAATACAAAACTGAAGGTTACTTATCTAAAAAGAATATTTAAATCGTTCCGGTATAATTACGTCTATAATAAAAAAAAATAAAGCATATAATTATTACTGTGATTTAATTAAAATATATATTTCGGTTTATGAATTTGATCTAAACATATTAGTCGGTAAGCGAATGTATTTAAATAGGTACTTTAATTTATAAAGCGTAGGTCTTAATATATGGACTAGCATATTATTGTATAACACATAGTTTCACCAAAATGTAACAAAAATAATGATACCTGGTTTTTCTCAGTATGGTGGTAATTTTTCTCATAATGTTCTCAAGATATTTAGCTTCTCAAGGCTAACGGCTTTTAATTTAATTTTTTAATCAATTTAATTATATTTTTTTAATTGTGTAGTTTAATTTTAATTTTTTTATTAATTTAATTTTTTCGTATCTACTCAAAAAAAAAAATCAAGACAATTTTAACGAAAGACGATAAAATTTATATGAAGTTAAACTGTTCATAAGAATGTTTCATAGCAGACACAGTAGTGTACAATGCTAAGTTGATATATGCATGTACTTACTTTGTTTGTTCTGGAACATTCTTCTAACACCGATCCCGAAAACTCAAGAACTTTATGCAAGAAGGATTTAGGGCAATGTATGAACAACAGGAATGTTATGTACAGTATATTAATAATTCTATATGTAACGTTTTTGTTGTCTTAAATTGCTCTCCAACCATCATTAGAGCAAAGTTATTTTTTATATCAGCAAACACAATTACGCTTAATTGTAATATTATGTGTATTTAAATATTTTGAAATAAAATAATGTATAAAGTTGACTTTTATTAATATATTATAGTAATAATAATACAGTTAATATACGTCCACGTTTTTTCATATAGAATTCAAAAGCTGCGTCAAGAATTAATGAATTTAAACTTAAACTATTTATGTATTATACTTAATTTACCATGTCATGGAAATGAAATAATTTATAATATGGCATCATAAAAACATCATTATAATATCAACATGAAAAAAATCAAATAAATGCTACGATAATGGCCAATAATTAATAAAAATAAAATAATTTATTTTATCTTATTATTAAAAAACGTATAATAAACCATGACAGCCTCTGTAACGCTATAAAATTAATTTAATAATTCATACATTTTTGTGACACTGGCAACAAAAAAATCTTAGGCAAGACGACATTTTTCATTGTAAGGGTAATTACACACATATAAGGTAAATAATATTTGTATTAATGCAATATGTTAAAGCTTTAGAAAATTATATAAGTTTAAAATACTTATACTATTAGATCTAAAAATATCTGTAATTTACAAAAATGATAGAACAACTATATTTACTGAAATTGTAGTAGCAAGATTTGTGTGTAATTACCTAGTGTTAGGCTATCAAAATATTTACATTAATATGATCAATTGATTGCAAAAATTATTTGTAAAAAAAGCTATTATATTACTTTTAGATCTTTGAGCCTTTTTCTAAACAAATAAAGGTAATTATTAATAAACTTCTCTTTTTAATAAATTGACTACATAATTTCAGGAACTAAGTAAGGTGATCTTTTAGTTTTAAATAATATTGTAAATTTTTTCAGTTCATTTGTTCAAATGTACTGTTAGTTTAAAAATTTTAAAATTGCTTATAGTAAGTTTTAATTTTATGAGAGAATCAACTCTATTTTGGTTTGAATCAGTTCGTTTTGATTGACTATTTAATATCTATCGAAATGTTTTAGGCACTGCCTTGGGCAGCGGCCGGATCATGCTTTCGTCCTGATATTCAAGGTCACAGGGCTTTATGAATTCTTGGCCTCCTTGGTGAATCCATTTGTTGCTCACTGAAATTATACAAAATAATTATATATTTTTTTGGGTTTTATACCATCATTCAATAAATAAATAGAAACTTTATAGTAGAAAAAAATAGATTGTGACAGATATATCTATTTTTATTGCATCCGTATAGCTGAGAACTGACAGAATATGTTCCAAGACTACAACAACGACAAAATCGTTTAGTTGGTTTAACTTTTAGTAACATACTTACAACTTAAAGATCTTTATCTACTCATCGTGACCCGTGTGTGTTTTTATTAGGAGCAAAAAATACAAGAATACAGCAAGTTTTCGAATTTTTTTACAAAATTACAAAATTATATTATAATGAGAACATGACGTATTGCTTAGATATGTTCTGTGCTATCATGGATCGATGAAGTGATGCAAAGTAAAGAGGTAAATGAGTGTGAATAAGGGTCTATTCACTCGACAATATTTTAACACGCTGACGATGCGCATTGGACGCAGTTGTCGGGTTTCCGCTGACGACTATGTTCATGCTATATATCCCTGATGAAAAACTCCAATAGGATCCCATCAAAAGCGACAAAAGCCACATAGACACATAAAAACCGATAATATTTATTGGTTTCTATCAGTGCAAAATACGTTTCACTTGAAAGTGCGTCATCAGCGCGTTTATAAAATATGGTGCACATAAATCTTAAGTAAATATAAGTGAGTGGAAGCGTAAGTAAAAATTAATATAACTACAATAAGTGTAAGTGTAACTAATGTGTAACGTCACGTGTCATGTAAGTGGGGTATGCGCGTACGTACCCCACTTGGAGCCGCGCAGCACGGGGCAGGCGGCGTGGCGCGTGGCGAGGTCGCCCTCGCCGGACGCGTGCAGGTTGAGCCAGAAGGCGGCGGCGCCGCGCTGCGGGAACAGGCTCAGCCCCAGCTCCGTGAACACCGTCGCGCCGCCCTGCGCCACGTCCGACATCTGCCCCACAGGTACAAGGATGCAATCATGTATATAAAATAAAATATTTTTCTGTTCTATTAGTTTTCTGTGTATATTTTATTATATATATATATATATATATATATATATATATATATATATATATATATATTCCGTAGCATTAAAATTTGACTGTGAGCCACTCTGCGATGGTGGCGTGTGAAATAAGTGGCTACGTTGCTTACATTCAACTTCATTCAAAAGATTTATCTTTTTATTTATCTGTTTTTCTATGTCACCCGTTTAAATATAAGAAAATATTTTTCTATAGGTACTTATGCTATGGCTGTATTTGCAGTACTTACATAAAACAAAACGGTAGCTATTCTGTTGCCGTTGAAGTTTCCAAAAGCGTTTTCTTGTTTCTGGAATAATAGTAAAATATTAAATCAAATAACACATAATTTATCTTTTTAAATAGTATTTATTTAATAATTATTGAATTGGATTGTAAGTACTAGTTTAAATCCTTTAAAACGGTTTACAACTTGAATTTATTTAATACTTTATTTTTTTATACTTTTATTAATGTATACAGCCCAATATTTTAACATCCCATTGCTAGGTACGGGCTTCCCTTCAATACGAGAAGGAGCAGGCCATAGTCCACCACGCGGGCCAAGTGCGGCTTGGTGGTCTTCACATATCTTTCGAAAACTTATTATTGTTATATTAATATAACAGTTTTACAATCCATACAGTTGGGAAACGCCTTTGATGTCAGACGACAACGCCGCCCGTGTAGGTACTTACGCTATCAGTCGCAAATGTGTAAGGGTTATCAAAAAAGAAAAATAAATGTGAATATTATAATATCATTTACTTATAAGTACCTACGTATCTAATTACTTTTACATGTGTTATACCGTCAGATATTTACGTGACACTTTATAAAAATAAAATGGTTTCCTAGCTGGAGGTAACTATAGCCCACCAAAAACATATAATTAATGTAAATATAATATATATAATTGATGTAATCAACGATTCTCGTAAAACTCGCTCGCGATTTACACGGTCGCGTCAGCGTTCGCGTTCGAGTGCGCACGTCCCCGCGAGATCCCTGCCTACGCTCTACGCAAATACATTCGTTTCCCAACTGTATGGATTGTGAAACTGTGGTAATATTATCCGAGGTCAAAATTCGACCAACAAGCTTACTTATAAATTTTGAAGATTATTCTGATTTAAATAATGTCCTCTTGACCCATTCCGGCCACGGCGGTCAATCTCATTGAGACTAGCCAACTGCGCAGGAGATATTGTAGTGCACAAGTGTACGCGCAGACACAAGTGCACTCTCTATTCCTGTTACTCTCATACTCCCGGTGGGACGACTACTCGACACGACTGGTGAGAGTTAAGGCGCAGGACCGACGGCTTTACGTGCTCTCCGAGGCACGGGGGTGTAACACAACTCCGGGCTGTTGTTACTGAGACTTACTAAACAGAAAGACTCAATAACTAAACTTGGCCCGACCCGGGACTCGAACTCAGGACCTCCGGGTGTGCAGCCGTACATATTAGCCACTACACCACCAAGGCAGTTATATGATTTAAATATTGTTCTTCTGTCTCGTTATATTCTATGTAAACCAAAAAAGTATATTGTTTGCGCAATCTTAAATATAAAATATTACTAACATAATATGATAATATCATTTATTTCGTGTACATGTACTTTATGACCTATTAAATTATATGTATCAATTTTCTTCTTTTTTATAAGAAATCCCAAATAAGATGTTAATATTTAATGTTCATTTTTATGTAATATCAAATACGGTTTATATGCTTTCTAATATCATCATTATTTTTCCGTCAGCCACGACAACGCTACGTTCGCTACTGTGAAGTCCGCCACACGGTACAACTCGTCCTCCATTTATAATACAAGGAAGTACGTAATACGTAATAATAATATTTTTTAAATGTATCATTTTATTGTACAATAAAGAGTTATCATAATAATAGTGTTTTTCAGACTGATTTCGGGTACAAAGGCCAATGCGACTAGCGTTAAATAATAATATGTATAAGCAAGGCTCGGAACCGGTTTAAAAAGAACAGTTTATATCGGTAATGTAATGGTTAATTTATCGTTCGTTTTTTAACCGGTTAATGAAAATGAACGGTTTAGTAAACTGAAATAATAATGGTTAACGGTTATTCTAAAAGAAAGATTGGATTTCGGTTTTGCTACCGAGATAAACCGGTATATTCATTCATAAGTAAGGAACGTACATGCATCCTTCTACTAAGCCATTCACCATTAGCAACGATGCGCTAATGTAATCACACAAAAACTCATTTTAACCGGTTAATTTTGTTCATGGAACTTAAACAAAAACCGTTCTCCCGGATTTAACCGGTTAAAGAACGTAACCGAAACCTTAAACCGAAAAGCCTTTCAGTATGGGATCAATGACCAAAACTGGTTTAAAAATTAAACTCGTTCCTGAAACATAAGCTAACTATTACTGTCAAATCTAATGTTACAGTTAATTAAAACCTAATCGGGTTTTTGGGCTTACTTCATATGACCCGAATTCAGCCTCGAACCCAGGATCTCAGACCTGCTCCTCTAAAGACCACTACACCACCGAGACACTATAACAAACATAAGCAAAAGAAAATACTCACTCTAGCAAAATCAAAATGGGGTTCATAATGGCCTCCAATCCCATAGTTAACAACCTGAAGTTCCTCCGCTGAGGTCATACTGAGCCCTGTGAAGTCAGCCACACGTCGCGACACGCGAGCCACCACCTCAGACTCTTCGTCCTTCAGCCACCCCGACTTGCTTATGCGGTAATGTGCAGGGACCAGTTCCCCGGTCTTGGGGTCGTGGACTGTGGCTCTACGGAACTGGAATAAATTATTTTTAAAGATATTTTAATGTAGATATATGTAGTTATAATACTTTGTTATTTTTAACAGGCTTTACTGTACTCATCGCTCTCTACAATCTCTCTCTAAAATCTTCAGATTTATCATTTATTTTTCAGTCTTCTACTGAGACAGAAAGAGTTCAATAGAAATATGAAACCAATTTTTTCCAATAATTGCAATAACGAAATCTAGCATAAAAACAGTATTAATCTTTATTACTTCTGCTTAAACCTTTTTAAATTTAATTTCCACCCTAATATCTACAATGAAGTATACCGCGAGGGGTCCCAATATACCTAGATAACGTTTAGATTTTTTGTGTACTAAAATTATAATGAATAAATTAATGTTTTTCCTTAATTGAATTTATTTCGGAAGAAAAGACCCTTTTATATATGAAAGTTTAAATGGATTTAGTTTTTGAGATCACGCACACAAATAATATTTTTTCGACTATAAAAATTAAAAAGCCAAATTTAACGATTAGAATAAACGACAACGAAACTGCTATTAGCGCCTTAAAATCAATGTATATAATATACATATAAAAATTCATTGAAACAAATATATATTTTTCTTTTTTTGGATTTTAAAATGACAAAAGAAAATATCTTACCCTAGGTTTAGCCAAATCTTTGATATGTTCGATTTCATTATCACTAATCACGTCATGAAATATAATGATATCGGGTTTTAGGTACATATACTCCATTTTGATCGGAGCCAGCTTGAGAAATGGATGGTTTTCAGTTAAATACCGACATTTTAATCTGTAAATATATGAAAAAATTAGGATACTTATTAATATTCTAGTTTATTAAACAATTACGCTTTGCCTTTTTTTTGTTTCATATTCACAAAACAAAAAGGTTCACATAAAAGTGCATATTCATCATTTTCCATTTATATATTAAAGCATTTAATTTGATTTTGTTAGTCATTAATATTCATTAGTTTTAAGGTGAATAATTGCACATAATAATTGTTGCAACCATTTTCTAAGGTATTAGTTTATAAATAATAATAGTGTTGGCTAAATATTTTTTATTATTTTTCTGTTTAAATACCAATTTTGGTTATATTTAGATGATACTAACTTGTTCGATATTTCACTAGGAATCTCCATTTCACCGCGACATAGCGCTTCATACACTTTTCTTTCTTTCGCATAACCGGTTAATTCTTCTGGTTTTTCTTCTGGGAAGAATTCTAAATCGTCTTCTCCTGTATCCTAATAAATTAAAATATTCATAAAATTAATTTACTTTTACCTTATGCATAATTAAATATCTGATAATCCTTACTAATATTATAAATGCGAAAGTAACTCTGTCTGTCTGTCTGTTACCTTTTCAAGCTTAATCTGCTGAACCGATTTAGATGATATTTGGTATGGAAATAGTTTGAGACCCTGGGAAGGACATAGGATAATTTTTATACCGAAAATCATCCCTTGAGGGGGTTAAAAGGGCGATGATAGTTTGTATCGGGAATCATTTCTCAAGTAAGGGATTTATTCAAGTATTTATTAGTTTTTAAAGTAGGTACTTACTTTTCTATACCTATGTATGTACATATATATATATATATATATATATATATAGTTTATTCTACACTAACCGTGAAAACGTACCTAAGGACGAACACGAGCGAAGCGAGCGTGAGTCGCTAGTATTAAATGAACAATTCTTGTATAGGTATGTCTATATATATTTTATGTATGATTTGGATCAAATTTTGTATTTAGATATTTTTCCGAAAAACTTTCGATTTTTCATATTTTTTCGGAAAAAAACACTGAGCGAAACTCGGTCACCCATGTACTAATAAATAATAGAAGGCAAATATAAATTATCCATAAAATTATTTAACTTTAACTATGAAATAATAGAATAACAATTAATACACACCCCGCGTCTTCTCTTCATCAATTTTGCTTCCCTTTCAGCCAGAGTTTTTTCATAATGTGGTATATTTCCAAGGGCTCGAACATGTTTTGGATCTACGGCTAATAGTTCCCTTGTCCATTCAAGAGCGCTCTTTACGTCGTCTGTCGGATTACAAGGAAATGTGAGTAACTTTTATATATACTATAATCTATACTAATATTATAAAGCTAAAGAGTTTGTTTATTTGTTTGTTTGGTTAAACGCGCTAATCTCAGGAACTACTAATTCGACTTGAAAAATTATTTTTGCATTAGATAGCCCGTTAACTGAGGAAGGCTATAGGCTATATATCAACCCGGAAAAATACAACGACGAACCCGAAGCGAAGCAAGGGTGAGTCGCTAGTTTAAAAAAATCTTAGTCAAGTCGAATATAAAACTATAAAGACGGTGTAGTAATCAATAATATTTTTCAGAATAGATTAAGATTTATTTGATCTATTATTTCAAGTTTTTGAAGATTAAAGGACCTTTTATATTTAAATTAAGGTAGAATTTAGTAAGTCTCAATAGCACCACAGCCTTTAAGTGAATAAGGTACATAATTTATCACTTAATTTCTCACCTACATTTTAAAATAGTTCTTAAAATATATTTTTTTATGCGATTCAGTGACAAACGAGCAGACAGACCACCTGATGGAAAGCAGTACCTGTCGCCCATAACACCTACGGTTCATGCACTTAGGTTTTAAGTAACAAAAATGCAGAACCACAGGTGCGTTGTCACTGTGAGGACTAAGATGATATGCCTCTCGCCTGTAATTGCGCTGGCTACCTTATCCTTCAAACCGGAACACAACAATGCAATCATTGTTGCTTGGCGGCAGAAATAGATAAGGGGGTGGTACCCATCCAGTCGGACTCCTCAGGCTTGACAGAGTCCTACCACCGGTAGTATTAAAATAGTTATTAAATACATTCGTTATATAATATAATAATACATTTTTTGCAGTCCAAGCCTTTAATGAAAACCATTGAAATGAGCAAAAAATTTAACAACTTACCTAACAAATAATGAGAAAAGCCGATGTACTCTAAAATATCAACTTCTGTGAAGGGATACTCTAGCTTTTCGTCGTGATACTTTCGAAGGGCCACCATCATCCACGCGAGCGCGTTTTTAAAGTCCTTTTCATTGTATAGTGCTTTACCCAATTCGTAACAGTCTCCCGCGCTCATTGATGTACTGTAAGAAAATATTACAATGTATTCGATACTTAAAACTTTTTGATCAATTTCAAAAAAGGAGGTTCTATGTTTGACACGTAGGGAGGTAGGTATACATTTTTATGCATATTCACCGATTTATCGGATACGACTTGGCTCATGGCTGGTTAGTTTAAATTGTATTCTTTTAAAGTAGATTATGAGAGCATACTTCGAGCGTGTTCACTTTAAACTTTGCAAGTGGATATACATATATATTTCCGTGACAGTGCGATAGTTTGTAATCAACGAGCTGATTTGACGATGCCATCAGAAGGTGGATCTTTAATGGCTCAATAAACACTAGAAAACTGTTCAAGTTTGGACTTATTTGATACGTTTTGACGAGATCAATTAATTAGTCTTGAGTTCAAGTTTTTGAGTGTAATCCTGTTAAAAGTATATTTTCAGTTTCTTAGTAAAATATAACTAAATTTAAAGCTTCTGAGAAATAGGTGAAACTATATAAAAATACCCTTCACGTCGAACATAGTATCCCTTCTGTTTTTGAGGTCGGTTAAAATGTAAAATTCAAACTTACTCAAGTAGTTGCTACCATTACCTATTATATCCGAGACAATATTACAAGCAAATATATAAAGTAAATATAAAAATATCTGTCTTTTATTTTGAAACTATCATTTTTCAAAGCTTCTTCAGAGACTTAACCATCCTAAATATGTTTGTGCAAACATATACATAATATATTATGATGTATGTATATGTATCTGTTTTAGTATCCCATCACCGAAAAACAACACATAAACAAAATGGTGGAATTAATAACACCAGATGATGTGATATAGAAACCTTAAAGACTTACGACACGGCTATCCATTGATCTTCACTGAATAAAGGACATTTAAAGGATGATCCCGTACGTTTCGTATGCAAAGCAAATAGAAAAAAATAAGTTTCTTTTTATTATTATAATAAAAAGATTATTAACTTATAAATATTATATAAAAACTTTTTTTCAAAATTAATTGTTAGTCTACTTACGGTATATATGGTATATCGTCTCTGTAAAAGCATATTTTAAATATTTTAATATTTGTATATAATGTTGGGTAAAATTGTTTTACACCGACTTATCCTTAGTTAAATACAAAAAACAAAACTCAAGTCCTTTTTATCGGTTGAATGACCTCTGTTGCATGATAAATATACATAAATTTTATGTTTTATTATTACGATATTTTTTTAAAAGGTCTTAGGCAGTGGTAACCCAGTGGTAACTCGCTCACTTGGGAAACCGAGTGAAGCGGGTTCAAGTCCAGATCCCGCATAGCATCTCTAACATTCTTATGTACGGATCATTTCCAACATGATTACCACTTGTTTTATTGCAAACGATAACGTGAGAAAACCTGTATGTTTAAGAGAATCTATTCTATTATATTCTTTATTGCACTTAAAAGTAAATACAATGATTTAAATACAATTATTGTATGCAAAGGTGAATCTAGTAAGTTCTCAAAAGATATGTGAAATCCACCAACCCGCACTTGGCCAGCGTGGGACTATATAGTGTGTACCTACTAAAAAGACCCGATCGAGATGCGTTCATAGAAAAGTTATCATATAATTATGGAACAAAAAATTACTAGATCGATTTTTTTATTTCTTTATAAAATATACCTATGTATTAGTAAAAATTATTTTAAATATACTATTAATTAGCATATTAATGATCCTGTAAACAAAAGTAAAATAATTCATTTACCTGTAAATAACCCCGTTGAGTCTTCCTTCTGCAAGGTCGCCGACTTCAAGATGATAAGTCTCTTGTAGCCGCGTCAACGCTTGGGCCGCGCCCGCGAGGTCCTCTAAAGTTGGGTATTTCACGTCCGCGTGGTTATTTAGTATTGTTATATTCTTTATGTACTCTGGAATAAAAAATATATGACGGTGTAATTTTTTATTATTAGTAGGTATATTAGTAATTTTTTCATTTAATATATGAGCATAACTTTTTATATGAGTACCTATAAATTAGGTTTGATTCAACCCGCTTATTATGCGAGCGGAACCTCTGGCCAAATTTAGTGAAACTATAATTTGCACAAAAAATACTAGTCTGTGTCGTATGTATAACTATCACTAACAATTAATCTTAATAATTGTTTACTTTACAATATGCTGGAACAATTATTTTTATACAAGTTGATTCAACAGACATTACCTTTCTTCAAATTTAAATAAAGTTTGTTAATTTTTGAGTTCATACAAAAATCCTGGAGTAACTACAAAATAGCTTTTTACAGAGCGTATATATTAGTACCTATATCTATATCGCTTCAATTTAAATATATATATATATATATATATATATATATATATATATATATATATATATATATATATATATATGTATATATAATAGTGTGTGTTACTTCGTGTGACTTGGGACTGCTGGTACTGGCTACCAGGTAAGGGATTTAATTTTTGTAATTGTGAATTTAACAATTTATTTATAGAAATACTTTTTACCAGTATATGTGCCATATTCTATACTTTATCCTTATTTTATCTTGTCGTGTTTCAAAATGTGATATTACATCTCATTTTCTTATTATTTAAAGGTACCTCTGAGAAATCGCAGATTATATAATTACTTAGTAATACATATCACGCAACATTTTGTGATCTATGATTAAATTCTAGTGACTACACTAGAATTAAAATGCTAGTGACTACACTAAAATTAAATTAAAAATTTTAAAATTTGAAGACGAGTCAAACAAAATTTTAACTATAACGCACTGCTAATCGCTGAATTCGATCAAAAAAGTTAAGCTAATGTTTTGGTTTAAAAACGAGGGTGTTGCAATAAAAGCATGCATCTACTACAAGTTACCAATATTGATTTTGCCTTGGCATGATTATTGTTCACTACCTAAAGCTAAGGTCTGATAAGAATAGATTTCTTTTATCCAAAAAAAAAAAAAGAACAGCACAACCTTCAGAATTTTTCATAAAATTACATAGGTATAGTTACGGGAGTTAGAAGTTCCAAATAAAAATAAAATCCGCTTTAAAATTTTTATTGCATAGCGTAGGTGAAGTTTATAAAAGCGTGTCAAAAATATATGTTTATTACCATGAACGTTTAATGCAATGAAATAAAATTAATATATAAAAACCAATATTAATAAATCGGACATAGAGTGTTAAATATACACGATTGTGTAATAATAAAGTTCGTGATGCACGCTTGTATTTAGGTACTTTACAATGATAGAGACTTGGGTATTATGTAAACTCTAAAGCAGCCATACGACAAGCTCGAGAAATAAGCACCTAATGATTGAAGTGCTAATGTCTACAAGTGGTCGATGTCGTAATATTTATTCCAATTTGACCGTACAAACAAGTATGATGTATGCTAATTTTAAAGGTAACCTGTTTTTAACAATACCTACTAAATATTTTCATGACGGTGTTGTATGAGCTGCGTTTAAAGTACATATTTATAGCTTCAACGTACCTAATATTGGTTTGTTTTGTGTTTATTATTTTATATACCATTTGTATCGCATCCAACATATAAACCCACTTATTTACACTCAGTATACAGGGTGGATTTTTGAGACGGGACATTAAGGACAGGTACCTTAACTGTTATAGTTACAGGAAAACATTTCTAGGAGACCATCCATAACTTTTTGAGATATTCTGAACTGCATTTACAGATTTTAGAAAAAAATTACAGTCAGCGAAAAAAATGCTAAAATACCTACCAAAAAAAATGTTTTATCTCAATCGATCCTATTTCATGTAGGGATCAAATGTGTCTATGGGGAAATGACAGAAATCGCAAAAAAAATTTCCCATACATTTTGTACGGAAAAACGATAATTCAACTCGAAATATACTTTGTTGCCAAACGGTCCCATTTCTTAATGTGAGGCAAATGGAGTTTGAGTATAGATTCCAAAAACGGGTTTACCCGTAGGCATTTTATTTCGTGGCATACTGTACTTAGAAGTACCTAAGTAGAAAAATCAGAGAATCGTATGGAGCTTTTCGTATGCAAGTCCGACTCGCACTTGATTTAATAATTTTTTTATCTATACAAATAAATAAAATAACAGCTCTTTACTAAATGCATATGAAAGTATGGACGGTATTTATAAGAAAAAACAATTTTTAAAATTTATGTCTGTCAACCTGTTTATTCTGGGATTATGATTTTGCCGCGACTTTTATTGGCAAATATCTGATGATGTTATAAGAAATAACTAAGGCTACTTTAATTTTTAAAAAAGAATTAGGGCTCCGCGCAAAAAAAAATAAACCTATGGAATTTTGAAGGAAATCGTACCTAGATACGCATCTGAGCAATGAAGCGAGGGTAAGCCGCTAGTTAAACTATAACTAATTTTCGGTGTACAATGGTACACCAATACAAATATAAAAGCAGACACATGTTATGTTACATCTTAATATATAAAATTCCCGTGTCACGATGTTGGTTCGGGATATACTCCATGGCAGGGTGGGTCTGCTAGTCTTAATATATAATATTCCCAGGTCACGATTTCGTTCTGAGATGAATTCCGAAACTACGTATTCGATCTTAATGTTTTTTTTTTCAAAATATGTGATTTGTTCCAACTTAAAAGATAGGATAGTTTTTATTCCGATTATTTCCTTTTTTTATTGCAAAATTAACGATCTGTGTCACCACAGCTACGCCTGGCCGGGTCTGCTAGTAATATGTATAAAATAATAAACATTAAAGTCAACCTAAAATAGAATTAAAATCGGTACAAGATTAATACGAAATACGTGGATGCAACATCTTGCAAGAGGTCTTAATAACTTGCTTGATTATACTTTTCCTTTTCAATAATAATGATAATGATATTGAAATTATACTGTATTACGTACCTACGTGAATGATGCATGCCAGTTCCCACACTATTATCTACAAGTATCATGACATAGATCACCAACAAACTTATTTGAACCTTATAAAAATTTTACATATTTTATTAGAAAAAAATCATTTATTTAAACTTTTAACAAATTCTTCAATTCAAAATAAGTAAAAATGGTTGGGCATGTTTTAAGAGAAATCATATTTTCGTGTGTCAAATCCATACTAATATTATAAATGCGAAAGTAACTTTTTTTTTATGAGATTCAGTGACAAACGAGCAGACAGACCACCTGATGGAAAGCAGTACCTGTCGCCCATAACACCTACGGTTCATGCACTTAGGTTTTAAGTAACAAAAATGCAGAACCACAGGTGCGTTGTCACTGTGAGGACTAAGATGATATGCCTCTTGCCTGTAATTGCGCTGGCTACATTACCCTTCAAACCGGAACACAACAATGCAATCATTTTTGCTTGGCGGCAGAAATAGATAAGGGGGTGGTACCCATCCAGTCGGACTCCTCAGGCTTGACAGAGTCCTACCACCGGTAATCTGTCATTCTGTATGTTTGTTACCTTTTCACGCTTCATAAATCAATAATTTCTCAAATAAGGGATATAAAACTTATCACATCTATGTATATGTATATATCCTATCTATTCTATATAGTGTCAAACGTTCCTAGGGACGAACCCGAGCGAAGGCAGGGTGAGTGGCTAGTTAAAATATAAAATTATCATTTAATCATCGCAGATAAAAATTAAAAGTGTATTGCCGAAAGGATTTAATAAGTTTTTCTTTATTTTATAGATTAGTTTTTTACAAGAACTTTCAATAACAAAAAATATTTTTACCTGTTCCAGTTTCAATACTTTGTTCTATGAAATCCAAATCCGTTGTTAGTCTCTTTATTAAAGTAAAAGCATTTATTGGATTCCCGAGATAGTTGGGAATATCTTCCATTGCTTTTTCGTGTTCATTTTTGTACGTCACCAAGTGCCTACAAGTAAATGTTAAAATTATATTCTTTCGGTATTTATTTGCATATATTTTTAAAAAGAAGGAGGTTTTCAATTCTGATATATCTTAGATGTCTATGACTATTGTGACCTGATTTTAATCTAACTTTTTTTTTTAAATAATGGTCCTATCACTTCTACAAAAAAGTTACTTAGGGACCCCTATCTCAATTTTATATGGCTAGCATACAAACAGACGGACATGACGAAAATATAAGGCGCTGTCGACTGTGCAAGCCTTAAAATAATCATATAACTCCTTTTTTTAAAACAAAAATTAGAAGAATTACGTCAGTATTAGATTAAGAATGAAATCAACAAGAACTCTACCTATAGAAGGTCAGAAAATGTAAATGTTAGTTAAAACATAAAGTGTCAAGGTATTTGCTTTTAAAAACTTTTAACATTTACGTCGTTTCGAGAAATAATTTATAAGTACCTATACTTAAGAAATAACAATATACTCTTGCAATGTAATTTTTTATGTCAATTCTGTGAATAATTAATGAATGCATTTAAATTATTTTTTTTCAATACCTAGTAGGTACAATAATATTTATATTCTATATCTTAATTTTTTAAACATGACAAAATTTGTACTTTATAATGATAGAAAATTTGTTAAGCATAACGAATTATTAATATAATTAATAATTATCTTTGTAACTGTATCTTTGTATCCCGCAGTGCACGGGAAAATCATACATAGTTTTTGTTGCACTGTTTGTGTTTTGATTAATGTGTTAAAAAATATTATATATGTTTAAATAAATAAATAAATAAATAAGTGCCTACATATAAGAATTTAGTAAAAAAATATAGAACCGTTTACCTTTTTAATACTGCAAGTCTGCTCTCTTCTTTATTTATATAATCATCCAAATCATCTATAATCTTCTTGTGCGTCTCTAATAAGGGTTCTACATCCGATATGGCAGTGAATAGTTCCCCTCGCGAACATGTCCATAGATTTAATACGGTGAAACACAAAATAACATATGAAGTTTTCATCGTACGACACATTGTCTTGAGCATAAACTGGAAAGAAATAATTATGTTATATATCTTCAAATACAAAATGTTTTACTATATATAAAAAGCTGGACATTTTTTCGAGCTGCGCCATGAGTCTCTATTAAATTAACCTTGCATTGGAAAATAATTTAAAATGACAATTTTAGCAGGCAGAGAGAACAATACGAAGACTAGGAGTATATTATATACTTAGGAGTATGTATAATTTAAGATATATAATTAATTTTAAGTGACAATTTTCAGAAGAGGAGAAGGAGTATGAATACATGTGTACACTGTACAGTATTGTTATTAATAACATTCCGTTTAGTCCCGCGGGTATCTAGGATACGTTCCTATGTAGGTATATGTGTCTTATTTTTAATTGACAATTTACAATATTTTGATTGAGTTCAACAAAGCTTTCGAAGTCAATAGTCGTCGTGTGACAAAATGAATTACTTTAAAAGATGACATATTTTTATGGTACGACGCACGACGACTTGGTAAAGCAGAAGTAACTACTCCTTTCCGTGGCAAAAGTGTTTCTTTAATCCATAGGATAGGAACAAAAAAAGCCTTAAAAAATTTACTACGCGAGAAGTACTCATTTTTTTCGGATTACTTATTGATTATATTGTACGTTATAGTTGGTACCAAAAAATATTTATAAAATTTTTTTTATGTGTTTTCAAATATGAACCTATGTGTATTATAAAACTTTCATTTACTTACAAAATTATAAATTTTAACTAAATAGATATTGTATTATTTTGTTTATACATACGTATAACGAAGTAGATAAAAGTTCCGGTTGCAAGTTTATCACGTATACCATTTTAATAGTAAATGAGTCTCGTCGCACTTACTTTAAAGTTTAAAACAACATCTATATTACAAAAAAACAATAGAGACTAACGATGTTTTATTATAGTGACACAGTTCTTTTTTAGTTTAATTAGTGTAATACTGATAAATTATAGAGTAAAACCACTCTCCTGTTAATGTGTCTATAAACTACATTATTATTTTCCTAACAAATATTTAACTGGACACGGAATCTTGAAATTTGTTAAAGCTTATTTCCCTATTTAGCAAAAATATTTCACTGAATAAAAATCTAATACCTAGTTAAAAAACGTGAGAATTTACGTTTATATTATTCTATAGAGCTTTTCAGTTGGCACTGTTAGAGTAATTACGAATAGCATGAAAAAATCACAAGTACCTATCTTACAACATGATCTAAGTATTGTTATATAATATAATCGATATTTTTAAAACAAATTAATTATAGGTATATAAAAACATGTCATACGTACCTAGCTCTTATTCATAACCTAAGCTTAACTTACACTTTTGAACGATCACGTATCACAAAAATAACAATGATAACCTATATAAATAAGTAAAAAGTTTCAGAATATCAAAATATTGTATTAAATCCGATTTGATCCGATCCAAATAGAGGAAGCTATTCGGCGCGGGCGGTACACGAGCAATGAACACTATGCGCCAGCGCAACACTCAGATCGGGTCAACGGACAAATAACAACTTTGATCAGAAGCTAGCGACAGACCGCTGGCTTTATCAATCGATATGATGACGATTTTGTAATAATAATTATTTATGTCAAACTTAGACGAGCTTTACCATTGATTAATATAACAAACAGTCTCCTATTGTAATCAGGCAGGCGTATAATTAAAAGTTTCTATTTATATATTTTTTTAAATAAGTATAAGTATAAGTATTTATAATCATAAATGTGTGCCTAATAATTTCATAAAGTTAATAATAAAAAATATGACTCGAAGATACACATACTTACAATAGTAAGACATTGTTCACATCTGTAAAACATATTTTTTATGATTTATAATACGATGGGTGTTATGTATAATATGGTGCATAGCATCGCATGAATAATGTTATAATTATAAATACGAGTGCAACGAATTTTGTAAAAAGCCGAATTTAGATAGATAGCTTATATTATAAACTAGCGACTCACCCTTGCTTTGCTTCGGGTTCATCCCTAGATAAAAACAAATTTATCCCACGGGAACCTTATATTTTTCTGGGATTATATATAGCCTGTAGCTTTCTTCAGTTAACGGGTTATCTAATGCAAAAAGAATTATTCAAATCGGATTAGTAGTTCCTGAGATTAGCACGTTCAACCAAACAAACTCAATGATGAAAACTCAAAGCTTTATAATATTAGTATCTTTTAGTAGGTACATAGAGATTTTCAAAGCATTCGATCGAAGTCGCCGACATTAACTTTTTAAACATAAACTAAACGAGTCTTAATTAAAGTAAATATATTTTGTTAACATTAACTCCTCACATGATAATTTAGTTTTTAGAAACATTAAAACCGGCCAAGTGCGAGTCGGACTGGCGCACCAAAGGTTCCGTACCATTATCTAAAAAACTTAAAACGGCAAAAAAATTATTTCTGTTGTATTGGAGCCCCACTCAAATATTTTATTTAATTATTTATATTTAAAGTAAATATATAATTAATATTCTGTGAATATTTCAAGCGTCTACCTGTTGCCATTATCAATATCGAGCAAAAACGAGCAAAAAAATCACGTTTGTTGTATGGGAGGCGGGAGCCCCCTTAAAAAATTATTTCATTCTATTTTTTTGTATTTGTTGTTATAGTGGCAATAGATGCATCATCTGTAAAAAAAATCAACTAACTCTAACGGTTCATGAGATACAGCCTGGTGAAAGACGGATAGACAGACAGACGGACGGACAGCGGAGTCTCAGTAGTAGGGTCCCGTTTTATCCTTTGGGTACGGAACCCTAAAAAATAATCTATCGCAATTACCAGTTTAAAGAGTATATTAATTACAATGTATTTTGAACATTGCAAATTTATATTTTTTAATAATTGGTTTATATTTTATTGTACATTTATATTATAATATTTACATAAATATTTATCTATCTTCTTCTATATATCTATATAAGGAGAACGTTTTGAACCCCTTTTTAGGCATAATGCATGTACGGAGGAGTATTTTTTGGCATTCTTAGCTTTGGCATAGTTAAAATTTATATAGAGGACTGCAGAAAGCCAAATTTATTGACTTTTTTTTTCCGCGAATCCGTTCGCTATATAGCTAGTGGCTCACCCTCGGTTCGCTCAGTTTCGGCTCTAGGAACACAAAAACAAACCCATCCCAGTCGAACCGTACATTTTTCTGGGATAAAAATTAGCCTATGTGTTATTCCAGACTATAATCTATCTATCTCTGTGTTAAATTTCATCCAGATCCGTTCAGCGATTCTGGCGTGGAAGAGTAACAAACATCCATACATACTCACAATTTTTCACATTTATAAAATTATAATAATAATAATATCTAATAATCCGTATTGGATTACTTTACTGCTAAAAGATGTAGCATGTTAGATAACCTTCATCAATATTATATGAGTACTTACATAATGTAAAGATGAAAAATTTGTTTGTCTGTACATGTAAATCTCTGAATCTATCCCGTTTCAAAATTCTTTTGAATTTTATAGGCTATCTATATAATTTTGAAAAAAGGAACTTCAATTTCGATCAAACTTAATGAATTATAATTGATTTACAACCTCGGGCGATCACTAGTATATAAAAATCGATGTATGTATGTACATCCCCTATGCACCCCAAAACGGCTGGAGCGATTTTGATGAATTTTTCAAGCAATCTTCATTAGGCTACCGGATAATCCTGTGAAGCTTGGTAGCGATCGGAAATTTAATCCGCGGGCGAAGCTGCGAGTATAGTACAGTACTGTGCTAGTATTTTGAATAATTCTGATCAGTGCAGTAAAATTAGAGGACAACAAGGATAAGTAAATAAAAGTATAAATTATCTGATCATGGTGAGGGGTCTCATCAGGAATATTTTTCTGGAATTTAAAGCTGAGCACCATCTATCACCTGTTTAAGCAGAACAAAATAGCCCAAAATAGCCTAAATTAGAGAAGTATAATACCTAACAAGTAAAGCACTAACTACATAATTAATAGTGTTTAATCTATATCAGTAGGTACTGCTACTGTATATAAGATTGATAAATTAGTTAATAAATTAAATTTTCTTAAACATAATACTTTCTTAGATTTACGCGAATATTAGACATTTAAATAAAACTATCTTTTCGGATTTTTTCGCGGATTTATTTTGATTTTTGGTTCCCGACGTTTCGATTGCTTTACAGCAATCTTGGTCACGGAGGAGACTAAGGTGTTAGATGTCTCAAAAGGCATTATATAGTTGTTACAGACAGCCTACCCACAAAATAACAAAAATGAATTCAAAATTTTGAAAATTGGCATCAAAGTACTTTACAATATTTGTTAATTTTAATCATTTTTATAATTTTAATTATTTTATACTTGAAATATGGAATATTATTTATATAATTTTAGCTATTATTATTATAATTATTACAATTTTTAACCGACTTCCAAAAAAAGGAGGAGGTTCTCAATTCGACCGTATATATTTTTTTTTTATGTTTGTTCGGGCATTTTTTCGTCGTTTATGAACCGATTTTGATAATTCTTTTTTTGTTGGAAAGGAGATATCCCAAGAGTGGTACCATGATAAGGAAACCAGGATCTGACGATGGGATCCCAGAGAAATCGAGGGGAACTTTCGAAAATTGTAGCGGCGACTAGTGCGTTTGTTAACATTTTCATTAGGTATTTTAAAGCATTACTATTTAATGAAGGTCTGGAGTCGATCTGATGATGGACCCGAAAGATAGTCGAGGGAACTCCTCAACGATTTACAGCAATTACCTGGTGTTTGGGCTTGAATAATTTGTATTGATGATACATCTACACTAAAAATGGAAAAATAAAAACTTTTTAAAAAAAAAATAAAAACCGACTTCCAGGCACTGAAAAATAAAAAATAAGTAAACGGGGGTTTTCATTTAGAATAGATACTTAATCAGATTTTTTCGAAGTCGGTGCCAGCCAATACAAATCAAAGCACACCGACTTCGAAAAAATCTGATTAAGTATCTATTCTAAATGAAAACCCCCGTTTACTTATTTTTTATTTTTCAGTGCCTGGAAGTCGGTTTTTATTATTTTTTTAAAGTTTTTATTTAGAAAACTTATTATTGTATTATTGTTTGATAATCTATATTTTTAGTGTTAACATTATTATATTTATAACTATAAAGAAAAATAAAACATTAATTATTTAAGCATAAAGAAAAATAAAATATTAATTACTTAATGACCGAGTGCCGAGTGAAACCAGCCACAGTCGAGCGTGTCCCTGCAGTCCTACCTTACATGAGAGGAGTCACTGACAAGATTAGCTACATCCTAAAGCGAGCATCAATTAAAACTTACTTCAAGCCGCCAAAGAAAATTAGTCAATTCTTACCACCTGTCAAGTGCCACATCCCTCTACAAGATGCAGGAGTTTACAAACTTGATTGTGATTGTGGACTCTCTTACATCGGACAAACAAAGCGATCCATTAGAACTCGGGTCAAGGAGATTTTGATCTACAGATCAAAATAACAGTATTTCAAATTAATATTTTTCTTGATGTAGTAAGTTCTTACTGCGTACAGTAAGAACTTACTACATCTGTCTGTTATGTTTAGATTTATTATTAGATTTTATAATATTAATAACAGGATCCCTTGTCGATGGTAGTACCCAGCCATCTTCCCTATTGAAATTTGGATGTTTTTTTAATTTCTATGGCTTCCCGAATCATTCTAGGGCGATATCAATTTTCGCGAGGATTTGGGGTCTATCAAAGCGAATATAATGGCTTGGGCGGTACTGACTATGTTTGCAGACAGCAGATGTTATATTACGGCGATGTTTCACATCAGCTATGTGTTCCTTGACCCGAGTTCTAATGGATCGCTTTGTTTGTCCGATGTAAGAGAGTCCACAATCACAATCAAGTTTGTAAACTCCTGCATCTTGTAGAGGGATGTGGCACTTGACAGGTGGTAAGAATTGACTAATTTTCTTTGGCGGCTTGAAGTAAGTTTTAATTGATGCTCGCTTTAGGATGTAGCTAATCTTGTCAGTGACTCCTCTCATGTAAGGTAGGACTGCAGGGACACGCTCGACTGTGGCTGGTTTCACTCGGCACTCGGTCATTAAGTAATTAATATTTTATTTTTCTTTATAGTTATAAATATAATAATGTTAACACTAAAAATATAGATTATCAAACAATAATACAATAAGTTTTCTAAATAAAAACTTTAAAAAAATAATAAAAACCGACTTCCAGGCACTGAAAAATAAAAAATAAGTAAACGGGGGTTTTCATTTAGAATAGATACTTAATCAGATTTTTTCGAAGTCGGTGTGCTTTGATTTGTATTGGCTGGCACCGACTTCGACTTTCATTTGTAAATGTAATTCTTAATTAATTTTAATTTTCTAAAGTACACATAGAACAATAATGTGGCTTAAATAATTAATATTTTATTTTTCTTTATAGTAATAAATATAATAATGGTAACACTAAAAATATAGATTATTAAACAATAATACAACAATAAGTTTACTAAAAAATTGTAATAATTATAATAATAATAGCTAAAATTGAAGAAAAGATTGAAAAAAAGAAAAAATGAACAATGACACATTGTTTAAAAATGAATTGTTGAAGTTCAATATCACACAAAAATGGAGTTATGTGAGCTCATTACTATTACATGTCAGTTCACAAGAGTTCAACAAAAAAAAAAACAAACTATAGTCATTTCAATTGATCATGATAATTTGTTTTGGTCACATTTTAGCTGTTGTTCATTGAATGACTATTATAAAGTTTATATATGTATTCAGCCCTTTTTAACGACCCACAGCTGGGCACAGGCTTCCCTTCAGTATGAGGGGGTTCTGGCCATAGTCCACCAGACTGGCCAATTGCGGGTTGGTATAAAGTTTATATATGTGTATATTTATTATTCCTTCATGCTGAAATAGCTGAATGGATTTGAATAATAATTAGTACACAATTATATACAAATTTACCCTCGTTTTGCTCGGGTACGTACGCCGTACGCGGGTTTTGTTCACATTTTCGTGGGTTTTAATTTTTTTTCGCGGAACCCTGATTCTTTTTCCAAAACAAAAGTAGCCTAAGTTACTCCCTGTAACATCAGCTATCTGCCAGTGACAGTCCCGTCAAAATCGGTCCAGCCGTTTCAGAGATTAGCCGGAACAAACAGACAGATAGACAGACAGACAAAAAATTGTAAAAAATGTTGTATTGGTATATGTATCGTGTATATCCATACGCATTTAGTAAAAAGTGGTTATTTTAATATTACAAACAGACACTCCCAATTTTATTTATCTCTATAGATTAGTCTTTTAAAATATAAAATTGCATGTTATTTATTGTGTTATGTATTCTTCATATTGAATTCATAATTGAAATAATTTAAATAAATAAACAAGTTAAACTAGTTAATACTTGAACTAAAATCATAATTATAATTATTTTAAATACCTCTCTTTTTTATTTTCAGGTTTAGCTTAACAATATAAACAATATAAGTACTGACTTCATCTGTAATACCTTGTAATTGCAAGAACAGGCGCAAAAAATACTTAATGTTTTAGGGATAGTATTATACAAATAAGCAGCTAACCTATTTATGGAGAACTAGCGATCGTTGAATTTGTATTAGTAAAAATCACATACTTACGTATTTATGACTATAAGTCCATTTGAATAATTAATACATACTATATTCTAATTGCTATTGCAATTTATATTAAAAACGTAAGTTAATTAGTGTCCCCTTTAAATCACAAGGTAGTAGGTACGAATAACGATATAAGAAATACGAATTACAAATTGGAATTTACAAAACAACTGATCATAGATAATACATACATGTGTACCACAATCTAATTATCTGTAAAGATAACAAATACTAGCATAGATAAAATATAGATATATACTAGTGTTATCGGCTCACCAAACTTGGCCCCCCCAGGATATTTTTTTTCTAATTTTCAAATTTTTATTTTCACATATAGTTTGTTCTTGATTGTTCGCCATAAATAAGTGTTTGTTCGTCAATTATTTATTCATAATTAAATAAACAAAAATGTATAAATTTACATGATAAAGATTAAAGAGTACAAGTGTATTTTGGCACCAATTTAAATTTAAAGTTGTTATTTTACTATTTTTAAGTTATAATATCTGTAAATAGTTATACAAGAATATTGTGTGGATATTGATTTGAATGTTAAATCTTTTTTGGATATTTTAAGGATGGATCTTGTTGGGATATTTTGAGGTTACATTTTTGATTATTTATTTTTAAATAAACAATTTACGAACAAACAATTATTTATGGCGGATAATCAAGAACAAACGACGAACAAACGGTGTGTGAAAATAAAAATTAAAAACTTAGAAAATTTTAATCCTGGGGGCCAAATGAAAATTGTTAATTAAGTATACAAAAAATAGGCACTTTGACGATAGAACAAACGTATTTTATAAAAGAACAAACACTAATTAATATTTAAAGACTACTAGTAAAGAAGTAACAAGAAAAAAATATAAATTTCCATTGATTAGGATATTTCGAGGTAATGTTTTTGATTAATTATTTATAATTATAAACAAACAATTTACGAACAAACAATTATTTATGGCGAATAATCAAGAACAAACGATTTGTGAAAATAAAAATTTAAAATTTTAAATAATATTAATCCTGGGGGCCAAATGAACATTGCTAATTGAACAAAAAATAAGCACTTTGACTATAGAACAAACGTATTTTATAAAAGAACAAACACTAATGAATATTTAGAGACACCTAGTAACAATAAAAATTATATATTTCGATTGAGGGGGCTATTTTGAGGGTACATTTTTGTTTATTTAATTATGAATAAGCAATTCACGAACAAACAATTATTTATGTCGAACAATCAAGAACAAACGACGAACAAATGATATGTGAAAATAAAAATTTTAAAATTAGAAAAAAAATCCTGGGGGACCAAGTTTGGTGAGCCAGTGTTATCCTAGAACAGAAACAAGATAGGTACATGTATACATACTATTTAATACTTATACGTTATGTCGACTGTTATTGCTAGCATCTTCGAGCAATTATGTACATTTGTTGCTATGTTGATATTTATTGGGTAAAATTGAAAAAAAATAATACTACAAACACACTTCACCCAAATAAAATGTAGTTGATGATTCATAAATTATATTCTCTATAGCCTTCTTATAAATAAAATGTACTTCCTGGCGTCAAATCCTATCATGTGTAAGTGGACAATGGATTTATATAGGTACATGAATAATCCGGTCTCACGTAGAACGAAATCCGATTGTCTATTTTAAAACATTTGTCATCCATGTTTAAAACCATTAAACTCTAAGGAAAAAAATGTAAACCATAGAGAATTAGAGAACTATCTTGCTTATCTGTGCATGAAATGTCAATAGCAAAAACGAATATGAAATATAAATAAAAACACGTTTCCACGATGGTTTTTAAGATTTTAATTTAATATAAACTAAATTAACATTTTCTACAGTAAAACTATCTGCGTTGCAAAATTATTTGTTTTTTTGCTTTCACATAAGTTTAAATTCTTGAAATATGTCAAATTTAAAAATAAAAGTTATAAGTCGTAATCCTGAAGATTATTTGCGTGCAACTAAAAGGGACATACATAAAAGTAAATTTAACATTTATTACGTTATATAACGATAATCAAAAGTGATAATATAAATTATTGTAAAAAAGTAGTGCTTTATATTTTTTATATAATGTCTTTTATACTAACTTTTACCTTACTAATTAATTTAATATTTTTAGTACCTAGAAATTATGATCCAAGTTTGCACCCGCTAGAAGGACCTAGAGAATATGTAAGAGCTTTGAATGCAGTTAAGCTCGAAAGGGTGTTTGCAAAACCTTTTATTGGTAATTTAGATGGGCATACAGATGGGGTATCAAGTCTTGCTAAACATCCAAGTCGATTAGCTGTTTTAGCAAGTGGAGCATTTGATGGTGAAATAAGATTATGGGACTTAGCTAGTAGGAAGTGCACCAGAAATTTTGTTGCTCATGAAGGTTGGGTTCGATCAATATGCTATACACCGAATGGTCAGCACTTTACTAGTGTTGGAGACGATAAAACAATCAAAACTTGGAAGACAGAAATACAAGACCCGGATGATGAAGATCCTGTCAATACATTATTAAGTATGTCAGTTGTGTCTGGTATTTCTCATCATAGGTCAAAACCAATTTTTGCAACTTGTGGTGAACATTGCCAACTCTGGGAGAATACAAGAAGTGAGCCCATCAAAGTATTCAAATGGGGTGTTGATAGTCTTCATCACGTTGCATTTAACCAAGTAAGGCAATATTTATGATATTTTAACATAATTTGTTGCTAAATAATTATCAGTGGTCGGTTGTTTCACTAATAATAAATGTATTATTATTATTATTACTCATTATAAAACAGTTTTAAGTAGTTTTTTTTTAAACTCTACAGGTAGAAACCAATTTACTAGCATCTTGTGCTAGTGATAGGAGTATTATTTTATATGATTTTCGTGAATCTGGTCCATTAAGAAAAGTTGTTATGGAATTACGATCTAATGCTCTTTCTTGGAACCCAATGGAGGCATTTATATTCACAGTTGCCAATGAGGATTACAAGTTCGTATGATTATCTTCTATTAACTTTTAAAAAATAAAATATATGCATTCCTATATTATTAATAATACATTTTGTCAAAACAAAGATTTGTTATTTATGTAAATAAAGTAAAATATTTGTTCCAGTTTATACACATTTGATGTGCGCAAATTAAAACAACCAATAAATGTTCATATGGACCACACTTCAGCAGTAATAGATGTAGACTATTCACCAACTGGTAGAGAATTTGTAGCTGGTAGCTATGACAAGACTGTCAGAATTTTTGAAACTTTAAAAGGTCATTCAAGGGATATATATCATACTAAAAGAATGCAGAGATTAACTTGTGTAAAATGGACCTTAGATAACAAGTATATCTTAACTGGATCAGATGAAATGAATATAAGGATGTGGAAGGCTAAAGCTTCAGAAAAACTTGGTGTTGTATGTACAATATTTTTAAATTACACTTTAATTTCACAAGCTTTATTAAAACTACTCACAGTGCACCCAAACTCAAATAGTCACTAATTTAATTCATCCTGTCATAATAAATGGACAGACTGCAAAATCTATGATCTAGTATGCATGTATGATGTGCTTGATGAATATATACTTCTTTAAATAATATATTCAGTGGTGTTAAATGATAGTATAATTGATGGTTGTTTTAATGTACATATTAAGATATTTGGTTTGGAGTAACCAAACTATTGTTTGTAAAAATAGGTGTAAAACACTATAATATGTCTGCTTAAATTTTCAAATTGCAGTTTATTCTGTCAATACATATGACCTTTTAAAAATTATATTATGATTTGGGTTTGGCTTTTTTGAAATTAAAAAAGCATAATAATTTTGTAGTATATTTTAAAGATTGATGTATTACAGTATTTTGAAAATCTTATTCACAAGTTATAAGAATGATTTTTCTTTTTTTTTTATAGCTGCCACTATAAAATAGCTAGAAATGGCCAGTTTATATTCATTCAATTGATGGATTCTTGTCTAATTTATTAAATTTTTTCCAGCTAAAACCTAGAGAACGCACGGCACTCAATTATTCAGAGGCATTGAAAGATAAGTTCAGTGGACACCCTCAAGTTAAGAGAATAGCACGTCATAGACATGTGCCGAAACATATAATTAATGCTCAAAAAGAAATTAAGACTATTAAAGAGAAGAGCAAACGCAAGGAGGCCAATAGGAGAACACACAGCAAACCAGATACTGTACCATTCATTCCTGAACGTAAGCGGCATGTTGTAAAGGAAGATGAGTAATTTGCGTTATTTCTTTTATTGTAAGTTAAACTTATTAATACAGTTTAAATAAATATACATTGAAGAATCATATAGAACTTTTATTGACAGAAGTTACATAAGGTTAAGGTTAACATTTAAATTACCCTATGTTTTATTTATTAGACAAGAATAAACAATTCAAGAATGTTATGAGTAGACATTGGATTATATGTATTTGCATGTTTGCATGATATGCAAATGCATAAAAAGCTATTTTTTGGTATCTGCTCATTAGCGTCTGGCAATCCAAGCCGAGTGTGAAGCCAAGAAACGGACATGGAGGCGGCTCACCTTGGTGGGCGGTGTGCGTATCCGCACTTAACTACAATGTACGATGCACTCGCCCCATTAGGACGGGGGGAGGTTTTGTTGAGTTTTAGTGGGTAGCACTGGCTTTTCTAGCCGGTAAGTCACACATAACCATCTGTTTGTATACAGATGGTATGCATTTCCCAACATTAAAAAAATATATTATCAACGGCTCGGACGAGACTACCTGAAGAGATTTCTGCAGAAATGCCAAATTTCATGTTTTGTCCAGTAACGTCAGTTGGTGCAGAGAGGCCTTTTTCAGCCTACAAATTAATAATAAGTGACAACGTCACAAAGCTTTAGATATCTAGAAAATAGGTAATTGTATATTCTCACAAGAATTACGACTATATGTAATATATACTTTACAGAGAGAAAATAAATGTAATTTTAATAATAATTAGGTTTTTTGATTCTGCATATCTTGTGCATATTTCGCCCTTTTTTAGTGCATATTTTGGCATTTTGATAGTGCATATAATCCGATGCCTAGTTATGAGCGTCTACGCCTTAAGCTGCTCCCGTGACTCTTTCACTACAGTGAAAAAAAATGCTTTGATCTTAACATTGTTTTAGTAGTCACAACTAGGTATAATATCAAAACTTTGATATATAAGGCTTTGTTAGATTAACTTGTTATATTTTACAAATAGGTACTCCATTCTTTTTCTTCTCAAAAACAGTTTTTAAGCCAAAAGGCGTGGAGAGTGTAAACGCTCTTTAAAATTTATAACTCTTAATCTCATTTTTCTGAATGTTTAACGTTTGAAATTATACTTACAAATTTCTCACTATATTAATTACTATGAAAAGTATCTTAAATATTGTAGAATGTAACAACTTCAACTTTTAGGATTGCAATATTTTAGGAATAGTGGTTGTTAGGAAAAAAAATATTACGACAATTTTTGTAAATAATTTTATGATCTACAATTTTTGCCCGGACTATATTTTTGATAAAACTTACGGTTTTCGAGAAAAATCCAAAAACCGAAAGTTTTGATCTTTGACCTTAACTTTTTTAGAACACATGGGATTGATGATAGGTCTTTTAGCACTTTATTTCTACTAGTGTACCCATAGTTTCTATCAAAATTCAGCTCTGTCGGAGTTTTTGTTACCTATTTGATCCCTATTTTTGTCTAATTTGACTTTTTGGAGAGTAAAATTTTAAAAAGTTTTACTTGCATGTTTTTTTTTATTTAGTTAACTTTTCTACTCATTTTTAGAAATTTTATTTACTACAATCTAGCAAATCTAGCCTCATTAAATGAATCTAACATTGAAATATATTTATTCATAATCAAGGTTATTGTCATTAAAATAAATGTATCTAATACTTTCATATATTGACGCGAATATTTGATATTTTAAATAAAATTATATTTTCGGATTATTTCGCGGATTTATTTAGATTTTTGGTTCCCCAAATTTTTGGGGATTTTTAGATTTTTGGTTTGGTTTTCAAAATTAATCCGCGAAATAATAAGAAAAGACAGTTTTATCTTAAATATAAATGTGTTAAGATTTCTTTATATTATACAAATCAAGTACCAAACTTTCTAAATATGCATAATTGGTATTACAATTTCTGCTAGGTATGTCCACAATCCTATATTAAATAATTTTAAATATTATAAAAAATAAAACAAAAAATTTAGGATTTGGTTATAATTTGAAATAGATATAATTGCACTGCTTTCTCAATTCTTTTCTTTTAGTGTTATACCTAACAAAAATCTAAACTGATCTATCTGTGGTTAGGTATTTGATTTAAGCTCCAAACACAAATTATATCTATCCTGTAATCTACCTATCAGTACAGATAAACAAAATTGAAGTGTCTGTTTGTAATGTCAAAATAACAGCTTTTTACTAAATGAATATGAAAAAGAATATGCGGTACTTTTAAGCAGGGCTCGGAACCGGTTTAAAAAAAATGGTTTATTTCGGTAATGTAACAGTTAATTCATCGCTCGTTCTTTAACCGGTTAATGAAAACGAAAGGTTTAATAAATCGAAATAATAATGATTAACGGTTATTCTTAGAGAAAGATTGGGGTTCGTTTTGGTACCGAAATAAACCGATTAATTCATTCATAAGTAAGAATCGTGCATGCGTCCTTCTACTAAGCCATTCACTATTAGCAAAGACGCGTCAAATGTAAACACACAAAAACTCATTTTAACCGGTTAAATTTGTTCATGGAACCTAAATTCGTCAAAAACCGTTTTCCCGGATTTGACCGGTTAAAGAACGTAACCGAAACCTTAAGCCGAAAAGGTTTGGGGTTAATGACCAAAACAATATTTTTTTATTTTTTTTCTGTCGGTCTGTTTGTTCCGGTAAATCTCCGAAACGACTGGACCGATTTAGACAAGACCTTCACTGACAGATAGCTAATGTGATAAGGAGTAACTTAGGCTACTTTGATTTTGGAAAAATAATCAGGTTTCCGTAAAAGAAAATCAAAATCCATGAAATTATGACTGTAATCCGCTTATCTAGACGCACCCGAGCGAGGGTTATCGCTATTACTATTTACTAATAAAGAAAACCACAGATAGATTATTGCGATCCACCAGTCAATTACATGAACTCTCATAACCGGTATAGATACAAAGAAAATCATGCTTTATACAAGCATTTATAATCATCATAATTTTTTTTAAATTAATTTACACTCAAATCAACCAGCTTGATTTATTGGTCTGCTAATGCGATTTGGTAATGTCATTGTTCTGATGTCCATTCTGAAAAAAAGTATGCATAAGAAAAGTGAAGTATGTACTTATTATATCTATACTAATATTATAAATGTGAAAGTTTGTGAGTATGGATGTATGGATGTTTGTTGCTCTTTCACTCCAGAACGCTGAACAGATCTTGATGAAATTTGGCACAGAGATAGGTTATAGTTTAGAATAACACATAGGCTACTTTTTCCCAAGAAGTCCTAGAAAAATGTATGGTTCCCGTGGGATAGATTTGTTCTATCTTCTCTTTAATATAGCTTATATGATCTTATTTTACCAACAAATCTCCATTGTGTCTTCTCCATCCTACATGACTTGGTGAAACAATTTGTCCTCAACTAGTACAGTTTGAAGCCATTAACAAGAAAATTGAATCACAATTTAGCTGTATACATTTTATGCAGGGTAAAACTTTCTTAATAATTCAAGAAAGTTTTTACACAAAATTCAATACAGTAAAAGTATGATAATTATCTATTCTTAATATATATAATATATGCTTACATTATATCTCGAGGAAGTGATGATTGATCTAAATTGTATTCTAGAACACATAGAATGCTCAGGGTTTTTAGAGTTGGTGCATAATCTAATACATGAAGATCACTGTTATCGATGAGTCTCTCTGGATTATCATCTGAACCATCAATTTGTCTATTGTTGTTATGTACACACGGACTACAAAAAAAAAACTTAAATCTATATATCATATTAATTTTGTAAAATATATTTTTAAAAATCATTAAGTTTGGAAATTGTTATGAAATCTAAAGTTAAATTTCACTACAATAACATATTTACTGACCATATTAAATTTAAAATTATTTTGCGAACCTTGTTCCTCCAAATAAATAAACTTTGTCTTTGTAAATCAAGCATGCTTGTCGCCTCCTTTTACATGGTCCAACCCCATGTACATTAAGGTGTTCCCAATGATTTCCTTTTATTGAGTATTTACATAAATCATTGAAGTGAGTTTTTGTTTTTGCATTTAATCCACCAAAAATGTACATGCTATCCTTGTATATCCCTAGACAAGTTTAATTTATTAAATTATTTAAAAAATAACATAGAAGATTTTTACATTTTAAAATACAAATTGATATTTCAAGACACTTACAAGCAGAATGACTCCGTCTTGCTTCAGGCCAAGTACCCTTTGCATTTACATTTATCCAAGTTTCAGTTACTGTATCTAAATAATAAACCTGTGGACAGTATATTTCCTCTTCAGAATTATATGGACTGTTTAAGTCACCTCTGCCACCAAAGATGTACATCCTGTGATAATATGGTACAGCTGTGTGAAAGTCTCGGTGGCAGGGTGGTGTGCCATGTGTATTTACAAACTTCCATTGCATCGTATCCAAATTTAAACAGTGGACATCTTGAGAATATTGATCTGTGAGGTATTCAAACCCTCCAAATATATACATTTTATTTTTAATAACACAGGCTGAATGACCATCCTTTGCATAAGGCACCATACCAGAAACAGCAGGTGTACTCCATTCCATTTTTTTTGTGTCAAAACAGGAAAGTGTGTCACAAGCTACAGCATTATTTCTACCACCCCACATATAAACCTGTAATTTAATATGTATACTTAACTTATTGTATATAATGTTAATATTTAATATAAACTATTTAAAATTGAATAATTTCAATACCTTATGTTTATATGCGACTGCTGTATGACCATATCTTTGGAAAGGCACAACATCATTTTTCTTGTAATTTATAGGCGCCCACCTAAGGGTTGAAGTATCTAATATATGAACTGGAATTGGCTCCCAATCTTTGTATTCTTCAGTCGAACAATATCCACCAAAGGAATATATTTTGTCCTCAATACAAACAGCTGCATGATTAACTCTTCTAGGACCGCCCTCAATATGTACTGTCCACCGCATCCTTGAAATTCATAAATATTTTGTTTATTTTTATATTGATCACGTCTTTTTACATTGCTGTCATAACAGGATAAAAATATCTATAATATTTTCACTACTAATACTTGCCTTTCTATTTACAAGTATCAAGGCTATTTACAAGGTGAATAAATAAAATTGAAGATTTTTTTGTATATTTTTCAAATGTTCAAATAAAATAAGCGTTTAGTACACCGGAGCTATAAAATACAACTGGAAAATGGAAATATCAAACGTTATTAGAATATCAAATTGCCGTGCTGACTGCTGATTGCCGACTGACAAGTGACATTTACGTTTTTACTTTTTGACATGTTGCGTTCCAAGTTCCAATTTCCATACTATATCACTAGCGACTCACGCTTGCTTCGCTCGCGTTCGTCCCTAGGTACGTTTTCACGGTTAGCTATGTTTAGGTATATATAAATAGTAGCTTGCTACTAATTATAAAGCGATTTACCCTTGCTTCGCTCTGGTGCGTACGCCGGACTCGGATTTTGTTCACAATTTCATGGGTTTAACCTTTTTTTTGCGGAACCCTGATTCTTTTTCTAAAATAAAATCAGCCTAAGTTACTCCTTATAACATCAGCTATCTGCTAGTGATAGTCCCGTCAAAATCGGTCCAGCCGTTTCGGAGATTAGCCAAAACAAACAGACAGACAGACAGACAAAAAATGGTAAAAAATGTTGTTTTGGTATATGTACCGTGTATACATCCATATGCATTTAGTAAAAAGCGGTTATTTTAATATTACAAACAGACACTCCAATTTTATTTATCTGTATAGATTATTCATTAGTATCTGGGCGACTGAGCTTCGCTCGGAGTTTTTTGGTTAAAAGTACAATTTATTTTTTTAGTTTGGCATGAAGACAAAAAAAAACTAAAAACATAAATAAATACAAAAAAAAAAAGAAAGTAAAATCTTTGTATCCGACGGGGTTTCGAATACACTTGGGATAGCTGTTAATTTCGCGCCTTAGCCGCTTGACCACGCTGCTTACACACAATTGTGCGAAATTATTAATATATTTTGCGTGAAATAATGCTAAAGAAAATCGCATGAAAACTCGAAAATACGCATTTTCCCAGACATAAGACTAATATAGATTGATTTTTCGCCCCCGAGAGCCCACATAGAGCCGTTTCCGTCGAGATCGCCGGTATAAATAAATTAATAAATATATAAATATACAAGAATTGCTCGTTTAAATATATTAGATAGATAGATTTACTTTTGAATAACCATAAGCTTAGAATATACATAATATCATCTATACATATAATAAAATTGAAACTAAGTCGAATCTGTACATTAAATATTTTTTGGAAAATCTTATTAAATTTATAATTTTTTAATTTTTGCCTGTCTGTCTGTCTGTTACCGCATCATAGGAAAACCACTGGAGGGATTTTGATGAAATTTGGTATTATGATAGCTGGTTTTTCGGATCAACATATAGAATAGTTTTTACTGCGGGAAAATATCTCATCTCTGAGAAATTTTTATTAAACGTTAAAACGTAAGTAGGTACGAACCCGAGTGGAGCCAGGGTGAGTCGCTAGTATATTCTAAGACCATAAGATTATTGTTACTTGAATATGTGTCAAGTATTTTAATTTTTAATGAATAAATGTGAACTTTGGTAAAAATGTTGAAGTTAGCAAGCTAACCTATTCTGAATATATCTTTCTAAAAATAGTAAGTATCATTTGCATAATCGAAATTTCAAATAAAATAATATTTCATGATATACAGTGGGTATTAATTGTAAGTGTAAATATTACATACGTTAGTAGACGTTTATTTTTGTTACAAGGATTTTAGAGGTTTATTAACAAGAAGATAATAAATCCTGCAAAGGATCAAACTAAGAAAATATTGTGACTTATGAGTTAAAACGTCGCTTTCGGTAGGTATTCACTTTTATGCATCATTTTGTTATATTTGAAATTGGCGTTTTGTCGAACTGGCCACGTTGATCTAAAATATCTGGCATTTGGTAAGGAATTCTAAATTCAATTTTAGGCTTAGTATTTGTGTTTCGAACACAGTGATTCATTTATTTTCGCGCATTTAATTTTTCTTTAACATCGTTCTGTTCACAATATAGAAAACTTAAAATGTCGCGTTATTTATGAATACGAGTTCCATCGTGGTAGTTGGCACCAGTGTTACAAAACATATTTCTAAACACATCTTTTATTAAATAGAATCGTATTAATAGTGCTGTAGGCATCAATCGGCTATTTAATTAGTTATTTATATTTACTTAATTGCTATATTTAATTAATACTAAAATATATTTCAAATATCTTAAAACAGATAAGCGTTTTGTTTCCGAACGGGTTTTGTATTATCTTTCCAATTCACTCGTGTGTTTTATTATTTTGTATAAATAATTACTATTTATTACAGTTATAAATTATATGCATAATTACATACCCAATATTTAATTAAGGTTAAACTTATATTCAATATTTAATAATATAACAGAATGTATTATTTCTAATAAGTTGCTTTTTGATCATTCTGGCGTGAGTGCGGGTATTTGTATTTAAAGCCGTGTAATGGTGAAATGAGGGTTGAGTTGAATTCAGGCGGTGATAATAACGTTTTGCTATAACGATCCACAAGTGCTGTTCGCCATCTTCGTCTTGCTGTCTCTCTGCGCGTTTTATCTCAGAAGTGGGATGGAGGACAAAATGCTCAAGCCATACTTTCGTGGAACTACTCAGGTACACAGTCATATTTTTTTTTTTACTTTTGATATTTCATCTTATGTATAAAAAAAAAAAAGAATACTATAACGGTAAAAGCAACTGAAGTAATGAATGAATAACTATTTAATCAAACGATTTAAGCGAAAAGTAACTATTTACAAATCATCCGAATCCAACGTGTTGCTTAGTAAAAAAAATATAGAAGTTATAGCTGATGCTACATACTCGTATGCAACTAGGAAATAAAATATCTAGTAACTAAAGCTAGAAGCCTTGTGTGACTCCAAAATTGAAATATCTAATAACTAAATCTAGATCTGTGTGCCTAATATAAAATTGCTTAGTGAATAAAATCTAGTAGTTTGACTAGATCTGTGTGAATAACATAAATCTGTGTGAACAACATAAAATGGCTTAGTGAATAAAATCTAGCAATTTGACTAGATCTGTGTGAATAACATAAAATGGCTTAGTGAATAAAATCTAGCAATTTGACTAGATCTGTGTGAATAACATAAAATGGCTTAGTAAATAAAATCTAGCAATTTGACTAGATCTGTGTGAATAACATAAAATGGCTTAGTAAATAAAATCTAGCAATTTGACTAGATCTGTGTGAATAACATAAAATGGCTTAGTGAATAAAATCTAGCAATTTGACTAGATCTGTGTGAATAACATAAAATGGCTTAGTAAATAAAATCTAGCAATTTGACTAGATCTGTGTGAATAACATAAAATGGCTTAGTGAATCAAATCTAGCAATTTCACTAGATCTGTGTGAATAACATAAAATGGCTTAGTAAATAAAATCTAGCAATTTGACTAGATCTGTGTGAATAACATAAAATGGCTTAGGGAATAAAATCTAGCAATTTGACTAGATCTGTGTGAATAACATAAAATTACTTAGTAAATAAAATCTAGTCATTTGACTTAGATCTGTGTGAGTCTGAAAAAAATAACAACATCTAGTAAGCCTAGATCTGTGTGGCAACAGTTGCTGATAAACATTTAAAACAAAATATTTTGTACAAGTACTAACCTGCTAATAGTGACCACGAATAGTAAAATATTGACTTAATAAGAAAAAAAAACAAATAGATAATGTGTAAATAAAAATAACAACTATTTTATATAAATGCCTTGGAGTTGTAAAGATTTTCTTGCTGTTCTATGTGCTGTTCATTTTAATACAAAGAACATTTACCGTCTTTTACTTCTATTCTTTCCCAGGAGTAGAATATTACTGAAAAGTTATAAAATCGCCGTGAGACACGGCTAATGCAGAATGGCCGAATGTTACAAAACATATTTCTAAACACATCTTTTATTAAATAGAATCGTATTAATAGTGCTGTAGGCATCAATCGGCTATTTAATTAGTTATTTATATTTACTTAATTGCTATATTTAATTAATACTAAAATATATTTCAAATATCTTAAAACAGATAAGCGTTTTGTTTCCGAACGGGTTTTGTATTATCTTTCCAATTCACTCGTGTGTTTTATTATTTTGTATAAATAATTACTATTTATTACAGTTATAAATTATATGCATAATTACATATCCAATATTTAATTAAGGTTAAACTTATATTCAATATTTAATAATATAACAGAATGTATTATTTCTAATAAGTTGCTTTTTGATCATTCTGGCGTGAGTGCGGGTATTTGTATTTAAAGCCGTGTAATGGTGAAATGAGGGTTGAGTTGAATTCAGGCGGTGATAATAACGTTTTGCTATAACGATCCACAAGTGCTGTTCGCCATCTTCGTCTTGCTGTCTCTCTGCGCGTTTTATCAGCGCTGCTGAAACAGCTCGAAGGATTAATGATGTAAGTATATGGGGAAGCTACTGTAAAAAAAGACACGGTACGTTTTTGGTTTCAACGTTTTTGTTCTGAAAATTTTGACCTACAGAACAATGGTGTGAACGGCGGGAAACCTTAGTTGATGAATGAAGAATTAAAAATGATTGTGGAAGTGGATCAATCGCAAACCACGTCAGAGTAAGCGGCAAGCTTCGGTGTAAGCGATAAAATCAAATCAAATCAAATCAAAATATACTTTATTCAAATAGACTTTTAAAACACTTTTGAATCGTCAATTTTACATTTTAAATTTTAAATTAAATGTCAGTGTAGTCAGTCCGTGAGGAAGCTACCACCGGCTCGGAAGGCAGTTCTGCTGAGAAGAGCCGGCGAGAAACTCAACAGTTGCTCTTTTAAAATAATAACTGTGTACAATATTGTAATACAATAATTATTATATATTTATCCTACGTGAGATCCAACCAGATATTAGTTCCACACATTGATATCTTCGAAGTATTCCGTGACTGTATAGTAAGCTTTATTCACTAATACATTTTTAATTTTAGATTTAAATTGTTTAGTAAAACAATTTTAATTCACTTGAAACAAATTGGAAAAGTGAAAAAGCTCGAAAAATGGGTACCACATGAATTAAGTAAAGCACACCAATAAAAACTGAACTAAAAAGAAGAGAACAAGTTGACAAAGGAACGTATTACTATGCAGTCGGAGACATTCACACATTGATCTTTGTGGCCGGTCTTGAAGACATTATTATGCTGGATTAAGCCCTACGGAGGCTCCTGGGTGGACGGTTTTGATTCTAAATTTTGAACTTTACTAGCTTCAGGATTTTTTAAGACATCTTCAATCCTATCTTTTGTCCATATTTTTATTGTACGTATTATGATACATAGCACATACGTATTTATTAGCTGCATATACATCTTTTTCCGATATATAATTTTTTTCTTTACTACTTACTTTCTGTTATTTCTAACGAAACCTTTCGAACCTTAGAGCCTATAGAGAAGTGCCTACTCCGTTTAATGGTTAAATCGACACTGATTAACTTACCAATTTATTCTTAAAATTTGATTAAGTTACCCTAACTTCCTTATAATCTATACATATAAAACTATAGAGGTCGAATGCCTATACATAGAAAAAAAATGCTAAAAGTCGAGTCAGGGGGCAGGTAGAAGAGAAATAGAACAAATCCAGTTTTTTTTTCAATTTTTTTTGTTTCTCTGTCTGTTTGTCTGTTTGTATGGGCTAATCTCCGACACTGTTGGACCGATTTAAATGAAATTTTGTATGGTAGTATCTTATATCCTTAGTCAATATCTTAGATACTTTTCATCCCGGAAAATTAAAGAGTTCCCGTATGATACTTAAAAAACTATAGTAACTTATACAGCTTAGTACACAAAAACTACTAATTAGATTTTAATGAAACTTTACAATAATATAGTTTATACATCAGAATAACAAATAGGCTACTTTTTATCCCGAAAAAATATACGGTTTTCGTGGAATAATTTGTTTTTGTTTGCCTAGAGGCGAACTCGAGCGAAGCGAGGGTGAGCCGCTAGTATATAATATATACTATGCTATACTAATATACTTTATGTAATACGTTGACAGGTATCAACTAAACCGTAACAGAGCACAGTTTTGTAAAATATATAGATGTAAATAGGTTGTGCAATAAGCCTATTTTTTCATCAGTAAAAGAGCAATAGGCGTGATCTTTCAACGCCAGGCGGTGTTAGGGCGCGAATCATTTGTTATTATTTCTATCACGCACCGAGTTTCCAAACAAATTGTATTGTAACTGACAATATGAGCGATTATTGTTCGATTTGATACAAATGTTCGGCCGTTCTCTGATTTTTTGAAGAGATAAATGTTCACTACCTATAACTTTTATATGAAGCGCCTATAAGGCATTGTTTTCACGATTTCCAATAGGTACGACTTTCTATGTTTATTGTTTTCAATACAAGCTTCAATAGAGTAGAGGGTTAATTCTCGAGAAATAACTCTATTTTTTATTTCATGTAAGTATAATAAATAAATTTTAACTCAACCATAGCACCCAGTTGTGGCAGGACTTGACGTAGCTGCATACCTATACATATTAATTACCTATGCTTATCATGTCGTGTTTCGATTGAGTTTTCGCAAAATAAAATCTAGCCATTCTCGAGTAATAGACGGTCAAACAGATAGACAAACATTTAAAAAACTATTTTTTTATATTGATGATAAGAAGCTTTATAACAGAATTTATTATTTTTCTTCCCCCAGGACCTAGGCGGTGACATGTCCTGACGTATAGAAAGCGCATTGCCGATGACGGCCGATCTATAAATCATATTTGGGACCGGCAATCGTCCGTCCTCCCGTCTGCCTCGTGATTTTACTCGTTTTTTGTCTGACTTCTAAACCGAGCATCTGCGATAGAAAACGTGACAGACAATACAAATATTCGACTATTACATAAATATAAGTATGTGCTGTAGGTATTTATTTATAATTTTCAAGCGTTATTAAGAGATTTGGGAGAGCTTTAAAAAAAATTAAATCTTTCTTAATTTTTTTTTCTTAGTATTTAAAAAAAAATTAAATTTAATGTTATGGCAATTAACTCCTTATCAACCAAAAAAAAAAATATTATTACTAATCACCAATACAAGGAATGTCTTGTTTTTTATTAACACAATAAAAAAATAACAAGACAAGTTACTTCTTTGAAATATTTTGCATAGCTATCAAAATATTTAAATGTATAAAAGTAGTGGAAAAGTGGCTATTTGGATACGTTTCACGCGCCATCCGTCAGCCTATCCAATGGTAACATTTATCATCGGAATCCTATAAAAAGTAAACCGGAACTAATCCCGCACCCCTGCCGCATGCTCCCCTAATCTGCATACTGTAAGGAAAATAATTTCACGCTCTTGCCGCATCGAGATGATGTGAGTGTACTTTAATATAAGCAATAAAGTTATTCGATTTTCCATACTTACCTTTATATTCTGATATTCGGTAGAGTATTTTATCAGTGTAAGGGCTATTTATCCATAGGTATATATATACCTATGGTAGTTATATAGATACATTTTATAGTAATGACTTTAAATTATGATAAACTGCTATTTTACAGTTAACACAACAAATAATAATATATTATGTTACGGAATTAGCTGAATATGAGACGTTTTAGATTGTATTTTAGTACCTATTAAGTGTTACTATTAAAAATATTTTTTTAACTGAATATAAGAATAAGGAGGTACTCAAAGGACCGTATTTTTTATCATCTTCATCTAATATATAAATACTAGCTTTTGCCCGCGACTTCGTCCGCGTGAAATAGTGACTGCTCGCAGAGCTACCGGCGCGGCGCGGCGGCCAGCGCCCTCCCCCCTCACGACCGCCCCGCGCTCACTCATAGACCACGTAAAGTTAAATATGTATATTTTAAAACTATGATATCTCCTAAGATATTCATTGAAATCAAATGATGTCTAGGGCAATTTCGTTCAAAATTAAATACTTGTGATGAATACGTATTTATTTGGATAAGGATTAATATCATGTTTATAATAACACCTTCGGAAGTAATGCATTATTTTAGAACAAATTTCATTACCATAAAAAGGGTTATATTGAGTCAACCTTAAAAGATAGACATATGCTGTCGCGGATTTTTTTTTAGAACTTTTAAAGGGGAACAATTCCGTCATACACGATTTTTGCGTAACTTTAACCGTTTACGCAGCGCACGCAACGGAAGCTCTCAAAAGGAATTATTTTTTCCCGTTTTTGCAACAATTTTTATTTATGCTCCGCTCCTATTGTTCATAGCGTGATGTTATATAGCCTAAAGCCTTCCTCGATAAATGGACTATCCAACACAAAAATAATTTTTCAATTCCAACCAGTAGTTCCTGAGATTAGCGCGTTCAACCAAACAAACAAACAAACAAACAAACAAACAAACAAACAAACAAACAAACAAACAAACAAACTCTTTAGTTTTATAGTATTAGTATAGATCAGGCAGTGGTAGCCCAGTGGTAACGCGCTCGCTTGGGAAACCGAGTGAAGCGGGTTCAAATCCCGGGTCTCGCATCTTTGATATTTTCATGTGCGAATCATTTCTAACATGATTACCACTTGCCTTGCGGTGAAGGAAAACATCGTGAGGAAACCTGCATGTCTGAGAAAACCTAGCAAGTTTTCGAAAGACATGTGAAGTCCGCCAATCCGCACTTGGCCAGCGTGGTGGACTGTGGCTTGATTCCTCTAGTATTGAAAGGAGGCCCGTGCCCAGCAGTGGGACGTTAAAAAGGGCTGAATACAATATAAATATCTCGTGTCGCGGTGTTTGTAGGCGCACTTCTCCGAAACGGCTCGACCGATTTGAATGTTTTTTTTTGTATATTTGGTATGAGAATAGTTCGTAAAGTATTTTTTACCAGTCTACCCCCATCCCCCTATTTTTTAGAGAATTCTCATAAAGCCAAAGAGTTTTTTTGTAGATTGAACGCAGGCGTAGCCGCGGGTTCTGCTAGTATTGTATAATAATTATTTTTTAATTGATAGATCACACAATAAAGGTGGTCCCTATAAATACTTAAAAAAAATCTACCCATAGGTAAGTACCTACTATGTGTGCAATAATTATTACTTTTAGGTGACAGCAAAGTACAGATTTCAACGTCACTTAAATAAATCATTACCTTTTCGTTTTTTGTAAAAAGTTACTTTTGTTGCAACTAGTTCAAAATTTGTCTGTGTGGTTCAGACGACATGGTCTAATTTTTAGACTAATATGCCGGTAACAACACCGGCATAAAAAGATAGGTACATTGTACTATAAGTTATTAAAATTTCACATATAACCTACAATTTTTATATTTCAAATCTTAAATTCAGTTTGTAACGTTTTTACTAAAATACTTGAAGACACGAGACGCTATTCACAGAATATATAGAAACAGCACATTTGCGTAGAGATTTTATACGATAAGCTACGATGTCAAAGCACATAAAGCGCAATGTGTCTAGTCGACGCCTCGCTCGATTATTGATACACGGAAAAGATTTCTCTTTGATAGTTGCGGTTGCTTCGATTTGACGCCTTCACTGTCTGTAATAGTGCATCCAGCAAGAAAAGTGTATCGATAGTAGCATATTTTTGTCGAATAAATTTTCTTTATTTTCACACATTTTATGTTATGGGTAATGCAATGCATGACACAACCATAATCGTTAAGTATATTCTTTTGTTTCACCATTTGTTATAAGTTACACATAAATCTTTGTAATGATCAAAATAATTTAAAACCCATGATAAGAATTTAAAGTAGATGTTTAGTTTAACAGAATAAGAATGGTAATTTAATAAAATTGTAATAGAGTAAAATAGAAACATAAAACGTTATAAAAAAGTATATTTGAGGGTGTTTAAATATTTAATGTACATATTTAGATAATTAATTATTAACTTTCAGTTGTACTATGTAGAAAACAACTAAATAATATTTATATTCTATAGGTCACCAATACTCACTATCATGGCTCATACCTTTATTACAGTGGCTAGATTATCTAATTTTCACCCAAATGACAGAAAATGAGGTAGGCGCTAAAGCTGGTAACGATTATCTCGCAGCTGCCATACTTGCATAACGCATAATAACATGTTAAAGGTCGGTTAATAAGTAATAAGTAGTTATGGAATATCGATATAGTGACACGGTAAGCTCTACTATTTGGTTTAGAGAGATACCACATTCGTTTCTATAAATATTGCGTGCTATAAATAATAATAATTAGGGCTAAAATTATAACGAATAAGCTTGTTGCTTAATCTATACTAATATTAAAAAGAGGTAAAGTTTGTGAGTTGTGAGGTTGTAGGGGGTAATCTCTGGATCTACTGAACCGATTTAGATGAAATTTGGTAAAAAGATAGCTTGGGAACCCTGGTGTGGACATAGGATACTTTTTATTCCGGAAATAATCCCTTAAGTGGGTGAAAGTGGGGATGAAAATTTGTATGGGGAGTCCACCTTAGGAAGAACCCAAGCGAGGCGAGGGTGAGTCGCTAGTATTTAACATAATACAATATAATTTTATTATTAAAAAGGATAAATTTAACATAATATGTATCTTTATGAGAACATAATTTATTTGGTTCGAAACCGACTGTTGTCGATTTCACACCGCCGAATGTAGATACTCCCTGAGGCATTAAGTTCCCTACTCAGCGTCACATTTATTGACGGACTTTAGAAGTTTTCAATATTATGACTGCCTACTTTACATGTGATAAGGATAGTTTTATTACGATTTCGCATTTGCCGCCTGGTGCGTGAACTGAGTTTTAACCCCTAGCAAAAATACAGGGGTGGTAGGTGTTTGACCTGTTTGAGATTCATTGTGTAGACTAAAGAATTCTACATTTACTAGATATGTTCTTTATCATAGAAATTGAAATAACTTAAATAAAACACAATAAATATTACAATATTATCATTTTTAAGATTTCAATATTATACGGAAATTGTTGATTTAATATAAAAATTGTTATTTTAAACATAGATATGTATACTGAGATTATAATTATAAAAATAAATTATACCTATATCAAAAAATGTCTTTTCAGGCCGCATATTCAATGTTAGCCGTGTTTTCTTATCTGGTGTAAGCTTTATTTTTCCATTGAAACCGTACGTCATTTTTATGTGGCCACTTTTCGGCGATTTATTCTTTTCTATTGTCGCAGAGGTGCTTAGGGATAAGGGCCTTAATATACGATTATAGGTGACACTCACTATTGTGCTTGACCTACTCGGAGAGTTATTGCTACTATCGCGAGTGATAGAGCTATATGGAATTTTTATAACGTATGCATAGATTAAATACATACGTAACTTCCCTTTTCATGTATTCAACAATAAATTTTATTTGCTAAAAATAAGAAAATGTTGTTCAGAAAATGTTATTAATTATCGAAAATATAATAAATATAGGTTTACCTACATTTTAGTTCTAATATAAATTAGACATTATATTATAAAAATATTTAGTTATATTTGTTTGAGTTCTGCTTCACAAGTATTTATAATATTACATATTATTGATCTTGATAGTAACTGAAGGTACAAATGCGAATAACAGATAGGGCCATTAAACGCCAGTTCAAATAGCAACTTCTTAAAAAAATATCTTATCCAAAGAACACATAAAAAGCAGACATCGTTTTTCTTTTAAAAAACTCTCTCATTTGCCTATCAATAGTGGTTCGAGCAGATCTGACCGTAATAAATGTCATACTTTATGGCACTTAGGAAAATATGCAAGGGAACCATTTTTACATTTTAGGCGGTGACCGGGGTTCGCGATGTCGAATTACGAATTTTGACGGCCGTTTCCTCGGGGCATTTTAAAATGTTTTTATATTGGTAATATTGGGTAGCTGTAGCGACATATGTGGAAGTTCAGGAAACTAATGTGCACGTATTCTTCATTTATAGTACAAAAACTAGTTTGCATAAAATATTATAATTTATAACTAATATTAATGCAACATGAAATATTATACCTAGTAGTAGTATCTTCCGTTACCCTAATATTTATTTTAGTGAAAATTCAATTTCCAATACTGTGTTTAAACGGAATAAATACCATTAGCTATATATAAGTTATGGAAATAATAGGTTAATTAGTTTGTTTCGGTCAACATAAATACATTTCTTCCTGAAGATAAAGCGTAAGCGAAGTAAAACTTTACTCGAAAACAAAATACACGGACTTAAAACCTCATGAAATTAAGTACGTTGCCATTTTCCTAATAAGACACGATTATGTGCTCACGTGTAAAGCAAAATGTATTCACGTTGTTCTGAATTTCACTAAAATGCATCAAAGCTTAGTCTGCTATTAATAACGTTAGATTAAAGAGCGCCACTGAAACGAAGTACATAGCGTCGCATAATAATTACTAATTAATAGCAAAATTGTGTTTAAACTAAGACTTGAAAAACTATTAAATTTTTATTTTTATTTTATTGCTAATGAAATAATATTATTTGAAGCAATTTTTTTTAATAATAATATGTATAAGTAATTTTGATATTAAACGCTACAAAGAGCAACTACAAAAGTAGAGCAGAGTTGAACATTGTTTATTCTTTCTAGCTCGAATAAGTTTTATTAATGTTCTCATTGGAATATTCAGTAATAGAATATATCAATTGTACAATAAAACATTATTTGCGATCAAACAAAGGTTCTTTAAATGTAAACTCATTTTTCTTCAATAAACATATTAAAAAATATACATACGTAGATACATTATATGTTTTTTGAATTGTTTTTAATAAATAAATCATAACGTTCCCATCTATTGTGTATGTCACTCGTTAAAGTGATCGATCAACGATTAAATATTAAGAATACAGCTGCTCTTTGTTGTTTAAATTAAGGAGATTAAGAGCGTGTGTAACAACGAGACGCATTGCATTTTTATGTTGAATGTAATTCATGAACAAAAATAGATTATAATTTCTATCTTATCTATACATATAATAAAATTCTAACTAAGCCGAATCTGTACCTTAAATATTTTTTGGAAAATCTTATTGAAATAGACATTATTATCGATGCAGAGGCCGAATCTATAGTTTTTAGAATTTTTGTCTGTCTGTCTGTCTGTTACCTCATCACGGAAAAACCACTGGAGGGATTTTGATGAAATTTGGTATGATGATAGCTGTATGTTCGGGTCAACATATAGGATATTTTTTACCGCGGAAGATAATGTCATTCCCACGGGAGTAGAGTACACGTTATAACACAACCCAAAAAATATTTATGATCAGAATTTCTTGAAACTTGCTATTAATACTCTTCAAGACAAATAAATAAATACGTGTTTTAGCGTTTTTTGAAATTCATCCCATAAGGAGATAAATCAAGAGATGAAAATTTGTATGAACCTACCTTTTTAAAGTTTTTTTGTTGTAGTTTTAGCGCGGGCGAAGCCGCGGGTTTTGCTAGTCTAATATAAAAATGTCTATTTAGTCCGATTTTCCAGAGTATAAATAGCCAATGATTATTTGACGTTCTACGTATTTGTAAACATAAGTTATACTGAAAGTTGGAATTAAGTATGTTTCAAAGCTATAACGCTATCGATCGTTGACTTATGCTCACTTTACATTTGACAAAAGCGTTCGCAGTCAGATTATGTTACAATATTTGCGTGTGGAGAGTGTGGGTTCCCGATAAAAGTATTCTATTTATTACAATCTGTGGAGGAGGCACATTCAAAGCGCGTCATGCGTTGACATCCGACTTCAGCGTCTCTCCAAACATATTTGATGTAGGGGTTGCACTCTCTTCATATTTATTTTTAAAGAACCTAATGGTATATTCTAATTTATTTATAATATTGTAAAAATAATTATTTTCAGTACAGTACGTTGTTTATTATTAGACAAATTTGGAAATAATTATATTTTTATTTGTAATATCTAACAAGTAATCTAAATGTAGGTGTAAGAACCTATATGTTTTTTGTTAATTCAATTTAAGAGATAAAGTCTATTGTACTTTTATTATACTTATAGTAAAAAAGATTTCGATTCATTTTATAGACTAGATTAAAAGGTCGTTATAACCCTATGTCAATTTCGTTGGCTCTAGCGCCCCTGTCAATATGTGTAAAGTCAATACTTGCGAGTGTGAATAATTTTTCATCCATTTCTTATTTCTATTATAAATATGGGTAGCTTACTATCAGCCACGATGCAGGATACACTTTCAATATATTTCAATGAACACTTAAAAGGATTTGTAAAAATATTTTACTTTATTAAATTCCTCAAGTTTTTAAAAACAATATAATGTATAACAATGAATAGGTGAGTATTGGCGGAATATATTATGTTAAAACCTGAATAAAGTAAACATTTATTAAAATCAATTATCGTTTTGTGTTATGTCAAATGTGAAAATAAACCAAAAATCACTAACTAGACAAATATAATATTCAGACTCTAATAATCAAAAGGAACTAAAAGTACACTCCGTCGCTAGCTGGCTATTCACGCTAAAAGTATCATTCATTCTGCACTGCGGTCAGCTCCGACTAAACCGCTCAGCGAAGTCAAAAGAGCTTTGACTTCAAAGCGTATAGCAACACCAAGAGAATGCAAAATAAACTAGCAACACTAAAGGAAGAGTGCAAAATAAATGCAGCAACACCACATTACACAGCCACTGAATCAAAAGACAGACTGAGCGTGAAGTGATGAAAACTGGAAAAAATAATAAAGGTACCCTCGTGTTAACTGTTAGACGAGTCCTATTCTGGGATCTTAGGTCGCGCCCGATGCAAGTGACCTATGCAAGAAAACATGCTCCACGCGGGGTAACTTATCTTTATGGACTTTTCTTGTACGATATTTTTATTTAACTACTAATATAGTAATATAGCTGAAGAGATTATTTTGTTTGAATATGCTAATATCTGGGACTACCAGTCAGATTTAAAACATTATTTTTTCATACTGTGGCTCATTCATCGAGGATGGTTATTAACAGAACATTACCTTTAGGAGCGGAGTTATTACATACATACTTATAAATAAACTAGGCTAGCGGAATACCTACACGCAAATGCCAGAAATATATTTATTAAAAAAATGTATGTAGTTCTTTACATTATGTAAATCATAATGGGAATGGATTTAATGGATTTCTTGAATTTGTACTGAATACTTTGCTAAAAGATGTGGATTCAAACCCAGAGTGCGTTGAATGATTGTATTGAATATTCAAACATACTCGTATGTATACCTACATATAATGTATGTTGTTTCGGTCTAGCCAAAAAATGCAATATATTGAAGAAAGAATATATTTTAACACCATAAAAGAAAAATCTAGCTTCAGAATAAGCATCTTAGATAATTCTGACAAAGTACTTTGGTAGCCTGTGTCAATATGGAGTGCTACTCGCGAAGGGAGAGACGGATGATTTTTACATCAAAGCTGTGCCGACTTGCATCGCACCTCGTAAACACAACTTAAATGGATACCCATTTAAAACTATGGTACAAAGCTAACACGGCGTTGTAATTCGCCACAAGTACTTCCTTCATATGTGAGAACAGGCTAATGCTTTAGGAACAAAAGGCCTTTTGTGTTTTTATTTTAGTTTTGAAATAGATTCTTAAAATTTGAAATCACTGAATAGTTATTACGTATTAGTACGAATTTAAATTTTGTTATTTTCTTTAAATTAAAATGATAGATTATTTTAAATAAAAAATAAAAGCTCAAGTAAATACTACGTATATTATGTATATTTAAATCTCCTTTCAGGTGCTCTATGGTTGTAAAAATATGTGTAAAAAATATATTACATAAAAATATTTTAATGAGAGCACAATTCAAACCAGTTTAACATTTGTATATCATTTAATGACAATGTGTAAAGCATACCTGCGATCAGGAACATACATTAATTAATACAATATAAATTATCGAAAACAAAGCACTACCTCGTGCCCAAATTTAATTTCATAGTTCGGTAAATGTATGAAATGTGGCTGCAGTTACCGTACTAGTTGCTACGTTATTTACTGCGCGGAAACACTACTGGCTGGCTACGAAAAGCAATAATTCGATTATTGGTTGTGGCCACCTCTTAGTGCTTTACATTATTCCTTTATAGTGTTAGCGAGGATTATTTAATTTTAGGAACGTTTATTGAAATGTTATTATTTACACACCGCGTAGGTATCAAACAGTTCGTAGTTATGTTTAAATATATTTTTTTATATTTTTAATTTTATGTGTATATTTTTTTATTATTTTAAACTTTTTTAAAATTTTTAATGTAAGGTAGTATGTTGCATCTATTTGAATCTCAATATTAGTTGATGTGGTTGGAACTTGTTTCGCAATGGTTACAATTTAACGTCATACAGTAGTAAATGCACTACTAAATAGTACCTACATATTATTATTATAAGAAAGATTTTTGTAAAAATATTCATTTATTAAATTAAATGCTGAAAATATTAATTCTCTGAATAGTTTTTAAGTTATGTTACTTATAAGGAATAAGGGATAATAAAACAAGGAATACATAATAAAGAAACATTGACTAATGACTATTTTAATATATGATAATAAATTAATTATTTATGTAAGGTCAACACCTTCACCTTGATCGGTAAGTTTGGTTGGTTATTATGTAAGAATAATGTATATTTTATTTATTGTGTAGATACTTCCGTGTATTTAACACACTAACATATCGGACTACTATTATAAATTTCAAAGTTTGTATGTGTGTGTATATTTGTTACTCTTTCACGCTGAAACGGCTGGACGGATTTAGATGATTTTAATACTCACATCGATCAAAAAGGTACCAATGAATACACAGATATATTATAATCTGGAGTAACATACAGGCTACTGTTAGAAACCTAAAACGCATCCGAGCAAACTGTGGCTATGACGCTAGACGCTAGTAGGTATCTAGGTATAATAATAAAAGTAAAACAAAATAAAAAAAGAGTCCGCCAACTCGCACTTGGCCAGCGTAGTGGACTATGGCCTAATCCCCTTCGTATTGAAGGGAGAGCCGTGCCCAGCTGTGGGACGTTAAAAAAGGGCTGAATACATACAAAATGAAAAGAAAAACGTTGTAAAAACGAGCTTTTATTTAAATGCTCTAAAGAGAAGAAAATAAACTTTAAATTAAATGAAACCCATCAATTTATTACATAACACAATTTTTGTTTTATAAAACTTGAGATTTACCTATTTTATAAAAAAAAAATATATTTCTTCACATTTTATTTAACATATCTACACAGGTAAACCTCGCGCCAAGCCTTTATATCATACCAGCGATTTTCCCTCGCTCCGCTCGGGGTCGTCCCTAGGTACGTTGTGACGCTTAGTACCTATAGATGTTAACCTGGATAACCAGCTATCTAAAGTCTGCCCAGTGGTTTTCTCGTGATACTATAGATTCGGCCTCTGTATCATTAATAATGACTATTTCAACAAGATTTTCCAAAAAATATTAAAAGTAAAGACTCGACTCAAGATTTTATTATATGTATAGATAAATTGTGTAATGTAATAAATTGATGGGTTTGATTTAATTCAAAGTTGTATTTTCTTCTTTTTAAGCATTTAAGTAAAAGCTTGTTTTTAAAATATTTTTTTTACAAATATTTTATAGTTTTTCTTCTTAGCAAATCCTTATATTTGATATTTATATCATGAATATGCATAAAAAACATAGTTCGCCATCTCTTGGGAGTCTGCCATTTTGGTTTTACAATGATGTCACTTTGCTTGATGTGTTTCGCTCATTATGCCTTTTCATATGGGAATGATAAATCGCAATTTTGTTACGTCCGCCATATTTTATTAAAAATAGCGGCATTTAAGTAATTGTGCATTGTATCGAGAACCAAACTACTGTGCCAAATTTTAGCCCAATCGGATACTGGGATGTGGGTCAAATTTAACTTGCAAGATTTCATTACACACATCGGGACAGGTAAAATTTAAAAAGTAAAAGCTTATAAAATGGATGAATTTACATATTTGACATATTTCGCTTTAAATAAAGTAGGTAAAAGTTAAAAAAAATTGTATAGGGTTTGTAAATGTAGGTATTATAGTTATTCTTTGACAGGCAAAAGTACAATTTTAAAATATAGAAAGTTAAACAATTTCATTTAATGTTTCTAAGCTAGGTAATGATACCTTTTTATATGAAGTGGCTGTGACAATGTCTGGAATCTGGTTTCTGCTTAATTTGGTTGATAAAATAAGATGCGCACGAGGAGTATTTTATAGGTACCTACTCAGGAATCCAAATAGATTAGGTATATCTAAGCCTAAGCTATCTTTCCGTTCTTCCATCTGTTCATCCTCCAGTCCATCTGTCCTGTAATGTCCTGAACCGGTTGGAATTTTTATACATATATTTTTAGGTTTCTTTATGTTTTTATTTTATTTTAAAATAAAAATATTGAGTCCTTTATCATTAGTAATATAAAATTACTGTGTTGGACTCTATCTATTCTATTGCTACGCAAGTCTTATTATAAATTTATTCTATTATTAAAAATGTAATATAATTTTTATTTTTAATAATAATAATAATATAATTCAGCCATTTTAACCACTGGTGGGCATGGATCTTATCTGAATATGAGAGGAGGTTACGCTATAATCCGCAACACTGGTGGGATGGTGAACTTTACATATCTTTTGAAAATTAATTAGGTTTGTTCTCTAAGGACTTTCATTCCAGGAGTTTCAGTCTTGAAAATTTCGAGAGTATCGACGACTTTTTCAAATTTTCGAAACTCGAAACTGCCACCTTCAGTCTCGGGAATAACGAGACTTTCGAGACTAAGTCAAATAATTACCATTGTTCAAAAATCTACTAAATCACCAGTATTTTTTATTCCGATTATGTGGTAGCACTGTAAAGTGAAACTTAGGATAAGATCACAGAGGGAAATACTATGAGTATATAACCACAACCGCTATATAACTATGTATTTAATATCTATCCCCTATCTAATACTAGCGTAGAAGCAGAGAGGGGTTTTTTTCCAACGCGGGTTACTTTTGTAATAAAATCTTTTGTATTTACTTTTACGTTCCCACTGTAAAAATGAAAAAAAAAAACTCATAAATATTAGGTCCTTATATATGAAATTGGTGTTTTGTAGTACTAGCTATTTTGATCTAAAATATCTAGCGTTTGGTTAGGAATTCCAAATTGAAATTCATGCTTGTGTATTTGCTTCTCGAATTCAGAGATTCACTAGATTTTTCTTTGACATCATTCTGTTCACAATATGGAAAACTTAAAATATCGCGTTATTTACGAATACGAGTTCCACCGTGGTACCAGTGCTACTGAAACAGCTAGAAAAATTAATGATTTGTGTGGGGAAGTACGTAAAAGAAAACATGGTTTTGATTCCAACGTTTTCGTTCTGGAAATTTTGACCTATAGAACCAACCCCGTGGAAGGCCGGAGACTCTAAATGGCAATGAAAATTTAAAAGTGATCGTAGAAGCAGATCCATCGCAATTCCACGTCAGAGTTAGCAGCAAGCTTCGATGTGAGTAATGAAATAATTTTAATTCACTTGAAACAATTAGAAAAGTGAAAAAATACGAGAAATGGGTACCTGGTAAAAATGGTGCTGCGTTACATTACTCAACCGTCACAAAAGACAAGGGATTTTGAATTATATCGTTACTTGTGATGAAAAATAGATCTTAATATGGGAAACGCTCATCATAATAGTTGAAACCAGGGAAAATCCTGCCCCAAGCGAAAGTTGACTCAGAAAATGGTAGGTCTACTAGTAAGTGTCTGGTGGACTAGTGCTGGTGTATCCACTACAACTTTCTTTGATCTGGCCAGACGATTACGGCAAGATCTATATTGTCAACAATTGCAAACCATGATGGAAAAGCTAGTCGTTAAACAACTGAGACTGGTCAATTGCTCTAGCCCACTGCTGCTTCAAGACAACGCTAGACCACACACTACACAACAGAAGGTTGCTAAATTAGAGGAGCCGCGATTGGAATGTCTCCGACACCCGCCATACTCCCCGGACCTTGCTCCAACAGATTACGACTTATTCAGCAAACTATTTTTTCAGCAAATTTTTCCAGCAAACTAATCAATGACCTATCTATAACATGGCGGAAGTGCATAGATGACAATGGTACATACTTTGATTAAATATATTATAACTAAGCCGAATCTGTACATTAAATATTTTTTGGTAAATCTTATTGAAATATACATTATTACAGATACAGAGGCCAAATATATAGTTCTTAGATTTTTTATCTGTCTGTCTGTTACCGCATAACAGAAAAACCACTGAAGGGATTTTAATGAAATTTTGTACGGTCATAGCTGGTTATCCGGGTCAACATATAGGATACTTTTTACCGCGGAAAAATATCTCATCTCTTAGAAATCTATACTAAACCTGAAAACGTAAGTAGGGACAAACCCGAGTGGAGCGAGGGTGAGTCGCTAGTAATTTCATATATTTTTTTCGTTTTGCTTTTTCCATATAATACGCCAATTTTATACATAAGGGCCTAATAATTGTTAATTTTACTTTGTATTTGACTTTGTAACAGTATGATTAATAAAGTATTTTATTGAAATACTTTGTATCAACTGCCTAACTGCTTAGCCTAAGAGTATGAAACCTGTTTTTAAAGTAGTCTCGAAAGTATCGTTTTTCTCAGGAATTTCGAGACCACATTGAGTCTCAGTTTTTTTCCCGGGACTCGTAAATATAACGAGACTGAAAGCCTTAGTACCTACTACCTATGCAGGATTACCAGACAACTTTTATTTTTATCATATTAGCAAGAGGTGATGCTGATGTTCTCCTGGCCGATTTCGGCTTCACCGGGCGATCCCACTGAGACTAGCAATGTGCTCAGAAGCAATTGTAGTGCATAAGTATGGGCGCACACACAATTGCACTCTCTATTCCTGTTACTTTCAAAATCCATTGGGATGAAAATTCGACAAGGAACTGAAAGACAAGGAAAAGGACTGATGGCTTTACGTGCTCTCCTAAGCACGGGGGTGGATCACCGCTAACTTACCAACGCTGGGCTGCTATTGAGAATTTCTTAACAGAAAATTTTAATGACCAAACTTGGCCTGACCCCGGGACTCGAACCCAGGGCCTCCAGATCTGTAGTAGTAGATATATGCTAGCTACTAGAGGCCGATCAAGTGGTAATTATATCGGAAATAACGTTCGCACATAAAAAGCATGAAATGGGGTTCGAACCTGTTCCACTTTCAAAGCAGCGCGTTACCAGACGCCTTTAGTGTCATTTGTTTTTAAGTTACAAACAAGTGAATTTAAAATATAAAATCTGAATTTAAAATACGTAGGTAACTCAATAAAAAAGTATTTCTCATAAATGTCATATAAACAACAAAGTAGTAGAAAAGATATATTAAACTTAATTATTCCTTCATTTTGTCCAGGTATCTGAAATTTCATTGTGGGGATTACGTTGGTGGCCGTAGCGTCCTGGAGTTACGGCTTTAATACAAAAATAAAGTTTAACGAGGACGCGCAGTCTGTTGCAGCTCCCAATGTTGAGCCCGATTTATTGCTCGCTAAAGACCATTTATTTCCAATACTTTTTCTGACTATAAATTCGCTATTTCCATATAAACTTTGATTGCAATTTTAATTATTTTCAATGTTTTTATCGTAGCAATTATAATGTCATAGTGCCTATGAACTCTATGTATATTGATAGGTATATAAAAAAGGTAATTTTTCTTATAGGAGAAAATAATTTTACCCGAGTAGTACCTACTAATAGAATCTATTAGTAACCTCGCATTTTTTTTAGCTAAATTGTTATAACTGTAAAAATATGTCGTTTTCAAAAATATAGTACGTATTTTTTTTCATCTAGGTAGGTAAGTTTAATAGCTATTTGAAGGTTTTTAACATACTTAGTTGTAAAATCTCAAATCAGATAGAGATTACATTGCGGCAAACAAATTATGTTTGTATGTTGATAATGAGAACTAGATAATCTGACAGGTAAAATATTCCGCGCTTTAAATACGGCACAGATACTGACTGATATAAGGGCATTATTATTTTTATTATTATCTTTCGATTAATTTCGATAATAATATTATATTATGAATTAATTTTTAATATATTTTTTTAGATATAATTTAGCTAAGTAAATCAGTACATAGCGTTAGAAAGTATTGTAATCTATACCTACATATTATGTATAATAAAATTCTAACTGAGAATCTGTACATTAAATATTTTTTTTGAAAAATACTATAAATAGACAATATAATCGATACAGAGACCGAATCTATAGTTTTTAGAATTTTTGTCTGTCTGTCTGTCCGTGACAGCATTGAAGAACTACTGGAAGTATTTTGATAAATTTGGTATGGTGATAGCTTATTGTTCGAGTCAACATAATTATAGGATACTTTTTACTGCGGGAAAATATCTCATCTCTGAGAAATCTATATTAAATGTTAAAATGTAACTAGGAATGAACCCGAGCGGAGCAAGAGTTAGTCGCTTGTAATTAATATTTTTGTTTAAATTTAAAAATTGAAATATCTTAAACATTTTTAAATTAACATAAATAATTATATACGTTACATATTATATAACATAAGTGCTTAGGTATAAAATATAACCACGTTAGAATTATTATGACTAAAAATGAAATTTCATTAACAATGTAGTATTTGTATAAAAAAAAGAACTGACTGTCACAATGATTTTATCAGCTCTTTAAATGATACTATGTTGAATCAGCTATAATCTTGTTGGTTGAACTTGTGGAAATTTATTTTAATAGGTGTAGGTATAGTAAGTTTTTGGAATCCTAACAAGTGCTCGGTAATAGTTTTCCCAGTGTATTATAACGTAATGCTCACATTAAGAAACTTGCTTCTTTAAACCATTCAAATGGTAATAATATTAATAGGTACAAACGCAAGAGTAGCCTTAACAAGCCAACACTTAAATCATTTTCAGTTTAAAACTAGCTATAGAGATTTGGAGTCATTATGAATTAGTGTTTCTGTAAATAAAGATAAGGCCGTCCTTTGTTTTTAGTTTCTCAAACACTATGTTGTGACATGTCATTATCGCGAAGATTTATCATTGATGATAATTTTATGCATGACACTCTTATACTATACTTGATGTTTTATGTTTTATGAGTATGTATTAAAAGTATTGTAAATGTAATTACTTTTTATAGTTATAGGTGTTTTTATACAGTTATTATACGTAGTTGTTTACTTTGAAAAATCCACAGTGGATAGGTTAGCCTACCTAACTAAGAAGGTTAATAAATTTAAACATATTATTTGGTGATATATGATCAATTAATCTTAAGTCATGATAGATAAAATGAATTATATACTAATTAATATTAGTGATATGAGATTTCAGCAATTAATTTATAATGAGGATTATTCAATCAATATCATTAGATGTCGACTGTTAGTTATACACAATAGATATATAAATTAATGATATTTACTTAATTTAGAAGTAGATTCGCTTAAGTATTTACTCAAGAAATTTTACACAATTCATATACTTTTTATTTTATGTTATACTCAACACTATAAGGGTCCTTACTTTAACGAACACTGCACTTACTCGAATACGTGCAAAGAAACAACACTTTCACGTGCACTTATTTATAAATTTTATTTCTAGGCAATAAAGTTGCTATTTGCTCTAATATCGGCAAATAATGCTACGATACTTATTAGGGTTGAAATGTTTTTAGTAGGTACTTTAAGAGATATCGACAATATAATAAAACGGCAAAATATTTAATTTTTGATAGATTAACTCAACATAACCTATAATTCAAGTATCAAAAAATGCTTTAAAAATGTTGGTAATTATATTGGGTACTAATACTGTATTAGATGATCTGTGTATTGGGTAGTGGGTATAGATCAGTACAAGGTCGAAATTTCTATATTTATACATATATATGTTTAAAAAGTAGTTGGTATCTTTGTATTAAACAACCCTAGCATCGGGGTGGTTAGACGGGGACACGAGTGGCTTTGGTTTCGTTGTCGAAGGCCATGTATTGCCATTGTTTTTATTTCTAACCCCTTTGTTTTGTAAAGAGTAGTAGTGTTCAGATATACAAGTAAAAGCAGATGCAGTACTTCCTGTTTTTTTTTATTTTAATAACACTTATATTTTAGGTATAAATTATGTGTAGGTTTGCTTAGTGTTTATGTACCTATAGGTACAGTTTTATTTATTAATATTGAATAAAATAGACCAATGACAGAAAAATTATGAAGTAGTATAAAAATGTCACTGCCTGACGATTTAAAATCTTTCACTTATATCTATATTAAACTATATTAAATTATTTATTTGGTTTATTTATTAAGTGGATTATAGGTGCGTATTAAGTAAAAATATGTAATAGGTACATTTCTCTACATATGAAAATATAATAATTTATCCATGTACCTACTTAATGTATAATTTATTAAATATTTGTACAAAGAGGCAGACTCTACATACGATAGATAGAATAATAGAGATATGATATCATGTAATACACGGTACTAAATATTGAATACACGAAAAGGATCGGTATTTAAAATAGAGCAGTATTAATTTTTTAAATTAATATGTAGATTTATTAATAAATATATTTATTAATATAGATAAATATTTGATCTATGACATTGGTTGTTTTGACATTCTTATTTTTTTAGAAGATTTTTTTAACAAATGTGGGTTTAGCATTATGTTTTAACTTATTTCTGTTTATTTTAGATTAAGTAAGTGTAATGCTAAATGCAGTACAATCCTTGAAACGTCCAATCCAGCTATGTATTGAAAACAACGGCTATCATTTTGAACAATTGATCTGTTAAGGTTTACTAAGTAAATAACAAAGAACAATAAAAAACATTTTGTTAAAAATGAGCTCTTTCCTTAAGTTTGCCGTATGTCATGACTTCTCAGAATGCGTTCCTTATTAGCAACACTATCGAATGGTGTAATTATACAGTATGTGTTTTTTTTTTCAAAATCAACAGGTTCGATTCCTGGCTAGGAAAATTGATTTTTCAAAAATCCAATGATGCAGTTTTAGTTTTCATGAAAATCGGGCCCAAGTCTCCTTTGAGTACTTTTCGCTATTCCTCAGTTTCGGATTTAGCCATGCACGCCCACTTGAAAAATTCACCCTGTATATATATACCTATGTATATATATGTCCAATCCTACCCTGAAATGTTATTATACAATACCGGGCTACAAAATATTTTTCTATCTATAAGAGGATCTATTTAAGTACTTACTAGGTACCTAACACATAATATTATTTTATATTTACGTTACGTTGAAACAGACTTACTAAAACTCGAAGTAAGTTAATAACCTTCCGTGACCCTGACCTCGATATCAAATAACGACCTACACTGATTTACAAGCCAAGCGAACTAAGCGAACCCGATACTCGACTGCAAAAATGCCTTATTTTTATTTCTTTTATATTTGTAATTATTTGTAAATATGTGCAACATTGTACAAAATTAAAAAAAATATCTGATTTTAACTAATATTTTTTTTTATTTCTTTGTACATATTGATAACTATTTAAAGAAATACCTAAATGTCTTATTGATGCATATAGATCTACTTTGCAAACTTAATGAAACTGCTATGAATGGCTTTGACAGAACTGTAGGAAACGCATACATAAGCGATCTCGAATCGGACGTACGAGTAAATACGTTTCCGCGGCGGCATCCCGGCTCATATTGATTGCTGGTGACATTCTTATCAATACACCTCCGGCGCGACCGCACCGCCGCGCCACACCGCTCGCCACCCAAAAGAAACAGAAACGTTTCTTCGCGCGTTCGCAACGCAACGGAAAAAAGGGCGGAGACATCGCAGCGGCGTCGTCACCCAATCACGTCGAGCCTTAGCCGCTGGCGGACCAATCGCGCGCGGGCGTCGGGGCGGGCAAGCGCGAGCGGCCGCGCCCTCGTTTCGCTCCGGCTTTTTATTTATTGTTGCGCGAAACACCGCGCGCGACGGGCGTGTGATGCGCGTGTAGAGATCCGATGAAGATGGAGTCCGCCGTGGACTCTGCGTCGACCGCGAGCGAGGTGAGCGGCTCGTCTGGGGGTTCTCCAAGGGTTAAAGCCGCGTCACCGGCCCGCGCCGTCAGCCCGCCCCAGCTCCTGGCCCCAAGGCTGCCGCTGCCACCACCGGGACTCGGCTTGCTGGGCTCCCTGCAGATGATGCACCATTCGCCTCTCGAGTTGATGGCTGCGGCCCATCACCACGGCCCGCCACGCTACGGCAGCCCGCCACCTATCTCCACGTCCGACCCGTCCGCCAACGAGTGCAAGCTGGTAGACTATCGTGGGCAGAAGGTCGCCGCATTTATCATACAGGGTGACACCATGCTCTGCCTGCCGCAGGCTTTCGAACTATTTCTCAAGCATCTGGTAGGCGGGCTGCACACAGTGTACACGAAACTAAAAAGACTGGACATAGTGCCGCTGGTGTGCAATGTGGAACAGGTGCGCATCCTTCGCGGGCTAGGCGCTATTCAGCCCGGCGTCAACCGCTGCAAGTTGCTGTCTTGCAAGGACTTCGACGTGCTCTACCGCGACTGCACAACGGCAAGGTACGTTTCATCAAAATAAAAGTTATTTTATCATTTGTATAAAGGTATTATTATTTGATTTAGAGCTTACTTTTCTTATTTTATTTACAGTAATGCTTCTTAATTATTTTTGTAAGAAAATGTTTAATTTTATTTAATTTATTTCATATAACACACATTATTATATGTAATATTACCTATATATTAAGTGGATAGCAAAAATATTAAATTTTAAATAATGACTAAATTAAAAAATAGTAAAGTATAAAAAAAATTTAATGAGAATTAAAAGAACCGTAAATACTGTCGCACCCACTTTTCTAACAAGTTTCCTATTCCTTACCTACCGAGTGAGGGGGTTGGAAAATTCACATTAATTTTTCATATTTTAATACGCGCCAAATATTTCCACAGGGTTAAATATTAAAGGGAGCGTCGGCGACGGAAGGGTTAATTCTCGGTTAATTAGCGGCCGAGGCTTAAATTTTTAAATAGTAATTTTTACAAACGCTAAAGTTAGATTAAAAAATCTTGTTTTGTGCGCGCTATGTTTGCCCGGTAGGCCTATATCAGCTTTCCGGAATGCGATTTTAAAAATGTAATGTCCACGTTACAGTGCGTTTGGGAGATGTAAATTTTATTTTTTCGCTCGTATCGACGCTTTGAGTTTGTAATATTTAATGTTTGTTTATTGGTGAACGGAAACATTCGGCGGGACGCGCGCCGGGTTAAGCCTCGTGACTCACGTTTATGTTTCATTTTTATGAAGTCACAGTTTAATGTTTATTTGACTGATGATGTATCTATACAAAGAGGATCTTTTAATTAGGCCGTTGATACTTTAATGTTATACCTAAGCAAAGCAAAGAAATTATAAAGAGAAAACAAAATAGACATAAAAACTTTTGAAGGCTATTTTAAGAAAACGCATTGAATACTAAATGTATTCATTTATTGTTATAATTTGTTTTTTTTTTTTTTAATATAAGTAATATGTCTATTTCTTTGGTAATCTGTAATATTTATTCAAGGTTATCGTATAAATGTTAATTTTGCTAAACCACATCACTATGTATGACCAAAAGCTTAAGAATAACTATTAGTCATAATTTAACAATAGTGCAATAGTTTACTTTTAAGTGCAATAAAGAATATATAATAGTGGGTTTTAATTGAATTACAAGTAAGAGATGAATTTAATTAGTGTAATATTTCATAAGTTTTTTTTATAGTTTTCTTTATTCTTGCAACAATGAACTAATTATTACATTTTAAATAACATTTGTCAAAGTTTCCGTGCCGCAGTCCGTGACTCTACCCATCCGTATATTATTTATTTGGTAGTTTTTAGTTTAATTTTCATAGTTTATTTGTACAATATGATTGTTTTTATATTTTGCTATAAAAATATTATAGGCACATCACTTTTTATGCTTTTTAAAATAAACATAAAAAAGAACATATTCATTGTAATATATGTAATAAAATATAGACTCGTTATTGAAATAATATTTATTCAATCATAATTAACAATATATTAATGTTTAACAACACTTTTAATATAATTTAATTAGTTTGTTACAATCTTATGTTCTCTGTGTGTTTTGTTGAAAGAATGTTGGTTTCCGCGCCGCTGGTCGCCGGTCTCTGGTCGTCCGTGTCTTCTTAATTAGATAATAATTAGTATTCCAGGATTTATTAGTTTCTTCATCATCACATTATCATGCTATAGTTTAACACATCGTTGCATTCTTTTAATATTTTTTTAATAATTTTATGTCCTTCAATATAAAGAAGAAGAAAACATTTTATGAGGAATGCAAAGTGTAAATTATAATGCTCATTTAATCAAACTAAAATATGCCTTATATACGTTTATATACTCTATAACAAAAAAAATATATATAAAATGAACAATTATTTTAATGATTAGCCGATATTATTTGTAACTTAACAAAAGCGCTTGTTTAAAAGTTAAGATTAAAAAATAAAAGCAGATCTCGGTGCGGTCGAATCAAAGTAATCTGTATTGACATGTTTCCGCCATTTCGATTTCAATGGATCCATAAGATACCGTTCACAAATAAGAAATAACATATTTTTTGTACCCCATTATCTTTTCTTCGACTGTAACTGATTTATAGATGTTCTTATTTATTAAATGACTTTTATAATAGGTAATATACAAAAAATATATCTTCAATATACTTCCAAATGTATTTATGAAATTAAAAAAAAGTGTTATTTATAATTATTTACCAAATACATGTTACTTACTGTCTACCTATGGTGATAGATAATATTAAAACAACAAGAAATAGTTTATATGCATTTTTTATGCAGTTCATTCACAGATTCATTCAATGAGAATAAGAAAGGCATTAATTAAATATGAGTGCATATCAGCATTTATCGGGGTTATAAGCTGGTGCTAGGAAATGCGATATTTTATAGCATCGCCCGCATTACAAAACGTATATAATAATAGGTGGACGTTCCTTTTCACGCTTCAATAATTGCTCGACAGCAGATAAACGAGGCTCAGGTTACCTATCCGAGAATGGAACCCCACGGGTGTGACTTGTGATTGTGATTCACTTAGGTACAACTCTTTTGGCTCAAGTATGAGTTTGAGTGCTCAACGCAAATGCTTTCGAGATTATAATTGAATTAGTTGAACAATGTCGCCTAAGAAACTATTCTAAAACTAAATATAGAGTAGGCAATCTTTGATTTTAGAATATACCAAATCAGAAGAAACTGATTAATGCTCTATGAATATGAAATAACTGTAGTAAATACGCGTAATGCTGTATCTGTTACGCTGTAAATACCCTATTATGAAAATAAAGATAATGTATTTTAGATAGAAGTACCTAAGAATATCAATTTCAAAATATGTACTTTAAATATAATGAAAAAAATAGGTCTCAATATATTTCCTTTGTAATTATTATTGAATTGTAGTTATTTCTTGATCAATTCAACATTCAAAGCGTTGGTTCCGTCCATTGTCTCTGCTTTACAAAGCGAGGTTCAATTATGGAGGTCATCAACACGACTTTTTATGGAATTTTCAGCTTTACGACGCATTTTGATGGTCCGCCTTCAAACAGAGTGATATTTTGTAAATAAACAAGGCACTGAAATAACTACCTCATTACCTTTGTAGCGCCGGTAGGTGTGACGGAACTTCGGTAACATTTTCAGTAGTTTAAACTTTGAAATTTGTCGGAAGGATTACGGATATACAAAAAGGATTTTTAACGGCGGCCCCGTTTGAAGCTTGTTGGCAGTTCTCACGGTGTGTCAGACTAATATTAAGAGGCATTTTTAAAATAATGTTTAGTAAAAATAGAAAATTAGGGATTTTTGCATGACTTAGGTATATCCTATTGGTTATTATTTGTCATTACATATGCAATACATTATTTAGTTTGTATGTCTTACTTGTTCTTTAATTTTCGCTCTTTAAATATTACTTTTAAGGAGCATAAAATTCTAACTGAGTCGAATCTGTATACAACTCCTGGTTAATTTCTAGGAAATTAATTGTTAACTGGCACACCGGTGTGCTCGCGCCTCTCGACAGGTTAAATATCTTTTGGAAAATCTTATTGAAATAGTAATTATTACCGATACAGAGGCCGAATCTATAGTTTTTAGAATGTTTGTCTGTGTATCTATCTGGGGACGCATAACGAGGAAACTACTGGACAAATTTTGATGAAATTTGGTAAAATGATAGCTAATTATTCGGGTCAATACTTTTTATATGAGAAATATATACTTACCGTTAAAACGTATGTAAGGATGAACCCGAGCGGAGCGAGGGTGAGTTGCTAGTGTGTTATAAATATATTTTAGTAAACATAGCAATATCATATTTGCAGTATATGTACATACTAGGGTAATTATTACATCAATAATACAACTACGTTTAAAATCATAAGCTCAAGGGTGGCATATGTGAGCTGTAATGAATGATGATGGGAGAGGAACTCACTGGCGGAGATCCAAGCAGTGGTAGTCATTGAAATATTAAACCAAGACGCTGCAGTCTCAGACACGTGCTACCATATTAAGAATATAGTTAACGCTCACGGATATGCTTGCTCTGAATTTGATAAAGTAGGTTATGTTGAGTTTTTATTTGTAATGTATGAATGAAAGTATGTAGTTTTTAAGATTGTAGGTATAACATTATCATTCATCATCCATCTTTTTATAAATTATTTAGTAATAAAATCTAATTGTTTCTAATTTAAACATTAATAATTAAGACAATAGATCCTATAATTATATGTTCTAATTTTGTAGTTTATTAGAATGTGAATACAGTCTAAAATTAGGTATAGGTATATTTTTAATTCACTCGTTGAATAAATTATAATTTCTAATATTAGTCACTGAGTAAATTTATGTATAAAAAAGCTCAATATTAGGTAAATTAAAGATTATCAATATAAATTTAAAAAAAAGTTATCAAAATTTGAATGTGTAACAATGACAAATAGCATAAAGAACCACTTTGAAGAAATCACTTTTGGTTCTAAGCAGTCATGATAGCCCTAACCATAACGTTGCCAAAATAGTTTAAAGTTGGCCCAGCCCATCCGCCGGTATCAGAATAAGATGTCTAAAGCCAATGAACTTTCAAAATTCCTTTCTGAAACATTGAACGCCCCATCAAGTGCATAATTTTAAGTGAAAACACAATATTTTCATTTTTTAATATTCTTTAAAGTACATGTAAATGTTGTTTGTATGTTTTTATCTTCAAATTTATAAAATTAGATGTGCTATGTTTCCTATCTATACTAATATTATAAAGAGGAAAGATTTGTATTTTTGTGTGTGTGTATGTTTGTAATAAATAAACTCAAATACTACTGTGCTGATTTCAAAAATTCTTTCACCATTGGAAAGCTACATTTACCCTGAGTGACATAGGCTATATTTATTGCTAGAAAAGATTAGGTATCCCTACTAAAACTTAAGTAACGTAATCCAAGGTGTAAAAAAAGTGCCCTAAAACGTCTTTCGTCGCATGCGCTGCGGAAACTATTGTAACTAAAAGTTGATAGAAATATGTAGTCCATTCTATACTTACCGTTAAAACGTACCTAGAGACGAACCCGAGCGGAGCGGGGTGAGTCGCTAGTGCACTATAAAAGTTAAATGAAATAATTTTACTTATAAATTCCTACAATTATCCCCACTTAGTCGAATTAGAATGTCGATAGAGATCTCCTGTAACACGCAGTTTATTTCTGAAGTACTTTTTAAATTTCTAATACTACCGCTTGTAGCAGCAAACCTTCATTATACACGATAGAGTTTTTAATATTGCATGTCTGTCAAATTTTAGAAATTGAGAGTTCCGTATTTATTTAGTGACGGCGCTCTACGTGGGCGGTTAAAATTGGGTCTAAGACGTGCTCGGATTAATCTCGCCATTGTTCGACGAAGTGTATTGACACGCTACCTTCATAGGATGTCGGTATACAACACTGATCGTGTAATATCTATAATTGGCATTATATTATGATTATTATTTTGGTTTTTAATTTATTTGCAGATTGATGTTTTTATTTGCACCGATTTTGGCAACATCTTCTTCAACTGATAGTTAATTTAGATAGGTGCTATTAAGACAGTTCCGCTGACTATGTTATGGTTAATGATAGAATAAATATGAAATAGGCATTGGCTGTTTGTGTCGATAAATTTAAATGCTTTTAAGAAATTGGGACAATAAAAAGAATATAGGGTTGCAAGGTTTAACATATGATTTTTAAATTAATTATTATATATGTATATTCTACATATAATTTACTGTAAATAAAAACAGTTATTGCATTATTATTGCCCATCTCATTAACCATATAAACATAATCATATGCACATATTTAAATATATAACTAATAGCAGAGCATTAATATAACAGATCATTATACAATAAGACGCTAACAAAAAGAAACATTTATAATAGCAATTTGAAAAGCTTTCCAATTGCCATTTAAAGAACATTGAAGCGTCAAATAAACTCGAGTAGGTTAAGGAAACGCAATTTCTTCCAAGGCAGTAAAGCGACAAACTGTTCCACAATGGGAATATCATGGAGGCAATTTATTACGATTGATCAACAAGTAGCTGGGGAACTCGTGCGGGCCTCAGACGGAACGGAAAGAATGGCAACCCCGACGCCGACAACCCGGGCCAGATAAAAGGCCCTCCGAACGGAGTGCACAGTCGAAACGTACACCGACATTCGTAATCCTCTCGTACAATTCGAAAAACGCACACAAGTGACACGAGGGAATCCCTCCGGCTAGACGGAATTATCTCGGCCTCTATTTCCGTTTCGTTTACTATTCAAATTGTATCCCGCTTCCTCTTCCCGAAATTCGTGTTGCTGTCTCTTTCGCATTTGATTTCATTCATGATTGCGGATTTGAATGGGTGAGAAGCGTGCTTTCAGCAATTCCACAAGTGTATTTGCAGACGCGAATGGGTGACGCTCTGACGAGTCGACGCGATATTTCTAATTGCTATCTGCTAACATTAAAACTAATTTAGCGCGAGCAGTACCTACTGTTGATATGAAAATCAGAACAAAAACCAGCAACAATAAATGGGCAGGTTTAATTAAAAGTCGCTTCCGTGCCAGTTATTGAAAGGCTGATAGAAATTATCGCATAGCGTGTAACGTAGTGCGGTAGCCGTTGTAACGTCTTATAATTGCGGCTCACCATGTGTTGAGCTCTAATCATATTTAATTATAGTTAGAAGAAGTCATTGCAGTTTATCATGAGATGAACTGTTACAGACGCTTCAACTGTGTAAGAGAATGATCAATTAATTATGTTCTATTAGAAAGTATAGTCAGTAATACAATTTCTTTCTTTTATACTTATGTATGCATATTATCATTAATATAATTTATAACTGAGCCCCTAAATACGCCTATTATATTTTAGTGAAATTTTGAGATATCTAAGCTTACATTAATAAAGAATAATGAAAGCTCTGCATAGATCAGGTCTTCTTTATAACTAGTACTGTATATCCATTAAGAAATTAGTTACATTTATTTTTCTATCTGTACTCGATAGCAACAGTTAATAATCCAATGCTAGAATGAAGACAATAGGTGGCGGAAACAGAGGGAATTGGCGTTTTTGCGCGCCTCGCTTCACTCGTCTGAGAACGAGATCGCGCTTATCTACAATTGCACGTAAAATTATATCTTACACTTGTAATTTTTAGTACAAAAAATATGATAGACAGAAGTGGTCAGGCGTAAATAATATATATGTGATTGTATTGCAATTTAATTTTTTCGTTAAATTATTACGAGTATTAAATGATAAGTAATACCTATAGAAATGTAATAAATTAACTATTAAAATATATGATACTATATATATACTACCTCGGTGGTGTAGTGGCTAGCATGTACGCCTGCATATCCTAAGGTCCTGAGTTCGAGTCCCGGGTCGGGCCAAGTTTAGTTATTGAGTCTTTCTGTATAGTAAGCCTCAGTAACAGCCCGGAGTTAGAAAGTTGGCGGTGTTTTACCCCCGCGCCTCGGAGAGCACGTAAAGCCGTCGGTCCTGCGCCTTAACTCTCACCAGTCGTGTCGAGTAGTCGTCCCACTGGAGTATGAGAGTGACAGGAATAGAGAGTGCACTTGTGTTTGCGCGTACACTTGTGCACTGTAATATCTCCTGCGCAGTTGGCTAGTCTCAATGAGATTCGCCGTGGCCGGAATTCGTCAGGAGGACATTATATATATATATATATATATATATATATACACACATAGTACCATATTTTTAAGTAGAAATAAGAAAATACCTGTTTTTTCCCTTTATTTACTATTCATCATTTTAATTGTGCCTGTAACGGCAATAATATTATTAAACAAAAGTTTATAATATAAATACATTATTTGTATAACACGACGCAAAATAGCTAATAATATTATACACATGAGTTTTAAATAATTGAATTAGACGAAACCATACAACAGCTTTAGACAAAATTAGTATTGAATACGCCTATGATATTAAGCGTCTTTGCGGTAAGAAAAGTTTCACATAATTAAATGCCATTAAAGTTGTGAGTGTGTAAGATCGGCTCTTCGATGAACATCACGTTACATTATATTTTCTCTAAGTGAGTTATAGGTTCTAGTTAGTTTTTAGTTTTGTCCTATTCCCTATTCAGAAACTTGTAGTTAACTAAGTCGCAAACATCTGCAGACATCCAACAAAGAACGAAATGAGATAAGGGCTACTTAAGGTCCTCGTTAAATTCTGATATACGGTTCATAATAAAAGCTAATAAAACATTTGCAACAATTTAAAAAAGAATCGATAAAAACTTTGTAGAATATCAAGTGGACGCTGGAGGTTGTAAGTTGAAAGATAGTAAATTGCATTTTATAGCTCGAATGTTATTTCCCTTGTTTTTAATCATATATCGTTATTATTATTTTTTAAATTGAAAATTAAAATGTGTGTGCTTCTTTGTGTATTGTGTGTCACTTTAAAAAAAATGAATATCTCTTTTTTATATATTATGTATAGATGAAGCTGACGGCCTTATCACATTAATTTCGTTAAACGTTCATTTTAGTGTATGTAGATACTAGATACATACAGTGAGATAAAAGTAAATAATTCTATAATAAAAATCAATATAATTAGTTATTAAAATAAAATTGTAAAAAAAATAAAGTAGTGATTTACAATCAACTTTTATAACATAACTAAAGGAGAATATAACCTCGGATCGGCCAACAAAGTTGCTTTAAAGTCGTATAAAATGGCAACAATTCTCGAGTACAGGTACCGGCCAGCCATCTCTTCGATTAAATTAATTTATGGCCAGTATAAAATTATTTTATTCCGACGGCAGAGATGTTTAAAATACTCGTAATTGTTGTTGTCACGCTTAAAATTACTTTGTTTGTGACATTATAATACTACATCTCATGTGTAGTAAGTGCCTATTCTAGTTTTAGTATGTTTAGGCTATAAATTATATATTTAAGTATAATGACAAATACATAGAAATAAAAGATGTTTGTCGTAGAGGCACTTTATAGGTAGGAACTCCTACTTATAAACGAAGATAATAAGAATGTTTTAAGATTCTTTATCATTAAAATTATCGCAATTTGTTGTCGAAATTGCGAGGAAATATTCTAATAAAATAATCGATATTAAGTTGCGAGTGTAAAATCGATAACGGTCCAGATGCACAAAAATAGGGCAAAGGCATCGATTTGCCCCACATTTTGGCGGTCTAGCGGTCTCGCGCGAGGGTAACGCTCGCGATAAGGGATAGTGCCCCCTCAAGGGGCGGGGGTACACCCCACCCCCCTCTATAATATTTACCGCCCCCGGGCCATACTTACGCCCCTCAGTATTTACGGGTTAGAGAAAAACAAGGGTACTCGAGCTTCGGAAGGTGCAACGTAGATTTTAATCCTTTCTGATGTTTTATGATTGATGGCGGATTTTGCAATCGGTATTGCGCTGATGTTGATGGATTCTTTATAATTTCCGCTCGTTGCTCTCCGCTACGTAGAGAATCGTGTCTAGTACTTGAATTTTTATATTAGTGAAACTTTGTAAATAAATCGGATCGGCTTGCCACAAAAAGTAACATGTAAACACGGAGGCAGGGTCGCAACTCAAATGAGTTCTTATTAAACGTGGTGTTGCATACAAAATTTGTTCGTGACAATGCACAAGATCTGAACTATGCAACCCTCACAGCTTGAGACTTGGGACGTATTTGTAGCGTTTGCTATATGTTATTAACTTGTAGGAAATACTTTCATTAAAATAAAGCTTTCTTTCTCGGACAAATAATAATTGAGACTGTAGCAAAGTAACTGTTCGACGTATTGAAAACAACTTATTCATTTAAAAATGCCGCTAGCGCCATCTGGCAATCAATATTGAATTTCAATCGTTTTGAAAACTTAATTAGGATGCTTTCAAAGACAGAGTAACGTGATGTCCGATATAAGTTAAATGTTCTAAGATGATTTGATGCAAAGAAAGCTCTATAGCTTATGAAGTGACGTTCTAATTTCCTTTGCACTTGTTGTCCATATGTTCGATATCGATAGAAAAATGATTTTAGTCGTGACAATTTAATGTGGCGATGATTGTATGATCACGAGATATCCATCAGATATTGACGCGTGCGCGATGGCACATGAGATCACAATACTGTCATGGCCGAAAAACTAATTATTGTTTTCATGGTTACGAAACAGCTGATCAGTATATTTTTAAAATATTCAACGATGATTACGTTTTCATAAACTATTTTTATACATTCACGCGTGTTTTTTATAATGTAAATTAAAGAATGAGACGATGTTGTAGTTTACATACATATATCCACGAAGAGTTCGCTAACGTTAAACCTTTCTAAGTTTTATTGCAGAATAAGTTTTTATGGTTTAATGATATGGACATAAATAACTATTTTTATTGAGGGATCATAAAATTGCTTTAACTCTAATAATAATAACAGCTAATTTGTTTGTTATATGTATAAGTTAATTTATTAAAATGCTATAGCGTTACATTCTCTGTCGCTGGCAGGCCTCGACCAAGGAAATTGGATTTGGGGAATTGAATCTACTCATTGTTCTTTTAATTGCAGCCATTTGTGGTGTTCTAGCCGAATTGTGCCGATCATTGTACACTTAATCAAACTAATAAACTCAATAAACATATTAAATTTTTTATTTTACATGATGGAAATAAATAATTGATAAATAAGTCAGCTTAATGATCAAATAATAGAGCAACAATGTTATTTCAAATGTATGAATAAGCTATGGCTTTTAAGTTTTCCTCTCAATATGGGAGCGCGTTTTAATAATTCTATTCGAAATATCATTATAGATATCAAAGAAAGGGTTACAACGGGCCGAGTGCGCGCTGACTCGCACAAAACGCTCTATCTGCATGTGCCCTCTGATTGATGTGCTCTGTAATTATTTAGACGCGTTAATAACACCACCGACGACGGCCGCACTTTGTTTTTGACGACTTAAGACGAATGAAATGAGAAATTCTATCGGACTCTTAATAGTACTCATTGCGTTTTGATGTTTTGTTGATTAAATGCGAACTTATTAATAATACGCTATAAAACCATTTCAGGCCAGTTCAGTTCGTTTGCCATTTTAATTACACGTATCTAGACTTCATTTTATTTTGATTTTGAGAATGAAAGGCAAATTATAAACGGTGAAATTAAATAATTTTTCGAAGCGACCACACCCAAGAACTACATAAATTCGAGCCACTCCCGCACCGTATCTACAATTTTCATAATAGCAGAGTATCGTAGATTTATATTTACATAAATGGTTGCTACGTACAGATTGTCTTTATGTTTGTTGTGCGTGCGACCCCCGCTCAAACAAATCAGAATATTAACGTAAATAGTAATGGCAGGAAAAAAAGCTATTATGCAAATGAAACATTTTGTGGTAAATAGAAAATGACGTAATGCGTAAGAAAGGAATAATAAATCGTTTTTGCTGGTGGGCTTATTCCATCAGTCCTTTCCTTAGTTAACCTATGTAATCTAAAAGTGACTGACCAGGAAACACCGTTTATGTACATGCAATACATTTTTTGTTAAGGATATTTTACTATATTTTTAATATTTTGTATACTTATTTTTTTTAAAAAGCTTTATTTTTTACTATTTTACTATGAATAAATTTATATAACTATAGTATAGATATGTATAAGATACTGTTAGTTTCTGCAAAAAATACACCATGTGGTAAAAAGCGCAAGAATTTAGCCGGGGAGGCTAAATAATGAAATTGGCATATCCATTGAGATTGTAGATATGAATACGTTATGATATACATTATTACATTTAATAACAAACGGCTGTTGAGTCGAATGTGCTTACGTCAGAATGGTATACGCACCGAATAATAGAGTTCGCTCGAATGTTTAGCGCACCCTCGAAAATTGAAATAAAAAAGGACCATTCGAGATGTAACAGCGATATGATTTGGCAGTTTTTTATTTTATATTCTCTTTTTTCGTGTGTTTTTGGCTGCGTGTATGATAGAACTACGAAACTAATAGAGAGTACGTAACTGTATGTTGAACTTCGAATAAACTACATAAATTTATAACTTTATATTTTCTCTATTTCTGAACAGTAACAATCAATCGAAAATATTAATAGTATATTTTAACTTTATTTTTGTAACGCTCATTTTTTACACACTGAGTCTATATTTGGTAGTGCCGTGTCTATTCGTTCATATAACAAAGCAGCGCCCCCATTTTTGTCAGACTAACATAATTACAAGCGAGATTGTTGCAAAGTGACTCGTAATATGAACCCTTCTAAATATTATTTCTATATCAAAATATTTTACAATACAATATATTAAACTTTTACCATTATAAAATTAATTAGATTTATTTTATTGCTAGTAGATACCACATACTATATTGAACGTATGTAAAACTTATAGATAATTACCACTTCGTATTTATTTTTCGACTATTTCATTATTTCATGGTAACATTACGCTGCTTGTACACGTTTATGTTATTGCTCTCTCTCTGCTTGCGTTATCAGAAAGAACTCAAATTATTCGGACATTCGGTCGGCGGACCCCAATTGTAAGAATGTGATTAATTAAATAAATGTACAGACCCAGAAAGAAATATTCCAACCCTTAGCTCAGTTTTTTATAGCAGACATTCCACGCCATTTTGTATTGGGGAGTAATTGACTTGTCGTAATTTTCTTTAAAAATTGTCTAATAACAAAATTATATATTATTGCCTTTTATATAAAATAAAATAAGTATCATTAGAATATACGACAAAAATCCGACATGGTCTTATTACTAACCTTGAAATATTTATTAAATCTAATAATGTAATTACTGTAAGCGTCATCGTCCAATAGTCGATTGGATAGAGTATTTCTATCTAGACAAGAATTTTAGAAGACGATAGAAAGGGTATTAAATCAAAACGACGACACATTCGCTCATATTTCTAATTACCATTCTTATCCATATGCATTGTTACGAATCATATGTCTCTATTGTCCGCTGAATAGTTTTGCTTCTTGTCTACACTGTATTATGCAGTTCTAGTCATCGCTGAGTTGCGTGTAAACATTCTAATAGACCCAGATATCTGATGTTCAGTGTGCAAAGCTCATTGAAAAACTTGATTTATACCATTACCACTTCGTATTACTTTTTCCATTGTTATCGTTTGTTTTATTTGAGACAGTTTTATGGGAAATCCTATTGCATTTTCACTACACTTTTTACTTGCTCTTGGCATTAATCCAAATCTGAGCATATAAAACTTTTTAGAGAAAGTAAAATAGAACGGTTTTAATATTTATGATATTCATGTCATGATCATTACGTCTAAGATTTATAAGTATAAATTGTATAGATAATTTTTAAAAAGACGTTATCTTGAGATATTGTATTAACTTCATGCTTTTATCTCTGCAATAGAGTTTTAAAGACAGAAGCAAGTACACAGACACTTGCTCAATGTAGAGCAAACAAGATTAGCTGCACATCCTGCGATCCCGGTGGCCTAATCTCTTATCATTACAGGAAAAATTATGAACAGACTCTTAATATATTGTTTGTTGGAGACAAAGGTACCGCTTTAAAATTTACGTTATTTAAATTTAAAAAAAAACATTGCGTGCGGGCATTATAAAGTAGTAACTTAATTCTGTTTAAGTAGGTTTTTATGACTTATTACAAGAACACGAATTATTTTAAAATTTTAACCGCAAATCAATATTCATTGTAAACGTTTTTGTCTATAGAAAGGACGTATCGAATTTGGTAAAAAATATATGAAAAAAAAATAATAATAAATACATATCATTAACAAGTTACCATAAACTTTGAAATATCAATCAAGGTTCGAATATAACTCGAGTTACACGTGGTTACAGGCATCACGAATGGTGTACCTACTATCGGCGCAAATCATACATTTACTTTGTAGCCCAATGCGGCTGTTGTGGTCACGGTATTTTAAGTACTGGGAAACGGTAAATTAAATGACAGTAATTATTATTTAAAAGTTCGTTAACACAGCGTAGTAGTAATTGTAATTGCTCATTTCTAGAGTTTTTATCTATATTCACTATAATGATGACTACACAATTTAAATTTTATTAATTACTAGCAGCTCCCCATCGCTTCGCTCGGTTTGCCTTTAGAAAAAAAAGAAATCTATCCCACGGGAACTGTAAATTTTTCCGGGATAAAAAGTACCCTATATATTATTCTGATGTATGAGCTATATTATTATAAGTTTCATTAAAATTCATCGAGTAGTTTTTGCGTGAAATAGTAACAAACATCCATACATCTATATATCCAGACATCCAAACAATCATCATCACAAACTTTCGCATTTATAACATTAGTAGTATAAACATTATGAAATAGTTCATTCGTTTGAAGAAGCTTTTTTATTGACTTCTATGTAGACAGAGCAGGTTGTGAAGACTAGCACTTTTTTAAATATTTTTTTTATACGTCCCTAACGTTTATAACTTAAATAACGTATATATAACGCTACTACGTCTATACTATTTATAACGTTACTACATCTATAATATTTTTCTGCAATATAATTAGTGTTTTAATCTTATTGTACTTAACACAGCGTATTTATGTCCTGTAATTATCCTATTGCTAACAGATCTTTCCGATAAGTGATAAGTATAGCAAATGAATATTAGATAGTGCATACATAGTTATAAAAATGTCTGACAAAACTGCATATTTAAATAGCTGCAAAGCACGATATGTACATGTAGTAACACAGTAGGAAATGCAATTAGCCAGTGCCTTGCCGATGCCTTCACTTCGCTCAAGCATGTAACGCTTATCTCTGTTGCATGCTTTTTCAATATGCAATCCCATACAATCGTGCCGCTTTATCTGACAATCAGAATTCTCAGGTATTTTTTCATTCGTTAACAGTTCTAATTATTGTACAGTTTCGTAAGCAGTTTCGTGTCAATCGAACATCAAACATCGCAATACATACTGTCGAGATGTTCGGTGAACAGCGAAGGGCGTGCGGCGAGCATCGGCCGGCCTGTGAGCGCACGTAATACGGTTTAGTAGTAATGGAAGCACAATGCGACATGTTTGTTTTTATCATAGAACATAAAAGCTGTTTAGCATCAAGTAGCATAATACGGTACTGAATTATGTGCTTTGCTAATGATCCCGTTGTCGGGACGTGTGTGTGCACGTTGCATATGTTGGTATGCCTTGGCGCCATTGAGTGCATTGTTACGTGGTTGCTGGATTTTTTATCGGTTAGATAGTAGTTCACTCGCCTCGTTTCAGATGGATTGCTTGGATGTTTCGGTCGTGCTCGCTAATTAATGATTTTCACTGATTGAGTTGTAGTTTGTAATGTTTTTACAGGTTTGAATTATATCACCTATGCAACTGTACATACAATTATATTATATGAATTATGATACCTATATTACTATATCATATAATAATTATAAAACACATAACTTAAGTAATAATTTTCGTGTTTTCTTCGTTACCTTGAAATCGAGTGTACACTTAGACATTACTATTAAGCAATTTTCCTAAACTACTTATCAAGAATTATGCAAGAATTTGCAAGGCATTACTAAAAAAGTAACGAAGCAGTTTATATAAAGGAGGGTTTCTTAAATTGTTTGAAGGTAGTAGTAGCTTCCCCTAAACATGTGCAATGTCTTAATACCATGCGAATGATGTAAACTACCGGAACCATGAACTGTAGCCCAATATCATATATCAACATGATAATGAGAAAATGTAACTACAATTTTAGTAGGATCAAAATTTAAAGTGTTTCGTGTAAACCAACATTCAAAAATACAAATAAGAAATATATTTTAGCTGTTTAGTGATGAAACAGTTTTATTTAGTAACTTTAATAACTAAAAGTTTAGAATCGTATCAGGGACATCAATACAAGGCAATGAAAATGTTACCATAAACAGCTGTTATTATTAATGCAGTTGTAAAGAAAGTATTATTCATGTACTTACTATTAAATCAAAAATTGTTTGTCATAGTTGTGAAAGTTTGGTTTAATTTTTCGCATTGAGATAGTTTACAGGCTAGAGTATTATATAGGTTTTTATTTCGATCCATAAACTGGTTCCATTGGAAATTAGAATTTTTGTTATATACACGCTTATAAATCTTGATAAATTAAAATGTGAATATCTCTACTAAATAACAAACATATATTATATATAAATAATCTAATATTTACTGACGTGCACTTGCTACCATTAAATAAAGCCTACTTCAACTCAAGAACTAGGCTAGTTTGCAATCATATTCAATAGGAACTGGTTCTAAGCTAAGACAAGATCTTCCTTAAACTGTTCAGACTACTACCTCGATATCCAGATGCACTGTAGTAAAGCGGGCTATGGGATTAAATATCTTCAATACACAAGTATAAAGTGTTGTTTTGCTTAATAGGAATTCTATGGATGCAAATTTAATATTGTCCATGTGAAATAAATCGTGAGCATGCGCTCGGTCGATGCCTGCAGCTAATCGCTCCTGTTGTGTTCTGTAGGTACCTCTCTCATTTCTAACCTCCTAAGACTGGTGTATAGGTAAATAAGCATTATTATATACCTCCTAGTAGGTATGAACTGAACTTATCCTGTACTCGCTAGTACAGATATAGAAGTAAGTCGCTACTTATTATTTTAGTCCACTATATTATTATAGTCCATACGAGTAGGTGTCTACCAGTAGCCCATATATTGCTTTAAGCCATACTCTGTATATTTCATTCAAATTGGTGTAGTCGTTTCATCTTAAACAATAATAATTAGCTAACGTAGGTACATATATAAGCTTTTACATTGATAAAAATACTAGTCTGATTAGCATTATTTAACGTAATTAGTACATAACAGAAGCAGAATAGAATTGTTTGTTTATAAAAGCATATAATGATATTTTTAATTTACGTTAGAACAATGTTTTTATTTAAGTCCGCAGTCCGTACTTAAATTATATACTACGTACAAAGCCAATTAAAAAGTATAAAAAGCAGGCCAACTGATTAATTGTTTAAAAAAGTTACCCCTTTGGATTTTAGGATTAAATGTACGGTACGAGGACTTAAACGATTCAGATACAATATTTCTTTAGACTCTCATAAATTAGGAAACTGGAAGATTTTCCACTTACACCAAAACAAAAGGGGAGAGGTTTAGGTAAACATAATATCTTAATTTCAGTAGTATCTCATATAGTATATACTATATTGTTTGCGTTAGAACACATATTACGCATTTTATTATTTCTCAAACAACTAGCAAAAACCTTTGTATAACCTTACGAAATTTATGATTAATATCAGTATGTTTACTAATTTATTTATTTAATTTTTGTATAGATTTTCCTTTATATTTTACGCTAAGGAATGAAGATGCTTTATAAACAAAGTAAGCTTATGGTATGATTCACACAAGCGAAGTAATGTGGGCGTGAACTAATTTTAGCGAACAAATAAATAGCTATTGATATAAAATAATATACAGCCTAAGTTTATCTATTTTATCGGACTACTGTAGTCTAATTTTAGTATACAGGTAGATTATGACCCGGAGTATATGTTACTCTACTGTTAGGCATCTAGATACACCCGAGTGAACGAGGGAAATTTGCTAGTGCTGTATATTCTAGAAAACCCATCATTACGTAATGGTAAAAAATGTTTAGATTCTTATTTATTAAAAAAAATAAGGTACATACAATTAAAAAAGAGACCGACAACTTGTACAATATAACCAAAGCCTGACATACAAGATATAAAGAAGAAATAATATTGTAGTTGGGTTCTTAAAGCGAGAGTTGGAAAATTAATGTCCCGAGAGGATAAAACGGCAATTATTTTTCTCGAAAAATGTTTGTAACCGTGTCAAAAGTTTGTTTTAGGGGCAGGTGTGGTAAAGAGTTAGAGCGATACTTTTTTGTTTTTTGTTGTGGCGCCCATAGACTTGCAATAAGTATACTCAAGACATATTATTATTGTTACATTATTACTATTTATACGCGAAAGATTCCTTTCTATTTCTTACATTTGATAATTATCAAATATAAACCTAAGGTACTTATATTTTAATTTAAATAATCTACCTGAAATTAGGCTCTTGTATTGTTTATTAATAATTTTGTTAATCTGATTTACGAAGGGATGGAAAGTAATTATTTTTCGTTTTAATTGAGAGCTCTGTAATTTCAAGACCCTCGAGATGACTGCCAGTTGTGATATTTCAAATGAGACACGTTATTTCAATCAAAATCTTTCTGGAAACATAACAAGTGATATTATTTATATTAACATCAAATAAACTTATTTTTTTAAATATATAAAATTAAAATTGAATTTGTATCAAAATAAAAAAAATAAGTATATGGAAAGGATATAGTACTGAAAGGCGCGTTCGGTTATTTTCTTTTGCTTCTCCTAACAATATCGTTGTATTTTCATGTATGTAAAACAATTAAATAGGCTTAAATAGGATACTAGACCCCCACTTCCAGGCATCACTTTCAATTGGTGTAGCCTAGAACATATCAATCTAATTTTACGACCTGTCAAATGTAATTTATTTGATATCATGGGATACATCAGAAGTATAACTACATAAGTATCTATAAACAAAGTCTATTTAGTTAAATACACGAATATTATTATTAAAGCTACTTCATATATTTTACTATCAATGTTATAAGGTATCAAAAAACATGACATGGACGTTAGTTTATAACTGATAAAATTTTGAAAAAAGAATACACGAAAAAAACAAGTGATATTTTAAATTAAAATAAACCTGTCATTGCTCTTTTAGGAATAAAAGAAAAGGAGAGCAAAGACAAAATATAATACAATAAAGAAGTTATAATCATACAACAAAGTTCTATCATTTTTTTACAAACTATAACGATTTCAACAGGGCGTATACTTGTTTTGATGATAAATTGTAAGTAGCCCGTCATTAAATTTGATCTTAATATGTTTATAAAATAAAGTGAACCTTATAATTAAATTATATAGGTTTGAAAATGGTATATCATTAATAATATAACATCTTCAAGTGTGGAAGAATACTAAAATTTTAATTTGAACTTTATTATACGGCAGTCCAAAAATCATTTTACGGCATATAGCAATCATGCCATAAATGCTCATCACTATGAGATTTGAATGACATTTCAGATTGACAAATGAATACCAGACTTTATTCAACAGATAATTTGTATGCTAATGATCAATACACATTCATTTCTGCTTTGACTTTGGTACTAAATAAATATAGTTTTGAAATTGCAAGGCAATGAAAATGTTACCATAAACAGCTGTTATTATTAATGCAGTTGTAGCTTATAATAAGATGTATTGAATGGAAAGGAAAATAAAGCTAAATTGCAATTATTTACTGGGTCGCGGCGATCAATCATGGTGGCCAAGTCATCAGCCGGTTCAAATGTCAAACGTACCTAGGGTGGCGATAAAAAAGAAAACTGAGTTGCCATTATTAAAAAAGTGACTGTGACTTTATTTCCATTGTCGATTGCCGATTCAGGATTATTAACTGACTTGCATTATTTTTTGTGTTCTAATATTGATAGATCGGTTTTTTCGAGTACGTTCCTTTTGAATTTATTACGTGTATGCTCTGCTCTGTGTTGTAAGTGTTGTCGATTATAATATCGATGAGAAAAGTGCTAGCCGTCGAAATAATACAAAAAGATACTCATCGAAGGCCTTATATTCGTTTAACCGCATATGCGAAATGTATTGTATGATTTGCAATATTTAACCGCGCAAGACATAATACTCAATTTTTTGTCCTTCCAAAATAAATTGATTCTATGATCAAGACATCTTATTTAATATCGTTTTATATTATCTATTGGCGTATATTGTTTTATTACATTTTTAATTTCGATAAAATGGCGTATTATATTTATACAATTAGAACGACAACGTTTGTAAATTACATTCATCATTTCTAAATAAGTAATTATGTGAAATATATATTAATATTTAGTAAACTGAGAGTCTATTTTCGTTTAACGAAGTTTATAGAATTGGATTCAATTTAACCAAATTGACTTCCTTTAATTTTTCGTTTTCGTTTGCGTGATCTCGTCCGGTAATAATCTAATGAATTCGTCCATTGGGATAGGGCCAATATACTCGTACAGTAATGACTCTATATTAATCGGTCAATTTATTCATATACTTTTGTTTCCCTTTTATTGGAAATCATGCATCACTTAACAAATGGGCTTTGATTGAAATCAGTAATTGTTACTAAGCACTTATTAATTTGCGACGTTCGGATATATGCAACAATTAAAGTTTGAGCAGGAGTTCAAAACAAATTAAAATTTATTTTTTTTGGTTTATCTATTTATGAACGACAATAAATTCATATATTTCTGGTTTTGAGGCACTATTCTTGAATACACACATTTAATTTTTAATCCAAGTTATTTGTAGCTTAGGAGCGAACAAAAAGCAATGAATGAATTAAATTGTTAATGTTCACATTTGTATAATAATGAATTCATTTATTAAATGCTTATTTTTATATTTGAATTTGACATATTTTATTTATTGTTAAAAATTGTCAATAAAAAATTAATACGAATGAAAAATATGAAATAGTAGAGCGAGCGTATCTCAAGCGATTGCAAACTGCAAATGCGAAGAGATCGCGTGCGAGCGCACAATATCATCGGAGTCAAGCCGGTCCACGCTACCCCATATTTTAACAACTGTCCTAATACATCTTGCAATGTTGTTTTTAACTGTTTTTGCCACATTATTGTTTATTCTTTTTTGTATGTTTACTTTTAATTTTTGTATCTCATTTTGTTAGCTCTTTTTATGTATACTCTTTTACGGTTCATTGATCACAATTTTAGGAGATAAAGTTACATTACTTTGTTTCACCCGTAAGTGTAATTTGATTAGACAGCTGCTAATTTATTATTCTTTATATTGTTTTTTCATGATAAGAATGATGCATGTAAGTTTATCTGTGTCAATGAAATAAAGAATCAAAATTTTTCTTAATTTGAAATATTCAACGAATTGGATGGATTTTTTTCTTCATTTCAGGTGCCTGTCAATGAAAGCGCCAGACAGGTATGTCGCTATGTTGCACACGCGTTCAGTTTCGTTCGGCCGGATTTGGTTACGTTCGGAAACGTTCGGGGGCTCGACCACTAGACCGGTCGGCCGCAGGGCAAAGGGTTAGCTTGGAAGACCACACGATGAAACTACACACCCGCGTCGCAGGATTTTTTAAACACAGTATTTTTCCACCAAAACTGCTTGTCAATGTGTGTTATTTTATTTTATTTTTGTTTTATTTCTGCCGATACCATCTATAGATAAGTTTTGATCATTTCATATGTCATTGACGTTTGAATTTATTCGATCACTTTATAATTGCTTGATTGGCCAATTTCTTCTTGTACGATCGATTGCACATGTTCGGTGGTATGTTTTATTGGATTGTTTTTATGTACATGAAAGAAGTGTGGGTGTTTGATAGTTGTCGTTGTTTGCTTCCAGGTTACACCCTTTCTATAATTTAAAGTTTTATAACTGACTCTTATAAGAATCACAGATAAATTTACAAAACCGTTATTCGTAGTCTTGTGTAATATGTAAATTTGAATGCCTTGTTTGTTTTTTTTAATTATTTTTATTTTATTATTCATTTAGAAAGCATGATTGTGTAATGAATATTTTTTATTTGATGGTAGTTTATTAATACCAATTATGTTTTAAATTTTTCCTATGCTCTTAACGACTTCAGCTAGCTCCTAGCAATAATAACAAATTGGAATTCATAGATAGTACCTAATATTTTATTTAATATGAAACTATTTATGTTCAATATATCAAATTAGTGTAGTTTTTATAACTTTACAACTCTCTTCTTTGAACTTAGCCTAAATAATAATAATTGTGACGTTTATTGGATATCAGTATGCGCATGAGTAGTAATGAGAGTCCAAAATGATCCCATGACATATTCGTGATCATCATCATCAAATCGTAAAGGATTTAACGCCTCTGTTGGCACGCTTCTTTTGTTGGGATCATAAAGCCGGCCATTAACATGTTTGATAAAACGTTGGCCGCACAAAAAGAGACCGCGGAGCTACTGTAGGCTCCCCACTGAGACATCTCATTGAGGAATGATGCCATGCTGTGGTACTTATAAAGGAACACAAAGATGAATTCCGTTCTCTCTCATGTTTTGGATCATCGATACACTAGGTAGCTCCAGTGTTGGATTCCATACGTGTCATAGAGCTTGCATCCATAAAATTGTAGTTTGTATTGTATAACCCACAATCACATCTGGCAAATATTGCAGAGCAAAGATTAAACATTTTCGAGTGATTGATTGATAAAATATGTGCCACTTCAAAACAATCGTATCCCTTGAAGTTTGAACGGCATCAAATCAAATTCTCTGGGTCTTTATAGATTAGGTAGTCATACATTATAATATTTAATATTAATATTATCTTTGATAAACAGATCTACCTACATCAAATATTTCAAAAATCTGACAGATGGTATAATCCCTTCAGTTGCCGCCCATACGGAGTCGGCTAGAGATAATATTTATTATAATGATTACGTTACTAATGGACTCAAAATTAAAACTGGTGTATGTCATTCGATTTATGAATTCCGAAGCTAGATGAAAAGTAACTGTGAAGATAAAATTGTCCGAATTCAATTAATTTATACCATCTTGATTATGCACGTTTATTAGAATGGTCTTTAAAATAAATCATAGCAGGCTATAATAAAGTACTTACATAGACGGTATATAAATAGAATAAATTATTATTAAGGTACGATATGAAGTAACGCAAATACTACTTTATGTTGTGCCTTAATCGAATATATTTAAACTGCCCCACCTACAAAAGGTCTACAGAGGATGTTTTTAGCGAAACAAACAGAAATCACAACAAAGGATCCGTTTACATTCTGACGCCTTTTATACTAACAAAGGACGATTTCAAATAAACACTAAATCGTTAACCCTTTGACCGTTGTCGGGTAATTTTCACTTTGGAATACGGAATGGAAATGATTTTGTAAAAGGTACCTTTGCTTTTAGTATGTAGGTACGTACCTTTAGTAATATTTATATAAATATTATTAATTAACCATAAAATTGTGTACAATAAAAGTATGTATGATATTAATGACAATATTATAGAGATAAATAATCCAATCAATGACAAATAATGTGTGCGAGTGACATAATAATAGATAACATTCACGTTTTTCTATACCTACATAATACATATACATAATATTATAATTAAAATTAACATAATGACATTAATCAAATAAGTTCTTATACTAATTAAGTATACTATATGTATATAAAATATTTTAGGAAACAGAAAGACTAGATATTGCTTTTTGTTCTCAAGTCAAAGTAGATAACTTGTACGATACACTGATGATGTCTAAGCTGCTGACAGATAATGAAGAATACAATAATCGAATCAATCAATCATAATCATAATTTCCACGTACTCATCATTCCTGTGTTTAATGAGGCCTCTTGCGAATTATGTCATGAATGGCCGGTGCATTGGTTGCCGGTAACCGCACTCACCCAGTTGCGCGCGGAGGCGTGAGGACTTTCCCTCTCATGACAACCCGAGTTGCGTAAGCCATCCCTGACCCATTCTCATTTCGAGCCAAGTTACCGCGAAGAGGGTAGAACCTATCCAAGTAGTGTTAATAGGTACAGTGCACTTTATACGTCGAAGTTACCTATGGGGTGTCAATAGAAATTGTAATATGAAGTTCACATTCAGTAGGCTTATAATTACAATAGAAATATTTCCTATATATTTTGTCTAATACTAGTATTTACACGCGGCTCCGCTCACGTAGTTTATTAACGTATAATTGATCAGGTTGTAAGGCTTGTATCATAGGCTAGACTAACCTTCCTCAATAAAATAGGTTATAAAATTCAAAAATAATTTTTCTAATGAATAAAAAAAAAAAACAAACAAAAGAAAATATCCTTTCAGCTTTGTAAAAATGATAAAGGTTATACATTTTTTTCGAAAGCACAAAAAATAGAAAAATAAAAATAAAATTTGAATAGTTTTTAATGAAAAATTTGAATAGTTAATTTTTATAAGAGGGCATTTTGTGAATGATATTGATTATCACATTAAAATAATAATTTAAACAGGCAATTGTCCCGTAAATATACCAAATTAGTTCAGATAAATGAATCTATAAAATTAATTGGACAAGTAATCGAAAACTCAGAAAGAATTTCTTCATCTCTTGCTATAGGGGAGAGGAAACAAATGAAGGGCGGACATTGAATAATTCGATTTCCTTATTTGCACCAATCAATTTCTTATAAGGGAATTCGATATCATAAAGTAAGACTTTGAATGTAAATACTGTTTGGATCGTTTTTTAGGGACAAATATTAATAATATAACTTTTTTTTTACAATATACTCTTTTCAATATATGTACATATGTATATTTTTCAATTGTAACGTGGTCAGAGTTGTAAATTTAATATAATATATATTTTTTTTCATTTTTGACGAATTTCAATAAAGCCAATTCGATATATTCTTAAAACATCGAAGTTTTATTTAAGTCGCACAAGTAAAAATTTAAAAATTAAAAGTTTAAATCTTAAACATTCATCTTGGGATCCCTCTGGAACTTAAAAATATTACCGCGAACGACGACGTGTGCATTGCTAGTATATGTATAATATAAGGATAAAATTTAAGAAAATCGGGTAAATCATATTATTTTACTCGGTAGTGAATCATTTATAAGTTAGATCTTTTGCTATTATAAACTGTCTTGGAAATTGAGGTCTAACATCATAACTTTTAAATGGCCTTCTCAAAACAATTAAAGGGCGGTATTGCTTGGAGCAGCATGGTGGCAACGGGTGTCGCTTGCAGACGGCATATTAGTAAATATAATCGCATTTGCCACCAACCTCGCTGACGTTTCCTGTTGAGCGTCTACAGCTCGATCTCATAGGCAATTGAGTTACCGATATAAACCACCCCTGGAATAAGTTGCCGTTGATGAGAATATTCTTGATTGACATCTTTGAGAACTTCAAAAGCTAAAGCAACGAGAAACGAGCACGAAATAAACATTTACGAATTTACTCTAGAGAGTAGCCGTAAGATCGTTTTGAATAATTTTAATAAGTAGAACCCTATATCTGATTAATTAAGTAAAATTCTTTCCTGAAATAAGCTAATATTAAATTTTGTTCGTAATTCAGTCGGCTACTTATTTAATTCCGGATATAAAATTTCTGTGATTGAGCCCCAGCGGGTGGAGTTGAGGGGCGTGAATTCCTACAAAATTAGCACCAGGGGTCGAAATAAAAAAGCGAAGGAAAAATTTAATGAACAGGAAAATGCTCCTTTTGCAGCTATTCCATCTATTTATCTACATCGGGATGCCCATTACCTTGCTAAGAGAAAAGTTTACATTTTTAATTTAATGATTCCACTTTGTGGAAGTTGGGCGGGTTTCAGCGAAATCTTAATTTGGGGATTTCTGAGGCGTCTCGTTTTGTAAATATTATTCCTTTAATAAGACCTCACGTTGAGGGGCGCTGCTGAAGTCCGTGATTACGACTCTCTTTATGAGCTTCATTTTGGACCTCGTCATTTTGATTGGCGCTAATGAAATTTTTCTTACTCTGGACCGTTTTCTTGTTGTTGACAGTATTATTTTGACAAATGTTAATCAACTGAAATATTTCATGATAAGCTACCGACCCATAAGAATAACTCTGAAAAGTGATTTCACTCACTGCAGCTGAGCCATTTATGTCGTCTTCATTTAAATTATCACTTTTGTTAATGCAATTTCTTATTTTATATCTCTTGTCAAGTGCGTGTCCCATCTGTATCAAAATTTCTAAATCGTTGTGCTCCAGCTGCGTCTGTATAGGCGATGACATTTCGCTTTTAGCGGCTGTTTTAAAATTGAATATTTGATGGCGCATTCCCTTATGATGAATCCACGGTAAGTGGAAAGGGCCAATTCTGAGCAAGACAATTTTTTGAACGAGTTTTTTAATGGAGGCGTCCATTATCAAATAATATACGACTAAATTTAAGAGTCGAGAGGGTAATATGATAAATTATAGTAGTGTTAATACATTTTGTGTTTGTTTTATTTCGGATAATGTTAACATATATTCATACATTTTATCTGTTATCAACCAACTGCATTACACTCAAAAGTTCCCATTATAAACGCAAATGGTTCCAGCTTAGTTCCTTTCTAATTACACAGATAAGCAACTTCAATAACGGTCCTTTTATCACGTTCATACGTTTGGAATCTAATTGGAATTTTGCATGTTGATATGTGGACTCTTTATTGTCGATATTATGTTTGCTTTCTGATATTGATGTTTGTAATTCAAATTGAGCTATCCACCAACAAGCTAAATAGTGATAAATTTACCGGCTATTGACGGAGTTACATGACGTGTTTCGAACTAAAAAAATAATGTTCGAAGAATGGACATAATATTTACAAGCACCTGCTGTAAAACAACGTTTTAATTTTGTGTTTTAACTATAATAATTAATTACATGATAAATGAGCTGCTCGAATTTATAAGATCTAAATCCTTATTAATACATTAGTCTATCAAGGTATTGAAATCGTCATATTAAAAAGATAGTTTTGGAATTAATATTTATCATAGTAGAAAGTTGCGTTAACTTTTTTAATTAAAAAAATTATACTAGTTGGGACGGGGTTAGTTTTTTTACGAAAACATCTGTTGTGTGCATCATATGAGTTTTTGTTATTTTAAAAGGAGACATGATGGATCAGTTTCAACACGTATACGTCGGTCCCTTTGTTGCTTGGTTTATGGCTTTGTAATGTGCTTCTTTGTTTGTTCAATACATGTTGCAGTCGTGTCCAAAACTTTGAAATCTAGGATGAACTTGATGAAAATTTTGGTACTAATTAACATAATATTTATAATTTTAGCGATAATCTTACAATAATCTCAATAAAATAAATAAAAAAGTGAATCACTAGAATGGATTAAAAAAAGCTTTAAAAATCATGATATAAGTTGTAATTTTAAAAGTAGCTTTTCAATATTAATCCAGATTATGTGACAAAAGATTTTGGTGTTACATGCAAGGGCGCTATTGCATAAAAGAGTGGAAATATCGTATCATTAGTAAAAACTTTTGTGTAAGTGTGGGAGTGTTCTAACGCCTAAGAGCTTGTCCTTTAAAAACCACTGTTGCGTGCTCTTTAAATAGGATTTCGCGCAGATTGTCGAGATCCGTTAAGATTATTTTTTTCCCTTTAAAAAGGTCTGTTTGTCATCGATGTCTTTCAAATGCTATTAAGGCGACACATGTTTTATGGTTTCTGTTACATCTTGTGACGAATTTTTATGTAATCAACTCCAACTAAATTTAAAATAATAATCCCTATTTAAATTAAATATTTTATCCTTAAATATTGTTTTCTATTTTCAACCGACTTCTTCAAAAAGGAGAAGGTTTAGAGAAGGAGAAGGATTACTCGAAGACACCTCAACTGATTTAGAAAATTCTTTTTTGTTTTAAAGAGTATACTTCCCAGGTGGTTCCATTTAAATTTTATCGAAATCAGTCGAAGAGTTTAAAAAAATCAACAATAAATATATTTTTTAATAAATGGCTTAATCGAATATGTTATTAAAAAAAACTTTGTTCTACAAATTACCAGCTTATTACGTCTACACTATAAATGGAAAAAATAAAAACTTAAAAACAAATAATTAAAACAGATTTCCAGGCACTAAAAAGTAAAAAATAACTAAACGGGGGTTTTCATTTAGAATAGATACCTAATCAGATATTTTCAATGTCGGTGCTAACCGATACAAATTAAAGCACACCGACTTAAATTAATATACCTACCATATAAATATTCTTTTTATCAACATATTTTTCAACTGAAAAAGGAAGAACATTAAAAATATAGAATATTTTTAATGTTCGTCCTTTTTTATAAGATTGAGTAACTTACGATGCTCCAAGCCATCCTTTTTGCATTGCTGAATGAAATTAACCATTATTTAACTTTTTTATAATTAACTATTTTCCTCAAATTTGTATTTTCAAATTGACAGTTATAGTTAATAAGTAACTCAACATTGCCAAAAATTTTGAACTATTTAAATGAAAATTTTTAAATTAAAAATTATCTCATCAAATCATAAACCCAATGTGAAGATAAATCATTCCAACAGAAATCCATCAAACTAATTTAATTCAAAGTGTATCCATTTCCTTTTTGCAAACAAAATAATAAAGACACACATTTATAGCGGTTACAGAAAGGCGAAAGTGTACGTACTGCAATAGGGTATAAAAAAGCGATCGTGAGTTTTGATTGATCACCAACTCGAAGCTGTTTTTTGTATGAAATTAAAAACACGGAGTGGCCATGCGTTGGATTAAAGAGGAATTTCAGACGGCCAATAAGTAGGGATCCGAGCCTTTGTTGTCGAAAACAAATTTTGAAATTAATTTATTTTTATAAGACGAGAATTCGGACATCGATTTCGCATTACTGTATAATAGAAGAGCTTTTTACGGATTGAAAGTCTGTGTTGATCCTATAAATACTCTTTTACGTAGTTATGACTACTTATAAAGTCCCAAGATTTCAAAACAAATGTCGCGAATCGTTAATGTCTAATTTAGTGTATGAAGGAAATGATCATTAACATCGAGGCCGCAAACTGTACCACAAACGAGTAATTAAAGTTCCTATTATACATTAACATTGTGCGTACTAAATTCATGGGAGACTTAGTCAAAATGTTAACGGAATGGTTAGGGAGAGATGTAACACCCAATACCGCAAAGGTAAACGTAATAATAGTAGCTGTTTGGAGCTTTATGTACGATCAAAATTGCAGGAGCACGTGTATAAAATACACTTTGCAAAGTAGATTTAAATTTTAATACAAAGCTTTCAGTCGAGGGTCGCAAGTAACGTCTTAGCGTTAGAAATGGGTGGAAGTGCTTTCTTACACGAATTTTTAAGTGTTCGTAATTTCACTTATGAAAAAACTTTGAGAATTTATGTAATGCTTTTTGTAATATAATTTTCATGTAATTTTTGTACTACACATTCACAGGGAGGTGCAACATTGAATAAGATACCAAGATTTATCAATCCTCTAAGGATAACGAAAAACTACGCACTAGCCACTGCTATTGAATTAATATTTATGACTAAGTAACTAGTATGGTATTATGTGATCTGTGGTATAACTGACTTTACACATTTACTTCGTTATGTTTATGACTTACATTTTACACTATTATAATCATTTTTGATCATTACTTCTGGTATCTACATTAACTTACTGGTCGCCGAAGGGATATCCACATTAAGTCCTCGGAGGCCCAGTCTCAGGTGTCGACTGCGGCCGATTTCACAAGACAATGCTTAATAATTTCATTTCACCATTACGGCGGCCATCTTTGTGAGTCGCACAGTTAGAGGGCATCGACGCACCCCTCCGCGGCAATTTGCATTGTAACTTGGACCACGTAGAAGGCCTTAACTGCTATACCACCACCTTCTAACTCTTGAATATATAATTTTGTTGCTTTTATGAACGGCAACTTTGCGTGGGAATTGACGATAGCCTCTGCGCTGACTGTTTATTGTAGACGATAACTTGGCTAGATTTATTTTATAGTTGAACTAGACTTTGTCCAAGAGTTGGTTCTTTTACGGACGCTTTTATACTACCAATAAAGAGGCTCGATGCATGTGCCCATTAAAATATTTGTTGGATTTATTTGACGGGCTTGTTTTGCTGAAATGATTATTGGATCCCATTACAATGTTGCTAAAATTAAGTAATAAAATATGTTATCATACACATTTATTTTTATTATTCTGCTATGTAATGGCGCAATTTTAAGAAATAAGAACAAAAGGGGTTTTAAAACGATATGCTTTTGAGTAATAATTTCACTTGTGGCAGGTTATTATTCACCTATATCGCTTTAGGTTTACAATGTTTTTATTTGAAAACTTCCGATCATTAGGAAGGAAACGATATTTGTCGATGACAGTACGAAAGCTAAAACGGTACAGTAATAGGTGCAATCGTAACCGCTCCCCTTTCCCGGTGTTAATGTAAAAGTTGGGGCCAACACGGTTATAGACTTCTGAAGTTTGTTTTCCTTCTATTAATTAATGTGTTTGCATGTCCCGCTTAAGATTTTATAACTTTATGCGTAACCCTTTGCTTCCATTAGCAAGAATAATTATTGTTGTCTATTTATTATTGATTTAAAATATAATTAAAACGTTTGGTAATTGTTGACTTGTATGAACTTTTCTAATAACAATATAAAAATGGGTTTTTAAGTAACATTTCATTAGGCCGTAAATAGACAAAAGAGTACAATATACAGAAACAAAACGTAAATTAAAATAAAATGCAATGAAAATTACAAATTAGTGTTAATTAATGTAGGTTTTATATAATAAATCGAAAACTGATAAGTAAAGGGAAATATTAGACCCCAATGCAGAATAAATTGCACCTCTAATTCTACAGGCGACTTTTAGGGGACACATAATTCCATTCCGTGTTTCTAACTCTTTAGGGGGTTGAGTATCGACATTAATAGAATCTAAAAGCTTTCTTACGATGTAAATTTCCAATAACTTGTTTGGATGTCCGGAAAAATGTTGTATTTAATTTATTCGTTATTTTACCACTTGGCTTTTAAATAACTTAACTTTTTCTTAACAATTCTATTTAACATAGATACTTAATAAAAAATATAATATGTTTTTTTTTGTAATAATTGAAAGAACAAGTAATAAGCTAATTTGTCATTCTAACATTCCCACAGAGTAAGTAAAATGCTATTATGCGTTGTATATGAGTGCAGCCGCCATCATAGGGGCATCTTATGAGTCTCCATTAGGATATTGACACTTCTGTCTGACAGTCTTTGTTCTAGCACGTGTTAGGTTACACCCGCCACAATGGTACACGTGTGCTATCAGAATCTTTTCTTATATAAAGCTGCAGATGTTTTTGTATTTGCGTTCGTCACTACAGTTTAAACAGGTCAAACTCAAATTTAACTTAAACTCAAACATGACAACAAAATTATATGAACAAATTGATCAGAATAACTATAAGAAAAACTGCAAATATGTCTCTCTTTTGCTTTAGTTCATGTAGACTTTTCTGTTATGGCTCTTTAAATGGCACAATCAAATCTTACCATCATTGACGTTAATCAAATGGTATACCAAATCCACCACCATAAATCATGATGGCAAGAGACTTGATTGCTTGACGCTGATTTCCTGGAAAATAGATAGGTGTTTTTAAGAATTTTTAAGAATTTTAAGAATTACGTAAATACCTCCCTTAGTCAAATTTATTTGTTTATACCTTTTTAAATAGAAACAAATGGCTCATGAAGTAAAACTGCTAAATACTTCTTAAAACACATAAGACTTTGTAATATCACCTCTACCGGTGACAAATAGCTGGCTCGTTTTTGCCCGAAGAATCAGCATTTTGAGTCAGCGCGGAAATTTAGCTAACATTCATGCTAAAGTCTCACGTAGATAATGCATATATATATTTCAGTATAGTTTCATAGATTTTTATTCTCGTAAATTAAAAAAAATAAGACCTTTAATTGTTTCAGATTAATTCTAGTTCTTATTACGTGAAGAAACTAATTTAAAAGTATTGAGATTAAGATAATCGCTTCTTCGTTCACGCGTTACAATTAGTACAAATCGTCTGCTCTATAGAGTGTTTAACTTATAGATAGAACAAAAAATTGATTGTGGTGGTACCTTTTATTATTTTTTTAATAAAAAAATATATAATGTGCAAGAAATAGGTACATATGACATATTTTTAATATATTTATGTATATTTTTACATAAATGGTACTGCTATTCATAACAATATAGTGAATAAAAACATAAAAATATGTTTGAATTTATTTATAATTTTATTGCACTTTAAAATAAAATGGAATTTAGCAAGAAATTTTAAAAATAAAATTTATTTGGCATATCTACTTATTTTTACATGTATAGTCTTCTCTGGAATCTCTCGTAGCCTTGCGACTTAATAGATCCTATAACTCATCGTCACGCCTCGCACTCGATCTAACTATGGCGCATATATCGAGATAGATTGAAGGAATTTCTTCGACATTAATACTAATTATATTATTATTAGTGCCTTTGATTAGCAATTAGGTATATTTTAAATATCTCTATTAATATATAAAGTCATAAAAATAAAGCAGAACGCGTAAAATAACAAAAGCTATAAATAAGACATATGTAAAAAAACTTTATTTATAAAAGCATAGATATCGTTTAAATAACTATTTCATTTAAATAATTTAAATGCCGTTCAAAGCTAACCAAACTTTTTCTTTTGATTCGCTTTCCCATAGCAATGGTATTTTCAAGAGATTTGAAACGATTCAGTAGGCGATTCGGTTCGCTTCTATAATATTTGAAAAACTTATGGGAGTTTATTTTTTTGGACTTTGGAAATATTTACTTGCTTTAGATACTTTTTATGATGATTATTCTTTTTGATTAGTTAAGTATTTCAGTGATTCCCTATGGTATTTTAGTGATACTGTGAAATCGTTTCAATTTTCTTTGCAGGAAATAATCACCTTTAAGCTTAGACGAAATTAATTACATCGATGTTGCGGACGGCATTATGCGGTTTAAATATACCGTTACTAATTATCTAGGACTAAAAAATATGTTGGAATTGAATCCAAACATTTGTCTCTTAACGAATCGTGTCGCGGCGGCTTCGGCTCAAAGCGGCGTGATTCGGCAATTTTATTTCATTTTCAAATGCTCGCTGCCCATTCGTTCCCTCAGCTACGCCTACCCAATAAATTAGATGCCTAGCGTAGCACATCACATAGTTACAAACTAATGAAATCTCGAAAAGTACTCAACCCGTTTTCTTAACAACTTTTCCAAAAGAGCAGCCGCCTTCAAAGATTTTACCCTAAGAAATAATTCCGCTAATAACGCTCGACGCTCATACGGGTATGTTATGCAACCATAGGAATTTCATTAGATACACACGCGTCTGTTTGTTAAGGCGTTTTCCATTGCTAAAAGTTTCTTGAGGCGGGTATAATTCCTTTGTTTGTTGTTGGGGGGAGCCTCCTCCTCACCCACTACGTTTTCTAAGTCATCGGGTCCAATTATGGCCCTTTGTAGGTTTTGATATGTAAATTCGCGATTTTATTAAACAAACCATGATGCCATTCGAGGGCAGCGAGCCGGATTAATAGCTTCTTCAGATTTGTGTAATCGCTTTCTCTTAAGATAACATCAAGACGCGAGGGAGCTATTTGCTTTTCAGTACCTGTCTACCGGCAGAAAATGTGATTGTTTCATTTTCACCTCCATAAACTCCTTAAACACGTTTAAGCATAATCTACAAGGATAATTAGATTATAAGTGGCTTTTTATTGAGCTATAACTATTGATACTGAATACTATATTTGATGCAATTCCCGTGATTATTATTACAGAGATTTCAGGGACTGTTATCACCCTACAAATTAATCTGCCCATGGAAACATAAAACGAACGTTACTGTCCAAACTACCCATTCGATTTAAGCTTAATTTTTACCCCAGCACTATTAATAATTTACACTGTATCCCGACAACGCTTGCGCCATATTACATCGCATAAATTAATAATGTCGTTCGCTTGTTTAACTGCGAATCAGATGAGTTTTATTGACAATTTTGTTTGGAAAGAGCAATTTGCGGGATGGCCGCCCAGTGTCACCAAGTGGTCACCAAATAGGGGGGAATAAGCTTTATGGAGATTCGAATCTGTAACCAATTGTGGAAATGGTACTAATTTTCTGAAATAAGTTATTATTGTTTGACTATTTCTGTTTTCACTTAAATTTTATTATACAAATACGTAAGCGTGAATGTTTATGTCTTACTTTTTAAGGCCGGTCTATGAAGCCGATTACTATGTATTTAATTCGGTACATTTTTGGACATTTATAAAATGTCCACGTAATATTTATCATGGATTTTATGAAAACTTAAGAAGTGGAAAGAAATATCTCGGAGCATATACGAACTTGATAATTTTATTGTATATTGACATGATTTTTTTATTATTCTGTATAGTAAATCGTACAAAATATTAAAAAATAACAATTTTTACAAGAAAGCTGAAGGAAAGCTTCATAGATTTGACTTATAAATTTTATTTTGAGAGCTTATTACTATTAGAAGATATATTACAAAAAATAATATTTTAAGACATGCCAAAATTTACATAAATTTATCATTTTCTTATAGAACCAGCTACAAAAGGTTATATATGTATAGAAAATTGATCATTTCCCCAACATAATAGGTGTATCACGACGCACCCACACCTCAAGCCAACTATCGGCAGTCGGGATGCAAATGTTTCCATCGCATTATTGTAACTCAATACTCGCACGAATGTACACAATTGCATTTGGGGTTGCATTGGAGCATCGCTATTATTGTGCAAACAGGGTCGGCTGTTCGTATGATCTATGCTTCATGTTCGCCACTATGCATTAACTAAATTTAGTGCTTGAATTACAGATAATATACGTTTCCTGAGTTATGGTACTATAAGGTTGGTGTTATCTATGAGTAGTATATAATAATATGGCAACTAATACTAGATTTTTAAAACTTTATCTTACGCGTTAGTTTTTCTAGAAAGATGATTATTACGGTGATAGAGTAATTAATTTACCTATTAAGAACATTTACTGATCACCATATACTTGTATGTTTACAATTATTTAGTAAGGGTTCCGTACCTAAAAATGCCAACGGAACCCTACTCCTAAGCCTTCGCTGTCCGTTCGTCCGACCGTCATAACAACAAATAATAAAAATAATTTAAAATAAACGATAAAACTACAAGAAACATTTTTTTTACGTTCGTAATTTATCATCGTAGTTAATATACTACAAACAGAGTAAAAGTCATATTAATAAAAAGTCCATGTACTATGGTACGGAACCCTTCATGTTTTTAATATTATCAGTACAAAGAAGGACTAGTTGTGACATAAATGTTAAACTATGAATTTCGAAAGAAACATTCTAAGTGACAGCTAACTTATGTATGAGTACGTATGAGGAGAGATGTTTTGTAAAACTGTGGTTTAATTCTACATCAAATTCGCGGAAAAATTACAATAAAAACGGCGGTAAAATTTCAACGATTTCAGTTCGGTGATAGTAGAATACCTGGAGCTGACTTGTACAATTGAATGCGCCTTATCGGACATGAGCAAAACGCGCTGTCGCCTCGAATTAACACAAGCTTTTGTTATCGTTCAATTTGATTTCGCCGCCGGCTGCTTTATTATTTTAATGAGACTCAATTTTCAGGGATAATTGAATGGACGTCGCGCTGCTTCGATTATTTCATACGATAACTAGGCAAGCTGTTGATGCACGGATTTCGTAGATGTTTAGAGATAGGTATATATTTTTGTCATTCTCATCAATATGTTTTATCTAATAATAAGTGATTAAAATACGTTATTTAAGTGTATAAGCTTAAACCAAATCACAATTAGGCTCTAATAAATAAAGCAACGGGTACTTTAAAATGGTTACTTAATATTCCTAATTAAGTCAATGAAGCCTAACGATGTCACGTGGCTAAACCTTTATGTTTACCCGACATTGACGCAAGTTGAACCCCACAAAACAAACAAAACGGGACAATTATACTACTAAATTATATATGACTTTATTTCGCTTCTAATAACTAACTAGTTTTACCTATAGTAACAGTTGACACAGTGCCGCCAGTTTAATTAAAGGGGTGTGTGTTGATTTGTAGTCACCAATATGAAACAGTAAGCTCGATAATGTGATTTCAAATATGTAGTAGTTTTAATACTTTGTGTATTATAAAGATGAGTTACGCTTTACTATTTGGCAATCGTTATATTGTCTGATTATTTGTTTTCATTTAAAGTATTAAGGTAGATTTTTAATAAATTAGGTAAAACACAAGTCTCGTAAGCTAATATCCCCCTAATGGAGTGATTTGAAGCAAGCAATATACGGGTTAACCGCAACCGCGGCACGCGACGGCACCGAGTGCATCTTGACCTCATTTAACAAATGTAATCCATATATCAATGTATTTATTTTTTATTTATCTATATGATGATACATATATTTAAAAAAATAAATGATAGAATTGTAGGTATGTTACAAGATAACCGCTAATTATGAATCGATATTATTTTTTTTTGCTAAAACATATAATTTACTTATTGACATATAAGCAGTTCACTCTCGCTCGGGTTTACCTCGAGACAAACAAAAACAAATCTATCTATAAAAAGTAGCTTATTTGTTATTCTGATCTATGAACTATATTATTGTAACGTTTCATTAAAATCCAATTAGTAGTTTTTGTGTACTAAGCTGTATAAGTTACGATAGTTTTTTAACTATCCCACGGGAACTCTTTAAATTTCCTTGATGAAAAGTATCTAAAATCTTGACTGAGGATATAAGGTACCACCATGCAAAATTTTATTTAAATCGGTCCAACAAATTCGGAGATTAGCCCGTACAAACAAACAAATAGACAGAGAAACACAAGAATTGAAAAAAAACTGGATTTGTTCTATTTCTCTTCTTACATCCCCCTGACTCGGTTTTTAGCATTTTTTTTCTATGTACAGACATTCGACCTCTACAATTTTATTATATGTATAGATAATGGATAACACAACAAATATTTCTCAAGCAAATCATTACATTTATAGATTTATTTATTTATTTATTTATTTATTAGTTTCACCAGTGGCAATTACAATATTACAATAGATTACTATATGTAATACTAGCGATTCGCCTTAGCTTTGCTTGGGGTTCGTCCCTGGAGAAAAGTAATCTATTCCAGGGAGACTGTACATTTTTCCGGAATGAAAAGTAACCTATGTGCTATTCCACACTATAATATATCTCTATTCCAAATTTCATCTAGATCCGTTCAGCTATTCTGGCGTGAAAGAGTAACAAACATCCATCCATCCATCCTCACAAACTTGCACATTTATAATATTAGTATAGGTATGACCGTATACTTCTATAATTACTTACAAATTAATTGTGTGTGTTTGAAATATGTTTGAAAATAGTTACTACATACTGAGATGTATTTAGTTATATGCACGGCTTTTTATAGTACCTACTTATCAGGTATCTAAGGACAGACTCGTTTTTACGGAATTTTGTAGACTAATTTAAATCGCAGAATAAACGATAGTAGAAGAACTTCTTACCGATCAAGTGTTATTGTTTTAATCTATTTTTATCTCCGAAACATGTGTGCATTACATTATAATAACATTATTTCAAATGTTTCTAAAAAAATAACCTAATGAGTGTGTGTATGAATGTGTACACGCGCAAAAAGTTAAACTTCTGTAGGTTATCGGTACTCTTTATGAAATTCAATTGACGTTTTAAATAATTAGGTAGTATTCCTATACTACGATACGACTACGAAATAAGAAAATAATTAAATAACGCATATTAGGCACTTTACAATCATACATTCATAGAATATCATTTATGGAAAGAATATAATATTATATATCATTTGTCAGACAAAAACAAAAGCCGGCACTTAACAGAAAGGTTAAAGATCACATTAGCGTCACTTTAATTATAAGGTTTCAAAACAAAACGACGATAGACAATTATTGATATTGCATCCTATTATGGGTGCATTTACAAAACCGTTAGCGAACCCTAGTGAGAGTTTTAGTTTTGACAGCTCTCATCGCGTGACTAGTCAACTTAATACGTTTTTTTCTCCCATATACAGTTTCGGGCAAATTGATTACGTCTATTAACTTGTTTTTTAAGAGTGACAGGCTAGTATTTACTTGGTGAGACCGCGTCGCTTTATTTGACTTAGGATAACAATTCGATGAAAATATTTAAAATCGTAAGTGATAACGTCAAATGTACGTTTGTTTTAGCGGCTCTGTTTCAAAATTTCATCCATTCATTGTTGAAGTAAAATTTCTTTACGCACGCTTGACTTGGGGGGTAAGCTAGTGAATGCGTTACGAAAAAATGTACATACGTTTATTACCATGGTAACCGTTGTTATTGTCTGAAAAATGATATATGATATTATATTGTTTCCTTAAATGATATTCTATAAATATATGATTGTAATATGCCTAATATGCGTTATTTTTAGTATTCCACATATCCTAATTATTTAAAACATAAATTGAATTTCATAAAGAGTACCTACCGATAACCTACAGAAGTTTTACTTCTTGCGCGTGTACACATTCATACACGCACTCTTTAATTTTGTATTTTGTAACAAAATTAAATATATATTTTTTCAAATGATACATATATATATATATGATTCGGTTACACTATTAGTAAAACTGATTTTTTTATAAGTAATTTTTTTAAAGCAAACATGAAATCAATTCAATATTAAGACAAAGTTGCATCTAGGTCAATAGGTGATCTTCCACGCTTAATCTATCTTGTATTCGTTTCTCAAGAAGTAAGTACAAACATGTCAAGTTTATTTACATAATTACATAACATAAAAAACAAATCTTCATCTTAGTTTTACATTACTTTAATTTTATATTTGTCAGAGATAAGCAAAGGCTGGGAACGGAAGTAACCTGCTGACGCATGTCAAGTGGCATAGATAAATGTATCTCGTTGAACGAAAAATGTAGTTTATATCACATTTACTAAAACTGCTTATGAAAATAATTTATTAAATAAAATAAAAAGGTAGATATTTTTTTTTTAATTTCTTTATATTTATATATTATGTAAGAATGTTGAACTAATTTCAAAATAAGTTATAAGTAAGTTATCGATTAAACTATAATTACACTGAAATTCAAAGGAACAAATCATAACCCGGATGTAGAACACAATAGAATGATTCCCACATGCCTCCGACAAAACAAGGTTTAAACATCGTCTAAACGCTGAAATAACAAACCGATTACGCCATGATCGGTGCTATATCTGGGCTTAAGTAATGAGTTCATTGAGATTGGAGACGCACAAATCATAAGTAAAAACTACTAGTTTAAATTTGTACATTAACTTCACTCTTGTGGTAAAAAGAGGGGAACAGATATCTTCTGTTTGTATTTCCCCGCTCGCTCGTCGGTTATCACTTGCACTGAAATGTAACAACAGTTTGGGTATTCTCACTCAGCGATCCAATATTTAATAGTTTTATGATGTATTATCAAAACAAATCTCAGATAGTTACTATGAGGCACTGTGAGTACGTTTCGGTTGCAGTGAAAACACAAATCAATCGTTTTGATACTTTCTTAATAACTTAATGTTTTTACTATTTGTCCTCTTAAAAAAGAATAATAAATGTGTTAAGTTTTGGAATATAAATTATATTACTTTATGATTGAATACAAATTTTCGTAGTTTTTACACTTAATATTCATAAGCTTCAATTAACTTATTATTTAAAAGAATGTACATACATATTGATCTAAATTATAATAAAGATAAATTTATGTACTGTAATAAAACCAGTATCCTGGCATTTAATTAAATGAATGAATATGATGCATAGTTGTTACTGTTTTTCTTTTATACCATATATAATGAACTCAATTAACATATTACGGCGCAGCCCTTCTGGCCTACTATTTATGTTTTTGTGGTTGACTTAACAATGTTTATTAATTGGCAAAGATTATGTGATAAGAAGTATGCATCAACAGCTTACAACACCTAATTTATCTCTATATATTAAAGTAATGCAATATATTAATTATTTTCTAGAAACTCATTTTAGAAATAAAAGTATCAAGAGCATTCATTCATAGTTTAGCACAAACATAAGCGGCCAATACAAAAGGACTTAACATGTTTTTTCTTCATATTTTATTATGAACTTCTGTTCAACATCCAGATGTTTGAGTCTGATCAAACAAAAGATTTTTCAGACGTACTTACGTAGCGTCAGAATGTAACTATTACGCTTATGATTTATGAATAACTTGTGTATTTTAAAATTCCTATATGTAGGTATTGAAATGTATAGAGTGTACTTATTATATCTGTGATCCATTTTATTATTTTAGTAACTTTTTATACTATAATATAGTTATCTTATAGCACCATACATATTATTTATAAAAACACATAACTCATTTATATCAATGAATAATAAAATATGTATATATCAGGACATTCAAAACACTATCGAATTATTATGTTAAGAGAAACAGCTTGTCCATTGTTATAGAAGCAATGTTAAACTTTTACATAAATTTTAATGTTGTGTAATTAAGTAAATATGTAATTAATAAGCAACAGCAGAATTATATTTTTCTTGAATAAAATATTCAGTAAGTATAGGAAATCCTTTGACTGGAGTACTGAATTAAAACAGTTATGGTGGAGACTCGTTATTCTTCTTTCATATTGCACTAACTAAATTTAATATTTATATTTGTAGTAACTGTTTAACTGATTGAAAAATATATGGATTATTTCCTTGCTACTTGTCTGCTGATGTTTTTCTAATAACCTGTTAAACAAATCATAACGTTTATTTTCGTTCGACACTAAACGATCACACGTCCGGGACTCTATTCTGTTTCAAATCTCTAGCTTGTTTGCTTTCATTAATTACTACATTTTTCATTAAATATACAATATGAAATTAAACATAAGTTCTTTTACTGATACTAAATTATCTATTATAACTACTAACTCTCACAAATGGCTTAGAAACATAAAATTTTAAAGGAAAATTTAACAATAATAAACTCAAATAAGAAATAATACCTATAACTAATTACACTGTAGTTGGCTATTAGAAATGAATTTCTATTTTTGGACATATAAATAAAATTTCATTTATCTGTCAAGTGTCTCTTTAATGTAAGTTGATGAAAAATACTTCGATCGACTTTTTCATTCTTACACTAGTTAAAAGCCGCTGTTGGCATATGACTTATATGACTCGACAAGATTAGTTGCCAGAATTAGATGAAATTAATTTAGGGACCAACAAAATGTGTTAGCCAGGTAGCAATTTGTTTTTTTTTACAACTACAACAGACCGTTTATGGATAAAAAATACAACAAACGACGGGAACGGTAGCAGACATTATCGTTTGTTCCTGATGAACCATATCACTGTAAATGAAAACTATTAAACTTTTAAAAGAGGCACAGTAAATGTGTTTGAAAGTCAAAAAGGATAGTATTATATCGAATTCGGGTCGAGATTTTTAATTCCTTTTTAAATAATTTTACTCGGTGGGGAAAAAACATGGCGCCAGGATTCGAGACTCGATTCTAATATTAATTTGCAGAATGACTGATGTATTGTTAATATGTTATGCTTTGATTTTTTAGTTGCAATTTTTACTATAATGTTAGACTGGTATTACGCAATTTTATGGAAATTAAAAGTTACAGAATTTTGTTAAGATTTTGTTCTGAATTTTAAATTATTATAAGATCACCGTTTATTTGAGTCATGTAATTATAATAACTTGTTACTATAATTATGTCTTATTTAAATATGTATTATGAGTTGATGAGAGTTATATTCTGCATATATTATATAAATCAAAATGACGTTATCCGTCTACTATTACTTTAGAGGTATTTTACTAGTCTTTCCAATATTAGTTAAAGTAAGAATATTTGTTTTAAATCAGCAACTGAATGTCAGTATTATTCATCCGTAAAGAAGTTACTATCGACTCGAAATACAGATCTGTTATGAAAACTATACAATTTGTTCATATATTAGGGTTCCGTACCCAAAGGGTTAAATAGTACTCTATTACTAAGACTTCACTGTCCGTCCGTCTGTTTGTCTGTCTGTCCGTCTGTCACCAGACTGTATCTCATGAACCGTGACAGTTAGAAATTTTCACAGATGATGTATCTCTGTTGCCGCTATAACAAAAAATACTAGAAAACAATAAAATAAATATTTAAGGGGGCTCCCATAAAACAAACGTGATTTTTGCTCGTTTTTGCTCGATGTTAATAACGGCAACAGGCAGACGCTTGAAATATTCACAGAATATTTAGTTATATATTCATTTTAAAAATAAATAATTAAATTAAAATAAAACAAATATATCCCATACAACAGACATGATTTTTTGGCCGATTTATATATAATGGTACGAAACCCTTCGTGCGCGAGTTCGACTCGCATTTAGCAAGTTTTTTAATATTAAAATTGAATAGGTACAACTATATTTAATATTAATAAATGTAATAACTAAGGGCGTAACTGGGCAGAGCCGGGGGTGTCCTTGGTCATTCGTCCAGAAATTGTATAATTTAACACAAAACACTCGCCAATACATGCGTGAATGGTTACGTCCTAACCAGTGGCCGTCAAAGAGTCGGAACAAAACATGTCAAACGCACCACGCTACAATGAAAAGTGGCAAATGAAAAACACCTACAAAGAAAAATTGATTTCTTTTTCTGTTTCGATTTTTGAACTCTCCCTATTCTGCATTTCAATTCGAAATATTTTTGTGTTGATGACCCCAAGTACGTATACATAATTTAAAATTATATTATCTATTATTTAAAGCAAATTTTATAAAGCATGGAAGATATGGAATAAAATGACAATATGTTGAGAGCCATTACCGGATTCACAATAGAGCTATGACAAAGGGAATTATAAGAAGGCTCTTCAATGAAACATATAGAGTTACATTGAAAATAATATAATATCCCAAGAAAGGTTGAATACCGTTCATGTACTTTGCATCGAAGTATGATTTATAATGAACGAGGGTAATCTCAATACGGGAAGTACAGAAATTATTTATTCAAATTAATATCATTTGCATTTATTAAATTATTTTTAATTTGAATTGTATCTGTTTAATTAAACTTCAACTACGAACACATAATTATATTATTAATCGTTTATATCGTTAATAATAATTAAATTATGATACCTAATATTTACGTATTAGCAATGTTTATTAAAAAAGTTTTTTGTTTAGTTTGTATTAACTTAGTTATAATAAATGAAAGTAACATCTACTTATCAAATTTAGTTAACAATATATTAATGAGAGCGTACCTCTATTTTTGTAAAATATTTAAAATTCTGTGTAAGCATTATGTTTACTTTGAGAATACGAGTACGAACACAATTTAATTAAATAAAGTTAATTTACTACATTACATTTATTGTGAACCCTTTGATATTGTAGACAAAGAATTAATACAGAAGCCAGCATCGGCAGTTAATTCTTAACGAATAAAACGAAACGGATTTGCAACTTTCTGAAAATGACGTCTCTTTCTTCTTGCACTGATCGAGTTTCCTTTGTAATTAAATATTGAAATTAAGAAATGAACAGCCGCTAATTATGGAAGCTTGTCCCTTGAGGGCTGATTACGTTGCCCTAGCACTCGTACAAGGGATGCAGGACGTTGTTATATTCGTAATAAGATTGAATTACATAATGTTTGCTTAAAGTATTATATTTTGTATAATATCTAAAATTATTTGTATTAAATGGACAACATGAAATTTTAATAGGTCACAAAATTTGTAGTACATCTGATGGTAATAAAAAAGACATAGAGTCATCATAGTAGCAACATAAATTTAGTGTTTGGACATTTCAATTATCCGGACCACGTGGCGTGCCGACAAAGTTCGTGCCAACAGTAATAAAAATTAGAAAAAAGAATAAAAAACATCTTCTTTCTTAAACTTGAGAATGAGGTAGGGTGTTAATATTTATCGCAACTAGCTTCCAGATTATTGTAATAAGTCTTATAAAAAAACTTTTTGTAACAAATTTTATAAAATAATATATGTACATAATTAGTACTACTTTATCCTAGACTATAATTAAAAGATCAACATAAATAGATAGATATACAAAGATGTAAGCGGCGTTCCATCTTAAAATGACTTTAAATATCTACGAGTATCTGTAATAGGAAATATAAAGATGGAATGATCTGATATTAAGTTCGTTTGTAATGTCTTTATTAACTGTCAACGAATCAAGAGGCACCCGGAGCTATTTAATACCCTATCAGACAAACATAATTAGTTTTGTAAATAAAATGCCTCAAGATATTGAAACGTACTAGCTACCAGAGTAAGCGGTGACTTGCCTTATTAATATGATTTCTTCGCGTCCCCAATAAACAAAATACAATTGTTAGGTCCTTACTTTTATCTTTCTCTAAACATTAAAGGCATATAGGTACATAGTATTTAATCAGACTATTTCATTGGTCGGCTATAAAAATAACAAATAATTTAATGAATACACTAAATGATTTTTATTTATTTTAATGCATTACAACTAGGGCTGGTAATTACAAGAATGTAACAAAGTATTAATAATAAAGTAGTTCTACAATTACACTTAATGGGAATTTTATAATTAAAGTAAACCCGACGTATAGTTTAGAGTTTATTATAGCAATCATTAAAATTTTTAGTGGTCTACAAATGAGTTTATTTTTTAAGGATACATTGAAATAGCTAGACCATTACGTATGTAGATGTAATACTTAATTGCTCTTTGGTTTAGGTTAATAGCCTAGGGACAGGTAACATTAAGAGAGCGCTGTTCCATCTCTGCTGGAATAATTGTAAAGCCAAATTACGCTCTGAAACTTTTTCACCCTAAGCATTTTTTTATTTAATTTTTATTTTTACGACACGCTTAAACGCGGCTTTGCTTTCTTTTTTTATTGTTACTGTCGATGTACCCTCTAATTTTTGGCTACGATTAATTTTTCTTTGCTATTTTTTTAATAATATTATTTTTAAAGATGTGAAGTCTGGTATTTATTCTCTTGGAAAGTTTAATGTTTTTACTTATTTAAATATTAGATGCAATATGTAGTATTAGAATAGATTTTTCTGGAAAATCAATAATGTTGGTTTCTCTTCTTCTCCAGGTACTTCTCAAGGTGAATAGGTATTATAATTTAATCAAGGAAAGAATCCATCTCCCTCCGACCGGAACTCGTTTACAAAATACAACATCGCTTTTTATAACCGAAATCATTTATCATGTTTGTACTGAAGCCAAGACAAACTGCTACTGCGTTTGAGTTTACCGTAGATAAGATTACGCGCGTTTGTTTTACCTTGTGTACCGATTCCTGAGCCATTTTTAAAAACAGAGCTTCGTTGTTTCGAGTAATACGGACAAGATATTTCCGTAGTGTACTTTGAAAAGGAAACGTTTTAATGCAGGGCCTAGATATCTTAAATAATAGAATTTCATGATAGTAAATATAATATGCTATCACTAAACTTAGCTTGAACGAAAAAAAAGTATGTCAGACACAATATACATAATACAAATATTGTTTCAGTACGTATTGTACTTTTATTAACGTCACTACCCAAGGATACTCAGCACAACTTTATAGTACACTATGTAAACATTCCCATACGTGTTTTAATGTATCGAGTAAATAATACTCCGTTTGGGAACACAGAATATATAAATTATTATGACTATTAGCTAGCGATCGGCTGTCAACGACTCTTATTTAGTTTTTTGACTTTTTATACTTGTTAGGGAAGGATGTTTACGCCACGTGGATGTTATGATTTAGTGTTAGTAATTGGTAGTGAGTGTGAACACGTCCACTAAGAGTCGAGAATAGTAACACAAATATAATAACAGAGACTCGCCGTCTATTCATAGTGCCTCTGTAGCGGCGACTGTTTGTGCTCTTAATAACTCTTATAGGGTGCTAACATTGTTAAAATCTTTTTAAAGATTACTAGGTATACTTATTTATATTATCGTATCTCCCATATTCCTCTATGTTTGTCGTATAGATTTGTATGTTTACCGAAGTAGCTATCTATCAGGGGTTGATCTGTCAGAAATATCTGGGGAGTCCTTTGTGGATGGTATTTGATCAGTGACATGGGCGTTGAGCGATGAATATTGTCAGGCAAATATAACAAAAAGCAAAACTAGCCGCGGTGTTAGTTTCACTGGGGCAGGGCCGGGAGAGGGTTGAAAGAAAAATGTGACAAATGGTGTTCTTTTAGAAAAAGATGAAAATTGGCTCATTATTGTTTACACATTATTCATTAATTACTAAAAAATTTTCTTGGTATATAGTCTATGGCTCACAGGGATTAATAATAGAATTCTAATTAATAAAAGAAGTACTTAGTTTGTTTTTTTCCTATATGCAAAACATCATGTTATTAATAATGTAAGATGTTTTTATTTAGTGACAGATGAAACTTTAATATTTAAACATTAAATTCCTTTAAGATTTTCAATCTTTTGTTATTCTTATAAAATAATATATTTTAAAAAGTTCAAGTTTTATCGACAGTTTTCATTTATTTTCGTTAAGAAGATGCGCCCATTAAATCCGAGGTGCAATGCTTTCTTAAGTAAACGATACTTAACTATATCGGCTATACATTGACACAAGTTGATAGTGTTCTGCACTTTGCGCAGGCATATAAATCGTTTGGAAATCGTCGTGTAATAAATCGAACGCTTTTTAATGGCAGTTTATCGGAGTGAGCTTTGGTGTTCAGATTACGGTCTAAGTGGCGGCAAGGGGCACGCGTTCCTTATCTCTGTCCCTCGACACTTTCAATATTCGATTTCGTCGCGCCTCACATTTTGTTTCCTTTTTCGCTTCTGTATTATTCTAAATATAAATAACTACTAAATGGGTTGCATATCAATAGTCTATATATTTAAAAATGGGGCACTTTTCACATAATTTGTGCTATTGGCCAATTTCCAGACTGGGTTAGAGTTTGCAATTTTTTCACTGACCTGTACAATATTGGCCTCTCAGCTGTTTGTATTTTAAGTTTGGGGGAAAATTAGGTAGAGCGTGTTAATACGTCTCGTTGTTTGAACCGCTAAGAAAATGTTGCATCTGATAGGAAAATGAGTGAAGCAAAGATGCTTAACTGATAGATAATCGCGATAATAGATATTTATAATTCTTATTTACTATGCACAAGAATAGACTATGTGTCTATAAAAAATTGAGATGAGTACAGCTAGTAAATATATTTTATTTATTGTTTATAATATAAACTTGCGACAAACGTATCCAAATTTAAAATAATAATAATACGGAGTACGAAAAACTATACTATGATCGAGACAAGCGGAGTGCCTTGAAACTCAATATTCGATTATACGTCGCAGACAACGTTTTGTTTGGTTTTTACGCTTCCAGCATTACTGGAGTAAGGTGTTAAAAATAAATTAGATACAATTTTTGTGCGCGTCATTTTCCAATTTATTGTCGCTATTTCGGTATACATCTGTCGATGTGCGACCACCGGAAAGACTTTTTTATTAATATACAGGCAAATTTATTGTTCTAAATATTGTGTCTGGTTTCTATCATACACCTTGTTTAATTATGACGAATTTATTACATTATTATTAACACGAAAAATACACGTGAATACATTTGTAGTTAACACCTAGGTATTATTCATTATTAATTTTAAACTTTTTAACTAACGACATATTTTTTAAGTATTTCTTATTAAAACATTACTAGAGTGCCATTCATATATATGCACATAAATGTCACAAATGATTTATTAATACCATTAAATCCTTTATCAAAAAGTAGTGAAACAAAATCGTCATATTACCGAATCGCCCCACCTACCGAAAACGAGATACCACAATCCAAGCTAATGGAGTGTTTCATAATGACGGTTTCTGACATAAAAATAAATAGGCGAGAGTCAGTTTCTGCGTAAGCTGATACTATGATAACAGCATCGCTCCCCCGATAATTGCCGAACTTGTCCGATGATACGTAATGCTAGTAATGAGGAATTAGCTCTTGCGCTTTCTCTGTTTGATTGCCAATCAGTAAGAATATGATAAAGTAGTGTTTTCATTTCACTGTGATTTATAATCATAAAAAGTGATAATAAGATAATAAGATACTTGTATCTTATTATCACTTTACGTATAAGATACTTGTTTCTCTTGAGAAATGTCAATTAGAAATACATTTCTAATTGACATTTCTCTTGTATCTTATTATTGTAGCATTGTAGTACACTACAATTTTCATTGAAATAAATTAAAATTTATACGCAATCTAAAGATGGAATTGGTCCATTTGACCAAGGAGTTTTATATTAAACTTGATTTTATCTTAATTATTTCTATTTATATCCAAAGACAATTAGAAAAACGAACATAATTAAATCAAATAAAACAATCTCAAAAAGTTTTAATAGCTCTAAGAATACTTTTTATGGTAGTCAATATTTTATGTTTGATATGTTATTGGGATAGGTATAATGGAAGCTACATATATGTAAAGTTTTTTGAGTTTTATCCCTATCGTGTATCTTCACCTGAAAGAATTGGAAATTTTAGTAAAATCTATACATATAATAAATTTGAAAAGGTCGAATGTCTGTACTTAGAAAAAAAGCTAAAACCCGAGTCAGGGGATGTAAGAAGAGAAATAAAACTAACCCAATTTTTTTTCAATTTTTTTGTTTCTGTTTGTTTGTTTGTACGGGCTAATCTCCGAAACTGTTAGATCGATTTAAATGAACTTTTGCATGGTAGTACGGAGTACCTGATATCTCCAGTCAACATTTTAAATACTTTTCATCCCGGAAAATAAAAGTTCCCGTGGGATAATTAAAAAACTATAGTAACTTATACTTATACAGATTAGTACACAAAACTATTGATTGGATTTTAATGAAACTTAACAGTATAATAATAATAACAAATAGGTTACTCTTTATCCCGGAAAAATGTACTGTCTCCGCGGGATAGATTTGTTTTTGTTTATCTAGAGGCGAACCCGAGCGAGGGTGAGCCGCTAATTATAGAGTAAAGGGTTAAAAGGTATAGAGTAGTTTCATTTCAGTCGGTCGATAAAATTTTAATATACTCGTACATACATTTAAGTTACTCTTTCTATGCGCTTTCATAAAAAGTTAAGATCATGTTTGGCGGTTGAAAATTAAAAACAGAATATAGTATCATCAGCGATTCTGTAGACAGTCGCTAGTTTTATAATAGTAATAGAGTTTTTCACTAGCTTTGTTGCTACATTCTGGTTAGGCTAACTATAATATGATGGTTTGTTACTTACGTTAGTGAATACCTGCAAATTAAAGAATGAAAGCCTAATTCTTAAATGTATATTTTGTTACGTGGTCAAGGATACGCAATAGGCTTAAGGGCAAAGATTTAGGTGACAAAGTTTATTGCAGGCAACAATATACCGTCCTCTATTACTTGACCATAAATCACGGATGGGAAAACAATAAGCGTGAAATTGTGGAAACTGTGGACGATGTCTTGGTATTAAATCTTGGGGGAGTGAAATAAATAAAAATAAATCTGGATCTACCCTCACGCGAGAACATGATTTATTGGATAAGTCTCGCAAAGAACTTGTGCAAGGCGATTTAGATACTGCCCCATTTTATTTTAATTGTTTTTAACTAATAATGAATCTTATATTTATTAATTTAACTTTTTGGCATTATTTAGTTGTAATTATTTTTAATAATACTATCTTTTCGGATTTTTTCGTGATTTTATTTTGATTTTTGGTTCCCGACGTTTCGAATGATTTACAGTAATCATGGTCACGGGAGAGACGGTGTTAAATGTCTCAAAGGCCTTATATAGTTGTTAAAGACATTAATAAGTATTATTCTATATTCAATTATAAAACTAATTAATTTTATAAAAATCTTAAAAATTAAAATAAACAAATATTGTAAGGTAATTTGGTGTTATTTTTCAATTTTTTGAATTCATGTTGTTATTTTGTGGGTAGGCTGTCTGTAACAACTATATAATGTCTTTGAGATATATAATACCTTAGTCTCTCCCGTGACCATGATTGCTGTAAAGCATTCGAAACGTCTGGAAACAAAATCAAAATAAATCAACGAAAAAATCCGAAACGATAGTTTTATTTAAAATGTCAAATATTCGCGTAAATCTAAGAAAGTATTATCATAATTATTTTTTTGTTAATAATAACAGAAAACTTCTGGAGTCGGTACACAAATAAACTCAAAATAAAATGATTGAATTTGATACGTATACTGAATTTTTAACATAATAATTGTTCATAGAATAAAAATTGAAAAAGCTCTAAATAATTTTTCATTTAGTGTTTAAAATAAATATTTCATTTTCTGTGTTTCTCTTATTATATATGTTGAGATCATAGCACTTGGAAGACCCGCAAGGGCTTTGCGTGAGGCATGTATGTAAGCTTCTCTAATAGTCAGCGTTTATTACGGTATAGTTTTATTGTATCTAATAGCAACATATTTAGGTATTTATTGATATTTTCTTAATAGTAAATATTTATGTACATAGGTACATCAATATATCTATACTTATTACTACAGGTAATTTATTCGACTGTATATTTTACTCTATATGAATCCCATTTATAATGTAAGTGCACCGTCATAAACGGCAGTAACGTGCTACTATGTCCGCAGCTCTAGACCGGGCCGACCTCCGAAGCGCGCATCAGGCGTTGGTCTCTCTCTCGCTGCCACCCAATTCCCTGGACATCCCTTCAAGAAACATCGACTGGAGAACGGCGATTATTCACCCTACGAAAACGGACATATGAGTGGTAAGTGTTATATATTGATTCTGAATTTTGAAATTTTATAAAAATTCTATATATGTATATATAAAAATCATATGCTGTTCGTTAGTTTTGCTTAAACTTATAAACGGTTGAACCAATTTCATTTTTTTTTTATTGGGGGTATATCAGGGGTGGTTTAAGTATGAAAAAATAGCCAAGATCCCAAAGAACAGCTGGAAAATTGAAAAGTTCAAAACTATTTATTTTGTATGGGAATCATTTCTTGGGATTACTGTTAATAGATGAATTAAGTTGGAAAAAATAATATATATTGTATTAAATAGTTTATTCCATACTAACCGTTAAGACGTATCTAGGGACGAACCCAAGTGAAGCGAGGTGAGTCGCTAGTATTAAATATATACCAATTCATCTGTCATCTAAATTATAACTTTACAGAATGTCGAGTAGACAATTAAATTATTTTATTCAAACAACTGTATTTTTACCTACTTTAAAAAACTAAGAGATAATTATAGATTTTATTTTCTCAATTCATCTGTACTTAACATATTTTAATTTATATAGTAATGGTACTTCTCTCGAGTATACTACATGAGTGGTTAAATTATAAATTCAGGAAGAAATTTTGGTGAGGGTGAAAAAAATAGTTATTAAGTTATCTTGAAATTAGCAACTTTATCTTAATTTTTTTTTGATAAATAGTCATCATTTAAATTTATTTTATAAATATTTTTTTTTTGCGACAATTCAAAAATGAGCCCTAAACAAAATAGAACTTAAATTAATAATTATAATGCACTATATTATAATATTTAGTCAATTTACAAGATAATAATTTTAAATACGACTGATTAATTCAAATCAAAGCAAACGATATCATAATATGTGATAACATCGCATTGAGTTCCTGTATACTCCAGCGCCGGATATGAACCTCTCGGGTGGTATGCTCCTCATTTTGTAAACAAATTACACAAATACCAAATTATCTCAACACAAACGGAGAAAAGGGAATAAAGTGATTAAATAGAGCTCAGCGCAAGACGGCTGGCAATCAATCATTATAGTCGCTTAGGCCTTTGTTGATGATTTTGTCTTTCATCCTGTTTGCACATATGCCTCGCGGACCTCCATCCCGCTCCGGCTTGAAGTGTCGTGCCAGACAAGGGAGCAATTACATTCGTGATCTTGCATAAGCGACACTTGCTTATCGCGCACTGCCGCATTTGACTTTAAGTGCATTTTGTCCGCTTTTTCCCTAAATTTGCAATTCGAAACAACTTCGCCGGTGAAAATTATTGATTTGGTTTCCTTCTCCACTGCTCTTTCCTTAATTTTTTTGTATAATTTCGAATCGCTACATAGTATGTATTGTTTTATTATTATAGTTGAGTTTGAGTCAGTTCGGGTTAATCTCGGAAAATACTGCGGGGATTTTCAATATGGTATTCATCAATAGAAAAAAGAGGTATTATCTACAAAGATTATAGGCTGTCATTTATAAATGTTTTGCAAGAATTATTTAGTAGTATGATATTTGTGAACTAAGTTAGAAAAATCGTTTCACCTAAGGTCACACACAAGCAGGACAAGACACTAGTAGGTATATTTTAAAATTCATATTATATAAAATATATTTTTAAATCATTTTTATACATATAAACAATAGCTAATGATTTAACTAGTTTTTTTTATTCTTTAATTTATCCAAGTTTTTGTATTGTTTTGCTGAATTTATTAAAATTACAATGTTTGATGGATCTTTAATTACATTCATTACACGTGCAAATGACATTTCAATATTTCACTGTGATATAAACCCATAATTTTGACGAGTCGATGACAGTGGGTTAGACTCGCTGAAACTCTCACGCACACGTATGTAATGTTCCTTAAGATTTATGCACACAAGCAAGCGAACGTGAATATTTACATTAAAATCACACATAAATGTCAATGTTTGAGTGAGCGAGTAAGGTGGCGGGTGGCCTATTTTCACCCCGTGAAATAATAGGATACGAAAACATCGGAGGCAGAATATAATCCTACTAGGTAGGTTGAACGAAATGGAAATAGGAATATGAAATGTGTGTAAGGGACGTCAGCCCACGTGCTCCGGAAGGGTTGATGTTTATCTTATAAATATCTTCGAAATTAACATCGATTCTGATTTATCAACTCAGACACTTCATTTGAATTTCTAAGATAAAGATAAATATCTTTATCAGTATTATCTAAACCTGTCATTGATTTAGATAATTAAGAAATGACACATGTTTAAACATACGTATTTGACAAGATTAGAGCAAAAAGTAATTCAGTTTTTTTTACATTCAAAAGATAACAAACATTAAAATTGAATCATTCTCCAAATAAAATTACTGATCACCAATTGTGTTATTCGATTGAATATATGAATGTTTGTATTTGTTAATTTTCCAGTGCCAGCCCTATAATTTTGGAAACTGGTATGAAAATGATGTGTTGATAATAATTAAAGGTTTCGTACGTTGTCGTCGCGATTCGGATGTTATAAACGAGGGGATAATGTAAGGCATTATAACATTACGCAAGGGTATAAAGCTTTACATTCTGATTGAATTCTGCGACTGAAATTAAGTAAGGATTTGCCTGTTTATGTTAAGGGAGAGGGATATGACGGATCAGTCAATTTGTGAGCCTTTCCTTCACGCCTTTGTTCTTCATTGTTCTATGATTGTAAATTAAAATATAAAGTTACATTAACAATATTGTTACAATGTTAACCTAACAATATTATTTTTATACTTACGTACTCAAAATTAAATAAAATGGTTTACGCTAAAAGCTCTTATCAATACAATAATTTTTCACCTCAATCAATCAATTTTCACATATTATAACAACAAATAAAGTGGCTTTTAAAATAATTAACATATTGTTATTTGTATCAACTGTAGTCTTTTTAAGTGAGAGCACGCAATACAATGTTTACCGCATTATAAAAAATAACAAATTGCTCTGCAATCAACAACTGAAAGTTAATGTGATTAGTTTTTTTATTACGAATGGTTATATATTAGCGGCACGTACAATGATAGAAATGCTTCGTTAATTATTAAAGCTTTGAGTTGCAATTGCTACGTTCGAGCAAATTACAGATGTATAAGGCAACAGTAACAATAACCGCGGCGGCGACAATTAAACGCCGAAGTGACGTGGAACAGTAGAAGTGTTACGATCTTAGAGCTGTAACTTCTTGAACAAAGGTAGCATGTGCGCAACTAGCTCAAACTATTCCACAAATAGCTCACAACACTGCAGTGGATATAATGGGAAAGTTTAAAGATTACTACTATAAAGGCAAATGCATTGTGAAAATATATTTTGACATTATTTTACTTTTTACATTTTTAATGAATCTCTACATCATATTAAATGATGACGGCATTTTTATCTAATCAATCCATATTCTAAGGTTGGACTCAGTGGCCACTGAGACGTCATGTGTGATTTTCACATTATTGCAGAAAAAAATAATCACAACGGTAATAATATGTAATTATTATTATTAGCAACTACTGTTAACTATTTATTCATTATTCAATATTTTGATTTATTTTAAAACAGAGAAAATTCAATCAAAAATATGTATGCAATGTGAATATTTCAATACAAACCTTTGAATGTTATGTGACCTAATATTTACAATAGATACCCATTCCGTGTATCATTCCATACCTTACATTCCAAGCATTTGTTTCAAGCGTTCAATTCATGCCACATTTCCCTGTGCTGTTCTCTATTCAGATTTATGTACAAACAGGTTTCTTGTGAGAAATTTTTGGTAAAAACTTTATATTATAGTGCACAACAAGTTTAAATGTACGAATCATTGAAATTGGTGTTGAATTACATTTTGTTAATCCCGAAAATCTGTCAAATGTTACATGTGATGAAGATATGGATATAGAGAATTTTATTAATGAAAGAGAACCAATTGTTTAGAATTTATGAGTATTACCTAACAATGAAAATTTTATTCAAAAAAAAAAAAACATCGTCAAAATAACCTAGACACTGTTTTACGAATACAAAAATCATCATTATTAATGGAAATCCTTTGCATGCATAGGAAACATGTACATACAGTTGTACATAATTGCATTTTATTTTCAAAGTGTTAATGTAACAAATGAACATAGTATATTACAATATAGATCTATGCTTTATTGTCTACATAAATTTTCTTAAGGTCGAGTCACTTTAAATTGACAGCTTTAGTCAACCAATAAATATCTATAGTACTTGTATATAAATATTTAATCTTCATTAAAATAATTAGTTCTTAACGTCTACATCACAAAAACATAAGAATACTTATTTCTTTAGTAGCTACAAATCTAATATGTACCATAAATAACGCCTGTCTATAACAATTCCTGAGAAGTATGTCTGGTTTTTTGCATTTGCAACTTGCAGTAAGCATTTCTTGCCCACCATTAAACATCTTTTCTACCTATTTCCATACCAACATTAGCAATAAACTGTTGAATTCCCATCGTTTTGTTTGCAGTGTGGAACGAGGCTTACAATTAAAATGCTGTTTTGCCACTTACGACATTACTCACACCTCGCAGTCATCATGGCACATTCGTTTCGTTTTTTGCAGAGTAAAAGCATAACGATGGAATTTCTTTTAATTAAATATACCGGCGTATTTTGAATGTCGGCGCGCGCGATGTTTTTAATTTGTTAATGTTCTTATTAAATTGTCTTAAAGTTCATCCGCGAAGACGTGGCGGAGAAGATGATCGAACCTAATTAAATTATATTTTTTTAAACAATTCAAAAAATGTACTAATTACAAGATAAGTAATCAAATTAATCTAAATAATACATATAGATAGTTAACAAGTATTTAGTTCAAGAACCTTAAAACTTGACACCTCACTATTAAACTTACATACTTTTATGTATGTAGATGTTGTAGATACTGTTCAATCCTAACAGGCCGAATTATTAACCGTATCGTCAACATACCGCAATCGATTGACTTAAAATTATAGGTTCTGTCGTCGTTTGTAATCGTTCATCGATAGTAATAGCATCGATTCCATTCATTCGAGCAACTGCCTAACCGCTTGTCAAGTACTATCGACGATAAATTTGACAATTTAAAATGATTATGTATAAAATGTCCATAATTAAACTTTTTTCAGGATATGATTCATACAAAACAAATGTAATGTAAATATTATTATCTGATTCTTTTTTGCCTGACCTATAAGTATAGTGCGGACAAGAACCAATTATAAAATTCTATTGTATAAGCACATCATAAAACATCAAAATAAAATGTAAAAAAACTTGTATCATTTTATATTTCAGTAGCAACAGCTGTTATTAACCAAAAAGATAATCCCTCCTTTGTGCGTTCATATTATTAAAATATTCGTCGATTTGGTATCTTTCATACTTATGCAACAATGGCGTAGCTTCGTTTGTAAAGGTTTACGGATGAGTAGCTCTCAACAAGTTCTAGGTCGATTCGATACAAAGTCGAGTTACGATTTCTGATTCACTTTTTGTAACTATTACTTAATTTTTATTATAACGATTATAGGAACTATGTAATAAAAAGGTTTGTAGCAGCGATTTTCTATACATATAATAAGATTGTAACTAAGCCGAATCTGTACATTAAATATTTTTTGGAAAATCTTATTGATATACATATGTATACATCATTATCGATACAGAGGCTTAATCTATAGTTTTAAGAATTTTTGTCTGTCTGTCTCTGACCGCATCACTGAAAAAACTACTGGACAGATTTTGATGAAATTTAGTATCTAGATAGCTGGTTATCCAGGTCCACATATAGGGTACTTTTTACTACTTTTCTTAAAATATCTCATCTCTGAGAAATCTATACTAAACGTTAAAACGTAAGTAGAGACAAACTCGAGCGAAGTGAGGGTGAGTCGCTAATATAAAATAAATTTTGTCAAACCCTAATAAGTATTTTTGAGATTTACATTATATTTACGAACAGACAAACTAGTTATTTTTAGTCTATGTTTACATTAAGTGTTCATAAATAAGCAAGAGTTTTCTTCCGACGCAAACGTTTGATGTGCGTTAATAACGAATATGACACGTACTAATCCCAGCCCATATATTTATACCGGATAAAACTGTATCCCGGTCAATTTACGAGTAATTAACTCTGACCCTCTTTCGCACATTAGAGGGAGAAGTTTTATTTGCCTCATAGAAGTCCCGAATTTCGTTAAAATGCTATTTAGACTGTATTACAATATATCGCTGAGATATTCAGTAATCAGTGAGTAAGAAATGTAAAATAATCTATTAATAATGAAATATACATGAACGTTATATTTATTTATAAATTCATTATAGTTATCAAGTTTTTATTTTTACCTGCAAATATTAAAAAAAAAACAGTTTATGTAAAATCAATTAATTATTATTTATTACAGTATATTTTGCTTAATGTATTTTCTTAATTATTTTTATCCATGAAGCTCGACTTCATAGTTTCTAATATAGTTTGTTTTATTTATTATGTTTACACAATTATTGTTCTTAACTTCCTATCAGTTATTACTTTTTTATACACAACGTAATTGAAATTGCGTCGCAGGCTGTAATACTTTCTACTTGTGTATAAAAATAAGACATTGCTTTATTCGAGCCTATAACTTCTTAAATTGCCTTCGTAAGTAAGGGACGTGGATTAGCGTGTGCTAGGGCAAATATTTTATTACAGTCCAAATCTCCAGCCCTCAACGTTTTATTGTTCATAAGGCTCGTCCGAGCCAAATGAAAGAGTTTATGGCGAACACATAAGTCAGATAGTGTTGCAAGTAAAAAGGATTTTCCCAGTTTTGGCACAAAAGTTATATTATGGTTTAAATTATTTAATAATAACTACGAACTTAAAGCAAAAAAGGATTATTATTTTGCCTACTGTATTCTTGATTTTTGTGATTCTGTGAAATTCTGTGTAAAAGCTTTTCTTTATTCTGTATATATTAAACATTTTTAAAAATATTATTTTAAATTAGCTCATTTTGAAGAACACGGCATAAATCTCGTGTTAACGTAGGCGTGTGATAATTCTTGATCTGGTAACACTATTCGATCCGTCTTGTTGACTCAAGTTATTGACTGTCCGCATTTCGCCGGCGATTGTGTATTGCTGTTATTGATTGTACTTCGCACGTGACTTGTGTTGACGATTATAGCTTGTCTCTATTATAGACATGGCTTTGTAGTTTACACATTTCGTGTTACACGCATTCACAAGGATATTTAAGCAGGAGTTGTTTCTTGAGTGGACTATTTTCTAAGGATGGAAGTATTTAGGTAATAGCTAACAAAAAATTTTAGTGTTTACAATATTATAAATATGTAAAACGATTCCTTTTATTTATTTGGTAAAAAATAATATGTGGTTTGTTACTAATGATACATTCAAGAAAATGATAGATCATAGAGTAAACAATAGTAATCATTTTAAAATAACGCATATTAAAATCAGTGCTTTGAAAGCGACAAGCTGCGATTTATCCCTCAAATTGCAGACAATTATTTTGCCCAATCGTATATGCCATTGGTGCACTGACCGTACAATTATGTGTTTATTGTAAACGCTACGATTGCCGGCCGCCTGTAATTTTCTTTTAATTCGCCTTGTTTTGTATCATTTCGGGTTTCTTTATTTTGTCGTTCCACAAAGATTTGTTGAATTCCGTTATATCGCCTCAGAGAAGTTTGGTTTTTAACCATTCAATTTATTAATGCAAATTATAGAGGAACGTAGAGTCGTTTATTATTACTATAAATAGTATTACGTAGGTATACATTTCCAATATCTGTTTCTTGGCATTATTCATGCACTAGTTTTCTACATAGTTGGTAGTTAGCAATGAGCCCGACTCGACGATTATAAACCGAGAGTACCTACTTGCATACTTTGTAATGCATTTACAACCTTTGTATTTATTATGTGGAAGTTAATGTCATTGTTAATTTATTCGTTTCTTATGATTTATTCGCCATTACTGTAATGTTAATATTTCCAATTTAAATTATAATGCTATAAAATCTAGAATGTTTATAATATTGTCGTTTTAAGGCTTAAAATCAATTTTATATACTTGCTAGCGAATTGCCCTCGCTTCACTCGGGTGCGTCCCTACTCCCTAGGCATGTATACACGCAGTGCAGGCTTTTGGCAAATTTTATTACTAATAGAAGCCTTTGTATTACTTCAGATCATAGAAACGAGATGAAGCATCAAACATGTACATTGTACACACACGTACAAACTTTAACATTTATATTAGTAGGGTAATAAGCAAAGGTTATTTTTATAATACAAAGAAACATTTGTATTATATTTTCTAAATATAAATATGTGTCAGTATAGATGTAGAAGGTGGAGTCAGGAGGATGAAACTATGGAATATCAGTATGCCTATTACAAAAAGCTTATTAATGGACGAGGGGGAATGTACTTAGAGCCTAAATTACTTTCGCAAGACATACATTTCACTTATTTTATTTTATTTAAAATAGAAAAAAAGTAGCAAAAGAAATTTCTTAACAATTTTAATGATTGTTGTTAAATTAAAAAATAGGAGTATCAATTTAAAGTAATAGTTTTGCTCATACATTGTCAGTCACGGCGCTCGTTCTTTTCGCTTTATGGCCAATGATTTGCCTCACTCGTTTAGTCATTTTGTAATCTGTCTGCAATAAAACTCAATGGTTATTATGCCTGTGCCTTTATCCTCGGAGCTGCGAATGTAAAAAGGCTTAGCTTGTTACAGAATCAAATTAATTATTTTCCAGTTTATTTTGTAGTTTTGATTGTTTACTGTGAACTATAAGATATTTCATGCTTCTGCTCTGATGTTATAAAAATAAAAGAACTTACACTATCAAATTCAAGTGGACCAAAACTTTTTTCAACGTAAAAAACAACGTCCTTAAGTTTGCGGTTATGATTGCCTTTATCCCAACCTCCTTTAAACACATAAGTGATATAATTGGGGTTTCGATTCTATCGATTCTAATTCTAAATAATAGCAGGTAATTTGATGCGATCATTTGTCGAGGACAGTCGGTGTTCGATCAATAAATCGATGAAAATCGATATAATAGCGGTTTAGAATCGACGTTTCATTTCTTTAAATGCCTGATCAGTGGATTCGCTTAATAATAGTCATAATGATAATCGATGAGCACTTTGTTGGTTACGATGGGATGTCTTGTAGCGTTATTAGATTATTTTTTATAGAAGCGTCTTAATATTTTTAGAATAGATAAGATTTTATGATTGTATGATACAATTATGTATTTAATTTTATGGTTGAAGTTCAACTAATAAATCAATACACAGACATGTCGAATTTTGTTTTTTTTATTACAACAGGTTGCTTTAAAATTAGTTTACTGCTATACTAATAAAAATATAAATAATGTATGATCTGTAATTTGAAATGGCTCATACTTTAATTAGCTTATCCCTTTCAAAGAAATTATTTCTAGGAGTAACCTGTTTTGCAAAGTTATTAAAGTTTTTGCAATATTTAAAAATATTCTGACGACACTGTACCTATCTAATTAGATAACCTAATTAGATTACAAATATTACTACTGTTTAGTAATGAAATAAAAAAATAAGCAATTTGAGGTTACTTTAAAATAAATCCAATAGATGAATATTTTAAAAATCATATTATACCAAGCGTGTAAAGTAAAACTCTGCACACTTATTAAACTTGGCCAACTCTAATTAAAAAGAGACATAATGATATAAACATTACAAGCAAGAAAGAGAGAATACAGAAGGGTTGTCGTAACCGCAGGTTATTACAGATTTAACACGTATTTAGTTAATTAGTAAGTGCGGTTGACCGGTGCGGTTTGACTGGTCGAGCTCTTATACTTTAGGCATTTGTAAATGTGATTTTTGGTAAGTTAAACAAATTGAATAAAACATTCATTTACATAACTCATTAAAATTATTAAAATATATACAATTAATAAATATTGTAAGATAGGGTAGACTGGGTACAGTTGCTGATGTCACACCGCGCTCTTTCGGTCTTCCGCAAGCGTATTCTGGGCGTCTAAAAGCAATATATATATATATATATATATATATATATATATATATATATATATATATATATATATATATATATATAAAATAAAATGAAGCAGTTTATTAAAATCCAAAATTTTCCATAAGTTTGCCGTATGTCATGACTTCCCAGAATGTGTTCCTTATTAGCAACACTATCGAATGGTGTAATTATACAGTATGTGTTTATTAGGAAAATTGATTTTTCAAAAATCCAATGATGCAGTTTTAGTTTTCATGAAAATCGGGCCCGAGACTCCTTTGAGTACTTTTCGCTATTCCTCATAGTTTCGGATTTAGCCATGCACGCCCACTTGAAAAATTCATCCTATATATTTTAATGAAAGCTATTTTTTATATATGCGAAAATAATTATACGTTTAGAAAAATATAACTTTCAGATTTCTAGCCTAACATAGTAATGAAGTAGTTATAAGACCACTGAAATTACATTGTTTTTTTAGTATAAACAAAAACAACTACAAGACTAACTTTAAACACACATCACCAACAAATACATTAAACATCGTGTATGGCCGAGAAGATAACAGCGGTTAACTAAGTAAATACACCCGCCCAATTAATTCAGGGTCCATTGGTCATAATGTTTGTTTGTCTGTAACTTTGTATAATCCTTAAATTAGAGGTTAATACATTGTAAGGTATTTGTTTTGGATTTTAATTTTTATAAGTTACTATCTACCCACGCTGTTTTGACTTGGGTGGAGTAACAGAGATATAACATATGCAAATATAGGTATATTTATATTTTTGCGTACCCTTTACATTATTTTGAGATTAATAAGATTATAAATTATCTGTTAACCATATGATCTCGAGGTGCCAACTATCGTATATACATGGTACCTTCTATGATAGAGATCTTCCTAGGCATCAAAGCCTACAAAACTTTCATTAATTTTTTTGCTATCGGATGTTCAATTTAAGAATGCATATTTTGCAAATTCTCCGAAAAACAGATTTTTATTTATATAGTAGCGGCTCACCCTTGTTTCGCTCGGGTTCGCCTCTAGAGAAAAAACGAATCTATCCCACGGGAACCGTACATTTTTCCGGGATAAAAAGTAGCTTTTTCATTATTGTGATGTATAAACTATATTATTGTAAAGTTTTATTAAAATCCAATCTGTAGTTTTTGTGTACTAAGGTGTATAAGTTTCTATAGTTTTTTAACTATCCCACGGGAACTCTTTAATTTTCCGGTATTTAAAATGTTGACCGGGGATATAAGGTACCACCATGCAAAATTTCATTTAAATCAGTCTAACAGTTTCGGATTAGCCCGTACAAACAGACAAACAGAGAGAGAGACAAAAAATTTGAAAAAAAAATGGATGTGTTCTATTTCTCTTCTTACATCCCCATGACTGGGTTTTTAGCATTTTTTCTATATACAGACATTCATCCTCTACAGTTTTATTATATGTATAGATTAAGCTAGTAATAACAAAAAGTAAAACATTAAATAATCACTAAAGCATTGGCTGCTATGTCAAACATTTCAGTTTTGATTCGAACTCGGGTTCGATATCACATCTACATGATAGGTCATCTCAGACTCGAACACCATCCAACTCGTACTATATTCAGAAAAAAATACTTTATATTGAGAAATCACTATATTTAGAAAAAAGCGTAGTTAGGAATAGTTTCCTAGAATAAAAAAGAAGACAATAATTTAACAATTATCGCAATTAAATTCAAGTATTCTAAGCGTGTGAATATTTTTGCAGATACCTATTTGTAGTTCGTAAGTTTAAAAATATAAAGTGGTCCCGGACTTACGGAATCCAAATAAAGCACATTTCTTCATTATTATAATTTTTATTGTCAATATTATTTAAATGATCGATGAAGATGAATGTCATACTTATATCAATTGGAAGTTAATAGTAGAGCCCTGATAGTACATAATATAAACTAAAGAAGCTCAGTAGAATATTATAGGAATCAATATTGAAATGACGGCTTGATTGAAATTACAAAGTAAGATTGATTATACATTTAATCATTAATTAAAATTTCTATCCCTGTAGTAATCTGAGATACAGTAACGTTATCAATTACATTTCGCGACATCTATGTAAATGAAAAAACATAAATAAATTTAATTATGTTTGATTGCGAAGACACTTGTGTTGTTATTTCTGACTTAAAATAAATATTTTGTATAACCTCTATTTTTCTCTACATATGTACAAATATATTTAAATTATGTATAAATACTTACATACCACTTCTGTTCAGTTTGCAACAATATGAGAATTTAATGAAATGGAAATACTTTGATTTGTAAAACAATGCTCATCTTTCAGATCTACCTGTTCCCTAATCGTATAACAAAGGGAAACATATTAAATACTCAGCAATCCTAAAATGCTTTGTAGAGCGTAGAATATAAAAGGGTGTTTTCCTTAACGGTCCAAACGTTAATTCGTGTTTAATTCGACACCTTGTTAATTGTTTCCAACACCCTAGACCGTTTGGTGACCTCCAGGGGGACATGGACATTCAAAGACCACCCGGCACCTAAAACACCCCCCATAAGGGGGTTATTTTAAGAATATTTGCCTTACACCCCCTATGTTTACACGGGTTGTTTGTGGTACCCAGAAAACAATAGTCTCGAAATTCATTGCTCATTTTATTATTGTTGATACACCGTTTTACGGGCAATTCGATTATTGGAACGAGTAATTAAATGATAATACTGGGTATTAATTGGATTTTACCTGGGTAGGTGCGCGATTACACCTAAGTGGTGTGCTATTTATTATAAGGAATTGGGAATGAAAATTATAATTTGTGAGAACCCAATTTTATAAGCCAGAAAATAATGTGTTAAATATAAGAAATATGATTAAAGATATAAAAAGACTACTGACAACGTACTTTTATATTATGGCTCTTATACCATTTAATAATAATAAATATGATAGAGTAGGTACCTTCTATATAATTAAACAAGGCCAAATAATTTATTTATGATTTTTCCTTATGATATCTAATTAGTATTTACTATTAGCTACTATTCTTATAAACGATCATACCATTATTGTAAACTTGTTAAACGCATTCGATTTTTAAGATTCACATAAGATATTAAACCCAAAAACTAATTCTAATTAGATATTCTGTTCACAGAAATGGCACGCATGGACAAATCACCGTTATTGGCTAACGGATATAATGCACCACCAACGCACCTGGGCCCCATGGGTTTCATGCACCAACACGCGCTGATGTCACCCGGCATGCCGCACCCCGGCGTGCCCAGACCTGATGGATCTATCATCAAAGGCCAACCGATGCACAACATGGAAGCCTTGGCGAGGTATGTAGAGTAAATAAATTCATATTTCATACAAAACGCTAATTACCTTCTACACGCCCGTTGTTATTATTATATAGTTCCATTCTGATTGAATATAAATATTGTTAATGAAATAGCGCTACACGTAATTCTAACAAGAAATTAAAATAAAATGATGAATTTCAGGCTCCATTAAAATAAAATGTCAGTAAACAAATAAATTGTTATAATGCAAGCTTACAGCGGATATCGGTTGCGTAAAACTGTGGCTTCCCAAACACGGCATGAGCTGGTATTAATTCAGTATACCATTTTACCCACACGGTATACCATGGAGGTAGCTTTAGTATATTGTAGTCATTTTGTTTATTTTAGTTTATTGATTATTAAAAAGTAACGACAGACACGTCTATATTTTATTAGGTATAAGTATTAGAAGTTAACTTGGTTTAATGAAAAAAAAAGGTATATCTATTTGTATTTTTTATGTTAGCTTTAAGATATTCTAAATGGCATTGAATGAAGAATCTAAAACAAACTGTGCGAAACAGTAATTTGTTAAATATATCATAATTAATTTTGAATCTATTTGGATAATGAAAGCCTTTTAAAATCACTTTCAGAAGTATAGCGTCAAAACAATTTTAACTAATTAACTCATAATGAGCTTATATACATAAGTAAATGAAAAAGAAGCCTGTAAGCGGGTCAAAAGTGATACAGGTTAAATGACTGAGTTAATCCAATAAGAAAAGTACAAACACTGAGTGCCCTCACTTCCGCCCGAAGACCCGCAGTGCTCACTTGACTTGTCTTACCCCGCGCTTACCCAAGCTTACCCCACTGTCTTACTGCCACCCATGTGATTCAACGACAGTATAATAACCTACAAACGTATTACGGTGCCTTACATATGAAGTGTTAGTAACGATTCGTGTTACGCACTAACATTATTTAGTAAAAAATTAAATATTCAAAAAATTGTAAATATTCTTTGTAGTCTACGTAACACAACAAAAACTTTGTATTGTACACAACACAAAATACAAGATATTGTTAAACTAAAAAAATTTAACAATATCTTGACAATATCTTGTATGGGACGTATCTTAAACAACAATAGAGTATGCGTCTAAGTAGAATTTTTAATTATATTGCAGGGACGAAAGTATGCTTCAGTATAAGATGGAAACCAATTAACCCTTAACAGAACCCTTTAACTATTATAAGAAGTATTCCCTCGAAGAAAAGTTTAATGAAAACAAAGTGCTAAAGTAATTGAGAAACAATTTCAACGATCACGCATGAGTTGTTACGACACAAATATAAGCGATTGTTTTAAAAACATAATTAATTTCTTCGACCCCTCGCTAAGTCTAACGGAACATTTAATATTGAGTGTTCATAATTATTCCTTTTACATTTAAACCCTTTTTTTAATTCACTAACTTTCATTTTTAAGTACTTGAGAACAATTTGTTGCAAGTTTTGTCTTTGTAGAGGACTTGTTAAATTGGGATTGAAACGAACCTCTTTGTGGAAAAAAATACTTCAATTTCTGTTATCACGCTGAAAACCCGCCATCGTTTTTAATCTTAATTGCCTTTATTTTCTAATTTAAATAGTCCATTTTTTGTATCCTTTCTTCATTTTTTCTTATTTTATTTTCTTTGTCTACAGATCTGGTATTTGGGAGAATTGTAGAGCCGCGTACGAGGACATCGTAAAACATCTTGAAAGGTAAGAGTTAGGATTATCTATTCTTTTTTCCCCATTTTATTTTTCCTACTTTATTTATTTTTTATCATTTTCATAACAATCATTTTATCTATTTTTATTTATGTATTTCATTTTCTTTTTATAATCATCTATTTGAAAAATCTAGTTTTAAAAAAGATATTGAAATAAACTCGGATTGTTTCGAATTAAACTGCTTACAGTTATCATTGGGGAGTGTGAAATTAGAGGAGACAATTAGGTCTGTAGATCGGGTGTATTTTTAACAAATGACCACTCGACCGGCGTCGGCGTGCGGGCCGCGAGCAATTCATCAAACTCATTCTGAGCTAATCTCGATGCGAGGAAAATGCGCCTCTCATGTAAATTGGGCCGATTTGAGGGCCAATGGTTAGGGGAAATGCTTTTCTTTTCATGTTTAATGGATGGTGATTGATCGGGGATCGAACGATATTCGCGGTTTTGACTTCATTTTCAAGTGCTTCTATTAAGCGTATCGACTTCGAGTTCATAATCCAATGGTTAAAGAGATTTTATAATAATAATAATTTATAAAATGACAAAAAATTCCTAATCTTAAAACCATACTAGGAGATATTTTTTTCTTATTAATAATTTATTAACAAATATTAATTAGAACAGTTATGAGTAGTTAGTAATTTTAACTACATATAATAGTCAGAAATGTATTCTTTTAAATTAATTTTGAGGTTTTTCCTTAAATTTGAAGCTTATTCTACAATCTACTAATTAATCCTGTAGATTTGAAAATAAAACGTATCCACGGTTCGCGTTGGGTAGAATTACAGTCGGACAGCCAGCCTTGTACCGATGTGTCACTGTCAGCCAATCGCCCGCCACGGGTTGGATTAAGGCTCTTTTTAAAGAAATTACTCTGTAATTTTTGGGATAAAACCTATCCATTTGCTTTGTTTTATAAATGTAAATAAATAGATAAAATATTAACTGCCTTTTAAACAAAATATTTATTACTTTCGTCGTTATTGTATGTAGCATAAAATATGAATTGATAATGGGAATTAATTTACTAGTAAGTATTGAATTTAATTAATTTCAATATATATGTTTTTTTTTAATATGTTGGGACATTAACACACAGCACCATCTAGTTCTATGGTAAGCTACGAGGCCTGTGTTATGGATACCAGATAGTTGATACACTACACATATATAACTTTAAATAAATACATATTATAAATATAAACACCCATGACTGGAGTACAAACATTCGTGCTCATCACACATATGCATGGCCCCAGCGGGACTCGAACCCGCGACCGCTGGCACAGCTAGTAGGGTTATTACACACTGAGCCAAACGTGTCGTCCGTAAAATTATCACTTAGACGTCATTCATATAAATATTTCTTGATTCATTTTAATATGGTAACACGACACAAAAGTTTTGCAATTTTGGACTATATACCATTGGGGTATAAATAAAACATGGATTTGATGTACTTGGTATAATTCCAATATCGACATTTATTACAAGCAGCGGTGTATATTAATATCGAGGTCCTTGGTTTCTTCGCTCGGCTCGTTTAATTCGCGCAGGCGCCGACCGGTTTTCCATCCTAAGTCCAATTAATTGACAGGATTATCTCTGATTTAATATAATTTGTAGGTACTGTTTGTTTTGCATCCTTCGAGTGCACTCAGCCGTGATTATTAGACGCTTTTATAATGATTATTTTGCTTTTCTTATTAATTGTTGATGGTGATTAAAAGGGCGTGTAATCAAGTCGTAAATAAATTTTATCGTCGACTATAGCTGTGTTGTATCGATAAAATTGTTATTATTAGTTACAATTATAGTAAAATTATTCAAACATAGGAATAATTCTAATAGCATATATAAAGATTTCAATTAATGCAGTTGCTGCGAATCAAAATTGTGTAGTAAAATGTAAAAACTGAACTCGTCTCAATCCGCAGTAAATCAAAGGACTCAATTAACAGTCAACAAATCGTTGGGATCTATGCATTCGTCCGGTTTAATTCCGTTTCGGATCGAATTAGCTGCGATTAATCGGCGTACGGCGGGTTAAGCCGGGAGAGCCGGGTGAGCCGAGGGCATACGCTGCACACATCGCTCTGACGTCGATCGTTATTCATCGTGCCCCTTGCTACGGAAAGATAGCGCTGTTTGTTCACCCTTAATTCTAGATTTTAAAGGATATATGACCGAAAGCCTAACTTAGATATTCAGTTAATTGAAAGCACCAGAGCTTCTCGCTTTACAACTCAAATATCTCGATCAAAATTTGAGCTCAACATATCCGTATATGTTTATACCTAAATGATTATTATTCGTTTTTTACTTATTTAACTTTTTGTTTTCTTTGATTTGTAACAGCTATTAAGTTTATATGAATGTATAAAATATTTTTTTAAGAATCACAAAGCTTATGAATAAGTTTTCAATAATATAGGTACCAATATTTAAACATATTACTGACATTTTTTTTAATTTTCTTAGGTATTACTTTAAATAATTTCAAAGAAAAAGAAATCGTTAGGAATTTATATCGTCCACTCATTTTCAAAACGCGATGAGTTCGATCGTTCTGAGTTATACCAAAGTGGCATATTAATTTAAAATTATATTTTATCAGCGTGTAGTAGAAAACGTCAAAAATCGCAGCGGTAACATTTGCGTGATTGAATCCTCCACCATTAATTTCAACGAAGATCAAACGAAGACCGAGGGTGATATTTATCAAGGATATTGCGAATTATTTTAATCAAATCAAATTCCCTTCGTTGTAAACAAATGCTTTTGATTAATGAGACGCGCGACAGAGCTTCGTCGCTGTGATAAAACACCCGACGAAAAGACAAAATTAATGGTCATAAAATGAACTCTTGTAGCTAGATAAAGATGCTGAATGCGTATGATCGCTTATAATTTTTCTTCGCTTCTATTTGAAGGACGATCTAAAGATTACATCTGATGACTATACATTTTGTGTCACGATACTTCTTAAGAACGTTTTCACACAATTGTGCTCAACTTCTAGTAGAATTATTTAGATTATCATGGCTTAAACCCATTAATAAAATCTACTTTTGATTTTGAGTCGGCTAATATACGTAGAGCGTTGCGTAAAGGGTGCCGAGTCACGGTAGTCGGCCCTCTAAATACCTCCCGAGTTTGTCACCGATGCGGTCGTACTGGCATTTTATGTACCTCTTTGTACTTTGCCCTTTTATGGCTAAAACTATTCGGATAGTTTCGTTGGTGTACCAAAATATTTATTGCGTTTGCTTTGATATTTGTACCCGTTTAATAATCATCTGCATAGAAATCACAATTTTCAGAATGTATCCTTACTCATATAGAAGTACTGCCCAGCAATGCTTTCATCTAAGTTTAGGGTTTATTGTTACAATTTTATCATGTCTAGGATTTATATTATTCTTTTAATGTATTATAGTTACATATGTACGTATTGCATCAGGTTTATCTAGAATGTATAATAGTAATATTATGCAAATTTGAACCAAACATGAAGAAAGCATAAACATTTTATAACCGGGGAGCGTCTAACATTGTTATGGCGTAAGTTGCAACGTCAGCCTATATTAATCTGGATCCGGCGCTTGACAGCACAAGTCAAATTTCTCATCAAAAATAAGAATTAATGACGAACAGCATTAATCATTAGCTCGCAAACAGCACGAGGTGTCCGTATCCCATTATTTTGCATTACTAATGATATGTACACAGCGATAAGGGATGCTTTATAAAAACTCCAAGGTATCAACTTACTTCATCGATTTTGTGTGAGCTCGCTAATGTTTCATTATTTTGTGATGGCTCAAAATGTTTTTTACTCTAGTAATTTAAATATATGCCTTGCTACAATGCTTCTTATAAAAGTAGTGGAATACATCCCATCGGAATGCTAATTCGAAATTAGGATTAATTTTATGCGGTAGCGCGTACGGAGTGAAAAAGATTTATTATTCCCTTCATTATTCGGGTGTCACTCTGAAAATGGAATTGTAAATAGGCTGTTGTTTTTAACTAACAGTAAATTATTAGTTTAATAATAAAAACACCCATTATTTCTGTTTAGTTCCGAAAATTAATTAAGAATATCACATACCTATCTAACGAAGTGCGACATGATGATCTACCGGCAATCAATTAGCCGCCTTCATTCAATAATTTTTAATAAGTTTGCAACACTAATTACTTCCTCCCCAAAAGGCGTAACCGTTCTATTTCTAGAAGTTGGCCGAGCTGTCAATGACAGAAGATGTCACTTTTCTTTTAATTACGCAGCGGCCTCATTTCTTCGCGCCCTATTAGTACGCATCAATCAATGTTGCCAATACCTATTTTTTACCCTGGATCTCAGATGTTTTTCCCTGAGTGCGTTTTTGTTTACGAAGATTTTTCAAGTGGGGAATAATTTGATGAGGTCCGCCACCCGACTGTGTTGGAAGCGGACAATGCTCATTTGTCATCGTCTTGTCATTTCTGCGTTTCTTTTGAATTGTTGTATCGCCAAAGTAATTACGTAATTTTTAGTCGACTTTTTCGATTGAGTTCGTGAATGATCTCTGTGTCAGACAGAGTAACATTGTATCGCTGAGGCTGATGATGTTTACTTCATACTAATTATTGTAACTCAGTTTTATGTGCAAAAACTTTATAACTCGATTTATTGATTGCAAGAAATATGAAATCAATAATAAGAAAATGATAACTTCTAATGGCAAATAAATTACAATGAACTTCGATTCTTGTGAAGTATACTAATTAGCGTTTGTATGTGTTTATACATACATCCTAATCCTAGTGTGATAAGGAGGTACAAGTATCTACAATCCCCGGCTTACGACTCACCCTCGCTTCGCTTCGGGTTCGTCCCTAGATAAAAACAAATCTAGCCCACGGGAACCGTACAATTTTCCGGGATTATATATAGTCTATAGCTTTCCTCAGTTAACGGGCTATCTAATGCAAAAAGATTTTTTCAAATCGGATTAGTAATTCATGAGATTAGCGCGTTCAACCAAACAAACAAACAAACTCTTTAGCTTTATAATATTAGTGTAGATATCATCTACCAGGATATCTTAAGCAAATTTAAAATATAAACTGCGTTGCAAAAATTTTTGCATCTAATTTCGGTATTAAATAAAAATTTGTTGATAATTTATTTCTATAGGTATATATTTTTTTTAAATTCAATAAATAGATTTTGATAGCTTATATTTTGTGCATTTATACAGAAATTTTAAGAAATTTTCTTACAAATATACTTCTACAATTTTATTTATTTTAATAGTACTATAAAACCGTCTGCAAATGCACATCATATTTTTCCAATAACCATTGCATAATTAATGCATTTGCGCAAAAACTATGAATACATAATCATACGTCATGTTAATACTGACATCGATGGGGTAAATCAAATATGTGAATCCACAGATCAAAAGAATTCATTACAGTGTGTAAATCACGATTTGCATGTGGCGCAAAGTAATCATGAATATGCATCCGAAACGCCTGAGTCTGAGCATTCGGTGCCTCGTTCAAATGACCCCTACGAGTAATAATTATATAATTTTGAAGTGTCATCTATGATATGTCACCTGAATGCTTCTATTAAGACGTATTTTGTCAGTTTTGATAAACAATTTTTATAACAATAGTTTTAAATGTAAAACCACGCCTTATTTAATGCAAAGGCTCTTCGTAATAAGACTCTATCATGTTAAGACCGAATCAATCAAATTTTTATTAGAACTTGTTAACATCTCTTAATTTAAGATTTATTAATTTATGATAAAATTATTTTAAGTATTCTTTGAAAAAAAAACCATCAACTAAATTAAGAAGAAGCAATAAATTTAGATATTGGATAGTGCTGGCTGCACTTAGCGTATCTACAATTAAGCAAGTTGAATGGAACGTTAGAACGAGCACTACGGCAACAGTGCTGACTGGGCATCAAACCGGACACTTGCCATTCCGTTCGCTTCCTGACCTTTTCCCGCTTCCCGTTTTGTTATGCAAATTCCAGGCAGGGAAATTACAACGCGAATAAAAGTATTCTACTGTTTACACGCTGACTCTGCACCGACTCTGTGTCGAGTGTGAGCGCGCATTAATCAACGGAAAAGTTTTATTTTTGCCCAAATGTTCAGGATTATTTACTATGAATGTATAAAATTAACTTTCAATATAAGTAGATAATTCTTCTTTGTGTGATCTGTTATTTTGTTTTAATGTTTTTATCTATAATGTTTTTATTTAAGATGGTTTTATTTGAAACATCAAATATTCGCGTAAATCTAACAAAAGTATTAACAAAGAAATCATCACACGTTGATTCATGAAACAGCTACATATTTTTATCTTTATATGTACCTGGATGAAAATTATTAAAGTAACTAGTGCTTAAATGGTGTATCAGCATAATATTCATATAACGTGATCCTCGATGAAATGCAGCATAAATTAATAATTGATTGAACATAAGTAAGGGCCATCTGACGAGCGACGTAGCATCGAATGGCTAAATAACCGCACTCAACCCTACGCCACAAATCAAATGTTTTGATAGCGCGGTATTAACGAGACAATTTGATTGCGGACATATCGCGCTAAATTGCTTCTAAATTATATTTTCTGTTTACTTACCGAACTCCCTACGTATCGGTCTACAACAGATGGCTTTGTTTCTATTGCGTCGATTATCGGAAAGAGTAAACAAGGTGTTTTAATAATTTCAGTAAGCTATATTGACAATAGGTACAAGTACGCCCTTAATTTATTGACAATCCTGTAAATTTTAGTTATTGTATTAAATTATATGGGGGAAAAAGTTTCAGCACTTCCTAATATGGAGCTAGGACTATATAAAATTCCATACTTTAAATTTACTTGTACTTGATGAGACCACAACATTATAGAGTGCTATGCTTTGATTAATACTAGTACCTGGGCGACCGAGCTTCGCTCGGAGTTCTTGAAAGATTGTATATTTTACATTAAGTGACTAAGTGTTACTGAGAAAGTTGTATAGATGTCGCGATAAGAACAATTTTCTTTTTAATTTGGCTTAAAAATAATTTTACATTAAGTGACTAAGTGTTACTGAGACAGTTGTATAGATGTCACGATAAGAATAATTTTCTTTTTAATTTGGCTTAAAAATAATTTTACATTGAGTGACTAAGTGTTACTGAGACTGTTGTATAGATGTCGCGATTAAATTTTGCGTAGAATAATGCGTAAGAAAAACGCATAAAAACTCGAAAACACGCGTTTTCCCAGACATGTGACTAATCTAGATCAATTTTTCGCCCCCGAAAACCCTCATATACCAAATTTCAGCAAAATCGTTAGAGCCGTTTCCGAGATCGCCGGTATAAATAAATAAATAAATATATAAATATACAAGAATTGCTCGTTTAAATATATAAGATATTATATTGAATTGTCACTTTTGATAACAAGAAATTTCATTTAAAGAAAATGTACAAATCTATACATAGGTAGATACGTATAATAAAACTTAGTGAAATTAAAAAAAAACATTGGGTCCCATTCAATTCAACTGGAAGTAGGTACACACTTTCAACCAAAGAAAGATTTTTCCAAATTAGTTAAATGACTGGAGTTCATAAAAAATACAAGCGAGTTGAGAAACTTTTCCTTTTTTGAAATCGGTTAAAAAGTATTGATTTGCGTAATGTATTTAATAAAGAAATAATGTGTTCTTAATATTCTGTGCAATGTATTCTATAAGTTCATTAGAAATAACCTTAGCTTATCTATAAGATAATGTATGTAAGCTTTATCAACGAAATGAACAATACTATGATCGATGTGTTCTGAGCCGACTCTCTCTAAGATAATGGTCTTTAGAATATGTCCGCTCAATAGACGTCGAATTATATACCACTTTCAAATTTTTTTATATTTTTATTTGTTATTAAGGCTCTTATTCACCCTTGTATCATGTAATACTTACTATAAAATATAAGTCTATGTCAGAGTAGTCATGTATTTATGACTAAGTTTCTTTATAGCTGCAACACAACTAAAAAGATAGCAATACCGTCTCGTTGGAAACATGTTGCGGTGAACGCAAACGATCACTTCGATTGCAATCATGCGACTGCTCCGTGTGCATCCAGTGGTCGCAGGCGATGAACAAGTCCGACCGTCTACACAGGAGAAATTTATGCTATTCGACGAGCTGCGCTGAAGCCGCTGGAAGTCAAAGGAAGATTTGTCGCGTCACATTATCCAAGGAATTGAATTGGAAGTGTGTCGATGGATGTGAATTCTCTGCGGTTATCCCATATGCTGCATGCCTCGAAGCCGTACTTATGCAATCTGTGGTCGGCAAATTGTAAGTCTAGGATTACAAAGGAAAAAAAGTTGACATTTTATCGACGTAATTGGCAATACAACTCGCATCACCCTAAAGTTATTACAATGAAATTTAACATTATCAAAAAACATTCCCATTACAGATAATGGTAATGCCCCTAAAAGTCGGGGACAACGAATCGTAGAAGCAATTTTGCATAATTATCCAACATTGTACCGGGAGGCAGGCGACGAGCTGGCGCTTAAATCCTAATAACATCGCACGGATCCGATCGGAATCTCGTTACGCTACTGTAATCTGTTGCAAACGAATAGCTTATTATTTTGTTTTCTACATCTTAAACATAGAGTGATTTATCTAAACAGTATAACTTCTAAAATCATTAATGTTACCTTTAAGGTACGTAAGGTTAAAAGGTATGCGTTCGTATTTTAAGTAGTTATTAAAATTCTAAAATTTCTTCAGTCTTCATGAAGTTGCTCATTTATTATATTTACCAACGACAACTTAAATCCTCTCACGTTTTTCTAATATCATAATGAGGCTTATGCCTCCGAAACGTATTTTATTTTCTTCCTGACGCATTTTATTTTCCATTTCACGTTTCATAAGCGAAATTTGCTTGTCCCTCTTTGCATTTGGCAAGCGTAATGCCCCAGTCGCTTAGTGCACTTTTATTAGGGTATTAAGTGACGTAATTTTTTCCATATTATATTATTCAAATTTGAATAACTGTCTCCAGTTTCCCCCGCAAAAGTCCCACTAGTGATTCTTGTTTTCGCCCTTCAAACTGGTTATTTTTGCTAAGACGTTATGCATGAAACAAAAAACTGTAGCGTCTTCTGAATTTGTAATAATTTTGAAGAGCTTTCCTATAAAATTTCACTTTGACTTTATTATTATAACATTGTTATAGAAGAAAACTGTATTAAAAAATAAAACATTGATTAATTTATTTATAATTTGTATAAAAAGTAATTAAGTTAGTATAAAAATATGTTATTCTGCTTTTGAATAACCACTCTACGCAATTTGTGTTCCAAAATCGAAGAAGTTAGAATGGCCGCAATTTTTACAAATGACATCGTGACGTTTATGCGGAGGGTGCGACCGACAAGTCATCATGTTACTTCTTTCCTATTATTTTTGCATTTCGCCGCACTTTTTCCGCCCTAAGTGTTTCTTCTTTGTCCTTTCACATTAATAACCTTATTTACACGGTATTTTATACAAGTTTCAATTATATAACATGTGATAAAAAATTTATACCAATATAACATTATAATATCTCATTAAAAATACATTTTTAATGAAAACCTGTAGTAGATATTTATATATTTTACTCTACATTTATTTAACGATTACAGCTTTACAGAAACAAGTATTAGACAAAACATAAGTTATTTGTTATCTGCATAAACATTAAAGTTTTTGCTTGCTTACATCCCCTTTGCTACTTGTATTTTCTTTATAATTTATTCCATTTCTCCCCCATACATTGGCATCGGCCGCTGATATTTTTTATTCGATTAGTAAACCCCTAAGGTGTTTTTAGCCTTTTTTCGCTCGATTTTCTTCGAAGCTTTGTTGACTGTTACAGAGGGTTACAATGCTCATTTCTTGTGGATGAGCAACCTTATTTATATTGTTGCTTAGATAGACTTCCTGAATTAAATGATGTAAATTAAATGACTTTACTTCATTTATTTAAATATAAAGTAAAACGTAAAGAAGATTAGTCTCCAATAACGAGTTTTACATAGGGGCAGGTTCTTTGGTTAGTATTGTAAGCTATGTGGAAAGTCGTGGACTCGATATTTAACTAGATATGATAATCAAACTATAACAACATAAGTTATACTTTATGTTAAATAATGGTACCTGGCAGGAACAGACACAAAACCGATGGAAAAGTAAAGCGTATGTGAGCATATTACTTTAGATTTGTCTAAATTAGTATTTAATGAGTAAATTTGTAATTGGTTCATTGCCGCATAATCAGCATAGTTGAAACTTCGATCAGCGTAGCATTTACGTGAAATTCTTTGTAAAGTTATAGACGTTGGTATGTTTGACCCTAGTTTCTCAAACCGCAGTACTTACACACTCGATTTGTGTCGAAAAGGAGACGGGGGAATAGAAACTTTTTGATGGATCGGACGGAGTTTGTTTTGCATGTGAGTGATATGTCTGAAATAATAAATGTTCAGGCGTCGACGCTTCCCTAAACACCCCTCGGGAGGGTGAACTAAAACGATTTTTGATTTGGGTGTCAAGCAAATGTTTTACGCAGTGACGCTCCGAGAGGATTTGATTTTCTTAATCGATTTCTCGCAGTGATGCATAGATTTTAATTATTGTCACGCGGATGTTACGATTAATGTATTTTCGATTATTTTGTGTGAGTCTATATATTGACGGTAATACTAAAAGCTTCATATAATACTTACTCTAATCAGATTATGCATACAAGAACGGTTTGGAACGTTAAGCGCTGCAATATTAGGCAGTATGAACGGTTCAGAATTAACTAATCAGCGTACATTGGTTTCGGTGGTGATTGCATCGCATTGTCCAAGCCCGTGGCCCCGGAATATCTGTTTAGGCCACTGCTCGCCCTGTAATGGCAATGGTTAGCGTTAACTAACTTAGTTAACCTTCATAATTTTGTTAGTGAAACATTTGCATATCTATTTCATAGCCGCGATAGAATCGTAATACGTACCTAGAATGTTAACTACATTATAATTATAAAGACATCTTCATTTATAAGTTAAATTTATAAAATTATTTGAATTTCTTATAAACATCTCTGAAATAATTAAAATGTATTACACAAATATGAAAATGGCGGAACATAACAAAATTAGTATTTAATTTGCCTCCCTCAATTTGTCACGACTCATTTTGTTTTTTTTTTTACTTTACACTGCAAAAGTCTCGTCACCAATTTACAAAGTGACAAGAGAATGAATAATATTTTATTTTGACGATGACGGCTGTTTGTGACATAAAATTAAGTAGCTATTGATGCAGTTCATAAACCTATGAGACCTTTTAAGTCTACATAGTCGTAATCGTTTAAGTCGCGAAGAGATTAATTACTTCGTATATAATTAATGAAGATATTTCTTTAAATACATTATGCTTCAGTAAAATAATTTCTATTAAATACAAATAAATATTTTGTTTAAAATCAATCATATAATTTAGGAAAGGAATAACGTATTGAACCGACCCAACGAATTCCAAATATCATCGATCACATTAACAGTTTTATAATGATGAAAATAAAAAAGAAGGAAGTGGAAATAATTTATTACTTTATTGATACAGGCGTTATCTTTTGTCCGATCGCTCTGTGATGATTTGGTCATTTCTTTTGGATTCGTTCAGGATACGAACACTCATTCATTTTCAATTCATTAAAATTAAATCGAATTGTCAAATGCCTTGTCGTGTGATAACTAATTGATAAAAGTATATCTTTTAATTTATACGTTCTAAAAATAAAGCGTACATCTCGTTTTTGTAAAATAAACTTTTTTAATTTGACTATTATCATGGTTCAAAGTCTTTAAAGATGTAAAGATTATTAACATATTAATAGGAGAGGATATGAAAAATATATTAAATTCAAACAGAGTTCCGTGACTCGTCAGTAAAGTACCAAACGACTCCATTTCGAGGGTTCAAGCACAGAGTACTTTGGTATTAGAAAGTATTGTTCATGTGACGCCGCCACGCTGTCGCTTAGGAGACGCTGTCGCTTGGTGTTTCATAAAATCCATGTATTTACTATTTTTTTCATTATGTAAATTTTTAAGGAAATATATAGGTACTTATATACATAAGATATTTTTGTGGCTAGTAAGAAAATCGTAACATACGTAAAAAGCTCTTACTTCAGTAAGTAAGAAAAATAGCAGTTTCAATTTATATAAGAAAAAATAAAAATACTTTTCGCAATCAATCAATATGAAATGTGTAACCACTTTATTTCTTACTATTTAATAGAAAGCCTTTTTCAATAGACTCTTCAAGCATAAATATTTATTTATATCTATTTCAATATTCACTTAAAATGGAGAAAGGTTAGTCTCGTATAAAAAATACCATTAAAAGTATAATGAGAAAAGAAATATTTGGCTTCTCTCTGACTATGCTCGAGCCGACATTACTCTGTAATCCACAAAAGGGTTCCGCGAAGGCTTAAAACAGCCACTTATTATGTATGTTACATTTCACTTTCAGACGTCATTTATATTCAAATGCTCAAAAGGCATTACTGGGCAAAAATTGTAGCATTAACCCCTTTTGAAATGAGCGAAATTGGTTCCGACAAGGGAAATCATTTTTCAAGATCTGTTTTTATGAATAGGTTTAGTAACTGACTCATTCAATTTTCGATCATTAATTGTATTAATTTTTTTTGTTTGACTGGATCATATTATTTTAAATTAAAATAGACAGACATGCTAGATTATGATAATATAGCTCTATTCACCACAGTTAATCGACATGCATTAATTTTTTCTTAAATAAAACTTAGAGGAGAAGGCAATAGCAAATATTATGTTCGTATTCTAATAAGCAAAATGAAACGGAAGCATCAAAAGACCAATAACTCACAATCAAAAAGAACCTATGGAATTAGGGTAGCGGTACCGATCCGTACAAAATGATTACACACCGTCTTCATCCGCTCACAAAGGAACACAGCGGGGTCTTATAATATTATACTTTTCCCTTTGTAGAGTAACTTCGAAACGCAGTGGGTAGCATGCTTTATGGTTTCAAATGATAAAACTGTTTGTCAGTGGCTTTGTTAGGATTCGTTTTGCGTGGTAGCGTGTCCGATTGTCGGTATTTATGACTTCTGATCGTATCTATAACGAGGTGCTGACATATGATCGTCTGCGTTGCGAATCGATTGTTGTCCTATGAGTGTCGTTCAAAATTGGTGCTTTAATTTAAATTAAAATTCATTAGTGTGCAATATTATTAACTAATATACAATAAAAAAAATATAAAACTTATAGGTAGTTGTCGAAATGCAGTACATAATTCACGTCTCCAAATGCTAAACTTATTATCGACAAACTTAAAATATTTGTATCTATAGATATATTTTATTTATTTATAATGCCGAATGCTGCTATATTGTGCTCAATCTGTCATCCTATATTATCTGTAACGAATGCGATATAAATAGATAAAAAAATAATAGAAATTAGATTTTGCGAATTTACTTATTTCTTATTACTAATCTATCTCTCTATGGTTTTAATACTGTAGATCATTTTTAAAAAAAGGATAAGAATATAAAAAGTAAATTATACTTTTTGTTATTTCTAATATTCTATTATAGGTATAATACTGAAAGATAATTTTCAGATGGCACTAAACACTTTGTATTCTTAGCGTAACATATCAACAGTGCGACAAAATAATAACATACACGGAAGCTTTTTGCCTTAGGGCCCGTCTGTGAGATGCTAGTACTTCCAACCCTTCCATCTTACTGATCGGAATATCATAGTTATAAGTATAATGTAGTGAATAATACAAATAATAAAACATGTTGCATTGCATTGCATTTAGAAAGATTTTAATATTATTCTTCAAACTCCTATCATTATTTTAAAAATAATTATCTTTTGTTGCAGGTTGCGCGATGAAAGGGGCGACATTGAACGTGTTATTGCTATGGATAAAGCTCGTGAAGGTTCACATAATGGTGAGAAATCATTTCCTTTGCCATCAATGAAAAACATATCGATACTTGATATGATATTAGGTATATCATCAATTTAATTTATTATCTTATCAATTAAGTTACACGGTATACGGATTTTGCCTATTTTAGGTTCATCCCCAGGCCACAGTCCTGTGCTAAATCTTTCGAAATCTGGATCCGGAGAGCGTGAGAGATCAGAGCGAGAACGTGATCGTGGAGAACGGGGTGATGGGTCTGCGAGTGGGCGAAGCTCGGCCGCCTCCCGACGCACGCCGCAACCCCCGCGTATACCCTCTACAACGGCCGCGGCATCCCCCCACTCACATTCAGACGAAAGCGACGCAGCACTGTCCGATCAGGAAGAGCACAATGTCAAGGAGGAAGATGACGGTGAGTCCATAGATTTGACAGAAGTAAAAAAATTTTATAGTGTTATAAAAGACAAAGGAGTAAGTACTTATTTACGTCAGTTCCGATATGTAAATGTTTGTTAATATTTACTCAGGTGATGATGTTAAAACTTCAATTATTGTAATTCGAGTATTATTACGAGGTGCATTCAAAAATATATATTATAAAATTTCTATACCCAACCATAATACTTTAGCTATTTAATTGGTTTTCGATCATTTATGAAAGCAGAAATTAGAAAGATGACATTATTCAATATCATAATCATTTAAAATAACAAATAAGTTATATTTTTTTTATTGAAAACTAATTACTTTTTTATTTATATAATTTTGTATAATGTATAATATAATGCCCACCCTTTTTAAAAAAACATGAGTAATAAATAAAACAAAAGATGCAGTGAACCGTGGTCTAATAGAAATATTAAATCAATTAGGCTCGAACGAATAATGTACATTTAAAATTGGTTAATCTTTTTAATAGCTCAAACGACCGTAATCGCAGCTGCGACAAGAAAGTATCCATGTTACATTAACATAGGCTGGTTGTATCACCCTCGATATACGCCGCACGTTGTACCCAGCCAAAGCTAAATTACCCAGTAATAGCAAAACGTTCGGGATTTCATAGTTCGGAAATTATCAGCCATAAAATTGCATCTTTTTTCTTTTTTGGGAATAAAATGCATTAATAATCTCCTTACAATGTAAATGATGACTATAATTTTATTGCTTTGTAATTAAAGCTCAAATGCAATAAATGCAAGCACCAGAAAAAAGCTTCATATAAAAAGATACTCGACTAAGAAAAGATGTTATCTTAATATTATTATAAATGTAGAGGAAACAACAATCGTCGATGTTCCTTGCAAATGCATCTTGATTGCTAGTTCTTAAATGATTCCTCGTCTCGGACTCGGGACTTGCGCGTTAACTTCTAACGTTCTAATATAATAAAAACCTATTATAAATAACTGCTGCAATCACCTTTAATGATGTATGAATATAATTTCAAGGATTAATTTAATTTTAGTTATCAATATGTACTTTGATTTTAGCCTAACTACTATACGTATATGGACACATATGTATATACGTAGAGCACCTCATTCTAGAAAACAAAAGAAGTTTAATAAGGGATTTTTTTGAAAAAGCTTCATAAGAATTTGAACTTTAAAATAAATTATGATGAAATACATGGAAAATATACTGTTTTCTGGGAACTAGGTGGCAGTACTCATTACCAACATAAGTTCTCTCTATTAAGACTTCTTCAAAGCTTTCACTATGAAAGATAATCGTACACCATTAAGACTATTAAAGATCAGTGATGGATGGCATGACAATTTCTATGATAATATTCTAACAATCTTTTATCTGCAGCTTTTTGTATATTGAATCTATTAACAAGCTAAATATTTTTAATCAATATAATATCTTCTATCTCCTTAAAGATCATCAATCAAGGGAAAACTAGTTACGAGAAACTATAATTGCGTTACTAAATTATTATTATTATTACTATATAATAATTACATAATGAAAAAAATATTCTTATACTTTAATAATAAAAACATATATCCAGCTATACTGAGTAGATCCTATTTTTTGTTTCCAATGATTTTTAAAAGCTAAGAAAGAATACTCAGATTTAGAGAATATTTTTTGAGCTAAAATGCACAGAAATAGATGATAATTAGTAATGACAGCGTTAATCATAACAAGATCCAAAAATGTAAATACTTGAAGCATACAATGGGTAAATTACTGAAACAATATGGATTGTGTGGATTGTATTTACTAAAGGTTGCAAATAGCGCTCACAGATCGTGGGAACTAGTCATAGAAGTTATGATAGTTACTACGTTTTGTCGATGTGTACTTAATAAAGTTAAACATTAGGTTGTTTTTGTTAAATTTGTAGCTTTTATCTTTTTGTAATTGTTCATGATATTTGGAATACAAAATTATATATAAAACAGCTCTTGAAGCTCAAAATTAAGTACATATATTATAAGTTAAGTCAAAAAATATATTTGAAGTGTCTAAAGCACTATTTATAATAAATTAATTTTAGCAGCATCCACTTCACTGTTAACATTGCTCACGAATATCACGATCGACGGAGACCATATAAAAAAGCTTTTTTATTGAATGTGTCATTCAACTTTGATCTTTGTCGAACCGATCCACCTTACCTCTTTCTTTCAATCATCGCACTCATTTGTGACCCTGTTCCATTTATACCTACATGTTAGATTATAATGGTCATGAGTAGGTAATTTTATAAAAGTAAGTATTGCCCGCGGCTCCGCTCGCGTTCAGATGACCAAAAACCAAAGTATTAGGTTTTACATATTAGTATAATCTTACATTGCAGTTTGTGTATTTTTTCTCAGAAATGAGATATTTTTCCGCGGTAAAAAATATTATATGATATTTATGTTGATCCGAATAACCAGCTATCACCATACCAAATTTCATCAAAATCCCTGCAGTGGTTTTTCTGTGATGTGGTAACAGACAGACAGACAAAAAATATTTAATGTACAGATGCGGCTCAATTACAATTTTATTATATGTATAGATTTTTTTATATAATATCAGAAAGTTTCTTTTCGTATGTTCCATTCATTGGGAGTTTTATTAATTAGGCTTATTAGGAAGATGCTGTTGTGACAACCCGAAAGTGCTATCGTGTGCATCGACAATGACGAAACGATGCTGTCTTCATTATATGACGAGCGTTCACTATCTTGTCAGTTAAATTAAATGTATCGATAGATTATTTTGAACCGTCAGATGGCATCTAAATGTTTTATACATTTAAAGTTTTATCCGTTATATTCACATTTCACACACTTTATATATAGAGTGTATAATAGAGTGCGTGAATGAGTGAGTGTGATTTTTACAGAATCACGCTATAATAGCTAAACGGCTTTAACAAAATTTCGTGCACCTATCTACGTTACGTTGTGAAATAAGTAATATTTGACAAAAAAAATCAATATTTTTTTAAGAACAAAACAACCGATGTTACAATGAAGATAAATATACTTAACAAGTTTTAATTGGTACTATTCGATCTAAAATAGCAAAAGGAACAAGTATCAATATAACCCAGCGAAGCATATATAAATCGCTTAGAGACAGCCCATTCGGTGTCGAATGGCTTACCGTGTCCTTATTCCGACTAGTATCGGTAAAACTACTTGTAAACTGAACAACCCATTACTTGTTCAGCTAGAAGATTTTTGCAAATGAATACGGATTCTATTTTAATACTTTCACTGGAATATCGCACAAAACAAAAAAATATGTTAGAATTTAAAATGTTTTAGCTTTTTTGGAAACTAGACTAGCTTAAAGTTCGCGACATAGAGCAAACTTTACTTTAAATCCATTAAAATGTTTTATATAAATTTCTTTCTTAATATAGATTTTATGTTATGTAGGCGATACTGAAAGCTTGGCATATTCATAAATAATTTTCTTTTTACTGCTGACCATAAGAGTGTACGAATATATTTTATTTAGTTTTGTTCTGACAGATTCGAATAGGCCTTTCTTGGCCCCATCAATGCACCGCATGGATTACCACGCGATTTCCATGTACCTTGCAATAATAATTGTTATGCGAATGATACACGCACGCGATCAGCAATGTCGTATTTATTATTAATTGTTTTGTATTGCATATTTTTAGGATTTCTTATGAGGTTATTGATATATTAATTAAAGTTGTAACAACATCATCATTTAAGAATTCAATTTAATTAAAAGAATTTTAGAACTAAATAAATCTACCTTTTTGACTAGGAGCAGAGCTCAGCGATGGTGAACGTGACCTTCCTACTAATACATCGCCTGCGACGGTGAGCTACCCAACTCAGGGCTCTCCGACCAACGTTCCTGTTGACCCCACCGCCGATACCCTGGTTTCTTCTACCGAAACCCTCCTTAGAAATATCCAGGGTCTCCTTAAAGTCGCGGCAGATAACGCCCGGCAACAAGAACGACAAATCAGTTACGAAAAAGGTAAGCTCTTTTATATTATGTAGTAACTGCTTCCTAATAAAATTACTATTATTTCAGTCTTCATTATAATTGTAAGTCTTCTGGATATTTTAAAAAGTCCATAATTTTAATTTTAAAATAACTAAGCTCACATAAGCTAAACAATAAAAAAACTGACCACTTGCTAAGTCACTGTCAGTTAACGATGTCTGTAGTTCAAGCGCTAAGGAATTTACATATGAAATTAAGGCTTGTTACTTTATGAGGAGTCAGAGACATTTTCAGACTATATATATCTGGTCCAGATAAACAAGTTATTATAGTTTTTTGTTAACATTCCTCGTCAATGAACTCACAACGATTTCATCTTTATGAATATTTGTTTTATAAGTATTATCATAAACAAACTAATAGGTACTTAAAACGTATTTTATGCAATGTTATTTTGTAGCAATCTGTCTGTTATAATTAATGTTATGTTTGTAATATAAATTTAATCTTTACCAATATGGATTTATATTTGAGATAGTACCTCATTTCCATAGCGAAATAACTTTTTAAATCATGAATATACAACAATCATGAATTGCAGTAAGGACATTATGAATATCTGTTTTCCATGCAAGAAACTACGCAGGCGCATGTCGTGCCTTTGCAAATAGCCGTAGAACAGATGCGCCTGAGTTATAGCACAACCCACTATCATTACCCACGATTCCATTCGGACAGCATAATTGTTTAATTGATATTTCTGTGAGTTATTTATACACATCGTTTCGTTTTCACCATGAGAAAATAAGAAATATTCTTCGTGCTCTATGGCTTTCGAACTTGCGTCTATATGATGAATAATTGTAAAATTGTTATATAAATATATTTTTTACATTATTGACATGTCCATGATTATAATAATTAATATAAATAGTAAAACCAAATGTTCTATAAAATCTCTCTTTAAAATTCTCGTAGCAAGTTCTAAGGTGTGAGTAGCGGTATTGTACACCAGGCTTTACCTTAACCAGGAAAAGATACTTCAACCCGCGTCCATCTAAATATTAGATAGTGCAAATGAATTATTCTTTGGAACGAACGTACCAGGTGTATAAAGAAAAAAAAAAGATTTTACTAAATGGTTTAAAAAAATCATAAAAGGTTATAAAATATTAAAATGTATTCGCTATTATACTTTTCCTCGATGCCTAAACAAAAGCAAAACACAATTGTTATAAAAGCCATAAAAATACACAGGATGAGAAAACTCGCGGCCCGAGTCATCATCAAACTTGAATATCAATATTGCGCCTCGAGCCAATTGTATTAATAAACAAAACAAAATGAGAAATAATAATGCTATAGGCCAACAAAAGGTTCCATTTCTCCCCCTGATGTGTAGTTAATGCCAAAGGAATAATCCCCTAACTTAGCGGCAATAAGACTGGAAATTGTAAGTCTATTTACTAAACCAGTAATTTTGTTATTACGATAATAAAATTATTGTTGATGAAACATTTTTTCGAACCAATGTGTCTGGCGAACCTTACCGATGATTTTAATAGAAATTACAGCAATCACCCGCCCGGATCACCTCCGCTAACTTGATAGGTGAAGAATATTGGTTGAATGAAATTTGGTTATGTATACATACACAAGCTTTTGTTTTATGTATATTTTACGTATATACGGTGTACATTGCTTATTTTCTATTCATACAGTTGTAAGTACTAGCAGTTTGTCATACCGAAAGGTACACATAAGTTGTCACCATCACCCCTATTTCGCCCGCAAATGGCAGATTGCTATCAGATGTATTCGTTGACAATTTTTACACTACTCTTGCAGAGTGGGTGTCGCACAGACAAATGTACTGCATTCACTGAGTTATCAGATAACACGGGAGGGTCCTATGAAAGGACTTCACTGTGATAAAACTCTTTCGATTTGTTACTGTAAATAGACAAGCAATGAACGCTATGTGAGAAATGTATTCTTTAAGCGTTTCAGGTGTAAACGTACACAATTATAAATAAACATCTGTTATTCATTCATTTTTTAAATTTAATATTTTTTTTCCGTTAAATGTCTATGGCATATAGTATAGTCTATTAAATTATTTATTTAAAAGACGTAATTAAACGACGTAACATATTTTCTTATCTAAAGTTTCTTTAATTGTTCACATCTTTGCAAAAAAAGCATTTATAACACGCAGAATCGTTCCGATCGCAATCGTCACGACATAAATCTGCATCGGCTACTCTTTAATCCTTTATCCCTGTTAATTCTTACCGCTTAGTTTATTTCTGGACCAAATGGTCCGGTCTTGTACGCGATTTTGTTCACCTCTTTTGTTTTACAACTATCAGTTTTTGTTAAGCTAAGTGCTGTTCAACGGACAAATGGCACATGCGCGAGCAGATAGGACAAGCATATTTTATGGGGTTGAGTTAGAAAGGGAATTCCACTTCCATATCAAGAGATAACTGGTGTCGAGGACCATAGTAGTCATAGCCCTGATATTGAATATTGTCTTGTCTTAAATATGGCATATTATTAGTACTTATGTATCTCCATGCTGCTAATATTTTGTACTTGAGTTGGTTTTTTTTTTATTTAAATTAACAAATGACTTTTATCATTCAAATAGAAAAGGGTTTCAAAGCTTCATATAAATTGACATTCAACTGTTGTTATCGATAATATAAGTACTTCAGCTTCCATATAATATTATCTTTATAACAGTTGGATGCAAAATGAACCTGAAATGTACTGATACATTAACTAAATTGTATAAACAAGTATTTAAGGCTTAAATGTCTGACAAAGTCAACATGCAAATGGTAATCATAATTAAAATAAAACGTTTCTTATTTCACTGTGTTTATGATATAATTTGCGATGAGATCGCATTGCGTTGGAGGGAAACAGCCCATCAATAATGTGGAAGTGACCGATCGAACAAACAAGAACTGGCCAATGATAAAAACTGATGAGCAAATAGACAGACAGGACTTGTGTACTCAGCTAATGGATTCAATTGATATGAAAGCTTTTACAATACTGTCACGGACATTCCTATTATATCTTGATGTAACCAAATTAGTGAAATTGTGAGTTATGTTTTTTCGGTACTTTTAATTTTTATATAAATTTTTTGTACTAATGAAAGATACCTATGAATATTCAAAGGTAGTAGTAAATTAAGATAAGTTTTTTAGAGTTCTCTTGTAAATGTAAACACAGAAAACAATCTCATTACCCCTATTATATTGTGGCAATAGTTTTAATGATATCTATCAAGGAAAAAGTGTATTATCTACCATAATGATATGTAAAGACAATCATGACTAGGACTCTTAAGATTATATAACGGGTGGCTAACGAGCTATAACGATGCGATAAATATCAGTGGACAAAAGCATTGTACTCAGACTATATGCGATAAAAACGTATAGTATATACCTACTACACCTACCTAGTACCTACATTATAATATATACCTACCTACCTTTGACTTTATGTTAAATATCTCGAGGTATAGACTAATAGCTATAACAGTTAATTAATCATTCATTATTTGGTCAGAGATAGATATTATGAGTAGGTCACAATACCTATTGGTAATAGCATTTCCGTATTTTAATAGATAGATTTCTATGTATTCAGCCCTTTTTAACGTCCCACTGCTGGGCACGGGCCTCCCTTCAATACGAGGGGAATCAGGCCATAGTCCACCACGCTGGCCAAGTGCGGATTGGCGGACTTCACATGTCTTTCGAAAACTTGCTAGGTTTTCTCAGACATGCAGGTTTCCTCACGATGTTTTCCTTCACCGTAAGGCAAGTGGTATTCATGTTAGAAATGATTCGCACATGAAAATATCAGAGGTGCGAGACCCGGGATTTGAACCCGCTTCACTCGGTTTCCCAAGCGAGCGCGTTACCACTGGGCTACCACTGCCTCAGATTTCTATATTTCAATATAATTGTACAATGACATCTTGTCTAAGCCCCCAGTTCTGAATATCTGGTCCGGGACATTTTGACTCATGTCAAAATGTGGTCGCTAATAATTAACCAAGTATTTCTTATACTTACTTTTCTTTAGGAATATTTGTAGTTGGCTAAACACTATAGCTCCAGTTAAAGTTAGGCTGTCGATCACGGCCATAATTCGCTAGTACAAACCGCCCCCAGCTAACGAGCCACCGAGATGCGGCAGATATACCAAGGCATTGTGCCGTGCCAGCTTTCGCACCATTGTGCCAGAGGTGCGCGGAGATCTCGCGGGGCAATCTTTGTTTGTTTACTCTAACGTGCTGACTTAAGTTATGAGTTTCGATATTTAGTGCCTATGAAAGCGAGAAAAGTTATATGATATTATTATTCGTTTAGATATTTATTTTTTACTTATTAAGGTTTATCCGCGACTCTATCCTCGTATTTATTATAGCATTTATCCCATAAATATTATAAACGCGAAAATTTTAATGAATGGATGTTTGTTACTCAATCACGCCAGAACGGCTGAACGGCTTTGGATGAAATTTGGCACAGGAATAGCACATAGGTTACTTTTTATCCTGGAAAATATACGGTTCCCGTGGGATTGATTTTTGTTATTCATTAGGGACAAACCCGAGCGAAGTGAGGGTAAGTCGCTAGTGTATAATAGTTACGTTATAATTATCCTTTATTTAACACACTGGAACACTTGCTGATATCTACTAAACATTGTCTTCATGTCATTGCTGTCTTTGTAAAATCCTTGAAGCGAAGAGATCAAAAAAAATAATAATGGATATGATTCTATAACATATAGAAAGATTTTTGTCATTTTAATTATTTTTTTATTTTTTTTTATTTTTAACGATTGTAGAATAATATCTAGGTCTAGCCCCTCTGTTTAAAAATATAGTATACATTAACTATGATGGGCCATTACTTAATATGATGGACCCTTGATTAAAGCTTTGACCCAGATTGGGAAGACTCCGTAATATTTCTTACGATTTGACCTATCCGAGTTCTTAAGAGTGACAATCGATACGCGGTTTCCGTACGACTTGGCCATGAAACAAAGTAAACAATAAGTGACATTAAGGGGGATAATAAAATGACATTCCTGCAATGTACCGATATGTGAGAAACATCGGACGGCCATATTGGATTACTTACGCGTGTCGCTCCGGTTACGTTGCGCACGCGACTTGACCACACGCACGCCATCTAGCGGAGAATGTGAATATCCATAGCTAAACATTGTGTAAACGTCGGTTCACCACAATAGATCTACATATCAATTTTATTTGCCCATATTAGACATAATTTTTTTTTTTAATAAAAATAGGAAATAAAAATTATAAATATTAAATAAAATATTTTATTAACCCTTCAGTAATTTTTTTCACAGCTCCAACCTAACCCACTACTATATAAAAACATCTCTTCCTGCGGAAATAAACTATTCAAAATTTTAATAGGTACATGCAATTTTAATTGATTTCAAATTACTTTAATTAGAAAATTATATATTATTCATAAATAAAATAACAAAGTTAGAGCATTTATTAATTCAACATTAAACAACTACAATATACTTATAGAATAAATAATTAATTATAATGAATATCTTAGGGAGTATTAAGTTCAGTTCCCTCGTGGTACCGGCTCTTATTAATTTTTGTATGTTTGTTCGTATACGTATGTATATTACGTCCATTTCACAACCTACTAGCTAAGGCCTGCGGCTTCTGTACCCAATATATATTTTTATTTGTTCAAGTACTAAAACGACCTCTTGCTTAATAGAATAGCGCATAGAATGAGCAGCTTGTGCTGTAATTTTTGGAAATAAAACTTATTTTTGATAATACTTTCTTAGGTAGGTTGTGGGTAGGCTGTCTGTAACAACTATATAATGCCTAACACCTTAGTCTCTCCCGTGACCATGTTAGGTTAGGTTAGGTTAGGTTAGTACCATAGTTTTATTTAAATTAATTTTGATTTTAATATTCATGATGGTATAATAAAATCCCATGGAAATCTAATCTCTCTAGCCGTTTACGTATAAACTATTTATTTGGTTTCTGGCGACTACGTAGATAGCGTAAATTTTGATCAAGTTATGGTTTTATTACATCGGACTACTATTAAAAATGCGATAGTTAGTAGGTATGTGTTATGTTTGTTACTCTTTCACACTGAAATGCCTTCCTGCCTTTGGAAAATTTGAACAAGGTAGGTTAAGTCGCTAGTTGTAATAAAATAAAATTTTTTATTTATATACAATATTCATACCCAATTCGGTTTCACTATAATACATCCATAAATTTTCAGACAGTAGCTCAAATATGAATCCTGTACCGCAACAAGCTAAGATACTCCCTCAGGATCTTACGACATATCTCATCGTATCGAAAGATTAAAGTGGCCACACGCACGCACTAGAATTTGTGTCTTATGTCAGTGCACTTATATTCAGAATCCATTACACTTCGTAGCTTCGTTATGGCGGTACGTATTTGTTACTTGTATAAAGGGGTAAAGTGAGACAATCGTAAAGTTTAATAATAATTACATTCTCAACTCTCCTCCCGGCCTGTGCGCAATAATTAACCGCTCGGAATTACTTAGCCGAAATAATTTAATGTGACGTACGCCCAATTATTCATGACGTGCGAGATGTCTTTATTGAATAGCAAAATGAAATCTTCCTTTTATATTTTCTCATATGTTATTATGTAATATGTACATAGTTGAAAGATAAAGTATTTAATAATTATGTACGTTTATTTAAAAATGGTTATTATGAGACAATAAGATATAGAACTAGAAAACTATTGATATTACCACAGATCATACAATACTGTGATATTACTACATAGTATAGTTTTAGTTATTTAAAGTTAGCAAAATGTATTATCTTTAAATGACATTAAATAATAACCTAAAGTTATGTATTTAAATTTTTCGCTTAAGCTTTAAGTAACTGACTTAGCATAGTTTATACTTTTGCAGTATCATCATAGCCCTTGTTTTACTGTGCATATATAAAATTGTTACTAAATAAATTTCTTTTCATGTCATTTCGGCGTAAGTTTTAAGTAACACACTCGAAGATTTTCTAAATTATTGAATAATTCCACTATTTACCTATAAGCTCGATTGTATCAAATTATTTAATAGTATGCAATCCAGATTTCGAATACTAACAAAGCTTTAAATTAATATGTAAATTAGAAGTAGGCTAAAATCAAATGTCAATATGTATATGTTAGTTAAAAGTAAAAGTAATAAAAAGGTTTAAAAACAAAGGCTGTCTATTTAAATCAACACATTGATTAAAGTTGCATTGTGCTTGCAGTAAGTAACCTAATATAAATCTAACCAAATATAATGAATAAGAAACGGAGATACTGTTTGTTTTCGGAATTCGAAAATACCGATTCATAATAAAAAGAAATATATTCACATTACCTACTCCAAATTAGATATTGCATGCTAAAAACTTTGCTTAGCTTTGTTATTACTACATATTTTTTCGAATGTGATTATCACATATGAAAGGAGATTTCACAGTTCTTAATATTTAAAACTAACGTAAACCGAGGTTTAAGCAGTTATTTTCCGCAAATCTTAATGTGGACTAAATTCCCGTACACACTGTTAGTAAATGGAGACCATATTATAATGGTAACTCGTTGTCTCTATGGGGTGAAACAGGACCCTTGTTCTAGATGTAATTTACATACGGAATTACAAGCCGGAATAACGTCGTTGATGCATATGTTTATGATTTGGGAGTACGGTTATGAAGTGAGATATTTTTGTATTCAAGTATTCTGGAGCTTGGCTGGAAATCTTAAATGTTATGTTACAATTCTAGTTATATATTGTAATAAATTTGTTTCGATCGATATATAATATCATAATTTCTAAAATAAAGCAAAGATCCCAATATATTCTGTTACAAGATAAAGAAATTTTGTGAAAGAATAATTTAGTCGTTACTTTTCATTAAGAATTCCTTACCCGTAACAATTTATCATAATTTCAATTCCCTTTCAATAGAAACAGAATCGTAATACTAACTCATAGCGTGCAGCTGGAACTCTACGGGAGTATAAATATTCTTTATATGCAGTTAAATTTTTAACAACGAGCCCATTACATAAAAAGTTCGCAGAAAAATGAAAAATTACCGGTCAGGGAGCGACCGCAAAAACATCTCATAAGGAAGAACTAATGAAAGCTTAGAGCAATTCGCATAAATCTCCCTTACATTTTTAATACCAATATATCCACTGAGGGGAGTTTCTATCGAGGAAAGGAAAAAATGAAGCAGAAAAACAAAACATTCGCGGACTCGCGCATTTATATCTTATTTAAATACCAGATGTTGTCCGCTTATAAACGTAGATATTTTTTAATCGGTACCTTACCGGGGACATAATGGTATCGGCCGATCTGCCGTCAGCTGGTATGTAGATGTACGGGAGTTTATCGTGTTCGGTGGCTAATTTAAAAATCCCCTCCGCGCAGATTGTTCACATTGCAAGCGCCGTCATCCCGAAGCGGCAGCGTGATATCTCTCTTGACCTGTATATTTTTTATTTGCTTCATTACCTAAGCTTTTTTCGTATCGTATCGAATCTCGCGGAGTCGTGTAGTCTCATTAAAATAATACAGGGCTACCGGATAATCTTATCCGGTGTGTTTCGATCGCAGATAGGTTGCGCGTGCGTCGATAACACCGCGAGTTATTCCGGCGGTGTTCGTTCCAAGCACTAATATTTTTTAACTCATTTTGTGACGACAACTTCATTATTTGTTGTCTCAATGCAGGTCTAAATCCAACAATACGCTTTCGACCAAGAATATAATAAAATTTTGATATATATAAGACTGTGTTATTTGAAGCGACAAAATTACGAATACATAAAGTATATTCAAAATAAAAGATATAATAACAAAGTATAACAGCTCAATATTACTGTCAAATGTAATGTACTGAAATAAAAAGAAAAAAAAACATGAAAATGTTATGGATGCAAGGATTTTATGATCCAAATTTCACACATAATAACGGAAGGCAATTCGTATTATTATCAGCGTAGAGACTTCGGGAATAATACTCCACAGTAACATCTCTGTGTGACATAAGCCGGAAAAATCTAATAACACTAAAATAAAATTGCCGACGGTTTGTAAATTTAAAAAGCATAGGGAAGAAAATTCGTTTTCCGCCGTGACAGCCATTATCGTTACTTTGAATTTGCCTTTAAGAAACATTGTGAATTATGTTAATGTATTAGACGGTAGAAATCAATTACTGAAATTATTGTTCATCTTGTTAAAAACATTAAGTGATATTTTTTCTGAATTATAATTCCATATTGATTATATTCATATTTGACGTGTCGTTGGTACACAAATCTTAGCCGGTCATTGATATAATATGTAGAATTTGTAGATACATATAAAAACATTTGTATTTCCATGTAGCCAAAACAATTATTTTTAAAGAAAAAATTATAATTGTGTAATTAGTATTTAAAAGCAAAAAATTAAATATATGTATATGCAAAGACATGAATCAAAATAACTACTAGTTTCATAATAAATTTATAAATCTCAAAACATTGTAAATGCTAATCTGGCTTTATTCGCACTTCTCCGTTGTCTTAAGCATTTTAATCAGCAATATTCCTCAGTAATATTTCCTTATGCTATTACTATTAAAATTTCACCTTCAAACCGCCGAAGACTACCTTCTATTCATTCGCTTTTAAAAGGACCAAAAGCGAACGAGAGGGAGAACTAAATGCGTTCTTTTGTTTCTCTTTTCTAAGACCCATTTTATTCGCATTCACCTCGAAGCTCGTTTAAATTATTTTGCCAGTTTTGAGTCGTAAATTTAAAGCGGACTTTAATTGTTATTTTAACTGCAAGCACAACTTAGTCTTCGCAATGGGGGCTGTGAAAATATGTCTTAATTCGCCCGTCCTATGACTTATGTGTTACGCTCCATTGCCATTGTTACTTCGTATTATTTGTTTGGTGTAAGCTTTAAGAAGCTTGAAATTTAACTGCTTTTTTTTACATTTCTATGTAAAGAATTGATCTATATATTACCTACTTGTGTTAAAAAAACACACTCATATAATATGTTACTTTCAGATTAAAAATTTGGTGACTCAGTTTTATCTAACAATTCTCTAAGGGTATCACATTCGTAATTTAAATATTATTGTTGCTTTTGCAGAGTGCATGAAATTGAAAAGAAGTAAGTACCCCTCTGTGACCCTCTGGGACTCAAGTTAAACAAAACGAAAACAAGTGTACGACTTTTCAATTCGAGATAACATGTATACTTAAAACAAAATATTTTAAGAATCGATTACTATATCAGTTAATTACTTTAGGCCATTATTAAATTGCGTAACCGAAATCGATCCTTTTGTTTATGGGTTTCGATCCTTTCAATCATCTATCAGCCATTGAGCTTCGGTATAATAATAATTGTCCATAATTATATATTCCCCTGAACAGCGCATCACTTTTATTGTTATTTTATTTATAAAGTGGTAATTTTTTACTTTGCTCCACTCTATCATGTTTTTAAATTTGATTGATTCGATATAAAGATCGATTTAGTTATAATCGTGTGTTCCGCTGTGTTATTTTTTGAATATTTTCATGAAGACATATATTCTTGGTATATCTAACTCGTAAAAGTAAGTACCTGTGGACAGATACTAGTAAAAAAATCTGTTTTCAATTTAATTTATGTTTTCTTATGGATACTTAATTATAAAGAACTATCGGGCTAGCAAGCAATTATTGGTAAACTCATTACTCGTATCTATAACATGAACATCAAACAATACAAAGATAGATCGGCCTGGACTCAAAGACCACCAGGAGCATCTTTTGTTGAAACGCCTCGGCTCACAAATCGCAAGATGCGGAGATACGGCGCGCGCGCATACCAACGCGAGCCTTAATGGCCGCCTCGCCGAAGGTAATTTACGTCTCATGTGCGAAACCACTCTTAACTAAAAGCCCTCTAAATTGCACCATACAACTGGATTGATTTGAAATTAATCTCGAACACAGTCCTCTGCATCTTCAAGATTAAAAATAATTTTAAATTACAAGCCAATCCGTGCATCTCAGTGTAATCGTTTTTAAAATTTAGTTTACCTTATAAATTATAGCTTTTATTTTATTTATGGTATATCTTTATCGATGAAGAAGAACTTCCTTCAAAGCTTTTATGGTTCACATGATTTTTGATGTTTTCACGAATTCTCTATTGTTAAAGTTCAAGTGTAGGTATATCGCCTTGTATGTCTAGTAGCTCTACATTTTAAATGTCAAGATTATCAGATAATATACTGTTCAAGTTCAAAATATAAACAGTAAGAGAAAATTTAACAAACAATGAACAAGACATCGTTTCGCTTTACAAGATCTTAGCTGCAGATTACAGGAGTAACTCGCCTTTATTCCAGGCCTTATTACAAGCATACGAGCAAGTTAACTTGTCTCTGTGTTATCTCTGAGATTATTGTTTGTCGATATAGAAGCTTTGTACCAGTCCTACCTCTTTACTATAAATCCTGTATTTAATACACGATCGATATTAAAAATCGAAAAAAAATCCAATTCTCAATATAATTTGTTAAGTGTATTTATGATTAAATATACCTATGGACAAAACTAAATAATGTTTGATTTGCGACATTGCTTTCATTCATGTGTTGAATGTGAACATTCATAGTAAGAGCATTAACAATAACAATAATAGTTAGTATTACTATTATACATATAAATCGAAAACTAAAAGTAAATCGATATTGTCAAAAATTTAAACCTTTAGATAAGAAGCAGGTTATTATTTCTTTCATATATAAGGTTTTTTTTTGTATATAATAGGTAATATAACAAAAAAAAAAAAAACATTTACTCACGTAAATAAGGCTTATTCTGTTATAAACACAAAGCTTATTCTGTTAGTAAATTATTAATTATATTTAACTAACAACATTGTAATAATTCATATATAATCCCTTAATAGCAAAACTAATTACACAAATAGTACTTGAAACCCATTTCCGAGATGTATTCAAATCGGAAATAGCTCCCCAATAATTTCCGTCAGGTTAGCTTTAATTGAAAGTTATGCAAATCTCCCAGATCAACTCCTTCAATTGTGAGGATTCCGAATGAGTTAATCCGTGTTTATGTTCTAATCGGCCCCTTGCTCACGGCCTTGTTACGGTTTGGATCACTGTTAAAATACAATGCCTTTTGTATACGAATCATTTATAGCCATTTATACCTAATTTATTAGACAATATTGTTCCTGAATGAATGAATGAATGAATGAATAACTCTTTATTGTACACCCAAAAAGAGAGAAGAAAATATACAAAAATATAGAAGAAGGTACAAGAGGCGGCCTTACCGCTAAAAGAGCGATTTCTTCCAGGCAACCTTCAGGTGTAGGAAATAGTACTAAAATAGAAGGGGCGCGAATAATAAAGAGACAGTAGAAAATATATATTTATACGTATACGTATCATACAAATATGTACTAAATACAAAATAAAAACAAGTAAAATATAATTGATCAATAAATAAATACTTTAACTACATACATAAATACTATACCTATATTATACATATATAAATATAAAATATTGTTCCTGATGCTTTCTAGTTGTTTTATATTTTATATTCTTGTTACAGCTGAACTGAAAATGGACGTACTTAGGGAACGAGAGGTGAAAGACAACTTGGAAAGACAACTTTTGGACGAACAAAAAATGAGAGGTGAGTGAAAATAATTTATAGATACAGAAATATGTAATTATTCAGTTTAAGCGATCAGTCCTTAAATATAAATAATTTAAGTAAATTCTCTTAAAATTCATATTCAAAAAAAACATGTTATTTTCTGTAATATAAATTTATGAGTAGGTATATTATTCGTATGTATCTAGCCGAGTATGAATACAAAGAAATAAAAGCGATGTAATTTCAATGCCTTCGTAAATCACCGGTCATGACCAACGCTCCGCATTCGCCAAAATTAATAGGGGATTTTATTACGACACCATTGTTTTCTTTTAAGATACGCTGTTTGTTTCCTACGTTAAAACTATTATCTGCCAGTAAACGGTATACTATCCAGTATCCGTGGCCAATTTTCTTTCCGTGCAACGAACACATCGCTCTTTCCAGTGTAATTGTGTATGCCACAATAGACTACGGATATTCAATTAAAATGCATTTTATTTTCCTATTCACACGTTATAACTCTCAATTAGATCTTATTGTTAGGTACTGACACTCGTCTCATTTGTTTTACTTTCCCAAGACTTGATTGTATGTTTTGATATTTTCTTCAATAATTTATACGTTTATCGATTGCGCTTGTGATAACAAGAGGAACTCTTTGATAATGCTATTTAATGAAGATGTACAGTACATTTAAATAATTATACTGCATCTAACTCTAAGCTTTAAGAACTCGTTCTAATCTATATCTTCGCAGCTATACGTACTGCTATATTGAATACAATGAATCGCGAGTCAGCTATTAAGAATATATTAAGTTAATTTCCCCCTTTACAATGCAAAGGTTAAATTGCACGCAATACAATAACACCCTTTCTTCAACACAGTGGAGTGTCAGCAAAGAAAATGTACTGAAAGGTAACCTTTATGCAAATGCCAAGCGACACGGTAGCAATGGCCTTAAGACAAAGAGTAGCTATTTTAAATGATATCCATGAATATATACATATGTCATGATTAATTTCATCAATATTTATGATTATAATTTTCCAACTAGAAACATTATGAGAACAATATTTGGTTAGCATGAATTGCTGTTAATGGATTTTCCCTGGTATTTGACAATCTTGCCAAGTCCAATGCACTAAAAGCTTTTTGACAATTACTCGCCGCCCAATTAAAATTATAGACAAAACGACACAGCGAACGCGGTTTTATTTAATGGCAGGTTTTTATTTTTTATTGAAAATCCTATGTTTAAATTTGAAATACTATCTTTTGTTTTGTTTTACTCAATATGCTTGGGTAGAGGTAACTGAACATGGCACTACATGTAATTTTCTAAGAGATGTTATCTAAATATTTTACTTTTACGTCAAATATTATTTTAAATATGCAAACACGCTATTATTCTGCAATCATTGATCAATTAGTAATTTGAATGCCAAACTATTGCCGGAATACTGCAATGGATGCAAGCAACAAAGAGAATCGCGGATCCCATACATATTTCACACGGTGAATGAACCGGATTGCGACGTGAGCAATACTGGTAATTGCCAAAAACCAATCATCAGATAGCGTTCTATGTGTCGACGGTATGAAATACGCCTTTGGTTACAAAAGCGATGCAATATGTGCTAGCTTGTTAACTAGAGTCCAGTCGTAACGCATTCAGATCGAATTCTTTTAAACTCGTATATTGCCACAAATTATTATTATGGTTATATATTACAGTGTATTTTAGATGTAATTTTTTTTTAATATAGGTATTACAAGGTTAATATAAATTAAAGTAAAAAATAGCATTAAAATTTAAGCACAAATAAAGATTATTAAATGAAATAAAATGTATTCTTATACTTAACACTGTAATAAGTATATGAAGATCTTAGCATATACCATCGCTCTACGCCCTGGAAATTGGACAACAGCCCCAGCCTAATCTACGTCTAACGGCCATTCATGATAGATAGGTATATTATTGAATAGTATGGATACGGGCATTTAGTGCCCACATAATGCACTGTTAACATTTATATTTTAAAATAAGTTAATTTTCATATGTTTCGATGCAAGCTAAAAGTTATAATATCTGTTTCTTTTTAAAAATGTTTAAGTATCTGACATTTATAAAAAAAATTATGAACTCAAACATTATTACAGACTCATTACTAAGACTACAGTTTTTTTTACATATTTCTAAAGTATGAAATTACATTTAACCCTCAAAGTGTTTAAAGGGTTGTCAAAGTTTATGGAGCTAAAAATAGCTTCTATAAAGAATGTTTAGGCAAATCTAATAAATGAAATTATTGTACATAATATGTATTGCATTTTTTTACCTATCGTTTTAATAATTTTACATTGACCTAAAAAAAGCTGTATATTAACATTTTAATAAATTCTTAAGCTATTTCGTAAGCCAATAGTGATACACCAGTTTGTTAATGAAATTGGAACCGTTATGATTCATACGTTTATAATGGACTTGGACAGATAGTTCTCTGTAAGTAATATCTTAGAAGGGTTCCTACTTTGCCCTGAGATCGTTAGGGAGTTGGAGACTGCATGAATCCGTATATATTGCTTCGTTTGTAAATTTAAACTGATTAGTTAGAGACTTAGACTTAAGTTTCTAAAGATATCTGTATAGAATGAAATCTATGTAACGTATTTCAGATATTCGAAGTTTTACGGATTAAACATTTACTAAAATTTTGTACTATTAAATTAACCAAAGCTTAAATAAATATATGATTTACTAGCAACTTAACCTGCTTAAGCTTCGCTCGGGTTCCCCTACGTACGCACGCGGTACGCGGATTATAGTCACAATTTCATAGGTTTTAATTTTTTTGCGCGGAACCCTGATTTTATTTCAGAATAAAAGTAGCCTAAGTTATTCCTTATAATATCAGCTATCTGCCAGTGAAAGTCCTGTCAAAATCGATCCAGTCGTTTCGGAGAATATCCAGAACAAACAGACAGACAGACAAAAAAATTAAAACTGATTTTTTTATAAGTACAATATTATACACTTTCATACGCATTTAGTTAAAAGCTGTTATTTTGACATTACAAACAGACACATCAATTTTATTTATCTGTATAGATATTAAGAACATTACGACATTTACGAAAATACTAAATGGAAACGCTAATGAAATCCCAATGAAGTAGAGTGCTTAAGCGTCATTTTTCTTGAGCAAAGGTTTTAAATCATAAAACAATTTTCGGACACATCATATTCAAATATTTCGTTAATATCTCCTATGAGATCTTTCTATCATACATAAGGAGTTCTGTACAATTCATATTGTGCTCGAGATTGCGTAATTAAATAACATGTAGGCCGTAACATTACGGCTGTCTTGAAAGGGTTGGAATGGAAATGTTTCGCCAATTATGTGAACATTATGTTCGGAATGGAGGGTTATCGATTTACCTTACCTATCTTCCTTGTATGAATATCAGTTACGTTTATTAAATATATGATTAAATAATTTTTAATGTAATAATTAAAACTCTTTACGACTCTCTTATGTAAGTTAAACTAAAGTAAAAAAAATACTTTTGCGTTATAAATATTGAAAAGTAAGTTTGGTTAGTCATTGAAATAGCATATGAAATACAGCATTGTATTTCATAAGCCTAATGATTTTCAATCCCCTTCTATTTCAAACACTATCATGAATCGGACAGGCGAGTGGTCAAATTCGAATGAATTGTTTTGTGAAACAATCATATCAATGTACATCAGTAGTCAGCCAAGCTATTGTTAGGCTACCTATTGCACCCCAATGACTGTTTTACTTGCAGGGATATGTTAGTCAAATATGATAAAATTTATTTTTAATAAAGAATTTGCTATTATTTAATATTTTCAATAACAATTGTCGCCCATTTAAATTATATTTTAATTATAATATGCCTTACAAAATCTCAAAAAAACCTTAGCTGTTCCGTAAATTGTATAAGTTAAAATGGGTATACAATATTTGCAAATAAATTCAGTAATTTCTTTTTTAAATAAACAAACTAAGAAAGCAATCTATAGTTCCCTTCATCTAAAGAACGTTGTTATGGCCATTGCAGAGCTCTTAATAGCAATCTGCACTGTCGAGTGAACATCGCATCGGTGTATTGTTCGACGGTATTAGACGGAAACCTCCTATTACAGGGCACGTCCTCAGTGCAAACATTTCCAATAATGCAGACACGTTTTGTGATTTAACGTATTGTTTGAGAAAATAGAGAAGTCGTTACTTTAAAGTTAAGGCACTTACCTCAGCGCATTTTGGCTGAATGATTTGATCATCACATCAGAATAAAAGTAATAGGTATTTAACATAACACGTATATCAGTTGCCGTTGGAATGCACTATAATTGGACTGAAATACCAACAATACAGTCACGAACAAACAGCAGGTAAGAAATCAAAAATATTTCCGATACCTTGTAAATCCTAACCGCAAGACGTGCTACCACGTGAAAGTTCGTGGGATGAATCCCTGAAAGAAGATTGATACTGACCATGTATGGAATTCAATTACTGACATTCCGATGGTTTTAAATGTCATAGAAATAGAAGTGTCAGGATTACGAGATTTTACTTTTACAAAATATTTTTTTTACTAAAAGTTTAACATAATATAGTAAGTACCTAATATTTTTATAGATATTCTGTTCCATTAATTGCTCTTTTTGTCATCTAACTGTAAACTATGTCATCATCTTTAGCTAATGAACTACTACCAGTAACCTGTACCTATACCGAGACATGTAAACTGACGTGGTTTGATATGGGTGCGGAATCTTCGACATTTAACAACAAAGTTTCTGCTCCGATCGCGTACAATTTAAGCAATTGTGGTATCGTGAGTCAAACTTACTGACGCTACAAATTTTTAGTGGTTGGTAAATATTTGCGCTCGAACATTGCAACTGTGTTCTTTTCACCTTTTTCTTTTTCGATGGGGCTTAGGGAGCATCGTTTATGCCATATGCATTATTTCATTTTTAAAAGTTACACTTTATTCAAATAAGTAATACATATAACTACCTATGTCTAATTATTATGTAGTATACTTAAACTATGAAGATCAAAGTTTATATCTTATATTACTTTACATATATATATTTTTTGCCTTATCTTGGCGTGTCTGGTGGGCAAGATGGTATTGACTACGTGATCTCTTTACTGATGCCTCCTAATGCTGAGCACGTCACCTGAGGGGACATTTCCCGTTAAGCTATATGGATTATAACTTGCATATAATTCAACTCGCTAGTTAGTAAACGTCTATCTATCCATACTTGCATTGTTGATTAATGGAAATGGCGAGATATAAATAGCAATTATAATATAAAGTGTAATTACATGGAAATTAATTAAATTTTTCTACATAACCTCCAATATTTTTCTCCATTTCTTTATTATTTTCATTTAATCGAGTTTCACAAAATAAATGATGAATACCGTTGGTTGGTAAACAAAACTTTTCTTTTTCTTCGATCTAATACGTAGGTTTCGATTATTCATTTTGAGGAAAATTTTCAATTTGAGAGGCCACAAACGTACAAATCGGATCAGGGGAGGATGTTCTGGTGAAATGAAGCGCAGTATGGGCTTCGGCCGCGCATCACTAATGCAGATGATTAGATTTGGCCGACTGGTCGACTCATCTCGCCCTAATGTACGCGCGAAATATAAGCCACAGGATAGAAATACAGACTAAAATTTTACTATTTTTTAAACGTATGCTTTAATATTACAGTATCTGAAAATCGCTTAATTATATTATTTAGTTAACCAATAATATTAGATATTATTTAGATTTATATATTTTTAAATAGGCATAAATTTCACAGTAAAACGTATAAAATTTACAAAATATATAGATAAATTAGCTGAAGTATTTGAATGTCTTGCGTCGTAGAAAATAGATTCAATGACCCTTTCCTTTATACGGCTACCTTGTCCCAATAAAAGTCAAGACGTGTAAAAGAACAGTAAAGGGCAGTCAAGAAAGATTCGATTGTAAGGCATTACACATTTCACCGCTAAGTAGAAGACGCTGTAGTCATGAGTCTTACGTAGTATATAAATGGACTACCTTATAAGAAAGGCAATTTCTGAGGCCATTTAAATTGGAGTTTTAGATATTCAGTTCTGCTATCTCTACCTTAATAGTTTCTAGATTCTAAAACGATGCCTGCATATATTTTGCCATTCATTTGATTCATTATAATTTATACATATAATAAAACTGTAGAGGTCGAATTTCTGTACATAGAAAAAAAATGCAAAAAACCGAGTCAGGGGGATGTAAGAAGAGAAATAAAACAAATCCAGTTTTTTTTTCAGTTTTTTGTTTCTCTGTCTGTTTATACGGGCTAATCTCTGAAATTACAGGACCGATTAAAATAAAATTCACCAGCCAATATTTTAGATACTTTTAATCTCGGAAAATTAAAGAGCTCCCGTGACATATTTAAAAACTATAATAATTTATACAGCTTACTTCTCAAAAACTACTGATTGGATTTTAATGAAACTTTACAAGGATATATATAGTTAATACATCAAAATAACAAATAGGCTACTTTTTATCCCGAAAAATTGTACGATTCCCGTGGGATAGATTTGTTTTTGTTTGTCTAGAGGCGAATCCGAGCTAAGAGAGGGTGAGCAGCTAGTTATTATAATAAAAAATATATGAAAAAAATTGTGTCTACTTTAAGAGATTGGTCCACATTCTAGGTATTAAAGACAGCCGTAATAGAAGTACAAATTATACGCTTCATGTGAAGTAGATAGGCAATTTTAATAAAGAAAATATCTGTACAGGCGACGTTTAATTTAGCGAACCATCAACATTCACAGCGCGATAACGTAACGTAAGCCCACGAAGGTTTCACAATGTAAGCAGCCTTGTAATTACAACTTCTGTAATTACGAACTTGTAGCTAAAGAGAACACATCCATACAGGAACGATGCTAATCAAGGCTCTATTCAGATCGTACGAGAAAAGCAATAAATACGAAACGCTAATAAAATCTCAGTAGCGGAAATAATAATAAAATATTACAAGACCCCAAGATCTTGTCTAATTAATTTTGTATACGTTGCGGGGCTGCTCCGCCTTGGGAGTAACATACAATGAGTCCGCGAAACTGAAGGTGGTAACATGATCCGGCAACTCGCTAAATTAGAATTTATGATTGTATGTGAAATTGTTAGAACAGATTTCAAAATACATAATATGACGTAGTAGTTAAATGGCGTTGATAACAACTTTTATAAGATTTTCACTTATATTCTATTCAGGATTATACTTATTAATACTAGTATTGCGATATTAGTGGTCATGTCGCTTTTGCCATGATCAAATTGTCGATTTCGCTCCAACCCAGTGCACGCGCCATGTGTCTACCGTATCGTATTTGTAATCTGATACGGATTTGTTGCCTATATGACAATCATTCGATTATCTTCTATCTATTTAAATTATGCTGCGGAAAACCCGCAAATCTACCAGAATTTTTGATATGTGGCGTTACATTAAACTTATATTAAAAATAATTAAATTCAATAAAATTATTATAAAACAAATGTTACAAAACAATCCCAAGTTGCTCATTTTACAAGCAAAATTAAATTAAATGCTGTGTTCAAAGTTGGTAACATTTTCCAAATTGCCCACTGGAGCGCATGAACTAGCGAGGCAACGTTGCGTGCGCCGGTGGGAGTTGGGCTTCAAAACTACAATGACTTACCAACTCGTTCATACAGTGACTCATCGGCCACCGGAGATAATGTAACCAACCATGCGAATTCTGTGGTGAAATCCGCGAAAACCTCTAAATCTATTAAGACCAGCACGTAATTGGACTATGCCTTATTGACTAGGTCCTAGGATATTGATATATGTATATCAACATCAAAGAGTTTCAATAAATGGCCGATTTAGTGTAAAAAATCTTTTTTTAGAAAAAGGTACATATATTTCTTGAAATACTTTAAAATAATATTTTAAAATAATTGTTATTAAAACAAAGCATTATTTATTTTATTAAATTATGATCTATTGGCCTTAATTCAGGATAAGCTTAAACATGATTAATTTATAGGTAAATATAAACGATAAACAATAAACGAAATAATCAACAAACAATACAAAGCAAAGTAAATCGGTGGAAGGAATAATCCTTGTAAAACCGATTTAATGAAACAACAACACTGAGTGGCGTCTTAATTATGGTGAAAGTTTTAAGAATTAATTATACAAATAAATAAAACAAGTATTCCTGAACTTAAGATATTTATGAAATTTTCTAAATTTATTATGAAGCATATTTGAATCTTAGTCTCTCCCGTGACCATGATTGCTGTAAAGCAATCAAAACGTCGGGAAACAAAAATTCGCGTAAATCTAAGAAAGTATCATATTTGAATCTTAAGAGATTTTTTAAAGAAATTATATGAAATCTCCTTTTAATTTGTTGTAGAACAACTTGATAGGATTACACAAAGGACGTGCTTCATTGGATATTTAATTATATAAAAAATATTGACCATATGAAACGAAATATATATAATATAAATATCTGTATAAAATAGAGTGAACATTGAGTTATCTGTACATCAATAATATTAAATAAGTAATGTTTGATAAAAAATGGAAATAAATAATAAAATATCAAAGCAGAAAAAATGCACTCTGAGTAATTGTATTCCCATATTAAAAGCAAGCGCATGTCTATAATGTGATAATTTCAAAATCTAGTACCATTCTCTTATAATTATGAATTTATCATAATCTAACTAAACTCTAAAATAAGCACAGTTAGCATTTTAAAAAAACGTTTATTGGTTGAAAATACTCATAGTATAGTAGACCATATTACAAATAATGCGCATCGGTAAGTTCAATTGCGTAACTTGCTTAAGTAGAAATAACAAATCTGCAGTTACTGCGATGTCGATTGTGGTAATAAACTGTTGACGTTAGACTACGGTCATTAAGAGCTTTGTTTACAGACCACACACAGGCAGACGTCGAAGCCATTGAAGCCATACTGATTTGATTGCAGGATATCGTATTTATGTTGCTAATATCATATTTAGACGACTAATATTGAATCCGTTAGAGAATCTCGATCTCGAGTTTAAATTTAATGTAAACAACCGCTTGCTACTCTTATACTTCGTTTATTGCGTTTTATACGTTCAAAATTAAACAGTCGTTTGAGTTTATCGATTCACTTATTTTATCGAGCACACATTTGGTTATTTATTCTGGCTGAAACGTTTTTATTGACTTCTTATTGCTTCTACTGTTTATCAACAATTTGAATTAATTTCGTTATGTTTTATCTTCTTTATAATTTAAAAATAATAACTCTTTATTCCTATCATTATTTATAATTCTCCCGTTTTAAAGCAAGCATTTTGAACAACTTCTTTGATGAGAAAATAAATGAAAGTTATTATTATATAGTAAATATTACAAAATAATTAAAATAATTGATACAAAATTTACAATTTACCTTGTACATATAAGACATGTACCTAATACCCAATATGCACATCTAAACCAGACTGTCATTAAATTATAGTATTAGTTAGAATTATTACATAAACATTTTCCAACATCATGACTGTGAATAGTATCTAGTCAGTTTAGACAAAAGAATTTAATGAAATAATTTTGCTACAGCAACATTTATAAATTTTATTACATGTGACTTTTAATTATTTAAATCGACACTCTTCAACTGTCCATTTACGTGAATGGCATTTTTAAAATATTAAATTTGAGTGAATTCCCAACAAGAACACTTACCTGTACTTTACCTTTCATTTTACCGTTGAAATATTGAATACTTATATACAACAAAGAGCTTTTTGCTTAATTACTAATGGAAAATGTATAAAAAATATTTTGCAACCTAACACGACCGCGTTGGTGGCCGTGCAAATTTTTTTCCGAAGACTATGTATGTATATTGTATAATGTTACATATGTAGTACGATAAGAATATGTATGAATATATTCATTTGTCAAGCAGTAAATTTACGATCTAAAGTCGCTCTATATTATATATACCATTTAAATTAATAAACTGTCGGCACCTGTTAGTGTTTATAAATGGTCCGGACATACGTTTTCCGCTTTGGTTTCCCAACAGGGGCGCCAATTCGCACCCCTATGATGAATTCACCTTTTATTTTGTCCCACTTGACTCGATTGAGAGTGATTTTTGAGCGTGAATGGGCTCCAGTGTAATTTGCCACTGACAGGATGAAATGTACATTGAAAGCTATAAAGGACTGGACCAAACTCAATCAGGATTGTTTTTGTTTGGGCCAAGCAGAACTGAAAACCTTTAAATACAAACATCAGACTGTCCTTTATTAGGCTTTAATAAATATACATAGCTCGTACAGAAAAGAATGGTATTATAGCATGCATTAAGAAATTGAAAGTATCCTTTTATCTAATTTGATCTTTTTTATATATTTTTTTACCTACTTAAGTTTGCGATTAATTTTTAGATTCAATAATAATTTAACTAATTTCTTTGGTCAATATTTTATTCACCTACAATATCTACGTCGGATCTATTATCAAACTTAAAATTAGCATACATAACTCTGAATGCTAAGGGTTTCTGAGTTAAAAGAGAATTCCAATCAATAAAATAGGGTAACGAAAATATTTTTCGTTACATGTATAATATTTTTCGTTTGATCAACTAGTTTCTATATTCTATTACAGTATAGACTGTTACGTATTAATTATTCGAAGATCATTAATGCATTATTCTTGGAAAAAGGTAAGGCTAAAAAATGGTTAAAAACAAAGCTCAATATATACTCTAAATTATTTTATATTAAGCCTTTTTTTATTAATATTTTTAACGAGCAAACAGAAATATAATATATTCGATAGTTCAATATATCAGCTTTATTTTATTACAAAATGGACATTGAAATAATTATTACACGGTTACGAAACATTATGTAATTCATGCAAGTATCATGATTAAAGTTTGCGCCGGCGATACCAAAGCAAAACTTTACAGAATCTTAGCGAAGCATTTGAGCACTGCCCCTTACGAATAGTTGTTAGACAATAAATTATTTAATAACCCTCGGCCCTGGTCCCAACCTGTGCTCTTAATCAGGGAACATATTCGCCGGAATCACCTCTTTAGAAACAATTAATTCGGTCTTGAGTATGGCAATTGCACTTCATGATGTCTTTGTCGTGCCTAGTGGAATTGGATTTCGGAGTAACGAAATATTTAAATTAAAATATTAAAATTCATACTGAATAGACTTTTAGTAGCCCAGAATATTTCCAATTAACTGATTCAAATCTAATAATATCAAATTCACGAACAAATACGTTAGAAAGCAAAATAAATTGATATACATAAGTTTTATGTTTCAAAGACAGACCTTAATTTTAATTAATTATTACAAGTGACCGACGTTGACCGGTGTCAGATTAAAATGAAGCACTTTGCGACTCAAATACCAATTACTCCCTAAATGACGCATTAATTTTATATACATAATACTTAATATATCATATAATATAAGCGTAGATATGTATTTATATGGCTTCGATTACAAAACTAATAAATTAAAATTATTTATGATTATAGACAGTCGCAATAGAGATTAGACACGTGACCAACATACATAAATATAACTTGAATATGTTATTTGTAAATTTTAACATAAAGTCAATTGTAGAATTGGAAATAATTTTGAAGTAGATATTCTTATTTCATTCACGTGAGGTCATTTCTAAACTTTTAATTTTCTCTCGAACAAAATGCGGTAAGGGGTGGCCCATTTGATGTCCAGGGTCGATGAAGTTCGAACGCTTTATTACCGTGTCCGGCTTTAAGTGGGTGTAAAGTTTCAACACCCTTTGATTTACTTGCCGTGCGGGGAATAGGTAGTCGATGAATTCGACTAAAACTTACAATTACCTTATTTGTCTGATGTACTATACTAACTATATCACATCGATATATACAATATTGAAACGCTTAAAATGACTTGAATTTATGTCTCTTCTATTTTAATTATGACTATCGAGGGAATAACATAGAATGCTAACCGCATAATGAACCCTACAATTATTACTCTTAATACCTTAAAAGGAGTACCTTAATCCTCCCTAATCGGAAGCCAAACTAACGTGGCGCCGTCCTGCATAGAAATATCTTAAATTGGGAACACAGTCCGGCGGGCCGACCATAAAACATCTTAATGAGTACAGCCAGCAGCTGTGAATCCCTATATTGCCGTTCTCATATCCATGCAAACTACCCACCGACTACGTCTTAGCGGGCTTATTTTCCTCATCTATGTTTACAAGTCGACTACTAATTTGTTGCAATATGTGCATAGGACAATATTATGGCCACTATCTTGTCAGTGCGTGTCTTGCATACGTTTACCTCCGTTCTCGCCACATTGTACTTCAACCTGACCCTAAAATGAATCCCTGCTGTGTTAAAATTCACTCCGAGCGGCCATTTGAACACGGATTTGTTATAAGATTAAAGGAAGATTTCACTTGTGAAACAATATGGCAAACGATTTACATATTTCGTTTCCTTATTAGTTTCGGGATATTTGTTTTGGGGCCGCCGAATTTACATCCACTGACCGATTAAATGGCCCTTAGGCATCTTTAATGGGGGTGCCGCGTGGTCGTTGTTGGCCTTAGCAAATGTGTGCTTATGCGTAATTGAATATTTTATGGGCTCAAGCAAATTTAGTGCGGAAACTTTATTGATTTCTAGTTTTACAATACTTTTGCACTATTTATTCAGAATTTTCTGCTGCAAAATATTAAAAAGTGCTTATTGCACAAAACCAACATTGACTCTTATATTTCGCCTTTTCATTTCTCGCATGTGTTTATCGTAAGCATTTATCTGTTGACTGTTTTTATTTCTCAGTTGACATTTACCCTCTGTTTCAACAAACTCATCTTGATCCCGACGAGTTTCTTTCATTCGCTGTACGAGTGCTCGCGTTGCATTACCTCTATTCAGGTCGAGATAGCTTCACTTAGTTTCCTCTTTTTCATTGCGGACGGGTTAATTTCTGCATCTTTATTATTCGAGTGGGCAGTATATGGGTACACTATGGTGAATGTAGTGAGTCTGGTAGCGTAGATTGTGTGGCGAAAAGCAAACTTGAATTGTTGGTCGCGTGGAGGTAATGAACGCACGGGTGGGACATGGTGTGCTGCTGGAGGCGTCTGGTTTGAGCGAGAGGCCCGGGGGAGGCGTGGGAGGTCGTAGCAGTGGGGAGGGAGGATGCAACGCGTCCTGTATGCACAGCACCGCTTCCGCGTTCGTTAATGCAAAAGCGAGCACAGACTTCAGGTGTACATTTTCAGCGCTTGTGTGCTTTATACTTGATGTTAAGGCGCTCGTCTTTGTGAAATGTTAAGCCTTAATTATTATTACATTTTATCTCATACACACCTTACTCTTTGTCGATTTATGCGACTAGAAATAGAGCAAAGAGAATTTTAAATACTTAAATAATAAATAAGATTTACAAATTAAAATGTTTTTAATTAGAGCATAGAAATATAAATAGAAATAATAGGTAGTTTGATTTAAAATAAAAAAATGATGCGTGTAACCTTTACGCACCGTTGAGGTAGAACTTCTTTGGCACTGTGGCAGATACCGCAATTAAAACAAATCAAAATATAAATATGATATTTTTTATAAAATTATTAGTAATGTGGGATTAAGGATACCAGCAATAAAACCATCACACAATAATCTTAATATTTTTCTTAATTTTTCAATAGTTTATTACGTCCTTGCAATATGCATCTTTTTTTAAAACTAAAACTTGCTTATTCAACATGGCAGAATACACTCTGTCCCTTTCACTCATTCTTTCTTTCATTCACACTTCACACACTAGTTATAATAGCTTTTGTTTCATTTATGCACATTCATCTCACAGTAATAAATATTTATTTTTATAAGTAATGATTATTATAAAATTAATAATAATCTATACATACATATAATGTATCTTGTACCTTTCAACGAGCAATTCTTGTATATTTATTTATTTATATATACCGGCGATCTCGGAAACGGCTCTCATGATTTTGCTGAAATTTGATATGTGGGAGTTTTCGGGGGCGATCTCGATTAGTCTTATGTTTGGGAAAACGCGTATTTTCTAGTTTTCATGCGATCTTTCGCATTATTCCACGCAAAATATGTCGCTAATTTCGCAGTGCACGTGGTCACAAACGTAGTCAAGCAACCAAAGCGCAAGATTGACAATTGATGGACAAGTGTCCGTTCGAATCTCGGGCGGATATAAAGTTTTTACTTTAGTTTTTTTTTAATATTTATTAAAGTTTTTAGTTTTTTTTTGTTTTTAAGCCAAATTAAAAAGAAAATTGTAATTTGGCTATAATCTCCGAGCGAAGCTCGGTAGCTAGGTACTAAAATTGTAACCAATCCGAATCTGTACATTAGACTTGCAGCGAATAGTATATTCGGCCAAATAGCCGAATATTAAGTATTTGATCAGCGCGTGGCGTGAAAACGTTTATCTACGTGTTTGTTTCTTGTTTGGCGCCTGGAAGTAGTATTTATTTATTCAGAGCGTCTGAATCTGGGATTGTCTAGGAGTAAACTACTGGCTGAAAAAGCAGAAAAATTAGTCTTTTTGCATCATAATGTTCCACTTCTAAATTTTAATTATGATAATGCAAGTGCATAGACATTTATTTGGTAGTTTTTTTGTTAATTTTTGTAATAAATAGGGTGATTATGTATCTATGACTACTTTAACATTTCTCATATCTGAGAAATCTATACTAAACGTTAACACGTAAGTAGGGATGAACCCGAGCGGAGCGAGGGTGAGTCGCTAGTAAATATATATTTTTACAAATAATGATTATTATAAAATATAAATATAATTTTTTTAATCATTAATAATTTGACTCTCACTTCCGTGAAACAATTTCACAGCACTCATTTTTTCAATATATTGACTTACTGAGGGAGTAACGCCTAAAGAAATTTTACTTCAATAACATTGGTTTCCTGCATGGTGAAAACTCTGCATGTCGTATAGTATGGATTTTTCAATCCTTAGTTAAAGTTGTAAGGATTATAAATAAATATAAATCGGGAAATATATGTATATATTTCCCGATTTATTTATTTATTATACATTTATTTAAATAGAAAAGTATTATACTTATACTATAATACTTTTCTATTTAAAAAAAAATGTTAAGTGAGAAGCAAACTTTAATTAAAACTTACTTGTTTTAAAAAAATATGTATTTTTAAGAAACATATTTTTCAAATATCCAAATTACTTCAAATAGTTTAAAATATGAACAAACTAGTAAACTTTAGTAACTTAAAATACATAAGTAAAATAAGCCCAATTATCAGATTAAAGCATATTTATATCCTACGACTACATAGTCAGCTCGGTTTTTTCATTATTTTATTTGAATCCACAAAGATAGGCATAAGAAGAATCTACCGGCTTAACGATTCATTATTACATTCGTTTCATTTTGAGTTCATTAAAATCGCATTAGGATTAATTTTTCTCGTCCCTGTTTTAATTCGAAGTTTGCCAAGGGGATAGCTGGCCGCCTGCAATCATCCACTGTCAATATTTGTTGAATCTTACCTGCACCTATTTTTCATTGTATAGTATGAAAAAACGGAGAATAATTAATTTTTTGATTTGCTTAAGTGACATTTAGGTATATGTTAAAAAGTTAAAACCTATGTACCTATCGACAGCTTTCAAAACATACAGTTTTCAAAGCCTTTAAATTTATAATGTTCGACTGATGAGAGGAAAAGTATCAAGTACTAACCTACCGGATATGAATGCACTACTTTAGGTTTCTACCAGAAATAACGTGTTCGCTGCATATTCAATATTTACGTTGATAATCTAAAAATCATCATCATTCATGTATCTTTTTTATTTTTTTAGATCAAATTACTATAAGTGGCAGAGAGTGTAATAAAAAGGCTTTTAATTTCAAATACCTCTTGCTAATTTAAAAATAGATATGAACTATAATAAAATCACTAAAATTAATTTTATTTAGATGCACAATGAAAGTCATTCAAAAGTCAAATGAAATTCAAATTATAATATGTATGTATGTTTATATAGTATGTATGTATGTATGGTTATATAATATGTATGTATGTTACTAACAATTTATACCTTAAATTAAATGTCCAATATGTCATAGATAATGATTAAATGTTTTTTGTTGGCTATAACGATTAACGACTAGACGTCCAATTTCAGTTATATCGTGACGACACTATAATAAAAACGTACATAAACATTTGATAATAATGAACCATATACGTTATTGACGACATGTTATCACATAATTTCGAATTCACCCAAAATAAATTTTGTAGTTAAAGAGAAAGTTACTATGGAAAATATTTCTTTTGTAATGTTGTAACTTGTAGGTATACCTACATCGTGTATTTATTTATAAGTAGATACTTCTCGCTACATTAATAAATAAATATATAATAAAAATTAAAAAAAACCGACTGCACAAAATCTAAGTAAAAAGATAAAAACAAGTTCGTAAAAGATAAAAACAGTCGGTTTTTTTTTATAATATATTTATTTACTGCTTAATAATAATTTTTAAGTAGGAAAATTAGGGAGAATGGTTATTAACCAACTTAAAATCATTATATGTCCTAAACCTAAAAATGATTTTTAAATACCTATTCAACGATACCCCACTTGACATAGTTCTCTTTTTTACATTATGAAATATAGCAGCCCCCATATTTAATTTTTTTATGTCACCTATCAAAAAACACTTGGACTAATGAGACGAATCTAATGATACCTTAATTAAGGAAATCCATCGAGTGGTTTCAATGATATGAGGGAATAAAGAATATTATAATACAAAGATAGGCGCGAAAAACATAACCCTTTCCTTGCAGTAAAAAGTAAATATGAGTCATCTCATTTAAATTTAAATAACTTTTAAGTGGTAAATTATCTACTAGGCTAGGCTAATAATAAGTTAACAATTACTATGTACACAAAGACGGACATATGCAATATTATCACGATTCCACACGAATTGTATGTAAATCGATATTTCTCAAATCGTTGCACCGAAGCCTCACGATATCATCATTTGCACGCGACATGGCCCCTACGGACTTATATCTACGTTAATAATTCAGGCATATTAATAAAGGTGTCGCGTTACGACCACACTCGTGTCGCAGGAAGCATGGCCCAGTGCGCCATTCCAACGAAAATAATATCCGAATTCATAATTTTTAGCTCGACCTAATCCATAAAAAAATGAATTCGTCTACGTTTTGGTTAATTTGGATATTTAAAACATCAAAAAACAACCATTTTGACAGCACAAGCCTTAAAAATACTTACTTATAAAATTAACTGAAATCAATACAATCTTTTTCTGTTATCCGTTAAAAGATAAAAATTTTATTTTATTTTTACATTAAGTTTTATATTCACATTTCTATTTATCTAATTCTAACAGTATTTAATATTTACACTATGCATGCGAAGGTTTAGGAGTGAAATTTGTAATAGAGATATCTTATTTCGTACATTAACTTATAGGCTTTTTATCTACGTACCTACCAAACGAACCGAGTCGCGGACAAAAACTAGTAAGTTATAAAAGTGGAAATGTGTAGTAAAAAGAGAAGGACGTGACATGTCAAATTTTCTCATTACAAGGAAATTCGTGCAGTAAAAAGGAGCTGAGAGAAATGAAAATCTTACTATATTATTTGTTACTGAATCAGGCATAACCGATATAACGTGAGAGATGGATGGGCCACGGCCTGAGCTAATACAAAGGATGCATACAGATATGTTTTAGAAGATTAAGGAATCTACTTAATAACCTACTTTCCTTAATCCTACTTGCTTATCTCAATAGTACGCTCTTGGGGTTCTAGACTAATAATAGGGAATTAATGTTAACTTAATTAACAAAATTTTATTTCTATACCTACTTGCAAATAGATAGCGTATACTAAGCACGTTAAATAAATAAAAAGAAATATTTTTTTGGACGCGCACAACCACTTTCGGATTTAAGTCAAAAAATATAAAACAAATATATAGAAAAAAAAAACAAGTAATACATAATGTAATATTATTAGTTTAAAATATATAGACATAGCTAATATAAAGTCAAATATAAAAAAAAATAATATCAATTGATAAGAAAGAAAGCTACTGACACTAACTGCAATATAATCATGAGAATAAGACAGTATTTATATAATAAAGAATAACAATAATTCAAACAACTATTGCTATTATTATTGGCAAAACAAAATTAAAAACGAATGTTATGCATAATAAGCTGTTTTTAAAGCGTAGAATGCCCAAAATTGGCCGCAGCGCCAGCAACTGGCCCGAAGGCTGCAATATCAAGAATCCAACATTTCACGCTCCGTAAGTTTAACCGTATCGATACGGATATAATAACCAGTGGAATGGTAACTATAAAGTGAGATTGTATTTTTTTACTAACGTCGTAAGAAGTCGGAATGTCCGACCGGCCCTTTGATCGGTTTGATAAAACTGCCTGCAATTTTCTTTATTTTTCACAAAAATTTTCTTTGCCTTTATTGTAAGTATGAAATAAAGAATGGAATGTAACGTTTACAGATATGTTAGAAATGTATGGCTATAATAACATACCTACGCAAGTGTGCCCGCATCAGTGAACATGAAGATCAAGAGAAAATTATTTAACAAAAAGATTGACAAGTTTCACATAAATCTTGCAGCATGTGCTAGTATATCACTCAATCAAACAGTCGGTTAACAAATGATACTACTTATTTTAAATTCTTTTTTTTTTTTAATCTTATCACAAGTTTATAAAAGATAAAAGATATTTCACTATTTTATTATTTCTTTTTCCCATTAAGTTAAATGTACAACTTAATATATAGTGTTTTAGGTGAAGGTCATTTTAGCTCGTAACTCAAAGTCCCCACTCATCCGACAAGAACAATAATCCGTACAGTGCTGAGGAAAATGTTTATCTCGGGAGCCACTCGCCTCATAAATTCTACCCAAATAAAACAGTGGAAATAGATAAAGCTAAAATGATTGTCAGCGGACCTGTGCGACAAATCTTTGTTAAGAAACACTACTGTAATATTATTTACTAAAACGAAATAACTAGCATTTTTATGTAGATATCTATATACAAAATGTAAAGAAATACATTTTAAGATATTATAAAACTACAGTTTACGAGTAGTTATATGAAAGATTACGACCTATTCAAAAAGTATAGAAGGATGTTAGAATCAAAACTTTGCAAAAATGATTATATATATATAGAAAATTATTAAACTGTATAACTTTTAAGATGTCCCCATATGAAACGAAAAAGAAAAACACTTCGTCATTGTAGTCGATTATGCCCCTTGAACCGAACATACGCCACGATAACTGACTCATCTTATCTGCCAAATATTATTTCATACGCATCTATCGGAAAGCCATTTCGACTGTGTCTGATTTTATTCTAGGCAATTTATTTTCAATAAAGAACTATAAAAAAGACTTATCTAAATGGTTCGGGCGCGACTGAGGGGAGTGGCTGTCATAAATGTCGATTTTTATTTACGTTACAGCACAAGTGGGAAAACTATCATCTCTGTCGTATCTCAGAATCAGAATCTCTATACCAGTCAAAATACAGATAATTAAAATTTCCGCAAATCAATTTTAAATTAATCATCATAGTTCTACTATTAGATATAAAATATGCCTTTACTGTAACCGTAGGTAGACTGCTAGCGGATTCTTTTTGAACTATTTGTATGGAAACTTTTACTGAGCCAATAATAATGTTTAATCTTGCCATAAATGCATCCGTATCCGAGGGTTATAACTGTATTCATGTGGCTAAGGTATACTATTGTGGTGAGTCATAATATGACGTGACTTTAATAAATATGTAGCAGCAACGTTTTATCTATTGACGTGAATGTGTAAAGAAAAAGATATTTTTGTAACATAAAAGAACCTTGATATGAATTTAAAACTCATTTATGCAGCAGAGTTTTGATCACAAATTATAATAATTATTATGCGACTTATTGTTTTAATATAGGTAATATGTGGTTTCATTTTTGCGGATTACTTGCCATATTGAGACAACAAATTAAATGTATACACACAGACTCATTTACATGTTATTTGGATCACAAACCCAAGGGGCCCGTATCAACCATTTATGAGTTGAAAATATTAAAGAAAGGAGAACCGGATACGAATAAAGAGATAGATATAATAATAATAAGAAAAAGAAGCGTACAAGAAAACTGCTCGCGGCGAACAAACCCCGCAGAAAGCGGTATTGTTCTGCGACTTTTAAAAACGGAACAAAATGAATGAGGGGGAAGAAAATCGGATGAAAATATGAAAAGAATACACGTTATATACGTAAAAGTGAAACGAAACGTCGGAGATCGGGTCTCAACCGCGGCGGTCCGCAAATATAATTTGCATAGTCAAGTAGCCGAACTTTTGTCTGCAACGGATGTTCGCAACCATATTCATTCGTTGCTTTTTAACCACACTCTCGTTCTGTATCGAGCTGGACTTTTTATTGCATTTTTTCCCCTTTGAACGAATTCCTTCAATATTTCGGTGGTTGGTTTTTATTCATGCGCTCGGTCGTCGAATTGTTTTGCTTAATATGTTCAGTTCTATTGATGTTATAGCAGTCATAAATATGTATGTGTTATTCATACATATGTACGTATATGTTACACGTTAATCTCACCTATTGGGAGCAATGGTATTAAAAACATTACAAAGAAATTTAATTCAGAATGTGTAACATATTTTTTAATATTATTTATTATTTCCTTAATACAAACTTCCTAAATATATAAAAACGTTTTCAATATTTATATGTGGAACTTTACATAATATATTAATAGATATATGACTGCTTCAAAATAGTAACAATATTCTTGACATAACTAAAGAAATAGTGCTCTATTCAAAGCTTTCATCGAGCCGAATCTATTGAACAATTATTACGATTCATCTTTACTTATGAACTTATCGAGGTGGAGGAGCTGGATTACTTTCAAAGAGCGCCGACGATATATGAACAAATATTGACTTATAAAAACAATAGAGCGACGTCGCTCCCGCTTTATTGAGTTCGATAAGACATTTGATTGCTATCTGTTATTTAAATATCTCGTTCGCTTATTCGCCGAAGCACTTTTAATATAATCTTTAAGAATAATAATAATACTATCTGGTTAATCGGTAATTTACGCGTAATTTGGAAATGAGGCGAGATGAAAAGATCCAAAAATAAGCGTCAACGAAGTGAGAAAGTGTTTTTCAGAGGTGTTGGTCTGTACCAATGTTCGGACTTGACGGCCCGTTGAATTTTCCACTCATTGGACCTCTGGGCACAGTCGCACCTTTGTATTAGCTTCACCTTTCATCCTAAATATACCGATTTATATTGTTTAAAACTCGTTTGGCATCCTTATTTTACAAGTTGAAAATATAATGTAATACATACATTGTTAACCTTTGTAAGTTGTTTAGACAAAACACATCAAACTCTACAAAAGCGACCTTAACGGTTATGCTACATAATTGATAGCTACATACATTGCTTTATAAGATAAAATCACTCTATATTAATAAATTAAACTTTTATTCATTCATTCAATGTTAGTTATATAACTATTTATTCTTATAATATGCATAAAAGCAATTCTCAAATCATATTAAGAATTGAAGGCGAACAAAAACGAGGCGTTATTACGAGCCGTGTCGGAGGTTGTATGACAAATGATGCGTAGGAGTCACTCGCTAGTGAACCTCGAACTCATTAGCAACAACATTAATTACTAGCAAATCTTTAATGAGAAACGACCGTGCTTTTTATTTTTAATTCTCTGGTAATGCTATACTATGGAGGCTAGTATAGGAACGTGCAATGTGCAATACTTGCACAGTATAATTAACATTTCAGGTTTAAATTATTTATTCATTTCTATGAAGTACTACTAAATATTTTGCTAGTTAATCTATCACTATACTATACTAATATACAACATATTATAAATGATAATTTTAAGAAAAATGTTTAAGGTCCTAGTACAGTCATTTAGTAGTTTTATCTGGAAAGTTTTTCGGCAGTTTTGAAAATTGATTGATTATATAAATTTCGTGGGGCTCTTTCCGAATTTCTACTTTGCCACCTCGTTCGTCCACCAAAATTTTCAGCGCCGTTTCTCTAATATGGCAAAATAGAAATTAGGAAAGAGTCAGTCGAAATCCATAAAACCACCAATTTTAAAAATTCCCGGAAAACTTTCTAGGTAACTTCTTTTTTGAGCACCAAATGACTGGGCTGTACAATGGTTTATATAAATGGGTACAACATGATATTTACTATACAATATCAATTTTTGCACGAGGTGCGCGAGGTGATACATAAATGCATCAAGATGTATTCTAATAATGATTTATCACTCGCTATCTCTCTTGCTTTATCCCACGTGATATCCCTGCCGTCTTAAATCGAAAGCAAGGCTCTATCAACACGTGCATCGACTCAATCATTCGTCAATCGAACCTCTGTAAGAAAAAGATAGTAATATTCCTTTCGTTGTTACTATAGAGTGAGAGGCTCATACCCGATCCCATAACCGATAAAAGACTATCGACAACTCAATATTATTGCGTTATAACAGTCTCTGTAGCGAATCAAAACGATTCTCTCTTCCAATCATACAGATATGTTTATATGGAAATATTTAAATTATGTTAGAAAGAGACAAAATATACAACATCTATCATTTCTTTCGTTTTTAGTATACCTTTAAAAACTGTAATATCTGCAGTAAGTACAATTTTAAACTCGATTATTAAGCTCTTCAATATATTATTTACTAGCGACTTGCTCGTACTTCGCTCGGGTTCGTCCCTAGGTTGCTTCCCCATACAGCTTTCACACCCATTTTCACCCCCTTAAGGTTTGATTTCCGGGATCAAAACTATTCTATGTCTTTCCAAGGGTCGTCGGTAAAATCGGTTCAGTAGTTTCGGAGCCTATTCGAAACAAACAAACAAAAAGAAAACATTTTTTTTTCTTTATAATATTAGAATATATATTCAAAAGAACTATCGAAATATTAAATTTTGCTAAATTTACGATAATACTAGCTTAGGTTTAATAATGGTAATAATATTTATTTTAAATTAATATTTTGTTTTAGTGATGTACCAAAAGAGACTAAAAAAAGAGAGGAAGCAGAGGCAGCAAATCCAAGAACAACTGGAAATGGAGTTAAAAAGACGGCAAAAAATAGAAGAAGCTTTAAAACAGTCCGGGGCACCATCTGAAATACTCAGAATAGTTACTGGTAAGTAAAATACACACCTAATACAATTTAATATTTAACAATAAAAATAATTCAGTTTAGCTATAATAACGATCGTAACAAAACAACCCATTCGTGTATAACAACTAGAAAATCTGACAACTACCAGCATTACCGAATGCCTCTGACATGTTAACTTACCGTCTGTCAAACTATCTGTATATCAGTTAAAACTTGAGATGTTTATACGACTGAAATGTCTTAAGATTTCAAACTATATCAAGCAAACATAGACTATAAATTATAGAGAATAGAATACAGTTTGTATCAACACAGCAACATGTCATGTCTTACAATTGTTCGCGAATGTGTATGGAGTGCGTGACGTAAGAAGGGTGGTAAACGCTAGTGAAGGCTTGTACTAATCTCCGTGTCAGGAAATCGTTTCGCAGGCCATTTGAAATGAGGGTTCGGTGCTGAAGTAACACGCATTCGAGTTCAATATCTTGTATAATCGCTGTTTGCCACTTACATTTATTAACAATCTATTGAGGCAGTACACATACAGCCAATAAGTCAACTAGGGTTTATTTTATAAGGAAATACGAAAAAAAATGTATTTGTTATGATATTGATAAATAAAATTAAAGTGTTTGTTTGTAATGTTAAAATTAGGGTTTCGCTCAAAAAAATTAAAACGTACCTAGGGACTCACCCGAGCGAAGCGAGGATAAGTTGCTAGTTATGAAATATAGTGTAAGGTACTCGCCATGTACAATTTCTCTTTTCTTCCAAATTAATTGGTCAATTTAATTTTTCTTGTTAAAGGCTTCAAAGAGTGCCAGTTGAGCACAGATTCGCCAATGTCACGTAGGATGGACGACAAAATTAATTATCGTATATACCGTTTGTAATAAGTGGTGAACGAGCATCGCTTGGAGTTCTCTTTTGTTATATTGCATTTTTTAAATAAAAAAACTAAAAACTTGAGTAAATACAAAAAAAAACAAAAGTAAAAAACCTTATATCCAACTGGGATTCGAACCCTGACACCTGTGATTGTCAATCTTGCGCGTTGGCCGCTTGACCACGATACTTATGCCCAAGCGTAAGAAATTAGCCACCATATTTGTTGCGTTTTCCCAGACATAAGACTAATCTAGATCGATTTTTCGCCCCCGAAAACACCCACATATCAAATTTCAGCGAAATCGTTAGAACCGTTTCCGAGATCGCAGGTATAATTTATTTATATAAATAAATAAGTATACAAAAATTGCTCGTTTAAATATTTTAGATAGATTAACTATAACTTTTAAGACATCAGAAACCTAACTTTACTTTCTGCCTTACAAATTTACTGTAAACAATGGAACGTTGTGCGTTGAAAGTAAAAATAGTTATTTAAATGTCAAATATCCATACTTATGAGAGACTAACTAATAATTTTGTTATTGAACAGAGAACTTAACACCTGTACCGCAAGAGAACCGCGAGCGTGAGAATGGAACAGAGAGCAAACCGCCTAGCACAGAGCCGCCAACTTCCTCACCACCGTTCCAGCGGGACCCGCCGAGAACGCCTGACAAGCCGCAATGGAACTACCCGCCGCCGCCCGTTGACATTATGAGCGGAGGTGCAGCGTTCTGGCAGAATTACTCTGGTATGTACTGATTATTATTTAAGCAGTAATATTATTTGAAAATTAATCAATTACTATTATTTACTATATTTTCAATGAACGAAGGTCTTATCAAAAAACGCTAGCATCTGTTTGACAATATATATATTACTTTATATTAAGAATATATCTCAACAATAATAAGGTAAACTTTACACTCAAAAATTGTAAATTATACCTTAAATAATTGATAAAATAAAGATCTTTAAATATGTTCTTTTTCTGTTGCAAAATATTTACAATACATATCAATTTTTGAAAGCCATAAATAAATAATAGACTAATATTTACGTACATTACACATGAATAATATTTTTATATAGACAGAATTTCAAAAAGATTTACATCATATGCAATTCATATTGAAAGCAGCAAAGGGTATATTTTATACCTAAGGAATAAAAATTTCGACATGTGAAATTTATACTCATCATATTTCATACCCTTGCGAATAGAGAATGCTAAGTATTTAAAAGCACAAAATGAACGATACACGCATTCCTATTTTTGTTGAAATCGTACTAGGGAGAATTTTATCCATCGATTTTTTTATTTCACGAGGAGCTATTACATTAATAGGCAAAACAGAACGGACATTAGTTATATATATAATATTTGTTAATATTCATTTTTTAATCCTATTGCTAAGCTTAATACTACCTTTTTTTTTACGTTGGGAAATGTCTAAATGGCATACTACCTGCACACAGTCAAGTGGTTATGTGAGACTTACCGGCAAATCCACTACTACCCACTAAAATCCATCAGAACCTCCTCCGTCATAATGGGGCGTCGTAGGATCGCTTACGTACTCTACCACGACGCCCCGATGGTAGGTTTGCCGAAGCAGACCACAACAACCGTGGGATTGCTCCAACAGTCCACTTTGCTATCAGAGAAATACCAGGAGTAACCCGCATGGTACACCCCCACCGAAGTGGACCACCTCTCAGTGCGTTTCTTGGCTTCGCGCTCGGCTGTATTGACGGACGCTACTGAAGCCCCCACCACTACAATGCGAACGCACGCGGGGAGGACTTAATACCACCTGTTGTATTATAAAATTAAAAAATATAATACTTATTATAGTTTTAACACCTCCTGGTTATTTAACCAGTTTATTTAGAATTTTCTAAGAAATCAATTGTTAACTGGCACACCGGTGTGCCCGCGACTCTCGACAGGTTAAAAATAAAAATAGTCATAAGAAGTAAAAAACAATATATTTTATAATTACAAAGTTTTCAAACTAAATTGTTAGGTCACAAACTAGTACATCCATAGTTAACAGAAGCGATATAAGCAAGAAGAGTGCGCTTCACTCACGCGTTTTTTTAATCAAGCGGTAGTTTTATCATTCATATCCTCTTTGTGGAAAGCCCAGAAATTTCATTTAAAATGTACAGGCCTCTGTGGACTTTCAAATACTATTGTGTGCAGACACGCCCTTATGGTGACTTTGATGGATATGAAAACTGCTTTTGCACTTTTACATTTTGAATATATTGGGCTTACTACATTTAAATTCTGCTGTCAATTCTTTCATGTAATATTTGCTTATAAAAAGACAATTAAATTTACCTTTACATTAATGATTGTTTAATTAAGTTCGATGTACCTAATGATTATAGTCTTAAATATACTATTTTAATATACTGTTTTTGATTTTTAGTAATGAACCTATTTTGTTATTACAAAATTATTATAATATACTTTAACTATGTTATAATTAACTCTGTTTTTGTAATATTTTATTATTTTCTTTTGTAATAATAACCCAAAAGTATTTATTGATAAATATTTGGTATTTAAACGGAGTACGCACAAATGGCAGAAATGTTACGAGTAACATTTCCTGTTCTACAGCCAAGTAAAGCTTTACTTTCAAGTAGAAATTGCAACTAATTTAACTGTTACCCTCCAAGTATCTCACGCACGCGAACACGCGACTACGGACCTACGAATGGATTTAAGATATGGATTTAATTCTGTTACTTGAGTAGGTATATTGAATTCTAATTATGTATTCATTTAAAAAAAAACGCGTGTATGTAGGTACTTATGTACGCACGTAAGAAGTTATACTTCTTTGGCGTAACAGAATAAAAATAGCTAAAGATTTCATCCCGTATGTCACAACTCTCTGTTTGTAAAAGGAATGATAAATTAATAAAATAATTAAATAAGGCATATTAGGCATATTAAAATAATATATTTATACAATAGAATATAATTTAAGGAAATAATATAATATTATATAGCATTTGTTAGACAATAACAACGGTTACCATGGCAAGAAACAGTTACAGCTAACTTCATCATGTCGCTTTCAGCTAACTTCATCATGTCGCTTTTTGGCTGTCAGTGTGCGCGCACGCATCGTAAAAATTTTACTCTCATATTTTTTTCCAAACGTCCCAAAAGAAGTATAACATCAAAAAGTGTTCAAATGTAACTTTTGAATAATTTAAATATTTGTGTGTAGAAATAAAACTTTAAAAATAGGTTTTCCATTTTCGCCCGGAATCCAAAAAAAGCCTAAGTTAATTGTATTTCCTAAAAAATAGTATAGGACTATTTTTATTATAAGGTGATTAGATAAGAGTTGTTATACAACCTATCTTTTTTAAGGTATGCTGTGGTATAGCAGTAGTAGCAGACAGAACCTTAAGCAATGTACCGCTGTACGTCCATGAGTTACAAGAGCAGGTACCGTCCCTCGGAAAATATTTAATATAAGATACAGCTATAAAGAAGTTTATTTTTTATCTTCATAAAAATATTTTGATCGTTCTCAATAAAAAAATATATATATAAAGTATAAATAAAAAATTAAAACTTGGCCCTTTTATCTAGTATCCTCAATGCTGCCGGTAAAAGAAAAACATATTTAATATTCGTAAATTAGAAAACTTTTTTACATTATTCTTCAATGGAACGAGATAAATCAAAAGTTTTGAATAAAAAATGACTAAAGTCATAAAGGACAAACAACGTAAGATATATTTCTGCAAAGTACTGATATTATTTCACTAATTATCTTATTAAGATATTTTATATTATCGTATAAAACGTTTGCTCCGCGTGAATAAATGACAGTAATTCTTGTTTTTCATAAAAGCGGTGGAAATGAATGAACCAACTGATGTTATGTAATATAAAGTTGAAAAATTAATAAAGAAGAAACTTCTCCGGCTACTTTTTAGGTGCGCTTATGAAATGAATGGAAATAAAATTGTACAGCACAGGTGCGCCCGAAACCTTTGACGATATTAACTTTTTGCTCGCTCTCTACAAAATATTGGCATGTTTAAAAAAAAATTATATGATACTAGAAAAACCCGCGGCTTAGCTCGCGCTTAAACTACAACAAAAAAACTTTAAAAAGGTAGGTTTCATATAAATTTTCATCCCTTATTTTATCTCCTTATTGGATGAATTTCAAAAAACGCTTAAATACGTATTTATTTAATTGTATTGAAGAGCATTAATACCAAGTTTTAAGAAATTCTGATCATAAATATTTTTTGGGTTGTGTTGTAACGTGTATTCCCGTGGGAACGAGATAATCTCCCGCGGTAAAAAGTATCCAAGACGAGTATGTTGACCCGGATATCCAACTATCATCATACCAAAATTCATCAAAATTCCTCTAGTGGTTTTTCTATGATGCGGTAACAGACAGACAGACAGACAGACAGACAAAAATTCTAAAAAATATAGATTCGGCCTCTGCATCCATAATAATGTCTATTACAATAAGATTTTCCAAAAAATATTTAATGTACAGATTCAGCTTAGTTAGAATTTTATTATATGTATGGATTTACTACTCTTATACTATATATTGCAAAATTTGCTTACAAATATCCCTAACTTAGTTAAATTTCTGTTAAAAACTATTAGTTTACTTTAACATCTGAATTGTACAAATATGTTTTTGCTGCAATAAAATGGGATTAATTTTATCATTCACGATGAAATTGATTCTTTAAAAAAATAAAGGAGTTTACAGTTTTAAAAGGAACTCAATTCAATCTATGAGATTAGCTACGCTCCATCTGGACAACATCTCTACAGTAGCACCCATCTTAAATGTTTTAAAATTTATTAATTGCTTATTATTGACCAGTGAAATCACTGAATTTTATAAAAATTAATCTAATGGATCTTCCAATAATCACCCGTGTAAGTGTAAACCATCCTCTTATCCACAACCTTCTCAAATTCAGTAAAAATGAAGACTTTTTCGTTAAAGGCTTAATTATTTTAATTTAACGATCTTTATAGAACAGAGGCTTTGATTCCTTCTAAATTGTGTAGGATAAAATATCGCTTTTGATGATGTTTTTTACAAAGTATTAGGTTCCAAAAAAGTTATCACAATTTTAAACAAAAAATTAAACTTCAGATCAATGACATTTTTAAACATGAAAAATAAAAGGTTGATCGACTTCGACCTGAACAACACCTAAAAGTTTTTATACGATCAAAGTAAGAGAAACAATTTATGTTTAAAACGAGTGAATATCGAAAGCCTAATTTCTTGCTCGACACTCTATTTAATTACGAAATCAATTCGTTACTCTATAAATTAATCTTTGATTCGATCGAATGAACAGTTTTTCAGATTTGCTTTTGAAGGCAACGTAACCTATGGAATGCTATAGTAAAAAATCAAATCAATGAGGTCTAATTTTAGAATACGAAAAGTAAAAAATAAAAAGTGCAGTCATAATTTACAATAATAACGATTATAAAAACTAGATAATACTAATAACATTTTAAAAACAGTTTAATTCGTGGAGACGCTTTAAGAAACAAATTCTTATATGAAAGGCTAACTTTTTATTTAACTCGAGCGCTCAAGCGTGACAGTTATTTCAAAGAACAAATAGATTATGGCTCTCAAAGGAACCGGCAATTCTGTTTTAGGAGCGGCAAATGTAAAAATATTACGTATTCAAACAGACCTAATGGGACATTTAGGGGTGGCAGCGAAGTGAAACGGCAAAGGCCGAAGCTTTTAAGTGTATAATATTTAATTGTGACGCCCTAGGCGTATAATCTCGCCCGGGATAATAGGTTTCTGTTTCGGGACAACCCTCGATGAGCGACACTTGTGAGTGTGATGCCCTGAAGCTGTATCCGCTGAGACAAATCGGATTATAATTGTATTTTTAAATGACAAATGAAACACAAATAGTATCATTTATTTAATACTTATTCTAAAGAAGCCAGCCGCTTTTATATGACTTTTTGACTGTTTTGAGTTTTGTATCTCTCATAAAAGAATTGCCCTGTATGACATGCTTAAGTTGATGAGTTGTCCATCCTGCTATATCACAGTAGTATGTACATTTCGCGGATTCGGTGGAATCCAACGCAGAAACGTTAATCACAATCATTTATTATGAAAAAGCATTAAATAGACAGTTTAATATTATTTTTAAAACATAAATCGTAAACGAATATCTCGTACAGAAATTGAATTCCCGTTGAGAAAATGTTCCTTGAGAGTAAGCAAAAAACCTGATTCCGTTTATATCTTTTATATCTCGTAAATTGCAGGAGGCGGCAAGCGTTGCATGAAATTGAATAAGCATATTTCGTAAAACGTAGACGTTTTCGGAGACAATTGCCTTACCTCACCTACTCTTGCCTCTTCACGAACTTTGTCAATTTATCCAAAATCTTATTAGAAAATATTCGTCTCTTCTGGTGTATCATTTCACTTTTTGTACTTGTTTGTATCGTTTGAGAGATGAACATTTTAATTTTATTCTATTTAATCTTTAAGATGAAGACAACTGTATCCAATATTTTAAAACTTCCCGAATATATTCAGCTTAAAATATAAATACATGTAGTTATTACAATGAAACTAAGAAGCATTCTTCGCCTTCGTGCAAATTGTATATATATGAATAAGTTCTTAAAATTAATTATATTGTAGGTATTAATTATAAAACAATTAAAGTTATGTCACACATACAAAGACAACACGCAATTTAATAAACGTCCACGTTACAGAGACTGGTACGTTTTTACTAGAGCAATATTGAATATTAAATTAGAAAGTGCCATACAGATGCGGAGTTCGTTTGATGTCAGCCTCCACGATACTAATGACATTTTCCGGGGTGACACACTCGTATTTTGAAATACGTGAATACTTGATATATGTCATCCCGTTACTAAGATATTAGGATTGGCACAAATTAATATAATATAGCGTTGTTTGTAATATATATAACATTTTTTTAGTAATATTAATGATTATTTTTATTGTCAACAGAATCCTTGGCGCAAGAGTTGGAGATGGAGCGCAAGTCCCGCCAACAAGCCATGGAACGTGACGTGAAGAGCCCACTGTCAGACCGCGCCGGGTACTACAAGAATTCGGTGTTGTTCAGCTCCGCTACTTAGCTGGCAAGCACCGGGGAGTACCCCGACCAATACGAAAACAGCGACGAGACAAGAAAACCCATCATAAGCGTCAAACCAGAGTTCAGAGAAAAGTAGAGCATTGATTCAAGTGCAGCAAGTATCTTCGCAAAGTGCTGTTGACACTTTTGTTGGGCGATGTCGTTATTCCGAATCGATTCGTTTGTGTACATTAAAAGTATTAAACTAATTGTTTAGAGTTAATTTTTGGTGTATCAGATCTCGTTAAAGTATTTCTACTTTGAGATTAACTGTAAATACTGTTATTTACGAAGTAACGTAGATTTCGTGGCATAAGACGAAGTCGCAGAAACTCTTCTTCCATAGTGAAATTTGTAAATATCTCTTAATATTTTTAGATTTAAGCTTCAACGTATTTAATTCGTCAACATTTAATCTTTTACGAAATGTACCTTTAAACTTATTGTTAAATGCCATATTTATACATTAAGTCTCATGATTTACGATTTATACATTTAAATAAGCGACAGCCTTAGTTTACATATTATTTATACTAACATTCATATCGTTAAAATTTGTAAAATTCTGTAATTGATCAAAAACGATTGGAATTGATCTAAGACTGCTTTTAAAATTTTTCCAAGCGTTTGTATACGGTTCACTTTTTACATACTAGTCGATTATTTACACTTTCATTTATAAATAATTAATAATTTAATGTATCAATAAAACTGCGCAACAATTCATTGAAATATATTGTTTTAAGTTGAAACAGCACGTGTAAAAATTTCAACACGGATATGTGATCTTCAATATCAAGTAACTTATTCAATTTTAGTGCAATGATTAGATGTAACTGATACTAGAATATCTATAAAATAGTGTACGATAGCTATATTTAAGTTAGTTTAAACAGTTCATTTTACAAACACAATTATTATTGACTGAACTAATAAAGAATTCTGCCGTACAATTTAATGTAAGCGATTTCTTTAAAGTTTCATACATTAGATATATGTATGTAAACTATTGTAAAAACCGTCGGAGGGGTCACTTTGTACTTTGATTCGTATCCTTATTTTGTGAAATTAAAGTGAAAAGTTTTATTTGTCTTAAATAATTTACTCTCATATATAAAAAATAAATGTAATTTATCACCGGTTGCGATAAGTCGCGCATAGTCCATCTGTCGGAACTCCAATCAATGATCCCCGGGCAATAGCTGTTTGTAATATAGTTTCAGCATCTCATATCCATGATCTGGTGTACGTGGGTAGTTATTATTTTAAGTGCGATAGGTTTAAAACTATAGATAAAGTATAAATGATAGCGTTATTTATATCGATGCTTAGTTTACGAAATTACTTTAAATGTCTAAAATAGTTTAAATAAGATTTAGACATTGTATCGAGCGTGCAATTGGCGCTTGACTATAAAAATAAAATGTTCACGATTTATTAATAAATATATCTTAAGTGGAATAAGAGTAGTATCGGAGTATAAGCATAGTCAAGCGCCGATGTAAGATATAGCTTGAGACGATTAATTTCATACATATTATCTGTAATGGATGATGCGACGTAATAATTAAAACTTAGTTGTTACTATAAATGTTTAGATGAATGCGCATGCGTGAGTGTATACAGGGCGTGAATGAGACTTTCATATCAGTTCTTTCATTTTTATAATAAAATGTATGAGAGTTTCACTGTTCAAAGTTTAATTGTAAAGTTCAGGTAAAACTAGTAACTGTTAGCGTAGGTTTTCCTTTGTCAATTAGATATCGAGGCTTATCAGTACACTTTTACACCTTGGTTATTGCAGTAAAGCGACTTATTATTTATTATTTCTATTATAATTATTATTAATTTACTTAAAATTGTGTGTGTGCCTTGTATCGTAGAGGAAAATATCAAGATTAAAAAGGAAAATCATCATTTTGTGTTTTTTTCACCTATCAAATTATCCACATGACACTTTTGTCCACGTATAAATTGGAAATTCCTGGTTTTACCAATTAACTAAATCGTTATAGATTTAATATTTAAATTTATACATAAAAAAATGAATTTAAAAAAATACTTTTATTAATTACTATACTGACTTATAACCTCTCTTCAGTCAGGTGTAACTTCAATTTTACCTATCTGTTTACTAAATTTCATCCAAATCCGTCAAAACCAAAGCCATTTCACCGTACAGGAGTAACAAACATACACAGAAACATAAACACCCCTATTTATAATAGTATTTGCTATACAAATACATACCTTTCACGAAAACAAATAATACAAAAATATATAAAGTTTGTTTATGAGAAAAGCACATAGTTAACTTTTATTCAAATTACTAGCAAAATTTCCTTTAAATAACATGTTACTGGCTCTGTAAGTTCGTAAAAATATGAATTTATGGTGACTTTTTTCATTAATATATCAGCTAAAAATATATTCATCGGTATTTTGTAAAATAATTGGAAATGAATGTGTTAGATTGAAGATAAGAACTATAAATACTTTTTATATACGAAAAGTTGAATATGACCAGAAATAACTGAAACAATTTTTTTCCCAAATTAAAAAAAAAAACATTTCTAATTTTTAAAAAGAAAGGAAAAATAGTATGTCTATTAAAAACATACAAATTAATTTATCTGTAAAGTATGAGAAATTTTATACAAACTTCCATCCGTATTTCACGAGAACTTTTTATTTTACTAGCATATCCTTAATATGTGAGTAATAAATAATAATGTCATCTTAATACAAAATATAGGTACTAAGCAATTATCACATACAATCAAACTCTCAGTCTCATATAATTTACCATGTGAAAATCTCTTTACATAGAAATTACATATAAAGATTACATTACATATAAAGATATATAAAGTACCTTATATATAAACCTTTCCATATTATAAAATTTCTTAAGAAAAAAAAATAAACACCGACTTCGATAATATCTGATTAGGTATCTATAGTAAATGAAAACTACCAATCAGTTATTTTTTTCATTTTAGTGTTTTTTTGAATTGTGATTTTTTTATTTATTTTCTTAAAAAGTTATTATTTTTTCCCTTTTTAGTGTAGATATAATAGTAGTAGCAAAGTATGAAGACTGACAAACTAAAATTCGCTTTTATTAGTAACACTGAAAATTCTGGCTCTAAAATCAAATTGTAACGTATTGGGCATGTCAAATCAAGCAAAATGGAAACTACTGGGCCAAATTATGTTAAATTTTTCTAAAGAAGAATCACGTAAATCGGATCATAAATCTCAGCGTAATCGGTGTACATACATAAAAAAAATATCAATCGAATTGAGAACCTCCTCCCTTTTGAAGTCGGCTAATAAGTAAAATTGATTAAAATTACCTTCTTATGTAGAAAAATAATACGTAATACGCATTGTATTAAAATTAGGATAGTGATTCAACGAACATTGCATCGAAGCGATAAATACGATCGAACCTGCAGCTAAGAACGTGTGCTACTACTATAATCATAATTTTTTATAGGTTATAATCAGATTTGAACTGAAGAACATTAAATTGAACTGGAGAAATTATTACCAATAAACAAAACCAAACCAAATACACCAATTAAAAAAAATATCCTACGGATCATAGGATCCTTACAAATTATGAATATGAAATTTTAGATGTTTGAAAATTTGTTTCTCGATAAGTGAACTGTTTGTTAAACTATTTTGGATGAAACATAGACAGACTTTATTGATATATTGAGATTAGCTTATATTTGATTTCCTCCCTTAAAGGACTTTCCCTTATCTAGATTTAGTCTTTTGCAAAAAGTTACGTAAGTACGTGAGGTCGAATCACTAGATTTATCGTAATATAACTGAAGTGTTTAGAGAATATTAACTAATTTGAGAAAACTAAAAAAGAGAAAAACTGTAGTATATTTAACTAAAACACTTTTTATGAGGCAAACCTAGAAAACTTTACTGGTAGCCATTGAAGTACTACTACTACTACTGGTTACTATCCACTTTCATGGCTCCATCATCAGATCAACTCGATAGTCAAATAATTGTATTGTCATGTGGATTATACATAGAATTATCTGAGCTAATACGACAACTACCAATAGATTAATATACTTAAACCAAAAGCGTATGTACGTTGCATTATATGGGTGATCTCTTAACAATATCATAGCCTGCAATTTGCGTTCACTTTTTACACACAAACTTAACCACCCCCTTTCGTTTTAGGGGTTGAATTTCAACAATTCCGTAACCTCTGCTAAAATAAAAATATTAATACTGTTATTATTAAAATTTCAGCTCATCAGCATTCTTTTTATATATAGTAGAATATTTCTTAATTATTGAATTTGAGTATTGGATCAAATCTAAATTAACGAATCATTTTACACAAAAGAATATTAGTGTTCCTAATTCACATAGTACTTAATAAAACGTAACTTTGCCGCAATAAAGTGTGAAAAGTCGATGAACCAAACTACAATGTCGTAAACCAGAAAACCTGAACTTTTCGATTTTATTACCGACTCTCAGCCATTTTAAATCCGGTTAAATCGGAAAACTTCATATTTATTGCTAATAGATTTTGGCCGATGATCACCGGGTTATTTGGGATGCAATTTTATTTTGTCCATATGAATGATTTTTATATTTGCCCGGGGCGAATGGACGTTGATTCGACGCCCTTCCATTTCTAGCTCGGACACTTTATCGATTATGCTTATTGATATATACATTTTTATTTTTGATCGTTAATATTAAATTTGTGAGAATAAAATAGCTTAGAAGGATATTTATTTAGAAAATATTCTGAAGCTATATTGATATAAAATTTAACAAAGAGACCAGATATTTCTTATAAATACAGACATATTAAAACTATTAATAAAAGAATTGTAATGAATTAATAAATTTTCTGCCTTGCTTATTGTTAATATACTATATTTTATAATTGGACTTTTGGAAATTCTATCATGTATAGTCGTATACGAGTTAATATTGCGGGCATAAATATTGTCGCACAAGACAGCTACTTGCCGCCTTTAGTCTCTATTGAAGAATGGTTTTAATATACAGGCTGGTGTTTGTTTTTGAACATTAACTTAGTAATCCTTGGTAATATAACAAATGTGTAAGTATATTTGTTTATTTAAATTTCACGTCTTTAATAACTAACGGATTAACATGGTTTTCTATAGATATAGGTAATTAATGGAGATTGATATAGACAAATTTATAAATACCAAGAGACATATGTATATTAAGGATTTAAATGATTAAAACAAAATTTCCTAATTAAAATTAAAGTTAATATAATAAAATTTACGAAATTACTAACTTATACTTTTTTTATGATTATACTAGATTCATCCTCCAAAGTGAGCTAATTACTTTTAATTTACTTTATAAAAGAAAACTATTATCAAAGTTCGATTGAACTATTACGATTTTCTTTTAAAGAACAGCCTATATAATCACGCGTGCACACACACGTAGCAGCACCTGTCGACGGGGCGCGTAATTTTCGTTCTCTACAACGGATTAGTTTTTCCTTAGGATAATTAAATAACTTTGAGCTATGTTTCTGCGTGATGTATGGCCTTATTTATTGTCTTGTTACTCTGTTTATTGTACGTTAGGGTGATGAAGGCATTATCTTATTGCCCTAAGTTATTACTACCTGAACATTTTATATGATACTAACGACTTACCATCGCTTTGCCTTTTTTTTAGCCTATATGGTACTCCAGGTCATAGCCTGCGTGACTAAATTTTGTTCAAATCCGTCCAGTCGTAATTAATAGTTGTCTAATGCAGTATCCAAATAAAAAAAGTACATAGCAAATAAACTGATATTATAGAACTACATCTAGTAAATCATTATATTTCTACTAGGTATGTAGTATTTTTAAATGAATATTAGATAAAATGCTGAGACGAGAGCATGCGCACACAATGTAATTTAATAGATGGTTGACTTTTAATCACCATCCAAGTGAAAAAAGAATGTTCAGAAATAATTTTTGGAAGTTATCTTTATTCATTTCAATTTAACCGGGCAGAAAGGCGATTGCCTAACAATAAATTGTGGCAACACTTCGCTACAAAAACATCTTAACCCTTTAAGAAAAGGGCTGTTATTTGAATTTGCATGTAATCTGAATTGAAATTATCACACTTTGAAAATCCGTTTACTGCACAGCAAAAGCTTTGAAGATTAAGGAACATTTTTTAGTATTTTCTCAGTATACCATAGCGAAAAGATTATTATACTTACTATTGAAAAATATTAATTACCTACTTATTTAAAAAATATTTAAATTCCAATAAGTTACATATTATATATTTAAGAGAAAATAATTTAATTATTTAAAACAACCTACTGTATTTTTTATAATATTGTTTATGTACTAAATTGTACATAATTACAGAATATTATTAAACTATTAATCTTTATATCATACTACCTACTTACCCTTGCTTTACTCGGGTGCTATCTCCCGTGCCAAATCGTAGCCTATGTGTTACTCCACGTTATAATCTATCTGCATATTAAATTTCATGTACAAACAGACACGCATACAAACTTTCGCATTTTACATGGCTTTAATCTCATCAAATCAAGCATTGATCTCAGATACAATAATTTATTTCTCAAAAACATAAAGGAAATGAAACTCACAATGCAGTATTTAGACGATATATTACAATTTAATATTAAACTATATCAACTGCGACGTTATCTATCCACTTAAACCTTTCATACAATTGTGTTGTGTAAAGCACTTATTAAGGTCTTAACAAGAAATGACGGCGGCGGACCGTCTCTTCGCAGATTCGCATTAACTAAGACATTTGATAGTCTTAAGACCCCGCTTTTACTACAATTGGATTTAATTCAGGACGCTCGGGATTTCTATGTTTACATTTAACATTCATCTTCATAAGCTTTTACTTAAAATTCACTGCTGAATATGATTTAACTTTGATCTTTAACTTATGTATATTCTTTAATAGTACTTAGTTTAAAAATGACTTCACTCAAGTTTGTCAGGGTTTTTTAAAATGAAATAGTAAAGCTAAGTAAAGTACCTAAAGCTTAATAACTTATACAAGAAATGCGTAAAATATTTATATTAATATAATTTATTATTAATATGTTGTATTGTGTGTAATGGAGCGTAATAACTAAATTTGAAAAAATGATTCCTTTAATCAAATAATTTATTTAGGTATGTTACGGATTATCATTTATGCTTAAGCTGCAGGTGAACGCTTTTAAAAAAAATATAATATACAAACAAAACTACCATGTTTTGTAAACTTGAAATCTCTCTAGTTCCACTGAAAAGAAAAACATTCTAGGTGGTTACATCTTATGGATTGAATGACCAGTTTTTTTAAATATAATGTTAACGTTTATAATTTTAATATTCAATTGCATAGACAACATAATAAATGAGTACTAATACAGACCCACTATCCCGTACAAAGAAATTGGATAGTCTTAATATTTTTACATACTTATGTACGTGCCATTGAGTTTCACAATATGAATATACGATAGATGGCATTTACCTATAAGTTGCTGAACTATTTGGTTCATTAAAAATGTCTACATTAAAATTCGGAAAGTAAGAAAAATCCAAAGACAAAACAAATTTTGGTGGCCTTAACCGAGATATTATCTGTATTTAAAATCTATCAATACATATAATAAAATTATGAGTATAATCTGTACATTAAATATTTTTTTGCAAAATCTTATTGAAATAGTCATTATTATCGATACAGAGACGGAATCTATAGTTTTTAGAATTTTTGTCTCTCTGTCTGTCTGTCTGGGAACACATCACGAGAAAACCACTGGACAGATTTTGATGGAATTTGGTATGATGATAGCTGGTTATCCGGGTCAACATTTAAGATACTTTTTACTGCGAGAAAACATCTCATCTCTGAGAAATCTATACTAAACGTAAACATATAAAAAGCAAGCAGCCCCATCTATAAATACACAGTTTTCATTCATTAAGTAAATTAAAGTAACTTAAAATTATGGAAATGTGTTGTCAGAAACCATTATTTTATTTTCCTTTGCTTGGAGGATAATATTAAAATTAGAATGTTTATTTTGACTATCTATTGTTTTCTTTTATAAAACATAAATATCATTAACCAATCGTGACACAATTCATAACATTGGCTGTGAAAATGCTTTGCTCGTGAGAAAAATAATTATTAAATTTTATTCGTCTGGTTGACAACACATCTTCTATAAATGGCCATAAAGTGGTAGTAGTGGTGGTATGTAAGAAAATCGTTTATGTTAATTAATACAAATTAAAATCAGCTTCAAAATTCAGTTTTCCCTTCTAGGTAGTGTTAGAATTCGATTGCCTTTTTTTTGAGGGTATTTAGCAGTTGGATACATCATGAGTTTGTATTCAGCATTGTACTAATATTTCTATCTATAAATTATAAACATTTATATATCCTAACTGACTTACTTATTCAACAATAGGCTGTCTATAAATGAGACGATTTTTTTTTAAATTCAACCCCTTAAAGGGTGGTGGTTAGATTTTACGGAAGTAGACATTTAATCAAAAATTTGTTCTTTAATATTATTGCTTTTAGGCACAATTAAGTCTCATGCTAAAAAGGAAAGCTCGACGTGCAGTATTTTTTTTTAATTTGATGCCTGTATTCTTATGTCATAAAGTCTATCAGCAGTAAACGAATTGTAAACCTCGTACGGTTTTATTCTTAATGTCGAACACACCTTTATAGTGATTGCTCATGGAAAATGTTACTAAATACTGACAAATTACTACCTATCTCTATAGAACCTTAATTATATAATAAGGGCATCAAAACTGAATAATAAACAGCTAATTAAGTATTCAGAAAGTTACATTAACTTGCAACAAAATTACATTTAAATGAATCCATATTTAAAAAATTATTACAGTCAGCAATCATTTTTCCTTATCAACAGTATTGAATCATGTTTTTTAAGGTTTCTAATTGTAGAGTATTTAATCAAATAAATTATGTTCTAATCAGAAAATATGTAATATTTTATTCTGATACGAGCTGTTTTAAAAGTTTAAAATTATGCCTATTTTACTGGAACGTTTAGATATCAGTCTTTCCTTTGAACTATAAAATTATTAGTCCTACTAATATTATAGATGCGAATGTGTGTGTGGATGATAGATGTTGGGATGTAAAGATGTATGGATGTTTGTTACTCTTTCACCCAAAAACTGCTGAATAGAATTTAACGAAACTTTACAATAATATAGTTTATACATCAGAATAACACATAAACTACTTTTTAACCCGAAAAAATGTACGGTTCTCGTGGAATATATTTTTGCTTATAATATAACTGATTTTAGTATATTTTTTTGGAATCTCTGATAATATCTATTTCTAATTTGCTTATTACAATGTTAAATAATAACATAACATGTAACTATATAAGAATAGCTATAAAACGCTCAAGAGCTTTCGTGTATCGTTGATCTCCACGCCCTAGAACTTCTCTAATGCAAATGATGTTCAGTTCCTTTACAATCCACATCGGAAACACTAGAATTACCAGCAGAGTCGATAAAATGGCGGCAGCGACGAAGGCGGCACAGAGACACAATAATAAATTGTAATTACAATTTAAAATGAGCAGGCGTCGACGAGGGAGTGGCCTCCAGCCCCCACACGGCACGCCACCTTACACACATATGCACTTTTACATGCATGCAAGTAATTAACATGCTCGTGTGCGTCGACTTTAGAATGCAAAGATATCCAATGAGACCATAATAAATCGAATCGTAATGATCATTCCTTAAATAGATTTCAACGCATCAAAACAGCCTGTAGTAGACACCTATAACTAATTAAACTTAATACGTAAGAAAAACTATGAGATTGACCATCTTGAATCTTCAACTCTCGGGATGTGTTTTATAGTACTTTTATATATACACTAAAAGACTAACACTAACACTTAAGGACAGACCACTGCAATTATAAAATTTGGCTAAATTAAGCCTGAAAATATGTTTGAACATAATCTACTACGATATCAAAATGAAGATAAAATAATATTATAAAAAGCGAAACAGTCATATTTTAAAAAAAGGAATTGAATTCACGGTTACGAAACGTATGATTTCAAAAATTAATTATAACAGAATTTAAAAACCTAATATTATGCGCATATTGAAACACATACAGTTTATATCCATTTGTACTGATACAGCTTTTTGTTCCCAAAACGATTTGATTTGTATCGAAGAGCTATTTACCAAAATTACATGTTACGAAACTACTTGTTTTATTTTTCCTTCCCATATATTCGAATATGAGTTTCATAATAAAAACCAAATCGAGTTGAATCCTTGCTTTACTAATTTAAGGGTTCTGTAGATTAATATTGTGCACTATCAATTTGTATAACAAAACAAATATCAAATTATATGATACACTTGCGGCTCACCCTCACTTCACTCGGGTTCACTTCGCACGGGAACTGTACATTTTTCCGGGATGAAAAGTATCTAAAATGTTGACCGGGGATATAAGGTACTACAATTTCGGAGATTAGCCCGTACAAACAGACAAACAGACGGAGAAACAAAAAAAAATTGAAAAAAAATCTGGATTTGTTCTATTTCTCTTCTTACATCCCCATGACTCAGTTTTTAGCATATTTTTTTTCTATGTACAAACATTCGAAATCTTCAGTTTTATTATAGGTAATAGGTATGTATAGATAATTGCAAAGTAGTAAGTTTTGATTTTTCATTATTCACTTACGATCAAAATGTTTGATCACATATAAAATTTTTGCAATCCTCAGTACCCTTTTGTTTTTTACAATTATTTTTATAACTTTTTTGTAAAATTGTATTCCACGTAATAATTTAATTAACTATGTACTTTGTTTTATTTACTTGTTTATCGCAGATACATCCTTATAGCAAATTCTCTCACGGTACCCTAATAAGAATAGAGATCGTAATCGAAGAGGTCGGAGTCGGAGCTCCAATAAAATGGGAATACATTTAATGATTATTATACCCGAGAACGATTTGCCCTCAATGATTATATTATTCAATGGACCTAATCATTAGAACGCTTTTCACCTAATTTTAGAATTTATTTCACCTTAAATATAGACTGTTTATTAAGAATGAATAACAATAATTTTACTGAAATTTAAAAGCTATAGACGAAATTAAATGAAAAGTAATAGAACACTTTAAAAATAATAGTTTCAGATAAGGTCGTAAATGAAAAGCTTATCAATGAACTTTCTGCTACAGCATATTTTATAACTGGTTAAATTCAACTAAAACAATGAATAAATTAATAATTTGAATCGAATTTTTAGTAAGCAAATTGCGTTATAAATAAAATGTGTAAAATGCAAGAACTCTTTCTTAATAATATTTTGGTCCTGATCCAAATGATTGATGGAAATTGACCAACGCCCCTGAATTTTGGTTCGATAGTGGCGTAGGCATTAATATTTAAATTTTGATACCCAAAACTGTGTTTACTCGTTGATCACTTGGAGCATTACGTCAAAAGACTGTGGCAGTACAAAACACAATAATATTGTATTCATTAAGGATGGTATATTAGTCACTCAGAAGCGGAAATAAGTATATCTAACTTCTTAATATAAGGTTGATAGCCAATAAAATTAAATATCATTCTTAATTCTTTATGCTATTAATGAACGAATTTGTTTTACTATTAAAAATTACGAATAAATAATAAGTAAATAAAACTTTAGAGGTATCAGGTAACCTATATTTAAAACTTTAGTATGCTTTATGCGTTATTATTAAAAGCAAGCCTAAGTACCTTTGCATATCTATCGAGTAATGTTAGATAATATAGTTATGCGTCTATGACTTGCGCTAGAGTAGAGGTAGCGCAACGAGAGCACTCTTCGAGCGGTGCACAATGCCGGTTTGTTTGTCGCTGATGTTTGTGTACCACAGGTACGCCACTGCGCAATTCAGAAATTATAACTAAATTTTCAAGCTGCATTCAAAGCCTCGAGTAGATGAATGTACTTTTTGTTTGTTGATCGATAACTTTCGCAATATATGCAATATATGCATGCAGTTGTAAAATAAGGATTCTTTACAACTTTAGTGATAAACTAGCGACTCACCCTCGCTCCGCTCGGGTTCGCCCCTACTTACGTTTTAACAATAGACAGACAAAAATTCTAAAAACTATAGATTCGGCCTCTGTATGGATAATAATATCTATTTCAATAAGATTTTCCAAAAATTATTTAATATACAGATTCGGCTTAGTTAGAATTTTATTATAGGTTTGTATAGATTTCAGATTTATTGATTTTTAAGACAATTTACTAACAATGATATCTTATTTTAGTCTATATTTGTATATATCTATACATGTAATAAAATTCTGAGTTGAATCTGTACATTAAATATTTTTTGTAAAATCTTATTGAAATAGTCATTATCATAGTCATCGATACAGAGGCCGAATCTACAGTTTTTAAACATTTTGTTTGTCTATCTGTCTGGGAACGCATCACGAGAAATTTACTGGACCAATTTTGATGAAATTTAGTATAATGATGATAGCTGGTTATCCGGGTCAACTTTTTACTGAGGGAAAATATCTCATCTCTAAGGAATATATATACTAAACGTTAAATAAATATTAGTTAAATAATAACGTTATATATAAATAACGTTAAATAATTAATAGTAAATATATTTGTACATTTTAGGACGACGCCATTTATTTAACATGTCACACGTGATACTTTTTTCTTTCAAATTAGACACATTGTTTATTATAACTACTTACAACTACTTAAAAAAAGAGGCAGTTTAGTGTGCACTTGTACAAGAAAAGAGGTTATATATTGATTTATCTATATAGCAGACGCTATCTAGAACCATGCAATAGTTAATCTCTATACGCGGCACGCACCAAGAGGAATATTATGTACACTTCTATCTACTATTCTACAGATGTTGTCTTTCAAAAATCTTACTAGACTGTAAAATATATTTTAAATATTAACACGAGGGTATACAAAGTATTAGTATTCATTCATTGTCCTTAAAGTGTAAGCTACCTCTGTACTATACTGTACAAATTTGCGTGAGAAAAGTATAACAAACTAGCGACTCATCCTCGCTCCGCTCGGGTTCGTTACTAGGGCCTAGTTACGTTTTGACGTTTAGTATAGATTTAGATAGAGAGATAGTTTAGTATAGATTTAGATTTTAGATAGAGATGAGTTATTTTTCCGCAGTAAAAAGTATCCTATATGTTGACCCGGATATCTAGCTATCATCGTATCAAATTTCATCAAAATTGTTCCAGTGGTTTTCTCGTGATGCGTTCCCAGACAGATAGACAGACAGACAAAAAAAACTACAGATTCTATATTTAGAATCTCTAAATTCGGCCTCTGTATCGATAATAATGACTATTTCAATAAGACTTTCCAAAAAATATTTAATGTACAAATTCGACTCAGTTAGAATTTTATTATATGTATAGCCTAACAGAGAACTGGTTTAGCAAACTAAGTAAATCAATAAGGAAGGTAGGTACCCAAATGTCAGTATTAAGTGATTAACTCAATTTATAGAATGCTTTAAAGACTTTCTACTGCAATAATAATAGTTACAATAGCGATATATGTATGTAGATGTAATAAGAATAGATGTCTAATATACATATAACTTCTATCATCTTATTGTCACCTGTTGTAAAATATAGTGATAAATACTGAACAACAACAAAAAAAATTACCTGTGTCCCTACGAAATGAATCTTATCCTATCTTATAATATCTTCTTATATTGTTTTGTATAATTTTATTATATAGTTCTTTGTATAATTCATCATTTAATGGTAATAGGGAAAACAAATAAGTGAATAATTAAAAAAAAATAATTGCAATAATATGTGAAGTCAAGCATAATTATAATAATGATACTAAGGGTTTTTATTAAAATCATAGATAGCATAGAATACTTATTTATAGACCTTCAAAGAACAATTCATCGTGTGTAATGCCTCAAGCTATTAAATTATTTACAACATTTTGCCATTTTTAATTTTGCAACTTTAATTAACATAGCAAATTATATCATTAAAATGCAATTCTCATGCGACCATTAAATAATTAAAAGAAAATAAATGGATTAATTCCTCCATTATTTTTATATAAAAAACATCAAAATTACTCTCCAAGGAAATATAACAACTCCTTTTGGCTTTTTTTTAATATCTGTAAAAAGAAAAAAAATCTTTATTATGTGATTTTGATATTATTTATACAAGAGAATATATACACTACATAATCTGTATTTTAATAAATAAATAAATAAATATGTTGGGACATTAACACACAGCACCATCTAGTTTCATGGTAAGCTACGAGGCTTGTGTTATGGATACCAGACAGTTGATACACTTCACATATATAACTTTAAATACATACATATTATAGATATAAACACCCATGACTGGAGTACAAACATTCGTGTTCATCACACAAATGAATGCCCCAGCGGGACTCGAACCCGCGACACAGCAAGTAGGTTCACTACAAACTGAGCCAAACGTGTCGTCGAATATTAATGAAAAAAAGAATGAAAATACATAATGTAATTGTTGCTATTAAAAATCTGCCAAAATAGGTTTCGTGCAAACTTCCGTGTATGGTACATACATTCGTAGCTTTAGTGCTTTTTGCTTTTTAACTAAAGACATTACATTACTAGTCTACTTTTCTAGATGCTTCGCTGTTATCGATCTCTATATTTTTGCTATTTATTTCAATAAATAATCATAAAACGATTAAAATACTTAAAAATCACAATACGCTTCAACCATTAGTAGGCAGGGACGCGTAAGACATGAGATGCAAGGCAATAACTCGATTATAGGGGGGCAACCGGGGTTGAAGGCGCCGGAGGTGGGATTATAAGAACTTCGTTAGTCTCACGAAGGTGTCTAACTCAGGTCTGAGACGAGAGAGATTATCGCTTTTGCCTTCAGCGCCGCATTTTGTCGTCGTTGTACTACGTGTGATGCGATAACACTTTATGTGTCATCGATTTTCGTATGAAATAATTAATGACATGACAACTAAATAATATTTTTAATAAATAACATTTTTAAGTCGTAAAGTTGGTCAGTTTATGGTTTATAAATCTAAACTACTTATTAAAAATATTATATATTTTTAAAGAAAGAAATATATATTAATTTATTTTTCTGTAATCAACGATAAAATAGATCAATATTTTCTGCAGGAAAAAGTACATGGCTAGATACCTATTGAGTGCAGAGTAAACGCATCAGTTGGCGGCTTACAAAGGCAACCCCGCAAACACAAAAGGTATCGAGTGCGCTGCAAAGTTATGGAGGATGCAATCACAACTTCTACAGGAACGTGCACATATAATTAAAGTTCATATTACTTAAATGGTAAAATTACGAGGTATTTTATTATAGCATTTTGCACTTCTTAATGATAAATCGGCATAAAAAAATATGTTGAAGCGTAATACTTTCTTAGACCTACGCGTATATTTGCCATTTTAAATACAACTATCTTTTCGGATTTTTTCGCGGATTTATTTTGATTTTTGTTCCCTCCCTCACTTCATCAATTTAAAGCGTTTCAAAACAAAACAATATGAGTAAAATGTAATAATATAACAATAAACAACAATAATAAATTATAACAAAACTTTATAATAATTTACTTTTGATTTCTGGAGAGTTCTAACGTTCATTCTTTCATTTTTTTTTAATTTTCATTGCTCTAAAACGTACTAAAAGATACTAAATATATAAAAAACATATACTAAACTCTTTTTCTTTATATTTTTTCTTATATTTTAATATAAATAAATATGTTGTATTATAGTATTTTAATATATTCTGTAAAGAAATAAACAAACTATTATGTTGGTATAGACCTACCTACATACAGTCAAATTATTTAGCAATTCTTTGCGGCCGGAAGCTATCAATAGTTCCATAATAATCAAAGATTTTCCTATTTGAGCCCCGAGCCTAACGGAAGATACAACCGCATCCTGTTTAATGATGTTTATAGAATTATTAACTAAGATCTGACGTTGGTAATAAATTCCAAGTTTAACTGAGGGATGAGGGACAGTTCCGGTCCGTACCTTCGGGAATAGTTATTGTTGCTTTGTGTTACTCTATCAAAACTTATAATTTTATCTTTGTATGGATTAAATACGAAATCATTAACAACATTAAGATGTTATGTTTCACTTTATCAACATAATATTGCTAAAACTCGCCCCTTTAATTCATTTAGTTATATACACTTATACACAAAATGTCTTTTCTTACGACATTGAGTATAAACAATATTTATTAATCAAAGTTATCTGATTTTGTAATTTCAAAATACTTAGAAGATATATAGTAGATAATGGTATTCAATCTGGCAGTTACTAAGTTAACCCTTTGGGCGCGCCTTCCGCCGTTAGTTTTAACTCGTCCACTCATACGATATTAAAGATGGTTATCTTTTAGGAAGGCGATACATTTGCTATACATTCATTACAGATTTATATTATGATCTACTTAAAAGCTTTTATATTTGTTATTAAATTAGAACTGATGGACATATATAAGAGTACATAGAAATTGATGAGGTTACTTATTGATTACGAAGTAGTCGAAGCTATTCGTATATTTTAATAACAATATATAGTAATATTATAAGCCAAGGAGTTTGTTTGTATGTTTGAACGTACTGAATCTACGGTTCAGATTAAAAAAATATTTTCATCACACTACAACCTACTAAAGGAAACAAACTTTTAAATGAAAAAACGCGAGCGGACCGTAAGAAAATACTAGTTATATATATGATATATTAAATAACGATTTTTTATTATTAAATAGGTCATTTTACTTCTTATTTAAAAACGCACACACATACCTTATATATGCAAATTAATAGATACGTATACCTAGAATTTTTAAAATTATTACCTTATTAAGAGCATAAAGTAAGCAACTAAATGCTAAAATAACTTTACTCGGTACATATATAAGTCTTTTCAAATAGTAATATTCATGGAGCATAAGAAAATACACTCATAGTCATCGTGCATGGTCCAGTAAGGTGTAACCGGCGGCTGGCTCAATCAATTTAGAGGTGCCACCATCGAGGCAGTAAATTAAGAATTAGCAGGCAAGTGATTATTTTAAAACGTCATACCCTTTCTAACGAGATTGACGGTAGCTCTCATATTAGCTACATATAAACATATATTTTTCGACGCCCATATATTTTAAATGGGGTCAAAGTTGTAGGTTGGAAATTTTAGAAATTTTTATTTCAAACACCTCTTGTGTTTGAGGTAAAATATAATAAATGTTAAGGATTTTATTATACCTATTAGTTTATGTATCTGCTGCGCATCATTTGAGATAGGCTTGACCTACTTAATGAAACTTTTTACAGGTATAGCTTCAATTAAAAACATGGCTAATCTTCATTTAAAACCTTCATTAAATTTATCGAAATATACATGCAGGTAGATAGGCAGTAGGAAGTAAAATACTTTATGATAATATTTCCTTAACTGAATTTCAGTCATGGAGCTATCTAGACAGGAAATAATTCATATAGGTAGTAAACAAGTAGGTACGTGTGATGTATTTAGACACAGGAGTATTCTCTATTTGCTCATTCTCTTTATCTTAATGTGACAAGTCGCTACAACCGGAATGAGATTAATAATGCTCAGCACAATTAACTCTAAAGATCGAAATAATTATATAATAGTATCTTATTAAAAATTTACTACAAACAATAAAGTAAAATCAATAAGTTTTTCTTCACCTATAATATTATAGTCTATTGAGATAAGATCGATATAATATATCGGTCCGTTCTTTATTACATTCAGAATTAAAAACCGTTAACAAGTATTACAACAATATTTTCATTAATAATGAAACTATTCATATTAATAATTATATATAAATTTCATAATAGTAATGAAAATATTTCTTAAATGTCAACTTCTATCATACATAAATGTTATCAAAGATAACATCGTGAATAATATATCAACAAGCCTACCTTAATAATATTTTAGCGAAATAAACGGTGTACAGACCCGCCCTTTACAAAATTATATAATGCTGAAAATAGAATATATATTATACCTATACCTATTTGTTGATCAGACAGACGTTGTCCTGCAACGATTCAATATTCTTTTCATAATCTTTGAGGACCTACAAAAATTTTATAGATAAAAACACTTTCAGGTTCTCCTGAACTTCCCATCTTTCCCGGCAATTTTTCTAGATTGTGAACATTAAAAAAACTTACTTTCATCAGCCTTTACACCCCCTTAAGGGATGATTTCTGAGATAAAAACTATCCTATGTTCTTTCCAGGATATTAAACTATCTTCATACCAAATCTCGTCTAAATCGGTTCACCTGATTTTTAGTTTATTCATTACGAGCAAATATACAAAATGAAACTTTTTTTTCTCTTTTAACAGTTTATATAAATAAAAAAAACAGTTAATAGCAGTTAATAATCATGCTGAACAGGAGAAAACCCATGTTGAAAGAAAGAAAAACCTTCAGATAGCTAGCTAATCGTGTAAGCGAAATGGTGTCGTGACAAACATCCATGCCTCAACCAGGCTCCGTAAATCAGCGCGAATGAAAACCAATTACGTCCACAAAACCATTACCCATACACATACATATGTATGTACATACATACAATACACAATGAATAATGTATAAATGTATATATCAAAAATAATTTATAAGGGTATATTGAAAATAACAGTCATAAATATAGAAATTACTAATAAAACCAGCGGCTACGCCCGTGTTCAACCTACAAAAAAAACTCTTTGGCTTAATGTTATACAGCGACTCACCTATATATTGTTTATACAAAAATATTAAGATCGCAATTAAAAAATGGGGGGTGGGGGTAGGAGGGTGAAATATATTTTACAATCAAAACAATTATGGAATACCATACCTAACAAATATACAAAAAGATCAATAAAATCGGTCGAACTGTTTCGGAGAAGTGCGACCACAACAGCGTGACACGAGATATTTATATATTAGAATTTCATTACAGATACCATGTAGAAGGGCTAAAGCAATGAGAGAATCGTATTGTCAATTATCTTACTGTTTTCACTTTTTTACCAGTTTTAAAATAATGCGTGGAGTCGGTATAGTCTCAAATATTTTGTGATAAATAAATAAGTCATTAATAAATAATACATACATATGTATTTCAAAGTTTACACTCAAGTAAGTAGGCTCCTTTTAATCAATTTGTAATAAATACGTTTTTGTAGCCAAGATAACAATAATAAACTTTCTCAATCATCTGAAGTGGCTTATAGTCGTAACTCCCAGCACTATACAGGCCTAAGTCGTATTTCCATCACATTTCACAGAAAAAAGTAAAATAATAAAATTATTGAATTTTGCAATTTAATATCAGCGCGCTTGCTCTGTCCGTAATTACCAATGCGGGCCCAATTCATCATTCTTTATTACAAGTACAAAATTCCATGTAAATTTCATGCACGACCGATGAACGATGCGAATGCGTTTCGATGGATCGAAGAAATCATTTTTTGCTACGACTGTCGCTATACTTAAATAATGGGGCAAAAATATGAATCCAATACAAAAACTATATTGGTTTTATTTATTTGTTTTACCTATTATAATGATAATTATTGTCGTGACATCATTTCGGAAATTATCTAAATTCCTTTTTTTTTTTACAGAAAAATTACTGCCAAAGAGAGTAATTTAAGAAAAATTTACAAGGCAAATCTATATATAGGTACTATTGAGTGAAAATTTGACGTCATACTGCCTGCTGAACGACCCTACCATCAGTAGGGAAAATGGTCAATGATATTAAAATAAAAATATAGATTTCACTAATATACGACGCTAAATTACGCAATTGATTGATGTAGATGTTACGACCTTTAATAACTTGTTCACTTTAAAATTAATTTTGATTTATTCAAACGCTCATGTCAAAATTTAGGCAGTTTAACTCGAAATGACTTTCAAAATCATTGTCTGAACACGTCGTCAAGCAACAAAGTCCCGCGCTCCAACTGAAAATGTCATTAATGCCTGAGTGAAATTTGGGGTCTAATCTCGTCTGCAAAGCTTATTACATTTATAGAACGGAATAATCTTGGAATAAAGTTTTCAATGGAAAGTGTTGAATCATTGAGGATCGCGAACCCTTCTCGTTGTAGCATCTCGCTCTGATGACGCCTGGTTGAAATACTTTCTTATTGATTAATGTTCAAAATAGTACTCTATAAATACAATTTAAAGAAGAAAATAAACAGAATTCTAAGTCTTTTTGGTGTTAATTTACTCTTCCTTCTCTGGGATATTAGCACTTTTAATAGAACTAATGTTTGTCTAGGTTGACTTTCAACTTTTTACTGAAAATTGAAATCAAAAATAGTGTTTCCAAATTTTTTTATTGATAACAATAAGCTCGGAAATAGCTACTACACAAAAAACTGTGGATAAACAGAGAAGAAAAAGATACTGAATTGTTTTATTTTTGCCTATTTATATATAGATTATATTTATAGTAGAATACAATACCGATACAGATATGAATAAGCATTCTTTTTTTTTTCAATTTAATTACAAAAAAATAAAATGGAAAATATTTTTATTAGGGCTCCAATATTCAAATATGAAATACAATAATTTTATAATTTTACTGCTAAAATTTTTACTTAGTGTGATATCGCAAAAATTTAGTAAATGCCATACAAATTTCACGCGTAGTGAGCTGTGGACAAGAACTTGCTTATAAGTAATGCCTACGCATAATAGTGTAGGTATGTGAGTGTCATTTACACACACATATGTATATGCTATACATGATAATAACAAATTAATAAAAAGAAATATATGTTTATATATAATATGTATAAGATTCAGCTTTTCTTTCATTCTCCACTTAAGCTGAAAAAGTTACAGTAGCCGCGTAAACCGCACAGTCATTGCGACGCAATAACCAATTGTGAGCGTATTACGCGTCCTATCACAAAGCCCCGGGTTCATAGCACTAGTTCTTATGCGCGCTGGAAGTGACAAGAACTTTTAATTTTTGCAGTTGAAAAAGAGTTGTATAACCTATTTATCCGCTCTATACAAATATAAAATACTGTTAATGTAATAAAAAGGCAATTAAAGCCTGTGGATGTAGTTTTACTGTAAAAAAAACCTATTTATCCAAATACTTCACTTTTCACAGTATTCGAATGTTTTGTCTAAATTGTCACAGGCAGTTAATATTATAATCTCCGACAAAACGAATGAAATAATAAATAAAGGCTATAATTAATTTGTGATAGAATTAATAAACTTGGCGAGAATAAAATTTCTATACGCGTACATTAAATATTAAACTTCGCTAAAAATATATATTTCATGATTCTTGGACGACGTTTTTCAGTAAACTTTTCATCAAGAGCAGACATCTAAATTTAAATTCACTACTACTGTATAGTATAAAGACAGTATAAAAACTCAATTCGCATGTGTACATAAAATAAAGCTTATTACAAGCTCTTCTAGTGAAATTCTATATTATTGTGCAGATTTTTTATTACTTTGACTGTGATGCGACAAAGTCGTTTTTGCGCAAACATATTGGCGACAATGGAAACGGGGCTTTTGTATTTTTTAGTTTGATTGATGATTTTAATTTTCTATCAGCTCCGTTGATTTTGGTGATACAAGCAACATTAACGGATACCTTATCATTGCTTTGATATAACTTCGTATTTATTTAACTTTAAAGGTTCTTGCTGTATATTCACATAACACTACTTTAACATTGAATTTCAATATTCGTTTTGCTCTATCTAGATCTGTAATTTTAATATATACCTAAAGTTTGCTTAGTAATTAGAGTATTTACAAAAGTAAACTAACAATATTGATTGAGTACTAAAGTAAAGATGAAGAATTATAATATTTTTAACAAAATATTGAAAAGTCGCCACATATCCCAACGAGTAACTCTTTCCCCGCGTTACGCGAATGTGACAGGCACGATTTAAATATGGCGGCGGCTTCATGTCAGTGATGCTGTGGCCGTTCATTTATCACTCCGTAAGCCTCCGCCGATATTATGATCAATGCCATTCGCCCACCCTGTCGCCTAACACGTATTGTACGAATATCTCAACCGATCTATAATTGCTATCAGTTTTTAAAGACAAAGCACCTTTAATTAACACATTTATAAACAATTCTTAAAATAAAATCTATAAGTATCACAAATATATATTAGACATTTCATCATCATCATCTCCCTGCCAATTTCCCAATCACTTGGCCCAATACATCTTCCATACTGCTGATAGGATTCGGCAAATGTTTCACAAGAAAAACCAGATGTTTCACAAGATACATTATTATTAGTGGCTAGCGACTCAACCTCGCTTACCTATGTGCTACTGCAGACTACAATCTATCTCTGTGCAAATTTCATCTAAATCCGTTCAGCCGTTCAGGCGTAAAAAGAGTAACATACATCTATCCATCCATCCATCCACACAAATTTATGATATTAAATATAGATTTATTGTTAATATTTAAAATGTTTCAATGTATACGTAATAGTGCCGATACGATCACCCACATTGCATACTTTATATTGTCATAGTCACCACCTGGGATAGTGGCTTTTTAAAGAATCATTATCTACGTTTCACTTTGGCTAGAATAGCGCAATTTTATGGGGTGTATTTAGGGTGAATTTTAGTTATTAACTTCAACATCGTGGTGCATTGTACTTTATACCTGACCAGTAACTAGCCCACTGACCCGAAAGCCATTACAATTTCGGTACAAGGATATTTTAATTAACGCACCAATATTTATTTTCATCTGGTCAAACAAATTACTACGTTAGAAATCATCATCAAGCATGTACTTATTTAGTGTTTCGAAGGCGAAAAATATAAAAAAGTTAATTCTTTATTCTCAAACAGATTAAAATTATAATAAATATGGATTTCGTTACATACCAAAGCAACCCGAATATATGTATATATTTAAAAAAAAGTTAATTTGATACCTTTGAAAATGCTAAATTATAATGAACTTTTGATAGATAGCTTTTTTAAAACGCTTTAGCCATTTGCAAAATATTATTATACACAATATATATTATTGAAGTTATACTTCTTTTGGCACGTTTGGAAAAAATATTAGAGTAAAATTTTTACAATGCGCGCGCACACCTACAGCCAAAAAGCGACATGATGAAGTTAGCTGAAAGCGACATGATGAAGTTAACTGCATTCCTTTTACAAATAGAGAGTTGTGACATACGGGATGAAATCTTTAGCTATTTTTGTTCTATTACGCCAAAGTAGTACGTATATAAGTACACACACTCGTTTTTTATATACTTATACACGAGGCCCGTAGTTTATCAGTGTAAAAAATACCTATATCACTGTCTGGCCATTGAAATATCAATACGCAAATAATCATGTTATGTCAATCATCGATCATCGATTGATCCTAATCTCTATTAATGCGGGAAAGAAGCAACAAACCAAATAACACATTTTTTTTTACTAAATAATTATAAAATTCTCTACTTTTTGTGCATAAATATTGAAATACGAAAAAATACGTCATGACGCAAAAAAAAATTGAGACCATTGTGCATAAATACGAAAATGTGAAGAAATACGTTATGACGCAAAAAAATGGAACCAAAAAATAATTTAAATAAATATAATATATACACATCATAATAAACAAGAAAAAAAGTATAGTTTATCATTTACTGAAATACCAAAATGAATATATTAGATTACATTTATCTGCAAAATGCTTTCCCATCACTTATCATGATGTAACAAAGACGTTCCCCGGCGTCGAGTGTCGCAACTCAAAGTGCGCCTCACAAAAGATTGGAACCGGAAAGATAGGTGAGAGCTACTCAACTACCAAGTGGATTGAACGGACTCTGAGAGCAATCTCGGGAGTCTGCGTGATCAATTGATATCGGCACGGACCGGCCCTTATAACACTTGGTTTCGTTTTCATTATCAAACATAGCTACGTTTTTTTTAAAAATGAACGCCTTATCAATTTTTATAGCAATATCTTATATAAGTATAATTGCAGAAAATAACAATATTTACAGAGACAATATTATATTTTGCAAATTGAAAGTTCCCTTAAATTGACAATATTTAAAACAATAAGAGCAAATTAAGCAATAAATTATTTAATTATTATTTTATAAATTTTTCATTATTAATTGCACGTTTAATTTACCCGTAATATATCCGAAAAAGTTTTGCTGGAATATGAAGGTACTACTCCATAATGCACTTGAAATTAAATTATAAAACTTAAATTAAAAATCATTTCGTGCAAATAAAGTTCTAGAAAGAAATTGTTGAAAACTCATAAAAGTAAATCGCACTCAATTATTCACCGTCCCCTCGAAGCCACTTGAAAAAATCCAATCAGCATAACTCGTCACTTTAATATCGATCCCCAATTTGCCAACACTTACCAAATCATTTTATGCATAGATATAAAGAAAAGCAAAGATAAACTAGGCGCTCGCTTTAATCGATTTTGAGCCTTATACTGTTTGCAATAACGCGATGTACAATTTAATTGATGTGTAACAATCTTGGTAACGTACAAAACCGAGTGGTTTACTTAGAGTTTAAAATATTCATAGCTTGTACTGGATCGTATTTAAATATTTACATAAGTGTCACGCAGCGGCTGTGACGTTTGTCGATAAATGTATTGAGTGGAACGGCTGACTCGGGCGTTACTTAGGGTGAGAAGCTCCCGGTCGCTAAAAATATTATTTAAGAAAAATAAAATATATATTAAGTAAACAAGACTTACCTAAGAAGCCATTTAACTAACTTAATAACTAATTATACCAGGTGTCTACAGTTATTTCTTGCTCTACATGTTATCGATATAAGTATTAAAAATACAACAGTTTATTTAAATATTATATAAGTAAAATGGTTTAAAACAATATTTTTACAAGCTATGAAGAATGTACGCATTATGATTATACACTGTCTACCGTTCAAAAAACACCAAGTAAAACGTAAGCGGGGGGTGTCGGCACTAAGCACCGTATATTGGTGGTATAAAAAATAATGGATCTACGAATCGTTGAGATACGCGTAGAAATATGAAGAAGGTGAACGAAATCGTAATGGCATCGCGAAAATGGGGATTTGAAAACGATCGAGTGGAAATCAATCCGGGCTTACGAGATACACGGCTAAGTGGTTCGAAACGTGTCGATAAACAGCTGGCGTCATTTGCAAGAAATAGCTTAGAACATATCAAAAACTCAAAAATGACAAATGATTAGAGAAATACAAATGTTCCTTTTATTTTAGGTTGAGTGATATTATGCATTATGATACAATTGTTTATGTTTTTCATTATAATTTTTTTTGGTGGTTTTTATGGTCGCTTGTTTGTAGGTGACTGGTGAGTGGTGACTCTACTATTACTTATAGTAATTCAAGTCCAGTTATATTAAATATTTATATTATACTAGCGGTTCACCCTCGCATCGCTCGGGTTCACCTCTAGACAAACAAACACAAACCTATCTCACGGGAACCGTACATTTTGCGAGAATAAAAAGTAGCGTATGTGCTTTTCTAATCTATCTCTGGCCCATCCAGATCCATTCTGCCGTTCTGGTGTGATTGAGTAACAAACATCCATCTAGACATCCAAACATCTAAACTTTCATATTTATAATTTTAGTAAGATTAATTATAAGTAATTCATCTGTGATAGTACAAATCTGCACTGTAATAGTATAATATGTATGCCAGCTATGTAGGTAACATAGCTGATATACCTAAATATTATACTATATTATAATTTATTATGATTTGTATGAAATATTTATTCACAAGTAGATATATCGCGCGATACTCGTAGTATGCGACAAAATATTTTTGTCAAATTGATGCGGTTTTCTTCCCGATAAAAATATGGTTAATCCAATGTTTTCTAATTGAGGTAGTTAGACTCCGTGCACACGCATAACTCGTTGCTATCTATGTAATATTTTGCTCCTGCTATAACACAATTGGTACGTTATAACGTAAAATAAGCTGACTTTACAATATATTTTAATAATCGTAATCATAATCATATCAGCGAAATATCTAGATTTCTATACACAATTATTTTTCTACTTATAAAAAGAAAATTAAATCACTCATCATCACTCTGTGAGTTTTCTAAGTTAGTTATAATTTTAGCTTTATAAATCAAGATTTTAAGTATTACCTACCTGTCTTTTTGGTTTCTTTAAGTTTACATCTATTTCTTCGGTAACGTTACGTATACTATTCATTGATGTATGTATATATCAGAAATAAGATATCATCATCATGTAATATTATACAGTACCAGGGTATCGCCCATTGAATTGCGAATCATTTCTATCATGATTACCACTTGCCTTATGGTGAAGGAAAACATCGTGAAGAAACCTGCAAGACATGTGAAGTCCGCCAACCCGCACTTGACCAGCGTAGTGAACTATGGCCTGATCCACCCTTGAAGGGAGGCCCGTGCCTAGCAGGGGGACGTTAAAAAAAGGGCTGTATACATTATAAAATTTACTAATTAATAGTAAAAAAAAAATAGTAAAACGCAACATTTTTAATGATAAGCTTTTATAAATTAATTTTCTTGTCTTAGCGCATCAAAATAAAAGCGTGTTTTAATAAAGAAGGAAAACATCGAATACGTAATGTGTTATAATTAAACATAACACATTTAGCTATTATTGTTCGTAAAATAACTTCAAAGCGTTGGTTTCTGCCTCTGATTTAGTAATATGAATCCATGCGGTGAGTAGGTCACCTACACGTCATGTCACGGAATTGCTTCCCAAGTACACAACTGCAAAGTTTGCTTCAGCGCAGAAAACGTGATAAATTAATAAACTTTTGCTTCGCTTTGAGAAAACATTTCTTACTTCTACATACATCTACAAACAACATTGATTATAATAATAAACTTAAAGCAATTTATAACTTACCTAATATTCACTAGGACATATTATGTAAATGTATTTTTAGAAAGACCTAATTATATAATCAGACGTAGTAATTGAATAGTATTTATTTAGTGGCCTGACCTACTTTATAACTAAAAGCAATACAAATCAACGCAGAACATAAAGAATGTATACGCACTAAGTGGAAAGAGTCGTAAACGGTGAAACATGATAATAAGTTTGCGAGTTATATGATACTACTTTCGACCGCGTCTCCGCTACTATGAAAAAAAAAGCCTATACTACTCAGACACAACGAAACGCGTAATTTGTAATAGTATAAGACAAAATAATATAATTGTTCGTTGGTGAGCGTAAAACGAGAGAACGGTGGACCGATTTAGCTAATCATTCTTTTTAAATGTTCAAAATAGTCCGAGTAAGGTTTTTATGAAAAAATATGTTAAAAATTGTACACAATAATGTATAAAATATAGTATATAATATAAAAATAAAAATATTATTTCATTATCTCACTGACACACAAAGTAGACTGAGAACAAGTGGTACTCGTAAAAGAAATTTTTATTGTTTTTAGAATTTTGGTAATTCAGTCTGTATGTCTGTCGGACTCTCTGTGTGCTTGAAATAGCATTCCATCAAAACTACTGAATTGGATTGAATAGAATGAAGATAATTTACAGTTTACACACATTACGTCGGGACAATTATTGCCTTCATAGTATCCACACATAAAATGCTGGGATACAATTTGCACATACAATACACGTCTGCATATTCATAGTAGGTAATAAAGCTTCTTTATTTAATTTGATTATAATATTATCTTGAATTTTAAAGTTTTAAGTTAATATAATGCGAATATGCAGGTGATTCTGATGTTATAATTTCGTTTACAGATTCCTCAGACCACGATGACAAAACTCACTATTTAGTCTTTTTACTTTCTTTAAAACTTTCCTCCCGATGTCAGTATTGTTCTTATCTAATCGTTTTCTTTTTCCCATGTTGATTTTACAAAATTTGTAAAATTGTCGTGAATCGGACAGCACTAAAACGCGTAATGACAGTTGACTCAAGATGGCGTGGTGGGATGTCCTAAAGAAGTTATTTAAAAAAGTATTTAAAAGTAAGTAAAAAGTATTAAAATAGTTTAGACTATTTCTTTTAAGAGTAAAAGCTTTAAAAAATCTAGCTTTAAAAGTGTGATTAGAACAGCATCAATCTGGCGCGCTGTTGCAAGTAAACGTAATGTCTTCGAGAGAGATACGAAGTATAATATATTATAATTTATACATAATCATAGGATAATTATCGGATAAATGCGAGTCTAACTCTGACTCGCACAAGGCTTCCATAGCGTGCAACATAAGGTCTGTTTGTTTTAATATACTCATTTGTTACGTCAAAACCAAAACAAAATATTAACCCATCTACGATATTCATTTTCTTGACGGCATAGATAAGTTTGAATTTAATAATATTATTTACTATGAGAAACAAAATTAACTCTGCGGTACTCGTTTACATGAATTTGGTTTACATACCTATTTTTTTATTTTTTGTAATCTGCACACCTCCCTTTTCAATGAAGGAGTTGGTACTGGCACCGGCACACCTTTCTAAGTGACGCATTTTTGTTTTCTTGACATCCACGCGAACGAAGTCGCGGGCACAACGGGCTAGTGTATATAATGTAATTCAAAATTAATTACTGAAATTAACATATGGGTGTTGTATTAACATTTTTGTATAAATATTTTCAAGTAATTACCGTTGAAGCGAGTGTAAATAACATAACATAAAGCACTACCCTTATTTCAGGTAATCGTGTTTACTCGCCGCATGTAAACATATTACGTTGTAAATGAGTATTCCTCTGAACATACTTCAGAACACATGTGGGACTTTACGACCTACCTGTTAAATTTGGGATATACTTTTTAATATTTCACATGACAATAAGTTTGATGTACGCGTTACACGTCCAATCAAATCAAGCCATGCATATTAAAGAGAAAAAATATTATATAGCATTTCATGAGTTTTCGGCATCGTAACGTTATTTATATATTGTTACATATTTACGATAGCTTATATATTTTTTACTTCAGTATATATGTATAATTCAGGATTACTTTAAAATGTAAATCTATGTATAAATAGGCAAAAAAAAAATAGTTCAGTGTTTTTTCTACGAGTTACTTATCCTCCCTTCGCTCGAGTGCGTCTCTTGATGAGAACAGTAGTCTCTATGCTACCCTAGGTCTATCTGACAATGAGTAGGTAGATACTTCGTCCAAATTCGTCGGGCCGTTTCAGCGTCAAGATGTAGCTCACACGTTCGATTTTATGCATTCATGCCGATTAGTAATAATTCATGATTTTCATTGAAAATGAATACTGAGTATAATACATTCTTAATAATATATTACAAACATTCTGTGTTGTATACCATTTTTATGAAAGTAACAACCTCTTGTATTTACTGCTTATTTGTTTATTAGAAGAAATTTATGCACTTACGCTTATAATTGACATATTAAAATCATGGGTAGCTTATTCGATATTACAGTACTTTCTCAAAATAACAAAGTAAGGGTTTGTAACATATTATGTTAAACTAACAAATGGTCGTACATGATAAAGACAGGACATGAGAACGGGATAATGAATGCCTCTACCTCAAGGTATGACGTAGGAATAACGTTCAAGTAATTCGTCTCAAGTTATTGGCAAACAAACAAGTTGAGGCCGACGGGGAGTAAACCCAATTATCTCTAATGAAGACAATGATATAAGCGCGGTTATTGATCTAGATTTAAATTTCAGGATGGGTCAGCCCTGCGATGTGCGAGCCCTTAATGCTTGTTGCTAAGTTTCGACTACTGCGCTCGCACCGTCTTGATAATTTAAGATGATGAATAAATAATATATAAGATAATTTCACATTTTTAGTACTTTACTGCTACATGAGAGTTAGTACTTTGCGTCTTTTTTTAAGTGAATGATTTAATTAATGCATCGAATTCGTTTTATTATGATTTCACGTACAAACATTAATGCAGACTTTAATGTCATTATAAAATGTGCTTAATAATAATTACAGAACTGGCTTTTGTTTAAGGTATATTGCTAGGATAATAATTTACCTGTAATGATATTTCTTTTTATCACTATCATAATACTTTTTTCTTTATTCGGCTGCTAAAATATTTTTTTTTTTTAAATTATTTTTAACAAAATATATTTTTTATTGAACATTTTATTGATTTTGATGAAACCTATACGTTTTATCGCGTTTAAAAATAAATATTAAATACATTTTATGAAAATAATTATCAATAAAAAAGAGAATTTTCAAGTATTTCTAAGTAACACTTAGACGAAGTTTACTTAAGTTTAATGTCCACTAACTAATTTCTTATCCCCAAAACATAATATTTTGAACCAACATACACATGTATAAACGTCTGAAATTATGATTAACGAGCGTACACACATACACAAGAACCTTTGTATACGTTTACACGTAATGGAATAGATCACCGTGTCAGATTAAAATAGACCTCGCTTACTTCGGAAGATCAATCAATAGTCCCTTTATTATCTATAACTTTAAAACATAACATTTGCCTATAAGTAAACAATAGCTAGTTATTTATAGAAATAACAACAGATATAGTGTATATAAATAGACGACAGCTTACCTTCAATATTATATTAATATAATCATATATTTTATACACTAAAGAATATGTATTTTTCCGTCTGATATGATATATATGTATATATATACAGTAAAGTATATCTATATATCTATGTATTATATAAGTAATATATATTAAGTATAAGATTTACTCATAAGGACTACACTCATACAATTCTCTTTACTGTGAACTGTTCTAGGTCTTATTAATGAAATATTTCCTGGTACACAGTATTATAATGTAATAGATGACTAAATATTAAATAGGTGACTTTCTTTATTGTCGGCTCTCTTTTTTAAAGTCCACTGCTGGACACGGGTTTCTCTTCAATACAAGAGGGATCAAGGCCATAGTCCACCATGCTGGGCAAGTTCGGGTTAGCGGATTTCACATGTCTTTCGAAAACTTGCTAGGTTTTCTCAGACATGCAGGTTTTCACACGATGCTTTCCTTAACCGTATGGCAATTGGTAATCATGTTAGAAATGTTCTTTATTGTACATTTACAAAAGTCAAAATAAAATAAAATGCCTACATCAATCCCTCTTACCCTTTTGCTGAGCTTCTGTCGGTACTTCTTCTAATAACTAGGCCATCTTTTTACGATCAAAAATTTAAAAGTATTTAATATCAAATATTTTGATAATTTAGATTGTTTAAGAATAATAATTTTAGGTTGCAGCCATTATTGTATGCGAACGCGTCTAACTTCACTAATGTATTTAATTTTCATCCAAATCATACAAACATCGTATAAATAAACACGACATAGCTTTATTTTTTAAATAAATACATATTTATGTATGTATACCATATATACATATATACAGTGAGTATTGTGAACTATCGTTAGAGGGAATGTATCGAGGCCGCGGTGACCCCCGACCGCGCACCGCTTTCTCACCCGATCCTATCTTTCTATAACACTAAGGCACTTTTTTGACACTGAATTATAACTATTCTTATTTTGTTTTGTAATATTTATTTTGGATCTTAGTTTTTATATATAACAGCTTTAGTGCCACGAATTTTCTTTACTTCCACTACTTTTTCTTTATATTTTTTTTAATTTTCAATATTATTACATTATTCATTCATTCATTATCTATATAACAGTTTATAGTTCTACTATTTTAATATTTCTGTCAATTTAATTGAATGAAGTCTATTTTGTCCATTAAAAAAGGAAGTAGATAATTTCATCACTGTGAATCATGAACTAGTTACAAGGAAGTTGGATTATGAAAACCATATAAATGATAAAACAGTATAAATTACCTTACTGGAATAAAAGAGGGCAAATTACTATAAGGTTGTTTTAAAGTTATTTAGCCACTAGAAACTCGAGTAATTTTCTTTTGCTAAGACCCCAACAATGTCCCTAATTAGGGTGCGGCGACTAATACGAAGCGAAAGGACATTAATAACACGCTACGCTAGTGTAGGTTTTATTTTTCATATTACATTTTATCGGTAGTGATAAAATTTATTCTTAGCTATGCCGCAAACACGTATAATTTTTTGAAATAAAATTATTTTCCATTTTTTACTTTGTAAAAATCATAAGCTCATGATTCATGTATATAATCTATTACTAATATCATAAGATTCTCATTTAATCAAATTATTATAATTTTTACTTAGCTATTTTCTCATCCATGATCCAGCTATTGAGGTTTCTCGAGTCTTTGGATTATATGAATCATAAAAGTGCGTGTAAGTGTATGTATTTATCATTAAATTATAAATATAGGAATAAGATAAGAATAAGATAAAAAATAGATTCTAAATAAGGAAAAAATATAAACATAAATTGTAATGACGAAGTAGGTAAGTCCAAAAGGCAAGTAGCCGGGAAGTACGTATATGATAATATATATTCAATTTTTGTTAACATGAAGTTAATACAAAAAATATACATGATTATTTATATATTTTAGATAATCCAGTCTCTGGCTATTATAATATCAAATTATTAATCATAATACAAATATATATTACATATGTATTTAATTTGTCTCTTTACATTGTGTGAAAAACATGTAACAAATAACAAAAAAGATTACCTATAAATCATTCAAAATAATATAACTGTATGTTTTACTCTATATTCGGAGATTTAAACCGAGATAACGTTGCATCAAAACAAAAGATTGCGGGTGCGGAACTTTACCCTACGGAACGATAAAATAAAAACCAAAACATCATTTCACACTTTGCTCATAGGGAGCCATTCTTAAAAATAAGAAGTCGAAAATATTACTTCGCCACACCCGTAGGGAAAGCAATAAAATAAGAGAGTCATACAACTCGCGATACATGATTTATGCTTCGAAATAAATGTATAGACTGTTACGTATATTTTACAGCATAAATCTATAGTGATGGGCCGTCAATTGAATCTATACCTTACTAAAGAGTATAGCTTTATTTAATAACTTTTAAAAAAAAAATAAAAACCGACTTCCAGGCACTGAAAAGTCAAAAATAACTAAACGGGGGTTTTCATTTATAATAGATACTTAATCAGATATTTTCGAAGTCGGTGTGCTTTGATTTGTATTGGCTGGCACCGACTTCGAAAATATCTGATTAAGTATCTATTATAAATGAAAACCCCCGTTTAGTTATTTTTGACTTTTCAGTGCCTGGAAGTCGGTTTTTATTTTTTTTTAAAAAGTTATTATTTTTCCATTTTTAGTGTAGACGTATCATCAATACAAATTAATCAAGCCCAAACACCAGGTAATTGCTGTAAATCGTTGAGGAGTTCCCTCGACTATCTTTCGGATGCATCATCAGATCGACTCCAGACCTTCATTAAATAGTAGTGCTTTAAAATACCTAATGAAAATGTTATCAAACGCACTAGTCGCCGCTACAATTTTCGAAAGTTCCCCTCGATTTCTCTGGGATCCCATCATCAGATCCTGGTTTCCTTATCATGGTACCACTCTTGGGATATCTCCTTTCCAACAAAAAAAGAATTATCAAAATCGGTTCATAAACGACGAAAAAATGCCCGAACAAACATAAAAAAAAAAAAAAAATATATACGGTCGAATTGAGAACCTCCTCCTTTTTTTGGAAGTCGGTTAATTATAACTAATTTACACGATTTTTATACCCCAGCTAAAAGTTAGAATAGGTTATTCAGAAAAAATAAATAGAAAATTCTATCACATCTGGTTATAGAAATATTTATTTAATAAAAATGAAAAATAATAATAATCTTAATATCAACAATAGAAAAATACTTAAAATGGCTAATTTTCGTCTTCTTTTCTAATTTTGTGGATCAATTTCTCTTATAGTGGACTAATAGCAATCCTCTAGTATGTTTTCATCCCAAAATCCTTGATGTCTTATGAAGATAAGTTTTTAAACCTAGGCAAAAATGTTCCTGATCTTTGTCACACATACTTTCAAAATTTTAGGCGAAGAGCTTAAATGCGAATGCAGGAAATGAATCTTTAATGACATGTTCACCCTCATTAGTTAAAAACTTTTCAGTAAATCAGCAACATTATATGTTTATCATTGCCCAAAAAATTTTTTAACGAATTCCGAGCAGCATTTTTAATTACAGTAAAGAGAGTTATAAACTGTGCTTTTATTATAATTTCTGGAATCTGATGATCTGTCAAATTATTCTTTCTCTTAGTTTTACTACTGTAATACTGGGAAAAAAAATGTATTTTTCTTATTAAGTTTAACCTCAACATCACCTTCATTGTCGTCTTCTAGTATATTTTTACTTGAACTACCGGAAAAATCTGATATGGAAGATCCTTCAAATGTTAAACTGGATTAGTAGCAGACTGATACTCGTATTATTTATTATACTTTAACCCTAAGTCTTCGTGGCGTATAGTATGTGATCTGTAATAATGGTAAGAGTCATTTCCGTGATCACTTGGTTCTCTTATTTTTTTTTTTTTATAATAACATTACATCCACGGGCTTTAATTGCCCGTGCCCTTTTTATACATTTGTTTTTTTATCTTTTATTTGGCGATTACATTTTTTTTATTTTATACTCAGAGCCAGCGGTACTTAAAGCTATAGATTAAATGACGTGGTCCGACACTGACTGGTTATTGATGAACATGTTTTTGTTGTTTTTTTATTTATTTATTTATTTATTTATTTTTTTATTTTTTTTTTTATAATTTTGTTCAGTTTTTTTTTTACAGGTAATTGTTATTGATTTATAATCTAGTGCTTATATCTAGGTACATACATATCTTACTAGTAACACTTATATCTAAATGCTGTTTATTTTTTATTTTTTTTCTGTTAGTTCCCCGAGGACCCTGCCCCACTCCGCAGTTGGGCTAACAACGCCTTAGTGACTTTAGTGTCACGTTTCTGGATGGACATTTTCAGATTGTATTCCAGTGGTTCTCTTATTGATGAACAAGTGGAAGATGTAAGTTGTCTCCTGATAAGTATTGTAGTAAAACGATTATAAAGCTTTCACAAAATACATTAGGGACCTAGTTTTTATCTTGATTCGCAACAAGAAATCCGAAATAATGAAAATGAAGATTTTAATGGATGTACTGGGGATTTCCCTTTTTTTGAAAATATAAATTGTTCACAAAGAGCTTAGTTTACAGTTTCTAATCAACATTTTTAATAAACTTGTAACAAGCTATTTGTTGTTGGAATCGAATAAATAAACATTAAACTAATGCCACTATGTAAGTGATAATGTAATAATAGAAAAAAAAATATGTGACGTGATAGAATATTTATTTATTTATATGAAAAAAAATAAAATTTGTAAACTAGTGTTATTTTAGTACATCTACACCACATACCATATCGCTTTCACAGCATATGATGTTCAAATTTTTATCATATTAGTTAACTTATTAATGTGACTATTACCACATTTTTAAGAATAATATAAAATAACTTTACACAAATATAACAATGTATAAAAAAATGGTCTTTCATTATTGACGGTACAATAAATAGCGCAATGAAATTTCCGGGGAGATATAGAAGGAAACAAAACTAAGTCAATCTATTGCAATAGATTCCCAGGGGGAGGACATCAATCTGCGATCCTCCCGATACATTAAGTGGCCCACATACTCTATACGCAGATGTGGCCTATCCAGTATAACGAGTTAATAATTGCACTGGCTAAGCATAAAATATATAAAATGTTATATGATAATTCTTTTCTAAATAATGTTCTTCAACACACTGATTAAAATCTAAATAAGAATACATTGAATTTTTCCCTTGATTCCTACGAAGATTCGTATTTGTTATAAAATAATTAAAAGAGGCCAAAAAATGAATAAAAATGATAGAAATCTTAATTGAACATTGATATTTGTACCTTATTTATATTGCTTCATAATCGAAATCGTAATTGTGCAAATGAGTGAATAGGGCCAAAATTTCAAAGCGACCAGGATTCTTTGCCACAAAATAATTAATTAAACTCGAACAAGTTATCTCCGAGCGACACCTAGCGGCTACCGTTCTCTTTTGTATCGCCATCTTTTCATCGTCAAAACTCATTTCAATTAATTTTCTTAAAAGTAAGTAAATGAGGTGCCCTTTAAAAGCGAGATATCATTAACACTACGACTGGGGAGAGATGTTGTTGTGGAGCAGTTAATTTTTTTTTGCAGAATGTAAAATATAAGAATAAAAAAATATTTGTAATTCTAATTAAAAAAATAGAAAAAAATATATATATAAGAGTACCTAAATTAACTCAAGATCATGTGAACACCTTAAAAAAACACATAATAATATAATAGTGCGAAATGGATTTATGGATTCCGGTAATAAATGAGTATAGTGTACCCACGAGAACTTTATAATTTACTAGTTGCTTATCCATACACTGTTCTTTGTATATCCATATCCTGTATATCCATATTTATACCATCCCAGTCGTACGTGGCATTTTTATGAACTGAGAAAATACAAAACATAAAAGCCGCCCACAACCTCGCTTTCTGCCTCCCCTCTCCCACGGGAGAATCATTAGGAAAAAATCGTGTTGATGGATTTAATTACAAAAAATAATTATTCGTAAGAAAGTTGCCTGAATAAACTCGGACGGAGCGGGTTCTTCGATTCCCCCTTAATCGGATTAATTTACTTTTAAAAAGCAGGGGGCTGTTGTTGTAATTAATGGAATGATAACATTACCCACCTTGCGGTTGACGCCTTTGGAAACACAATAGCCCAAAAGGTAGCAAATATTCAAAAATTATATATAAAATAAAAAGATAATAACGAGTTTCAATCAAAATTTCAAAATCTTTTTATAACAGGAAGTTTAATTTTCAACTTTTGCGAGATTTTTTCTAACATAATTACTTGTTTAATTGATGATATAATGACTCATATTAATTATTTAGTCATTGTTTTAAAACCACGCTATTATAATCAGTTATGGCATTATATAACATGAAGAACATCCAATTAAATTTTCATATAATTTTACAACTTAATATTCCTATAATAAAAGTACCAAAAAGTATATCTACTAATTCATACAATTTTAATCTAAAATGTCTTAGGATAATTTGTAGAAAGCTTCGAAGCACTCATTCAAACTGTTTTCCAAAACAGCAGGATGACAAGCGTTTTTTCCACTCGGTTAACGTTCGGTGATCAGTTCTAAACGTATCTCCACTGACGCAAATCACATTGCACGGAAGGGTTTGAGTTCCTCACGTAAGGGTAGTTCAACCGAATATTTTTACTGTAGAAACTAACATTTTGCAAAGTAAGTTTTATGAAAAGGACAGTGAAAGACTTTTCGATTGGACGAAGTCGGTCATAGTATCAGAGTATGAAATCCACAAGTCATCGCCACTGATTTTTGCGAGTTACCACGACCCTTCAAAAAGATTTTTCCTTATATGTCAGGAATATATTTGATTTAAAATTAATTACTCTATTGCGACCGTTCAGTGTTTTTTACCTTTACATAAATTTTATTTTATTTTTATAAAGTTTAGTCAATATATACTACCTACATACAAATTTATATTTGTCGATTTTCAAAATGTAGTGCAAGTTTTTAGTACCAACTTATAAATTTATTTAATACAAAGTATCATTAAATTCTTTTTATTAATTGTTAAATCACTTTTTCCAAGTATATGTATCTCTACAATCATTTGAGAAAAAACGGCTTGAGAAACAAAATTGTAAGACAATTTAACCCTAAATTGTCTTAAAATTTCCTTTACGAAAACGAATAAGGAATGAACGCTATTTTTCTTGTAAGTGCTGCATCATGTCACGATCATTCTTTACCGCTTTGTCTATCTACGTTCTACATATGTGTTCCTAAAGGGAGACTAACAGAAGTGTGCTACACCAGATGTTTATACAGAATTTGTAAATGTTTTCTTAAATTATGTCCACATTTCCAAAAAAGAAAAATCTTCCATTACTATATTTACTTATCTATTAAGCTTTTTTGACTAATTTTCCTTACCATGGTTTCTATTTATATGGTCTATAGTTTATATAAGAGCACGGCTTACGTGAAGCTTAACCTACTCGACCGATTGGCAAGTAAGCTCTATATTGTAATTTAGACAATTGCAAAAAAAAATTCCGACGAGCCATTTAATAAATTGACAGTAAATCTAAAAGTAATTTAGCTACTACTGCATCCTAAACAACTCTAAATACAACATCATTACATAAAAAAATAGTAATCTAAGAATCTAATAATATACAGCATTTTACTATCATGTTTGATATCGTTATCTCCATATTATAGTAGCGACTCACCCACGCTTGGTACGGGTTCGTTCCTAGGTACGTTTTAACGGAAAGAATATATGTTATTATCTATACTAATATTATAAAGCTGAAGAGTTTGTTTGTTTGTTTGTTTGTTTGTTTGTTTGTTTGTTTGTTTGTTTGTTTGTTTGTTTGTTTGTTTGTTTGGTTCGACGTGCTAATCTCAGGAAGTACTAATCCGATTTGAAAAATTATTTTTGCATTAGATAGCCCGTTAACTGAGGAAGGCTATAGGCTATATACCATCCCGGAAAAACGTATGGTTCCCGTGGGATAGATTTGTTTTTGTTTAGGGACGAACCCGAAACGAAGCGAGGGTGAGTCGCTAGTATGATATATAGCCTATATCATTCCTTAATAAACTAACTATCTAACGCAAAAATATTTTTTTTAAATCGGATTAGTAGTTCCTGAGATTAACACGTTTAAACAAACAAACGAACGAACGAACACACGAACGAACGAACGAAGGAACAAACAAACAAACGAACTTTATAATATACTAGCATTGCCCGCGACTCCGCCCGCGTTCAGATGATACCAATGCATATACCAATTTCATTGCGCACCGCATGATCGGTAATTAATGGCGGTGATTGACAAGGCTACAAAGGTCCCTCCGTTAATCTTATATTTGATTGAGTAATATTGCACTTTTTATTTTAATAATAACATTTATAATATGTCTATAGTTTTGTTTGGTTTGTTTGTTAGTTTAGTTTTGGGCGATAAACTTTTAAACTACTTAATTAATTTTAATCATTTATTTATTAATCAGCTATTGATTAATTTATATTAAGCAGATTATTTAAATTACATAATAATAACTTTTCTTAATGTTAATTTATTGCAAAACAGGGATGGGTTAGCGCTTATTAGTAATCTTTTCTGAAATGATTTTCAAAAGAAGAAAAAGTTAGAAAAGTACATAATTAAGGTAAATAAATAAATTCTAAGCAAATGCTTTTTATTATTTCATATGGCTCGGCTAATCTATACATATAATAAAATTCTAACTAAGCCGAATCTGTACCTTAAATATTTTTTTGGAAAATCTTATTGAAATAGACATTATTATCGATTCAGAGGCCGAATCTATAGTTTTCAGAATTTTTGTCTGTCTGTTACCGCATCACAAAAAAACCACTGGAGGGATTTTGATGAAATTTGATATGATGATAGCTGGATATCCGGGTCAACATATAGGATACATTTAACCGCGGGAGATTATCTCATTCCCACGGGAGTATACGTTATAACACAACCCAAAAAATATTTATGATCAGAATTTCTTGAAACTTGGTATTAATGCTCTTCAATATAATTAAATAAATACGTTTTTTAGTATTTTTTGAAATTCATCCCATAAGAAGATAAAATAAGGGATGAAAATTTGTATGAAACCTACCTTTTCAAAGTTTTTTTGTTGTAGTCTTAGCGCGAGCGAAGCCGCGGGTTTTGCTAGTAGGATTATAAAGTCATAGGCATTTTATTGCGTTCTTTAAGCTTTTTCCATCTTTCAAGAAATTGTGTCAAAAAAAATCTGAAAAAGTTGAAGTATAACTGTTTCTAAAATACTTTTTATCGAAAATTTCGCAGAATATACGTTTCGTAGTTTATGAGACATGGAATATTTTAGTTACCCGCTTTGTCAGTTTAACATAAACTTGTTTTTCATAAAATCTTAAAAAAATAATATGAAACGTATTAATTTTTACGGTTAATGAATAAACGGTTAAAATGAATGAATACTGGGGACACGTAAATATTAGGTATTCGTATTTATTTTAATGTTAACCTAGCAAAATTATGTATTTTACGAATAATAGGCAAAATACATAATTTTGCTAGGTTAACATTAAAATAAATTTTACCGGTGGTAGGACTCTGTCAAGCCTGAGGAGTCCGACTAGATGGGTACCACCCCCTTATCTATTTCTGCCGCCAAGCAACAATGATTGCATTGTTGTGTTCCGGTTTGAAGGATAAGGCAAGAGGCATATCATCTTAGTCCTCACAGTGACAACGCAGCTGTGGCTCTGCATTTTTCTTACTTAAAACCTAAGTGCATGAACCGTAGGTGTTATGGGCGACAGGTACTGCTTTCCATCAGGTGGTCTGTCTGCTCGTTTGTCACTGAATCTCATTAAAAAAAAAGTAAGAAAAACAACACAGTATTTTGCTATACGGAACCTATAATGCGCAAGTTGGACTTGTATTTGCCCAATTTTTACATTAAACGATTTACAAACATTAATATTATTTACTAAACAACAGAAAATTACAAATATTTTTATTTGAAAATTGTTTCGGCCAACAAAATATTATTAATATTATGTTACTAATTCATAAAGCCAAAATGTTTGTTTTATTGATTATAATTTGAACACAAATGGTGCTGCGGATAATTTAGTAGTAATTCTAATAAAATCGTAGAAAGGTCACATCTGAACATTTCACTTTTTGGAATTAAAACTACATGTATCTTAAAAACACATGATGACATTTATTGACGAATATCTAAACAACACAAAAATATTTTTTTATTTTTGAAGTTATTTTAATGAGTAAAATACCGCTATTACTAACTTTTTTACAAGATAATCCATTTTTAATAGCTTTATGCCATATTTAGTAAGCTACTTCACTAAAAATGTTTAAAGTATCAACGTTGTTGATACTATAAACATTTTTAGTTGTATTTTTCTTCAGAAATGGGATATTTTCCCGCGGTAAAAAGTACCTATCCCATACGTTGAGCCGGAGAACCAGCTACGACCATACCAAATTTCATTAAAACCCTTCCAGTGGTGTTTCCGTGATGCGGTCATAGATAGACAGACAGACAGACAAAAATTCTAAAAACCATAGATTCGGCCTGTGTATCGATAATAATGTCTATTTCAATAAGATTTTCCAAAAAATATTTAATGTACAGATTCGGCTTAGTTACAATTTTATTATATGTATTGATTATTTTAATTAATACTACGGATTTAATTATCTTAGTTGTTAAAAGTTATACCTATCATTAAAGTTTACAAAAATATTTGCACTTTAAATTAATATATCACATAATTATGTTATCTTAGATTTTTTATCAATTTAAATAATTAAAATTAGTTATAACGCTACAGGTTTTGAAGCATTCTGAGCTTCGAATATTCAAATTCGATACAAGAATAGCCATCGTCGCGCTTAAATTTTCACTTATAAATATTTTCTGCACCGATTATAAAATAAAAGCACGTTGAATAGTTTATGAAGAGCCCTAGTGACGAAAGGCTAATATAGCATTAAGAGGCATTGCGCATTGGCCTCATACACTCAATGATCGTACCGGTAGAGCGCCTGCATAATTTATAGTCACTAGATGCGTATTAAATACAACTCAGCAAAACTTGTAAGAGGAAAACTCTATTAATGGCTGTGGCGTTTCAGCCACTTATTTATCATAGCACTTATTTAGCACTATATAAGATACATATACTACTAGGGCTACTATAGATAGGTATTATGAAATAAAACTCACAACTGATTCACAATGTCGCACACGTCCGCTCTCTGTGGTAGTTGAAGTCCAAGTGTCAAATGATAACACTTTTTCTTACTACCCAAGATCGGTGTGTGCAACTACCTTTATTATAAAATATAAATCATCACATCTCTTCCTTTTTATATTTGTTTTTATTTTAATCTTTTAATTATTATAACTGCACATCAAAATCACATTTATTAAATTTGTTAAATTAATATTATTTTATTTTAATTATGAATCTTTACAACTACTACATCCACATCTTTAGCACTTTCTTTTCTACGACAAACTCTCCACTGGCCTTCTATTCTTTTCAAGTATATAATATTCCTCCGAAGCTCTTGTCAAGTCTCATCACTCCTTACATTAAATTCATATCCTCTGACACTTGTTACTGTATGTGATATTGGATTAAATGTTGTATATAATTTACTTTCTTTTATCATGTTCTTAACATATGCTTTTCTCCTATTCTTTTGTCACATGGTGTTACTCTCCTTTCCCTATGTTCATAATCTTTTTCCTTTTCTTTCATTATTTTATCATTATTCCTTACATCTGTGTCTGCTGAATTTGTATTAATGATAGTAATTTATCTCTGAATTTCCTCCCATAAAACAGCTCTGATGATGTTTTTCCAGTAGTGGAATGGAGTGCATTATTATACATAGCAAGATATAATTGAAGATCATTATACCAAGCAGATCTTTGACTCTGGCTTATCCAGTACTTGTAGTATTTGCCGCTCCACTTCGCCATTTTGTTAGGTTGAATATGGTGTAGTACTATAAATTGTAATTCCTAATTCTTCACTGAATTTTAAATAAAAATAACTTTTTTAATTTTTCCGCGGGTTTATTTTGATTTTTTGATTCCCGACGATTCGAATGCCTCACAGCAATCGTGGTCACGGGAGAGACCAAGGTGTTAGACGTCTCGAGGTATTATATAGTTGTTACAGACAATTTACCCACAAAATAACAAAATTAAATCAAACATTGAAAAATGGCACTATGGCACCTTACAACATTTGTTCATTTTAATTCTAACATTTTTATAGTTTTATAATTGAATATGAAATATTACTTTTTTAATTTTAGCTGTTATTATTATAATTATTACAATTTTTTACTGAACGTCATGAGTCTACTACCAGTTCGGAAAGAAGAAACCTCAGACCTGAGAAGAACTGGCGAAAGAAACTCAGCGGGACTAATATTTTTTTAATAAATTATAATGTACAATATTTCTATAAAGTCGAAGTAGCCTGGAGGTGATCACTCCATTCCCAAGGCGTGCTATCTTCTATAAAATTATTTATTGTATAATAGCCTTTAGCACACAAACGTTCTTTAACATTTTTTTTTTTTTTTGAATTTATCGATAGAAGCTTTTTTGAATATCATATTTTTGAATTTAGCGATTGAAGCTTTTTGAATATCTACTTATTTACATAGTTAATTAATCCTATAAACTCTGAACCTCTGCAATAGTTCCTGGTTCTCTAAAATTTTCTTCCACTTTTATATATTTATCTAAAGGCTACATCTGTGACCTAAGAAAATAATACTCGTATTTGTTTTGGTTTAAAAGCATATTCCTTTTATTTATTGTTTTTATTTATTTATTTATTTATTTTTTTTTGTATATACACGTTTAGAAGTCTAGAGTTATGTCCGGTTCCATCTCTTCCGTAAACTACAGTGTCATCAATAAAATTTACAACTCCTTCGCAAAGTAGTATTATACCTACTTTCTAGTTTTTTTTTTTTTTTTTTTTTTTTTTTTTTTTTATAAATGTTCTGGGGCACATGCAATACCGAATATTAATCGTTTGTACCGATAAAGTCCTTGGTTTGTAATGAAGGTGGTTATATCTCTAGGTTCCTCGCTTATCTCGATTTAATGGAAAGCATCCTTTATCTCTAATCTTGAAAATATTCGTGCTTTGTTAAATTTAGGAAGAAGTTAATCAATAGTGGGCAAAGGATGATTTTCACGAATAACTTACTAGCACAACGCATATCTACACAAATTCTGACTGTACCATCGTTTTTTTTTTTTTTTAATACTGGTACTATCGGAGGAGGAAACTAACCGGATGGTTTATCTATTGGTTATACTATAATATCTAAATATATCAATACTTTTTTTTTTTTTTTATTTATTCCTCCAATGGATTGGAACTTTGCGATACGGCTGAAAACTGGCTTAATTGTCTTGTTTATTGCAATATTTAGTTTAACATCAGTAATTTTAGGAAATTTATTCTGATGTATGGAATTTATGTAGAATCCTAATTCAACACCTCCTATAATTTCTAACGATAAGGATAATTTCTAAGAAATTAATTGTTAACTGGCACACCGATGTGCCCGCGATCCTCAACGGGTTTAGAGTTACTTGTAAAGATATTGCAGTATCTTTACCTAATAAATCACGAGTACCATTCTCAAAAACATGAAAGATATCAGTTATTTAAACCAGCTTAAATTTCATTGAAATGATCCAATACCCTTAAAGCTTTGTTGCTACCACAAGCCACAAATGTCCTGTCCGGTCCTAATAATTGATTATGAATATTGATATAGTGTTATTCCAAATATACTCAAGTTTTCGCTTAAAATGTTGCACCAGAGTCTATAATCATTTCCACTTTTACCTCACCAATTACACAATCCAATCTATACTAAATATTAGTATAGATAAAGCTTAAGAGTTTGTTTGTTTGTTTGGTTGCACGAGCTAATCTCAGGAACTACTAATCCAATTGAAAAATTATTTACTAATATTATAACGCTGAAGAGTTTGTTTGTTCGTTCGTTGGTTTGTTTGTTTGTTTGGTTGAACGTGCTAATCTCATTAACCACTAATCCCATTTGAAAAATTATTTGCATTAGACAGCCCGTTAACTGAGGAAAGCTATAGGCTGTATCATCCCGGTAAAACATACGGTTCCCGTGGGATAGATTTTTTTTTTCTAGGGACGAATCCGTACCGAAACGAGGGTGAGTCGCCAGTATGAAATATATAATCAACATTAGTACTTCCAGTTACCGATTTCTCACTTTGTTGTTCTTTATTGCCTTTCCTATAACTTGCTTTTTTGTTTTTAGAGTCTTGTAAGCTGGTAACCTTCCGATCTTTAATACTAGTTTTTCATTAATGCCTAAAATGACCAATATTTACACATTTAAGACATTGTTTAAATTTAGCCGGGCAGGTATCACTATCACTATTACGATTCTTATTTCCACATTGGGAACACTGCTCATTTCTAAATTTACTCCGCCTAATATCAATCTTATTAGCACTTGTAGAAGGAGCCTGCGAACCATGGCTATAATCATGTAACAACAGAGCTCTTTTTTTCTCAGCTTCAGTAACGACTAAAGTAATTAGTTTATTCTAAAACCTCTCGTGCATTTTCTCCACCGTAATCCTACGGATACAGTCAGATACTCAAGAGTGGTTGAATTCCAGACAATATGTTTATGGTATTTACCCAATAAACCGATTTGTTATGTCGTTGCTATATCCACAATCATTAGTACCAATCGACAGAACCACTGTCAATTTACTACTTTTACACATATCACGATTTTATATCGTTAACATTTTTAGTAATAATAATGTTCTCCTGACCGATTCCGGCCACGGCGGCCAATCTCATCAAGACTAGCCAACTGCGCAGGAGATATTATAGTGCACAAGTGTACGCGCAGACACAAGTGCCCTCTCTATTCCTGTCACTCTCATACTCCGGTGGGACGACTACTCGACACGACCGGTAAGAGTTAAGGCGCAGGACCGACGGCTTTACGTGCTCTCCGAGGCACGGGGTTGAAACACCGCCAACTTCCCAACTCCGGGCTGTTACTGAGACTTACTATACAGAAAGACTCAATAACTAAACTTGGCCCGACCCGGGACTCGAACCCAGGACCTCAGGATGTGCAGCCGTACATGCTAGCCACTACACCACCGAGGCAGTTAACATTTTTAGTACCAACTGAATAACTCAGTTTACTATTTAACTAGTACCAGACATTATAATATGCCTTACTAATTTAATATCGTTAGTACCAATCGACTTTTCGGTCGATTTACTACTTAATTTGTCTAGTACCAATCGACTTTTCAGTCGATTTACTACTTAATTTGTTTAGTACCAATCGACTTTTCAGTCGATTTACTACTTAATTTGTTTAGTACCAATCGACTTTTCAGTCGATTTACTACTTAATTTGTTTAGTACCAATCGACTTTTCAGTCGATTTACTACTTAATTTGTTTAGTACCAATCGACTTTTCAGTCGATTTACTACTTAATTTGTTTAGTACCAATCGACTTTTCAGTCGATTTACTACTTAATTTGTTTAGTACCAATCGACTTTTCAGTCGATTTACTACTTAATTTGTTTAGTACCAATCGACTTTTCAGTCGATTTACTACTTAATTTGTTTAGTACCAATCGACTTTTCGGTCGATTTACTACTTCTTTTTGTATTCAGCCCTTTTTAACGTCCCACTTCTGGGCACGGGCCTCCCCTCAATACGAGGGGAATCAGGCCATAGTCCACCACGCTGGCCAAGTGCGGGTTGGCGGACTTCACATGTCTTTCGAAAACTCGCTAGGTTCTCTCAGACATGCAGGTTTCCTCACGATGTTTTCCTTCACCGTAAGGCGAGTGGTAATCAAGTTACAAAATGATTCGCACATGAAAATATCAGAGGTGCGAGACTCGGGATTCGAACCCCTTTTTTTTTTTTTTTTTTTTTTTTTTTTTTTTTTTTTTTTTTTTTTTATGACATTCAGTGACAAACGAACAGACAGGCCACCTGATGGAAAGTAGTACCTGTCGCCCATAACACCTACGGTTCATGCCCTTAGGTTTTAAGTAACAAAAATGCTGAACCACCGGCGCGTTGTCACTGTGAGGACTAAGATGACGTGCCTCTCACCTGTAATTGCGCTGGCTACCTTATCCTTCGTACCGCACACAACAATGCAATCATTGTTGCTTGGCGGTCCACTTCACTTGATTTCCCAAGCGACCGCGTTACCACTGGGCTTCGTTTTATTTTCATGTATTTATTTTATTTTTTATACACAGTAATCAAAATACACATTTAGAGACGATTAAAATTATCTTTCATGTAAAATTTATTTAAAGAAAAATGCTTTAAAATTATTATTAAAATAAAAAAAATGCCACATAAAAAGTATATTAAAAATGTAGCGTATATTCAGAAATTTGTTACTTTATAATAACCAATAATATTATTTTATTATAAGAAATGAAATATAGAATAATAGAATAGCATCATTATAATCCTTTGTTATAAAAATAATAGAATTGTAGATTTATAGAACATGAACATGATTCATGACAGTTATTTTATGATTATACCGACAATTTATTCAAATTATGTTTACTAACCTTTAATTTTGATATGATTTTGAAATATAATAGTCATGTAAAAATTTGTTAAGACTAGATATATGAAATCTAAAGGCATTTTATATTACTGTGTATTTATAAATTTGTCTCATTATCTTCCCTTTTTCCATAAAAACATGCATGATTTCACTTACCCTTAGACTCGTCGCCACTTGTGGCGTTTCAGCCACTTATTTATCATAGCACTTATTTAGCACTATATAAGATACATATACTACTAGGGCTACTATAGATAGGTATTATGAAATAAAACTCACAACTGATTCACAATGTCGCACACGTCCGCTCTCTGTGGTAGTTGAAGTCCAAGTGTCAAATGATAACACTTTTTCTTACTACCCAAGATCGGTGTGTGCAACTACCTTTATTATAAAATATAAATCATCACAATGGCGATACGCTATTTGCATACTGCGTCATTAACTCGAATATACATTATGTGTCTAATATGTATTGACATCTGTAATAATATTGGCGTTTAAGTACTATACTTATTGCGTGTCTGTTCCGTCTATTTATGCGCAATTCAATTTCGTTTGCAAATCCGATAGACGAATAATAGGCCAGTAAAAATAGAATTTAACTTTGCACTAAATTTCCGATTCATTTTTTTTTTAAGTTTCATGATCAATTACTGAGTATAAAATCACAAAATGCTGACAGATTCCGGTGGAGCTTCTGGCGCCATCTTGAAAAAAAACGTTTTGGGCCGATTCTCGGAAACCAGGCACTTTAGGGCAAAGGTCATTAAGGCCACCACTGCCTCGGTGGTGTAGTGGCTAGCATGTACGGCTGCACATCCTGAGGTCCTGGGTTCGAGTCCCAGATTGGGCCAAGTTTACTTATTGAGTCTTTCTGTATAGTAAGCCTCAGTAACAGCCCGGAGTTGGGAAATTGGCGGTGTTTCACCCCCGTGCCTCGGAGAGCACGTAAAGCCGTCGGTCCTGCTCCTTAACTCTCACCGGTCGTGTCGAGTATTCGTCCCACCGGAGTATGAGAGTGACAGGAAAAGAGAGTGCACTTGTGTCTGCGCTTACCCTTGTGCACTACAATATCTCCTGCGCAGTTGGCTAGTCTCAATGGGATTAGCCACCGTGGCCGGAATCAGTCAGGAGGATATTATTATTATTATTATTATATGTTGACCCGGATAACCAGCTATCATCATACCAAAATTTCATCAAAATCTATCCAATGGTTTTCGCGCGATGCATTCCCAGACAGACAAAAATTCTAAAAACTATAGATTCGGCCTCTGTATCGATAATAATAAATATTTCAATAAGATTTTCAAAAAAATATTTTATGTACAAATTCGACTCAGAATTTTTTTATATGTAAAGATGTCAGATATAAAGATACATTATAGTTCTACTTTACATTAATATAACACTTAAATCCCATAGTAATCGACAACTATATTAGTTTATATAATTTAAGATATTTCAATGAATAAACTATTACAATTCAAAGTAACTTTTCAAAGATTAATAGGTATGTACATATATGCTACCCTCTACATATTTGTTTCAATACAAAAGTTGCCTTTACAATATAGTCACTAAAAGTTTTGTGTATGGGTTGTATATCGATTGCAAAGTTTATAAGACCTCTTGAATACCAGTTGTAATCTACTTTCAACATACATTGACCTAAATCCTAAAGAAACAATTGTTTTAACTATGGATATAACTTAAAGACAGTTGCTGACAACAACATAGACTGTAAAAAATAATTTCTGATCATATAAATAATAAGTTTAAAAAGTTCATTTGAATTTCTATCTATAATTTTTTAGTGCATCTACATGATACTAATTCTGTAAAAGTACTTAGAATGAGCTTTTTCTAATTTATATGAGTATTGCTACCATTTATAAATTAACTTTTATCGTAATAAGTTATTATCTTGCATGTAATGCCAATTGAAAAAAATCTTTTTACTCAAATGTTAGCATCTCTGCATATCATTTCATCATCGTCGCAAATGCAAGTACGGGTTTGACGCTTGTTGTATAGTTAGTCCATCTCGCTATCTAGATGATAGGAATTGACAACTTTAAAATTTGAGATTAGAAAATGTTTTAAACACCATTATGATATGTTTGCTATTAGAAAAAAGTATTCAATAAAGTTAATGAATAGGTACTATGACAATCATAACACATTTTTTCGTTTACGTTTTTTAAGTCCACGTAAAACCTTGAGAATAAGCAACATCAGTGTTTACCGAATTTGCCGATCTCCAGTGCGACTTTTCCATAATGTTTTTCCATAAAAATCTCAAAAATAAATTAGTCAAGTCAGGCCTGCCTTTCTTAAGTTATGCGCTTACCAACGAATAGCATTTCGTTTTCATATATGTAGATTATAGAAGTTAGAATAAAAATATAAGCAAAGTGACTTAACTCTTGTATAAAAAGCCTTCAAAATCGCATATTAGCTTATCAGTAGTACAGCGTAAGGTGTACTATATTGACTTAAGTAAAGTAACGAAGCTTGACTGTGACTAATTTAGCAAATACTAGCTACGATGTAATCAGTTATTACTTATATAGTAGTGCAACTATAGTCGTTCGTAATAATGTTTAAGACATTTACTGTGTAATGCACATGTGATTCATAAGTTTAACATTAAAACCATTTAAGAATAGTATGATTTTTTCTACATGTACGATGATAAGCGATAATTCTTTTAAACAGTGTCTTCTTGAGGAAGTTTTTCATTAACTGTAGGTAAGTTATTTAAATATAATATATTATTAAATAAACTATACTTTTATTTACAAAATGGCGTTAACTTAACGGTTTCTAACAAGACTTTCGAATATTTTGTTCTTGTGGGCAGCTCTGCTAATTATTTAAATATGCTGTACGCAAGTTATCTCCTAGAAGTCATATACAAATAATATAGAAAAGAAGTTTACTTACAAATAATAAATATTTTCTGTCGTCAATTTGAAAATACTATGGAAAGAAATTTCGACTACAACTAAAGCTTTTTAACAACAATTTTTTATTTAGTGCTAATGCAAATGAAGTACATGTCTTTTTACCTAAGTATCTACTTTTGCATAGACATTTGGAATAATAATGTGTAGATCATAGGCTCATCATAAAACAATGTTTATATTATCTCAATTCAAATTCAAGTATTTTTAAAGTTTAGAGGAATTCAATAACTAGTATTTTTCTCAATATGTGATCGTTTATATAATTTTATAAATTTACATAATTTGATATATTATATTTAACGTTCAGGATGAATTTATTTTATACAAATATTTTTTGCAATTTATCTTAAAAATAGTACAAACTAAGTATAAAACAATTGTAATAACGTATTACCACTGTAAGTTTTGATTAAACATTATTCGATTGTCGGTCAATAGTGAATAAGTGGCTAGAGTTTGTCTAACAAACTATGTATAGGTACATTATATATATAAACACGTCAGACGCCAAAATCATTTCAGTCGTTCACTTCTAATTACTATACTTTCTGAAATACCATTGTTTAATTCTATAATTTTAAATTAATTTATAATTAATTTTAGGAGACCACTTAAATAATTGAAGTTGAAAGGATAGCACTATTATTTAAGATATTTTTCATTTATATATAGCACTAGCGGCTCACCCTCGCTTCGCTCGGATTCGCCTCTACAAACAAAAACTAATCTATCCCACGGGAACCGTACATTTTTCCGGGATAAAAAGTAGTCTATTTGTTATTCTGACATACGAACTATATTATTGTAAAGTTTCACTAAAATCCAACCCGTAGTTTTTGTGTAGTAAGCTGTATAAGTTAGTTTTTTAACTATCCCACGGGAACTCTTTGATTTTCCGGGATGAAAAGTATCCTATATGTTGACCGGGGATATAAGGTACCACTATGCAAAATTTCATTCAAATCAGTCCAGCAGCTTCGGAGATTAGCCCGTACAAACAGACAAACAGACAGAGAAACAAAAAATTTGAAAAAAATCTGGATCGGTTCTATTGCTCTTCTTAGATCCCCCTGACTCGGTTTTAAGAATTTTTTTTCTATGTACAGACATTCGACCTCTACAATTTTATTATAGTATAGATATTATGTATACAGGATGGAAGAAATCGATAGGGCATGCGTTTTTTCCACGATGTTAATTAGAGTCAAATGTATCAATTGTAAGATTTCATCGTTTTCATTAATTATGTATAACATATAATTTTCTTTCGAAACATATTATCCTTACCATAGACTCTATCAATTAATTCGATAAAATAGTGACGTGACCTTTTTGCATTTTTAGTTGGTTCCATTACCCGTTCAGGTCACCTCTTTTAAAAAAAATATAAATGCAGTTAATCATATCTTTAAAAATGAAATAATGTTTTTTTGGAGTGAAACTTGATATTTTCAGTGTTTAAGACACTTTTCTTCCATGTCCTGTGCATTTGTTCCACGATGTTTAGAGTCGATATGTATAATTTGTAAGATTTCATCGTTTTCTTTAATTCTGAGACACAATGTTTGTTTGAAAGATTTTATCCTTACCATAGACCCTATCTATTAATTCGATAAAATAGTGACGGTGTCCTTTTTTCATTTTTATTTTGTTCCATTCTCGGTTTAGGTACGCTTTTTTTAAAAAAACAAATCCTGTTATTACTATTTTTAAAAATAAAGAAATCTTTTCTTTGAGTAAATCTTGATAACTTTAATATTCAAGGTATTTTTCTTCCATGTCCCATCGATTTGTTCCACCTGTAAAGAAAACTATCATTCCAACCCCGTTTTGTTAAAGACTATGTACATAGGTACCTACAGTACATAGGTACATATAGATGTTAAAATGAAATCAATGAATTTTAAATTAAATTTATAAAATTTATTATTGGTATTTAATTAAAATAACATAATTTGTCTAACAGACATGAAAAGAAATACGTATAAGAGAAAAATGATAGTTCATGCACACACCAGATATCACTTCATAGAGCAATGCCCTGTAGAGACGTACCCATGTGGATTTCAATTAAATCTTAATGAAAGATATCTATATATATATATATATATATATATATATATATATATATATATATATATATATATATATATATTATATATTTATCGAAAATTTTGGCTTAGCACTATTGAAAAAAAGATATTTCTGATTTACGACGATAGCGTAGAGAAAGTATTTTTTTTAATTCAATCGCTAACAGGTAGAAAGAGCAAAGTTTTTATAAAAAATAATAACTTTCGGTTATCAAATTATTATTAAAAGAAACCCAACAAACTGGTTGAGCCTTTTGGTTCTGTATATATACCAATTTCCCGTTTCTACCATTTAGTAATTGCAGCCTATTTTCTATAAGTTGTGATAGGCAAACAGACTAAAACGTTTTTCATCGAATTAAATATATTAAATTAATATAATAAAATTCTGAGTCGAAACTGTACATTAAATATTTTTTTGAAAATCTTATTGAAATAGTCAATATTATCGATAGAGAGGCCGAATCTACAATTCTTAGAATTTTTGTCTGTGTGTCTGTCTGTCTGTGACCGCATCACGAAAAAAGCACTGGACAAATTTTGATGAAATTTGGTACGATGATAGTTGATTATCCGGGTGAACATATAGGATACTTTTCACTTTGGAAAAATATCTCTTCTCTGAGAAAACTATCCTAAATGTAAAAAAATAACTAAGAACGGACCCAAGAGGAGCGAGGGCGAGTCACTAGTGTCAAATAAACTATAGAAATACGTAATAATATAATTATGTAGGTAAATTGACACATAGATTTAGATTATGCTTAGTAGAGTTGCCCGATGGTATGTACGCGTATTTTATGTGCGTGTAATTGCTCAGCTCTTAAAGTATAATGATAGATAAACAGCCTATAACCTTAATAAATATATATATAACCTAACTCTATAAAACACAAAAAGATTTTTTTTATTCCGACCGGTACTTCCAGAAATTCATGCGTTCATGAAATCAAACTCTTCACTCGCTTTATATATTTATATAGATATATAATATAATAAACTCAAGTAAGAAAGTTTAATTTAAGCTGGAATTAACTTCCACCTCATACTTATTCCTTGCATTAAATCGAGAGCGCCGCCAGCTCCGGCAAGTTACATAAAAGTACAGCGTTTCTCATTCTCGGATTGTTACCGCGATACATAGCTCTAACTTCCGAAGCACACGCTCTGAAATATTTATTCCTGAAACGTAAAGATCGGGAGGGGGCGGTGGGGTTATCCCGCGGTTTCCTTCCCGCCGTGTTTTACTTCGAGAATGGGAAGTCGCCGCCGACGGGTCGATATGGCCAAAGATAATTCTACAGATACGATTCTACTCTTTGGGTCCAGTTATCTTACTGATGGCTTACATAAATAATGAACAATTTCTGTTAATAAAACTGAATGTTATCGTTTTTTATTGGCTAGCGATTACAAATTTAGGATTTTAACTATCATATTTATTTATTTCGAAATAATATAAGACTAAATGTAGTAAATATTGTACGAAGTTACCGTATTTATATGTATTATAACTGTCCGAGATGTTATGTTAAAATAACTATTAAATTGATATTAAATTTTTAAAATATACTTATTAATAAATAAAAATAAGAAGTATTTTTTTATGTATGTTCTGATTCGCAAAATCTAAATTTGAAAAAAAAAAACCACCCCTAAGTGTAGAAAATTAGGAATGATTGATTTTTCACCTACTGAATTTTGAAAATACTTTTTTCTTAATTTGCTATTACTATGTCTACACTAAAAATATAAAAATAAAAACCAACTTCAAAAAACCACTAAAAAGTAAAAAATAATCGAATGGTAGTTTTCATGTACTATAGATACCTAAGCAGATATTATCGAAATCGGTGCCAGCCGATACAAATCAAAGCGCACCGACTTCGAAAATATCTTATTAGTTATCTTTAGTAGGTACATGAAAATTACCAATCAGTTACTTTTTACTTTTTAGTGTTTTTGTTGTAAATCGGTTATTATTTTTTTATAAAAGAAATTGTGTTTTCTTCTTGACAATGTATTGTTCTATTCATCATGTCTTTCATTAGAAAGACATGATGAATCATTTTATTTTCATTTTTTATTAAAAAACGTAACCATTGACATAGTTGTACTTAAGTATCTGTATAGCTACTTTTACTCTATGCCAGTCCCTACCTCCAGTGGGGGGTGCCCCCCACCGTTCGATTGTCTGCGGAGGCTGCCCCGCCGGTGCCATCTGATGTGCCGAGAGCACTCCAGATCTGCATAGATCGTTGCCTTCGTTTTTTTCCTATCGAAATCAATACTCACTGTTATATATAAATGGAAAGACACCTCTTAATGTTCTTAAGAGCTAACTTTTACTCGATCGTCCCTTAACATTGGACAAAATTGCTTTTGTTGGTCATTTTCTTGAAGACTTATTCATAAAGAGGTTTTATATTTCTTATAGTATAGAATGTTTTGAAGCCCAACTGTATTTGCAAGTGTAAGATTTGGAAATTGTAGGCTTTAAGGGAGTTGAGTATATAATGTGAATTTCTCTTCTCAAAACCGTATTGAGGTTTCCGCCGATGTCTTCCTCAAAGGGAAAGAGGCTCAAACACCGAGCCATAAAGCCTTCGCATCCAGCAAAACAAATACAACGCACATTCCAATGCTAGATATCATTCGCCCCGCCCACACAGTCGGCATGACGACTGTAAGCGCTCTCATTGGTTGCCGCAAAGCCTTCTCCATTTGGAATTGGTTATTTTTTTCTACGATTGAAATTGGCACTGTCCGTTTGTTCTGTACGAGTGCGATACGCATGCGTGCCCAGTAGGCGTCTACGTCACGTAGACGTATCTACGTTTAGGGCTACGAATGTTTTATTGGATTGCCTTCTCTGTTCCCATTCGTATTTCGTATTCGAATGTGGGTTTGTGGCAGTATCATTCCCACTGCGCAGACGTAACGTTTCTTTATTTCTATACAATTTATATAAAAATCACTGAGTGTATGTGTATACTATAGTATATATGTACTGTAGGTGTAATACAATATATATAATAAAAATACTTATAAATTAGAAATAGTTTATTATATCTAATAAATCTGCAATATATTCATTATTTGTAAAAAACTCGTTCACCGGAAGTCACATCAAGAAATTAGAATATATTTATCACAATAATTCATAACTTTACATTTTGAACCTCAAATTCTATAAAGGTGTAAAGGACAGTAATCTAATAAAATGCACCTGACAGCATTAGTTGCGGTATGGAATAGATAATTCAATCGGTTAATTGTATTATGAAATACTAACATACGACTAAACATACAGAAGTATGTATGTGTACAACCGCATACGGTGCAAATACGCGATGGTCTCGCTTGACAACTGCAATAACACACAGGCATCCATAGCAGGCTGTATCCCGAACAATTTCATTTGCGACTGGGCGAGGATAGCGTTGTAATTACAACAACAATCGATAGAGGCGCCACCGTCTGCCGCACGTTTAATCTCGCCGGAATCAAAGGACCGTCGCCTCACACCCACCCCAAACGAGATTCACCTATCAACTACTGCCGCCGAATTCGCTACCCAACCTCATATACATTGCGCTGTAATACCGCATTCTTTTCACGAGAAGCACGAAAAACCTGCGATGGATACTACATGAATAGTTTTAATTGTTTTGAACTCGTGAAGTAGTAAATACTTTGTGTCTCCAAGCCTATATCTGCAGCGGTATGCTTAGGTGTCCTCAGAGCAGATAGTTGCATTTCCAGTCTATGTATAACTATTCATGGAGTTTTATTAAAGCTTAACATTGTTTGCCTCTTGTTTAAGCTTTTATACTGCCGCTAGTTGTTTCCATATTGTTTTGTAAATATTACCTCACTGTTAATTGAATTCCTGAATCAGTTATTTATAATATGTATTAGATCGCTGTGTCACAATGTTCTAATAATACTCTACGCTCATAATGTGCCATGAATATTTCAAATACGCACACAATATGTTATACTAGCGACTCACCCTCGTTTCGCTCGGGTTCGTCTATATTCCCCATCTATATTCCTCATACAAACTTTCATCTCCATGTTCACTTCCTTGAGGGATGATTTCTGGGATAAAAAGTATCCTATGTCTCAAACTATCTCCATACCAAATTTCGTCTAAATCGGTTCAGCGGATTAAGCGTGAAAAGGAGACAGACAGACAAACAGATACAGATACAGTTACTATCGCATTTATAATATTAGTATGGCTTATAGTCATAGACTAAGTGTCATGCATCGTCATTAAACAGTAAACCTTTGTTTAAAAATGTCACCAAATCAATTAATACAATTACCGAAAATATTTTTTTATCTTTGAAATATTTTATTCTTAGTCGTTATTTAAAAAAAATACATATATGTTTGAAATAAAAAAAGACTAAAATCAATACATCATTATAACAGCAACTGAGAGCCTTGATGGCTATAGATTGCTACGAAAGAATCGAGTGTTCAAATGAAGTCGATATATGTATCGATTGTCAATAATTGGCGTTCCGCGCTCTCATACTATTGCTAGATAGTGAATAGTTTTGATACATTATCCCCAGCTTCGTCGTTTTCTTATTATGTTTAAGCATCTATTATAAGATGCTATTAGAACACTTAAATATGAATTTACTAACATTCGAGTTTAAATTATATGTGACATTTATTGTAAAAATATAATAACATATCTTAAGCATCATTGTTGATATAAATCAACAATGATGATTCATAAGAATGACGAAAATTTTGCATATATGGAATATTTCGAATAATTAGTTTTTATCATTTGCACTCTTACTTTTAAGAGTTTCTAAAATACATAGTTATCTTATTATATATCATCGTTATGTATGTATTTTATTGTTTCTATTATTGTAACTTTTTAAAATATTTACTTCTGTAAGTAGCCCAAAAAATACTTTTTCACACCTATGTCACTTTCTAATCCTTATTTTTTTTTACAAAAAACTACGTCGATCAACAAAAAAAAACACAGTCTTATATAAATAATATTACATTAATCCATGCGATATACTGAATTATGACTTTCCTATCTATTAGAATATTTATATAGCGGATTTAATTTAACTAAGTTAAACATCTATGAGTTGAAGCGATCTCCCATTCAGCATTATGTATAAAGACTGGTAAAGATAATATATATTTAGATCCTTAAGACGTAGAACGTAACAATCTACGCAAAATATAAGTGATTTCTAATATTATTTCATATTTTTTTAATTCTACACGATTATTCTATAGCCAAATAGTCATAATTAATACAAGATCACTTACAAATTAAAAATAAAGACAAAATATGACATTTAGAATATTATAAACTAGTATTTATGAACCGTAAGATGTGATTGCAATGTGTTTTCGAAATAAAAGGCATACATACATAGTGCACATTATATTTTATAACATTTTATAAAAAAGAAAAAAATATTAATTATATTATATATACATTTTACGTCGTACAAACCGCGCTACTCATAGAATAGGAAGCGAGTGTAGGTAATGGCGCAAAATAGTGACGCAGTATTATTGCAGTGGGTGGGGACCCCCCATTCCCCCCACCACCCGAGAGCGACTGAAAAGTCCGCGAGAAAAATAAGATCCGTACTCCGTCCTGCTTATTCTTAGTAAAGCTTTTTGTACATATATTTTTGTATACTTTTTCTTACTGTGTGCCGGCCAGGCGTTTGTGAGCGTTGGTAAATAATACTTTGTATGTAGGAATAAAGATGACGGGACAAAATAATATTTTTGCACAATTCAATTTTTACTTCAATCTCTTTACTGTTCATATTACGTACTATATATTTGGTTTGTTTATTTATAATATGTATTTTAAAATATATTGTTATTAAAATTTTCATAGAGTCTAGAGTTCTTAAGATGTACGGTAAATTATTCAATGTACAGATTTGGCTTAGTTAGAATTTTATTATATGTATAGATATATAATAGTAAAACCTGCTAATCTTTATTTGTAATTGCATAATCATCTTTTGAACTCGTATTCAATCTCGTGAAAGTCATGAGTTCTTGTGAAAATATGGATTACAATAGTTTTAAATATTGTACTATTCAGTAAAAATCAACAAATAAGTAAACCAATTGTATTTCATAGTAATTTCCAAATTAATAATCTCTCCTCAAACGTATGAATTATACGTATTGAACAATTCTGCAAACAATTATGAATGTGAACATTTGCATAGATGTTGGTTAAGCACGTGTAGGTATACAGTGATAGACTTCAATCTGAACTTGATATCTTTATAGCGGTAATACATTCCTCCAGGAAAGTATTTCAATTTTAACGTCATGTTAGATCTGAATTTTTCATTAGATGGGGTTGCCGTAGAACATTAAAAGAACGAAAAATATTCATTACACATAGGATCAAGCCCCTGAACAATAGCAATAAGTCTACAGGATAGCTTTTAACAAACTATTTAAGAGTGCCAACATCACGGACGTGAGATCTCATGGAGATAACAACCTCTTTTTCCCGCCTTTGCGCTTACATTCAATGGTCATGCAGAGTGAAACGCAAGAACTACGTGCATGAAAGTAATCTGCAAGTGAGTTTTCTTGTGATGGTAAAACCGTCGTTTAGTCTCTTGACGTTGTTACCCAACCATGGCGACATTACGCCAGACAGACTACGTCATTGTGCTCATTTAGTGGGAGACAAATCACCACCTTAGGTTCAGTGCTGTACTATCGAGAAGGTAGATATCGGATTTTTATCATATTTCCTACGCATTAACTGGTGACACACCTAGTGGTTTCTCAGAAATGGATCCCTAGAGATGCGTCACATTACATAAATTTTAAGATTTTTAAGCACATGACAAGAACGTGTGCTGCAAACCTTCCAAAAATACCAGCCTGCCTGAAACCCAAAAAAAAATGTATAATATTAAATAGTGTTTTTTTTTAATTAAACTGAAAACTGAACAATAAATACCGAAAGACGTTTATGTTATGTTTCGATGCATTTTGAATCAAAATATTTATTTGTAGTCTTATCGATTACATGAAATTAAAGAATTATTTATAACAATTCTTTAATTTCATGTAATCCATAATTAAATTCTTTAATTTTATGTAGTCGATAAAACTGAATTGGCATAAGTTTCGTCGATACCACCATACCTTCTGCACATAATTATGCTTCTTGCAAAAATTAATTGTAGAGCTCTGGTACGTTGGTTTTGTCATAAATACTCCTAAAGTTCTTCTCAGTAATAATATTTTAAAGTCAAAAGAGCGTATTTAGTAAATATTCTTGTACAAAGACACATAACATTGAATTCAAGCACAACCCCTTCCCATTATTATTATCTATAGAGATAAATAAAATTAAAGTGTGTGTTTGTAATGTCAAAATAACAGCTTTTTAATAAATGCATATGAAATTATATACTTATAAGAAAAACATATGTTTAAAAAAAATGTCTTTATGTCTGTCTATCTGTTTGTTCCGGCTAACCTCCATTACGACTGGACTTATTTTGACGGGACTTTCACTGGCTGATAGCTAATATTATAAGGAGAAACTTAGGCTACTTATAGTTTAAAAAAAGAATTAGAATCCCGCTCAAAAAAGTTCTAACGTACCTAGAGATGCAAATAAGCGAAACGAGGGTAAGTCGCTTGTTAATATTATATATGCGAAAGTTTGGATAGATGTTTATTACTCAATCACCAGAACGGCTGAACAGATCTGGATGAAATTTAGCACAGAGATAGATTATAGTCTGGAACAGCACATAGGTTACTTTTTATCTCGCAAAAATGTACGGTTCCCGTGGGATAGATTTGTTTTTGTTTTCACTAGGAACGACCACAAGCAAAGAGAGGGTGAGTTACTAGTATTTAATATTCAGTAATAAATTTGTTTTTTTTTAAACTCAATTTTTATTTTAAAGTCAGCGCCCTCTAACGGATTAAGCCTACACTTCTGAATACTGTGCTCTACAATGGTGTACACTAAGTTGAGTTACTTATAACTAATAAAGCCATGAAACCATAGATGGCACTTGTAATATGTTAGCTACATTTAATTAATATCTACTAATAACGTTTTTTTTAAATAATATAATTACGGAGAAAATAAAAACTCCTGCGGGATAAGCAATGACAGTTTACTTATAATAAAGAGTACAAGATTATAACTGAACATTTAAGCATGCGTTACACCTAGTCTATATAAATTAAAATGAATGTTTGTATGTTTGTCCTCTGTGCATTTCTAAAAAAAACCTAAAATATTTATCCGATTGTGATAACACTTTGGTAGAGTCTTATAAGCACACCCACGAGGGTTTCTGACCCAAAAAATATAACTGCACATTTATCCTCTATATGGTCCTAAGCCATTCATTCCTAGCAACCACGCATCGAGCAAATCGAGGGTAAGCCTCTAGTCCTATACAGATAAATAAAATTGGAGTGTCTGTTTGTAATATTAAAATAACCGATTTTTACTAAATGCATATGGATGTATACACGGTACATATACCAAAACAACATATTTTACAATTTTTGTTTGTCTGTCTTTTTGTCTGTCTGTCTGTTTGTTCCGGCTAATCTCAGAAACAGCTGGACCGATTTTAATGGGACTTTCACTGGCAGATAGCTGCTGTTATAAGGAGTAACTTAGGCTACTTTAATTTTAGAAAAAGAATCAAAGTTCCACGAAAAAAAATTAAAACCCATGAAATTGTGAACTAAATCCGCGTACGACGTACGCACCCGAGAGAAGCGAGGGTAAATCGCTATGTAATTTAAATGTATATCTTAGAAGTAGCAAGCTACTATTTATGTATAAGCATAGCTAACCGTGAAAACGTACTTATATATAAAAGTATAAAATTGAACAAATAAAATCGACTCAACAAAAAAGTTATCATAAAATCAATAACAGGTAATGGCATATAATATATGTATATGCATGTAGTATGTAAAAATTAAACACATAAATGTGCAATCGGCAGAAGAAACCTTTAAAGTAGTAATAAAAATAGAGTAATACATATGTATATACTTCTAAGGCTACGTCAACTCTTATGACCTTAAACATAACCTGCCTTAATGTTTGAACCATTGGGACTTCAATAAGAGACCAATTTGAAACGACTTACTGTGCCTAAACAATTTATTTTTGCCCCCGGCTCTTTTATACCAACGGAAATGACATAAGAGTGACAAAGAAAGCATACTAATTTAAAATTTCGGTAGTGATGATCGTGGGGCAATGCACTCGCTAACTGGTTAGGTGAGGACAAAAGTACAATTTTCGCAATGCAATAATTTAATTACTTTGAGTACTTTATTGATTGTAATATTAAATACTAAGAAAAATTAATAAATTTAATGAAAAAAAAATTATTTTATTTTAAAACAATAAAAAGTGTGATACATACATAATATGTATACATATTATGTATAATGATATAAACACAATTATAAATGTATTGGTTACATAATAACAGATGTTTAGGTCATGCCATTGGAAAGCCTGATAAACAATTGACTTGTTTTCGGGTAAAATCAATATTTGCCTATATGTGAATCAAAGTTTTCAATTGAATTCTACAAAAAAAAAAACATTTTTTAACCTAAAGAAGTGTAAAAAATAATTCAACAAAATAAGTATTAATATTTTTTTTACTCACCAGTAATGATAATAGCACCAATTCTTTCATCTGCATCAACGGCCTTGACTTGGCCAAGCTCTTTGATTAGAGCATTTTAAAGAGCATCCAATGCTTTTGGTCGGTGCAATTGGATTAGGCCTACATTCTTATTTTCGCCTTCAATGTCTATCTTGATATTTTCATATTGTGAGGCTGCAAAAGAAGTAAAATACTTATTATTTTTAGTACATATATTTACCTAGTTTTTGACTACAACACTGACTATATATGGTACTCTGTTATATATTTAGGAATAGTCTACACTTAGCTTTCTATTAAACATTAAATCATTAAAATGATTTAAGTAAGTAAAGTAAAGTAAGATTATATGGTGCCTAATCCACTAGATAAATACAAAAAAATAACTTATATTGTATTATTAAAAAAATTTTTTTTAAATACTATTTTCAAAAACTTTCAATTCAAACGTATCTCTAAACATTGAATAAAATAAAAAAAAAACTGGTCACAAAAACTTAGAAATTGTCTGGTCACAACGAACTAAAAGTAATATTTAGGTATAGGACTACTGACAACATTAATAGAATTTACAATCTAAATCTATTTTCCAATAATTCTAAAATGCTCTCATTTCTTATGTAACGAATAAAAATGCTTTAAAGAACCTAAAATTTTATTTCATAATTATTTACGTAATAAAAATAATAAAAATACTCCCATATTAAATCAAAAATAATATTTAGTGACAATCTTATATAAACTAAATTTTTTTCTCTTTATTTAAGTGCTTTGTCGTTAAAACGACCATGTCGCTCTGTTAGGTACACATACAAAATTTCTTAAAATTAACTAATTATACGATTATTACAATGATTTTTAACTATTTTATAGAGTTTTTTAGCCACTACAGAATCAGGTCTGGCAAGTACACTGTTGCATTCCTCTATATTCAGGCAAAAGAGATTGTTAATAAATAAATACAATAATAAATAATATCTACTGGCAGGCGTTTGTATAAATTATTTACGTATGTAAATCTACAAGAGTACAAATTTTAGCGTTTGGCACTAAATGAGCACTAATTTTTGCACTTATTTTAAGCGACTCTGTTCATTTTGCCATACTAACTTTACATACGTTACTTATTTGCAGCTCAAGCGAACTCTTGTATGTAGTTTCCAGTCAAAACCAAAATCCACTAATTTTTGCACTTATTTTAAGCGACTCTGCTCATTTTGCCATACTAACTTTACATACAACTTATTTGCAGCTCAAGCGAACTCTTGTATGTAGTTTCCAGTCAAATCCAAAATCCACTAATTTTTCCACTTATTTTAAGCGACTCTGCTCATTTTGCCATACTAACTTTACATACGTAACTTATTTGCAGCTCAAGCGAACTCTTGTATGTAGTTTCCAGTCAAATCCAAAATCAGAAATAAATACAAACCGTATAAAAACATAGACCATTGCTATAATTTAACTCTTCATTAGACATAAATTTAATAAAGTAAATCGTTAAAAGCGTATTAAATTACTTAAGAATCCCATAAGTAACTTTTGGTCGTAAAATGGTACTAAACGAAAACAGTATTTTATTCATATACATAAAAGATTAGTTATGATGCAATCAAGGTCAACTACTTTCCCAAATTAAACATACATAATATAAATCGATACGGATGGTGTCCATTCTTTAAATTCTATTAGGGTATAAAAAAATCAGACAATAAGTAATTTTCGATGTATATATATCTATAACTTAAATTTAGATGAAAAAAACTAAACAACTTTTGACGATAATGAAATTTGAATATATTCTAAAAATCTAGATATTACTGTCATTCCTAAATTATTAATTAAAAGTATGGCAAGCACGACCGTGTAACCATAGGTATCCCAATGAGATACAAAAAACAAGTTGATGACCCTTCATTCGGGTCCATTCCATGATATTTACTTTTTCTAACTTTCACTTCTCTATTTCATCATCAAATTACCCATGGTTGCCCAATAACTTACACAGATAAAGATAGAGCTGTTTGAAATAAAAGTGGTTCTAGATACATAGAAGTAAAAATCGATAAAAAAATATATATATTTAAGAAATAATATCTTGCAAAATATATCCTTTATAAATTTTAAGTTTTAATAAGTAAATAAAGTGTCCTATATGTTGACCTCTTTTAATAACTATCATCATACGAAATTTCATCAAAATCTCTCCAGTGGTTTTTCCGTGATACGGTCACAGACATACAGACTATAGATTCGGCCTCTATATTGACAAAAATGTCTATTTCAATGTGATTTTCCAAAAAATATTTAATGTATAGATTCGGCTTAGTTACAATTTTATTATATTGTATAAATGTACAATACAATAACTAGGTTTAATGAAGTACTTGAGAATAGTTTTCAAATTTATATTCATCAGTCGTAGTCATATCAGCATTTGGTAATTATAAGTACATATTTGCATTTATTTTTTTCATTTCTTCATCTGAGATTAGCAAAATTAAAAAAAAAACTCTATGCTCATTGCTTTTGTATGCTCTATGTTATAGTCTGCTACAACTATAGATGGGGTGAGCTCAACCCGCTGCAAACAGATAGACAAACAGCCAGACAAACATTTTTTGATGATTTGGGCTATGATACCGTGCGAATAATTAAACACATTAGCACAATTTAGTAGCTTATTTAAAACTACAGACAGACATTTCAATTTTGTACGTAAGAATAAAATATAGATAAAAAAATATACATAATATTTACGTGCTATAATATAGATCCCCAAAATATATAAGACATCTAAGACCACAGAACCAGTGTTACTTTGATGCGTCACATGAAGAAATTACATTTATCAAAACTTGATAATAAATATTTCGAAACACTTGGGCCACGGGCTCTCTAAGATGAAGAAAGTGCTCTTAGAAGTATATTGTAAACACATTTTTACGGTGGTTTAAGTATTTTGATATTGTAATCAAATAGAAAGCTGGGCGTAAAAAACATTGTTTTAAACAGAGCTGCTATTTATTATCAGAAATTAAGTAGGTACGCTAACTAAGTACATATCTCGTACATAGATATACTTATTTAAAATTTTACAAATTATACATTTTGCAAGTAAAGTATTATACGGTATATAATTATATATAACAAAAGTAACTAACTCATTGTTACCTAAATGTAAACATTTAAAAGGTATATGGTATAATAAAATTCCCTAAATACGAGCCCTTTCTCCTGATCTTGAACATTGAACTCCGCCGGGGTGACATTGCGGACGACTGCAGTACACATCTGCCCACGAGTTTTGATAGTTGAACTTGTGTTAGGTTGCTCAAAAAATTAAGTTAGATTATTTCGTAATGACAAAATGCTTTACAATATGATGCAATAATGTAATCAATACCTACCACAATTATTCCAAATCATTTAATAGGTTCAAATCTTAATGCTGCCTTTTTACTAATAATTCATAATTAAATCTTAAGCTTTGTGTATTTTAACAATTACATTGGTAAAAATGATGGATATTTGGAAATATCTATTTTTGCCTATTTAGTAACTAAACAAATTGCTTAAACATTTTCTACTTCGTTTATGTAATAAACCGCTTTTAACTCAAACGATTTGACAACGACTTGAATATAAAAAGTAAAGTTCATATATTATATAAAAGAATAAAGTATGAAAAACATAATGAAGCTTATAATGAAATAATTACTCTCAAATATACCTTTTAATCAGTCAACGCACGCCAAGCCACCGGTGGCTCAGTTAACAATTAATTTCTTAGAAATTATCCTGGAGTTGTAAGAAAGCACAGTGTTCTTGCAGTTCGCAGCTTCATTTAGAGTTAAAGGTTGATATATGTAGTTTTAACATTTTAAAACCAATAATTCCTATGAATGTAATATGCTTCAAGTATATAAAATATGTTTCTTAAGACATATAGTTTATTGTGGTACTTAAAATGGTATACTCGTATATTGTACACGTATACCGATTACGTATCAAAACTGTTCGCTGCATCTCACTTTAAATGTACAGTGCACTTGCATTATAGCGTATGGATGCACCGTCTTGAATTTTTTTGCCAGTTTTTAACTTCGTCCTTGAATTTCAAGTTTAGATTACAGCGTGCACATTACCAAAACGCGTTGGCCGCACACAGGTGCATTACTTCAGTTACATATGTCTACTTACATATAAGACAACATTATGCGGGTGAATCATATATATTTCCAAATACATACATGGGTGTTTTTGAGTTGCAAAGAAAAAAAACTTAATTGCATAAATTAAATAATGTATCTCAATAAAAAAATAGCCTAACATTTAATATTTAAATTCAGCAAGATAACAATACAAAATCGAGTTCAAATGCACGAGTGTCAGACAGTAATTGAAGCCAGCGGCAAGATCAACACAAATCACATTAGGCTAGGTCAGGATTCCTAACCCAGCTGAGTAGATATGAAACGAATAAAGGTAATAAAAAAGGTGAAGTGCGATGCAGACCCAGGGCAATGCACTTTTTCGTGGACGGTCAAAGAAGATCGAATGCGCCCGGTCCTGCCCAACATTTGTGAGTAGCATGACAATTTTATCATTTCTGTTCAAACAAGTATATTCTTTATCTTTTTAACCATTCGACTTATATTACTTTACGTAAATATGTCTCTTAATGTGTTATTCCACTGTTATAGTGTAGACCAAAAAGTGCTTGCCATTATGATGGAAAAAGCACCTTGTAATGGATGCAATTGATATTAATTTTAAATGATATGACCCAAAATTACCAACTACATCCGAACCATCTGCACGTAGAGCAACAAACGAATATGACGTCTAATTCAAAGGTCGTAAGGTAAATAATTTTAAAAAGTGTTATCTAAAAAACGTAATGCATACGCAACGGAATGCAAACGTGAGGTGGGTATATGCGAATCAGTTTAGCTAAGGTCATGATATAGGTGCACTTGTGAATAATTTGACAAAGCTTTGTCCGGTTTTGTTCTGTAAAAGATTGATCTTCAATTTAAGTTCATTATTATTTCGTAAATTAAAATGGTAAAAAAAACTAAGTCGTAATATTTCCGTAAAAATTACCTTTTGTTGGTTTTACTGTTCGGTATAAGAATATTTTGAATAAAACCTTTTCTATCATTTAGTAAATATAGGTACAAATTTTATTTTTTTATATAACATTTTCCTTAAACAAAATCATAAAATAATATTTTTTTCAATTTCTTAAATAAAAAATTGTATAAAATTATTTAAACTACTTATGTACAATAGCATATGATGTAATACAAATGTACATGTTCATTCAGCAATAGTAATAAATTCGAAATACTCGCACATATTTATTTCAATTTCAACATTAATATTTTAGGTGACATTTAATAAATGAAAATATTTTGCCTTTATCCTTATTATATTTATAATGAAAATGTTTAATAAATAACAGATTAAGTAAAAGCAAAATAAGTAAAACAACATTTCCTAAGTGAGTCAATGACAACAAGATTTACAATCACTTAATTAAAATTTGATTACCATAAGCTATTAAGTTTATAATAAAATCCCTAACAACTTTATGTTTTAGATTAGGTTAGTAATAACTTTAGCATTGCTTTATTTACTTTCAAAACGTCTCCTCCACTCATTTTATTAGCATTTTAACCATTTACCTTACCATGAATACCATTTCAAAAAACCAGGAAAATGTCAATAAAACAAAACATATCTTTCAATCACAAACCGAATAAGTTCTAAGTACTGTTGATGCCTCCATTGCTTAGTTAAAAGAGAAGAGATAAAAATAGTTAAGATCAAGGACAATGATTTATATTGCTATACAAAAGATCACCTATTCAAACGTAAGAAGAGTTTGTCGATCAAATCCTGATAAACATGTCTATTTTCGGATAAGTATGAATTACGCTTAATTTGTAAGTACAATGCTATGAGGATATACATATAGTAACATGCGTTGTGAGGAAATGTCAGATATGCGTAAAAGAAATAGAATAACAAAATGGAATTAATTGATTTTTATTGCGTTTTAATTTAATTTTATACTAGTTATGTTAAATGAATCACACACATTTCGTTATTTATTTTTATTTATTTTAACTTATGAACTGAATATTTCATAAACTATTTTTTCTTCGAATTTCCAGTATCTTCGAATACTAGTGTTGGCGTTGCTGCAATAGTTATGTCAAAGATGAACCTCTATTCTCAATATACGATACATATTAATCGAAATATATGTATGACGCTACAAAATATGTTGTAGAGCAGATAACATCCGTGTTATCTGCTCTACAACAAATGATATTAGAAATGTTTTGCGCCTTATTCACATTCCAACGATATCTATCTATACATATAATAAAATTCTAACCGAGTCGAATCTGTACCTTAAATATTTTTTGGAAATCTTATTGAAATAGACTTTATTATCGATACAGAGACCAAATCTATAGTTTTTAGAATTTTTGTCTGTCTGTCTGTCTGTTACCGCATCACAAAAAAACCACTAGAAGGATTTTGATGAAATCTGGTATAATGAATCCGGGTCAATATATAGGATACTTTTTACCGCGGGAGATTGTCTCATTCCTACGGGAATACACGTTATAACACAGCCCAAAAAATATTTATGTTCAGAATTTCTTGAAACTTGGTATCAATGCTCTTCAATACAATTAAATAAATACGTGTTTTAGGGTTTTTTGAAATTCATCTCATAAGGAAATAAAATAAGAGATGAAAATTTGTATGAAACCTAACTTTTCAAAGTTTTTTTGTTGTAGTTTTAGAGTGAGCGAAGCCGCGGGTTTTGCTAGTATTAAATAAATTATATTTACGATGGTAATATTAGACTTTTTTACACGACAAACCTATTTTCTTATTGACTCCACTTACAAAAATTTATAATCTATTTTTATTTAAAGGTAATTTATATTACAATTATCTTTACGATTTTTTCAAGTATTTTATACTATACTTTTTTTAGTAAAGGGATACCCATAAAGCAGCAAAAAAAAAAATTATTATTAGTTAAGGTAGTTTAAGGAACACCGGCTTAATAGAATTTTATAAAATAACTAGCGACTCACCCTCGCTCCGCTCAGGTTCGTCCCTAATTACGTTTTAACGTTTTGTATATATTTCTCAGAAATGAGATATTTCCCCGCAGTAAAAAGTATCCTATATGTTGACCCGGATAACCAGCTATCATCATACCAAATTTTATCAAAATCAGATAGACAGACAAAAATTATAAAAACTCTAGATTCGGCCTCTGTATCGATACGATAATAAAGTATATTTCAATAATAATTTCCGAAAAAAATTTAATGTACAGATTCGGCGTAGTTACAACTTATGTATAGATAAGAGTTTATAATATAACAGTCCGAATTGAACAATGTCTTTAGACAAATACTACCAGAGTTTCTAAATAGTAAAAATTATAAGTTTTATATAGTAACAGTTTAGATTAAATTTGATTAATTGATGATTTTAAAACAAAAGTTTTGAGGTACGTTAAACAATATAAGTTGAAGAATTGAATATCAATGAAAAAAGCAACATATGTGTATTTCTTTTTTGCTATTTATAATAATTAACAATTCTGAAGACCCACAATAAGATCAATAAAATTGTTACTATTTGACTAACTCTATGAATTTAATAATTGAAAATGTACAGTGGAATGTTTATTAAAAATAATTACGACTACTTATGTCTTTTTTTACCACGTGTACGTATCTCTTATTATATTATATTCAAGCCTAAATTTCAGATCCCTTAGTAAGCCCTGGCGCAGACCTGAACCCTGCTTTCCTCGACCACCTTTGCCGTAGTCGACGAAGTCGTGCATCGACACGTATAAATACATACGAACAACGCTCCTGCCGAGACTGCCCGCCGAAACCGCGTCGAACGCAACAACCCAGCGCACGCGCAACCGCATCTTATAGCAAAAATAACTTATATATTTTCCAAAAAAAAAAAAAACATCAAAAATGGACAACGCTGAATTATACCAGAAAAGCAATACGTTACAAAAAAGGGATGCTCTACAGTGCTTAGAAGTATATGCGAAAAAAATTAAATGGAGAAACGATGGCGAAACAATTATTGATATAGGTAGCGGAGATGGAAGTGTTACAACAAGTATACTAATGAAGTTTCTGCCCAGCAACTGCACGAGGGTAGTGGGATGTGATAAAAGTGACAAAATGGTACATTTCGCTAATAAGCACCACGCGGCTGATCACGTCAGCTTCACCATCCTAGACATAGAAGGTGACCTGCCAGATGAGCTGAAAGAAAATTTTGACCATGCATTTTCATTTTACGCACTTCATTGGATTAAACATCAAGAGTAAGTACTTTTAAATATTTAGGCGTAAATATTGAATATTTTTTATTTTTAATTTATAAGAAATAAGTTTAAAATATAAATTTGGCAGTACCACCAAATACTATTTATCTATATATATTTTCGTCAAAATTCTAGCTCCTTTATCTGACCGACATACAAATACAGATTATTTTTTAATGAAAAATTGTTCTATTTTGGATTCGAGTGCGTGTTACCTAACTGATGAACTTTAAAAATATATAATATTTCACTAATAATTAAACTGTTTATACTTTTTAAAATAGATAAGGCTGCATGATTTACCTGTCAATATGCAAAGTGTTAATATATAATATTAAAGTACTACAACACTGTTATATAAACACGGGTATAAAACGTCCTTCATGTGCTTTGACACACATCGGGATACTTCTTATAGCAACCATAGAGCAAACCCTGCGATTAATATGTATCATTAACGATATTTTACTATTGTTTGTTTTTTATTAAACTTCACGCAATTAGCATTTAGTCACAGGCAAAGTATTTAGTAAATACCACTATTACTTACAAAAATAATTTTCACCGTCTTTACAAGGTTCTTGATTTTGGTATATATTAATAGATATAATATAAATAATCCACATATAGATGTAGATGTGACTCTATAAAAGTGATTTCCGACATAATTACCATTTATCTTTACGGTGAAAGAAAACATAGTGTGGAAATCTGTATATCTGAGAGAACTTAGCAAGTTTTCAAAAGTCATTCAGAAGCCTACCAACTCGCATTTCGCCAGCGTGGTGGGCTATGACCTGATCCCTCTCGCATTAAAGGGAGGCCAGTGCCCAGCAATGGGAAGTTCGACGTGAATACATAAGACGTATTAAATATAAGAGTTCCATAACCATTTGGTTATGGAACTCTTATATTTTATAATAATAATTTGGTTAAAACGGAACCATTATAATTTCGTCATGTCCGTTTGTTTAAAATTAAACATATCTTTAATAATAAAATTAAACAAAACAGACAGTTAGATGTAGCAAGTTCTTACTGTGTAGATCAAAATAACAGTATTTCAAATTAATATTTTACATTTGTAAATGTAATTCTTAATTAATTTTAATTTTCTAAAGTAGACATATAACAATAACGTGGCTTAAATAATTAATATTTTATTTTTCTTTATTGTTATAAATATAATAATGGTAACACTAAAGATATAGATTATTAAACAATAATACCATAATAAGTTTTCTAAAGAATTGAAATAATTATAATGATAATAGCTAAAATTATATAAATAATATTCCATATTTCAAGTATAAAATTAAAACTATAAAAATGTTTAAAATTAAAATTAACAAATATTGTAAGGTACTTTGATGCTAATTTTCAAAATGTTGAATTCATTTTTGTAATTGTGGGTAGGCTGTCTGTAACAACTATATAATGCTTTTGTGACATCTAACACCTTAGTGTCTCCCGTGACTTATTTGTCATCCATGCCCGTGACCATGATTGCTGTAAAGCAATCGAAACGTCGGGAAACAAAAATCAAAATAAATCCGCAAAAAAACCCGAAAAGATAGTTTCATTTAAATTTCATGCGTTTTAATTTTTTTCGCGGAACCCTGATTCTTTTTCTTAATAAAAGTAGCCTAGTCTGCCAGTGAAAGTCCTATCAAAATCGGTCCAGCTGTTTCAGAGATTAGCCGGAACAGACAGACAAACAGATAGACACGTGTCTGTGTCTGTCACAACATTTTTTACAATTTTTGTCTGTCTGTCTGTCGGTAGACAGACAAAAATTGTAAAAAATGTTGTTTTGGTATATGTACCGTGTGTACATCCATATGCATTGTATAAACTCTTCTCTGTACTAGAATATTGCTAAAAGATGATTCATTAATATATTTTGTACTTGTGGTTTGTTGTAAAGTCAATTTATGTACATTGTTCTTGTTTAATTTTCCAGGACAGCATTTTCAAATATTTATAACTTATTAACAAGAGGCGGTGATTGTCTACTTATATTCCTTGGTCACATGCCGGTTTACAACGTTTATCGGATATTAGCTCGTAAACCGAAGTGGAACTATTGGCTGAAAGATGTTGATAATTTTGTCTCACCATATCACGACTGCCAGGTATAATCAGATCTATACTTTAAATACATAATGTCATCTATACATATAATAAAATTCTGAGTCGAATCTGTACCTTAAATATTTTTTGGAAAATCTTATTGAAATAGACTTTATTATCGATACAGAAACCGAATCTATAGTTTTTAGAGTTTTTGTCTGTCTGTCTGTCTATCTGTCTGTCTGTCTATCTATCTGTCTGTCTATCTATCTGTCTGTCTGTCTGTTACCGCATCACAGAAAAACCACTGGAGGGATTTTGATGAAATTTGGTATGATGCTAGCTGATAGCTGGATATCCGGGTCAACATATAGGATACTTTTTACCACAGGAGATTATCTCATTCCCACGGGAATACACGTTATAACACAACCCAAAAAATATTTATGATCAGAATTTCTTGAAACTTGGTATTAATGCTCTTCAATACAATTAAATAAATACGTGTTTTAGCGTTTTTTTGAAATTCACCCCTTAAGGAGATAAAATAAGGGATGAAAATTTGTATGAAACCTACCTATTTTAAAGTTTTTTTGTTGTAGTTTTAGCGCGAGCGAAGCCGCGGATTTTGGTAGTAAAAAATAAAGTCGAAATTTCATGGAAAATTAACAAATATTTTTATTAATACTTTCTTGGTTATTATGAATTTTCAAGAGTTTTTAATAAGTTCACGCAATATCATATAGAAGGCTGACACAGAAATCAAACAGCATTGATGCACAGTACCGCTCTATAATTCTATTGATCTCGAACATAACTTTGATTTAAATGGAAAAAAACATCCTACGCAGCACCGTCGTTATAATATTTCAGAACTACACTTACCAATAATTCGGAAAAAATATTTCTGTCCTAAGAACCGACTATAGATAAATATATAACAATAATCTAAAATTATAATGGGATCAAACAAAATAACTAGTCTTTTTTTTCAAAAAAATGAAATACATTTTTTGGAGATATTTGAAAGTTTAAAGCTAAATCAGTATTTTACAATTTTTATCAGCAAAATTTTCCGTTTGTCAGATTTTAAATTATTTTCTATGAAATTGATAAGTAGTTAAAACAATTATACTAAGTACCTAAGAAATATGTTATGTTACTTTTTATAGGACCCTGAAAAAGAAATCAAAAGAATGATGACATCCATCGGATTTAATAGTGTTGATGTTCATTGCACTGAAAAATCTTTCGTTTATTCTAGTTTGGAGGAGACTAAGAGTAAGTTTTATTATATTTTAAAATAATTAACTAAGCTTACTTAAAATACTATCGTCCTCACTTAAGATTAAAAACATTAAGTTATTCTGATTTTTTGGTTATTGGCTTAATATCGGTCAGCCTTTACGCTGCAACAATTGATGTAACTTTAGACCATTCTATAAAATTTCTGACGTAGATTTAAAAATCAGATAAAATTATAACATCACACAAAACTTATTTAACAACTCAACTAAGATATTGATCAATGGCAAGATTATTTTATCTGTAAATAGAAAAAAAAATGTTAAAAACCGAATCAGGGGGATGTAAGAAGAGAAAAAGAAGAAATCCAGATTTTTTCAATTTTTTTGTTTCTCTGTCTGTTTGTCTGTTTGTACGGGCTAATCTCTGAAACTATTGGATCGATTTAAATAAAATTTTGTATGATGGTACCTTATATCCCTGGTCAACATCTTAGAAACTTCTCATCCCGGAAAATTAAAGAGTTCCCGAAATACATAGGTATAAAAATAGGTACGTTTCACGGTTAGCTATGTTTATACATAAATAGTAGCTTGCTACTTCTAAGATATTCATTTAAATTATATAGCGATTTACGTTAGGTACGTACGTTATTGCGTACGCCGTACGCGGATTTTGTTCACAATTTCATGGATTTTAATTTTTTTTGCGGAACTCTGATTCTTTTTCTAAAATAAAAGTAGCCTAAGTTACTCCTTATAACAGCAGCTATCTGCCAGTGAAAGTCCCGTGAAAATCGGTCCAGCCGTTTCAGAGATTAGCCAGAACAAACAGACAGACAGACAAAAATTGTAAAAAATGTTGTTTTGGTATATGTACCGTGTATACATCCATATGCATTTAGTAAAAAGCGGTTATTTTAATATTAAAAACAGACACTTCAATTTTATTTATCTGTATAGATAACAAATCATCTCAACAACCAATCCTTTTAAGACCATAAATAACTTAAACTAAATCTTGATAAATTTTGGATGAACCCATGAAGTAATAATACTACAAATCCTATTGTGATCAACTTCAACCCATTTTACACAAAAAATCAGATTATTACAAAAATGTACTAAAATATGTCACAAAAATAATTATAAACTCTAAATTATATTTTGTTATCCTATTCTACTAATTTTATAATTATCATATGTTTTAAAATCATAAAACTTTAACATAAATGTTACTCATACTTTAAACTAAATGGTTGCATAGTCTCGCGCCCGTATCTACAAGCTCCCGCGGAATACCAGTATATTAAAAAATGCGAAGGCTGTCACTATTGTATTTATAAAAATAAGTATAAATAATTAAAACTATAAATTCAATTTACAAAATCTAATTTTCCACTCTAACTAATTTATACATTATAGTAACGTTAGGACAGTGGTAGCCCAGTGGTAATGCGCTCGCTTGGGAAACCGAGTGAAGCGGGTTCAAATCCCGGGTCTCGCACCTCTGATATTATCATGTGCGAATCATTTCCAACATGATCACCACTTGTCTTACGGTGAAGGAAAACATCGTGAGAAAACCAGCATGTCTGAGAGAACCTAGCAAGTTTTCGAAAGACATGTGATGTCCGTCAATCCGCACTTGGCCAGCGTGGTGGACTATAGCCTGATCCCCCTCGTATCGAAAGGAGGCCCGTTCCCAGCAGTGGAACGTTAAAAAGGGCTGAATACATACGAATACATACAATAACATTAGAGAATTTAAAATATGTTTACGAAATAACTTTATGACTTATTAGAATATCAAAAAAAACGTAATTCCATAATGGTAGTATATTTTATATAACTAATAAATAAATAATAAAGTAAATCAGATTTACTGAAATAAAACTTAACAAGATTATGCGAGCGGCCTTTTGAATTAATTAGTCTAAAGGCTAATTAATTATAATAAAGGGTTATAGTTTACATTCAAATTATGACAAAAAAATGTTTACATCACACGTCCAAATAAAGATTTTTTTCCATGCTTATATCGTTTATTGTGTATGTGTGATTTAAAAACAGATCTCAGTTACCGCATATCTATACTAATATTATAAAGAAGAAAGTTTTATTTTATTTGTTTGTTTATACCGAATAAGCTCCGAAACTACTGAGCCGATTTCAATTAATTTTGGTAAGAAGGTAGTTTGAGACTCTGGAAAGGGCAAAGGATAGTTTTTATCCCGGAAATCATCCTTTAGGGGGGTGAAAATGGGGATGAAACTTTGTATGGGAAACAACCAATAGTTTTCAATTCAATAGTTTTATATGTAGGTATTATCTATTAATTTTATTATTTTTTTTAATACTAAAGCCCTAATAGTCAATATTTTTTATCTATTTGTCATATTGTTCTTATTCGCTAACCTTCGGCATCACCAAATCGAAACTCACTACTACTACTAATAGTAACTACTAATAGCGTAGAACGTCTTTATGTACAACAAAATAGCCTGAAACATGCTGAACTTAGTGGAAGATATATTGACTTTCATGCTTATAAAATCATTAAAACATCTATGATGTAAGTGAACTACCTTAATTTTCTCATAACAATATTTTTATCATTTTTCGTTATTGAGAAATGACGTAAGCCGATTTTAACGAGAATTTTGATCCGGGACTGAATTTTGATTCAGGTTAAAGCGACATAGTATATCTATACATTATAATAAAATTCTAATTAAGCTGAATCTGTACCTTAAATATTTTTGGAAAATCTTATTGAAATAGACATTATTATCGATGCAGAGGCCGAATCTATAGTTTTTAGAATTTTTGTCTGTCGTTCTGTCTGTCTGTCTATCTGTTTGTCTGTCTGTCTGTCTGCCTGTCTGTTACCGCATCACAGAAAAACCACTGGAGGGATTTTGATAAGATTTGGTATGATGATAGCTATCCAGCTATCATCATACCAAATTATCCGGGTCAACATATAGGATACTTTTTACCGCGGGAGATTATCTCATTTCCACGGGAGTACACGTTATAACACAACCCAAAAAATATTTATGATCAGAATTTCTTGAAACTTGGTATTAATGCTCTTCAATACAATTAAATAAATACATGTTTTAGCGTTTTTTGAAATTCATCCCATAAGGAGATAAAATAAGGGATGAAAATTTATATGAAACCTACCTATTCAAAGTTTTTTTATTGTAGTTTGAGCGCAAGTGAAGCCGCGGGTTTTGCTAGTTATAAAATAAAATTACTGTCGTAATATAACCGCGGATATTTAAATTATAATTAAAGTACCTGGGCGACCGAGCTTCGCTCGGAGTTCTTTTTTGTTGTATCGTATTTTTTAGATAAAAAAAAAAAACAAAAAATCTTGAATAAATATTTAAAAAAAAAACAAAAGTAAAAACTTTGTATTCCGACCGGGACTCAATACCGAGTATATTCCCGAGTGTTGCCAACTTGCTCCTTGACCGCTTGATCACGATGTTTATACCAGAGTGTAAGAAATTATCGACCATATTCTGCGAAGAATAATGCAAAAGAAAACCGCATGAAAACTCGAAAACACACGTTTTCCCAGATATGACACTAATCTTGATCGATTTTTCGCCCCCCCCCCCCCCCCCCCAGGACCCATATACCAAATTTCTGCGAAATCGTTAGAGCCGTTTCCGAGAGCGCTGGTATAAATAAATAACGGTATAAAGATATAAATATACAAGAATTGCTCGTTTAAATATATTAGATAATGATAACTTTAAATGTTACATACTTTAAAAATTAGTTATATTTAATTTATTTATATAGTTACTTAATACCTACTTACATATAAAACAATATATTTCTGTGATGTAGATGCAGTAGCTGCGATAAATCCGTTTAAAATCCCAAAAGAGTTGCTTGAAGAGTTCCTAGAAGACTACGTCAAAATTATAAGTGACATGCAGCTCGTAGACTACGTGTGCAGCAATGTGGCAGATGGCCCAGTTACAGTAAAGACTACTTATCACTTAATCACCGTTTTTGGGAAAAAGTAATTTTAAAATATTGTTTGTGTTCTCGATACCTGTTAGTACAACTTAGTCCTAAGATTTTTTTAAATAGTTACTTTATTTAAAACAATTTTAAAAATAAGTTTTTTTTATAATTTATTAATTTTAACAAATTAATTTATTGGTTGCAGAATATATATTGTATTAGATAAGTATTGTTGGCTATAACAAAATGTTATGTAAATATAATCATTTTATCATTATATTTTATATATCAAAAAAAATGTATATGGCCTGATCCCCCTCGTATTGAAGGAGCGTAAAAAGGGCTGAATACAAGTATAATATAAATTAAACATAATTTATTGAACTAGCTAAGGCAGATATTCAATACATGAATGTTTGGTAAATGAAAATAATTATAGTCATATAAGTTATTATAGTTAGAGAATAATTATTCGTAGGTTTAGTTTTAAAATACAATTATTTTTTCTATAATTTGAAGTGCTACTCTGTGAGAACATTTATATAGCTCTACCAAGAACCCATTTGGTTTTTAAAAGCTTTTTACCTAGTTTTTGTAAAAGATTTCAAAAACCCTTTTATTAAAGTAAGCCAGTCAATATGCTTAATTAGATCATTTTTTTCAAAAGATCGACCTTTCTTAAATTTGTTAACCTTTAGCTTACCCAATAAATAATAATAGGTCACTCTCACAGACATAGAGTAGGATAGTTACCGCATACTCATTAAATTGTAAGGAAACAGAGGATATCACTTTTTTCCCACTTACAATCACGTCATCGTAACACTAGACGTACTGCAAGAGATCATCCTTTCTTGGTTGACATTCCGACTACTCGCACTAAGCGCTATTCGTCATCTTTTATAATGCTCACAGCCATGGAGCAGAAAGCTTCTCCTATGCAAACTCGCTCTGTCGTTGACCTTATTGTTGAAACAGAACAGTAAAGAATAAAAAATAATATTCTAATTGTCAATTGTGACAACGCTTTCTCTTCTCTTAACCGCTATATAGATTGTACCGATTCTTTACTTATCTATGCCTCCGAGCTAAGGTGAAGTTCAAGAGTAAACCCATTTCCAATAAAAAGATGTCATTCGAGCCTTTTAGTATTATGCACACTAGAGACAGTACACAAACTTCAAGTAAACAAACTTCAATCTCATCGCATAAGAAGAATAAAAACTTAAAAAAAACCAACTTACAAGCACTAAAAAGTAAAAAATAACTGAACGTAGGTTTTCATTTACTATTGCTAATCAGATATTTTCGAAGTCGGTGCTAGCCGATAATGTTTTAAGATATGTATGTATATCTAATAGTAAATATGACAAGGTATGAACTTTAATATTATAGTTAAAATATTATACATCAATTTGTGATGTATTTAAACCTAACCTTAGAAGTGACCCTTTATAATATAATGTGTTACACAATAAATAGTGTGAGATAGATTTTAAAATTATTATCAAAAATTAAGTATTATAATTAATATATAACACCTCAAATTGCGACAACGGATATGTACAGAAATGACCAAGTAGGTGAAAAATTATGGTACATAGCCATCATTACCATGCATATAGCAGTCATTTCCGCTACTAATTCTGCAGTACAAATAAAGTAGTATGCAAAAATAGATTTAACTTTTTATATATTAACACATTTCCCTGGGGTAAAAGATACATAGGTTACACATTCATGGGTAACAAGGTTTTTTAAAATCATTTTGAATGAGAAACTATTTTATTTAGGCTTAAAACTCTAAACTCGGGTTTTACTGTCACTGAACTCTATATCATCATCATTATACTTTTTTACACAATTAATTTGAAATATGTTTAAGAATTCACCTATCGACTTACATAAACATTCCTATAAAATTGTTAAGCTTTCATAAGCTACAAAACTGATTTTGAAATTAATAAACTACAATATTTATATCCACATTAATTGTATTCAGCCTTTTTTTTTTAATGTCCCACTGCTGGGCCAAATTGGCCAAATTGGACGATCTGCAGAGTGAAGCTATTCTCGATGGCCTCAAAATCAACACCCAGAAGACCCAAGAAATGCGCACTGAAGGAAGGAACTCTTCTCCACTGACACTAGGCTCAGAACCAATAGAGCGTGTAAAGAAGTTTACCTATCTTGGTAGTGTCGTGTCAGAAACTGGGGGGACTGAAGAGGATATCGCTTCTAGAGTATCCAAAGCTCAGGCGACCTTCGCACAGCTACGACCGGTATGGCAGTCTAGGAAACTAACACGTAGAGTGAAATTAAAAATATTTCGCTCGAACGTTAAGACCGTCCTGCTTTATGGGTGCGAAACGTGGAGGGTAACAAAAAACATCATGCAGCGGATACAAATCTTCATAAACCGATGCTTACGACAGATACTTAATACCTTCTGGCCCGAAAAGATCTCCAACGAAGAACTGTGGGGTCTTTGTCTTGAAACACCGATCGGTCACCAGATCAAGCGCCGGAAGTGGACATGGATCGGCCATACTCTCAGAAGAGCTCCCAATCACATCCCTAGACAAGCTCTGGAATGGACTCCGCAAGGGAAGAGAAAACGTGGCCGTCCTAAACACACCTGGAGACGTTCAGTAGCTGCGGAGTTGAAAGCAATCGGGCTCACATGGTCAGAGGCAAAGGTCAAAGCCCAAGACCGAACACGATGGCGGAGTACTGTTGACGCCCTTTGCCCCACATAGGGGCCATAGGATGCTATCATCATCATCATCACTGCTGGGCACGGGCCTCCCTTCAATATGAGGGGGATCAGGCCATAGTCCACCACGCTGGCCAAGTGCGGGTTGGCGGACTTCACATGTCTTTCGAAAACTTGCTAGGTTCTCTCAGACATGCAGGTTTCCTCACGATGTTTTCCTTCACCGTAAGGCAAGTGGTAATCATGTTAGAAATGATTCGCATATGAAAATATCAGAGGTGCGAGACCCGGGATTTGAACCCGCTTCACTCAGTACCCAAACGAGCGTGTTACCTATTGGGCTACGACTGCCTCCACCACATTAATTGTGAAACTATAATTGTAATCCTAATGTTTAAAATATTTATTTTTTTATTATTTTGTATTACTCACAAAGTAAGTGTAAGTCAAAAGTCAAAAGTCAGTGTAAAACTATATCAAATTGTAGTTATAATTTTTTTAAATAGAACATTTAAAAATAAAATTTTACATGCTCTACGCTAGTTATAATTTAATTATATTGTTGTTGGTGTTTTGCGTAAAATTTATTGGAGCAAATTAGTATTTTATATTATATTGTTTTTTTTATAAATAATAATTATTAGTTTAATTAATAATATAATTGTATTTTTTATTTTATTTTTTTAATATCCTCTATTTAAAATATGTATTAGATACCCAAAAACCCAAAAAGACTAGTAACATAAGTACGTAGTACATAGTAGATTAGATTTTTCATATTAGAATGCAGTTGACAGAATAATAATTTATACATATGTATATCTAAACATATAATAAAACTGTAAAGATCGAATATCTGTAGATGAAAAAAAATGCTGAAGATCGAGTCAGGGGGATGTAAGAAGAGAAATAGAAGAAATCCAGATTTTTTTAAATTTCATGTTTCTCTGTTTGTCTGTTTGTACAGGCTAATCTCCGAAACTATTAAACTGATTTAAACGAAATTTTGTATGGTGGTACCTTGTATCTCTGGTCAACATCTTAGATACTTTTCATCCTGGAAAATTAAATAGTTCCCGTGGGATAGTTAAAAAACTATAGGAACATATACAGCTTAGTACACAAAAACTACTGATTAGATTTTAATGAAACTTTATAATAATATAGTTCATACATCAGAATAAATACTAATAGGCTACTTTTTGGCTACCAGGCAACGAATGAAATGAAACTAGAAAGTGCGAAACAACATAACAATTCTAGTCTGAATTTTCTATCTACCAACTACTTATTTAAATATGTATAATCTAATAAGTAGATAATTTATGTATTTCAAAAATATAGATATTTCGCGTTATCCATATACTACAAACATCAACTTTAGTGGTTACTAATCTTGTGGGTGTTATCAGAGCTCAAATGATAAAGTTTTCAATGCTCAATACACAATTTAATCAGGGAAATCACAATGTTATAAACTTGGAACGGCAAAACTAAAGATTTAGAGCAACAGCGGATTCTAAGACACCGATCACACTTTCACATTTAATATTAAAGCATAACTCTATGATCCACCACAATCAACCAACATTACTAAGTCACGTATCTCCAATGAATGTCATGATAGCATGGCGTCTCGATCCCGCTCGAAACGTTGTCTCTGCTCTAAATTTAAAATCACTTTAAAAAAAATAAAAACTAAACTAAATAACATAGTGACTTTAAACAATAATAAGGTTTTATAGCAGAAAAAGGTAACTAAATCATCCTCCCTCACGGTGATCCTGCTGTTTACACGCCCTCGGGTGGTCTTGTGAGGACTGCCGCATCGCTATTTCCTCTCACACGGCCGTCCTGGATATAAGCATCGTGGTCAAGCGGTCAAGACGCAAGTTAGACAACATATATGCCCGGGATCGAGTCCCAGTCAGAATACAAAGTTTTTAATTTTGTTTTTTTTTTGTATTTATTCAAGTTTTTAGTTTTTTTTTTATCTAAAAAATACGATAACAAAACTATATACGGATGTCTACCATCAATCATGTAATTATGTAATGCTTTTTTAAGAAGTTTTTTAATGGTTTGGATTTCTCGTTCAACCAAACCATTTGACTATGGGTACCCTGGACTAGATCGAATATGTTCAAAATGATAAATTCGAGTTTTTTTAAAATGTCGCTGGTAAATTATGGGCGTCCATATCTCATTACTTGTTTGGGTATACCAAACCGACTAAAAATTTGCCTCAATTTATTAATGATTTCATAACTTGCAGTAGATTTTAATAGGGTAACTTCTGGGAATTTGGATAAATAATCTATTACTAGTATATAAGTATAACCATTCCATTCAAACAGATCAATTCGAACCTTTTCCCTACATAATTCTGGCACCAGATGCGGTATTAGTGTTTCTCTATTATTATTGTCCTCTTGTCTTACCGTTACCTAAAACCTCAAATCCTAGTACATAGTTTGTCACAATTCGTCCACTATCCATTCTTCCCATACTATCCAAAGTCCTTGAATCCATTGTTCATAACCAACTTTATTTATATCTGATCTCCTACAAACTCCTTTACCTTTGTCAATCAGGTTTTCGTCCATCCCGCAGCAGTGTCGGAGCACTGCTAAATGTAACAAAGGATGTTCGGTGTGCTATGGACTATATCTAGCTAACTGCAATCGTTCTGCTAGATTTCAGCAGTGCTTTTAATTCTGTAGATTTTGACATACTTCTTGGCACAGTTCGCGCGGTTAACATTTCTCCTACCGTTATACAATGGTTTCGCTTTTACCTCTTCGGGCGCCAGCAGTGCGTGAAATGCAATGACAATTCATCAAATTGGCTTGATTTCACAGCTGACGTCCCTCAAGGCGGCTTACTATCACCATTACTGGTTTTTTATTTTTATTAATAATATATCACGTATAATTTTTTCTCCCTTCGATCTGTATGCAGACGACTTACAGCTAGAATGTTCTATGTTCTATGAAAAAAATTTTAGCATTATCTATAGAAGTTGGCACCTAATAATATCTTGTTTTGTCGGTAAAATTGGCAATCACGCATATTCTTAATACTGAACTTGGCTCCAATTTTTACATTTATGTTTTTAATAATTTGATTGATTATGATTTGATTTTTGTAAAGAAACTATTAATTTTGCGTCTATTCGTTAGTGAATAAGGCGGAGTAGGAAAATGTTATTTAATCACCATGGAACCATTTCTTCTAAGAATGAAAAGTTTTTGCTATTACTATGATTGCTATTGCTATTATATTTCAAAAGGTACTAGGAATAAGGCTATTGCTATTATGTTTTGGAAGGCGCAACTTGTTAATAAAAAAATATTTAATTTTTTTCAACCGACTTCCAAAAAAAGGAGGAGGTTCTCAATTCGACCGTATATATATTTTTTATGTTTGTTCGCGGATTTTTTCGTCGTTTATGAACCGATTTTGATAATTCTTTTTTTGTTGGAAAGGAGATATCCCAAGAGTGGTACCATGATAAGGAAACTAGGATCTGATGATGGGTTCCTAGAGAAATCGAGGGGAACTTTCGAAAATTGTAGCGGCGACTAGTGCGTTTGTTAACATTTTCATTAGGTATTTTAAAACACTACTATTTAATGAAGGTCTGGAGTCGATCTGATGATGGACCCGGAAGACAGTCAAGGGAACTCCTCAACGATTTACAGCAATTACCTGGTGTTTGGGCTTGATTAATTTGTATTGATGATACGTCTACACTAAAAATGGAAAAATAAAAACTTAAAAAAAAAATAAGAACCGACTTCCAGGCACTGAAAAGTAAAAAATAACTAAACGGGGGTTTTCATTTAGAATAGATAGGTACTTAATCAGATTTTTATCGAAGTCGGTGCCAGCCAATACAAATCAAAGCACACCAACAAGTTTTTATTCAAATTTAAAAAATTTACTGTTTTCGGATTTTTCCCTTTGTATGTACACTATTACCCATCAGGACACCAAATTTCAAATTTCTAGGTCACCTGGAAGTGGGTTAGGTTTTACTACTATATATTAGTCTGTGATAAAAATGCCGATTTTTAGACGTTAATATCTTAATAACCGTTTAAGCTGTATTTATGAAATTGGGGATTCTAGATGATCTAAGCGGATTTAATAAATTAATCAAATTTCATGAGTTTGTGTTAAATAGATTTTGAGTTATTACGAGGTGAAAAGTGGCTCCAAATGGTTTGTGTAAAATATACACATGGTGCTGCGTCACCAGTTCCTTTGGTTTAATCGGTTAGTAAAGTTGTGGCATCTTTTAATTGGACATCCCTGGAAGAACACGCGATTGATTCCCAAAAATCGTAAATTAGGTATTTAAATAATAGCTACATTTATGGTCCAACGTTTATTTCAATAAACTGTGAAAACGTGTTTCAATTCCAAATATTACCTTGTTATGAAAAAATTACTCAGTTATTTTTACAATGGCATGTTCAATACTTAAACACATTATATTACCTTGCTTGGATAACAAAAGGGCATCAAACAAATAATCTCCATAAAAAAAATTTGGTCCCAAATATGATTTAACACGATCCTCAACATTCAGCATAATATCATAAGTTCCCTAAAATAAATAATAAATTAGAATAATATATAGGTAATAATAATGTAGGAGAATAACTTAGTATAAAATAAAAGATTGGGCCGAAGACCGAGGGATACGCAGGATGCACAGAGAGTTGGTATGTTTCTTTAAATTTACAATATACCTAATGTCTTAACTAACATAATGTATAACGTTAAAAGTAAAATGAACTGTTTACGCGTCTGCAACATTTGTTTTATCGACTGCGAAAAAGATTTATAGTCCATACCTAGTATTTAAAAAAAAATCACTTGCTTGTTTCGCTCGGGTGCTCCCCTAGGTACGTTTTAAATAGATAAAAATAGTTATTGTGTACCTTAGGAGATGCATACATTCGCAGCTTTTCTGTAGGCCTTCTTAAGACCTACAACTTTCTAGTACACTATTTTGATGTACCTCTTAAGGTTTAGTCGACGCTAGTCATGTAAGCGTACGTAAACAGTTTTGTTTAACAAAACACTGTCATAGTTCAACTATTTTGTACTAAATATTTACAAATTATGTATCTACCCTTTATCGCTTATTGCTCTTTCTATTACGAGTATAACCAAAACCATATCAAATCCCGTTGCGTAATAATATACAGGGAACCAAGGAGGGTTGATGTCAGGCAGGCGGCTGATCGTAAAACTTTTGCCAAATCCTATCAGCAGTATGGAAGATGTACTACGCCGACCTCAAGTGATTGGAAAATAAGCAGGAAGTTGACGATATCAAATCCCGTTGCGCGGTATATGCGGCCGCAGATCCGGAGGTCTGGGATTGGCACAAGTTTAGCCTATGGAACGAGGTCTTTGAATGAGTCGGTGGTATTTTTTAATAGCAAAGGTGGTAGGGAGGCTAAATATATAAAAATTATTTTGAGGAAATGAAGAATCCAAAAGTTATGGAGATGTAAATTTAAAATATTTCAATACATTATTATAACATTGCTGTCATTTTGACACTTCTAACTCTTCTGACCTGTTACTGATCTGATGATGTTGTGTACAACACCTATAATTTTCGACTCGAAACTATCACCCAATTTAAAATAACATAGCACCTATGATATTAGAGATTCTGGGTTTGAAATAAAAACAGGCCTATAATAATTATACAATAGACCCATTTACTAAAACAAAACTTAAAATTAAATCAAAAAAAAACTGACTGTGTTTACAAGTTGGGGTTAGTAAATGAGAAACTTATAATGAGTAGAATCCGTAGAATGAATAGAAGTTACACTTAAAAAATTCCATTATCGAATTAAAGTCTTAGTTTTCTTTAACATGCGATTGGTCGTAAATATGTATGAACGATATAAAAATAGTGCGAAACTTCGGCTCTCTTGGATTATGGGAAACGGCGGGATTGCGTGATATCGCGCGGGACCCCGAAGTTATAAATACATGCCAAATGCGCGCAGATTGCGGAATGCCATTTGCCTCGCAGCGCTCGCGCCTGATGGATCTGCAGTCTTGCTATGCGTACTTTTCAGAACTACATATGTATGTACTTCTAATTTTATACAGACAATAAAATAGCTCTTTTCAGAGGTAATTTTTCTTTGTTTCACGAGACGTCGAGTGTAGTTACATGTGATTACCTGTATAAATGTGTACGTTACCAAGATTATGTGCAACTTTAATAAAAAAATATTTTTTTCTTATTTACGATATTCACATAATTTTCCGCAAAGTCGGTCAAAGTATGTTTGTCTATTTATGTGTTAGTAATGACAGTATTCTTGAACTGTTCATCCGATTGCGAAACCTTAGTGACTGGTTGTACATATGACCATGAATGTGTACCATAAACATACGATAAGTGGCGCCCAAGTTGTATAGGATAATTATTAATTTTTAATAAAATACTTATATTTTCTTACAGTTACGCCACTCATAGTCTCTTAACAGTTACAAAATCACATAATACAGCAGTAAATAAAACAATTTCATTTACACGTACGAGGTGTAACCGGCGTGAAGGTTGTCATCTAATGCCGAAAGACCGAACAAACTTAAAATACTACATCTTAGTGTGTGTCATTTTTAGGGGTCCATATCTCAAAAGGAAACCCTTTATAGGATCACTTCGTTGTCCGTCTGTCTGTTTGTCTGTCAAGACATTTTTTTCAGGAACGCGTGTAGGTATCGAGTTAAAATTAATATCAAATACTCATGTCTGCAATGTTTTGGAGCTGTAAAAAAACAAATTTCTAAGTCAACGCAATCAAAAGGTACGGCCGTTTATGCCACATATTTTGACACTCACAAGGAAATGGAAACCTATAGGGTACTTCCCGATGACCTAGAATCATGAATTTGGCAAGAAGCAATATTTTATAGCATAAATGTAAAGGGAAAATCCCGAAAACCGAAAACTTGCAATTACGTCACAAAAAATGTTTTATTTTGCGATTATAAACTTATTTTAATGTTACATGTTAAGGAACCCTCGGTGTGCGAGTCAGCCTTGTTCCATTTTCAACCGACTTCAAAAAGGAGGAGGTTCTCAATTCGACTGGTTTTTTTTATGTTTGTTACTTCAGAACTCTGTCATATATTAACCGATTTGGACAATTTTTTTTGTGTTATTTGAAAGTGTATACTTCCAGATTGGTCCCATTTATTTGGTCTAATTTTTTACTTTTTAGTGTATTTTTTTTGAAGTCGGTTTTATTTTCTTATTTATTCACCTTTCGATTTTTATTCATAAAAACATTTAAAAAAATTGCCAGTTACGTGTTTTCTTTTATCACATATGTATACTATAAAGAAGCGTTTTCCAACGAGTAGGTCACAATGCCCTGGGGGTCGCTAAGCCTCTTTAAATATTTTTAAAATAAATTCCTTAAACGGCTTATTATACCATTCTAGTTAAATTTCGTCGAAACTTAATTGAAAAATGATGAACAGAGACGATATTTGTAATTAAAGCGAAAGGTAGAGAGAGGATCTCGATAAAGTTTTTTTTACTATGGGGGCCTCGTCATAAAAATATTGAAAAAACACTGTTGTAAACCAAAAGAAATCCTTCCGTTCACAAAATGTACCTTTTTAAACTATTAAATAGGCTTTCTATTATGTGGCCCTCTCGAACCTCTAACCGTAAAACCTATGTATTTCAGTAATACAAACCTTCGTCACTACGCAGTTACTTGTTTTGAAATATCTTTTTAATAAGGCACCCACAAAATAATGTTGACAGGGATCGGTCATTGTGTGATTATATAGCATTTTCTTTTTATTGCCGGTTAAAGAATAAACCAGTACTATAACCTGAAAAAGATATTTTTTTATTAATACTTACATATTAAATCCGTCACAAAGGACAGCTAAGAGATTTTTTACACAGACTATAGTACGTATTTACCAACAAAATAGACTGTAACAAAAGAAACCTGCGGAAAACTCAATTTTCATATTAAATATTTCATTTCATATATAATATGAAAATTGAGTTTTCCGCAGAATCCAGACTTATCTCAATTCTGGGAACTGGACACTATCGCAGCCACGCATTCTTTGTCTCCCGAAGAACGTGCTTGTGAGCAAAGTTTTTTTAAAAATACCACACGCAATAGTGATGGTCGTTTTGTCGTCACAATGCCGCTTAAAGAAAATCCTTCGGTATTAGGTGATTCTTACCATAAGACAAAAAATCGTTTTTTATCATTGGAACATAAATTTCTTCGTGAGCCTAATTTTAAAAAGAAATACATAGAATTGATGTATGAATATGAACGTCTTGGTCATATGACTGAAAATAAAATAAAATCTACGAGCAATAGTTATTTCTTGCCACATCATGGTGTTATTCGTGAATCTAGTCTCATAACAAAACTTCATACCGTTTTTGATGCTTCAGCTGCATCTAGTTCTGGCCCATCACTCAATGACATCCAAATGATAGGGCCCACAGTACAAGACAATCCAGCAGTCCTTATTTTGCGCGGGGTGAAGGCTGATCGCATCAGTACTTCTTTGTCATGGTGGTCAGGACCAAATTATTTAAAACTAAATGAATCCGAGTGGCCGAAAATGCCTAACATTATCGTTAAACAGAATCTACCTGAATTGATTACAATGTGTTCTCTTGTGCTTAATTATAATAGTGATTTAATATGTAATTTAATAAATAATAAATCAAATTTAGCGTATTTACAAAATTTTATAGCATATATACAAAGATTTATACATAATTGTAGAAATAAAATCAATAAGTTTACAGGTTGTCTTTCCTCTCAAGAACTTCAAAATTCATTAAATTTAATCATACATAAGTCCCAATTAGAAATGTTCCCAGAAGAATATGCTATTCTTATAACCAGGAAGACATTACCTAATAAAAATAGATTAATTGCATATACTCCATTTTTAGATTCGAATAATATTATTAGAGTTGGTGGGAGACTTGATAATTCCCCATATATTTACGATACTAAGCATCCAGTTTTATTATGCAGTAAGCATCATTTTACTAAAATTCTTTTTGAACATTTACATAAAAAGCACTTACATTCGCCTCCTCAACTATTATTAGGGATTATAAAACAAACTTATTGGCCTTTAGGTGGTAGAAATCTTGCTAAATCTATAGTAAATAAATGTTTACGATGTTTCAGGTACAAGGTAGATACAGTTCAACCCATTATGGGTCAGTTACCGCTATCACGCACAGAGCTTTATAGAGTATTCCCCTTTTTACATTGTAGCGTTGAGTACGCCGGCCCAGTAATGATAGCAGACCGACCAGGTAGAGGTTGCAAACTTATTAAATCTTTCTTGGCAATCTTCGTTTGTGGTTCGACAAGGGCTTGTCACATCGAGCTCGTTACGGCTTTATCCAGCGAAGCATATATAGCCGCTTTAAGGCGCTTCATGTCACGTCGTGGTAAACCTCAAAGCATCACATCTGACAATGAAAACCAACATTTTGACACATGGAAATGTTAAAACACATTGGCTAAAATATAACGATATTTGTTGGAGGTATCGGAAAAAAATAAGCCGTCTGGGAACTTTCAACGAAAACACTGCTTAAACCCTTTGAGATACCTAACAAAATAATGTATGGTAGAATTGTGTATCTTATATAGATCTACAGAAAAGTCCGCAATGGGATATGTCTATCTCTTAAGGATAACATATTAAGTACTATACCCATTTTAATACTTCAAAAAATTGGCAATTATAATGTGGTAAAGTAAAAGCTATTTACACAAATACGATATTAATCCTTATCATTTTAAATAAGTTAGAGGCTTTAAGCATTTCATGCACATTATTTTACTCTTTTACACCATATAATTTAAATGAATATCTTTGCAGTAATCGCAAAAAAAATTACGGACGCGAGAATAAAATTCAAGCGTCTCGCTTCGCTTGATGCAATCGCCGACCCTCACCCACACCGTCTTGCCTACTGTTTAGCTAATTTTTGTATGTTTGTAATGAATGAAAAAATAAAAAAAATATTTTGACACCCTGGGAAGGACATAGAAATTTTTTTATTCCGGAAATCATCCCTTAAGGGGTTGAAAATGGTAATGAAAGTTTGTATAGGGAAGCAAGCTAGGGATGAACCTGAGCGAAGCGAGGGTGAGTCGCTAGTTGTTCATAAAATTAATATTTCCATTATTACTCATTGTTTTTCAGCACTATCAGATTCTTATGAGTCCATGGTGTGGTCATTGGAATGCGATCTAATTGCTTATCTATACAGATAAATAAAATTGGAGTGTCTGTTTGTAATATTAAAATAATCACTTTTTACTAAATGCATATGGATGTATACACGGTACATATACCAAAACAACATCTTTTACAATTTTTGTCTGTCTGTCTGTTTGTCCCCTAACCTCCGAAACGGCTGGACCGATTTTGACGGGACTTTCACTGGCAGATAGCTGCTGTTATGAGGAGTAACTTAGGCAACTTTTATTTTAGAAAAAGAATCAGGATTCCGCGAAAAAAAATTAAAACCCATGAAATTGTGAACAAAATCCGCGTATGGCGTACACAATAACGTACGTACGTAACGTAAATCGCTATATCATTTAAATGAATATCTTAAAAGTAGCAATCAACTATTTATGTATAAACATAGCTAACCGTGAAAACGTACCTAGAGACGAACGCGACCGAAGCGAGCGTGAGTCGCTAGTTATGAACACTGTCTTTATTATCTTTAAAGTCAATGTTTTTATGAAGTGCTGTATTCTAGGTGGCTTGACTCGCGAATCTAATTCGCACTTTCCCGATTTTTATATTTAGTGAAAGTTTAAGCAAAAATTTATAAATATTTTTATTTGACAATCATTTCAGTAATCAAAATATTATCAAATTATTATTACTTAGAAGTTGGAAAGCGGGCGAATAATGCCAGTTTATAATAAACATTACTTAATATATGTATTGAAATTTAAAATTTTAATATCTAAAAACGATTAACTAACCTCATCGATACTAGTATCCTCCGGAAACACAAAGTTATAATATCTCATCACTTGATTTCCACGAATTGTAATATTTGTACTAAAATCTGCCGCATTGTTCACTTTGGGTCCTTTGCAAGTGTCGGAACGTTTATTAATAACTTTGTATGGGCCCTAAAATAATTAATATGTTTGTATGGTGTTACTTCAAGTAATATATAGAAGGATTAATTTATTTAATGCATACTTACAAAAGTGTCTGATTGTGTTGATAGTTTATTTGCCATTACTGAAGTAAATAAAGATACGAAAGACAAAAATAATATGCTAGTATTCATCATGTCGAAATAAAAGACTACTTCAATTGGAAAACCGTTGTTAAACTATCGTTAGAATAATATTTTGTACAAATGGATATTTAATAATTACCAAATTGTATAGCAATTGGAGGTTTTGTAGCAATTGTTTATAGGGCTGCTACTGCTAAGTAGGTAGCTAACCTAGTAAATTTTATTTACGGCTAACAAAATTTTAAGTTCTTCAAACTAATGTATAATAATGAACCTTGACTTAATATATGTATCTTAGAGTAAACATATAGCTTATGTATACTCTAAGATATGTATGCATATTTATAGGTAAACAAAATTATTTTTAGTACACGAGAACGTACAACAAAATGTTTTCTATTGTGACAACCGCTATATTTTTATGAAAATTGACATTGAAAAATATTTACGTTTCGAAATAAAACTAATCACTAAGTTAAACAATATTTGGCAATATACTAAGTAACGGACACACAGTAAAAGTGATGATATTTAACCGACAAAAAAAAGGAAGAGATTATCAATTCGACAAGTATAATTTTTTTTATGTTTGTCCACGCACAACTTTTTACAGTATAGTCCAATTTCGATGATTCTTTTTTATTGGACAGAGTAGGGTATACCTCAAAGTCAGTGGACCATTTTTTTTCTAGGTAACACTACTAAAATATTGTAATCTAATATTATTACGATTGTCGGCATAGCACATAATTATTTCACTTTTCACATCACTTGTCACTTATTTAAACACTATCACAATTTATATTAAATTTCACAATTTATATTATAAGAATTTACACTATCACACCTTTAACTTTCAGCATTACGACAACTCACTCCAGAAAAATACACTGTCCTTCTTGTTACAAAATACCTCTTTCATACCTTATAATTTTCCACCACCACATATTTTAAATTAAAGAGTATATATTTTGACTTTATCTTAAGAATCATAATTCATACTAAATACAGTTTTTGGTGCTGCCATCTCTACAAGCTTGGCAGGAAATAAGTATTTATGTAAGTAGTTATGTAGTCTAAAAAGACAGTAGAGCAGACTTTTTTTCTTCTAGAGCATTCTTGATAATATTTGTAATTCTATAGATTTGGTCTAGTGTGGAGTGTTTTTCCCTGAATCCGAATTAATGATCTGGAATAAGTCCCTTGGTTTCTAATATTGGTTTTATTCTCTTTAATAAAAGTTTTTCAAATAATTTAGACATGTTATCTCACTAGGTGGTTTCCCTGGTTTAAGTATTATAATTACTTCAGCTACTTTCCATAAATCTAGCACATATTTCAACCTTAGGGCAGCGTTGATAAGATTTGTTAGCTACACTAGGGATTTTTTTGAAGATAATGTAGTATTTCGCCGGAAATAAGATCAAATCCAGGCGATTTTTTTGGATTAATATTATGTTTGATTTCCCTCAGAACTTCTCCCGGTGAAAACAATTTTATATTTAGTTGGTCGTTTAGGACTTCAATTGTTGTAGGTTCATAACCTGTTTGGCATTCATTTGGTTTAAATGTGTTTTCCAGATGATTAGCAAAGCTTTTAGCTTTTTGCTCATTGCTAACAGCCCATTCTCCAGGTCCAATATTTAGTGCTATTTTATATTTTTTTAAGACGCTCATCAAATGACGTCTTAAGCTTTAAAATTTCGTCCAGTTTATTATCATTAGATTTGGTGTGCTCTTTGCGTTGAGCAATTGTAGAGCTTCTAGCAGTAACTTGAGCGTAGGAAACAGTTTTATTTGCAGTTGGAATAGTTCTTGTGATAGGATTTTGCTGGTTGTTAGCAGATGGTTTTTTACTGGTAACTTGCTGTTGCCGCATAACTGATGGTTTCATTAATGATAATCAATCATTTCTCAAGTAAGGGTTACATATATTTTTTTTTATTTTTTCTACCGACTCACCCTCGCTTCGTACGGGTTCGTCCCTGTAGAAAATTAGGTAAGTTTTATCTATACAGATAAATAAAATTGAAGTGTCTGTTTGTAATGTCAAAGTAACAACTTTTTAATAAACGCATATGAAAGTATATACGGTACATATAAGAAAAACACAATTTTTAAATTTTTTGTCTGTCTGTCTGAAATTTTGGAAGTGATAACTTATTAACATTCAACATACGGGTCAACATCAACATTTAGGATACCTTTTTCTTCATGAAAATCTTTCTTCCCTATGGGAAATTGCAATAACTGGTTTTATCGAGTCCTCTATAGAAACCTTCCGCTGGCTAAATCTTAAAACATACATCAAAGCAATGTGCTTACTAAAAAATTGTATATCTTGAAAAAACCAACAGAAAAATCAGCAACAGTATATGTCTATATCTAAGGTACATTCGCAATTAGTGTTTTTATTAACTACTCGCGACTGAGTAACTTATCAATGTTCAGCCCAAGCCGATGATAATAGACCAGCACCTCAAGAAAAGCCAGCTTTATATATCCATATCAATATTAAATGCGAAATGCTCTTCACGCTTAACCGTTGAACCGATTTATACATATATAATACTTTTACCTACTTTTCTATACCTGTTTTTGTTTTCCTGGGCAAACTCGCTAGATCGTAGACCTTATTTGTGCTTTCGAGCTAAGATTAAGAGTAAGCCCATTTCTAATAATAAAAAAACATATGTTGTTTATTGTAACACATTGTACATATGTAATATAGTCTATGCTATACTACACGTTAAAACATACCTAGGGACGAACCCGAGCGAAGCGAGGGCGAGTCGCTAGTTAAGAATAAAATAACTGCAAACAATATTTAAATGCTTAAATATTTCCCATTTCAATTTATATACAATCATAAAGATAATATTTGAGATCTAGGGTTGTCACAATAGAAAATATTTTATTGTACATTCTCACGTGTACTAAAGCTAAAGCAGTACCTGTCGCCCATAACACCTACGGTTCATGCACTTAGGTTTTAAGTAACAAAAATGCAGAACCACAGATGCGTTGTCACTGTGAGGACTAAGATGATATGCCTCTTGCCTGTAATTGCGCTGGCTACCTTATCCTTCATACCGGAACACAACAATGCAATCATTGTTGCTTGGCGGCAGAAATAGATAAGGGGGTGGTACCCATCCAGTCGGGCTTTTCAGGCTTGACAGAGTCCTACCACGAAGAGGATATTCATTTGAGGTAAATTACAAATGTACTTAATTATATGTACAAAACAAATGTACACTTAGTTATTATTTGAGGCTCATTATATATTCGTTTGAAGAATTTTAAATCTTGTTAGCAGTAAATAAATTTTCCTACGATAGCTGCCTACTTGGTAATAACAGCCCTATAAATAAGCTGCAATTGTAATACAATTAAGTAATTATGAAATATCCATTTGTACAAAATATAATTCTAACGTTAGTTTAACAACGGTTTTTCAATTGAAGTAGTCTTTGATTCCAAATGATGAATAATAGCATATTATTTTTGTTTTTCATATTTTTATTTACTTCAGTAAAGACGGCAAATAAACCTTCAATAAAATCAGACAATTTTGTAAGTATGCATTAAATAAACTAATCTTGCTTTACATTTCTTGAAAATCTCCATCTATGACTTATCGAAGAGATTTATGAGTCAGAAAAATATTATTAGTCCAATCGAAATGCAGTTTAGGAACAAAATATTGAAACCCTGAAGTTTTATGATTTTAAAATATTAGCAGGTATATAAAGAATAGAAATTCGTAAAATGCCCCCAGCTATTCTCGAGAAATGGGGGGGACGCAAAGCGTTGAAAAATAGTTTTTTTCAATTTCCGGCTTACTATGACATTCTATCGAAAAATGTTATCTACAAAAGTTGTAGGTCTAGTAAAATCTACAACTTTTATAGATAACACATTTTACAATAACCTCAAAGTTTTCGAGGAATTGCAAAAAACTTGGTTTTTAATTTTTTATTGGTTTTTAATTTTTAATTTCTAGAATAATCTTTTGATTTTCATGAAACTATGGGAATATAATCTTTGAAATATATATTATCAGCATAATCTCGATTGTTTAAATATGTTTCGTGACGTCATGCAACAGTTTTAATAAAAGTAGCTTCCTACCCGCTCGGAGTTCATTTGGTTCTCGGTTTTCGGAACGATAGGTCGTTGTTTCATGACGAGCGCGTATACCATTTTTATATTCAAATTGACGGTTGATTGCTTGGTTAATTTAAATTGCAATTCTTAATGTTTGTTCTATTCCTTTGTATTATTCTTAATGTAGCTGGACCTCGAGGGCATTTTACGAATTTCTATTTTTTATATACCTGCTAACATTTTAAAATCATAAAACTTCAGGTTTTTAATATTTTAATTTTCTCTTAAAAATAAACGTATTCGATTGGTTTATATTCGGTATACATATATTTAAAATTTAAATTATGACACTGTTACGATAGTACTTTCTTAGATTTGCGCGAATATTTGACATTTTAAATAAAACTATATTTTCGATTTTTTTCGCGGATTTATTTTGATTTTTGGTTTCTGATATTTCGAGTGCTTTACAGCAATCATGATCATGGGAGAGACTAAGTTTTAAGGTTTAAGGTTTACGCAGCAGATCAGATATAACCATACTAGGGGCAGATAAAGGAAATGCTACCATCGTGATGGATACATCAGATTACAATGGCAAAATTAAACAAGTTTTGCCGGATCAAAGGTATTACTCTATCACATGGACCTTAACCAAGTATGATAGAATTAAAAATGAGTGTGACTGAAGTATTAGAAATCGTTGAGGATGCTAGAAATTTTCGTGTAATTCGACAGGTGTTTAGGATAGTGGCTTTTTGTAGAGTGTGAATTATATATACTGGAATATTTATTATTTTTAGGTTATTTTCGAATGATTTAGGTACTACACCAGTAAATTACATTACAATTGCTAAAATATGCACAGTTTGGACTTGCCATTGGGTCTTAATTTCTATAGCAAGGTCTTCATATTTCGACAGTTTCTCAGACACAGTGGCCTGAATATTAGGTGTGTTAGTAATGGCTATATCTATTAGAAATATTGTTTTATATTTCTTGTCATAAAAGGTAATGTCTGGTCTGTTATAATGTTCTGTCTTATCTGTTAATGTTCCAGTAAAGCTTATAGTCACTGGTTTTTAAAACGCAATCAGGTTTATATATAATATGGCTGGTTTTTTTTATTAATTTGTGATCATATACAAGGTGTTGGTGAATTATTGATGCTAATTGATCGTGTCTATACTTGTAATTAGTTTGAACAATACTTCTACAAGCTCCGGTTATGTATTGAATTGTTTCGGGGGCCCTATTACAATGTCTACATGAATCGTTTATCTGTTTGGAATCTTTTATATTTCGTGTAGTTACGAACGGCAATCACTTCATCCTTTATCTCAAGCATGTAGCCTTCGGTCTCAGGAAACTTAGGAACAATTTGCCCCTCCTAAGCCATTCGTTCGACCTATCTTTATCAACATGTTCCTAGCACAGGTGAGATCGGTGTCTCCCGTGTAAGTATTTTCCGGCTATTTCCCACAAGAAAACATAATAACTGGTTCTATCGAGTCGTCCTTAGAAATTTATATGACTAACTCGCTAACTATTCGCAATTACTATTTTTATTATATATTAAAGGCAATGTCGCGACTCACTGACTGACTTATCAACGTTAAGCCCAAACCGATGATGATATACCAGCACCACAAAAAAGCCAGCTTTATATATTCATACGAACATTAAATGCGAAAGTAACTCTGTCTGTCTGTCTGTCCATCTATCCGTCATCTTTTCACTCTTAACCGCTGAACCGATTTAGATGCAATTGGGTATGAAAATAGTTTGAGACCCTGAGAATGACATGAGATAGTGTTACAAATCATATTTCTAAACACATCTTTTATTAAATAGAATCGTATTAATAGTGCTGTAGGCATCAATCGGCTATTTAATTCGTTATTTATATTTACTTAATTGCTATATTTAATTAATACTAAATTATATTTCAAATATCTTAAAATAGATTAGCGTTTTGTTTCCGAACGGGTTTTGTATTATCTTTCCAATTCACTCGTGTGTTTTATTATTTTGTATAAATAATTACTATTTATTACAGTTATAAATTATTTGCATAATTACATATCCAATATTTAATTAATGTTAAACTTATATTCAATATTTAATAATATAACAGAATGTATTATTTCTAATAAGTTGCTTTTTGATCATCTGGCGTGAGTGCGGGTACTTGTATTTAAAGCCGTGTAATGTTGAAATCAGGGTTGAGTTGAATTTAGGCGGTGATAATAACGTTTTGCTATAACGATCCATAAGTGCTGTTCGCCACCTTCGTCTTGCTGTCTCGCTGCGCGTTTCAATAGTTTTCATCCCAGAAAACATGTCATATTGAAACGCGCAGCGAGACAGCAAGACGAAGGTGGCGAACAGCACTTATGGATCGTTATAGCAAAACGTTATTATCACCGCCTGAATTCAACTCAACTCTCATTTCACCATTACACGGCTTTAAATACAAGTACCCGCACTCACGCCAGAATGATCAAAAAGCAACTTATGAGAAATAATACATTCTGTTATATTATTAAATATTGAATATAAGTTTAACATTAATTAAATATGGGATATGTAATTATGCAAATAATTTATAACTGTAATAAATAGTAATTATTTATACAAAATAATAAAACACACGAGTGATTTGGAAAGATAATACAAAACCCGTTCGGAAACAAAACGCTAATCTATTTTAAGATATTTGAAATATAATTTAGTATTAATTAAATATAGCAATTTAGTAAATATAAATAACGAATTAAATTGCCGATTGATGCCTACAGCACTATTAATACGATTCTATTTAATAAAAGATGTGTTTAGAAATATGATTTGTAACATTCGGTCATCCTGCATTAGCCGTGTCTCACGGCGATTTTATAACTTTTCAGTAATATTCTACTCCTGGGAAAGAATAGAAGTAAAAGACGGTAAATGTTCTTTGTATTAAAATGAACAACACACAGAACAGCAAGAAAATCTTTACAACTCCAAGGCATTTATATAAAATAGTTGTTATTTTTATTTACACATTATCTATTTGTTCTTTTTTCTTATTAAGTCAATATTTTACTATTCGTGGTCACTATTAGCAGGTTAGTACTTTGTACAAAATATTTTGTTTTAAATGTTTATTAGCAACTGTTGCCACACAGATCTAAGCTTACTAGATGTTGTCATTTTTTTCAGACTCACACAAATCTAAGTCAAATGACTAGATTTTATTTACTAAGTAATTTTATGTTATTCACACATATCTAAGTCAAATGACTAGATTTTATTTACTAAGTAATTTTATGTTATTCACACAGATCTAGTCAAATTGCTAGATTTTATTCACTAAGCCATTTTATGTTATTCACACAGATCTAGTCAAATTGCTAGATTTTATTTACTAAGCCATTTTATGTTATTCACACAGATCTAGTCAAATTGCTAGATTTTATTCACTAAGCCATTTTATGTTATTCACACAGATCCAGTCAAATTGCTAGATTTTATTCACTAAGCCATTTTATATTATTCACACAGATCTAGTCAAATTGCTAGATTTTATTCACTAAGCCATTTTATGTTATTCACACAGATGTTATTCACACAGATCTAGTCAAACTACTAGATTTTATTCACTAAGCAATTTTATATTAGGCACACAGATCTAGATTTAGTTATTAGATATTTCAATTTTGGAGTCACACAAGGCTTCTAGCTTTTGTATTGTATGTATTCAGCCCTTTTTAACGTCCCACTGCTGGGCGCGGGCCTCCCTCAATACGAGGGGAATCAGGCCATAGTCCACCACGCTGGCCAAGTGCGGATTGGCGGACTTCACATGTCTTTCGAAAACTTGCTAGGTTTTCTCAGACATGCAGGTTTCCTCACGATGTTTTCCTTCACCGTAAGGCAAGTGGTAATCATGTTAGAAATGATTCGCACATGAAAATACCAGAGGTGCGAGACCCGGGATTTGAACCCGCTTCACTCGGTTGTCCAAGCGAGCGTGTTACCACTGGGCTACCACTGCCTTAGTTACTAGATATTTTATTTCCTAGTTGCATACGAGTATGTAGCATCAGCTATAACTTCTATATTTTTTTGACTAAGCAACACGTTGGATTCGGACGATTTGTAAATAGTTACTTTTCGCTTAAATCGTTTTATTAAATAGTTATTCATTCATTACTTCAGTTGCTTTTACCGTTCTAGTATTCTTTTTTTTTATATACATAAGATGAAATATCAAAAGTTAAAAAATATGACTGTGTACCTGAGTAGTTCCACGAAAGTATGGCTTGAGCATTTTGTCCTCCATCCCACTTCTGAGATGAAACGCGCAGCGAGACAGCAAGACGAAGGTGGCGAACAGCACTTATGGATCGTTATAGCAAAACGTTATTATCACCGCCTAAATTCAACTCAACCCTGATTTCAACATTACACGGCTTTAAATACAAGTACCCGCACTCACGCCAGATGATCAAAAAGCAACTTATTAGAAATAATACATTCTGTTATATTATTAAATATTGAATATAAGTTTAACATTAATTAAATATTGGATATGTAATTATGCAAATAATTTATAACTGTAATAAATAGTAATTATTTATACAAAATAATAAAACACACGAGTGAATTGGAAAGATAATACAAAACCCGTTCGGAAACAAAACGCTAATCTATTTTAAGATATTTGAAATATAATTTAGTATTAATTAAATATAGCAATTTAGTAAATATAAATAACGAAACAAAAATCAAAATAAATCCGCGAGAAAATCCGAAAAGATAGTTTTATTTAAATATAAATAACGAATTAAATAGCCGATTGATGCCTACAGCACTATTAATACGGTTCTATTTAATAAAAGATGTGTTTAGAAATATGATTTGTAACAATATATAAGGGGGTGAAAGGGGTGATGGAAGATTGGATGAGGAATCAACCATTTCTCAAGTAAGGGATACATGTATTTTTTTTTTTTTTTTATAATACCTACCTATTTTTCTATAGGGATGAACCCTAGCGAAGCGAGGGTGAGTCGCTAGTTGTAAAAACCTTATTGTGGTTTAGAAACCAGTGACTATAAGCTTTACTGGAACATTAACAAATAAGACAGTACATTATTATAGACCAGACATTACCTTTTATGACAAGAAAAATGAAACAATATTTCTAGTAGATATAACTATTCCTATAATGCACCTAATATTCAGGCCACTATGTCTGAGAAATTGTCGAAATATGAAGGCCTTACTTAAGACCCAATGGCAAGCCCAAACTGTGCATATTTTAGCAATTATAGTGTCATCCACTGGTATCGTGCCTAAATCATTAGAAAATAGTCTAAAAATAATAAATATTCCAGTAGGTATATATAATTTACACTTTACAAAAAGCCGCTATACTAAACACCTGTCGAATTACACGAAAATGTCTAGCATCCTCAACGATTTCTAGTACTTCAGTCACACTAAGTTTTAATTCTATCATACTTGGTTAAGGCCCGTGTGATAGAGTAATACCTTCTTATGAAAGAAGGCAGAGAAGAAAAATTTCTTTTAAAAATAATAATAACAATAATAAATTTCTGAAGTGTTAAATATGTAAATTTAGGCAAAGAAAGAATGCTTAAAGAATTAAATAAGTGTTTCAGAACAAAGCCTGTTGTGGTCACTATTATGAGTACTATTGTATGATTAGTTATTTTTATTGTTATTAGACACACAAAAACAAATCTAGCCCACGGGAACCGTACATTTTTCCAGGACAAAAAGGAGCCTTTGTTATTCTGATGTATGAACTATAATATTGTAAAGTTTCATTAAAATACAATCAGTAGTAAAAGATGTTGACCGCGGATATAAGATACCACCATACAAAACTTCATGTAAATCGGTTGAATAGTTTCGGAGATTAGCCTGTATGAACAGATAAACAGACAAACCGACAGAGAAACAAAAAAATTTAAAAAAAAAACTGGATTTGTTCTATTTCTCTTCTTACATCCCCCTGACTCAGTTTTTAGCATTTTTTTATGTACAGACATTCGACTTCTACAGTTTTATTATATATATAGATTATATAATTTACAATGGACGTTAGTTTTCGTGAAGTTTTTTTGTTTTGAGATACATATATAGTCTAGATGTAGTATCTGTATTTCCAAAAGGTATAAATATTCTGCTAAACTCTTCTTCAACCTTATCTTGGTTTATGGTGCTACTGCTTTCCATATTTTACTTATTTGATTGAAATATTACTTCTTTATTGTTGTTTTGTTTCTTATTGACTTCCACATCATCGGGTTCAGCAATTCCTGAGGCTTACAAATGACTTCACTATTATTGACAGCATTATAATTTAATTCTAGAGTGGTTTCTACGGTTTTTTTAATGTCGTTAAGTTTTTGTTCGGTAAGCATTTCATTTGTAAGTATTGTTCTTCTTTTATCCGCAATACGTTGCTCTGAAATATGGATAATACTGTATGAACGTTTGATGCATATTTCTGTCGGCTTCAGTGATTTCATAATATGCTTTAATTACTCCTTCATTTAATTCTTGTGACCACTTCATTTTGCCTGAAGCTGTAGCTACATCTGTTTGTTGTGCGTGTGTCGTTGCTTGTGTGATGTCAGATGTGAGTATGGTTATGGTTTTTTTCTAATGTAGTGATTGTGAAATATGTACGCATAATGAATATATTCATTTCTTATGTCCAATTATAACGCGCATTTTTTCCGACCGTGTTGGGACCAGGATTTACAGCGAAAGATGCCTCCTGTTCAACATCCTCGGTAGTTACTGTATGTGTGGTGATACATGGGTTTGAATATGATGCCAGTGAACTTTGTTGGCAGAGCACTTCGTGTTCTTCAAATAAGGCTCGTAAGCTCGTGACGGTGGTATTGATGAGAATGATGAAAAAGTTGAAGTGGGGGGGGGGGGATTGGATGATTATAGGTTGTAGTGTATTCTTTGACTGAAGCGCGTCTGTTCAACTTCAAGTTGCCAACGGATTACATGCTGTAGTTGGCTCCATATGCGCCACGGCGCCCCCCCTGGCAGCGGCCGTAAATGGTATCTCTTATGTGTGATGTTCATTGTTGGTTGATTTTAGGAGCGTTGGTTTGAAGGTATAACAAAGGTGATATTTTGTTTTGTGATCTTAATTCCTCCCATTATGGGTAAGTACCTGGGCGACCGAGCTTCGCTCGGAGTTTTTTTTTTTTGTTATATCGTATTTTTTAGATAAAAAAACTAAAAACTTCAATAAATACAAAAACAAAAGTAAAAAAACTTTGTATTCCAACTGGGATTCGATTCCGGACATAAGTGTTGTCTAACTTACGCGTTGACCGCTTGACCACGATGCTTACAACCGAGTGTAAGAAATTATCGACCATATTCTGCGTGGAATAATGAAAAAGAAAACTGCATGAAAACTCGAAAACACGCGTTTTCCTAGACATGAGATTAATCTAGATCGATTTTTCGCCCCCGAAAGCCCTCACGTACCAAATTTCAGCGATATCGTTAGAGCCGTTTCCGAGATCGCTGGTATAAATAAATAAAGAAATAAAGATATAAAAATACAAGAATTGCTTGTTTAAATATATATATTAAATTATAGATAGTCAAGATGGTGTGATTGTTTACTTAGTTAATAAAAGCAACATCAACTCCCCATAATATTATTCATTTTCCATATTCTAATAACTTCTTCTTTTAATTCTGTGTATTTATGTATATTTTCTGTTATAATTTTTTGTTAATTGTGTGTATTTATCAATTATCAATATCAATTAAATAAGTTATTTTATTTATTTTATCTATTAAAATAATATGCGATTTATTTTTGTAGATGGTTTTATCAGTTAATATAGCTCATTATATTATATGCTTTTTTTTTTTTCTTTTTTTTTTTTTTTATAGTTGGGGAATGCATTTACGCATACCACCTATCCCCCAGGTGGTTATGTGGGGCTCACCGGCTAGAAGAGCCGGTACTACCCACTAAACCCCAACTTTCCCCTCCCCTCCGCCTTAGTGGGACGCCGCGGGATCGCTTACGCATAACTACCGCGACGCCCCGGCGGCAGGCCCGACGGCCACCAAACCAATGGGGCTGCTCCACAGTCCACTCTGCTGAACCAGAGAAGCACCCGGAGCAGCCCCATTAAACCACGCCGCCCACCGAAGTGGGCACCCTTCAATCGGCTGCAGAGGACAGGGAGAGCGGCAACGACACACCGACACTCCTCTTCCCCTGCAGCCCCACCGCGTCTGCCATCTAAAACGGTGGCAGCCCCGTCAAGGCCGCGGGGGGCAGGGAGAACGGCGCACCGAAATACCGGCACTCCTCTCCCACCGCGGCCTTCCCCTCTACCGGTTACGAGCCTGCCCTCCCACACAGTCCCGCAATCGGTCCCCGCCCTCCGGTCGCAAGACCGCCGAAACGGCCCCGCTCCCGGTGGCCGCAACTCCGCTCAACGGAGAGCGGCCCCGTCTGGGTAGCGCCCTTCACCGCGGTTGACGGCCCGCGGTTAGGGCACCACCCTGCTGTTGGTCCGCGCCAGATTTCTCCGGTACCACCCGCTGCAGACTAAGCGAGTGGCGTTCCCCCATCCGCCACCTGGGGACGCGCCCGGTAGGAGTCAGCTCTCCCCCGGGATTATATTATATGCTGGGACATTAACACACAGCACCATCTAGTTCCATGGTAAGCTACGAAGCCTGTGTTATGAATACCAGATAGTTGATACACTACACATATATAACTTTAAATATATACATATTATAAATATAAACACCCATGACTGGAGTACAAACATTCGTGCTCATCACACAAATGAATGCCCCCAGCGGGACTCGAACCCGCGACCACTGGCGCAGAAAGTAGGGTCACCACAAACTGAGCCAAACGTGAGAATAGTTTTATTGGTTTTTTTTTCATTAATTTATAGTATAGGATAGAAGTTTAGCGTTTATAGATATGTTTGAGGGCAAACATTAATGCAGATGGGCCGAGTGTGGGATTTGCGAGATGAGTATGCGTGAAATGATATTTTGAGTGTAAAAAGATAAGAAACCCATTATTATTATTATTATTTATATGATTATTATATATATGATTTTAAGAATGAAATGGAATGAAAGATGAATAAAAGAAAAGACGGATGTTTTTGTCATAATGGCGACAACAATCACACACACAACAGCACATCACATTCGCTTTAATAAACCCCAAATCTTCGCCAAAGAAAACCGATGTCGCTCTAGGATAATTCGAGAAGCCATTGAAATTAAAAAACATCCAAATTTCAATACGGAAGTTGGCTGGGTATTATCATGCTTGTGGGATACTGTAATCTAATCTATACTATTATTATAAAGCTGAAGAGTTTGTTTGTTTGTTTATTTATTTGTTTGTTTGTTTGTTTGTTTGGTTGAACGCGCTAATCTCAGGAATTACTAATCCGTTTTGAAAAATTCTTTTTGCATTGGATAGCCCGTTAACTGAGGAAGGCTATAGGCTATATATAAAATCCCGGAAAATTGTACGGTTCCCGTGAGATAGATTTGTTTTTATCAAGGGACGAACCCGAAGCGAAGCGAGGGTGAGTCGGTAGTCTAATATATTTAAACAAGCAATTCTTTTATATTTATATCTTTATTTATTTATATAAGCGATCTCGGAAACGGCTCTAACGATTTCGCTGAAATTTGGTATGTGGAAGCTTTCGGAGGCGAAAAATCGATCTAGATTAGTCTCTTGTGTGTTTTCGAGTTTTCATGCAGTTTTCTTTTGCATTATTCCACGCAAAATATGGTCGACAATTTCTTACACTCTGGTATAAGCATCGTGGTCAAGCGGTGAAGGCGCAAGTTAGACAATATACATGCCCGAGATCGATTCTCGATCGGAATACAAAGTTTTCTACTTTTGTTTTTTTTTATTTGTATTTATTGAAGTTTTTATTTTTTTATCTAAAACATACGATATAACAAAAAAGAACTCCGAGCGAAGCTCGGTCGCCCAGATACTTAATATAATAAGATCAAATAATAAAATTAAACATAACAGACAAATGTAGTGAGTTCTTACTGTGTATGCAGCCCTTTTTAACGTCACACTGCTGGGCACGGGCCTCCCTGAATACGAGGGGAGGGGCTATCTTACTGTGCAGATCAAAATTATATCAAATTAATATTTATATTAATAATTATTTCAAATTAATATTTTTAATTTGTAAATGTATGTATGTAGTAATAGTGTTGCTTAATATTCTGATTTTAAATAATGGCAACCTAAATAATATTATTCTTTTTATTCGCATAGGACAATAATATCGCTTGAATAATTATTAATTTTTTTTAATGTTTATAAATATAATAATGGCAACACAAAATAAGATTACTAATTAACAAAGTTTTCTAAAAAAATTAAGATCATTATAATAATAATAATAGCTAAAATTTAATAGATAATATTCCATATTCAATTATAAAACTGATTACAATTATAAAAATGTTTAAAATTAAAATTAACAAATAATTTAAGGTACTTTGGTGCCATTTTTATATTTTTTGAATTCATTTTGTTATTTTGTGGGTAGGCTATCTGTAACAACTATATAATGCCTTTGAGACTTCTAAAACCTTAGTCTCTCCCGTGACTATGATTGCGCTAAAGCATTCGAAACGTCGGAAACCAAAAATCTAAATAAATCCGCGAAAAAATCCGAAAAAATAGTTTTACATTTACGATTTTATTGATTATTTGATTATTTAATAGGACTACTATTAGAAAAGCTAAGCTGCGTGTGTCTGGGTGTGTCTGTGTACGCGCGTGTGTGTGTGTGTATGTTTGTTACTCGTCCATGCTGAAATGTCTTGACGGATATGGATGAAATCTAGTGCATAGGCAAATTACGACTTGGAGTAACACAGGCTACTGTTAGACACCTAGGGACGCATTCTAGAGAAGCGAGGGTAAGTATCTAGTGGCATATATGGCAGAAATTAGTTAATCAAAACTTCCCAAATATACTACCGGAACAGATATGGAATATTCACTCTTGTTAAATCATAACATACATCATACACACATATTAACTAAAATTTTATCCTAGGGCCCATACAAAGTTGTTTTTAAACGTTCCGAGGTATGCAAAGGACCCAAACTGAAGAATGCGGCAGATTTTAGTACAAATATTACAATTCGTGGAAATCAAACGTTCAGAACATTTAACTTTATATTTCCTAAGAATACTACTATGGATGAGGTTTGTTACTTTTTTTATATTAAAACTTTAATTTTCAAAATATCCTAAGTAATTTTTATTATAAACTAGCATTATTCCCCTGTTTTCCATCTTCCAAGTAATAATAATTTCATAATATTTTGATTGTTGAAATAAATTTCAAATGAAAATATTTATAATTTTTTTCTCTAATCACTAAATATAAGGCCGCGCGCACTTTGGACACCAATTTGTATCGTACTTAAACGTACAATCGTGGTTGTACGAATTAAGTGCGCACATTGAATACGGTTTTCTCTGTCAAATAGGTAGTTCCATCTGTTTTTAGGGTTCCGTACCCAAAGGGTAAAACGGGACCCTATTACTAGGACCTCGCTGTCCGTCCGTCTTTCCGTCTGTCTGTCACCAGGCTGTATCATCTAATCAACCGTGTCCGTCTGTCTAATCAACCGTGTTAATTAGACAGTTGAAACTTTCACAGATTATGTATTTCTGTTGCCGCTATAACAACAATTAATACTAAAAAACGGAATAAAATAAATATTTAATGTGTTTTTTACTTGATATTGATAACGGCAACAGGTAGATGCTTGAAAAATAAACATAGCAGACAGTTAGATGTAGTAAGTTCTTACTGTGCGGATCAAAATAACAGTATTTCAAATAGGTAAATATTTTTCATTTGTAAATGTAATTCTTAATTAATTTTAATTTTCTAAATTACACATAGAACAATAATGTGGTTTAAATAATTAATATTTTATTTTTCTTTATAGTTATTTACAAGTTGGGGGTTTAGAAATGAAATTTGTAATTAGTAGAATCCGTAGAATTGAGTAGAATGCTTATTACAAAAAATTTGACTCCTTATATCCAAAAAATGGATAAAATTTACAAATCTCACAGCCAATAGAAAATCTTACATTAAAATATTTACAATCTAAAAATTACATTAACGACTAAAAATCTTGGAATTATTTAAAATAGGATTGGTCATAAAAATGAACGAGATAAAAATAACGCGAATCTTCTGCTCTCATGGATTCTGAGAAACGGCGCGATCGCGCGATCTCGCGCGGGACGCTGAAGCTATAAATATAACTAGGCAGTCGATGTGCGCGGGGTGTCATTTGCCTCGCAGCGCTCGCGTCAGATAGATCTACAGTCTTGCTACGCGTAGTATTTGACTCGTAAAACGGTTCTTTTCAGAACTACTTCTTGTTTTATACAGACAATAGAATAGCTCTTTTCAGAGCTAACTTTTCTGTGTTTCACGAGACGTCGAGTGTAGTTACAGTTATAAATATAATAATGACAACACTAAATATAGATTACTAATCAATAAAATTTCTTCTTCTGCCTAGCATTATTATTCCCGGCTATTGCCATGGTCTGCCTTCCTGCTTAGCCTTCTCCACTTTGCACGGTCTTTAGCATCATCCTGTATTAGTCCATTGGCTCTCATGTCCTGCTTCACGACATCCAGCCATCGCTTTCTTGGGCGCCCGGGAGGTCTTGTTCCAGGGACAGATATATCAAGGCACTTTCTTCCGACATAGTCCTCAGACCGACGCGCAACATGGCCATACCACCTCAGACGACGCTCTTTAAGCTTATCCGCTACATCACGGACCCTGAGACTGCCACGGATGAACGCGTTGCGTATGCGGTCAACCCGCGTTACACCACACATCCACCTCAGCATCTTCATCTCCATGACGTGAAGCTCTTGAGTGTGCCGAGATAGCACTGGCCAGCACTCGCTTCCGCATAAAAGGACCGGTCGGATGATGCTCTTGTATATCTGTCCCTTGAGCTTGGCGGTATTCTGCGAACGCAGACCACACCTGTGACTTCCCGCCATTTGGCCAAAGCAGCGCTTATACAGGCTTGAACGTCGTGATCGATGCTTCCGGACTCGTGCAGGACGGATCCAAGGTATCTGAATTTCTCCGACTTAACGGCTGGTTCAAGTCCTATTTGGATGGTGCTAGAGTCCGGACTCCCGCGAGACATGTACTCGGTCTTCGCCACATTTAACTTAAGACCGCTGTTTTCAAGTGTACCCTTCCACAGGTTCACCCTACGCTCCAGCTCCAGCCGGTTCTCATCAACTAGCGCTATGTCATCGGCATACATCATTAGCCATTGAGGCTGGTCCTGGATGTATGCCGAGACAACATCGAGTGTATTCAGCCCTTTTTAACGTCCCACTGCTGGGCACGGGCCTCCCTTCAATACGAGGGGTATCAGGCCATAGTCCACCGCGCTGGCCAAGTGCGGGTTGGCGGACTTCACATGTCTTTCGAAAACTTGCTAGGTTCTCTCAGACATGCAGGTTTCCTCACGATGTTTTCCTTCACCGTAAGGCAAGTGGTAATCATGTTAGAAATGATTCGCACATGAACATGTCAGAGGTGCGAGACCCGGGATTTGAACCCGCTTCACTCGGTTGTCCAAGCGAGCGCGTTACCACTGGGCTACCACTGCCTTCGGACCAACATCGAGTACTACGCTGAATAAGAACGGGCTGAGAGCCGAACTCTGGTGAACCCCTACAGAGATCGGAAAGGGCTCCGTATCGCCAACAGCGGTTCTAACCACCGAAGCGGAATCGCTGTACATGTCCCTGATAATGTCAATATAGGCCTCAGGCACACCTTTGAATCGCAACGCCCACCAGATACATTGACGAGGTACACAGTCAAAGGCCTTCTGCAGGTCCAAAAAAGCCAAATGCAGAGCTCTCCTTTTCTCCCTGTAAGCCTCGATCAAAGTTCTGAGGGCAAAAATGGCGTCCATTGTGCTTTATCCCGATTGAAACCCATATTGACACTCAGAGACAGCACACTCTTGGCGGAGCCTGAGGTCGATCACGCGTTCGAAGAGCTTCATGGTGTGACACATGATTTTGATCCCTCTTTAACTACCGCAATCCTGAACACTGCCCCTGCCTTTGTATATAGAGGTTATAAAGCTTAAACGCCACTGAATGGGCATCTTTCCAGTGTTCAAGATGCAGTTAAAGAGGTCAGTAAGCATGAGCACACCAAGAGAGCCTAACGATTTCCACGCCTCGATCGGTATGTCGTCAGGACCCACCGCTTTTCGGTTCTTCATGCGGCGAAGACAATCTCGAGTTTCGTCAGGTGTTATTGGGGCAACAAGTCCGAGGTTAGGGGGCGGTTCGGATGGAAGACTATATGGGTGCTGATTGTTCAGCAGCTCCCGGAAGTAGTCTTTCCATCTCTCCTTCACAGAGGCATGGTTACAAAGCAGCGTGCCCTGAGAGTCCCTGACGCAAAGACATTTTGTGATATCTTGCGTCGCTTTATCCCGGGCACGTGCCAGCTTGTATATGAGCTTTTGCCCCTCCGCAGTTTCTAGCTTGTCATATAATGGTGATAAGCTATCACTGCGGGCTCTGGCTACAGCTCTCTTGCTTGCACGTTTGGCTGCATTGTACCCTTCTCTATCTTCAGGAGAGTTGCTTTGCTGCCATTCTTTAAACGCAGTCTTCCTGGTCATTCCACCACCATGTCTCCTTGTCGATGACTCGTCCTCCCTTAGAAACGCTAAGAACTCGCCTTCCCGCCGCGGTAATTACCGACTGTGCTCAATCCCAAGCCTCCTGGGCGGTTTCGATGTGAATCAATAGGTTTTGCTTCTCAACCTCCGCCAGGAAGTCAGTCCGCATCGGCCCATTCAGCAACCACTACTTGATTCTAGGTTTGCGTTTCTCGGCTAGTTTCTTTTTCGGAGTAAACATATAGTCCATGACAAGGAGACGATGTTGGGCCGTCAGGCTTTCACCTGTAATGACTTTGCAGTTAGTCACCTTGCCGATATGACACCTTTTGGTCAGCAGATAGTCAATTTGAGTTGAGTGGAACCTGCTCTTATACGTGATAAGGTGCTGATCATTCTTTTGGAAGAACGTGTTCACGATGGCTAGATCAGACGCAATACAGGTTCTTAGCATGTGTACTCCCTCTGCATTGCGACGACCATAACCAAAACCGCCGTGAACACGTTCATACGTCTCATCTGCCTTACCGTCATGACCGTTTAAGTCCCCCCCAACAACTATCACTTCGGTAGTCTGTATAGCGCGTAGTACCTCTTCAAACTGCTCCCAGAAAGATTCCTTCTCGGCCTCGCTACAGCCTGCCTGGGGGGCATAGGCACTGATTAAGTTGGTGGTAACACCCTCAATCAGTACCTTTACTTTAGTAGGGAGAGGGAAGAGATCAGGAAGGAGGAGAAGAAAAGGGGAGGAGTGGACACCACTTTCACGGACTGGATGAAGGTATGATAGTGGTGGCTCGAGGACTCGGGGTCGCGTACCCGTATGTCCTGGGACAAATATCGGACAGATACTTGGCAGGACACCCTCTAAGAGTAATCAATAAAGTTTCTAAAAAATTGTAATAATTATAATAATAACAGCTAAAATTATATAAATAATATTCCATATCTCAAGTATAAAAGTTATTAAAATTTAAAAATGTTTAAAATTAACAAATATTGTAAGGTACCTTAGTGACAATTTTCAAGTTTTTAAATTTATTTTGTTATTTTGTGGGCAGGCTATTTGTAACAACTATATAATTCTTTTGAGACATCTAACTCCTTAGTCTCTCCCGTGACCATGATTGCTGTAAAGCAATCGAAACGTCGGGAACCAAAAATCAAAATAAATCCGCGAAAAAACCCGAAAAGATAGTTTTATTTAAATGTCAAATATTCCCGTAAATCTAAGAAAATATTATAAAAATATTTGTAAATTTTTATTGTTTGGTAAATAATGTTAATATTTTTTAATCTTTTATGTTAATATTGGGCCAATGCAAATCCAACTCGCGCATTATAGGTTTCGTATAGCAAAATACTGTGTTGTTTTTCTTACTTACGTGTTTTGTGAGGTTTACATTAAAATAAATACGAATAATATTTACGTTTCCACAACATCGACTCATTCTATCAACCGTAAAAATCATATCACATTATTTTATAACATTTTTTGGAAAACAAGTTTATAGCTGTTAAACTGACATAGCGGGTATATATATATATATATATATATATATATATATATATATATATATATATATATATATATATATATATATATCGCACGTCCTCTAAAAAACTGTCATAACACAAAAAAAAATAAGAACACAGATAAATACCCAGTCATATTATATTTTTCATTTTCTATCAATCAAAAAAACCGCCGTAATTGTAGTGTGAAAAAAAGCTACTAAATGGAGCTAGTGTCAGTTTTTTACGGAGCGAGAACGCGCGCTCTCTCCGCAACGAAAGTGGCATATCAAAGCTTGTGTCGAGTGAACGTGTGTCAGTGATTTAAAAATTAGTCATAAACCGTCTTGTGACAGAATTTTAGGTAAGTTTCTTCGCATTACTTGCTAATTTAGGAGTGAATACTGTGGTATTACAATGTGAGTCTGTTTTTTCGATCCTTTTTTGAAAAGATGTTTTTTTTAACTGTAAAAAGTGTCATATCATAGATTATAATACTATTTCACTCAACATTGGTATATATTTACGTCTTAACACGTTCATGCGAGCAACGTATACATACGTCACATATTGGTAGATATGATATGGCACAACGTACTATTGCGTTCAGCAAAAACTCGATTTATTGAGCACAACGTAATAGTACGGTGTCTGGCCATACTAGTGTTTAAAAGTTGGGTTGCTGTGCCACAATATATCGAATTCTCAAAATTGTAGTGCTACACCGCACCGATTTTTTTGCCTTCTTTTATGGCACTCCGTCCTGGTACTATGTACCTATTTTGTTAGCGCACAACGTCACTGTACGTCGTTTCGCCTAAGAAGTTTCATTACATCTGTCAACTTGTGCGCATCGCGGGGGTAGTGCGTGTGCCGATTCTGTGTTCGCGTGAAATATTAACGCAAAACGTAAGTATTTTGATTATCTTACTACGTTGTATATATTATATCAATGTATTTTACTTCATTGTAATAAGTCTGAATGTGTTCAAAATACATATTTCGTCTTAAGACGTCTTAAGACGTCAGCGCAATATATTCAAATACTAATATTATCAGCTATTTGCACAACGTCATTAGACGTCGGTTCAGTTTGTATGAAAAAATGATGTGCCATATCGCATAGAGCTACGATATTGATATGTTCGCATGAACGTGTTAACCTGGAAAGAAAACAATTGTAAAATGTGTTGTGGCACTTTTTTGTATTATTTTTGCCTAAAGACGACCTGAAACCGGGCAGAAGCGTGGAGGTGACCACGCCAGAACTTATCGAAAAAGTTGAAAAAATTGTACTCGACGATGCTCGGCTAAAGAAACAACTCGCAGAAATGGTTGGAGTATCCGATACAACCAGTTTTAAGAGAATGCTTACGCCACCGCAAAAACAACAGCGCGTAGAGTGTTCACGTGCCTTTTTGGACCTCTGTAATGAAGACAAGGATGCTGTGTTGAGTCGAATTGTTACTGGAGACGAAACTTGGGTTCATCATTATGAACCTGAGTTGAAACAAGACTCCATGCAGGGGCGTAAAAAGGGCACAGCCCAAGAATTTTAAGGTCTCACAGTCAGCTGGGAAACTCATGGCAACGGTCTTTTGGGACTCGGAAGGAATATTATATATATTCTTTATATATATTCTTTATTGCACATTAAAACAAAAATTACAAGTATTTAGAGAGAATATGAGGCAAAGGTGGACTTATCTCTAACAGAGATCTCTTCCAGTCAACCTAGGAGGTGAGAGAGATTGTCATTTAGCGGAGCAGAAAAGTGCAAGGTATTATGGAAATAAAGTTAAAAAAAATCACACTATATAATATAAAAATAGCATACTACATGTCAATACATAGCATACTACATGACAATAGCGTACTTACAAGTCTTAGTATCTTATATATTTAAACGAGCAATTCTTGTATATTTATGTATATCGTTATTTATTTATTTATACCGGCGATCTCGGAAACGGCTCTAACGATTTTGCTGAAATTTGGTATATGGGGGCTTTCGGGGGCGAAAAATTAATCTAGATTAGTCACATGTCTGGGAAAACGCGTGTTTTCGAGTTTTCATGCGTTTTTCTTATGCATTATTCTACGCAAAATTTAATCGCGACATCTATACAATTCTCTCAGTAACACTTAGTCACTTAATGTAAAATTATTTTTAAGCCAAATTAAAAAGAAAATTGTTCTTATCGCGACATCTATGCAACTTTCTCAGTAACACTTAGTCACTTAATGTAAAATATACAATCTTTCAAGAACTCCGAGCGAAGCTCGGTCGCCCAGGTACTAATAAATAATACAAACATACAAGTATATAAAATACATAGATAAGAATAATAATTATAATACATATATTTTATACCATACAATATACTACAATATACATACATAAAATACATATAATTACGTATTAAAATATATGTTGATGATTACTAAGTGACTTAAGATAGAAAATATTCTTTTAGACGATATTTAAAAGATGCAATGCAGGGACTTTCCTGAATAAGCTTAGGAAGTTTGTTCCATAGTAGAGGAGCGCGTACCGAAAACGAATTAAGTCTAAAGCCGGTATTACACTTTGGCACATTGAGCGTTGATGTGACGCACGAACGTTTACTGCGTGTGGAAGTGGGAAGTGAGGTAATTCGGGAACAAAGATAAGGAGGAGCGTTTGGATTGTGGAGAATAATAAATAGGGTGGACAGGATTTGCATATCACGGCGAAGGCAAATTGGTAGCCACTTAAGTTGAGCGCGAAAAACAGAGATGTGATCATGCTTTCGCAAGTTGTAGATGAAGCGTATGGCTAAATTTTGTAGGCGCTCCAGTTTATTAAGTAGCTCCTCAGTCACATCCATGTAACAAACATCAGCGTAGTCGAGGATAGGCAAAAGAAGGGATTGCGCAAGCATAATTTTGGTTTTGAAAGGAAGAAAACTTTGCAGACGTTTGAGAGCGTGGAAGGTGTAATGAATTCATCTGCTGACTTCGTTAACATGAGCCGTCCAGGACATATTGCAGTCCATGATCAAACCGAGGTTCCTTACCTTATCACAGTAAGGAATTGAAACCCCTGAGTAAATAATTTTCGGTATTAAATTCCACTCAACTCTGCTTCTCAGCCGGCGGCTTCCAATGATAATGGCCTGCGATTTGACTGGATTAACAAGAAGGCCGAAGGACTCCGCCCATAGCTGAATAGCAGCAAGATCACAATTCAACGCTTGAACAGTCTCATGTAATTCAGTCAGCTTAAAGTGTCGGTATAGCTGTAAGTCATCTGCATACAGATGGAAGGGAGAAGAAATTACACGTGATATATTATTAATAAAGATAGAAAACAGTAATGGTGATAGTACGCCGCCTTGAAGGACGCCAGCTGTGAGATCAAGCCAATGTGATGATATATCATTGCATTTCACGCACTGCTGGCGCCTGAAGAGGTAAGAGCGAAACCAGTCTATAACGGAAGAAGAAATGTTAACCGCGCGAAGTGTGTCAAGAAGTATGTCAAAATCTACAGAATTAAAGGCATTGCTAAAATCCAGCAGAACGAATGCAGTTAGCTTGGTATTATCCATAGCACACCGAACGTCCTCCGTTACATTTAGCAGTGCTCCGACAGTGCTGTGGGATGGATGAAAACCTGATTGAAAAGGGCAAAGGAGTTTGTGGGAGGACAGATATGAATAAAGTTGGTAATGCACAATGGATTCAAGGACTTTGGATAGTATGGGAAGAATGGATATTGGACGATATTGTGATAAACTAGTGGGATTTGAGGTTTTAGGTAATGGTAAGACAAGAGCTTGCTTCCATAATGACGGAAAAACATTACACAAAAGTGAAGAGTTAATGATGTGAGTGATCACAGGTGCAATGTCTTCCAGCACAGGAAGAATCATGTCAAGGCTGTTATTTTATTTGGTGATTTAAATAAAATTCATTTTTTATATAACAAGAACGTGCTTCGTTTATTTCCACCATCTTAGGTCTACCCCAGTGTTGCCACCTTATCCTAACATCCTCCTTCACAAGTCTTATAAAGTAGATAAGTAACATAATCAGGTATTACTTAATTAAAAGAAAGAAAACTTATCCTAAGTTTGCACTCATAAGAATTACTAAAAATAACTTGAGTTTATTAAATTAAAAAAAAAACAAAACTACTTTGAATACACTTCTAATATAATTTAAATTAAAAGCAAGAAAACCCATATTTAATAACATCTTAAACAATCAAAACAATTTTAGCACTTTTCTTATACAATTTTGAATTAATCAAAACAATCTAAGTTATCATTTTGTAGCTTAGTCTCAGTAGGTAATGATTAAACATTTTAATTATTTATCTAGTTCGATTAGACACATTTTAATCACCATATCTCTTAGGTCTATATACTTTGCGACCAGTTCTAGTTACATAGAAATTTTTAAGAACTTCTTTAATTATACCGGGCTCCCAACTACTGTCAGGCATTTTCTTGAACATGATATTATCACCCTGAATTAATGCAGGTAAATTCTTAGCACCTTTATCACAGTGAAACTTATATTTTTGTTTATGCTTACTACTCCTTTCCTTTTGCCCTTCTATAACTTTAGGCTTTAGCAACTCTTTTGACATAGGTAAGTTATATCTCAGTTTTCTAGACATCAATAATACAGACGGAGATTTCATGTACTCTTTATCATTACACCTATAATGCAACAAAGCCAGATATGGAACTTTATTTTCATCATATGCTTTTTGCAATATTTTTAACAATTTTAACTGCTGACTCTGCTTGACCATTTGACTGTGGAAAATTGGGACTAGAAGTGACATGATCTGTGTCCCATTCCTGACAAAAACATTTAAACTCTTTTGATTCAAATGGTGGGCAATTATCTGTATACAATCTCAAAGGAATTCCATGTCGTGCAAATATTGATTTAAATTGTAATATTACATTTTTTGCTGTAGAATTATTGTTTAGTTGTGCAAGTTCAATGTACTTTGAGTAGTAATCAACAATGACTAAATATTTTTTATTATTGAACTGCAATAAATCAGCATCTATCTTTTCCCAAGAAAGAGATGGATCTTCGGCCAATAGTAATGGTTTTTTTTGTATTTGCTGGTCTATATTTTAAACAAATTTGACAATTCTCTATCATTTGTTCAATTTCTTTGTTCATGTATGTCCAGAATATTACATTTCTTGCAAGAATTTGCTCCTAGATATACCTGAATGGCTAGCATGAATCTGATGTAACATATCTTTACGCATTGACATTGGAATTATTATACTATTATTTTTGAAGACTATTCCATCAATGACATGAATTTCCGACCTATAATTCCAATAAGATCTTACGAATAACTCTGTTTTACTTTTGTGATCAGGCCACCCTTCATTAAAATATTTCATAAGTAACTGCAAACATGCATCCTTGCGAGTTTCTTCTTTAATTGTCTCTAATTTAGATTCAGATATAAACAGTGCTGTTATAAACAAGTTTGCATGTATGGCTATTTCTTTATCAATAGCATGTTCCATAGATTCTGATAAAGCAGCTCTAGATAGTGTATCAGGAATGTATAATTTTGTGCCCGGAATGTATGTGACTTCTATATCATATAGCTGCAGCGCTAACATCATTCTTAACATCAATCTGTTAGGTACTTGACTTAATGACTTAGTAAATAAGGTGACTAAAGGCTTATGGTCAGTCTCTACTTTAACTTTGTGTCCATAAATGTAGTGATGAAATTTTTGACAGCCAAATTAAATAGCAAACAATTCTTTTTCAATCTGGGCATATCTTTTTTGACAATCAGTTAATGTTTTTGAAGCATAAGCTATAGGCTGACCTGACTGCATTAATACTGCACCTAAAGCTGACTGTGAAGAATCAACACTCAGTGTCAGTGGCTTTTTATTATCATAGTGACGCAAAACTGGAGCTGACGTTAATGAATTTTTTAAATTTTTAAAAGCCTTGTCATGGTTCTCATCCCATAACCATTGTGAGTCTTTTTTAAGAAGGTTTCTTAATACTTCTGTTTCTAAAGATAAATTTTTAATGTAGCTGCATAGGTAGTTAATCACTCCTAAAAATGTTTGCAAGCTTTTTTGACAACCAGGTTTAGGCATTTCACAGATAGCTTTTATCCTATCATAGTCTGGTGACATTCCTTCAGCACTAAATACATGACCTAAAAATTTTATTCTTGTTTTTCCAAAAATACATTTGTCTTTATTAAATTTTAAATTAATAGATTCTGCCCTTTCTAATACTTTTTTCAATGTTTCATTATGAGATTTCTCATCTGATCCATAAATGAGCAAGTCATCGACGTAAATGATTAAGTTTGGTATATCCGAGAACGATTCTATTAGTATTTTGCTAAAAATTTCAGTGGAACAATTTAGTCCATATGGTAGACGCAAATACTTATATCTTCCATAAGGAGTGTTAAACGTACATAAATCAGAGCTACTAGAGTCTAATGGGATCATCCAAAATCCTGAATAGGCATCCAAATGTGAATATATTTTAGCTCCATTTAGTCTACATCTTACATCTTCTATAGACGGTAACGGATAATGAGACCTTTGGATGGCCTTATTCAAATTTCGAGGATCCAAACAAATCCTTAACTGTTTATTAGATTTTTCAACAATAACAATAGAGCTAATCCAGCTAGTTGGTTTAGAGACTGGTTCAATCACTCCCAGTCCTGTCATCCGATCCAATTCCTCCTTCAGTCTCGCTTGAAGTACATATGGTACTTTTCTCTGTGCATCTATCGTTGGTTGTGCATCAGATTTCACAGTCAGGTGACACTTGCCTGGCAGACACCCCAGACCCTGAAAAACATTTTGATGTTCATTTAATAATTGTTGTAAGACTGGTTTTTGTTTGTCACTATTATTTATTGTATAAATTCTTTTAACAATACCTAAGTCAGTACATGTATTTGCACCTAAAACTGGCTGACATGGTATGTTAACTACAATAAATTGAATCTCATATTGTTTATTATCTTTATGACATTTCAAAGTACAGCAACCTTTGACTGGTATTTTATTACCTCCATATGCTACTAAATTAGCTGAACAACTTTTAAGATCATTATCACATAATTTTAATTTATGAAATAAATCATAAGACAAACAATTAGCTCTAGCACCAGTGTCTATTAAAAATCTTATATTTTGTTCATTTATTATAAAATCTATGAGCCAATCTTTCATATCTATGTGATTATTGTGATTGTATATAAGACACCCAAAAACAAATCACTGTTTGAGTCACTATTATTAGATACTAAAAACAGGTTACCTGTGTCTTCACTCTTGACAGCTTCAATTGTATTTATTTGTGTTTTACACAGTTGTGCAAAATGTCCCAATTTCTTGCATTTGTGACACTGCTTTCCTTTTGCCGGACATGTAAACTTATGTACTTGTCCGCAGCGCATACATTTTTGTGTTTTTGACTTGGAAGACTTCTGAACTGCTGCAATTTCTACATCCCCACCTTCCAAGTATGAGGTGTTGCTGTATGACATCTCCGTTGATTTGTATATATTAACCAATTTATCAAGTTCTATATCATTTTCCACTAGAAGTCTTTGTCTTATTTGAGAGTATTTTTTACTTAAATTGCATATAAAATGTCTCTTATTAGTAAGTCTTTCAGCTCCTTGAATTCACAACTTGCAGCTTATTTCTTTAATTTAGTCAAAAATACGTCCAAAGAATCATCTCCTTGCTGTAGACTAAAAAATTTATGTCTCTCAATAGCCAAATTTTTCTTTGGTATAAAATACTTGTCAAACGCTGCTAAGACCGACTCATAAGTCTGTTTTTCTTCTTCAGAGAAGGCGTTATAGACATCCAAGCATTGCTCGCCCATGAAGTGCAGTAAAATAGCAATTTTTCTGTCCTTACTCTCCTTGTCATACTTCATGGCAATTGAAAAGTTGTTAAAGATCTGCTTCCATTTTGTTTTGCTTCCAAGTTGTTGAGATCAATTGGCTTAATAATGTTAATTTGACCTTCCATGGTGCCCATTTTACTTCGCGAAGTTCACGGTCGAGCAAGTTTTTACTTGACTAGCACGTGGTAATTGTGATAATCCAGCATGCAATACCTTTGTATGCACGACTATTCACGACGATTTTTATGCAAACACAACTTTAACTGTTGACTCTTAAAAAACTTTCTAGTTTACCGCTGCCACCATGTTATTTTATTTGGTGATTTAAATAAAATTCATTTTTTATATAACAAGAACGTGCTTCGTTTATTTCCACCATCTTAGGTCTACCCCAGTGTTGCCACCTTATCCTAACAAAGGCTAAGGTTATCACTGCCAATGACCTTAGTGGATAAAGAGCGGACATACTTCTTAACAACATTAACCGAGATTGTATTAAAAGAGAATTGTTGAGTTGCAGTTTTGGTTTGAGAATCTAAAGTTACAGGGGGAGTAGTAAAATGTTTATTCATAGCCTGGATATCCACAGGACCTTGACAAGTATCCGTGGTTTTGCCGACCCCTAGGGACCTTAAGAATCTCCAAACTAGCGCTTGGCAAAGATCCTGAATTGAGGAGTGCATAAAGCGACGTTTAGCATCCCTACACATTCTGTTGCAGATGTTACGTAGTTTTTTGTAAGTGTTCAGATTTTCTAATGACGGGTGTTTTTTATTTTTAGTTTTAGCTCTATCACGTTTAACCATAGTCCTCTTAATAGTAGGTGTTAGCCATGGAGCAGGAGCGTGTTTCATTCGTACAAGTCTTACAGGTGCATGGATGTCGTATAACTTAATCAGCTCAGCAGTTAAAGATTCAACCATTATGTCAATTTTGTTTGTTGCAAGTATAAATGACCAGTTAATTTTTTTCACATCCTCTCTCAAACGTTCAAGGTCCATATGCTTAAAATTACGCTGAAGAACAACTTTGTCTCTAATCTTTGGAGGGCGCACTTTACAAGCTAGAAAGATTAGGTCATGATGAGAAAAGGGGGCTGTCATTTGACCGTGTGAGACAGCAAGGTCAGGGTTAGAAACAAAAATTAAGTCAATAAGCGATGGCCTACAATTTGGGAAATAGTGTGTAGGATTAGACAGAGGAAGAATTTGCATGTTGACAGAAGAGATTAACGATTGTAACGAATGTGCTCTTACATCATTTTTGAGTAAACACGTGTTGAGGTCGCCCATGCATATGACATGGTCGTAGCTAGTAACAAGGTTTTCAAGAATACCTTCAAAGATGTTAAAATAATTAATCTTGTCGTTTGGACAGTAAATAGCACCGAGGAGCACTTTTTTGTGATTAATTATTATTTCTAAAAAGAGGTACTCAAGAATACCTGTTGATTCGGAGGTTGTTTTAGAGACAATACTACCAGGAATTCCACTGCGAAGGTAAATACCAACACCACCACCATTCCGGTCAGTGCGTTCGGCACGCAACAGCTGAAAACCTGGAAGAGAACAGCTGGTGGAGGGGATTGAAGGTTTTAACCATGTTTCGAAAACCATAATACAATCAACCGTGTTAGTACTAAAGGATGTAAAAAGATCGGAGTAATGAGCCATTAAGCTCTGCGCGTTGATATGCACCATGGAGAGGAAGCTCGATTTTTTTGTCAAAAACTTGTGATAATTTATTACCAAGTGGTTCGGAATCAGATAGTGAACTGTTGTAGCTGTTTTCAAAACTTTCATAGTCATCAGAAGAGCAAGTAAAATAGTCATCATCTAACATAATTACATAAAACGTGATATGTATAGATAATATTAAAATAAATATATTATGTAAAATAATATTATATATTTATAAAAGAAGATAAGATTAAAAGACAATACTATCCTCACGCATAAGTTGACTGCAAAACTTAAATCTATGTCTATAAATTAACATATAACGCACTAGACAGTTATAAAATAAACATTAAAACCTAAGAGCATGTTACAGTTATAATTGTCAACATAAAAATTATTATTTACATGTAACAGTAAAACCTATCAATACAGACGGTGATAGAAAAAACATAAAAATATATATACCGTAAATTTAAGAAAAATGAATGTAAACATAAAATAATAGATAATAAAAGGCATATCGTGCATTGAGGTTGCGTAGTGCATGTTTACAATATAGATGGTAAAATAGGAAAAAAGTGATATAAATGTGATATACAATAAAATATTTAATAGCGACTTTGTGTGTTGTGTTAACTTAATATGTCATATAATTACTTGTCAATGGACACGGAAGAACTTTGCGGATATTTGGCTATTAGTTGTTTCAACTCTGACGAAGAAGTGATTTTTACTCGGGTCTTGTCTGGGAGAAGAACGACAATTATTCCATCTGCAGACCAGCATTTCTTCATCCCGAAGTGATTGCGAGCCGTTGCAAAGACATCTTGACGGGCCTTAGTCAAAAACTCGGTTATTGTTACTTTAGTGCCCTTCAAAGTTGTTTTTGCCTTCCAAGCTCGCATCATCGCACAAGAACAGGCCGGGCTGAGTCCCTTTTCACACCCAATCTATAACAGGAATCGAGTGAATCAGGCTTCATATCTGATATCTTCATGTTATTAGATAATATGGCAATAATCTTCTTCTGCACATCTTCGTCTTTATCTTCCTTTATCCCGTGGAAGAGGAGCACTTTTCTTCGGCACTGTGTTTCCAAGCGGTCTATACCACGAACGACAAGTTCAACCTGGGACTTAAAGGTCAAAGGACAAAGGATTTGAAAGTTTGAAAGTCCGCAGCTAAAGTCTTCATTGTAGGATTGGAAGCCGTGGTTCCGGATAGCGGTAGGCTCTTTTCAAACTCGCCCATCCTGCTGCTAAACATTGAGGAGAGTTCTTCCATACTCTTTAGAAGTTGCTCAACTGGTGCGTCCATTGTGTGTAAACAAGGTTTGTGATGATAGTGTGTGACGGTCAACTTAAGCAGAGGTGAGTTAGTTTAAGCACATATGTATATGATAAGAAAGCTACAATATTAATTAAATATACTGGATAACTTATAATCACGTCCATACACTCTTACATCTACCCGCGAATTCTGATTCATTATTGATCGATTATAAAGATAAAGGTGTTTCTATAATCGGAGAATACTAAGCTTCAATACTAGAGCGACCTAAAGAAGCCATTAAAGAGAAAAAACGGGGAAAATTAACAAAAGGTGTGTTGCTTTTGCACAACAACGCGCCCGTCCACAAGAGCCGCGTTGCGTTGGCTGCCCTGCATAAGGGGGGCTTCGATATTTTGAATCACCCACCCTACAGCCCAGACCTGGCCCCGAGTGATTATTACCTGTTTCCAAAAATGAAAAAAGAGCTGCGGGGTAAAAATTTACCACCGATGATGAAGTTAAGGAGGCAGTTTCGGCGTATATCGAAGATAAAGAGAAAACATTTTTTATGAGGGTATAAATAAATTAATTGAAAGATCTGAAAAATGTATCCGTCTTGCAGGTGAATATATTGAAAAGGAAAAATAATTTGGTTTTTTTATTTCCACCCCTTATCCCACATTCCGCGAACATAAAAACGCTCCCTCGTGTGTTGATTTAATAATGACTGTGATTCTAAGTGTATTTTTTATCTTTGCTCTTAAGACTGATTATAATATTGTGAATGTTCCTGAAGTAGTTTTAAAATTTTTACTTAATAATAAGAAAGAAACGTAAATAATTTAGAGTATTCGATTTACAGTGTGTTTAATTTCATAAATTATGTTACAATATAATGTAAAAAAGTGTCATATTTTGGGTACTTTTTCAGTTTTTATTTTTTTTTAATAAAAAAAAATCTATTCTATTCATTAATCTATTTTTCCCATAATGCTAATAGCTTGATAAATCCTTTGTTAATTAAAATAGTTAAAAGCTCAATATCTGTATCCTGAAAGTTACATTAACATTAGTTTATTTGAAAATAATTTAAATCGGCTTTTTCTCAAAACTTGTTTTGGGGGGGCTATGACAGTTTTTTAGAGGATGTGCGATATATATATATATATATATATATATATATATATATATATATATATATATATATATATATATACTGTTATACCTCAACTTTTTAATTATTATTTTTTTGACACCATTTCTTGTAAGGGAAAGGCTTAAAGGACACTATGGAATACTTACGACTTTAATCATATTAGCTGAGCCTTATTATGAAATAATAAAAAGTATTTGCTTAGAATTATTTACTTTTTACACTTTCTTTTGAAAACCATTTTGAAAAATATTACTAACTAGTGCTAACCAATCCCTGTTTAGCGACAAATAATAATGATAATTTTTCTTACTGTTATTAAGAAAAAATATCATTATGTAATTTAAATAATTAGCTAAATATTAAATTAATCGATAGTTGTCTATTAGTAAAAATGCTCAAGATTAATTCCGTAGTTTGAGAGTGTATCGCCTAAAACTAAACAAACAAACAAAACAGGAAATATAGACATACATAATTGTTATTGCTAAAACAAGAAGGGCAATATCACTAAATCAAATCTTATATATTTAAACGAGCAATTCTTGTACGTTTATATCTTTATTTATTTATGCCAGCAATCAAGGAAACGGCTCTAACGATTTCGCTGTGATATGTGGGGACTTTCGAGGGCGAAAAAGGGTGATCTAGATTAGTCTCTTGTCTGGGAAAACGCGTGTTTTCGAGTTTTCATGCGGTTTTTTTTTTGCATTATTCTAAGCAGAATATGGTAGATAATTTCTTACACTCGGATATAAGCACGGAATAGGTAAAAAATCAATTCTGTGGATATATATAAGTATCGTGGTCAAGCGGTCAAGCGATCGAGTCCCGGTCGGAATATAAAGTTTTTACTTTTATTTATTTTTTGTATTTATTCAAGGTTTTAATTTTTTTTTAATCTAAAAAATACGATATAACAAAAAAGAACTCCGAGCGAAGCTCGGTCGCCCAGGTACTATGAGATTAACGGGAAATCATTGTCGATCACTGCCATTATTTACCAATCATACGGTGCGCAATGAAAGTGGTATATGTAAGAGTATACTAATATGTAAACAGCGTTGCCAATTTGTGGAGAATTTCCCAAACGGCAGGGAATTTCAAGTCGATTGGGAATTTGTTGGGATTGGCATTATGCGGGGAAAATGCGGGGATTGTGAATATCGATAGTCCGAACGGATTCGAACACTTAAACTGAACTTTAAATTAATAACACAAATCGGATATAGGTTCCACGTCTGAACCAATTTAGCTTTTAATCTTAACTGTACTAAGTGTTAAAACTACGCAAATTTTCTAAGTCCAAATTTTTTTACTAGTAATAATTAATAACTTAAATCACTCGTAGCAATAAGTCCTCCTAACTTAAACTCGTAATAATAATTTTGAAGTAATATTTATTATTATTTTTTTTCTGAAAAATGAGATTTTAAGGTGATAAAAGAAAAAATGGAACTCAATCATAGTCTAATCACAGATCATAATAATATATATTTAAACGAGCAATTATTGTATATTTATTTATTTATTCCGGCGATCTCGGAAACGGTCTAACGGTTTTCGGAGGCGAAAAATCGATTTAGATTAGTCTTATGTCTGGCAAAACGCGTGTTTTCGAGTTTTCATGCGGTTTTCTTTCGCATTATTCCACGCAAAATATAGTCACTAATTTGTTACACTCGGGCATAAGCATCGTAGTCCGGCGTAGCGGCCAAGGCGCAAGATTGACAATCACAGGAGTCCGGGTTCGACTCTCGTTCGGAAACAAAGTTTATCCTTTTGTTTTTTTTTTGTATTTATTCTAGTTTTTAGTTTTTTTTATCTAAAAATACAATATAACAAAAAAGAACTCCGAGTGAAAGTTAAATTTACCGTAGGTTCCATTTGTTACATTCTGCCTTGTTGGTAAATACGAAACACGTAAATATATTTTGCTTGGGTTCAAAAATCTCTGCGCATAGTGAAAAATACTATTGTCTGTGTAAAAAGGCTGTTGGCTGCCCCCTGTTACCGATTTTATATGTAAATAGGTACTAATAAAATATTTTAACATTTTCAGGTTAAAATAGTGGTGTATTCTGTAACCGCTAATAAAAAAAAAATGCTGTATAATTACAAATTGACCGATCCCTGTCATCATTTTTTTGCGGCTGCCTTGATAAAAAAAAATTTCAAAACAGATAACTGCGTAGTGACGAAGGTTTGTATTGCTGAAGTACATAGCTTTTAGGGTTCCTTACTAATGTCAAGAGGGCCCTGTAGTATAAACCTATTTAGTGGTTTAAAAAGGTATATTTTGTGCACGGGTTTCGGTTTACAACAGGGTTTTTGATCCTTATTATGACGAGGTCATCAAGTAAGGAATATTATGTCGAGATTCTCTCTTTAACTGTCGCTTTAATTACAAATGTTGTATCTGTTCATCATTTTCACTTATTTTCACAATTAAGTTTCGACGAAATATCTAATTTAGTAGTATTTTTAAATAGATTCTAAATACATATTATAATATTCTTGTTTATCTACTCAGGTAAATCTCGCGACAAGTTTTTATATTAAACTAGCGAAGGAAAACAAAAATAAATCTATCCCACGGGAGTCTTTAGTTTTTATTTTATTCGTATTCGTCTCAGCAAACCCTATCGTTTAGTATCCATGCCATCACAATAGGCCAGAATCACAATAGACCAGAAATGGTCGCAGTGACACCATAGCCGAAAAAAAAAAGAATCCATGCCATGGGGGTGCGTAAAAAAACATAGTCCACCATCTTTGGGAGTCCACCATATTGGATTTAGAATGACGTTTAGTCAAATTTAGCTTGCAAAATTTGATCACGGACAGATAGACACCGGTCAAACTAAATAAAAGTTTGTAATGGTAAGTTTGTAATGTGTACAATGACTTCACTTTACTCATCATATTTTACATATTAAGCCCATTCACTTTTCATACACATATTCTTCTTCTTCTTCTGCCTGGCATTATTAATCCCGGCTATTGCCAGGGTCTGCCTACCTGCTTAGCCTTCTCCACTTTGCACGGTCTTTAGCATCATCCTGTGTTAGTCCAGTGGCTCTCATGTCCTGCTTCACGACATCCAGCCATCGCTTTCTTGGGCGCCCGGGAGGTCTTGTTCCAGGGACAGATATATCAAGGCACTTTCTTCTGACGAAGTCCTCAGACCGACGCGCAACATGGCCATACCACCTCAGACGACGCTCTTTAAGCTTATCCGCTACGTCACGGACCCTGAGACTGCCACGGATGAACGCGTTGCGTATGCGGTCAACCCGCGTTACACCACACATCCACCTCAGCATCTTCATCTCCGTGACGTGAAGCTCCTGAGTGTGCCAGATAGCACTGGCCAGCACTCGCTTCCGCATAAAAGAACCGGTCGGATGATGCTCTTGTATATCTGTCCCTTGAGCTTGGACGAAATTCTGCGAACGCAGACCACACCTGTGACTTCCCGCCATTTGGCCCAAGCAGCGCTTATACGGGCTTGAACGTCGTGATCGATGCTTCCGGACTCGTGCAGGACGGATCCAAGGTATCTGAATTTCTCCGACTTAACGGCTGGTTCAAGTCCTATTTGGATGGTGCTAGAGTCCGGACTCCCGCGAGACATGTACTCGGTCTTCGCCACATTTAACTTAAGACCGCTGTTTTCAAGTGTACCCTTCCACAGGTTCACCCTACGCTACAGCTCCAGCCGGCTCTCATCAACGAGCGCTATGTCATCGGCATACATCATTAGCCATGGAGGCTGGTCCTGGATGTATGCCGAGACATCATCGAGTACTACGCTGAATAAGAACGGGCTAAGAGCCGAACCTTGGTGAGCCCCTACAGAGATCGGAAAGGGTTCGGTATCGCCAACAGCGGTTCTAAACACGGAAGCGGAATCACTGTACATGTCTCTGATAATGCCAATATAGGCCTCAGGCACACCTTTGAATCGCAACGCCCACCAGATACATTGACGGAGCACACAGTCAAAGGCCTTCTGCAGGTCCAAAAATGCCAAATGCAGAACTCTCCTTTTCTCCCTGTAAGCCTCGATCAAAGTTCTGAGGGCAAAAATGGCGTCCATAGTGCCTGATCCCGGCTGGAACCCATATTGACACTCAGAGACAGCACACTCTTGTCGGAGCCTGAGGTCGATCACGCGTTCGAAGAGCTTCATGGTGTGACACATGATCTTGATCCCTCTATAACTACCGCAATCCTGAACACTGCCCCTGCCTTTCTATATAGGGGTTATAAAGCTTAAACGCCACTAAATAGGCATCTTTCCAGTGTTCAAGATGCAGTTAAAGAGGTCAGTAAGCATGAGCACACCAAGAGAGCCTAATGATTTCCACGCCTCGATCGGTATGTCGTCAGGTTCTACCGCTTTTCGGTTCTTCATGCGGCGAAGACAATCCCGAGTTTCGTCAGGTGTTATTGGGCAACAAGTTCGAGGTTAGGGGGCGGTTCGGATGGAAGACTATATGGGTGCTGATTGTTCAGCAGCTCCCGGAAGTAGTCTTTCCATCTCTCCTTCACAGAGGCATGGTTACAAAGCAGCGTGCCCTGAGAGTCCCTGACGCAAAGACATTTTGTGATATCTTGCGTCGCTTTATCCCGGGCACGTGCCAGCTTGTATATGAGCTTTTGCCCCTCCGCAGTTTCTAGCTTGTCATATAATGGTGATAAGCTATCACTGCGGGCTCTGGCTACAGCTCTCTTGCTGGCACGTTTGGCTACATTGTACTCTTCTCTATCTTCAGAAGCGTTGGTTTGCTGCCCCTCTTTAAACGCAGTCTTCTTTTCTCGAATCGCCCCCTGTACCTGGTCATTCCACCACCATGTCTCCTTGTTGATGACTCGTCCCCCCTTAGAAACGCCAAGAACTCGCCTTCCCGCCGCGGTAATTACCTACTGTGCTCAATCCCAAGCCTCCTGGGCGGTTTCGGTGTGAGTCAATAGATTTTGGTTCTCAACCTCCGCCAGGAAGTCAGTCCGCATCGGCCCATTCAGCAACCACCACTTGATTCTAGGTTTGCGTTTCTCGGCTAGTTTCGTTTTCGGAGTAAACATATAGTCCATGACAAGGAGCGATGTTGGGCCGTTAGGCTTTCACCTGGAATGACTTTGTAGTTAGTCACCTTGTCGATATGACACCTTCTGGTCAGCAGATAGTCAATTTGAGTTGAGTGGAACCCACTCTTATACGTGATAAGGTGCTGATCATTCTTTTGGAAGAATGTGTTCACGATGGCCAGATCAGACGCAATACAGGTTCTTAAAATGTATACTCCCTCTGCATTGCGACGACTATAACCAAAACCGCCGTGAACACGTTCATACGTCTCAGCTGCCTTACCGACATGACCGTTTAAGTCCCCCTCAACGACTATCACTTTGTTAGTCTGTATAGCGCGTAGTACCTCTTCAAACTGCTCCCAGAAAGATTCCTTCTCGGCCTCACTACAGCCTGCCTGGGGGGCATAGGCACTGATTAAGTCGGTGGTAACACCCTCAATCAGTACCTTTATCCACATGAGCCGGTTGCAGCATCGGTCAACTTCAAGGAGACCATTCCGAAGCTCTTTAGAGAGCACTACCGCTACACCGTTTTTGCCTGAAGGTGACCCAGTGTATATAAGCTGGTAACCCTGTCCGATGTTACTGGACTTATTGCCCTTCCAGCGAGTTTCCTGAAGGAAAGCGCGCTGGACCCGACGTCTCATGAGTACATCTGCGAGTTCCCTGCATCGTCCTAAGCTAAATTGAATACTAGGTAGTGGGTCAAAATTTAAGTTGCAAGATTCCAGTATACACACCGAGACAGGTGAAACTAAATAAAAGCTTGTAAAAGAAATTAACAGTTTTATCAATATGTACGAGTAACATTATTTTATTTATAATATTGTTTCAAGTGAAATTATAGAAAAATCGAAAATCGAAACAAGAAAACCTCAATTGTTATAAATAAGAATTGTACACAAAAAAATATGTTTACTATCATCAAAAGTATGTTTATTTTCTGTAATGGCTTATTTAGTTATGGAAAAAATATGAAAATTTTGTTACTTTAAGTCTCCATAATTTTTGACAATTGTACACAAAAAAATATGTTTACTATCATCAAAAGTATGTGTATTTTCTGTAATGGCTTATTTAGTTATGGAAAAAATATGAAAATTTTGTTACTTTAAGTCTCCATAATTTTTGACTCATTCTAATGAATGAGTCAAAAATTATGGAGACTCAAAATATTTTTTATATATTTAAACTCCCTATAACCTCCGCAATCTAAAAATACCACCGAATCCTCCAGAGACCGCGTCTCATATGCTAAACTTGTGCCAACCCCGAACCTCCGAATCTGCGGCCGCACATGCTGCGCAACGGGATTTTATTTAGATTTAACTAATAGAAAGGGCGATAAAAGAGTAGATATATAATTTGTAAATATTTAGTGCAAATTAGTTAAACTACGAGTATGACAGCGATTTGTTAAAAAACTGTTTACGTACGCTACATATGTACGTACGTACATGACTAACGTTGACTAAACATTAAGAGGTACATCAAAACAGTGTGCTAGAAAATTGTAGATCTAAAACGGCCTACAGAAAAGTCTGCGAATGTGTGTGTCTATCTCCTAAGGTAATAGTAAGGTGTAGGTAACACTTAACTATTTTATCTATCATTAAAAAGTACCTAGGGACGGAGGGATATTTTTTTTCAAACACAACAAATTATTTTTGCAGTCAATAAAATAAACGTTACAGACGTGTAAATATTTGATTTTACTTTTAACGTTATATATTATGTATATAGAGATATTATATTGTAAATTTAACCAACTCTCAGTGCGTCCTGCGTAATCCACAATCTTCGGCCCAATCTTTTATTTTTCACTAAGTTATACGTCTATATGATTATTATATATTATGCTAATTTATTTTTTAATATTTTTTTAGGGAACTTATTTTTTTATGATGGATGCTGAGGATACTGCTAAATCATACTTGGGACCAAAATTTTTTTATGGAGATTATTTGTTTAAGAACAATATATTATCGAAGGAAGGAAATATAATGTGTATGTTTATTGAACATGAAGTTGTAAAAATAACTGACTAAACTCATAACAAGGAAATATTTGGAATCGAAACATCTATTTACAATTTATTGAAATAAATGTTGCGCCATAAATATACCCATTATTTAAATACCTATTTAACTGTGTTGAGTGTTCCGATAATATTTATATAATATACATAAAATGCTATATCCTGACTGATTAATTAATCGATCGAAACACATCCTAAACCACTGGTCGTAAAAAAGTGAAATTTGTAAGACGTATTCCTTATATGATAAATAGGCATCCAATAAGAAAGGATTTATCGAAATTCATCCCCTAAGAGGGTATGAAAGATTGTATGAAACTCTGTTATTCTTAACGCGAAACGACCGAAAGTGATATTTATTTAGCTCTAAGATGAAAAATAAGAAATATACTTATTAGTTTTTTTTCGAAATTTATCCCTTAAAAGGGTAAAAGCGGGTGATAACGTTTATATGGGCAAAAAAATATTTATGGTCAAAATTACTTGAAACTTATTATTAATGCTTTTTAATACCTACTAATAAATAAATATGTGGTTTATTATTTTTCGAAATTCGTGCCAAAAGAGGGTAAAACAAGGGATGAAAGTTTTATAAATATTTATTTTTTATATGAAATGCAAAAACCTTTAAATAAAAAATAAAAGCATACTTATATCAGTTTTTTTTGAAATTCATTTCTTAAAAGGATAAAATGGGGTTATAATATTTATATGGGAAAAATTTAGGATCAGAATTACTTGAAACTTGGTATTAATAATCTTCACATCAATTAACTAAACACGTATTTTAGCACTTTTTGTTATTCATTTGGTAGAAGAGGGGATGAAAAATTGCATAAAACTCTGTAATCTAAAAGGGTGGTAATTATATTTAACTAAAAAAAATCGTTTATGATCAGAATTACTTGAAACTTGGTATTAATGCTTGAAGAGGAACTAGAGGTCTCTAAAAATAAAATTTGGCATTCACGTGTGACGTGGCGTTGGATAAATAAAAATCAACCTTAGGGGGTTATGGGCTTTAATAGTAAGTGATGATGATTTTACAAAAAAGATTATATATAGCGAAGCGCCTGATTAGTTTTAAATGCAATGACCCTTCATACTAAAGTTGCTTATAACTAACTATCTTAAACTAAATCACGGAAGCATAAACATGCCCCCGGCCGTTGAAGGCTTGCTTTCAAGCTGCTTCTTACAGCGGGCAGATTTTCGAAAAGGCTCGTCTAATGATGCCGGTCGCAGTCTTAATATCAGCCACCCTGGAGATTCCGTCGGTGCCAGGATGAAGGGCTATAACTCGACACAGTTTCCACTTCATTGGCGGCAAGTTGTCGTCTTTGATTACGACCAAAGAGTTCAATTTTAACGCATCCGTAGAGGATTTCCACTTGACTCTTAGCTGCAATTCGGAAACGTATTCTTTACTGCATTCTTACATATGGCTCCCAAACTTGGTCTCTAACAGGTCAACAAAGATATACTCGAGGTTTGCCAAAGAGCAATGGAACGGAGTATACTGGGAATTAACCTAACTGACAGTGTCAAGAATATCATAATCCGTTCCAGAACTAAGATTATGGATGTCATTCGGAAAGCTGCCATGTTGAAATGGGACTGGGCTGGTCACGTCATCCGGATGTCAGATGACCTTTGGGCCAAACAAACAACTTTTTGATTCCCCCAACACAGCAGACGACAGCGTGGTAGACCCAGACGGAGATGGCGGGATGAGTTAGACTCCTTCCAAAGAGAGTGGCATACTATAGCGAAAGATAGGGAGCAGTCGAGGAAGAGTAGAGAGGCCTTTGCCCTGCAGTGGGACACTACAGGCTTATAATAATAATAATTTTTTACTCCACCTTGACCAAAAATGCTGTCCGAGTTGTTCAATACGGTGGTGTCGAGTTAATATAATATGACTGGAACAATCAAGTGATGTGAGCGGTCTTCCTATTAAAAAGTGACCGGGAGTAAGAGGCAACAAATCTTCAGGATTCGACGATAAAGGAGTGAGAGGCCTAGAATTTAAGATCCCTTCAATTTGAACTAACACAGAGTTTAATTCCTCATAAGTAAGGTGACAATTGCCCAACACTCTTATCAAATGAAATTTGGTCGACTTGACACCTGCCTCCCAAAGACCGCCAAAATGTGGAGCATAAGCAGGGATAAAATTAAAGTTAACTCCGTCACGAGCCGCGCTGTCAGATATAGAGTTACAATTTTGTTTTAAAAAAGCTATAATTTCATTACACGCTCCTGTGAATGTCGTTCCACGGTCAGAATAAATATTAAGAGGTTTACCCCTTCGAGAAATAAACCTAGATAATGCCTGCAGGTAACTATTGCTAGTCAAATCGCTTTCCAGTTCTAAATGAATGGCTTTTGTCGTAAAACATACAAAAATAACGATATAGACCTTTACTAATCTACATCCACGACCTTGACGACTAACTGAGTTTAAAAGACCTGCATAATCCACACCTACGTTTTGAAAGGGAAAGTCAGTTGGCGAGAGTCTACTTGATGGTAGATACCCATCTGTGGCATTACTGTCTGTCCCTTCAAACTTCGGCATCGAACGCACTGACGATAACAAGCTCGAGCTAAGCTACGTCCCCCTAATGGCCAATATGTTTCTCTTAAAGTGGTTAGTAACAATTGAGGACCTGCATGCATCAATCGAATATGCTCATGTCGAAATAAAAGTTTAACAAAATGATGAGTGGACTGTAAAAGAATTGGATGCTTTTTTTCAAAAGTGTATTCAGAATTATGTAGCCTACCTCCTACACGTATAATTTAATCAGCATCAAGAATTACACTTAATTTTGACAAACGGTTTTTGTAAGGTAGATTTTTATTATTTATTAACAAATCATACTCAGGAAAAGATTCTCTTTGTGACTGAGTGATTATAAAATTTAAAGAGTGTTGCAGTTCAGTGTTAGAAAAATAAGCAGTGTTTTTGTGCCTCTTCGTTTACAGGCATCAATAAAGCAAAATACATAACAAAAGGTACGTTGTAATCTTAAAATATTACAAAAACGTTCAAATTTTATTAATCCTTTTTCTAAATGATTTTCATGCGTAACGACATGAAGGTTAATATTTGTTTTTAATTCAGGTAACGTTATCTCCATGTCCCCAGGACTACAAGGCCATTCATCAACATCTTTATGTAAAAAAGATGGACCGAACCACCATAGATCCAAGGTTTGCAGACAAGAAGGTTCCACTCCACGAGAAATTAAATCTGCTGGATTTTTATTACTAGGTACGTGTCTCCATGTACATTGACTAGTTTCTTCTAGTATTTCTGCTACACGATTACGTACAAACGTATTTAATTTTATAGGCAGTATCTTTAACCAACCGAGCACAATCATGGAGTCAGTCCAGAAAACAACCTTTGAGGGTTGAGCTCGAAGTGAACTGATAACCTTCTTGTATAGACGCGCTCCAAGTACACTAGAACAAAGTTCGAACAAAGACGTGGTAACGTTACCGGTTTAATCGGCGTGACGCGACTTTTAGCTATTGCTAAGTGCACGCTAACATCAGCTTGCCTATTTACACTACGAATATACAGGCAAGCGCCATAATCTTTCTCCGAAGCATCCACAAATACATGAATTTCGAAGTGTTGGTAAGCATCGCAAGTGACACGACGCGGTATACGAATATTATTAATAGCTGGTAAATCTTTGATCAGGGTGGCCCACGCAGTGCCAACCTCAGCTGTTAATTGATCATCCCAATTTAAGCCTTTAAGCCAAAGATGTTGTAATAACATTTTCATGCGTATGACACAAGGTGATAACAAACCCAATGAATCAAATATTCGTGCAATTATTGCAAGCATATTACGTTTAGTGTTATTCATCTGCTCAGGAACATTTATAGGAAAGCAAAGTTTATCATTGTCGGTTTGCCAACTCAGGCCTAAAGTTTTATGTAACGTGTCACCTTCTTGGTGGAAATCGATTGTGGACTGATCACACTGTTCGGAAAGTAACTTAGGCTCGTTAGACTTCCACTTCCTCAAAGGCATACAAGCGGTAGCAAGAGCATCAGTAACCTTCTTTCGCAGTTCATAAGCAGTTTCGAGTTGGTCTGTACCAGTTAAAAGATCATCAACATAAAAATCATGGATGATGACTTCCGAGATCAGTTTTTCAGTACATTCCATTCCCACTTGCTTAAGGCATCTCGTTGCGAGAAATGGTGCGCTGGCAGTACCATAAGTAACAGTATTCAACTGGTATATCTTAAGTGGACACGATGAGTCATTACGCCAAATGATGTGCTGTAAGTGTCGGTCGGAAGGATGTACGGGCACTTGCCGATACATTTTCTCCACATCTGCTGAAAGTACGTATTTGTACATTCGAAATCTAAGTAAAATAAATGTAAGATCATCCTGAACAGTCGGCCCTACCATCTGTATTTTATTTAATGAAAGACCAGAGGTAGTAACTACACTAGCATTAAAAACAACACGAAGTTTCATGGTAGATTTATCTAATGTTAGTACCCCATGGTGCGGAATGAAATAGGAATTATTTTTATTAATTTGAATCTCCGAGATATGTGATAAAGAAATGTATTCAGACATAAAGTCCTTATACATCTCATCTAGTGACGCTTGATTTTTATTTCTGCGCTCAAGTGACAGAAAACAGCGTTTAGCATGATTAAATGAATCGCCTAAAATATCGGATGATTCCTTTAACGGTATTCTAACACAAAAACGTCCATCCGATAACCGTGACGTATTTTTAACAAAATGTTCTTCACACATTTTTTCTTCTAATGAATAAGTAGACGACTCATGGCATACCTCCTCGAGCTGCCAGAAACGCGTTAATTGGTTTCGAACGTCATCCAGCTCATCTATTTGTGTGGAACATTTTTTATTGAAATTGCATTGTATAGGTGAAGACCGAGTGTTAAAACAATTATTATGGCCGCCGTTAATTGTACCACTAACTAACCATCCAAGACTGACGATCTGAAATTTTACAAACAAAGGTTTTAGAGATACAACAGTATTAAAGTTTCAATGAATTACAACAAAAATGAAAGTGTAACAACTTGTTTTACTGATAATTGATTAAATGATTAACATTAATTTTCAACTTAAATATTTCTAAAGCTCACAAATAAATTATTCGTTAAAATGTTACTTTATAATTGTAAGTAAATTTTAATAAAATAAATATCTACACTGAATATGTAAAATTAATAACATAATATGTATTTGATGTTTATATTATAATTAAAATGTATTTTGTAAAAATACTTATACTAGGAACAGTTATCTAATGTAACATTTAAGTTACTTATTTTTATAATATTTTATCAAATTTATTGTTAATAATATATGGTTTAAATAATATTTGTAGATATTTGTAATAAAGTTTTAAAAGATTTGACTTACTGACCTTCCCCAATGTCACGCGTGCTTAACGTGCTTTATTTACCTGATTTAATGTTTAATTGTAGACATGTTGGGTTTTATTAATAAATATAATGAGGAACACTATACTGATTTTTATTTTAAGCACTTAATGTCTATAACTCCACTTGAATTAAAAATCTTCACCTCTATACTCCGTACTGGTTCACTTTTTAATTATTTTTAATATTATTTCAATATTTTCTTTATTGTATTCGTCTCGGAATGGACCATGAAGAGGAACTAGAGGTCTCTAAAATTAAATTTGGCAATCACGTGTGACGTGGCGTTGGATAAAATAAAAATCAACTGGTCGGTTAGGGGCTTTAATAGTAAGTAAGATGATTTTACAAAAAAAAGATCATATATAGCGAAGCGCCTGATTAATTTTTAATGCAATGACCCTTCATACTAAAGTTGCTTATAACTAACTATCTTAAACTAAATCAAGGAAGCATAAACACTTACTACTACTTATGTTCATTATGTAAACTGTGTATCAATGATTTGTTTATTTAAATGACTGAATACTGATGCATATGATAGAAAAGGTCTACGTTTAGCAGTGAACGTTTTATAGCTGAAATGATAAATTCTATACCAATCGGAAACGTCCCCTAATGATTAGGATGAAAATAGAATGAATTTCTTAGATTTACGCGAATATTAGACATTTAAATAAAACTATCTTTTTGGACTTTGTCGCGGATTTATTTTAAAATCGGGTACCAAAAATCAAAATAAATCCGCGAAAAAGTCCGAAAAGATAGTTTTATTTAAATGTCTAATATTCGCGTAAATCTAAGAAATTCATTCTATTTTAGGATTAGGATGAAAATTTTATTATATCAGTTTACGTTTTGCTCTTTAAGTTATATAGATTATCATCTAAGAATATGATATAACAAAAAAGAACTCCGAGCGAAGCTCGATCGCCCAGGTACTATCATATTAATTAAAACAAAACTACATGATATCTTGAGAATTCATCTTGTAATGTCATCATTTTATATTTCATATAATTTATAGTAACACCACGAAGTTTGTATATGTCTTATAAATTTATAAAATAAACTAATCTCCCTTTTTATTAAACTAAATTTACAGCATATTAAAAACATAAAAAAAAAAACAAAATTAAAGTATATTATTAAATATATTATGTTATTCATAAAAACTTAATTAATTGGGTTTCTGGTGAACGAACAGTACGGCCATAAGACGTTTTATAGAAACCATCTTCTCTATTACTGGTTGTTGGGGCATTCAAATCTACATCACTTGTAGGATAAGTGCTGTATTCGGATTCAGAACTATCTTCAGAATTATAATTATGTTACGACTTAGGGTTCGTTACAATTAAAACAGCCGATTATTCTACTAAAAAAAAAACAGACACTTTAATTTATCCAACACCAATGACAAAACAACACAATAAGTTATAAAATACAATGGCACTATAATCACTTTAAGTCGCACTCGTAGATCGCTTCGATGTTTTCGCTTGTATCGCTGATTCCAAACTGACTAGTCGCGGCTCATACCCGGCCTTATATAGAGGCCTCGGAAGTTTCTGGAACGATCTCGACTACTAGTTCCTTTACTCGATACTAGATGGCGCTAGTAGTACATAGAAGTTTCTGGAACGCTCTTGACTACTAGTTCCTCTACTTGATACTAGATGGCGCTAGTAGTACGTAACGTCACCATGTCCCGAGCATTAATCGTTGCGCGCAACAATTACAAGGTTTAATATAAAACCTGTTTCTTATAAAAAATCTATCGTTACTCTTTATCCTATACGTTATACTATTTAGTATCTTATATATTTAAACGAGCAATTCTTCTATATTTATATCTTTATTTATTTATTTCTTTATTTATTTATACCAGCAATCTCGGAAACGGCTCTAACGATTTCGCTGAAATTTGGTATATGGGGGCTTTCGGGGGCGAAAAATTGATCTAGATTAATCTCATGTCTGGGAAAACGCGTGTTATCATGCGGTTTTCTTTTGCATCATTCTACGCAGAATATGGTCGACAATTTCTTACACTCAGATATAAGCATCTTGGTCAAGCGGTCAAGACGCAAGTTAGACAACACATATGCCCGGGATCGAGTCCCGGAGTCGGAATACAAAGTTTTTAATTTTGTTTTTTTTTTGTATTTATTCAAGTTTTTTGTTTTTTTTTTTTTATCTAAAAAATACGATATAACAAAAAAGAACTCCTTTATCATCCTCCAGAATCTCCCTACCTTAAATAAAAGCTTTCTTAATTGAATTTTTTTATTATTATAGTAATATTTATCGTTTTCTTGTCGTATCTGTAATTTTTTTCTTAAGTTTTTATTCACTTTTCAAAAGAACATGTTTTTGCTCATAGGAACGATACCTCTAGGTTCCTATGAAATAAATTTTCGGTAAAGGAATGATATTCGAAATTGGAGTATTACGAAACTCTAACAAAACTGTATACGGATCTCTACCATCAATCATGTATTTACGTAATGCATTTTTAAGAAGTTTTTTTATGGTTTGGATTTCTCGTTCAACCAAACCGTTTGACTATGGGTACCCTGGACTAGATCGAATATGTTCAAAATGATAAACTCGAGTTTTTTTTTTAAATGTCGCTGGTAAATTATGGGCGTCCATATCTCATTACTTGTTTGGGTATACCAAACCGACTAAAAATTTGCGTCAATTTATTAATGATTTCATAACTTGCAGTAGATTTTAATAGGATAACTTCTGGGAATTTGGATAAATAATCTATTACTAGAATATAAGTATAACCATTCCATTCAAACAGATCAAGTCGAACCTTTTCCCTACATAATTCTGGCACCAGATGCGGTATTAGTGTTTCTCTTTTATTATTGTCCTCTTGTGTTACCTAAAACCTCAAATCCTAGTTGTTTGTCACAATATCGTCCACTATCCATTCTTCCTATACTATCCAAAGTCCTTGAATCCATTGTTCATAACCAACTTTATTCATATCTGACCTCTTACAAACTCCTTTACCTTTATCAATCAGGTTTTCGTCCATCCCGCAGCACTGTCGGAGCACTGCTAAATGTAACAGAGGATGTTCGGTGTGCTATGGACAATATCTAGCTAACTGCAATCGTTCTGCTAGATTTCAGCAGTGCTTCTGTAGATTTTGACATACTTCTTGGCACAGTTCGCGCGGTTCTCCTACCGTTATACACTGGTTTCGCTTTTACCTCTTCGGGCGCCAGCAGTGCGTGAAATGCAATGATAATTCATCAGATTGGATTGATCTCACAGCTGACGTCCCTCAAGGCGGCGTACTATCACCATTACTGTTTTTTTATTTTTATTAATAACTAGGTACGTTTTCACGATTAGCTATGTTTAGGTATGCATAAATAGTAACTTGCTACTCCTAAGATATTAATTTAATTTAAATTATATAGTGATTTACCCTCGTTTTGCTCGGGTGCGTACGCCGTACGCGGATTTTGTTCACAATTTCATGGGTTTTATTTTTTTTTCGCGGAACCCTGATTCTTTTTCTAAGATAAAAGTAGCCTAAGTTACTCCCTATAATATCAGCTATCTGCCAGTGAAAATCCCGTCAAAATCGGCCCAGCCGTTTCAGAGATTAGCCGGAACAAACAGACAGACAAGCAGACAGACAAAAATTGTAAAAAATGTTGTTTTGGTATATGTACCGTGTATACATCCATATGCATTTAGTAAAAAGCGGTTATTTTAATATTACAAACAGATACTCCAATTTTATTTATCTGTACTGTATAGATATATCACGTATCGTTTTTTCTCCCTTCGATATGTATGCAGACGACTTACAGCTAGAATGTTGTATGTTCTAATGAAAAAATTTCAGCCTTATCTATAGAAGTTGGCACCTAGTTATATCTTAATTCTCTTGTCGGTGAAGTTGACAATCACGCATATTCTTAATATTGAACTTGGCTCCAATTTTCACATTTATGTTTGTGATAATTTGATTTGATTATGATTTGATTTTTGTAAAGAAACTATTAATTTTGCGACTATTCGTTAGTGAATAAGGCGGAGTAGGAAAATGTTATTTAATCACCATGGAACCTTCTCCTGAGAACTAAAAGTTTTTGCTATTACTATGATTGCTATTGCTATTATATTTTAAAAGGTACTAGGAATAAGGCTATTGCTATTATGTTTTGGAAGGCGCAACTTGTAAATAAAAATTAATTTAATTTTTTTCAACCGACTTCCAAAAAAAGGAGGAGGTTCTCAATTCGACCGTATATATATATATATATATATATATATATATATATATATATATATATATATATATATATATATATATATATATATATATATATATATATATACGATATATAAATGTATATATATATATATTATGTTTGTTCGCGGAGTTTTTCGTCGTTTATAAACCGATTTTGATAATTCTTTGTTTGTTGGAAAGGAGATATCCCAAGAGTGGTACTATGATAAGGAAACCAGGATCTGATAATGGGATCCCAGAGAAATCAAGGGGAACTTTCGAAAATTGCAGCGGCGACTAGTGCGTTTGTTAACATTTTCATTAGGTATTTTAAAGCACTACTATTTAATGAATGTCTGGAGTTGATCTGATGATGGACCCGAAAGAGAATCGAGGGAACCCCTCAACGATTTACAGCAATTACCTGGTGTTTGGGCTTGATAAATTCTTATTGATGATACGTCTATACTAAAAATGGAAAAATAAAAACTTCCACCGACTTCTAGGCACTGAAATATAAAAAATAACTAAACGGGCGTGTTCATTTAGAATAGATACTTAATCAGATTTTTCGAAAGTCGGTGCCAGCCAATACAAATCAAAGCACACCAACAAGTTTTTATTCAAATTATAAAAATTTACTGTTTTCGGTTTTTTTCCTTTGTATGCACACTATTACCCATCTGGACACCAAATTTCAAATTTCTAGGTCACCTGGAAGTGGGTTAGGTTTTACTACTATATATCAGTCTGTAATAAAAATGCCGATTTTTAGACGTTAATATCTTAATAACCGTTTAAGATGTATTTATGAAATTGGGGACTAGATAATTTAAGTGAATTTAATAAATGAACCAAATTTCATGAGTGTATGTTAAATAGATTTTGAGTTATTACGAGGTGAAAAGTGGCTCCAAATGGTTCGTGTAAAATATACACATGGTGCTGCGTCACCAGTTCCTTTGGCTTGAACTTGGCTGGGCATGCTACCATGTGTCTTGATAATGTTAATTTAATATAACAATAGAAATTGTGGAAAAGTAATCAAATTAATCGGTCAGTAAAGTTGTAGCATATTTTAATTGGACATCCCTGAAAGAACACGCGATTGATTCCCAAAAATATTAAATTAGGTATTTAAATAATAGCTACATTTATGGTGCAACGTTTATTTCAATAAAATGTGAAAACGTGTTTCAATTCCAAATATTACCTTGTTATGAAAAAATTACTCAGTTATTTTTACAATGGCATGTTCAATACTTAAACACATTATATTTCCTTGCTTGGATAACAAAAGGGCATCAAACAAATAATCTCCATAAAAAAAATTTGGTCCCAAATATGATTTAACACGATCCTCAACATTCAGCATAATATCATAAGTTCCCTAAAATAAATAATAAATTAGAAAAATATATGGGTAATAATAATGTAGGAGAATAACTTAGTATAAAATAAAAGATTGGGCCGAAGACCGAGGGATACGCAGGATGCACAGAGAGTTGGTATGTTTCTTTAAATTTACAATATACCTAATGTCTTAACTAACATAATGTATAACGTTAAAAGTAAAATCAACTGTTTACGCGTCTGCAACATTTGTTTTATCGACTGCGAAAAAGATTTATAGTCCATACCTAGTATTTAAAAAAAACCGCTTGCTTGTTTCGCTCGGGTGCTCCCCTAGGTACGTTTTAAATAGATAAAAATAGTTATTGTGTACCTTAGGAGATGCATACATTCGCAGCTTTTTCTGTAGGCCTTCTTAAGACCTACAACTTTCTAGTAAACTATTTTGATGTACCTCTTAAGGTTTAGTCGACGCTAGTCATGTAAGCGTACATAAACAGTTCTGTTTAATAAAACACTGTCATAGTTCAACTATTTTGCACTAAATATTTACAAATTATGTATCTACCCTTTATCGCTTATTGCTCTTTCTATTACGAGTAGTTAAAACCATATCAAATCCCGTTGCGTAATAATATACAGGGAACCAAGGAGGGTTGATGTCAGGCAGGCGGCTGGTCGTAAAACTTTTGCCAAATCCTATCAGCAGTATGGAAGATGTACTACGCCGACCTCAAGTGATTGGAAAATAGGCAGGAAGTTGACGATATCAAATCCCGTTGCGCGGCATATGCGGCCGCAGGTCCGGAGGTCTGGGATTGGCACAAGTTTAGCCTATGGAACGAGGTCTTTGAATGAGCCGGTGGTATTTTTTAATATTTTATTTTGAGGAAATGAAGAATTCAAAAGTTATGGAGACTTAAATTTACAATATTTCAATACATTATTATAACATTGCTGTCATTTTGACACTTCTAATTCTTCTGACCTGTTACTGATCTGATGATGTTGTGTACGACACCTATAATTTTCGACTCAAAACTACCACCCAATTTAAAATAATGGCACCTATGATATTAGAGATTCTGGGTTTGAAATAAAAACAGGCCTATAATAATTATACAATAGACCCATTTACTAAAACAAAACTTTAAATTAAAACAAAAAAAACTGACTGTGTTTACAAGTTGGGGTTAGTAAATGAGAAACTTATAAAGAGTAGAATCCTTAGAATGAATAGAATGTTTTATTGTAAAAATGCCACTGGTTACCATAATTTTTTAATGTTTTTTCGCGGGTATACACGAAAGAGTATAGACGTTATTTAAAGTGCTCTTTAATAAAAATATTAATAAAATTATAAATACATATGTGCTGTACTTAATTTAGCTCTGCTTAAGTTGATTATCACTTCACAATCTCACTCACTTTCACTATAAAGAATGGACGCACCAGTTGAACAGCTACTGAAAAGTATGGAGGAACTTTCCGCTATGTTTAGCAGCAGGATGGGCGAGTTTGAGAAGAACTTGCCTTTATCTGGTTCAACAGCCCCAAATCCTACGGTAAAAACCTTGGCTGCAGATTTCCAGGCCTTAAAATTCTTTGTGTGGAAATCTCTCAGCATTCTAAAGTCTCAAGCACTGGTTGCACTAGGTTTGGATCGCCTGGAGACACAATCTCGTAGGAAAGTTCTGCTCTTCCATGGAATGAAGGAGGATAAGGATGAAGATGTCCAGCAAAAGATACTTGTACTGTTATCCAACAAGTTAAAAATGTCAGATTTAAAGCCTGAATTTCTTGAGTCCTGTCATAGGTTAGGCGTGAAAAGAGATTCGCCTCGGCCGTTTTAGTGCGTTTCACTAATGTCCAACTGCGGTCCAAAGTATAGAAGGCGAAAACGTCTTTGAAGGGTACTAAAATCACCATCACTGAATTTTTAACCAAATCTCGACAGGAAGTTTTTGCAGCGGCTCGAAATCATTTTGGAATGAAGAAATGCTGGTCTGCAGACGGTGTAATAGTGGTTCTTCTCCCTGATAAGACCCGTGTAAAAATAACCTCGTCATCTGACTTAAAGCAACTTATATTAAAACATACAAATAGTGCTTAGACAAGTGATTAGTTGGTTTACTTTTATATACGAGTATATTTGTAGCCGTAATGCAGGATATACTGATTTATTTTTATTATCTTTTACCGCCTGTATTGAACTATTTTCAACTTATGTTTGCTTTATCTGTTTTTATAATAAATGTCGATGTTATCACTAAGTTTATTCTATAATTGTCTTTTTAGTTATTTTGTATCACTTTCATATATAGATTGCCAACATAGATTTATGTAAATGGTAATTAATTTTTTTGATAGTCAACTTATGCATGAGGGAATTGTAGTTAACGCCTTAAAAATTTATATATATTATTTTTATAGTTGTTATTAAATTATTTTTATTCTTATTATTTTATATTTTTATCTTTTATATATTGTATATACCTTTTTATACTTATTAGGTATATATATATATTAATTACTTATTTTATTTATATGCTATGTCTTTAGTGTTTGATGATGATTATTTTTCTTGTACGTCTGATGACTATGAAAGTGCTGAAAGTACCAACACTTCTCTTTCAGATACTAATCTTCTTGATAATAAGCTGTCTAAAATTTTTGATTTTAATTCTACCTCACTCTCCCTAGTGCATATCAACGCGCAGAGCATACCAGCTCATTATACCGATTTTCTCACATCCTTTAGTACCGGTGTAGTTGACTGTATACTTGTTTCAGAAACCTGGTTGAAACCATCTTTGTCGTCAACTAGCGTTTGCCTGCCAGGTTATCAATTATTGCGCAATGACCGCACTGGTCGTGGAGGTGGCGGTGTTGGCATCTACATTCGTGGCAACATTTCCGCTAGTATTGTTTCTTGCTCTCCCTTTCAACCTACAGGTTCGCTTGAATATCTTTTCCTCGAGTTACTAATACACCATAAAAAAGTTCTTCTTGGAGTTTTGTATTGCCCGAATGATAAGATCAATTATTTTAGTGACTTAGAAAAGGTTCTAGAGAGCCTTTTACCTAACTATGATCATGTGATTTGCATGGGTGACCTGAACACCTGCTTACAAAAAGACGACACTCGAACACAAACGCTAAATGCGTTAACTACGTCTTTTAATCTTCACATTCTTCCCATGACTTCCCCCACTCATTACTTTCCTAACAGTAGGCCTTCTCTCATTGACTTAATCTTCACCTCTAACCCAAATTACGTAATTTCTCATGGACAAATGTCCGCGCCTTTTTCTCATTATGACCTCATTTACCTTGCTTATAAATTGCGTCCTCCTAAGGTTAGAAACAGGATCCTTCTTCAGCGCAACTTTAAGCATATTGATCTGGAACGCTTAAGAGAAGATGTCAGGAATATTGACTGGTCACTAATACTTTCTGCAAACAACGTTGAGAGCATGGTTGAATCTCTAACTACTGAACAGATTAAATTATTCGATGTCCATGCTCCTGTAAGACCAGTCCGCATGAAGCATGCTCCAGCTCCCTGGTTAACACCTGTAATTAGAAGGGCATTGGCTAAGCTCGATAGAGCCAAATTGAAAAATAAAAAAAATCCATCACAAGAGAATTTAGAAGCATACAAAAAGCTGCGAAACATCTGCAACAGAATGTGTAGGGACGCAAAGTGCCGTTATATTCACTCCACAATTCAAGATCTTTGTCAAACGCAAGTTTGGAAGTTCTTAGAGTCGCTAGGTGTGGGCAAAACCACGGACACTCGTCACATCTCAGTGGATCTCAATGACTTAAATAGACATTTTATCACCCCTCCTATTACATTAACCCCTAGTATTAAGTCAAGTACTCTTGCGTATTTATCGCAAATTGTCCCACCAGACTCACCTTCTTTTTATTTTGAATCAGTCTCCGAAGATGCCGTTAAAAAGCGTGTCCGTTCTATCTCCACTAAAGCCATTGGTACTGACAATCTCAGCCCCGAGATGATTCTTCCTGTGTTGGAGGACATTGCGCCATGCTCACTCACATTATCAACACCTCACTGACCAGTGGTGTCTTTCCTTCACTGTGGAAGAATGCTTTTGTCATTCCTTTACTCAAAATCCCTAATCCTTCATGTTTCACAGAATTTCGTCTTATATCTATCCTACCCATTCTATCCAAAATCCTCGAATCTTTTGTCCATGATCAACTTTATTCCTACCTCACCACTAATAATCTTCTATGTCCATATCAGTCCGGTTTCCGTCCCTTCTACAGCAGTGTTGGCGCGTTACTGAATATAACGGAGGATATTCGGGGTGCGATGGACAATACCAAGCTAACTGCATTGATACTGTTGGATTTTAGTAACGCCTTCAATTCTGTTGATTGTGACATCCTTCTTGGCACTCTTCGCGCTGTTAACATTTCTCCTACTGCTTTAGACTGGTTCCGTTCATATCTCTTCAAATGCCGGCAATGTGTGAAGGCCAATGATAACTCATCATCTTGGTTGGAACTCATTGCTAGTGTTCCTCAAGATGGCGTACTTTTACCATTGCTCTTTTCAATATTTATCAATAACATTTCACGTGTCATTTCTTCTCCCTTCCATCTGTATGCGGATGACTTGCAATTAAACCGTCACTTCGAGTTGACTGAGTTGCCTGAGGCTGTGAACACCTTAAACAGAGATCTCGCTGCAATCAAGACTTGGGCTTAATCTTTCGGCCTCTTGGTTAACCCCAAAAAATTTCAAGCTATTATAATTGGCAGTAGCCAGCTTATGAATAGAATAAAATGGGATTTTGTGCCTGGGATTCTGTACTCTGGGTATCTTTTTTTTTTTTTTATAACATTCAATGACAAACGAGCAGACAGACCGCCTGATGGAAAGCAGCACCTGTCGCCCATAACACCTACGGTTCATGCACTTAGGTAAGTAACAAAAATGCAGAACCGCAGGTGCGTTGTCACTGTGAGGACTAAGATAATATGCCTCTTGCCTGTAATTGCGCTGGCTACCTTATACTTCGTACCGGAACACAACAATGCAATCATTGTTGCTTGGCGGCAGAAATAGATAAGGGGGTGGTACCCATCCAGTCGGACTCCTCAGGCTTGACAGAGTCCTACCACCGGTAAAATCTTATTCCTTATTATAAAAAGGTCAGAAACTTGGGCCTACTCATGGAGAGCAACATGTCTTGGGCACCTCAGGTCAACGAGGTTAGTAAGCGTATGCACTTCTCTTTTCATTCTCTTAAGCGTCTCCAACACTATCTTCCTTTCAAAACTAAGATTATGCTTGCACAATCTCTTTTATTACCCATTCTCGACTACGCCGACGTATGCTATTTGGATGTGACAGAGGAGCAATTAAACAAGCTTAAGCGTCTCCAAAATCTTGCTATCCGCTTCATTTTCGGATTGCGTAAATATGACCACATTTCCAACTTTCGTGCTCAATTGAAATGGCTCCCAGTCCGCCTTCGCCGTGATATGCACATCCTTTCATTTCTTTTCAACATCCTTAATAACCAGAATTCCCCTTCGTACCTCAGCTCCCGGTTTAAACTGCTCCCTACTCCTAAGCGTTCCAAGCGATCGTGCATCACAGCGATGCTGAATATCCCTCGAAGTAACACTAGGTTTATGCAGAATTCGTTTACTGTACGTGCCGCGACCCTTTGGAACAATATTCCTAAAGTTATCCAAATGAGTCCCTCCATCAACGCTTTTAAAAAACGATTAAAACAGTATTACCTTGACACAATAATATAATTATTCATTTGTCATCATAATAAATATATTCATTTACTGTAATTTTATTTTTTTATTTGTATATCTATTTAAATATTATTATAATATGTATGTATATATGTATTTTTTGTATATAAAATATATAGTCATAATATACTTGTAAGGTTTATATACATATGTAACAGTATTTTTTTTTACTCTGTGATATATCTTTTGGCACGTAATGGACCTGCTACCTAACACTATCTTTCACATCCATGGGTTGACTGGAAGAAATCTCTTTTAGGGATAAGTCCACCTTTGCCTTTGTCTTTTAATATGCAATTACAATATTTTGTTTTATAAGTGCAATAAAGAATATACTAATTCCATAAAAATTTACAAATCTGACAACCAATAACAATGCTTACATAAAAATAGTTACACGTAAAAAATTTCGTTATCGATTTAAAGTCTTAGTATTCTTTAACATTCGATTGGTTGTAAATATGAACGAGATAAAAATAGTGCGAAACTTCGGCTCTCTTCGATTATGGGAAACGGCGGGATTGTGTGATCTCGCGCGGGACCCCGAAGTTATAAATACATGCCAAATGCGCGCAGATTGCGGAATGCCATTTGCCTCGCAGCGCTCGCGCCTGATGGATATGCAGTCTTACTATGCGTACTTTTCAGAACTACATATGTATGTACTTCTAATTTTATACGTACAATAAAATAGCTCTTTTCAGAGGTAATTTTTCTTTGTTTCACGAGACGTCGAATGTAGTTACATGGATTACCTGTATAAATATGTTCGTTACCAAGATTATGTGCAACTTAAATAAAAATATTTTTTTTTTTATTTACGATATTCACATAATTTTCCGCAAAGTCGGTCAAAGTATGTTTGTCTATTTATGTGTTAGTTAGTAATAACAGTATTCTTGAACTGTTCATCCGATTGCGAAACCTTAGTGACTGGTTGTACATATGACCATGAATGTGTACCATAAACATACGATAAGTGGCGCCCAAGTTGTATAGGATAATTATTAATTTTTAATAAAATACTTATATTTTCTTACAGTTACGCCACTCATAGTCTCTTAACAGTTACAAAATCACATAATACAGCAGTAACAAAAACAATTTCATTTACACGTACGAGGTGTAACCGGCGTGAAGGTGTCATCTAATGCCGAAAGACCGAACAAACTTAAAATACTACATCTTAGTGTGTGTCATTTTTAGGGTTCCGTATCTCAAAAGGAAACCCTTTATAGGATCACTTCGTTGTCCGTCTGTCTGTTTATCTGTGTGTCAAGACCTTTTTTTCAGGAACGCCTGTAGGTATCGAGTTAAAATTAATATCAAATACTCATGTCTGCAATGTTTTGGAGCTGTAAAAAACCAAATTCCTAAGTCAACGCAATCAAAAGGTACGGCCTTTTATGCCACATATTTTGACACTCACAAGGAAATGGAAACCTATAGGGTACTTCCCGTTGACCTAGAATCATGAATTTGGCAAGAAGCAATATTTTATAGCGTAAATGTAAAGGGAAAATCCCGAAAACCGAAAACTTGCAATTACGTCACAAAAAATGTTTTTTATTTTGTTATTATAAACTTATTTTAATGTTACATGTTAAGGAACCCTCGGTGTGCGAGTCAGACTTGTTCCATTTTCAACCAACTTCAAAAAGGAGGAGGTTCTTAATTCGACTGGTTTTTTTTATGTTTGTTATTTCAGAACTCTGTCATTTATTAACCGATTTGGACAGTTTTTGTGTTGTTTGAAAGTGTATACTTCCAGATTGGTCCCATTTAAATTTCAAAAAAAAATATTCATATTAAAATCATTAGCTATTTTTCCACCCTTAGGGGGGCCTAAGGGTGGAAAAATAGCTAATGATGAATGTAATCTACTTCTAATTGTCATATTGACTTGAAACTTTGCAAGTGATTCTATTACCGTTGATAGTGCAGTGATTCGATATCGTCGACCTGATCTGATAGTAAGGCGAGAAGGTGGACTTCAACGGCTAATAGTAGAGTACTTTGAGTTTGAGCTTATTTTGTTTGATTTGACAAGCCCAATACATTAGAATCGGATTTTAGTTCCAGATATTTTAGTGTTACTAAAAATTTACGAATTTTAGTTTGTCAGCTTTCATATAAAAATTGGCATCAAACTAACTTAAACGGCTTAAGCGAATATTTTATTAAAATATTTTCTTCTTACTTGGCTACTACTATGTCTACACTAAAAAGGGAAAAATAAAAACTTTTTAAGAAAAAAAAAAACCAACTTAAAAAAACACTAAAAAGTAAAAAATAACTGATTGGTAAAACTTCCAATTTTTTACTTTTTAGTGTATTTTTTTGAAGTCGGTTTTATTTTCTTATTTATTCACCTTGCGATTTTTATTCATAAAAGCATTTAAAAAATTTGCCAGTTACGTGTTTTCTTTTATCACATACACATCTATACTATAAAGAAGCGTTTTCCAACGAGTAGGTCACAATGCCCTGGGGGTCGCTAAGCCTCTTTAAGTATTTTTAAAATAAATTCCTTAAACGGCTTATTATACCATTCTAGTTAAATTTCGTCGAAACTTAATTGAAAAATGATGAACAGAGACGATATTTGTAATTAAAGCGAAAGGTAGAGAGAGGATCTCGATATAGTTTTTTTTACTATGGGGGCCTCGTCATAAAAATATTGAAAAAACACTGTTGTAAACCAAAAGAAATTCTTCCGTTCACAAAATGTACCTTTTTAAACTATTAAATAGGCTTTCTATTATGTGGCCCTCTCGAACCTCTAATGAGGAACCGTAAAACCTATGTATTTCAGTAATACAAACCTTCGTCACTACGCAGTTACTTGTTTTGAAATATCTTTTTAACAAGGCACCCACAAAATAATGTTGACAGGGATCGGTCATTGTGTGATTATATAGCATTTTCTTTTTATTGCCGGTTAAAGAATAAGCCAGTATTATAACCTGAAAAAGATATTTTTTTATTAATACTTACATATTAAATCCGTCACAAAGGACAGCTAAGAGATTTTTTACACAGACTATAGTACGTATTTACCAACAAAATAGACTGTAACAAAAGAAACCTGCGAAAAACTCAATTTTCATTTTATATATATATATATATATATATATATATATATATATATATATATATATATATATATATATATATATATTACAATACGACAAATAAAAACGATTTTTTTGTGTATATTATAAGTCCCTTAGACTTTAAAAAAAATATTGAAATCGACCGGTTTGAATGATTTCTCTTTCGCTGTGTTCCTAATTGTCAGGACGAGATTCGTACGAAAGCTTTCTTTTTTTAGAAATTCAATTTGAATGGTATTTCTTTCTGTATGAAAATCTCAATACTCTAGAACGTTCAGTTTGACAGTTCTGCTGTCACATGTTTTCATAGCAACAAAAAACAAATACAATTTTAAAATGACAATATTTGTGAATCAAATATTGTATTATTTTTACGTATTTAAAATAAAATAGACTGCTATTTAGTATATGGGACGCGGCCCCTGGAGGAGTAAGTAGTATTTTTTGATAGGGGTGATAGGGAGTCCAAATATATAAAATTTATTTTGAGGAAACGAAAGAGTCAAAAGTTATTGAGACTTAAAGTTACATTTCCATACATTATTATGACATTACCAACATTTTGACACATGGAAATGTTAAAATGTCACTTCCAAATGCCAAAATGATCTTCAAATAATAAGTCAGATTTGTCACCGAATTTTAAATAAACATAAAGCACTAATGATAGCAGGGGTTCTGGGTTTGAAATAAAAAAAGACCTAACGAGAAGACTAGGGCTTCTCAACCTATGTTATCCAAGAGGACTGTCACATAATCGAAAATAAATAATACACTTAAATTAAAAAAAAATGTCTACTTACGTTTATAAACTGCATGAGTATACTTATTTTATTTTATTTATTGGGGACAACAAACAATTACACAATAGGTTATACTTAATAACTATACTAAGGCATATTGTCTAGATATATGTGTAATCTACCACGTTATCCACAGATCACTTGTGATGTGTGGTTGAAAAACAAATTCACTTATGATAATTTGACTATTTAACAAAATATTTTTATACATATTTATCTCTAAAATATATACTAATATTATGTATATAAAACGGGAGGTAGATAATAATCTTAGTTGTTTAGTGCTAGTGGTGTGTCTTAATATTATGAAGGCTTATAGGACACTGGAACATTATAAAAAACTGTATAATAAATATACTATTATAAGACATTAAATACTAATATTTTGCTCCACAGTTCTCCAGTTTTAAATTTATATGTCTTTGCATTTTAGCTAAAGTTTCAATTTTTAGTTTTAATACAAGTAACATCATCTTAACAGTACCTATAAGATATTCGATTATAAGATTTAAATTCATGTGTCTTTATACAATTAAACAATATATATAGTTATTTATATGGGTACATATATATATATATATATATATATATATATATATATATATATATATATATATATATATATATATATATATAACGGACAACTGCGATATTTTAACTTTTCAATCACTGGACTCCACGCAGATGACAACTTGTATCCATCTTCACGATTGAAATTTTTATGTTGCTTAATCTCAATCGCCTCGCGAACCATTCTTCGGTAATATCGGCGATCGGTGGATAAAACCTTAGGCCGGTGGAGCTCGGTGGTCCGTTCAGCGCACCGGTTGATAATATTAGTGTCGTGTGTACCGGCCATTATAAATTATGAAAATCAAGTGAGGGTGTCTGCAAAAAACATCTTCGATCGTAGCAGGGGATGCCGTACACCGCCAGTCTGCCCGTGACCACGGCTGGTGCAATCCAGTCGAAACGTCGGGAACAAGGTATATAGCCGCTTATCCACGCGTTAAGTCCCGTAGTATAAACTTTCATATCTATATGTATAGCTAGTAAAGTATTAGTAAAAGCAACATTATTATATCAGTATAAGATATTAGCTTTAAGATTTTACTATAAGTTATACCAATTTTCAAGTTTTGTGTCTATTCATTAAAAAAATGTGTAGTTAATAAAGTTTTTTTATCTATATAAACAATACATAAATTTAGTCAAAGATTACTTATTATTTAAGTAACTTATTAATAATCAATTTCCTGAATGTACCCACACTTGTGTCTAATATATCAATGTCAAGAAAGTTTTGATTATACGATGATACCATCCTTTGGATGGGAGATCGCAGACCAGCATTAGTACGATACTTTTTTAAAGCAAATAGTTGATAGGCACGCGTGGCTCTTGAGTGATGTCGCACAGGTACACGGTAACATATTTTACGAGTCAATTCCGTACAATCGTATTTATTATGACATTTGTCATATAATAGCATTACTTGAAGCTGTTCACGTCTAGTCTTTAAGTCAAGTAAATTGTATTCTTTAAGCAGTTGGTCATAAGACAGACGGGTTCTTGTACATTTATAATGCATAGTGCGTAAAAATTTCATTTGTATGGACTCAAGATACTTTATGTATTTTCTGTAATATGGGTTCCATATACAGACAGCATATTCGAGTTGCGATCGTACAAAAGATTTGTACAGATGTAAAAAAGTTGAGGGTTTCTTAAAATTACACATAGTCCGCAAAATAAAACCATACATTTTGTACGCTTTATTACCTATCCTGTCGACATGTGTATCAAGGATTAATTTTTTATCAAGACTGATTCCCAAGTCGTGAACTGTATCAACTTTTGCGAGTCTAGTTCCACAGAGGGAGTATGTAAAGTTAGTGATGTTTTTTTTCGTGTAAAAGATATGAAGCTACATTTTTTTAAGTTAAGTTCTAATTTGTTTTTGTTACAATAAATAGAAAGACGATCTAAATCTTTTTGAAGTTTATAATTATCATCTAAATTGCTAATAGAATGATATATCTTGAGATTGTCAGCATAAAGAAGAAAATGACTAAATTCAAAACATGAGCTGATGTCATTTATAAATAAAATAAAAAGGAGTGGACCGAGAATTGACCCTTGCACTCCAGAGCTTATCTGTATCTACTGTTTCAGACTCATATCCATTAATGACTACCTTTTGAGTACGCTTAGTTAAGTAAGGTTTAAACCAATTCCAGAGATTTCCACATAACCATAAGATTTTAGCTTTTCTAGTAACAGTTTATGATCAACTCTGTCAAAGGCCTTTCGAAAGTAAATATATATATAGTGTCTGTTTGTATGTTGTTGTCTAGATTTTCAAAAAGATATGTGGTATACACTAACATATTAGTAACTGTAGAGCGTCTTTGAACGAAACCGTGTTGATAAGGACTAATGATGTAATGTAAACTGGGATAAATAGCTTTGTGCACTAACCTTTCGAAAAGTTTGGACAGAGTTGGTAGAATCGAAATTGGCCGATAATTTTCAACATTTTTTTTAGATTCACATTTATGAACTGGTACTATACGAGCCAACTTCCATACTGATAGGCCTTCCTGTAAACATCTATTAAATATTCCATGTATAGGTTTATAAATAGATTGAGCAGTATTTTTTAGAAAAACTGAAGGAATATTATCTAAACCTGGCCCTTTACTCATATCTAAACACTGCAATTCTTTTTTCACATCTACAGATGAGGTAGTTATGTCACCAAGAACAACATCATGTGTATTATTTGATTGATTACCATTATTTATTTTGAATTCATTTGTAATATCTGATGGTTCAAATACAGAATTAAAAAAAATTGAAAATAGATTACAAGATTCAACAGGATCACTGGCAATTTTATCTTTATAAAAGACAGTGTTTGGAATATTATTACTTCTCTTAAGTCCATACATGTACTTCCAGAAATTATACGTATTATATATTTGATGTTAACTTTAATGCTGTCCTCTAATTGATTTATATATTCAGTATAACGCAGGTGGGACTCTTTTTTGAAGCGACAGCGGTACATAGAAAACTCTAAATAATCTATCAAATTACCATACTTTTTCCACTTAATCCATGCCTTACTCTTATTCTTAAAAATATGCACTAAGGAGGAATTAAACCAAGATGGAATTTTTTTGTCTTTAGTAACTTTTGTTGGTATATCATCTCGTATGAAACCATAAATTATTTCATAGAAGATCTCAACCAAGTCTTCCGCTGATTTATTTAGGAATGGACTGTCCCAATCTATTTTTAAAAAATTTTCATTAATAATTGAGTAATCCGCATTTTTAAAACAAAAATTTGTCCTATGTTTATAAGACATATTGCGAGATCTCGCAAAGGAACAGTTACGAAAAAAGGAGGGTGGTGTGCATCTGCTGGGACCAAAGCCATAGAAGTTTTTGATACAACACCTTCATTATCATTTGATAAAAATAAATCTAAAATTCTGCCATTATTATTTTGTAAGTTATTATATTGCATAACATTTATAACAGACAAAATTAATTAAAGCTTTACTGGACTGACATGAATTAATCCATACAGGCTCAAAGTAGTTATTTCCATTATTAATCCAATCAATCGAGGGAAGGTTAAAATCGCCAAACAAATAATATGTACAATTTACAGAGTTTTGGAAAATGCCTTGTAAGTAATTAAAATATGATATGTAAACGTCTTTACCTTGGTTGGGTGGAATGTAGGCACCAGATATAATGTATCGGCCCGTTACTGTGCACAACTCGACCTCGACGTGGTCAACAATAGCAGGCAGCGAGAACGGGGCCACGGCCGGTGACGTCGCGGGCGGCGTGCAGGGTGCGGCGGCGAGCGACCGGCGCACCGCCACCAGCACGCCGCCGCCATCACGCAGCCCAGTTGCCGCTCGGTTCCTTTCACTACGGTATACGTTATATCTGTCGTCTATATATTCAGTATCTTGAATGTCGGGATGAAGCCATGTCTCAGTAATAATAATGACGTCATAATCATGTAAGAGTATATTCATATACAGAATATGTAACTTGGTTCTAAGTTCACGACAGTTTTGATAATATGTTGACATTGTCTTATCCATCTTTAATGATAATATTTTTAGGTATTACTTTAGCAATACATATATACAATGTCACTGATATGTTTGACGTAGGGTAAGTAGTTATAGTTATTTGCAACACATGTCGACAGGTTAGGCGGTAGGTATATGGGTATAAAAATTACGTGTAATAAGATTATTAAATATGTAAGATAAGTGAACAAATATACTATATAATATTTTGTAACAATCATCTTAAAAAAGATTTCACAGTTTTTTAGGAAATTAGCGAGACATTAAGAAAATAATCCTATTAGGAAATAACAAAAAATAGGTACAGATAATTGACGTAATTTAAAATCATTAATAATAATAATAATAATAAGCCCCCCAAATCCTACCACACGTCCCGATCGACCATCTGATTACGTGGGGGGCGGGCAACGCAACATTATGTTACTGGGCGGCTAACGTGGAGGTAAACCCGACGAAATGGAGACAAGATTAAAAAAGAAGTTACGTTTAGGATCGCTTCCCGGAGGCGATCGCCGGGGCGCACTTGGAGCTGACGCTGAGTGCCTCAGTATGCGGACCGTCAGTGGCAGTGGGTTGAGTCAGCGGGCCCCTGCCGGGTTACCCGAAGAAGGCTACAGCAGACCATCATCCTCATCACCATCATCAACTAAATCCCTTTTCTCTTCTATTCCATCTTCTCCACCTTCTCATCTACGTCCTAATGCTAAACCATCCTCCTCTTCTTTTCCTTCTTCCTCTACTACTCACCCCCATACAAGATCAATAACCAAAAACGTTGTACAGTCGACATTCACTGTCGCTAATACTACACCCGTTGAGGTTAAACATGTGCGTCAACGATGGACCAAGGAAATGAACACATTTATCCTGCGCACGTACTTCATATTGTCATCATTAGAAAAAGATACAATTTCATACTTACCCGATTTACACACCAAATTTTGTGAGAGATTCCCTGATGTAGCGGTTAGTAGACAACGTATAGGCGGCCAACGAAGAGCAATAGAGCGTAACAAATTATTAAGTTTAGAAGAACTAGCTATAGTCAGAAAGGAAGCAGAAGAATACTTAAATAGATTAAATACACAGAGACCCAATCTAGCAACAGCAACAAGTAGTACAGAGCCTCAGATAACGCAACATCAAACACCAATAATCTCACAAACACAAACAGGTCAGAGAATGAGATGGAGTTCAGAACTAAATGAAGAAATAATGAGAGCATATTATACAATTACATCAAAAGAAACAAAACATCCTACCGAAAACTACTTCATCAGCATTTTGTTGTTAAATTTCCACATTTGGCTCATATTTCTGAACAAAGAGTATCTGATCAAAGGAGAATCATCATAAATAATAGACTTATTAATTGCAATAGACTTGAAGAAATTAGACATGAAGTAGCTAGCACACTTAGTATACCTGGCACACCTGCAGAAAATAATAACAACATAACAATAAACCAAATAGAAAGTACCAATTTTGACAGTTTATTTAATTCCGATTATTTATTTCCGATTAATATAAAAATTTTGCCTAAACACTAGTTAGTGTTGTATGTTGCAGCATGGACTGCAGCTAAATCCAATGGCACTAAACTTACTATCCCACCTAGAGTTTATCACTTACATCAAACAAAACAGATACATAAACCAAACTGGCAGAAGAGACTAGAACGTAAAATTAGAGACTTAAGGAAATACATTGGCAGACTAACACAATTCATTAACGGTAATAGCAACAATAGTTCACTTTTAAATGATATAAATAAAATATTACAGCAGTATAAATAACACACGCTACATGAAGAACCTAACACTCAATTACCTGAATTTCTCGATACCCTAAAACAAAAACTTTCTGTGTATAGCAGTCGACTTAAACGTTATCTAGCATGCACCGAAAGAAAAATACAAAACACTCAGTTCATATACAATGAGAAGAAATTTTATCAAAATCTTCGAAACCAAACCAGAAATACAAATAACCCAAACACAACAGACACCCAAACGCCTAACCCTGAAGAATTACGGAAATTTTGGTCCGATATATGGGAAAACCCAGTAAGTCACAACCATGATGCCAACTGGATTGAAGAAGAGCAATGCAAACACGAAACTACTGAACTGATGCAATTTGAGCACATACCGGTAGAAATATTTCATAGTTTTGAAAAAATTACATAATTGGAAAGCACCAGGTCCTGACAATATTCACAACTACTGGTACAAAAAGTTTAGTTACATTCATCCATATCTTTATCACCATTCACCATATTAACAATTTTGTTCATAATCCAGTTTCAATGCCAGCTTATATTACAGAAGGCGTTACTTTCATGTTACCAAAAGATTTAAATGACACTAAAAACCCAGCAAAGTACAGACCTATCACATGTTTACAAACAATATATAAAATAATTACTGCATGCTTATCAGAGTCCATCTACAATCACATTAAACGCAACTCTATATTACAAGAGCAACAGAAGGGATCCAGAAAACTTAGTCAGGGATGTAAAAGCAATTAACAATAGATAATATAGTACTTAAACAAGTTCAGTCAAACAAAAAAGATCTTTATACAATGTATGTAGATTACAAAAAGGCATATGACTCCATACCGCACACTTGGCTATTAAAAATATTAGAAATCTATAAAATCCATCCACACATCATCGCATTTCTGAAACATTCAAGTACAACATGGACTACCAAACTCAAATTAAATTTACACAATACGAACATACAGACTGATGAAATAAGAATTAAACGTGGTATCTTTCAAGGAGATACACTGAGTCCGCTATGGTTCTGCCTTGCTCTAAACCCACTATCTAATATTTTAAATTCAACAGATAACGGATATTCCAAGAGTTATGTAAACAAATCACCAGAAACTACCGAATCAGATTTAGAAAACTATAAACTTAGTCACTTACTTTACATGGATGACATCAAATTATATGCAGATACTCAAACGGAATTAGAAAATTTGATAGAACTTACCGAACAGTTTTCTCTTGACATCAGAATGGAGTTTGGCATTGATAAATGTAAAATAAATGCAGTTAAAGCAGGGCACAACCACATGCCACATTACGAGCTAAAATCTGGAGAAATAATAGAACCCTTGCAAGAAACTCAGACATACAAATATCTAGGATTTAACCAGGCACAACCGATTTTGGACAAAGAGACAAAAACTAAACTAAAACAGGATTTTAAACATAGATTAAATAGTATTATGAAAACTCAATTGTATTCAAAGAATTTTGTTAAAGCTATTAATACATTTGCAATTCCCATTTTAACTTATTCATTCGGAATCTTAAAATGGACCAAAACTGGTGTTACGGTTATTGGTGGTTAATACGTGTAGAATAGTTCGCAAATCTTTACAAACAGATACTGGCAGAGAATCTCTCCCCAATGTAGTCAGCAACAACAGCGTATAATATATCTATTTACTAGGCTTAGGCCCGTAATAGATATTTTTCCGGTTAAAAGCCGAGATGAAAGAAATTTCATAAATATAATAATAATAATCGTTTATTTGTAGCAAAAGATTAGGTTACAGAAATATACTCTTTACACAACTGTTTTGCTTAAACATAATATAAGCTTATCCAGAAAGAGTGCTTAGAAGCTCGTACTAGGAAAACCTGTATTACGAGCACCGTTACCTTCCTCTATAAGATGGAAGAACTTGTTAGTGTGTACTTTTGTATATGTGTGTGTAGAGTGTGTGGTGTGTGGTGTGTGTGGTGTATGTGTGTGTGTGGTGTATGTGTGTGTGTGTGTGTGTGTGTGTGTGCGTGTGCGTGTGCGTGTGCATGTGCATTTGCGTGTGCGTGTGCGTGTGCGTGTGCGTGTGCGTGTGCGTGTGCGTGTGCGTGTGCGTGTGCGTGTGCGTGTGCGTGTGCGTGTGCGTGTGCGTGTGCATGTGCATGTGCATGTGCGTGTGCGTGTGCGTGTGTGTGTGCGTGTGTGTGTGTGTGTGGGGAGGTGTGTGTGTGTGTGTGTGTGTGTGTGTGTGTGTGTGTGTGTGTATGTATTCATTTAATTGTGATTATGATTTATGAGTCTTTCTATGTCATCATAAGTTAGTGATTTCAGCCAGTTACTCACGAGAATTTTACATTTGATTTTATTTATATTATGGATCCCCAATTGATTAATTAATTTATTATAAATTTGAGCGCTTGAAAAATGATATTATCGCCTAGCGAGAACTGATTTACTTGTTAATGTAGGGCAGATGTTTGGCTTGCGTCTACGATTTCCATGTTTTTCGGATTGAAATGTTCGTTCTGAATGTTTACGCAAGATTAGTCTTAAAATAAATATCTGACGAACTGTTAAAACGTTCCAATCTTTGTATAGAAGGGTTGTTGAGTATAGTAATGGTTTGTGTGCCATAGTCTTTAAAATGGTTCTTTGTACCCGCTCTAATCGTAGCATCGTAGTTTTATTGGTACCTCCCCAAACGTTGATACAATATTGCAGCTGTGACTGAACTAGAGCAAAATATATTGTTTTTAGAGTATTTGGGTCGACTATATTTCTTATCTGTTTAAATATGAAAGTCATTTTGCGAACTTGATTAGGGAGTGTTGTATTGTTTTGCAATATGTTTGTGCCAATTTAGATTATTATCTACCACCACACCAAGATATTTAATATTGGTAACCTTTTGTAGTGATGGACACGTACAGTTATGAGTTGGTTGTATACAAGTGTGTGCTTTTAGATAGAAGTTAGTTGGCTGTGATTTTTTTGATATACTAAACGTTAAGAATTTTGTTTTCATAGTATTTAGTGTTATTAAGTTTGTTGTTAACCAGTTCATTACTATTTTTAGAGCATGTTCAGCGTTTATGCGGACATTTTCCCAGTTTAGTCCATGGATGAGAAGGACTGTATCGTCTGCATATGAGATGATTTTAGTATGGGGAATTTGAAGTTGACAAAGGGGATTTATATATATTAAGAACATGGTGGATGAGAGTCCACTACCTTGGGGTACTCCGTAAGAAATGGCTTCAGTTTTACTGTAGAAAGAGCCAATTTTCACATATTGGGTACGGTGGGAGAGATAATCTTTAAATAAATCATGTACTATACCTCTGGCTCCTATGCTATTCAGCCTGTTTAAGAGAATGGGGACAGAGACAGTGTCGAAAGCTTTTGTGAGGTCTAGAAATATCCCGACACACTTTTGATATATGTTTTGTCAACTCATGAATTGCATCTTCTGTACATTTTTCGCTTTTAAAGCCAAATTGATTACTTGCTAGGAGGTTTTCTTTATTTAAAAAATTTATTAATCTATTGTTTAGTAACTTCTCTAGTATTTTAGCAAATGTTGTAATAACCGATATTGGCCTATAATTCGTAATCTTGTCTCTGTCACCAGTCTTATAAACCGGTGTTACTACGGCTTTTTTAAATACTTCAGGGAACGTGCCTTGGGAAAGACAAAGATTGAATATGTGCTTCAATGATGGAGTAAGAGGATCTTGTACATTTTTTAATAGTGATGCTGTGATTTTATCCCATCCCGGAGCAAAGTTACTTCGTAAATTTGTTATAATTTTCCAGATTTCATCTTCATCTGTGTCTGATAGCATAATGGAATTTAAAGGAGTTTTTGATATATCAGGGAGATTCATATTTGAAAAATTCTGATTAAGTGGTAGTTGGGTAGCAAGGTTTTTGCCTACATTAACAAAAAAGCTATTAATTGAATCTATGGAAATTTGAGGATTGATGTTAAGGTTAAGTAACTCGTGTGGCGTGGAATTATTGCTTTTTACATTTGTGATTTTTTTAATTACGTCCCAAGTTGCTTTGTTATTGTTTTTTACTTTTGTGAGTTCGTTTTTATTATATATCAGTTTTAATTTTTTCAGTAATTTATTGCAGAAGTTTCTGTATCGTTTGAAAAATCATATTGTCTGGGTTCTTTTTAGCTTTTTTATGAAGTTTGTCTCTATCTTTTATACATCTTAATAGCCCTTGGGTTATCCATGGTTTAATAATATGATTTTTTCGTGATTGTTTTATTACTTTACTATTTATCGCGATAATATTGGAAATGATGTTTACTAAATTGGCTGCCGCATTGTTTGGGTTATTGTCTTGATTAATTTTATCATAATTAGTGTTATATATTTGATATTTTATTTTTTTATAGTTAACCTCTATCCGTGAATTTTTAAATGTATTAAATGTATATATTTTTTTTAGTTGTATTAGGGGGCTGTGTTAAATTTATTAATAAAAGGATTGGATAATGGTCAGTAATATGTGTATCCAAAATAAAAATTTCCGATTTTTTCTGAGTTTTGAGCATAATGTGGTCGAGACAGTTATTTCCTCGGGTTGGTAATGTATGTGTTGGGATGAGACCATGGGATGCTATTAAATTGAGGTAGTCGTCATTATTGGTATTTTCTGAGTTTGGAAAGATATTGATGTCTCCGATAATTGCAATTGTATTATATGACTTTAGAGAGGTCAAAATGGTATCCAAACAATTAATAAAATTGTCAATATTTCTATAAGATGGTGAACGATATATTGCTACGATAGCGTAACTATCGGTACCTCGTATTACTAAACAATTGCCGTCTAATAGATTAGGTTCGATACACTTATGTTCTATGTCTGAGCATATGTATACGACAACACCATCATTTTGGTTATGAAAACAGGATCTGTATACTAAAAATCCTTGAAGTGTTGGTGTTGCCTCACATTTGCTTAACCAGCATTCTGATAGTATTAAAATATGACAGGGTATTTCCAAGGAAGCGAATAATACATGCAATTCATCAAAGTTACTATTTATACTTCGGATGTTCATGTGTAGAATGTTTAATTGTTTTTTATTTGGTAGAATATAGTTTTTACAGAGGTCAGGTCGGCATTTTATGGGTCCGGAGATTGTGATATGTTCTATGTCGTTTATTATATCATTTAAGTTAGTCATTTAAAGTTTTGAGTAAAATTGTACAAATTGTGTAGGCATTAAAATAATTTGTAATAGGTGCAATCACAAACGTCATTGTATATATATATATAGTTTCTTTTTATATTATGTGAAACTCTATTAATTAAGCATGGATGAGTGTTATATTTCGTAGTATATAATTTGTAGATTTGTGTATGGTATGTGGTTTTTTTGTATGAGTGTAAATGACATGTTTGTGTGTGTAGTAAAATGTGTATAATTAGTGTTTTAAAAAATATTAACTTTATAATTAAGGTTAGTAAACTTGCAATATAGTTAAAAAGTAACTTAATATTTAAACTAGGTAGATGAGAGTTGCTTCGTATGAATCGTGCTAGTCATTTGGTGCACTTTTGTAGTTTCTTTAAATCGCCTTCCTTTTCTATACGAATAAACATCTCACCTTCTTTTTTACGGAGATATATTTTTCCATGCGCGGACCAGCAGTAGGAGTATCCATTTGTCTTAGCGAAGTCCCGTGCCAAGAAAAATAGTTTTCACGTCTTGAATGTAAGGTTTTCTGAGATATATATGAATTTTTGTGGTTCGTTAATCTGTAGGTGATTTGTATTGAGTTTATTGTCCTTGTTGTACTTATTATATAGTTTTGACATGCGTATGAAGTTCTCTTTTGTTATAACTGACGTATAAAATCAACGATTATTGAGTTATTTGTTTTATTTTTGGTACGAAATATGTGTCTAATGTCACTTGCTTGTATTTTGTTATTTATGATTGATCCAATACTTGATATAATTTGAATAAGCTCGGTTTTGGATTCTGCTTTTTGAACAGGAATATTTTTAATTTCTATACTCGAGGCTTTATATTTTTTTTTCTAGCTGCTCGATTTTCTCTTCTAGGTTCTGTATAGTTGCAATGGTCTCTTTACGTTCACTTTCCATACGCTCAATTTCTATTTTCATTTTATAATATTGCTGGGATACAAATTCGATGGTGACTTGTATGTCGTTCGACTTTTGTTTGATGTCGTTAAGGGAGCTTTGTAATTTTTTAAATTTTTTTCTTGATTTTTTTTGAATTCATTTATTAGTTTTTCGAAGCTTTTCGCCTGTTCTGCTTTAAAATCGTGGAATTTTTTTTTCATTTCATTCATTAGATCAATTGATTTACTATCTTCAGAAGATTTTTCGCGTTTTCGTTTATTTCTTGATATCGGTTCATTGTATAAACGTGATTTCGGTGACGGGGAAGCCGAATCATCGCTAAGGTTAGGTGCAGATCCTACGCGTTGTAAATATTGTTTGTTTGGGGGGGTTCTATTTAGAGCCATATTATAACTTAATGTAGTGTTTCTTCATTAACTTAAGTAATGCTAATTAGTGGAGTAAAAGTAGGACGGATATATATATTACTGTTCTTCCTGTATGGGGCGTGATTTAAAATACGTTAATGTGATATTGTCATATGATAGAAAGGATGCGCAAGCGTTGCGTTGCTGTCGTACCTCGTATGGGGCGATGCTTGTTGCTGCCGAAGATGGCTGCGATTGGTGGTGACAGGGTGAGCATAGTGCAGGCAATATTGTTTCTACGAGCTATGTCGTTCGTGCTGGTTTAATTAATTTTTTGCTTGATGGTTAATGGCACATTTGGATCACTATAACTTCAACATAGTTATGGACTCCTGGTACTCGCGACGGTTATTATGTAATAACCGTTAATGTATTTTAATTTTTATTTCATTTTTTAAATTTAATTAAGTATGGGTCTTGATACACGTCTGCTCCTCGCGGAGGATCCGAGGGAAGGGTCAAGGGTCATTAATTGGCATTATTAATAAGCACCATAACCCTATGCATACTTTAAATTCGTAACACAGGTAAAAACAGTAGTTGCCTTTATAGATTTAGTCATAAAAATAGACACTAACAATAAAAACCTTATCATTTGTGAAGGTTATACCTACACTGCAACGCTTCATTATATACGAACTAAATGCAACGAGAGTATTAATATCACTTGATTTTCGCAATGTCCTGCTTGGTACGTACTGCAACAACGGGTGACGTGTCTGTCTTGCGCGCCAGGATCGTGTCGTGCTTAATCCACACATACTTAAATTGGTGTGTATTTGCACGTTCACGACACTAGCGAATTAACTGTTTGTGGTTTGATGTTAAATGCTCGTTTATAAAAATCTTATGCGGGGAGCCACTTATTGAGAGTTGTTCCGAGGTAATACCTTTTTTAGTACGACAGGATGCTAATAGGTTATCACGAATTATTCTAGACTTAAATTTCACTATAATTCTGTCCTGACATCGGAGCTGTCTCAAATCACTAGTAGTCTAGCTGAGATTAACACAGCCATTACAGGGCTACGCTCTGACTACACAAGCCTACAAAACTCAGTAAGAGATGTTAACAACCGCATGCTGGAAATGAACAAAACTCTAATTGATTCAGATGCTCGTCCGGATTCTTTTGATATTCGTTTGAAGTCTTTACAATGCCATTTTTTTTATGAGCTTCAGTGACAAACGAGCAGACAGACTACCTGAAGGAAAGCAGTACCTGTCGCCCATAACACCTACGGTTCATGCACTTAGGTTTTAAATAACAAAAATACAGAACCGCCGGTACGTTATCACTGTTAGGACTAAGATGATATGCCTCTTGCCTGTAATTGCGCTGGCTACCTTATCCTTCAAACCGGAACACAACAATGCAATCATTGTTGCTTGGCGGCAGAAATAGATAAGGGGTGGTACCCAGTCGGACTCCTCAGGCTTGACAGAGTCCTACCACCGGTAAAAATATTAAGTATAATAAAATAGTAATTATATTAAAATAGTATTCGCATAAATCTAAGAAAGTATTATCGTTACATATTATAAAACAAAATCCTCCGCCGCGTCTGTCTGTCTGTCTGTTCGCGATGAACTCCAAAAACTACTGCACCGATTTTCATGCTGTTATCACCAATGGATAGAGTGGTTGTCGAGAAAGATTTTAGTATATAATTTGTTAAGTTTTTGTATACATTGGGTAAAATATTTAAACGATATTTGTTGGGGTATCGGAAAAAAATAAGCCGTCTGGGAACTTTCAACGAAAACGCTGCTTAAACCCTTTGAGATACCTAACAAAATAATGTATAGTAGAATTGTGTATCTTATATAGATCTACAGAAAAGTCCGCAATGGGATATGTCTATCTCTTAAGGATAACATATTAAGTACTATATCCATTTTAATACTTCAAAAAATTGGCAATTATAATGCGGTAAAGTAAAAGCTATTTACACAAATACGATATTAATCCTTATCATTTTAAATAAGTTAGAGGCTTTAAGCATTTCATGCACATTATTTTACTCTTTTACACCATATAATTTAAATGAATATCTTTGCAGTAATCGCAAAAAAAATTACGGGCGCGAGAATAAAATTCAAGCGTCTCGCTTCGCTTGATGCAATCGCCGACCCTCACCCACACCGTCTTGCCTACTGTTTAGCTAATTTTTGTATGTTTGTAATGAATGAACTCAAAAACTACTGGACTGATTTAGATGAAATTTGCTAAAAAAAATATTTTGACACCCTGGGAAGGACATAGAAATTTTTTTATTCCGGAAATCATCACTTAAGGGGTTGAAAATGGTAATGAAAGTTTGTATAGGGAAGCAAGCTAGGGATGAACCTGAGCGAAGCGAGGGTGAGTCGCTAGTTGTTCATAAAATTAATATTTCCATTATTACTCATTGTTTTTCAGCACTATCAGATTCTTATGAGTCCATGGTGTGGTCATTGCAATGCGATCTAATTGCTTAGCTATACAGATAAATAAAATTGGAGTGTCTGTTTGTAATATTAAAATAATCACTTTTTACTAAATGCATATGGATGTATACACGGTACATATACCAAAACAATATTTTTTACAATTTTTGTCTGTCTGTCTGTTTGTCCCCTAACCTCCGAAACGGCTGGACCGATTTTGACGGGACTTTCACTGGCAGATAGCTGCTGTTATGAGGAGTAACTTAGGCAACTTTTATTTTAGAAAAAGAATCAGGATTCCGCGAAAAAAAATTAAAACCCATGAAATTGTGAACAAAATCCGCGTATGGCGTACACAATAACGTACGTACGTAACGTAAATCGCTATATCATTTAAATGAATATCTTAAAAGTAGCAATCAACTATTTATGTATAAACATAGCTAACCGTGAAAACGTACCTAGAGACGAACGCGACCGAAGCGAGCGTGAGTCGCTAGTTATGAACACTGTCTTTATTATCTTTAAAGTCAATGTTTTTATGAAGTGCTGTATTCTAGGTGGCTTGACTCGCGAATCTAATTCGCACTTTCCCGATTTTTATATTTAGTGAAAGTTTAAGCAAAAATTTATAAATATTTTTATTTGACAATCATTTCAGTAATCAAAATATTATCAAATTATTATTACTTAGAAGTTGGAAAGCGGGCGAATAATGCCAGTTTATAATAAACATTACTTAATATATGTATTGAAATTTAAAATTTTAATATCTAAAAACGATTAACTAACCTCATCGATACTAGTATCCTCCGGAAACACAAAGTTATAATATCTCATCACTTGATTTCCACGAATTGTAATATTTGTACTAAAATCTGCCGCATTGTTCACTTTGGGTCCTTTGCAAGTGTCGGAACGTTTATTAATAACTTTGTATGGGCCCTAAAATAATTAATATGTTTGTATGGTGTTACTTCAAGTAATATATAGAAGGATTAATTTATTTAATGCATACTTACAAAAGTGTCTGATTGTGTTGATAGTTTATTTGCCATTACTGAAGTAAATAAAGATACGAAAGACAAAAATAATATGCTAGTATTCATCATGTCGAAATAAAAGACTACTTCAATTGGAAAACCGTTGTTAAACTATCGTTAGAATAATATTTTGTACAAATGGATATTTAATAATTACCAAATTGTATAGCAATTGGAGGTTTTGTAGCAATTGTTTATAGGGCTGCTACTGCTAAGTAGGTAGCTAACCTAGTAAATTTTATTTACGGCTAACAAAATTTTAAGTTCTTCAAACTAATGTATAATAATGAACCTTGACTTAATATATGTATCTTAGAGTAAACATATAGCTTATGTATACTCTAAGGTATAGGTAAACAAAATTATTTTTAGTACACGAGAACGTACAACAAAATGTCTTCTATTGTGACAACCGCTAGATTTTTATGAAAATTGACATTGAAAAATATTTACGTTTCGAAATAAAACTAATCACTAAGTTAAACAATATTTGGCAATATACTAAGTAATGGACACACAGTAAAAGTGATGATATTTAACCGACAAAAAAAGGAAGAGATTATCAATTCGACAAGTATAATTTTTTTTTATGTTTGTCCACGCACAACTTTTTACAGTATAGTCCAATTTCGATGATTCTTTTTTATTGGATAGAGTAGGGTATACCTCAAAGTCAGTGGACCATTTTTTTTCTAGGTAACACTACTAAAATATTGTAATCTAATATTATTACGATTGTCGGCATAGCACATAATTATTTCACTTTTCACATCACTTGTCACTTATTTAAACACTATCACAATTTATATTAAATTTCACAATTTATATTATAAGAATTTACACTATCACACCTTTAACTTTCAGCATTACGACAACTCACTCCAGAAAAATACACTGTCCTTCTTGTTACAAAATACCTCTTTCATACCTTATAATTTTCCACCACCACATATTTTAAATTAAAGAGTATATATTTTGACTTTATCTTAAGAATCATAATTCATACTAAATACAGTTTTTGGTGCTGCCATCTCTACAAGCTTGGCAGGAAATAAGTATTTATGTAAGTAGTTATGTAGTCTAAAAAGACAATAGAGCAGACTTTTTTTCTTCTAGAGCATTCTTGATAATATTTGTAATTCTATAGATTTGGTCTAGTGTGGAGTGTTTTTCCCTGAATCCGAATTAATGATCTGGAATAAGTCCCTTGGTTTCTAATATTGGTTTTATTCTCTTTAATAAAAGTTTTTCAAATAATTTAGACATGTTATCTCACTAGGTGGTTTCCCTGGTTTAAGTATTATAATTACTTCAGCTACTTTTCATAAATCTGGCACATATTTCAACCTTAGGGCAGCGTTGATAAGATTCGTTAGCTTCACCAGGGATTTTTTTGAAGATAATGTAGTATTTCGCCGGAAATAAGATCAAATCCAGGCGATTTTTTTGGATTAATATTATGTTTGATTTCCCTCAGAACTTCTCCCGGTGAAAACAATTTTATATTTAGTTGGTCGTTTAGGCTTCAATTGTTGTAGGTTCATAACCTGTTTGGCATTCATTTGGTTTAAATGTGTTTTCCAGATGATCAGCAAAGCTTTTAGCTTTTTGCTCATTGCTAACAGCCCATTTTCCAGGTCCAATATTTGGCGCTATTTTATATTTTTTTAAGACGCTCATCAAATGATGTCTTAAGCTTTAAAATTTCGTCCAGTTTATTATCATTAGATTTGGTGTGCTCTTTGCGTTGAGCAATTGTAGAGCTTCTAGCAGTAACTTGAGCGTAGGAAACAGTTTTATTTGCAGTTGGAATAGTTCTTGTGATAGGATTTTGCTGGTTGTTAGCGGATGGTTTTATACTGGTAACTTGCTGTTGCCGCATAACTGATGGTTTCATTAATGATAATCAATCATTTCTCAAGTAAGGGTTACATATATTTTTTTTATTTTTTCTACCGACTCACCCTCGCTTCGTACGGGTTCGTCCCTGTAGAAAATTAGGTAAGTATTATCTATACAGATAAATAAAATTGAAGTGTCTGTTTGTAATGTCAAAGTAACAACTTTTTAATAAACGCATATGAAAGTATATACGGTACATATAAGAAAAACACAATTTTTAAATTTTTTGTCTGTCTGTCTGAAATTTTGGAAGTGATAACTTATTAACATTCAACATACGGGTCAATATCAACATTTAGGATACCTTTTACTTCATGAAAATCTTTCTTCCCTATGGGAACCTCAAGAAAAGCCAGCTTTATATATCCATATCAATATTAAATGCGAAATGCTCTTCACGCTTAACCGTTGAACCGATTTATACATATATAATACTTTTACCTACTTTTCTATACCTGTTTTTGTTTTCCTGGGCAAACTCGCTAGATCGTAGACCTTATTTGTGCTTTCGAGCTAAGATTAAGGTCAAGAGTAAGCCCATTTCTAATAATAAAAAAACATATGTATGTACATTGTACATATGTAATATAGTCTATGCTATACTACACGTTAAAACATACCTAGGGACGAACCCGAGCGAAGCGAGGGCGAGTCGCTAGTTAAGAATAAAATAACTGCAAACAATATTTAAATGCTTAAATATTTCCATTTTCAATTTATATACAATCATAAAGATAATATTTGAGATCTAGGGTTGTCACAATAGAAAATATTTTATTGTACATTCTCACGTATACTAAAGCTAAAGCAGTACCTGTCGCCCATAACACCTACGGTTCATGCACTTAGGTTTTAAGTAACAAAAATGCAGAACCACAGATGCGTTGTCACTGTGAGGACTAAGATAAAATGCCTCTTGCCTGTAATTGCGCTGGCTACCTTATCCTTTATACCGGAACACAACAATGCAATCATTGTTGCTTGGCGGCAGAAATAGATAAGGGGGTGGTACCCATCCAGTCGGGCTTCTCAGGCTTGACAGAGTCCTACCACGAAGAGGATATTCATTTGAGGTAAATTACAAATGTACTTAATTATATGTACAAAACAAATGTACACTTAGTTATTATTTGAGGCTCATTATATATTCGTTTGAAGAATTTTAAATCTTGTTAGCAGTAAATAAATTTTCCTACGATAGCTGCCTACTTGGTAATAACAGCCTTATAAATAAGCTGCAATTGTAATACAATTAAGTAATTATGAAATATCCATTTGTACAAAATATAATTCTAACGTTAGTTTAACAACGGTTTTTCAATTGAAGTAGTCTTTGATTCCAAATGATGAATAATAGCATATTATTTTTGTTTTTCATATTTTTATTTACTTCAGTAAAGACGGCAAATAAACCTTCAATAAAATCAGACAATTTTGTAAGTATGCATTAAATAAACTAATCTTGCTTTACATTTCTTGAAAATCTCCATCTATGACTTATCGAAGAGATTTATGAGTCAGAAAAATATTATTAGTCCAATCGAAATGCAGTTTAGGAACAAAATATTGAAACCCTGAAGTTTTATAATTTTAAAATATTAGCAGGTATATAAAGAATAGAAATTCGTAAAATGCCCCCAGCTATTCTCGAGAAATGGAGGGGACGCAAAGCGTTGAAAAAGTCTTTTTCAATTTCCGGCTTACTATGACATTCTATCGAAAAATGTTATCTACAAAAGTTGTAGGTCTAGTAAAATCTACAACTTTTATAGATAACACATTTTATGACATACATGACAAAAAGGAGCCTTTGTTATTCTGATGTATGAACTATAATATTGTAAAGTTTCATTAAAATACAATCAGTAGTAAAAGATGTTGACCGCGGATATAAGATACCACCATACAAAACTTCATGTAAATCGGTTGAATAGTTTCGGAGATTAGCCTGTATAAACAGATAAACAGACAAACCGACAGAGAAACAAAAAAATTGGAAAAAAAACTGGATTTGTTCTATTTCTCTTCTTACATCCCCCTGACTCAGTTTTTAGCATTTTTTTTTTATGTACAGACATTCGACTTCTACAGTTTTATTATATATATGTATATATATATATATATATATATATATATATATATATATATATATATATATATATATATATATATATATATAGATTATATAATTTACAATGGACGTTAGTTTTCGTGAAGTTTTTTTGTTTTGAGATACATATATAGTCTAGATGTAGTATCTGTGTTTCCAAAAGGTATAAATATTCTGCTAAACTCTTCTTCAAAGTTATCTTGGTTTATGGTGCTACTGCTTTCCATATTTTACTTATTTGATTGAAATATTACTTCTTTATTGTTGTTTTGTTTCTTATTGACTTCCACATCATCGGGTTCAGCAATTCCTGAGGCTTACAAATGACTTCACTATTATTGACAGCATTATAATTTAATTCTAGAGTGGTTTCTACGGTTTTTTTAATGTCGTTAAGTTTTTGTTCGGTAAGCATTTCATTTGTAAGTATTGTTCTTCTTTTATCCGCAATACGTTGCTCTGAAATATGGATAATACTGTATGAACGTTTGATGCATATTTCTGTCGGCTTCAGTGATTTCATAATATGCTTTAATTACTCCTTCATTTAATTCTTGTGACCACTTCATTTTGCCTGAAGCTGTAGCTACATCTGTTTGTTGTGCGTGTGTCGTTGCTTGTGTGATGTCAGATGTGAGTATGGTTATGGGTTTGAAGTATTGATTAGTTATGTAAATATTTTTCTACTTCTATACGAATTGCTGTAATTCTACCTGGAGGGAGTAGATTTCTACGGAGGATGACCCTGTGTTGATCCCTGATTCTTTGTTCCGTGATTTGCATTGTTGGAAATTTGTCTGTGAATGAATTATAAGGTGATGTTAAGTAAGTAACTCTTCTATTTTTGTTTTTTCTCTAATGAAGTGATTGTGAAATATGTACGCATAATGAATATATTCATTTCTTTTGTCCAATTATAACGCGCATTTTTTCCTACCGTGTTGGGACCAGGATTTACAGCGAAAGATGCCTCCTGTTCAACATCCTCGTTAGTTACTGTATGTGTGGTGATACATGGGTTTGAATATGATGCCAGTGAACTTTGTTGGCAGAGCACTTCGTGTTCTTCAAATAAGGCTCGTAAGCTCGTGACGGTGGTATTGATGAGAATAATGAAGAAGTTGAAGGGGGGGGGGGGGGACGATTAGATGATTATAGGTTGTAGTGTTTTCTTTGACTGAAGCGCATCTGTTCAACTTCAAGTTGCCAACGAATTGCATGCTGTAGCACCCAGCGTTGAGAATTAAAAACATCCAAATTTCAATACGGAAGTTGGCTGGGTATTATCATGCTTGTGGGATCCTGTAATCTAATCTATACTAATATTATAAAGCTGAAGAGTTTGTTTCTTTGTTTGGTTGAACGCGCTAATCTCAGGAATTACTAATCTGATTTGAAAAATTCTTTTTGCATTAGATAGCCCGTTAACTGAGGAAGGCTATAGGCTATATATAATCCCGGAAAATTGTACGGTTCCCGTGGGATAGATTTGTTTTTATCAAGGGACGAACCCGAAGCGAAGCGAGGGTGAGTCTTTCTTTCTTTTATATCTTTATTTATTTATACAAGCGATCTCGGAAACGGCTCTAACGATTTCGCTGAAATTCCGTATGTGGAAGCTTTCGGAGGCGAAAAATCGATCTAGATTAGTCTCTTGTCTGGGCAAACGCGTGTTTTCGAGTTTTCATGCGGTTTTCTTTCGCATTATTCCACGCAAAATATAGTCACTAATTTGTTACACTCGGGCATAAGCATCGTAGTCAAGCGGCCAAGGCGCAAGATTGACAACATATATGCCCGAGATCGAGTCCCGGTCGGAATACAAAGTTTTCTACTTTTGTTTTTTTTTATTTGTATTTATTGAAGTTTTTAGTTTTTTTATCTAAAAAATACGATATAACAAAAAAGAACTCCGAGCGAAGCTCGGTCGCCCAGATACTTAATATAATAAGATCAAATAATAAAATTAAACATAACAGACAAATGTAGTAAGTTCTTACTGTGTATGCAGCCCTTTTTAACGTCCCACTGCTGGGCACGGGCCTCCCTTCAATACGAGGGGAGGGGCTATCTTACTGTGCAGATCAAAATTACAATATTTCAAATTAATATTTTTAATTTGTAAATGTATGTATGTAGTAATAGTGTTGCTTAATATTCTGATTTTAAATAATGGCAACCTAAATAAAATTATTCTTTTTATTCGCATAGGACAATAATATCGCTTGAATAATTAATATATTTTTTTTTAATGTTTATAAATATAATAATGGCTACACAAAATAAGATTACTAATTAACAAAGTTTTCTAAAAAAATTAAGATCATTATAATAATAATAATAGCTAAAATTTAATAAATAATATTCTATATTCAATTATAAAACTGATTACAATTATAAAAATGTTTAAAATTAAAATTAACAAATAATTTAAGGTACTTTGGTGCCATTTTTATATTTTTTGAATTCATTTTGTTATTTTGTGGGTATGCTATCTGTAACAACTATATAATGCCTTTGAGACTTCTAAAACCTTAGTCTCTCCCGTGACTATGATTGCGCTAAAGCATTTGAAACGTCGGAAACCAAAAATCTAAATAAATCCGCGAAAAAATCCGAAAAAATAGTTTTACATTTACGATTTTATAGATTATTTGATTATTTAATCGGACTACTATTAGAAAGGCTAAGCTGCGTGTGTCTGGGTGTGTGTCTGTGTACGCGCGTGTGTGTGTGTGTATGTTTGTTACTCGTCCATGCTGAAATGTCTGGACGGATATGGATGAAATCTAGTGCATAGGCAAATTACGACTTGGAGTAACACAGGCTACTGTTAGACACCTAGGGACGCATTCTAGAGAAGCGAGGGTAAGTATCTAGTGGCATATATGGCAGAAATTAGTTAATCAAAACTTCCCAAATATACTACCGGAACAGAATTGGAATATTCACTCTTGTTAAATCATAACATACATCATACACACATATTAACTAAAATTTTATCCTAGGGCCCATACAAAGTTGTTTTTAAACGTTCCGAGGTATGCAAAGGACCCAAACTGAAGAATGCGGCAGATTTTAGTACAAATATTACAATTCGTGGAAATCAAACGTTCAGAACATTAACCTTTAAATTTCCTAAGAATACTAGTATGGATGAGGTTTGTTACATTTTTTTATATTAAAATTTTCAAAATATCCTAAGTAATTTTTGTTATAAACTAGCATTATTCCCCTGTTTTGCATCTTCCAAGTGATAATAATTTGATAATATTTTGATTGTTGAAATAAATGTCAAATGAAAATATTTATAAATTTTTTCTCTAATCACTAAATATAAGGCCACGCGCACTTTGGACACCAATTTGTATCGTACTTAAACGTACAATCGTGGTTGTACGAATTAAATGCGCACATTGAATACGGTTTTCTCTGTTAAATAGGTAGTTTCATCTGTTTTTAGGGTAGTACCTAAAGGGTAGTACCTAGGGTAGTACCCAAAGGGTAAAATGGGACCCTCGCTGTTTGTCCGTCTTTCCGTCTGTCTGTCACCAGGCTGTATCATGAACCGTGTTAATTAGACAGTTGAAACATTCACAGATTATGTATTTCTGTTGCCGCTATAACAACAATTAATACTAAAAAACGGAATAAAATAAATATTTAATGTGTTTTTTGCTTGATATTGATAACGGCAACAGGTAGATGCTTGAAAAATAAACATAGCAGACAGTTAGATGTAGTAAGTTCTTACTGTGCGGATCAAAATAACAGTATTTCAAATAGGTAAATATTTTTCATTTGTAAATGTAATTCTTAATTAATTTTAATTTTCTAAATTACACATAGAACAATAATGTGATTTAAATAATTAATATTTTATTTTTCTTTATAGTTATTTACAAGTTGGGGGTTTAGAAATGAAATTTGTAATTAGTAGAATCCGTAGAATTAAGTAGAATGCTTATTACAAAAAATTTGACTCCTTATATCCAAAAAATGGATAAAATTTACAAATCTCACAGCCAATAGAAAATCTTACATTAAAATATTTACAATCTAAAAAATTACATTAACGACTAAAAATCTTGGAATTATTTAAAATAGGATTGGTCATAAAAGTGAACGAGATAAAAATAACGCGAATCTTCTGCTCTCATGGATTCTGAGAAACGGCGCGATCGCGCAATCTCGCGCGGGACGCTGAAGCTATAAATATAACTAGGCAGTCGATGTGCGCGGGGTGTCATTTGCCTCGCAGCGCTCGCGTCAGATAGATCTGCAGTCTTGCTACGCGTAGTATTTGACTCGTAAAACGGTTCTTTTCAGAACTACTTCTTGTTTTATACAAACAATAGAATAGCTCCTTTCAGAGCTAACTTTTCTGTGTTTCACGAGACGTCGAGTGTAGTTACAGTTATAAATATAATGATGATAACACTAAATATAGATTACTAATCAATAAAGTTTCTTCTTCTGCCTAGCATTATTATTCCCGGCTATTGCCAGGGTCTGCCTTCCTGCTTAGCCTTCTCCACTTTGCACGGTCTTTAGCATCATCCTGTATTAGTCCATTGGCTCTCATGTCCTGCTTCACGACATCCAGCCATCGCTTTCTTGGGCGCCCGGGAGGTCTTGTTCCAGGGACAGATATATCAAGGCACTTTCTTCCGACATAGTCCTCAGACCGACGCGCAACATGGCCATACCACCTCAGACGATGCTCTTGAAGCTTATCCGCTACGTCACGGACCCCGAGACTGCCACTGATGAACGTGTTGCGTATGCGGTCGGCCCGCGTTACACCACACATCCACCTCAGCATCTTCATCTCCGTGACGTGAAGCTCCTGAGTGTGTCGAGATAGCGCTGGCCAGGACGCTTCCGTATAAAAGGACCGGTCGGACAATGCTCTTGTATATCTGTCCCTTGAGCTTGGGCGGTATTCTGCGATCGCAGACCACACCTGTGACCTCTCGCCATTTGGCCCAAGCAGCGCTTATACGGGCTTGAACGTCGTGATCGATGCTTCCGGACTCAGCACGGATCCAAGGTACCTGAACTTCTCCGACTTAACTGCTAGTTCAAATCCTATTTGTTGGTTATAAATAAATATAAATAAATAAAGCTCCAGCTGCAGCCGGCTCTCATCAACGAGCGCTATGTCATCGGCATACATCATTAGCCATGGAGGCTGGTCCTGGATGTATGCCGAGACAACATCGAGTACTACGCTGAATAAGAACGGGCTGAGAACCGAACCCTGGTGAACCCCTACAGAGATCGGAAAGGGCTCGGTATCGCCAACAGCGGTTCTAACCACCGAAGCGGAATCGCTGTACATGTCCCTGATAATGTCAATATAGGCCTCAGGCACACCTTTGAATCGCAACGCCCACCAGATACATTGACGAGGTACACAGTCAAAGGCCTTCTGCAGGTCCAAAAAAGCCAAATGCAGAGCTCTCCTTTTCTCCCTGTAAGCCTCGATCAAAGTTCTGAGGACAAAAATGGCGTCCATTGTGCTTGATCCCGATTGAAACCCATATTGACACTCAGAGACAGCACACTCTTGGCGGAGCCTGAGGTCGATCACGCGTTCGAAGAGCTTTATGGTGTGACACATGATTTTGATCCCTCTATAACTACCGCAATCCTGAACACTGCCCCTGCCTTTGTATATAGGGGTTATAAAGCTTAAACGCCACTGAATAGGCATCTTTCTAATGTTCAAGATGCAGTTAAAGAGGTCAGTAAGCATGAACACACCAAGAGAGCCTAATGATTTCCACGCCTCGATCGGTATGTCGTCAGGTTCTACCGCTTTTCGGTTCTTCATGCGGCGAAGACAATCCCGAGTTTCGTCAGGTGTTATTGGGCAACAAGTTCGAGGTTAGGGGGCGGTTCGGGTGGAAGACTATATGGGTGCTGATTGTTCAGCAGCTCCCGGAAGTAGTCTTTCCATCTCTCTTTCACAGAGGCATGGTTACAAAGCAGCGTGCCCTGAGAGTCCCTGACGCAAAGACATTTTGTGATATCTTGCGTCGCTTTATCCCGGGCACGTGCCAGCTTGTATATGAGCTTTTGCCCCTCCGCAGTTTCTAGCTTGTCATATAATGGTGATAAGCTATCACTGCGGGCTCTGGATACAGCTCTCTTGCTGGCACGTTTGGCTGCATTGTACCCTTCTCTATCTTCAGGAGAGTTGCTTTGCTGCCATTCTTTAAATGCAGTCTCCTTTTCTCGAATCGCCCCCTGTACCTGGTCATTCCACCACCATGTCTCCTTGTCGATGACTCGTCCTCCTTTAGAAACGCCAAGAACTCGCCTTCCCGCCGCGGTAATTACCGACTGTGCTCAATCCCAAGCCTCCTGGGCGGTTTCGGTGTGAGTCAATAGATTTTGGTTCTCAACCTCCGCCAGGAAGTCAGTCCGCATCGGCCCATTCAGTAACCACCACTTGATTCTAGGTTTGCGTTTCTCGGCTAGTTTCTTTTTCGGAGTAAACATATAGTCCATGACAAGGAGCGATGTTGGGCCGTTAGGCTTTCACCTGGAATGACTTTGTAGTTAGTCACCTTGTCAATATGACACCTTCTGGTCAGCAGATAGTCAATTTGAGTTGAGTGGAACCCGCTCTTATACGTGATAAGGTGCTGATCATTCTTTTGGAAGAACGTGTTCACGATGGCCAGATCAGACGCAATACAGGTTCTTAGAATGTGTACTCCCTCTGCATTGCGACGACCATAACCAAAACCGCCGTGAACACGTTCATACGTCTCAGCTGCCTCACCGACATGACCGTTTAAGTCCCCCCCCAACAACTATCACTTCGGTAGTCTGTATCGCGCGTAGTACCTCTTCAAACTGCTCCCAGAAAGATTCCTTCTCGGCCTCACTACAGCCTGCCTGGGGGGCATAGGCACTGATTAAGTTGGTGGTAACACCCTCAATCAGTACCTTTACCCGCATCAGCCGGTCGCAGCAACGGTCAACTTCAAGGAGACCATTCCGAAGCTCTTTAGAGAGCACTACCGCTACACCGTTTTTGCCTGAAGGTGACCCAGTGTATATAAGCTAGTAACCCTGTCCGATGTTACGGGACTTATTGCCCTTCCAGCGAGTTTCCTGAAGGAAAGCGCGCTGGACCCGACCTCTCATGAGTACATCTGCGAGTTCCCTGCATCGTCTTGTTAGAGAGCCAATATTCCACGTTGCAAAGCGGAGTTTCCGTCTGGGTACTAACTTCTTTAGTCGTGCCCGTACTCGACACGGTAGCCCTTGCCCACTTGTCGTAGGTGTAGGGCGATGTGCCTGCGCGTCGTTTAGCGGCGAGGCTCTAGCCGTACCCAGCATTTCCTTGGTCCTCCTCATATAATTGGCGAAATTGGTTTTAAATGGAGCGATTGCCATCTGACCTCCAAAATCCCACATTTTGTGGGCAAACCCAGAGATGGAGAGGGAAGGGATCAGGAAGGAGGAGAAGAAAAGGGGAGGAGTGGACACCACTTTCACGGACTGGATGAAGGTATGATAGTGGTGGCTCGAGGACCCGGGGTCGCGTACCCGTATGTGGCAGGACACCCTCTGAGAGCAATCAATAAAGTTTCAAAAAAATTGTAATAATTATAATAATAACAGCTAAAATTATATAAATAATATTCCGTATCTCAAGTATAAAGTTATTCAAATTTAATAAATGTTTAAAATTAAAATTAACAAATATTGTAAGGTACCTTAGTGACAATTTTCAAGTTTTTAAATTTATTTTGTTATTTTGTGGGTAGGCTATCTGTAACAACTATATAATTCTTTTGAGACATCTAACTCCTTAGTCTCTCCCGTGACCATGATTGCTGTAAAGCAATCGAAACGTCGGGAACCAAAAATCAAAATAAATCCGCGAAAAAACCCGAAAAGATAGTTTTATTTAAATGTCAAATATTCGCGTAAATCTAAGAAAATATTATAAAAATATTTGTAAATTTATATTTTTTAATCTTTTATGTTAATATTGGGCCAATGCAAATCCAACTCGCGCATTATAGGTTTCGTATAGCAAAATACTGTGTTGTTTTTCTTACTTACGTGTTTTGTGAGGTTTACATTAAAATAAATACGAATAATATTTACGCTTCCACAACATCGACTCATTCTATCAACCGTAAAAATCATATCACATTATTTTGTAACATTTTTTGAAAAACAAGTTCATAAGTGTTAAACTGACATAGCAGGTATATATATATATCGCACGTCCTCTAAAAAACTCTCATAACACAAAAAAATAAGAACACAGATAAATACCCAGTCATATTATATTTTTCATTTTTTATCAATCAAAAAAACCGCCGTAATTGTAGTGTGAAAAAAAGCTACTAAATGGAGCTAGTGTCAGTTTTTTACGGAGCGAGAACGCGCGCTCTCTCCTCAACAAAAGTGGCATATCAAAGCTTGTGTCGAGTGAACGTGTGTCAGTGATTTAAAAAATAGTCATAAACCGTCTTGTGACAGAATTTTAGGTAAGTTTCTTCGCATTACTTGCTAATTTAGGAGTGAATACTGTGGTATTACAATATGAGTCTGTTTTTTCGATCCTTTTTTGAAAAGATGTTTTTTTTAACTGTAAAAAGTGTCATATCATAGATTATAATACTATTTCACTCAACATTGGTATATATGTCGGAGGAAGCTATGAGTCGAGTTGATTGTTGTTTGCAATAATTTACATTTTAATTACTTTTTAAAAATTCTAAATTTGATTTTATTTGATTTGTTACATTTGTCTATAATTTTAAAACCTCATTAATCTAATAAAAGTTATAATATTGCAATTAGCGTAACGACCAATCAGAGCAGAGCACGTGCCTCGAGCGGGGTCGAGGCGCCGTCTTTACTTTAGAGAGTCCATTGGTTCTGCAGGAACATTCGAGTGATAGCAACTGATCGAGTTGGATCTTGAAAAAGTATACCGCTTCGTTGGTTGAAGTAAAGAACGGTGCCCTGAACCCGCTGCTCAGTCTTGGCTGTTACTTTCGTTTCGTTAGTTAGTGTCGTTTTCGTCAATAAGTGTGTGTGTAGTGAATATTGTTTAATCTGTGTGTAAAGTGAATAATCTGTGTGTGAAGTGAATTTGTTTAATTAAAATACTACGAAACTGTTCTATTGAGTTTGTGCTCGCATCTTACCCAATGACGCCCACTAAGCCCCCAACTACTGATGTCGATATCGAAGATAACCATGTCTCTCCGACATCAAAAGTGGAATCGGTGCAGGCACAAAACGTGAGCGAATTGACAGCGACGAATGACGGATGGCGTGCGTTATTTACACACACAGTACACCAGTATGAAGTTACTGGTGGAGGCGCTAACCAAACCACCGAATATCAAGGTTAAGAGCATCACGCTGCCTAAATTTCAGCCGGAAGATGTAGACACTGACGCCCGGACCTGGCTGGCAACGGCGGACATCTGTTTATCGGATAGTGGTATACAGGGAAGTAAACTAGTTCTCATACTTAGTAAGGCCATGAGCCAAGGAATGATAATTTTTCTTACTGTTATTAAAAAAAAATATCATTATGTAATTTAAATAATTAGCTAAATATTAAATTAATCGATAGTTGTCTATTAGTAAAAATGATTAAGATTAATTCCGTAGTTTGAGAGTGTATCGCCTAAAACTAAACAAACAAACAAAACAGGAAGTATAGACATACATAATTGTTATTGCTAAAACAAGAAGTGCAATATTACTAAATCAAATCTTATATATTTAAACGAGCAATTCTAGTACATTTATATCTTTATTTATTTATACCAGCGATCTCGGAAACGGCTCTAACGATTTCGCTGTGATATGTGGGGACTTTCGAGGGCGAATAATTGATCTAGATTAGTCTCTTGTCTGGGAAAACGCGTGTTTTCGAGTTTTCATGCGGTTTTTTTTGCATTATTCTACACGCAGAATATGGTCGATAATTTCTTACACTCTGATATAAGCACGGAATAGGTAAAAAATCAATTCTGTGGATATAAGTATCGTGGTCAAGCGGTCAAGCGGTCGAGTCCCGGTCGGAATATAAAGTTTTTACTTTTATTTATTTTTTGTATTTATTCAAGGTTTTAGTTTTCTTTTATCTAAAAAATACGATATAACAAAAAAGAACTCCGAGCGAAGCTCGGTCGCCCAGGTACTATGAGATTAACGGGAAACCATTGTCGATCACTGCCATTATTTACCAATCATACGGTGCGCAATTAAAGTGGTATATGTAAGAGTATACTAATATGTAAACAGCGTTACCAATTTGTGCGGAATTTCCCAAACGGCGGGGAATTTCAAGTCGATTGGGAATTTGTTGGGATTGGCATTATGCGGGGAAAATGCGGGGATTGTGAATATCGATAGTCCGAACGGATTCGAACACGTAAACCAAACTTTAAATTACTAACACAAATCGGATATAGGTTCCACGTCTGAACCAATTTAGCTTTTAATCTTAACTATACTAAGTGTTAAAACTACGCAAATTTTCTAAGTACAAATTTTTTCACTAGTAATAATTAATAACTTAAATCACTCGTAGCAATAAGTTCTCCTAACTTAAACTCGTAATAATAATTTTGAAGTAATATTTATTATTATTTTTTTTCTGAAAAATGAGATTTTAAGGTGATAAAAGAAAAAATGGAACTCAATCATAGTCTAATCACAGATCATAATAATATCTATTTAAACGAGCAATTCTTGTATATTTATTTATTTATTCCGGCGATCTCGGAAACGGTTCTAACGGTTTTCGGGGGCGAAAAATCGATTTAGATTAGTCTTATGTCTGGCAAAACGCATGTTTTCGAGTTTTCATGCGGTTTTCTTTCGCATTATTCCACGCAAAATATAGTCACTAATTTGTTACACTCGGGCATAAGCATCGTAGTCAAGCGGCCAAGGCGCAAGATTGACAATCACAGGTGTCCGGGTTCGACTCTCGATCGGAAACAAAGTTTATCCTTTTGTTTTTTTTTTTTTTGTATTTATTCTAGTTTTTAGTTTTTTTTTATCTAAAAATACGATATAACAAAAAAGAACTCCGAGCGAAAGTTAAATTTACCGTAGGTTCCATTTGTTACATTCTGCCTTGTTGGTAAATACGAAACACGTAAATATATTTTGCTTGGGTTCAAAAATCTCTGCGCATAGTGAAAAATACTATTGTCTGTGTAAAAAGGCTGTTGGCTGCCCCTGTTACCGATTTTATATGTAAATAGGTACTAATAAAATATTTTAACATTTTCAGATTAAAATAGTGGTGTATTCTGTAACCGCTAATAAAAAAAAAATGCTGTATAATTACAAATTGACCGATCCCTGTCATCATTTTTTTGCGGCTGCCTTGATAAAAAAAAATTTCAAAACAGATAACTGCGTAGTGACGAAGGTTTGTATTGCTGAAGTACATAGTTTTTAGGGTTCCTCACTAATGTCAAGAAGGCCCTGTAGTATAAACCTATTTAGTGGTTTAAAAAGGTATATTTTGTGAACGGGTTTCGGTTTACAACAGGGTTTTTGATCCTTATTATGACGAGGTCTAGATGACCTCGTCATAATAAGGATCAAAAACCCTAAGGTTTAACCCTAAAAACCGTAAGGAACATTATGTCGAGATTCTCTCTTTAACTGTCGCTTTAATTACAAATGTTGTATCTGTTCATCATTTTCACTTATTTTCACAATTAAGTTTCGACAAAATATCTAATTTAGTAGTATTTTTAAATAGATTCTAAATATTATAATATTCTTGTTTATCTACTCAGGTAAATCTCGCGACAAGTTTTATATTAAACTAGCGAAGGAAAACAAAAATAAATCTATCCCACGGGAGTTTTTAGTTTATATTTTATTCGTATTCGTCTCAGCAAACCCTTTCATTTGGTATCCATGCCATGGGGGTGCGTAAAAAAACATAGTCCGCCATCTTTGGGAGTCCACCATATTGGATTTAGAATAACGTTTAGTCAAATTTAGCTTGCAAGATTTGATTACCTACAGATAGACACCGGTCAAACTAAATAAAAGTTTGTAATGATAAATTTGTAATGTGTACAATGACTTCACTTTACTCATCATATTTTACATATTAAGCCCATTCACTTTTCATACCCATATTCTTCTTCTTCTTCTTCTGCCTGGCGTTATTAATCCCGGCTATTGACAGGGTATGCCTTCCTGCTTAGCCTTCTCCACTTTGCACGGTCTTTAGCATCATCCTGTGTTAGTCCATTGGCTCTCATGTCCTGCTTCACGACATCCAGCCATCGCTTTCTTGGGCGCCCGGGAGGTCTTGTTCCAGGGACAGATATATCAAGGCACTTTCTTCCGACATAGTCCTCAGACCGACGCGCAACATGGCCATACCACCTCAGACGACGCTCTTGAAGCTTATCCGCTACGTCACGGACCCTGAGACTGCCACGGATGAATCTTGACCGGTTGACCGGTAATCAGCAGGGATGTGATATTCATTGAGAAAACGGATAATACAAAAAATATCACACAGGAACCTGTATCAGTGCCATAACTTACTTCAATTACTCTTAGTTCTAATAATGATACATTAAAGTGTGAAAAAAGAACTACTGATGTAGACAGCCCGCAAAATATTTTACAAAATGACACATTAACACCCACAAGTGATGTATCGTTTGATAGCTGTAATGGTTCTGATGACCCCACATATTATCCAAGTACAAGTGATTATGATGATGATAATAGCAATGATGATTTCCAGAGAAATATCACTTTAAGATCACACCAGAGGCATAATATGCAAGGAAATAATTTTAAGTGTTTCACACAAATTTCAGATCCATTAACTGTAAAAGAAGCACTATCAAGTACTAATGCTAAAGAATGGAAAGAAGCAATGGATGAAGAATACAGATGCTTATTAGAAAATGATACATGGGAGTTAACTAGTCTACCACCAGACAAGCATTCAATACCATGCAAATGGGTTTTTAAAACTAAAACAAATGAAAATGGTCAAATAGTTAAATACAAAGCTCGACTTGTGATAAAAGGATGTTCACAAAAATTTGGAATTGACTACACTGAAGTATTTTCACCTGTTGTAAGACTTGCATCCTTAAGATATTTATTTGCCTTAACGGTGAAATATGATCTAGATATATGGCAAATGGATGCTGTGTCTGCTTTTTTTCAAGGCGACATAGAAGAGGAGATTTATATGATGCAACCACCTATGTATAGCAATGGTAATCAAGTATGTCGATTAAAGAAATCATTATATGGTTTAAAACAAGCTAGTAGGCAGTGGAATAAAAAGCTTGATTTTACATTAAAACAAATGGGATTAGAACAATCAAAGCAAGATCTTTGTATTTACTATAAAATCATAGGTAAGGACAACATGGTTTTTTTGGCAATATATGTTGATGATTATAATTTTATTTACTAATAATCAAACGTCAAAATATTATATAAAAGAAGAACTACATAAAAGATTTAAAATAAAGGATCTCGGAGAGTTATGTTACTGTTTAGGAATACATGTGGAACGAGATAGAGAGAAAGGAATAATCTATCTTGACCAAAAGAAGTATATACAACAAGTATTACAAAAATATGGAATGTCAGATTGTAAAGCAGTGAAAACACCAATAGATTTAAATACAAAGTTGCAAAAGTCAGGAAAAACAAACATTTTATATGATATTCCTTATCAGGAGATAATTGGATGCCTATTATATATTTCTCAAGTTACTAGACCTGACATAAGTTTTGTTATTAATATGTTGAGTAAACACAATAACAAGCCTGAAATGCAACATTGGATTGCACTGAAAAGAGTAATACGCTACTTAAAAGGTACTCAAGATTACAGATTCAGTTATAAACAAAACCTAGATGAGAGCATGAGTCATGGGTACTGTGATGCTGACTGGGCCAGCTCAGAAGATGACCGGCGCTCCTGTACCGGTTACACATTCCTGTTTCAGGAAGGAGCGATCAGCTGGAACTCAAGGCGTCAGCCTACTGTTGCTCTATCTACAACAGAGGCTGAATATGTGTCTTTGTCATCATGTGTACAAGAAGCTTTATGGTTAAAGCAATTTCAAGAAAGTTTCTGGTCACATATAAAAGGCGAGGCCATGATTATTTACAGTGATAATCAAAGCTCTATTAAACTTTCAGGTTCTGACAATTACCACTCTAGGACCAAGCATATAGACGTGAGGCACCATTTTGTTCGTGACAAAGTACTTGAAGGAGCAGTTGATATTCGATATATACAAACCGACGTGATGGTTGCCGATGCCCTTACTAAAGCAACTTTGCACTCTAAATTGGCCTTTTGTTCGTCAAAGATAGGGTTGTGTTTAAGGGAGGATGTTGGAAGCTAAACACAACGCCTTTTTTTTATGCGATTCAGTGACAAACGAGCAGACAGACCACCTGATGGAAAGCAGTACCTGTCGCCCATAACACCTACATCTCATGCACTTAGGTTTTAAGTAACAAAAATGCAGAACCACAGGTGCGTTGTCACTGTGAGGACTAAGATCATATGCCTCTTGTCTATAATTGCGCTGGCTACCTTATCCTTCATACCAGAACACAACAATGCAATCATTGTTGCTTGGCGGCAGAAATAGATAAGGAGGTGGTACCCATCCAGTCGGACTCCTCAGGCTTGACAGAATCCTACCACTGGTAGGATCTATCATCTATCATTAAAAAGTATCCAGGGACGGAGGGATATTTTTTTTCAAACACGACAAATTATTTTTGCAGTCAATAAAATAAACGTTGCAGACGTGTAAATATTTGATTTTACTTTTAACGTTATATATTATGTATATAGAGATATTATATTGTAAATTTAACCAAGTCTCTGTGCGTCCTGCGTAATCCACGATCTTCAGCCCAATCTTTTATTTTTCACTAAGTTATACGTACGTCTATATGATTATTATATATTATGCTAATTTATTTTTTAATATTTTTTTAGGGAACTTATGTTACTATGCTGGATGCTGAGGATACTGCTAAATCATATTTGGGACCAAAATTTTTTTATGGAGATTATTTGTTTAAGAACAATATATTATCGAAGGAAGGAAATATAATGTGTATGTTTATTGAACATGAAGTTGTAAAAATAAACTCATAATATAACTAAACTCATAACAAGGAAATATTTGGAATCGAAACATCTATTTACAATTTATTGAAATAAATGTTGCGCCATAAATATACCCATTATTTAAATACCTATTTACCTCTGTTGAGTATTCCGATAATATCTATATAATATACATAAAATGCTTTATCCTGACTGATTAATTAATCGATCGAAGCGCAGCCTAAACCACTGGTCGTAGAAAAGTGAAATTTGTAAGACGTATTCCTTATATGATAAATAGGCATCCAATAAGAAAAAATTTATCGAAATTCATCCCCTAAGAGGGTATGAAAGATTGTATGAAACTCTGTTATTCTTAATGCGAAACGACCGAAAGTGGTATTTAGCTCTAAGATGAAAAATAAGAAATATACTTATTAGTTTTTTTTCGAAATTTATCCCTTAAAAGGGTAAAAGCGGGTGATAACGTTTATATGGGCAAAAAAATATTTATGGTCAAAATTACTTGAAACTTGTTATTAATGCTTTTTAATACCTACTAATAAATAAATATGTGGTTTATTATTTTTCGAAATTCGTGCCAAAAGAGGGTAAAACAAGGGATGAAAGTTTTATAAATATCTATTTTTTATATGAAATGCAAAAACCTTTAAATAAAAAATAAAAGCATACTTATATCAGTTTTTTTTTTAAATTCATTTCTTAAAAGGATAAAATGGGGTTATAATATTTATATGGGAAAAATTTAGGATCAGAATTACTTGAAACTTGGTATTAATAATCTTCACATCAATTAACTAAACACGTATTTTAGCACTTTTTGTTATTCATTTGGTAGAAGAGGGGATGAAAAATTGCATAAAACTCTGTAATCTTAAAAGGGTGGTAATTATATTTAACTAAAAAAAATCGTTTATGATCAGAATTACTTGAAACTTGGTATTAATGCTTGAAGAGGAACTAGAGGTCTCTAAAATTAAAATTTGACAATCACGTGTGACGTGGCGTTGGATAAATAAAAATCAACCGGTCGGTTAGGGGCTTTAATAGTAAGTGATGATGATTTTACAAAAAAGATCATATATAGCGAAGCGCCTGATTAGTTTTAAATGCAATGACTCATCATACTAAAGTTGCTTATAACTAACTATCTCAAACTAAATCACGGAAGCATAAACATGCCCCCGGCCGTTGAAGGCTTGCATCCAACAGGAGTCTTCTAACAGCGGGCAGATTTTCGAAAAGGCTCGTCTGATGATGCCGGTCGCAGTCTTAATATCAGCCACCCTGGAGATTCCGTCGGTGCCAGGATGAAGGGCTATAACTCGACCCAGTTTCCACTTCATTGGCGGCAAGTTGTCGTCTTTGATTACGACCAAAGAGTTCAATTTTAACGCATCCGTAGAGGATTTCCACTTGACTCTTAGCTGCAATTCGGAAACGTATTCTTTACTCCACCATGACCAAAAATGCTGTCGGAGTTGTTCAATACCGTGGTGTCGAGTTAATAAATGACTGGAGCAATCACGAAGATCCTTCGTAGGTAGTGATGTGAGTGGTCTTCCTATTAAAAAGTGACCGGGAGTAAGAGGCAACAAATCTTCAGGATTCGACGATAAAGGAGTGAGAGGGCTAGAATTTAAGATCCCTTCAATTTGAACTAACACAGAGTTAAATTCCTCATAAGTAAGGTGACAATTGCCCAACACTCTTATCAAATAAAATTTGGCTGACTTAACACCTGCCTCCCAAAGACCGCCAAAATGTGGAGCATAAGCAGGGATAAAATTAAAGTTAACTCCGTCACGAGCCGCGCTGTCAGATATAGAGTTACAATTTTGTTTTAAAAAAGCTATAATTTCATTACACGCTCCTGTGAATGTCGTTCCACGGTCAGAATAAATATTAAGAGGTTTACCCCTTCGAGAAATAAACCTAGATAATGCCTGCAGGTAACTATTGCTAGTTAAATCGCCTTCCAATTCTAAATGAATGGCTTTTGTCGTAAAACATACAAAAATAACGATATAGACCTTTACTAATCTACATCCACGACCTTGACGACTAACTGAATTTAAAGGACCTGCGTAATCCACACCTACGTTTTGAAAGGGAAAGTCAGTTGGCGAGAGTCTACCTGATGGTAGATACCAATCTGTGGCATTACTGTCTGTCCCTTCAAACGTCGGCATCGAACGCACTGACGATAACAAGCTCGAGCTAAGCTACGTCCCCCTAATGGCCAATATGTTTCTCTTAAAGTGGTTAGTAACAATTGAGGACCTGCATGCATCAATCGAATATGCTCATGTCGAAATAAAAGTTTAACAAAATGATGAGTGGACTGTAAAAGAATTGGATGCTTTTTTTCAAAAGTGTATTCAGAATTATGTAGCCTACACGTATAATTTTATCAGCATCAAGAAATACACTTAATTTTGACAAACGGTTTTTATACGGTTGATTTTTATTATTTATTAACAAATCATACTCAGTAAAAGATTCTCTTTGTGACTGAGTGATTATAAAATTTAAAGAGTGTTGCAGTTCAGTGTTAGAAAAATAAGCAGTGTTTTTGTGCCTCTTCGTTTACAGGCATCAATAAAGTAAAATACATAACAAAAGGTACGTTGTAATCTTAAAATATTAGAAAAACGTTCAAATTTTATTAATAATTTTTCTAAATGATTTTCATGCGTAACGACATGAAGGTTAATATTTATTTTTATTTCAGGTAACGTTATCTCCATGTCCCCAGGACTACAAGGCCATTCATCAACATCTTTATGTAAAAAAGATGGACCGAACCACCACAGATCCAAGGTTTGCAGACAAGAAGGTTCCACTCCACGAGTGGTGAAATTAAATCTGCTGGATTTTTATTACTAGGTACGTGTCTCCATGTACATTTACTAGTTTCTTCTAGTATTTCTGCTACACGATTACGTACAAACGTATTTAATTTTATAGGAAGTATCTTTAACTTTAATTTTATAGGCAGTAGCTTGCCTATTTACACTGCGAATCAAGCGCGGATCCAGGGGGGGGGGTCATGGGGGTCATGACCCCCCCCCCCCCCCCCAAAGCCGAATATATTTTTTAAGAAGTTTGAAGTTTGAGAACAGAAGGATTAGGTAATACAAAATATTTATTCGTTTTTGAGTTTTTCTTTAATTTAAATATGCGCTACAAAGTATAAAACTACTTTTCTTTCTATCATGGGTCACTAGCGGCTTACCCTCGCTTAGCTTCGGCGCGTCTCTCTAGGTAGTAGAGTAGGTACGTTTTAAATAGGTATAAATTAGGGATGGGCCGAAATTCGTTTTGAATTTTGACAGCTTGAGCCGAACTTCGGCATTCGGCGAAATTCGGTTTGAATGCCGAATATTTGACAATAGAAAAAATAACCTACTTGCACTATTTTGACTGAAATTAATAGGAAGCACGTCTATTATGACCTGTCGGTTTGGAAACAAAAAAATTAAAACCTAAAGTAGTACCTATATCTTTAAAACTTTAGCACGTTATCTGTACTAATATTATAAATGTCAAACTTTGTGAGTATGAATGTATGGATGTTTGTTACTTTTTCATGCCAGAACGGCTAAACGGATCTGCATGAAATTCGGCACAGAAATAGATTATAGTCTGGAATAACACATAGGCTATTTTTTATCCCGGAATAATGTACGGTTCCCGTGAGATAGGTTTGCTTTTAATTTCCTAGAGGCAAACCCGAGCGGTGAGGGTGAGGCGCTAGTATACCATAATTATGACACTTTTTACAATAACCTCAAAGTTTTCGACATATTTGCAAAATTACCCGTTTTTCAATTTTTTTCTTGGTTTTTTATTTTTAATTTCTGCAATATCTTTTTGATTTAAGTGAAAGTAGGGGAAGGTAACCTTCAAAATACTTATAAGAAAAAAAAAATAGTTGAAATATTTAGCCGTTTCCGAGAAATTTATGTTTTATGGTCTCGAGAGGCTGAAAATCACCTTCAACTTTGTACAGTCGTCCTAAAAGTACAGTAAGCCGGAAATTGAAAAAAAAAAAACTATTTTTAACGCCTTTCATCCCCTTATTTCTCGGGGATAGCTGGATATCGGGGGCATTTTACGGTTTTTTGTTCCTTGTATAGGTACTTGCTAACTTTTTAAAGACGTTAAGTTTCAGGTTTTTTTTTCTATTATTAATAATAAACGGATTCCGATCGGTCTACATGGTCATTTATTTTAGTTAGGAACGTGTAAACCTTTTAACACGTATGTGATAAAAAATTAAATTAGTTCTTCTTAATTTAGCAGTCCCAAAAATCGTTGCCTAATTCAATAGACAAAATGAAATAAACTTAGTATTCTTCTAACAAGCACCTTAATTACAATTCGTAAATTAAATTAAACAAATCACGTTTTTGGTTCACTAAATCACTCAGAAACATTAAGTATTTTTAATAATAAAGGGTCACGTTTCTCACGAGAAAGCGCGGTGAAATTAAACTGAAGTTCGGCCGAATTTCTGCCGAATTTTTTATTCTCACCGAATGTTCAGCCGAAGTTCGTATTCGGTTCAAGCCACATTCGGCCCATCTCTAAATTATAAATAGCTATTACGAGTGTACCTTACAAGAAAAACTTATGCTATTGCAGATTTTTCTTGTCTTAAAAAGACCTACAATTTTCTAGTAGATACATTGTTTTGATGTATTTCTTAAGGTTTAGCCAGCGTTAGCCGTGTAAATGTCTTAGGATGACTCGATAGAACCCTGACACCCTGAAGAAATGGAATTGTTTTCTCGTGGGAACTAAGATTTTCCTGTAGTAAAAGTCATCCTAATGTTGACCCGAGTAAAGTTATCATCACTACACAAAATTTGGTTAAAATCGGTTTAGTACTTTTCGCGTGAAACCGCACACACAAACAGACATACTGACAAAAATTTTGTTTCGGGTTCTATATTCTGTACACTATACGTTGAGTCATTGTTTTTAAACAAATATTTCGTGTACAGATTTTGCTAAGTTACTGTTTTATAATATGTATATTTCAGTCTCTGACCCCCCCCCCCCCCCCAAAACCTAACCCTAGATCCGCGCCTGCTGCGAATATACAGGCAAGCGCATAAGCTTTCTCCGAAGCATCCACAAATACATGAATTTCGAAGTGTTGGTAAGCATCGCAAGTGACACGACGCGGTATACGAATATTATTAATAGCTGGTAAATCTTTGATCAGGGTGGCCCACGCAGTGCCAACCTCAGCTGTTAATTGATCATCCCAATTTAAGCCTTTAAGCCAAAGATATTGTAATAACATTTTCATGCGTATGACACAAGGTGATAACAAATGAATGAATCAAATATTCGTGCAATTATCGCAAGCATATTACGTTTAGTGTTATTCATCTGCTCAGGAACATTTATAGGAAAGCAAAGTTTATCATTGTCGGTTTACCAACTCAGGCCTAAAGTTTTATGTAACGTGTCACCTTCTTGGTGGAGATCGATTGTGGACTGATCACACTGTTCGGAAGGTAACTTAGGCTCGTTAGACTTCCACTTCCTCAAAGGCATACAAGCGGTAGCAAGAGCATCAGTAACCTTCTTTCGCAGTTCATAAGCAGTTTCGAGTTGGTCTGTCCAGTTAAAAGATCATCAACATAAAAGTCATGTATGATGACTTCCGAGATCAGTTTTTCAGTACATTGCATTCCCACTTGCTTAAGGCATCTCGTTGCGAGAAATAGTGCGCTGGCAGTACCATAAGTAACAGTATTCAACTGGTATATCTTAAGTGGACACGATGAGTCATTACGCCAAATGATCTGCTGTAAGTGTCGGTCGGAAGGATGTACGGGCACTTGCCGATACATTTTCTCCACATCTGCTGAAAGTACGTATTTGTACATTTAAAATCTAAGTAAAATAGATGTAAGATCATCCTGAACAGTCGGCTCTACCATCTGTATTTTATTTAATGAAAGACCAGAGGTAGTAACTGCACTAGCATTAAAAGCAACACGAAGTTTCGTGGTACATCTATCTAATCTTAGTACTCCATGGTGCGGAATGAAATAGGAATTATTTTTATTAATTTGAATCTCCGACATATGTGATAAAGAAATGTATTCAGACATAAAGTCAGATTTATAAGGACTTTATGTCTGAATACATTTCTTTATCATCTAGTGACGCTTGATTTTTATTTCTGCGCTCAAGTGACAGAAAACAGCGTTTAGCATGATTAAATGAATCGCCTAAAATATCGGATGATTCCTTTAACGGTATTCTAACACAAAAACGTCCATCCGATAACCGTGACGTATTTTTAACAAAATGTTCTTCACACATTTTTTCTTCTAATGAATAAGTAGACGACTCATGGCATACCTCCTCGAGCTGCCAGAAACGCGTTAATTGGTTTCGAACGTCATCCAGCTCATCTAATTGTGTGGAACATTTTTTATTGAAATTGCATTGTATAGGTGAAGACCGAGTGTTAAAACAATTATTATGGCCGCCGTTAATTGTACCACTAACTAACCATCCAAGACTGACGATCTGAAATTTTACAAACAAAGGTTTTAGAAATACAACAGTATTAAAGTTTCAATGAATTACAACCAAAATGAAAGTGTAACAACTTGTTTTACTAATAATTGATTAAATGATTAACATTAATTTTCAACTTAAATATTTCTAAAGCTCACAAATAAATTATTCGTTAAAATGTTACTTTATAATTGTAAGTAAATTTTAATAAAATAAATATCTACACTGAATATGTAAAATTAATAACATAATATGTATTTGATGTTTATATTATAATTAAAATGTATTTTGTAAAAATACTTATACTAGGAACAGTTATCTAATGTAACATTTAAGTTACTTATTTTTATAATATTTTATCAAATTTATTGTTAATAATATATGGTTTAAATAATATTTGTAGATATTTGTAATAAAGTTTTAAAAGATTTGACTTACTGACCTTCCCCAATGTCACGCGTGCTTAACGTGCTTTATTTACCTGATTTAATGTTTAATTGTAGACATGTTGGGTTTTATTAATAAATATAATGAGGAACACTATACTGATTTTTATTTTAAGCACTTAATGTCTATAACTCCACTTGAATTAAAAATCTTCACCTCTATACTCCGTACGGCACTGGTTCACTTTTTAATTATTTTTAATATTATTTAAATATTTTCTTTATTGTATTCGTCTCGTAATGGACCATGAAGAGGAACTAGAGGTGTCTAAAATTAAAATTTGGCAATCACGTGTGACGTGGCGTTGGATAAATAAAAATCAACCGGTCGGTTAGAGGCTTTAATAGTAAGTGATGATGATTTTACAAAAAAGATCATATATAGCGAAGCGCCTGATTAGTTTTAAATGCAATGACCCTTCATACTAAAGTTGCTTATAACTAACTATCTTAAACTAAATCACGGAAGCATAAACAATGCTCTTCAATACAATTATATAAATAAGTGTTTTAGAATTTTTCGAAATTTAGCCGCTTAGGGGGTAAAAGTGGGTGGCTTTAGCCCGTCATAATGCGAATAAGCATGCTATGTAACGAGACTCAAGTGCTATAATTCATAAAACATTATAGTAGCCACTTCTTCATACTTTGAAGACCAATGATAACCTCTGACTGTGTCTTTGAATTCAATCTTTTGTAACTCATCCTTAAAGTTTACTTAGCAAAATCCATTAAGAAAAATCAGGGCTAGTCGTTAAAAGTAGCAGTCATAGACTATATATATATATATATATATATATATATATATATAGAGAGAGAGAGAGAGAGAGAGAGAAAGAGGATTGCTTCTCACGTGGACCTTTTAGTAGAACCCAGAACCAGTCAGTGCGTCCACCATTGTAGTATACAAAAACTACAAAAACTTTTTAGCATTGGCTAAGTTAAATTAAACTAAGTTGATTACATTACATTAATAAGACAGTGGTAGCCCAGTGGTAACGCGCTCGCTTGGGAAACCGAGTGAAGCGGGTTCAAATCCCGGGTCTTGCACCTCTGATATTTTCATGTGCGAATCATTTCTAACATGATTACCACTTGCCTTACGGTGAAGGAAAACATCGTGAGGAAACCTGCATGTCTGAGAAACCTAGCAAGTTTTCGAAAGACATGTGAAGTCCGCCAATCCGTACTTGGCCGGCGTGGTGGACTATGGCCTGATCCCCCTCGTATTGAAGGGAGGCCCGTGCCCAGCAGTGGGACGTTAAAAAGGGCTGAATACAAGTTGATTACATAAACTTACACATAATATAATATATATATAGCTAAAGCCTTCCTTAGTGAACTTATCTAATGTAAAAAGAATTTTTCAAATCGGATTACTAGTTCCTGAGATAAGCGCGTTCAAACAAACTAACTCTAACTCTTTATAATATTAATATAGACTAGGTTACCGCCGTCGCTTGGTCTAATATAAACAAATCTATATCTGTATACCATATGACTATGTTTTCCCCATGATAATATTAGTGTATTATATAAGCAGAAGCTATTACAAAACAAAACTAAAAGAGATAACTTATAAGAACTACTGTATGCCCAGTGGTCGAAATTCGACCATAACTATTATTCAAATTTTGAGGAAAACATAATATAATGTGGATAGAATTTACCTATTTATTTATTAACACCTAGCGACTCATCCTCACTTCACCCGGGTTCGTCCTTAGGTACGTTTTAACGGTAAGTATAGAATAGACTATATAAGAAGCGAGGGTGAGTCGCTAGTAAATAATAAGTTATTTATTTGTAGCTAAAAGCTTACAATAACATCGCATTGATTTTTAATCTTCGCTCATCATCAGATATGTATGTAAACAAATATAAATAATAGACAGACGGTTGTCAAGTAAATAGTTTGGTCCGAATTTGTATATATTATTACGAATATTTGTTTAAATTACATAAAAAATACATATAGATTGCGTACATTTTTGTGGTAAATTCTTTTGAAATTAAATTATATAATATTTTTCTTTAATTTCATCCTAGGTAAGTACCAATCATAATAACGAACGACTAACGTGTGACATGGATAACGCTATGCAATTTGTATAGCGCTATTTCTTTTCGTCTATAGAAGGGATTCTTTTCTTCTATAGACAATTCAGTCATTTTCTCGCATCGCTAAGCAAGAATACAACAATCTTACTTCTTAAAGGTCATGGTACGAATAAAAGTAAGATTATCTTAATCTTGAAACAAAACAGTCTTAGAGTAAAAATGTTTAAGAAAAGATGGTGATAAGGCCCCAGATTCTCCGACTAGTACTAATAGTACAAATACGAAATTTTAATTCACCCTTATGTAATAGCTGTAACATGATAGACGATGTTCAACACATCCTTATGGAATGTGTTATACATCAAAGGGAGAGAGAATCAATAATGCAAAAACTTAATATAAATAGTTATGATATTGGACCATACTTAAGTATGTTAACGAACCCATTAAGTATTGAGGTTATTAAAATTTTGGCAAATATGGTTTTGCAACATTGATTCTATTTTCTTTTTTTCCATAATTTATTTGTTATGCTGTACTTAGGTTAAGATACGATGGGACTGACATGTCCTAAAAGGATAAAAGTCCCTAAATAAAAATTAAGATTAAAAAAAAAATACGAAATTTAATATACGCATCCAATTTATCGTAACCTATTTTTATCGTAGCCGCTGCGTTGGCTCCAAATCTATACTAATATTATAAAGCTGAAGACTTTGTTTGTTTGTTTGTTTGTTTGTTTGTTTGGTTGAACGCGCTAATCTCAGGAACTACTGGTTGGAATTGAAAAATTCTTTTTGTGTTGGATAGTCCATTTATCGAGGAAGGCTTTAGGCTATATAACATCACGCTGCGACCAATAGGAGCGGAGCATAAATGAAAAATGTTGCAAAAACGGGAAAAATTTATTCCTTTTGAGAGCTTCCGTTGCGTGCGCTGCCTAAACGGTTAAAGTTACGCAAAAATTATGTATGACGGAATTGTTCCCCTTTAAAAGTTCTAAAAAAAAGTCCGCGACAGCATATGTCTATCTTTTAAGGTTGGCTCAATATAACCATCTTTATGGTAATCAAATTTGTTCTAAAATAATGCTATATTTTCGAAGATGTTTTTAAAAATATAATATTAATCCTTATCCAAATAAATACATTATTCATCACAAGTATTTAATTTTGAACAAAATTGCCCTTGACATCATTTGATTTCAATGAATATCTTAGGAGGTATCATAGTTCTAAAATATACATATTTAACTTTACGCGGACTATGGATGAGCGCGCTCTCAGCCCGATGCAAGGCGAGGGCGGAGCAGTCGTGAGGGGGGAGGGCGCTGGCCGCCGCCCCGGTAGCTCTGCGAGCAGTCACTATTCCACGCGGACGAAGTCGCGGGCAAAAGCTAGTCTATACTAATATTATAAAACTGAAGAGTTTGTTTGTTTGGTTGAACGCGCTAATCTCAGGAACTACTGATCCGATTTGAAAAATTCTTTTTGCATTTGATAGCCTGTTAACTGAGGAAGGCTATAGGCTATATATCATCCCGGAAAAGTGTACGGGTCCCGTGGGATAGATTTGTTTTTGTCTAGGGACGAACCCGAAGCGAAGCGAGGGTGAGTCGCTAGTGAGTGATATCCTTCGTCGTTGACAGCACAGATTTAGTTAACTTAAATAGTTAAGTACTTATAAACTTAAATTAGTTAAATACTTATAAACACCATAACTTGTAAACTGAATAAAATGATAAATAAAAATAAATAAAAAACAAGCTTATTTATTTCTTTGCGCTAAAGAGAAAAAATACCTATGAAAGCATGTTATTAAAAACGTTTTTTAAATATTAATTTATATATTTTTAATATTGATTGCAAGCGTCATCCATAAAATCCAAAAATAAAAAACGACTAATCAAATAGATATTATGAAAATCGACAAAAAAACGTTTTCTTTGCTTATCTGTTATAGTATTGACGGTATTGAATAAAATAAAATTTTGTTTTAATTATTATCATGGCGTTGCAAAATTTAGGATATAAATTTTCATATAAACTATATAGGATAAGAGGAAGTGGTTCTTATTCAGCTAGCAACATTTCATCCATATAAACATTTCTTTTTTTTATGAGATTCAGTGACAAACGAGCAGACAGACTACCTGATGGAAAGCAGTACCTGTCGCCCATAACACCTACGGTTCATGCATTTAGGTTGTAAGTAGCAAAAATAAAGAACCACAGGTGCGTTGTCACTGTGAGGACTAAGATGATATGCCTCTTGCCTGTAATTGCGCTGGCTACCTTATCCTTCATACCGGAACACAACACTGCAATCATTGTTGCTTGGTGGCAGAAATAGATAAGGGGGTGGTACCCATCCAGTCGGACTCCTCAGGCTTGACAGAGTCCTACCACCGGTGTACAAACATACTATCAAACATTGCAAGTTAAATCAAAATTTATAAAAATATAGAAATAATTACTCTAGATAGTCAAAATATAACTCTTACTCCTCGTTCTTGCACGCTCGGAAATAAAACGAGGGTCATATTAATTAATATAGGTGTAGGTATACTCTTAACAGAAGTATGTATTGGTCGCTAGTAATGTTTGCAGTCTATTTTAATTAGTTATCTATTAATCTGATATAAACATTACTGATCTCATGTTTATTTCTAATCTATATAATATTTATCAATATTATATAGATCAGAAATAAAGACTCAAAATAAAACAATAAAAATTAAAATCTGTATATGACATGATAAATCTTAAATTTTAAATGTAAGTGAAAACTTTATGGTCTGATATATCTCACATATAAAATAACATTGATGTCAACAAAATATTTCATATGTATCTGTCACACTTTATTTACAGCTTTCCTGTCAAGTGATCCTGTAAAATGAAAAAAACAAAGGTAAATGCCATTTTTTGAAGATATTTATTTATTAGTTTTTATATTCAATGCTTTCTATTATTTTATCTGATACCTCTCTTAGAACTCTAAGTATTTGTATCTATAGAAACTGACTTTGGTGTTTGTATTCAGCCCTTTTTAACGTCCCACTGCTGGGCACGGGCCTCCCTTTAATACGACGGGAATCAGGCCATAGTCCACCACGCTGGCCAAGTGTGGCTTGGCAGACTTCACAGGTCTTTCGAAAACTTGCTAGGTTCTCTCAGACATGCAGGTTTCCTCACGATGTTTTCCTTCACCGTAAGGCAAGTGGTAATCAAGTTAGAAAATGACTCGCACATGAAAATATCAGAGGTGCGAGACCCGAGATTTGAACCCGCTTCACTCGGTTTCCCAAGCGAACGCGTTACCACTAGGCTACCACTGCCACTGAGCTACCACTGCCTTTGGTGACTTTGGTGTTTATATATACATATTTATTATAATAAATTGACCAAAGTTCGAACGCTTTCACACCTTACGGTTTGCCGTATCAACAAAAAACATACTAGAATTCACATTTTTAAATCGGTTTGCCGATTCGTAAACCATATTGTCCACATTGGAATCTCTATTATCTTATATATTTAAACGAGCAATTCTTGTATATTTATATCTTTATTTATTAATACCAGTGATCTCGGAAACGGCTCTAACGATTTCGCTTAACTTTGGGATGTGGGGACTTTCGAGGGTGAAAAATTGATCTAGATTAGTCTCTTGTCTGATTCTACATAGAATATTTATTAATTTATTTATTGGGTCTACCAGCAATTTTACATAATATTTCTTAAACTATTCACAAGTTACATTATATGCACAGGGCATGTTAAATCATTTGAAGGTAAACACTACATGTTAATTTAGCTTATATTTTACTTAATAAATTTAAAAGTAAGTTAAAAAATTAATCAACTAAAATCAGAAAAAAATAAAAAACTAATATAAAAGTAATCTGGTAAAAGTCTGCAAAACCTTATCAATTTAAACAGTGTGAAAAAAATTTATAAAACAAATAATTTGTGTTTGATTAAAAATTAGAACTAAATTTAACAAAATCTTAATCTAACCTAACTAAATATATATAAAAAGAAAACTAAATTAAAATAAACGTAATAATTAACATGGTTGACTAGGTTTCTAATAATTAACTTGCGAAAAATGTAAGGGGTATCAATGTTAATGTCAATTAGCGGACTGAATTTATTATATATTTTACATAAGCGAGGGATAGTGCAGTTGGCGCCGAAGACTGTTCTGGTGCGTGGAGGCACGACCGGAGTAATAGCAGTACGCGGATATCTGCGTGGTACTATTAATTTTACGTAGTAAACTGGGGCAGTCTAGATTATTTCTCAGTAATTTATATAAAAACATTGAATCCAAATATTCTCTTCTTTGGTCAAGAGTCATCATGTTAAAGTATTTCAGTCTTTTTTTATATGACACCACAGTTTTGCAAATCTTCGCTGAGTATGATAGATGCTACATGAATCTTTTCTGTACACGCTCCAGTCTTAAGTAGTGGGTAGAATAATATGGGCGCCAAACAACGCTACAGTACTCTAAATGACTGCGGACAAGGCTGTTATAAAGACAGATTTTTGTTTTAGTTTCTTTAAAAATTCGACCTTGTCGCATAATAAAACCTAATAATTTTGAGGCTTTGTTTATTACACTTTCTATGTGGTACAGATAAGTCAATTTTCTATCAAGCATAACACCCAAGTTTATATCTTGTCGGGATAATATTATTTTTCCGAGTAAATTTAATATGCAGACATTTACTGCAGTTAAGTTGCATGCCATTAGAATCACACCAATTGGTAAGTTTATTTAGATCGTTCTGTAATAGAATCGAATCACTTGGTGAAGAAATTATTCTCATTATTTTTAAGTCGGCATATAAATATGGTGTGGAATATTCAAAACAAGAAACAATGTCGTTCACAAATATATTAAACAAAATCGGACCAAGATGCGAACCCTGAGGTATACCTGACGTTACCAAATTGGATGAAGAGCTAAAACCATTAACGACTACATAAAAATAGCGATCCTGTAAGTATGATGAAAGCCATTTAAGCACCGGGCCTGAAAACCCATAGTACGATAATTTCTCAATTAGTATTTTGTGTGGAACTTTGTCAAATACCGTTTTAAAATCAGTATATATGATAGCTGCGAGTCGATAGCTTCTGATAATGAAGAAGTGAAACTAACCAAATTAGTAGTGGTAGACCTACCTGGCAAAAATCCATGTTGATGATCAGAGACGAAACGTTTGAAATGCATTTGAATTATCGGACAAACTAAAGATTCGAATACCTTTGCGAAAACCGAAAGAATCGATATAGGCCTATAGTTGCGTATGTCTTTCTCGTCTTCACTCTTGTGTATTGGAACAATTTTTGCTTGTTTCCATAAAGCTGGAAAAGTACCCGAACGCAGTGAGGCTTTAAAGATAAGATATAAAGGCAAAGTTAGGCTAGTAACGCTTTTTTTATGAATGACGGTGGTACATTGTCCGGTCCCGCACCTTTTGCAATATCGAGACCTTTCAGCTTTTCGAAGATATCTTTCTGAGTTATTTCTATACCTGCAAGATTTTCACCAATGCCCAAATAGAGAATATTTCGTAAATAAGATGAAGAATCCAAATGACAGGAATTATTTGAATTATCATATACCGAAGCAAAATAACTAGAGAACATATTGCAGATTTCAACTCCGCTAGTAGAGGTTTTAATTCCGTTACTCATAGCAGCTGGATACGAGTTAGAATTATTACGTTTACTCTTTAGGAAGGTCCAAAATGCTTTCGAATTCTTCTGAACTTGCTTTTCCAGGTCTTCACTATAATTGTTGTAGGCATCTCGCGTAATTTTATCACAGCGGTCACTAAGCACTCTTAGTTCTATTTCATCCAATGGATTATTATATTTTTTAAATCGTTTTAGCATTTTGTGTTTTTCTTTAATTCTTTTTACAACCTTATGATTCATCCATGAAGGGTACCTACTACTCTTAACTTTTTTTAAGGGAACATAATCTGTGATAGCAACATGTAAAATCTCGTAGAAAACTTTAACCATTTCATTTATGTCATCTAGATTCAATATCTTATCCCAATCAATTCCCTTCAAGTACTCATTAATAGAATCATAATCGGCTTTATAAAAATTGTATCGCTCGTGTGAAGTATTAGTCGTAAGTCTATGTTGTCTCGCATTAGGTATACTGATTTCAAGGGGGAAATGCATTGGGTCAATATTACAGATTGGATTATAAGAGTAAGTAACGGAACATATAGGTAAATCTACGAGTACAAGATCAAGTATCTTTTGCCTATTATTAAGGACAGAGTTACATTGGCGCAAGCCATTTTCTGATATAAAATCAAGTAATCTCTGTGCTACTGGGGGTAAGTTACAGTCAGCTGGGTTTAAAGATACATTCCAGGTAATACAGCTAAGATTAAAGTCGCCAATTATACATGTTAACTTATTATGTTGCTCTGAAACTCTATTACAATTATTTAAAAAAATATTTAATAACTTCTTATTTACAGCAGGTGGAGTATATATACCGCATAAAGCGAAATGGCGTATATTGTTAAAATGGGGCACATCTACAACCACCCACAAATCTTCACAATCGCTTTCCCAATTACTAACTCTATTTGAAGTTATGCTGTTCTTGACAGCGATTAGAACGCCCCCACCATCAGACTTAGTGCTAAGCTTTGCAGTCTCTCGGTCTCTCCGATACACGTTATAACGTGTATCAAACAGTTCACTACTTGAGATTGAGCTATTCAACCAGGTTTCAGTCAAAATAATAATGTCATAATTATTAATCACTATGTTACGGTAAACATCTTGGGTTTTGGTTCTAAGACCACAAACATTCTGGTATAACATATTAATCGACGCGCCTTTTTACCATTATGACACCATTACGTGACCTCAACCTTACACTCTAACTTAAATTACTAAGAAAGCCTATATTTTTGACTACTTTATAATCAGAATTGTCCTTGCGCATTAGTATACGTCCATTTCGAACCCAAACATATTTGTAACCTTTTTCTTTAGCTTTAAGTCTTGCGGCGGCATGTAAAGAATATGGTCGATAATTTCTTACACTCGGATATAAGTATCGTGGTCAAGCGGTCAAGGCGCAAGTTAGACAACACATATGCCCGGGATCGAGTCCCGATCGGAATAGAAAGTTTTTACTTTTGTTTTTTTTTTTTGTATTTATTCAAGTTTTTAATTTATTTTTATCTAAAAAATACGATATAACAAAAAAGAACTCCGAGCGAAGCTCGGTCGCCCAGGTACTCTATGTTACATTGTTAATTTATGCATATAATAAAACTGTAGAGGTCGAATGCATTTTTTTTCTATGTACAGAACATAGAAAAAAAATCCTAAAAACCGAGTCAGGGGGGTGTAAGAAGAGAAATAAAACAAATCCAGATTTTTTTTCTCTGTCTGTTTGTACGGGCTAATCTCCGAAACTACAGGACCGAATAAAATAAAATTTTGCATGGTGATACCTTATATTCCCGGTCAACATTGTAGGTACTTTTCATCGCGGAAAATTAAAGAGTTCCCGTGGGACAGTTAAAAATCTATAGTAACTTATACACCTTAGTACACAAAAACCACTGATTGGATTTTAATGAAACTTTACATTTAGCCCCAGATTTTTTTTATTTCTTACATTTTATTCTTTTCTTACATTTTAGGTTTTTAATGGGTCGGCAACGCGCATGCGATGCCCTTGGTGTTGCAGGCGTCCATAGGCTACGGTCACCGCTTACCATCAGGCGGGCCGTATGCTTGATTGCCACCGTCGTAGTATAAAAAAAAAATTAAAATATTTTTATTGATAGTGTTCAAAGTAGGCGTGGCTTCTGCAAGCCAGAGCAAACGTTTACGTAAAATCATCTACATGCCATTCCGAATCGAATGACATCTCATTTATATTTTTCCGAGACTGCTGAAAAAAGTAGACCTAAAAGGCACTTGTTGACTCGACTACTGACTAATCATATAAGATTGCCTTTGCTTTTCCTTAGGAGAACCTTTAATTAATACTTACCCATACAACTACAGTCAGGTAAAAATGTACCATAATAGAATATTCTAAAAATACACAATGAAAAACTTTAAGTAAAAATTAAAAACATTTTATTACTTCTGATTTTTTCGTCATAATATTGTAACGTTCTTCTCAAGTTAGGCTATTTTCTATAAAAATTTTAACCCATTTTAAAAAGATTCTCAATTTGAGTTCCTTCTTTTTTTCTGTTACGTATCAAAAATGTACGTAACACGAAAATTGTGAAAGAATCCTTAAATAAAGGGTACAAAAAAGTTCAAAAAATATGTAAATTTAAAGAAGTGCATTGATGCTAAGTGCACTCTACAAAAAACGTATAACGCTGAATTTGTCAAGTAAACTAAATGAACTTAAACGTCTACTTATGATATACATATAATCGTTGTGTAGAGTTAAAGGGAGACTATTGTGAAGGTCTATAATAAAATCTTACAAGAAACTTAAATTGTTTGTTTTTTATTGACAAATTCCTGGAACTGAGTGTGAGTGTAATCGCTGTAAGAAACTTACGACATATTAATCTTTTACAAAAATAAAAACGTATCGTGTAAACAACTCATTTTAATCTTAATAACAACTTATATAAATAACAATAAATAACAACTTATTATAAGGGAATAGTGTTTTGGTAATAGCAGTGGTTATTAAAATAGGGTCACTATGCAGTCTACAGTATGCAGGTATTGTAATTGTATGTGACCTTTTTTAAGTATTTTTACATAAAAACCAATAAAATTTTTAATAATTTAGTTACATTTTTCTCGAGCAACGCCGGGTATAAGATATAAGTACCTACCTAACGTAAATTATACAAACAAAAAATGTATTATTTTTGCAAAAGAAATATATAATTATGATAATATATTCTTGTTAATTTCAGAATCGATCTGAAGTTTCTCTATCTACAATAAAATCAGAAACACAATGCAAAGAAGAGATTTATATCCCACCATTAGATATTCTTAGTATTAAAGTGTTAGATTTGCGAGTACCCGACGAGTATTCCAAGCCTTACTCTTTAAAGATCTCTTTTTTTGATCAATTGCTGTTATCGAACGTGATAAGTTCATCTGGTTTTAAAGAAAGTAACGAAGAAAGGGTCATCGCCAGAGGATACATGAATTATGATCCATCAGACTACGAAAAAATGTGCCTCTTTGCCGATAGCCCACTAACAGGTTAAATTTTAAGTTTTCTTACATCTCTGAAATCTGTATGAATGTATAGAAATCAAATTGAAATTATAAATGTATTATAAAATAGCGAAATTAAAACTATATATAAGTAAATATGTCAGAATATAATTGTAAATTAACTTTTTTGCGTGGCTCTACTCGCTTTTACTGTAGTTTCTTTTTCTCTATAATTTATTAATTGCTATAATTAAATAAGACTTGAGTTATTATAAATAATTGTACTGCAAAAAAATTTCGGCGTAAACTATAAAAAAATTACAAACTCAATTCAGAAAATCTGCTCATTGCGAAAAATGTCTTGTCATTAATTATATTTGAAAAAAGTAAAGATCTATATGATTTTGACAAAAGAAGGAAATTTACGTATACAAAAATAGTATTAACTATTAAAATTAAAAAACACAGGTAAAAAGAGTATTTTTAAATACATATCTAATTAAAGACATTTTAATTAAAATAGTCGTAGAAAGATACTTATTATATTACGTATGTTTGCATTATAACATTAATTTTTTTTTTGCTTTTTATAGTTAGAATTCATCCAATTAAAAGCATGGAAAACTTATCAAGTGCTCTGAGTTCCACTGCGCAAAGTCAAACAACTAAATCAAGCACGCAAAATAAAATCGATCCTATCCGACCCGATGGCTTTTGCTGCAACATGGATATTTTACCAATTTTTATGGGTAAAATGCAAAATTTAATTTGTACTTTAGAACGGTATACAATAACGGTAAAATATTCTTTTTAGTGATCGATGGTAAGATAAAACTAGACTGTTTGTTGTCTAGTGGCCAGCATGTACGGCAGCCGATCTGGAGGTCCTGAGTTCAAGCCTCGGGTCGGGCTAAGTATTGTTTATTGGTATTTTTCTTCAGATTTTTCCAGTAACAGTGTTTCACCCCCGTGGCCCGAAGAACACGTAAAGCAATTCTTCCTAGGGCTTGTTCGTCCTACTAAACTTTGAGAGTGAAAGAACGAAGGAGAAGGATACAAATTATATCAAACACAGTGCACTTGTGCTTGCGCACGTATTTGTGTATTATAATATTTCCTGCGCACATAACCTAATGTCAATAAGATAGGCGATAGGTATAATTATTAGAACTCCATTTATTTTAAGGTTTTAAGCTAATATTAAACTAATAGTCTTCAACATTATTTATAAAGAATAATTCTTTAAGCCTTAGTAATATTTACACCCTAAATTTGCAATTTTAAATCATATTGTAGTCGAGATCGGGCAGACGGACATTATTATTATTTAAGAGAAATCAATAAAACAAAGGTACTCATCACTTAAAGCATAAAGAGATTGAATAAATAAAAATGAACAAATTTAAATATTTTATACATATTGCAATGTTTAGTTAGTTATTGATTTTATCCTGTTATTTGTTAGCAAATAGCAACATTTTCCTGATGATTTAATTTGAAGGGATAATTTGACAAACTTAAAATAGAAAGAAGTATAAACTTAATTAGGGTTTTGTTGTTTATGTGTTACACGATATCTTCGACAAATGTGAACAAATTGTCATGTTTTTTTTAATGAATAAGTTATGACTCATGATTGTCTAATAATTCATCTTTTTAAAAAGAACTTGCGACTCACTCTCGCTTTGCTCAGGTTCGTTCCTATTGTAGATACGTTTTGACGCTTAGTATGGAATAATTTTTTTTTTCAAATTTTTTTTCGTGAATTTTTCCGTTGTTTTAATAGTTATTCTGCTATTCTTGTTGAAGACAAATCCATCTAAATAAAAATCATAAAAATCGGTCCAGATGTTCTCGAGTTTATAAGTGTTGTAACAAACTCGACTTTTTTTATATATATACATATATAGTATAGATTTATTATTGTAATAAATATTATAAAAAGATTTAAATCTTTTTAGGTACAAAGAAACTGATATTGAAACAACGAATGGAACCCGTCGTGCCTCCTTCAATTTTACTTGCTAAGAGTTGGGACAACCTACCAGAAATAAATTTATCTATAGAATCAATCAAAAACAATGAAAATTTAAAACATCAAAACAAAATTAAGGATGCCAACTTCATGGAAATAACTTTAGTGGGTTGTTATAATACGATTGTTCCATATGATGATAAATTTGTTTACACTGCGGCTACAAAGTTACCTTTGGAGAATGATATGGTATTTAAACTTATTTCATAAATTCTTGTCTTTCTGTTAGTTATAAATTTTATGGAGCTACGCAGATAAGTAAATATATCTGTATAATAAATAAATAATGCGTTTGAACAGCAATTAGAAATAATTAGAAATAATCTATACAGATAAATAAAATTGAAGCGTCTGTTTGTAATGTCAAAATAACAGCTTTTTACTAAATGTATTTAGAAGTATATATGAAGAGTACAGGCAAAGAACAGGAAATATCACAATTTTGGTTGTTTTTGTTATGTATTGTTGATAACGAATCTACGAGTATGTCTATGGTACTTGCATTCCCAACCACTAGTTTTTACAAATACTCAACGGTTGTCGCTAAAAATACATTTTCATCTATGCCCAAAGCGACAACTACTGGAAATGTCCACGACATACGGGTAAAGAAAGAGGATTATTCAAAAATCTACATAGTAAAAAGTAGTAAGTTTTGCAGTAGCATACTTTGATCTCAATAAAAATATTATACTTCTAATATTATACTTCTAAACTTTAAATTGTTTTTTCTCATATTTTTTTGATATGATACTCATAACAAAAATACCATTTTTAAAATTTTTGTCTGTCTGTTTGTTCCGGCGAATCTCCGAAACGGCTGGAATGCGTTTGACGGGACTTTCACTGGCAGATAGCTGATGTTATAAGGATTACTACTTAGGCTACTTTTATTTTAGAAAAACGTTTTTGGATTCCGCTCAAAAAATTTAAACGTACTTAGGGACGCACTCGAGTGAAGCGAGGGTAAGTTGCTAGTTATAAATAAGAATTAGTGTAATGGGAAATGTAACAGGGTACTTACATTGAAAGTATAAAAGTTTGCTCGTAAATTAGAAGTTCAAGAATTATTCCATAACTTGCAATTTTAATAGTACAGTCATTTGATGCTTACAAAGGGTGTTAATTACCTGGAACATTTTTCGCGAGAGTTCTGAAAACCAGTGATTTTATGGATTTCGACGTGCTCTTTCCGAATTTTCACTTTGCCACCTCTTAGCTTTACCGCTCGCGCCGCCAATTTGAAAAATGGCTCCCAAAAACAGTTTTTTGTTATATCTCTTTTCCATTAATATATTTAGCGATGAAAATAGTTATGTAATAAATTAATCTAGAGAATATTTCCTATAATGTATGTAATGTATTTGTGCGAGTTGTCCTAAACTAGTAAAAACAAATGGGTTATTTTTGTCGTATTTTAGCTTCGTATTATATTCTAGACGTGTTGATACAACAGAAAGTATCCTTTAATCTATACAGATAAATAAAATTGGAGTGTCTGTTTGTAATATTAAAATAACCGCTTTTTACTAAATGCATATGGATGTATACACGGTACATATACCAAAACAACATTTTTTACAATTTTTGTCTGTCTGTCTGTCTGTTTGTTCCGGCTTTGCTCCGAAACGGCTGGACCGATTTTGACGGGATTTTCACTGGCAGATAGCTGATGTTATAGGGAGTAACTAAGGCTACTTTTATTTTAGAAAAAGAATCAGGGTTCTGCGAAAAAAAATTAAACCCATGAAATTGTGAACAAAATCCGCGTACGGCATACGCAGCCGAGCAAAACGAGGGTAAATCACTATATAAATTAAATTAAATAAATATCTTAGGAGTAGCAAGCTATTATTTATGTATACCTAAACATAGCTAACCGTGAAAACGTACCTAGGGACGAACGCGAGCGAAGCGAGCGTGAGTCGCTAGTATATGAATAAACAAAGCCCTGTTATGATTTTAGCATACTGGAATTTTTACATTTAGCCACGGTTATAAATTACCCAAAAGATTTAGTCATTTATCCTTTTACCCCGATTGGGAGAGTTTACGACTTAGTGATGACCCGTTTTCAAATGGAAACAAAAAATTGCAAATCAATGCAACAGAAATGCAAAATGAAAATAATATAGACTTCAAATTTTGTTTTAATAAATTGAAACGTAGGTATCCTACATTTTATTACAGTTATTATTTTATTTATCCAGCAAAACTACAGATTTTGTTTATTTTATAACTTAAATAATTATGATTTCAGTCTATAATTCTTTTACTTTAAAAATATTATAAGTAGGTATACATGTGGATCGAAAGTAACGGTAAAATGTACAAATTAACATGTTAATTATTTTTTAAGATACTGTCATATGGGCCTCTTTCCATCGAACTTTAATCTTAAGAGATACAGAGAAATGGCTCTATAAGCACCTGCGTAGATATCAGTGGCCAATGGAAATAAATATTCATGAAGAAAATCATGGTGGTTACAGTTTTATGGGTTTTCTTGATCTATTTAAGCTACTTTATCCAGGAGGTATTGTTGATGTTTTTTTTAAGTTTTTTTTAACATAAAATAATTATAATTTACAAGTAAGTACGTTTACAGTCCATAACCTAATATGTTCCTGTTTGATATAAAACTCTCTGTACCTAAAAGGAAATCAAAACCTGGGATGAAAATCTTATTAATAACCCTAGGTACTGTCTGTCCATCTGTCGCATTCGTCCATGTTATCTGTTTTAATTTTTTTTTTTTGCTCTAGAAGGCTATTTTTTATCAGAATCAATAACTATTACATTACACTAATTCTTATGCATAGAATAAAATTCCTCAGAAATATTCTTTAGACCTTTTTAGGCTTCCATCCATACTAATATTTTAAATGCGAAAGTAACTCTGTCTGTTTATCCTCTTTTCACGCTTAATCCGCTGAACCGATTTAGATGATATTTAGTATGGAGATAGTTTGACACCCTGGGAAGGACATAGAATAGTTTTTATCCCGGAAATCATCTCTTTAGGGGGTGAAAGGGCGATGAAAGTTGTATGGGGAATCATGTGTCAAGTAAGGGATATACACACATATTTTTTTAATTTTTAAAGTAGGTACTTACTTTTCTATGCTTATATATATATATATATATATATATATATATATATATATATATATATATATATATATTATTCTATACTAACCATGAAAACGTACCTACCTAATTACATATATAGTATTGTCTACATACCACTGCCATTTTATTTCAAGACTATTACTACTAGAGTAAAAGCTGAATAGTTGCTCTACTTTTCGAAAATCTTCAATTAATTACATAAAAATTTAGTTTCTGCTTACAATGGGCTCCATGTATATTAAAACTTAGGTCTTTAATTTTTCATTGTGTCCTGTCTTTTTAAACACAATCGATAGGGTTTTTTAGTAAATCCTGTTTTATTATGCCGATGATATGGTACTTCTTAGCCCATCAATCAAAGGTTTAAGATCTCTGCTTAGGATCTGTGAGCATTATGCCAATGCACATGGACTAAGATACAATACTAAGAAAACTTTTATAATGGTTTTAATAGCAAGTAGGGGACCGGAGAATATTCCTGAGCTAAAATGGAGTGATGGTAATGTCATAAAGGTCGTTAAGAGTTTCAAGTACCTTGGTCATATTATTGCTAAAAATCTTAAGGATGATCTGGACATAGAGCGAGAAAGACGGGCACTCTCGATTCGCTGCAACATGCTGGCTAGTAAATTTGGCATGTGTACTGGTGAAGTTAAGCTTACACTTTTTAGGGCATATTGTCAATGTTTCTACACTTGTCAACTTTGGATAAGGTTTAAGCGTAGTACTTATAACAACATGAGGATCCAATATAATGATGCCTATCGGATTCTCATGAAAAAGCCAAGATATTGTAGTGCATCAGGCATGTTTGCGGAGGCGAGAGTGTCCGACTTTTATGCGATAATTCGAAAACAGATTGCCACTTTCTGGTATAGTTTGCAAAATTGTAATAATGCAATAGTCAGAGCAGTTAATGGTAGCTTGGACTGTGAAATAATTGGTTGTCCGTTCATAAACAGGAGAACAGAAAATAACTACCTGAGAATGAATGTCAAATTAATTTATATTATTCTTATTTTTTTTTCTGTACATAATATTATGGGTTTTGAATTGCCTACAATAAATGATTATTATTATTATTTTTTCATTCTATTCTCTCATTGCTGGGGTTTATTTTTCTCTAACGCGGACGTTAGTCAAACGTTAGAGAGATGACATTTTTTTTTAATCTTTTATTGCATTGCTAAAAAATTTCTAACAATTCGACAAGTGTTGAAGATAACAGCTTTTTGTAACTGAGTATAAATGAGTGGGTGGAGATTGAGTTGTTTGAGACTGGTGTGTAGCGTGACTGGTATTACTCCAGTAGTTGAAACAATGATTGGAAGTGTTTTGAATGTGTTTATATTCCATTGTGTTTTGAGCTCTATTGATAGATCTAAATATTTTGTTATTTTATCAGTGTATGTTGTTGCCAGGTTATGTGTATTTGGTATCCCAATATCCATATAAGGTTTTTTTTTTCTTATCAAATAGTGTTATGTCTGGCCGATTATGATGAATTGTTCTATCTATGATTATTGTTCTATGTCAATATGGTTTGTAATCAGCTGTATCTATAACTGCTAGTGCTTTATTTATAGAATGGTACGCTTTCATTAATAAGTTTAAATTTTCTTGCTAAATATTGGTGGATAATGTATGCGACCTGATCATGTCGGTGCTTATAATCTGTTTGAGTTATTGATTTGCAAGCACCCGTAATGTGCTGTATAGTTTCACTGGCACTGTAACAATGTCGGCATATATCTGATTGAGTATCGTGAATAATATGCTTTTTATAATTTCGTGTCTCTATAACTTGGTCTTGTATGGCTAGCATAAGTCCTTCCGTTTGAGGAAACAATTCACCTTTCGTCAACCAGGCGTTCGACGCTGTCTTATCGCCAATTGGATTTTACTAGCCATGCTTCTAGTTTTTCTTGAGGTTGTATCACAAGTTCATTTGGTTGTGTCGAAGGGTTACTAAGATTCAATGGTGTTAATTTGCAATCTAATTCTGTAATTATTTTATGAAGTGGTGAATGTTGTGAGAGAGTGTAGAAAAATGATTTGAGTGAATGTATCTGCTTATTATGAAGGGTATTAATACCTATTATTTCTCTTCCTCCTTCACATTTAGGTAGAGTGAGTCTTTATATACACGTGCGAGGATGGTGTTTTCTGTACTTTGTGATGAATGTGTTGATAGTACGCTGATGTTTGTGTAAGTCTGTTTTCGACCACTTAATAATTCCAAAAGAGTAAGTTAGTATAGGAACCGCATATGTATTAATAGCTTTTATGATGTTGAAAGAGTTTAAATGAGAGTTTAAAATTTTATGTAATCTTATCTTAAATTTTTCATTTATCTATTATTTAGTTTGTTTTTGATGTATTTGTTGGGTCTGTTGATATCCTAAATATTTATAACCATTTTCCTCATCTACTGGGTCAATAAGTTCTTCTGTCTGTAACTGATAATTATTGTGTTCTATATGTCTACCTCGTACTGATTGTATCCTACATTTATCTATACCGAATCTCATTTGAATATCAATGGAAAACATTTCTGTAATATCTGTAAGTATTTTTAAGTTTATATGACTAAATGCGTAAAGTTTTATATCGTCCATATACATAAGATGCGAAAGAGTATATTGAATATCCTTATGCGTAATTTCATATCCTGTACCACTCTTATTTAACATTAGTGATAAGGGATTTTGACATTGGCAAAACCAGAGGAGACTACTACTAGCGAATCACCCTGAAATATCCCTCTGCGTATATGTATAGGTTCTGTTTCAATTGAGTTGATCAAATTTGTGATTTTTAATTGAGTAATCCAGTTTTACATATTATTATTTAAAAACTTTATAATAATTGGGTGTATTTTATGCATTTCTAAGGTTTGAATAAGCCACGTATGTGGGACTGAATCGCAAACCTTCTGATAATCAATATACATAGTACCTATATATATTCCTTTTCTACTTAATTGCCTGTTTTGATATTACGGAATCAATTATAAGTTGCTCTTTACAGCCCAGACTTTTACGGCGACATCATTTTGGTTGTTCAACTATTATATTATCGCTATCAATATGATTGTAAATTTGTTCTGTGATACAAGATGTTATGATTTTATATATGGTCTGTAAGCAAGTGATCGGTCTATATTTGCCTGGGTTACATTTATCGGTGTGATCTTTAGGAAACATGTATGTAATACCTTGCGTGACGAACAAAGGTAGCGTTTTTGGTAATTTTATAAAGTTATTTATGTGAAATAGTACCAATAATTGTGTATTCGATCAGTTCCAGTAGCTTTCCAGTTATGAGTCTTTGTAATAACATATTTTAATAGATCTATACTTCTTCAAATTTCATTTCAGTTACATGTTCATGTAAATATTGTGTTTGCTCTTCAACTCATTGGCTTTTCGCATGTTCAACCGGATTAGACCATATAGATGACCAAAACTTACGCAAATCTTCTATGATAGGTGAATCAGCTGTGTTTAAAATATGTTGAATATTATCGTTGAGACTTTTCTGTAATAAATTTCTGTAGAATGTTTTTTCATTGGTTTTAAATTTCTTATTTTGCGATTTTCTTAAGGTGGTTTGCTTGTATCTACGTAAACGGCTTGCTGAAGCACTAAGTCTTTATTTAAGTGTTTCTAAAAATTCTGTGAGTGTAGAGTTTTTAATTTCATAGTTTGTGTGTATTTTATAGTTAGATTTTATTTTATTGAAATGTTTTTTAAGTATTTCATTACAATCACCTTGAATATAATCAGTGAGCCGGCCAATTTTTACTCTTAAATCATTTGTTCTATTTTGTAATCACTGTTGCCATTTTGGAATATTTTGAGTTGGTGTTTTTCTTTCCTTGGAATATATGAAATTTTGGACCCATTAAATAAAGACGCTGCTGCACAATATATTAGTGTATGTAGTGTTTGAAAATCAATATTATAATTAACTAGCGACTCACCCTCGCTTCGCTTCGGGTTCGTCCCTAGGCAAAAACAAATCTATCCCACGGGAACCGTACATTTTTCCGGGATGATATATAGCCCATAACCTTCCTCAGTTAACGGGCTATCTAATGCAAAAATAATTTTTCAAATCGGATTAGTAGTTCCTGAGATTATCGCGTTCAACCAAACAAACAAACAAACAAACAAACTCTTCAGCTTTGTAATATTAGTATAGATATGTTTTAATAATATTATAGAATTTATGTATAGAAAGAACTATTGCCGAAATTTTTTGGTACATTTTTGTTTGGGAATATAAGGTCTTTCAGTGCTAGTTGTATTTATAAATTCTGTATAAGTATTCGAGAAAATAGAATGTAATAGAGTTTTATCTCCTTCCGAAAGTTTATATTTTACATTGTTTGGCTCAGTGTCGCTGAATGTTATCCCATCAATTGTTATTTGTATCATTAATTGTTAAGGTTTGTGTCGATTTAGCAGTATTTAAAGTTATGGTTATATCTTCAGCTGCAGAATGCATGACCGGTTCAGTAAAATTTTAATTCTAAATTCTATTGTTGTACTATCGTTATCATTTTCATTAATTATAAGTGCTATCTCATTTTTATTTCTTCAAGCCTTTTTACCTTAATCAATTTACTTTTTACTATAATGTTTCGTTGGTCAGCTATTCTTTGGACTGAAACATCGGCTAAGTCTGGAAACTTTCTGGTGGGGAAGTGTTCTATATCCGGTCTTATTTTTTTCGAGTTTAGTTATCCTATAGTAGCATTTCATTATTGTTTCATTAATATTATCTGTCCATCTCCTTCGTTGATTTTGTGTTTGAGAAGAATCTATTTGAATGGGTATGTCTAAATGGTTTTGATTTCGAAGAAGTTTTTGGACTTCATCTCTGATTTCTTGTATTTTAGTCGCACTCAGTAGATTGTTTCTCATAATTGCTCTACGCTGGTCACCTACTTTTTGTTTGGAAGCTTCCATATGAAGAAACTGTTTAGTAAATTTTTCGTGTAATGGTGTAAGGTATGTATTCCATTTCTAATAATGTGAGGATGAAATATGTGCGTACGGTGAATATGTTCATTTCTATCGACCATTTCTTTCGCGTACGAGGAACTTACTTAACTTGGCGGGTGCAGGTACAACAGCCATATTAGCTATCTGCACGACGTCTTCGGTAGAATGAGGTGATCTGCAAGATTATGATGATGAAGTTGAAATATGGAAAATGATGAGGATTGAAAGAGTGATGACGATGGTGACGAGTGTGATGATTGTCCGGCTGTAACATATTCTTCGACAGGAGTCCGCCTGTTCAACTCCTCGTCACCGATGGTTCACATACTGAGACACCCAGCACCGGCTCCAGGTGCGCCCCAGCGACCCCCGGGCAGCGGCCACAAATTATAAACTCTTTTTTCCATTGTAACTTCATATAAAAAGGTTGGGAATTATTGGTTTGAAAGAGTCAGCCTAGGTGTTATTGGCATTTATAGTATCTATTTATAAAGTAGGTAGAGACCAGATGTTGTGGTCTAAGGATGCGGTTCCTTCTTTCTGTAAGCCCCCCACCGCGACAAGGTTAATTTCCTGAGGAGGTTATTATTGGGAGATAGGTACTCATGCTAAGATAGAAGACTCATTATGAAATTGCTTCAATTTTGTTTGCATTAAACTTTATGTAAAAATTAATCTTTATTAATTATTGACATCATTTTATTGAGTACTAGTCAGCAGTAAAAAAACGAATCAACACTTGTTAACCTTTTAAAATACAAAGGATATCTCCAAAATTTAAGTTATAAATAATAATTAACTTTCAAATAAAAAACAAAATAGCAATCAATCAATAAACTTTGGCTCATACAGTAAAATTTGTAGGATATCACCAAGAAAAGTTGACGGAGATCATCATCAGTTAACGTAACCAGAACTTTCAATTTCCACATCTCACAATATTTTTTGAAAAATGAATAACTTTCATGAAAACACATTATAAATAGTGCATACAATCCAGTCTGATTTAAATTTAGTATTATTGTAATTTTCAAAATATTCAAAATAATCACCAACTAAAACTTTATCTTTCGCGTTTTCTATTTAATATTAGTGTTTATAACTTTTAATGTTTTTTTTAGTGTCGATAAGAGTACCGACTTCTCTTTCTTACTCTTTATATTTTTAGTCCTTTAGTAGCTTTCTCTATGGATATTTATGTATTTTATAATGCTTTCTTTTATTTCACTCTCAGAACTTAAAATTTTTATTTGTCTCTTTCTTCGTTCAGTTTAATAAAATCTATATTTTTGAATGTTATTTCACTAATTGATATCGACATATTTTTTGATCTTTTACATTTTTTTCGACTGCCATCTTTTCTTTATAATTTTCGTCTCGTTACCAGATGATTTATTTTTTACAGTCTTAAAATCTTTTTATTTCATTGTCTCAGTTCTAGTTTGTTTCTTCTTCTTTATTCTTTTTCTGAGCAATTTATTCGTTGGAATTTAGAACTTCTACAGCAAGTTTAGACATGCTAAGCTCTCGCTAATATTTGCGAGGTCTACCTGGAACATGAGTAGCAAGTAGCACGTAGCAAAAGTATATGAGACGACTATCCTTTTCGATACGGATACTTGCCCTTATATTTTGAAAAATAAATAAAATCTATTTAACAATATAAGGTAATAATTAGTATAATTTAAACTATAGTTCATGCAAAGAGGCAAAAAGTTGTTTGATTCCACAACCATACAAGAAAATTCAATAAAAATTACTCACGAATATAATTTCAACGCTCATTAACGTCTTGCCGCGGAAAACTTTTGCTCGCACGGACAAAACTCGTGCATCCTACTGGGATAGCCTTAGGCCTGGGAGAGACGCTTCAAATTATAGAAGACCGCTAACGCCAGCGATATCTCTAACATAATGTATTGAAAATCGAGGCATGTATCCCACTGAGGCATTTGAGATTTACCCTGTGCGAAAGGCAATACTTGACCTATTTTTACCCTACAGCGGAGAGGCCCTAACAAGGGTTATGTCTTTGACACGTATGTGTGTGTGTGTGTATGTATGTATGTGTGTGTGTGTGTGCATGTGCGTGTGCGTGCGCATGCGCGTGCGCGATTTTGCGTGGGTGTGTGTTTGTATGTATTTCAGTCGGATCCTATCTTCTTTCGTAAGCCATGCAACCGATTTTAATAATTTATAAGTTGTTAAATTCGTCTTGATAGTGCGAGTGTTATAGGTTGTATGGACATTATTAATAATCAAAACGGCATATTTCAGGCGTCAATTTGTGTGTATTTTAAGTTTTTCTTTCAAACCCGTCAGGTTGGGCATTAAAATAAAGGTTTTTAAGAGGTGATTACAAAAATGTAAACAACCCATATATTTAATGATAAGTAATAATTTAAGATAGCAAATTGTTAAATAAAACTCCAAATGTATAACCGGTCTAAACTAATTAGCTGTAAATAAAAAAATAAATTATGAAAATAAAAAAACCTGACTGCGTAAAAATTAAACTTATAAGAAGGACATATTACTTATAAGTGAGGAATAAGTTAACGGAGGAAAATAGTCTTATGCAGTCGGAGGAAAACTTAAATGTAGACTAGACTCGCAAGAAGGATTTTATAACATAATTTATGTCACCCATCATCATACATATCCTATACGTGTATCTAATAATTTATGTTTTAGAAAAAACTGTCCATTTGGTAATTCCTTTACAATGGATGGATAGAGACAGTATGATGAAAAAATGTGGATGTGAAAAAGTATCTTCCACTATAGTTCAAAAAACAAGCAAGTAAGTTTTTACTACATACAGGTTTCATTGGTATTGTACTGATTTTTCAATAAACTATACTAATATTATAAATAGAAAAAAAAATGTTTTTTTGTATGTTTATTTGTAATGGATGGAATGGTTTGACCTGTCTTTCACCTGTCAAGAGCTACATTATCAGCGAATGACACGGGCCATATTTTATTTTCAAAGAAAAATCAAGATCCCTACGAAAACTGCAATAATATTGTTATCTTTTTTTTAATGCTCGGAAATGTACACATATCACCTGTACATACAGATGGTTATGTAAGACTCACCTGCTAGAAAAGCCAGTACTACCCACTAAAACCCAACAAAACCTCCCCCGTCTTAATGAGGCGTACTCAACCACGCCGTCCCGACGGCAGGTCTGCCGAAGCATACCACAACAACCATGGGGTTGCTCCCATGGTCCACTCTGCCGTCAGAGAAGTACCAGATCAGTGGGCCACCTCCCGCTGCGCTTCTTGGCTTCGCGCCCGGCTGAAATGCCGGACGCCAATGAGATAACGACAATGAACGATAAGAAACGCATAAAATTACGCTTAGATATTACTTATATATTTTTTACAATATTAAGAGAAGGAACTAACTAATGACATAATTATGAAAAATTAAATTTTCACTAAAATTAATTCTAAAAAAGATAAACTTGTATTTTTGTGATTTTAGACCAACGACAGAATCAGCTAATTTATTAATAGACACAGCACCAATAGCGAGCCCTACGGGTGCAGACGGAGGTTGTGCCTTCGTTATTGTAGAAGTAACTCTGGCTAAACCTTTCATGCAACCCGTTATACCTCCACATATAACTGAGTAACTACATATATGTATTTATTAGTACAATTTACTATAATTTATGTTATATTTGCCATAGTTACAACATTTCAATGATTTGAGCACGGAGAAACTGAAGGCTATGGGATTGTAAAATTGGGTAATGTGGTCAATCACTACAAAGCCACTTAATAATATTAAAAAAATAATCTGGGCTAAGAACATGTTAAAGAAATCATGAAAGCGAAATTTTTCTATTATAATTATACCTCGAACTAAAGTATTATAGCTCAGTCTGAGAGTTATATCTAGTATTTAAAATGTCTCTCAAAACTAAGTGCTAAACGTAGTTAACATCCCGTTTTACATCATAATAATATTTAAAAAGTAATAATAAAAACACTACAATTGTACGGAGTAGTTCAGTGCTGGATTAGGTTCTACAAAGGCCTTTAGGCTCTAGGTACTAGGCGGTTAACATTTCGAGGCCCTCCTTTTAATTTTTAATCGAAATTTCAAATTTTGTAATTTTAAACGTTGACAATTCGTCTTTGATTTTTATGACTTTTTTTATTAATTTATATTTTTATTCCTTGAGCCATAGACAAGTAAGTGTCTCTTCCACCTTGTTTAAGCCCATGCTGATACGAAGATTGAACGCATACGTGTATATTGTATATTCTCACCGTACATTTTCAACAGGTTAGATTTAAATAAAATGCTAGAAGAAATGGAAACAAAGCTTATTAAGCGTAAATGTACAGGACGCGGCCAAATCGAGTACAACTGGCAAGCTACTGTACAAAATGCTGCAAACTCTTTACGGCGTGTACCATACTATGGTATTGTTATTATCACATTAAAACCAGAAAACTAAGTATCATTTTAAGTTAAATAGCATTTCTTTTAATAAAAAAAAATCAATTAAATGTATTAAACTTACAGTGAAAGTTTCTATCACTAACTTAATTTTTACTGACCACAGTATTGTTTCGTTAATCTAACATTGTGTTGTATTTAATAATCATAATGGGAAAGAGTTATAAATTGCATTAAGAACTTAAAAAGTTTTCTCTGGAGACATTTTATGTTATTTTCTATATTTTATATAGCTGCGGATATTTAGTTTGCTAACACATACAGTAACTACGCGAAATGAGGGTACTCTACAATCAATTTAATCTGAGACCATTTTAATTAAATTTCCATTAAAATTACAGTCATATAGACGAATGTTTTTCTATCAATATAGACTTTTTAGCATTAGTTTTTATGGTAATACTAACAGAACCCGCGGCTTCGCTCGCGATCAAACTACGAAAAATACGAAATTTCAGGCAAATATGTCCAAGGAATAAAAAGTTACATACAAACTTTTATCCCTTATTTTACCCGCTTAGGGGTTGAATTTTGAAAAATCCTTCCTTAGTGGATGCCTTCGTCATATGAGGAATACGTGTGCGAAATTTCAATTTTCTAGCCTTAAGGGTTTGGCCTATACGTTGATACATCGGTCAATCAGTTATGCCTTGTATATACATAGATTAGGACTAAAAATATACGAATATATTTTCATATCGTTTACTTGTGCGAATATTGGTTCGTTAGGCTAAGTTAGTTATAGGCTAAGTTTAATTATTTAGCTTTGCTGTTAAGAAATTCTCAATAATATTGAAGTCCGGAGTTAAGAAGTTAGAGGTGTTTTACTCCCGTGCCACAGAGAGCACGTGTCGCGTCGGTTCAGCGCCTGATCTCCCACCGCGAGTGTTTAATTGTTATTCCACCGGAGTATAAGAGTGAAAGGAATAGAGAGTAACTTGTCTACGCGTACACGCGCAGCAATATAGTATCCCCTACACAGTTGGCTTATCTAAATGAAATTGGTCATAGAAGCCGGAATAGACCAGGAGATAGTTGCTTACTTTTATTACTAAATTTAAGGATTGCCAGATCTTTGCTCTTTAAACAGACAAATGAGCGGATCGAGAGTACGTGTGGAGCTGATGACATCTTTCTGGCAAGAAGCCGCTATATATGTGAACAATAATTTCGTTGTGAATGACTTCTTATACTCCGATGACACGTTTGAAGTTAGTTCGTTAAACTATCGATATAATATATTTAATTGATTTAGTAAAATGTTTTAGTTATTTCTTATGATTTTTTCGAAATTCGATTTATTTATTCGATTAACAATTGAAAGTATGTATAAAAATAGAAAAAATACTTTTATTATAATACACTACACTGGACAACAAAGAAAAATGGTCGATTAGAAAATCTTCAATATCAAAAATGAATTCAAGCTTATTTTAAATAAATATAAAATAAATAAAAATGCGTAGTTTTTCTAGTCTTTTCGTAAATGTACATTGGTTACAGATGTGCCGTTTTCACGCATTTTAGTTTACTTTGTGTTGCCTCCGCGAGCTCGAATTACTGCTGTTTTGCGATTTGACATTATTTCTACTAGGTTTTTGAGGCGATGCTGCGGAATATGCGGTAGTTAATTCTTCAAGCACTTTTACTCTGTACACCCAACCAAACTTGAATAGTTTGCCTGTTCATATAAAACGTTCTAAATCATTAAAAATATTTAAAAAGTCTGTTAAAAATCATTTTCTAGGTCATTTCTCTAAATGAGAAGTTGACATTGTGCAATATTTATATTAATTATTTAAATTTAATATGTCTTAGTATGATTCATATATATATACAAAATAGACAGTTCTAAACTTTTAATTTTTTTACTTAAACTACCCTTAAAAATATATATTATTCAAATCGATCTAGCCGTTTTTGAGTTTTAGTGAGACTAACGAACAGCTCAATGAGGTTTAAATCGAGGTTGCTTGCTGGCCACTCCATGTGCGTGATACCAACTTCTTAGCAATAGGCAAACGCTATCTGAGCTATATGCGGGCGGGAGGACATTGTCTTGCATAAATCGCCCTGTCCACTAAAAATGGACCAACGTAGTCATTCAGAATTTCAGTGTCATATCTTTTAGCAGTTAAAGTTCATTTTCTAACACCACTAGCTCAGTGCGGCTTTCGGAAGAAATCCCAGCCCACACGTGAACAGAGCCTCTGCCGTATGGTACTTTTTCTTCTTGTTGGCTTTGTTATAGCGCTCTCCCGGTTTTCCGTACACTCTTTTCCTCCTGTCGTGCTTGTATAAACAGAATCTAGACTCGTCTGAAAACTTAACTCTTGACCAGTCATTCAGAGTCCAATTCCATGTTTGAGTTTCTGCGGTGTCTTTCTAGTTTTGGGCCATTTGCCATAGGTCTTAATGGCTTTAAATTTGCTTCAGCCACAGGCCACCTTACTGTAGCCGTACTCAGATTGTTTCCAGCTCGTAAATGATGATTCTTTACTTCAACAGCCGTAAGAAAGCGATTTCTCAAAATTTTTGACACCATGTACGATCCTCCCGCGCCGTCATGCACCTTGTTCGGCCTGTCTTCAAAGATTGGATCCAGTTTCATGGAAACGCTGGAATACTCGCTGAACTGTAGAAAGAGTCATACCAACAGTTCTCGCTGTATTTAGTTGACTGTGCTCATCTTCAAACATTGTCAATTTACAAGTTAGGGGTTTAGAAATGAAACTTGTTATCAGTAGAATCCGTAGAATTGAGTATAATGTGTATTACAAAATATTTGACTCCTTATATACAAAAATGGATAAAATTTACAAATCTCGCAGTCAATAGAAAATCTTACATTAAAATATTTACTATCCAAAAATTACATTGATTGGTCCTTAAAAAATGAACGAGATAAAAATGGCGCGAATCTTCTGCTCTCATGGATTCTGGGAAATGGCAAGATCGCGTGATCTCGTGCGGGAAGCTGAAGTTATAAATATAACTAGGCAGACGATGCGCGCGGAGCGTCATTTGCCTCGCAGCGCTCTCGCCGGACGGATCAAACTACTTCTTGTTTTATACAGACAATAGAATAGCTCTTTTCAGAGCTGATTATTCCTGCTTCCTACGACACCAAAAGCTAACTTTTCTGTGTTTCACGAGGCGTCGAGTATAGCTACATCAGGAACCTGGTTCAGGGGTTAACGACATGATGACTTCAGAATAGTAAACTTTATAAGCAGAGGCACCATATTTATAACTTTTTTATTGCAAAACTAAAATAAACGCGAAAATATTGATTTGAATTTTTTGGTGCTTAATTCAAAAACTACCATTATTTTACATTTTCAGTTTTTTTATACAATCATCAAAAATAAATAAAAAGGTTTTATATATTATTATATGTGGCATTAAATATTCTTTAATTTAGTCTTTATTTCATAAAGCTAAGTCAGGTACATTTGAAGATATTGAAGATTTTGTAACCGACCCTTTTTCTTTGCGGTCCAGGGCATTTTTCTTTAATACAAATAATAAAAAAATATTTGCATATAATATATCAATTGAAAACTTATATAAAATAAGATATTTCTTTCTAAAGATCTATTTCTGCTATTTTACTATAGGAGATGACAATGATAGCACACGCCTGTCTAATGCGTATCACGACCGATACGTTGACGGACGTCGATAGCGAACAATTGAACTCTACACTGCGAGCTGCGAGACACGCACGACAACTGCAAGATTTACCTCATGCTGTACAGCTATATCTGCAGGTACGATTATGATATTGTATATGAATGATATTACTACTATAATAGATCATTATATAGAGATATTTCAAAGCTTTACATAGAATACCTATGTATATTTTTAGTTTATACAATATTTTTGTAAATGCGGATAGAATGAACAAACTTACCGGTGGTAGGACTGTCAAGCCTGAGAAGTCCGACTGGATGGGTACCACCCCCTTATCTATTTCTGCCACCAAGCAACAATGATTGCATTGTTGTGTTCCGGTTTGAAAGATAAGGTAGCCAGCGCATTACAGGCAAGAGGCATAACATCTTAGTCCTCACAGTGATAACGTACCGGCGATTCTGCATTTTTGTTACATAAAACTTAAGTGCATGAACCGTAGGTGTTATGGGCGACAGGTATCGCTTTCCATCAGGTGGACTGTCTGCTTGTTTATCACTGAGTACCATAAAAAAAAAAAAAACATAGTGACGATTTGGTTTTTTCTTAGTTTTCGGACACAAATATGAGCTAATACTTTTTTGGAATCTTCATTAGCATAAGTTTAAGTTTGCAAAGGCTTCTACGAGTTTATAACGTTTTTCAAGATCCTATCATAGGAGTTTTTTTTTCGTTTTGTATTATGCATGTTTAAGTTTATTAAAATGTATTTTTTTTATTATTTTTTTATTTATGAGTCACTCTATTAATACTTTCTTATATTTCAGCTAATTGTAGAGGGACCTCGAGAAGCCAACAGCTGGAGAGAATTGGCGACGTGCCTTAAAGATTTGGACAAAGAGTGGGCGAATGCTTGTATAAATAAATCTATTATGCTTAATACGAGACATCCATTAAGGTAAAAATAACTTAAGTTGTTTATAATTATAAGCATTTCCATTATATGCTATGAAATAAAAGCATCGTTTTTCTCAATTGCAGTCTTTTATCAAAGAGTTGTATGGTTTTTGAAGAAGACCCTGATGCAGCAGAACCGTTTTTTGTAGCTTTACTAGCACTCTATCCTTTTTGGGTTCCAATGTGTGTATGTGTTAGCGCTTACTATTTGCAGAGAGAATTGTTTCACATGGCCCAAGCAATTATCGAACAAGTAAGGAAGTGAGTGGAGCTTTTTTTATAAGTATTTATTTGCCTGCTTTAAAAACACAGAAGGTTTATTTTGATTTTTGGTTCCCGACGTTACGAATGCTTTACAGCTATCATGGTCACGTGAGATATGATTATTGTAAAACATTAGAAAGATATTGAAGTTAATAATATATTGGTAAATTATTATTATAAATCCAATTTTTGCATAAAATAATTTTTGCATAATAGAATTGTTTAGGAGAATTATTTTTTTAAATGATATAGAGATAAATGTGATAAATTAAAAATACGAAAATGCCTAATATTAAGGTCAATTTATATACAGAACCCAAGCTGAAGGTATGTCTGATGACATACGTTATGCGCGCGCGTGGGAGAGGGAGCTGGGGGATTGGTGGGACAACACCCCTCTACTGCCAGGCACCAACCTCTACTACGACGCAGCTGACTTACTGCTTAGAATACGAGCTATTTCTGTTAGTCGAATAATATAATAATTTAAGTTTCTGGTGATAGTGGGGGTAGTGGTTCTGATGGTGTTTCATCCTAAAAGTGATAAGATAGTATTTTGAGACGAAAATTAATCAAAATTTTCTACACGACATCATGGTTATTATATTCATTTTTTTTTTTTAATATCTCGTTTTCATACAAACGCGATCAATACTACTTTTAAGTATCCTATTCTATAATTACGCTATGACCTATCCACCCTTTACATTTTCGCTCTGATGCACAGTTTATACACTTAATTTACTGCGGAGTAAATAATTTTAAAAGCTAAAATTTATTATATATAGAACTATTCAAGCTACAGATAAATATAATAAAATAAAATATGCATATACTATATTGTATAATATTGACTTAAAACAGCGGCAAACAATTGTGTCCTGACATAAAATTATGTATGCTGATTGAAATTACCTCTTATCGCTTTTGACAAAAATCACGTGTTTAATTCCCATATGTGAATATTGACCATACAATTTTTGTACACGTATGATTATGACAAATCCATAGCATGATTATGACAAAAGGCACTGAGGTATCACTACTTAATATCTCATCAGCACTATAAAATCGAGATCTGAACGAAAAGAGCGGAGCAGTTAAGTAATGAAAGTCGTTAAGTACATTAATCGTGTACAGTTTCAAAAGTACACCTGTTTATATGATGTGACAGATAAAATTGAAAATTTAATGCTATAAACTTGATGACAATTCATTTGTACTAATTTTGTGGATTTTTTTAGTTAGCAGAAGTGTGCGTAGCCCGAGCATTGACTGAGACTGGCGAATGTCCCGTATATTATCACTTGGTTGCTCTTTGCTGTCGACTCCGTGGACAAATCGAGGATGCCTTGTGCCATCTTCATCATGGAATCGAAAAATTCGGCGAAGTATGTTACTTAACGAATGAACTGACTTGAATAAGATCTTCTAATATTGAAAATGTTGACAAATGTAATTTTATTATCATTTTCCTAGATTAGCTATTTAAGAAGTTTACAAGGCGAATGTTATCACAAACTGAAAGATTTGTCGGCTTCCATTGCATCTTTGAAGAAAGCTAGAAATTGCGGTTCATACATGTATGTATTATTATTACAGATGTAAAGCCCATTTATAGGTTATGGAAAGTTATAGGCCATCTAACATTAGATACGGTTTGACCTTAGGAGCCGAGCAATAGGAATATGCGTGTGATTTAAATAAAGGTGAAACATTTTTTTTTATAATGTTTATTGTTTTTGTATTAAGCCTATATTAATATTTTTAAAGTAGTTTCTTTTTGATTAAGAAAATAATTATTAAAAAGTGCGGGTGGGAAATTCAAAATAGTTGAAACACAACGCCATTGGCCAAATCGAATATGACATCAGAGTATATCATAATAGAACGATTAGCGATTTTGTCGCTACAAATTTAGTCGTTATTTCTCTCTGTATATCATACTGTAGAGTCACGCCAAGCGCGTGACATGGTGAGCGTTTAAAGTATTCGTAACGGTATTATATTTTGATTTTTTTTTTTATATTAAGTAAATTTTAGTTTTTCGGAGCTGGTTTTTTTACAATTATAAAACGATGTAAAATCTTGTAAAAAAAAAACACGCATATTCCCTATTCTACTTCAGTAAACTAACCGGAGCTGCGGGTAATTGATCATATTTCATAAAATTGGATTATGTATTTATACGGTAGCTTCAAGACTTTTTTCTGTTTATTACACCTCTTTTTTTCAATTATAATAAATAAAAATGAAGACCTCTTCCTTTATTTTATTGCTTTCACTCTCAAACACCGATGGGACGACAATTCGTCAAGACTTGTGAGAGGCGCAAGACCGAAGATTTTACATGCTCTCCATCCATGGAGGTAAAACAAACTTCCCAACTCCGGGTTGTTACTGAAAATGTCTTAACAGGAAAATCCAATAATTATGCTTGGCACGTCCTTAAAATGGAACCTTTTTTTTATCGTCAAGAAAAACCCTGTTACGTGTACCCGCTCGCCAATGGGGAAGCGAGGTGGGTTATGTGGGGCTCCTGCCGTGCCATGGTAAGCGCACGGCAACCTACCCACTAAAACACCTGACAAAAATCCGCCTCCGTCACCATAAAGCCGGGGCCCGGGTACCATTAGTCTCTTCCGCGAACACCGGCGGTGATTGCCCTTCGGCGCGTCTTGGTGTCAGGGGCTGAGATGACCGACCACCCCTGACGGCCTCCTCGGGCCAGACTAGCGGACGGCCGACCTCCCCAAGTCAACTGCCCTCTGGCCTCCTCACCGTCCACCGAAGTGAGCCAGCTACATCCGGCTACAGAGGACAAGGAGAGCAGCAACGACATACCGACAGTCCTCTTCCTCTGCAGCCCCACCGCGTCCGCCATCGAACGGCCCCGTCGAGGCTACGGAAGGTAGCACTCAACGAGACTTAAGAAGACTAACGAGATTATCCGCATAATTTTATCTTATTAAAATATACACATCTATTTTAACATATGCACATATATTAATTATTATTCAGTGCCCTGTTATCATTCCCTCGTAAAGACTATCAACGTACTCAATCAATAATATCTGATGTTGTTCGGCGATATCCCAGTGCTTATGCTTGGATGACTTTTGCAGATTATTGGATGATGGTAAATTTTTAATATATATTTCGAAAGTCTTAGAACTAGAAACTTTTGCAGATAAGCTAAAAAAAATCTTATATTGTAACACTTAATTTGGTTTAATATATAAAAATGTACAACGACATGCGCCGATGTCAAGGTGTATTTTTTAATTCTACTGAATCTATTTAAATTTTTTTTTTAAACGCTTATATAAAATATTAAATATGGCTATGTTTCAATCGAGATGTCTTAATAACATTCCCCCAAGCGTTTTTAAGCGAGCACTTTGATAACGTATATTTAGATTCATCATTATTGATGCAAGCCACACTTTGAACAATCGTATAAAATATTATAATATTTTACCACTAGAAAGGGGTGTAATCTCGAATACCAACTAAGCTACTACTGGCTTGTTTCTATTCAATGTAACATTGACGATAATTAGTCCAGTCAAATTAAGCAAAAATAAGGGGTCAATCTCGGAATGAGAGATAATAAGCTGTAAACTCGTATACAGCTTCAATTTGGTGTTCTAACAGTTGTCTCAAAAGTCTCATAAAGTCCCGTGTCTGCGCCGTAAGTTATTCAAGGCCAAAGGTCACAAAAATCAGTTTTTCGCGATTATCTCGGTTTCTATAGCTCCAATGATGTTTAAATTTATTATAAAAATTGCAGAGCATAAAACGACGCAGACACGAGATTTTATGAGACTTTTGAGACAACTTTAAAAACACTAAAATAAAGGTGTATACGAACTTATAGCTTATTATCTCTCATTCCGAGGTGAAACTCCTAATTTGACTGGACTAAATGCTAAATACTGAGCTACCACGCCTAAAAGTTGTCAAATATATTTAATTAAATGTCATTTTCCATTTAATTCCTACGCGAGAATAGTTTTTATTTATGCTAGTAAAACAGATTTTGATTGTCTCCAAACTTTAAACACAAAATTAAACAAATCAAAACACATGCAAGAGAATCTTATAATATTACCTATTATTCTCATTATAGTCTAGTCCTTTTAACTTTAGTATTAATTACCTGGGCGACCGAGCTTCGCTCGGGGTTTTCGGGCAAAAGTACAATTTTATTTTAAATTTGGCTTAAAAACAAAAAAAAACTAAAAACTTGAATAAATACAAAAAAACAAACGTAAAAATTTTGTATCCGACCGGGATTTGTAACCGGACACCTGTTACAGTCAATCTTGCACCTTGGTCGCTTGACCACGATGCTGATGCCCGAGCATGCGAAATTAGACCATATTTTGCATGGAATAATGCGAAAGAAAACACAATGAAACCCCATGATTTTTTACCCCCGAAAACCACCAACTAACAACCACTTACGAAATTTCAGCGAAATCGTTAGAGCCGTTTCCGAGATCGCCGGTATATATAAATAAATAAATATGCAAGAATTGCTCGTTTAAAGGTATTAAATAATAAAAATAATAATGTCCTCCTGACCAATTCCGGCCACGGCGGCCAATCTCATTGAGACATAGCCAACTGCGCAGGAGATATTATAGTGCACAAGTGTGCGCGCAGACAGTGCACTCTTTTATTTCTGTCACTTTCATACTTCGGTGGGACGACTACTCGACACGACCGGTGAGAGTTAAGGATCAGGACCGACAGCTTTATGTGCTCTCCGAGACACGGGGGTGTAACACCGCCAACATCTCAACTCCGGAGTGTTACTGAGGCTTACTATACAGAAAGACTTGTACTTGGCCCGACCCGGAACTCGAATCCAGGACCTCCGGGTGTGCAGCCGTACATGCTAGTCACTACAACACCAAGGCAGTTATAAGATACATACTTACATATATTTTTAATAAGCAGCGTAGCTTGATGGTCGAAGGAGGTGATGGAGAAGCCACAGAGGAACAGAAAACTGCAAGAGCCAGTGCTATTTCATGTTTATTCAAAGCCTTTAAATACGATCGCCGTATAGGTCGCGCTTGGAGCTTGCTATCCAGTTTAGTGAAGCCATGGGAAAGAAGGCAATATTGCAAGGAAATGGCGGCTATGGTTTGTAATTAACTAATTGCTCCCTATACGTGGAAAAAATGCAGGGCCGTGCGGTACTATGAGGCGAAAAGGTGGCCGCCTTAGGCGGCACCAAATAGGAGCGGCATTTGGAGCCATCGAATACATTGTAACGAAATATTTAGAAATAATCAAATGATCATTTATTTATAATGAATGAGTTTCGTGTTTAGAGGCGAACGATTAAAGCACCGAATTCTATATTAATAATCCATCTGCTTGTTGCGAGTCTTCCTACGTGTATGTGTGTCGCCGACTGCACAATAGGTACTATGTTCTTTCTGTTCCCATCTTTATAGTCCGCTTTCATACAGTTATTTTTGTATATTTAAATATAATTTTTATTTACTGCCCTTTAATTTTGCTCAGTTAGACGTTTGGACTTTTATTTAACAATTTCCTTCTTATCCCAAATTACTTTAAAAATGTAAGGTTACATAAATTGACGCCTGAAATCCGCACTTTTGGTTTTTAGTAAATATAATATAGCCTACTAGCGGCTGACCTGCGCTTCACCCGGGTTCGTCTCTAGAAAAACAGAAACAAATCTATCCCACGGGAACCGTAATTTTTCCGAGATAAAAAGTAACCTGCGTGCTATTCCAGACTATAATCTATCACTGTGCCAAACATCCAGATCCGTTCAGCTGTTCTGGCGTGAAAGAGTAACAAACATCCATACTCATAAACTTTCACATTTATAATATTAGTATAGATAGTATAGTATGGACTAGTATGGATGACATACACGCCATTGACACATACATTTATATGTACATACATGTAAAACACATAACCCTCCCTTGGGATTCAACGCTGTCGATTAAAACTGACATGTTTTTATTGCTGATGAAAAAAATTTACTAAATTTTTACGAAAGAATCACGACAACACTTTCGAGTGAAAACGGTTTAAATTGAATGATTAAAAATTATAATTAATGTGATTATATGTATGTACCTTAGGAGATACACTCATACTATCGTTAACTTTTCATTGTTTTGAAGTACTCAAGTATCTCTTAAGATTTAATCAGCGTTAAACACGTAAATTTTTAAGAACAACTTGACAGAATCATTTATGGTACTTTCCTGAGGGAATGAAAGATTTTCCTGTAGTAAAAAGTATAATAAATGTTGACTCGAGTTTTGAGTAATAGTTAGTATAGTTGTCACTACAGAATATTTAGTTAGTCGGGTTATTACTTTGCGTGAAATGCACACAGACATACAGACAAAAAATATAACTATTATTTCGGGGTAGCTATATTCTGGACACGTTACAGTCATATTGCTTTTAAAAAATGTTTGATGTACACTCGTGGCTCCCTTCGCTAAATTACTAGTATTTGAAATTATTATTTTACATAATTTATGAGTTAAACGTAAAATGAAATAAATCTAAAACATTAATTTTATCAACTGCAAAAATAAAATTGTATTTCATAGTATACGATTGATAAACAAAATTATTTTTGCTAATTAGTTAAGCCAATACCTAGTTGACGCAGACAAAAAGACACTTAGGAACATGTATCTCAATGTTAAAGAATATCCACAAATAGGTGGATACATTTTGTGTAGTCAAAAATATTTTTATCCCTGTAGTATGTTTATCAGGAGAGAGAGCTACACTTATTTTTTAATTTTCTCATGTGAGAGGCTAAACAATTCTACAGAATTGTCTAGTTGTTTACATGAGATACCTACGTACTCATATTTCAATAATTTTCAATGGTCTCCGATTAACATTATTGTGACATATGGACGGACACAAGCCGACATGACTAAACTATACGTTTTTTTTGCCTTTTGGTTGCGAAACCTTAATGAAATTTACCTACAGCCCAGCATTTTAAAGACTTGCATCTTACTGAAAAATGTACCTACCGCACAGCCCTGGATGCATATCAATGTTTTAATATATCTAATGTATTTAACCTACATACAATAAAATTCTACTACATCTAAGTACTTTTTCTAAACCAATAGGTATTTGTGGCTATTCAGGCAATCGCTGACAACATTTGCCCATATTTACTAGTACCTAACTTCTCTTCACTTAGTTTATGTTCAAACAAATATTACCTACTAATACTCTAAGGAATAATATAGACGTATCATAAAACTAAACATGAAACCAAACAATAATGTTTTAAAATAGTATACAAATATTGATAGAATACTTTTTACTGTGATAAGTAAATAAATGTTAATAAATAAAACAGGTTAATAAATAAAGATTTAAATTAACAACTAATACATATATAATATTCCCATTAAAGAGTAAAATTTGACGAAATAAAATACAGTAGCATAAACAGCTAAATGCTAAAACTCATATTTGTTTTTAAATTAGTTAATAATTATATAGAATGTCCGTCACTACTATCGCTAGACAATATACATAATACAAACACTAAAATCTGCTGCAAGAGCTATTAACTAAAAACCACTATATATCCCACAACGAAAAAATAAATACGGTTGCAATTCGCCACTCTTACGAAGCTTTAAATTATACAATTATATATTTCAGCAATGTGAAATAGATATTTTTTCTGATAGCCTAAATTCATTAAAAAAGAAACTGTATTTAAATATTTAGATTACACTTTTTTCTTTTTTGTTTATTGTACAACTTAAATGGCTTCGGATATCCTATAAAATTTAGATAAAATAGGTAGATACTTCTATAAAAAGCTGTGTATACTTTTAAATTAAAGGAGAATGGGCAACTTTGTATGGGATTCGTCCCCAGAGTGTATCAAGTTGAGACATATGTCATTTTAAAGATTAGAAGTATAGCTTCAATTTATTGTATGACACCAATACTGAGACTCATGCAGGGAAAGAATTATGAATCATTTAATTTTATTAAATTCGTGAAAGTAAAACAGTATAATTTAGATTGTACAATATTTTCATAAATATTATTTTATATCGTACCGTGCCGTCTGTTTTTACACACCTTCGCACATATTGCGACTTTTGCAGCCCTGTACAGGATAGCTGGATGAATAAATGAGGAAGAATTGAGCAGGTTACGATGGGACATTATAGGGTTATTGGAAGTTCGAAAAGAGGGAGGACAACTCGATTATGCTCAAATCTGGTCACCTGTTCCGTTTTCGGGTGACCAACAGTCCCAAGGTGGTGTCGGGTTTATCGTATCTTGTGATGTCTTGTACAGCATGGTAACTATGTACAGCTTGAACGCATCCAACTGATTCCGACTGAAGAAGTCCACGTTCCTACCAGTGCCACACCAAATACAAAACCCCTGAAGCTTTCAGCTGGAACTCCAAAACCGCTTTGATTGCGATAGCGATGGGTTGGGCGAAGCGAACGATGGGTTTCTCAAAGGTGTCAATCAGTTGGGTTCTAAACACACTCTAAAAATAGACCCAAAAAGATTTCTGATCCTTCTCTTGAGCTCGTGGCATCTTACAGTCATCCAAACACTCCAAAGGTTTTCGAGATTTTTTGATTTATCTATTAGGTAAAACCGGCTAGTACAGTTCAAAACCGACGACAATAGAATTATATTATCTATTCCCGAGTTTAGTAATGGGAGAGATCGCGAAATTTTATGGATAGCTATTGACATCAACGCGACAAACCATCAGTCTGGACAATGATTAAGGGCCAGGCTAACCCGACACTATACCGAAGAAATCCCAGACGTCACTAAAACAGATTAACAACAACAAAGCACCGGGTGCAGGTGGAACTACGGCTGAATTTCTGAGAATGTTACTTAATTCCATCATACTCGAAGGAAAACCCCACAATTATGGAGCAGAAGCGTAGTTGTACTGTTCTGTAAAAAGGGCGATAATGCCTCGCTAAATAATTTGACTCATCTCGCTTCTGATCCATGTCTACAAGTTGTTTCAATAAAATAATTCATAGTTCTTCCATGTACCTGTCTCACTTTTGGCGCTGTACAATAAAATAAAACTATTATTATGACCTTTAAAGTGATGTACATATGTACGTTATACTGTTTTAGACTTTCACGGGCTTAATAAAATTAAATGATTCATAGTTCTTTCCCTGCACGAGTCTCAGTGTTGGTGCCATACAATAAATTGAAGCTATTCTTCTGCTCTTCAAAATGACATATGTCTCAACTTGATACACTCTGGGGACGGAATGCCCATTATCCTTTATATAAAAATAGCGAAATATTATTAAGTTAAATAAATGTTTTATGTAAATTTAGTTAGTAAGCCTATATAATAAATAAATAAATGATGCTACTATTTTTGACTGACATTTTTTTAGCGGGCTTCGTCTATATAAATCTTTAGTCTGAAAACTAATAACAGTAAGATATATAAGGTTACACTAGTTAAATATATAACATAACTTTTAATTTACTTTTTTCTAGTGTGATTATAATAAATCAAGCGAAGATCGCTCAAAACACAGCTTTAAAATGGAAGAATCACTTTATCACCTTGGTAAAGCAATACGAGAATGCTGTTGTGAAATGTGTGAAAATCTTTATTTGTAATATTTATTATCTTTATATCCAAATGTCAATAAATTACCTAGTAAATAAAATATATAAGTAGTTTTATTTCTTAGTAGAGGTACCTATAGTAGTGAAATATAGGCCACACTTACTGAATTAAAACTGTCCGCTGCCTATCTGTATAAGCATTTTATAATACACGGCGGCTTTATACATTTTTTTATAGTTTTAATTGATACAATTTATAGTATTAAACCGAAAACGCCCATACATCCCTGAATTGCAGATTGACGACGAGCGAAACAATGATAAAGAGTAGGTACACTTCGGAATAGAACTCATATCCGTACGGAGAGTATGAATTCCTTATAAAAAGAGATTTAAAGATAGAAACATAAAACAACATGTTCGTTCGAGTTTAATTTAAAAGTCTTCAACAAACTCTAATTAATCAAGTAGTCATTTTAGTTTATTACCATTACAAGTTGCTTTTAAACGTAATTTTTGCTTATACTTCTGAAATCGTCTTTGAAATCCCTTCATTTTGATACCCCACTAAAAAATAGTGCCCGATATTTAGATTTTTTAATTTACCCAGGGACATTCGCGCTACCAACGTATAAATTATCGAAAACACTGTTTCCGTAGCTACGAGGGAACATATAAACATACATACACCCTACATCAAAATAACCTTTCTCGGCTTCGCCGCAGTTGGGTACGAAACTCCACAGAGTTCAGTTCCAAATTTATTCTACGATTAACAGAGTTTCAACGGATTTAAATATGATGACACCGCTTGGGTGTCATACACCACACATGAAAGAAATTTATCCGCTATAATTATGTTTTTTAACTCCTGAAGTTTTTCTATTCACTCTATATCCTAAAACGAACATTACAGTCGTGATCTACATAATAAAGTAATGACAGTTTTATTTAGCAAAAACCTTAAAATATGTAATTTTAACACTGTTTCGACGGATTGAATTATGACACCTCTCGGCTGTCATGCGCCACACAAGAAAGTTTATGATACCCTTGACGTGCCATTAGCAATGAATCGTTCAATACGATATTTCGTATTATAATATAATCGTAAGTTAAAAAAATCCCGTAGACGAAAGAAAAGAAAATCTTTAATAACCTTATATTTTGCTAGGTGCAAACACACAATACCTATGTAATAAATTATCAATTTCTAATAATTCAAAATTTTGTTAAAATTTAAAACTCAATGTACCATATTATAATTAATGCACGGTCTTTTGGTGCTTATTATATAATGTGGTGCATATTATTATAATGAAATATTTTACAAAAAATAATGTTTAAACTGTCAGTCATATTATATATAATATGCTTAATTAATATTTTTGTTGAATTCTTTAGTTATGCTGCAATCCCATATGCTTAGGTGGTATATGACGATCGTGTGGGGGAGTCGGCTCGACGTCCGGCGGCGGCGGACTCGGCAGTTGTGCGAGCTTCTGCGTCAGCCAAATAAGAAAGTATACAAACAACCCCATACCTGAAAGCCTATAAATAACACATTGTACCTAAAATTATTAGTCTCAATAAAAAAATTATCGATATATAGTATCCTAATATCTCACGCAAGATTTGAATTAAATAGAAATCACAGTTTATTTCTGTTTTTTTTTCTTTATTGAAAATAAAGTAGATAGACTAGGGTTTTGTATGAAATAACATATCCGGCACACGGCCTCCTCAGCATTGCTGGGACATATCTACTCATTATTTCGTCGAAATTTTCCATAATTTCGACAATGATTCCGTCATTTTGCATAAAAGCCGAATTTCGTTGATGCGGAGTTGAATCTTATCCTTCAATACACGGGTGGATATGAGTTTGTTTACAAAGACATTGAATTCAAATGACGGGTCATTAGTAGAAAGAAATCCAATTGTAGTTGTTAAATGACATGATCTAGGGAGCCAGTTTTGATCATCAAAACGAGAAAGTGCACAACCAGAAAATGTCTCATGCAATTACCTACTCTCAGTTACAGTTGACGAACTTAAATTAATATTCCTACCAATTTTGTAAAAAACTGTAGCAGTCAAACTTTCATTATTTTTAATATATTGGTCAACAAAGCTACCAAACTGTTATTTTTTTTTTTTGGTTGCCGACACTTACCGCGCAAATAACGGCGAAATCAAAACTTGCGTGAATTTTGAGACACCTTTATTAATTTAAATAAAATCTACTTACATTCCTAACATTGTTTAATTGCTGAAGTACGTTACAGTTATAGTCACCTGTCTTTAGCCGACTATTAGCAGAATGATTATACCACGAAAGTGATGAACTCAATGTTTACTGATTTGAAATCAAACAAACAACACAAATAGCGATGCCTATTACGATGGCTTGTAAAATGTGGATAGTTTTCAAACGTAAATTCTTCGATAATAAGGTTCCGTATGATTTAATTTAGATTAATAAATCTTATTTTACCGATCAATCCCACGTTTTTTTTTCATTCTACGTGACATTTATATAGTAATTTGTGCTCAACTGGCACGCTTTAAAGCCATTAACAAGAGAATAAAATAAGGTTCCATAGTTAAAAGGATTGCCAAACTAAGGAACACTACATTATTTCTATTGTAAGTCCTATCTTTAAGAGACTTAAATTGCAAATTTAAAGCCTGTCAAACTCGCTCTAGACCTTTCAACAATACAAATATTATATTGTGGTGCTACCTATTAGTTTTGTAAATAATTCCGACAGTAGATACCTATTATGAAATCTACTTCATGGATATAGCAATGATGAAATGTTAACGTGCTTATTATTTAAAAATTTTAAGCTTTCGATAAAGCTGCTAAATCGACAATTTTTTGGTTTGTTGGTTCAAACGAAGAAAATTCTCATAGACGAAGTTTTTTTTCTATGTACTTATTTCTTTTCTAGAAAAAGAAATTAAACTTTACAGCTAGGTTCATCTATACTAATATTATAGAGGCAGAGTGTTTGTTTGTTTGAACGCGCTAATCTCAACAACTACTGACCCAATTTGAAAAATTCTTTTTGCATTAGATAGCTCGTATATTAATGAAGGCTTTTGGCTATATATCATTCTACTACTCAAAGGAGCAGTAAACATGTCAACAAATCGGCAAACTTCCATACATAATTGTAAAACTATACCTATATTATATAAATACATAGCGACGAAACCGAGCGAAGCGAGTGACACCTATAACATAAAGCCAGAGTTTTTTTTTTTTTTGTAAATTGAACGCGGTCGCAGCCACGGGTTCTGCTAGTATATACTGGTAATTACCTAAGTGAGCTATTTTTTTCCTTTTCGTTTTATTTATTTTATAAAAGCTTAATATAGAAACACAATTCTATGCTAGGGTTAATAGGGAATATGCGTGTGATTTAAATAAAGGTGAAATATTTTTTTTTATAATCTTTATTGCTTTTGAATTAAGCCTATATTAATATTTTTAATGTAATTCCTTTTTGATTACGAAAACAATTGTTAAAAAGTGCAAAAACAGGTGAGAAATTCAAAGTAGTTGAAACGCAACGCCATTGGTCAAATCGAATATGACGTCAGAGTATATCAAAACAGAGCGATTAGCGATTTTGTCTCTACAAATTGAGTCATTTTTCTCTATCATACTGTGACGTCACACCAAGCGCGCAAAATTACGAGCGTTTAAAGTATCCGTAACAGTATGATTTTTTTTTATACCTACTTAGTTTTTTGAAGCTGGATATTTTTACAATTACATAACGATGTAAGCTATTGTATCAAAACTAAAATAAGAAACACACATATTCCCTATTAGTGTACAGCACACTACTTAATTAGCTCAACAGCGAAACACTTTCTTGTATTAATGTCATTTCCATTTTTTTATCCATATTATGTTGATGATTTTTTTAGATCTTATAATTTAGGTAAAAATATCGATAACATAATATTTCAAGCTTATTCATGTATGAGTGTGTACCGAGTGTGAGTACGTAAAGAGTGAACTGACAATGAGTTACATTTCTTTGCCAGCCGTACCTGAGCTAAAAATGACGGTAAGGCGCGAAAAAAACAAAAGGAATGTGTGGCCAGCAGTAGTGTACAGTTGTTGATTTTATTATTTCACATAAATTTTGAGGTTGTGTGAAAAAGTGTAAATACAAAAATTGTAGATCTTTTTATTATCTACAACTTTGCCATTTAACTTTTTTCCATAGGACTTGTAGTTTTGCCGGAAATCAAAATAAGCCGTTTTGTACCCTTAAACACTCACCCTCTTCCACTTACCGACCTTAGATCGCCCGTAAATTATTTTTCCTTTCATTTTTGTTATATTCTCTTCCTTTTCAATTGGGTTTCATCCTATTATTATTTTTTTGGTTTCAAAAATTATCGGCCCTGGTCTAATTACGTCATCTCGGTTAACTATGAAGACTGAAGAAAGATAACTCTAGATTTAAAAACAAAATATCTAATCGTTATATTGCTACATTATTCCTTCAAACAGTTAAAGGGATATCTTATGTAGCTTACAGCATTACCGCGCTTTAACTTCGAAATCGCTCGCCATGACAATTGTTATTTTTGAATGCTGTAACTAGTGTCCGACCGAAAGTTCGGTTTCGGTTTCGGTTTCGGTCGAGTTTCGGCAAAAAAACGGGTTTCGGTTTAATTTCGGTTTCGGCGGTAAACCTGCCGAAACTAGGGCCGAAATCGAAACTGCGTTCGGGAGTTCTCGCGCTATGATCGGTCATGTTCGACGCGTTGAATTCCATCCAAGCGATGAAGACATTTTGCCGCGTCCACGTGCTTAATCATATCGTTACTGGCTTGTGTTTGCAGTTAGTTTTGTTTGTTATGAGTTTTCGTGTGATTTATTTTGAATTCAGTAAGTTTTATCACATGATATAGCATAAAAGTAGGTAGTAAACATAAAGAAATAATTCAATATAACAAATCAATACATAGATTATAGTAGAATCAAGTTTAACCTATCTAAAAAAATTTTTGGTTAATTTAACTCTCTCGCTAATGCTATACCTAAACAAACATTAGTGTACTTGGTACTTACTATAGTGTGTATATTAGTGGTGATAATATTAGTGGATTCAGAGTTTCAAAGTTCATTTTAATACTTATTTTATTTTATAACCAAGGTATCCAAGTGGCAAGTTCAGTTAGATACTTACCTACGTACCTAATGATAAAGAAATAAGTAATTTTATGTTTAATATAATACTTTCTTAGATTAACGCGAAAATTTGACATTTTAAATAAAACTATCTTTTCGGATTATTTCGCGGATTTATTTTGATTTTTCGTTCCCGACATTTTGAATGCTTTAAAGCAATCATGGTCACGGGAGAGACTAAGATTTTAAGACATCTCAAAGGCGTTTTACTTCTGAGAAGATGGCTGGGTACTACCATCATCATGGGATCCTGTAATAAACATAATAAAATCTAACAACAAAAACAAACATAACAGACCATAAGATGTAGTTAATTCATACTGTGTGGATCACAATAAGAGTAATTCAAATTAATATATATTTTTTATCTGGAAAGATAGCAATAGTGTTATTTAATATTTTAACTTTAAATAATAGCAATCTAAATTAATAATTTTTTTAAATTAAATTACATATAAAACAATATATTTTTTTCAATTTACAAAACAATAATATTGCTTAAATAAATAATTAATATTTTCATTTTTTTTTTATTTTCTTTGTGGTTATACATATTGTAGTAATAGCAACACTAAATAATATCATTAATTAATAAAGTTTTTTAAAATTGTAATATTTATAATAATAACAGCTAAAATTAATTTAATAATATTACTGTGTTTAATATTTAATACTTATTAAAAAAAAAACAAATGCTTAGAATTAAAATCAACAAATATTGTAAGGTACTCTGGTGCCATTTTTGAATTTTTGAAATCATTTTTTGTAAAATTGTGGGTAGGCACTGTCTGTAACAAGTACATAACGCCTTTGAGATGTCTAAAACTTTAGTTTCTCCCGCGACCATGATTGCTGTAAAGCATTCCAAACGTCGGGACCCAAAAATCAAAATAAATCCGCGAAATAATCCTACCTACTCAAAAAACACCAAATGAGATTTTAGATATTTTTAAGGCGCAATATTTTTTTCTTAAATGAAGGGTTGAGTTGATTATCAATAAGTGAAACTATTGAAGACTGCATAGCTATGTCATTTAAATTTTAAAAATAAAAAAATAAAGACCGACTGATTATATTAACGTTTTCTCTATTTTTCCCTCAAAACATGATCCTTGTAAGGAAGTTTCGGTTTCGGTTTCGGTTTCGGCCGAAACTGAGAATGTTGCCAAAATTCGTTTTCAGTTTCGGTTTCGGTCGCAAAAGCCAGTTTCGGTCGGACACTAGCTGTAACATGTATGTGATGAATTTGTCGTTATAAATGACAACAAGTTTATTTTTAGACTAAACATATTTTAATAAATGTAATTAGTACTAACTAAAGATGAAATAAAAATAATTAAAAAAAGTGCAAAATATGACCTATTTAAATGAGAACAGTCATACTATTACGACATGCGGCCAAGTATAGGAAATTGTGAGCGCTGGATTTCCACTAGGGGCACTCAGAGCTAGTGCCTAAAGCAGCAAATGTTTAGGGGCGGCAAAATTCGGACATTTAATTTTTATTTATTTATTTTCCAATTCCATTGTAGGTGGTAGGGCTCTGTCAAGCCTGAGGAGTCCGACTGGATGGGTACCACCCCCTTATCTATTTCTGCCGCCAAGTAACAATGGTTGCATTGTTGTGTTCCGGTTTGAAGGATAAGGTAGCCAGCGCAATTACAGGCAAGAGGCATATCATCTTAGTCCTCACAGTGATAACGTACAGGCGGTTCTGCAGTTTTGTTACATAAAACTTAAGTGCATGAACCGTAGGTGTTATGGGCGACAGGTATCGCTTTCCATCAGGTGGACTGTTTGCTCGTTTATCACTGAGTACCATAAAAAAAAAAAAAAAAAAAAAAAAAAAAAATTCCCAAGAATTAATAATCAAAAAAAATAACTAGACCATTTTTTTTTTAATATTTTTTTACATTTATCAAAAAATTAATTACAAAAAGATAATTAAAAAAACTTTATACTTTATCGAAACTTCACCCATTTTATGCAAAATTTAGATAATAGAGCGGCATTTTTTACAGTGCCCAAGGGCGGCGCTAAGATTGAATTCGGCACTCGAAATTGTAATATACTGTTCTTACAGCAAAATTATTATAGCTATTAAAATTTGTTGAATAATATTATCAACCGGTAGGTATATGAAGTAAAAAAACGAATTAAATAAAAATTAAATTATCCTCCTTATATTTTGTAATTAATATTACAAAAACATGTCTATTAATTAACATTTTTACTTATCGAAAATACGTTATTGCATCCTTTTTTAGGTTATAAATGTAATAATTATACATTTTTGAACGAGTACTTTACATTTTGCACGTCCGCTCTGGAGCTCATGCACCGACATATATACTCCTAACGGAGAGCTTATACAATTCGAGAGTAATTGCAAATTGTGCACAATTTTCAGAAGACACCTTTGAGATGTATATTATTGTATAATTTAAGATTTTATACATATATTAATGGCGATAGCCCAACTGTATGGATTTTTAATATTTTGGCTATATCAGTTTTTGTGCCACTGTTTCGTTGGTGTAGTGGTTAGCATGTATGGCTTCACATCGGGACGTACTAGGTTCGAACCCCGGGCAGGCCAAGTTTAATCATCGAGTCTTTCTGTAAATTCCCAGTAAACATCCCGGAGGGTTTCACCCCCTTGTCTCGGAGAGCATGTAAAATCGTCGGTACTGCGCTTAATCTCTCACCGGTCGTGTCGAATTACTGTCCTATCGGAATTTGAGAGTGAAAGGAATAGAGTTCACGTACACGCGCTGCGCTATAATATTATCTCGTGACCAGATGGCTAGTCTCAGTGATATTGGCCTCTGTGGCCGAAATCGGTCAAGAGGTGATAATTGCTTACTTTTATTATTTAATTCAAGGTTTGCCGGATGGTTATTTAAACAGACAAAAGAATGGATCGAGAATTAGTATGGCGTCTTTCTGGTATTCTTGGTCTTTCTCTAGGACATTATCGGAAGGTTGGAAGCCATAAAAGTTAGGAAATTCACCATAAAAGAACAAGTACTAATTACGATTTAAAAAAATACTTACGTAGTAATGACGCTAGACGACTGATGATTGTTGAGTTGGCGGTACTTACGTAATATCTGTCCATTCTCATTTTTCCATCACAATTGTACATTTTTTTAAAACAACATATCTTATAATATTGTATATTTGGATTTGGATCAAATTTTGTATTTAAATAAGGTTTTGCTTTTTACCTATAGTTTCTTCTGGAAAAACGCATTTTTTTCTATCTTTAGCGAAAAACATCGAGCAGGTTCTTTTAATAATTATAAGAATTTTCACGCAAGTGGCTCTACGCCTTAAACAATATAGTGTGCCGACATGGCTAACTGGTCGCGATCTGTACATGAAAGATATTTGAGAAAAACTATTATCAGGGGGCCTTTATTTTTAGCTGGGCTTAAGAGTTTAGTAATATGTACCATAATTAAGTATTTTTAATAAAAAAGTGTACTTGAATTATAACTAGCTTTCTATTTGTTTAAAATGAATACAATAAATAATAATATAAACAAATTATTTATTAAAAACAGGGAAAAGTACAGGATTATGAGTGAAAAATAAAAAAGACGTGAACTTCGGTTATGTTGCTTTTTACTATCAATTTTGGATGTATGTGTACAAGTATGAATTCGAGGGAAATAAAGGAATATGTAATGTTTTTATAATATATATTCTACATCGCAGTATTCATTATGAACAAACATTACTTATGTTACTTCCGATATAGTACTACTCATTCATATTTTTGTTCGCTCGCTCATTCGCATATTAAGATATCGTGAGAGCATGTTTATTCAATACAAGTGACGAAACAAGACTATCTATATAGATCCAATCGAATTAAATAAAACGTACCAGCTACACTCCACTCGCCCCGATACAGCGAAACTCCATACACCGAACTGTACAGACGCGCAGAGCCGCCGCCCTCACGTTGCAAGCAAGATCTTAGATGTATCGAATTGCGATATTACACTGCGTTCGTAAAATCGGTGAAAAAGTTGCGATAAAAACCTAAAATCCACATACTGAAAATCTAAAAATATATTATAATAGATTTCGAATGTCTATACATAGATGAGTTCACTACGCGCTCATAACGAGCGTCATCGCGCGTTAATACAATATTAAATACGTTAAAACGGTTCAGACGAAGACCTTGGCGAGTCCGTCCGCGCCGGCGCTGGCGATGTACGGCCGGAGGGGGTGGAAGGCGACGTCGAGGATGCTCTCGTCGAACTTCTTGCGGTGCGCGGTGATCTCCTGGACGCAGGTCTTGGTGTCGAGGTTCCAGAGGCGCACGGAGCAGTCGTGGGAGCCGGAGAGGAGGAAGAGGCCGTTGGGGTCGAGGGCGAGGCCGGTGACGGCGTCCAGGTGCGCCACCATGGCGTGCGCGCAGCGGCCCGACACGGCGTCCCAGAAGCGGATGTGCCGGTCCTCGTGCGCCGTCACCAGCAGCGGCAGCGTGGGGTGCGACCGCACGCGCGCCGCCGCGCTGTCGCACGACACGCGCAGCACGCTCTGCGCATGCAACGAACAAACGTACACAGTCTACACATACTTGTACCTATTATATTATACTACCTATTAAATGCTAATTATTCACATTTACACTAACATTTTCATGACGTTTATGTACCAACCCAGATAAATAATATACACAAAGATAATATCTATATGTATGTAACCTAATCAAACCACTGGACCTAAAATACTAAAATTTTGATAGCTCCTACATTGATACCCAATAAAATGTTTGAATTCATATAATATTATTTTTTTTTTAACACCCTTAATAATATGTATGATCTAACTAATAATAATATATTTAAACGAGCTTAACGAGTTAATAATAATATATTTGTATATTTATATCTTTATTTATTTATTTATACCGGCTCTAACGATTTCGCTGAAATTTGGTATGTGGGGGCTCTCGGGGACTAAAAATCGATCTAGATTAGTCTTATATCTGGGAAAACGCGTATTTTCGAATTTTCATGTAGTTTTCTTAAGCATTTAACAATTGTGTGAAAGCATCGTGGTCAAGCGGCGAAGGCGCGAGATTGACTATCACAGGTATGTTCGAATCCCAGTCGGATACAATGATTTTACTTTTTTTTTTTGTATTTATCAAGTTTTTTTTTTGTCTTTAAGCCAAATTAAAATGTACTTTTAACTAAAAATTCGAGCAAAGCTCTGTCGCCCAGGTACTGATATTAACTAAAATAAAGATCAAACAAATACAGATTGTAGATATAAATTATAATACATAGGGTATAGGATAAAAAAAACATACAGACGACCATAGAATCTCCCCTTTTTCAGAAGTCGGTTAAAAAGACACACAGTATTTCAAAAAGTATCAAATCAAAAATCATACTAATTTACACAGACAATAGACATAATGCCAAAACACAAACCTGTCCCGTCTCCAAATCGTACAAGAGCAGAGTCCCATCCCGGTAGACGACCGCGGCGCGGGAGGCGGCGTCCGCGAAGTCGGCGGCGGCGGGCGGCGCGGCCACGGCGTCGTCGCGCAGCGTGGCCAGCAGAGGGCGCGGCGCGCGCGGCGCCCACAGCCGCGCCGTGCCGTCCGCCGACGCCGACAGCAGCCGCCCCGCCGCGCTCGCCAGCGACCACACCGCGTCCGTGTGCTCGCGCAGCACCGGACCCTGCCACACACAATCCACAATCAGCGCTCATTATGTGTAGTCCTTGTATCTGTTACAGTCAAAACTACTTTTGACTAAAGAGTTTGGTCAAAAGTAATTTTGACTGCAAGCTTTGGTCAATAGAAGTTAAGAAGGTAAGGAAGTTACTCGGAAGAATCTTTTCTTTCTTTCTAGGTTAGGTTAGAACAGTGTCCACAGCGCACGAGCCGAGCGAGCGAACCGAGCGTGGCGCGGTGGCGGCACCGATATACCAGTAAAAACTGGTATTGGCCAAAGCCTGCAGTCAAAACTACTATTAACTGTTTTTGTCAGTCAAAAGTAGTTTTGGCCACGAAAGAGTTCCGACTGTAACATATCTACTGAAAAAGGCGAAACTATATAAGATTTTTACTTTGTACAAACGAACATTCACAAAGTACTTAATAAAATAAGTAGAATAAATCAAGCAATCATTAAGCTACCGACGAGACTTACGCCACCTCTCGCAGATACACATTACACATATTTTGTACTAATGTAACCACACTCATAGTCATAACAATAAATAATAATTATATATAAATGTGCATATTAAAAACTCCACATATTTTTTGTGTACAGGTTTAATACAAAACCATACATATGTCATCAAATTGACTTAGGTACATACATCCCTTTACCTATATAAATATATAACGCTAGCACTATTTACTACACCAGACGTTGCTACTTTCATTACCAAGCTTTGGTTTTAGGTAATATTAACCTTATGCGCTTATACATAATAAATAAACCCCTCGGGGACTGCTTAAACGCCGGCGTGTACGATAACAATTGAATTCTCGGAAATTCGCACGGATTGTTTAGAAATTATCCTGGAGAGACTACATGATAAAATAAAGAACTGTACAAAAGCTTGAAATCAAGCTAAATACAATCTTAGGTGTCGTTTAGACTCCAGACCAGGAGTTCTCAACCAGGGGGGGAACGCCCCCATAGGCCCTCATACGCGTAGAGTTTGTTTTGTATAACTAAAATTAATATAAATAAAAATTGTTAAAATAACGTGTGTTTTATTATAATAAAAAATAAAGGGAGGCATTAACACTTCCTGGTCAATTGTTAACTGACACATCAGTGCGCCCGCGCCTCTCGACAGGTTAAAATATTTTTTTATAATCTTCGGAGGCCCGACAGAAGAAAGGTTGGGAAACCCTGCTCTAGACTATCTAGTTACTAACCTGCACGGCGGGGTCGTACGGGTCGTAGGGGTCTGCGGAGGGCGGGGGCAGGTTCCACACGCGGATGGTGGCGTCGAGGCCGGCGGAGAAGCACTCCTCGGAGCGCGGCGCGCCCATGGCCAGGCAGAGCACGGGCGCGGTGTGCGCGCGGAACGTGTACAGCGGCTCCACGTCCAGCCCCGCCGACTTCTTGGCGGGCACTGTGCGCTGCAGGTTCCACAGCTTCAGCGTGTGGTCCTCCGAGGCGGTCACTAGCGCCGCCTCGGTCGGGTGGAACGCGAGGGCACGCACCTAATGAGTTTTTCAAATTAAAAATCGGTCAAGTATAAAAATTTTATTCACTAAAGACTCACCCTTGCTTCGCTTCGGGTTCATACCTATACAAAAACAAATCGATCCCACGGGAACCGTACATTTTTCCGGAATAAAAAGTAACCTATGTTCTATTCCAGACTATCTACTACTATCTATCTCTATGGTAAATTTCACCCAGATCCGTTCAGCCAATAAGTAACAAACATCCATCCATCCAACTATCCATCCTTGCTTTCACATTTATAATATTAGAAGGATTAATATTTCAAAAATACACAAATTTTATTAAATATATAATTTTACCTAAAATACACAAAAAATAAATAAACACGAGACGTAAAAAAATTTCCTTTGCATTGAATTGGCCCATGTCCAGCAGTAGGACATGAAAAAAGGCTGAATATGGTAAAGAAAAAGACAATAAAAAAGATGACTTTGGATTTTGTCGCAGTACTATTTTGAGTTTTTACTCCTGACATTTCAAAAGTTTTATGACTAACATAGACACGGGAGAGTAACGTTTTTGCCAAACTATTATATAGTTGTTGTTTTAGTGGTAGTATGCAGCCCTTTTTAACGTCCCACTGCTAGGCACGGACCTCCCTTTAATACGAGGGGGATCAGGCCATAGTCCACCACGCTGGCCAAGTGCGGATTGGCGGACTTCACATGTCTTTCGAAAACTTGCTAGATTCTCTCAGATATGCAGGTTTCCTCACGATGTTTTCTTTCACCGTAAGGAAAGTGGTAATCATGTTAGAAATGATTCGCACATGAAAATATCAGAGGTGCGAGACCCGGGATTTGAACCCACTTTACTCGGTTACCCAAGCGAGCGAGTTACCATTGGGCTACCACTGATTTTTAGTGGCTTAGAGTTTATTATATAGATATTATAGACATTTTAGCTCACAAAATTATACAATAATTTCATTTAAAACGTCAAATATTCGCGTAAATCTAAGAAGGTATGATTGAATAAATGAATGAACTTTAATTATGACAGGATAACTCACTCCATCAAAGTGCGAGCGCAGGGTGTACTTCGCGTTCCATGTCTTCCTGAAGGACTCCTTGCTGGCGGTCGCCACGTCGTACCCCTCGGACTCGTTGCTGACCGTGAGCTGCGCCAGCTCGCCCAGGGCGAGGGGCTTCTCGTCCGCCTCGCCGCCGCCCGCGCCGCTGCCGCCTGGGAACTTCACTGGAAACAACAATATAAATTATATTAATATATTATAGTAATAATAATTGTGTCCTCATGATAGATTTCGATCAGAACGGCCGATCTCACTGAGACTAGCCTTGTACGCAGGAGATATTATAGTTCACAAGTGTACGCGCAGGCACAACCTGCACTCTCTATTCCTGTCACTCTCACACTCTGGTGGGACGAGAGTTTGACACTCGCGATGAGAAATCAGGCGCAGGACCGATGCGAGAAGGACTCTCCGATGCAAGGGGGTGCAACACTGCACCGCCAAATTCTCAACTCCAGACTGTTACCGAGAATTTCTTGATTTCTTAACAGAAATACTATATATTATAATAATTAACCCGTCTCGGGACTCATATATTCGTCCCTATTTGCCTAAACGTAGCATATATGTTAGACCAGGTCGTAGTTTACCAGTGTACTAAATTAAGAAGAAATAACAAATATACACACACATACAAACACAAATACAAACTTTCGCATTTATAATTACAGTCTAATTATAAATGTTGAACTTTTTCATCATTTTTATATGTATGTGACTCAATCATGAATAAATTTACTGTATTATAACGGATTATTAATTAAAACTTTAACAAAAATAAACAATGTGTCCTGTTACTAATATATAAGACATGTTTGTAAGGGCCTGTGCACACGATTTTTTAATGTTCACATTACACATTTGTATTTCTTCAAGTTTATCAGCGTCTTTAATGTTGACACGTGTGTTCATTTTGTATGTGTCATTGGGGCATTTATAAAACGTGGTGTGCATAAACCCAAGGTTATGGATTCCCATTGGATAATCATTAAACTATGCTGTATATTTTAGTTCAAAGTAGCTTAAAAACAATAAAAAAACAATACGCACAAAGTTTCAGGCTAAACCTACTTTATTATAAACTATTTTATACTAAGTTGAATTAAATATTTTCTACAATAAAAATTGCTCGCCTAATGACATTTGTAGCCCATACTATATACTACCGTCAAAAGTTTTGGAAGCACTTACTGAAACTGCAATATTTCATATCATCATATAATTACATGCATGGATCCAATTTACCATATTTTATAAATAATTTAAAACTTATTAATATAATATAAATATCCATAGACAACAACAAGGGTTGTCAAAAAAGTTCAAGTAGAAGTTTCAAGTTACAGTATCGTCTCCCAACTGTCATATAAAAATAAGTATGACAGTCGGGTGCGCCTCACTCGCGCCGCCCTGTCTAAGAGGCCATCATTAAGCTGTACGAATTAATACACTATACTAATACCAAAGATACTTAAATTTAAAATAAAATAAAAAAAAAACTAGTAAAGACTCACCGCCGACAGGATACTCGTCCCCTTGTCCACCGCCGTCAGCCTCACTCGCGGTTAACAGATTCAGCTCGTTTAAGACCTCCTCAGCTTCGTGGTCGACCTCCTCGCCTTTTTAAAAAATATGTTTTAATAAAATATAATAGTTTTTAAAGGTTTTTTGAAGTTAAAACTACTATAGGCAGGTTTGGATGGGAAGTAAATTCATGTAAGTCATCATCGACATGGTCACGTGACGATGTCAAAACCATATAAATGGAAACATTTACAAATTTTAATTTAAGATAAAACAATTAATTTGAATATCCAAAAATAACAATGTTTTGATTATTCACTTCTATCGGCAGTCCTCATGACAGTTTTTATATGTGGGCCGACTAGCGTGGTGGTCAGAGTACCTGTTACAGAGGTTAGGCGTTCGATTTCCGTCTGAATTTGTACGTATGCATTTTTAATTATATTATATAAATAACTATTAATTATTGTCCATTGCCCTATTAAAAGACGTTATATACACATACTTTATTATAAAATCGTTAAGGGTTCAAAATTTTCATAAAATAGTACATATTTAAAAAAATATTTAAAAACGACTGTACTGAATTTTGATATAATTTCTGCTGTACACAGTCGACTCTCGAACTCGGAATTTTGAATCTCTCCATGATTTGAAATGTTTCCCCGATCCCTTGAAAAACACTCGATAAATTGAAAAAAATCTATATTAATTGGTCCCCTCAGTAATTTGAAGTTGAAGGAATAGTATCTTGTCCGCCAATATTCAATAATTTAAAGTCCGGGCTTTTCTACTCTCTATAATTAAAATAGGAGCGTTTTTCATGCACAGACCTGTCAATTCACAATTGTTTACATGAGTGAGTTCGCAGTCTAGTCTTCTTTCAAACCTTAAAGTGGGTTCCGTTAATGTTTGATTTGTTTTAAGTATCAAAATAAACTCAAGAAAGAACAAGTGTCTTTCTATAAGTGAAAAAAAAAGCGTGTGATTCAAGCTGTGGCGTATGGACAATTAAAAATAATGTCGCCAAATAGTTTAGCATTTTACCATCAACTAATTGAGCGAGGCAATGACCTACGCTGCTACGCCTTCAGAACCGACCCAAGAGACAATTTCTTCTCAGCTCTCACCACTATCGAAAATTCATTGGACAATGACATACGAAAGTCAATCACTCAACAGAAAATTACCGACTTCTTTCTTAAATGAACGTTTGTGAATAATTGTACAAATGTTTAAAATAATAAATAACGCATTTTGATCAAACTCTTGTTTATTTGATTTTTCGATTTTTGATTTCAAACTTTTCTTATTTTGAACTCTTGGTAATTTGAAATCTTTCTGTGGTCCCTTGAGTTTCAAATTATCGAGAGTCGACTGTAATATATAGCCATGTTTTATTGTAAATGTTCAAATTGAATCACACATATAATTTGAGTGTCAACTTCTATGCACTTCCATACAAAGTAAGGGTTATACTCAGTGGTAGAACGCCATAAGGAAACATGCCGGCAAAGCAATATGCAGGATCTAATATAGCTATATGTATATATAATATTACTAGCACAAACTGATATTTGCCTCTGACAACAATTCGACGCATTTTTTTTATGTTTATTGATATAGTTGAAGGTCCATGAAGTGTCAGACTTTATCACAGAAAAATATTAAATTAAATTTCTTCAAAGTAGTTAAGTCTACATTTGCAAATAACGTTTTGTGCTTATGAATAAGTTTAAAATAAAAAAAATTATGTTACATTATCATAACATAATTAAATAAAAAAATCTATATCTTCAACCATTTTATAAAATCAATACTTATTTATATTTATATCTCTTTAATGAAGTACTCATAAACAAAAAGTTGTCAGACATAATATATTGCACTACTTGGTCACTCGCAAGTACATAATGCACGTGTTTATATATGTACATACCTTGTTTGCCAGTGGTATGGTGCATTTGTTTTGCATCTAAATCATCTATTTCATCCATATCCATTTCTTGATTGGCGAGAAATTCGAAATTAGCGAAGACGGCTGCCGTCTCTTGAACTGAGAGACCGTCATCACTGTAACCGCTCCCCTGCGGTACACCACCTTTGCGTTGATCTTTTCCTCCTAAAGCAATTAAGAATGTAATTAATTTTACTGTACATGCTACAAAATTAATTATTGAAATTAATTGAAGGAATTATTATATATTTGGAAGTGAAATAAAATAATAAAAAATGTCTATTTGTCAAAATAATAGCTTTTTACTAAATTGATATGAAAGTATATACAATACTTATAATTAAAAAAAAAACATTTCTAATTTTTTAGCCTGTGTGTGTGTTCTGGCTAATCATCGAAACGGCTGGACCGATTTTGACGGGACTTTCACTGACAGATAACTGATGTTATACAGAGTAACATAGGCTATTTTTATTTTAGAAAAAGACTTAGGGTTCCGCGCGAAAAAAATAAAGCCCATAAAATCGTGTACAAAATTCGTGTATGAAACAATATATAATACATTCTAATTAAGGGCTATTTTCATTTTATTCATATACATTATTTAATTCTTATGTTTAATATTTAATATTCATTAATTAACAAAATTAATATTATGTGTTAATCGTACATATGTACTAGAGCCGAGTCAATGTTTTATTACATCAAAGCACCTGCTAATAAGTTCTTTTTGCGTATATTTTTATATTAGTTAACCAATTAAAACAAAGCCCTCGCTTTATATGGGATCGCGTAGTAAAAATTTAAACATTTACAATGAAAAAGAGTAAATTCTTAAATATAAAAATACTGTATAATAAACAAAAATTCAAAAATATATATTCTAAGTACTTCGAGGCGGTCTCTAGTGACATACGCTACTAGCCAACTTTCGAAAAAACTTTAGTCCAGTGATAGTTTTATTAAATCTAGAGAAAATAAAACAAATTAGAGATATGACCTCCCGATAAGGTCACTTAGTACTAGAACGGCCAACAAGCACAGCTCACATTACCCATGTTCTATCAAGCATGCTACACCTATCCTTACTGCCTATATTTTATTGCAATTTTACGTAACTACTTTCAAATAAATTTAACATTTGGAATAAATAAGATCTGATCTGTATTTAGAATAATAACATAATTTCGTACATGTAGATTACATGTGAGTCATGCCATTGGTTATTATACTCCATTATATTTATTAAGTGGGTTAAATGAGATATATGAATTACATATCTTTATAATTATAATTATGAAAATATAAATGTTGAAAAGAGTTAATCTTCGAAAAATATTGCGTTAAATAAATTAAATTATGATAATCTGGCTATTACCTAATTTAAAAAAGGAGTTTAAAAAAACGATTTAATAAATTTAGTTTGGCCAATTCACAGTAAAAAGGTTTTCATTAAAATCTGTTTAGATGGTCGTGTAGTCGATTTCCTTAGATATTATAATAAAATCCTTAATAACAGATGGCATCCTAACGAAATAACATGTAGGGTGTATAATAATAATGTTTAATTATTCTCTACAATTTTATTACATCAAGAAAAAATATATTTTTCAAATTGACACTATTACACGTATATTCGTCTACATCGTTATATAGTTTTATAGAATATATTTTATCAGCTAAAAGGGTAAAGATTTTCCTTAGCGCCTTTAATAGTCTGAGTGAAGCCAGAATCAATAAAAAATGCTGAGCGTAGCTCACGTCGTACTACGTGTACGGTTATTAAAAGATGTAAATAATGTAAAAGGTGGAATAAAACATCCCGCTAATATTACATCCCTGGTGAATTTTAGTTTCTGAGTACCCTCTATTTAATTACCGCAAAGGCTAAGCTATGTTAATACATTTACAGAACATTTGGCAGAACATACCAATAACTAAATAATTTCCTATAGCACCACCTATTATTAAATTTTCAAAAACAGAAATCAATCATTGTGTCTAATCAAGCATAGCACAAAAACAATATATATATTAATATTATAAAGAGGCAGTTTGTTTGTTTGATCGCGCTAATCCCAGGAACTACTAATCCGATATGAAAAATTTATTTTGCATTAGATAGCCTGTTTATTGAGGAAGGCTGTAGGCTATATACCATTCCGGAAAAATTTTGGGTTTCCGTGGAATAGATTTGTTTTTGCTTAGGGACAAATCCGAAGCGAAGTGCGGGTGAGTCGCTTATATTACATATTTTAATGGAACTTGTTATAAAAGTAATTGCCTCAAAAACATTACATTTTATTTTATTAATGACAATATATATAATAAGGATACATTTAAATCTATACATATAATAAAATTGTAACTAAGGTGAAACTGTACATTACATATTTTTTTACAAAATCTTATTGAAATAGACTTTATTATTGATACAGAGGCCGAATCTATAGTTTTTAGAATCTTTGTCTGTCTGTCTATTCTGCATCACAGGAAAACCACTGGGTAGATTTTGATGTAATTTGGTATGGTAATAGCTGGTCAAGATATAGGATACTTTTTACTGCAGGAAATAGCTCATCTCTGAGAAATCTACACTAAACATTAAAACGTAACTAGAGACGAACCCGAGCAGAGCAAGGGTGAGTCGCTAGTTAATTATTATATAATTATTAATACATACAATTAATGTTGAAGTGTCAGTATAAACAATGTTCTATTTTAGATGACAAAATAAAACAATGATACATTTTAGGGTCATGTTAATGTTTGTGTATTGAATTATAATACAGAATGCTTAGTCATAGACAATTTAGCTTCTAATATACTTTTCTTATATGACAGTATTGAATACTTAATATCAAATATTAGGGAATATTTGAAATAATCTCATCCACCATCATAGCAAATGAGTTAAATGAAGTTTATTTATTTGCTCCTTATTACTGTTGAAGCAGACAGAAAAATATTCAGTATATTAATACTTAAACTGTACTTAGTGAACTTCCCATATCATATGGTTTTATGTAAGGTGAAAATTATTTAAATATGAATTAGATTATTGTGTTAAAATATAAATTATAAAACTAATTTAATATACATTATTTTGTTTAAAGTTCATATTCTTTATAAAATCTGAATGGCATACCATAATCATACATCTTGCGACTTAATGCAGTATTCATTGAATAGTGTTGTTGTTTTTCACAGTTTCTATAATTTGATTCTTCCCCTTGTTCTTCATTGTTTAATCCCAGTAAAGTTCTTACTTTATTTGAACGTACATCGAGAATAGTATCTGTGTATCCTATTTCCTGATTAAAAACATAAAATAGTCACATATTAGATGACTTTATATATATCCATAATATTGTAATAGAAAATACTGAATACTAAATACCAATAGAAACAATAATAATAAAATGCCCCAGAATAAGAAACTGAGTATGTATATATATAAAGTAGGCAGGTATTTCTTTAGTTACACTTATGTGTTGTAATAATGTTTGCAGTAAACAAAAATTTTGTATTTGATGGAAAAATTATCTATCTACTTAGTCTTTAAAAATTAATGTTTTCTTACTATAGAAATCAAAATATAGAGAATGGCCACAAAAACAAAACACTTATACCTGCAGGTATTGTTTTATAAGTTGGCGGCCTTGCTTCCATTGAGCCCTTTCAGCTGGTTCTGGTTCCTGTGGAGGCTCTTCTGGTGGGGGTCGCATATCACCCTGCTGTAGTTCTACTCCATATTTAAGCTTATGAAATTTTGCTCTTTCTTGTTTTAAAGCATATTCAAGCATTTTGATTCGCCTCACAAGATCATTTTTTAGATTCTCTTGACCCTTCCTCTCTCCTTGGAGGAAGGCGATCTTTGCCTATCGAGTAGAAATTAGAAAAAAATAGTTTAAATTACTAAAACCTATATGTGCCTAATGAAATGATTCATTGAAAAGCCTAATACTACTTAACATCAACATCTAGATTATACAAAACATAAACAACAAAAACATATTATTTGATTGTGTAGATAAGTATAAATTAATGACATTTGCAATGGAAAATAAAAAAAGAACTTGTTTAAACAAGCTTTTACTTATATTTTACAACTTAAAAGTGTCCTCTTTTATTCTTTAATTTATTAAATAAATATAAATATATATATTTTATGCACATTTTTGTCAATGCCATAAATTAAAAATATTTACAATAAAATATTAACAATAAAGCTTGCTATGTTATAAAAGAATTTTTATAATTTAATTCACATATTTGCAGTATAAAATAATTTATCTCTTAGCTTTTTAAAATAGAAGTAATCTGACAAAAAAACCAATTGCATGTAGTTGAAATTCAGTGATATCATTACTTTAATTTAAAAGCAGACTTTAACAAATAGACTGGTGATATTTGTATATTTTTGGTATGAGAGATAATTATTGATCAACCACTACACTCAAGCACTCTTTGCTTTTTACATAGTGTGCAAATGTAATTTATGATTGATATATTTTAAAGAAATAACAAAGGGAAAAGCTAATAAGCAATGTTCTAATGTAGAACATTAATAGGAAAATAACAACATTCATAACCAGGTTCCAAAACAAATAACTTATTATAAATGTATATTATTGATCATTGACACATGGAAAAATTATATTACCTATTAATTTATTTTTAATTAGTTAGAATACAATATCCAAACAAAATTAGGAAGTCTATGAATTGTCAGAATTGGAGAAACTGAAGATTACCTATGTGTTACGAAATAAATAGATACACAAAAAGAAAAATAACAAATCTACAATAACTGTTTTACTTTAATCGATAAACATTTAAAAATACTACCTCAAACTCTGCTCTGTCCACCTCCCATTGTGATCTCTCGAGTTCGAATCTCGCCCATTCATGTTGAATAAAATGCAAAACGCCCGGTATTGAATACTGGACACTTTGACTAGATTCTTCATTTTGTTTGTTATTTACACTAACTCCTATCTGAGATCCCACTTGCCCTCCGTTATGATGAGATACGGAGCTATCATCCATGGCTGTGGGGATTTTCATGACATGGCCACCATTACCGTACTTGTCACAGACCTATCAAGAACTATAACTTGAACTATACGAAATCATACACTAAAATACCATTTTAATCTAAAATCTAACTAATGTTCACGACGGCGACACCATCAAAAACACTTATTATCAAGGAAATCATGAATGAAAAATTATTGCATGACGGAATACAAAAGTCGAAACGACGTCCGTCCGCTGAACATTGCTTTTTACTTTTTTATTGGATTAATGTTGCCATACCACTATCAGCTATGACTATCAATATATGTTTAGGACGATTTTTAAATATATCGCACATCCTCTAAAAAAACTGTCGTAACACGTCAAAAACAAGCTTTGAGAAAAAGCCGATTTAAATTATTTTCAAATAAACTAATGTTAATGTGACTTTCAGGATACAGATTTTGAGCTTTTTACTATTTTAATTAACAAAGGATTTATCAAGCTATTACATTAGAGTAAAAATAGATTTATTAATTAGAATAGATTTTTTTATGAAAAAAAAAACTGAAAAAGTACCCAAAATGTGACACTTTTTTACATTATAGAGTAACATAATTCATGAAATTAAACACATTGCAAATCGAATACTCTTATTTATTTACGTTTCTTTCTTATTATTAAATAAAAATTTTAAAACTACTTTAGGAACATTCACAATATTATAATCAGTCTTTAAGGCAGTTTGGTCATTATTAAATCAACACACTTACGAAGGAGCGTTTTTATGTTTGCGGAATGGGGGATAAGGGGTGAAAATAAAAAAATCCAAATTATTTTTCCTTTTCAATATATTCACCTCATAAAAAAATGTTTTTTCTTTATCTTCAAAATACGCCGAAACTGTCTCATTAACTTCATCGGTGGTAAATTTTTTACCTCGTAGCTCTTTTTTCATTTTTGGAAACAGGTAAAAATCACTCGGGGCCAGGTCTGGGCTGTAGGGTGGCTGATTCATAATATCGAAGCCCCCCTTATGCAGGGCAGCCAACGCAACGCGGCTCTTGTGGATGGGCGCGTTGTCGTGCAAAAGCAACATACCTTTCGTCAATTTTCCCCGTCTTTTCTCTTTAATGGCTTGTTTAAGTCGCTCTAATATTGAAGCGTAGTATTTTCCGGTAATAGAAACACCTTTATCTTTATAATCGATCAATAATATTCCTTCCGAGTCCCAAAAGACCATTACCATGAGTTTCCCAGCTGACTGTGACACCTTAAACTTCTTGGGAGGTGATGTGCCCTTTTTACGCCACTGCATGGAGTCTTGTTTCGACTTAGGCTCATAATGATGAACCCAAGTTTCGTCTCCAGTAAGAATTCGACTCAATACAGCAGACATAGCAACCTTGTCTTCATTACAGAGGCCCAAAAAATGCACGTAAACACTCTACGCGCTGTTGTTTTTGCGGCGGCATAAGCATTCTCGGCACCCATGTTGCGCTGACCTTAGTCATATCAAGATGATCGAGCAGGATTTTAAAAGGTCAGTTTGGAGGTCGTATTCCTTTATATGATGTATGCATTCGATAAGAAAGGATATATCTGAGAAGTCTATACTAAACTTTAAAACGTAACGAGGGGCGAACCCGAGTGGGGCGAGGATGAGTCCCTTGTTATTTATATTTGGTTAAGATTTGATTAAGTTCAATATAATAATTATTTAGTTAAGTCCTGCACTCACAACTTCATAACGCCGCTAGTTTTAATTGCCAAGTCGAATAATTTGAAATATGAGTGTCCTGGTACACTCATTACGTGCGACGCGGCAAATAATTGTTTGGGCCAGCGGCGCAATGAACCTCATCACATCGAAAAATGATAAACATTTATATAGCATCTTATATGGATTTTATGTTAAGAAGTATTTTACTTTTTATGGTTCTATAACCAAAAAGCATATTAAGCATAAACGATAACCGTAAGCGAAAAATGCAATGGCTGACGCCTGGTCAAACGCCGCAACATTGTCCTAAAGCAAAGCTTACCAATAAAAGGTAATAGTAACTGTTTGGTGGTCTCAGCATGGTGTTATTCACTATAGCTTACTCTGATCTGGTCAAGCAATAACGGCAGATGTCTACTGTGCTGAACTCCAAACAATGATAGCAAAACTAGCAGTGAAACAGGCCCGACTCATGAATCGATCTTCACCATTATTACTCCATGATAACGCGAGACCTCATACAGCACGAGAAACCGTTTTAACTCTACAGGAACTGCAATTAGAAACCATTCGTCACCCTCCGTATTTTTTTCGTGATTTGGACAATTTTCTACGTGATAAAAAGTTTTCTTCTCAGCAGGCAGTACAAAATGCTTTCACACAGTTTGTCGAATCTAGATCACCAGAGTTCTATCACAAAGGCATAAATGATCTTTTTATTAGATGGCAGCAATGTATAGATAATAATGGTAATTATTTTGATTAAATAAATATGTTAAATTAAATAAAACTAATTTCACTTTTTCAGTACAAATCGACAATTTCGTACTTTAACCCCTATTATTTCTTTGCTTAATAGGCTAAGGGCGTTCATTTTCATACGTATAACTAAAAAAAGATAAGAAGAAATTAATTATGTTACAAAAACATCATTCTTTCTCTCTTCTTTGTGCATTCTTATTTTAACAAAAGTATCATAGTACACAGAGTGTGGCTTTACCAAAGATGTACATTTGGTACATGACCAGAACTAAACTAACTAAAAAAAGATAAGAAGTAAATGAATTATGTTACAAAAACAACATTGTTTCTCTCTTCTTTGTGCATTCATATTGTAACAAAAGTATCTATAGAAAACAGAGTGTGGCTTTACCAAAGATTTACCATTTGGTAACAAGTAATAACTGATTCAGGTGCTTCGCTTCTTAGGCTCATTTACATTGCAAGAGAGACATCATAAAATTCTATACGAGTTTTTACCATTTACTTAAAGCCTTTGATGGTGTTGATCATCAAATCTTCTTGCTTAAACTGAATCACTGGTAAACACATATTGGTACACAGGTCGTTACACTTGAATTTGTTGTTTCCTACCTCAGTCCAAAGCATGAATAAATAATGTGAAATTTTCTCGATCTCCTTTGAGGACGGGTGTTCCACAAGGATGGTTTGAAGTTGAACTTAAAATTAAATGCCAAATATACTATTTACCAGACTGCGCGAAACAAAGGAAGGTAATGTATTTATCATTATGTATATATGTATGTTTGTTCCTTATGTGTTTTTGCGATTGTAATTTGGCGATAGAAGCTTTTTGAACATCTAGGAAAATTTGACCGATATATTGATATTTTAATTAATATCGATACTTCGATATATCGATATTTTATTTCACTGCCAACATCCCTACTCTTACCCACTGCCAATGTTAAACTCCTAATACAAAAAATCTAACGTCTCGCTAGTCTTACGGAATTTCAAATCAGGAAACCGAATCAGGAAACCGTACATGTGCGGCCGGCCTAATAGTCACAAATATTAAAAAAATCCACAGATCTCGTGTCTGCCACGACCTTCGAGTACATTAAAAATGAATCTGCCAAATGAACTGAATTAAATTTTTAATATATTAATTACTAACAAAACCTGCGGTTTCACCCGCATTCAGACTACAAAAAAAGTTTTTGTAATAGAGTAATTGTTAATATATAATTTGATAGCGCTAATACTTTCAAATGTGTGAGTATGATTTTGATTCGCACATCGAGAGTTCCGTACCGCCGAATATTGTATTGTTTTTACTAACATATTTACACACAAAAAAAAATTTTTATACGTTAATATTTCTTAAAGGTATTATGGAAAACCAATTTATTTAAGCGATCTTAACTCAAAATATCCAGTATCTTAAAAGATATTTAACGTATATTTTGTAAATTAATTTTTGTTAAAGTATTTAGCAAGCTCCACTATCGCTATTTTTTGGACATTTTTCTACTCCATCTTTACAAAGTTAGAAGAAGAGAGTACAATTATACAACTTGTATACCTACCAAAAAAGTCGCATATATGTTTGCGACTGGCGAATAGGGAAGCGAAGCGAATCCAATGCGAAGAAGATCGCCTCTCTTATTCGCCAATCGAAGATTGCTTCTTCGCCTGTCTTCTTCGCCAAAAGTAAAATATAACACGTGCCATTTTAAAGTAAGTAGGAAAACCATCAAATTTTGTAGGCACAGCGTCCGTCAGTACGCAAGGTCTTCCTTTTCAATCCTTAAATGTAACATTCAGGTGCAAAATGCCTTGAGGAGAGACGAGAATATTTTGTGGGTTCCCAATTGTCGCGCCTTAAAGCTTTTATCCAAAGCTTCCTTCCATTGTGATCTACCGGAAATCTGTAAAATATTTTTAAATTAATAGAAAGATGTAAAAAGATAAATAAGATAATAAAGTGTGTGTGTATATATGTAGGTAAGTGTGTGTATATATATTTGAGCATGAATATATATAATATTATTTGTACCGTCCTGTTTACGGTTTTATTAATCCTTTCACCAGGGGTTGTCTGTAAGAGATAGCCATAAGACCGCATTTGCATGGCTTTTGTTGACTTTCTTTTTCTTTTCATGTACACACAAGGGTATAATAAAGTATTTATAAATAAATAAATAATAAGATTATGCACCATATGTTCTCTGACACAGAATAAGAATATAGCACCTCCCTACCAAGGTGGCATAAAAGGCGACAAAGGTACATTATACATATCTAGAATATGTGCAGAAGCATTTTTCTGTGTATTATAACCAACGTCCGCCTAGCTCGGCGATTATAGTTAAACCTCTGTTACTTATAACATACTCTATATTTTAAGAAATTTCTACATATTAAAATGTCTACATGTATTTAAAAACGAATCGGTAAAGTAATAATGAAGGTACATCATGTCACATCACTATGATTAAAAAATAAAATTACTTTCCCAAATTGACAAGAATTTAGAGATCGGTTACACACTATTCTGATATTGTAAGAGTCTTAAAACAATCAATTTAAACATATTTCAATATTTCATAAAAACGTTAAGTATTTTAACAGAAAAATCCAAAAAGCACTTACCTGTGAAATGTTACATTTTGATTATCTTCACTTTTCTTTGAACTATGGCTGTTACAGCCGTAAGCCACACAAGCCATCGAAACAAAATGTTTTTAAGTTTCCTTAAAACTAAGTCTGTTACATCCAATTACTCTTTTATCATTAAAATAATCACAAATATCAAAAACACTCTAGGTCACCAGCTGGTCACCTTACCAAGTAAAAAGTGGCTTCACGTCGTTGACGACGATAGTTTCTTCATTATTACGTCTCACTCTAACTTACGTCGGCTCTCAGTAAGATAAAGCAGTGCAAATTATAAGTTTATTGGTTCAGTTTAATACGAGTCCTCTATGCTTGTTATTACTCTAAGCCTAATACCTTTGAAACCATGTTTGAAACATCTAACACCTTAGTCTCTCCCGTGACCATGATTGTTGTAAAGCAATCGAAACGTCGGGAACCAAAAATCAAAATAAATCCGCGAAAAAATAGTTTTATTTAAAATCACAAATATTCGCGTAAATCTAAGAAAGTATTATGAAAATGTTTGTAAATTTTTATTGTTCAGTAAATAATGTTAATATTTTTTAATCTTTTAATGTCAAAATTGGGCAAATGCAAATCCAACTGGCGTTTTATAGGTTTCGTATAAATATTGTTGTTTTTCTTACTTACGTGTTTTGTTAGGTTTGTATTAAAATAAATACGAATAATATTTACGTTTCCACAGTATCGACTCATTCTATCAACCATAAAAATAAGTTTGATTCCTATTATTTTATCACATTTTATGGAAAACAAGTTTATAGCTGTTAAACTGACATAGCGGGTTACTAAAAATATCCATATCGCAAAGACTATGAAAAAGCATTTTAGGGACAGTTATACCTCAACTTTTCAGTTTTTTTGACAGCATTTCTTAGAAGGGAAAGGCTTAAAGGACACAATAAAATGCTTACGACTTTAATCATATTAGCCTAGCCATGTGAAATAATAAAAAGTAATTGCTTAGAATTATTTACTTTTTACTATTTCTTTTGAAAACAGTTTAGAAAAATATTATTAACTAGCACTAACTAATCCTTGTTTTGCAACTAATTAACATTAAGAAAAATTATCATAATGTAATTTAAATAATCAGCTAAATATTAAGTTAATCAATAGTTAATTAATTGCTATAGTGCCTCATTGTTTTACTCCTATAAAAACCAATATATTCATTTTTGAATAATGATTAATTATAAGAAACCCTTGTTAAGAAGAAAATTGTACAGTATAAATTCTAAATATGTATGCTATTAGAGATTTATAAGTAAACAATTGTTCATAATAATTTTAAAAAATATATGAATTTAGTAAATATATTGTAAAATTTATATACATATAGGTTAAGAGCAATATTAACACTAGTTTAGAGGCACAATTTACCACAAAGATTGTTCATTTTTTGAATAAAAATACAAATACTGCATAAAACAATTTTATTTCAATATCAGTATATTGATGACAAAATTCATACTGGTACAATACAGAGTCATTGTATAGGAATGATATTTATATTTCCATAATATTAATGGACCATTGAAACTTTCATCAAAATACACTATTTTTTTTACATTAAAATTAAAAATAAACAAAATGGAATTTGTAGTTCTATGTTGCTTTATGGACTTAATTGGACTTTTTTGATTCTTTAGATGGAGAACGCGATCTTGAGCGTGACATAGACCGTCCTTTGGAACGGGAACGAGAGCGGGAACGGCTTCTTGACCGGGATCCGGATCTTGGTGAACGAGAGCGCGTGCGACGGCGAGACCTCGAGCGGCTGAGAAAATTAAATAATCTTATCAATACACTGCCTATTAATAAATCAATTGCTATAGTGCCTCATTGTTTTACTCCTATAAAAACCAATATATTCATTTTTGAATAATGATTAATTATAAGAAACCCTTGTTGAGAAAAAAATTGTACAGTATAAATTCTAAATATGTATGCCATTAGAGATTTATAACTAAACAATTGATCATAATAATTTTAAATATATATATATCAATTTAGTAAATATATTGTAAAATATTAGCATCCCTTTTGTATCCCTTATGTTCATAGAAAACATTATAATTATCTCTTCTGTGTCTGTCTATACAAAACAAGCTTTACTTTTGTGGCAAGTATTTACTCATATCGACCTAAGGAATTGCAAACCCTTCACATTTAATGGAAACATCCAGTCTGCCTGTCTTGTATAGAAATATGGGGTAATAATGTGTAACTCACTGAGTGCACGCAGTGATTACAATAGAAGTGTCGCGACGCGCAGAACAAACGTTACACTCAATGTACTTGTCGATAAGTGAAGTGTGCACGTAGGCTGTTACGTAGTTCACAGAAGTTAGTTGCTGCCAACATTAGTGGAGTACACGGCGCGAAGTGAAAGCTACGTAGCGCAGACTATAAGAAGTGCAGACACTGAAGAGTTCGTTCTCGGCGCACAGGCCAATGATAACCTATAACATAGTTATCATTGGTTTACGTAGTTTCATAGCAATGGAATGGAATCTTTACTAAGTGCAACCTTAATTTCTAATATACCTCACCACTGCGCCAGCTTAAGTGTGATTGTAAGAGTGATTGTTTGTAAAAACCAAATTGATGAGACCAACTGTCTCATAAAGATTCCATACCAGCAAAACATTTACACATGTATTGGAATCATTCTTTTACTCACCTTCGACGACGACGGCGCGTGCAATCCCTAGCGTAGTGCCCGCGATCACCACAATCATAACAACGGTCATCGTAAGGACGAGGAGGAAGTCGAGAACGTGGTGGTGGTCCACGTCCGCCATAACCACGGCCTCCATTCGACATTTCTACCCGAGCTCGACGACCGCATATTGTTCGCCCATCTAAGCCTCGTATCTAAAACGAGCCATAGGTTATTATTATATTTTCATTTTTCAATGTAATTACACTTTTATGATACCGATATTCCATTCATGGATGATACTCACTGCATCTTCAGCGTCACGAGGATCCTCAAATTCAACGAAAGCAAAACCAGGCGGATTTCTAGCAACCCACACATTCCTTAGGGGACCATAGTAAGAAAACGCATCTTCAAGTTCAGGTTTGCTTGCATTATTACCAAGATCACCCACATACACTTTACAATCACCGTACCGTGACATTTTACCTAAAATAAATGTAAAATAAACATTTATACAACTTCTAATTTCCGAAGTAGCATTTGGTCCACGCTGTTCAAAATAAAATCTCAGCTTACCTTAACGAATTAGGCACTTTGTTCTATTAACTATATTATACCATTGGTCTATTTTCGTAATAATATATTTATACTGAAAACTTACAACCTGCAGGGATAACTAATTTACACCAAAAGTAACAACAACTTTAACTTAAATTAAAGCGTCACCAAACGCCGAAGCCGGATGTGAAACAAAATGGCGGTGGGCAATACGCATTACGCAGCATGGATGACAATGTTACGCAGTATTCACACTTCACCACAGATTATGGAGACTACAGTCTAGACTTGGGCAAAAACTATCGATATATTAAAATAGGTATTGATATTTTTCAATTAAATTATCATCGATATTTTTAATCACGATATATCGATATTCGATATTTAATTTGGAGTATCGAATTCATATAACAGTAAGACTATTGATAAACGAATTGACAATCGAAAATTTAATTTGATTCTTTTTTAATTAAAAAAAAAAACAGAAGTTTACAAGATTTAAACTATGAAGCATTTGCAACATATTATTGTCACGTTTCATATGATTTTTTAATGTATTATTAATTATATCTAGGGATGTGACTTGGAGGGGGAAAAAATCGATTACAAAATAATCGATTTTATCGAACTATTCAAAAAGTTGCATTTTGTTGTACATAATAAAATTACCAAGTCGATAACTAAAACAACAATCTGTTGGTTTTAAAACTGATAAAAGCAAACCAAGTTTTTTTTTCAACTTACATAATAAGGAAACTAAATAAAATTATTGCTATTAATTTTTGTAGTATTTAACATTTTATTGAAATGTATATAGAACAAAACGATTATTACAAAAGAACAAAATGATTACCTATTAGTCTCAAAACTAAAATATAAAACAAGTCTAATTTTAATGTTAAGTTTGAACAATAATTGAAGTACTAAAAAATGAATTATTAACAGATGTCTATTGTTTAGTATCATCTATCATTTTACTAGAACAAAAATAAAATTAAACAATAATTATAAGAAATAAAGTGAACTTTTCTTTTGGTCTCAAAACTAAAATATAAAAGAAAACTTTTTTAGTTTAAACAATAAAAAAACTAATACACATTCTTGGTATATTGGCAGTGGTAGCCCAGTGGTAACGCGCTCACTTGGGAAACCGAGTGAAGTGGGTTCAAATCCCGGGTTTCGCACCTCTGATATTTTCATGTGCGAATCATTTTCTAACTTGATTACCACTTGCCTTACGGTGAAGGAAAACATCGTGAGGAAACCTGCATGTCTGAGAGAACCTAGCAAGTTTTCGGAAGACATGTGAAGTCCGCCAATCCGCACTTAGCCAGCGTGGTGGACTGTGGCCTGATTCCCCTCGTATTAAAGGGAGGCCCTGTGCCCAGCAGTGGGACGTTAAAAAGGGCTGAATACATACATACACATTATTGCCACAAATGTATCACTTAACATTTGACTAACAACAAATTTTATCCAACAAACAAAAGATTTAATCCAACAACGTATGTCTTATTTTTTGTTAATAAAAAAAAATAGAGTAAGTAATATAATCGATTCATTAAAAATCGATTTTAATATTTAGAGAATCGATATTAAAAATCGATTATAAGAAAAAAAACGATTAATAACAAAATCGATTCTAAGAAAAAATAATCGATTATTCTTTCACATCCCTGATGGGTACGATAATTTTGATCCATGTACGATAATTTTACGGCCCTGGGACCAGAGTGAAGTTAGCGTAAAAATTAGTGTCCGACCGAAACTGGTTTTTCAGCCGAAACCGAAACCGAACTTTCGGCCTTGCTCTCAGTTTCGGCCGAAACCGAAACCGAAACCGAAACCGAAACTTATTAAAAATTATTTAAAATTACGATTATTTACTGGTTTTTAGACCTTTATTGCCATATATACAGACAGTTAAAGAGTGTTAAATAAAATAATAAAAATAATAATTAAAGTCGTAACAAATATATATTTTTTTATGTCATGAATATGACTTACTTTTGGAAGTAAACTTTAAAAAAAGAAACAATTTTCAGTTAGATAGATTAGCTTGATACATATACTACATATCTAACTAGTAATACGTTGTGTTCACAATATTTTAAAAATAAATCTTAATACTTAATTTTTGGAGATTTTTATTTACCACTTTTATTACCTAGTTATTACAATAATCAGTCTAGAATAATCTAGGTATATAATCAATCTTATCATTAATAAAATAATTAAATTTTCAGTCTCAGACGCTAGTATATATTATATACTAGCGATTCACCGTCCCTTCACTCGGGTTCGTCTCTCGTTACGTTTTAAGGTTTAATACCTATGAATTTCTCATAGATGAGATATTTTCTCGTAGTAAAAAGTATCCTATATGTTGACTCGGATAATCAGCTATCATCAAAATCCCTCTAGTGGTTTTCCGTGATGCGGTAAAAGACAGACAGACAAAAATTTAAAAACTATAGATTCGGCTTCTGTGTCGATAATGATGTCTATTTCAATAAGATTTTCCAAAAAATATTTCATGTACAGATTCGGCTTAGTTACAAATTTATTATAATCATAGGACAGTACCTAGGAGACCGAGCTTCGCTCGGAGATTTTGGTTATATATTTTTTATTTGGCTTAAAAACAAAAAAAAAACTAAAAACTTGAATAAATACAAAGAAAATAGAAGTAAAATATTTGTATTCGACCAGGATTCGAACACACCTGTCAATCTCACGCCTTGGCCGCTTGACCACGGTGCTTATGCCTGAGTGTAAGAAATTACTGATCATATTCTGCGTAGAATAATGCGAAAGAAAACAGCATGAAAACTCGAAAACGCGTTTTCCCAAACATAAAACTAATCTAGATCGATTTTTCACCCCACACACCAAATTACAACGTAATCGTTAGAGCCGTTTAGAGGTCTCTGGTATAAATAAATAAATAAATATACAAGAATTGCTCGTTTAAATATATTAGATAAATATGATGAAGTAACGACTTACTCTTGGAAGTACATATTTAAACTTTTCAAAAAACAACATTAACTTAGGCATATACTACAGATTCTCAATTGGATTTCTTTTTTCTTATTGTGCTTATAATATTTTTAAGACTTACCTAAAATTTATTTTGATATAACCTAGTAGTCACAATAAGCACTAGGACGGTTTAGGTAAATAATTGAACTAAGTCGAGGCCGCGCCCGCGAGCAGGTACGAGTTAGCTGCGAAGTTTACTAAACGACACTAGTGTCCGACCGAAACTGGTTTTTGCGACCGAAACCGAAACCGAAAACGAATTTCGGCAACATTCTCAGTTTCGGCCGAAACCGAAACCGAAACCGAAACTTCCTTACAAGGATCATGTTTTGAAGGAAAAATAGAGAAAACGTTAATATAATCAGTCGGTCTTTATTTTTTTATCTTTAAAATTTAAATGACATAGCTATACAGTCTTCGATACTTTTACTTATTGATAATCAATTCAACCCCTCATTTAAAGAAAAAATATTGCGCCTTAAAAATACCTAAAATCTCATTTGGTGTTTTTTTGAGTAGGTAGGATTATTTCGCGGATTTATTTAGATTTTTGGGTCCCGACGTTTGGAATGCTTTACAGCAATCATGGTCGCGGGAGAGACTACGGTTTTAGACACTCAAAGACGTTATGTACTTGTTACAAACAGTGCCTACCCACAATTTTACAAAAAATGATTTCAAAAATTCAAAAATGGCACCAGAGTACCTTACAATATTTGTTGATTTTAATTCTAAGCATTTGATTTTTCTTAATAAGTATTATAATTAAACACAGTAATATTATTAATTTAATTTTAGCTGTTATTATTATAAATATTACAATTTTAAAAAACTTTATTAATTGATGATATTATTTAGTGTTGCTATTACTACAATATGTATAACCACAAAGAAAATTTAAAAAAATTAGAAAATATTAACATATATCGGGAACCAAAAATTAAAATAAATCCGCGAAATAATCCGAAAAGATAGTTTTATTTAAAATGTCAAATTTTCGCGTAAATCTAAGAAAGTATTATATTAAACATAAAATTACTTATTTAAATTGTTTATCATTAGGTACGTAGGTAAGTATCTAACTGTACTTGCCACTTGGATACCTTGGTTATAAAATAAAATAAGTACTAAAATGAACTTTGAAACTCTGAATCCACTAATAATATCACCACTAATATACACACTATAGTAAGTACCAAGTACACTAATGTTTGTTTAGGTATAGCATTAGCGAGAGAGTTAAATTAACAAAAAAATTTTTTAGATAGGTTAAACTTGATTCTACTATAATCTATGTATTGATTTGTTATATTGAATTATTTTTTAATGTTTACTACCTACTTTTATGCTATATCATGTGATAAAACTTACTGAAATCAAAATAAATCACACGAAAACTCATAACAAACAAAACTAACTTCAAACACAAGCCAGTAACGATATGATTAAGCATGTGGACGCGGCATAATGTCTTCATCGCTTGGATGGAATTCAACGCGTCGAACATGACCGATCACAGCGCGAGAACTCCCGAACGCAGTTTCGGTTTCGGCCGTAGTTTCGGCAGGTTTGTCGCCGAAACCGAAATTAAACCGAAACCCGTTTTTTAGCCGAAACTCGACCGAAACCGAAACCGAAACCGAACTTTCGGTCGGACGCTAAACGACACATGAAAATTCACGAACACTCGAGTTTCGGCGGGGCCGAAAGTTTCGGCTATATTGTGGCCGAAACCGAAACTAAAGCCGAAACTAGATTTTTTGGCCGAAACTGGCCGAAACCGAAACCGAAATTTCGGTCGGTCACTAGTAAAAATATTTTATTTTGTATTCTGCTATATGCTAATAAATTGCTCTTAAAATGCTCCACCGAAATCTGCTATCGCTCCAGATCTAAAGTGATTAGTTAATTAATAATTATTTTTTTTAAAAATTGCCCACTCAAAAATTAAATTTACTATAAAACGAGAAGTAATCACTTTTATTAAAGTCTTTTCGCTTAATAAATTGCTCTTAAAATGCTCCACCGAAATCTGCAATTGCTCCAGGTCTAAAGTGATTAGTTAATTAATTATTATTTTTTTTTTAAATTGCCCACTCAAAAATTAAATTTACTATAAAATGAGAAGTAATCACTTTTTATTAAAGTTTTTTCGCTTAATAAATTGCTCTTAAAATGCTCCACCGAAATCTGCAATTGCTCCAGGTCTAAAGTGATTAGTTAATTAATTATTATTTTTTTAAAAAATTACCCACTGTTTATTAGCATATAGCAGAATACAAAATAAAATATTTTTATGCTAACTTCACTCTGGTGGCCCTGGGTACTATAGACTTTTACCTTGCTTTAGTCTTCTGAACACTGTTCACAGTTCACTCACCAATGTTCATTCATTTTTAATTTTCTGTGTTGCTTGCATTAAATTATTTAAATTAATTAACAAATAAATAATTAACAATAAAATAAGCTATATTTTTATTTTAAAATTCAGTGGTCCGTTTGATTAAAGTGAGGCTTATGTGATATAATGGAGAAGTTTCTCGAAAGAAGAGCGCCACACGTATCGTCTTTTTTACATTCAGTCTAAGGTTAAGCAATTTATTGTTATTGTTGTCTCTTTTATATTTAGTTTTTTGTTTTATTTGTCATCTATGGTTTTTTGCTTCTATTGTGTTTGTATCTTACCTGTGCAATGTATTGTACTTGGAATGTCATCCATGCTTGGAATGTCATCTATGCTTGGAAGCATTGTCATCCATGCTTGGAAGTTAGACCTTGTTGTTCCTTGTCTCTGGTTAGGCCAGCTAAAGGAAGAATTGAAAAAGAGAGGTGCATGCAATAGTATGCATTCTGTGGTGGTCTTAACTGACTGATGGATCAATACACAGCCTTGAGTCCTAAGCCGCTGGCCGTAGAAACTTGAAATTTAGAGGACGTATTCCTTAAATGATGAAGTCTACCCTTAAGTGGGTAAAATAGGGGATTAAAGGTGTATGAAAATCTGTCATTCTTAATATGAAATGCACAAAAAGTGGTGTTTAGCTTTAAGATAAAAAATAAGAAATATATTTATTTGATTTTTTCGAAATTCATCCCATAGGGGGGTAAAAAGGGGTAATAAAGTTTATATAGGCAAAAATTATTTACTTGAACCTTGGTATAATGCTCTTCATTCAATACAATTTAATAAATACGTGTTTTAGACATTTTTTTCGACAAAATAAAATAAATTAAAAAAAAATAAAAACCGACTTCCAGGCACTGAAAAGTAAAAAATAACTAAACGGGGGTTTTCATTTAGAATAGATACTTAATCAGATTTTTTCGAAGTCGGTGTGCTTTGATTTGTATTGGCTGGCACCGACTTCGAAAAAATCTGATTAAGTATCTATTCTAAATGAAAACCCCCGTTTAGTTATTTTTTACTTTTCAGTGCCTGGAAGTCGGTTTTTATTTTTTTTTTAAAAGTTTTTATTTTTCCATTTTTCGTGTAGACGTATCATCAATACAAATTAATCAAGCCCAAACACCAGGTAATTGCTGTAAATCGTTGAGGAGTTCCCTCGACTATCTTTCGGATCCATCATCAGATCGACTCCAGACCTTCATTAAATAGTAGTGCTTTAAAATACCTAATGAAAATGTTAACAAACGCACTAGTCGCCGCTACAATTTTCGAAAGTTCCCCTCGATTTCTCTGGGATCCCATCATCAGATCCTGGTTTCCTTATCATGGTACCACTCTTGGGATATCTCCTTTCCAACAAAAAAAGAATTATCAAAATCGGTTCATAAACGACGAAAAAATGCCCGAACAAACATAAAAAAAAAAAAAAAAAAACATATATACGGTCGAATTGAGAACCTCCTCCTTTTTTTGGAAGTCGGTTAATAAATATGTTGAGACATTAACACACTGTACACCATCTAGTTCCATTGTAAACATCGAGGCTTATGTTATGGATACCAGATAATTGATACCTACACTATGCATATATAAGTTTAAATATATACATATTATAGATATAAACACCCATGACTGGAGTATAGGTACAAACATTCGTGCTCATCACGCAAATGAATGCCCCCAGCGGGACTCGAACCCGCGACCGCTGGCGCAGCAAGTAAAACTATCAAACACTGTATAACAACACTATATCATAATACTCCGCTAGGAGTATATATTATGTTCTGTGATCATCTGTCTGAACGCAATAAGCTCAAAAACTATGGAACAGATTTTCGTATGATTTTCACCAATGGAAGGAGTGATTCAGGAGGAAGGTTTAGGTGTGTAATTCATTTAGGCTTTTTAACCGACTTCCAAAAAAAGGAGGAGGTTCTCAATTCGACCGTGTATATATATACATATATAATGTTTGTTTGCGGATTTTTTCGTCGTTTATGAACCGATTTTGATAATTTTTTTTTTGTTGGAAAGGCGATATCCCAAGAGTGGTACCATGATAAAGAAACCAGGATTTGATGATAGGATCCCAGAGAAATCGAGGGGAACTTTCGAAAATTGTAGCGGCGAATAGTGCGTTTGTTAACATTTTCATTAGGTATTTTAAAGCACTACTATTTAATGAAGGTCTGGAGTCGATCTGATGGTGGACCCGAAAGACAGTCGAGGGAACTCCTCGACGACTTACAGCAATCACCTGGTGTTTGGGCTTGATTAATTTGTATTGAAGATACGTCTACACTAAAAATGGAAAAATAAAAACTTTAAAAAAAAAATTAAAACCGACTTCCAGGCACTGAAAAATAAAAAATAAGTAAACGGGGGTTTTCATTTAGAATAGATACTTAATCAGATTTTTTCGAAGTCGGTGCCAGCCAATACAAATCAAAGCACACCGACTTCGAAAATAAAAGTTTTGTAAAGTTTTAGGTATTATTCCTCTAGTAGATATGACTATTGGTACTATACGAACGGTTTTCGCTTTCTATTAAGTTAAAAACTCAATAGGGATGTTAAAAATAAATTGAACATAAAATATACTGATAAATTGTTTATTCAACACATTTGAAATTACATATAAAAATGGCGGCTTCAAAATTTCGTAGGGGAGCTTTATATTTAATATAAATAGTACATGTTTTTGGCTCAACCGCTTCAATAAAACATCTGATTGGATCGAGAGCATTATTTTTGTTAACTAATTTATCATTGAGATCAAATAGATTATTAACTACTACATTCAGTTGCAATCAACCTGATGCACACTATTACAATTATGTATAGTAAAATTATAACATATACTATACATACAAAATCTAACAATACCTATCGAAGTAAATACAAAAATAACTCCAATTTAATAATCTCACTTAAATAATAATCTGTAACTTATAAGATTTTTATACCTTATATTATACACATTAAAGCAATATTCTTCAGTATATAAAAACAATTCTTTAAATACCTAATGTTAACCAATTAACATATCTCTATATATTATGATACATTTTAAATTTGTGGGTCATTTAAAATATTTCTTTTAAAAAAAACTGTGTTAAGTGGAAGATTAAGTTCTAGAAAAGCATGCATTTTTTTTGGTTAAATCACTAACATGTATTGTTATATAAGACTATATATGAAGACATTACAATTCAACATTTTTTTATATAAATGTGTAGAAAAAACAAAAAGGTATCAAAAATAATACTATAAAACAATTGACTTGAATTAATTTAAGTTGGTTGTATTATAATGATACATTTATGTCAATAGAATCATACATATTTTAAAATATTTTAATAATAATAGAAATGAATTTAAGCAATGATAAGTTTTTACAAGAATATGTATGTACATTTATGTAGATCCTTATATAATACTGGTAAGAACTGAAGGTTATCAGATAAGCCACATAAGTTTTATAAGCATCATATTTTCCTAATATTCCATAAAAAATATTATGAAAGATGGATGAACCATATTAATTCCATCACAGTTTCTCTAGAAAAAAACACTTTGTTTTTTCTTAAGATAGCAAATATATAAACCAAATCATATATATAATTCACAATCTAAAATTTTAATGATTATATGCTTTAAAATTATCATATTTACAAAACTATGTATAAGACAATGATAATTTTAGTAAGATACAAGTACTTAGTACATACATGTGATCGATACCTCTGAATTTAGGCCTTTTATTATTCACATTAAAACATTAATATTATTTTTACTTCACAGTATTATAACACCATAGGCATCAAAAAACTTTTCTTGAGGTTCAACATAGTAAATAAATGCTTATAAACAGTATGTTACTCAATGTACCCTACAAAAAACCACTGCATCATATTGCAAACTATATGTAATAAATTCATTTTTAAAATAATGGTGTAATAAATTCATTTTTAAAATAACCCACTTTGGGTTAATTTGTTCTCAATAGTTTCTTGATGTGGAGAACTATATAAATAGATATTAGTATTTATATAAACTATATTTAGTTTGGTTCAACCATATAGGTTTTGAAATGCCTACATCGAGGTTTAAAGTTTGAAGGATTTTTACAAGACTTCATCACAATGGGAAAAGCTAAGTGGGCGTGGGACGCGACCACATGGATGAAACATTTCTTAAAACCTATGGCGCCTTTAAAAGAGTCACTACTTACATCTTCTATAAATCATCACACAGTTTTAATCTTTACCAAATCTAAATTTAAAAAGGGAAATAATATAAATTAACTTTATAAAAATTGTGTGTAACAAAATATTATATGACAAATCAACAATGTTGTTTAACTTACATTATTTTTTGTACATTTGACCCAAACTTACATATATAATAAATATGACATACAAACGAAATGCGTAATGGTCTCTTATGACTATATTCACTTTACGTCATGATAGAACAGTGTACAAAGCGAACACTTGTTACCTTAAACATGTGCATAGACGAATTAGTCCACACCCAATCAATATCACATGAAACCTTTATCAAAAAATATCACATTACCATTGATGCATCCACACAGCATCACAAAAGATTTACATCTTAATTCCAAGTATATTATAATTTCAATTCCTTATCTGGAATTTAATGTGTATTAATATTGCAGTCCAGCAATAATAATCCATGAAATCGGATTCACTGGTAGAATAGATTTTGCATCCACAATGAAAACCAATAACTGTAGTCTTTCTCACAAAATGACTAGCAGAAATTTAGGCCAAGTCCGCATTATGTGTCACTATGGAAGTGGATGACGTTGCTTCCTCTGCCTGCGCTGGTACTGCTGCTGTGTTTCATGGTGGCTTTCATGATGAGATAAATCTGTCTGTGCTTCATGAATTTTTTTATCAGGTTTTACTAAATGTGCGTTAACTGGATACTTCAGAGCAGTCCTTAATTGCTCATTGTGTTCTTCTAGAGAATTAACAGCATAATGCAAAACAAGCTCATTTAATGTCCTGAAAAAATTAAAAAATAAAATAAAAACGGTCCTTATAACTAAATATCTTCCAGAAAGCTTGGTATCAGATTTTGTATGAGTCCAATTTATGAAATACACACAAAAAAATTTACTTTTTCAGAGAAATCCACATAATTGATAATAAATTCCATAAATCCACATAATTGATTAAATTTTTGTTCAAAATTGTTATTGCATGTCATTCACAAAATAATCAATAATGGTCAGAGGCTTCACTAATTACGAAATTAACGTGCATAATGACTTTTTTTATTTATAAATTGATTCAATAAAAAAATAATTAATACTAAAAAAAATTGGGGATGAAATGTAGAATGTATTCGATAAAATTCCGAAAAAATATATATTTAAGCAAATAGAATTATGATCTCAGATCAATTCAAACAAATTAACCAAAAATATATTGTACATATTTAAGACTATTTTAGGTAAGATTTTACTTACTTGTAAATATTATAAGGTTCAGCAAATCCATAACCTCGCTCAGACTTAAATATTATACAATGATATACCATATTATTACAGCAAATGGACAGTGCAAGTTGACCTGTAGAATTAGGTCTTATTAAAAATGTGCCTTGTGGTTTGCCTTCTAACATCCTCTCAGCCATTTCACGAGTACAGTTTTCAACCATCCAGGTAATCATTTCACGGTGAGCATATAATAACTCCTCTAATTTATGTATGTTGTCATCTTCTAATGCATGTAAATATTCTTGTGTTTTGCCTCGCCTTTGTAACCACCTATAAAAACAAAATTATATATTAAAAAATATATTTTAAATATTGTTTTTTGTTGTTAATTCATAATTATTTAAATATTAATTGTATGTTAATGGAAGAATGATATGTTATATTAAAATCTAAAAAATGCGATGTAATTTAAAATTAAGTCCTATTGTCACTGACAATGAGTGAGTGTGTGAGGCCTTGGTACTTTGTCGTGGAGTACAAATCACATTTTATTCAAAAACAAAGTATAATATAACAGAGTAACACATAAAAACTCAGCAAGCTAAATTGGTCTTTGAAACTCTACTCATATGTCTCCTTGTGTAAGTCAGTGAAAAAGTATTTATTTCTAGACTGTTGAAAAAACCAACATTAGAATTTAGAACTGCCAGATTGTTGGACTACTATTGTAAATGTACAAAGGATGGGTGTCAAGAAGATGGTATATTTCCCACTGAAGAATTTTAGGTTTTTATTCATGTATATTAACTATGGATAATACAAATATACTTTATTGCACACCAAAATATACATGACATATATAATATATAAAGAAGGTATAGCACAATAGGCGGCCTTATCGCTAAATGAGCGATCTCTTCCAGGCAACCTTTGGGCAGAGAGAAAGAAAAAGATTGGGAAGGGGTGCAATCAAAAAATTTTACAGAATAAATATGTATACAAATAAATACATACATATATACATACATACATACATACATACATACATACATACATACATACATACATACATACATACACACATACTATTTAATTTTATTTAAGATAAAAACGAAATAAAGTTAAATACCATACTATGTATATAACAAGAAATAATTAAGTTTAACATGACAATTGTTAATAAGTTAGCAAAACTAGTTATATTATCATTAATTACTTATGAAAATAGTAAAAATGATTTATCTGAGTTTTTGCTATTTTTCATTGGACCACTGTGACGTAGCGGCGTCTAGGATGTAGTCACTGTAAGTCACCTTTTAAGATCTTTTCTCTTTCAAGTACCTGATGTAGGCTAAATACCATAGAACTGCAGCAGCATAATATGTACAACAACCCACCACTGGTACACCTACTTCACCAACAGTGGCAGTGCCATCCACAAACTGATGAGAAAAATCAGTTATTATATTTAATCCGTGCATTATATATATTTGACGATGAATGTCGTGATTGTAATTCAACACGGATTATATCATCGCGAATTGCGACCGCCAGTTACCACTTATATAGTATGCCCATGGTGGGCATAAGCGCACTAGACCAACACTTTTATATTAATAGTAATAAGTATCCTATATATTGACCCGGATATCCAGCTATCATCATATCAAATTTCATCAAAATCTGTCCAGTGATTTTCCCGTGATGCGGTAACAGACAGACAGACAAAAATTCTAAAAACTATAGATTTGGCTTCTGTATCGATAATAAAGTTTATTTCAATAAGATTTTCCAAAAAATATTTAATGTACAGATTCGGAACTTAGATACAATTTTATTAATTATGAATAGATTACTTAGGTTAATTGACATCCATCCTTTGTATGTATGTGTATATTTGTTATTTCCTCACGCTGAGATGGCTGGACTGATTTGGATGAAATTTAGTACACAGATAGAAATATAACTTGTAGTAACACATAAACTACATTTGTTAGGGACCGAGGAACTCATACGAGCGAAGTGAGAATAAGTCTTTAGCCTATATTATCAGGAAGTCAACGGCGCGGCGATCATCTGCGCGCTGATCTTGAGCCTTCAGAAAAAAATTAGTGTATTAAAATTGTCGAGTGTGAAAAAGTGCTGTTTGGTTGCTTAATGCTTTATCGACTTACGATTCCTTTATCTACTTTGTACTACATTGGTTCTTATAACCAATATTTACGTCCGTTGCATAAACGGTTGTAAGTACATAAATGAAAACGATGTATGGCAAATTGTATATTTGATGTTTCCACAAAAGTCCACATCAAAGTCCAAGTCCAAGTTAATATATTTGCTAATACATCTGAATCTAATATTATCAAAATTTGCTTGAAATGAGTAATGTTTAAATGTCTATTTCAAATATAAAACTACAAAATAAATCATTTCGTCGTCATATTTATATTGAGTTAAAATTGGTATTTACAGTATGTCATTTCATATAGAGGTTAGTATTAGAAATTGACCCCTCCTATTTTTTTTTAAGAAATGAAAGTCTACATAACAATGCAATGCTAGAAAATTTAGTCCCAGCAGATAACGTGGACTAAATCGCGGACACAAATCTGTAATTTATGCAAAAGCTGCACTAACGACACTAATCTATACTAATATTATAAAGAGGTAAAGTTTGTGAGTTTGTGACGTTGTAGGGGGTAATCTCTGGATCTACTGAACCGAATTAGATGAAATTTGGTAAGAAGATAGTTTGAGACCCTGAGAAGGACATAGGACTTTTTATCCTGGAAATTATACTTTAAGGGGGTGAAAATGTGGATGAAAGTTTGTATGGGGAATCAAGCTAAGCTTGTTTGAATTATGTGGACCTGAAGCTTGCGGCCGACTAGCAGCCGCCCACCTGACGAATTAAATGAAGGGCCGCAACGGTATAGTTCTCGAGGCGTAAGCTCAGCTTTGCATTTGTGTGAGTGATAGCCAAAAGTAAGGTTAGTTAAAAAAATTACATAAAAATAAAATCAATATTTTATCAAAAGGAAGTGCTGACATTTTAATATCTTTGACATATCTTTTTCGTGTTCAAATAGCACAAAATTTCTTTCATTTAGCTGCTTAATGGTTTTCTTTTAGTAAATTTATTTACAGTAGAAGCCATTTCACTAATGATAATAATAATAATATAATAATAAGTCCGAAAGTTTCTACAAAACGATTCCCCTAATCATCAAAACATACCTAAAGATGATTCTCACTTGGCGTAAGCGTGATTGACCTTTTACGCTAAGAACGGACACGAACATTACTAAATTTAAAAAGTGAGTATTAAATTATATAAAACACTATACATTCCTATTATTGTATTTAAAATTATTTAAAAGCAATATTTAATTGCATATGTCGCGTATTTATTCTAATAACATGTGTTTTCGATGCCGCGATACCGTTGCGGCCCTTTGTTTAATTCGTCAGGTGACCGGCTGCTAGTCGGCCGCTAGCTTCAGGTCCATTTGAAATATGAATGCATTGTATTGAAGAGTTAGTTAAAAATTATTTAATTAATTATTGCTTATGTTAATAGGCAAGTTGGTGCCCAAATAGCAACCCCTAAGGGCCATTGAACAAAATAATTGAATTGAATTAATAGGTAAGTATTTTTTCAACAAACAAAAATAGTATTTATTATAATTATAATAAAAACATTATTTACTTATTAGTTCAAAAATATGTTTTGATAAGACAATATAGATATACAAAAAAGAAGCTGATATTAGACTAATAAAAATATAAATATAACTTACACTTTGTATCGGTCTTTTATCTTGTATAAATGAATAATCTCAGATTTTAATTTTGTTATTTCTCTTTCAAGAAGTAAATTAGACTCAACAGTTTCTTTAAGAATATTGTTTAAGCGGAGTCTCGCCTGTTTAAGACTGTTGACCCTTGATATAAGTTGTCTATTATTTTCTATTAAATCATTTTTTTCATGTGGTTGAGCCTCGGATTGCATTTTCTCTTGTAATTTTAAATGATCTTCACAGGCTTTCAGAGTCTCCTTAAAAGCATCTAAAGCTTGCCTCTTGAACTTCACCTCTTCACGTAGCCTCATATATTTATCAGAGCGCTCATCATAATCTCTGGTTTTAAGCACAAATTCTTTGTGAATATCCTTATAACGTGTTTCCAAAGTTTCATCATTGATGTTTTCCCCACAGTCATTTTCTTGATGTCGAGACAGTGGGTACATGAGCTTAATGTCCAGGCTGCTATTACAATGTGCCAGTGAATATTCAGTATAGAACCTAACAAGATCAACAATAGAGTTAAACTCATATGGCTCACAAAACCCATAATGGCCATCTTGGTTATAAATCTTTATAAGTTTATTTGTACCCCCTTTTCTTACAGTTAATGTGTAACCAGTCTCTTTATTTGATGCATTACGAACAAGGAAGGTACCATCACATGTATCTCTTAATTTTTCATTTACTTCTTCCCTGTAAATATTATTTAACAATGAATATTTTTAATGATTTTATTATTGCAGAAATAAATAAATAAACATTAAGGATAATATGTGTACTTAATATATAATAATAGTAGAGTATGTAAAATATGTTTTATCACAGATTAATGTTATTATGGAAAATTCACATAGGCAAACATTATAATATCTATATATATGTAACATGTAAATAGACATAGGTATATGCATAATTAATCAATAAAAAAATATATAACTATATATATTTCTTTATTGATGATCATAAATACTAATATTTTACAATCTTTGCTTAATTAAGCATGAAGTCTTGCTAATTAAAAATTTACCAATTTAAATAAATTCATGTTATTTTCACAAAACAATTCCTATATCCACTAAAAATATGTAACCCTTATTCCTTTTCCTACCAATTCTATTTTAAAGAGAAATTATCAGCATACATACATACATATGACAATATATTTTAGGTTGTGTTCTTAGTAAATAATTATTGATGAAAAAGTGTCTTTGTTGGTGTGTTAATTACTATGTTATGGTCAAATCAAAGAACAGTTTTCTTCTTAGGAATAATGAGATTTTTTAGTATCTTGATAAATATTGATGTCATTAATACTACTACTATTATTAATACTTGATTAAAATAAAGATAACTATTATCCTGGAAAGACAATGTGTTTCTAATCATTGTATTATAATCCTAATACTTTATAACTAGTTTTGATTTGCATAATGATTAATTAATATTTTCGGGTCAATATTTAACACATTATTAATGCCAGGAAAACAAAGAGGTTGGTTTCAGTGTTCATCATAGATTGTGAAATCATTAATTTCAATAATGTATATTATGATATCAATGAACAAATTAAAAGTTACTAAAGAATCGGCAGGATAAAGTTATAAGTGAGCAGAACAGAAAGGGTTAGTAAAAATAAAAAAGTGAAATTATCTTATTAGATAGATTACATTTACATAAAATATTAATATGTCTAATAATCAAGATATGTCTATGTAAAGTACACAATAGGTAATCAATCAAAAAACAATCTTATGCTTATGAAATTACATTTAATAATAAGAAGAGAAATTATGTTTTTTTTAAGGAACACTTTTTTTCTTACCGAGTGATATCGCCCCAGTACCATTCGGCATTTTCTAAGCTGTCTTCTGCGGATTGCTGTGGTGCACCTATTTCTACCATTATATCAGAATAACCACTAGGTAGCAACATAAATAATACAATCACTATTCAAAACGCACAGTGTTAGATTTAATAAAATGTATAAATTCACTACAATCAGCAGGTTTTTGTCACTTCCGTTCGATTGAGGTTACGGGACGGGAACACTATAATGATTCAATTTAAAAATATTACCATTGATCCGTTATTCAATAAAGTTGAAAATTATTTTTATTTACATATAAAATAGATAAAACCATTGAAAATAAATAAAACCTCACAAGACACAAAGAAAAGGGCTAGTTACATTGACGAGTTACTATTAAAAGGCTGCAGGCTGACAAACAAGTACTGTCAGAAAGCAAGTAGAGGCGATTCTTGTTTCTAGAGAACATCTTTCAATTGAATATAATAACTACGAAGACATGATATAAAAAGTAAATTGGTTGCAAATAACACTTAATTTATCGCAAAATCTTTGAAGTAAATTACATAAAACTAAACCATGACTGATTATAATAGTGAGTGCTCTTGTTGCTTTGTGATTTGTGATCACAGATTTAAGGAGACTTATACAATTGTGATTATAGCAGCGTTGCCAATACCAATTTATCAAATTCCCCAATTTGGGGACAAAAATATACTAATTCCCCACAAATTCCCCTCAAAATAATTTAAAAAAAAAAACAAGTTTCAAGTATTTAAATAATATTTATTTTTTATCATTTATATTTTTAAACAATTATAATTAAAACTATCCTTTCGGATTTTTCTCTAACCTCTGAAACGGCTTGACCGATTTTGACGGGATTTTCACTGGCAGATAACTGATATTATAGGAAGTAACTTAGGTTACTTTTATTTTAGAAAAAGAATCAGGGTTCCGCGAAAAAAAATTATAACCCATGAAATTATGAACAAAATCTACGTGTGGCCTGGCCTACACACCCAAGCAAAACGAGGATAAATCGCTATATAATTAAAAAAAATAAATATCTTAGGAGTAGCAAGCTACTACCTTACCTACCTAAACATAGCTAACCGTGAAAACGTATTTAGGGACGAACGCGAGCGAAGCAAGCGTGAGTAGCTAGTAACTAAATAAATAAAATTAATATAGTCCAATCGGAATCCGGTTTGGGAACAAAAAAATAAAACCTGAAGTTTCGTGTATTTAAAACATTAGCAGCCTGTAAAATGCCCCCGATGTCCATGACCCCCGAAAATGGGGAGATGCAGTTAAAGATGCGTGAGGAGCATGCAAGGACTATCGAGTGACATTAAACACGAAACCAGGAGGTACGTTAAAAAAATATCAAAATCGATACGAATTCGATATGCTTAAAAATATCGAAGATATATATCGATAATTGTGTGGAAAAATATCGATATATTCAAATATCGATATTTTTTGCCCAAGCCTTTTAAAGAGACTACAGTGATGACAATTGACAATTGACATTTGACAACACCGTCACCTTACCCGTTTGTCGTACATATAAAAATATATAATATTACTTTCGTTGATAGTAATATAAAATTACATGATTGTGAGCAAATAAAATGTAAAAGATTCTTATCACAATGGAAGATATATGTCGGTTCCTACTGAAAGTAAAACGATTGGAGTTTATGAAATGTTGAAACTGTTCACACCTTAACGTCGAAATGCATAGAACACTTGTAATTTTGTTGTTATCTTGTGTTTTCATGGCTGTATCAGCAACACGAATAACAGGAGAATTTTCGACAGGCGATTTTTTTAAGTTTTTAGTGAAATTCGGTTTCCAAAAAACAGATATTCATTTCCAGAAGGAAACATATGGTTATATTTTTGGTAACCTAACTTCGAAAGATAATTTTAAATATCCTATAACATTTGCAGTTTTAGATAGACCACATTTTTTACATTACTATAAAAGCCGTGATATCGTTGATAAAGAAATTGCTTGCCAGGTAATGTTTCAACAGTTAAATGGATCAGCTTACCACCCTAAATGCAATGCTAATGGACAGGACTTATTTAGAAGAATCCCTTGTGAACAAGGAAAACTATGCATAGATGAAGATTATCCTTGGAATGTTATTAAAAACAACCAATTTACATATGTTATACAAAACAGTGGTCAACCCAGGTAAGGAAATTATGACAAATATATAGAACTAGCGGCTCACCCTTGCTTTGCTCGTTCATCGTGTTTCATCTCTAGAAAAAGAAAAACATCTATCCCATGGGAGCTGTACATTTTTCCTGGATAAAAAATAGCCTATGTGTTATTCTAGACTATAATCTATCTATGTGCCAAAAATCATCCAGATCTGTTCAGCCGTTCTGGCCTGATTGAGTAACAAACATCCATCCAAACGTCTTACTTACAATACAACTTTTAAACTCGATGCACTCATTATATTTTTGAATCTGTTATTATATTTTTTGTTCCAGATTTTGGTACATCTCAATAGTATCATGTTACTTAGATGAAGACTCATGTACTTGGCATCACTATACTGGAGCTCCATCTATAGATAATAAAACATTAACAAGTGTTTCACAAACCATACAGTATGATTTATGGCTGGTTAATGGGAGCCCAAATATGTCCTTTTATAATTCAATGCTATATCAATTCTCTTTTGACAGACAAAATACTTTAGAATTGTATTTGATGTTTTGGCTGTGCTATATTATTCTTTTACCTGTTCAAATTTATGCAGTAAGGTAAGTAATAAATTAATATTATTATACATACAAATTTTAATTAAATTTTTACAGTGAAAAAAATATTCATAATATATAAAGGTTTTATTTCTTAGACAAACTCAAAAGTGATACTCTGAAGGTCCGAAACATTTTGCGAGGTGAACCTGTAATATATTCAACGTGATATTGAAATATCATATTAAAAAACTTTATAATACTAGAATCAAATATATATATTTGTTTTAGGACTCAAAGACATCCGGTTACAAAATTATTTACATCTAGCTTGGTACTAGAGTTCATTGCACTTTGTTTTAATGTTGTACATGCAGTGAAGTATGCAGCAGATGGAGTTGGATTTGCTGGTTTAGCTGTAGCTGGGGATATACTTGATATCATGAGCAGAGTAAGTTTATATTTTAAATTAACACTCACCTTCAATGCCATGTCTAAACTGGACTATTTTACTAAACTTTTGTATAAAAATTTTTATGTATTTTATAAATTAACATTAATGAACACACATTTACATTTATTAAACAACATTTTCAGACATTATTCATGCTTCTCCTTTTACTGCTGGCAAAAGGTTGGGCAGTGACAAGACTTGAACTGACATATAAACCACTAGTGTTTGGAGTATGGATGGTTTATGGAATAGTACATATTCTACTATATGTTTGGAATACAGTAAGTCTTTATTTAAAATGAATTATATACATATACATACATAATATTATAATTGGTAGTGGAGGGTTTTGTATGATATTATTCAAATATAGGCCTGATTCCTATACATAGAAAATGTTTAAGATGTATGTTTATCAGATGGACAATATCACAGATCACATAATACTATACTAGTGCAGATGCCTCATCTCATACAAAGAAATTGGACAGCACTAATTCAGGCTATTCTATGGGCTATTTTTGTTTGCTTGAATAGATAATAGATGTCATTGATTTTCAAGTAGTTAAACTGTTTTATTTTATAAATATGTTGTATTAAAATTCGTTCTGCATTTGCATAAAAAAAAAACAGTGATAAAATAAGTAAAAGCGCTATCTGTGAATATACACTATAAACCCATTATCTGATTGCTGATATTTCTATAACAGTAAAAATATTTATTTACGCGACCGATTTTCGGGCGCATTATTTCTTTTCCCTTAACTGAGAATATATTTTTTTACAATAATCTTGGGATCTATTTTTTATCTTTTGTTAATTTAACACAACGTTAATAACAAATCGATACATTTACGTTACGTTATTATTGCCATAATGTATATTGACATTTATTTGATCTATTGTTTATTTGTGATGAGACCCCATGATAATATTAAAGGATCGAGGAGGACTAAAAAAAACATTATCAATTACATCATGTGACATACCAAATGGAAGGACCATTAGTTGATATATTATGAGAGAGGGATATTTCAAGATAAGATTTTATGAGAGATACCTACAAATGTGTTTTTTTATAATATTAAATTACATACTTCAATAGATATTTGGTGGCCATGAGGCATGGGCAATAACAATCGGGAAAATATAAAAAAAATTATGAAGATAATCAAGTAACATTTGTGATGGAAGTGCTAGTTAATTGTATACAGATATATTTTGCCTGTAAAAAAATATCAATAGAAATTTACATAAATTCGAAATTCTCTCCTTTAATTAATTAAATTAATTAATTTATTTTATTTAATTTTGCAATAAAAAAAAGGAAATGATCGGGAGAAAAACTTTAAAGTTGCAACAAATCACACATTTAAAAAAAATAACGTTACAATTAGATAAGTATCTAGTTTCGGAGTTCATCGCGGAGCAACATCCTGACACGGGAATTTTATTTAACAAGATATGTAGGTATATGCAAAACATGAAAAATATATATAATGAAATCTTGTATTACTCAACAAAATAAACAAATGAATACTGTTTGTGTCATCATCATCATCCTCCTGCCCATTTCCCAAATTACTTGGAGTCTGAACAGGTACGTCTTCGATTGGTACTGCTTATCGGTTTTGACAAAAATGTTTGTGTATGCTATAGAATCTTTGGGAATTCATGTTTTAGCTTTTAACTTGTTATTTTTTGTTCAAATCCTACTTTTAAAATATATTTGATATGTCATATTATATAAACTGTCTTTCAACATGAACTCTGTTTAAAAAAATGAGTGTTTCTAATTTCGTACGAAAAAGGATAAAAAGAGAGAGAGAGATTTAGACTACAACTTCAGTTTGGTACAAAAAATATATCTTAAAATTAAGTTTATCCATTACAAACAAATATATTAACATAAAAAAACGTTTGTCATTGTAATATTATTCAGATTATCGTCCCTAGGTTGATTCCCCATACAAACTTACATCCCCATTTTCACCCCCTTAAGGAATGATTTCCGGGATAAACAGTTTCCTATGTCCTTCTCAGGTTCTCAAACTATCTTCTTATTAAATTTAATCTAACTCAGTTCAGTAGATCTAGAGATTACCCTCTACAACCTCACAAACTTTACCTCTTTATAGTATTAGTATAGATAGAAGAACAATGAAATAGATGAACTGTAAATAAAATATTTTATAGGATTTATTATTGAAAATATTCTTAGCACAGTGAAAAAATATACTTTTAGCCCAGTTGAAATCAAAGCATGACTACGTAAATGTACGACGTTGCATTAAGACAAATGCGTATGACGAAACTGTAAGCTTTTACTTTTTATTTAATCCAGTAGTTGTTGTGGTCTCACAAACACAAAGTCTTATTTTAAACAACTTCTGAATAAGATGCTGCTATATGTTCGGCTGGTATTTTTATCATTTTAATTCTTTTTGCAAAATTTTGTCATTGTTACAAAGAAAAAAATACCCCACCATTACCACAAGACTTAAAATCATGAAGACTGCGTAAATCAATAAACATATATGAAAACAATGTATTACGGAATTATTCTTGCCAAATGTGCGCACCTAGGAGTTAGGACGCACCCGAGGCAGGACAAGGCAAGTCACTAGTCCATACTTAATATTATAAATCTGAAAGTGTGTTTGTCCATGTTTCACGTTGAAACAGAGTGACGAATTGGCGTGATTTTTTTGTGTGGAGATAGTTGAAGGGCTGGAGAGTGACATAGGCTACGTTTTATCGCGAAAGATTATTTCATTCCCACGGGAAAACATTTTATAATACATCCCAAAAAAATATTTATGATCAGAATTACTTGAAACTTGGTATTAATGCTCTTCAATACAATTAAATAAATACGTTTTAACATTTTTCGAAATTCATCCCATAGGATGGTAAAATAGGGTATGAAAGTTTTTTTTATAGTTGTAGCGCGAGCGAAGTCGCGGGTTCTGCTAGTATTATATAATGATGAAACAGAAAATTATGATTATGACGACATGCTTGGCTCAGTTTGTAGTGACCCTTCTTGCTGTACCAGCGGTCGCGTATTCGAATCCCGCTGGGGGCATTTATTTGTGTGATGTTTATATTTATAATATGTATGTGTTTAAAGTTATATAATTTGTGTAGTGTATGAACTATCTGGTATCCATAACACAAGCCTCGTAGCTTACCATGGAACTAGATGGTGCTGTGTGTTAATTTCCCAACATATTATTTAAGAAGAATTTAAAAATTTAACAACTACATCCTTAGTCTGTGTATAATCTATACAGATAAATAAAATTAGAGTGTCTGTTTGTAATATCAAAATAATAGCTTTTTACTAAATGCATATGGACGTATACACGGTATATATACCAAAACAACATTTTTAACAATTTTTGTCTGTCTGTCTTTTTGTTCCGGCCAATCTCCGAAACGGCTGGACCGATTTTGACGGGACTTTCACTGGCAGATAGCTGCTGTTATAAGGAGTAACTTAGACTACTTTTATTTTTGAAAAAGAATCAGAGTTCCGCGAAAAAAATTAAAACCCATGAAATTGTGAACAAAATCCGCGTACGGCGTACGCAATAACGTACGTAGGTAACGTAAATCGCTATATAATTAAAATAAATATCTTAGAAGTAGCAAGCTACTATTTATGTATAATCATAGCCAACCGTGAAAACGAACCTAGGGACGAACGCGAGCGAAGCGAGCGTGAGTTGCTAGTACATTATAAAGGATAGGGGGTTTCAATGGATAGTAATAGCTCTTGTAGCCGATGAATCCTACATAAACACCGGTGTGTATGCAAATGGTAATAAAGAAGTTCTATTTGCTTACCAGCAACACCACATTCACCTTACTATGTATAATAATAATCGTGTAAAAACTAATATTGTAATAATTTCAGACTGAAGTAGATATAATCGAAGAAATTGATGAGTACCAGACGTGGCCAGGGTGGTTGATGCTCTCATTACGCGTAGCGATCATGACTTGGTTCGTGTTGGAACTGCGCAACACTATGATGTACGAGCACAATATGCCGAAACTTAACTTTTTATTGCATTTTGGAGCCTCGAGCCTCGTTTGGTTCGTGTACTTGCCGATAATAGCTCTTATAGCTTTGCAGATTAGCCCTTTGTGGAGATTTAAATTTATTTTAGGTAAGTGGTTTTAATAAACATTTTTAAGTATTACATGGTAAACGTTAAAATTTTAATAACAGTAAAATCGATCTCAAAACTCGCATGACAAATTTCTTTGAATTCAAGGCACATAAATGATACAGATATCATTCTAGGTATAACATATTCAGCAGACTGTATGGCTTTCTTTGTTATGGCTCACTTGCTGTGGCCGACGCGCTCTGAACAGTATTTGTTGCTGACCCCCTCTGATGATACAGGTAAATTATTATTTATATTTTATGTTATGGACGGTATAAAATTATAATGTTATCACTGCTCTCTGTCCATCCACCTGTTTATATTAATTCTATTTTTAGAGGCCGTTTTAACAAGCAAAAAAGTCAGCAATATAGTGCTCTAAGTTGTGTAATTTTCAAGATATTTAGATGTAAGGACTGTGATATGAGACCTATGGAAACTATTATTTAAGTACAAGTGACACTGTTAAATGTAATGAAGTTCATTTTTAAATAATTGTAATTTTTTTGTATGATCTTTATTACATTTAAGTAAATCACAAATGTGATACTTTAGGGCACCGTACGGCGCATATTTTTTATTTGTTTGAGTATCTTCTATCCATTTATACTAAATTCATTGTGTGATAGTTTACTATAAAATTAAAATGGCGAGATGTTCATCATACAACAAAAGATTTACCTATCCCATTTTATCTTGTCATGAAAGTATAATAAAAACCTGTTGTATCTCAACGTTTTATTAAAAATATATCGTCTATTTGATTTTCAGCTGGCATAGAAGAATTAGACGAGTTCAACGAGTCCCCGCATGTAGTGCACAGTGACACCGTGGCGCTCACTACTGCGGAGAGCATTAACGCGGACGACGAAGAGGTTATATTTACACGACCGCACAAAAACGGCACTGTTTTCTCATAGCAATGTTAAAAAACAATGTTGGATCAATATTTATTAATCTTTCTAGTACGAAATTATGATTTGACATGACAATGACAGCTGTCAATTTTGGCGGGAGTTTACGAGTACCGAGTTTGACAGTTCGTTCTGTGCGAATTAGAGAGAGGTGGAAATATGTATGTAAAGGAATGAAAGGAAGGAAGGTGGAAATATGTATGTATCTAAAGGAACAAAATCAATTTTAATTCATAAGATGACACTATTGCGGAATTTGTAATTAGGCGGATATTGTGAATGTTTAAAATTACACAAAACAACTAAAATAAGAAAATGATGAGTTGGATGCTGTCTGAAATTTTGTATGGTAGGTAATCACTGTCCTTTCTTTTTTCATTTCTAAAATCCATCTTACTTCTATTTTTTCATTATTCTGAGATTATATTATAAGTATGTTAAGTCGTATTAATAACCACAATATTGCAAATGTAATAAAAGTCTAAAGCTATGTGTAATGTTTACGACAATTTATTTAAAAAGAAAGTTTTACATTCATTTGTATTAAATCAGCTTTAAAATCTGAAGTGAATTTTATTCATAGAAATACATATGTACATATGTACATATGTTACAATACATTCATACATAATTAAAATGTCGTGGTTTTGTATGTATATAATATAATGGATGCTTAAATTTACAAAATTTAAATAAAATATTGAATACCACATTAATTATTCTATGGGTGCCAATGTAATTTAAGCACGACACAAGCAAGACAAAATCCTAAACTTTTGGCAGGTTTACATCTCAATCATTTATATCAAAGGTATTGCAGTTTTAATCTTTTTTTTAAATACATGTTTTATAATTGTATTTTTTACATGAGAATTTTTTTTTTTTTTTTTTTAATTATTTTTTGTACTTTTATTATGTTTCTTGTACTTTTGTATTTTTGTTACGTTTTGTATAAATTATCATTTAATATTATGTTAAAATCCATAATATAAATAAATGTAATATGGATACTGTGTGATGTAAACCTGCCATAAAAATAAAATGAATTTATTAATTTTAAGGTGAATTAAATTAGGCAAAGGTGTCTTGTATGTTTGTATGTGTCTCTGAATTAAGTAACATATTACAAAGAAAGCTAATTAAAGAGTTCAAAAATATATCTAAAGTTAATTATTATAAATTCATTCAGTCAATTTATTTGCTTTATTTATCCTGTGAACAAAACTTATTAAAATGAAATTTCAACCAGTATTTATGAATAATGTTATATAGTTTCGAGAATTATTTTAACTTACTTTTAAGAACACACAGAATACTCAAATAATTGAGTTTTAGACATGCTTAGTAAAAATTATCATATTATGTTTTTGTCAAATTTTCATTGACAAGTTAAACAATAATGTAATTATTATTATTGATCATTCTCACATTTAAAGAACATTTCTCTTTTCATATATTTAAATTATGCCACTATAGCTCTCACTCTAAAGCCCGGTTAGACTAATTGTAAGACAATATACACACAGTGTATAAACCAAGTGTCTTACAATTAGTCTCAACCAGCCTTAAGTAGCATAATAATAAATAATGTGGGTATTAAAGTACATACTTACATTATTTATAAAATTATCTTATATCTTGTGTAATGTTTCTTGTAAAATCACCTAGATATTTTTTTACATTTATATATGTATATATATTACTTAAAGTTCTTAAATATGATTTACTTATTTAAAATTTCTATATGATCTGTAGACATTAATTTTAGAATTTATAGGTACATATTTATAAGCGGATTGATTGTAGTTATGAAAATGCTAAAAGAGATTAAAAAGTAAGTTATAGTTTGCTTCGAATGTTGTAAATGTGCTAAATTAATTGTAAATTATGATATGAAAAAAAATGATTCTATTTATTACTTTAGGATTCCAAAAATTAATTGTGGAGAGGGAAATGTTATTGATAGAGATGAACGTATATGACTCGATTATGAATGTATATATCGCCTACCCATCTGTAACTGTAATATAATATTTAATTACAAATTAAAAGATTATAAAAGTAAATAAAAAATATGATGGTTTGTCATATTTATTAAAGATTTGTAATCATTTGTATATTATGATCGAAAAAGTGGTTATCTATCAGTTACTGAATGCCCCAAAATATGAATGTTCCTTGAAACTTATGATTCGAAAACAATGTGATTTTCGATTTAATGTAAATATACTATGAAAATTAAAGTACAACTAGATCTCTGATAATTTAAATAGAACGTTAATACTGAACTTTTGATAAATGTACTTATACGTAACATAGTTTTTTACATGACTGCCTTAACTTCACTGCACATGTATGTAATATGAAAAATATTATGCATACTAAAAAGAATATTTGCTTTTAGATATGCTAAGGGCAGCTATAAGATAAATTATTGTATTTTGTTGTTATATGTATATCTGTCTTTGACGATAATTTGAAAAAGCATAGCCATTCCATGGTCGTGGTGAAGATCGCTCGATTATTTAATTTTTTATAAAAAAAAATGAAGTATTTATGCATATGGCTGCCTGGATGTATTTTTGTCCCTATTGAAATTGCAGAAAAGTTATACTACAAACACAGTTCCGTTATGTGATATAAACAAGGATTATCCATAGCATTTCGTAGTTTTAAGTGAAGATATATTTTTGTTTAGCAAAAAGTTCTAAGCTATTATGTGCATGTACCTACTGAGTATGATTTTAGTAGTGATGTAGCAAATTATTTGTTACGTTGCCATATTGTGCGGATACATCCACCTCGAACAATGATATCGAAAAAATGTGAACTAAATATAAATATTATCTTATTCGTTTTTGTATTTAATCTCATTTTTTTATGATAAATTCCTATGACATTCCCTGATAATCTTATCGCAATATAATAAATGAAGTATAGAGCACTATTAGCCTACTATTAAGATATTTGTATGGCTAGGCTGTTGAATTGATTGCGTAAAATGTTATTTACTGTTCTTCCATTCAATTCTTGTAAAAAACCACTGTTCTCACGTTTAACGTTTTTGTCACAGGAGTAACAAGTAGGATAAAAATATTATGAAAAACAATGAAACTCTTTTCCTGTATTAATCGCTTTATAGACAATCCATAATAAAATAAAATTTCTTGCGTGTATAAAAATCGATTTTTATACACACAAGAAAAAATTATAAGTAGGTACGACCCGCGCCAAACTTCAAAATATTTTCGTCGTCATACTTTTTCTGCCTTCCACACCACAGTTTTTACGAATGCGGGGCATGTAACAATTATTATATTTGGAATTGTCTTTTATATTTTACCTAGTGACTTGGAGCCTAGCGAAGCAACCCTATTTTAAAACTCCAATAGGATCACATGAAAAGCCACATAGAAACCAATAAATATTTATTGGTTTCTATGTGGCTTTTGTCGCTTTTCATTAGATCCTATTGGAGATTTTCAATAGGGAAGCCTAATTGTTACTCCAGGTCATAATCTACCCCTATAGTAAATTTGATCCAAATCTGTTCAGCCGTTAGTCATAAAGTGCCAATCAATACGATCTCTATCAGTGGCGTAGCCCACGCCAGTGCAGTGGTGGCCTAGTACGTCCCAGGGTGGTGTGTTGAGGGTATTTATTAGGTGCCGTATTTATTATACCGTTATTAGGTATTTGCGAAAAAATCCGAAAAGATAGTTTTATTTCAAGGTACTTATACATTATAAACATGAAAATAGTTTTATAATTTCAATGATATCGCGTGGCATACTTAAAAAAACATACAGCCAAGATATACGAGTTCATTTATACAAAGTACCTATACATAAATAGTTTCAGATAACGTAACCCAATTCAATTCACACGAATACGCGATTTTTACATGGTCTTAGATCAAAACTGTACATAAATAGCATGTACTTGACATGCTATTTAGGTATCTATACCACAAAAATCTTACACCACTTACAGTCTAGAAAATTTCGTGTTTAAAATTTAAATAGATTACACAGTACACTACTTTATTTTGCAATCAAATTATTAAATTTATGTAGAAGCCAAAATATTATAAGTGTCATTTTTGAAATTATAATTAGGTAAAACGTAATTATATTTTTTTCGTATTAAAATAAGACGAAAAATATATGGGCGCTAGGTACTTTTCCCACGTCACGAAGGACAAAAATATAAACATTTTAATAATCTATACAGATAAATAAAATTGGAGTGTTTGTTTGTAATATTAAAATAATCGCTTTTTATTAAATGCATATTATGGATGTACATACCGTACACCGTACATATACCAAAACATTTTTAATTTTTTTTTGTCTGTCTGTCTGTCTGTTTGTTCCGGCTAATCACCGAAACGGCTGGGCCGATTTTGACGGAACTTTTATTTTAGAAAAAGCTACTTTTATTTTAGAAAAAGAATTAGGGTTCCGCGAAAAAAAATTAAAACCCATGAAATTGTGAACAAAATCCGCGTACGGCGCGGCGTACGCATCCGAGCGAAGCGAGGGTAAATCGCTATATAATTTAAATGAATATCTTAGAAGGAGTCGCTAGTATAAATAATATAATGTACATTAATAAAACAGCAGTTAAGAGCCAACAACAATTTTTTATTCATTCACACATAATTACATTAAATAAATATATTAAATACAAAAGGAATTGAAGCTAGCACAGCACTTTTCGGAAGATTAAAATAACATTACGATTATATGTTAAGTAAATTCATCTGAAACTTCAATTTTTACTATATTTTAGATTTTCATCTAACAAGTACTTATAAAAATTTACGACCAAATCATTTATAATTTTAATAAAAATATTTATAAGTTCATAAATTTAAGTATAGAAGTCTTGTTTTATAATAAAAATTTGCCTTTCATTTTCTAACAATTCTGTAATTAATGTAATTTTATCCTTTATTCCAGTTCCGACAAAATCTACACTCATACCTATAAAGTAATAGAATAGAGATTAAGATTAGATAGTATTATTAATAAATTTAACTGCCACCAATACAAATTTATCTATCAACATTCTAGTACATCTAAGTGTCTAATTTAAATAATATCCATAACCCTACACGTCTACACACGAAAAAACAATAATTACTCTTACCCTTAACCTATACAACAACATATGTTACAATTTGAAGATGAAAACAAGTTAAATATCGTTTTAATTAAAGATATACATATATAATATAATACAGTAAACTTTTCATATATTATAATAAAGTAATATCAATACCCATTTGTTATGTCAAAGAATAATACTTAGGTGCTAATTTAAATAAATCTTCGGCCGTATGAGGTCCGTTTAAAACATATTAACTGATATATGTATTTACATTTTTAATCCGGAAAATACAGTTTAGAATTTAGGTTATGTACTCTTTTAAGGTTTCAATTATAAATCTTTATATATTAGACGAGACGGCCTCACTCTGGAAGCCACATAAGAACATGAGATCAGCAAATAAATGGCTATATACCACATGTATCAAAGAAAATGATATAAATAGTAGGTGGTCATTAAAAAAATAAGTTTAATATTTGAAAAAAAATATTTACAAAAATAAACAGTAAAAAAAAAAAAGATGAAAACAAGTTGATGAAGAAACATAGTATTATGCAGACGGAGACATGTTTTATACTAGCTGCAAGTCTTGCTATGTCTATTGTACAGACTATGTCTTCGACTGCATAGTGCATAATACTGTTTCTTCATCAACTTGTTCTCATCTTTTTAACCGACTTCCAAAAAAAGGACGAGGTTCTCAATTCGACCGTATATATATATATATATATATATTTTTGTGTGTTCGCGGATTTCTTCGTCGTTTATGAACCGATTTTGATAATCCTTTTTTTTTACACCTAGATGGGTTGTGACTGTCATTAGGGGTCTGAATAAAAGACTTAGTCATGTCTGAATAAATAGCTTAAAATGTTATTAAAAATCTTTCTTCTTAAAAATTACCTGCTTATTACGTTTAGGTACACTAAAAATGGAAAAATAAAAACTTTTTAAAAAAATAATAAAAACCGACTTCCAGGCACTGAAAAGTAAAAAATAACTGAATGGGGGTTTTCATTTAGAATAGATACTTGATATTTTTTTATTAGTTCGCTGTTTACAGTCGGTTTTTTTTTTATTTTTGTAAATATATTTTTTTATTTACAGCTTTTTAGTTCTAACCAGTTAGACATTTGGAATTTCATATAACAATTTCTTTTCCAAAAGGTCTACACCACTTTAAAACATATAATTTCCATATATGTAATCCGTGTGATCACTCGAATGATTCGAACGAAAACAATTTTTTCAAGACCCAAATTGGCGCTTAGGATTCGCCATTTTGATTTTCTATATAGCCTATAACACTTGCATTATCAAGGCGAATCTAACGACGTATAAATCATCAAAATCGGTTGAACCGTTTAGTAATTACGAGGGAACATAGAATCGGACACACATACAGTTCAAACACAGAACCCTCCTTTGGGCTTCCCCGCAGTTCGGTAAAAATACATTAATCTCAGTCATATAATGCAACTCTTTTCATTTTTATAAAATAATTTAATAAAACTTATTGATCTAAAAGAACTAGGAATGCGAACAATATATCTAATACCTACAACTAGGCATAGTTCTTATATCTAGATTGTAAATATTTTTTTAATAAATACATAAGCGTAAACATTTATATATAAATAATAATAAGTCGAATTATACAAATACTTACAAGCGTAGTTACTGAATTAGCAAAGTCGTTAAAAAAATCTTGGTAGCGATTGATGTTGGTTACATTAAATTAAGATTTTACGTTACACCCGTATCTTGGACAGGACGTAATTATTTCATTTTCAGAACAAAATGTTATTTTGAAATGTTGGAAGGGGTTCTCAATAGCTCGCTTTATTAACAAGATCATTATAAACATCTGACTGGTCAATAGGCATTCGTCCCACGCAACGCCTGTCCAATTCCGAAACAGAAACGTAACGCAACAATTATTATATTGTTGTACAACAACGACCATCGGATACGCCGGCTCTTCGTTTAGATATATCATGAAGTTATATTATATTAAAACAGATATTTTCTGCTTTATATTATTAGTAGCAACGTCTTCTTTAACATTATCCTATTTAAAACTCGTTCACACCATACTTATCGTCACGTGCATTAACAAGGTAATGATCAAGAGTTTGTGAATAGAGTATAGCGTTCACTATAATTTTGAAATCTGATTAATATATTTACAAGAAAATTGTTAGAATAAGCAGATGCGCTCGCTAATGTATACAGTTTACATCGTGAACTATTTTAGTCCATCCATTTAAGTGAACAGATGGTTGTAAAAAAGTTTATACCTTAATAATATAGCTACGTCAATCGAAATGTAATTAGAATTGTTTTAGATGAAATGTGCATACTTATTTATATTAATACAATAGTATAAACTCCTATCCGATCTGCATGTTATTATACCAATTAGTTTGTATGATATTTATTTATCCTTCTTTATCAGTATCTGGCGTAATCGCTTAAATATTGCTCTCAGAATAACAGCTGAATTCTAGCAGTTATTTCCCACAGGACTATTGAGTGTTAATTTTTTGTCTATACATATGTAACGGTATATATACAAAAAAATATTTATATTTCATTTATTCAAGCCACTTTTTATTTATAAACATCAATCAAATTCTATCTAAATAATCTGAGTGTAGCGTTTATATATGTCGCAGGTAAATTACAAAAACCTTGTAATTATAATTTCACTAGTGAAATTATCCCGTAATATTGTAAGAAAAGCAGATGGTTGACAAAATTCCGGCCTAAAACTTCACTAGTGAAATTATAATTTAAAGGATTTTTACAATTTCCCTGCGACATACATAAAGGCAAAAATAATATTTTGATCACTGTTTGTACTTAATTTTGATGATATATATACCTATATCATCTAATATGTATCTCTTAACGATAATTGACCAAAATATTAGGTAACTTCAATAATAAGGAAATGCGTTACTTGCTTTTACTATATAAAGATAATCGGCCTGTTACGTACCATAATATGTAAAGTCTTATTCACAAACTGTAATAATGCATAACAAAACTACTTCCCATAAAGCAGAAAGAAACGATAGATGACAGAGCAAGATAAGAAAATATATTTTTTTTATAATTCATTTTATTTCTTAAATACCTAATTATGACTATATATGACTGTTATATGCAAACCTTATCATTTATAGGTATAGGATACGCATATAGTTTCTGAGAGCTACAGTCGGATCAGAACTATGAACTATAAAATTACTTAAGCCTACAAAGTGAATATATAATAATATAAATTAGTAACGAGAGATGATATAATATCAATATTTTTCTTAACACAATTATATTAATTTATAATAAATATTTCAAATCAATAAAAAACATATCGATAATAAGATAAAATCAGATGATATTGTACTTGTTACAGTCACTATTTGTAGAATAATGAGTAGGCACTAGATATAACATAAAATGTCAATTTAAGGAAAAAGTGTATAATAATAGTTTTTATAAATAATGCAATGAGAGGTAAAACTACTAATCTGTATAATATATAATGAATATTATAATTGTGAAAATTTGTGAGTATGGATGTTTGTTACTCTTTCACGCCAGAAATAATGAACGGATCTGGATGAAACTTGGCACAGAGATACATTATAGTCTGGAGTAACACAATGGCTACTTTTTATTCCGGAAAAGTACACGGTTCCCGATGGATAGATTTGTATTTGTTCTTTTAGAGGCGAACCCGTGCGAAGCGAGGGTGAGCCGCTAGTACATTATAAATAGTAGATAACAGCCTAATATTTGTATAATATACATAAAAATAAATCCAAAAATAGTACTATCCAGGATCTACTTAAGGTTTCTGAATTACGTCTTGAGAGGTCATTGTCATATAAGATGTCATCAAATCTTTCAAAAGTGAATTTAGTTATGTTTATAAATAATCTTTTAGAACTATGTATATAGCGTACAAGCTACGATGACGTAAGCATAAATACTAAATAGTATATAAGCATGTAGTTGGAAAGCCACGACCAATATAAATCTTAAATATCATATTTTAGAAAGACTAGAATATTGACTTAAACCATTGAATAAGAGATTCCCAGCCTTACAAATGGATTAACAATACGTTTTATTCTACAACGATTAGCTCATTAACATTAGTAATAGAGTTTCATTACATAACTTTAGTATAGAGATACTATAATAAATTAGTAAGGTACATAGTGACAATAAACTATCTGTTTATGTTTATAAACCTTCTTCACGCATTATTCTCCGTTACTCTAATATTAATACATATTATTTGCCATGAAAAAATATAATTCTGATATAATATAGACATTTGATCTCCAACGGACAAAAAGATTACATTAAATATTTAGTAATAATTGTTTTAGTAAAGAAAATGGAGATTCGAATATGTAATAATTGCTTACCTCACGTTGAAAATGAGATAAGGCGAAGATTAGACTTAACGGCGTCCACGGGTCGCTGCTGTGTTGGAGACTGATGCCAACAAACGTCGTGGGACGAGGAGGCGAGCATTGCCTCGAGCCGGCCTTACTGCTCCCGGCTGTTTCAAATCAGCTAGGTGAGACGCGTAACCATCACTTAACGTCGTAGCCATATTACTATACTTCTTACTTATTTTACCGATCGCATAGATTTGCTTCGCTGATAATCCACAATTATGGTACACGCTTATATCTTTACCCGAACCATATGCGGCGTGAAAAATAACTGCGTGTTCTGTTACCAAGTTGTTCAAATGCGCCGCTTTATGACCAAGAGGATCAGTTGAAAATCCATCAGAAAAGAAAACTAAACCATGTGGAAAATTGTGTTCAGCTAACCAGGACACTACTTTCCTTTGTTGCATGTCTGGTCGCCCGGTTATGTATAGGATTAGGTATCCTAAATCTTGCCAAAAGCGTACTACATCCACTGCACCTGCTCTTACTTTAGGATCCCGACCAGTTACAGACACGCTGGCTGTGAAAGAGCCATCAATACTAAAAACAACACATTCTGTCTGTGGAGGTACAACGGCTAAATGGAAATTGCAGCTTGTATGATCGCCTCGCACTACCACTCGCACTGGGTATATACCACAGCCGACACTTTGTTTGTCAGATAATGTATAAGAAATTCGCCCGGTTTTGTCCGTAACTACTGTAGATAACAGGGTCCATTCGCCTGCAGGTGGATCTTTTATCATATGTATATCAACTTTTTCTCCAGTTAAAGTGATCATATCGAGTGGGCCATACATAAATCTTGCCGAAAATGTTTGAGGACAACCTTCCATTACAATGACATCATTAGCTCTATGGTTAGCTGCAACATTTTTTAATTTTACTGAAGTTCGCTTTCTCATCCACTTTTCTTTATCTTGTTCTGGTTTAAACATTGCACTATCCTTGTCTTCTGGTTGACTATATAATGCCAAATCAAAGTGTCCGACTTGTCGTAAAATAAATGCAATTACATCAGAACTTTCCCAATAGCTAGCGTGAAACAAGTGAGGCAACGCATTGGTTGGAAAGTTAGCCAATCCTTCAGGACAATAAAGGGCATAATCTAATCGTTTCGTACCCCACCACTTTTGCTGAAGTGCGTTCATAGTAATCAATGGAATGTTATCAACTAGTCCACTAACTGTACTTTGCACTGAAGCCTCGGATAATCTTCTTAGAACTGGAGTGGGTGGCATTTGTAGGTGATCGCCGAATAAAGTTGGATGAGTTTGTATCAATTCCAATAAATGATAAGGTTGGCCATTTCCGAGGGGGTATTTAGCGTATCTGGCAACGTTTATTGGAGGAAGATTCGTAAATCGTGCTGAGAGTAGTGGTTCTAGTCTCGCAGCTACGGGATCAGTTGGATGGAATAAATTGAAAATTTGTTGTACAGGAGGTTTCATAATATCTTTGAATTTATCATCAGATATTTTTCTCGAAGCTAAGATAAGCGAAAGCGGACTTCCAAATGTGAAAAAGTCACTGACGTCGAATTCTAATTTTGTTTGGTTATCACTTGTAGTAGAAGATCTCCTTCTAGGTGTGGGAGCTTGAAGATGACATTTATTCATATAATAATCGGCTGGTTCACTCGGTATAGTTATTTCTGTATCAAGAATACTGTTTTCGCTATCGTGTCGAGACTGATATTGCATAGTTCGACATAGAGCATCATATGCGAGTACTGATCCCATACTATCCCCTACAATACAAATTTGCCCATTGAAACCTTTTCCGTCATCTGATCTAACAAATTCATTATAAACCATATTTGCTGATGTAATTGTTTTTGTTACATATTCACAATATTCTGGCGAAGATGTCGCTATAAGTGGAATAGCTCCAATAGGTATAAGATCATTTGTCAAAGAAGGAGTTTCTACTGTAGATGGTGAACAGTCAAAACTATAAGGACTCAAGGTAGATAGTACTCCAAGAGCTTCTGTGCAAATTGATGGGCATGAGACTAATTTTATAGTAATATGACCAACTAGTGTTGGATAGTGCTGACGCATAACTGATTCGAAAGCTCCTTTAAATGTAGTGACATCAGATTTTTTTGCAGTCATATCAATGTTTGCATCAAGAACACTCCCAGCATGGAATACAAGAATTAAAACAGTTGTTGGACAGGAACTGTGAACTGGAGTATCAGGACATCCGTCTATGCTTTGGTGACTGTGCAAAGTTATTATTCGACGCGAACCTCTCTCAGATGTTACTCGCTTTAAAAATGTTGGATTAAAGATGCTATCATCTTGAGTTTGATCTCCTAATGTAGGTGATATATCAATATCACCTTCATCTAGGGAACACATGGACGACCATTTATTGAAAGAAGACTCACAGTCATAAAACTCATCTTCTGAACCAGTTTCAGTTTCTGATTCCCGGACTAATGTTTCCATCCGCCAATTTGCTACTTGAGTCTGCAAACTCTTAAGGGAACCTGAAGAAGAAGATCTCAGGTTTGATTTTGTTGATTTTGGCTCTGAGGGTGGTGTGCTCTCAGGACTCATTTGTTTTTGAACTCTTTTCTCAGTATTATTTTTCTTAGAAACAAGAGGACTTGCTGAATCTTCGTTTTTTTCCAGACTACTCATAGTAGCTGCGAGTGATTTTGAATTTTCTTCTGATAAATCTGTTTCTTCACCAGCTTCACCAGCCATTTTTTTTTGCAATGCTAATTGAGTCTGTCTTTCTATTTCTCTTATATCTTCCATTGTAAGACCATGCCACTCATCTTGCCAAGCCCAAGCCTGTCTGTGGGCTCGTAGCATTGTTTTTCTAAGTGCAACATCGTGAATAAACTTTTCTAATTTTGTTTGCATTCCCCAATAGCGAAATTCAACTCTACAAAGCTTATATGCACACATTAATGACTTGCCATTTGGTAAAGGTTGTGGTTTTCCTTGTACTTCCCTCCAATACTCTTCCAGCCATGAGTCAGTTAAAGGTCCTCTGTTACATTTTTGGGAAACAAAAAGTTTTGGATCTTCTTCTTTAAAATAATCAGCTCCATAAAGCTGATCTTTGACTACATCAATAATATCAACTATTCTATTTTTCAAATCACTTCCAGATAACTTAAAAACATTATCTTGATGACCATTATCAGCAAAATAGTAGGTCTCTATTTCCAAAGAAAATTTTTCAACAAAAGGACAAGTGTACCTTGTTTTTGTATAGGGATAAGCGTTCCATGCTTCTTCAGAAACTGTTAAAGCTGATTTTGGTAATAAGCTTTTAAACCATCCTGGAAGATGACTACCAACATGATATATTTTTTGAGTGTATTGTCCTTTTCCTCCAGGACCATTTTCATATGGCTCATTGACAATAATTTCCACACCACTTCCTTCACCTGAACTTTCTTCTCTGCTCTTCTTAGCAATCATATAAAGCTGGGCTATACGATATTCCTCTACAGTGAGAGGCAAAGGTATTCTGTATTCTTTTATCAGCATTTTATTTTCTTTATATTGTATTCAGTTAATTAATATGCTCTGAAACAATGTACTTTATTTTACAAAAATATATCAAATATCATATTAATAAATACATTCAGAGAAAAGTAGATTAATAAATAAAATCATTTTTTTTTAATATAAGTTAAATCTTATTTTTAATGGTTACACAATGCCTTTTTAGTTACATGAAATATAATGTATTAAGCATTTATAAAGCTCATTAAATATCACATACATAATGGACTCTTTCTAACTAAGCTTAATTTGTGAAAATTAAATTATACTTGATTTGAAGGATACATAATATTAAGTCTAAGCAGCTATTTTTCAAAATGAACTTAGAATTTTTACTACTTAATTTTCAATATAAGAGAACATTAAGTTTTAGATTAATTAAAAAACTACGCAACAGAATTCAATAATTCAATATAATGTATATCATTCGAGTACACTGGAAGCTCTTACCTTTGGTTAATAAAAAGCTTTCACAGCGCCATTTTTTGTAATTTGGTAATTTTCACTCACAAACGCGATATTTAATACGAAACATTATTTAAAACGTTCACAAAATCATCTCTACTCTACTATACAATAAATGAACTTTGACATTTTAACATTTCCAATACCAAAAGGTTCACGCACCATTCCATTTAATATACGTAAAACGCGATTAAAGTTCATTATTATGAATGATGATAATTATAATATCCAATGAATCATTGCTTTTTATCTTTACTTTAACATATTTTAGGTCTCACAAACCACATTAAAATATTAAAAGAGTCATGATTCAGTTACTAAAATTAAAGTTTGGAGAAAGTGCAAACGTGAATGGGAACGTTGTTGATATCTTTTATATTATCGTATTGTGAGGATCAGTATTCATAGTATGGTCTCTGTTTTTATTAATATATTTATTTATCCTATTTCTTTTTGTAATTTAAATTACGTTTCATTCTGAGTATATTGTTTATTTTGTTAAAAATAAATTATAACAAAAATTTCCATTTGCATCATTTATTTTTTTGGGATCCGTATAACATACAAAAAATAAAGTTATTATCCTCCCATATCTTTTAGAGCTACTGAGGTTGAATATTTAAGAAAAAAACGCATAGGAAAAAAATAATATATAAAAATAAAAAAAGACCTGACTGCATAAAAAGCGAACTAAAAAGATGAGAACAAGTTGACGAAGGAAAATATTATTATGCAATCGGAGACATACAATACTCGTAGTAAGACTCGCAGCTAGTATAAAACATGTACTTAAATAAGTATGTCTCCGACTGCATAATACATACTTGTCAACTTGTTCTTTTGTTCCTTTCTCAACTTGTTCTTATCTTTTTAGTTCACTTTTTACGCAGTCGGGGACTTTTTCTTTAATTTTGAATAAATTGTTGTTTTACTTACAGCATTTTAGTTTTGGTCAGTTAGACATTTTTTGTTTTATTTAACAATTTCTTATCCTAAATTACTATCAAACATATAAGTTGTGTATATTTTTGTAATTGCCTCTTAAAAATATGTATTTACACTACTCGATTGATTCCGACAAAAAAAATTTTTCTAGACACATAAATTGGCGCTTAAGTTCAGTTTTTTTAATGATATCTTTATAGCCTATGACACTCGCGTTACCAAGACAAGTCGAACGATGTATAAATCATAAAAATCGGTTGCTTCGTTTATTAATTAAGAGGGAAAATACGGTCGGACATACATACATACATACAGGTTTAACACATAAACCTCCTATGGGCTTCGCCACAGTCGGATAAAAATATAACATAGTGGAACCTGCAGTCATGCGAGTCTATCTCGCAACTTTATTTCCTAATGACCGAGGAGTCAATATATAAAACTTGGGGTGATTCCCCCCTTCTGTGACTAGACTAAAGAAAATTACTTTCGTAAATGACTATAAAAAATTTAAAAAATAATGTGGAAAGAATTTTAACAAAAGTCACTAAAGTTTTCATCTACATTTTCAATAGTTTGCAAAAAGCTTAACTAGATAATATTTCCTTCGTATTAAAATATGTGAAATATTGTAAACGTGTATTTATTTCAATGCTTATATAAAAATTAAAGTGTCGCTTTTACTATGAATACATGTCCTTTACAGGATGGACACAAGAAAATCGATAACAGTTGTCGTTATTAACTCCTCACTAACTCACTAAACAACTAACTGTTCCTACTATTAGTTAAATGTTGTAATGATCCTTAAAGAAAATATGTCTAAAAATCTCTTATCTAAAATATGTATTAAAGAGAATCGTAGACCCTTCCGATTAGAACATTGATGAAAATTCTAAATAAATATAATATGCTTAGTAATTTAAACTCTGCAGTACATAAATAATATCTAATATATTTAAACGAGTAATTCTTGTACATTTATTTATTTATTTATACCGGCGGTCTTGTAAACAAGGGATGTTTTCGATATGAAATTTCGGATCTGAATGCGGATATGAATATAGGAATCAAATTACCTATATTGGTTTCGGATACGGTTACGTATATGTAATTATGTCGGATTATCCGTTAGTTTCGGATAGTTTCGGTTACGGATATTAGATAAAAGTAAATAAAAAATAGTATGTAATAATTTGGTTTTATTTTAGGTTTTATCTAGTCTTGGTTATCATTTGGTATTACAATCAGTCATATAATTAATTTATTATTATATTTACCCACTCAATTTTAAGTTTTATCTACTAAAAATGCCATACATAAGTTTAAGAATTGAAATAAAAAATTGAATGCACATTGCACATATTAACTTATAACCTAAGTATAACATTATATACATATATACTTTATTAAATTAAGTACCTACTTGTAAACAAAAAATTGACTAGATTGTTATGTTATGACTAGAAATAGCAATCAAACTATACAAGATTCACGTGGCGCGCGAGCGGTGAAACAAAAACCTGTCGTAACATGTTTTATTTAGACTCCTTCCTTATCCGAAACTTTTGTAACAGATACTACGGTTACGGTTACGGATTTTTTTTTATTTCGGATATCCGATAGTTTCGGTTATGGTTACGGAGCTCCATAACATCCCTGTTGTAAACGGCTCTAACGATTTCGCTGCAATTTAGCATGGGGGGTTTTCTAGCGGTTTTCTTTCGCATTAATCCACGTAAAAATTTTCGCTTATTTATTACGCTCTGGCATAAGCATCATTGTCAAGCGGCCAAGGCGCAAGATTGACATTTACAGGTGTCCGAGTTCGAACCCCGCTCGGATACAAACTTTTTACTTTTTTTTTATGTGATCAAGGAGGTAAACGAGCAGGAAGCTCACCTGATGAAAAATGATTACCGCCGCTCATGGACATATGCAACAACGCAAGGCGTTGCCGGCCTTTCAAGAATGAATACGCTCTCTTCTTGAAGGTTGCCAGGTCGTAACGGTTCGGAACGACCGCTGGCGACAGCTGGTTCCACAGAGCGGTTGTGCGGGGCAGAAAATATCTAAGAAATCGCACTGTTATGGAACGCTTGACATCGAGGTGGTGTGGATGGAATTTACTTTTGTTTTTTTTTGTATTTGTTCAAGTTTCAGTTTTTTTTTATCCAAAAAAAATACGATATAACAAAAAAAACTCCGAGTTAAGCTCAGTCGCCCAAGTACTTATATAACAATTACGCAAACTAATCTTTTTATTGCCATTGTTTTTTAATATATTTTAGAATAACAATCTTCTTCTGCCTGGCATTTATTAATCCCGGCTATTGCCAGGGTCTGCCTTCCTGCTAAGCCTACTCCACTTTGCACGGTCTTTCGCGTCATTCTGTGTAAGTCCATTGGCTCTCATATCCTGTTTCACGACATCAATATTTTTATTAATATATTTTAATATTATATTTTAGAATAACAATGTCAACTAAAAATAATTTACTAAATTAACAGAGAAAAACAACTCTTTACGTCATTCTGTATTATAATTGTATGAAAAACTCTTGAGTCGAAAATGTACGTTAATTTTTTTTTTTAAATCTTTTTGAAATAGTCATTAATCATTATTATCGATATAGAGGCCGAATCTAGTTTTTAGAATTTTTGTCTGTCTGGGAACGCATCACGAGAAAACCTGAGGACATATTTTGATGAAATTTGGTATGATGATAGCTAGTTCTCCGGGTCAAAATATAGGATACTTTCTACTGCGGGAAAATATCTCATCTCTGAGAAATCTAAACTAACAGTTAAAACGTATCTAGGAACGCGTGTCTGTATATTATGTTAAATAAAAAAACGAATGAAAAATACACAAAAATTTATTAGTAGATAAAAGTGAAAATATATAAAACGCCTCTCATAATTTACCTAGAACTTACAATTGTAAATATGTTTTTTCATTTTAAGTATAATATATTTTTTACTAGTAAAAGTAAAAATATATATTTTTTTAGCATTTAATTTATATTTTAATAATTTATTATTCGAATTATCTTAAATATATGTAATCTAACAAAATATCTATAAAACTAACTCTTTATAGTTTACAACAATATTTCCATATGTATAAAAAATATGGTGTTTAATCTTTACATAAGAGTATATTATATTGTATACAATAGTATCAAAACCACAACAATTTTTAAATATTTTTTTTAAAAGATTTTTGATAGTCAAAAATATTAATCATTAAAAATAAATAAAACACACACCTCAGAATAACTGATTAATTAAACCTCTCATTCAGTTAATTGATTGTAACTATTATAAATCGATATGGTTATTAAAGTAATAATTAGTACTAATTAACAATAACTTATATCTAGCTTTTAAATACAACAGTATAATATGCAGTGTTTAATAAAAATATAAAATAGCTGCAAAGCACATTTTAAAACAATTTAGTAGTTTAATGATTACACTTGACATGGACTTGCGAGTTCCAAATGGCATAATAATATTATATTATAATATTTTAAAAATGCTGTTAATTGACCTTGACAAATTCATCGTCAAAGGCATATTTTTCGTTCATATTAATATATTATAACAATCATCTTTTTTTTTCCCACACTAACCACTATTTTTTCAATGATAAAACGATATTACTAATTTCATGATACAGCATTAGCCAAATATGCTTTGTAGTATTATTTTTAAAATGACTTCTCAAGCTAATGTTTTAATTAAGGATTTCTATTTAAGCCAAGTTGAGTTTGTCTATCGGTTTAATTAAATATTTTAAATAATAATAATTAACTAGTTAAAATTTGCGTAATATCAACAAATGACTTGTTTAAGGCTTTAACGAATTCTGTACTGCTGTTATGAGCCTTGTAGCTTGTGATGGCTGCTCCGAATTTGTCAGGAAATGCTGTATATCTGTATAGAAATTTGTTATTTAAATATTATTAATAATTAATTATCGATAAATGGTAATTATCATCTATATTGCACTTTTGAAGTTACTGATACAATTGATATAATGAAAGTTTATACTAATTGTTAATATATTATCATAAAAAAGGTAGGTATAATATGAATTTTGTATAATTCGAAAAATTCGAGAAAAATATAGCGACCTAACACATAGAAAAAACAGTGACGTAAAGAAATTTATTTTGCATAATTAATTCTTGTAATTTTAAATAAAACTATCTGTTCGGATTTTTTCACGGATTTATTTTAATGTTTGGTTCGCGACGTTTTGAATGCTTTACAGCAAGCATGGTCACGGGAGAGACCTCTCTCTCTCTCTGCAAAGAGACCTCTCTCCCGTAACCATGATTATTGCTGTAAAACGAAACGAATCGAAACGTCGGGAACCAAAAATCAAAATAATTCGGTAAAAAAACCGAAAATTAAGTTTTATTTAAAATGTCAAATATTAGCGTAAATATAAGAAAGTATTAATTCTTATGATAATTTAAAATGTAATATATATAAGAGATGCACGATTAAACATGAATAGTTGATTTTTAATTTATGAACTTTTAATAGATACTAGATGGCGATACTTACGCGACACCAAAACCTTCTTTAGTGACAGGCCCAAAGGCACCAGCGTACACACTCGGTGCAGACAGAGTGCTCGTACTTAGAATTGATTTATTTAGGTACTTATATTCATAGGAATCGTATATTTCTGGTCTCGGCATGTTATTTTCTTCCCCTATTTTCATTAAACCAAACATGTGACGGTCGAAACCCTGCCCCATAGCCGCTTGCTTTACCAGTTCTGAGTGCGCTGAAGAACACTCTTGCATAATCGACCGCAACTCTTCTTTTGATGATTTGTTCGAGTGGAGCTTGTCACAGAATGTCTAAAAATATAATAACATTAATATACCAGATATTATCCATACTTACTTAATATTAGATAATGTGAAATAAATGTGAAAGTGTGTTTGTTTGTCTATCGTCGAAAACGTCGAAACACAGGGACGGATTGGCTTGCTTTTTTGTGTGGAGATAGTTGTAGGGCTGGACTGGAAAGTGACATAGGCTACTTTTTACCGCGGGAGAATATCTTATACCCACGGGAAAACACGTTATAATATAACCCATAACATCATACCTACATATGTTTATATATAATCTATCCATTTCATACTAACCGTTAAAACGTACAAAGGGACATTAATTTAGCAAAGCGAGGGTGAGTCACTACTATGATATATTTGAGTTCTACTCGGTCTTTGGGCACGGTAAGTGAATACGTACCGTAACTTTACTTGTATATTTATTTAATATCTCACTCGTATAACTCATAATTTTTTGCCTTTCAAGTAACCTATGTAGTAACAGCTATAGCACATGACAGTCTCCAAACTCATTTTTCAGGGAACTCTATTTTACAATGTGGCGCAAACATTTTGGAAACAAATCCTCAAGGAATTGTCTCCGGAAGCTAATCCGAACATTTGTAGTATTAATTTTATATAGTTTTCGTGTTAATGGCGCCAGCGCCGTGCCTACCAGATGTACCAATGGCAATGTACCTTTTCTATATTCACAGCAAATATTTAATAGAAATTAGGGCCTATGCACACGACAACTGTTTAACGCGTTTCCGATGCGCGCTTGTCATTCATTTGTATCGGTATGAACACAAGTAATCTGCATTTTTACATTTATCAGCGCAGAATACACACAGATGAAGTCCGCGTCGGTGTCTTTGTAAAACACGGTGCACATAGACCCTTAACTCGTCATCATCCATCATAAGTTTTGGATCTACGAAATGATCATTGTGCAAAAACAATGTAAATAAAAAAATGATTGTACTAGAGCCACAGAATTCCAAATTTGTATTTCGTTTCTATCTCATTAAAACTCGTGCGTGTACGACTTTACAGTTTTTATTTTTTGTCTTTTTTCTTTACTGCCTTTCCGCTATAAATGAGCAATGTATGACGTATGAATTGTTTTAAAAAATATATGGAAATGTTAGTTTAGTATTAATTTAATTATAATTTCCGGTATCCACAAAAAAAAAGATATACTTAAATATATTACATACCTTAGTCTTTTCTGTGCAAGGCCTCATAGTTTCAGTTCTACCGTGCTTGAAGGCGGATGTACTGCAAGACTCATAGGTGCCTACATAATTGTTATGCAGGAGGTGATACGCAGCCTGTATAAATAATATTATTTATTCTTTAAAAAAAAATATTATATATATAACAGTATTTTAGGTCTGAAATCTTGCGTCATTTTCTATCGACTGACTTAAGAAAGACTGAACGAAAAATTTTAAATGAAAAAAAAAACTTAAAATTTACCTATACTACCCATGCAATGTATTTTTCAAATGTGATTGGTTTGCATGACTGGCGACACAGCTGCTTTCTAGCACAGTACGAAAATAAAAATATATACAAAAAAAAAAATGAATAACAGAGTAGTAACAAACTATAATACAATAAAAATATATTATAATAATGTAAAGGAAACCCGACTGCACAAAAGCTAACTAAAAAGATGAAAACAACTTGACAAAGGAATATAGTATTATGTGGTTAAGATATATATATGTGTATATATATATATATATATATATATATATATTTACGTTATTCTTGCTGCGAGGTGTTATATACTATATTCCTTCATCAATTTGTTTTCATTTTTTTTGTTAGCTTTTATGCAGTCAGGTTTTTTATATTTATAATATGTTTTTAATTTACAGTTTTTTAGTTTTGGCCAATGGGGAAGAATTTCGCCTTTTTCTACCGCCAGACGTCGCGATCACTATAATCCTCAGTATATTGTAAAGCTGTATAGCCTGGATGGAATTTTTTTCATTTAATTTAGAATGTAATTAAAATGACAAATTGTGCAGTGTCAGGATGCAAAGAAAATGGATATCATTTATTCCCGAAAGACAAAAACTGAAGAAATTGTGGGCTAAAGCAATAAGACGACCTAAAGTGCAGAAATCACAATTTTTATATATAAGGCTATGTGGACAACATTTTGCTTACTTGTACCGCCCTTCCTTTCAAAAAATCTTTCCCATTAGTGCTCAACTAACCACTTGATTACTTTTACTAGAATTACTTCATCAATGTCACATAGAATGGTTAAAAAAAACCACTTTCTTTACATGTCAATGTTTATACTACTTGTCAATGTTAGCGACATGTGAACTACCCACTATTTATATAATGAATGCGCAAATTATAATACATAATAAAGAATAACGATGGAGGAAAATATCTAACCTAATCCAGTCATAAATTATAACTGTTTATTCAAGCCATTCCATGTTCTGAATTAATGCTTAGTTGTCTAGGCGGATAACTGTAAATTAATTTAATATATTTTTAAAAATTGCTATTTGAAATTTCAGTGAAAATAATTTTTTTAGCCAACTAATCTATACAGATAAATAAAATTGGAGTGTCTGTTTGTAATATTAAAATAACCGCTTTTTACTAAATGCATACGGATGTAAACACGGTACATATACCAAAACAACATTTTTTACAATTTTTGTCTGTCTTTCTGTCTGTCTATTTGTCTGTCAGACAGACAACAACAACTGTCTGTTTGTTCCGGCTAATCCCCGAAACGGTTGGACCGATTTTGACGGGACTTTCACTGGCAGATAGCTGGTGTTACAAGGAGTAACTTAGGCTACTTTTATTTTAGAAAAAGAATCAGGGTTCCGCGAAAAAAAATTAAAACCCATGAAATTGTAAACAAAATCCGCGTACGGCGTACGCAATAACGTATGTACGTAACGTAAATCGCTATATAATTTAAATAAATATCTTAGAAGTAACAAGCTACTATTTATGTATAAACATAGCTAACCGTGAAAACGTACCTAGGGACGAACGCGAGCGAAGCGAGCGTGAGTCGCTAGTCTATATAATAAATAAATAAAATTAAAGTGACTGTTTGTAATATCAAAATAATTTAATTTTTTTTTCTTCTATCTGTCTTTCTGTTTGTTCCAGCTAATCTTCGAAACGGCTGTACCGATTTTGACGGGACTTTCACTGGAAGACAGCTGAAGTTGTTGATAACTTTTATTTTAGTAAAAAAATACCTAATTCATGCAAAAAAATTAATACCCATAAAAAAAACTGACCTGAAAAGAGAGCTGCACAATGCAATCAGGGCTTACTTTGAATTTTTTACAAGCTCCCTTTGTCAGACCTTCATATAAAATATAATCAATGCTTAAAGAATTACACCAGTCCTTGTATTCCTTCTTGGCATTGTCCACAAAGCTTTTTGATTTATCATCTATATTAAATTCTGTAAAAATAATGGTATAATTTTAAATGAAATTATCTTTTTGGATTTTTTCGTGGATTCATTTAGATTTTTTGGGTCCCGACGATTCGAATGCTTTACAGCAACCATGGTCACAACATCCTAAAACATTATATAGTTGTTGCAGACAGTGTCTGCCCACAACTACTGGTACTAATCGAAATAAATCCGCCAAAAATCCGAAAAAATAGTTTTAATTAAAATAGGTACGTTTTTTCGGTTAATATAGAATAAACTATATATAATATGTATTATGTACATACATAGGTGCAGAAAAACAAGTACTTTAAAAATTAAAAAAATATATACATAATATATCCTATACTTGAGAAATGATTCCCCATACAAACTTTCATCACCCTTTTCACCTCCTTAATGAGGATGGATTTCCAGAATAAAAACTTTCCTATTTCCTTTCCAGGGTCTCAAACAAACTTCATACCAAATATCATTTAAATCGGTTTAGCGGATTAAGCATGAAAAGGTAACAAACAAACAGACAGACAGAGTTACTTTCGCATTTATAATATTAGTATGGATGTCAAATATTCGCGTTTTAAGAAAGTATAATGATGGTATTAATTAAGTAAACAATTACATACAAACTGCTTTATTCTATTTTGAAATAGATAATTTTGGATTAGTACATTTGGCTTAATTTTGAGCGATTTTGAGCTTTTTATTTAGTAATTTTTCTTAATTAAACAAATAAAAGAATGAAAGTTATTATGTTCATTCTAACAATTTTGTTACAGAGTAATATGAACTCACCTAATTGTTTAACTGTTATATGGTTATCAGATGGCTTGCTGTCTGGATGGACAAATGGTTTGGTAGTAGTTTCTTGATAGATATCTTGAAAGAATCTTAGAACAGCCACACCATCACCCCATGAATGTTCAAAATTAACACCTGACCAACCATCTTTAGTGATAATCAGACTAAAAGATTTGTCAAACCACCTGTTTTAATATAAAAAGATTCTTTGATATATAATTTTGAAAAGTATAACATGTAGAAAATATTTTATATTAATAATACTAAAATGTATTTAATACCTATTTAACCCATCTGAATGCAAATACTCCTCCAATAATTTGTATTTATTATCATCAATTATAGTGTCATCTAAAATTAGATTGAAAATTGCAGAATCAATTTTCTTTAAAACTTCACTATTTCCAGTTTCCTCTAAATAAGCTCTTTGCTTAGCCCATGTGTCTCGGTTCTGGCATGTCAATACTCCAAGAGGGTATGAAGCTTGTGGAGAATTATCATTTACGATTTTTGATAAATTTCCAAGTATTTCAGTAGGTTCCAGGAGATTGCCTGAAATGAAAATAATAAATTGGATAGAACTATTCTGGTATTGCCTCCAACACATCCATCATATGAGAACTAATAACTGTGGCTGGTAACTAATGCCTTGCTTCTAAATTGATCTGATTGACAGATTTGGATGAAATTTAGTATGCAGGTAAATTATCGCCTGACATAACACATGGTTACAGTTAGGCACTTAGAGATGCACCTTAGTTAAGTGAGGGCAAGTCATTAATGAATAATAATTTTTAAATAAAATGAAATTCCTAAAAAAAAATATAATTTATTGTTTTAGTGATCTTATTTTACCAACCAATCTCCTGTAGAAAATCACATGTAGAATGGAGAAGATATGATCTCCATTCTACATGTGATTGGTGAAGTAATCTGTGCTCAACTGGCACACTTTAAAGCTATTAAGAAGAAAATTGAATTGAATTCAAAAAAATATATTTGAAAGATTTTCTTTTTTTTTTAACCGACTTCCAAAAAAAAGGAGGAGGTTCTCAATTCGAATTTTTGTTTTTACAGCTCTTAACATGTCAGGTGTGCATGATTTACATATCTTAATAAAATTAAATATCTTAAGCAATATAAAATGTAATAAAAAATTTACCATTAGAGTCTAAGACATCAAAGGTATAAAAATTTCCACCCTTCTGTACAACTACATGATTACAAGTGGGATCCCTGAAGATTTTATCTTTGTTTAACAAAGGTATACGAGTTGCATTAAACAAACCACTAAACTGGCTCATGTCCAATGGAAATGCGTTAAACATGTAAGCTCCATACCTGCAAAAAGTGTTTGTCTTTCAATAATAAAACATTATTTATTTGGTACCATCACCAAAATTTATTTTTTATCATTTTTAACATAAATAAACTACAACAAAAGATGCATAATACATACCATGACAAACTTTCAGGTAAAAAGCCAGTGACAGTTCTGAACAATGGTGTATTGCTTTTTTTAGGATTTAAATGATACACTTCAGGCTCTAAGATTTCTTCTCTCAATGACAAAGTAAACCTGATGGCACTTATTAGTAAATTTGTAGCTCTTATAAGCTGATTATTATACTCTGGTCTAATATCATTTTGAAAAACCAATAAAGGATTATAATTAATTGGGAGAGGAGAACGATCTTTGAGATACAAATCAAACCAATACTCTGATATATAACTGGTGTGTTTATTAGCTTTGTCTTTTGCTATAAGTTTAGATTGTAATATTTTGCCCTCATTATTCAAAAATTTATTAGTTCTCATAACAGCTTCAGAATATTCTTTATTGTTCAACAATGGTCGCAACGCGTTTAAATAACGATCTGTAGTGTTATTTAATGCTGGAACTGGTAATCGAGGTAAAGATTTTTGAAAATGCATCGTTGGCACTTTACTTCTTTGTAAATATTGATAAGTAATATCTCTAACATTTTTAATCTTACTACTTAAGTTTCGTTGTGGTTTTAAATTATTTAGAATTTTAAATTCATATAACTTATAGTTAAACATTTTATTTACCGTAAGCATCTCTCAAAAATGTTTTAACTTAAAAACAAATAAAAACTTCCTATTTTGAATAGCAAGGCACCTCAATTACGTTTGTACTTATTGAACAACTACTGTTCAAAGTACAACTTATTGGTTATCTCATTAATTATTATGTAGAACTAAACATTTGAAAATTAAATGAATTATAGCGATGGACATGGAGATGGGAACCTCAGGAGTGAATGAATATTGATAGCAGAATGCAGATTAGTATTCCCAACCTGAAGCCAGGTAACTATTGTAGTTTGTACCCAGGTAAGCAGACAGATAATAGTTATAAATAATAAAATCTATGAATTAATCCGTTAACCGTTTCCATCAATCACTCTCAGCTCTCTATATCGGCTAGGGATGAGCGGAATTTATCGTTATTAGTGAAATATCGATATCCGAATAAAAAATATCGATATTCGATATTTAAATATCGATATTACCACATCTAGCAAAAATCGAAACACCGATATTTTCAACAAAAATATCGAAATATCATTACTTTCAACAAAAATATCGTATTTGTTTCATCTTTATTTATCTTATATTGCAGAGTATTGATAAAAAATATGGGATTTTTAGTCTAAACTACCTTACATATTAATGGTATGTAGGTAACAGTGATTCCATTGTTTTTTTGTGAACATGTACAGTACTAATTCTTCCTTCAATTATTATTTTTCATATTTTTTAAAACGCTCGACTTGACTCGACTTGACAAAGTTCGACTTGTAAACGTTTTAGCACGATTTTAATAACAGTGTGTTTTTAGTTTTTTTAACTTATATCGACGCCGTGATTCGTGAGCCCGTGAGTGAATGAGTTGAAAGGAGACCCTGATAAATTTGGATGTGGACGGATATACATAGTAGCCAAACATATTGATATCGATATGGATATCGGTGACTCAATATCGATATTTCAATACTTTCGACTATTTGTCATCCATGCTTTCGACCACAAAATATCGGTGTTTCGATATTTGCTAGATGTGGTAATATCGATATTTTTTATTCAGATATCGATGTCTCTTCAATATCGATAAATATCGCTATATATATTTTTATTTGTCATCCATGAAATAGGTATATCGCTAATATAGATGCAAGCCGATGAAAAATGTGATATACCGATATACCGATAGAAAGGAAGAAAGAATAACCATACCCCTCTCTATCTCTTTTTATTTTATTTGTTTAAAACATGAAAGATAAATTAAATGACTTAAAATATAGAATTATATTGTACTAGCAGAAACCGCTCTTCGCTCGCGTTAAAACTACAAAAAAAACTCTTTGGCTCTATACTATTAGTAATAATTTGATAGCTGTAATGATTTGCAAATGTGTATGATTGTGACTCGCGCATCAAGGGTTCCGTACCGTCGAATATTGTGTTGTTTTTACTAACATATTTACACACTAATAAAAATTTTATGTTTTCGGAATACATACTTTATTTACTATAAACATAAGTTCGTGATTCATACTATTTTTAAAGACATTATGGAAAACAAAAGCTTTAGTGACCGTAACTCAAAATATCCAGTATCTGAAAAAATATTCTACGTATATTTTGTAAAATAATTTTCGTTTCAAGTATTTAGCAAGCTCCACTACCTCGTATTTTTGGCACATTTTCTACTTCATCTTTTCAAAGTAAGAAGAAAAGAGTACAGTAATACAACTCGCATACAACGTTACGTGTAACTCGGCTATTAATGGGCTTCCTAACATATATAAATAGGCTAACATCTACGTTATTTTTAAAGATCCAATGTTATGTACCCTTGGAACTTACAGTTTTACTCCTTTCTCTCCTTTTTTAGTCACTTTAAAATGCCATTCTTATTTGTTAAGCTTTCTGCCCGCGGCTACGCTAGCTGGACTAAAAAATTTGCTCAGCTTTAATTTCCATTAAATTTATAAATTATTATTTGTTTCGAATTTGTAATATTATGTGTATCAAAACATATATGTATTCAAAAATAACTGAAAAGGAGTTTTCATTTGCTATAGATACCTAATCAGATATTTTCGAAGTCAGTGCCAGTTTTTTTTTGAAATAATGGTTTTAGTTTTAAATTACAAAGATTTTTGTAAATGTGGGTAGGTAAAAGTATGTCATCCTTGATTTCAAGTTAGATTTACGTTTACCTAATACATTGTAAGGCAAAACTGGAATAAGCCATTTTTAATGTGTTAGATTATTTAATACGGATCCAACGACATAAGTTTTACCCCTTTAGGGGTAAAATTTTTAAAAGTCCTTCCATTTTGAATGTTTACATCTTAAAATGCATTAATTGTCAAAATTTCAAGTTTTTAACCCCTATGGTTTAGGCTCTGCATTGATGAATGAGTCAGGACAAGCAATTATATTAAAACAGAAGTACAAAACAAAACGGTAAAACAAACACGTACGCACTTTATGCAAACTATAAGTTTATTAATTCCTACAATACAAACTGGCAGAGTTTTTACTTATTTCGAGGCTTACACAAGAATAATCAGAGAAATTAACAATCTCGGCATTTATACACTCTTTTGGCGGTAGGATGTGACGTCACTCCCAACCAGCAGACAGTTAACAGGATGGCTTTGGCTTAGCTTCCCTTGGCTATGGCGTGGCGTCATAAGGCTCGGCTATACAATGTCGTGTGGCGTTACAATATTTATAAAGACTATAATAAATTAACCATTTTAAATGGGCAATAAGAATTTTGCGTGATAATACATAAAATATTTAAGTTATATTAAATATATATAAATATAAAAAACTAAATACAATTTATTTTCATAAACTATGAATGTTACTTATTACAAAAATTAAGATATCCATACTAATGTTATAAATGTGAAAGTGTGTTTCTTTGTTTGTTCTTTTTTTACGTCGAAACGGTATAACGTATTGGCGTGATTTTTTTATGTGGAGATCTTCGAGCAATGACAAGTATGGAAAACTCGTATTAAACTGAACCAATAAACCTTTAATTTTCACTGCTTTATCTTACTAAATGATAATGTAAGAGAGAGACATAATAATAAAGAAACTATCGTCTTCAAAGATTTGGAGCCATTTCTCATTTGCTAAAGTGACCAGCTGGTGGCTTACAGTGTTTTCGATATTTGTGATTATTTTAAAAATACAAAGCAATTAGATGTAACAGACTTTGTTTTAAGAAAAATTGAAACGTTTTGTCTCGATGGCTAGTGTGGCTTACGGCTGTAACAGCTATAGTTCAGAGAAAAGTGATGATGATCACAATAATAATCAAAATACAAATAAAGTAATTTTGTAGCATAACCGGCTTCATTGTGATTTTAAGAAAGGGCAAATTTATACCTCTGTCTCTGTTTGTCTCGTTGGGAAGTCTATAAAAAGGACACAAATAGGTATATTGTTAATGTTCAATTAAATATAGATCCTCTATGCTTGTTATTGCTTGAAGGTGAAGATAGTTGAAACGCTGGAGAATTACATAGGCTATTTTTTACAGTGTGAGATTATCTCAATCCCACGGGAAAACACATTATAATATATCCCAAAAAATATTTATGATCAGAATTGAAACTTGGTATTAATACTCTTCAATACAATTAAATAAATACGTGTTTCAGCATTTTTCGAAATTCAATCCCATAAGGGGGTAAAATGGGGGGTGAAAGTTTGTATGAAACTCTGTTATGAATATGTAAAAAAATACAAAGAAGTTGTATTCATCTGTAGACGATTTAAGACTTTTAAAATTACTTTCTCTAAAATGATGTCTACATAGCCTTAAATATGAAGATTGTGATTTCGCCAATTTTGGTATCTTATTGCTTTAGCCCATAATTTTTTCAGATATTGTCTTTTGGGAACAAATGATATCCACTTTCTTTGCATCCTGGCACCGTGCAATTTGTAATTTTAATTAAATTTTATATAAAATGAAAAATAAACCAACCATGCTATAGAGCTTTACAATATACTGAGGGCTGTACAATATACTGAGGATCGCGACATCTGGCAGTAGAAAAATACGAACTTCTCCCCCATTAGAAAAAGTACATAGGTACCATGGATGACAAATAAGTAGTTTGAATCATGGATGACCTTAGAGCAATAACAAGCATGGAGGATCTGTATTTTATTGAATATTTACAATAAATCTGATCGTGTCCTTCTTATCGAATTCTCAACGAGAGGGACAGAAACAGAAATACACAATTTGCCCTTTCTTAAAATCGCAATGAAGCTAATTATACTATAGATTTACTATATTTATATATTGACTATTACAGTGATGTGCCAAAGTTTACCGGTTTATAAATCAGAAATACCGTTTCTTTGTAATATTTATAGTAACTATGAAAAACTATTACATGAAACAATACTTCACCTTAGGTCAAAATTAATTATATTTAATTAAACTATATTAATTATATTTTAAAGTTATAACATCTTTTTTAACATTATTTAAATTATTTTGACTGACAGGTGTTGACTTTTTATGAATCATTTTTATTGTATTTGAATTGTATTTATTAATTATATATTCGTCTCAGCCGAAACACGTCCACTGTTGGACATAGGCTTCCCCCAAAGATTTCCACGACAACCAGTCTTGTGCCATCTGCATCCAGTGGGCTCCAGCGACTTTGACCAAGTCGTCGGTCTACCTTGTAGGAGGCCTGCCCATTATATATTAAGGATTTGTTATAATTTAATGTATACTTTTGAATATGTTATTATAGCGAATGTTATGTACACTTGTAAAGACATACATATCTGATTATTAGTCTTCTAAATGTATATAAATGTTTTAATGTGTGTTGTTTGTGTTGTTTTCGCAGTTAGCTATGTTTATATATAAATAGTAGCTTGCTTCTCCTAAGACATTCAATTAAATTATATAGCGATTTACCCTCGCTTCCCTCGTGTGCGTACGCCGTACACGGATTTTGTTCAAAATTTCATGGGTTTTAATTTTTTTTCGCGGAACCCTGATTCATTTTCTAAAATAAAAGTAAGCCTAAGTTACTTCTTATAACATCAGCTATCTGCCTAAATACCGTCAAAATCGGTCCAGCCGTTCCGGAGATTAGCCGAAACAAACAGACAGACAGACAGACAAAAATTTTAAAAAATGTTGTCTTGGTATATGTACGTGTATACATCCAATTTTATTTATCCGTATAGATTATTTGTACCGTCCTGTTTACGGTTTTATTAATCCTTTCACCAGAGGTTGTCTGTAAGAGATAGCAATAAGACCGCCTTTGCATGCTCTTTATTGTCTTTCTTTTTCTTTTTATTTTATGTATTATCTTTGTGTGAACAATAAAGTATTATAAATAAATAAATAAATAATAAAATAAATATATGCACCATATGTTCTCTGACACAGAATAAGAATATAGCACCTCCCTACCAAGGTGTCATAAAAGGCGACAAAGATATATTATATTTAGAATATGGGTAGAAGCATTTTCCTGTGTATTATCACCAACGTCAGCCTAGCGCGACGATTATAGTTAAACCTCTGTTATTTATAACATACTCTATATTTTAAGAAATTTCTACAAGTAAAAGAGTCAACATGTATTCTAAAAATTAATCTGTAAAGTATAATGAAGGTACATCATGCCACATCACTATGATTAAAAAACAAAATTACTTTCTCAAATTGATAAAAATTTAGAGATCGGTTACACACTATTCTGATATTGTAAGAGTCTTAAAACAATCAATTTAAACATATTTGAATAATTCATAAAAACGTTAAGTATTTTAAGAGAAAAGTCTAAAAAACACTTACCTGTGAAATGTTACATTTTGATTATCTTCACTTTTCCTTGAACTATGGCTATTACAGCCGTAAGCCACACAAGCCATCGAAACAAAATGTTTTTAAATTTCCTTAAAACTAAGTCTGTTACATCCTATTACTCTTTTATAATTAAAATAATCATAAATATCAATAACACTGTAGGTCACCAGCTGGTCACCATAGCAAGTAAAAAGTGGCTTCACGTCGTTGAAGACGATAGTATCTTTATTATTACGTCTCACTCTAAATTTACGTCGGCTCTTAGTAAGATAAAGCAGTGCAAATTATAAGTTTATTGGTTCAGTTTAATACGAGTCCTCTATGCTTGTTATTGCTCTAAGTGGATGACAAATAAAATGGTTTGAATTTTGATGTCAAATCAAAATTCAAGCAATGTACCCAAGTTAGGGGCTTTCCTCCCAAATTTAGAGGTAAAAAATTGCACCGAGGGTTTTTTAAAGGGGAAAAATATTTAGAGGTTTAACTTAGAGGGTTATAAAGTTTCAAAAATCATATATCTTCAAATATCATTTGGCCATAATTGTGAATACAATCAACCTAATTAAATTTATGTTTTCTCGTGATCGGTGATATTTTTATCATTATTTTGATTATTTTCTGAGTTCGTTATCTAAGAAATTTATTGTTATTATTGAATGGTTATAAATAATTGTAATTATTATTGTAATAACCATAAATAACTTTTCTTACGCTACTTGTAATCATTTAAAAAACAAAATATAATAAAAAATTAAAGAAAATAATATAAGATAAAAACCTACATTTTTCAAGTTGTCAGGGGGTTTTAGAGGTTTTTGAAATTACTCTTAGGGGGATAAAAATTCAGTTGTTGGCGACACTGAGTGACTGAATTCAAATGCCATTGCTGTTTGCACTCCTTTGTGTTTAATTGTTCAGACATCAGAGGTTATATAAATGTGAAAGACTTTAATTTAAATTCTTCAAGTGCAATCTAAGTTCTAACCATGAACGAATTACCAGAAGGTAATACTAGTAATCCGTCTACCGACCTTGAGACTTTAGATTATCTTCGCGGTGTTAAATCATCGACATGCTTACTTTTACCAATGACCCCTAGTCCTACACCATTAGATTTTAAGCATCCTCTATCAGAAGAAATAAATGAAGAACCATTTCTAACACTCAACGATAATCAGAAAATTGATCTTCAAAACGCAGGTACTGATTATTAAATGCACACGGTATATTTTGGTTTTTAAAACCTTGTTTATTTTTACCTTATTTATTTGTTTATTCATACTTATTTTAGCTGATACGTGTGCTGGAGACTCTAGTTCATCTGCAGACTCTAATTCTGTTGTACAAGATCCTGTTAGTGCACAACTTATCAATAACATCAGTATGTTAGATTATCAAACTCTTAGTAAAAATGGAGATATTATAATGGGACAGGTAAACTATGCTTTTAAGAATTGTTTATTATGATTTTATACGGCTTAATTGTTATAAAAGAAAATTAAAACTTTTACAGCCTGAAAGTTGCAAGTTGAATGGAAGCCTGAATGTCAACAATAGAAAGTTACCAAATTTCGTGAAATGGAATTGGTGTATAATAAGAAAAGTTTTGCTTTGGTTTGTACTCTCTGCACTTATAGCTTGTTTAGGAGCCATAGTTGCTATGGTCATAAATATCCCAAAAACTTGCAATCCAGAACTTCCCTGGTATCAGGGTAAAGTATTTTATGAAATTTTTCCAGCTAGTTTCAAAGACGCAAATAATGATGGCATAGGAGATTTAAAAGGTCTTGTTAATAAATTAGATTATATTAAAGATTTAGGGGCTTCATCTATTCGTCTCAATTATATATTTGAAGCCATTGATTACCCTGAACATTATTACAATACAACTTCCTTATTAATGATAGATAGAAGTCTAGGTGTTTTAGAAGATTTTCAAGAATTAGTAGATACTGCTCATAAAAAGGAAATGGGAGTAATTTTGGATATTCCAGTAAGGAGCATGGTTGAGCCACATAATTCATATACAAACAATACTTTTGTATTTTCTATAGATCCACAAGAGAATAGTTATGATCCAACTTCTGCAGCAATAGCATATTGGTCAAGGGCACAAAATGTTGATGGATTTTATTTAAAAGACTTGGAAAAATTTGTAGATGATCCTTACTTTGGAAAATCTCTTCAAGTTTGGAAACAAATTTTAGGTAATGGCAAAATTTTTATAGCCAGTGAAGATGCCATGAATAGGGCAAAAGGTAGTAGTCTTACTATCTTGCTAAATAGAATTGACCTTATTGATGTTTATTTAGATTTGCAAAAAGGAATAAATGGTCTTAAAAATTATATTGATAAAATAACATCTGGTGTTCTATGGGAAAAGCCTAATCACCCTTGGGTTCATTGGAATATAGGAAATATAAATAGTGATAGAATTTCAACAAATCATGAAAATAATACTTTAACACTATTAGCCCTGGAGCTAGCTCTACCAGGTACCGTAAGTATATTTTATGGTGATGAATTAGGAATTGGTGGTCTGTCTAAGAATGAAATAGAAGGTGACTTCCATGAACATGCACATGTTCAAAATTTAGTGCCAATGAGATTTTTGAATGATACTAAAAGTGAAACTTCCTCCATTCTACCATGGAATTCCAAATCTGATTTAGAGCCTAGATATTACTACCTAAATATTATTAAAAGCTTAATAGAAGTGAGATTGAATACTCCAACAATATATTTAAGGGCAATTTATAAAGATGGTAATGTTCTGAAAAATATGGAAATACGCAAAACTGAAGAAAATCTAGTAATAATCGAACGTTGGTATCCTCGTCGTAACACATGCATATTTGTTGGAAATCTTGGAAACATATCAATTACTACTGATCTATCCTCAATGTTTTATGGTGGAACAGTTGTTGCTAGTACAAATACTTCTTTAGTAGGTCAATTTCTCTACTTTGACAAAGTAACATTTTCACCTTACTCTGCCATCATTTTTAAGTTAGAAAAATGAGAATTTTACCAAAGATTAAAAGCCGATTGCCATATTGAATTATGATTATATTTTATAAGATGACACTGAATTAATAATTATGTATTGACTTAATTAAGAATCTCGTAAAAAAATCTCAAATATGCTAACATTAAGAATATTTTAATCAATGTTTGTAGCCTTATTGTAGGCAAATAGTAGTTCCTGTGTTTAATAAGTTTTATTTTGATAGAAATATTATTTGATCTTCTTAATCAATATAAATTAAATTGCATTCAAGATTTTTGGTGCAATTAACTTAAAAAAATAAACATAATTTTTGCTTTATGGAATATTGATGTATTCTAATAAGGATAATGCAAACTTTTGTATGGACCTTTTTTTTGCACTAGTAATGTAACTTAGGTCACAACCAGAAGATTATAAGTAGGGATTTAATGTAACTATAATGACTATGTAAGGAGAGAATTCTTACATGGTCTTGTGATTATGATATAAGTTTTATTACTGTTGAAAGAGAAAAAAAATAATGCCAAAAAGTTGCATAGTCTTTTGAGTCTCATATTAAATATAAAAGTGAAGTTTTATATATTTTTTATTTTGTTGTTGACAAGTATAAAGAATACTTTATATAATTTTTATCTTTTATATATTTTTTACATTATGAACCAAAGTATTAATGTAAGTACTTAAATGTATTTTACCTAGTAGTTTAATAGATTTGATGCAGTATTCATTAAAAATATTTATACATATAATATTTTTATTTTAATAATCATATGATTCTGATAGAGTATCGGTTGAAGGTAATATTAATGGGTATCTACCCTCCATTTTTTCCAAAATCTGTGAATGCAGTTCAGTATATCTCAAAAAGTTATGGATGGTCTCCTACGAACGTTTTCCTGTAACTATAACAATTAAGGTACCTGCCCTTATTGTCCCGTCTCAAAAATCCATCCTGTATATAAAACAAAGTTGTGTTAGTTACACCATTTTTAACTAAAGAACGGCTGGACCAGTTTTTATAATATTAATTTTTTTTGGATTTGTCTTATCCGGAATAGGATAATAAGTATTAAAACATAATATTTAAAAAAAAAAAACATTAAAATTTATATGGCTAACGTTGGCACATAACTAATTTAAATACAGTCGACTCTCGATAATTTGAAACTCAAGGGACCAGAGAAGAATTTCAAATAACCAAGAGTTCAAAATAACAAGAGCTTAAATAACCAAGAGGGGGAGGAGAATAAAAATCGTCCGTCCTCCATAGCTTGAATCACGCACTTTTTTTCACTTATGGAAGGACACTTCTGGTTCTTTCTTGGATTCATTTTGATACTTAAAAATTAATAACACAAATCAAACATTAACAGAACCCACTTAAACATTTGAAAGAAGTATCTCATTCATGTAAACAATCGTGAATCGAGGTTTGTGCATGAAAAACGCTTCAAATTATAGAGAGTCGAGAAGCCCGGACTTCAAATTATTGAAGTTGGCGGGCAAGATACTATTCCTTCAACTTCAAATTGCCGAGGGGTCCAATTAATATTGATTTTATTCAATTTATCGAGTGTTTTTCAAGGGACCGAGGAAAAATTTCAAATTATCGAGAGTCGACTGCATTTATGTAAAACGTAACTATAGAGCGACGAACCCGAACGAAGCGAGGTTGAGCCGCTTTTGTGACATGCTTTAGGCAATTGCTAGTCAATAATCGGTCAGAGATTTAATGAAATATTTATCTTTCATAATATTTGAATGGAATATAATAACAAATATAATAATTATAGTAATAATAATAGAATATATTTTTCTTTATGAATATAATTAAAACTCTTTAACTAGGCTTTACATGGAAGACAATTTCTAACTTTCCTTTTATTATGCCAATTCTCCTAAGTACATAAAATACAATTAATTGATCATAGTTCTTTCTTAGATTTACGCGAATATTTGACATTTCAAAATAAAACTATCTTTTCAGATTATTTCGCGAATTTATTTGGTTCCCGACGTGTATAATGCCATTGAGACATCTAACACCTTAGTCTCTCCCGTGACCATGATTGCTGTAAAGCAATCGAAACGTCGGGAACCAAAAATCATAATAAATTCGCGAAATAATCCGAAAAGATAGTTTTATTTTGAAATGATCATAGTTATTAATTTTATGCATCTTTAATGTCGAAAATGAAATAAAAGCCAGGATCATGTGAGAAAATTTACTTTACATTTGTACACGTTGAACAATATGACGTATTTAAACAATAAAAATACCAGTTATGTACATGATTGTTGACAAAATAAATAGATGTGAATATGATATGTATTTCTATAATTAAGTAACTAGGACTTAGCTATGACTTCAGATGTTCCTACTTGTCGAAGATTAAAATATGTACCTCAGGTTAATATTAAAGTGAGTATTTAATTATTCATGGTTATAAAATTCACTATTTAATAGAGAATTTACATTTTTTTTGTAAATAAATTACTTTTGTACACTTTACATTTCTGTCGATTAAATTATTACAATTGTGAATACAATACAATGACATTTTTGTATCTTTCGTTAGCTATGAATAGTTTCTGAACTCATATTCCTAGAGCAGCTTACATCGATTCGTAGGTAAAATCTGTATAGAGTAATGAGACATACTTCGTTTATTAACTTCAATGAAATGTGCACTATTTCAAAATTCTACTTTTATTACTTAAAATCAGTGGGATTGCTTTACTATCTAATTTCAGTCTTTAGTTACATTATTAAGTGAATGTTTAATGATCATTTGTAGCGTCGGAAGGTAACGGTTGGGTCCTAGAGCGACGTCACGAACTTGGTTGACTTTTTTTTAATTTAACTATATTTGGATGCATTACATATGTATTTGACATAGCTCTAGGAGTGTGAGTTTCAGATCCGGGTAGCGCGGGAAGTTTATCTGTAGGATTTCGTACTAATATCTTTTTTTCAGACCCGGTCACTGCCTTCCTAGCATTTAACTCTTGTTTTTTCTTAAGATCTATGTTATCGGTGGTGTTTGGAGAAAACTTGGCACTTTTTCTGTCATTTTCACAATCACTTACTGTTTGCTTAGTTGACTTCGTAGCACCAAAAGCTTTAGTTTGCTTTAACAATGATCGGTCGTTGCACAATGCTGCAATTAAAGGCAAGTCGAGGTTTTTACTTTTTTCCCTCAGAGTTTTAATATCTAAATCACAATTCGAGGTTTTATTTTTCGTAACACTAGAAGCACTATGAAATTTACTGCTATTGGCATTTTTCAGTTCCTTTAAATGGGAAGGAATTTTTTTTTTATGTTCATAAGGCGGTGGTGGAGGAGGCGGCATTCGTCTTGTTTTTATTTGAGGTGGATCTTGAACATTTAGTATGTTATCGTGTGACTTTGTCCGAGGAAAGCTCGGTTCTGGAATGCACGTGGGTACTGGAGGTCTCTCAAAGTTTATAGAGTGGCTACTCACCGACGTTCTACTGGTCATAGAGTACCAACTACTTCGCGTACCTGGTATTTGGATATAAGAATCTGAAAGATTCTGTATCGATCCATAAGTTGATGAGGCAGATAAAGAAGTGGAAAGATACGGCGTACTCCTGTATTGTAAACTGTTTTTATGCATGTTAGATATTCGTGACTCTGTTAATTTATGATCTAGATAGTTTTGTTGAGATATAGAAGGATCTTGAAGAGGGTAGTAAACATAGTCAACATCACTGTACAGTTGTTGATGAAATATGGGGTTATGGGGAGGTGGTGGTGGTGGTAGCCGGGCTACTGGTGGTGGAGGCGGTAATCGCGGTCGACGAGGTGGTGGCGGAGGAGGAGGCAACTTCATCATTGCAACTAACACATTAGAATCTGTATGAGGTGCAACTTCTCTTGAAGGTGAAAGATTATTATTAAGACCTTGTGCTAGTTTTGACCGTTCTGCTCTTCGACTGGAAGCTTGGTGTCTTTTAGATTTTTGAAAACGATGTTCTAAAACCATTGGACTAGCGAATGTCCGTTCAGTAGATGCATTAACTTCCCCTGCCTCTGCTTTTAAAATTGTGATCATTGGTTTTGATGTTACAACTCTAGCAGCAACTTCTTCTTTTTCAACTGTTGGTTTGGAAGAAACAGATAATGTTCCAGGATAAGCTGGTGGTGGTTTGGATGGAGCATGAAAAGATGCAAGAGTTAGATGTTTATATTCGTATGGTGGCGGCGGCTTATTTGGATATCTTGGCAAAACAGGCACGTTTTCGCCTAAATCAAGTATGTTAGGCAGCGATAAGTTGAGCCCTTTACGACTGTCTATTCTTGTAGGTGGTGTTGGAGGCCTGTCAATATAAGAATTACTAGGATAATTATCGTCAGAAGGAGCTGTATCCTCGTGGCCATGCAGGTAACTGTCACCAGAAAAGGGCAAAGGTAATCTAACGTAATCTGACACAGAATCTAAAGTGTCACTCACTGACTGATTTTTCGGATAAACGCCTCTGCCGACGATAAGATCACTTAATTCACTTGCACTAAGCAGATTATGTTTGTTGTCTGTTGGATCACTCCCATCACCATGAAATGAAGCAGCACTAACACTAGAATTTGTTCGTTCACGAAATATATTTTCTTTGTCATCATGTTGTTTGACACAATATTGAGCGGTACCGTCAACACAATCAGTGTTCCCTAAACTTTCTTTTAATCTTAATTCTTTGGGTGAGAGGTTGATCCTTGTAGACTTATTTTTTAATATAGACGAAACACTATCAAAATCAGCTAAATCATTTTCTTTTGCTATATTATAACTGTCATAATGTGAGCTACTATATCCAGTTCTGCTACCTTCGGAGTTACTATATAATTTGGATCGAGATGTTAATTCAGAACTGCCCATTGTGTATACCCCGCTTGTTTCGCTGGAAGCAGCTACAGTAACCGGTTGACCCAGGCCATCATACAAAGCCGATGCCGTATCCTGTAAATATTCCCCATCAATACCGACCATACTGTTATCACTTATCATTGAGTTTTGAGCTGTGTGACTGTACCCTAATTCCAAACTACTTGCATTTGATGCTCTACTAAGGGTACTTAGACCTCCGCGTGCCATTATTACAGTACTACATGAAGAAGAGCATTGGGATCCCGTACATTTCATTTTGCTAGAGTTTGGACTGTCAGCAAGTTTTTCACATGTGCTTTGATCTGGTAAAGAAATCGTCTCTTCCATTTGACTTGTAGAACAGTGCCCTATTTCTGATGACGTATCATTTTTTGAAACATTCTCGCACTCATCTTTACTTTTTTTAATTCGCATTTTACATTTTTGTAACTGTACTGATGATGAATTTTTAATTAAAGGATTAACATCTTTAGAAATATTTCTTATTAAATACGAATTCGAATAATCTAATAAATGAGCTAATGCTAAACTTTCAGTAGAAGGAGCTGGAGGTGAATCTATCATAATTTCCAATTCATCTTCAGATTGTACTCTGTCACTGACTATTCCTGATGTCGTATTTGAACTTGTTGATGATATAAGAGATATTCTTTGTTCACTTTTATTTTGACAATATTGAAAGTTTAAAGATTTTGAATAACCAAAACAATTTTTACGTTCATTCTCCTCTTCTCGTAATATATCGCTTAACTTAGGTGAAATTTTCATTGAAAATTGATGCGTCTCTTTACATAAAGCAAATAAATATTTACACTTTTCTTCACTACAAGAATATAATGTTATTTTTCCTTCTTCAGTACGTATTTCAAATTTCTTTCTATCAAAACTAAGTTTGCCGATAGAACTCCAAATAAAATTAGATATGGGACCATTATCGGGTAAAACTTTGATGCCCTTAGCCGTAACCAGTAGCCAAACAGTTCCTGGCTCTAGTTCTGTTTTAGATTGTTTTAATCGATACCTATGAGAGTTGATAGTATCTGGAAGAAGACAAACTTCACGTATAAATCTGATTTCAGCATCAGCTTTAGAAAGGCCACGATGTTCACGATGGCAAGCACGTAAAGCAGATGACACCCATTCTCCTGTAAGTGAGGGTGGTGCAAAATCTTCAACCTTAAAATATTCTTGGTCCTCATACATATCTTCATCCCCAAATTTTGCTTGTAGTGCTAAACCAATAAGTAATAAAACTATTTCTGCTGGTAATGCATCTCGTGAACGAATATTTTCAAGAAGCTGTAGAAAGTATACGTTCCGACCAATTTCATCATGTAGAAGCAGAGGACTCTCTATATGAAATTGGACAACCAAATGAAGCTCAAGAAGAGGTTTCCCGTGCGCATCCAAGCCCTGAAATAGAGAAATGTTAAATGAATATAAAAACGTTTGCCATAATATTATTATTAATTAAGACCTTGTACTTGAAATATGTATCAAAATAAGATCCCTTATTTTTTAAATGTGCATTATATATACTCATAACTAACTTACGTGCGTATGAGAAGATCTCCAGCTCTTTGGCGCATATTTTGAAAGCTTACTTTCTAAGTCAACAAACAAATATTCACCATCTGAAATAGAATGGTTTTGTTCATTAAAAATGTTTTAGTCATGCTTTATTTTACTAAGGGAATTCAAGAATCTAATGTATTTACGAGTTTGTTAGACTATGAATAAAGTGTAACTTTACTTTGATCTAATAAAATAATCATTTTAATATTAGCTGCATTAAAGTGACTATAGTCACAGGTAAGAAAATACCACAAGTGTACCACACCCAACAAATTATCAAAAATGATATAAATCAGTCAAGCCCCTTAAGCTAATGAAGTAAACGATGGCGTCGCTTAGGATTGCAACTTGGAACATAAATTGACTATCATTTAGCATTAATGAACTTGAAGCTTTGATCATTTCCAACAAACTGGATGTGGTGTTGATCTCTGAGTCGTATACTATATAAAAGGATTTCAAATTTATTATACCCCCCATCCTGACGCTAACGCAGGGTCTGCACAGAGGGTCAAATCAAGTTTGAAACAGTGCCTTCTCGAAGCCTTCTCAACTAACCATTTGTAGGCTACCAGTGTACGAATGGAAGATCGCGCAGGACCTGTTTGCCCACCCAAATATCATAACGGACAACATGTTCTTAGAATACTTTGAAACCCTGGGCAACAGATTTATATCTGGTTGTGACTGGTATGTCAAGCACACGTATTGGAGCTCTAGACTATTTACCACAAGGGGAAGACATTTAAAAAATTGCATCGACAGACATCATTATCATTCTCTTCTATCAGGAGAACCCACATACTGGCCTTCAAACTCAAAAAAGTGCCAGACCTCTTGGACTTCTTTGTGACTAAAGGGCTACTAACTCAGCCCAAAGAAATTCGTAATAAAATAGCCAAGAAGCGGAGCCTAAGGCGTATCTGACAGCAATCGCGGCATCAGTCGGACAAAACCATACTTAATTAAGCAATAAAAAATTTAAAGTCAGCTTTTGAAGAACATACAAACACAAACCTAAGAACAACGCTTGAACTTATGTCACCTTCCGAGTGTGGAGACTGGAGAGTATTCGTTGTTGATGGCCACTTAACACCTAAATAGATCCTATCAGTCATGCTATCCTATCAGATACTAGTCATCCTGGGCGCGTACCGATGTAGAGAAATCCGAGGCTTTTGCTAAACACCTAGCCGAAGTATTTAAACCAAACGAGGATAATGAGCAAGAAACAGATTCCGATTCCATACTTAAACAAGATATATAATTGTGTTTACTCATCAATCCATTATCGCCCAGAAAAATCGGGAGAGAAAATAAATCACTCAATCCCAAGAATTCGCCTGGTTTTGACCTAATTCTACTAGGATTCTGAAAGAGTTTCCAAAAAAATGTGTTACGTTTCTGACCAGCTTATTTAATGCCATCTACAGAATCTCTTATTTCTCTAATTTGTGGAAGGTCTCAGAGATTTGTGATGATATATAAAGACGGCAAACCGCCAAACGAGTGTTCTTCATACCGGCCGATAAGTTTTACTTCGACTCTTTTAAAGCTATGGGAAAAGTTCTTTCTCAAAGACTCAGCAGCTAATGAATAATCACGAAATTGTCCTCCACCATCAATTTGGCTTCCGCAATGCACACTCGATCACCGATTACCGAATAGTTTCTTCGCGTATACCATACTATCAGACAATGTTTCGAGACTAAAAAATACAGCTCTTTCGCATTCTTGGATGTACAGTAGGCCTTCGATCGGGTCTGGTATAAAGGACTGCTTTGTAAAATTAAGGAGAGATTACTACTCTCCATTTTTCACATTTTAGTGTCCTATCTTGCTTATAGATTATTTCAAATCAGAGTCTTGGAAATCACATCCTCTTTGTTTCCAGTCGCAGCTGGTGTTCCCCAAGGCTCGATGCTAGGGCCAGCTTTATACAACATCTACACATCAAATCTCCCAACCTCAGAAGATGTTACGGTTGGCACATATGCCGATAATATAGCTTTATTTAGCTGTGGATGAAGATCCCACGTCAGCAAGTGGAAAATTACAGCGACTACTCGATGATACCTCAGATTGGCTCAAAAAATTGCGAATTAGATCCAGTGCTCAGAAATCCAGTCACATAACATTTACACTAAGAAAAGAAAACTGTCACCGGTTTCACTTAATGAATAACATCTTGCTTTAAACTAAATGCATAAAATAACTGCCTAAAACAGGCATTAGCCTTGCTTCTCTGTCAGTCACTACTACTACCACAAAAAAAAGCTGCTTTTCCCTTCAATATATATATACATTTTGCCAAAATAAAATTGTTAGTAAAATAAATAAGAACCTGTCAAACTTACTTTGCATAATTGCTAAACCGAAGAGTTCTGTATCGGCCATGCCAAGAAGTTGTGAATGAGCGTAGGCCAAAGCTTTTAGCTCCTTGACTCTGGCTTTGGCTTCGACAACAAAGTGTAGCGGCTGAGGGTGGCCGGGCAAACGCAGGGACAGGAGGCGTGCGCCTGCGCCCAGCGCACGCGTCTCCCCGCCCAACGGGCCGCGAACCGAACAGAGAGCGCGCATATCGCATCTCGAGACGCCTATTGCTCTCCCTGAAACAAGTTTATTTTATTAGCGACGTATCGTCCCAAGGTGCCTAAAAGTAGCTTATGCGATACTCATATCTATTTGAGTTTATTTGAATAATTTTTATCCACCGCTTGGCCGCTTCAGCGTGAAGTAACAAATATATACACACATACTATCATTTTTCAAGTATTCCCATTTCTGGAATATTTTAATAGTTTTTCCTTGCGTTTTCGCAGGTGTACTTGCACTTCTAACTTTATTCGGGGACCACATAGACAATAATTAGATTTACTTAACTAAAACCATTAGATTCTACTACAGGCATCATAACACAAATTTTAATACCTAAAATTTTTATATGCATAGATAAAAAATATTTGCGTTGTATAAGTATTTTACGCTTCAATAACTTTTACTTGAATTGGGTATATTTTTTATAATAATCTGATACTACTACTACTGTTGTACTAACTATTATTTAGGTACCTACTAGTGAGTTGTCCTCGCTTGACTCAGGCTCTAACTACGTCCCGTGCATCATTGAATAGACTCTCTACTATCTTAGTCAATATATACATACATATAATTGTAATCAAGACTGCCTTCCGGAATAAATTCTTCACATTACATTTTTTTTATCTTTGATTATATCTACATTTCATTGCTAATTACATGATAAGATCTTGAGTTTAAATCATTCTTATTATGACTTACTTTTGACTTATGTTCCTATGTCCCCTAGGTGAGGCAGAGGGCGTCCACAGTGAATCGCCATTCCGTCCGTTCTTGAGCTACGCGTTTGATTTCGCTCATTCTTATTATGCCAAAAACTTTTTAGTTTTGATCGCTAGAAACCAGAGTCCGAATAATACCTAAAAAGTACTATTCGGACTCTGGTTTCTCGAATACACTTTGTAGGTTGTATTGTTATTATATATTGTTGTTATTTTCATAAACTTTAGTAGAATTCTTAATAAAACTTGCCTTTTATATTTATTTATATATGTATAATATAGGTTTAGTATTTATGTATGTAGTTATAGTATTTATTAATTAATTAATTATATTTTACTTATATTATTATATTTCTATGTTGCGTATATATGTATGTACGTATATTAGGGTGGGCCAAATAAAAACTTTAATTTTTTTTTTCTTTAGTTATCGTGAAAGTATCATCCAAGATGACGAAAATAAAATTCTGGTAAAACTTGAGCTCTTAATATCAAGGAGGTGGCTTATCGTGATTTTTGCTTTTCCATATAAATAACAAGGGGTTTTTTTTTAAATTTCATTTTGGAATTTTAATGCGCTCAAACGAATTATTGTCTAGTCAAATTAAAAACATATTCTTGTAGGGAATTAAACGATTTACAAAAAAGATCCTATATGATTTTTTGTTTAGTCGACTCGTTTTAAAGTTATTCGAGGGTTAAAGTTCAACCTTAAATGGTAAATGATGACTTTTATAATTTTTCATACTCTATCACAAAATAATGGCTAAAAACATAAAATATCATATTTTTCGGACTTTTCTCGTTTTTATCCCACTAATTCATAGAGAAAAAATTATGTATATAATAATATAATATATAAATTATTTTTTAGCACGATTCAAATAAAAAGCGTTGAAAAGACACTTTAAATTAGTTGCAAGTAGTGTAAAGATTTTTAATTTTAATATTTGTTAATTCGTTATTTAAAACTAAGTTATTATTATCTATATTTTACCGCTACTATAGAATTACTTACTATAGTTGTCGATTTGAACGCCACCTTTCTTACATTATTTACATGTAAATAATACTTTAGATTACGTTCATCTTGTTCAACTTAGTTTACTGTGTGAGATTTTATGTAGTTTGATTTCTATTCAATTATCATTTCGGAATATAGTAAAGTTTACTGCAGTACTTTCTTAGATTTACGAAAATATTTGACATTTTAAATAAATCTATCTTTTCGGATTTTTTTGCGGATTTATTTTGATTTTTGGTTCCCGACGTTTCAAATGCTTTGCAGCAATCATAGAAAAAAAGATATGATATTTTGGTTTTCTAAAATATAATATTTTTGTTTTTGTCTTTTGAGCCATTATTTTCGAGAATAGCTGGGCCGATTTTCATGGTTTTTGATTTGTCGGAGAAAAAAATCACAAAAAGAAACAAGTTATATGCCTATATATATATATATATATATATATATATATATATATATATATATATATATATTATTATTAAATATGATGTTTAAATCTATTTTAACAAAATCTATTTCATCCGCCAAAAGGTGTGTAGTTCAGACAGGAATGTCCGGATCTGCACCATCTGTGCATTCCATACTGTTTTTTTTATTATACAATTGCCTTTTTGCTACCTGCAGCTTTTAAAACTCGTATTATTGTCTTCACGTAAATATTATTTTGGAAATTCTTTGCGCATGTTATAAAGAATTCGAGTGTTATATAAAATTAATTATTACCTATTTGATATTATATTCATGTAGTTTCGTTGTAACTTTATTACAAATATACTTTTATTATGTGAATAAACTTTTTTTTGTATGATAGAACCGATTTTAATACTTTTAAAACACACTAATATTATAATATAACAATTTTATCGCGTGGTAAAACCAATTTTACGTCTTCATAATAAAATAATGATTAAAATACATTTTTATTTCTAATGTAATGGTTTTTAGGCCTTCCCAGCTAAATAATGTTTATACAAGTGCGTAGCCAACAACTAAATTTGAACTTGTTTTGCAACATTCCTAGCGAACTTGCTGTAATATAGCTTGTTAATATGAATAAACTATAATATGAATTTTAATAATTATGCGCCAAGGCGATTGCATACAATAAGTAAATAAAATCGAAGATTACGATATTTAAAGAATGAAGGCGAGGGTCATCTTTTGCGGTACTCTGAACTTAAATAGGAACGTTTCTCGGAATGCAGCCCCACGAGTTCTCTTCGAAAAAACTAGACGCGAATAAATTTCATCGCATCCGGTACTTCTGCGGCTCAGCTCTTGAGCTCTTGATAGCCATAAAAACATGTTTTATTGTTTTAATAAATGCGCGATAGTTTGTGATGGCGGTCAGGAGGGGGAGGGGGGCGGTACCGGTCGGGTCGGGGGTGGTGCGGGGGAGGAGGGGCGCTACGTAAGCGCGGTAGCAGCGGACGGCGACGCGAGGAATGCGGACGACCTTCAGATGCCGAGCGCCCCTCCCCCTACGCTAGCCGCATCTTGCGTCCTCGCATACCTATGGACGTCGTTGCCTCCACTTTTCGACATCTCGCCACCACTTTTGACACCCGCACATTGTTATGTTGTATGACGGTAATGAACGGAATTTTAAAGTAACCACTTACCACATGTATGACATACGTTAGTTACCATCTCTTGTTTTAGTTTTCTAGCGTTTTGTGAGATTTTAACCGGTACAGTTGTTTCTTATGTCACTCTAATCTAATACAGTGCAACCTTAATATAACGTACCTCAATATAACGACTTCCTTGATTTAACAAATTCTTCGTAATCCCCTTGAATTGTCCATAAGAGTCAATATAAAATATACCTTTACATTGCGAACATTCTTTGCGTACAACCTCTTTATAACGAATTTTCAACTATCAAGAAAAAGTATTCATACCTCTAATTAACGAATTTTGCCAACCCAAAACCTTTATATAAAGTTTCCACCAATAATATAACTCTTAATCTTATAATGTGATTCATGTCTCGACATGTTTCGACACGCTTTTGTTTGTACAGTAATCGTTGTTGTTTTGATGGAAAGTAATGTAAACACCTCTGCTCGTCACTATTGTTAAAGATTTAAGTTAAAATGGCTCAGAAACGTAAAAGGTGTTCCTTATCGATCGCAGAAAAGCGAAACATCATTAATTATGTTGACCAAAATCCCATGACGAAAAAATTAAACATAGCTAATAAGTTCGGGATTCCGCAAGTACATTGGCTACAATTTTAAAATTTAAAGATAAGTTTTCAGAAGAAAATGGTTTGAATGTAAACAGTAAAAGATTAAAATCATGCGAGTTCAAAGACGTAGAGGAATGTGTGTTAAAGTGGTTAAAACAGTGCCTAAACTATTCTTTTACCTCTTTATAACGAATTTTAGACCAATCTAACCTCAACATAACAAACCTCAGTTCAACGAATTACTTGATATTACGAATATTTTCTTGTTCCCCTCCGATTTGTTATATCGAGGTTGCACTGTATATTTATTTATTTATACCGGCGATCTCGGAAACGGCTCTAACGATTTCGCAGAAATTTGGTATGTGAGGGGTTTGCGGGGGCGAAAAATCGATCTAGATTAGTCTTATGCCTGGTAAAACGCGTGTTTTCGAATTTTCATGCGGTTTTCTTTCGCATTAGGTCTTTACAAATCATCAGTGCATGTTAATTTATCCTTCTCATATGCCATTCATAAGTAATTTCCACATTATGTAATTAAAATTATAATATGTTTACTGTTATATAATACGTAACCCTTAAAATGGTGTAGATAATTGAGGCTTTATTTTGGAATATTAATCATGTTATGCATACCTACCTACATATGATTTTACCTGATACATATTTATTTGGTTTTAAATTTTACGGTAACCTTAGTTATAACATATATTTTAACTATATTTGCCCGCGGCTCCGCCCGCGTTCAGTTGACTAAAAACCAAATTCTTAGGTTTTACATATTAGTATACTTTTACTTTATACTTTTTTTTTTTCTCTGGCGGACAGAATTAGGAATGAAGTCATTCGCCAGAGAACTAAAGTAACCGACATCGCGCGCAGAATAAGCTCGCTGAAGTGGAAGTGGGCCGGTCATGTCTCCAGACGTACCGATGGTCGATGGAGCCGAAACGTGTTAGAGTGGAGACCGCGTTTAGGCAAGCGTAGTGTAGGACGCCCTGCAGCACGATGGACAGATGACCTAAGAAAGGTGGCTGGCAGTGGATGGATGCGGGCTGCCCAGGACCGGGATGGTTGGCGCTCATTGGGGGAGGCCTTCGTTCAGCAGTGGACGGCGATAGGCTGATTGATATAATATATATACATTTACATTGCAGTTTTTGTATTTTTCCTCAGAAATGAGATATTTTCCCGCGGTAAAAATTATCCTATATGTTGAGCCGGATAGCCAGCTATCACCATACAAAATGTCATCAAAATCTGTCCAGTAGTTTTCTCGTAATGCGGCAACAGACAGGCAGACAGATAGACAATAATTCTAAAAACTATAGATTCGGTCTCCGTATCGTATAATGTCTATTTCAATAAGATTGTCCAAAAAAATATTTAATGTACAGATTCGGCTTAGTTAGAATTTTATTATATGTATAGATATGTAATCGTGTATTTTTCTATAATTTAGTACCCGTAAACATACTAGGTAAGTTCGTTATAATATATTATTTTGTTTACAAAGTAAATGATAGTTAAAGTTTAAATAAGTACACATGTTTTAAACAGGAAAATTTAAGAGGTTACTTCTTTTACATGACACTTTTAAAGGAATTTGTGCTTATATCTATTATGGAAACTTCTGAATTCTGATGCAGAGATTCTTTTAAAATTTTGTATAGTATGCAATAGGAAAACTATAGCATTCAAATCTAGAATTATTTATTATGTACCTTCGTTTTTAGGGGTTTTACATCAAAAGGGAAAAAGGAACCCGTATAGGATCACATAGTTGTCTTTCGGTCTGTCTGTTTTTCTTTCTGTCAAGTTTTTACTGAGAACGCCTTGAGATATCGAGTTGACATTAATGTCAAAAACTTAGGTCTGCAATGCAAATGCAAACTTTGTAGGTAGGGTTTATATTAATTTACTTAAATTAAAAAGGTACAATGAGAAAGAGTCGTACAAACGGACTAATTTTTTAAATAAATGAATTGAAATGAGAACCTGTTTATTCAAAATGCTTAAAATGCTTATTTTTTCTTGTAATAAAAATATACAGGATAGTATAATCTAAAGTAACATCAACATTTATGATCAAAATTGTGGAAAGGAAACAGAATAAATTTCAAGAAATATAAAGTCATCTTAAAATAATAATTAACTTTCACATCCGTTTTAGATTCTTCGTTAACTAAATGAAGGCACGTGGCGGAGAACTGTAGAGTCGTATAACGTCATATTGACGTCAACGCGATAGAGCCTTTTCTTGACGATAATAAGGATTAAAATATGCGTACCGGGTATTTTGCAATACATTTAAAAAAAAATTCAAGATCTGTTGTTTATCAATTCGATACAATAATGTCTGCATTATTATATTTTCATTACAAAAGCATAAAATTAAATTATTTTTTTTTATTTCGTGGCTTCTAGGCATAAATTTCAGACAAGTATTACATGTTATTGAATTTAATTTCATTAATAAAATAACTATAAAGGTGTATCTTAAATATGTACCCGCTGTAGAGTCCTCCGCATTTTAAACGCCTTACATCAGACCGCATTCCAAGGCAAAACTAGTCAGAAAAACCATACCGAGTCGAAACTTGTTTTGATAATAATTAGCTGATGAGCTGGTATTTAATATCGCAATGTTAATAAATATAACACCCGCTCCTATTTCTTTTTAATGTTGCCTAAAATAGAATATAGGTACAGCAGGTATAGCTCTATTAAGTGTGATAATAATGAAAATAAACATAATTTTATCAAATATGTAAAGTATTTCATTTATACTTTATGTGAATAAAGCCAAAATACAAATAACACCCGCATGACCCTCAAATACATGTCGTCACTACGTTGGTTTATTTATTTAATATTTTCATTCAAAAACATATGTCTACACAAAAGTTTTCCTACAATTTTAGTGTGTTTACGTATGCACGTTTACGTAGAAATGCTGTAAATTTTATATTAATTTTAATAAGATTATAAAAGTTTAATTACAATTGTTTGATTAGATCAAAAGCGATTCTTGTAATACCTATACAATTTGGGAGATTAGATTCAGTAATTGAAAACTAATTGGAAGTCGTAAATAAAAGAAATTCCGTTATTGATTAGAAACAGTAAAAAGACTGGAAGCCAAGTGTTGACTCATCTTTTCCTTATTTAATCCTTCTTTGACAACTACGAGAAAATATACCTACCTAAAATATTTATTACTAAGACAGTTTGTGTTATAATAATAATATATAATATTTAATACTAGTGACTTACCCTCGCCTCGATCGGGTGCGTCCCTAGGTACCTAGTACGTTTTAAATAGATAGGTACGAATACTAATTACGAATGTACCTTAGGAGAAAGACTATTGCAGATTTTTTGATATGCCTTATTAAGACCTAAAATTTTCTAGTACATTGTTTTGATGTATGTATCTCTTAAGGTTTATGCAGCGTTAGACATGTAAATTTCTAAGAAGGACTCGATAGAACCAGTTATTGTGTTTTCCCATGGGAATGAAAGATTTTCCTGAATTAAAAGGTATCCAAAATGTTGACCTGAGTAATAAGTTATCACTACACAAAATTTAGTTAAAATCGGTTCAATACTTTTTGCGTGAAAAACGCACATCGATTTCGCTAAGGTATTGTTTTATAATATAATAAAAATACAGTATGTATAGATTATTTGTCCCGAAAGATAATTTTTTTGTCACTCACAACACGATATAAAAATAACAAGTAGGTAGATCACAATACTTTTTTGGTCAGAGATTATTTATTTAAACAGACGTCAGTGATACATATTATACATATCTGTTTGTCGAATATATTTTAGCTTTATACGTACGTTGTACGTAAAGACATTATGTGTGGACTGTAGGCTGTTACTTTATTTACACACTCAGTGCGCTATCGGAAGAATGCGGTCGCAGCCATTGCCTGTTCGAAGCTAATGAATCATTTACATTATCAATCATTCCACTGATGTGCCATACTTGTGTCCCTATAATATTACCGCATTGCTTTTTATTACATTTACAATTAATTAGATAAAGTACTATCGTATTTCAATGTCAATCAACTTTTGGCTTTTTCTAAAAATTTACATAATTTTCTGTAACTTAATTTTTGTTTGTAGTACATAAAAAATTAAGTGCTTTATCTATTTTACGTGCCTATTTCATATTCATCTATTTTCTGTCATAATAGGTACAATAGGTTGATTGTGAATTGATGCCTAAATATGTAGCTTAACATAAAATAGGTACAGACTGTATGATGTTGAAATTAATAGACCTTTACAATACACAAAGAATATTGTAATTATTAGATAATAACATAACAAGTGGACATTAGGCAAATATGCAATAGTGGTACCTATAAAGGTATACTGTAGATCAAAACTGTTTTTAAATATTGATACTTGTTAGTAATTCTTGTCTTAGTTTTGTAGCTAAACATAGCCACCAGCTTATCATTTATATTGATAATTAATTATTTGATACCTGTACAATATATTAAAAACCTCACAATGTTGGCCAAAAATATTAGGCACTACCATGAAACACGTGCAACTCATAAATTATTTTAAAAAAATGACTTATCTGTTTAACAATAGAATGAGCTGCAATATTAAAAGTTAGTTTTAAACAACAGATGAAGGATTTTAAGATACCATAAAACACCTGGTTCTCAAAACGTAAAATGAGAACTTTTTTTGAAAAATAATGTAATTTATTTATCAGTCTTTGTTTAACTTTCACGGTAACAAGTTGCCGAATGTTATTTATTTGTGTAGTAGAGACAGTTATAATACGAAATGCTAAAATCATAGATAAAAATAAGTAAAAGCTCTAAAGAGGATTGGCTCTCCCGCAAACAAAATGAGAACGGGCAGAAAACGTGTTACTAATGAACGCTAGGTTAGAAAACCTATCCGTGACTCACTTAGGACCACAAAAAACCTCTGAGCTCGCTGCAGCTTTATCGGAGGACATTGGAAAACCATTTAGTTCTCGAACTGTAAGAAGACTCACAGAAGCAAGCTTAAGAGGCTGCGAGGCCAGGAAAAGTCTTGGCTCTTCGACAACAACAAGAAAAATCGTTTGGAATGAGCTCTAAGACGCCAACATTTCTCTGAAAAAGATTGATCCAATGTGGTAGAGTCCGACGAATTTTATTTTGAGGTACGTTAGTTTTATACCATAGCAGCATAAAACGACAACGTGAATTACGGAGTATCTAAACTATTTTTATCAAAATGACGAAATAAATGAAATTTTGTTTTTTAGGTGTTTTTTTTATTTTTTTTATGACATTCAGTGACAAACGAACAGACAGACCACCTGATGGAAAGCAGCACCTATCGCCCATAACACCCTACGGTTCATGCACTTATGCACTTAGGTTTTAATAACAAAAATGCAGAACCACAGGTGCGTTGTCACTGTGAGGACTAAGATGATATGCCTCTTGCCTGTAATTGCGCTGGCAATCCTTATCCTTCAAACCGGAACACAACAATGCAATCATTGTTGCTTGGCGGCAGAAATAGATAAGGGGGTGGTACCCATCCAGTCGGACTCCTCAGACTTGACAGAGTCCTACCACCGGTAAAGGTGTTCGGAATGCCAGGTTTGACGTTTGTGAGTCGGCGAATCAGCAAGGAAGTGACCACTCCCATGTTAAGCAAGGACGTTAGCATTATTGTTTGGGACTGTATGGCTGCCAATGAGGTTGGCGAAATTTTCGTTTGTAAAGGTTCGTTCGAATGAACAGTCAAAAGTACATAAAAGTAATTGAAACAATCCTGACACTAATTTGGATGATGTCAAATTGCAGCAAGATAATGCTCGATGTCACAAATCAGCATCCACGATAGTGTGGTTTTAAGAGAACGAAATCGTCCGATTAGACTCGCCGGCGCAGTCGCCTGATCTTAAACCCATATTATACAATGAGATTAAGATCAGGCGGAAGAGTATACTAAAGCGCAAGATACGGGAGCACAGCATAACATCCAAAACAGCGTTAAAAATATTTTAACAGACGAGTAGAATTTCATATTTGCGGATGAGTGCAAAAAGCTTACGCACACTGTGCCTCAAAGAATTTCTGCAGTCATCAAAGCAAAGGGTGGACCCACAAATTATTAATGTTATTATTATTTTTTTGTCAATATAACAATGTAAACAACAAAATTAATTTTATTTTTCACCACAAAAAGTTACAACTTACTACATTGTAAGGTGTCTAATACTTTTGGCCAAGGGTTTATGTTGTTGAAAAGAAAACTTCGTTTTCGTCAAGTTGAAGACCTTACTGCATGGGATTTTGCTGTCCCAAATGACGATGTATTTTTTTTCCATGAAAATTTTTCAAAGTTATCCTAGTCATTATTTTAAAAAGACTACAAACAATACTTACTTATCACATACTTTGTAAATGTATAAATTTTACATGTTCACTTTAGTACTAAGAAATAATAAACTTATAATGGTTAGCAGTATTTTGCTTATTATTAAAATTCATGTAGAATTGTATTTCCTATTATATATCTACAAATACGGGTTTTTAATGTTAAGTCCGCTAAAACTAGCCAACAAAACTGGCAGGTCAGTTAGAAAGGTATTCTAAATTTTTTACCAGACTGGACCTACTAAGGGTTGTATTTTCTGCTTGATGTAAATGCCAACGCCACCATTTTTAGAATATATTTTTTCGAGAAAAAATTTAATTAACTCCATATTTAATGGTAATCTGAGATTATCGAATACCTAATGAATGTGCTAAAATTTTTAGATATGTGCGTTCGTATCTCTATTTCGTGGAGACATGCTTTTTGTTCAAAATAAGAAGCTTATATATGTGTACAGTATGTAAATTTTTACGAGATCGATTGAACCATTTGGCTGTATAGGCATAACAAACAGCTATACTTCAGTATTAACCCTTCGGGGACCGCATACACGCCGGCGTGTACGATAACAATTGAATTCTCGGAAATTTGCACGGATTTCTTAGAAATTATCCTAAAGAGAGTTAATAATAAAATCAAAGGTAAGATATTATACCGAAAAGCATAAGTAACTACGAGAAGTAACATGTTTAAGTTTTATGCTGTACTTATATACTTACCTAACTACTAACTTGTAATATTAATTTCAACCATAAAGGTGTTCAGTCATCCATGCACATTACAATAGAGACGTGATGAATAACTACAATAGTAAACAAGTAGAAACATAAATATTGTAATACAGGATATTTTTATGTACCTAACTAATCATATAGTTGGATACTATTTATAACTACTTTTTAACTTTTAGAACTTGAAATTTATGTTTAAGCACGATTTATATTAGATCAATTTGATACACGTGTTGTCCATTATAGTAAAATTCTACGTTGTGTTCGTTAATCGTTACTTTCTCTTAATTTCGAAACAAGGTACGATTTAGAAGGTGTAGTCTTGTGTGAACTGTGAGCCGAATGCTTATTACATACCAAGAGATATAAGGTTTAGGGCATTTGATTGGCATCAAGTGTAGTGTAGTTGCTGTGCGTGGTGGCAAGCAGTGGTGCAAGAGGAAGGGCGCGCGTACACAGGGTCAGCGGCCGCGCGATGTCGGCTCAAGCGCGGAATTCGAGCTATGTATGAAAGGAAAGTGGCAGCATCGTGAAAGCGCGCGCATCTACGGTCGTCGAGCAGCACTTCACTCACCATTAATAAACAAATCCAATGCAGATCACAACATAATCCGTAGTAAACCGCATCCAAACACTTCACTTCGCGATGTTTAAACGTAGCCGTACGGTGCGTTAACGCGCATAGTCTCGTTGAGCGCGTAAGAACGACTGCGGCGGCAGGCGGCCAGCGGGCGGGCAGGGCGCGTGGGTCGGCAAAGGCATGAAGGCACGCGCGGGGCGCGCCTCGGCTGTGGCTCGCTGGAATGCGGCGAGATAGTGGCACTGGCTACTAGCCGCGTGGTGTGGACGAGTCCCACAAACAATACGAGCGTTTTAATTTCATATAATAACTAGAGACATACCCTCGGTTCGCTCGGGTGCATCCCTAAGTCCCTAGAAGACAGCAGCAGCCTATGTGTTACTCCAATCCATAGTTTATCTGTATAATAAATTTCATCCAAATCCGTTCAGCCGTTTTAGCGTGAAGGACTAACAAACATATACATACAAACTTTCGCAATTTTATTAGCAATAATTGTACGCCACATTCACCAAGCATGACGAATACCTATGCTATCTTATATCGTTATATACCCCCAATTATTATACCAATTATATAATTATGATATGACAGCACCTTTTAATCGGAAGATGAATCTCGTTAGAATAGTTTTATTATACTAAAGTCTATATGTTTTAGAAGAGTTTAAGGGAGCTGATATTTACATACATATTGCATATACAATATTTTATAAATTACTATCCACTATATGAGGTTTGGTCTGCGTGTGTATTTCCATTTAAGTAATCGTCAATCGACAACAAATGAACATGACCTTGCTTTTATATGCGAGTGCGTTTAATGAACGGCTCAAGCTGTATCATTAGAATTTAGATCTAGTCGACTCGTTAAAACGAAACTCGCGCTATATTTTAAATCAAACTATTATTACCTGTTGTTTATTTTGTCCTGTTGTTGACAATTTTACTTACCATTTAGTTAAAGATTTATACATGTAATAAAATTATAACTGATCGCTATCTGTACATAGAAGATATTTGAGAAAAACTATTATATTATTAGGGGTCTTTATTGACGCAATAGAACCTAAAAACCTAACCTAAAATAAAACAACAATTTTTAGAATTTTTGTGTGTTTGTCTGTGCGTTTATGCTACGGCAAACGAAACGGCTATCTGATTCGGATGCGATTTTCACTAAAGTATTCTGGTAAGTTTCATTTAACATTTTGTATTTGTTTTATTTTAATCGGTTCATAAATAAATAAAAAAAATAAAAACCGACTTCCAGGCACTGAAAAGTATAAAATAACTAAACGGGGGTTTTCATTTAGAATAGATACTTAATCAGATATTTTCGAAGTCGGTGTGCTTTGATTTGTATTGGCTGGCACCGACTTCGAAAAAATCTGATTAAGTATCTATTCTAAATGAAAACCCCCGTTTAGTTATTTTTTACTTTTCAGTGCCTGGAAGTCGGTTTTTATTTTTTTTAAAAAAGCTTTTATTTTTCCATTTTTAGTGTAGACGTATCATCAATACAAATTAATCAAGCCCAAACACCAGGTAATTGCTGTAAATCGTTGAGGAGTTCCCTCGACTATCTTTCGGGTCCATCATCAGATCGACTCCAGATGATCATTAAATAGTAGTGCTTTAAAATACCTAATGAAAATGTTAACAAACGCACTAGTCGCCGCTACAATTTTCGAAAGTTCCCCTCGATTTCTCTGGGATCCCATCATCAGATCCTGGTTTCCTTATCATGGTACCACTCTTGGGATATCTCCTTTCCAACAAAAAAAGAATTATCAAAATCGGTTCATAAACGACGAAAAAATGCCCGAACAAACATAAAAAAAAAAAACATATATACGGTCGAATTGAGAACCTCCTCCTTTTTTTGGAAGTCCGTTAAAAAAAATTGGCGCGTGTAACCGCTTTGCGCGCGGTTGAAGTAAAACTTCTTTGGTAAATATCGCAATTAAATTAAAACAAATATATATATATATATATATATATATATATATATATATATATATATATATATATATATATATATATATATATATATATATATAGAATATTATATACGGAAAGAATATAATATTATTTTTTTTGTCAGACAATAGCAACGGTTACCAACAATTATCATAGTAGCTTTTATTTAATTTATGCACATTCATCCGAAGTAGAAAATAATAAAATTAATTACTGAACAATATGTAGGTAATGTAAACTTGGTAAAAATATTATAAAAAATAAACCTTATAATTATCCTACTCCTGATACTCTATATTCATCTCGTAGGTTACTTTTCTGAAATTTCACTTCTACCATATTATGTGAATTGCACACACACGCGCTTTTTTTGTACATTTTTACATACTAATTACAGAGTTTCATACAAACTTTCATCCACCATTTTACCTTCTTATGGGATGGAATTTCAAAAAATGCTAAAATGCGTATTTATTTAAAGCAGCAAATAGTTATATAAGTGAACAAACACTTATAAATATTTACAAATACATAAGTGTTTGTTTTATATTAAATATATCAAAAATTGTTAAATACTTTTATATAATTTATATAATTTAAATACTACATTCGCACTCGTGAAAAATAAAATTGACGCATGCGCTACACAAGTACCTATCTGAATAATAATTGAGCTAAACAAAAAATAGGCACTTCGACAATAGAACAAACGTATTTTATAAAAGAACTAATATTTATGTATATTCAAAGACTACTAACAAGAAAAAATATAAATTTCGATCGATTAGGTAATTTTGAGGTTTACATTTTTGATTAATTATTTATAAAAAAAACTATTTACGAACAAACAATTATTTATAGCGAACAATTAAGAACAAACGACGATCAAACGATATGTGAAAATAAAAATAAAAAAAATAAAAAAATATGTATTTATATTTGGTGATCCCCACTTCCTTTAATATTTATCCTACGCTACCGCAGCGCTACCCTTATTGGACGCGTTTTGACGGATACTTTTTCATACACAGTGAGTTCTTCTTACCTTTACTATTTGTTATCCATACCAGAAAGAAGTTAGCGTGTAAATTTTTTATTTTGTATTCTGCTATATGCTAATAAATTGCTCTTGAAATGCTCCACCGAAATCTACAATTGCTCCACGTCTTATTAATTGCTCCACGTATTTGGTAAAAAAAAAGATTATTTCTCGTGTTATAGCGAATTTAGTTTTTGAGTATGCAATTTAAAAAAATATATTTATTGAATAACTAATCATTTTAGACGTGGAGCAATTGCAGATTTCGGAGGAACATTTCAAGAGCAATTCCTTAAGCAAAAAAACTTTAATAAAAAGTGATTACTTCTCGTTTTATAGTAAATTTAATTTTTGAGTAAGCAATTTTTTTTAAAAATAATAATTAATTAACTAATCACTTTAGACCTAAAGCAATTGCAGATTTCGGTGGAGCATTTTAAGAGCAATTTATTAAGCAAAAAAACTTTAATAAAAAGTGATTACTTCTCGTGTTATAGTAAATTTAATTTTTGAGTCAGCAATTTTTTTAAAAATAATAATTAATTAACTAATCACTTTAGACCTGAAGCAATTGCAGATTTCGGTGGAGCATTTTAAGAGCAATTTATTAAGCAAAAAAACTTTAATAAAAAGTGATTACTTCTCGTTTTATAGTAAATTTAATTTTTGAGTGAGCAATTTTTTAAAAAAAATAATTAATTAACTAATCACTTTAGATGTGGAGCAATTGCAGATTTCGGTGGAGCATTTTAAGAGCAATTTATTGAGCAAAAGAACTTTAAAAAAAGTGATTACTTCTCGTTTTATAGTAAATTTAATTTTTGAGTGAGCAATTTTTAAAAAAAAATAATTAATTAACTAATCACTTTAGATGTGGAGCAATTGCAGATTTCGGTGGAGCATTTTAAGAGCAATTTATTGAGCAAAAGAACTTTAAAAAAAGTGATTACTTCTCGTGTTATAGTAAATTTAATTTTTGAGTAAGCAATTTTTTTTAAAAATAATAATTAATTAACTAATCACTTTAGACCTGAAGCAATTGCAGATTTCGGTGGAGCATTTCAAGAGAAATTAATTGAGCAAAAGAACTTTAAAAAAGTGATTACTTCTCGTTTTATAGTAAATTTAATTTTTGAGTAAGCAATTTTTTAAATAAATAATTATAAATTAACTAATCACTTTAGACGTAGAGCAATTATAGATTTCGGTGGAGTATTTCAAGAGCAATTTATTAGCATATAGCAGAATATGAAATAAAAAATTTACACGCTAACTTCTTTCTGGTGTTATCCATGCCTTTACCTGCTTATTCAATTGACATGTGTCGATTGTCAAAGATTGACTGTCAGAATTTCTGACAAAACATACGATTACGTTTAGTCTGTGAAAAAACTTTACAAAGATAGCTTTTTTTGTCATCCATGAAGATAGCAATGAACAAGTTATGAACTTAGATTATCAGATACTTATCAAAATACGACGAATTTAGTTAACAAAGGAAAATGAGAAACCATACGAAATAAAAAGTTAATCAAGTAAAGAATACATAATTTAAAAATAGGAAAATTTTATATCTTTCACAATGATATTTTCCAAAGGAGCTATATCGTTCATTTGTGTGCTTATAGTTTTGTCCATGTTTATGGCTAATTTGTTAAATATTATTGCTATAGATCATACATTTGATAATGAAAATAAAATCGAAGGCGAGAACTTTACTGACTACTTAGGACAAAAATATGGACAAATTACTGATTCGTCACATAATCTCGTCTGGTTTTTACAGGTATGACAGAGAAATTATATGTAATTTAGCGGTAAATTTATTTCTTTTAAGTTTGTGTCTTCGATTTAAAAATAGTTGCCTTATAATTCGTGTTGCTATTTGACACATTACCAAAGAAAAACTTGGAAAAAGTGAGGTCTTCTACAAGTTAAAATAAAAATAAAGAAAAAATCTTTCCATTATTAAATTCTTAAGGATTTAGATGTTTATTGACAAGATTATACTTGATAAAAAGTAATGTGAAAAGGCAAAAAGTACAAGAAAAATTAAGTGTTATATATATGAAATTCTTTTAGATCTCAGATATACACCTAAGTATATTTAGAGACCCTGGAAGGATATCACAGTTTCAACAATTTTGTGATAACACTGTGAAAACTATAAAGCCTTATGTTGTATTAGCTACTGGAGATCTTACTGATGCAAAAACAAAAGACAATTTAGGCAGTTCTCAAGTTAAAACAGAATGGATATATTATTATAACATTATAGAAGAGTCTGGAGTCACCAAAAATACTACTTGGTTAGATATAAGAGGAAATCATGGTAAATCTCAAATGCTTTATTTTATTTATTTTTAAAAACAGCTAGTGTATTATTTTATTATTTCAAAAATATGTATGATGATATAATTTTTTACATTCATTATTATTGTTATTTTATTTACTTGACTCAATTTTGCTATGATTAATCAAAATGTTTATCTTTTCAGATAATTTTAATATTAGAACAATAAATTCACCAGAAAATTACTTCAAACACTATTCAGTACAAGGAGCGGTTAATCCTAAATCTTATGTTCATATTATAGATCATAATGGAGTCAAAATTGCATTTGTGGGTATTGATGCATGCCCTGAGCCAGGGTTGCGACGACCTTTTAATTTTATTGGTATTTTAGACAACGAAGAACAAGAAAGTATAAGAAAATTAAAAATTGAAGCAGAGACTAATGCTGATCATGTGATTTGGTTTGGGCATTACCCAACATCATGTATACTAGCATTAGCGAATGATTCACGGAGATTAGATTTGCGTGAATTAATTGGTAGTTCTGGTGGATCTCAAGTGTATGTATGTGGTCATCTACATTCTATGGGAGGACTAATCAAAAGAATGTATACCAAACATAAGAAAGGGTATCTGGAGCTTGAATTGGGTGATTGGAAAGATAATCGAATGTATCGCTTGGCAGCCATAGACCATGGGTTATTTTCATTTGTGGACCAAAGACATAATACTTGGCCAATAGTATTGGTGACAAATCCGAAACATGCTAAATTCACTATACCTGGGCGGGAACCACTTCAGCTAATACCTGATTCAACACACATTCGAATATTAGCATTTAGTGACGTGAAAATAAATAATGTAAAAATATCTTTTGACAAAATTAGTTGGCTAAATTGTAAAAACAAAGATGGACCTTTGTTTACTTGTTATTGGTTACCACATTTGTTTGAGAGTGGATTACATATATTGCATGTGGTAGTGACTGATGAAATTGGCAGAGAGGCAGTTTTAGAACACCCATTCTCATTAGACGGCACTAAATTGTCATTTGAAGTTATGCCAAGAATTGTGCTTATGTTAGATGCTGGAATGGTGGTAAGAATTTTATTTGCAAATGGCAGAATGCATAAGATTTAAAATCTATTTAAAATAAAATTGAAAAAATATATTATTACTAGAGATTCACCCTCGCTCTGCTCGGTTTCGTCCCTACTTAATTTTAACGTTTAGTATAGATTTCTCAATGAGAAATCTATACTAATGAAATGAGATATTTTCCCGCAGTAAAAAGTATCCTATATATTGACCCAGATAACCAGCTATCATCATACCAAATTTCATTAAAATCCCTTCAGTGGTTTTTTCCTGATATGGTAACAGACAGACAGACAAAAATACTAAAAAGTATAGATTCGGCCTCTGTATTGATAATAATGTCTATTACAATAAGATTTTTCAAAAAATATTTAATGTACAGATTCAGCTTGGTTACAATTTCATTATATGTAAAGATTTATCTTTCAATTGATCAAACATATCTTTGTTGTATCACAAGTGTAATGTTTTTGCAAGGATTTTATATTTGTATTAACAAATGTTATTCTATACATGTATACTAAGTTTGGTATTTATTGTAATGAAAGTGATTTACATTCTTCCAAAAAAGCTACATGTTGCTATTAATATGTGCAATTTATTTACATACATGTACTAATAAAAGAAATATAGTTTCAGGGAGTGTTTGGGATGCTGCTATTAATGCATGTGCTAACTTTGGTAGTACTGAGGCTTCATAAGAAGTCGCCTAGTCATAGAAAATATGGTCAGCTGATAATGAGATTTTGGTTGCTGGCTAAAGTTGATAGAATATTCTATCCCCTAGTGCTGTATGCTATATACATACCGTTTGGACCTTGGGCGATTGGAGAACTCATAGATGGTCACATTGGGGCCATTTTTGCTTGGGGCATACTGATTAAAGGAGTATTTCTACCTGAACCATTCACATACATGTATGGCAGTGTGCAGTTGATGTTTGTCCAAATACCACTAATGTTTATTTTAGCCAACTGCTTAGAAATGAGACTGGCACATTGTAATCTAAAAGGCTTTAGAGGACTTCTAAGAAACTTGCCATTCATTATATTACTTTCGATACAGTCATTATTGGCTTACTATTTCTGGCTGGAATATGGAACACTATCGTTTCTGTTGAGTCCATTAAGAACATGGAGTATTGGCTTGAGTGTTACATTGTGGTATAAAATATTGACTCTGCCACACGAATATGGCAGGTACATATTTTTTTTATTTTACTAATGTTATTCAATACTTGATATAACTAGAGTTGGGGTTTGACTATGATTCTGAATGATTAGAACTTACAAATGATATTACGCCTTGGGTTCCGATGATTATGAATCACCAGTCGGAGATTATACCAAATATTATTAATTTGATAAAGATCATTGTCAATCATTTAAATTATATATTTTTATTATATTTTTTTTGTCCAATAACTAAGATTCGTACTGGAGCACATCAAAAATAATGTCAAAGTTAAAAATGGTATCGTTATTTGCATCGTTTGTTTACGTTTCGTTACTTTGCAACACAAAACTTAACTAAGAGCGTTTACTTTAAATAGAGTTTAGAGAATAAGGGAAAGGGCAATGCCAATTAAACTATGGACTGGCAAGACGATTGTGACGAGAGATAGACCGTTCGTGACGGTTTAAATCCAAACTTGAAAGACTTTATAATACATAATCTCAGACTAAACAATTCTATAGATAGAATCCGCCAAAATAAATGTCAAACAAAAATAGTAGCGTGATTTGCAGTTCATGCTACTATTCAGGATTTTGCCATACAGAAAGTTTACTTTCTTTAAAGAATAAAGAATTAATATACAATTTTTGAGTATAAAATATGAATAATATAAAAAAAAACTTTTTTTTTTGTATTTTTTAAGTATTAATTCTCATCCCCTTGAAAGAGAGACAGCATAATATTAACTTGGCGTCATATTTAGCTGTATGAAACTCTGTCTGTATTATTCTTTATTCTGAGTATATAACTAGTTAGCTCTACCAGGCATGCCAAAAGTTTAGATCATTTTAAGCTACAGTTAAAATCATATTATTTATCTCTATAGTATTTATATATTGAACTTTTTATACTTTTTCATCTGATCTACATTTATGTATGTATGTATTGTTTTTATGCATATATGTATTTATGTATGTATGTATGTATATGGGTATGTACTTACGTGTGTACTTAGGACTAGCGTCTCACCCTCGCTTCGATTCGGGTTCCTCCCTAGACAAAAACAAATCTATCCCACAGGAATCGTACATTTTTCCGGGATGATATATAGCCTATAGCCTTCCTCAGTTAACGGGCTATCTAATGCAAAAAGAATTTCTCAAATCGGATTAGTAGTTCCTGAGATTAGCGCGTTCAACCAAACAAACAAACTCTTCAGCTTTATAATATTATAATAATAATATAATAGGATATGCATTTGTGTGTAGTAAGTACACCGCCTACCATTTCATATAATTGCTCCTACGCCCTAAGGTTGCCTGAAAGAGATCGCTTAAAGCGATAAGGCCGCCTCCTGTGCATCGTTTATTGTTTATATCTTCTTTTTTGTATATTTCTTCGTAGTGTACAACAAAGTATCTATCTATCTATCTCTACTAGCAGTGAATGCGTGTACCTACAACGACAAATTAGACTGGAATATTGTAATCATTATCCTTTACTAGGGGTTTCCCGCAGCTCCGCCCGCGTAGCTTAATTATTTATTAGTAATAAATATCTTTACAAATTATAGCTGTGGTACTCTGCTGTATTACTTTTGAGTTTGAGTTTACCGGTGGTAGGACTCTGTCAAGCCTGAGGAGTCCGACTGGATGGGTACCACCCCCTTATCTATTTCTGCCGCCAAGCAACAATGATTGCATTGTTGTGTTCCGGTTTGAAGGATAAGGTAGCCAGCGCAATTACAGGCAAGAGGCATGTCATTTTAGTCCTCACAGTGACAACGCACCTGCGGCTCTGTATTTTTGTTACCTAAAACCTAAGTGCATGAACTGTAGGTGTTATGGGCGACAGGTACTGCTTTCCATCAGGTGGTCTGTCTGCTCGTTTGTCACTGAATCTTATAAAAAAAAAAAAAAAATCAAAATCCGTTGTCTAGTTTTTGAGAGAAACATAACTTCAGCTAACTACCAGTTTTATTTATCTGACACTCGCTAGGGCGTAGGACTTAGGACTCACCTCACTTCGCGCGGGTTCGTCCCTAAGTACATTTTAACGGTTAATATTGAATATTGAGATAGTCGATCACTTGCTTTGTGTAAAACAAAAACAAATTTATTCCACGGAAATCGTACGTTTTTCGGGTTAAATAATAATCAATTTGCTATTCCAGACTATAATCTATCCCTATGCTTTTCATACAGATCCGTTCAGCCGTTCTGGTATGATTGAGTAACAAACATCCATCCAAACAATAAAAATATTATAATTAATTTGAATTTTATTATAGGGATTAAATTATATTATATACTAGCGACTCACGCTCGCTTCGCTCGCGTTCGTCCCTTGGTACGTTTTCACGGTTAGCTACGTTTAGGTATACATAAATAGCTTGCTACTCCTAAAATATTCATTTAATTTAAATTGTATAGCGATTTACCCTCGTTTTACTCGGGTGCGTACGCCGTACGCGGATTTTGTTCACAATTTTGTGGGTTTTAATTTTATTTCGCGGATCGCTGATTCTTTTAAAAAAATAAAAGTAGCTTAAGTAACTACCTATAACATCAGCTATCTGCCAGTGAAAATCCCGTCAAAATCGGTCCAGCCGTTTCAGAGATTAGCCGGAACAAACAGACAGACAAAAATTGAAAAAAAATGTTGTTTTGGTATATGTACCGTGTATACATATGCATTTAGTAAACAGCGGTTATTTTAATATTACAAACAGACACTCCAATTTTATTTATCTGTATAGATTACATTTTCATATTTGATTTTAAGTTTCTGAAAAGATAAATAAATTATTTTCATTATTTTCAGATATCTAGCCAGATTGAGCAGAGTGGCGTAAATTTACAAGCAGCTAGTGAAGATGACTTTTTAAAATTGACTTCATCGAACTATCTAGTTTCTTAACGTTTATTAGATTTTATACAACAGTCATTTACCGTATGTGTACATATGAGTATTTATTGCACCAAAGAGGTTTCATATTTAATATAATTGCAAATTTCTTAGTTCTTAAATGTGATTCTTACTAGAAAGTATTAAATATTATTACAGTACAATTTGTTCAAATTAATTTATATTATTAATTTGACTGTATCAGTGATATTAAATATATTTTTTTGATTTTAAAATGAAATAAGTTTAGGTATACTATTTTAATTTTGTAACGATTTTAAAATCATTTACATTGTATTTATATTATGAATCTAAATTATTTGTTAATTACGTTAATATAATAAACTCACAATTATATGAGTAAGTGAGTGAGTCAGTGAATGTTACTTAACACCACATGAGTAAAATGTCTCTCAAATCTCAAATCTTCATAGAAAAGGGATAGTAATAGGTACACTATTACACAAGGCGGTGGTGTGTGCGTTTTCTTTTGAGCGTAAGTTCTTCGACATGAGATTGTCAACAGCTCGAAAGTTGAAAAACTGTTTTTTTAAGGGGCCGAGTGAATGTGAATTTGGCGGTGAGCTGTTGCGCACACACTGCCGCTTTATGTAATACTAGCGACACATATTCATTTCGCTCGGGTTCTTTAATAGGTACGTTTTATCGCTTAGGGGACATCTATGAATTACGTAAGACTTTTAGCGGAGAGGGGAGAGGGGGAGGGGAGGGGAGGGGAGGGAGGGGAGGGGGAGGGAGGGGAGGGGAGAGGGGGTGGTGTCGAGCAAGACCTCACTCAATCTCACATGGGGGAGAATGTGATCTCGGCGAATATCAGTAATTTCTTTTCCGCAAGAAACTGTAAAATTGCAAGAAAACTGGGTTAATTTAAGTAAAAAATGTTTCTCCACTAAAATATGGCCAAATCATATATTCATTGCGGTTTAATTATGCACTGTTAGAAGAATTTATTAACTCTTAATAAATTCATTTTTTTAGGAACAATTTATTTATTCCTTAAATATGAACAAATATTTCTTAACATTCAATAAATATTTTTGGTATACTAGCATTGCCCGCGGTTCCGCCCGCGTTCAGATGACCAAAAACTAAATTCTTAAGTTTTACATATTAGTATACTCTTACATCGCAGTTTTTATATTTTTTTCTCAAGAATGAGATATTTTCCCGCGGTAAAAGGTATGTATCCTATATGTTGACCCGGATAACCAGCTATCACCATACCAAATTTCATCAAAATTCCTCCAGTGGTTTTTCTGTGATGCGGTATTTACAGATTCGGCTTAGTTACAATTTTTAACCGACTTCCAAAAAAAAGAGGAGGTTCTCAATTCGACCGTATATATATATATATGTATATATATATATATATATATATATATATATATATATATATATATATATATATATATGTATAGATAATAAGTAATATTCTTTTACGAATTTTAGTAGTTCCTATTTAAGTATTTTATTATTTGATTTTCTCATTGTGATTCTATGCTACGTCATTAAAAATCTTAAATACTAGTCTTAATTATTCTTAAATAAAAAAAATATAAGAAAATTGATATATTTTTTAAATAAATCTAAGGTAATCGAAGCGCAGATTACTCATTTACACTGCAAATACGCATTTTAAATAATCTCACGCTAGATTTTACCAAGGAGAGAGATCGATCGGTCGAAAAATCGCCAAAATTGTCTCACGTAATTAATGGATGCTCCCTTAGTATGGAATAAATAGTCGATTCCTTGCTTAGTGAAAAATATAAACAAATCCTTCCCACGGGAACCGTACATTTTTTCTGAATAAAAGTGACCTATGTGTTATTCCAGACTATAATCTATCTCTGTGCCAAATTTCATCCAGTTCTGTTCAGCCGTTCTGGCGTAATTGAGTAACAAACATCCATCCAAACTTTAGCATTTGAAATATTAATAATAGGATTCATGGGATGGGGTATAGTATCACAGTATATAAATCCATGGCGACGATCGCCTATTGATTTCAACAAACTTTTCGAAAATAACAATTTTAATTGGTGAACGGTCTAGAAGTTATAACGTTCAAACGTTGTACTGCAATCTAATGGCTACCATACAGTCTATTACCGAATGTCATATAAAAGTATATATGAAAGTCGGTATCGCATTTTTCGCGTCTTTTCCGCAAGATTGTTTGTAATAATCCTACTATAGCCTTCGTCAGACGCCTGTATGGATTAGTAGACTGTGCTAGTACTTTACTCGTTGCGTGTTTGTATGAAGTGGATGCTTACTCATGTGTCAACGGATTGGAGTGAAATTCTAGAACGTTCTAGATTAAGGCGGTATCTCTAATTTAAATAACTAAGTCGATGTGCGTTGCTTAGCCTCTCGATAATGACGGTGAGATTTAATCATGTACGCGAATTATGAGATGAGTATATCAAGTGCGTCAAACATTTATTTTAGATCTTTATGGATTAAATAAGTGAAGATTATAGTTTCCTATGTTTTTTCTTGAACAAATACGTTATAATAAAGTGTGGACAAACAAAAAATATAGTAATTCAAATATGCTCAATTTATCGAGAAAAACTCAAGAGTAAAATTTATGCACATATAGCTCATATAAAAACATACCTAAAAGTTGTATTGTAATCGTAAAGAAATACATAGCAGAGAATATACATAGGTTACTTTTTATATATGCACTTATTCTACGGGCAAAAACTAACAATGAAAAATAAAATGATATTATTAGTGGGTATTTGTATTCAAGTATAATCATTTATTACACTGGTCTGTAAAAAATTATTCTTTTTGTTCTTAATGTTAATTATATTATGTTAATATTAATTATATTATGTTTGGAGTTTCTGAAACGAATTACCAAGAATAAATATGTAGGTAACACATGTTATTGAAGTGAAACTTCTTTAGAATCGTTGTGATTCGAAACTCGATTAAACGACACTAAAAAGAAACACACAAAAATTATAATATAGGATGAAGCCGACGAGAGAATGAGATAGAATACATTGCCATGTCGCCATGGTAACCGTTGTTATTGTTTGACAAATGTATAATATATTCTTTCCGTATATGATATTTTATAAATATATGATTGTTATTCTATGTGGCTTTTGTCATTTTTGATGAGATCCAATTGGAGTTTTTAAATAGGGTTGGTCTCTTGAGATCCACATAGTAACAAACATACATACATACATTGACTGATAAACACATTTGTGTAGCACAGTCTGGTAAAAGCAGCCCATGCTCTTTTTTGTGCTTTATTCAACTTCGTATTAATATTTCGTTAATAATGAACATAATCATAAACCCAAACGACAAATGCGCAAGCGCATCTGTACGAACTTGAAAATGGCTTAAGAGTTATTCTTTCTCCTTTTTATCCTCGGCTGAAACTGATCATTACAGTATTGATATTAAAAGTGTGTAAAGTGAAAACAAAATTCAATGAAATTGTAGTTTTGATATTCTTCAAAAACGAATTTCATAAAATCTAGATTTGATAGCAAAAAACGGACAACGGAGGAGATTCGGGGCATCTAAATCTTCGTTGTAGTGATAATTTTATTTGTAGGACAATTTTGTTGCAGACTAGTATTCTTGGCATTTCTAAAAACAAACCAATGATTCAAGTATTTTTTAGTTATCGTTTAGCAGTAAAAATGTTTTGTGATAAATTTAGGAAATATATTGTCTATGTACTTATACACTTTTGAAATATTGTACAACTGAATATAAAAAGACTATATTATATGTTTTAATTATGCATTTAGTTATCTTTTATATATTACCATATTGTTTACATTAAATCACATGTCTAAAGCGCTTAAATTTTATAAGTTATGCGTGTTACTATTTTATTATTTAAATTTTATAAATATTCAAGTAAAATAAAATAATGTTGAATTAAAGTAGCGATTTAAGTATGGATCTCATCGTCGCACTTTTAAAATATATGCCTCCTGTTAGTGCAATATCACTTAAGAGTTAAGATTAATTGAGACGTTCATTTATTGTCAAAATGGATTACGTGATAAAGATTATAGGCGGAATTTAAATTACTTGTGCTATTTTTTCTATACTATATATATAGAATATGTGAAAAATTGTTTAAGTAGGTACTCTAAAAAGAAGAAAATAAACTTTAAGTTAAATCAAAGTTCAAACCTATCAATTTTTTACATTACACAATGTATATGATATAAAAGCTTGTCCGAGATTTACCTATTTTATAAAAAATGTATTCTTGTTTAACATTTTATTTCTTGTTTATCTTTATAGGTAGGTAAATCTTGCGACAACCTTTTATATCATATAAATTGTGTAATGTAATAAATTGATGGGTTTGATTTAATTAAAGTTTGTTTTTTTGTTTATTACATTTATTTTAGGTATATTTTATTTATTCGTATTCTTAGTAGTCGACCATATTGGATTTAAAATGACGTCACTTAGCTAACCATGAATTGTCATCTAAACTAAACGTGCATGCAAAATTTCAGCTCAATCGGTTGAGGATAACTGCTTTAAAATTCAGTTGCAAGATTTGACCTAAACTAACATACCTACTGACACGGCAAGTTGAAGAAAAGCTTGTAAAATACCTACTAATAATTAAAGGATTATTTAACAGGTTAATATTAATTACATAATAGACATGAGTTTTAGAAAAAGTTCACGTTATTTCGGGTGTGTTTACCCATTAGTCATTAACTTACAGCATAGTAATGGCCACCTGCACGATAGACTTATTTGATATTTTTAACGACTGTCAAATTTTATGTAGGTACTGCTTGGAATTTGCTCAAAATGTTAATTACTTCATGATATTCAAATTAAATGATAAATTTTGTTGCAGGTAACCCTAAAAATAATATTGCATTTGAAATAATTATTACTCAAGGAAACATTGGCTTTAAAAGCGATTTTTTAGAGGTCCCATTTAATCATAAAAGAAAAAATATTATTTATCTAATGAAAATTTTTTTAATTGGCGGAAATATTGCCTAACATGCACACAAAAATAATAGTTAAATTGTGTGCTTATGTTGGTCAAATATGGTAATTTGGATGAAAATTTAGCACAACGTAGGTACCTGTACTAAAAATTGATGTTCTATTACTTTTTACAAACATAATCTTTTTGATTTATTAATAATTATGGCGTGCTATTTTTATTTAGAATTTAAAATATACCATCAGCGTTTTTGTTGATATAAAATTTATAATAAAACAAAAATATGAAAAAAGAAAATAGGGTTTTAAAAAAAAACTATATAGGTATTATTTTATGCATGTATTTGTATATAGAGTGAAATATATCTGTCTGAACAGTCTATTTATATTTAAGTACTTGTAAATAACGAAGATTTATAACAATTTTAGATAAATAATCGTCTGCTTTTGTATTTCAATGTATACTTGTACATTTTATGTATGGGAGGAAGACGCGAGAGAATGTCAAACAATGTATCTTCCCATAATAATCTAATAATAAAATAATAATCTTGATAAAATTTGATGTAAACAAATAAGCACATTAAAAAAATATTCTGTAGATCTGTTTTATTTTAGTTTGCTTTTACCGGTAACATATATATATAATCTGGGATATGCTAATCTACACTAATATTATAAAGTGGTAAAACTTGTATCTTTGTATGTAGGGGGTAATTTCTTCAATTACTTATACGGTTCTGAAACTTATATCACTAATAGGATGTTATATTACCGCCGAGTAGCTATAGGCTTATTTTTTTTATACCGATATAAATGAATATAGTAAATGCCAGTGCGGCCCTATGGCCGCATTTGAGCGAATCGATGGTAAGTAAGGTTATAAAATTATGTCACACCAATACACATGTCGCAGGCATATTCTATGGTTCGTCATTAATTATTATACAAACGTTCTATTTGCAAATGCTTGCTATTTTATAAAATTACAAGACAAATTTTGAACTTCGTATAACAAAATAAACCAGCACTCTTTATTACTAATATTTTTGTGCCATGTTCAAATGTAGGTCGACTGCTGATTTTTTCGTATTTGATCACTTCTCATCACTTTAAGGTGTTCTTACGATTTATGTAAAGACTCAAAACATTTAGCATATTAGTATGATAAAACAAACTAAAATGTTAATCAACAATTTATTTTTTCAGGAATAATTATTTACATTTTTTTATAAAATATCAAATCTCACTTTTTCTTAGTAATTAAACATATAAAATTATCCTACTTAATATTATGTACCTCTAAAAATAAGATTCTTTTCTGCCCTAGTGGTAACATGTCAAGTAATAAGAAGAAGAAATAATACTTATAAAATATGTAAAAACTAGCGGCTCATCCTCGCTTCCACCACCATGCAAAATTTTATTCAAATGGGTCCAACAGTTTCGGTGATTAGCCCGCACAAATAGACAGACAGAGAAACAAAAAAAAAAAGAATTGAATAAAATCTGGATTTGTTTTTAGCATTTTTTTTCTATGTACAGACATTAGACCTCTACGGTTTTAACAATTAAGAAAAGCATAACATTAATTATATTATCACAGTTTATCTACATGCTTTGAATACTCTATATTTTAATACACATATAAGAGATATTTTGAGTAATACAATCCATATAAATAAAGCTCTTATATCGGCAGAAAAGTTTTGAGAAAGATGTAAATAATCTAAATATTTCTGAGGATACTTAAAAAGACACAATATTGCATGACAAGGAAGTACTTGTCGGTTAAAACCGTACGCAGTTTGAAGGAAAGCGTCGAAGGCGTATCGGAAGTAAGAAATTAAGGCTAGCGGCTGTAAGTATGAAGGCATTTCATGATAGGGTATAAAGAACTCTGAGAACATTAACATCGGTATATTTGCGGCGGGTATCACGAAGAGTCCGAGCTGTAAAAAGAAAAAAATAATTTTAATTTATATATACCTAGTACTTATAATAAATATGTAGGTATTAAAATTTAAGATACAGTGTCGCACGCTGCTGTGACTCAGACGTGTTAAATCTACGGGCAAGTTTCAGTAAATTGGATAGCATAAAAATCTTCTCTGTATATGATCAATTACAGGTACTATATTATGTGCCAAAGTTTTGGTCAAGAATTAGTGAAACAAGAAGCATCGGTGAAAAACCTCCGGAGATTTGAGTCTTTGCAAAAATAAACGTAGAGGTTTTTATTTATATTACAATCGATTTTTTACTGCTTCTGTAATAATAAGATTAGTTCGTTTTACACGACAATAAAAACTTATTTTAAGCGGTTAAACTATTAGGTATTCTATTCCGCGGAGACTATTTACCAAGATATTATAATGGTCTATATTTTGTATTGATCGTATGTTCGCCGTTCGTTCGTCGTTCGTATAAGTGAATAAAAGTTTTAATACTGACGAATCTAGGTATGCTCAAGCTATAATAAGGCAATAATACTTACCAAACAATTTATTATTATAAATACTTATAATTGAAAAATACCTTGACGCCGCAAGCAGCTCCCACAACCAAGCCAAATGTTTGGGCTAAAATTGTTATTAAGGCACAAATAAGCCATGCGAGGCCGAATCTATGGGCTTCCAGGGGCTGGGACGTCAGATACCACGCGGGTATAACAAAGACTGTTGCACATAATAACTGTAAAAAAAAAAAAGTGTGTGTACTTATGTACGCATGTAAGAAGTTATACTTCTTTGGCGTTACAGAACAAAAATAGCAGAAGATTTCATCCCGTATGTCACAACTCTCTGTTTGTAAAAGGAATGCAGCTAACTTCATCATGTCGCTTTTTGGCTGTCGGTGTGCGCGCGCATTGTAAAAATTTTACTCTCATATTTTTTTACAAACGTGCCAAAAGAAGTATAACTTCAAAAGTATAAATTTATTTTTTGAACTATACATAAATTAAGGAAATATAATTATATATCAATGTTGCTATTTTTTATGTAAAATTAATTTTAGAAAAGACCTATCCCAATATTATTTTCTTTACATAAATTTAGCATTATATACAAATACATATAACGAAAGAACTTATTAAGTGTAAACTGCAATGCTTAGACTGATATATAGGTAGTATTTACATTTTACAACTATGATGTACAAGAACGAATGATTTCTCTTATAAATTATGCATTATTTATTGTTATTACTTACTCGTTGTTTTAATTTATAAAGTAAGATTCTAAATTTGTTTAATAAATGGGCGTAGATTTGAATAAAACCTATAAAGTTTATACAATTACATTTGATAAAAACGTAATAAAATAAATTAAAAGACATAACAAATAGATAATGCACGTTGTGTCACAGCACATTCCGGTCGAGCTGATAAGCATACAAATATCTCTTTAAATAAAAAACAATGCTAGCTAGCTAGCTATAACATAATATGCGGCCTTGAATTTCTAATGATTTAATCTAAACTCGTATGAAAATGTTAAAACTTTTAAATAATTAATTATTATTTTTTGTATCGCATAATATCTTCTGGCTTTATCATCATCCTTTGATTTGTATATAAACAAAGTCATCATCATTGCTGATTTCGGCTCAGTTATTTCTGTGTAAGTATGTGTTCAATTTCTGTCAGGGAAAATATTTATGTTCGGGATTAAATAAATACATATGTTGGGACATTAACACACAGCACCATCTAGTTCCATGGTAAGCTACGAAGCCTGTGTTATGGATACCAGATAGTTGATACACTACACATATATAACTTTAAATACATACATATTATAAATAAAACACCCATGACTACAGTACAAACATTGGTGCTCATCACACAAATGAATGCCCCCAGCGGGACTCGAACCCGCGACCAATGGCGCAGAAAGTAGGGTCACTACAAACTGAGCCAAACGTGCCGTCAAATTATTGTAAAGAAGTTAAGTATTACTCACGGCTAGGAATATTATACCGATAAAAAATATAAGTTTAGTAGCGACTTACGTCTTACCCTCGCCACAGATCATATTCGCTCGCGTGTGTCCCTAAGCTTGAATGGTTTAGGAATGCATAAAGGTCAAACATATGAACATTCATTTTTATTTATATATAATACTAGCATTAGTGAGATATTTCCCCGCTGTAAAAAGTATCCTATATGTTGACCCGGATATCCAGCTACCATCATACCAAATTTCATTAAAATCCCTCCAGTGGTTTTTCCGTGATGCGGTAACAGCAGACAGATAGATAGACAGACAGACAAAAATTCTAAAAACTATAGATTCGGCCTCTGTATCGATAATAATGTCTATTTCAATAAGATTTTCCAAAAAAATATTTAATGTACAGATTCGGCCTAATTACAATTTTTTTATTATATGTATAGATAGAAAATAAGGTATAATTACTATTAGGTACAATTAAAACACACGAGTGTTATTAAAATATATATTTACCTGTATCGGTAAATCTATTATTATCTTTGACGCGCAATACGTTGATAAGTAGTACCATTTGTTAAGATGTTCTTGAAGTACAACAGTTGACTCCACTGGGACTGCAAATAGCCAAATAAAACAAATTAATCCAGACAAATAAAATAAACGTACGATCTTCCTAGAAAATGACAACGAAAGGAAAATAAACAGTATACGTACATTAGGTTTAATAATATCTTGGAGAAATCTAGAACTGGAATAGAAACGAGGTTTTGAAAGCACTCGTCCCTGACTTTTGACTTTTAAATAAGTAATTGAATACAGAGGCTTAATGTATTATAAGTGACAAGATATTCTCTGGAAACTTCATTAGATAGGAATTTCACAAGGGTCTATTTTTGGGCTATTTCTTTATCTCCCATCTCGTTATAATAATGATTTGCTTTTCTTTGTACAAAATTTACTTTCTATAAAAAAAATGTTGCTAATGAAATGTCGTTTATTTTTTAGTGAAACGTAATCTAACATATTGTAGCGGCATTAAGCAATGCTACCTTAAAGTAGTCTACATTTGTTAAAAAAATCATAACACGTATTGTTAAAAGTTATTAATATAGAGAAGTATTGAAACCTGTAGAGTCACTAGCTATGTAGAATCATCTAAATTTAAGTTGGAAATCATAATATTGATGTATTAAAAACTAAGAAAGATCTAAGTAATGTAGATACGGTTAGTATATGTATTTTAGCTAAGGATATTATTCCAGAAAACTTAAAAAAATATTGATTGAATGTAGAAAAATAAAAACCAATACCTAATTAAATTATGATTATGACTTTTGAGTTAAATTAGATACATCTCTTATATATAAAATAATCGTAATTTTATGATATTTTTCATTTTATATTTTTAAGGTTAAAAATTGAATAACAATTACTCTCTTATACGTATTTTCCTTGGAATTGATAAATTGTAATAAATACAATGTTTACCGATAAATTGCGCACAATTAAAATAAGAGATAAAGCATATACTATAGGTTAAAGTCTTTACATACGACCACATATTGACTGCGCGTGATCAAGCACTTTGCGAAAGTATCTAGACTTCTTTCTGCGATTCGTTAATGATTATAATGTAGATATGTATGTAGAAATAGAAATGTGGGTTAGCTAGTTTGAAAAATCGATTTTTAACTTGTAAAATATAGCATAGTCTGTTTCTGTTTCAGGGCTCTTCTGTAAGCCTCACGGATTTTAACTGCATGTAAAAAAAAGGTGCTCTCGTGATTTTAATTGAGAATAAATTACAAAGTTAATATTTAAACTAATTAATTTAACTTACACGTATGAATCGTCGGCATTGCGTTTGAAAAATAGAGGAATAGTAAGAAGAAAAACAAGCAGCCCGTATTTGAGATCATTCTACTAGCCTCAGCTCCCGCGCCATTGTATAAAGCGCCTAGTAACAATGCCACAATTAAATGAGTCACAAGTCGTATCTGAAATTACGTGAAAGAAAGAAATAAATAGTATGTATCGCATAATTAATTAAATAACAAGGTTTAATAACGATAAAAAGAAAATATTAAATAAATCTGTGTTCAATAATTAATATTATGATAAGCAACACTCGTAGCGTACCTATACAGATTAAGCCAATATATATATATGTATATATATATATATATATATATATGTAGGTATGTATGTATGTATGTATATACTAGCGAAGTCGCTAGCTCTCTTCGCTCGGTTGCGTCCCTAAGTATCCGAATGTTGTTCACAGTTTTTAATTTAACAGGTTTTAATTTTTGTGTGCGGAATCCTAATTCTTTTTCCAAAAGAAAAAGTAGCCTAGTTTACTCCATAAAACGACAACTACCTGTTAGTGAAAGTCGCGTCAAAATCCAGTCCAGCCGTTTCGAAGAGCCGGAACAAACAGTCAGACAAACAGAAAAAAAATGTTTTTACTTATAAGTACCGTATACACTTTCATATGCTTTTAGTAAAAAACTATAACCTGTTTTGACATTACAGACACTTCAATTTTATTAATTTGTACTAGCAACTCACCCTCGCTCCGCTCGGATTCGTCTCTAGTTATGTTTTAACGTTTAGGTCAGAGATGAGATATTTTCGCGCAGTAAAAAGTATCTTATATGTTGACCCAGGTAACCAGCTATCATCATACCAAATTACAACAGACAGGCAGACAAAAATTCTAAAAACGATAGATTTGGTTTCTGTATCGATAACAAAGTGTATTTCTAAATTAATCTTAATTAAAAATAAATTTATCCTACGGGAACCGTACATTTTCCGGGATGATATATAGCCTATAGCCTTCCTCAGTTAACGGGCTGTCTAATGCAAAAAGAGTTTTCAAATCGGATCAGTGGTTTCTGAAATTAGCGCATTCAACCAAACAAACAAACAAACTCTTCAGCTTTATAATATAAAATATAAATAGTATAGATAGATAAATAAAAAAATGCAAAAGACCTGCGTTAAATGAACATCTCGAAGAGCTCCAATGTATCCTCGACGAAGCAGTGCAATCATTTGTTGACCAAAATTAGCTTTATATCCATCCCTAACATCGAAATTCGTATCTAGAAGTGCTTCAGTCTCAGTTGAATTTTCTGAAACATTAACAAATTCATAAAGGAATATAATTGTAAGGTTCTTTCAAGATATAATATGTACATAATATGTAATGTATGTGTACCTATATCATATATACATTGTAATACTAATTAATATTTATGTATATAATGATTTTGTTAATTGTTTATGTAAACTATACTTACGAATTTACTTGTATTTTTATACCTTTCCCATTTTGTCGAGTGATTTCTTTGTCTGCAATTTTTTTTATTTCGTTCGCATATGTCTTAGCTTCTTCTTCTAAAATTAATAAATTACCAGAGTGTTCTCCACTCGTGATTTCTAAAACTAAAAATAAACTTATGTGTTATTCCATTGAATATTTTAATTGACTTGTCTTAGCAAAATACATACTTTTTATTATTAAAACTAAAATTTTAAATTAAAAAAAATTAAAAAAAAAAGAAAAGGTTATAAATTAAGTATATAAACTTATGTACTTTTATTTAATTGTAATCAATCTACATGGCACATACATATGTAGATCTATACCAATATTAATACGAGAAAAGATTTATTTGAAATCAATAAATTTTAAAATTATTGAACTTATTTTAATAATTCTTCTCTTATACATATACATAGCTAAATTATTTAGGGCCTATGCACATCACGTTTCATAAACGCACCAACGACAGCTTATTGTGAATATTATATACGTCCATTACGCATGCACTTCGCGTCTAACACGTGTCGCCTTTGACGAGGTGCCTTTGTTTTTGTTATATTATTCGTGTACTCTGTCGAAACGATTATTAAAACAATGAATGGCATAGACTCGTATTTACATAGACTGTAGACTTTTAAGGGCAATCCCCTACCAAAACGCGTTTTACGACGATATTTAGAAGCGAATATGCCAGTATTTAATAAATGTAAAATAAAAAAAAAAATTATATCTATCTTCAACATTTTGAGGTCATGTTATACGAATAATGTAGTTATTTAGGTCATCACTACTAAAGAAATAAAATTCTAAAGTATTGCTTCAATCATGATTTTTTTTCTTATTCTTTGCATCAACAAATAAATTTACAACTCATATAAAAGTACGGTTAACACCATTTCAAAATAGATATTTTACACGTAATTTTTTTTTATAGATCAATTTCAATTTTGTTTTGGACCAATATTCAGAAATTATAAGAAAATTTTCGAGTGAAATACTGCGCGCAGCGCGGGAGCCGGGCGGTAGTCGGCAGCCGCCTTTCGTACGGGGTACCCGTGTCGTTCGTGTTCGCCTCCGGCTGTTATGACATTTCGCTTATGAAAAAAGAATGCTTGTAAGCTTTAGTACATGTAATAGAAGTGACATGCACAATAAATAATATTGATTGATTGATGTTCTCCTGACCGATTCCGGCCACGGCGGCCAATCTCATTGAGACTAGCCAACTGCGCAGGAGATATTATAGTGCACAAGTGTACGCGCAGACACAAGTGCACTCTCTATTCCTGTCACTCTCATACTCCAGTGGGACGACTACTCGACACGACCGGTGAGAGTTAAGGCGCAGGACCGACGGCTTTTACGTGCTCTCCGAGGCACGGGGGTGAAACACCGCCAACTTCCCAACTCCGGGCTGTTACTGAGGCTTACTATACAGAAAGACTCAATAACTAAACTTGGCCCGACCCGGGACTCGAACCCAGGACCTCAGGATGTGCAGCCGTACATGCTAGCCACTACACCACCGAGGCAGTTAATTATAATAATATATATAATAATATTATATACCTAATAAATAAATTAAATATTATATATACACAATAAATAGTTATATAATTATATAATGTTAGAAAATAATAAAATAATATTATATAATAGTTATAAGCAGCCACTTTCAATAACTTGTTACTCAGTTATTCATTAGCATTAAATAACAGTAATGTTATGATCAGTACCGGCTTTACTGTAATTTGGCTATTTTTCGTTCCACAAAAATATTATAACTATTTATAGTTTTATTTAATTTTTCCATCTCAAAATTCTATAATAGAGTGCATTCTCTATGATAAATATTGTTAGAATATAAATATTATGTCATTTGGTGTGTAATTGACATGATCTAGCCGAGGTACTAAATAAATAAATAAAATAATAATAAAATATTTCTGTTTCGTTTCAACGGTGAATATTACACTACCGCCTCTATAAATTCTATGGTCTGTATTTTATGCCATGTTCAATATTGTTATAACTATTATTCCGTAGATGTCACTAGTATTTATTACAATTTTTTCTAGAGGTGAGGTGGGGAAGGACGGAGCCGAATGTTGAAGGTCGTTTGCTCGGGGGATGGTTCTACAATAGGTCGCGATAACTATTTTTTATCATTAAAAAAATATATGTTATTTATCAAATATTTCATCATCACAAGTATTTAAGTTATGAAATTTTTCCTTTTAAGCATGTAATCTGGCTATGGATATAATGAAAAAAAAAAATCATGATTTGTGCACAAAGACATAGATAGCTTGACGCGGTAGTCGAAATACATCCATACATATAATAAAAATGTAACTAAGCCGAATCTGTACATAAAAAAATATTTTTGGAAAATCTTATTGAAATAGACATTATTATCGACATAGAGGCCGAATCTATAGTTTTAAGAATTTTAGTCTGTCTGTCTGTCTGTTACCGCATCACGGAAAAATTACTGGAGGGATTTTTATGAAATTTGGTATGATGTAAGCTGGTTATGGATACTTTTTACTGCGGGAAAATATCTTATCTCTGAGAAATCTATACTAAACGCTAAAATGTAAGTAAGGACGAACCCGAGCGGAGCGAGGGTGAGTCGCTAGTTTGTAGATAAATGTGTAGCTATAACATAAAAAATTGACTGTGTGAAATTTGAATTAAGTATGTGACGAATATCGTTTTAATTACTATTTATTAAAATCTCTATACATTGCGTAAACGAAACATTTTATAAAGTAATGTTAAAGAAACAATAAACATAAACAACTAAGAATATCTCTACAACTTTTTAGATTTCATTTTATTTTTAACATCATAATATATATATATATATATAATGATATTAAATAGAACCGATTTTGATAATTCTTTTTTTGTTAGAAAGGAGATATCCCAAGAGTGATCCCATGATAAGGAAACCAGGATCTGATGATGGGATCCCAGAGAAATCGAGGGGAACTTTCGAAAATTGTAGCGGTGACTAGTGCGTTTAATAACATTTTCATTAGGTATTTTAAAGCACTACTATTTAATGAAGGTCTGGAGTCGATCTGATGATGGACCCGAAAGATAGTCGAGGGAACTTTTCAACGATTTACAGCAATTACCTGGTGTTTGGGCTTGATTAATTTGTATTGATGATACGTCTACATTAAAATGGAAAAATAATAACTTTAAAAAAAAAAAAAACGATTTCCAGGCACTGAAAAGTAAAAAATAACTAAACGGGGGTTTTCATTTAGAATAGATACTTAATCAGATATTTTCGGTGCCAGCCAATACAAATCAAAGCACACCGACTTCGAAAATATCTGATTAAGTAAGTATCTATTCTAAATGAAAACCCCCGTTTAGTTATTTTTTACTTTTCACTTTTCAGTGCCTGGAAGTCGGTTTTTTTTAAAGTTATTTAATTGCTTGAAATGACAACTTTGAAGAGTTTAAATAGTTAAGATATGTATAGATAATGATGAAATGGAAATTAAGTAAAGTAAGTTAGTTACTGAATGCGATATTAATAAAAAAAATACCGACTGCCTAAAAAGCGAACATTTTTATGACCGCTTCTTAAAAACCTTCGTTTTGATTCTTAACTCGAAAGGTTTGGATGAAAAATATTTTTTAATTTTTATAGAAATAGAAACTGGCACCTGAAATCAGCTATTTAGATTTTTAATAATATTCTATTCATATTTTATAATATCCATAACTCGTGTCATCAAGATGAATCTTATGACTTGTGGAGTTGTGAATCATCAAACCGATTAAGCCGTTTAGGAATTACGAGGTATATAGTATAGGATGTACATACATACATACATACATACATACATACATACATACATACATACATACATACATACATACATACATACATACATACATACATACATACATACATACATACATACATACATACATACATACATACATACATACATACATACATACATACATACATACATACATACATACATACATACATACATACATACATACATACATACATACATACATACATACATACATACATACATACATACATACATACATACATACATACATACATACATACATACATACATACATACATACATACATACATACATACATACATACATACATACATACATACATACATACATACATACATACATACATACATACATACATACATACATACATACATACATACATACATACATACATACATACATACATACATACATACATACATACATACATACATACATACATACATACATACATACATACATACATACATACATACATACATACATACATACGTACGTGTAGAAGTCAAACCATAACCCTTCCATGGATTTTACCGCAGTCGGGTAAAAATAAAATTATCTCATAATTCTCAGTATTTTTTTTCTTACGTATTACAAGTACCTACGTATTACAAGTAAGTTCAACACGATCAAGGTTGTTATAACGGTTCTATACACGGTTTTTATATAAATGGCAATAGAAAATATTTTTATATGAAGTATCTATTAATAAATATTTTGATCGCCATGTTATTGCCAATCTACTTATAAATTTAATTAAATTAATAATTGAAGACTCATAGAAAATAAAATCACAATTTACCTGTCACGTTATTTAACGGAGATTGTGGGTGCATTAGTAAATATAACAGGTAAATTAGGTAAAAGCACTTTAATAAATATATCTTTAATGAAACATGATTTTCCTATACGAAAAGAAAACATAGGGAATAAAACAATGTTTGTGTTGAAATAGGAATGATAAATTTCATATGATATCAAAAAAATCATGAAGATATACGCAGTGAGATTTGATGATATTTAGACCACTTCACAATATAATAAGTATGATGTGTTAGGTGTTTCTTTGATAAATGTGATATAGGTAAAGAATCTAAAGATAATAAAATAAGAACTTTTATTATGAAAACGGTAAAAAACTCTAGCTTTAGCTACTATATCTCTAACTTTGGACATTATTTCAACTTATACAACCTAAAAGCATTTAATAGGGTTGCGTTTGGGCCCTTTGGTTGTGGATCTCTAAAGGCAGACGGAGCTTTGTTATCTTACAAACAAACACGGTCATGCTTAATTTTAATTTAAACAATTTATCTTTGATTACTCACTATACACTCACTTTATTTACTCACTAAGCCACTTGTTCATTATGTTAGAATATTTGTATTGTATCAAGATGGTAAATGTATGTCTATTTTAATGTTAGGTATCTCGTTTTATCACTCTACTTAAAGTAATAACGTATTCAATATTTTCATAACTAAACTAGCTTTTGCCGATGGCTACACTCAATTTAATTTACATGCCTCGTAGCTCCTTGACTAATTTTACTTCATATAAATTCGTTATAATATGCAAAAAAAATTTTTAACTTGATTTATAGTGCTAGAACTCAGCTGCATAAACAAAAAAAAACCTTTTCAATTTTAATGACCGAGCGAGCAAAGCGTGTCTGCATCAAGTCTGGCAGAATTTACTTTTTTCTGTCAGTTTGATAGTATTCCTCTACAGTTCGTATTTTACAACCGATCTGGACGAATCTTTGTATACAGATTTTACAACTTTATAGTTTATTTCGATTAGAGGGGTATTTCCTCCAAAAAGGTGCAAAAAGGGGGTACTGAATATCTTTGTGTTATGAGATCCGATTTCGATGGTTCTTTTTTATTTGAAAGGTAGACTTAAAAGTAACTTTAAGTTGGTCCCATAAAAATTTGGTGAAAATTTGATGATGATCTTCGTCATAATGACCAGAATAGCTCCTCAAAATGCAGTTTGTGCTCGCGAGATCTACTTTTCGTAGAAATGAAATAAAATTTTATAGATCTTTGTGAGTACTTAACCGTTAAAATTAGTTGAATTGTATTAAAAAGAATCTTTGGCTCAGCTTTAGTATACGGGATGTGCAGTAGATTTTTGATTTGATTTTTTGTGCAAAGTACCTACTTATTATCTTGAGTAATCCCACAAACGTTTCAAGTGGAGAAAATTAAAAACTTTTGGAAATAAAAAATATCGAAATTTGATAAATATAACCTCAATCTGCACTATTTTATTGCTTTTGACGTAATTTTTGACAGTAGTGTTTCTATTTTATGGAGTTTTAATTAGGTATGCGTTTTGATTTTGCAAGACAGAAGTGTTGCCATTTTAGGGAGTTTTAATTATGCATTTTAATTTTGCAAATAATAAGTTGACAAAAAACACTTAACAAAAAATAACCTCAAAATGAGATTTTTAAAAATTCATAAAAAAAAACTGCATTTCCTCCACTTTTTCTTTGTGGGGTCACAACACAGGGGTCCCCACCCCTCCCCCCAAATATATAGATATATAAATTCCTTATACTAAAGTCCTTCCGAATCTTTACTTACGGTAGTCAGCCATATTGTAGTATTGCGGGCAAACAAATCCAGATTTCCTCAACAACTCCGGAATATCTGCAATCGCACCTGAATACAATGTCCTTCCATTGGCAAGAAGAATAACGTCATCAGCAGAAGCAAACAGTTGAGATGATGGCTGGTGTATCACACAGGCGACAATGCGGCCACTCTGTGCAACTGACTTTAGGGCTTTAGCTACTGACAGTGAAGACACGGAATCGAGACCACTAGAAAGTACCAAAATTAAAACTATTTTATTTGTTCATGTTTGATCGTGGATGTAATTTAAAAATTTAAAATATAGAATTTTGATTTTAAACTTAAAACAGTATGTCTGGCTAAGTTTAACTGACCTCGTTGGTTCATCCAAAAGTAAAATAGAGGGGTTTGTTAGGAGTTCACATGCGATCGTCAATCTCTTGCGTTCTCCGCCCGACAAACGGCCCGATCGTGTGTGTAATACATCAGAAATTCCCAACTGTTTAGATACAGCCTCAATCTGTAACAATAATATTATATTCTAGTATTTAACTTCAATCTTATAAAATAATCTAAATTTCTAGAAGGACTATATTTGTCTAGTAGATCTTATAAAATCAATTCTCGGCTACGAGTGATGGAGGGAGTGTAAGATATCGCTTTGCCGCATAGTTATGGAACTGTTACGCAGTAGATACTGGTTATAATTATATTTAATACGCATAGCCTAAATGTTTTGCTTGCGACTGGAGAATGCAAGTCTGAATGAATGAAATGAAATTTGAATTGAAAAATTAATATACGAGTAGATTAAATTTTTGTAAGTATTGAATAAATTCCAATTTTTATTATTTTTTCACTGCTCGTCAAATTGCAATGTCGGAATGTTTACGGCAACATTGTAATAATAAATAATAATAAGTGTCAAATTAAAAACTTAAGAATATCATATTTTTCATTTTTTCCCCAAAAATACGTCGGTGTAATCAGTTTATAAAAATTTGGTCAATAAAGTACACTTTTTCAATGATAATTAAAAAAATGTAGTTTATAAAGTAAAAATTATCGATTTCTCCAATGTTTTCAATTTTTAAGAGTGTTCTTATAGGATGACCATACAATATATTTTTTTCAAAAAGTAGAGTTCAAGACGAAAAGAATAAGCCCGATCTGAAAATTAAACGATTTTTTTTTAAATGTAAACGTCGACTTGAATTCGGGGGTAATTTTCAGCCTGTCGATACCATAAAACATACTTTTCTCGGAAATGGCTAAACATTTCACTTTTTTTTTATTATATATATTTCTAAGATTACATTCCCTTAGTTTCATGAAAATCAAAAGATTATTCTAGAAATTAAAAATAAAAAACCAAGAAAAAATTAAAATCCGAGTTTTTTGCAAACATCTCGAAAATTTTGAGGTTATTGTAAAAAGTGTCATTTATAAAATTGTAGATTTTTACTAGACCTACAACTTTTGTAGAAAACATTTTTCGATAGAACGTCATAGTAAGTCGGAAATTGAAAAAAAATATTTTTCAACGCTTTGCGTCCCCCCATTTTTCAAAGGTTGCTGGGCATCGGAGGCATTTTACGATTTTCTATTCCTTATATACCTGTTAACATTTTAAAATCTTAAAACTTCAGTTTTTTAATATTTTGTTCCCAAACCGGATTTCGATTGGACTAATATGGTTATTTGTCAGATATCAAAGTAATTGTGTAAATAACTTTTAAAGAGTAAGATAATATTTTTGTTTCTTTATTTTTTCACTAGCGGATATAGAATATAAATGAGAGTGTCATATAATCTATAAGAAACGAAATAAGAACTATTACGAATAGAAAAAAAAGAAAAAAGGTATCCACGAACTCAATTTTTTTTCTACTTCAATTAAAGTTATTATGATTTCTATCGGAATAAAAAATAGTCTGTAGCACTCGGTGGTAATATACTTAATAAGCGTTTACTTATTACGAAAGAACCTTTAGCGTCAAATCATTACAAACTTTCCTTCTTTATAATATTAGCGTTGTTTATTTAATTACACGTATGTAAAGATATAATCTTTTATTATACTTCACAGTCATTATTATACATGTAATAGGTATTTTTTATAACTGTCGGCGAATGTTCGGTTAACATCGCTTAATCTTTTCTATTGGTCTGGTGTATTGCTCATATGATAACGAGCCATTAAGTGTTGAGTTCGAATCCCCGGACAAGTCATCAGAGTTGTAGCGTTGGAGTTACACTCTCGTATCTCTCTCTCTCTGTAAAGTTGTCGTTTTTATCTCTCTGTTCATGTCGGATTGCCATGTCATTGGATGAGGAGAGAAAAGGAAAATAGAGTGCCTCTGTGTTTATGCATATACTTAGGTATATAGTCTTACCATAGTCGAAGGATTTATTATTTTTAATATTATGTACTGTTATAAGAAAATATATTGTTAATTGAAATAAAGTTTAAGCGTAAATATTACTTACTATAACTTGTTTTTAAAATCTATGCATATAATAAAACTGTAGAGATCGAATATTACATTACATAGAAAATAAATGCTAAAAACCGAGCCAGGGGGATGTAAGAAGAGAAATAGAACAAATCCAGATTTTTTCAATTTTTTTGTTTCTCTGTCTATTTATCTGTTTGTACGGACTAATCTCCAACACTCCAAAACGATACTTTTCATTCCGGAAAATTAAAGATTTTCTGTGGGATAGTTAAAAAACTATAATAATTTATGCAGCTTAGTACACAAAACTACTGATTGGATTTTAATGAAACTTTACTTTAATATAATTTATATATCAGAATAACAAATAGGCTACTTTTTATCCCAGAAAAATGTTGGGTTCCCGTGGTATAGATTTGTTTTTGTTTGGTTCATAAAGGTTAGTTATGCTTATAAATATCTTAAAGGTAAACCTTCAACAACGTGGGTTTATACTCGTATTTTCAATACAACTATGCAACTCAATAATGCTTCACGCTCCTTAACTTGCAGAAGATCAAAGGTGTACCTACGGTGTTAATAAATGCCTACGGTTGATACAATAAAATATATAGGTAAATTATAAAATATGTACTAAAGTATTTGCTTCTTGAAGTCGCCCTTATAGTTTATACTATATACCTATACTATTTAGCATGTTTTATTTTTATTTTCTATTTCATCTATACACATAAAGAAAATTATCTTCTATATTATAATAAAGCAGTAAGCAGTAATTTAGCAAAATCTGTACATGAAATATTTTTAAAAACAATGACTGTAGCGTATTACGTATACAATGTAGACCCCAAAACAATATTTATTAAAATTTTTGTCTGTTTGTCTTTTGTTTGTGCACGTTTCACGCAAAAAGTGATGAACCGATTTCAATGAAATTTGGTGAAGTGATAACTTATTACTCGGGTCAACATTTAGGATACCTTTTACTTCATGGAAATCTTTCTTTCCCACGGGAAATGACAATAAGTGGTTTTATCGAGTCCTCTTTAGAAACCTTCCGCTGGCTAAACCTTAAGACATACACCAAAACAATGTACTTAAAAATTTTAGATCTCAAAAAGGCCAACAGAAAAATGTGTAACAGTATAAGTCTATCTCTTAAGGTACATTCGCAATTACTATTTTTATATATCTTTACCAGCTTTATATGTCCATACTAATATTAAATGCGAAAGTAACTCTGTCATCTTTTCACGCTTAACCGTTGAACTGATTTAGATGAAATGTGGTATGTAAATAGTTTGAGACCCTGGGAATGACATGAGGTAGTTTTCATTTCGGAAAACATATCGTATATGGAAAGGGTGGTGGAAGATTGGATGGGGTATCAATCATTTCTCAAGTAAAGGATATGTATATATACATATAACTCTTTATAATACTTACCTACTTTTCTATACCTGTTTTCCTGTTATAATGCACCTAGAGACGAACCCGAGCGAAGCGAGGGTGAGTCGCTAATATATAATAGAATATAATACATACTCGGCTATAATTTATAAAAATATGGTAATTCATAATTGAACCATACGGGAATACATAAATAAGGAAATTTAAAATCATAAATTTGCATATAATGACAATGTTATCTATATAATTCTACATACAACGTATAAGCAAAAAATAAATATACAATAAAATGCAGTTTGCGCAGTTAAGAACATAAGTAGATGGTTGCTGTGCTTTGTTAATAATAATCTATGACGACCGCGACGCATAATTATTATTTTCCTGTTTCTTTTTTATTTAAAATAATCAATATTACTTCTTTATATTTTGCTAGCGAGGTCCATACTGAGTTCGCTACTACTCAAGTGAAACGGATGAGTACTGAGTACCCTCGCTTCACTCGGGTGCTATCCTAAGTGTCTTTTTCCTGCTTCAATTAAAATTGTTATAATTTCTAACAGAAAACCTTTGTTACTGGAATAAAAAGCCTATTGCGCTCGGCGGTAAAATAGCTATTAATCAAAGAATTATTGGAATCGGATCAGTAGTTTCAGATATTAGCTCTTATATACAAACTAACAAACTATATCTCTTCATAATATTAGTTTAGAACTAAGAGTATTAACAAAAATATTCTGGATTTATTAAAGACTAGGTAAGCTAGATATTGAATTAATTTTTTAAATCGCATTCTATATTCATTTTAAGCCATATTCTCTGTATCTTATTAATAAACTAGCAACTCACCCTTGCTCTGTTTTAGTTCGACCCTAGTTACGTTTTAACGTTTAGTATAAATTTCTCAGAGATGAGATATTTTCCCGCAGTTAAAAATATCCTATATGTTAACCAAGATAACCAGCTATCATCATACCAAACTTCATCAAAATCTATCCAGTGAGTTTCTCGTGATGCGTTCCCTGACAGACAGACATACAAAAATTCTAAAAACTACCTATATAGAGTCGGCCTCTGTATCGATAATAATGATTATTTCAGTAAGATTTTCGAAAAAATATTTAATATACATATTCGATTCAGTTAGAGTTTTACTATATGTATAGAAAAAGATTTGAACGTAATTTATTTCATAGCAGCAGCTAACCCTCGTTTCGTTGGGGTTCGCCTTTAAAAAAGCAAAACGAATCTATCCCACGGGAACCGTATATTTTTCCGGGATAAAAAGTATATATAAGCCTATGTGTTATTCCAGACTTATAATCTATCTCTGTGCCAAATTTCATCCAGATCCGTTCAGCCGTTCTGGCATGATTGAATAACAAACATCCATCTAAACATCTAAACTTTCACATTTATAATATTAGATAGAGAATTACATTTATAAGATTGTAGATACTACTAGGTATTTAGTATTACTAGATAGTTAGTGTTAATGTAAATCTTAATTAATGATTAGTTAATCAAAGCCGGTTTATATTATAACGGCATTTTTTTGTATCGTAAGTGAAAGTGTTATTGCATTGCTACCGAATATTAGAGCAGGTTTCAAGCATTAATATTAGCTTCTTAAAAGTATTGAATAATTAGATGTTTTGTATTGCTGCAAGGCTAGATTTGTTTTGGTAATATTCGATTATATTTTTGGGGAAGAAACTTACCGAATGTTGCCTCTCATTGTGGGTGACAGAAGGAAGTTTCAGCGAGGCAGCAAATTGTAGTGTTTCTCTAACAGTCAATGTATCAATCAGGGTTGCATGTTGTGCCACAAGAACTACATTTCGACCAGAACCTTGCAGGAAACCGGTCACGCCTGTTTTTCTGTGAAAGTTATGGCCAAAATAAATACTTCTCGCCAAACTTTTGGTCACCCTGAAGTTGGCGTTAGTACGACCTTGCGCAGATACGTTCGAGTGGACAATAGTTAATTCATTTATAAATATATTATGTTAATAAAGTAACAAAACGTTTTGTTTAGTAAATATAGTTATAATGTTGATAAATAAATTCAATTAATAAGATTTGGAACTTAAATACATTTCATTATCGAAGACATTTTAAATGAAGTCCTATTTAAGGTTACTTTTCGAAAATTGTAAGACAACGTATCAATCACATTACAACATCCGCGAGGCATAAATAACAAAAGTTAAATGCAACAAAAAGTAATAAAATAAATATTATAGCAAACATAACCAAGACGTAGTTAGGAATTTTATACTCGAGTGTTAATTGTGTGCATATACTTTATGTACAGATATGTCACGCACACTACGTCACATAAGCTCTCGGGCGCTGCGGGTGAGAAGCAGAGAGGGAACCGCTTCCCCAGCGCCCCTCGCCTTAATGTTTCGTACTTCCACAGACCATAAAATACTATACTAGTAGTTCTGCGCATCGGCGCATGTGTGATTTTTTTTGTTTTTTATACAATAGCTTACATCGTTATATAATTGTAAAAAAGAATTCCTAGCTCCAAAAAACTATAATTTAGTATTTTTTTTAATATCTTACCCATACGGATACTTTACCACGCTTGGCGTGACCTCAAAGTATATCATATACAGAAAAATGACGATGCGATTTGTAGCTAGACAAAATCGCACATCGCTCTGTTATGATAATATACTTGACGTCATTTTCGGTCTGACCAATGGCGTTAGTTTCAACTACTTTGAATTTCCCACCAGTAGTTGCACTTTTTAATAATCATTTTCTTAATCAAAAAGAAGTTAAATTGATTATATATTAATATAATCGTAGGCTTAATTCAAAAGCAATAAAGTTTATAAAAAAAAATCACCTTTATTTAAATCACACGCATATTCCTTATTCAGGACGGTCAAAATGTTTTGCAAGAACTATATTTCAGAACACACCTCAGGGTTAACCCTAACTAAAAAAAAAAAGAAAAATCCAGACATGTTATATGCACATCTTACATCACTAATAAACATACTATTATATTTATTAAGTTATAAGTTATACTTCTTTTGGCCCATTAGGGGCAAAAAATGATGAGAGTGATTTTTTTACGATGCGACAGATTTAAGGTGTAGTATGAGATTAGTCGTTAAATCTTCCTTTAGTATATGGTGTGATGTCTATATTCAAGATATTTATCCCGGTATTTCTACATACACAACAAATCTCATAAGCTTTATGTCTCATGATTTAAAATAGTAGTAAAATGAAGTGAAGTTTTTTAGTAACCAAAAATTTAAGTTTGATCAACTTATGCTCATAATTTTATAATATATGTTTGGAAGTATCTATTCGTCCGATAATCGAATGAATAAAAAATATTATACATCCGCCTGTTGTTGAGGTGTGATATTCCGACTATTTTTATGTTTCTATAAAAAAACAATTCTAACTTATCAAATTATATGATTTTTAAGAATATCAATAGTTCAAAATTTTAAGTTTGAATAGGATCAAATGGATTTAGATTAAAAATCTTATCTTATCGCCCGATAAGTTAGAAATATCTTGTTTTATTACGACGTAGTAATATTCTCCTAATGAGAATATATATTAATTTTTGGATGCGTAGGTTAAGGCGCTTTTCTTTTTTTTTACACAAGGACTCTTGAACTTAATAATTGTTGGGATCTAAGAGAATAAGTTTTCAGCTCGGTAGGGTAAGGTTATTTTTTTTTGCTTATAGAAACTCCGAAAAATCACTTATTTCACATTAGAAAACATAAAAGTGTTTGTTAATCATCCGATAGCAGCGGCCATTTATGCTACAATATGTCTTTCAATTTTTTGTTTTATTTTTTTAAACTATAAACACGTATGTTGTATAAATAAATAAGCCGAGTTCAGCTCTGTCGGAACTTATACGAAGGTTTTGACCTCGGAATTCAGCACCAAGAATGAACGTATATGAGTTAATATCATGTTGTTCATATTACTAAAATAGCAATGTTCATAAAAATGTTTTATTTAAATCTTTGTAAATAATATTAAAAAAATGTCAATATCATTTTAATTTTAACTAGCTTCGTTTTAAACATTAATAGTAATTGCGAGAGTACCTTTGCAGATAGACTTATGCTTGATATTGCAGGTTTTTTGTAGGCCTATTTTTTGTAGACCTACAATTTAAGTCTTGCGTTCTAAGGAGGACTCGACAGAATCATTTATGGTGTTTTCCTAAGGGAATATAAGGTTTTGCTGTAGTAAAAGGTATCCTAAATGTTAATCCTAGTAATAAGGTATTACTACACAAAATTTTGTTAAAATCGGTGTAGTGCTTTTTGCGTGAAAAGCCCATATACAAAGAGACATGCAGACAAAAAAATTATACACGTATTCGATTTAGCAAGTAACTCTGCTTGCTCTATTTAGACAATTTTGATGAATTTGAAGATGTATTATTATATCTTTGCAAACATGGAAATGAAATATTAAAAAAAATAAATAAATATATACGGTCGAATTGAGAACCTCCTTCCTTTTTTTGGAAGTCGGTTAAAAATAAAATTGCTTCCATCATATTAAGGTAAAAAATAGGTCATTAAAAATGGCGATAAAAGTAATCGTAGAGTGATTGACACGTGATTAAAATATTGATTAAATTATTATAAACCTCACATTAATTTTTTTTTATGCGATTCAGTGACAAACGAGCAGACAGACCACCTGATGGTAAGCAGTACCTGTCGCCCATAACACCTACGGTTCATGCACTTAGGTTTTAAGTAACAAAAATGCAGAACCACAGGTGCGTTGTCACTGTGAGGACTAAGATGATATGCCTCTTGCCTGTAATTGCGCTGGCTACCATATCCTTCATACCGGAACACAACAATGCAATCATTGTTGCTTGGCGGCAGAAATAGATAAGGGGGTGGTACCCATCCAGTCGGACTCCTCAGGCTTGACAGAGTCCTACCACCGGTATATAAAAATATGATATACCTATTTTTTACCTTAATATGATGGAAGCAATTTCATTTTAATATTTCATTTCCATTCATAAATCCTTAATACATGAAATTTTAATATAATTAAGTGTTGTAATTTTACTTTATTTTGTTTTTTGTATGTGTCTCTATAATACTAATCTATACTAATATTATAAAGCTGAAGAGTTTGTTTGTTTGTTTGGTTGAACGCGCTAATCTCAGCAACTACTTATCCGATTTGAAAAATTCTTTTTGCATTAGATAGCCCATTAACTGAGGAAGGCTATATATCATCCCGGAAGCGAAGCGAGGGTGAGTCGCTAGTGTAATAATATGCCCAAAATAGCTTATCTATACTTTAATAAATAAAAATTGAAAGTTAATCATACAGCAAGTCTATTATACAAATACAAATTATACTGGTAGGTGAAGAATTTGATCAATGACAATGTACGAAGAATTTATCTCATAATATGAAATTTGTATAAAGGTGAGGAGACGCAAATGAGTGGAAAAAACCGACATTACGCATGATATTTAATTCTACGTTGACTAAGAAACACTATAATTGTCCATTAAACTGTGATTGTGAATAATTATGATAAAATTACTTAATTGCTTACAAAACGAATTAAAAGACAAATTATGAATGAATAATTATTAATATCATTTTATATTACACTGAGGTACCACACTACATAATGAATTAAGGTACACCATAAATAATGAATAAAAAGTACATAATAAATTTGCCGTGAATTTAAACATTGAAAATGTTTTTTTTGTCGCTTCGGTATAGACCCGATTTTTAACGAAAGTGCGACATCGCTCTGCTGTCGTGGCTTTTGGGACTACGTGACTGAATGGGATATCAAAAGACGCGTTTTGACATGGGCTACAAAATGCAAAAAAAAATTTGAATAAACTCAATTATTTCTTTTTTTAAATCGAAATAATGTGAAAAATGCGTTCGTTCTTCGCCCGATTTCGCTCAGAAAATATTTCATATCTCGAAAACGAAATGAGATATCGAAAAAATGTAAAAAAACCCCTAAAAATAGGACTTCGAGTTACATTTAAAAAATAACTGGATGTGCGTATCATGGCTGGTTATTCAGAAGTTGTATCTTTGTGACGCGGAGTTTACGCGCGAAGAGCGCGTGAGCGCGGTAGTGATGGTGAATAAATGTTTTGGAGCATGATTATGTGTTTGAACGAAGTGATTCTTTATGAATCTATACAGATAAATAAAATTGGAGTGTCTGTTTTTTATATTAAAATAACCGCTTTTCACTAAATGCATATGGATGTATACACGGTACATATACCAAAACAACATTTTTTACAATTTTTGTCTGTCTGTCTGTCTGTCTGTTTGTTCCGGCTAATCTCCGAAACGGCTGGACCGATTTTGACGGGACTTTCACTGGCAGATGATGATGAGGGTAAATCGCTAAATAATTTAAATGAATATCTTAGGAGTAGTAAGCTACTATTTATGTATACCTAAACATAACTAACCGTGAAAACGTATCTAGGGATGAACGCGAGCGAAGTGAGCGTGAGTCGCTAGTAAATAAATATGTTTTTAAACTAATAGCTAACTTATATCTTTACACGTAATAAAACAGTAACTTAGCGAAATCTATCCATGAAATATGTTTTAAAACCAATGACTGTTACGGATTGTATACAGAATATATACCCCAAAACTATATTGTATGTCTCTTTGGGTGTGCGCGTTTCACGCAAAAAGTACGGAACCGATTTTAACGAAATTTTTTGTAGTTATAACTTATTACTTGGGTCATATATAATATAATCTAATACCATTAATACAATTTTATAATTAATTTAATATTATGAATGCAATAGTTTGGATGGATTTTTGTTACTCAATCACACCAGAATGGCTGAACGGATCTGAATGAAAAACACAGGGATAGATTATAGCCTGGAATAGCACATTGATTATTTTTTAACCCAAAAAAATTTACGATTCCCTTGGGATAGATTTGTTATTATTTTAGAGTTTTTGTCTGTCTGTCTGTCTGTCTGGGAACGCAATACGAGAAAACTACTGGACAGATTTTGATGAAATTTGGTATGATGATAGCTGGTTATCCGGGTCAACATAAAGGATATTTTTTACAATGTGAAAATATTTCATATCTGTGAAATCTATAGCATTTTAAATAAAACTATCTTTTCGGATTATTTCGCGGATTTATTTTGATTTTTGGTTCCCGACGTTTCGAATGCTTTACACTTTACAGCAATCATGGTCACGGGACAAACTAAGGTTTTAGACGTCAAAGGCGTTATATACTTGTTACAGACAGTGCCTACCCACTATTTTACAAAAATGATTTCAAAAAAAAAAAAAAAATAGCACCATAATACCTTACAATATTTGTTGATTTTAGTTCTAAACATTTTTAATTTTTTATAATAAGTATTATTATTTATTTAATTTTAGCTATTATTATTATAAATATTAAGATTACTTTTAGGATATTAAACGTATTATATATTGGATATTTTGAGATACGATCGCTAGAATTAAGCTTGTTTTCCATAATATCTTTAAGAAATTATATGAAACACGAACTTACTTTTGTAACTACTAAAGTATCTATTACGTAAATTTTTTGTTTTAGTGTATAAATATGTTAGTAAAAATAACACACTATTCAGCGGTATGGAACTCTCGATGTGCGAGTCAAAATTTAGTTATAACATAAAGCCAAAGATATTGTTTGTATTTTGAACGCGGGGAGGAACGTTCTGCTAGTAATTAATATGTTAAAAAATGATTCAATTCAGTTCTTTTGGCAGATTCATTTTCAATGTATCCGAAGGTCGTGGCAGACACGAGATCTGTGGATTTTTCAAAATTATTATCAAAACGAAATTTAGTGTAATCTTTCTACAATGCTATTGGAGAAGTTTTCAATTTTTTTATGTACCTATGAGATTATAAAAAAATATGTAAAATATATCAAAAACATAAAAGAATTATTAAAATATTTCAACAAATGAAAAAGTTATGATACTTTAAAGTTGCGCTTGTAAGAATAGTTTCGTGACGTCACACGACCTGAACGACCGATATTCAATTTAATTTCTCAGTGTCATTTATTTACTGATAAATTAAAAAAATACAGATATATTAGTTTTGATCTATATTATAATTTAATTGCGTTAAATATATAGGAAGGTGGGGGGACACCGGATAGTTAAGAAAAAAACACAATAAATAAATCACTATGTTATTTATTGAGAAAATCAATATTATAAATGTTTAAGTATACCTTAGGCATAACTTTGGTATAAAAATGTTTGAGATCAATCTTAACAACAAATAAATAGAACAATTTTAATTAAAAATTATAAATCCGAATTCAACCCATACCTATGGGTCAAACCGGATAGGCATTTTATACTCTAGGGGTGAATACAGACACTAACAATAAAACTAAATATTCAAATTATTCGCAGTTTTTGCATACAAAAAATAATAATTCTTACTCAGAACAACCGATGCAACTTTCGTGAGCCCATTTATGACAAGCAGTGCTTTGGTACCATTCATCTGTGGACTTAGTTTGACTGTACTACTGTACGCCACAAACCAAATACTCCGAATCCTCCTGATAGTTTTCTTTATTCGTCTTTTTACCGATACCTTTACCTTTGCCTTTTTTATTTTAATTACTGATGACGTAGCCTTTTCAGCCAGTTCATATTTATATGGTGATTCAGTCAAAATTGCGGTTTTTCCTCGACGCGTCGATGGCCGCATGTACTTTTTGAAATGAGGAGTCGGCATGATATCTTTCGGTGATACAATCCTTATTGAATCTGAAATGGTTTGTCCTTCTGTAGATGTTCCTGCTTGCGTGGACGGAGTTCTTTCTCGAGACAGTGGATCCTGAGAGAATTCCTTTGTGGTTGGTGCAAATGATATTTCTGTAGTCTGCGATGGCTGAACGGGGTGAAACCAGGTAGTCGGAATCACCCCGTCCACTTGCACCCCACAAGTACCATGTTTGAAATTGTAACGTCCGCGTCACCGCCATTTGCAACCGCACTGAGTGAGCGTTCGCGCGTATTTCTACATTAGCTAGAACGAGACAGCTGTACGCCGAGTAATGAAATAGTACCTATCTGGTTTCACCCCCTATCCGGTTTCCCCCCTTGTTCCCTACCATGAAAATTATTGGAGAAGTTTCTTAGTTTTTTTAATGTATTAATTATAATAAAATATAACAAAAATTATTTAAATATTCAAAGAGCATGGAATATGACTAATATTGTTGACTAAATGTCTGTTTATACGCGTAGGTAAGTACTACTTCTTTTTATATACAGACAATGTAACAAAGGCACCGAGTTTTTACGTCGTCCTTAATTTAAAATAATAAAATAGTAGATATTTTATGTCGTTTTAGATTTAAAATATAAACATAAAAACATATAAATTGAAAACATCTCGTGATATCGTTAGCTAGACGAACACGGTTTTTATGAGAAATAGCTTTTTATATATATTCCTGCTAATCGACTTCGGCTCACTGATTTCGGTCACCGGAAGTACTCATAGATATCGTACAGATGTTTGTGCGTAGACATAAGTGCGCTCTCTATTAATTCAATCCTCTTATAGTAATTAAGGTTTCCTCATGTGACTGATGGTGGCGTGTTAGTTTGTGGTTAGAAAACAAGCGCAGGACTTACATTTAGCCTACAAATTAGCGTATTTCCGACTCACGCGTGTGTAAACAGTCAACTTCTTAATTCCAGTTTTCTGTACCTTGAGTTAATAGGCACTTAATTTCATAACATATACATAATATAAATGAATAAATAAATAAATATATTATATTATAAATTAAAAAACTGCATAAAAGTTTACTAAAAACAGATACATACGAGTATGCACATCTCGTGGCAAGGACGAAACGAACGGACAGTTCACCTTCACTGTTCACCTTCGTGAACATGTTTTCATCTTTTTAGTAAGCTTTTATGTAGTCGGTTTTTTTATTTTTATAATATATTTATTTATCTACGGCTTTTTAAGTAAGAAAATTAGCGAAAATGGTTGTTAACCAACTTTAAATTACTATATATCTTAAACTGTTACGAATGTCTGTACATAGAAAAAGAAATGCTAGAAACCGAGTCAGGGTTGGTGGTCAGGTGATGTAAGAAGAGAAATAGAACAAATCTAGATTTTTTATTTTTTTTGTTTCTCTGTCTGTTTGTCTGGTTGTACGGGCTAATCTCTGAAACGATTGGACCGATTTAGCATGGTAGTACCTTATATCCCCGGTCAACATTTTAGATAATTTTCATCCAGGAAAATTAAAGAGTTCCCGTGGGATAGTTAAAAAACTAAAGTAACTTATACAGCTTAGTACACAAAAACTACTAATTCGATTTTAATGAAACTTTACAATAATATAGTTCATACATCAAAATAATAAAAAGGCTACTTTTTATCCCGAAAAATGTACACTTCCTGTGGGATAGATTTGTTTTTGTTTGTCTAGAAGCGAACCCGAGCGAAGCGAGGGTAGGCCGCTAGTTTAAAATAAAAAATGATGAGAGAAACCTAAAAATATTTTTTAATTATCTATTTAATTATACCCCACTTGACATAGTGCGTCGATTTTAATTTTTTTTTTTTACATTAGAGCGTCCAAAATCGGCCATTTTGATTTTTTCAAATTTTTATGCATATTTGCGCCGTTAGGACGAGTCAAACCACGTATCATTTATCAAAATCGGCCCACGCGTTTGGTCTAAATAGTCTAAATAGTAATAAACAAAGGAACAAACCCATATACATACATACAAAGGCTCATAAAGACATTGCCCTTCTTTGCGTCGCGCTGTCGGGTAAAAATCAATTTTAAATAACGTTATCTAATGCACTTAACGAATTATAATAAAAGAAATTATTTTTGTTACGAACCACAAAAACAATGCCCCAAAATAATACAGTACTTCTATATCTATACATATAAAAAAATTGTAACTAAGCCGAATCTGTACATTAAATATTTTTTGGAAAATCTTATTGAAATAGACTTTATTTTCGATACAGAAGCCAATTTGGTATTATGATAGACCCGGGTCAACATATATATATATATACATATATAGGATACTTTTTACTGCGGGAAAATATCTACTCCCTGAGCTAAACTTTAAAACGTAACTAGTGAGTTACTAGTTTTAGATAAAGTTCCTGGGCAAGCGAGCTTCGCTTAGAGTTCTTTTTTGTTATATCGTTTTTTTAGATAAAAAGAACTAAAAACTTGGATAAATACAAAAAACAAACAAAAGTAAAAACTTTGTATTCTGACCGGGACTCGATCCTGGGCATATGTGTTGTCTAACTTGCGCTTTGACCGCTTGACTACGATTCTTATAACAGAGTGTAAGAAATTATCAACCATATTCTGCGTAGAATAATGCAAAAGAAAACTACATGAAAACTCGAAAACACGCGTTTTTCCAGACATGAGACTAATCTAAATCGATTTTTCGCTCTCGAAAGCCCCCGCATATCAAATTTCAGCGAAATCGTTAGAGTCGTTTTCGAGATCGCTGGTATAAATAAATAAAGAAATAAAGATATAAATATACAAGAATTGCTTGTTTAAATATATAAGATATATTATTTGTACGTGTATTCACATTAACGTACGAAGATAATAATAGGGGTTAGGTTAACATGATAATTTATAATATTAAACAAACTATACAAATTAGACAATGGCTCGTTTCCGTATGTTAGAATCATTATCAATATTTTTAATGTGATAACATAATTTAAATTGTTACGTAGATACTGAAAATTTTTATTTACAGATTGTATGATTTATGAATAGTATTATTATTATAAAAAAGTTGTCTTTTAGATGTCCATGCCCACTTACGTTTATTATTTACGCAAATGACCTTAATTATTTTTATAAATGATATTCTTCTATTATTTATAATTAATATAACTTTTTTATATAAAAGGGTAGTTAAAGTATAAATATGTTTCAAAATCTTACTTTCTTCCTGCTAATATTTTCAATAACGTTGTTTTTCCAGCTCCAGAAGGGCCAAGGATGAACGTCAGTCTGCCCGGTCTAATTGCGCCACAAACATTGTTCAGGATGACTTGTGCATTACCACTGCTTTTTCTTTTTGAAAACCATATCTTTTCTAAAACAAAATTATTGTAAATTGTAATGTATTGTATCTTGTAAGGGAATATTAATATAAAATCTAATAATAAATGTTTATTGCATTATGGCTATATTATTACATATGAACTAGTTTAGCAGATTGGTCTACACGTGACTGCTCTTCTGATATCTACATGTAGAGTCGATCGCGTTCACAGATATTTACGTGTTCACATTTGGGCTTTTGTTGCAAGCGCAACATTTGGTATTATATAAAAAAATTAAAGAGTGCATGTACGAATGTGTAAAAGCGCAAGAAGTAAAACTTCTGTAGGTTATCGGTACTTTATATGAAACTTAATTTATGCTTTCAATAATTAGGATAGGTGAGATACTTAAAATAACGTATACTATGCATATTACAATCAAATATTTATAGAATATCATGTAAGGAAAGAACATAATATTATATATTATTTGTCAGACAATAACAACGGTTATCATGGCAACAACGTTTGCCTCGTACACTTATAATATATATCACTAGCAAAACTCGCGGCTTCGCTCGCGCTAAAACTACAACAAAAAACTTTAAAAAGGTAGGTTTCACACAAATTTTCATCCCTTATTCTATCTCCTTATGGTATGAATTTCAAAAAACGCTAAAACATGTATTTATTTAATTGTATTGAAGAGCATTAATACCAAGTTTCAAGAAATTCTGATCATAAATATTTTTTGGGTTGTGTTATAACGTGTATTCCCGTAGGAATGAGAAAATCTCCCGCAGTAAAAAGTATACTATATGTTGACCCCGGATATCCAGCTATCATTATGCCAAAGTCCATCAAAATCCCTCCAGTGGTTTTTCTGTGATGCGGTAACAGACAGACAGACAGACAGAAATTCTAAAAACTATAGATTCGGTCTCTATATCGATAATAAAGTCTATTTCAATAAGATTTTCCAAAAAATAATTAAAGGTACAGATTCGACTCAGTTAGAATTTTATTATATGTATAGATTTGTCAGACAATAACAACTATTACCGTTTTTTCGTAACGCATTCACCAGCTTACCCCTCAAGTCAAGTGTGCGTAAAGAAGTTTTATTTCAAAAAGATAAACAAATTAGGGAAGGCTTACTGCAAAATTATCTCAATTGAAGGATCTACCTTTATATGCAAGTCGAGTCGCGCCTGAGTTTCAAGTCAAGTCAAGTCAAGGTTATTACCTATTCACCGCACAATTTCGTTTTAGATATATTTGTTACTCGGAAACAAAAATATTTATTACAGTAACTATTAGGGTGGGTCGCTCATGTATGGAAAAAATAAAGTTTCGTGATTGCATTCTAATAGCGATATTTTATTGTCTTATGAGTAAACAAATAATTTTATGTAAAAAAATATCAAATTAAGTTGTATCTTTAGCCCGCGCATGCGGTACAAAGTTGATTTTTTTAAAAATAAAACAAGGTAAAATCAAACTCAATTATTTAATTAAAAACCTACAATTTTTAATATAAAAATCAGTTGTTATACAAACCGGAACGATGTATGAAGGCATTTTGTGCAAAGACTAAAAAACTAAAAACTCGCTTATATTATACTAAAAACAGGTTCTGAAATCCAAGTCTAACGTATTAGACTTGTCAATCAAACCAAAACCGTTGAAGAATTCCATTATCCACGAAAACGGTTGTACTCTATGTTAAAGAAAATTTTATCGGACCATCTCGAGATCTACTTTAATAATAAATGCAATTTAAACTAGCAAAATTAGTTTAGCCGTCTCTGAGAAATCGGCGAACAGTAATTTTGTAATAGAATTTGTAAAAAACAGATTTTGTAATAAATCCATACACAACATATAGATCTAAACCTATATATTCCAATTATAAACTTTGTGTTAACGTATCACATCACATTTTTTTTATTTTCATATAATACATATACATTGTATTGGTTAAAAACCAAGAATTTGTGGTGCTTCAAAAATGAGGATAATTTAGTATTTTTATGTGCTATTAGTGATTTAAAATGTAAAGACATCAAATTAAATGCTCAAAAAATGACAATTTTTATATATTCTTCAAAAAGGAGCGTGAAAGGCGGAAGATGTCCTCTTGCGTATCGGCAATAAAGCATCAACACGTGTAGCTCATTCAGTTCGTCTTAAAGAAATTTGATTTTTTTTTAATGAAATAAAATGCACTAAAATGAAATGGTTAATTTGCGGTGTAAAATCATATGCATATGTAAATGAAGCTCTTTTGGCCCTTCATTCAATTTAAATTGATCGTGCACTAACTTCGATTTCATACGTCAGAGTATTATCTATGGTGGCAGCACTTTGCACCATATTATGCATTCTATAACTAGATAAATTCTCTTTGGATAGCATTATAATTAGTTAACAAGGTTTTTAAAAGAAATATTTCAGATCATAAAAACTGTTATTTAAAGCAATAGCTTTTAATGTTGTAAATTTATTTACAAGTTAGTAAATAATATATTTATTACAGTAATTAAAATTATTAAAATTTTAATTACTGTAATCTTATCTTATTATATATTTAAACGAGCAATTCTTGTATATTTATATCTTTATTTATTTATTTATACCAGCGATCTCGGAAACGGCTCTAACGATTTTGCTGAAATTTGGTATATGGGGGCTTTCGGGGGCGAAAAATTGATCTAGATTAGTCACATGTCTGGGAAAACGCGTGTTTTCGAGTTTTCATGCGTTTTTCTTATGCATTATTCTACGCAAAATTTAATCGCGACATCTATACAACTGTCTCAGTAACACTTAGTCACTTAATGTAAAATTATTTTTAAGCCAAATTAAAAAGAAAATTTTTCTTATCGCGACATCTATACAACTTTCTCAGAACTTTCAAGAACTCCGAGCGAAGCTCGGTCGCCCAGGTACTGAATATATAAATTTAGGATGTACGTGTATCATTTACACAAATAACAAGAATACTATAATATGTAAGTTGACCTTGATATAAGTAATTCTAACAAAAAATAATATGTTTTTATTTATTTATTTATTTATTTATAAGTTCACAAAACCGACATACAAATGAAATAAACAAGCTTAATTATTATTATTCAAAAGTATACAATCAGACAAACGATGTCTTCTAAGATGTGAACATCACGTGCATATATGAACAGAACTAAGTATTAATTATAAAAATATAAACTATTTAATAAGGCTAAATTAAATTAAATCTAATTATTAATGTATTATAATATGACATAACATAAATATAGTACAATGTTATTATTTAAAATAGGTAAATATCGCCATAAGCTTTTATTTATCAAATATTATAAAGAGGGAGGATTTGATTGTTTGTTTGCACCGAATAGGTTCCGAAACTACTGAACCGATACAGATGAAATTTGGTAAGAAGATAGTTTGAGACCCTGGGGAGGATATAGGATAGTTTTTATTCCGGAAATCATCCCTTAAGGGAGTGAAAATGGGGATGAAAGTTTGTATGTGGATTCAACATAGGAACGAACCCGAGCGAAGCGAGGGTGAGTCGCTTAGTATCTTATAAATTGTGTAATGTAATAAATTGATGGGCTTAGTTTCATTTAAAGTTTATTTTCTTAAAATTTAAATAAAAGCTTGTTTTATTTTTACTATTATTACATTAAACTCAAACGGATACATCTTTAACAAGAGTATATTTTTTATCAATGATGTAGCCACCCTCGTTATCAATAACCTTTGGCCATCTAGTGTGCATAGTCGTAGTCGGAATGATTAAAATTACTAGCTTTTACTTTAAAAACAATTTTGACATTTACAAATATTTAATGCATTTGGAAAACATTGCTATTATTTTTGATAGCAACAGTTACGTTACTTTCCTTGTGAAACTTAAAAAATATGCCGGATATGTATTTTCTGTTATATGGCCGACTACTGCACAAGCAAGAAATGTATTATTATTTAATTACACTAGTTTACAAAATAAAAAAAGTAATGTCCTTCCAATGAATTTTGAATAATTTTATTCAGTTACAATAACGAACATACATGTTTTTAAAATTTATCACATTAAAAACTAAATTTATCATCAAATTTTATTTTCTAGCAACCCACAAGTTGGTTTTAAATTCATTGCATAATTTTGATGCAGTTTAGTGTTTAATTTAATGAATACTTGTTTTTAAAATGTCAAAAAGGTTGTGTAAAGTAAATCCTGACCGTTTTTGTTACGTTTGTGGTGAATATCTAAAAAGGGATATCCCATAACGGAATCACTCAAAGAAGCATATTTTTGTTATTTTAAAACGGTCTCTCAAATATATAAATAACCAAGACAAAATCTGTGAGTGGGCTCCTCACAGATTTTGTGAAAGATGTTGAAGAACGCAGTTCTTTGAATTTTAATATATGATATGGAAGGAACCATCTAACCACGAAAATGACTGTTACTTCTGTCTTACGAACACATTTGGTTTTAATCGCAAAAGATAAAACTACCTATATATGCAAATGTTTCTCCGGTTAGTAAACCTATCTACAGTTCAAACAAGTAGCAAGTTCTCGAACCTCTAGGTTGTTCCAGCAAACCATCTATAGGTTATATATATATATATATATATATATATATATATATATATATATATATATATATATATATATATATATATATATATATATATATATATATCTATATATATCTATAGGTTATATATATTATAAGCCGAACTTATTGTTGGTAGTGGGGGTACCCACCGATTCAATAAAAGCGAGCGCTCGATATTGTGCAGGCCTATTGGCTGCTCAGTCGTTGGACTGTAAGGGTGTTGGTACCTACGCTACTTTGCAGTAAGTTCGTTCCATATTGTTTCTATAGTGGTTTTTCGTTTTATTTTAAGTGTTTCTTGTTTTGAATATTAACGGTTGTTTGTGATCGCTCGAATTTTGATAATTAATTGAATTATTGTTAAAATCGTGTCTATTGTTAAATAAATTAATTTTAGGTTGTTTGAAATTGTTTTTTTTTATTTGTTTTTCCCTTCTGATTGCCAAAATCAGAAGTGGGATTCAACTTACTTGCTCACAATTATAAGCCTTGATTCTTACACAAATAACCGTTGATTTCAAATAAGAATGCCACGCAAAAGGCTAGCTAGGACGCCGCCTCGCACTGTGCCTGTGGGTAGCCGTCACAGTGAATCACGACAAGACCATAGGCATGAGTCACAATCGCCTCACGGTAGAAAACGTTCGCGCCGCGATAAAACTCGTTCACGGTCACGCCATAGTAGAAATCGTTCGCGTTCACATCGTGATAGGGCTCGCTCGCGTTCGCGTAACGACAGAACTCATTCACGGTCACGTCGCAGTAGCTCACGTAAGGGTGACAATCATAATTCGCGTGAAAGATCTAGGTCACGTATAGCTAATTCGCATCGTCGTTTTAGTAGATCTCGGTCCCACTCTCATGATATTTCTGTAAAGAGCGTGTTAGGCACTATTATGACTCGATTAAATGCTATTGAGGAGAACACCGCTAGTGGATCGCGTGTTACGCCGTCAATTCGTGACACCACACCGCCGTTAAATAAAAATAATGTCTCCACAACCCAGGCGCTTGTTGATGCATTAGGAGTGTTAACAAAAAACAAATCCAACAACTATTACGTTTCAAATTTCGATCCAGCTATAAATAATTTTGAAGTGTGGTGTAACGAAGTGGATAGGGCTAAGCATGCGAACCATTGGGATGATCTTGAGTGTTTCTCGCGTGTGGCTCACTGTTTGAAAGGTGACGCAAAAACGTGGTTAAATGAGTGGACTACAAATGATCGTTCATGGTCCAATTTCGTTAAAGAATTTAAGTCGTTGTGTCCGCAAAAGATTAATTATGCTCAAACTCTTCATGAGGTTATAAACACCACGTCCGACAAGTTTACATCATACGCGGAGTATGCACGTCGTTCACTATTAAAATTACGTTTAGTCAAAGGGTTAAGCGAAGAACTTATGGTTCAAATAGTAGTTCACGGTATTAGTGATGTACAAGTACGCGCAGCAGCTATCAATGCTGACTTAACTTCAGAAAACCTAGTTTCCTTTTTGGCCACTTATGTAAAGCCTATTCGTAAATTTGATAATTATAACCCTAATAAATCTGCCCCATCCAGTAGTACGACTAAAAGGCGTAATTTTAACGGCTCTAGTAAATCCGAAAACAAATGTTTTAATTGCGGTCAAACAGGGCATTATAAAGATAAGTGCCCGAAAAAGCGTAATGTTAATGATAAGGCCGATAGTAGTAATAATGCTAAACCCATCTGTTCTTTCTGTAAGAAGGTAGGGCATCAAGAGATTTACTGTTTCGCTAAGGCTCGAACTGAGTCTCAAAATAACAATAGCAATCAACGTAAAGTGAACTTATGTAGCGAACTTTCAACCGCAAAGGATAACAATGATATAATTACAGCCGTGATACAGGGTATACCAGTTGATATTCTCATAGATAGTGGTGCACTCAATGTATCCTTGATATCCTCTGCAGTAGTAAATTACTTTTCCGGGTCGCGTAAACAAATTAAATGCTCTTTAAAAGGAATAAGCGATAAAGAGATTGTTACTCGCGAATACATCACTTTAACTGTTGAATTTAGTAATATCGCGTTTGAAGTAGATTTTGTTGTGGTACCCGCGTCGTGTATGAATACGCCCATTATCATAGGGACTGATGTACTAAATCGCGATGGCGTCACGTTTTGTTCGAGCGCCTGATCATTTTTTAAGGCAACGAATTTTAAGACTACTCACAGTTAACTTTAACTTATTATTTTTTGTTGTACTGTGTGGGTCATTCGTAATTGAATATACTTCTCATCAAGTTGTCCTGGTACGCGGTTTTATTTTACCCGTGTCCTGTTGAGTCCCGTACATGGTCCTTTATCGAGCGGATAGTGTTTATATGGATACTAATTAAAGTTATTGAAGATTAGTTAGAACTACATATATTCACGGATGCATCTGAGCGAGCGTATGGTGCGTGCGCCTACGTCCGTTCTGTCAATGGTAATGGCGAGTGCATGGTTTGTTTATTAATGGCTAAAGGTCGGGTAGCGCCAATTAAACCTACTACAATTCCTTGGTTAGAATTGTGTGGCGCCGTTGTAGGAGCTCGAATTTATGAAAAGATCGTAAACTCACTTCGGGTAAATTTCGATAGGGTTTATTGTTGGACTGACTCGACTATCGTATTGGGATGGTTACAGATGTTGCCTTCCAAGCTTCAGCCATTTGTACGCAATCGCGTTGCTGAAGTTTTAGATAAGGCGGGAAGTTGCAGTTGGCAACACGTCCCAACTGAAAAGAACCCAGCAGATTTAATATCTCGTGGCGTGGATATTAGTACATTGCAAGGTTCAGATTTATGGTGGTATGGTCCTGATTTTTTGAACAAAGATCCGTTCAACTGGCCTTCTAAACTTGAATCTTCAAATTTCGACACATTTCCCGAAACTCGAGCTCATATTGCGTTAAGTGTTAAACCCGAGAATAAACAGTCAAAAGACTGTACTTTCATAAATTTCAAACGATTTTCCAATTATTTACGACTTATTCGTTGCGTAGCATATGTGTTGCGTTTATTAAAATCTGCCGAAAGATCTCTGTAACTAATAACTTTTTATCAGAAACTGAACTTCAGGAAGCGTTAAATGTTATTATTGTAAATTGTCAGAAGGAATCATTTCCAGAGTATAAATTACTCATAAATAAACAAAGTTTACCTGCAAAAAGCCCATTACTTAAGTTTAATGTTTATTTAGATTCAAATAAAATAATGCGTGTTGGTGGACGTTTAGAAAATTCAAACTTCTCTTATGATAAAAAGCACCCTATTATTATACAGTCTACTCATATTTTTACTAAATTATTATTTAATTATCAACATAAGAAATTGATGCACGCGGGACCACAATTATTATTGGCTTCGATAAGAGAATCGTATTGGCCCATAGGTGGCTGAAATTTAGCGAAGGCATGCTATCGTAGCTGTGTGCGCTGTTGTCGGATAAAAGGTAGTGTAGTTACACCATTAATGGGAAATTTGCCTCAGCAGCGACTTCTTCCGGGAGGTTTTCCTTTCGAAAGTGTTGGCGTGGATTACGCTGGCCCTATAATGTGCGCTAGTCGGCAAGGCCGAGGTTGTAGGCTAGTAAAGGTGTACATCGCGATATTTATTTGTTTCACTACTAAGGCTATCCATTTGGAACTAGTAGGTGATTTGAGTACTAATAAGTATTTATTAGCTTTATATCGATTTATTTCGCGTAGGGGAAAACCCGTCAATATATTTTCCGACAACGGTACCTCATTCGTTGGCGAGTACCACGAAATTTCAAAATTTCTTAAATTTAATTGTGACTCGTTGAGTGAAAATTTGGCAAATGATGGCATTAAAATGCATTTTATCCCCGCGTATACTCCTCATTTTGGCGGACTCTGGGAAGCGGGTGTAAAGTCGACGAAGTATCATCTCAAGCGAGTGTTGGGAAATTGTAACCTTACCTTCGAAGAACTTAACACCACACTGATCCAAATTGAGGCGATATTGAACTCTCGCCCATTAACGCCAATGTCTTCTGATCCTGCAGACTATACACCTCTGACGCCAGGACATTTTCTCATTGGTAGATCGCTTACTTCACTACCACAGCGTGATTGCCGGGACGATTCCGTTCATCATTTAACTCGTTTCCAAAGGATTGAGCAACTTCGCCAGCATTTCTGGGTTCGATGGAGCAAGGAGTTCGTTTCCGAATTACAACAGAGAACAAAATGGCGTTCCTGTAGAGATGAGTTGAAGCTTGGTTCCTTGGTAGTGATTAAAGAGGATAACCTACCCCCTCTTAAGTGGAAATTAGGAAGAATTGTTGCAGTGCATCCAGGATCGGATTCAATTGCTCGTGTGGCTGATATCAAGACGTCTGCTGGAGTAATAAGACGAGCCTTCAATAAAATTTGCCCGTTACCCGTATTAGAAACTGATTCTTGTTGAAAGAGGATCTTTCAACGTCCGGGGGCATGTTCGAGCGCCTGATCATTTTTTAAGGCAACGAATTTTAAGACTACTCACAGTTAACTTTAACTTATTATTTTTTGTTGTACTGTGTGGGTCATTCGTAATTGAATATACTTCTCATCAAGTTGTCCTGGTACGCGGTTTTATTTTACCCGTGTCCTGTTGAGTCCCGTACACGTTTATTCGCACAAAACATGGACAGTACTTGACTCATACACCGGATAGGGTATTAAAAGTAAATACCGCGAGTTTTAATGAACCTGACAAAATAAATACGCCTCTCAAAGATGAGGAACTTGTTAAGTTGATGACTGTGATAGATGAGTTCTCTTCGTTTTTAATATCCGGTACCGCCAACACTACGGTGAAAACAGGTAAAATGCACATTAGACTGACAAGTGACATACCTGTGGCATACCATCCGTATCGTTTGTCATACCAAGAGAAACTTAAGGTTCGCGAGATATGTCAGGATCTATTAGACAAAAAGATTATTAGGGAGTCAAATTCCGAGTACGCAAGCCCGGTCATTTTGGTCAAGAAAAAGGATGGCTCAGACAGAATGTGCGTAGACTTTCGTGCACTAAATCGTATTACTGTCAAGGATAGATACCCCCTACCCTTGATTGATGACCACATTGATCGGCTTGGGGGCTCGAAATTTTTCACATCTTTAGATATGGCGTCAGGCTTCCACCAAATTCCTATTGATGAGGAATCGATTCATAGGACAGGCTTTGTAACCACGGAAGCTCACTATGAATATTTAAAAATGCCGTATGGCTTATGTAATTCTCCCACTGTGTATCAGCGTATCATCAATAATACTTTGCGTAAATTTATAGAAGCAGGAAGTGTCCTGGTTTATATTGATGATGTGCTGATACTAAGTTTAACAATCGATGATGGCATCATTTTGTTAAGCGATGTCTTGAAGACTTTAACGGAGGCCGGCTTCTCAATTAACGTTCGCAAGTGTTCATTTCTCACTACCAAAGTAGAATACCTGGGTCGTGTTATAAGTCACGGTCAGGTTAGGCCGAGTCCACACAAAATTGAGGCACTAGTTAACTCGCCTATACCTTGTAATGTCAGACAAGTACGCCAGTTCTTAGGCCTTGCGGGTTACTTTCGGCGTTATATCGAAGGTTACGCGACAAAAACCGCATGTATCTCGCGTCTCACAAAAAAACGTAAAATTTGAATGGGGACCTGATCAAGATCAAGTCCGACAATATCTAATAGAAAGGTTAACCAGCGAGCCCATACTTGCAATTTTTGATCCGAAACTTCAGTAGTGCAGGATATGGTGCTGTACTTATGCAAGTACACGCTGACGGTGGTAAACGGGTGGTAGCCTATTTTAGTAGAGTCACTCAAGGGGCGGAGGCAAAATACCATTCGTATGAACTTGAAACGTTGGCGGTCGTCAAGGCATTGCAACACTTCCGTCATTATTTAATTGGGATAACTTTTAAAATCGTTACCGATTGCAATGCTTTGAAGGCCACCGAACGCAAAAAAGATCTTCTTCCACGGGTTGCACGCTGATGGATTTATCTGCAGGATTTCAATTTTGAGATTGAGTATCGAAAGGGTGTGATGATGGGTCACGCGGATTATCTAAGCAGAAACCCACCAGCGTTGCAAGTCAATAACATTTCGAGACCATTGAATTGGGCACAAATTGCTCAGTCAGCTGATTCCGAAACCGCAGATCTCATCCAAAAACTGAGGGATGGTCTCTTGGACTCCAATCGGTACGTATGTCAGAACGATGTGCTCTATTATCGCTATTCACCTGTTGGTGAGGAGTCACGCTTACTGTGTTATGTCCCTAAAGGGCACCGGCTCAGTTTACTAAGAGTTTTTCACGACGAGCATGAGCACATCGGGGCTGATAAAACTTATGACCTTATTCTGAAACATTTTTGGTTCCCTGGCCTGAAACAATTTGTCAGAAAGTATACTTCCCATTGCCTAATTTGCATCTCCAAGAAACGTGTTCCAAGAGCTCCTCGTCAGCCTATTACGTCATGGGAAAAATCAGACATTCCCTTCAACACGGTTCATGTTGATGCATTAGGTCCTTTACCTGAGTCCAACGGATATAAATTTGTATTTGTTTTGGTCGATTCTTTTACAAAATTTTGTTTACTCTATCCTATATACAGACAAGATGCAAGCGAATTGAAACGAGTTTTCAATAGCGCTATATCTTTATTTGGGACACCTAAACTGATAGTTTGTGACCGTGGTCGCATGTTTGAGACATCCGCTTTTACCAGTTGGATATCTGAAATGGGTTGTGAAATCCATTACATAACGCCCGAGATGCATCACTCCAATGGGCAAGTCGAGCGTTATGTAAGAACCATTCTTAATATGATTCGTGTCGAGAGTAATAGTAAAAATTCCACCTGGTCTGATAGTTTATGTAAAATTCAGTTAGTTTTAAATATTACAAAACAAAAAACCACTCAGTATTCAGCCTTATATCTATTAATCGGTACAAATGCGACCACTCCTGTGATTCGTGCGCTGATCCGTGACGTTGCAGTTGAAAACTCGAGTCCAAATCGAGAAGCCATGAGGGAACTCAGCAGGAGATCAGCTAAAGAATCTCTTGACAAAAATCAAGATCGTCAAGACATACGAGTAAATCGTCAAAGACACCCGCCAAGAGTTTTCCAGGTTAACGATCAGGTGTTCGTTATAAAGTATTCACAGTCTGCTGGGAAGCTTGACCCTGGTATGAGGGGTCCATCCGCGTGACTAAAGTGTTACCAAGTGATCGATACGAGCTAAAGTTGTTAAGTGGAGCTAGACGCAAGATAACTCAGGCCGCAGCTCAGTACATGGTACCCTGGAAAGGCGAGTGGTGTCCTGAGAGTTGTGCTGCATTTTTTGAAAGTAAGTTTAAACTGAACGGTTATAATTTTTTTTTTTTTCTTTCTTTTTGTGTGTTCTAGTAGTACGTATGTTGTGTGAGCGTACGTGTGAGAGTAAGGCGGGTGCTTGCCTTGCTGGTCAGGACTGGTGGCTGATGCAGACCGGATGCAGCGCGCCCCCGAGGATGGCAACCTGGGGTGCCTGATTGCGGAAGTCGTGTTCTTTGAACGCGCATCGGGTGTTGTCCCGGCGGGTGTTGTCCCGGAAGTCGTGTTCTTTGAACGCGCATCGGGTGTTGTCCCGGCGGGTGTTGTCCCGGAAGTCGTGTTCTCCGAACACGCATCAGGTGTTGTCCTGGCAGGCGCAGTCCTGGTTAACATGTTTTTTTTTATTTTAACGTGTGAACTTGTACAAGTTCAATGTATGAGTATAAGTGAGATTTGATGTTTGAAGATGTATGCATACTTCTGAAAGCGAAGTGCTTTAATTTGAGTTTTGAAAGTGTGTTTTTGTATGAGGGCCTTGTATGTGTGATGAATGACAGAATAGGCAAAGGTGTATGTTGCCATGTATGATTAACCACTCGTTCCTCATGCAGGTTGCAATGACGACAACCCTGACGATGTGAGTGAGCCTTCAGATGCTTCTGCTAGTTCTACTGGTGCTTCTAGTACGGACAATACCAAATCAGACGGAGACGAAGATCAAATTCTCGCCGTGCATGCCAGTGCTTCCGAAAAAGAAGTCCCAGGTGCAGCCGGGGACGGCGCACGATCAGGAGAGGCCGTATAAGCCGAACTTATTGTTGGTAGTGGGGGTACCCACCGATTCAATAAAAGCGAGCGCTCGATATTGTGCAGGCCTATTTGCTGCTCAGTCGTTGGACTGTAAGGGTGTTGGTACCTACGCTACTTTGCAGTAAGTTCGTTCCATATTGTTTCTATAGTGGTTTTTCGTTTTATTTTAAGTGTTTCTTGTTTTGAATATTAACGGTTGTTTGTGATCGCTCGAATTTTGATAATTAATTGAATTATTGTTAAAATCGTGTCTATTGTTAAATAAATTAATTTTAGGTTGTTTGAAATTGTTTTTTTTTATTTGTTTTTCCCTTCTGATTGCCAAATATATATATATAAAGTTCAGGTGAATTGTTTTATGTTGATGAAGAACTTCCTAATCTTTCTGAGACAAAACTAAAAGAAGTTGTTTTTATTGGAGCACAAATCAAAAAAGTACTGAGGGATAATATATTTGAAAACAGCCTTTCAGGCACTGAAAGTTAAATTGTTATTCTAGAGTTCTTAGGCAACACAATAATGAAAATTACCGACAGTCAACATGTCTCTGAAAGTTCACTTCCTTCACTCGTACCTCAATTACTTCTCTGAAAATCTTGGATACGTCAGCGACGAACATGGAGAGCGTTTTCACCAGGATCTTAAATTTTTTGAGCAAAATTATCAAGGATACTGGGACCAGGCTATGTTAAGTGACTATTGCTGGTCTATTATAAGAGACACAGATACAAATAAACACAAGAAAAAAAAATAGGAAACGTGACGTGTTAGATTATTTAATTTTTTTTTAACTACGCACACTCTCCTGGTTAATTTCTAAGAAATCAATTGTTAACTGGCCACCGGTGTGTTCGCGACCCTCGGTTTATTGTTAAGGTTAATTGTTAAGAAAAAATACTTTTCATTTCAAGAACAAAAACCATGTAAACTAGTGCTATTAACAAGTAAACAAAAGTATATATGTATATAAAGGTATAATTAATTAGTTATTTAAGATACCACTGTGTTTTCAAGCGTAATATTTAATTTACATCTTATATGATGATTATTTTTTACTCATGTTAAGACAAGTAAGATATTTATTTATTGACTAGCGGCTCCACCCTCGTTTCGCTCGGGTTCGCCTTTAGGAAAACAAAAACAAGCCTATCCCACGGAAACCGTACATTTTTCCGGGATAAAAAGTAGCCTATGTATTATTCCAGACTGTAATCTATCTCTGTGCCAAATTTCATCCAGATCCGTTCTAGCGTGAAAGAGTTTTGTTACAGAATCCGGTTGTTCAACTTATGATATATGTATTGAGATATAATTTTTACCCCCGATGTAAAAACGATGGGGTGTTATAAGTTTGATGAGTCTGTGTGTGTGTTTGTCTGTCACATTGTAGCTCCCGAGCGGATGTACCGATTTTGATTTTGTTTTTTGTTTGAAAGGTGAATTAGTCGGGAGTGTTCTTAGCTATGTTTGATGAAAATCAGTCCAAGACCTATATATACACATATATATATATATATATATATATATATATATATATAAACACATACACACACATATATATATATATATATATATATATATATATATATATATATATATATATAAATATATATATGTAAATAGAGGAAACCTATAATAACGACTGGAGAATTGAAAAGTTCAGAATTGTTTATTTTGAATGAGAATCACTACTTCGGATTACTTTTGATAGTGGCGACCTACCATCTATATTCTACTACAATGCTTCAAGTTTAAGTTGGAAAAAATAATATATGCTTATAATATAAACTAATATAGTCTATTTATTCCATACTTATCGTTAAAACGTTAAATTAAAAATTATTTTTTTTAAGCAATTTTTAAAAAAAATTGCTCATTTTTCTACTACCTACGTTTTTTTTTAATTTACGTTCCTTCCTTAAACTTAAAACTCGATTATTTTTGATCGGAGGAATAAAAGTTATGAAACCATTTTTATGTAAAACTTTAAGCTCTACACATTGTTTTTTTATTTTTACAAAACTTTTTTGTCTAATTTGAACTTTTTTCGAGTAATTGCGAAAAAACACATTAGACATTTTTTTTAACCCTTGCCTGGGGTTACATACACGAAAACCTTTACAAATTGTTTTTTAATCATTAACGCCTCCGTGCAATTTTTCGGGAAATTAATTGTTAAAATACACACGGGTGTGTATGCGCCTCACAACACGTAAAAACTATATTATATCAAAAATGCAAAGTTGAGTTCCAAAATTTTGATTTCAAACTTTATTTGACTGGACTATAAATGGAGTATTGACAGTTCCGTAATGCTGATGCTTACAAAGCTAGAGTAAGTAGATGGTTATGATTTACTTAAATTATTGTCATTTTAATCTTAAATATTAAGCAAAAGTACTTACTAGTATATACAACCTATATATACCTACTTAACATAAGTACAGAAAATACTGTGTGTTTGCCAAATAAATAAATAAACCGGACAGTACATAAAAGTAATAGTAAGTTTATAAAATTATATTATTTATCAATATATTATAAGCAAAATTATTTACCAGAGACTTTACAGCCGAGGTCCATGAACACAGTAGGGTTACATTGTTTTTTTGTGATATTAACACAGCCATTTTCTATGTCCATTATTATTAAATATATAAGAATTAAGCAATTTAACACCTTATACTTAAGATTATAACAGTTTACGCGGCTACTTCGTGTTTGTGGGAGTAACGAACAACTGACGCTCAGTCAGAGTTTCACTATAAGCGATTGCAAGTCGACCAAAGTGGGGTACTGCATACTCTACACAACTATTGTAAAACTGATGTGGACACGTTCGCGTATCAGATACTTGTGAATTCTTCTCTTGAATTGATTTTATGGAATGAATTAGCTAACTCTTTATTAGTTGTTAAAACGGTCATTCGAATTAAATATTTGTTTTATATTTATTTATTATATATTAATATAATATGTGGTTACGTTATATTAATAATATTATAAAATAAATAAATTTTAAAAGTTATTGACAAAAAAATAAAATAAATAATTAATAAATATGGTTGGACATTAACACACAGCACCATCTAGTTCCATGGTAAGCTACGAGGCTTGTGTTATGGATACCAGACAGTTGATACACTTCACATATTATATAACTTGACAACACATATATATAACTTGACTTCACATATATAACTTAACACCCACGACTGGAGTTTGCACATTCGTGCACTTCACACAAATGAATGCCCCCAGCGGGACTCGAAACCGCGACCGCTGGCACAGCAAGTACACTACAAACTGAGCGAAACGTGTCATCGAAAAATAAACTTTGATTTTTATTTTTTTTAAAGCTCAAATGGAGTAGTCACAGCAGGTTAGGCTTTAAGTACAGTTTACTATTTTTATCACATGTCATGGGCTAGATCCTTACTTGGATTTAATGTTTTTATTAAGTAAATTGAGTTCAGTTCAGCTCATTACATAATATATTATGTACAATGTACATTGCATAAAAGCAGACACATCTATTCCCTCTATTTTCTTACAAATCACATGTTTACATTTAGCAAGTCGATAAATACATAAATGGTAGTGAACTTTGCCACTTCATTAAATATCAATGAGAATATTGTAAGTAAATTATTAATGTAAGAAAAATATAGTGAGTATTATATTGAAAAAAATTAAAATATTAAAAGCTTGTAATTTGCCTTGCATGGTATAATATATACCTGACGGTTCAAATTTATTACATACTATAAAAACCTAAGCTTAAATCATATTTTTTTTGTTAGTCTCTACATTGTGTTCGTTACGGAAGAGTCTTATACATCTGGGAGCACAAAAATGCACTTATTCGAAGCCATTCAGGACATTTTCGAACCCCCTGTGACTTCGTTGGCGATAAAACTAGAAGCCTGAACTAACAAATTTGAATTTAAACTGTTGTTTATAATTATAAATATATAGTAAATTCTTCAATTAGAATATCAAATGGCGATATCAAAATATCAAAATAATCAAAATGGCGGTTCGCAGGTGCCAATTTGTGAGGAAGTGCGAGAACCGGGATCTGAATCCGCTTCACTCAGTTTCCCAAGCGAGCGCTCTACTACTGGGCTACCACTGCCTTGTAAGTATATTTGGAAAATAAACAGTAATTAAAACACAGAAAATACATAAAAGACAGTACACACACCAATAAAGTTTCCACTAATATACATATCATGTTAATGAGCAGTCAAAAAAGAGGAAAAAAACAGCAAAAAAACTTACAAAATCTTACACTAATGATTGACCTAAATGAAATTATAATAACAAGTATTCTCTAATATTTTTTTTAAACTGTGTGATCGAGCAAGTATACAAATCAATATTGGTGAATTTTTTATTTAAACTTATTACAAGGCCGATACATAAAAGTATTTTGAACATATTTAGTTTTTGTTGGTGGGATATAAAACAATGAATTATTTCTAGTGCTAGTCTTAGTACATCTAAAGTAAATATTACTTCAAAAAATAGAGTCTACAAAATTGTTAAGAATATTTATTGTATAAAAATATCATATCTCGCTCTGTACGACAATTTTCAAGTGAGGGTAGGTAAAGTGTAGAGTGATCATAGTAAGGATATATTTAAGGTGTTGTTTATAAATTTATTTTGTATTTTTTCAAGATCCTCAACATGTGTACCATAAAATGGATTCCAAACAATTCAACCATATTCTAAGATAGATTTAACAAGATAATTATAAAGAAGAATCAAGTCTTAATATTTTTGCAATCTCTACTTGTTCTCAGTATAAAGCCAAGCATACGAAAGGTCTTCGCTGTAATATAGGTATATGATGTGAGATTTGAATGTCAGCTTGCTGTCGATGAAAAGGTCTAGATCACGCACCGCAGTGTAATGTATTTATTATTTTAGTGTATTGATAATCTGTGTGTGTAATGTTAGACTTACGTGAAAATGTGATAACCATACATTTTTTAATATTATTTATAGATATTATCCAAGTCATTTTGTAACAATAAACAGTCAGTAGCTTGCGTGATAAATCTAAACATCTTTATGTCATCAGTATAACACCTCTATAATAAAGGCTCTATTGGAGCTTTAAACTTACGGAAAAATACCTCAAAAGGCATGATACTAATAAGAGTACTGGCCCTGATGGTTTATCCCCGGTATTATTGTAGTCTTGTCACAAAACCTTTTATTACACCAAAACCATCCACAAAACCTTAGCTATCCACTTTTTTATAATTATTTATTATAACTCAATTATAATGCCACAATCATGGAAGTTCTTTAATTATACCCGTACATTAATCTGATAATAAGCATAATGTAGAGAACTACAGACCAATACCTAAATTGTGTACTGTTGCTAAGTTATTCGAAAAAATCATTTACAACCAACATTTTCCCACTTTAAGGCCTATAATAATTAATCAATAACACGGTTTCGTTAATAATAAATCAACTGAGACGCATCTCTGTGAATTTTTTCATCATATCTCTACTGATATCGATAGGGTGGACGTCGTGTATACTGACTTCTCTAAAGTTTTTGATAAAGTTTCACATCATAAGTTGATAAGTAAATTGAAGATGCTTGGTATACACAGGAATTTGCTCCGTGGTTCTCTTCTTACCTTTTTAACCAAAGCCAAGCAGTGACTATTAAAGGCTATACATCTTCGTTTCTCCCAATATCTTCAGCCGTTCCCCAAGGTTCCCGCATCGAACCTCTTCTATTTGATTTATTTATACATGACGTGATACATGCTTTCGTGAACTGTAATATGTGTTATTACAAATAGATAGGTTATTGATAGTAGCATCAAGGGTGTCTAAATCATCGCAAGAAGAACCGACTTCAGAAACTGAGTTGAAGTATTCATTAAATAGAGCACATGCATCTTTAGGATCACTACTTTTTAGAGAGTAAGTCGTCGTCGGTTTTATCCTCTCTGAAAACGAATTTAATCTCACGCTGTTACCACGCATTATCATCACAAACCGAAATTTTCGGCGTATCCCGACGGCTCTGGAAAATACCTAAAGCACTAACTTTAGGTATTTTTTTCTCTTCGCTTAAAAATTTCCACGGGCGCTTTTTTGTAACCTCGTGCCCCTAGGCAAGTGCTTACTCTGTCTTGTGGATAATCCGCCAATGAAAGTCACTATTAATTTTTTTTATGCCCCAAACGGACAAGAGGCTCACCTGATGGGAAGTGATCACTTCTGCCTATGGACATCTGCAACACTGCAGGGCTTGCAGATGCATTGCTGGCCTGTCAGGAAAGGGAGGGAGGGAGAGGAAGAGAGGAGGGAGGGAGAGGAAGGGAGGACGAAGGGTGGAGGGAGGGAGGAGGGAGGGCGGAGGGAGGGGGAGTGAGGATTCGGCTGCTACCCGAAGGTAACAAGCATGTTTTTCGCGTAGAGCCTGTAGTTTGGGAGAAAAATGCCCTCTTAGCCTTCTCGTTAGGTTAGGACCCCCCCCCCCCCCAACGTGCGTTCATCTTGTCGCGGATTACCGCGTTGTTACCACAACAATGTGAACCGTACCATCCTTTTTTTCAAAGCCATTTAGGACATTTTCGATACCCCTGTGTCCAATTCATCTTCGTTGTGGATAAAGCTAGAAGCCTGAATTTTTAGTGATTAAGAGGACATAATGTAACTATGAATATATTTTTAAATTATATTCGATTTGAATTTGCTGTTTAAGAATTATTGTAGGTGAAAGTTCTTTAATTTCGTCACTAATTCACTCGCCGACCTCAAAATTCTAAGGCACTTCTAGCAGATACACGAACTTCAAATTTTGAACACAATTAATGTTTAGCCTATAAACCAAGAAAAACTAAAACATCCTGCAATTCCAGTCCCGTTTTCTAGATATACAACAAATTGCATGAATAACTATGAAATCCTATATAAATAGATATGTGTTATATGTATGTGATTACAAAGTTACTTTAGCAGTTCATATAATTTATCGTCACTTAAACTATCCAAATGGATAGGTAGATAAATAAATAGTGAATATACAGTATAATAAGTCACAGACGATGTCTCCTTTAATAATATACCTATACTATATTTATCAGTCGGCGCAGCGTGCAGAAGGCAAGATCTACGCGATCTTATATCAGGCTAAATTGAGTTAGGTATACGCACAAAATATAGTACCAGAAAAGAAAAAAAAGAGGAACTATTTACAAAATAAAATGAGATCCCATCAAAAACATGTAAAAAATGCAAGACTCAAATTTACACAAACATAAATAATGCGCTCAGAATGCTCCTAATGGTTAAATTTTGTTATTTGTAGATTCTATATCTATAGAATCTAAGAACAATAATGAAGTAAAAAAAAACAAAAAACGAAAGTCCGAAAATTACTAAAGCCTAAGTAAAACTAAAATAATATTATTTATGTAAAACTTCTTATTCTATGCATTAGTTTACCAATGTTTAGGATTAAGTAAGCCGCGAGGTATTTCACAAATAGGTACGTAAATGCCTGGTTATGGCTTCATTAGTTTTTTATTAATGAAATAACTGCACGAGATTCTAAAATAAAATGATTAATTTAGCTAATACGTGCCTATATATCAGGTTGATAAAAAAAAATTGTTTACCTGCCATATAAGGTTTTATTCCATATCTAATGTCGTGAAAAACTAGGTGGTATCCATCTTCTATGCATATATCGTCACTTCCAAGTTCCACGTCCATTTAGTCGTGTTAGTTTTTGTACTCACTTGTTTCTTGTGATGAACGGAAATTGTTATCCCGCTACGTAAGACGCACGGAAATAAGTAGTTGACTTGGTTAATGTGCCCGTTCCAATATACCTCCGTGTACAGATACATACTATAAGGATTACAGATTATTATTGATATTTGTATCATATTTTTTACACTAAGTATTAAAAATTAAACATAGATATTCAAATTAGGTACAGTCTGCGTAAAAAGATTTAAATATTCGTCCAAGGAAGGTTCTTATAAAGAAAATTCACGGAAAAATGTAAAAATTACATTTTTCTTATTCCTTACTATTACTTTATAATTATGAAAAATTAATACATATACATATAATATGATTTTTCTTAAACATGTCTCATACATACTAATTTAATACATATAAACTACTTGAATGCATTTTTAGATTTTAAACTTTCTCTTTCTACAATATACAGTTTGACTTTGACTTTGTTTGTTTGTCTGTCTTTCACGTTGAAACAGACAGTGACGGATTGGCGTAATTTATTATGTGGAAATAGTTGGAGGCCTGGAGAATGACATAGGCTACTTTTTAACGCGGGCTACTTTTTAATGTATTCCAGACTGACCGTTAAATTGGTTAAAACCTAGGGAAGAACCCGAGCAAACCAAAAATATTGTGTTAGGTACTTTAGGGAAAAATATCGGATTCCTTTGTAAAAAAACAGCCGCAGTCAGAGAAGTTCTTAATTTAATTATTTGTTTTTTGTATTATTACCAATTTGAATTATCTTGTCAGTAAAGTAAGTCGAGTTTTAATATCTATACAGATAAATAAAATTGGGGTGTCTGTTACAAACAGTAACAGTTATATTAAAATAATCGCTATTTACTAAATGCATATGGATGTATAAACGGTACATATACTAAAATAACATTTTTAAAAAAATTTGTCTGTCGGTTTGTCTGTCTGCCTGTTTGTTCTGGCTAATGTCCGAAACGGCGATACCGATTTTGACGGGACTTTCACTGGCAGATAGCTGATGTTATAAGGAGTAACTTAGGCTACTTTTATTTTAGAAAAAGAATCAGGGTTCCGTTAAAAAAATTAAAACCCATGAAATTGTGAATAAAATTCGCGTACAGCGTACGCACCCGAGCGAAGCGAGTGTAAATAGCTATATAATTTAAATAAATATCTTAGGAGTAGCAAACTACTAGTTATGTATAAACATAGCTAGCCGCGAAAACGTACTAGGGTCGAACGCGAACGAAGCGAGCGTGAATCGCTAGTCTATACTATAATAAAGCAGTAACTTGGCGAAATCTGTACATGAAATATTTTTTTAAAAACAATGACTGTAACGTATTATGTATACAATATAGATCCCCAAAACAATAGTTATTAAATTTTTTGTCTGTTTGTGTGTGTGCGTTTCATACAAAAAGTAATGAACCGATTTCGACGAAATTTGGTGAAGTGATAACTTATTACTCGAGTCAACGTTTAGGATACCTTTTACTTCATGGAAATCTTTCTTTCCCACGGGAAATTGCAATAACTGGTTTTATCGATATAGTCCTCCTTAGAAACCTTCCGCTGGCTAAACCATAAGACGTACATCAAAACAATATGCTAAAAAAATATAGGTCTTGAAAAGGCCAATAGAAAAATCTGCAACAGTATTATATGTCTATCTCTTAAGGTATACTTATATATCTATTCTTATCTATACCTATAACAAAACTAACTTAGCCAAATCGATGTGCGCGTTTCACGCAAAAAGTACTGAACTGATTTTAACTAAATATTGTGCAGTGATAACTTATTACTCGGGTCAACATTTAGGATACCTTACATTTTTCATCCCCATGGGAAATCACAACGACTGGTTCTATCGAGTCGTCCTTAGAAATTTATACGGCTAACGCTGGCTAAACTTTAAGAGATACATCAAAACAATGTACTAGAAAATTGTAGATCTTAAAAAGTTACACCGACAATATCGCAATAAGTAGTAAATATATGTCTATCTCCGAAGGTACATTTGCAATGACTGTTTTTATTAACTACTCGCGACTGAGTGACTTATCAACGTTCAGCCCAAGCCGATGATGATAAACCAGCACCACAAGAAAAGCCAGCTTTATATATCCATACTAATATTAAATGCGAAAGTAACTCTGTCTGTCTGTCTGCCTGCCTGCCTGCCTGTCTCCCTGTCCGTCATCTTTTCACGCTGAACCGTTGAACCGATTTAGATGAAATTTGGTATGGAAATAGTTTTAGACACTGGGAATGACATAGGATAGTTTTCATCCCGGAAAACATAGGGTGACATTAAGGTCAAGAGTAAGCCCATTTCTAATAAAAAAAACCTATATATGTACATTGTACATACATAGGTTTTTTTATTAGAAATAGGCTTACTCTTTTTATTAGAAATGGGCTTACTCATAGCTATACTACCCGTTAAAACGTACCTAGGGACGAACCCATGCCAAGCGAGGGTGAGTCGCTAGTAAATTGATATAATTAATATAGTTCATAGCGGCCTCGCTTTTCGCAAATTTTCAGTATTGATTGAAATAAAGCCAAAATTCTGAAGCAAGTTTTTAGTAAAATGCGCGACGACACTTTTTCAAGCTCATTGATTGAAATACTATACTAAATAAACGAAATGAAAAATATATAATAATATCTCGTATATAGTGGTTGAGTTTATAGCGGCCTCGGAATTTAAAAATATGTATTGGATTTCCACAAAAAAAATCCTTTTTAAAATCTTAAAAACTACGAAAAACATGTCCTTACAGAATTAATATTATTAAGTGAAATTTATATCAGAATATACATCAGTTCAAAGAAACGTAATATCATACTTTTTTAAAGTATTTTTCACATTTTTTCGATTTAAAAAAAAGTTTTTGAGTATTTTCAAATTTTTTTTGGTATTTAAAAGCTCTCGGACTTTTGAATACCCAATCAACTGCGTAGTCCCAAAATCCACGATACTGTTTTAATGTAGCAATTTTAAGTTTTTAAACTTATACCTACTTCTTTTGGCGCGCTATGAAAAAAAGAAGGAATGATTTTTTTTACGATGCGACAGATTTAGACTACAGTGTGAAGTTAGTAGTTATATCTCCCTTTAGTATAGTATGATGTCTATATTAAAGATATTTATTTCGGTATTTCTATATACACAACACGCGTTTTATATCGATAATAATAAAAAAGTATTACAAGCATTTAGTTTCACCTGTCCCGGTGTCTGTCTGTAATCAAATTTCACAAGTTAAATTTGACCCAGTTCCCAGTGTCCAATTAAGCTGAAATTTGGCACACGCATTTGGTTCTCGCGATAATGCACGATTACTCAAATGCCACATAACATACAAAATGGCGGGCGTTACAAAATATAATTTATCATTATCATTATCATTTTCATAGTGATCCTTATGATATCAAATGAAAGGGCTTGATGAGCTAAACAAAGTGACGTCATTGTAAATCCAATATGGCGGACATCCATTTCTAATTTATGTTACGTAAGGCAAGAGGAAAAACTTTTAGCCAACTATAATTTTTGTCTTTTTGATTTTTATCTTTGTCTCCACTGTTATCTTTCCGGGGTGACAAGTTTTAATAGCGTTTCTCCCAGTACCAAACAGACTATCGACAGAAACGAGGATGATTCTATAAGGATTCTCCTTTTACATCGAATCAATGCAGCCCTAAAAAGGTAAAGAAATAATACAAAACTAAAAATGTTAACGTTTATTATTAACAAACACCATTATAAACAATATTATTTTTATATAAAATAATGATTTTAGTTATATAATCTCAATATATTAAAGTATAATAAAGATAATGTCTTTATATTCATAACGTTATTTTCAGGCGAAAATCTAAAACTCTAAATCACAGATAAATGTATTTATTTAGTGCCGGTTCTGCATTACCGCGGAATGTATTGAAGTGATATAATTTTTTAAACATGTCATGATAAGTAAAGAGCGTTACATATAACGGCGATGCCTTCAGGAGATGAAACTCTGACCCATTAGCTCAGAAAGATAATGATGCGAATGAGCTCCAATCTTATTCTGCGGCCAAAACATAAGTATTATAAGCATTTAAAGGAAATAGACTCAAAGGATATCCATCTTAATCTTGTTGAATAATATCATGTGGTACATGGGTACCACACAAGTATGAAATATTTTTAGTATTTTTTTTTTTCATTTTATAATATGACCGGGGTATATATTTCTTTAGAAATAAAATATAAAAAAATATGGCATCGCATAACTATTCCCATATATATGTATGTATTAAAGTGATTACATACACTGTCATCCAAGTTCCGTATGACACAAAACATTACCCGTTTTCACCCTTGAAATTCGACTAGTCTTTACTCAGACGTTAGGTCCTTACATAAAACAAAGTTAGCGCCAATAGAACCAACAATACAATATTAATGACAAATCATAAGTGATTAAGATTATAAATATATAGCTTTACATATCGTAATAATCACTTATATACAATAATTATAATAATCACTGGACTGGACTTTAGTAAAACTCAATAGTTACATATAATCATAAGACAGCTTGAAGATATAATTAATATTATTGAACAAAACAATGAAAATGTAAAACTAACACAAATATAACACCTTCACTTTTATTTAAAATATTTTCTCTTTAATCACTTTGGCTCAACCTTAAACTAAAGTAAGGAAAGTCCTTCACCTAGCGTTTCTAAATAATATTAAGTTATTTACATTTTATTTACACATATGTATGACGTACCTACGTATTTACTTAATTGAGCTTTATTGGATATTATTATTATTATACCTACACCTTAAATGGAATGTAGTTTTGGTTATAGTTTGTTCAAAAATTAAATCAAGTGCCTCTTTGTTCACCGTGAACTATAGAAGCATTCTGTAAAAATTTGGTTATAAGAGCCTATATACATATATTATATATATACATACATATATTTAATATAAAATGCTTTTAAATATTGTTCACATATTTTTCTCATTTTTATATTGGGTGTAGCTACGTTTCTTAATTATGTAAATTTTGTTTTTATTATAATTCTAGTGTTTCAACAGAACAAATGACATCATAAATTTCTATAACACTACAGGCAAAGCTTTTTGGTATATAAATCTTATATATGCTGAGATTCAAATAAGAACTAAATATTTATTAATATTTTCATTTTTTATTTGTTCACAAAAGCAAAGTGAAACCTGTATAAAAAGTGAAAATATATTTTAAATATGTTCTTTATGTTTTTATTAAGCGTCACAGGCTCCTATTATTGACCTGTTGTCCATCAACGTATGTTTCCATTAGCAGTGACTGCATAATCTGCATAATTTATAATTATTCTTTATATTCTTAAAAGTTCTTTCTTGCGCAGTATTTTGAATAAAGACAGATATTGTTGTCACCTTGATTAGGTAAAATTGACTAAATACTAACTATATTAAATATTTTGGTAATTAAATCAACTATTTTATAACTAATTGTAATTTAATGTAGCAAAAGCAAATAAGAGTAAATAACGCACTTAAGCTTTGCTATGGAACTAGTCACAGCCACATGCATTATTTTTCTATAAGGTAATAAAAACAAACATTACCACTTATTCTTTAGTCTTATTTTCAGTACTACGTATGCACATAAAATGAAAACAAATCCGATACCTAATAGGGACATGACAGCATTTGAAAATTTTTCACCCGACATTCCATTGTCTTTTAGAAATTGGGCGGGTTGTGCGTAATGACAGTACAAGCTTGAACACACAAGCTTTGGTCGATCTAGACCAAAGATTGATATCACTAAACCGGCTAAACCGTGTTTAAGAAACGACAGTTGAAAGAGCCATCTCATGAATATAGGGGCGTCATTGTATCGTAAAAAGAAGCCGGAGAATATAGTGAACGGCATTATGAAGAAGGGTCCGAAGATTACTCCATTCTGAAAAAATCAATACAAATTATTTAATTGAGAAATAGTTATTTCAATGATCTGCAAATAAGTACATATATATAGCAAATTTTAATAGTTTTTATCTATACATATAAAATTACAATATCCTGATTAATTAACGAATGTCTAGACAAAGCAGCTAGTTGAAAGGCTGAAATTTTAATGTGTACACTACCGCTCATAAGTATTTGCCCACCCAGGGCTAAGGGTGGTTTATAAAAAAACAACCAAGTTAAACAATTTTTGTAATAATTTTATCGATTATGATAAATTAACCTACATAAAATAATAATAATAATAATATATATATATATATATATATATATATATATATATATATATATATATATATATATATATATATATATATATATATTGCTATAAATTTCCCTAAATTTGGTTAATTTTGCTTGATCGATATACCCACTCTTTGCATTAATAACATCTAGGAACAATTTAGGCATCTAGCCGATTATTCTGCTAAATAATCAGGGTCTATTGTATACCACTCCTTCTGCAGTACATATCGTGATCAGATGGTGGAAGTTGGACACTCTTTACGCACTTTTACACTCATTACTGTCTAATTTGTCCCATATTAACTCAGTGAGATTGAGATCAGAGTATTCAAATGACCAAGTCATATTTTCAACTTTCTTTTTCGCTGTTAAGTCATTTAAGTAGTCCTAGCACACTTGAAGCGTTCATTTTCATGTTGAAATGTGAAGTTTTACACATTGTCTTGTAGTAAATATTAGTTATATTTTTGTACACTTATTTCTTGAGAATTCCTGTTATTTTTTATTAAATCTACAGATACATCTCCTCTAAAACTTCACTAAACCATTAAAGAGTCTCCTCCGTGATTAAGTCCTAAAGGCATTATACATGCGTCCATCCATTTTTTTATATGCACACATATGTCACAAATACCCGTCTTCTCCAACCAAAAATCTCAAACTTTTATTCGTCTCTCCACAAAAAAAAACCCAATATATATGTGTCCAATTTGCTAACGTGGACGTCTAAATATTTTTTATTAGTAAAACTGTCAGTCGTAGCATATTTTTTTACGTTGTAGTCAACTTTTCTTCAAGATATCTTTAATATCGTGACGATTTCAGCTTATGATCTTTTTTAATTTTTTTAAATATTTAGTATCCGCCATTTGGTCTTGTAATAAGTGTGTCAAATATATCTTTACCACTAAAATGGTTCTGACAACAAAAGGAATGCGCCAATCTCGAATAATTCAACAAAAAAAGTTCTCACTTAAGTCTAATATTATTTCAACCATTTCAATTGGTTACTGTGTGATGCCAAAACTAACGTTACGAAAGTTATTTGATCAGATATTTCCTTAAAATATTTAATAGTCAAAAATGATGGTGGGCGAATACTTCTGAGTCTTATATGTATTTACAGTACGATTCAAACTTATTGGCGGCTCTGAACATAGTGCGTTACGACTTCCGACGCACAGAACGCAATATTCAAGTAGGTATTAGCGGCGCGCAGAGGGACGAGACGCTACGCTTATCTGCACTAGCAAATAATGTCCGAGCCACCAGTAAGTTTGCATCGAACTATATCATAGTATGATATATAGATGCTATCGAAAAATACTAAGAGTGGTTGGAAATTAAACTCTTAATATATAAAGGAAATAAGGAAAAGAAATAAGAAAGGATGTTGTATAGAAAATAGCATTATTTTGGTTTAACCTTCAAAACTTGAAAACCCAATTTATTCCTTTAGAATTTTGAATAATAACTCAGAAAAGATAATTTATTTTTTTGGGATTAATTTTGGTGATAGGAAACACTTTTGTCATCAATGTTATGTTTAGTAATATTATAAATGATAACTATTTACTTACTAATTTTAATCGCTAATTTTTATAAGACATTTATGTAAATCTTTGAAAAAGAAAGAGAAATCAATATTTTTGAAAAAAAAAGGAACACTACTCACCTTTACATTGAACATAGATCCATTAAACAGACCTATGCACAGCGCAACAAATGTCACTAGCAAAAGTGTACAACAGTATATAAGGAAGCGAATAATATCTATGGGCTGGCCAGTCAGTAGGTACGTTATACACGCGAATGTAAGCGTGCTAACAATCTGTGTCGGCAGGGCAGAGACCAATGTGGCAGCGTAGTACGAGGCTGTATTGTACCATCGGTTGAAATGTTCTCTTCTTATTACTGAGATTTGCTCTGGAACTACATAAAAAAATGGCGCTGTTGTCAGATGGCCTAAAAATAAATAAATTCTGCCCGAATATTTATCAATTTTTAACTGAGATGAATGCACAGTTTCCAAAACAAAAAAAATCTGATAATTACGTTGTTACAATACTAAAGTTCATGCGATAAGAATTAGACAAAATTAATTGAATAAATTGCGTGATCAAAAATGCCAAATTAATTTCATTGTGTAAATATATGCAAATTAAATCTATACTCACAGCTAATAGATACCATGCTGAATGCAGTGAACATGAGAAACATAAGACTGAAGTAGAGGAAATTGTAGTTGTCTCTCACATATGTTGCATCCTCCCCAATATTGTAGAAAAGAAATCCCACAAACAAAGCCATAGCGCAATGGATACCAACAATCATTAACGTGAAGGATGGATTGCGCCAGATTGCCTAAACAAAATAAACATTAAAAATCAATTACGTAGCTTGTTTTAAAGTCATTCAAAATAATTTTATGATGTTTTAACATGTCGTAGATTTAAATCAGATGTTTATGTAATACATTTAATAAGGGCCTTTCTGTAACACAATTGTAAAGCTTAATACTACGTTAGTTCATTCAATAATTCGATTAATGTTCTTATAAAGAATAACATTATTATTTTATATTTATTACGTACTTATTTAAAATACAGTAAAAGAAAATACGAAGAGTGTCGGGCTATCATTATAAATGCGTAAGTTTTTAAGTATTTTACTCCTTTCCTCCTCCAAACGCCTTAACCGATTTGGAAAAATTTTAGTATACAGCTAGATTAGCACCTAGGGAAGTAGGTACCTAAAGAATTGACTCATTAATTTTATACAGAATTTTCAGAAACGATGAATGCTAGGGTACTTACTAATAAAGCTCTCTGCGTTAAAACAGAGAATTGCTTCCATGAAGATGAAGGGTATGTACTTTTAAGGGCTACCAATATTTTACTAGTTGGGTTTTCTTTAGGTGTAGGCAGTGTTGTTAAGTACACTTCTTCACTTATACTTCTGTTGTATTCTGGAATAAGTGATTTTTATTAATTTACCTGTATAACAACAATTTTGTTATTAAATTTATACTTTTACCATAAAATTTCAATTCCAAAGCTAAATGTTTATAACAAACTATTTTTATTGACATACCTATTAATTTTTTATCAATTTCATCAAAATTGTTCTGTATACACTGATCATTTTTTCCATTTTGTGAACATTGTACTAGTTTATTTTCGTTTTCTCCGCATATTTCTATAACTGAAATAAAATTATTCATTACAATATTTGTAACTTTTTATTTTATCTTTATAATTTGCAAGAGATGTGAACTTCGGAAGCTTTATAAGTAAACCTATTATTTTGTATAGTCACGATAGAATGAATGAATCATGTATACATAATAAAAGTTAAAAAAACCGGTCATTATTGTTCAAAATTCATCTTAAAAACTTGTGTAATGAGATTTTGATTAGTTCAGTTAAATAAATCTTAATTGCATTAAAGTAGTTCCATTTATGGCCGATATCAAGTTAATAAAAAAAAATACTGAAAATTATTATCGTACTTCTTTAATTTTAACTTTTGATACAAATACACTAATAAGAACCGATTTATTTTAACATTTAAATGAATAGAAAGAAATCGCCAAAATAAAAACTATACTTAATCCATACCGATATACTCATAATACGATTAACAATAGCATTCCCAAGGAGGGTTGATGTGAGGCAGGCGGCCGGTCGCAGAACTTTTGCCAAATCCTATCATCAGTATCTATGGGAGATGTACTGCGCCGACCCCAAGTGATTGGGAAATGGGCAGGAATATGATGATAATACTTATTATGCGAAAGTGTACTAGTTCATTCTTGTGCGTGTGATTTGTTAAAAAGTTACGATTTATCTACTATTACTTACTTAGTTTTTCACTGTCAAACCATTAAAACTATATAAATATCTATAAGATAATACCTACGTTTGAAAAAGACGAAGGTTTGTTTTTATTCAAGGTAATATTCTCACGACATAGAGGTTAAGCGGTTATATACAAAACACCGTTTTAAATTTTGATGTTTCCTTATAATATTATATATATTATAATATAAACAACATAATTAAATATATTTTATGAAAACTTGCTTGGCAAATGCATAATATAGTTTACATCTATATACGGAGTGGAACAAACGAATGGGACATGGCAGAAAAATATGTACCTTAAATATTGAACATATCAACTTTCACTAATTAGAGTAACATTCGGTTATTAAAAAATATTAATAACATCAAAAAAGAAAAAAAAAAGTATAACGTCACTATTTTATGCAATGCAATGCATTATTATTATTTTTAATAGTAAAAAAATGTTTCCTTTGAATGAAAATTGATATCTTTAATGTTTGAGGTACTTTTCTTAAATTAACGGGTTTGGCCCGTTCATTCATTCCACCCTGTATAAGTAGAAATTATAATAACTGTCGATAACAAAAAATTGTTTACACAAAACGGAGCAGCGAGTAATATTTGTTATAATTTAATATAAAACAGATGTTGTTATTTGGAGGTTTTTGTAACGAGTTCTTTGATACCGGTTGGTAATAGAGTCGTTCTACTGAGTACAAATTATTCCGGATGTAGTTTTTATGCTTCAACAGTTGGGTTTTGTTCTTATACCTATACTAGCGACTAATCTTCGCATAATACTTTTATACATTTACGCGAATATTTGACATTATAAATAAAACTATCTTTTCGGTCTTTTTCGCGGATTTATTATGATTTTTGGTTCTCGACATTTCGAATGCTTTACAGCAATCATGGTCACGGGAGAGACTAAGGTGTTAAATGTCTCATAAGTATTATATAATTGTTACAGATAGCCTACCCACAAAATAACAAAATGAATTCAAAAAACTTGAAAATTGGCACCAAAGTGCCTTACAATATCATTGTTAATTTTAATTTTAAATAATTATAATTTTAAAATAATAATTATACAACCGAGTGAAGCGGGTTCAAATCCCGGGTCTCGCACCTCTGATATTTTCATGTGCCAATCATTTCTAACTTGATTACCACTTGCCTTACGGTGAAGGAAAACATCGTGAGGATCAATCAAAACATATCCGCGAAAAAAACAGAAAACATAGTTTTATTTATAAAATAGACTCACCTTCGCTTCGCTCGGGTTGGTCTCTAGATACGTTTTGACGTATTTATATGTAGAATAGATCTATAATAAAATTTTAACTGAGTTGTATCTGTACATTTAATATTTTTTGGAAAATCTTATAGAAATAGTCATTATTATCGACACAGAGGCCGAATCTATAATTTTCAGACTTTTTATCTGTCTGTCATCTGAGAACGCATCACGAGAAAACCACTGGACGGATTTTGATGAAATTTGGTATAATGATAGCTGGTTATCCGGGTTAAGGCCATCCCCCGAGCAAACGACCTTCAACATTCGGCTCTTTCCTTCCCCACCTCACCTCTAGAAAAAATTGTAATAAATACTAGCGACATCTACGGAATAATAGTTAAAACAATATTGAACATGTCATTAAATACAGACCATAAAATTTATAGAGGCGGTAGTGTAATATTCACCGTTGAACCGAAACAGAAATATTTTTATTTATTATTATTTTATTTATTTATTTAGTATCTCGGCTAGATTATGTCAAACACACACCAAATGACATAATATTTATATTCTAACAATATTTGTCATTAGAGAATGCACTTTATTATAGAATTTTGAGATGGAAAAATTAAATAACACTATAAATATTAATAATATTTTTATGCAACGAAAAATACCCAAATTACAATAATGCCGGTACTGATCAGGCGTTCTTTGAAAATTACCTACTGTTATTTAATGCTAATGAATAACTGAGTCACAAGTTATTGAAAGTGGTTGCTTTTACCTATTATATAATATTATTTTTTATTTTATAATATTATTTATTGTATATGTATAATATTTAATTTATTTACTATATAATATTATTTATTATGTATGTCACTTCTATTACATGTACTAAAGTTTATAAGCATTCTTTTTTCGTAAGCGAAATGTCATACAGCATTTGCTTCTACATATCGTCGTAAAACGTTTTGGTAGGGGATTGCCCTTAATGTATAGGATATTTTTATTGCGAGAAAACATCTCATCTCTGAGAAAACCATCGGTACTAAACGTTTAAACGTAACTAGGGTCGAACCTGAGCGGAGCGAGGGTGAGTCGCTAGTAGACTATAATTTATACATATGTATAATGAGTTTTACTTCCATCCCCTTTTCACCCCCTTAAGAGATGACTTCCGGGATAAAAGCTTTCTATGTCCTTCCCAGGGAGTCAAACTATCTCCATACCAAAATTGGTACTGTGAAAGGTAACAGACAGGTAGAGTTAATTTCACATTTATAATATATTAGTATGGATTAAAGGTATTTTATTTGAATACAATAGAAATAAAACGTGTATATCGGTACCAAGCTTGATGTGATATACTACCTATGTCGAACCTGTTTTGGAATAGTAAAATTATTTTTAGAGTTTCAGAGATTTATAAATATTATACTTACAAAAGTCTACAGGATTGTGGTATGGAGGGCATATGAGGTTCATTTGTTTGAGATATGGCAAAAGTCGAGAGACTGAACCCATATATGCGCATCTTCCAGCTACCACAGCGTATAGCCTGTCCACCATATGAAGGAGTATCGCTGACGGCTGGTGCATACTAATTATTACCGTCCGCCCTTGCCGTGACAACAAGTGTAAGAGATATATCAGCTGCTTTGATAATGAACAGTCGAGGCCACTGTAAGCAAAAATAAGATAATCATTAAAACCTATGCACATTACACATGTTACACGCACATTATATAAACATGATACGTTTTGAGAATTGTTTTTAGTGTTGATTATAAAAGGAGGGGACCAAAGTTCAATCTTTTTAGGCAGTAGGTAGCCCAGTGGTAACGCGCTCGCTTGGGAAACCGAGTGAAGCGAGTTCAAATCCCGGGACTCGCACCTCTTACGGTAAAGGAAAACATCGTGAGGAAACCAGCATGTCTGATAAAACCTAGCAAGTTTTCGAAAGACATGTGAAGTCCGCCAATCCGCACTTGGCCAGCGTGGTGGACTATGGCCTGATCCCCCTCGTATTGAAGGGAGGCCCGTGCCCAGCAGTGGGACGTTAAAAAGAGCTGAATACACAACTTATAATTCGGGTCAATATTTAAGATACCTTTTACTATAACAAAATCGCATTTCAACGGGAAAACAAAATAACTGGTCGCCGAGTTATCCTACATACAAAAATTTCCATGACTTATTACACAAAAACTTTTAGTAGTAAATAACTTTATAATAATTAACATATTTCACAATTTAGTGCGGCAAAGTCTCCCATTGTCATAAAAAAAATTCAAATTTAGAGTTCTAGCATAAGTAGCTCATCTAAATAATATTATGTATGTATACCTATATCTGACGGCACGTTTGGCTCAGTTTGTAGTGACCCTACTTTCTGCGCCAGTGGTCGCGGGTTCGAGTCCCGCTGGGGGCATTCATTTGTGTGATGTGCACGAATGTTTGTACTCTAGTCATGGGTGTTTATATTTATAATATGTATATATTTAAAGTTATATATGTGTAGTGTATCAACTATCTGGTATCCATAACACAGGCTTCGTAGCTTACCATGGAACTAGATGGTGCTGTGTGTTAATGTCCCACATATTTATTATACCTATACTCGTACATAATATAAAACAAAATCGCTGTCTGCCTCTGTCTATTTCTCCGCTTATAATTAAAGCACGCAACAGAGTGTGATTTATACCAATAGCGATTAACGAGAAAGATTTGTGTACATAATTTGTAAATATTTTGTCCAGAATGGCTAAGCTAAGAACGGTGAAAAAATATATATAAATAATGCTTTCTTAGATTTACGCAAATTTATTAAAAAAAAATGGTTTTTCATAGTCTTATAAAGCTAACGCTGGTTAAACATTACGAGATACATCAAAACAATTAGGTCTACAGAAAAGTCCGCGGTAGCATAAGCTATCTCATACAGTACGCTTACAATAACTTTTTTTATCTATTTGAAACCCACCTAGAGACTCGAGACCCGAGCCAATCGAAGTTAAGTCACTACTAGTTTAGAAAAAACATAACATGATTTGTTTTTAAATTTTTATTACACAGTTACCTTAACTAAATGTCTACTGTCAATTGAATATTATAATGGTTTATTATCAATTTTATTTATTTTCACGAAAAGTTTGTATGATTAATAAGAAATGGAATCAAATTAGGAATAATTTATGTCATTGGATAGCTAGTAGCTAGTTGAATTATTGAAGTAGTTGAAGGTCATAAAAGTGGTTTTGATTACTTATTTAATATGCAGTAATAATAAATGCTAAGTAAATGTAGCAAAGAAAGCGACGTAACCATTATATACGAAGCAAGAAAAGTTTATTTATGTTTAGGTTAGATTATTCGCTACTATATTGACGTCACATATTTTGCTTTATTCAAATTATATTATTATTTATCCTACACATTTAGGTAAATTATAAATTTCTATCTTGTTTTAATGAAATAAAAACTAAATATTACGAGTTACGAGTGTCGAGATACGGACTATGAACATATTTATTAATCACTCCTTGAACTCACTTCAGTAGTTTTCATTTTATGCAATTTCAAACCCATAGGCAAACTGACAGACAAATTCTATAAACGATAGAAATTTCTTTTACAACTTATTCATCACTCCCCTAAATAATGTCCTCCTGACCGATTCCGGTCACGGCGGCCAATCTCATTGAGACTAGCCAACTGCGCAGGAGATATTATAGTGCACAAGTGTACGCGCAGACACAAGTACACTCTCTATTCCTGTCACTCTCATACTCCGGTGGGACGACTACTCCACACGACCGGTGAGAGTTAAGGCGCAGGACCGACGGCTTTACGTGCTCTCCGAGGCACGGGGGTGAAACATTGCCAACTCCGGGCTGTTACTGTGACTTACTATACAGAAAGACTCAATAACTAAACTTGGCCCGACCAGGGACTCGAACCCAGGACCTCAGGATGTGCAGCCGTACAGGCTAGCCACTACACCACCGAGGCAGTTATATATGTGATATAACTGCCTCTACTATATATATATATCTATTCTACTTGAGAAATGATACCCCATACAAATTTTCATCGCCCTTTTCACCTCCTTAAACTATTATTTCCGGGATGAAAACTATCCTATGTCCTTCCCAGGGTCTCAAATTATCTCCAAACCAAATATCGTCTTAATCAGTTCAGCGGATTAAGCGTGAAAAAGTAACAGACAGACAGAGTTACTTTTGCATTTATAATATTAGTATGGATTAGCTTAGATTTACTTGTATTTTATTTGCTTAAAATATAAGTAAACACCGTTTGGCTCGTTTCGTCACCAGTATTCAGGATTAACACGTATGTTCGCACAGCCTAGGCTCTTACGTAACTGTCAAGTTTCAATCCCCTACCCGTGCACCCAAGACAATTCATTATAGATTAAATACACATACACTACAGTAACTTTTTAAGAATCACACATTTTGTTAAAAAGCAACCATTAAAATACTTAAGCTATAATTTAAATAATTTACAATCACAAGGCAATGTCTGATAAGATTGTCAATTTATCCTCATTACGATTTTTTTTTATTTTTGAATTGCAGAGCGATAGCGGTGACTAAGTCAAAGGTCGAACGATTCTTAATTATTACTTGTGGCGGACTTAATTTTTAAGAATAATAATTCTTAAGAAGAATAATAGTTCACATATTGTCAATTGAATTGTTTAAATAAGTATTTTGTACTCTTACATTTACAAAAAATAAGTGTTATTAAAATTGTGTATGGACAACATAATATTTTGAGGTGTCAAAAACTATCATCTAACATAACATTTCTTTTCAAAAAAAGCGGAGAATGTAATATCATGATAGTAAATTCCCCATTTAATTATATCTACTTAAAACAAACATAATCTATGATTTCGTCCGGATAAAATGTAGGACTTGAGGATTCGCTTTCCTGTGTGATCTTCTTGTTTCCCGATAATTTTTTCCCTCTTTTTTCAGCGGATTTTCTTTTTTTTCTTTTGTTTAATAGCTATTAATAAGCATCAGTGTTCCTAATAAAAAATGATTATGGTCGAATTTTGACCACTGGGCGAACATCAGTTTAATAAAATACTCTGAGAACTTGTCAGTTACTTCTAGTTTTCATTTAACTTTTAACAGGTTTACATCATGACCACATATTCATACATCCTTTACAGTAGGTCTGTCAATTTTATTTAAAGACATCAGTTGGGCCTGATTGATTAAGTTAATGATCGATTATATTTTACCAAATATGAAAAAATACATACATTTTCATTTATAATATAAGGATAATCTTTCTATTTTCTAAAGAATATAAAATATATGTTACCTTGTAGGTTCATCTAGGAACATAACGGGCGGATCGTTGACTAGTTCGACGCCTATAGCCAGCCTTTTCTTTTGCCCTCCCGACAGGTTGCCTGCTCTCGTGTTTCGTACTCTGCTCATTCCGAGTGATGTTATAATTTCTTCTACCTACCAAAAATTAAGATAACATTATTATTTAATTTGCTACACTTAGTTAAGAGCAACACAGCCAGAGGTTACAACAAAAAAAAAATACTTATAATTATTTAATTAAAACTATATTTAAAATTACAATTATAATGAATATGTCTAATGCTACAACTTAAATAACATACCTATGTTTTTTTTATTATATTTAAGCATGCAAAAACAGAAATTTATTACATACATTTGATTTCAGTCACTTAAGAATAAGAACAATGGAAGTTTTTCATATAATAGAATATTTAATTTTTTTGGATACTCGTTACGACAATGTTAAAATTAACTTGAGCGTGTTATGGATGTTCTAGAGTCTAGCGCATTCAAGCATGTGTATTTAATATCATTTTGTTTTGTTCAAGGTATATCTATTTATATGGCACCTATTATAGCAGTAGCAATATATTTATATGAAATATTATATTAATCGATATAAGAAGGAATTTTTTAATTTATCGGAACGGGGTTTTGCTTTTAAGTTATGTATTTTTTTTACGTCGCGATAACTGCTACGTATGCGCATTTTAAATAGGTATAAAAGTATTTAACTGATTTCTATATAGACTTCACACTATTTTATCTGAAATTGTGTGATGTAATAAATTGTTGGGGTTGTGATTGATTTAAAGTTTATTTCCTTCTTTTTAGAGCATTTAAATAAAAGCTTTTTTTAAATGTTTTTTAACTATTAATTTATTTTCTAGTTTTTATTTTATTCATATTTTTCTCAACAAACCCTTTTATTTGATTCACGTCACGTCACATAGTCACGTCATCTTTGGGAGTCCGCCATATTGGATTTTAGAATGACGCTTAGTCAAATTTAACTTGCAAGATTTGATTACAGACAGACAGACATGGGACAGGTGAAACTAAATAAAAGTTTGTAATAATAAATCGCCATTTTGCAACGTCCACCATATTGGATTTACGATGACGTCATTTTATTCATCGTATTTTGCTTATTAAGTAAGCCCTTTCATTTGATATCCATATAACAGGGATTAATGTGGAAATTATAAATCGCTATTTTGTGGCGGCCGTCATTGCTTATTGTGTTTCACTCATCAAGTCCTTTCATTTGATGCCCATATCATAAGGGCCACGAAGGAAATGATAAATTGCCATTTTGTAGCTTCCGCCATTTGGATTAAAAATAGCGACATTAATGTGATCGTGCATTGTATTGGAAACCAAACTAGAGCGCCAAATTTCAGCTCAATCAGACACGTGAAGTGGGTCAAATTTTACTTTGCAAGATTCCATTACAGAAGCCCCAACAGGTGAAACTAAATAAAAGCTTATATGCAATAAATTTAAAAATAAAATACAAAATCCGAAAAATGCGAATCGCACGTCGAAGTTTCTTATTCACTTGCCAGTGTCAAAATATATAGCATAAATGTTGGTTTTTTATGGTTCTTTCTATGGTTAGTGTTATCTATGGTTTTTCATTTACTATTCGATTTTTTTACAACTTTAATGGATTGTAGACCGTTTTGACAGACTGACGGATAACTACGATTCTATAGTTCATATATTTCTTTTCAGGTTTGAACCCTAAAAATAGTTCATTTATTAATCTTATCCTAGTAAGTAGTAAATGACGGAAAAATACACCTGATAAAAATTATAACTAAGGCTTACGTTCTCTACTATTCATAAGTCGATTTAAGCAAAATAAATAAAATCATGACCACACACCCGTCGTTCTTTCTGTTGTGTGCTTACGTGGTTTCCCAACTTAAGCTCAGCGGCGATCCTTAAAGACTCGTCGACGGTGAGCTCATCGTGGACCTGGTCGTCTTGCAGGATGTAGCACGACCGTCTTCGGAATATCTTTTCATTTCGAACTCTGCCGTTGACAAGTATTCTTCCACTAGTAGCTTTTCTGTAATAAATATATAAATAATTTGAATATTTTAATGCTTTTTATCAAAATGAGGGTAAAATATTTTTTGATATATGCATTTGCTTTTTGAAGGATACAGTAATTCTAATGGAATTTAAGATAAGAGTTAACCTTTCTCTGAACAATTTTACTTTTCTTACAACAATCATACTGGTATGTATAATTCCGTTGTAATTATTTTTATTGTTCTAATTGCCTCTTTTTAGGTCAGTTTTCAATTACAAAATTTTACATTTTCGTTATTATCATTAACTTGACTTGAATTTATATTGAGTATTAAATTAATGCAATTTATTTGCAGCTATTTTAAGCAAATAAACTCGCTTGTTTTATATCTAAAAAAAATGGGTGCATGTAACCTTTACGCGCGATTGTAGTAAAACTTCTTTGGCAAATATCGCAATTACATTAAAACAAATCAATCTATACGGATAAATAAAATTGAAGTGTCTGTTTGTAATATTAAAATAATCGCTTTTTACTAAATGCATATGGATGTATACACGGTACATATACCAAAACAACATTTTTTACAATTTTTGTCTGTCTGTCTGTCTTATTTGTTCCGGCTAATCTCCGAAACGGCTGGAACGATTTTGACGGGACTTTCACTGGCAGGTAGCCATGTTATAAGGAGTAACTTAGGCTACTTTTATTTTAGAAAAAGAATTAGGGTTCCGCGAAAAAATTTAAAACCCATGAAATTGTGAACAAAATCCGCGTACGGCGTACGCACTTGAGCGAAGGAGGGTAAATCGCTATATAATTTTAATGAATATCTTAGGAGTAGCAAGCTACTATTTATGTATAAACATAGCTAACCGCGAAAGTGTACCTAGGGACAGGAATAGCAACGGTTACCATGGCAACAATTAGTCATAATAGCTTTTAAATTTGGGACACTTTTTTCTTGAGGGTTTTAATCAGGGGCCCCATGCGACCACATTGGTTGTTTTGGCATGACTACGTCACTGCCTTGGACTTTAAATCATGTCGTAAAGCACATAATAATTATTATTAGTCATCGTTTGTACCATAAAATATTTATGATAGATATTTTACCTATAGAAATAATGAGATTAAGATTATTGTGTTTTCAATCTTTCTTTATATTTACAAATTTCTTTAGGTTTATAAAAATTTGTACATTTCTTTAATTTGTTTGTGTAATATTAATTATATTTATATTAATATATTTATAAAGCTTAAGGGTTTGATTTTTTCTTTGTTTGAAAACACCTATCACCTATCTAGGTCTACGGATTTGATTTGAAAAATTTAATATTACGCAATAAGTAGCCGACCCATACGGGTATAAATAAATAATAATTAATCTGCGGATGGAGACGGGGGTAAATGCTAATATTAATATAAAAAGATACATTATAAAAAACTTTTACCGTTTTAAAGCATAAAAAACTTAATATAATGACAAAGTAGATAAATTGAAAGGATACGGTTCATTATAAACTCAATGAGCACTTCCTTATGATCTACATTCTTAACTGTAAAAGATTGCTTTTTATGCAGAGATAAAATGTTACGTATTGATAAAAAATAAAAAACTTTAAAGCTATTGCGGAATCGTGTTTATATTTTATGTATTCAGCCCTTTTTAACGTCCCACTGCTGGGCACGAGCCTCCCTTCAATACGAGGGGAATCAGGCCATAGTCCACCACGCTGGCCAAGTGCGGATTGGCGGACTTCACATGGCTTTCGAAAACTTGCTAGGTTCTCTCAGACATGCAGGTTTCCTCACGATGTTTTCCTTCACCGTAAGGCAAGTGGTAATCAAGTTAGAAAATGATTCGCACATGAAAATATCAGAGGTGCGAGACCCGAGATTTGAACCCGCTTCACTCGGTTTCCCAAGCGAACGCGTTACCACTGGGCTACCACTGCCTTTTTATATTTTATAATGTAAAATAAATTTATTTGGTGAAAGTACATGTTTTAAACGATTGTAATACATTTGATTAGTCAAAATGAATGAAATTTATGCTAGTAGTCATTGATAAGTTCTACTATTTAACAATATCTATCATCGGATCAACTCGATGATATCAATTACTTATTGTCAATCTGAATTTCACATATAACTGTATCTATGTATATTCTTGTATAAAATTTCAAATCAATAATCTTATATATTTAAACGAGCAATTCTTGTATATTTATATATTTATTTATTTATTTATTTATACCAGCGATCTCGGAAACGGCTCTAACGATTTTGCTGAAATTTGGTATATGGGGGCTTTCGGGGGCGAAAAATTGATCTAGATTAGTCACATGTCAGGGAAAACGCGTGTTTTCGAGTTTTCATGCGTTTTTCTTATGCATTATTCTACGCAAAATTTAATCGCGACATCTATACAATTCTCTCAGTAACACTTAGTCACTTAATGTCAAATTATTTTTAAGCCAAATTAAAAAGAAAATTGTTCTTATCGCGACATCTATACAACTTTCTCAGTAACACTTAGTCACTTAATGTAAAATATACAATCTTTCAAGAACTCCGAGCGAAGCTCGGTCGCCCAGGTACTATAATAAGAAACACGTTAGGTTAAAATTGACTTGTACGATTTGATTATATAAATTATATCAAAAGCGTGTTAGTAAAATAACACTTGCATATTTTTGTATACATGCTGTTTGGGCGTGTAGCATGAGATAGATTTTAATATACCTACTAAACATGCCACACAGCCACTTAGTATTATCAAAAACCATTAAATCCGGGGGAGATCACACATCTGATTAACTTATGTATTCAGCCCTTTTCAACGTCCCACTGCTGGGCTCGGGCATCCCTTTAATACGAGGGGGATAAGGCCATAGTCGCCAAGTGCGGGTTGGCGGACTTCACACGTCTATCGAAAACTTGCAGAGTTTTCTCGGACATGCAGGTCTCCTTACGATATTTTCCTTCACGATAAGGTAATTGGGTTTGAATGATTCGCACATGAAAATAGATAGAAGTGCGAGAACGGAGATTTGAACCCGCTTCACTCGGTTTCAAAAGCGAACGTGTTACTACTGGGCTACCACTGCCATGATTAACTTAAAAATTCATTTATATTTCATTTACATACATAACATACATGCTTAATGTACCTATGTAAAAATGAAAATCAATAATGTTAAATGTAAAATCAAAAGTGTTAGAAACGCTGATATCTAGAGTTGGTATGGATTAACACGTTAACTTTTTGTTTACATATAGTTTAATCACATACTGATATGAAACTTTAAAAGTATTATCAACAAGTAAAGTCTAAATATAACTATTATAGTTTCGAGCTAGTGCTAAGCTGGATTTGAAAAGTTCTAACCCGTTAATCCGCACGTACATGAGTAAAAGTAAAATCGTATGCGAAATTCCAGATGTACCAGGCTTAAAAGTTTTATCATTTTATGCTGAGTATGATACTATGACTTATCGATCCTTTCGTCAATTCGTTGCTCCGTTGTTACGTGAAACGATAAATTAATAAAACAGACACATCAAAATTAAGGGATTAAACATCGCGACATTCTTTTTTCTTAAAGCATAATAATATTAAATGGACATACAATTAATTTAAAATTCATACTGAACTAATGTCACGTATATGCTGAACTAGCGAATTAACCTCGCTTTGTTCAGGTACGTCCTAGGGTGCCTTTTGTATTATATAATACTTTACTAGTAAACAAGCAGTTTGTTTGTTTGTTTGTTTGTTTGTTTGTTTGTTTGTTTGAGCGTGCTCATCTCAGGAACTACTAATCCGATTTAAAAATTCTTTTTGAATTTGATAGCCAGTTTATTGTAGGAAGGCTTTAGGCATGTAGGTGTATATCATCTCTATTTATTCTTTGTTAACCGTTAAAACGTACCTAGGGAAGTAGGGACGTACTCGAGCGAAGCGAGGGTGAGATGCTACTAATACAATAAACGACAGAAGTCAAGCGTTTTAGCGTGAAGTTTTAGAGTAACACTCATATACAAAGATGTACACAGAAACGTACATATGAACTTTCGCATTTATTAGAATTTCATACAGTGTTCTTATCGTGAAAATACACTTGCAATCGATAAAACAATTGTTAAAAATTAAATATATCTGAAGGCTATCAGTTGTTGTCAAGTATGATAAAATTATTTATTAATGATGTTACATGAAGCAAGATATTTTATAACATTTTATAATTCATCTCATAAAGATATGAGTCGAGAATATAAAGATTTTAATATCTCCTTCTCAACTAATTCTTTTTAGTTTTACTAATTAAAATAAGCTAATAATTAACATTTTGCGTAAGTTAGATCCTAATAGTATTTATGTATTAACAACCTATTTACCTTTTGATATTAAATATGCGAAGGTTTGCAGGCATGTCTAAATATCTGTTTTATATCATTGACTAAAACTAAGTTTATTATTATTATATATTATTATTCTGCTTCATGAGGATAGGATAATTGTTCAACTTTAATGGAAATTATATAATAAATATATAAATTATATGCTTGGAAATAATATGACGTTCACAAATGATTAATCTTAAAATCAATAGAAGGCTCTGTCCTAGAAAATGCTTTTAACGACGAAACTGCAATAAAAACGTAACGGTTCAATCGATTTTGGAATGGCTTTAGCTTATATCCTGAATTGATCGGGGTATAATGCAAGCAAAGTCATGAGCGAAAAGTAGTTTTTAGGCTTTTTAACGTTTGATACACTGCGAATTTGGTAGCGAAAACGTAAGGTTTTATTTTACGTTTACGTTTATTTACTGAAAGAAGATCAAATTCATCCTTTATGTAATTTATATAAGTAATATTAAGTAATATATCTTGGTAGAGTGGTTGATAAAACGTGCAAATGTTGTAATTATAAAATCTGGTCATTTGCAATTGCCAATTACTATTTTTAATTCGTAGGTGCACGAACACAGCATACAACGAAACTGTTAGCAGTTAGTGTTAGTAGTAGCTATCAATAAATTAAACAAATTTCATTTTTCGTTTTTTTATCATAGTGTTATGTTAGAATCGTTGTGATTTGAAACTTCATGAAACGGAAATGCGGCACGAAAACGCATAAATATATTTATATTCTTTACGTATATGATATTCTATAAATATATGATCGATATTCCTAGTAGGTATGCCTTATTTAAATTGTTAATTGTTTTAATTTAATTGCAATATTTTCTAAAGAAGTATCACTTCTACCGAGAACGAATTTATTACCACACATTTTTAAATTTTAGTTTTAACTTGAGGCGCCGAACGTTCGACTGAATATTCGTATTCGGTATGTTTGGTGCTTTTTCTTGTGTTCGCTTTCGGCCGAATATTCGGTTAAAATGCCGAATAATTACCGAATATTTTAATAGTAATATGGTAAGATTTATATTTATTTTAAAAATTAAGAAAGGCTTTATACTAAGAAATACTTTGTCGGGTCGGGTCGTCATACTTTACCATTAACTAGAAACTTTATTAAGCCATTACTAATAATAAAAACCAATTCAAGCACAACTATTATATAAATAAAGTGCCTTATCGCTGGCTCGAAATAACAACTAACAAGAACAAAACCATTATTATAGTATATAATATAATGCTTTGTAAGTTGATCTGCGGAAGTACTCGCTTCAGTATAGTTCTAAATAAATCTTAACAAGCAACGTACCTTTACACTCAAGTGTGACAAAGTGTTATTGTGTCTCTTAGACATTTTAATAAGAAATATTAAACTATTTCGGTTACAAATATTTTAGCACACGATTCGATTCATAAAACTATTGGGATAGATTAGATAAAATGGCTTTTCGCAGGTTTTTTGTACGTAATAGAATGTGAAATTCATTCACGGTCGGTGTGCTTTGATTTGTATCGGCTGGCACTGACTTCGAAAATATATGGTTAGATATCTATAGTAAATAAAAACTACCAATCAGTTATTTTTCACTTTTTAGTGTAGACATAGTAGAAGCAAAGTAAGAAGAAAGTATTTTAACAAAATAACGCTTAAGCCGTTTAAGATAGTTTGATGTAAATTTTTATATGAAGACTGACAAACTAAAATTTGCTTTTATTAGTAACACTAAAAATTATGGCTCTAAAATCCGATTCTAACGTATTGGGCTTGTTAAATCAAACAAAATTAGCAAAAACTCAAAGTATCTACTATTAGTCGTTGAAAAGTTTCACCTATTCACCTTCTTTCTGGCCATACCATCAGATCAGGTCGACGATACCGAACCACTGCACTATCAAAGGAAATAGAAACATTTGCAAAGTTTTAAGTCAATATGACAATTAGAAGTAGGTTAAATTTATTATTAGCAATTTTTCCACCCTTAGAAGTGGTATTATTTTTGAAATTTAAATGGGTAATACAGCCGAATTGAGAACGTCTTCCTTTTTGAAGAAGTCGGTTGATAAAATTAAGAATATAACTGTCATAAGACGAATTCTTTCATGACAGAATCTTATGAACAAAAGAAAAAGAAGTCTTTTATATCAAACTATAATATTTTATTTTATTTGACATTTTAATTTAAACACCGTTTAAAGAAATAGATTGATAAATAAATATTTGTTAACATTTTGATAATAATAGTACGAGAGTGATAAAGATAAATAACGTCAACTATCCCTGTTGTAAGGCAAAGATAATTTAAAAATTAACAAAATAATGTTATCGCGCTTCATTACTTCATTATAATAACATTCTAGCTTTTACATAATAACAATAATTTTAGGAGGCGTTTGTAATGAAATATCTCATATCAAAATAATTAAAGCATCATACGTATGTGTAGGTAGGTACATTAAAATTGTAATATAGTTAAAATTGCATATTGAATAATTTAATGTAACATTTTGTAGGGATGTTTGGAATGTAATAGGAATTGAACCAACAGTGGTTTTGTATTTAAAAAGGAATAAACGTAAATTTTAATCGTTTCAATTTTTACAATAAAAAATTAAATTAAATTAAAAAAAAAACTGGATTGTTCTATTTCTCTTCTTACATCCCCCTGACTCGGTTTTTCGCATTTTTTTTCTATGTACAGACATTCGACCTCTGCAGTTTTATAATTAATATATATTATATCCTTATAGTTGAACGGTTGAACGGATTTCAAGGTAATTTTTTACTACATACATAATTAAAAATAAAGTTAAATTATAAAAATATCACGGTCTTGGATACTATAATAATAATAAACACACTCAGGTATGCCGAAGCAACTTGATTTTTTTTTCGTTTATGGCCACTTAAAATGTTACAAATAAGAAGAATTATAATTTATAATATTATAAATAATAATATACCTAGTTTGAAATGATGCACGTAATAATTAAAACTTAGCTAATGATTTGGATTACAACTTCCGTTCCTAGGAATACCCATACGGTACTATCATAATAATAATATTGCACACAAATTGTAAGCAGTATGTTTAACAATGTCTAGTTTTACTTTAATAATACATATTTGTTTATTAATCTTATTTTTGAAGAACTACTGTCCTATGTAGATATATTCTATGGGTGCCCAGACTAAATTGGCTTGCGCTCTTCGGGGGGAGGCCTTTACCCAACTGTCAGTGGGTACTGGGTGGGTAGAGGTACAACTCTCATTTTCTAGTACTAATGTGCGGTCTATATGAATGTCTAACTTTTTTATCAATAAAAATTATATTTTTGAGGGAGGTTACAAAAAGCGTTTGATTAGAAATGAATGTGTCAATTTGGTAACTTGTTTAAATTTTTTCCTTTAGGAATTTCATTTACTTTATTTATCTGAACAATTTTAACATGACGAAAGGTCAATGTAGTAAAAACACGAGTATATGGTTTTAGTATCATCCTTTAATAACTTATAATATGCGTCGTAAATTATGACTATATAATATTTAAGGTCATAAATAATGGTGATCGTACAAAATGTCATTATGATACTTTGTTAGTACATGTGCAAATATAATTCACGCCACGTTCCTTGCGGGGTAGTTATACTATACAGAGGACCAAAAGGTATAATTTCTATTTTATATTTTGCTTATTCCAAAATATAAGTTTTCTTTATGCACGCTCGTTGGGATGTTAGACTGCTAAGACTGTGAAATTCACCTTCTTTTATTAAAATAAACATTTAGTCTTCAAAAGTCGCCCGAAGTCTTTCCTTTTTTCGCTTTCATCTCACTAAAATTCTTCTCTATCACTATAATCCATATAAGCAATTTTTCGTCAAAATAAGTAGCCACACCATTCGAGCAAGTTTTTCTTTGATTTTCCAGTTAGTAATTTAATCATCGATCGATCGATCGATCGATCACATTAATGTGCTCTACAAAGCTTTCTAGAGATCAAATTTTCAATGCATTTTGCGGTTTGATTCATAATTATATTCATAATGATACGTATAATTATTATGATACGTCTTTGAAAATCAACAAGTCAAAACATACTTCCCAAATACCGTAGATTAATAATTATTAGTCTAGCGAGTCGCATGTATGGCTGTAGATCCGGAGGTCCTGGGAATTGGGATCACAGGCCGGGCCAAGTTTAGATATCAGGTTTTTCTGCTAAGAAATTTTTTGCAACAACTCTGAGTTAGGAAGTTGACGGTTTTGCACTCCCCTGCCTCGGAGGGGACACGTAAAGCCATTGATCTTGCGTCGGATTTCAAATTGTCGTCCCACCGGAGTCTTTGAGTGAAAGCGCACATGCGCATATTTGTAGACTATCTCCAGTGCACATTACTAGTCTCAGCGAGAGTGCCGCCGCGGCCAAATTCGGTCAGGAGGATATTATTATTACACTATTTTGTCCACATGTTCTAGTAACATCATCCACTTAAATTTTGCAATCTGTTTTTTTTTTTTTTAAATAACATAAATATATATATTTTGTTAGTATTTTATACATACGTATAACCAGCGAGGATATCCATTAGAGAGCTTTTGCCAGCCCCCGATTGACCTATGATTACGCTAAGTTCGCCTGCACTGAACTGTCCGCTGACGTTATTAATAATAGTCTTGCGTCCTGCAAACAAAAGAAGACTTCTTAACCAAGTTAACCAAGTTTTTGTTTAAAATTAAAAGATGCTATGCTAATTATATTTTTCATTTAACTCAAATCTAATAAAGTTATAATCATTAATTATTGATCCCCATTTTCACCCCCTTAATTCCTGATAAAAAATATCCTATGTCCTTCCCCGGGTCTAACTATCTTCTTTACCAAATTTCATCTGAATCAGTCCAGTAGTTTTTGAGTTTATTCGTTACAAACATACAAAAAAACAAATCTTCTCTTTTTATAATAGTAGTAGATAAAATTAAAAAAAAAAATATATCCATTAATTTTTGTCAAAAAAGTTAAATGAATACATAAAATAATATGACATGTGTCGCTTTGCTAATTGTTTGTATCTATACATGTATTTAGCCCCTTTTTAACGGCCCAATACTGGGCCTCCCATCAATACGAAGGAGATTAGGTCATAGCCCACAAAGCTAGCCAAGTGAGTCTTGGCGCTTCTTAGACTTGTACAGACTTTACAGAACAGTATCTAAACCACAAAAGTTAAAATGTGCACAAAAGACGGTCTTATCGTTAATTAGCGATTTTTTGTGCAAGTGGTAATTATTTTGAAAAATAAACTGCGGTAACAATAAAGTCTGTAATATATAAAAACAACAATTGTTTCATTATTTTTTGCACAATATTTTACAAAAATATGCATGGAATATCTTTTAATATTTCTAGAGAAAAAACTCATTCATATTAATTAACTAATATGTATTGTAGGTACCTATGTAATTCAGTGTACAAATTACTTTATATAAACGTTACTTATAAAGTTATATTTTCCTACTGCACGTTTCTTTTATGTTTATAATATTTACGGAAAAGTATGTTAAGTATATTGTACTTAATAAAATAGTATGTGTTATAAAGGTTATTTAATAAACAAAGTTTGCTCTAATAAAATTTATTGATGTAATACTCCTTATTATTATAAAATTATTATTCTAAAACCTTAGTCTCTCAGCAAACATTACATGTATGTGGATTCGGAACGTCGAAGAAAGACGAAGAACAGGAGAAAAATAAAACAAAACTATATTTAATTTAAAATATTCAATACTCGCATAAAAAGAAACTATCAATAATAATTAATCAATGTATACAATACACAAATCAACCCCGAATACGTAATTGTTATTTGCATTGTTATAATATTGCAAGACAAGTACGAATGACCTTAGCGTTTGTGGTCAAACAGTGAAAAAGTGCAAAGTATTTTTTGTTTATGTTTACCTACTCCGATTGGGGGCATAAGCTAGGGCTGGAAATGTATGCAATAAAACTTTTACTATGTTTGACAAAGTAAACTAATTCTAGTTAGTTATATTAAAAGGATTAATTAGATACTTTAAATGTCTTTATTGCAGTAATTATTACAACCTTTTCATTGAAATGCCTTATAGGTTTTGAGTGAAATTCGACGAATTAGAGTTTGGCAACGACTATCATGCAAGCAGCGTCGCGGCGTGGCAAAAACCAGTATATAAAAGTTAGTTATAAAACAATGTTTTGGTATTATCTTCTAGAACATATAATAATTTAGTTAAAAATATCAACTTATAAATCAGATACATAGTTAAATGTTGTAAAGTTATTACCTATTTTTGATAGACATCCTTATGTCAGTGCACGTGCACTGAGTGCACTTGGTCAGATGGCAATAACTTTATAACATTTTCTTGGGGTTTCACGGTTACAATTCATTTGTTCATTCATTTATTCTGTATTTGTATTCAATTTAATTGTTTATTACTTTTAATTATTATAAGTATACTAGAATTTGTAATTTAGTGTAAACTTCTATAAGGAGTTCATGTATGTACATTGTATATACATATGTTTGTTTGTTTATTTGTCCACGCTTTTTAGTTATTTTATTAATATATGAAAGTATATGCATGTATGTAAATTGTATGAACATAGATTTTATATATATTTTTTAATTGGAAAGGTTAAATCAATACCAATATTACTTTATTTATTTATACAACAAGGTTAAAAGAGACCAATATAATCACTTCACACGCGATTTCTATACATTCTAGTTGTGGATAATCAGACGTGGTATATTTTTATATGGCACTAGCGACTAACTCTCATTTTGCTCGGGTTCGTCCCTAGTTACGTTTTAACAGTTAGTATGGAATAGATAGAAACATATATATTACATTATATTAATATAGCTTACAGCTTTCCTCAATAAACGGGCTATCTAATGCAAAAAGAATTTTACAAATCGGATTAGTAGTTCCTGAGATTAGCATGCTCAAACAAACAAACTCTGCCGCTTTATAATATTAGTATATATTTATACATAAAGTATGTAAGCGTATAATGTGTTGAGAGTTTTATATACATAAATGTTGCGCGTTCATGACTCACAGAGTTATGATAGTAACGCTATGTCCGCAGTCTGCACATTTTTGCGATCCTTTGATGGAGTTGAAGCGAAGATAAACTGAATGTAGAGCTAGAGATCTAAACTTTATAGCGCTGAACACGTACACATTGATTATATGGTTATTACAAGCATATCAACATTTTTCCAACATTCTAGTTGTTATCTATACGTACTCATATATGTATATAACTAGCAGAACCTGCGGCTTCCCCCGCGATCAAACTTTATTACTTGCAAAAATAAGGAAAACAAATTTCATTTTAGCGACCGTAACTCAAAATATCCAGTATCTTAAAAGATATTACGTGTATATTCTGTAAATTAATTTACACTTTAGGTATTTAGCAAGCTCCACTACTTGTAAATTTTGCACATTTTCCTACTCTCCATCTTTCCAAAGTTGATACAATTGGACATAATGTTTACGACTTTAGAATCATGTATTTCGGCTAATATGGGTTTTTTGACTAACATACTAACAGGCTAACATCTACGGTTTTTTTAAAGACCCAATGCTATGTACACTTGAAGCTTACAGTCGGCTAGTGCGTTTTATAACATTTTCAGTAGGTATTTTAAAGCACTACTATTTAATGAAGGTCTGAAGTCGATCTGATGATAGACCCGAAAGGTAGTCGAGGGAACTCCTCAACGATTTACAGCAATTATCTGGTGTTTGGGCTTGATTAATTTGTATTGATGATACGTCTACACTAAAAATAGAAAAATAAAAACTTAAAAAAAAAAAAAACTACTTCCAGGCACTGAAAAGTAAAAAACAACTAAACGTGGGTTTTCATTTAGAATAGATACTTAATCAGATTTTTTCGAAGTCGGTGCCAGCCAATACAAATCAAAGCACACCACACTACGCTCGCGTGGACTGAAAAATTTGCTCAGTTTTAATTTCCATTGAATATATTTGTTGTCGGGGTTTTTATTGCAGATGCGCTAACCTTCAGAAGGAGGATAAAGATAGCGGGATACTATCTAGTCTCTAGCTAGGTCCTCTCTCCCTTAGGTCTGTTATAGTTGTCGCTGCTGTGGCCAGCCGAAAAGTTATGCATAATTTTCCTTTGGATTCGGAATAATTTCCGTTCTCTACTTTATATCCTACATAGTAAGTGTGCACTTACAGAGAACTTGAGTCATGTTACTCTATTTAAATATATTCAACAACTCCAACTTCACCGCCCAGTTTTACCTACTTAAGGGCTGAATTCAAAAAAATCTCCAATACATGTTTATTTAATTGTATTGAATTATCTATACTTATAGATAAATAAAATTGGAGTGTCTGTTTGTAATATTAAAATAATCGCTTTTTACTAAATGCATATGAATGTTTACACGGTACATATACCAAAACAATATTTTTTACAATTTTTGTCTGTCTGTCTGTCTGTTTGTTCCGGCTAATCTCCGAAACAGCTGGACCGGTTTTGACGGGCCTTTCACTGGCAGATAGCTGATGTTATAGGGAGTAACTTAGGCTACTTTTATTTTAGAAAAAGAATCAAGGTTCCGCGAAAAAAAATTAAAACCCATGAAATTGTGAACAAAATCCGCGTACGGCGTACGCACCCGAGCAAAAGGAGGGTAAATCGCTATATAATTTAAATGAATATCTTAGGAGTAGCAAGCTACTATTTATATATACCTAAACATAGCTAACTGTGAAAACGTACCTAGGGACGAACGCGAGCGAAGCGAGCGTGAGTCGCTAGTTTATTATTATTATATTTATTTAATTTTTTTCCTCATATAAACAGCACAACCCCTCTTTACCCTTTTAAGTGATGCATTTCGAAAAAAATGATATTTGTATTGTTTTCATACAAACTTTCATCCCCTATTTAATATCTATACATGTAATAAAATTGTAACTAAGCCGAATCTGTAAATTAAATATTTTTTGGAAAGTCTTATAGAAATAGACATTAATATCGATACAGAGGCCGAATCTATAGTTTTTAGAATTTTTATCTGTCTGTCAGTTACTGCTTCACAGAAAAGCTACTGTCCTTCAGTAGTATTTTGATGAAGTTTGGTATGATGATAGCTGGTAATCCGGGTCAATATATAGGACACTTTTTACTGCGGGAAAATAATTTGGGACGAACCCGAGCAATGGTGAGTCGCTAGTATTAAATATAATGTTAACAATTGGGTAATGCTATTGGAATCAATATTAATCATGAATATCCTCGCCGCTCCACAGTTATGGGTGCTAGCTCTCCTGTATCAAGGACTAACGACTCACCCTCGCTTTGCTTGGGGTTCGTCCCTAGACAAAAATAAATCTATTCCACGGGAACCGTACATTTTTCTGGTATGATATATAGCCTATAGCCTTCCTCAATAAATGAGCTATCTAATGAAAATATATCTTTTTAATCGGATTATCATTTCCTGAGATTAGCGCGTTCAAACAAACAAACAAACAAACAAAGGAACTGTCTCTTTATAATATTAGTATAGATTTGCCATTTATATAATAGCTTTGGTAACTTGGATATTTTTACAGTCAATAGTCACATACCGAAAATTAATAATAGAAGCACTAATTTAATATAATTATAGTATATAACGTTAAAAAAAAGTAATGTAGCATATATAATGCTATATTAATTAATGTTTTTTTTGTCTCGCATTATAGTAAAAATTTAAACTTCAATGTAATTATTTTTACCGTCTACTTATTATATTTTATATTGTATTTTTTGTATTTTAAATTTGTATTTCTTAATATTATTTCTTGAGTTGATGAAATGTTAAGAAAAAAGACCTGACTCTACGACTCTTAATTTGACAGTAGAAGTACTAACTGCGTTTTGCTTTAATTTGTTGAGTTTTTCTGCGATTTGTGGAGCCGCTTGTTTTTAGTTACGTCGGCTGGTCAACGTTATGTATTTATCTACAGCTTAAGTTGACTTGCGTGGACGTCCAAAACGTTTTTTTTTATAAAACTTAGTCTTAGCATAGTTTTTCCAGTTGTCTACTTTCCCAGTCCAGTCTACTTTTGCGATTTCGAGTGTATTTTTTTTAAATTGTGTAAATATTTATAGTAATAAAAAAATAATTCGATGAATAATAAGTTATCGTAACAAAGAATAGGTAATACTTTCTTAGATTTACGCGAATATTAGACATTTAAATAAAACTATCTTTTCGGATTTTTTCGCGGATTTATTTTGATTTTTGGTTACCGACGTTTCGATTGCTTATATAGTTGTTACAGACAAACTACCCACAAATAACAAAACGAATTCAAATTTTGAAAATTGGCACCAAAGTACCTTACAATATTTGTTAAATTTGATTTTAAACATTTTATAATTTTAATTATTTTATACTTGAAATATGAAATATTATTCGTATAATTTTAGCTATTATTATAATAATTATTACAATTTTTTTTTTAATTTTTTTACAACAGCGGGGCTTGAACCCGCACCGCTGACACAGGAAGTACTGCAAACTGAGCCAAACGTGTCGTCAATCAAAATATTTCAATCGTCAAAAATAAGTACTGATCATCTTCTAGTGTATCTGACACACCGATGGGCTTCAGCCATCGAGAGTCAAGGTGAGGCATTGGCAGTCAGCCTTGATATAGCGAAGGCGTTCGATCGGGTCTGGCACCGGGGTCTTCTCTCGAAGTTGCCATCGTACGGACTACCCGAGGGCTTGTGCAAATGGATTGCCAGTTTTTTATCTGATCGGAGCATTAGAGTCGTCGTAGATGGCTGCTGCTCCGAAAAATTAGGTATAAACGCTGGCGTCCCGCAAGGTTCTGTACTGTCTCCAACGCTTTTTCTTCTGCATATCAATGACTTGCTGTCTATTGATGGCATTCATTGCTATGCGGACGACAGCACTGGAGACGCCTCCTACACAGGCCGTGCAAACATTCCTCGTTCCGCTGTGGTAGAAAGTCGCGAACAACTTGTGTCTCAAATCGAGAGTATTCTTTCCAGAGTCTCCGATTGGGGTCGGGACAATTTAGTCCGATTTAACCCCTCCAAGACACAAGTCTGTGCGTTCACCGCTAAAAAAACCCCATTTACTGTGGCCCCTCAATTCCAGGGCACACCCCTAACCATCTCCAACAGTATTGGTATCCTTGGTGTCGACATCTCCAGCGACGTCCAGTTCCGAAGTCATCTGGAAGAAAAGGCCAAGCTGGCATCCAAAAAACTCGGGGTGCTTAATAGAGCGAAGCGGTACTTCACGCCGGGGCAAAGACTGCTTTTATATAAATCGCAAGTCCGCCCCCATATGGAGTACTGCTCTCATCTCTGGGCGAGAGCACCGGCATACCAGCTTGGGCCTTTTGACTCGGTCCAAAGGAGAGCTGTGAGAATTGTCGACGATCCAATACTCACAAGCGATATAGAGCCCTTAAGTCTAAGGAGAGATTTTGCGTCCTTATGTGTGCTCTATCGCCTGTATAATGGGTTGTGTTCCGAAGAATTGTTTGAAATGATGCCCACGGCCACTTTTTATCATCGCACCGCTCGCCATCGACAGGGAGTTCATGCCCACACACTGCATCCCAAATGGTCCCGTACAGTTCGTTTTCAGAGAAGTTTCCTCCCACGGACCATCCCGCTGTGGAATGAACTCCCTGCCGAGGTTTTCCCAGAGGGCTACAGTATGGGGTCCTTTAAAAGGGGAGTAAATAGGTTTCTGAAGGGTCGGCAACGCGCATGTGATGCCCTTGGTGTTGCAGGCGTCCATAGGCTACGGTAACCGCTTACCATCAGGCGGGCCGTATGCTTGTTTGCCACCGTCGTGGTATAAAAAAAAAAAAAAAAAAAAAAATGATGAGTATTTGCCGGTGGGCAAATAATTGTGATCGATAGTGTATAAAATATACATATTTGTATTGGAAACCAGTGGGTTAAAACGGAAAACGATCAGACGACTTTTTCCTTTTAGAGTATATACATATATATTATTGCTACTTCCGCAAATTCTGCGCTTCCGTCGATTTCCTTAAGTGTAGTTTTTTATCTAACTGTTAACATAAATCAATGATTTGATTTAAATCGTAAATTATTCAAGGAATAAAAAATATAATTATCAAAATTTTAGTTTAATGTAAAATTATTATCTCACAAAGCAATACATTCGAAACTTCATACACCGAATTCTAATTGTAAGTATTTTTCGCTTTATATCCAAGTTTTCGTAATATGAAGAACACAAAAAGCAATAAAAAATAAAAGAAAATATTTTTTGAATTAAACAGATGACATTGGAAAAGTCGAGGCGAACACATGCAAGGCAATTATAAAAAACAAAAGAACAGTTTTTTTTGATAATATGATAATACAGTGTCGACCTAGACCGACCAATAAGTAATTAATTTGAAGTGGAGCATACAAAGTACCTCTGATATTTTCATGTGCGAATCATTTCTAACATGATTACCACTTGCCTTACGGTGAAGGAAAACATCGTGAGGAAACCTGCATGTCTGAGAGAACCTAGCAAGTTTTCAAAAGACATGTGAAGTCCGCCAACCCGCACTTGGCCAGCGTGGTGGCCTGATACCGCTCGTATTGAAGGGAGGCCTGTGCTCAGCAGTGGGACGTTAAAAAGGGCTGAATACATACATATATACAAAGTGAGCACTTGCGAGATAATTATAAAAATAAACGAACAGATTTTTATGATAACATGATAACTAGTATAGCATTGTGTCATCTGTATGATAAGGTAGCAATAACCCATAATAAAATCTGATGACAGTGGAGTAGTCTAGGCGAATATTTGTAAGGCAATGCAAAAATATTTTTTTTTATAAAATGATAGCACTCATAATAATCTGCAGTGGATCAGTCGAGTTAAAAAAAATGATTTTTTGGAATCATTTGGTTACCATTATACAGATATGATATCGGCAGTTATTATCACTTTGAATACCTTAAAAAGAATTTAAAACTAAGAATATGTTTATGGCCTTCTAAATACTGATATATTTAATAGTTACTGAGAATGACTGAATAATATAACAATCTATGGGTTCTTCTTCGTTCTTGGTACTTCTTCGTTAAAGCTAGTGTCCTTTTATAAAATTTGTTACATATGCTTTTATTTGTTTCTCTTTAGTTATAATTGAAACAAATCACTATCTGCAATAACTTTTTGCCTTTCTTTCTTCTTCTTTCTTGGATGGACCTGAAGCTAGCGGCCGACTAGCAGCCGGTCATCTGACGAATTAAACAAAGGGCCGCAACGGTATCGCGGCATCGAAAACACATGTTATTAGAATAAATACGCGACATATGCAATTAAATATTGCTTTTAAATAATTTTAAATACAATAATAGGAATGTATAGTGTTTTATATAATTTAATACTCAATTTTTTAATTTAGTACAGCTAGTATTTAGGCTGCTAGTCGGCCGCTAGCTTCAGGTCCATCTTCTTGGTCCTGAGGAATTAACCGGTTAAGAAGAGCGTTTTATCTTTTTAGATGATTGAAATGTAATGAATTCATTATTGCAACGACTATTAATAACTATTTTCGAAATACTATCGAAATTAAGTGTTATTATATTGCAGAAGTTAAGGGACTTTTCACATATTTGGTTATGGATCTGATTATACTTTCCAAGAACGTGATAAATGTGATGCTCTTTTTACCCGACTGCAAGGAAAGAGTTATGTTTTTCGCGCCTATCTTTATATGTTTGTTTGTAATATTCTTTATTCGCTCATATCTTACAAACCACTCGATGGATTCCTTTAATTAAGGTATCGTTAGATTCGTCTCATTAGTCCAAGTGTTTTTAAATAGGTGACATAGAAAAAAAATAATTAAATATAGGGGCTGTTAGATTCCATAATGTGAAAGAGAAAAAAATGAAAATCAACGAACTATGTCACGTGGGTTATCGTTGAATAGGTATTTAAAAATTATTTTTAGTTTCTTTCATCATTTCTCATTTTAAGTAACAGTTTACGATATATAATGATTTACAGTTGGTTAACAACCATTCTCGTTAATTTTCCTACTTAAAAATACTTAAAAAGCTGTAAATAAATAAATATATTATAAAAATAAAAAAAACCTGACTGCATAAAATATAACAAAAAAGATGAAAACAAGTTCAGGATGCAATATAGTAATATATTATGCAGTCGGAAACAAATGTACGAGTATGTATGTACATCTCGCGGCAAAGATGAAACGTGTTTGTATGTCTTCGACTGCATAATACTACATTCCGTCGTGAACTTGTTTTCATCTTTTTAGTTAGTTTTTATGCAGTTGGGTTTTTATATTTTTATAATATATTTATTTATTAATATTCGCCTTGAAATATAGCGTCTCAATAAGTAAAACAAAATGTTATTTCATTTATTGAGACGCTTTTAATATTATTTGTACCTTACCTTGATTATTTTGCTTTCGTTAAAAGAAGGAGCTATAGATATTTTTTCGGATAGTAAGTAGTTAGCGTTCGTACCTGAATGGTGTTAAGCGGAAGAAGGGTGTAGCTTATCACAACAGTCATTATTCTAGCATCTACATAGCACTGTGAACAATCATTCAAGTTTACATCTTTAAATATGCAGCATTTGTTTATATTTTATTTAGCTATTATTGGTTTATCATTAACAGTACGATGATGAATGTTGTACTATAAATATTAAATTTAGTATATATATATATATATATATATATATATATATATATATATATATATATATATATATATATAAGTTGCACTGCACCTTGGTATCTTTTTTTTTCCTTGTCGAAGGTAACGTAAGATATCGTTCAATTGTTCGAGCATTAGACTCTATCGATATTATTATTTTATTATTCCAATATTTATATTTTGATTAGCTTATTTGTTAGTTTACTCAAAATTATAAGAGAAAATTATTCTGACGCCCGTTGTGCCACCACAGGGATAGATAAATAAATACCTACAGTGCACAATTATCTCTTTTTTGACGAATAAAGTTTACTAATTAAACTCACAATAAAGATATCCCTCTAAATTTCTTAGAAAATTTGAGTTTTCATGAATCAAAAAGTACTTGTATTTCATAAACTCAAACATTTTTTTATTAAAAAACAAATATAGAACTCTCCTATTGAGTTAAAATAAAGCTAGAGCGCGTTGTTACTTATATAAATAAAGACGTACTTATGGTTCTTTGTCTGATTAGATTGCTAGAACCGAAGCATTTATCCACGTTTTTAGCTATCATGATAGCATCTGCATGATATAAAACATATGACTTAAGTAAAACGAAAGTAAACAGTGTTAATTATGTAAAAGTTCGCTCACCTCCAGCAAAGAATCCATGTCGCACTTTATAACAAATATTTTCGAAGGTAATATTTAACGAGTCTTCCACAGACGATGTTGAAGTAGTTTCTTGCGTGTCAGATTGGCTGTCAACTGCCATCTCTACACAGATACTAAGGGAAATTACACGAGAACAAAGGGTGGCGTTCCCAGTCCGCGCGATTTCAAACAAAGATTCGTATATGCTATACAAAAGAGCGAAACGACACGACAGTCGCAAACGCCTACACGCAGAGGCGAATAGCGGCACACTGAGTTGCGCACACGTTTCTTCTAGTAGTGTGCGTAGTCGATTACCCGACTATTACAAGTTACAACTATGTTTGCCACTTGTATCCGATTTTCATCTAAATTTTTACTAATTAATTTTATATTAGATTAAATATGTTTAGTTATATCCGTTTCCTTAATTTGGAAGCATGCAAAGAAATTAGCACTGTTTAAATAGAATTTAGCTAATGTCTCAATTTTTTAAGCATTATTTGATAACAGTGATCATTCATTACTATTTTTAACATGATTTATTAATCGATTATAATAATGAGCGGATCGACACTAGATGCTCGTATTATCGGTCGTTCTCCCCACCCTTGGTATCTCAACTGGCAAACTTAGAAATTGATTGCCGTTATCGTTAGCAGACAGAATACAGATAGCCTGCTTATAAGAATATAATAGTCAATGAATATTAAAGGACATTATTTTATTAGACTCTGGTTTGGCAACTTAAGCTATTAACTTTAAAAAAAGGTTACCTACCTTACCTACCTAATTATTTAGTAAGTAACTTTGATTCTAAATTTTTTTATGATTAAAGATTGATTTCTTTATGTGGTTCATAATGCATATACTTGCAATGTTATCGACGTTCTGACCATCTCTGTGTCACTATACAGAGATGGTCGGAACACACTTGTCGTGAACGAATTTCACTCCATTCTTTTCGAGGTCAGAAGAGATCTCTGTAGCTTTATAGAATTATTTTATCTTTATTAGAATCAAGATCACAGCGTACTGGCAATACACCCTGTATTGGTAGTCAGGCGTATACGGTGCAGTTCGTCATCACGTTCAAACTTGGTAGTACTGAGATTCGTTCTAAAGTATACATGGACAATTACTGCGTTGTGTTTCCAAAATAGCCTCGAATAAATATATTAAATATATAAAAATTAAAATATTAATTGTTAAATAAATTTTAATGCTGTTTTATAATACATGTTAGTATGCATTCAATGAAAAGCTATGCAATAACGTGTAAAAATATTATAATTAGCTATTATTATAAATGACCCATTAGTATAGTATTTAAAAGTCACGAGAACAAACCTGTTTTCTGTATAATATTATTATTAAAAATATTTTCAATGGTAAATAATATATGAAAATTTAGAGATAATTCGTAGATATCGAAACTCATAACATTTACATTTTTTTAACCGACTTCCAAAAAAAGGAGGAGGTTCTCAACTCGACCGTATATTTTTTTTTATGTTTGTTCGCAGATTTTTTCGTCGTTTATGAACCGATTTTGATAATTATTTTTTTGTTAGAAAGGAGATATCCCAAGAGTGGTACCATGATAAGGAAACCAGGATCTGATGATGGGATCCCAGAGAAATCGAGGGGAACTTTCGAAAATTGTAGCGGCGACTAGTGCGTTTGATAACATTTTCATTAGGTATTTTAAAGCACTACTATTTAATGAAGGTCTGGAGTCGATCTGATGATGGCCCGAAAGATAGTCGAGGGAACTCCTCAACGATTTACAGCAATTACCTGGTGTTTGGGCTTGATTAATTTGTATTGATGATGGTGCCAGCCAAAAAATAAAAGCACACCGACTTTGAAAATATCTGATTAAGTATCTATTCTAAATGAAAACCCTCGGTTAGTTATTTTTTACTTTTCAGTGCCTGGAAGTCGGTTTTTATTTTTTTTTTAATTTGTTATTATGTTAATTAACAAGTACTGAAATTATAATATTTAATTTTCAAAGAATGAGATTAACATTTGTTTAAAAAAAACGTATACCGACTTTAATATTTAGCACTACACAAACTTAATTATTAAGCACTACAATAAAAGTAATCATTAAGCATTTTAATTCTGTGGTTTATTGTAATTACGATAAGTGAATCTAAATACATATGTATATCTGTATATATGCATACAAGCGACTCGCCTCGGGTTCCTCCCCATGTACGTTTTAAAGGTTTTTATGGAATAAATAGACTATATACTAGGTATATGATATATAGCCTATAGCCTTTCTCAATAAACGGGCTATCTAATGCAAAAATAATTTTTTGCTTTGCAAAAACAAATCGGATTAGTAGTTCCTGAGATTAGCGCGTTCAAACACATAAACAAACAAAATGTGACTCTTTATAAAATTATATTATACATATTAAAAAATCTAAAGAATTCACTCGTTTCTGATGAAACTTTGATGAGTTGTTCTACGTACATATATACATACGTGCATATGCAAAGGTTCCTACCCTAAAAAATATCTATGTATGTTTGTATACGTTCCTTAATCATTTATCCGTAGGAATGCAATAAACAGCTAGTAAAAAATAAAAATAAACCTTTGAGGGTTAATCTTTTTGAATATATGGAACTTTCCGTGAGGTATACCTAAGTTATTGAAAAAAAAGTGTGGTTATACTTATGTATGTTCGCACGTAAGAAGTTATACTTCTTTGGCGTTTGACGCAGAACAAAAATAGCTAAAGATTTCAACCCGTAAGAACTCTCTATTTGTAAAAAGATTGCAGCTAACTTCATTGTGTCGCTTTCAGCTAACTTCATCATGTCGCTTTTTGGCTGTCGGTGTGCGTGCGCATCGTAGAAATTTTACTCTCATATTTTTTTCCAAACGTGCCAAAAGATTAACTTCAAAAATACAGTTATAATAAAGTGCATATATTGTGTAGCATACACACAAAGAATACAGCGGAATAGAGCAATTCCTCCTAATTGAAGTCGTTCAAAAATAAAGCTACGGGTTTCTTGTTTAAAACATATGGCTTAGACAATATGACATTCTACAATCATTAATGCTAATGTAAAAAATCATTTAAATGTCTAGGGATGATGTATTTAAGTGAATAACCTATTTATTTGAATCTTATTCCCATACATTTTTTACTTGAATGAATGTAGAGTCCGGAAATACACATCATCAAACCGATAGCTTATGTTAGGGAGAAGGGCGAGACCCCGATATGTTCACCTTGTCGTGGTGGGAGAGCTCATTATCGTCCGGCAATCCAACTAGGCGTGAAGGCAACAGATACATTGGGAAGTGGCCTGCTTCGGCAAACCTGCGGTTGGGGTGTCATAGTTAAGTGCTTAAGCGATCCTACGACGCTCTATTAAGATAGGGGAGGTTTTGTTGAGTTTTAGTGGGAAGTACTAGCTTTTCTAGCCGGTGAGTCCTATTTAACCTCTTGCACACAGGCGGTATGCGTAAATGTATTTTCCTACGTTCAAAAAAAGGGCGTAAGGTGAGATTTTGGTTTCATACAATATTCAACTATTATAAAGTGATGTGTGAGTCGATGATGAACAAAGATACTTTTAAATTTAAATAGATTTCTAGTATCCTATCATGATTTATGATTTCAATTAAAATACATATAGTACACCACAAATATTTCAAAAATCGCAGTTCTATTATGAACGCGAAAATTGTAACGTTTGTTTGCGACTTATTATAGCTGAATCGGCTGGACAAATTTGGATATTTGGCACATCACCATCATAGATCGATAATAACAAATAAATAATAAAATGTATCCACATTAAAATTAAAAGTTAATGTTAATTTTACTAGTAATAGCATTCTACGTGAGGTTGAGGAGATTTAGGGGCCATTATTGATTTATCTTTACTCCTCACATAGACCCGTGGTTAAAAGAGTGTTGAAAATGTTAGGGTTTCTTATGCGCAAAGGTAGAGAGTTTAGCAAGATAAGACCAAAATAATTCTGTATAACGCCTTAGTACGCAATATCTTAGAGTAATATAATGTCCTCCTGACCGATTCCGGCCACGGCGCCCAATGTCATTGAGACTAGCTAACTGCGTAGGAGATATTATAGTTCATAAGTGTGCGCGCAGACACAAGTGCACTCTCTATTCCTATCACTCTCATACTCCGGTAGGACGACTATTCGACACGACAGGTGAGACTTAAGGCGCAGGCTTTACGTGCTTTCCGAGGCATGGGGGTGAAACACCGCCAATTCTCAACTCCGGGCTGTCACTGAGGCTTACTTTACAGAAAGACGCGATAACTAAACTTGGCCCGACCCGGGACTCGAACCCAGGACCTCCGGGTGTACAGCCGTACATGCTAGCCACTACACCACTGGGGCAGTCATCTTAGAGTACTGCTGAGACCACATTACGCACATGTTAAGAATTGAACGAGTTCAAAAACGCTTTCTTCGATATCTTGCCTTTACTTCGGGAACGTCCAAGACGCTAAAAAGATATACAGATAGACTTAAGTACTTTAAAATAAATTCGCTCGAAGACTGCAGACACATATATTTGATTCAGTATTTTTATATAAAATATTTAATCAAATTCACTGTCCAGAGCTGCTTAGGCACGTTGAACTATATACCTTCAAGATTCCCCAGAAAGGCAGCTATCAATCTTCTTTCATACCCTCTTCGCTCTACAGTTATGGGTACCAATTTTCCTATTCCAAGAATTTCCCATTTATATAATAGCTCTAGTAAATTGGATATTTTTTACTATTCAATAGTCACAAACGGAAAATTAATAATAAAAACTAATTTAATATAATTATAGCATATAACGTATATAATTTAATGTTTATTATTTTTTTTGTTTTGGGAATTATAGTAAACATTTAATTTTTAATGTACCTAATTTTTTAAATGATCTAAGTAATATTGATTGGCAATCGATTTTTGACGCTGAAAATATTTAATTCAATTCACAAACATGCTCCTTTCCGCCCTATTAAATTAAAACACCTTCCTGCATCTTGGCTTACACAAGATTTTAAAACTTTAGTGGCTAAAAGTAACGCAGCTAAATCTAAATATAAATTAAAACTTACAGAAGAGAATCTGCTGAAGTATAAACGACTCCGCAACCGAAGCAATAAGGTATGTAGAGACACTCAACGGAATTACATCCATACTGCAATAGGTAATGGTAATCCTGTCAAAATCTGGAAGCTCATAGAATTTTTTGGAATTGCCCACAAATCTAGAAGCGTTTCTTACAATACACTTGATACTCTTGATCTTGATACTCTTGATTGATCTTGATACTCTAAACAGATTTTATGCCTCTGTCCTTACTCCTGTGGATAATAATGTAAGAATTCACACACTTTTTTTTAATGTTGGGAAATGCATTTATACTTAGTTTTTATACACAAGTTATCTTATATTCGGCTAATCGCTTGTATCTTCTTTATGCTACACGCAAGTTTGTTTTTTTTTTTATATTGTATGGTCAATATGTCTCACTCTTCTAAAAACTTGCTTTACTGGTAAAAACTAGCTAAGTCAAATGTTGAACTTCAATTTATTCTTAGATATCTACTCTCTGTAAATAATTCCACTATTCGAAGTTCTATTTTTAAATAGCAAACACTTTCGTAGCCATGAACGTATAAATGTAACAAAAAAATTTTTAATAGCTGGCAACCTCTATTTATAGCCACTTTTACATCGGCAGAGGTAATTTATCAGATACAGAAAAAAATTGCTTTAATTTGATATATAAATACTAATAACAATATTATAATAACAAGTGAATCGATTTTGTTCTAAAAAAGTCAATTATTATTAATTTAATTAAAAATAGGTACTAGCGGGCACATTTTAATAGGCAACCAGGCCAAAATCTATTGTCTCTTTTATTATTGCATATAAAAAATGATTTTGATTAAATACTCGATGCACGTAGCAGTCATGCCGCCGGTTCTTAGACTAAGTAATTTATTTTAAATATTTTTTGCCAGCGATTCGCCTCATGTCTTTTTGCAATACACCCACTGTATCCACATACTGTAGACTTATCGAGTGTGTAAAAGTATGTATTAGAAGTATGAATGTAGATAAAAAGCAGTAAGTAAAGTTAGACAACATATGTATCTTTCTATCCAAAGTTGTCAGATTTTCCGTTGTTGAAAAAAATAATAATCAAGAAATACAAAAAGCCTTTTCGCATTTATATTTAATACTACGGAATAAATTTAGGGACCTATTGGTTAGTGACAATAAATAACCGATAAGTAATTTTATAGGACACAAAGATATACAATAATCATACAAATCGGCCTTGTACGAGTATAATACATATGTATGTTTCCATCAAAGCTACCTTCCCCTTTACAACACGTTATTAGGCGTCCCGGTTCTTGTCGTTTTTCTTGTCAGTAATCGTTACTGTACAGTACCTGGGAAGATAAATATTGTACACCTCGCTCATGTTGGTGATTTTCCAGTGCTACTCGTACCTATTGAAAACTAAATATCAAAGGTATTTCAAAACTAATTTGTATTAAATTAATTCTGCTGGCACCGAATAAATTTTAAAAAAACTCGGTCAGTCAATTATTATTCTATTCATTAATTTATTTGCGTTTAAAATTAAAATAAAAATAAGTACCAAGATTAATTAAATATATTTATTTCTTTCTACAACACAAATTACATATTATAGATAAAATATTCGTAGAGCACCATGTTTATATTCTGAGACAAAGATTTTATAATTATTTAATTTAATTTAGCTTATTGAAATTCTAATTTTAATAACATTATATAAATTTAATAAGCAGTTTACCATTTACATATATCACGGAAATTATTTTTTCTCTTCTGTGATGTATATAAACTACTGGTAAATTATACTTCATAATAAAGCTTTTATTAACAACTAAAGACCCGCCCCGGCTTTGTCCGTTTGTTATTTTTAATTTGATGTTTGTAATCATTTCAAAGAATAATAATACTTGATTTTAAGTTTAAAATGGCCAAACACAAGATTTTTTTCATATAAACACATTTTTCATCCTATAAGAGAAAGAGTAAAAAAATACTTTTTAATTGGTTACCCTTTTTAGTTTTAAATACAGAAATGCCAGTCCAGTAGTTTGGAAAAGGCATTGAGGAATTAGTGAGTCAGGATATATATATATATATATATATATATATATATATATATATATATACACATTGTATAGAAGCTGAGTTTTTTAATAGGTACCTAATAAAACGGCGGTAAATATCGTCAAATTAGATATCTGTATGTATTTTAAAAACTAATTTTAATATATTAAATTACATAATAAAATCAAGGCACAATCCATGGAGCCATAGGAGTATTGGCAATGATTAGATTTCCCTAGTATCTAGTTTCAGAACTAGCGACAACATTTATAGATTATTTTTTTATTACTTGTTGATTGATAAAATAATTACTACTGATTGTCTTTATAGACACAGACTAAATAGCAATTTTTCGGTCCAAGTTAGTGCTGTGATTTGCCGGTAGGGAATTTTCTCACTAATAGTAGACGTCAGGTTGATTGGGTGTTGTATTAAATAAAATATATGCTTTATCACTAAATAAATAGACAAATAAATTCTTTTGATTACAATAACTTAAATAAATATATGCTACGACCATACTACCAAATAGAACTAAGGCAATTTTTGAGGTATTTTATAACTTATAAACTAATTAAAGATAAAATTATTTGCAAATAATAGTCTGGAGACTTGCACAAAAAAGTAACAGTGGAAAAGCAAGTAAAACACGCTTATATGGTATAGATTTTGTTTGATTGGAGATATGGAGCTGATTATGCATAATTTAATGTAAATGGATCTAAAAACTTTATATTTTGGTGTCTTATTTCGATATACATTCGATTACTGTTTATCACAATGATGTTATAAATTAATCCGATAAATATTCTTCAGTCACATTAAAACTTTTCATTCAAATTATTTATCTTTTATTAAGTCTATACCAAAGTGTAGAACAAGTAAGTACGTGCATGAGCACAGTGGTACTCAGAACAATAGCCATGTTGACGCCGACATCTATGGTTGCCATGTCCATTTCAACAAGGAATTTACTTGGCGTGGTGTAGTGACAATATTCTGAAAAAAAAAAATCTAATATTCTCAACAAGTTAAGAAAATAAATGTTTATAAGGAAATAACTAGGATAAAGTATTATAAATATAACATTATTTCCTGTTTTTAAGCGATATTTTAATGAGGTGACGATTCTCAAGGTCGCATGTCTGATTAAATTGGAACAAATGGAAATTAAACCTGTGACTACAGTATTTTTAATTTTTTTTATTTATTATAATATATAATACAATATTATCACTTTGTAATGTAAAAATAATCGCTTTATACAAAATAAATATAAAAGTATATACGATATTTATAAGAAAAAAAAAGTAAGCATAAGCGAGGGTAAGTCGCTAGTTACTAATAATTTTCAGTTAGTGGTTTTATTAATTACTTTCTTTTTTTTAGCTACCCTTCTTATTATTTTATTTGGGCTTAATTAATATATATATTTAAAAATGGTATATGGTTTTAAAGAATATGGTGTGTAAAGTTTTGTATTTACCGGTGGTAGGACTCTGTCAAGCCTGAGGAGTCCGACTGGATGGGTACCACCCCCTTATCTATTTCTGCCGCCAAGCAACAATGATTGCATTGTTGTGTTCCGGTTTGAAGGATAAGGTAGCCAGCGCAATTACAGGCAAGAGGCATAACATCTTAGTCCTCACAGTGATAACGCACCGGCGGTTCTGCAGTTTTGTTACATAAAACTTAACGCATGAACCGTAGGTGTTATGGGCGACAGGTATCGCTTTCCATCAGGTGGACTGTCTGCTCGTTTATCACTGAATACCATAAAAAAAAAAAAAAAAAAAAAAAAAGTATAGTAGTAAAGTATAAATGATGTCCTCCTGACCGATTTCTGCCACGGTGGCCAATCTCAGTGATATGAGCCAATTGCGCAGGAGATATTATAGCGCACAAGAGTACGCGCGCTGCGTAGACACAAGTGCACTCTCTATTCCTTTTTGCTCTCAAAGTCCGATGGGACGTTTCTTCGACACAACCAGTAACCACTTAGTATAAACAATAATTAATATGCAGTAGTGAAGTGAATATGGTTTTATGGTTATATAATTACATACCTTTATCACAGTGCATTTTGGTTCTATTGAATCCATATATAGAGTGAACAGCAATGTGGAAGCCCGCTCTGAAGTATGATATATGGTGCAACCATTTGAACACGAACGGCGTATCTCGTAAAGCAAGACAAAAACCAAATATGGAGAACAGACATGCTAAAACTGGGCCTATAAAGACTGCGATCTAAAAATGATATTAAGCATTTTTGTAAAAGTTCATTTATACACAAATATAAAAAAAAATATTAGTATACAATATAGATGATTAACAAAAAAGTAATATTATGAGTATTTTTAAATTCTTCAAATAAATAATAGCACAATAAGAGAATATTATAGATTTTTAGATTAAAATTAATAAACTTAGTAAAGTACAATATATATGTGACAATTTAGATTTATACCCTGGTTGGCGTGGTGGAACCAATGAAGTACCCCCAGGCTTGCGCGCAGAGAGATGTTGCGACTATCGTGGCGAGGAACAATGTGGCGCGGGTCGGCTCTAGGGGGTTGTCAGTTAGCCAGTACGACAACACGACGTACGAAACGCATGATATCATCTAAAACAATACAAAATTTTAATTAATAATGTTCTCTTGACCGATTCCGGCTACGGCGGCCAATCTCATTAAGACTAGCCAACTGCGCAGGAGATATTATAGTGCAGCGCGTGTGCGCGCAGACACAACGTGCACTCTCTATTCCTGTCACTCTTATACTCCAGTGAGACGACTACTCGATACGACTGGTGAAAGTTAAGGCGTAGGATTGTCGGCTTTACGTGCTCTCCGAGGCACCGGGGTAAAACATTGCCAACTTCCCTATTCCGGGCTGTTACTGAGGCTTACTATACAGAAAGACTCAATAACTAAACTTGGCCTTATCCGGGACTCAAACCCAGCGCCTCCAGGTGTGCCATACAAGCCTACCACTACACCACCGAGTTAGTTAAAATTTTAATTACACCGGTATGTGTGTGTATGTTAGTAGGTTATGCTACGCTCTGAAACGGCTGGATGGACTTGGATGAAATTTAGTACACAAATTATGACTGTTAGGCACTTAGGGAGACCTAGGTAATTCGCTAGTATGTGATTTACTTAAATTGGAATAGATTAATTGATAAAACTGGGTTGCCAGAAGTAGCATGGGTGATGGCATATTTCCTTTTCAAATAGCGGTAAAATGGTAGTGGTACTATTAAAAAAACCATTTAGATACGATATGCACTTAATATCAATTATATTAAAGAAAGTGTATCTTCAATATGTGCGCCTGATGAAATGTTAACATCTCATTTAATGTTATGTATATTTATACATCATTGCGCAAATTATTTTGGATACAAAGTTTTTTTTGTCTTATAAAGTGTTAATCGTTCCCTCGTAGAAAGATTAAGATATTATCTGACAGGACATGTTCTCAAAAAAAATACGATACACTAAAATATAAAAATAATAATTGCAAAATAAAAAGATTTACCTGAAATGGTAACTCTACAGCCAGAATCGAAAAGATATATGGACCTAAATTGTACCATCGATTAAAATATTCGCCTTTCAATATATCCATCTCCAATGGAACTGAAAAAGAAAATATTTTTTTTAAGTTTTTTTTTAAAAGAGTTTATTGACTTACAATTTTAACTACTTATAATTTCGACATGTCCGTGTGTCCGTCTGTCCATCTGTCCGTATGTTACAGCTATTTTACTCGAAGTTGATTGTATATATTTATAGAATATATTTATTATATATTTGGTAGACAGACGTGGTGTCTACCTTTCAGCTAATTCGCTAGTTTTATTTAGGTCAGTTTTGTTACTGATGACATTAATACAAAAATATATTTTTTTAACAATAATTAACTTGTTTATTTAAATAATAAATTAAAAAACATTAACATATGATAACGTTGCGAACTTTCTAGATATAAATGGCTGGAAGGCCATTTTATCTTCCGACTGATGTATTATTTTAGTTTAGTTACTATCTGAGGCCTTTAAGATATTTCGATGCTCTTATTTTTCTGTATGTACGTGAGCTTAAAAGCGGATATGGATAAAAGACTTTTTATTAAACATTTATTCTATACAACTTTTATTATAATATTATACGCATTTTGAATCAAGTCAATCGTTTTGGTTTTTTAAGTGAATTTTGTTAGTAGTTTCCGCAAGAAATCACATATTTTTGTTACCGATAAAGTGACACGACATAATAAGCCACAACCAAAATATTGTGAAATTTGTGCCAGTACTTGTACTTAGGACTAGGTGGAGATATTCGTATAAATGAATAATTGTAAACCAATTGTCTGAGGCGTTTTCCTTTTTCTTAATTTACAAGTTTTAATTTGAAATTTGAAATAATAAACAATTTTAAGTTTATTTATGTACTTACAGGACAGTGTGACAGACATTTTTCCAGTGTACACAACTAGGAGCATCGATCCATACAGGTATACATAGTTTCCCAGCACACTGCTGGCTTCCCCACCAACACCCAGGTAAAGGTATCCGAAAATCAATGCGATGACTACATGTGCGGCAATGCGGTACATGAATAGTGACTGAAAAAGTATTTTTTAGATAAATTAAAATGTTGTTGAATCACAATAATATTAAAAATGATTAAATTTGTGATAAAATTTATTTTTTTCTTCCACAGGTTATCACGGCTTCGTGTGTGAATAGAGATACATATATGGGTAATACTCATAGGCAATATTTTGACATTAAAAAAACTTATGTGTTTTAGATTCGAAATTCAATTATTTAATTTCAAAATACCAATTCATTTCAAAAGAAATTACATTTCAATATGCCATCATGTATGTATTTCCCTCATTAATTTTTAGAGAAGATTCCTTGACTTAGGGTCGTATAGAACCTCAACAGAACCTCCCCCGTCTTTAGGGGCGTCACAGGTTCGCTTACGCAACCATGACGCTGCGACAGCTGTCCTGCCGAAGCAGACCACAACAACCATGGCGTTGTTCCTACGGAGGGTCGTATAGGTATTAGGTAGTGTAACCTTTAAGCTGTTTGTTAGAACTGAATATAAAAACATACAGTCAAAATTAAGTCATTGATTGTTTGGACAAATACCATGTAGTCACCTGTTAGACAATGTTATATTAAGTATAAAATTTTCTTCTTTCTTCCATAGACTATAGGCTAAACATTTTTTTCATGTGACTGTAAGTTCCAGAGATTAATGGGTTCAAATAAATAAAAAATCAAATAATCTTATCAGTTTACCAATATTATTTACTAGCGACTCACCCTCGCTTCGCTTCGGGTTCGTCCCTAGACAAAAACAAATCTATCCCACGGGAACTGTACATTTTTCCGGGATGATATGTAGCCTATAGCCTTCCTCAGTTAACGGGCTATCTAATGCAAAAAGAATTTTCAAATCGGATAAGTAGTTGCTGAGATTCCCGGGGGAGAGCTGACTCCTACCGGGCGCGTCCCCAGGTGGCGGATAGGGGAACGCCACCCTCTTGGACCCAGCGGGTGGTACCGGAGAAATCCGGCGCGGACCAACAGCAGGGGGAGGGGTGCCTCTGGCCGTGGGCCGTCGAACGCGGTTGAGGCACCCCACGCGGGACCGATCTCCGTTGAGGCTTCGGCTTCCGGAGTTGCGGCCACCAGTGTGGGGAGGGCCCACTAAGGTGGGCAGACGGGTGTCCACTACGGTGGACCAGATGGGGCCTCTCGTTAGTGGCTGCATCTGACGGCGTTGCGGCCACTGACGGGGGGGGTGTGGTGGTGGGTGCCCTGACCGTGGGCCGTCGAACGCGGTTGGGGTGCCATGAGGATGGGGCCGCTTGCGGCGATTGGGAGTGTGGACCCACTTCGGTGGGTGGTATGGGTGCCACATTTTGTGGTGGATTTGGGGCCTCTCTCTCGTCATGGCTGCATCTGACGGCGTTGCGGCCACTGGTTGCGGGGTTGCTTGGCCGATCCTGCGATCGGACGGGAGGGGGGCGGACGCGGTGGGGCTGCAGGAGAAGAGGCGTGTCGGTGTTTCGTTGCCGCTCTCCCTGTCCTCTGCAGCCGAGGTAGTGTTGCCCACTTCGGTGGGCGGTGAGGTTTGGTGGGGCTGCTCCGTGTACTTCTCTGTTTAGCAGAGTGGACTTTGGAGCGGCCTCATTGGTTTGGTGTCCGCCAAACCAATGGAAGGTGACAGAGGGCGGTCGGCTAGGGGAGGCCGGCCGTCCACTGTTCTGGCGGGAGGAGGCCGTCTGGGGTGGTCGAACATCTCAGCCCCTGACATGGAGACGGGCCTTAGCAGGGCTTGCCGTCGGGGTCGCGGAAGAGTCTTTTTGGTACCCGCGGCTCCGGCCTTATGGCGACGAGGAGGATTTTGGTCAGGTTTTTAGTGGGTAGGCTGCCGCACATCGCGGCAGGAGTCCCACATAACCCGACTCGCTTCCCCATTGGCGAGTGGGTACCCGTAACAGGGGTTTTCCTGACGTTAAAAAAACTCTTCAAGCTTTATAATATTATATATAGTATAGATTTATAATAGCTATTGGATCATTTCTATGTTTTAGAAAATACTAGATAGAGGCAATATAGCCTTTAAAGTTATAACATCCCTATAAAATATATAATATATAATGATAGGTGTGTATATAGTATAGTATATTTAAATTATTGATAATTTTAAACTTACATAATTTCTCGTTGTCATTAGGTAATTTCTATAAAGGAGTATCCATGTTTGTCGCAAATATCCCGACGGTCTGTATATGTGTTTAGAGAATTCTTTCTGGTGTTTTGCATTACTTCTTAATTGTTTATCTTGCATTTCTACGTCCACACCTGAAAATGTCAAGGAAAATACAGGACATGTTTGTAAAAATAATCAAATTTAATTTCTTATTTTTCCATTTTTCTAAATTATGTAATCTTTATCATCCCCACAACAATACGTGAACATGTAATACTGAAGAATTTATAACTCACTTAAGGTATTAGAGAACGATGATATAACTGGCACATCTTCCCACGCACTGGATGTAGATTCTGGTTTGTACTGAAGCATGATGTTGGCGACTTTTAACAAATCGACGTCGTATTCACCTGATGCTACTTCCATTACTAGAAAATAATTTTATATTCTCCTATAACTTTACATAAATGTAGATTATATCTTTGATTAATATTAAACACACTAGTGTTCGCCCAGTGGTCCAAATGGGTCCATAATAAAAAAAAAAATGAGCAAAACATATATGAATAGAATTTACCTATGTATATATAAAAAACTAACTGTTTTCAATTTTTTTTTATTAATAACACAAAGCTTGTTAAATGCTACTAAACGAAATAAAAGAAAATCAATTGACCAACAAAGGAGAAAAAGTTACTGAACTGTTTTGTCTTTGCCTATTTATTTACGTATAAATATTAAAAAAACTGTTTAAAAAACTTTTTATGCTATTTGCGATAGATTATAAAATCTTGACGAGCCCGTAGTTGCATAAGATACCTAGGCTATACAAAAATGTTATTAACTAAAGCATCATTCATGATTAATTTGGCCAATGTGTCTTTATGTTACATTCTTAGATTAATACATTCTTAGTCTCTCCCGTGATCATGATTGCTGTAAAGCATATGAAACGTCGGGAACCAAAAATCAAAATAAATCCGCGAAAAAATTCCGGAAAGATAGTTTTATTTAAAATATTTATGTTTTTTTTAACCATAATATTAAAGGTATGGCGCAAAAAAAGGGGTATTATAATTTTAAGGGCTATATTGTCTCTATATTGTATTTTCTAAAACCTAGAAACAATTCAATAACAGTTGTTTAAATCTAGTCTAATAGAGATAGTTTTTACCTATGTTTAATGGAAATCCGACCAGCTGTTTAAAGACTTTTCCAAAATGATATAAGGAATTCAATATAGAAATAATAGAATTTATGCAACATGCTAGTATGCGAAATTATTTACTTTTAATTTAGCATAGGGCAGTGGTAGCCCAGTGGTAACGCGCTCGCTTGGGAAACCGAGTGAAGCGGGTTTAAGTCCCGGGTCTCGCACCTCTGATATTTTCATGTGCGAATCATTTTCTAACTTGATTACCACTTGCCTTACGGTGAAGGTAAACATCGTGAGGAAACCTGCATGTCTGAGAGAACTTAGCAAGTTTTCGAAAGACATGGGAAGTCCGCCAATCCGCACTTGGCCAGTGTGGTGGACTATGGCCTGATCCCCCTCGTATTGAAGGGAGGCCCGTGCCCAGCAGTGGGACGTTAAAAAGGGCTGAATACAATTTAGCATATTACTTTATTCCGCGAGTATTCAGGTTAAATAAATCTTCATCATTACTCGTCATGTCAGGTGATGACAATTATCACGTCTCATATGTTGATATGTATTAATCTATACATCTATACATATAATAAAATTTTAACTGAGTCGAATCTGTACCTTAAATATTTTTTGGAAAATCTTATTGAAATTGACTTTATCATCGATACAGAGACCGAATCTATAGTTTTTAGATTTTTTGTCTGTCTGTCTGTTACCGCGTCACGAAAAAACCACTGGACAGATTTTGATGAAATTTGGTATGATGGTAGCTGGTTATCCGGGTCAACATATTTTACTTCGGGAAAATCTCTCATCTCTGAGCTAAACGTTAAAACGTAACTAAGTTATAATATGTAGGTATACTATAATAATATTTAATTTTAATTTAATCATTTTTATTTCAGGCAATATTTACAATAAGATCTTAAATATGTAAACAGAGGCCCATAGAATATATACCTTAAAACTAACATATATAAATAAACTTATATAACATGAAGTGTCGACGTAGATGTGTCAGCGGGCAAACGACCCCGGAACTTCCGAAATACGACGCCCTGCGGCCAGAAGTCTTCCTTCATGAAGGTTGACAGACGATGAGTAGGCACTCTCACCAAAAACGAATTGAAATTCGTTTTGTGACGAGGTACCAGCTGTTCAACCCTCAATATGAAGCTGGACTTCTTCTCTACGTAGTCTACGACATCTTCTACCGTCGTAGACCAGTGCAGTCGGGACACATACAGCGGCGTCGTTGGTATGGCAGGACGCAGCAGATGATCTGGCTGGTTCGGAGCTGTGCCACAGATGTTAAGACATGAGGGCTTACTTTTCTTCCTCTCCACTTTAATGAAGCCCTCCTCGTCAGATTGGTTCTTTTTTGTTTCCGACGGTAGCACCTGTTTGGCAGCTGGTTTGCTCCGGCTCTTCTTTTTCCCTCCATTCGAGGGCCGCTTGCTTGGCGGGGCGGGTGCAGCAGCGGGGGGGGGGGGGGCGCGGCTGCGGCTGCGGCGTATGCACGCGGCGGGGTCATGACCGCGCTCGCACTCGACGTCATCTGCGGGGCCGGGGAGCGGGCGGCGGGCGTCGCTGTGTCGCGCGATTCGCGCACTTCAGCAGTTACTGGCGACGACGACAAATTGCTGATGGAATCAATTTCGGCGGCTCATAGCGGCGGTATGCGGCAGCGGCTAGGCCGCGCAATAGGCGAATAAAAATTCGGGTCAGTCCTGTGTGCAATGCGCGTCCGTTACCCAGCGCGCATTACAGACGACTGTAGTAATAGTAGCAAAGACTAGGTACTATCCTTATAAAATTATCTTCTAAAAAGCAAGATGGTAATTTAATACCCCTTGTATCGCCTTACTTTAAACTGTTCATTACTGTAATTTAATTAAATGAAAATTTCTTATTCAAATTTTAATTTCAAGTTTTCAACACGAAGTATATCTTTACTTAATGTTTTTTGATCATCAGTGTTAATACAGATAAATTTTAACAAAAGACATCTTATTACTATTATAAATGCGAAAGTTTGGAAGGATAGATATTTGTTTGTTAGTTTATCACGCCAGAATGACTAAACAGATCTGGATGGGCACAGAAATAGATAATATAGCACATAGGTTACTTTTTGTCCCGGAAAAATGTACGGTTACCGTGTTGTAGATTTGTTTTTGTTTTCCACAGAGCAAGAGATCGATATACAAAAATCTGCAATAGCATTTTTTTTCTCCTAAAATACACTGGCAATAACTACTTATACCTATATAAGACGTACCTAGAGACGCATCCGAGTGAAGCAAAGGTAAGTCGTTAGTTTTTATTTTGTAAAATATGTCTTTGTTAAAGATAAGATATGATTTTTAATATAATTAAGAGACCAGAATTAAATAATATATTGTAATAATATATTGTAATTGTATTCAGCTCTTTTTTAACGTCCCATTGCTGGGCACGGGCCTCCCTTCAATACAAGAGGGATCAGGCCATAGTCCACCACGCTGGCCAAGTGCGTTTTGGCGGACTTCACGTGTCTTTTGAAAACTTGCTAGGTTCTCTCACGATGTTTTTCTTCACCGTAAGGCAAGTGGCAAATAATATATATTATTATTATTATTATTATTATTATATTATAAATAATATATAATTAAGTTAGAAAAATTAAGATGAAACAGTTTATATTAGTATTTATAATTATTAATTTATTGAACTACCAAATCATTATCTGTACAACAAATATAAGTTTTATGTGGCAGTAAGTGCAATTACTTAAATAAATAAAAATACAATTGAGGTAGTTATTTACTTACTACAATGAGATGTTCTTTTATAAAAATAAATAATTATAATGCATAAAATAATATAATTATAATGCAATAACACTGATTAAGCTCGTGGAGTCAAGGCTGTCACCTCGAATTTGACCTAAATATACGCGTTGTTAGTTAATCTTAACATTTTTATAAATGAATAAAAAAAAATATTTGCAGACTTAATGGGACAGTAATATAACTAATATGCATCGAGTATAATATACCCCACATGCGTACTAAGCGATTGCGAGCACGTCACAGCGATTCAAAGTTACGTACTCGTACTTCACATTTAACCTCATTATTTTTAACTGCGATTAAATAATGATTTCGGATACTACATATATATACTTACATAGGTACGTGTCCATGAGTATAACTACACTCGCGTTTTTAGTTGACAGCGAAACCAAATACCAAATGAAGGAAATAAACAACTCCCTAAGAACTGTAGTTACTGTATTACCGAAAATATGTCAAATATGAAAAACCGTTTAAAAGTATTTCGGTAATTTTATTCGTTAATATACAATATTTTAAGGCTTAAGATTACTGTAGTAACAAATTATTAAAATAATAAAATTCTATGACTATCACAGTTGTTTAATTCATACGTAATTCGACCCTTTAAGGGTTGCTATACTTATAACAAAAGACAGACATTTTTATCAGTATATCTTCAAATATTTTTATGGAAAAATATCTGATACGACCGGTACGGCGTTTTACTCCGCAGTCCGCACTGATATCTAACTATTCGGTGACACGCGACAGAGAGCCTACCGAGTAGGTACTAAGGCGAATTGCGATTAACAAATAGGTACTTATAAAATTGTCCAAATCTAATTTAACGTTTTCTGCAAATAAAACCACATTTAACATTTTTTACTATTAGGTTAGTTAAAGTGCTGGTAACAAAAAAAACTTGCTTGCTTGATTGAGAAATGTCAACAAAAAGCAAAGTAGATAACTATGACAACACAGCGTACTTAAGAGTATTTATTTTTGATAGTTAAAAGAGTTTTATCAATTGTTTAACAAATAAGTAATTTATTCGATGAATAGATATATTTTTTTTATTTTTTTTTTTTGTACGTGGTATGTTAAGAATCAATTCACATTTTCTTAGACATGACATAATATTCTTTAGAGTCTTGTGTATTAACGAGAGAAAATAAATAGATAAAGCAAGAAGGCGGATTTTGTTATATTTATATTCTTCATATAGCACATAAATAGGAATTTAAACTATCTATAAAATTTTAATCTCCAAGATCAAAACTTTATCTAGAACGCTTGTAATACTGTTATGGGCACATTGCACTTCATATCTTGTCGGGAATGTTGACATATTTTATGGTGAATGCCACCGTTCGTCGTTATCATTTTGCTATTGATAAGTACTTTCACAGATAATTTTCGTAATAAATAGGCAAGAGAGCCTTTTGTAAATTAATTACTTAATGGTTTTAAACATAGAGGAAGTCTGTTAGAGGTTTGTAATCAGTACACACTTTGAGATCGATATTATAGTGTGAGATATTTTTGTTAATTGACTAGACATGGTTGTTGTTAACTTGATCATTTTATATGATGGTAATTTATATATAAAGCCAAAAAATAAAATCCTTCAAACGAAATTTCGGAAAGGGTCGGCAGCTAAGCGTCATTTGCTAAGTAGATATTATAGTATACAAATGCATCCCATTAATTTAAAATAGATGTTTAACCTTTAACCTTATAGAAACCAAGGTGTTTATTGATTTTACCTATTTCTTCATAACGTCCTTAGTGGTTATGGTATAAACAACGAAATAGATGCATTGCCATATGTCTTTGTCATTGCTTACTTAGATGTTTAGCACTGTGTCAATGGTAAATATCTTAACACAATTTGTACAAAGAAAGCCATAAAATTTATTCAATGTACATAAAAGTAGTCTTTAAATTATTTACTTACGCTGGTTTATGAATTTTTTCCAGGGAAGTAGTAGGTATATTACCGTGCCTCGGAGAGCATGTAAACCCGTGGGTTGAGAGCGTGAGTAAGTGAGAGGGTGGGTGTGGGCCTCTTTGAATTGCCAACCAATTGGACTAATAACATTCTAATGTGCCAATTTTTATTATTATTATTATTACTACTAGCCGTTAGATTAATCCTGTCAACTGTCTCGGTGGTATAGTGGCTAGCAAGTACGGCTGCACATCGAGAGTTATTGGGTCTTTCTGTTTAGTAAGTCTCTGTAACAGCCCCGAGTTGGGAAGTTGACGATGTTTCACTCCCGTGCCTCGGAGAGCACACAAGCCGTCGGTCCTGCGCCTTAATTCTCACCGGTCATGTCGAGTAGTCGTCCCACTGGAGTATGAGAGTGACAGGAATAGAGAATGCACTTGTTGAGCGTACACTTGTACACTATAATATCTCTTGCGCAGATGGCTAGTTTCAATAAGACTGGCCGCCGTGGCCGAAGCCGGTTATTATTAACCGATAGACAAACGAGACAGTACTTATTTTAATTAGAGAATACCGACATAATGATCACCAATACTGAAAAACCTCTGTCGACATTTTAAGAGGTTTTCACGAGAGAAGATTTTTTAACTCTGAAATCTTAGAGTTTTGGTTTTGTTTTCATTGTACATCTAATTTTAATATTGTTAAGTATATATTGCTCAAAGAGCATTAAAATATACGTGTCAAAATGAGAACATTAAAGCAGAAAGTTAAAACCTTCGCGAATTACGTCACCAGAGTAGGCATTCCTCCAAACAATGATAATATTTGTGTTTTTTTTTTACAATAATTCATGTTTAACTATTTTGAAAACTATGACGCAAAGCGTTTCTGTCAGATAGGTTAGAGGGTAACGGATATTCTATGATCCGTTCATTGTTATCTATATTAATGGAAAATGCCATACTAGATGAAGAATAATGTCGAACACTGTCATGCTTTGATTCTAAAGAAAATCTAGTTGAGCTATATTGATATTAAGTGTGCTTAATATAATAAGAAGAATATCTATATAGTTATAACAAAGTTTGTTTCGTGTCGATCAAATCGTTGTCTTCCACTCAAGACTTATATGCACAGGGCAAAAAATTAATCAGTCCTGAGTCCAGTGTCTTTCTTAATTTAGTCTGTTTATGTAATACTTTCTTAGATTTACGCGAATATTTGACATTTTAAATAAAACTATCTTTTCGGATTATTTAGCGGATTTATTTAGATTTTTGGTTCCCGACGTTTCAATGCTTTACAGCAATCATGGTCACCGGGCATTAATAAAGTTTAAAAAAAATTGTAATATTTATTATAATAACAGCTAAAATTAAATAAATAATATTGCTATATATAATTATAATACTTATAAAAAAATGTTTAGAATTAAAATCAACAAATATTGTAAGGTACTTTGGTGTCATTTTTGAATTTTTGAAATCATTTTTGTAAACTTGTGAGTAGGCACTGTCTGTAACAAGTATATAACGCCTTTAGACATCTAAAACCTTAATCTCTCCCATGACCATGATTGCTGTGAAGCATTCGAAATGTCGGGAACCAAAAAAAAAAAAACTGCAAAGTAATCCGAAAAGATAGTTTTATTTAAAATATTGTAAAGTAATTTTTGAAATTATTTTGTAATTTTGTGGGTAGGTGCTGTTTGTAACAACTATATATTGAACATGAGACGTCTAAAACCTTAGTCTCGTCGAGAACTGCAAAACAAAATAAATCCGCGAAAAAATTCGAAAAGATAGTTTATTTAGTCTGTTTATCTTTGCAACCATTAAATTTGTGGAACTACAGAATTTTTAACAAAACATGTTTTAATATGTTGTATATATCCATGCATAATGCTTCTCAACATGTAGAAAATATAAGGTGAATGTCATACGAACAATAAACGGCCAACAATCTTTAGGTATTGATTTATCTCGTTTACCTTTTTTCAAAGGGAACAAAGTAGGAAACAGTGATTGAAAAATCATTTAAAAGCAAACTTTACTAATGTATCCTCCAATGTAGGAGGAAGTACCTTGTATTATATATATATTAGTCGTGAACTATTTACTATTGATACCAATGAATGATTAATAGGTGACAGCTGATACTAATAAAAACTTTTAATTTTCAATATTTCTTCATCCGATACTAAAAAAACATTCATCACTTGAAAAATATACAGTCTGACATATTTATGGCATTTATTTTTCAAAATTGACTTTGATTTAAGCTTAATGATTTTAAGAAACATACAGCACTGTGTTTTTGAAATAAATATTTTGAAAAGTTTCATTCGAATAAAATATCAAAAAGCATTCGTTGTGCCGCTGTTTTCACAACACGCGACAATATTTACAGGCATGTGATTAAGTATATAAGATAAAGATAGATAAAGATACTGTACCAATAATGGGTCAAGTGCCAAAGACATTTAATTCAATCATGGACGAATATAATTATAAATAGCAAACGACTCTTAAAGCTATAAATACATTATACTTATATCTATAATCTAAACTTATTAATATTATAAAGAGATAGAGTTTGTTTATTCTTTCGTTTGTAAATCCGATTTAAAAAAATCTTTTGGCATTAGATAGCCCGTTTATTAAAAAAGGCTATAGGATATATAATATCATCATGCTACTACACAAGGGAGCTGAGCAGTAATCATAAATGTTAATAAATCGGGCAGACTTCCATATATTACTATAAAACTGATACTTATTTCGGAAGTTTGAACGCGGACAAAGCCACGGGTAATGCTTGTAATATTATAAAGTGCATGAAACTGTTTAATTTTATTTAACATCCTAATGGAACAATTACTTAGATTTGAATTATTATTCAGTTTAAAACCTATATGTTACTAACTTGTGTTGGCAATTATGCATATTTTTAATAATAAATACTATGAAAATCAGCCGGTTATTAATAAATTTTACGACGTTGTTATTTTAACAAATTCGGAGAGTTGGACTATTTGATCCTAAGAATTTGTTTTGTAGACAGCATTTTTTTCTTTTTTACTGTAATAAATATTACGTGTAGACTATCACCGTTTTGATATGTTCCGTATGAAGCCACAAGTGTATCGACCACTATCAAATTCTCGTAGAAAGAATAGTTGGGTTTTTCGTTAAAATGAAGTTACTCACAAAGTTTTAGGGTTTTATTAATCATTAAAAAAATCCGTTAGGGACTGTTGACTATTAGTTTAGTTCTTTATACTACACGATAGGCATTATATTCAAACATACACACATTGAGTGCTCCTGCTTTTTTTTATATAATAATTATGGTATATAACATGAAAAGTCATAGACTAAGTACATTAAAATGAATTTACTTACAGAAATCAGCAGGATTGTGGTACGGTGGGCATCTTAGTCCTGCACTACTCATTGCTGGCAGAAGAAGTTCCCTGGGTCCCGAATACAAAGTGCTACCAGATGATAAACAATAGATCGAATCTATCTTCTCAAAAAGTAAAGCTGATGGTTGATGTATCGTGGCTATGATAGTGCGACCCCCTCGGGCCAAGCCGTTGAGAAGTGCAATGAGGGACGTCGATGCGGAGGAATCGAGGCCGCTGTGAAAAGGGAACATGTTTTATTTCGTTACTAGCGCCTCACCTTCGCTTCGCTCGGGTTCATCCCTAGGTACGTTTTATCGGTTAGTATGGAATAGATAGACTATATATTATATATACATACGTATGATAAGTTGTTGTGAGTTGTATTATAACGTGTTTTCCCGTGAGAAAGAGATAATCTCCTGCGGTAAAAAGTAGCCTATGTCACACTCCAGCCCTCCAACTATCTCCATACAAAAAATCACGACAATCCGTCTCTCTGATTTCGACGTGAAAGAAGGACAAACAAATAAACACGCTTGCACATTTATAAAATTAACTAGCATTACCCGCGGCTCCGCCCGCGTTCAGATGACCAAAAACCAAATTCTAAGTTTTACATATTAGTATACTCTTACATATACCAATTTCATAGCGCACCACATGATTGGTAAATAATGGCGGTGATTGCCATAAAGGTTCTTCCTTTAATCTCATATATGATTTAGTAATATTGCACCTTTTTGTTTTAACAATAACATTTATAGGATGTTTATACTTCTGTTTTGCTTATTTAGTTTTGGGCGATAAACTTTCCAACTACTGAATTAATTTTAATTATTTATTTACTAATACATTTAGCTAATTATTATGACATACTCGTGCGAAACCAGGATGGGTTAGCGTTAGTTAGAAATATTTTCCGAAACGATTTTTAAATGAAAGTATTGGGGAAAGTGAGAGTTCCAGAAGTACCTACATAATTAACGTAAATAAGTAAATAATTCTAAGTAAATGCTTTTTATTAATTCATAAGGCTCGGCAAATTATTTGAGATATGGAATATTTTTAGTTACTCGCTTTGTCAGTTTAACAACAAATTAAACAAAAAATGTTAAAAAATAATATGAAACGAACTTATTTTTACGGTTGATAAATGAGTCGATATCGTGGAAAATAAATATTATTCGTATTTATTTTAGTGTTAACCTAACAAAACACGTAAGTATGATAAACAATACAGTATTTTGATATACGGAAGATTTACCCAATTTTTACATTAAAAGATTTACAAACATTAACATTCTTAATTAACCATTAAAAAATTACAAATATTTTCATTTGAAAATTGTTTCGGCCAACATAATATCACTAATATGTAACTTATTTATAAAGACAAAAAGTTTATTTGTTTAGTATATAAAATAAAATAATGTTCATATCTCTACATTCAATTTTTTGGAATTAAAATTACGTATTTTAAAAACACATAACGACATATATTGACGAATATCTAAATAACACATAAATAATTTTTATTTTTGGGTAAAATAAATAATAAAATAAATATTATATATAATTATTATTTTTTTATTATTTTTTTATTATTTTTGGAGTTATTTTAATGAATAGAATACCGCTATTGATAATTTTATTTCAAGAAAAGCTATTTGTAATAGTTTTATGCCATATTCAGTAAGTTACCTTGCTAAAATGTTTATAGTATCATCATGATTTTATTCTAAACAGTTTTTGTGTTTTCTTTCAGAAATGATTTTTTCGTGGAAGATAGTATCCTATATATTAACCCGAATAACCAGCTATCACCATACCAAATTTCATCATAATCCCCCCAGTGGTTTTTTTGTGATGTGGTAACAGACAGACAAAAATTCTAAAAACTATAGATTCGGCCTCTGTATTGATAATAATATTATCTATTTCAATAAGATTTAATTTTTTTTATTAAATGTACAGATTCGGCTTATAGATATAATTCGGCTTATAATTATAATTATAGATATAAGCATGGAAATTAATCCTCTTTGTGATATTCTTGTGGAGATTAAAATTCTTTTTTAATTATAGTCTGATAATGGCATACACAGATTTAAGGAATCTACCTCTACAGGCTTTTGCAAAATTATTTAAAAATATGCAATATTAGTGTATTTTATATCTATACATATAATAAAATATTATTATTTTTATTATCTTATTGAAATAGATTTTATTATCCATACAGAAGCCAAATCTATAGTTTTTAGAATTTTTGTCTGTCTGTCTGTTACCGCATCACGGGAAAACCACTGAACAGATTTTGATGAAATTTGGTATGATGATAGCTGCTTATCCTGGTCAACATATAAGATATTTTTGCTGCGGGAAAATATATTATCATCTCTGAGCTAAACGTTAAAAGGTGACCAGAGACGATCCCGAGCGGAGCGAGGGTGAGTTGCTAGTTAACTATATGAATGAAGAATAGTTTTTATTTTTTATTTAAAACGTAATGGAGATAACGGAACAGCCGTGTCTCTTCGAAGAATTCATTCTATCCTGTGCTTCCCAAGATATGCAGGACCCAAAAGGAAAAGGAATACGCTCGCTATATTACTAAGCCTACATTTTAAGACCGTACATAAAACTTCCATTCATTCAAAAAAACAGAAAAAACTAAATGTTTTATGAATACAGTTTATTTATGTTTTATTTCTTGGCTTACAAAAGTCATGCCGTGATATTAGTTAGCCTTATACACTACTGGACATGAGGCTAACCTAATATTACGGCCTTTTTCAATAAATACTTGTAGGTCATAAAATAATTCAAATATGAATAGTAGTTTAGTACATTTAAACCAATTTAAAAGCTAACAATCCATTGCTTTGTGTTATAAGTATAGATGCTTACAATTGGTCTTAATAATCAAAAAAATATTTTATAATGTATGAGACGGTGGACAACACTGATAATTTCTGAATTTTTGTCAATTAGTTTATCTGTATTTATTTAACCATAAATTACTTAAGAATAGAAAGATGGATATACTCGTAGATAGCGCTTTTTTGTTTAATATTTTTATTACTGTGAAAAGCTGGAGTCATAATTAGAAAAGAAGAGCAAAAAAATTAGCTTATAGCAAAAAGAAATGATATCGTCTATGTATACTTTGCGAGGAAGTTACATTTGAATATGACCCCAAGTTACAGAATTCATGTAGAGCATAAAATTTGAATTATTTATTCCTAGTCTGCAAGAGATATCTTTAGCCTTTAACAAAATATGATACAACACTTTTATAATGATAAACCGGTGTTTAAAAATATTAACATTTTTATCGGTATTTGTAATAAAATAGTAGCACAGGTCATGTTATCTGTTTATTATTTGCAAATTCATATGTATGTACATATGAAATCAGTGATTTTAAATATTTTATTAGCCTATCAGAATGCTATATTGTACAAAAGCTTGTGATATTTTATACGTTCTAGCATTAAAAATGATCGAGTTTCTGTGGAAAATGACAAATTAGTTTATGAAGATTCTATTTCTTTGCCAAAACTATAGTAGAACAAAGACGATATTAGAAATAATACGTCTTAAGACACTTACGTTGTTGGTTCATCAAGAAATAATAAAGAAGGATCTGACAGTAACTCTAAAGCTACAGCCAATCTTCTTTTTTGACCCCCAGACAAATCCCTGCACAGTGTCCGGGACGTTCCACTGAGACCCAAAAGTGCTAATACTTCCAATACCTAAAAATAGCGAGTACTTTAAATACTGCTTAAATTAAACATTAGTTACTATATTATACATCAAACTAATATATTAATAGTTTTAATAGAATAGAATATAATGAGCACTTTAATTGTATTTTTCAAAATTATAAATATTTCATTTTTTTTTAATTTAAAATAATTAAAAATAATAAAGGAAGAATCAAAGTGGTAAGTCACATAGAACATAAGAGTTCATTATGAAATTTGAAATACCGGTTATTGATGAACAAATAATATATTTTACATAATTATTTATACTAATAACCATTACCATAGTTATATAACAAAAGTAGACGAAGGATAGTAATTTTTGTAATACTGACACAACTTTCTCTACGTTCAAAATCTTACTTTCTCTTTGCGTTCTTGTGATTTGAAGTCGGCCAGTTTAAGCGCAGCCGCAAGAGACATGGATTCATAGACGGTGAGATGAACTCGGAGGTCATCGTGCTGGCGGATATATCTCGCGCCGCCGCGACCGGTCGACTGCGATGCACATGTGCTGACACCGTTTACTGTTATAATACCTTTTCCGCCTTTTGTACTAAACAGAAATAATGATTAAAGTAAATAATTATTTAAATATGAACATTTATTGAATGAATTGAATGAATATTTATTAGCTAATACTTTCTTAGATTTGTATGAATATTAGGTATTTTAAATAAAAACATTTTTCGGATTTTATTACGGTTTTATTTTAATTCGGATGCTTTACAGCAAAGAAAATTCCGACAAAATTAGGTTTATTTACAATGAAGAACTAATATATATATATATATATATATATATATATATATATATATATATATATATATATATATATATATATATATATATATATAACTTTATACTTACGAGTAACCGGCCAGGATGTTTAACAACGTCGTTTTGCCTGCGCCGGAAGGGCCCATGATGGCCGTCAATTCTCCCGGTTTGAAACATCCGTTTACGCCTTTCAATATACTTTTATTTTCTGAAATAAAAATAAATGTTTTCGTTATCAATACTCAGAATAAAATAAAACACCTATACCTACAATCGGTACAATTCATGATGAATTATCAAGTCTAACTCGATGCATTCAATGAAAAAGTTAAGTAAAGGTCAAATAAAATATTTAACCATGTATTAGGTATACATTTAGTTAAAAACTATATGCTGATGATAAAAGAACCGAAACTGTACATCTTTCTTTTTTTAAAGTTATCTTATATAATTTTATCTTACACTAGCGAGTAGCGACTCACTCTCGTTTCGCTTGGGTTTGTCCCTAGTTTGCTTCCCTATATAAACTTTCATCCCCAGTTTTACCCCCTTAAGAGATGATTTCCAGGATAAAAATTCCCAGGGTCTCAAACTATCTTGTTACCGAATTTCATTTAAATCGGTTTAGTAGATCCAGAGATTACCCCCTACAGCCTCAAAAACTTACAAACTTTACCTCTTTATAGTCTATAGTACCTGGGCGACCGAGCTTCGCTCGGAGTTCTTTTTAATTATATCGTATTTTTTAGATAAAAAATAACTTGAATTAATACAAAAAAAAGTAAGAACTTTGTATCCGATCGAAATTCAAACTCTGGCGCTTGTGATTGTTAGTAATCTTGCACCTTTGTTACTTGACGACTGCGTGACCGCAGCGTGGAATAATGCGAAAGAAAACCGACTAATCTAGATTGATTTTCCGCCCCCAAAAAACCCCCATATACATGATTTCAGCGAAAGCGTTAGAGCCGTTTCCGGATCGCCGATATAAATAAATAAATAAATATACAAGAATTGCTCGTTTAAATATGTTAGATTAGATAAATGAAAATGAATCACCGAAATGTATGTACGCGATAACTTCCGATTGACTGCACCAAATTAGATAATTCTTTTTTTTGTGTTTGTTAGTGTCAGGACAAGTTTGGTATAGAACAAAATTAAAAAAATATTTTTTTCTTTTACTAAAATGAGTTTTTTTAAATCCCATGATATGAAAAGTGAGTGAGTGGATATTTGGAACTAATGGCAGCTATTGCGTTACAATCAGAATTATAATGTTATTCTGACCGATTTCGGCCACGACGGCCAATCTCATTAAGACTACCCAGATTCGCAGGAGATATTATAGTACTCCTACCGGGCGCGTCCCCAGGTGGCGGATCGGGGAACGCCACCCGCTTGGACCCAGCGGGTGGTACCGGAGAAATCCGGCGCGGACCAAGGCAGGACGGGGCCGCTCTCCGTTGAGGCTTCGGCTTCTGGAGTTGCGGCCACCGGGAGCGGGGCCGCTTCGGCGGTCTCGCGACCGGAGGATGGGGACCGGTTGCGGGACTGTGAAAACAGGCTCGTAACCGGTAGAGGGGAAGGCCGCGGTGGGAGAAGAGTGCCGGTATTTCGGTGCGCCGTTCTCCCTGCCCCCCGTGGCCTTGACGGGGCTGCCACCGTCTTAGATGGCAGACGCGGTGGGGCTGCAGGGGAAGAGGAGTGTCGGTGTGTCGTTGCCGCTCTCCCTGTCCTCTGCAACCGATTGAGGGGTGCCTACTTCGGTGGGCGATGAGGTTTTAATGGGGCTGCTCCTGGTACTTCTCTGCTTCAGCAGAGTGGACTGTGGAACAGCCTCATTGGTTTGGTGGCCGTCAGGCCTGCCGCCGGGGCGTCGCGGTAGTTATGCGTAAGCGATCCCGCGGCGCCCCACTAAGGCGGAGGGGAGGGGAAAGTTGGGGTTTAGTGGGTAGTACCGGCTCTTCTAGCCGGTGAGCCCCACATAACCACCTGGGGGATAGGTGGTATGCGTAAATGCATTCCCCAACTATAAAAAAAAAAGAGATATTATAGTGCACAAGTGTACACACAGGCGCAAGTGCGCTCTCTATTCCTTTTTCTCTCAAAGTCCGGTGGGACGATACTTCGACACAATCGGTGAGAGTTAAGGCGCAAGACCGACTCTCCGAGGCACGGGGGTGAAACTCCACCAATTTTCTAACTTCGGGCTACTATTGAGAATATCTTAACAGAAAAAATCAGTAATTAAAATTGGGCCGACCCAAAATTTAAAGTCAGTCACTAGACCACCGAGGCAGATGTTAGAATTAACACTTTCACAATTAGAGACCTTATAAAAAGTAAATTAAACTAGTTTATTCAATAATACTCATGAAATATGTGATACGTGTAATTAAAGGCAAAAGTTTTTTTTTCATTAAAATAAAAATAATGACATTGTTAACACATAATAATAAAACATTATTTAGAATACTAAAATGTACCATTGAACGGAACGGGTTATTACTCTGTAAATATTGATTTATATTGCGGAACTATTCTTTACAAAATATTTGTCAAATACTGACAGTTAAAGTAATAAAAATTAAAAGGCATTTTAGTACGTATTAATTTGAATCTCATTATAAGAAATCACTCAAAGACAAATACCGTTAAGGTTAATACGCAAATAGTATTGTTCCTTTCTGATGTCAAAAAATGAAAAACATTTACCCATTTTTTGTTTGATTTATTTTTATTTTCATAAGACATGGCAATTTGTGTCTTTCAAAGATATTTTTTTCAAAGCTTCTTTATTTTTTCCGTTTTAAGCCCCTAATATGTATAAGTACTTTTTTTTCACAGTGAAAGTACATGATGATGATGTTCTCCTGACCGATTCCGGCCACGGCGGCCAATCTCATTGAGACTAGCCAACTGCGCAGGAGATATTATAGTGCACAAGTGTACGCGCAGACACAAGTGCACTCTCTATTCCTGTCACTCTCATACTCCAGTGGGACGACTACTCGACACGACCGATGAGAGTTAAGGCGCAGGACCGACGGCTTTACGTGCTCTCCGAGGCACGGGGGTGAAACACCGCCAACTTCCCAACTCCGGGCTGTTACTGAGGCTTACTATACAGAAAGACTCAATAACTAAACTTGGCCCGACCCGGGACTCGAACCCAGGACCTCAGGATGTGCAGCCGTACATGCTAGCCACTACACCACCGAGGCAGTTAGAAGAAAGTACATAATTATATACGGATATGCATATAGTTTATTTCATATGTTATATTAATGTTAATTTTTATCAATTAACGTCTATAGGATAATTATTTCAAAGGGTTACGTTTTTAATTTAATTTCAATACTGTCATTTTTTTTAAATAAAAAAAAAACACACACACACACATTATAAAAAAAATCATAATTATCTTGTTACAAAGAAACTAAATATCGTGAAATGATTTCACAATTATTTAATTGTAAGAAAAAAAAAGTGTCTTGTTGTATAATAAACCCTATAATTACGTGCAATAATTAGTATTCAAGTTTATTGACGTCAAATTATACTGCAGAGTGTTTACACGTGGACCGCGTTTTTAGGAATCTTTTTGACTAGTTTCTATATCTGAAAATTTTTACGTAATTTAGCTTTCATAATTTTTCGGATATTTGCATAATCTATAAAGATAAATAAAATTAGAGTGTCTGTTTGTAATATTAAAATAATCGCTTTTTACTAAATGCATATGGATGTATACACGGTACATATACCAAAACGTCATTTTTTTTTAAATTTTTGTCTGTCTGTCTGTTTGTTCCTTCTAATCTCCGAAACGGCTGGGCCGATTTTATTATACTATACATATAATACTATACGTATAATAAAATTGTAATTTGTCGCTGTTTGTACATGGAAGATATTTGAGAAAAGCTATTATTGTGGCTCATAATGAACGCGATAGAACCCAAAACAGTGATTTTTAATTTTTGTATGTTTGTCTGTGCGTTCGTACGCGCTAAGTCAGAAACGGCTTACCGATTTGGGTGCGGTTTTCACTAATGTATTTTGGTAAGCTTCACTTAACATTTGCTTTATTTCAATCGGTTCATAAATAATTAAGTTACGTCAATTTAAAGTCACCTAGGGACGAAGCCGAGCGAGGTTGAGTTCGTTAGTCATAAATAATAATATTTTTTTTATATACGACATAACTTGTGAGAGATAAGATGCAGACTGCAGGATAAGTAGCTTAATAGCGTGCTCTTCGAGGCATGAAAGTGTAAATGTCGTCAACGTTACAATTACGGGCTGCTACTAAAAGTATTTCGTGATAGAAAACTCAGTAACGATCCACACCCGACCCGGGACTCAACCTAGGATTTCTTGTTCTTTAGTATCACATGCTAACCATTTTTTTTAATTTTGGGAAATGCATTTATTTATGTATATCTACCATTTGTATACATAGAAGTGGTTATGTGAAATGTGAAATTCTATTTCGAAAATTATAACAGATTGCAATAAATTGTTGTACATTAATTGTATTTACTAATAATACTTCACAATAAAATGAGAGTATAAAGAGATCACTGCAGCGCAGCTGCTTAAAACTAAATCTTTAGGCTTTTTTTGCGAAAATGAAAAGAATTAACCTTGTGTCATCTCTTAACTTCTTGACATTTATCTATTGTTACGAAAAACAAATACAAATCTATCCCACAGGAACCGTACATTTTTCGAGACTATAATCTATCTCTGTGCCAAATTTCTTCCAGATCCGTTTAGCCGCTCTGGCGTCATTGAGTAACAAACATCCAAACATCTAAACTTTCACATTGATAATATTAGTAAGAAGTAAGATTTATAATATTTGTGAAGAAAATGGGCTTTTATAATAATTAGCACTCGTAAAATAATGAACTGACTTCGTTGCTTTCGACCTAAACCATGATATTACATGTTAGAACTTAGAATGCCAAGGTCGTGCCTTTTTACTCAGATTGGAAAACACATATACATGATTAGTACATTTACCTTAGGGAAAATTTGAACCTATACATATAAAACGCCTGCCACGCTTTAATCATACAGTATTATTATTATCTATGTAAATATTAGCATATCGATCATCTAGAACTCTCTGATCGCCACTTACTAATAGCCCCCTTGAGAAGAATCAGAGCTACTACTCGTATAACGGTACGCGAGGTAAATATTTACATCCTGACATAATTTGTAATTGAAACGCGTTGTTGTTATTGGGAACCATACAAGACAAGGAAAATAGTGAGTTTCGTGCCAAGAAATTTTCACTTTGTAGTTCCCAGTTGTATTTGGAAAGGTAGGTATATAATGGGAATATACACATATATTGTGCATAGTCATGATGAATTTTGTAGGGTTGCCACAAGTGATTCACTTCTAAGAAAATACTACGTATCAGCTTCACTAATCGTGTATCGTTATTATTTTCAAGCGTGAATTAATCCTACGTATCGCATTATATAATTAATCATTAATTGTCACAATAATTAATTAAATGTTAAAGTACCATAATAAATATAATAGATGATTATGCGCACGTAATATGATTTTAAGCGTTCGCTTCCTTAAAAAGAATATTTGAATTTATTTTATTTCCATTTTTGCTTATAGATATCATTACTGCAAAGAATATGACTAAACTGATAAAATCGTACCACGTAGCCAGTCTTTAATTCATTAAAGTAATTTTGACTGTATTCTAAAAACCAAAGAAAAGAGATTGACATTTTTAAACTGTGAAAATTAAAGTGAATATAGCTTTTTAAATAAAACTATCTTTTCGGATTATTTTGCGGATTTATTTTGATTTTTGGTTCCCGACGTTTCGAATGCTTTACAGCAATCATGGTCACGGGAGAGACTAAGGTGATAGACGTCTCAAAGGCGTTTTATACTTGTTACAGACGCTTATATATGAAATAATCTGAAAAGATAGTTTTATTTAAAATGTAAAATATTCACGTAAATCTATGAAAGTATTACGAATAGGTATAACTTTTTCAGTTTTCTTTCATTGTAAGTTACTTCGGTGTCATTTCTCTTTTTTTCTCAATTATTATAATTTTTGTGGATAGATAGTCTTTAATATCTATGATTTTTGAGACGTCAAAAATCTTAGGATCTCTTGTGAAAAGATTACTGTAATGAGTTCGAAACATCACGTTTAAAAAAACATCGCAATAAGATCGCGAAAAAATTTTTTTAAGATATAGTTACTACGCCTGCTTGTCTTCTAAAAGATATACAATGACTCTTGGAGCTTGGCTTTTAAAACTTGACGTCTTGTAGAGAATTGATGGAAGCTTAGAAATTATTATAGCTAGTTCTGAGCGCAAGTATGTATATTTTATAATATTAATACGAAACAGAATTCATGTTTATTCATTAGTTACAATCAACTTCATTGCAAAAACAATGTGCAAACAGTATTATTTATGCTTATTTTGCATCATATCTGAAATGATTAATACTTAATAGCCAACTTTTCTAAAAGTTGCATAACTGAGGATGGCTGTTGTTAAGTAAAAAAAAATGGAGGAAATATATATTAATTATAAATTGCATAGAATAATTACGGTGAGTCGGAATTCTGGTTCTCTGCACCACCTTAATATTCTCTTACGTAAAATATAAGGATGTGTGTCTATTGAATTTGTTTAACTTTACTGAATTAGTTAATATCAATAATTGATCTATATATTGTTTTTGGTTAATGGCAAACACATCTCTTAACAAAATTAATTTCTGCCAATGTGAAGTGATCTATTGATATGAAACACACAATAAACCACGGGTGTTTTAGTTCTATTGCTTTTTCATGGATCCCGTGGAGATTATAGTCTTCTCGTATAAAAAGATTTCAAGACACCATAGGATCTAAAGCAAGTTGCTTGATATTCGACGCACGTTTGAATTCAAAGTATTTCAATGTTTTTAAGACTTTTTCACTTCACTACCCCTTAGAACACCAGATTGTAGACTAAAACTTATTAAGTAAATAATTAAAAACATTAAAACTCATTCCATTCAACTGCCTTCCACGGAATCCTAACATATTTTTATATTTAGAATAATATTAGTTAATACATTTTACTTCAGTAAATGTACATTGTCGAAAAACTACTGGAAACGATGTGACAGATGATTTAGTAAGACAGTTATATATATATATATATATATATATATATATATATATATATATATATATATATATATATATATATATATAGTATACGTCTAGGTTTCCCATCTACGATCCTAATTTGCAGCATTAGGATCGTGGGTACAATTCTAAATTGATTAAATTTTTATATAGATCATACAATAAATAACATTAAGATTTACGTTAATTTCGAATACGACAATATTTACAATTCGGTATATAGTATATTATAGTATATATACATAAAATGTCAAGCTGTCAAGCATGGTAGTAATATCTTAGACCAAAAATGTGATTTTTGGAAACAAATCCTGGAATTCAAAAAATTATTTACAAAAATAAAAACCCCAACTGCGTCAAAAACAAACTAAAAAGTTGAGAATAGGTTGACGAAGGAACATAGTATTATGCAGTCGGAGACATAGGTGCATACTATTGTATATTTTATAATAGCTGTGTGTAAGTCTCCGCCTGCATAATACTACGTTCCTTTGTTAACTTATTCTCATCTTTTAAGTTTGTTTTTATCGCAGTCGGTTTTTTTTATTTTTGTGATTTTTTTTTATTTACAGCTTTTTAGTTTATTAGATAGCTTTTTAGATATATTTTAGTAATTGCCTCTTAAGAACCTATTTTTTTATATTTTGATACCCCACTCGATTAAATCGGATGAAAGTTTTTTTCGAGACATAAATTGGCGCCATAGATGCTATCCTAATATGTATATACCCTATGGCACTCGCATTATCAAGACGAAACGTACGACATATTTATCATCAAAATCGGTTAAGCCTAATACATAACCCTCCTTTAGGCTACCCTTGGTCGGGTAAAAAAGAAAACTTATGAAATGCATCTTATGATAGTAAATATACATAAATATTACCTTTATTCATTTATAGTAGTTACAATATTTTACGCTGAGCTTTCCCGGTAAGTATTGATATTTGTTTTGGGAAAAGTCAAAGAGCAAAATCATATAAAATAAATAAGAAATAAAAAAGAAAAACTTAATTATTTTAAAAACTAATTTGACAGACATAATATACGGAAATTGGGCTGTTCTTTAAAATAAATGACAATAAACATTTACATCAGAACGTATTGAATGTAAATTGTTTTTTTTTTATGATATCATTAATTTGTAAAGAGACTAGGTACTTGGGAATAATAACGTTAACTTCGTTATGACCAGCTATCACCTATTGCGTGCCCCTATGAATACAAAGTTTAAATTATTTGTCATTTGTTAACATTTTTTGGATAGTATTAATAAATCAAGGTGTAAATAAATAAAATAAATATGTTGGGACATTAAAACACAGCACCATCTAGTTCCATAGTAAGATACGAGGCATGTGTTATGAATACCAGATAGTTGACACACTACACATATATAACTTTAAATACATACATATTATAAATACAAACACTCATGACTGGAGTACAAACATTCGTGCTAATCACACAAATGAGTGCTCCCAGCGGGACTCGAAAACGCGACCGCTGGCACAGCAAGTAGGTTCACTACAAGCTGAGCCAAATGTGTCGTCAATAAATAAGTAAGTAAATATGAAACATAGCTTCGTAAGAGTAAGTGTCTATATTTACCATAAGGGCACTCGGGGCCCGGGTCCAGGGCCCCCGTTTTCACGGGGGCCCCAAAAGGCATGAGCCTGAAACTAGCGGCCGACTAGCAGCCGGTCACTGTCCACCTGACGAATTAAACAAAGGGCCTACATGGTACCGCGGCATCGAAAACATAATATGTTATATCTAATAATAAATAAAAATAGAACTACAATTAAATATTACCTTTTTAAAATCTTTAATACAATAATAGAAAACTTAAAAAAAAAACCGACTTCCAGGCACTGAAAAGTAAAAAATAACTAAACGGGGGTTTTCATTTAGAAGAATAGATACTTAATCAGATACTTTCTGAAAGGGGCAGTCCATTCTGGCCGAAATACACTTTAAAATACTGTTGTTGCTGTCATGTAGACGCTGCATCAAAGAAATAGCTTTCTTGCGCATAATGGCATGAAACCCATCCGTGTGTGCCTCTGCGAACATCTTTGAAGCACTGCAACGCCACGGCAGCCCCAACAGCATTCTAAAGGCATTATTATTTTGCACACGCAAGGCGTTGTGGGCCCTGCGCGAATATGTCACCCACAAACTACAGGTATAAAAGGACTGACAGAAAGCTTTAAATAGAGTTATTTTGACGTCCTTCGTACACCGAACGAATCTGCGGTTAGGAGCAATATGCTAGCATATTGCTCCTAACCTATCTTGAAAATTGTTAAATATATTTTACTACATTCGCACTCATGAAAAATAAAATTGACGCATGCGCTACACAAATACCTATCTGAATAATAATTGAGCCAAATGAACAATGTTAATTAAACAAAAAATAGGCACTTTGATAATAGAACAAACGTATTTTATAAAAGAACAAAAACTTAATAATCCAACCTAAACGCGGTTTGGGAACAAAATATTGAAAACTTGAAGTTTTATGACTTTAAAGTGTTAGCAGGTATATAAGGAATAAAAATTCGTAAAATGCCCCCGATGCTCAGCTACCCCCGAGAAATGGGGGGACGCAAAACGTTGAAAAAAAGTTTTTTTTTAATTTCCGCCTTACTGTGTCGTTCTAACGAAAAAAAAAACAACTATAAAAGTTGTAGGTCTAGTAAAAATCTACAACTTTTATAGATAACACTTTTTATAATATTATATCGAGATATTTGCAAAAAGCTCGGTTTTTAATTATTTCTTGGTTTTTTATTTTTAATTTCTAGAATAATATTTTGATTTTCATGAAACTAAGGGAATGTAATCTTCGAAATATATATAATAAATAAAAAAAGAATTGAAATTGAAATGTTTGGCCATTTCCGAGAAAAGTATGTTTAATTATATATATTTTTTATTTTCTCTTAAAAATAAACGCACTTCGATTGGTCTATAATAAATATTTTAATTAAAGACTATTAGTAACAAGAAAAATATAAATTTTGATTGGGCTATTTTGATGTTATACTTTTGATTAATTATTTATAAATAAACAATTTACGAACAAACAATTATTTATGGCGAACAATCAAGAACAAACGACGAACAAACGGTGTGTAAACATAAAAATTTAATAATTAGAAATAAAAAATTCTGGGGGGCTAAGTTTGGTGAGCCCACAGTATGAACTGGATCGAAATAACAGTAATTTAAGTTAGTATTTTTTATTTAATAACAGCAATCTAAATTAATATTTTACCATAATAAATATTAAATCATTGCAGAGAAATGACTTTGTTATTTTATACGTTTTTTTAGGTGCGTAGTGTTTGGTAGCAATAACCAACAGTTTGAACTCTATAAAATAACAAGTAATAATGAAAACTGATCAAGTGCGAGTCTGGTTCTCGCTATATATATCTCGAGTCGATAACACCAAATGCATGTTTGTGGTACAGAATCCTCAGTGCGCGAGTTCCAGTTGTACATGATCAGTTGTTTTTTTTACTTTCCAACAGGGCCCCATCGCGTGCCCTAGGGCCCCGGAATGAGCCAAGACGGCCCTGTCTATAGTAGTCTATGTGGTGTATAATGGTATTTTTTGTGACGCTACCAAGTAATATTCCATCTACAATCTTTATATATAGTAAATTTCATCCAAATATTCTCACCCTTTTTAGGGTTAAGAAGTAACAGCTATACTTATATAATTATATCAGTAGACAAGTTTATATGGCAATAGATCTGAGTTTTAGTATTTTTAAACTCTATATATAAATGTGTATGAGAGTTAGTTTGTAGTTACATATAAAATGCAAAATATATGTATAGGTAATACACTACTAACAAAGTAAATAGCGCACACCATTGTTGGGACCTGATTAGTATTGTCATAATGTATCTGCATTTATTATTTTTCGTTGAACATCCTCTCTGACATCACATGCCGATAACGATGGCATTGTACACATGAATCATAACAGCTGCGTAAATAGATGGTTTTAAAGATAGCGTCGTTCATTACTGGGAAGTATGGAAAAACACAAGACGTGAAATAGTTAAGCTAAAATACTTAAAGAATAATTAATTATTGTTAAATTGCACGAATTATAATCAAACTACTATTAAATTAAAATGAATCTTTTGTGTGGATAAATATGCATAAATTTAAACATTTTTATATGTACATACGAGTGATTTAACCTCGTTTCGCTCTTGTGTTCCGTAAGTGACTTCTGTACATGTGTAATAATAATATTATCAATAGAAAGCGTTACAACGCTCGACGCGCACTAACAGTAGTCTACATGTTACTCTAAGCCATAGTCTATCTGAGTACTAAATTTTAAGACAAATCCTGTTAGCAACCATTTCAGTATGAAAGAGTAACACAGACAAACATACATACGAACTTTCATGTTTATATTTGTAGTGTATGTTCACATATTTTTCACACTTTACATAAAGTGAATTAGAAGTCAGCTGGAGTCTAGTATACTCTTTCATGGTTTTTCATATATTAGCATGAATTTTAGGTAATGATTCAGCGGAATTAAAAAACTGGTACGAGGTGACTCACTGTAAAAGGTGTCAAACGCCCGAATAAACACGAGATATTGATATACGTACAATGCTTTCTTGACTTTCTATTTCCAGTGGAATGAAATTCGGTAGTTTCTTCTTTTTAATTGTTATTTTTTATTTAGCTCTACATTTACATTTCTCCGTCGACTGTATATTAATAAATATATACCACCTACATTGTATTTAAATATCTGACCCAGCACATACCGAACATGTATCACCCATCCATAATCAAACTTGCACATTACTTACCATTACCATATGAGTCATTTGGTGTTACGGAATTTGGAGTAACAGCTAGCCATTATCAATCTTTGGATCATAAACTATGTTTTTGCAAAGAATCACATAAATGTTTATGTTTGTTTATATAATTATTATATATGTATGTTATCGTCATGGTGTTTTTTCCTTATGGCAACTCTAGTGTTAGGCGCCATCTTCAACTTTTACGAAAATAAAGATATGGCGGTATATACGTTACTTCGTGAATAGCTTCTGGCCCGGTGAGGACATGTGTTTTATATAAAATCATATTATTTGTACTCAGTTTGAAAAATATATGTATATAAATGTAATAAAGTTATTGTTTCAATACTTCATGTAAATTCATATAATTGTTGTTAAATGCATTGAGATAGTTTATAGATATATTTGACTTATACCTATTGTTTTTTTTGTTACTAATTCTAAAAGAGAATATTAACTTTGATTACTAATTTTTAAAAAGAGTAAAATTTTTGGTCTTGCTAAGGTTGAAAGATGTAATAGAATAATTACTGTGATTAAAATGGTTGATTTAATACTGTGTTTTCTTGCGATGTATATATTTGAATGTTGTGTACCTACGGATATAATTGGACAACAAATTTAAAATGATATTTTAGCTTTTAATACTTAGTTGTATTTTTTTTAATTTGTTTTGATTTTCTGTACCTAAATAAATAAAATAACAATAAATTCGTTACACCATTATATATGTAATTAGTAAGTACACATTGTAAAAAATTTTATACATACATATTTTACTTTCTAATTATAATGTTTTTATTTAAATATACTTAATGAAATCATGAATAAAGTCATCATAATCGTTAAAAAAATTAACGCCCTTACAGTTAAAAGACGATATAGCGCTAGAAAAAAAAGAGTGCATGCCCGAGCGACTATTCTGAGCATAAACACGACAAGACATTACTTTCACCAGATGAATGCGTTAATGGCTACCGGAATAAGTACTAACTGCAATTCACAGTGGATTTGTAGGCCGTTGGTCGTCGAAGGTACCAGAATATGTTTAGTATCTAGTCGACCCCACCACGAGAGATCCCTCCATAGCAGACTAAGCATGCACCGACACGTGCGTAGGACACTTTCCCTAATCGTACAAAACGCAATAATGTTCTAGAGTATACCGTCATTTCATAATTAATGTATTTGTTAATAGAATGTTAGTAAATATTGGATAGTGAGTGAGTACATATTTTTAAACTTCCTTATATATACTTAATATGCGTAGGTATAGATTTTTGTGTACTAAAATTTTTAAAGAACTATGATAAAATATAATCGAATAATTTATTTAGTTATATGTGTAATAAATACAAAATGTACACTTAAATTACCTATTGTATTAAGTTGTTGGACCGCGTTCGGGTTAATGCTGTACCCTTGAACGATTACCGAGTCAGATTATCACCAGTGGAGTTCATAAGACGAGGTTTTATGTAATTATGCTACTCATATAATAACTTAAAATACCTAAGCTAATGTTTTAGTATATGTAAGAATAATATTATATCCAGTTGGGCATATCTATGTATAAATAAGCAAAGAAAAAACAGTTCAGTACCTTTATTCGTCTGTTTGTCAATCGATTTTATTTTATTTTGTTTAGTGGCTATTGACGACCTTTAGCAGTAAAAAAAATTTTGGGCACAAATAGTTTTTTGCATAACGATTTATTGTCGAATTTCAACACTAAGCGAACAATTGTAATAGTAAACAAATAAATACATTGTTTTGTAGTGTTAGAGTATTTTAGGGCAGATTTTAAAATAAATACTTCGCAATAAATTATCGCACTGTTATAATAATTAGCGTGTTTTCATTTGCATTACGCATAAGTATATTTAATCCAATTAAAAAAGGATTTACAATGTTATCTATTGGTGTCTGTTTTGTTTAGTTTTAGCTCGTAATTGTACATTAACAAATTTTAAAGAACATATATTGACTTAGTACTATGTATGTACGACAAATATGAGGCGATCTACCTACTTGTAGAAAATCATTAAATTAATACAATTCTCTTGTAATGGCTTCAAAGCATGCTAGTTGAGCACAAAGAATATCATTTAAAGGAAAAATAAAAACAGAAAGCAAGATTAGAAATACCAATAATAATTGCTTTAAGATTTTTATTAAACTGACATTTAAATTATTTTGTTTAAAATATAAAGTAAACATTTCTTAATTATATTATTAGTTAATTTTTCTTAATTTTTCGAAACCTAGATAAAGTGATTTCCAGTTTTTAAATTTCCCTTGCGAGATCGAATCAGATTCTGAACAGTTATAACTCAAATATTCATCTAATTGCAGGTGCTGAACCCCAGAATGTTGAAGTAATAATAATGTCAACAAGAAACCGATGGGTACTCTACTAATATTGTGAACTCTATCTGAGTTTGTTTAAAGGTGTAGGTTTGATTAAATATTCTTTGACATAGAATATAACATTTGAAGTATGTCAACAGATCTAATTAATATTTTTTACCTACTTCTCATTGTCATATCGACTTGAAACTTTGTATGTTTTTGTATTTTTGATGCTGGCACCGACTTCGAAAATATCAGATTAGTTATCTATAGTAAATGAAAATCCTCGTTCAGTTTTTTTTTACTTTTCAGAATCTGGAAGTTGTTTTATTTAAGTTTTTATTTATTACTAGCGACTCACCCTCGCTTGGCTCGGGTTCGACCCTAGGTACGTTTTAACGGTAAATATAGAAAAGAATATATTATATATTGTATACAATGTACATACATAGGTATAGAAAGGTAGGTAAGTATTATAAAAAATAAAAAAAAATACATGCCTTACTTGAGAAATGATTGATTCTCCATTCAATCTTTCACCTTTTCACCCCCTTATATATGATATGTTTTCCGAGGTGAAAACTATATTATGTCATTCCCAGGGTCTCAAACTATTTCAATACAAAATTTCATCTAAAGCGGTTCAGCGGCTTCAACGTGAAAAGGTGACGGAAAGACAGACTGAGTTACTTTCGCATTTAATATTAGTATGAATATATAAAGCTGGCCTTTCTTGTGATGCTGGTATAGACCAGCACCACAAAAAAGGATAGCATCATAGGCTTGGGCTAAACGTTGGTAAGTCAGTCAGTGAGTTGCGACATTGCCTTACGAAACGCACCTTAGGAAATAAACATATACTGTTGCGGACTTTTCTTAGAACATTTTAAGACCTACAATTTTTTAGTACATTGTTATGATATATTTCTTAAGGTTTAGCCAGCGTTAGCCATATAAATTTCTAAGGATGATTCGATAAAACCAGTTATTGTGTTTTTCCGTGGGAATGAAAAATTTTCCTATAGTAAAAGGTATCCTAAATATTGACCCGAGTAAGAAGTTATCGCTACACAAAATTTCGTTAAAATAGGTTCAGTATTTTTTGCGTGAAACGCGCAAATCGATTTGACTAAGTTATTTTTATTATAGGTATAGATAAGAATAGGTGTTGCCAGTGTACCTTAGGAGATAGACATATACTATTGCAAACTTTTCTGTAAGCCTTTTGAAGACCTATAATTTTTTATACATTGTTTTGATGTATGTTTTAAGGTTTAGCCAGCGGAAGGTTTCTAAGGACGGCTCGATAAAATCAGTTATTGTATTTTCTCGTAGGAAAGAAAGATTTTTCTGAAGTAAAAGGTATCCTAAATGTTGACCCGAGTAATAAGTTATCATTTCACCAAATTTAGTTGAAATCGATTCATTACTTTTAGCGTGAAACGCGCACACAGAAACAGACAGACAGACAAAAATTTTAATAACTATTGCTTATGTTGATATAGATCATATTGTGTACATAATACGTTACGTCATTGTTTTTAAAAAAAATATTTCATGTATAGATTTCGCTTAGTTACTGCTTTATTATAGTTAATAGATAAAGGACGCTATAATAAAAAAAGGATGTTTAATAATATAATCAAATTGAAAAGCGCGGGCACTAGTCGTATATAATAAACAGAAAATGAAGAACTACATATATGCATGACCTCATTGCAGGTTAAATTATGTATAGTTTAATTTTATGTTTCAGTGTCTTGTTCCAGTTATGTTCAGTGTATTAGTATTTTATATGATTCGACTTTCGCGTGCATAAGAATCGTAAAGTATTGTAATAATGGTTACATTACATTCACTATAATTGTTTTAATTAAATATTATTCAGTTTTTATTTACTTTACTTTATTAAATAGTAACTTCGCTTGTGTGGTATTATGTCTTTTTTAACACGTACACAGGCACACATATGAACATTTCTGCATTTATAGTACTTACCTAGTATGATTGAATGATAAAGGTAATAAAATAAGCTTTGAATACATTAATTATCATTTACATGTTTTATTTATTAGCGCACAATTCTAAAAACTGTACTGACATAACTCAAATCGAATCAAATGACGCAAGTTGTTTTAAATTTTAGGTAAGTTACCTAGTAGGCGATGTAAACCTTTTATTATAGATAAAAATATTTAAGCCATTTAAATTACCTCTGAAATATAATGCAAAATAAGTAAGGATCTTACAGGTTTCATGTTGCTATAGTTTCGAAGTGAATATTCACACTGCTTATCCCCTCGAGGACCGCATACACGCCGGTGTGTACGATAACAATTGAATTCTCAGAAATTCGCACGGATTTCTTAGAAATTATCCCGGAGAGATTATACATATCTTCCGTTCGATCGAATAAGACGGTATTTAACCTTAGGTTTGTATATGTGGGTATATAATATTATCAGAAAAAGTGAAACATAGAAAAAGCAATTTACATTTTTAGTGTTACATACATGTAACAACACAGAGAAATTCTATAATTTCACTCATTTCCATCTTATATTATATTTAATATACTAGAACGAATGGCGAAATGTCTCAAAATACTAAATTTTTTATAATAAATCCTGTTGGCTAAATAAACGTTTCTGGGGCAGAAAAAAAAGATTTTTTCTGCACTTCTAAACCATTCAAGCTCATATCATCCCACATCCCGATGGCAAGCCGCTAGTTATAAATAAAATAAAATAATTTGGATCTTTATGATAAAAATATTTTTTAACTTCATTTAATAATTTTGAAGTGCATGATAAAACAAAGATAATAACACTCCTAGAGACACTCTAGTCAGTTATCAATGTTTGGATAGCTTTAAGTTTTAGGAAAATTATAAGTAAGTATGACAATTAACAATTGTCATACTTACTTATAATTTAATTAAGAAAGATTAAAAAAAAAAGAATTATATCATCTTCTGTTATAAAAACTGACCCTTAAAAATGCAATATTACAACATCTATTTGTTTAACATTCTTTGTTTTCTACTGCGTAGATAAAGAAACGTTTTATTTCACAATATTATTTATGTGTAACAATTGACCTATTATAAGAGGAAAAGATTATTATTTTCATTATGCTTTAAACTATTTCATAACTATAAATATTGATCTACTCTTTAAGTGCCGTCCTCATAGTTACCTATATTGGTCATTCCTTGACATTAATTAGAAACAGGTAAATATTTATACTACTAGTTAGCACTCGCATTAACAGAACGGTCATCAAAGGAAAATTAGCTATAGCTAAAATTGAAATAACATCTTTCGTGAGATGTGTCTTGCTTAATTAAATATTTGTTAAATTAGTTTTTTAATGTACTATTTCGTATGGGAATGTTTAAATTTTCCCGCAGTAAAAAGTATCCTATACCCGGATAACCAGCTATAATCATACCAAATTTCATCAAAGTCTTTCCAGTGGTTTTCTCGTGATGCGTTCCCAGACAGACAGATAGACATACAGACAGACACACAGATAAAAATTTTAAAAACTATAGTTTCGGCATCTGTATCGATACTAATGACTGTTTCAATACGATTTTCCAAAAAAATATTTAATGTACAGATTCGACTCAGAATTTTATTGTATGTATAGAGTAAGTAGAACTTTTATACAGTATTCAATCTTCTTCATCTTTTTATTATTCAAAATTGACTTACCTATGTAAAAATAATAAATACTGAAGTGAAGACACGTATTTTAATGATACTGATAGTGTTCGTCCAGTGGTTAAAGTTCGACTATAACATTTTTTTTTCATTGATAACCCTAAAGCTCGTCAATTATTATAGCTACTGAACAAAAAAAAAGAGCATATTGGTTGACAAACGAAAAGAAAAAGGTACTGAACTGTTTTATCCTTTCTTATTTATATATAGATTTTTAAGTCATAAGAACAATCATTATCCGCCAACCCGCACTTGGCCAGCGTGGTGGACTATTGCTTGATCCCCATCGTATTGAAGGGAGGCCCACCCCCCGCAGTGGGACGTTAAAAAAGGACTGAATACAAGAACAAACATTATAGGAATAAGCTTGAAGCAATTGTTTTCAATTGTTTTTAATTGAATTGCGTCCATTTACTCAATTGAAGTTGTTACTTGTAATGTATATAGAGTCCACTCATACACACATTTATCTATTCCCAAATACTAGCAATGATAAGACTAAAAGTGTAAATTGAAAAGAAATACCTAATATTTTAGATCTTCTTTGATGAAATAATTCTAGGTTTAAGGTAAATTTTTAAAATCGATCAAAATGAACGAATTTGCGTGTGATGAGAACTTTAAAGGTAAATTAGTATTTTTATGATAAAAAAACAATAAAAATTGTTGATTGTATTAGATACTTCAATTCATTGTTGTTTTAAATTACTATCTCTACTTTAATTGTAAGAAAGTTTGAATAAAAGTAAAAAGTTCAAGTAAAATACGTAGATAGGTACTATGGTGACAGTACAATTAAGTTATTTTCAACTAGATACGTTTTAAATGTAAGTATAGAATGGACTATATATATACATATATGTACTATGTACATACATAGGTATATAAAAGTAGGTAAATATTATAAAAATAAAAAAAATTATATCCTTTACTTGAGAAATGATTGATTTTCAATTCAATCTTCCACCTCCCTTTTCACCCCTTTATACATAATATTTTTTCCGGGATAAAAACTATCCTATGTAATTCCTATAATATATATACTACTGCAGACTTTTCTTTAGGCCTTTTTAAAAACCTACAATTTTTAGTACATTGTTTTGATGTATGTTTTAAGGTTTAGCCAGCGAAAGGTTTCTAAAGGCAAAAAAAATGATAACTATTGTTTTGGGGGTCTGTTTTTTTACATAATACGGTACAGTCATTGTTTTTTAAAAATATTTCATATATAGTTTTCGCTAAGTTACTGCTTTATTGCAGTATAGCTAAGTTATTATATTTTAATTAACTTTATCAAAATTAACTTTTGAATGTTGTAGAATGTAAGCCGATAGATATAATTTGAGATTATAAACACTTACCAAGTCGAAATTTGTTGACGGAGATAGAGGTTACGGAGCACGTTACATTTTTAAATTCCAAGCGAACTGTCGTCCTTGGTAGTAAGGGCATCACATTGTTGTTACTTAGCGGGTCACACGGATCTTCCTTTACACCTGGCGTCATTTTTATAATAAATCAACGAAAGTTTTTTGAATTGCAAGAGAATCACCTATGTTTTATCAATTGAGCACTGATGTCCATGTCTTTAAATGTTATTTATAAATTATTACAATAGCACAACTTTTCACTCAATAGCTTGTTGCAAGGTATTCTTAATTTTTATAGACAAATCTAGAGATTTTTCTTGGATAGCACAGACTGCTCAGGTCCGAGATCAACACGTTTTTAATTCATGGGCCATGGATCTATCTGTAAACAAAGAAAATTGTAAACATGTAGCCGCTATCAGTTTCTAATTAGTGATTATTTAAAAGGTTTTAATTGGTTCATTGAAGTTCCTTGTTCTGTTTCTTGTATTTTAATTAAGTTTTGTTTAGTTTAACTTTTTATACTCATTAAAATATAAAATCTCAGAAATGATTAATTGAATGCACAGTTTATATATATATATATATATATATATATATATATATATATATATATATATATATACACACATATATATATACATATACATATATATACACATATAATAAAATTGTAACTAAGCCGAATCTGTACATTAAATATTTTTTGGAAAATTTTATTGAAATAGATTTTATTATCAATACAGAAGCCAAATTTATAGTTTTTAGAATTTTTGTCTGTCTGTCTGCCTGTCCGTCCGTCTGTTACCGCATCACGGGAAAACCACTGGACAGATTTTGATGAAATTTGGTATGATGATAGCTGGTTATCCGGGTCAAACATATAGGATACTTTTTATTGCGGGAAAATATCTCACCTTTGAGCTAAACGTCAAAACGTAACTAGAGACGAACCCGAGTGGAGCGAGGGTGAGTTGCTAGTTTATATATATAATGTACATACTGTTTTTTTGTGAGAATGTGAATAATTTATGAAATGTTTTAAAGAGTTATCATCTTTGTAGAATAGTAAAGAAAAAGAACAATAATATATAAAAAGATGAATATTTAAAGATACAATGGTCTCATTTTAATACGAGATAAATGCAGGTATTTTGTTATTTGTATATACCTATTCTTATTTTTAACCGACTTAAAAAGGAGGAGGTTTTCAATTCGATTGGTATTTTTTATGTACCTATGTACACCGATTACGCTGAGATCTATTATCCGATTTACGTGATTCTTATTTGCTAGTTTGATGCGGAATAGTTGCTATTTGGTCCCATAAAAATTTAACATAGTTTGGCCTAGTAGTGTTTATTTGATTTGACAAGAATCGGATTTTAGAGCCAAAATTTTAGTGTTACTAATAAAAACGAATTTTAGTTTGTCAGTCTTCATACTTTGCTATTACTATTATGTCTGCATTAAATAGGGAAAAATAATAACTTTTTAAGAAAAATATAAAAACAGACTTCAAAAAAAGCACTAAAAAGTAAAAAAATAACTGATTGGTAGTTTTAATTTACTTAAATTAAATTTAAATTCGAAAAAATAATAACATAAATAGATTCTACGGAAAAACTAAAAAAGAAAACAGTATACTTTACGTGAATTCCAATTTTTATTACTTTTTCACGACTCGTCAAATTGCAAAGTTGGAATGTTTACGGCGACATTGTATAAATAATAAGAGTCAAATTGAAAACTTGAAGATGCCGTTTTTTTTTCCAAAAAATACATTGGTGTAATCTGTTTATAAAAATTTGGTCAATAAAGTACACTTTTTCAATGAAAATTAAAAATAATGCAAGTTACACAGTAAAAATTATCGATTTCTCCAATTTATTCAATTTTTAACCGACTTCCAAAAAAAGGAGGAGGTTCTCAATTCGACCGTATATATATACATACATATACATATATACGGTATTTCCATTTAGAATAGATACTTAATCAGATTTTTTCGAAGTCGGTGCCAGACTTCGAAAATGTCTGATTAAGTATCTATTCTAAATAGAAACCCCCGTTTAGTTATTTTTTACTTTTTAGTGCCTGGAAGTCGGTTTTTTTTTAAGTTTTTAAGAGTGTTCTTACAGGGCAAAAAAAAGGAATTTGAGTAACAAATAACTGTACGTCGCTAGTATAGAATAAATAGCACAAAATAAAATCATAATCGACTTTTAATGTCTATAGTGAACAATTGAAGATCACCGCCGGCGGTTTAGTGGGGGCCAATAAATCAAGATGCGACGGCGATGCCAAGCAAACTCTTTCATCTTTTGAACGGGTCCCTCGATTTACACCTTCCATCAACACTTCGAATTACTGATTTTCCTTTTACAATATTTAATATTAATTTTTATTTTCAAAATTACGGGTAAATCTTTAAAGAAATTGATAAATAAGATGATGTAATCATACATTCAGTTATAATAATATAACACTCGTAATAACAGTATAGGTACATATGTTAATAAAATAATTTGAAAAATGTGATCATGTGATATTTACTGGTAAATATTTGGCTTTTTATAACTATTATTAACTAAATTTTTTTTCCTTTTATTATATATATATTTCGAAGATTACATTCCTTTAGTTTCATGAAAATCAAAAGATTATTCTAGAAATTAAAAATAAAAAAACCAAGAAAAATTAAAAACCGAGTTTTTTGCAAATATCTCGAAGTCTTTGAGGTTATTGTAAAAAGTGCTATCTATAAAATTTATAGATTTTTACTAGATACAACTTTTGTACAAAACATTTTTCGAAAAAAAAAACGTCACAGTTAGCCGAAAATTGAAAAAACCTATTTTTTAACGCTTTGCGTCCCCCCACTTCTCGGGGGTAGCTGGGCATCGGGGGCATTTTACGAACTTCTATTCGTTGTGTACCTGCTAACATTTTAAAAACTTGAGACTTCAGGGTTTCAATATTTTGTTCCCAAACCGCATTTCGCTTCGACTAATTATTAGGCATCTAGGGATGCACCCGAGCGAAGCAAGAGGAAGTCACCAGTCATGCATTAATTAACACAAAAATAATCATATCGCGCTAAATTAAGATAACCTTATTTTTAATTTTTGGTTGAGTTTAATATTATAGCTTGATAATGTCAACGGGAACTAGGTTAGAGTTTTATCATCGTCTTCATACTAACTCGCATCGCGTGGTTACGTTTCGTTTCGTTTGACTATGACATATGTATACAGAGCCATTTACTTTTTTAGAAATTATGTAATTTTAGGAAGTAGCACAAATTGAAAGCCACTTTCTATGGCACGGTGATGATTTGTTAACAAAACCGCAATTGAATCAAATTTTAGTAAATATATATTTGAGTGTGTACTTTAAAATTTAAAATAGCATTTGAATATATATGTATTTTTATAATAGAATACAAGAGCTTGCTCGTACTTTTAAAGTAGGTAATATGGTGTTTTTTATCCTGCGAAAGAAAAAGCTTACTACAGGGGATTTATTGCATAGGTAATACAACTATTAAAGTCAACACTTTAACACGACTTTTTCTGACTAGAAAAGTTTGGTGAACGTGAAAGTGAGATAGGCAATTTTTTTCATTACGTGCGTCACCGCGGGCAAGATGTAGTGTTTTATAAATTACTTAATTTTATACTATCATAGGAAAGGTTAAAGTTGGTTTGTATCTGATAAAATTTTCTGCCAACATTAAACTAATTATACTTTCACTAACTTTACACCATCCTTTCTTAGATTAACGCGTATATTTGGCATTTTGAATAAAACTATCTTTTCGGTTTTTTTTCGCAGATTTATTTTGATTTTGGTTCCCGACGCGACGTTTGGAATGGTTTACAGCGATCATGGTATCGGGAGAGACTAAGATTTTAGACGTCTTAAAGGTCAGAATATACTTCTTACGGACAGTACCTACCCACAAGTTTGCTTTAATTGAATGCTTATTTCCTTCTTTTTAGAGCAGTTAAATAAAAGCTTGTTTGAAAATAGCGAGACTCAATGTAGTGATGTTTTAACTTATGTTAGCATATAATGCCCCTACATTAGTTTGGTACTTATTATTTATAATTAAATTAACTTTGAAATGTATGTAGGGTAAGTGAGGGAGAAACGCTTATAAGGACTGGATGCCTACTAAATTTAAAAATTAAAATGAAAATTTTGCGTGATCCGGAACGCATCCATTTCTAATTTTCAATTTTTACCGGTGGTAGGACTCTGTCAAGCCTGAGGAGTCCGACTGGATGGGTACCACCCCCTTATCTATTTCTGCCGCCAAGCAACAATGATTGTATTGTTGTGTTCCGGTTTGAAGGATAAGGTAGCCAGCGCAATTACAGGCAAGAGGCATATCATCTTAGTCCTCACAGTGATAACGTACCGGCGGTTCTGCAGTTTTGTTACGTAAAAGTGCATGAACCGTAGGTGTTATGGGCGACAGGTATCGCTTTCCATCAGGTGGGCCTGTCTGCTCGTTTATCACTGAGTACCATAAAAAAAAATACGTCAGTCGAATATTAATGTGGTAGAAGTTTTTACACAAATATATACTACTTTTAATTAATATTTTGGTGTTAACTTGTAAAATAAGGTAAGTGTAGTTAATATATGCGTTAGAATATAATGTTAGAAATTCTGATTGTGCACTTATTTCTCGTACGCATTTATCCCTGACATCTATAGACAACTAACCCACATGTCCGGGTGAGATGCCTATTTTCTATTATTTTTAAGAATCATTTTTTAATCTAAAATATATTGCACAATAGTTCCAAATTTAATGTGATTGGCATAAATAAAAAGTGATTCAAATAAGCTGTGCGTATTTTATGTAGTATCTTACATATATAATTAATATTGATATTTTTTTAAAACTATAGGCAACTCTTCTTGACTTACAATACAAAAAATATTCACATATTATTTTAAATACGGTAGATGATCAAGGTAAACCATTGGTTATTGTATTGTTATAGCTCTACTAAGCCTTGAAATACAGTTTTTACTATATTTCATAGATATGATACAAAATTATCTACAAATTGTTAAACAACTAGGTACATTCACTAAATTATGCATATCTTTCTTCACGCTGCTACGTTTCAGTACTTACTGAGCTAATAATCTATAAATACTTTTTTAGTTCGTCATTGTTTCTTATTTTACAAAGCAGATATTTTCTGAATGAATTTTTAATCCATAACCATCAAATGAGTTTGTATTCAAATAATAATATACAGTTGGATATAATTCTCAGTTCATAATATCAATAAATATAAATATTTTGAATAATTTCAAAGCACTCAAAATATACTGTAAGTTTTTAAACAGCTCCTACAATTTTTCGTAATGGTACATCCATATTTCCATACTAGAATATTATAAATGCGAAAGTAACTCTGTCTGTCTGTCCCCTTTTCAAGCTTAATCCGCGGAACCGATTTAGATAATATTTGATATAGAGATAATTTCAGAGCCTGGGAAGGACATAGGATAGTTTTTATCCGAGAAATCATCCTTTAAGGGGGTGAAAAGGGCGACGAAAGTTTGTATGGGGAATCATGTGTCAAGTAAGGGATATACATCTATATTTATTTTTATTTTTAAAGTAGGTACTTACTTTTCTATACCTATGTATGTACATATATATAGTTTATTCTATACTAACAGTGAAAACGTAGCTAGGGGCGAACGCGAGCGAAGCGAGCGTGAGTCGCTAGTTTTATAAATAACAAACTAAACAAGTAAAATCCGTTAAAAATTAACTTCAATTAGAACATTTTTCAACGTGTTAACGTTAATGTACTAATATTTAAAACGTTAACCAAACAAACACTTTATATTAGACTAGCGACTCACCCTCGCTTCGCTTCGGGTTCGTCCTTGACAAAAACAAATCGATTCCACGGGAACCGTATATTATTCCGGGATGATATATAGCCTATAGTCTTCCTCAGGTAACGGGCTATCTAATGCAAAAAGATTTTATAAATCAGATTAGTAGTTCCTGAGATTAGCGCGTTCAACCAAACAAACAAACAAACTCTTCAGCTTTATTATATTAGTATAGATATTAGTATAGATTAGTATAGATGCTAATTTGTTATTAAATAAAGGGCCAATTATTTTTAAATTTTTAAACAATAATAATTTCGCGGGATAAAAAAAATAATAATACATATACCTAATATCGAGGTTAAAATATTATGTAATAAAATATTATGTAATGTAGTCTTAATATATCATCAAAATATTTCGTATGTTAAAAATAGAGAGCGATAAATCTATTTCTACCATTCAGGCAAGAGTGCAAAGACAAATATTAAGTTCTAAAAATCATAATAAAATATTAGAAATGTAACACTATGGTAATATTATATAAACATTACAAACTTAGAACTCATTGCGGTGATTTTATCCGGGTTGATAACTTTCACGAATGTTTACACGCGCACGAGCGAGCGAAAAAAGTGAAAAATTGTTTGAGCACTACACGTCCGTTTCATATACAGTTCCGAATGCGACTGCTAGCAGCTGGCTGCCTTACAATGAAGTATTGATCCCAACGGTATCAATGACGAGTCATACTTTAGCGATACTCCGTCTATTTTCAGTGGTGTAGCCATATTTACTGAAATTGAACACAAAAATAATAACAAAAACTTTTAGATGCAAAGTCATTTTAAGTATAAAATTAGCTTAATTATTACATGTTACATATTTGTAAAATTTAAATGTATTTCTTCAGATTTTTATTATTTCGTGAGAAATATTTTCAGTTATTCTTGAAAGATAAATAACTATCAGTACCATTGTTCTATACTTGAACTTACGTATTTAAATAAAAAAGTTCTTTTAATTATTATAATAGCAACTTTAAGTCAAAATTAATGTTTGTGAGTATGTATGGATGTTTGTTACTCTTTCACGCCAGAACGGCTGAACGGATCTGGATGAAATTTGGCACAGACATAGATTATAGTCTGGAATAACACATAGGTTTTATATCCCGCAAAAATGTATGGTTCCCGTGGGAAATTTTTAATAAATTAGCTATTTAATAAATTAGCTACATATATTATTTTAAAACTTGTACTATAGATTTTGAAAGTGTTTTATTTTAAAGGAAAATAAGGAATTATAAGTTTAATAATTTAAATAAATGAGCAATACAACATGTAAAAAAACATTTGAATTGTCAAGTAACTGTCAATTTGGTAAGCAAAAATGTTACTTTAATTAAATTAAATATTTTGAAGTAGATATATAATCGACAGGGAGTTCATGCTCACACACTGCATCCCAAATGGTCCCGTACAGTTCGTTTTCAGAGAAGTTTCCTCCCACGGACCATCCCGCTGTGGAATGAACTCCCTGCCGAGGTTTTCCCAGAGGGCTACAGTATGGGGTCCTTTAAAAGGGGAGTAAATAGGTTTCTAAAGGGTCGGCAACGCGCATGTGATGCCCTTGGTGTTGCAGGCGTCCATAGGCTACGGTAACCGCTTACCATCAGGCGGGCCGTATGCTTGTTTGCCACCGTCGTGGTATAAAAAAAAAAAAAGATATATAATAAAGTCTATTCAAACGGTGGCGCTCGGACTATTAATTTATATTTATTCGCCCGGTACTAGAATTAATTCGTAATCAAAAATTACACTGCGAAATGTATATTTATGTATAAACAAATTATATGCAATTTTAGTAACATTACAACAAGTCTAAGGTTGCATTTATAAATATGAGCGTTTTAATGAAAAATAATGTAATATTTGATTAATTTGTAATGATTTATATTAAAGGCATTTAGTTATGTGACCTTGGCCGATAGAAATGTATTAAAAAAAAATAAAAAGGACGCGATTATTAATTTATTTTCCCGCGCTTTGGCAGGGAGATGTCAGTACCACTCTGTAGTGTCTAGTTATGAAATGTTTGTAATACCAAAAATTATGTAACTCATTATTTTAAAAGAGTAACTGTTGAGTTTCTTGCCGGCTCTTCTCAGCAGAACTGCTTTCCGAGCCGGTGGTAGCTTCCACACGGACAGACGTACTGACGATTATAAAAGTACTGAATATAAAAATATATACAATATCTCGAAGTTTTATTAACGTCGTCCTATACAAGAATAAATAAATAAAAAGTAATATCTCTCTCTTGGAGTATTATTATTTCCTGTGTGCTTTAATTTAATTATAATAGCTTTTGGACATGATATGTAAAAAAGATAGGTTGCTTTTTTTCCTATGATTAACAAAATAATTTACACTGAGTAAAATGTTTTCTTATTTTGACCAAGGCAGTTCTAGATATGCAATTTATCTTTCGCAGGGTAGTTTGGTGAGCCGAAATCGATGAGAAATGATAGGTACCATAGACGTGAGATTTAAAGAATGAAACATCTGTGGACTGCCACAACCAAAATTTAAAATGGCCATTTTAAATGAAACTGTCTTTTGGGATTTCGTCTTGGTTTTATTTTATACTAGCGACTCATCCTCGCTTCGCTCAAGTTTGTCCCTATGACGTTTTAACTGTTAGTATGGAATGAAAAACAAAAACAAATCTATTCCACGGTAATGGTACATTTTTCCGGGATAAAAATTAATCTATGTGATATTCCAGACTATAATCTATCTGTGCGCCAAACTTCATCCAGACTCGTTTAAGTGTTGTGGCGTGATTTAGTAACAAATATCCATCCATCCAAACTTTCACATTTATAATATTTATGAAATTTTGGTTCCCAACGTTTCGGATGCTTTACAGCAAAAATGGTCATAGGAGAGAGAAAATCTAGGAAATTATAATTAAAATAATCTTTCGACTTAAATGCAGCAACTTTATGCTACACACAAAAAGTCATACATTCACATTACCTTTTTTAAGTTAGTCAATCAATATCTTTTAACAAGCTTTTATTTAACTGACAATGTTTGTATGAATGTTTGTTCGGGTCAAATCTTGCAACTGAATTTTAAAATAGTTATCCTCAACCGATTGAGCTGAAATTTTGAATACTTTAGTTTGGATGACAATGCATGGTGAGTTAAGTGACGTCATTCTAAATCCAACAATGCGGACTATGTTTTTTTATGCACAGCCATGACATGGATATCAAATGAAAGGGTTTGCTGAGAAGAATACGAATAAATAATTAAAAAATAAAAAATAAACTTCAAATTAAATCAAACTCATTTATTACACAATTTATATGATATAAAAGCTTGTTTTTAAAAATATTTTTTTAATATTAATTTATTATTATACTTTAATAATAAATTAAAAACCACAGGAGAATACATATATACATAACACTAATTACAATTTATTACAATGTCAATCGTAAATACGATGATATGAATAGTAACAATAATTATAAATTCAAATTAACTGATACATACATTGACTGAGAACTTGATAGATAATAGTAACTTATTAACAAATCTTATGTGCTAATTATGTTAAACAAGCCTTATGTACTATGCTTGTTTTGATAGTATAATTTACCGAACTTTTATTAAAGACAACAATGTCATCATTCTATATATTTATAGAAATAACAATGACCAACGCCATAAGTAGTGAAATCGGAATAGGAGCGTTGCTTATTTTGCTATTAAGCAAAATAAATCTGTTTTAATAAATGAAGATAATATAACATCGTTATGGCTTTTAGCCATTCGTAAAAAAAGAAAGAATTAAATTGCAAGAGAGGTCGACTCTAGCACTCGTAAGAGTTCTAACTCTAAAGGATGAAAACGAGAGGGGCTATTGTTACATTAAGACATGTTTGTGGATCTATGGATATATCTATTGTACTCAATTCTATTTGTTTTTTTTTACAAATAATACATACATACATTATTAATTAGTTGGTCAAGGGGACTAAATTGTATGTTAGTCATTTGGTCTATTGAAGTCTCTATTTGGGTTAAAAGACTATAAGGTATTCAAGGAATCAAGATGAAAGAAAGAAATATGAAAAAATGGTCACTGGATAGATAGCGCGTAAAGCATATCTTCTGCCGTTCTATCGAACCAAGAGAGTTAAAGCACATACGCACACACTTGTGCACTATAACTTTCCTATCTATTCGAGACTAGCTATCTGGTTAGACTTTAGTGATATGGGCCGCCGTGACCGACATTTTGTGAGAAGGCCATTATTACTTATAATGTATAAAGATCATAGGTTATCAGTTTAAGGTGAAATTATACATTATAAATGTGCATTTGTTACGGGGGTTAGTTTTTAAAACATAGCTTTTTTTCTATTAAAAGGATAGCTTAATAGTTATCAGTCAAAATAAAATGATATTAAACTATAATAAATAAAACTAAACGCACGCACTTTTGAATCGTCAATTCAATTTAATGAGAGTAGTGATGTGTTATTTAGATTCTTTAATGGTCAGTAAGTATAATATTTATTGTCTGATTTGTTTTTCTATTTTATCCTCCAAAGACATAATAAAACATTAAAAAAATGTATGCTTATAATACCCTGAATATATTTTTGTAAGTTTGCATTTTATTTATTTTATTTACTTATTTATTTATGCACCATAGAATATATGTCATACAAAATGAATTAATAGAATGTTAACAAAGGATAACTTATCCCTTTAAGAGATTTCTTCCAGAAACCCTTCAAAAGTGAAAAAATAAGTTAATCTAGAGCGGTGTAGGTACAGTACAGAATTAAATAGTATAAACTTAATATAAAAATATAACAACTAAATATTATATTATAAAATGCATTTTTATATATTATGAGCGTCTTATAGGAAAAATATAATATATTTTATTAATTTGTAATGATTTATGTATATATGAAGCATTTACATATGCGACAATGGCTGATAGGAATGTATATAAAAAATAAAAAGCACGCGGACATTCATTTGTCTTCCCGCGCTTTTGCACAGAGATGTCGGTACCACCTTGTAGTCACTTGTCATTAATTGTTTATAAATTGTAATACTGTAAATTATTATTATAAAATATGTACGTAGTGACGATTTTAAAAGAAATAACTTGATGTTCCAAAAGTAATGAACATAAGAATATATGCAAGGAATATCTCGAAATTTTATTAGTGTCATCCTAGACTATTATTTATATTTAATTATAATGAATCTATTGAAAAATTTTCATACTGTAGTCTAAATATAATGAGGGAAATACCATCAGTCATAATAAAGGAAAAAACACTACTACACCTACATTTATTTTATTTGCATACAATAATTTGAGGATAAGTTAAGTGTCATTGTTGCGGAGCAAAAGGTAAATGAACATAAAAGGTTAGTGAAAAAAAACTTATGAAGATAGATCGTCTTACGTTTTATTTATATAAAAACTTAAATAAGTACTTCTCCAAATGAAACTAATAATTTAAATGATGATATTCTTTTTTTTAAATAAATTTAACCAATTAATTTTCAAATGTTCTATAATTACCTGTAGAATAATACGTGTGAAAATCATAATTTTTTTTATATTCAAATAATATACTGATTATTTTTAACTAGCGACACCCTAGGTTGATTCCCCATACAAACTTTTTTTTCACTCCCTTGAGGGATGATTTAAGGGATAAAAACTATCTTATATCCTTCCCAGGGTCTCAAACTATCTTTTTACCAAATTTCATCTTGATCAGTTCAGTAGTTTCAGAGCCTATTCGGTGCAAACAAACAAACAATCAAATTCTTCCTCTTTGTAGTATTAGTATAGAGTATGTTTGCTATTTGGTGTACAATAAAGAGTATCCCTTTGGAATTCACGGGCTCGAAGGAGCCCAAACCTTTAGAAGGCTTGCGTGGAGCACAGGTCCAACTCATAGAGGCTCCTTAAAAGATTCTAGTTTGTTTGATGTGATACATCAACCGGGATCCATCTCTGATCATCCATCTCTGTGAGTCCAAAGGTGGCCTCCGGACAATGCGTAGGGGCTAAGGAAAATATGGAAAACTAAACAGGGTTATGTAATGGAGTTTTGATGAACTAAAAACTGGGCTATTGGATGAGACTACCGGACGTCCGCCGGCTCAACAGTCTCACATTGAATATTTGGCGGACGGTGACTCGCCTCCTACTAGATGGGCACCCACAAAGTGGCATAGTACCTCGGGCGCAACGTTAACGTGGTCGGTTAAGGGTGTCGAGAGGTGTGCACCGGTTTCACAATCGCGAGAGTGCTCGTGAGTGGGTTACTCCGTTATTACGCAGATTGAGCACTTCCACCCTTTCTTTTTTTCTTTTCTTTTTTTTTTTTAATAAAAGATTTAACAAAGAATTATATCTCGCCAAGCTGTAATGCTTAACGGCGAGACGCGCTCGTTATTACAAAAAAAAAAACAAAAATGTATTCTTATCAACAATCAACAACATGCACCCAAGATAAGCACTAAACATATAAACATAACCTTACTTTGTTACAGGTTTGTTTCTCGATGACGACACTTTTTCCTCATCGAGAAACAAGTTCCTCAGCTTTAACTTTAACAATTTTTTGCTTATTTCATGTCTCTATCTTAGCATATCAATTCTATTAAACAATTTTGGCACCATGTAATTAGACGTTCTTTCCCCATAGTAATTCTTAACCCTCGGGTGAAACAACTTTTTGTCAGATACTTTCGCGTATTATATTTATTTTTATTTTTTTATATTTATTTTTATTTTATATTATATTTATTTTCGAGTACTTGGCTCTTGCGCTCCACTCTAGACGGCCAATGAAGGCAAGCCAGAGGCGGGGGGCAGATGTTGTTTCCTCGGGAGGTCTCAGGTCCGTGGTGTCGCCACACACTAAGCTGCCCTGCGGGCTTATTATTATTCCTACTCAGTAGGTACTGTGAAAAAAATCAAGGTTGCCTTAATGAAGAATATTAACAATTTTTGATGTTTATCTTACAATATACTCTATTAAAAATGAAAAAATACCGTTTTTTTATACGTCTTATAGTTTCCGAGATGTTTAGTTAAATAAACAATTGTTTAGCTAGCGCGCGACGTCGTCCGCGTAGTCCGCGACGTCATTTTACAACGGTTGGTCAGTTTGTGCTTTGCTCCCGACCTGTGTGTATGGAATTTGCATCGAAAATTGATAAGGAAAACCGGCCAAGTGCGAGTCGGACTCGCGCACATAGGGAATTCATAGTATCAATATGACGTATGAGTTTTTTAAAACACTAGTAATGAGAAATATTATGTACTTATAAAGATCAAAATATTTACGATAAAAAATGTTCTTAAGTAATACTTACTTTTGCATCTTTACTCTTTAAATCTCGGTGGCCAAGAAATTGGAGCTATTTGAAAAATAGTGGGCAATCATTAAAGCGTCATCTAACCATTATCGGCAAGTTATCAATGGTCCTTTTTCAAAACCGTCATAGATGACACGTTTGGCTCAGTTTGTAGTGACCCTACTTGCTGTGCGAGCGGTCGCGGGTTGAGTCCCGCTGCGGCCATTCATTTGTATGATGAGCATGAATGTTTGTACTCCAGTCATGGGTGTTTATATTTATAATATTATGTACATATGTATTTAAAGTTTTATATGTGTAGTGTAGCAACTATCTGGTATCCATAACACAAGCCTCGTAGCTTACCATGGAACTAGATGGTGCTGTGTGTTAATATCTCAATATATTTATTTATTTACTAGCGACTCATCCTCGCTGTGCTCGCATTTGTCCCTTGGTGATTCTTTAAATTGACATACCTTTTTTTATGAACTGATTGAAATAAAACATAAACTGAATATTAAGTGAGGCTTACCACAATACATTAGTGAAAACCTAACCGCACCTTTATAAGTCTAAACTGTTATAATATTTCAAGTCATTTTGTAGACACAGTGACATTCTTCACTGTGTATAATAGTGTAGTTTTTATTTTATTATTAGTACCTGGGCGACCGAGCTTCGCTCGGAGGTTTTGGTTAAAAGTACATTTTTTTTTTTAAATTTGGCTTAAAGACAAAAAAAAAAACTAAAAACTTGAATAAATACAAAAAAAAAAATAAAGGAAAAAATCTTTGTATCCGACCGGGATCCGAACATACCTGTGATAGTCAATCTCGCGCCTTAGCCGCTTGACCACGATGCTTATACACAATTGTGCGAAATTATTAACATATTTTGCGTAAAATAATGCTAAAGAAAATCACATGAAAACTCGAAAATATGCATTTTTTCCAGACATAAGACTAATCTAGATCGATTTTTCGCCCCAAGATTTTTCGCCACATATCAAATTTCAGGGAAATCGTTAGAGCCGTTTCCGAGATCGCTCGTATAAATAAATAAAGATATAAATATACAAGAATTGCTCGATTAAATATATAAGATACCTGGGCGACCGAGCTTCGCTCGGAGTTCTTTTTTGTTATATCGTATTTTTAGATGATAATCTATATAACTTAAAGAGCAAAACGTAAACTGATGGGGAAGTCCCGTAAGCCCGGACGGGTCCTAAAGCCGGACATAATTCAAATCAACGTAAAAAACGCGCAGTTTCGTTATTTGTGTCATGGTTAAAATGATCCTGAGAAGTGAGGCATAGGAGCGGTCGCTTACAACCCAGTGCCGTCCTGTTCACCGAAGAGAGTTGTACGAAGTTTGAGGTTAGTAAATTTTTTATTTGAAGTAATATTTAGAGGCATGTTGAAAATATATTAATAATACAATGATGTTGTTTATAATGAACCATGATTGTAATGTTAACAATCTGTAGGCACAAATTTATATATACACAAACATACGCAGATATCTTTTTTATACTTTTATATTTTTAAATAAGACCTTTTTCATTTACTTTTTATAAATTATGTTTGTGACAGATTCCAATAAAAAGAGAACAGAAAAAGTATTGACATTAAAAAGACATACAATATTAAGCACGATTTCTTATTTTCTATTTTTAATAAAATAGATTATTAAATCGAATATTGCTGGAACGGCCATAAATCCATTATATTTAAAGCATTTTTCTTTAATCCACAGTATATATTATAAACAGTAATTTTTCTTGCTTACCTTTAATGGACCCTAAGTTCGGACACTCAAAAGTCCCCTATAGACGGACAGTTTTATCGTTATTTTAGAAAGTAATTGAGTTAGTATTGTTTTTTAGGTTCAACATGGGTAAACTCACACCACTCTATAAGGATACTTGACATCAAAAAACGACAACTCATCAGCTATCACCGGTTCTAAATATTGCGGCAAAGGAAACTATAAGTCGACGAAGAAAAGCGGAGAAAAGTGATTTAACATCCTCTCCTTTATAAAATGCACTTATAGTAAATAAAAATACAAAATCTGATTCAGCTTAAAGGCAAGAAAACTGACGAATCAAAAAAAATATATATAAAGTTCAGTAAGCCGATAGCAAAATTGGAGAGAGTGAAGATTCTATCACATGAAACACCGATGGCTCAAAAAACAACAACTTGTACAATCTGTTAAGAAGAAAACGGTGAAGATTGGATTCTTTGCCCTGCTTGTAGTCTATATTTGTGACTTTTACAGACCACAATATTAAACCTAGTAATCTCATGCAATGTTCTTATATATATTCTGATTGTGTTTGTTTTTTTTTTCATTTTTAATAATTTGTTGGTTAATTATTTGTTTAAATAATGTATTTTTATCTTTAGGATTAAAAAAGAAGACTGTCCGATATTAGAGGACCTTTTTGAAGACGTGTTATTTCGTATATTATTTATCCATAAAGAAATTTATATTTTAAGGAAATCTTTGAGCCTGTCTATATATTTGTATTGATTAATTATATAATAACGAACATTTAAAACTAAAAAAAATAAATCTTGACATGAATTTTGTTATTTTATTTCAAATATTCCTTAAGTGTCCGCTACTGGGGGACCTCCCCCTAATAAAATTTTCATCCTAATCGTTTGGGGACGTTTCCGATTGGTATAGAATTTGTCATTTCAGCTATAAAACGTTCACTACTAAACATAGGCCTTTCCTATCATATTCATCATCATTCAGTCATTTAAACAAATAAATCATTGATACACTTTAGTAAAATACTTTATTTTAAACATAATTATTTTACAGTTTACATAATGAACATAAGTAGGACTTGCTAGTACGGAAGAAATGAGCAGATGTCGGTAGGTAGCTATTGCAATTCTTTTTGATGTATTTAATTCTTATTCTTAGAAAGTAATACTGGTAGCGGGAAAAAGCTTTAAAATTCGTAATTATAATATACGAAACCGGAGTAAGATGTTACCTGTCATGGCACTTTGAAAGATTGTATATTTTACATTAAGTGACTAAGTGTTACTGTGAAAGTTGTATAGATGTCGCTATAAGAACAATTTTCTTTTTAATTTGGCTTAAAAATAATTTTACATTAAGTGACTAAGTGTTACTGAGACAGGTGTATAGATGTCGCTATAAGAACAATTTTCTTTTTAATTTGGCTTAAAAATAATTTTACATTAAGTAACTAAGTGTTACTGAGAAAGTTGTATAGATGTCGCGATTAAATTTTGCGAAGAATAATGCATAAAAAAACGCATGAAAACTCGAAAACACGCGTTTCCCCAGACATGTGACTAATCTAGATCAATTTTTCGCCCCCGAAAGCCCCCCTTTACCAAATTTCAGCAAAATCGTTAGAGCCGTTTCCGAGATCGCCGGTATAAATAAATAAATAAATAAATAAATATACAAGAATTGCTCGTTTAAATATATAAGATGAATTCTAAAATGTCTGCCACAAATGAAAGTACATGTTCAAGTTGAAAAATAAAATCATCCACTAACCTGAAAAAAGTCCATGAAAAAGTTGTATTTAAGAAAAATCTCTTCATCGATAACAACACATTTAATTTATAACCTTATATTTTCTAATGCATTGAGCATTAGAATATATTAGGCAAATAAAACCACCTACCTACCTACCTATAGGGGATATTTACGAGTACAGTAGAAGTAACCTTTGGACTTAAAAAACAACATAAAAACTCAATGAATAGAAGAAATATTTTCCACGAAAAAAAAAAACTGAAAACAAACAAAGACAAAAAAAACACATATGACGCGACGTTTTTAGTTTTAGTAAGGTTGCATTTTTCTATATATGAGCGTTTTATGGCCATCCCCCGAGCAAACGACTTTCAACATTCGCCTCCTTCCTTCCCCACCTCACCTCTAGAAAAGATCGTAAACAACACTAGCGGTATCTATGGAATAACAGTTAAAACAATATTGCACATGTCATAAAACACAGATCATAGAATTTATAGAGGCGGTAGTGTAATATTTACCGTTGAACCGAAACAGAAATATATTATTATTATTTTATTTATTTATTTCGTACCTCAGCTAGATCACGTCAATCACACAAAATGACATAATATTTATGTACTAACAATATTTGTCATTAGAGAATGCACTCTATTACAGAATTATTATATATCAAATTTGAAATGATCTATTAAATGGTGTTAACCACACTTTTATATGAGTTGTAAATTCATGTGTAGATGCAAAGAACAAGAAAAAAATCATGATTACAGCAATACTTCAGAATTTTATTTCTTTAGTACTGATGACCTAAAAAACTATATTAATCGTCTAATATGACCGCAAAATGTTAAAGATACATTAAATATTTTTTTAATTTTTTACATTTAATAAATACTGACACAATCGCTTCTAAATATCATCGTAAAACGCGTTTTGCGCAGATTTGCTAGGAGATTGCCCTTAATGAAAGAAATTATAATTTTTAATTAATTTGTAATGATGTATGAGTAAAACATGTTTTAAATAAATTTTATTTACGTGGCCTTGACGGGAATGGAATAAATTAAAAAAAAATGATATTTTTCCAGGGGTAATAGGGAAAGATGTCGGTATCACCTTGTGCTTTGTAGTGACTATTAACCTGTTAGTATGTTAGTTAAAAGCCCGCATTAGCTAAATTACTACATGATTCTTAAGTCGTAAATATTGTATCATTTAAAAGGTCAAGTAAAAAATCTGTTAAAAACAGAGGTAGTGGAACTTGCTAAATACTTTAAACGAAAATTAATTTACAAAATATAAATTATACGTCAAATGTTTTTTCGTTTATTGGATATTTTGAGTTACGATTAATTAAATTAAATTAGTTATTTTTGTATTATTTTGTGTTTCAAATTTATTTTAGTTTGTAAATATTGGTTTAAGGGAAAGTTCTGTCGTTTTTTTTTCTAAAGAAGTAACAAATTTTTTTTTACCTTTTATTTAAAACTTAATACAATATTTAGTGTCCTTTATTAGTTACAACTGTCTGCTAGCATTCTGATGGGTTATTTAACCCCCTGGAAAAGAATTTCATTTTTTTGGAAGCAAAGTATTTTTTCACTCATATTTGGACATCCTCATAATTTATATATTCATTTCCATCAAGAAAGTGTTGTAGCGACATGAACAGATGGTAGTCAGATGGTATAATATCTGGAGAATATGCTGGCTGAGGTAGAATTTCCCATCCCAATTCTGCAATTTTTTTTATGGAATTTCTTGCCCGTGTGGTCTAGCGTTGTCGTGGTGAAGAATTACCCCCTTTCTGTTGACCAAATATGAACATTTACGTTAAATTACCTTATTCAAAATCTCAAGTTACGAACAGTAACGATCAACATCAATCGTTTCATTCTCTTTCAGCAACTTAAAGTGCACTATACCCTTGCGATCCCACCAACAACACAACATAACCTTCTTCTGATGCACACCAGCTTTGGATGTGGATGGTGGTCTCTCCACTTTATAAAAATATGCCCTTTTTTTAAACACGTGTTTATACAATATCCACTTTTCATCTCCAGTCACCAAGTGGTCCAAAAACGGTTCCTTTTTGGAATGAGCAAGATTTAAAGAACATATCGAAATTCTGTCCATTAAATTCTTTTCGCTTAATTCGTGAGTCACCCTATCAGAGACTTTGGAGATGAAACCAAGCCTTTCAATGTGATCCAAAGCAATAATCTAAAAAATTCCAAGCCTGAAGCCTATTTCTATAGAAGTTAACGTGGAATTAGTCCTGATCATACTGCGTAGCACTTCGTCTTTGACATCTAATGGCTTACCTGATCTGGGTTCATCTTTCAAAGAAAAATCACCAGAACAAAATTACGCAAACCATCTTTGGCATATTCGAGCTGTTACTGCATCCTCGCCAAACACGTCACACAAGTTTTTTTATGCTTTCATCGCGTTATTCCTTTTTTGGAACTTATATAACATACAATGTCATAAGTGCACTTTTTCTTCACTCATGTTGACAGTTTTACGGGTTTAAAAAAACTGACTAAAATTCAAAAAAATATGTATAAATCATCAATTATATACTAATCTAACTATTTAAACTAGTTTCAGACAGATCAGAATTCTTGGTAAGGATCGACAATGCATAAAAGTGCACGAATTCAAAAACGACAGAACTTTTCCTTATACCTATTAATATGTTAGTAGATCCTCGGTAGAGCCCTTGATGCGCAAGTCAAAATCATACTCACACTTTTGTAAATCATTATAGCCATCAAATTATTAGTTACTAGCTACTTACCCTTGATTCGCTTCGGGTTCATCCCTAGCCAAAAACAAATCTATCCTACAGGTCTATACACTTTTGCGGGATGATTCATAGCCTATTATAGCCTTACTTAATAAACGGACTACTTATATCAATTAATTTACCATTATTTATCAATAACTTAGTAACTTTAGACAAAAGATGCCATTTTTATTGTAAATAAAATTCAAGTAAAAATGTTCGACAGAGCGACGGACATATAAATCCTTAGTAATAGCCCAATTATGACGTTACGGTATGATACCCATAATATTTATGTTTTTACTACAAATCTTCAATTCGTGTTTTAACTTCACGACAAAAATTGGCGCCTAATAGGCCAATTTTGATTTTTAAGGATATTCTTTTACCTTATGATACTCGTGTTATAAAAATGAATCTAAAGTTGTAAAAATCATCATATATCTTTAGATTAGTTAAGTAATTACAATGGAGCATAATTCATATTCCTTCCTTCATTGGGCTTCACCGCAGTTGGGTAAAAAAGCTAATAAAATTTCTCTCCAAGTCTGTAAGAGCCCAGAATAGAAAGAAGTTTATGTCACTTTTGACTTTACCCTTTACCGCTAGTAGGTAAAGTATTTTTATTATTATTTTTAATCTATTTTCATTAAGAACTTTTATCCTTTTAGGAGATGCCAGTCCCATTGCATATTAACCTTAGTACAAAAAATATAAATATAAATAAATAAATATGCTGGGACATTAACACACAGCACCATCTAGTTCCATGGTAAGCTACAAAGCCTGTGTTATGGATACCAGATAGTTGATATACTACACATATATAACTTTAAATACATACATATTATAAATATAAACACCCATGACTAGAGTACAAACATTCGTGCTCATCACACAAATGAATGCCCCCAGCGGGACTTGAACCCGCGACCACTGGCGCAGAAAGTGGAGCAGAAGCACTACAAACTGAGCCAAACGTGCCGTCAAAAAGTATTTATCATGCGTGTCTCTACTGCCGAATCCTGAAATTGTTATTCATGTTCGATTAAAATCGGTTTATCCAATAGTATGACATAATCTTTAATAGTTATTTGGTCTCTGGTACCGTACAAATAATCATATAAGCTCAGTATATTGCTATCACAGATAGATATTTATACATGACACACGCAGATACAATCTTAGTTATAAGTATATATTATATAAACGAAAGGGTTTCTAAATAGCGGAAGTGCTATTGATAGCGGAATAATTTGTTTTAGACATTAGGCAATTATTGAATAAGGTCCTCTTATCAGTCATGGAACAAGGTTATTGCTTATCTATTTTGATCATGACCATGGAAAATTACAAAATTATATCATAGCTTTTTATTGTTATATGTTTCAAAAAGTGTTATATATGTACCTTTATAAATATAAAATTGAACTGCCTCATGGTCTAGTGGCTAGCATGTACAGATCTGGAGGTCCTGGATTCCAGTCCCTGATTGAGACAAGTTCGGTTATTGAATGCTTCTGTCAAGAAATTCTTAGTAATAGCCCGGAGTTGGGAAGTGTGCAGGTTTCATCCCTATGCCTGGCAGAGTACGTAAAACCGTCAGACCTGCGCCTTAACTCTCACTGGTTGTGTCGAAGTATAGACAGTGCACGTGTGTCTGCGCGTACACATGTGCACTATAATATCTCATACGCATCTATCTAGTATTCTCAGTGAAATTGACCGCCGTGGCCGAAATCGGGCAGGAGGACGTGCGTGTAAATTTTTCAGTCCGAAGTAAAAAAAATATGTCTCTGTCATTTTCGCTTTTCGTTAGAGTACCTAAGCCGCTTACTGTAAGCGGTACAATATTGCGTTTTATCTTAAGTAACAAAAGCATATCATGTCGAAATTCAATCAGCAGTCAATCTCTTCTACTCCCGCATAGACATGCGGGAGTTGCTATAGTAATGCACAAATGTGTGCGCAAAAATAGGTACATTCTCTCTTCTTTTACTTTCATGGACAGTCGACAAGCAGACAGTAGAAAGACAGACAGCTTTTTGAGCTCTTCGAGATATGAAGTTGTAACATCATCGACTTACTCATAATAAAGACTAAAGCTAAAGAATATATCGAATAAAAACAAGTGATTTTTTAGTTTTAATAAATTACCTATAGATACATTTGTTACCAACGTTGTTGTTGTTTGGTAGAGACATATTTAATAAAAAATCCCGTATAGTATAGTCATTTGGTGCTAAAAATAGATGCTATAATAGGTTACCTGAAAAGTTTTCCGGGAGTTTGAAAATTAGCAATTTTATAGATTTTGACGTGCTCTTTCCGAATTTCTACTTTGCTACCTAGTATCTTTGCCGCTCAAGCCCCTATGTTAAAAAAAATGGTGCCTTAAACCAGTTTTTTGACAATATCTCCTTTTCTGCTCGTTTGACGATAAAAATAGTTATGTAATATAGAAAATTTATATATCGCATAAGATCCCACCCCACTCCTTATGGGTGGGACAGGATCCAGGACTTCGGGATCTGCAGTCAGACATACTAACTGTAGATCAACGCGGCATATTGTGAAGCTGAAACTTAAATACTATTTTTTTAAATGTGTTCACTAATTAATTAATACTTTTAATGAATAATGTATGAAAAACCTCTTTTGTGTGGAAACGTGGGAACACCGATGCCATTTTTTTTCATTTTTTCATTACAGGAAATTCAATTCAATTTGAAAATTATAATAAAATAAAAATAAAATGTGTGCTATTAAGTTAACACGTCATATTATTTAGCAGATATAGCAATATATGTATAAATGTTTTAGAAAAAAGTTAATTATTTTATTTTCACATAGGTTTTTATACTTTGTATGATAATGGCGACAAAGAATTAGAATATAAATTTACTGTATAATTACTGTGCAATAATTACCTATTATCAACAGCCTTCAAAGAAGAGTTCATTGAAAAGAAAAAATCGAACAAAGTACGATTTGAACGTGCAGCCTTGTGGAATGCGTAATTTACCACAAATGATTTTAATACAACTTTCTTAGATTTACGCGAATATTTGACATTTTGAATAAAACTATCTTTTCGGATTATTTCGCGGATTTATTTTGATTTTTGGTTTCCGACTTTTCGATTGCTTTACAGCAATCATGGTCATGGACATTAAGATTTTAGACGTCTCAAAGTCGTTATATACTTGTTACAGACAGTGCCTACCCACAATTTTACAAAAATGATTTCAAAAATTCAAAAATGGCACCAGAGTAGCTTACAATATTTGTCGATTTTAATTCTAAACATTTAAAAAAAAAATAATTTTAATTAAATACAGTTACGATGTGATCTTTGCACCTACACTACTTCTAGCGGTAATTAAACAACAACATTAACTAAAATATTCATGCTATCTCGGTGTCAGCGTGCTGATCAGACTTGCACTTATCGGATTCTTTATGAATTTGATCCATATATTTTTTATTAAAGAAACGATTACTAAGTTACTCTAATTGAAAAATTCATCCTGTATATTTAAAGTTGAAAGTGTTATTAGACAATTAATCTTATATTGGATATTTATCAGATAAGTAATTAGAAACAATACTTAGGCAAAATATTTAATCAATGATAAATGTAACGACGGAAATATTATATCATCATAATGGCTATTTGTTTGTGACCTTCATGTTATGTGTTTGTTGTAGATATAATCATTTGATCAAGAAAATATGTAAAAGTTATTTTTGTAAAATTGACTAGTTGCAAGTTGAACTCGTGCCTCAGAGTTTAGTACCATTTTAACGTCATAAAAAATAGTTAAGTATACGTTAATAGTTATAAAGGTAAAGTAATAAAGAGAAGAGGAATTTAAATGTTTGAGTAGGAATTGTTACTTTTACGAGACCTCATGCATTTTTCCTCCTCCTCATGCACATTATGGCGTCAGACCACATATTGCGTGAAAAAATACATAATTTGTTAAGAGAAGCTTATTTTTATTATTGTTAATAAAAACGCACTTTATGCTAAGGTACTGCACAAGATAAGTCCAGGTAAAGATATTGAGAAAATTAAATACATTTGCCATTGAAACGTAATGCCAATATACCATACATCATACAGGCCTTTTTGTGTTATAATTAAGGCCAGGTATTCCGAATTTTCATCACTTTGATTCAATTATAAACAAACAAATAGTGATTGTTTAGTGTACGTGCATGCGTGCGTGTGTGCATGTATGTATGCATTTGTGCATTCGTGTATATTGTGTGTATTCAACCTTATGCTCCCTCGTATTAACTAAATACAACTTATATGTTTCAAAATAATTTAGTATAGGAAAGTTTTAAATAAAACTAAAAATGTTTAGCTGACCAAATTTAAAAAGTTATAAATAAAAAATAATTAATAAAATAAAAATTTTGACTGCATAGTACTATGTTTCTTCGTCAACTTGTTCTCATTTTTTTATTAGTTCGTTTTTAGGCAGTCGGTTTTTTTTATTTTGTTTTTTTTTTTATACGAAATGCTCGCTACCAAAACTGGCGGGCAGCAGGCATGAACGTCGTGCACCCATTAGAAATCTGGCATTGTAAGATAAGGAAAATATACGACCCAATAAATGCATATTGTCGTCACAGTCTGAACTGCAATCGAGCTAACATGTGATTAATATTGATCTATTTTGAATTCGTTAATATAATTTATTATCCTTCGATTGCTTCTGATTATGTACTCAATACTACAAACACTTCATACTGATTTGTAATTGATAGTAATGGTATAATTTTTATTCATTTTTATTTTGTATTAATAAAACTATTAAAAGTATTTCATTTTGTTTTTTTTTTCAAGTTAATCATAAACATCACACCAACAAAAACATAAGTAACTCCCTGATATAGTAATCTATATCAGGCCCTGATAAAGTATCTAAAATATCTATATAAATAATTTAAAATATGATTTAAATTTGTAAATGATATTGTAATATCTATTCAAATGTTTTTTGCATAAAAGTGTAAATTTTGTGATGATTACATATTAATAATAATAAAACAAATTACTAAAATAAGTTGGCCTGCCTACTCTTTAACACTTCGTTTTATTATATACTAGAAGAACCCGCGGCTTCGCCCGCGATCAAGTTGCGGGAAAAAAAAACGTTTTCGCTACACGTACTTTATTACTTGCAAAAATAAGTTCGTGTAAGTTTTATTTTTTATTAAAGATATATGGAAAACAAACTTAATTTTAGCGATCGTAACTAAAATATGCAGTATCTCAAAAGATGTTAAGCAAAGGTATATTTTGTAAATAAATTAGCATTTTAGGTACTTAGTAAGCTCCACTACCTGTGTTTTTACAAATTTTTCTACTCCATCTTTCTAAAATTAGAGGAAGAGAGTACATGATATAATCGCATACAATGTTTTAGAATCATTTAACTCGGCTAATATGGTTTTTTTAACTAACATACTAAAAGGCTAACATCTACGTTGTTTTTAAAGTCGCAATGCTATGTACACCTGAAGCTTACAGTTTCTCTCCTCTTTCTTTTTTAAGTTACATTTATAAAGTGCCATTCTTATTTTGATGTAGGTTTATGCTCGTGGCTAAGCTCGCATGGACTTAAAAAATTGCTCAGTTTTAATTTTCATTGAAGGTCTATGTTATCATATAAAATTTTTAATAAGTATTATGTATAGAGTAAAACTCAAGATTCACTTAAAATAGTCTACGCTAAAAAAACCAACCACAAATATACCGTACTGAAAAATGTTTTGTCTAGTTCTGGGTTATGCTAAAATATCCCTGTGAGAATTCGGAATAATTTCCTTTCTCTACTTTATATCCCACACAGTAAGTATGCGCTTACGGAGAACTTGAGCCATGTCTCCACCACTCTGTTTAAATATATTCAACAACTCTAAGTTAACCCAGTTACCCTCTCAGGGACTGAATTAAAAAAATCTAAAATACATATTTATTTAATTGTATTGAAGAGCATTAATACCAAGTTTCAAGTAATTTTGATCATAAACAAGATTTTCCTCATAAAAAGAGCACTAGCTTTTAAGGGATGAATTTCGAAAAAAAATTAAATTTGTATTGCTTTATTTTTTATTTTAAAGGTAAATAGAACTTTTCGTGCTTCAATTACAGCATTTCATACAAATTTTAATCCTCCTTTTTACCCCCCTATGAAATGAATTTCGAAAAATGCTAAATAACATACTTATTTAGAGCATTAATACCAAGTTTTAAGGAATTCTGATCATAATAATTTTTTTGCCCATATAAACTCAATTATCCCCTTTTACCCCTTTAAGGGAAGAAGTTCGAAAAAAAATCAAATAAATATATTTCTTATTTTTTATTTTATAGCTAAATACCACTTTCTGTGTATTTCACATTAAAAATGTGAGAGTTTCATATAATATTTTATCCCCTATTTTACCCCCTTAGGGGATGAATTTCGAACAATCCTTTTTTAGCGGATGCCTACGTTGTATAAGGAATACGTTCTCCGAATTTCACGTTTCTAAGGCCAGCGGTTTAGGCTGTGCGTTGATTGATCAGTCAGTCACAATAATGCATTTTATGTATATACTAGTGACTTACCCTCGCTCTGCTCGTGTTCGTCCCTTCTTACGTTTTAACGTATAGTATAGATGTCTCAGAGATGAGATATTTTCCCACAGTAAAAAGTATCCTATATGTTAATCCGGATAACCAGCTATTATCATACCAAATTTCATCAAAATCCCTACAGTGGTTTTCCGTGATGCGGTCACAGGGAGACAGACAGACAGACAAAAATTTGAAAACCTATAGATTCGGCCTCTCTATCGATAATAATGTTTATTTCAATAAGATTTACCAAAAAATATTTAATGTACAGATTTGACTTAGTTACAATTTTATTATATGAATATATAGATATAGATGTATGTAAATAGACGCCGCGCGGGCGAAGTGAGAGCACAGCTCGCTTCGTGGGACGGGTGGTAGTGGTAGTTAAATACCTACTTCGCTTGATCTACCTGGCCTTAAATTTTCAACTTTTATAATAATATAATAGTATATTATTAAAAATATTGTAAAGTATTATTTTATACAATTTTGTTTACGCACTTCAGCATTCTATGCGACCTTTTCAATTTTACCATCGCTTAAGTGTAACTTCCTGATCGAGCACCGGTGACATTGTTAGCAATAATGAAAATAATTTGCATTAATTTGGCCCCATTAATTATAACGTTTTGTAGTAGCTTATTCCTAACACTAAATTCATTTGTGAATTACTATTTAGACTAACATGAAGTCTTCATTACTTCCATTTTTGTTATAATTTTTTCTGTTTTTTTTTTTTTTTTTTTTACTTTAGTGTTATTTAACAAAATGAAGTGGGTTTTTTATGTGATTGTTTTCATTTATATGTTCTATAGAGCAGGTAATAGTTATTTTAAACTAAATGTTAATAAAAAAATAGCTTTTTATTATTATTGTATGAATATGATGAAATGGCTTTATATTCTAGAGTTGCAATATTTATTATGTACTCATATATACCTTAAATACTTGTAATGTTTTTTTTTAGTTTACGGTTTAAAAGTGATACACAAAGAAACAAGAGACTTATCCGTCGAACCTATTGACTACGGAGCAAATAAAACATATTTCGAAGTCGGTTTAAAAAAAACTGTTACCTGTAAAGCTACCAGCAAAAATCAAAAGGTGACTTTACCGTATTATAATTATATATTAGTATTCGTAATTCATCATAGTTATTTGTCCTGTAAGATTATTTTGCTTAGCTTTTTTAGCTTTTAAGCTGTCATGGTCACCAAGTGTAAGTAAGTAAATGTCTTGTAAAATACTGTCAAAATATATGGAAATTGAAAATTCTGCAAATTTACTAAATATAGCTTATGTATCTATCACACGTGTACTTACTGAGAAATGCATCAGAATCCGTTATATCTGCCAAGGAATATAGTCAAAACTTTTAAGAACCAAAAAAAAATATCTATTATAGTTTACTAGCTAAAACCCGCGGCTTCGCTCGCGCTATAAAACTACAACAAAAAAACTTTAAAAAGGTAGGTTTCATACAAATTTTCATCCCTTATTTTAACCCCCTATAGGATGAATTTCAAAAAACGCTAAAACACGTATTTATTTAATTGTATTGAAGAGCATTAATACCCAAGCATTATTAAGAAATTCTGATCATTAATATTTTTTGGGTTGTGTTATAACGTGTATTCCCGTGGGTACGAGATAATCTCGCGCGTTAAAAAGTATCCTTCAAGTATCCAAATTTCATCAAAACCCCTCCAGTGGTTTTTCTGTGATGCGGTAACAGACAGACAGACAGACAGACAGACAGACAGACAGACAGACAGACAGACAGACAGACAGACAGACAGACAGATAGACAGACAAAAATTCTAAGAACTATAGATTCGGTCTCTGTATCGATAATAAAGTCTATTTCAATAATATTTTCCAAAAACTATTTAAGGTACAGATTCGACTCAGTTAGAATTTTATTATATGTATAGACATAAATGGAAAATTCGAAAGTGCTAATTTCTATCAATTACATTTCCAAAAATTTAAATTGTTACTTGTTGTGTTATTTTCAAGCGAACTTTATTTGGTCCTATTTTTGGTATTAAGAAGCGCTATAGCTTGTGTATTTTTGGTCTTTCTAAATATGAAATATTATTTAGAAATCAAGGGAATATTAGAACCGGGAAAATCACAGAGTTTTCCGGATGGAGAATGGATTTTGTATGAAACCTACCTAATGCATGAATATCGAAGTATTTATGCTTAGCGCTCCTTTTGTCTTATTTTTAATCAAACGAAATTCACTTTATCGTCCTTCACGTTTTCTCGAAGCGACCAAATTGCACATCTGATATTGTCATGTGCGAATCATTATTAACATTATTACCACTTGCTACTACGGTGAAAGAAAACATGGCAAGGAAACCACGGCTGAGAAAACTTAAACAGTTTTCAAAAGACTGACATGACTTTTGAAAAGGCCCACCAATGCGTAGTTGGCCAGCATAAAAAACTATCGCATGATGTATTTACTAAATACTATATGTTTGGTGTAAAATATATAGTTGTCTTGCGTCGTTAGTTTAAGTAGTTACTATAAAACGTATGAAATCGCAATAGGCGTGAAAATTGTCGATATGCAAACACAAAGAACTTTTAAGATGGATGAATTGAAATACTCAATATCAGAACTGATATAGATGCTGCCAAAATTATATTTAATATTTAAGTTATCACCTCCTGGTTAAATTTTAAGAAATCAATTGTTAATTGGCACACCGGTGTGCCCGCGACTCTCAACAGGTTAAATACTGAGTTCACAGAAAAAGGGGTATAATTAAAAACGACTAAATAATGGTACTTACTTTTATTAATATTATTTACTAGCGACTCACCTTCGCACCGTTCGGGTTCGCCCCTACTTACCTTTTACCGTTTAGTATAGATTTCTCAGAGATGAGATATTTTCCTTTTATTTCGAATACATCCTTGAGATATTTTATTTCAAATTTTTAAAAACGAGCGCTCAGCGGTACACCTTTTAATCGGGTCTCGATGGACTCGATTACACAACATGCTTAAACAGAAAGGACAAATTTCACCAAAGTACCAGTTCTGAGGTCGACCAGATCATCAGAATTCGGGAAAAAGAGGTCTGGCTTAAATTTCTACGACTGGAACAAGTCCAGGGACAATTTGCGAACGAATACAACATGATAATGGTCGCGAGCCAGTCGAGAGTATACTGGCATGGGTTATTCGCCTTTTACGAGACGCGTTTTCAGCGGCGGAGAAGAAATATATTCTAAGCCCGTGTCTCCACGGTTTATACAAAACGAGTAAATAATGAAAAGCTTTTCTTAATTAAAGAAAAGAACTTGAGTAAATATATTTTATTTTATGTTGAAAAAATCATTTGTAACATCTTAATCATTTGAATGCTTTACGCTGTTTTTTCAATTCCAACAAGATATTTGATACTGTGAGACGTGTGCATCCTGGAACAGTATTTCTTTCATTCATTGGTTCTAGTTTTATAAATATGCACTTAGATAAATCGTAGCTGAAAAAGAAAATGAAGCTGAGGCTTAATGTTTCTAAGTTTTCAATTAATTAATTATTTATTTTATTGCTTTTAGGAATGGGCTTGGCTTGCCTTTATTTATTACTAATTCTTTTGTCACTAGGTGGACTGGATAGACCCTTCTGGTAAAGTCGTGCAACGGGTTGCTACAAACAGGGTGTTTGCTCAGGAGCATTTTATGCCATATCTGCGAAACCGTATTCCAGCTTTAGTTTTGACATTCAACCATGTAGCTGTCAGTGACACAGGACTATGGGAGTGCCGATCAGGGGACATTAGTAAAGAAATATCACTATGTGTTATAGGTAAATTAAATATTTAAATATTTTGTAATAATATTATATTTAAGACTATTTATTAATATTTATAGGTATCACTCACTACTTATTATTTATATTTTAAAGAATAAATTTTTATAATGAGATAATTTGAGAATAATAATAAAAAAATCTATTTCAAAATTAAAGTTTCACACAGGCAGTAGAACGACATTTTCCTTTGAATAATTTTACATATTATAAATTTAACAATCTTTGAAGATAATTTATACTTGATTGCAAAAAATATAACTAAACAGATATAAATGATTGGTTGGATTTTACCGGTGGTAGGACTCTGTCAAGCCTGAGGAGTCCGACTGGATGGGTACCACCCCCTTATCTATTTCTGCCGCCAAGCAACAATGATTGCATTGTTGTGTTCCGGTTTGAAGGATAAGGTAGCCAGCGCAATTACAGGCAAGAGGCATATCATCTTAGTCCTCACAGTGATAGCGTACCGGCAGTTCTGCAGTTTTGTTACGTAAAACTTAAGTGCATGAACCGTAGGTGTTATGGGCGACAGGTATCGCTTTCCATCAGGTGGGCCTGTCTGCTCGTTTATCACTGAGTACCATAAAAAAAAAAGAAAAAAAAAGAAATTAAGGTCTTCCAGCTTCTTAACAAACTTGAATGCCGACTTTTCATATATGTAAATGTTAAATTACCAGTGATGAATACTTGAAAAACCTATATATAGAACCTATACTTACACTTGATTCTTTCTGTATTTAGCAGTTTTATTCGTGTAAATTATAGTACCTGGGCGACCGATCTTCGCTCGGAGTTCTTGAAAGATTGTATATTTTACATTAAGTGACTAAGTGTTACTGAGAAAGTTGTATAGATGTCGCGATAAGAACAATTTTCTTTTTAATTTGGCTTAAAAATAATTTTACATTAAGTGACTAAGTGTTACTGACAGAGTTGTATAGATGTCGCGATTAAATTTTGCGTAGAATAATGCTTAAGAAAAACGCATGAAAACTCGAAAACACGCGTTTTCCCAGACATGTGGCTAATCTAGATCAATTTTTCGCCCCCGAAAGCCCCCATATACCAAATTTCAGTAAAATCGTTAGAGCCGTTTCCGAGATCGCCGGTATAAATAAATAAATAAATATATAAATATACAAGAATTGCTCGTTTAAATATATAAAAAAATAGTATCCACTTAGAAAAGTTGAATAATATGTAATTAGTTCTAAGAAATAAAAAAAGGATTTTATTTTAGATTTATTTACAACATCCTTAAGACGTATTTTTAAAACAAAACATTCTATCATATAGGGTAAGATATTCATTACATATTTAACCATTACCGATTTATTTCTAACTCTCAAATAATAAGCAAAATATCTTTATGTAATCCGAAGTAAGTAATATCTTAGCCACATTTTTCTAAAACAATCCTGTATTATTTTTTATTCCATTATGTAATCCTTATTTACCAGAGCCATCTGAATTTGTGGACACACCTACCGAAGTTACTGTGGAGCTTGGCCGCTCCATAACTTTGACTTGCCAAGCAAAAGGTGAACCTGAACCAAGGCTCTCATGGTACAGGAACGGTGAACTTATTACTGGTAACTAACTACAATAATAAGTATGTTAAATAAATATATTGGGACAATAACACACAGCGCCATCTAGTGCCCTGGTAAGCTACGAAGCTTGTGTTATTGATACCAGATAGTTGATACACTACATATATATAACTAAAAAATATATACATATTATAAATATAAACATCCAGGTCTAGAGTACAAACATTCGTGTATATCACACAAATGAATGCCCCCAGCGGGACTCGAACCTGCGACCGCTGGCACAGCGAGTAGGGTCATTACAAACCGAACGTCGTCAATAATAATAATAATGTTAATAATGATACTAATATCCTCTTGGCCGTTTTCAAAAAGCATTATAGTAGCACAATCGTTAAAAAAGCTCATAGTGTTTATAAGAAAGAATCCTCTGGTAATAACAAATGGTAAATCAGTTAAGCATTATTCTAATTCAATTAAATCACGTATAAATTTTAACAATGTTTGTAGATCAAAATTCGGATTCAAAGTATCGCTTGACGACGAAATACAATAGTCAAGGATTTGAAAGTCTCCTTACGATCACGGGCTTAGAACCTGAAGACAGTGGCTATTACGTTTGTGATGCGCTACAAGAAAGCACTCGTTTGGATGACTGTATAGCGAGTACCACGTTTAATATAACATTACATGTTAAATGTAAGTATGTTTACATAACTAGTTTAAACAATAATCCTGCGTCTTACCTGCGTCATATACATATATGACGCAGATAAATCGTAAGATTAGTTTTTTTACAAATGGCGCAGTCTGTTTGCAAACGTTCCCGCGTATGACCAGACCACAACCAAGGACCAGGGGAAATATTAAAATGTTTGTAAAATAAAGTTCTGCGAGTAGGTACTATAAACTTTTTACCTGTCTTAATCTCTGGCTGACCTGACTCCAAACCTGAAATTACTATAATGCAGTGTCAAAAGTAACGCCGCGTCTTTTATATAACAGAGCGGTTTTGTACTAACAGCTAATAATTTTGTAAAATCCTTAAGTCTATAACATTTTATTTATTTTTAAATCGTGGTTACATATTTCGGCAAAATGGATTAAGTTCAAAGGTATTTTGTAATTTGCCTTCGTTATTATACTAAATCGCGGGCGTTTGCAAACAGACGGCGACATTTGTAAAATGACGAAATACACAACATGCCTGCGACATATATAGCGATCCCTAGCTTCATGCTAATTAGCAGTCTGCTGTCGGCCCTATTGAATTTTATAATATCCCGTAGCATAATGCCACGCCCTCGTTTTGCTAATAATATGTAATATAATGCACGACATACTCGTATTTACGGAAACTTCCACTATTGGCTAGTGGTACTTTTAGCTTTTGTCAGACTTATGTATGTATAAATTTATCGTATTTATGAAGATCGGACCGATTTTATTACCGGCCGGCTTCTTTGCCGTGACGGGTAGTAGTAAAAGTAAAGAAGTTTTTCTTCGCTTTCTAATGAACATATTTTGTGCTGTATAATCTAGACTATTAAAAAAATGTAGACTCTTTGAAAATATTCTAAATAAACATGATTAGACGTAGCAACTTAGAATTATAATGTCGTGATCATAATATTCATTATGAAAATGTAACGATTTACATATAAAATGACATGGCTTTAATAGAAACTTGTTTTCCAGTCGCACCAATATTTGCCGATGGAAATTTTATTAGCTACGTGGCGGGTATGGAAAATGAAAGGTAATTTAAACCTATTTACACATAAGTTGCTAGTAACTTACAAATACATAGGTAGTTCTACAGCTAGCCTAAGATCAAGAATTTTTTGATGGACCCTTCATTCTTTTTCCAGGCGAAATATATTTTTTAAACCATAAAACATATTAACAAGCATAACCCAGTGGGGTTGTCACCAATAATTTGCTCCAGGCTATTTTTTATTAAAAAACCTCTAGTCCGGAGATGTTTTGGTATAACAACTCTATGCCATTAAATTTGTAATAAAATTACCTACATTTTGATACTTGGTTAGTTCGGGAAAACCTTTAATTTACCTTTCTATACCTGAATGTGAGGTAATTGTTCGAAAAAGGCGGCCAACCACATGATGACATTTTATACAAGTCTTTTAAGTTCGATGGGTACTAAGTTGTCACAGAAAAAAAGTTCTTATACTTAAAAAAAAAATACAATTGTTTTTTTAAAATTAAAAATAGCCTGGCACAAATTGGTAAAGACAAGGTTGCGCCTGACATTAGTGCGTAAATAATGCATCGCGTAGTTTTAGGAGCGGGGAGTGCGGAACGGCGAGATAAAAGCAGCGGATTGCTGGACGACCGGCAGAACGACTTCGCTCACGTTATGAATCGCTGGATATACTGTCGGGTTAGCTCTGTCTGTAGTAGTCTCTATTAAACCAATTTAGTACAGTCCACTTTATAATTTACTCTATAGGGTAGCCAGTTTTTCCTACAATAAAGTATACAGGGCACTGTCCTTACCAAAATTTAGTATGTTTTATGGTTTAAATATATATTTCACATGGAAAAGAGTGAGGGGTCCACTACATAGGTCGGGGTCTCAAACTATATTAAAACGTTGTCATCCTACAATAATTGTTGTAGAATAAGAAATTAAAAATTGTACTGAAATGACAAATTTACTCGTCATATAATAATAAGATGTAAATGCCATAGGTATATCTTTTTACATTTCTACAAGTAGATAACATCTCGTCTAAATCTCAAGTGTTTCCGCATACTTATGCAATACATTATCTCCCGCAGGTAGCTAGACTAAGCAAGATTGACTTTTAGTGTTAAACATCAAAAACTTGTGAGAAGATTATCTTTATAATTTAAGTTCTTAATTTACGAACTCTTTTTGGAAAATAACATCATTAGTCTTTGCTAGTTCTATTAGTTAAGAGATAAGTGTAAATTAAATGTATGATTTTAGTGTCAGCTTAGTTTGTGCTGCAGACGGCTATCCAGAACCAAGTTACAAGTGGTTTATAGAAGTCAATGATTCTGAAGATTCTGAATATGCACCATCTGATGTAACAAATGAGGGGAAAAATGCAATTATTAACGTGGTAGCAAATGCATCGACGTTCGGTCAAAGGTACCGATGCCAAGCTTCCAATCAGTATGGAAATGTGAATAAGTACTTTGTAGTTGTGAAATTAGAAAAACCAAAAAAACCAAGCCAGGTAAAGTTTAATTAGGTTTACTATACAATAGTGTGTATATTTAGTATCTATTTACCCTAGCTTCGCTTGGGTGCGGCCTTAGATGCCTGTTGTATTTATAATAGTATATACGTAGATACATAGGAAGATTCAGCGCCATTTCTTGGAAAATTTTATTAGTATCATACATATGTCGGAATTGAGTTTTAATTACAACTACTCATAATTACTTCCCATATAAGGTCAAGTGTCACAACAAAATAATGGAAAATAATAGTGAAAAATGATGCGACTAAACAAATACATATTTACTCCAAGTCATAATCTGTCTGTGTATTAAATTTCATCCAAATATGAAATGATAACGTTCTGCTTTTATCAATTATGTATATGTAAAAAATATATTAATATATTAATGTAATCGCTATTGGAATTTTTATAGATAAACGTTGACAATGCTACACATGACTCTTTGTATTTAAGTGTGAAATGGGACCACGAATTATTTTTCACAGTTGACGGTAAGTAGCTTTGTTTTTCTATGATGGAATATACTAACTATTAAATTCTTATTACTCTCTCCGGCCCTTCAACTATCCCCACACAAAAAATCACGCCAATTCGTCACTCTGTTTCGACGTGAAAAAAAGGTGAAACAAACAAACACACTTTCAAATTTAAAATATTATTAAATATATGGAAGTATGGATTATACTAATTTACATTACTTTAAATTTATTACGTAATACGTAATTAAAGACTTCCTTCAAAATTTTATCTCCGATTCTTTACGAAATCTTTCGATTTAGTTAGCATAAAAGTTACAGTGAATGTTGATGCTATATTTTTTATTATTATTTAACTGAATTTCATGAGTAGGTACTATTATTAGATTACCCCATATAACACAAAACATGTATAAAATCGCTAGCTTTTTTGAGACAAATAAACATTACCAAACTAGGTACTCTTTACACGGGTTCAAAACAACAACTTCACTGTGTCATTCACATTCGCTCAGTCATTTTCACGTGGATGACGCCCAAGCTGGATGACGCCGGGTTAATGGACTTCAAGAGAGAAAATGTCGAAAATTACACTATTAGTATTAGCATAATTAGTAATGTCTTTTTTGTCAAAGTTGTTCTTTTTTAAATAAAAATCATGTATAATTTTGATCCTTTAAGAAAAACATGTGACAGTATCGATCCGCTAAATAAATTATTTTTATACAGAAATCTTCGTACAATATATGGAGATGAAAAGTCTAATAAAGAAAAAAGTTGGCATACCAAGAGAAATTGACTGGCAAAGAGCATTTGAGAATGCAATAGAAATTGATCAAGGTATAGATGTAGAAAGCGATACACCAGGTACTTATTACTAATTAAATATTTTTTTCGTACTAAGTATAATTCAATAATTTTAGCAAATCTAAAATTAACTAATAATGTTAATGTGTCTTGATAATATGCATTATAAAGTCCTCTGTTCCAATGTATTTATTATTATTGTCCAATGTCTGTATTTTGTGTCCAATTGGTGATCCATGATCTGATCATGAAAGCAGTTAAGGGTAGGCTAATAGTCTAAAATGTATGTACATATTTATGTACAAACATATTAGATTACAAATATATGTATATCAGTATATCTAACTATTATTTAGAGCTGTATAGTATACTTTTATGTGTAAGGTTTATATATTTATAAATCATCCATTTACACATTTTTATTTAAAATGTCAAATATTCACCTAAATCTAAGAAAGTATTATCATCAAGTATATTTATAAATATTCAGGTCTTAATGTAACATTACCTAACTTGGAAGAAGAAACTCAATATTGGATACGTATAAAAGCTACCAATGCCGCCGGTGACTCTCCATGGTCTGAACCGATTCTTGTTTCAACAATAGCAAAACCTGAAGAAATTGTCACACTTGAAGAAGTTGAGAGTGATAGTAATGAAGAAGAAGAACCAGATGCTGCTGCCCAGATTTCTGATGGCACTTTTTACGGAATATTTTTTGCAGGTGGTATTTTAGTTATAGCTGTGGGGTGTACGTTCGCAATGCGACTGGTTTAATTTAGAACTAAAGTTACTGTAGTTTGATTAAAAGTTTGAATTAGTTATTCAAAGTATTACGAAAACAGTGTTATTAAAATTATTGATTAACAAGATTGTGATCGTTTTATTTATTATTTGCTTCTAGCTCTAGTGATAAGATATAATCAATTTTATAGATAATCCACATTTCAGTTTTAAATTATTTTTCTTCATAAAGCTGAAAAAAATCTTAATTGTCTAGATTTGTTTTTTTGTGTATCATACGTCGCGTCCGTACCGTTACATTTATGATGGTGATTTTATGCCGCAAGGCGTTTTAGTTAGTTCATAGTTTAAATATCTCTAACGACGGATTGGCTGTTAGAAAATTTAAACTATGTAGATTAAAAAGAAAACCGAAAATTATTTTAATTCCCTTGTATTACACAAAACACGACAAATCATTAAAAGATAATGAAAATAAATGTTATTAATAAAAAAAATATTAAGTAAATAAGCTATTCTTAAATCTTATGGAAACAGAATTAGCAAAAATACATACAAATGTTTTGTAAAACTTTTATAGTAGCTAAGTTAAAGTTAAATTCGTCGTTGTAAATTCATTTAGTGGAAAATAGTAATAACAATAATGAACATACTGTTGATATAGTAGTACTCATGGTCGGCGGCAGAATTATTTCCAGATGGGGTGCATCTGTTTCTTCACATTATATTACTAACTAATCTTTAAATGATTAACTTTGTAATTTTTATTCATATCTTATTTATAATCTCTTTGCAGATATCTAAATTTAAAACAAGATTTTACTTATATAATTTTATTAACCTTAACTTTTTCTATGTTTTCCTTTATCCCCACTATCCACCCGGCACCCATGGTAGTACTACTGGCACCTAAGAGATTATTAGTAGTGAATCTCTACAATATTGTAGAATTCAATCAGTGATACGATGGCTTTTAAATCAAATGATGAAAATAAAACACATAGTTATAAACCACCTTTATTGTAGGTAGAATCAGTGTAATTAACAATTTATGTATAATCGGGCGAAATGACACGGATATATACACATTTAAAATACTCCGGCAATTACAACTGCTAAAAGAAAATATAAACAACCGTAAAGTTCACTTTGTGATTGCTATAGGGATTGTCCCTAGGGGAGCGACCGTACTACGCTTTTGAAGCTCAATCGAGAAATAATATTATATAAATAACTAATCTACAGTCATTGAAGGATAGAGTATAAGAAAAAAAAATAGAATAGAAGAATCGACGAAATTCAGTCTTCCTGTACGTGATATCTATAATTGAAAGACTATTAGTTATAAAATTGACAAGTGTAATAACTAATAATTGTGTTTTTTAACAATGCAGTGGATTTTTTATGGCTTTGACTTTTCCGTTTCCATTGTCTAATAGAAAATATAAGATATTTTACTGTACATATACTGTATACATACTGTAAAATATATGATATAAGGATGTCGATTTAGTTAATTAAAATAAATCAAACGTGGTAAAAAATATTTTTCTCCTGAACTAATATGTTATACACTCAGTACATAATTTGTCTAATATAAGGCGTGTAAATATGTTAGGAAAAGTCAAAGTCACATTATATTATGATTTTGAAAGCGATAGAAGCTATCCTTAGACAGTAATCGAGAACATAATTGTATTGTCATATTTTTCGTATTAAAATTCCCAACATTTAAAATAAAATACTAATATTAAAACATATATAATATAGTAACGACATTAATTGAAAACTGTGTTTAGGGTACTTACTACTTTTTAATAACGGCTAATAAAATGTATGTAAAAAGATCTTATTATCAAATATGGATATCTTTTAAGAGCTTATAGTCATATAAAGTGGACAATTGATTGTAATTTTCAATAAATACCCAAGACACAAGTTTTTCTGCACACTTTAAGTAAAGCGTATACTAACAACATTATATATTTACACTGCAAACACTCATCAAGCTTACAATAATCTAAGGTATGATATTTGCTACAGTAATTTGATTCTTATATGATGATTTTATCGTACCTTATTAATAACATAAATATATCTAATATACAAATTATAACATAATCTTTCTTTATTTGGAGTCGGCTATGTCAAAACATATCAAGTCTACGTATAAAATATTATAAATTAAGAAATAATACTTGAAATTATGTACTCAATTGATATAAATATATTAATTGAACCTCCATTTGAAAGCTCTATATTGAAAAGTTTTTATAATTTTTATAATTTTGTATGACGTTGAAACGTTTTGGCATGACTGGGATCAAATAATAATTGAAAAATATATCAAAAGTAATGCAAACCATAATATTTTTAAATATAATAATACAGTGGCATAAGGGGAGAGAAGTAGCGTTTCACTCCACTTGACAATTCCAATCAATTTCTAGTTACCGTATGTTGGTTTTTAATCGCATATTTATAATAATTAAAAAAATAAGACTAATCATTGTGGTTTCATTTAGCGTTGTTTGTTTATTGTCCTAATATATATATTTTTAATTTTTGTTTGAAATACTTGTATATACTAAGATTAACAAGTTTACAATCAATCACACGCCAATATCAAAAGCAGAAGTCAAAATGTGGACGCAATATATCACTTCTTGCATTCAATGCGTTTAAATACATTTTAACGGTCTAAGATATTTTTAAATGCAAAAATATCCAAAAAACAAAAAAAAGATATCTGAAAGCAATAATTGTAACAACTAAATTTTTTTTAATATTAATTGTTTAATATACGAGTATGTAGCCCATTTCTTGCAATTACGTTTTAAATAGGCGTTTTTAAACATGGAGACGTATTTTTCGCGGGATGATGAAAGATTGATATGAATATTTATACTTGCGAAATTGAAGCGTTCAATATTTCAAACGATTAATAATTAAAAGCCCAATATATAAAAGTTTAGGCACCAGAAGGATGAACATTTTTAAAAATTAAACCAACAGACAAATATTTTCTTAATTAAAACATTTCCTATCTATGCTCTTGGAATGTTACGGAATGCAGTTGAAATCTAAAAATTAATTTCCTAAAAATAATTAAAGTTTCACTTATAGTTCTTAGTCATATACTGTTTTGAGGCGTAAAATTATTGATGAGTCCCTTTTATTCTAGATTACCCCAAAATGAAATGTATTTTAAATACTTTTATCTATCTATATAAATAAAAAGGTATTTTTGTCCTTTATGTGTTCCTTAACCATCGAGTCTCATTGTGTTGAAACTCCGATGGGCTATTCTGTATACGTCTGCGAATGTTGCTGGCGCAAAAAAAGAATTTTTCTTTGGACGTTTGTTTTTTATGCATTCCTAAACCATTTAAGCTTAGGAACCAACCCAAGCAAAGCGAGGGTAAATCGCTAGCTATAGCTAGCGATTTACCCTCGCTTTGCTTAAAAAAATATTTGAAAACTTTCTCAATAGTGAAAATCACACATTTCACGCCTCAAAAATCAAAATAACTTGACAAAGGTACAATTAAATTAAAAGAACACAATTATGTACAATAAAGCTTATTACAAAAATTTAATAACAGCTATTAAGAAGAACGGTGGCGAGGAATAACGTGGAAGAGAGTAACATTGTGGTAGCAAAGCTTGTGGAGGGGGTTTCGGTGATTTCCAACCATTCCGAGTTTCCTGCAGCGTTGCGTGTGCTCACGCGCACGTGGTACGCCGTCATGTTGGCGAGTGGGCCCACCGTGAAAAGTGTATCTGTAATTTATAAAAATCAATATTATAAGCCATAATAATGCAGCAGTCATTCAGTGGGAACACACTCGCTCGTATGTTGTTGATGTTTTCATATTATGCCATTAATTTGCAAAATGATTATCATTTGCCTTACGATGAAGCAAAATATCCTGAGGTAATCTGTAAAATTCAGAGAACCTTACTAGTTTTCTAAAGACCTGTGAAGTCCGCTAACCAGCTCTTGGCCAACGCAATCTTTAATGAAAATATATTATGATGTAGTTTATACCCGTGGCTTAATTGGCGTTGTAATCGCAGTGAATATAAAAAGGTATAATTAATTATCATAGTTATATCAAAATGTATAAATAATTATAATGTAGTATTTATTTACCATTTGAATATTTAATGTCAACGTTGAACTCTGTTGCTGAATTCCAATCTGCAGGGTAGCTTGTACGGACTGGAACGAGCTCGAAGGTATATCCTAGAAATAGATAAATAATGCCATGTGTTATTCATTTACAAACCTCAATATTCTCCACTTTTTGGTTGACTTTAAAAAGTCTACTACAGTCGAGGATATGTATCCTATGCGATATATTCTATGAGTACATTTTAAATGTGGTCTATTATAAATCGTTTTAGTTACTAAGTTATCATTTTATTAAATTACTTGTGTCTTAAATGCCAATACTACAGAAGGTTTATAAATATGTAATCGATTTACATACTCTACAATAATGAATATAATTTAGTGCAATAGAAATATTCCATAGACTATCTTAACGTTAACGTTTAAAGGTAGAGTGCTGAATATAAGGTTTATTCATGATTATATAATATAGTAACAATAAAAAATAAAGGTGTCTTTATATACCTAAAACAGTTAAATTAGCCGGGTTTGGAGACATTTCTTCTTGTTCAACAAAATTACATGTAGAGCAAGTGACGTTAAATTTTAATTCAGATGCTGTTGCTGACACAAATGTGACCTGAAACCATACATAATTATTTAAAATTAGGTTAGTTTCATTGCCGCTTTGAGATATTACAGTTTTATTTTTATTTTTCATTAGGGACTTACCCTCGCTTCGCTCGGGTTCGTCCCGAGGTGATTCTTTATATTGACATAACTTTTTTATTTATGAACCGATTGAAATAAAACAAAATATACTAAATGTTAAATGAAGCTTATCATAATACAATAGTGAAAACCGCAGCCAAATCGGTTAAGCTGTTTCTGAGATTAGCACGCACAAACGTACAGACACACAGATAAACAGAGGAACAGACAAAAATCCTAAAAATCCTTGTTTTGGGTTCTATTGCGATAATAAAGACCCCCAATAATAGTTCTTCTCAAATATCTTTCATGTACAGACAGTGGTTAGTTACAATTTTATTATATGTATTGATATTGATTCGAAATACTATATTTTTTCTCTCATAGGTAGAATTAGGTAAGGATTGTGGTATGTGTTTATACGGTCTAGTAATTCACATTATAATAATTAAATGTTAATTAATGATGTAAATCAAGATTCTTTTAAGTGTAACTACAAAGTAGAAACAATTTAGAGTTATAATGTATACCTATACGTAATACCAGGTATTAAAATTGTAATTTTTAAATGAAAAATTACATTTAATATTTCTGAAGTTATACTTCTTTTGGCACGTTTGGAAAAAATATGAGAGTAAAATTTTTACGATGCGCGCGCACACCGACAGCCAAAAAGCGACATGATGAAGTTTGCTGGAAGCGACACAATGAAGTTAGCTGCATTTCTTTTACAAACAGAGAGTTTTGACCTACGGGATGAAGTATTTAGCTATTTTTGATCTGTTATGTCAAAGAAGTATAACTAGTTATGTGCGTAAATAATTATACACACATTTTATATGTCATCGCTTTTTCTAACCAAATGATCATTTCTTAGTTAAACTTTTAGACAATTATACTAATAGTACTTAATCTCAAGTGAATCAATAATACTTTATTAGATTTACGCGAATATTTGACATTTGAAATTAAACTATCTTTTCGAAAAGATAACTTAATTTAAAATGTCAAGCGAACCAAATTAAAACCTCTTATAGTCTTCATACTCACGGAATCTGGTGGATTTGGCTTATTTCCTAATTGAACATGGAAAACAATAGAGACGTGACCCTTTTCATTGGAAACAGAGCATTTGTATTCTCCTAAGTCATTTTCACTGTATAACTTGAGTTGAAGTACTGAGTAGCTGCGGGTACCGTTGGAAGGGTTAGGGCTATAATCAAACTGAAAAGAAAGTATTTTTGTCGAATTAACACGCTTTTGTTTGCTATAAAATCCTTGTAAGTAGATTAAAACTAAAAGTAAGTAAAATCTCAAAGATGATGGAACTAGGAAGTGTATAGTGGAACTCTACGATGATTAATAATGACATTTTTGTTTGGGATCATCATCTGGAGTCGGTCGGTCATTACATTCGGTCAAAGGCTTGTTTTTATTTTTAATTTTGTAAAACTATGAATAAGCAGAGGAAGTAGCTTATATGGTTATGAATCATGAAGATTTCGGTTTCATTTGTTAAGAAATAGACAGTCCACACTAATAGCTGTGTTCTGAGTATAAACTTTCTTATTCTTATTTCGTATTAGATTATCTGTCTGTAGGAGTATGAAAATGAGACAGTATCATCTTTTATAATATTATAAAAATAATTATTATTAAAAAATAAAAGCTACTTACAATATCCTCTTCGTTTATTTCTTCATCAAAGTTGTTAATTCGTTTGTTCCATTTAAAGGTGGGTGGAGGATGTGCGGTGACACTGCATGTGATGTTTTTACTGAAATAAAGACATATGGTCTTACTGTTAAAGAAAAAATTAAACGCCATATTTTTATAAGTATTCAGCCCCTTTTTAACTTCCCACTACTGGGCACGGGCCTCCCATTAATACGAGGGAAATCAGGCCATAGTCCACCACGCTGGTCAAGTGCGGATTGGCGGACTTCACATGTCTTTCGAAAACTCCCTAGATTCTCTCAGACATACAGATTTCCTCACGATGTTTTCCTTCACCGTAAGGCAAGTGGTAATCATGTTAGAAATAATTCGCACATAAAAATATCACAGGTACGAGATCCGGGATTAGAACCCGCTTCACTTCATTCGGTTTCCCAAGCGAGCGCGCTACCATTGGGCTACCACTGCCTATTTTTTTTTTGTTTTATAAAGTGAAAAAAAGAGAAATTATTCATGCTAAATCCTTTTTATTTTCCGTTAAACTTATTTTGAGGGAAAGAAAGGAATAACCAAAACAATTATAAAAAAATCGCATAAAATGTAAAAAATACAGGTTTAATTCTCAACTCTTGATTTAACTCCTCCTTCCCCATTTAGAAGATGTAAAATCTATTTTATATTAATTTTATTTTATTTTAAATATGTACTGTGTTGCAAATAAATAGAAGTAAAGTTCTTTTAAAAGCTTTTCTGTCAAGATAGCTTAGTTAACAAGTTACATAAGCTTAAGCTATATAATATTATAAAAAAAAATCAAGAATGCGTGTATGGATGTGTACAGTTACACGCACAAGTAAAACTTCTGTAGGTTACTGGTTATCGGTACTCTTTATGAAATTCAATTTATGTTTTAAATAAATAGGATAGGCGAGATACTAAAAATAACGTATTTTAGGCACATTACAATCATATATTTATAGAATATCATTTAAGGAAAGAATATATCATTTGTCAGACTATAACAACGGTTACCACGGCAACAAACGTACGTACATGCACATTTTTTCGTAACGCATTCGCCAGCTTACCCTCCAAGTCAAGCGTGCGTAAAGAAGTTTTACTTATACGATAAAAAAATAAATAAAGCCAGAAATATAGTCATAAAGTTAAAATTGGGAGGATAAAAATTAAAGTATACTCACGTTTCGTTCATAATAGCGTAAACTTCTTCAGTAGTGTACTTAGAGTAGTACATTTCCTGTGTGACGTGGTTGAAAATAATTGGTTTGTCTGAAAAATAAATGTTGATGTCTTATTATATATTGGTACTATTTTTGACTAAAATTTATATATTTTAACATTTGACAATTAATGAAATAAGTACGTGATTAATTATTTTTTTATTATATAAGAAAATGTTTTTTTTTCTTCGTGATATCGATATAGATTCTTGTTATTACAATTTTTTATTAAATTGATTCGGTTCATAATGTTTATCGGTATTTTTGATTTGTAATCTTTTTTTAAAAATTGTGATATCTTATATAAAATATTAGCTACTTATCCTCGCGTCGCTTGGGTGCGTGACTAGGTACGCGGGTTTTGTTCACAATTTCATGGGGTTTAATTTTTTTAACGCGAAATCCTAATTATTTTTCTATAATAAAAGTAGCTTTAGTTACTTCTTAAAACATTAGCTTTCTGCCAGTGAAAGTCCTGTCAAAATCGGTCCAGCCATTTCAGAGACTAAACGAAGCAACACACAGACAAAAATCTCGCATGCGAGCATTTAGTAAGGTGTTGTTTTAATATTAAAAGCAGACACTTCAATTTTAATTATGAGTGATTAGTAAAAGATAGATTACATAAAATGTATGCATTTTTCGATTTATTTGTACTTTTGTTGAGAATATTATTACCTTTATATTCAATTACAAGTAGCAATTGCAATTAATCAAACTGCCCCTCTTGTTATGCAAACATATAAGTCATTTGAAATAACAAGTTGATCTTGATCTACTATCATTAATTAATTTAAATTTGTTATGAGGTTGTATAAACAAACGAATATAATATATTATAGAACTAGAGAAATCCGTAACTTTGTCTCCGGTTAAGTCTTAACAGAAAGATGACGAAGTTAATTATGTTATCTCAAAGACATTAAGTTTTCTCACTTTGAGGTTATTTTAATATAAAGTTTCATTTGATATAACTTGAGTTTAAAATAATAAATCATATATAAAATTACATAGAGTTTTATACACATATGTTTTTATAACATTTAATTTATTATAAAAGATCAGCAATTTCAATTTAGATAAAGCAAGAATTATCTATTTTCACCTTATATATACAGAGATATTGCTATAATTGCAATGGTTAAAAATGCATGCAATGCATTGGTTTTAGTACAATGGGTAAATAAAAATATTATTTTCTTATCATACCTAAAACTTAGTTTTAACATTACTTAGTGCATTGCAATGTATCAATACATATAATAAAAGTGTAAAGGTCGAATGTCTGTACATAGAAAACAAAATGCTAAAAATCGAGGGATGTAAGAAGAGAAATAGAAGAAATCCAGATTTTTTCAAATTTTCTGTTTTTCTGTCTATTTGTCTGTTTTTAAGGGCTAATCTCCAAAACTGTTGGACCGATTTAAATGAAAGTTTGCATGGTGGTACCTTTTACCCCCGGTCAACATTTTAGATACTATAGTAACTTATACAGCTTAGTACACAAAACTTACTGATTGGATTTTAATAAAACTTTGCAATAATATAGTTCATACATAAGAATAACGAATAGATTACTTTTATCCCGGAAAAATGTACGGTTCCCGTGGGATAAATTTGTTTTTGTTTGTCTAGAGGCGAACCCGAGCGAAGTGAGGGTGAGCCGCTAGTACTTATTATATTATATAACACGTGTACATGATATTTATTATAGTTTCGCTCAAGTTATGCAGAATACGGATTTCTAACCGTTATTTTACCACAGTCGTGATAAATTATCATTAAGCATTTAAGCTCTTAGAAAAACCAGCTGTGCTTGAATTTAATGCTTTGAATGAAGTAAAAAGTTTATTCAGGAATAGTTGGCAGTTTACTCTATTTTAAATTTATTCAATATGCTTAAATTTTCTTAAGTTAAGAAGTGAGGAGACTACCTTCTAGCATAAGTTGATTTACTAAAAAACTACAATATTGTTATGTATTTAATTTAATTCTAATTAGATTGAATTGAGTTATTTTAAGGCACTCAATATTCTTAACTCTAGATCTAGAAATCCTGAGATTGCGTCCTAGGTCGATACGAAAATAACGTTTAGATTGTTTCCAAAAATACTTTAGAAGTAGCGCTTGGTCTGGAAGTGGGTTTATAGCACAATATGTAACGCCTTTGGTCGTGCGTCTTATCTCTGGCTGGTCATGAGGTGTTATTGTAGTCCTTTTGGCTTTTGACAGTGATAAGAATACATAATTTACTTGTGTAATGTGAACACTTGTGCATATATGGTAAATTCTCTGTAAATGGCTAGTAAAATGAGTAAAAAGTTATAAATAAAATATACTTACGTTGAACAGTAAGAAATACACGTTTCAAGCTATAGTAAGACAGAGCCTCTTGTGTAGCTTTGCACCAATATTCGCCTGTGTCGAGATGAGTCAAATTTCGGATTTCTAATTGATAGTTATCCCCTTTTTGTTTTAGAATATATTTTTTTCGCTCATCTGTAATATTTTTAATATTCATTTAGGATTTTAATTAATGAAATATTAAGGAAACATAATCTATACATATAATAAAATTGTAACTGAGCCGAATCTGTACATTGAATATTTTTTGAAAAATCTTATTGAAATAGACATTACTATCGATACAGAGGCCGTATCTATAGTTTTTAGAATTTTTTTCTGTCTGTCTGTTACCGCATCACAGGAAAACCACTGGAGGGATTTTAATGAAATTTTGTATAGTTATAGCTGGTTATCCGGGTCAACATATAGGATATTTTTAAACGCGTAATTATATCTCATTTCTGAGAAAAAATACAAAAGCTTAAGAATTTGGTTTTTGGTCATCTGAACGCAGGCGGAGCCGCGGGCAATGCTAATTCTCCATATGATTGTAATTAATTAATTTAATTGTTATTTTGAGAGTATAATTATAACGTAAAAACTATACAATCTGTACATAATTTCTGTCTATTTATATATTATTTATATGGAAAACCCACCTGTAATTGTTCCTTTAGCATTGTACCACTGTACGACAGGGCGTGGGTGACCTTTTGCTACGCAGTCAAATTTTATAGATTTAGTCTCTTCGCCATCTAAATTTTGTTCCTTTGGACTTAGGTTTACTTTTTCTGAAAATAGAAATGAAATATTTTAAAATTATTCAAATTGTATAATTATGAATATCTTTTAAAATAATATACATCTATATTAATTTTACTACAATGTATACATACATATACATATATGTATGTAAATGCGAAAGTTTTGATGGATAAATGTTTGTTACTCAATCACGCTAGAACGGCTGAACGGATTATACGCTACTTTTTATCCCGGAAAACACAGTTCCTGTGGGGATTTGCTTTTGTTTTTCGCTAGGGACGAATCCAAGCAAAGCGAGAGTGAGCTGCTAGCCATTAATAAGCATGAAATTTGAAAAAAAAAATAGATGAAAATATAACAAATTTCAATACTTAAAAAAGGTGATATTACTATCGTTAAGTTGAAAAATATTGCAGGTATTACAGGTAAAGGTTATATTTAATTTATTTTATATCAAAATAAGTCAAAAAGATAAATTTTCCTTTGTTTTTATTTATATTAATTAAAGTAACAAAAATGTATAGTTTTAGTTTAACATGTAGAATATTGAGAAAGGAAGCAGATTATACAGAACAATTTCTAGTACACAGCTATTGAAACTTAAATCTAAGTTTGAAATATGAGCTTAAATATTTCAGAAATTAATAACTACTTCTAAAGTTACTTGGTATAAAATTACATTATCTATTCTGGCAGGGAAAGATAGAGTATACTATTTTTTCCAAATGGAATGTAAAAGACTTTTAATATTAAAATTTAGATACTATAAGTAATTAATTATAACTAACTATTACTGCCTAATTAGATAAAAATGTAATATAGATTGTTATTTTTTTTTAATTTAAAGCCTATCTATCATATTCTTCACTTACCACCAACAACAATTTTAAGCGTTTGTTCCAGTTCACCAGATTTACAAGTCCAGTTACCGGTGTCCTCGAGCTGAGCGCTGATGATGATGAGTGGCAATGTATCGTTTCGTTGTCTCTCTACAAACACTCTATCATTTTTAGAAGACAGTGCTTCGACTTTGCCAGATGGCGAGTACCACTCGATAGACTGAAACGAAACAATAGTAATATTTGTAAAAATATGAGGATGTCTTCGAATTGTTATATTTCCCTCATCTTATTGCTTTTTTTTTCAAATATTTAATATATATTTACGTAATATTTTGGTATGTTTTTTAATGGATTTCAAAAACGAATTTTCAATATAGGTATATAATTATTTTGGTACCTGGGCGACCGAGCTTCGCTCGGAGTTCTTTTTTGATATATAGTATTATTCACATAAAAAAAAAACTAAAAACTTGTATAAATACAAGAAAAAAAAAAGTAAAAACTTTGTATTCAACCGGGACTCGAACCCGGACACCTGTCAATCTAGTACCTTGGTCGTTTGACCACGATGCTTATGTTCGAATGTAAGTAATTATCGACCATATTTTGCGAAAGAAAACCGCCAGAAAACTCAAAAACACGCGTTTTCCCAGATATAAGACTAATCTAGATCGATTTTTCGCCCCCGCATACCAAATTTTAGCGATATCGTTAAAGTCGTTTCCGAGATCGCCAGTATAAATAAATAAATATACAAGATTTGCTCATTTAAATATACTTCCTAGTGATCGCCGCGTGGTTGAAAATCAATCATAATTCATTAAGTTATATATTTATTGTCTTGCGTATATTACAATATTAATCTATTCTCAATTTGACCACAGACTTTAACAATAAACAAGAGTACATATGCGTGTGTGTGTGTGTGTGTGTGTCATATACATGGTAGTGTGTGTAATGTTTTTTTTTAATTTATTGTATTTTTTACGCATAATTTAAAAAAAAATACCATCTGCACTCCTTCTCTATATAAACTATAAGTGTGGGAAATTTCATACTCCTCCGTCCGCGCAAAAGGGGGTACAAAGTTTAGATTTAAATTGCCATTTAGATACTAAATAATATTGAATAATACTCAAGGCTAATACACTTTGGGTATATATTATGATTCATTGTGTATTTTTGACGGCACGATTGGCTCAGTTTGTAGTGACCCTACTTGCTGTGCCAGTGGTCGCGGGTTCGAGTCCCGCTGGGGGCATTCATTTGTGTGATGAACACGAATGTTTGTACTCCAGTCGTGGGTGTTTATATTTATAGTTATAATATGTATGTATTTAAAGTTATATATGTGTAGTGTATCAACTATCTGGTATCCATAACACATGCCTCGTAGCTTAACATGGAACTAGATGGTGCTGTGTGTTTAATGCCCCAACATATTTATTTATTATTATTGTGTTTGCATTACATAGTCTTAACAACACCTTTAAAAAGTATTCTGTTATATATTATGAAATAGAAAATATTATTATTTTAGAGAGTTTTTTTTAATTGCTGAATATTATTATATTGTAACTGTCTCGAGATGAAAGGTTATAATAATAAAATCTCCACAGTATTTTTGTATGAATACTTTCTGATTTTTTTAAAACAATATTATTTAGGCTAAAATACAGAAGGTTCCCTTATTACCTATCCCACCTACGTCTACGTCAGCTACGATGTTTTTATTATGCTTAATACAAAATATTTTTTATTCGATAAGTCGATGGGTGAAGGGCGACCCTACTTCAGATCTTCAACTATATTTTATATTTCTTTATAAATAATGAATATGTCATTAGTATTTTACAAATATGTAAGTAAGACTTATTATTTATTTAACTTGTTTTCTTCACTAAATAAATCAAATATTAGATTAAGTATAAAATTATATAGCTACTAACTACTGCTTATTTATTTAGAAATCTTTAATTCCATCAATTTTTCATTTAGTTCTTTCCTAGAAAAGTGATTGATTTTGTTGCTATAATTTAATATCGTAGGGCCTTGCTTACTAGACACTGAGTTTAGCATGGATTATTCATTGAGTAACTTGAGATTTTTGTAAATTGAATTCATAAGCGGATAAATCTATCTGTACCTATAAATAAAAATGAATGTCCGTATGTTTGTCTTCTATGTTTTCCTTTGCTATTGATACGATGGTGATAAAACTCTGGTTATTCTGTATAGACGAATGCCTATGAAAGTTGCTGACCCAAGAAAAAATAATTTTTCTTTGGACGTTTGTATTTTATGCGTTCCTAAACCATTAAAGGGCGCACCAAAGCGAAGAAAGAGTTAGTCACTAGTATAATATAAATAGATGAAGATAAAACATTTAGTATCTGTTTCTCCGCTATTGACGAGCTTTATTATTATCAATAAAAAAAATTGAAAACAGTATCCTTTTTGAATAGATAGGTAAATTCTATTTATACTTATACGTTTTCTTCAAATTTTCAAAAATGATTATAATGGTCAAATTTAAACTATTGGGCGTAGTTGAACTTATAAAAAGTTCAGCAGTTAGATATGAAAATTAGTTCTCAAAAATGCGTATGAAACTGGCACGAAGACTAGGATATTACAAAGTGAAAGTCCCTGACGAATGTTCCTAACGGCTAAGTATTCACGAATTAAGCAAATAAGTGATGGTTTATACGTAGCAGCTGGTAACACGTCTTCCGGCAATTTGCTACGTAAAATTTATTAGGCGCATGAAATGTAAGAACTTAACAATATGGATAAGAGGAAAGTTGTCCGTTATATCAGAAACTTATTAAATTTTCGGATATGCGCGAGTTTTATTAAAGCCCACATTTTATTAAAAGGTTAGTTTAGAACAAATTAATTAAACTTAAGATGCGGTAGCGTTGGTAATTTAAAGTTTTCAAACATTTAATTTGGCAAATATTTTTGCATGAAGACAGAAGACGGAAGACGTCTCGTAAATTGTAATTTATAATTATAACACATAACGTCATACCTCCTTTAAATTCTTTCCTTTGCAAAAGATACCCTTTTTCTCGCCGACATTGTATACTAATGATCTAGCCATGATGTGAAGAGATGGTGCCTCCTCATCGGACTCCGCTGTCCGAGCTGAAACAAAAAATAAATATTGTTAACTTTAGTCTTTGTAAATTCTTTTTGTGTATTTGTATTTTATGAAAATAAATGTTTAAATTTGCCTACAATGATAATTATCAATCGATTTTTAAACATTTTTCTGTATGTAACACATGCAACATTAGCCTGTGAGTTTTACTTTGACACGACGTATACCATTCACCAGTGTTGTCACACTGACTTTAAATGGACACGTTAATTTCCTCTACTATTCTCGTTTTAGACATTTCCTTCATAGAAACAGTGAAATAACATTTCTGAAAGACCATATTTTTAATATAAAATATCTTCTGATTCAACACTTCGAGTGCAGAGTTGATGATAGATTGTTATGTTGCAGCGTTCGAAAATATAGAAAATTGTATAGATCGGCTTTGTATTTTCTTAATATTCTACGTTCATGTATCGTAAATTTTATTGTTAGCATTGAACTGTATATTTTGTTTTCTTAAAAGTACTATGAGCTTCTTATGTAAGGTGTTTAAATATCATAAGAAGATAACTTAGGCGGGCGCAAAAACTTGGTTGAATGTTTGTGTAAAAACATTAAGAACATGAGAAGTGCTCTAAGTTGGACGCGACGGTCACAAAGTATGCGACTTCGTCTTGCTGTTGAGTGGCGTCCATTAGCAAGTTAAGTTTTGTATTGAAGATTTAGTAGACGCTTAATAGCTGTTTAAGACAATCTTTATAAATAAAGCGAAACGTTTTGCCCTTTCCACATTAATCAGCGTAAGATGTGATGATAATATACTCGCAATAGAAGTTTTTTAGTTAATTTTCTATGGATCAAATGTTTTAATCAACCTCTATTACTTATATAGACGATGTTATCGATGCTAGCTGCCTTGATAAAGGTTTTCCTATACTTATTTACATATTATTTGTGATCTTTAAAAAATCTGTTTACGTACGTTTTAAATATATATAAAAAGTTATTAAGCTAGCGTTAGCCATGTATTTTTTTTGTTTTAATAGTTATTCTGCTATTTAGAACGGAGACAAATCCATCAAATCAAAGATCATAAAAATCGGTCTAGTCGTACTTACTTCTTGACTTATAAATTTGACGACTTTGTTTTATATACATATACTAAGGAAGTTCATACAGTTGAAGAGAAGCGCGTTTCCAATTACATTTGCAGGTACTCATTGTCATCACCGTAATTAACCTTCCTAATTATTCACATACACGCAAATCTTATACAGCTTTAAAAAGCAAAGGCTTCGTACGTTGTATATCTTCTTCTTAATAGTTTACGACTTAGAAGTCACTCTAGAAAAATATTATATTTATACGATCATCATAATTCTTAGTAAAATTTTGAAACTATTAGTTTGTAACCAATCTATACTAATATTATAAAGAGGTAAAGTTTGTGAGCTTGTGAGGTTGTAGGTCTGGATCTACTGAACCGATTTAGATGAAATTTGGTAAGAAGATAGTTTGAAACCCTACTAAAGACATAAGATAATTTATGGGATGAAAATTTGTATGGGGAATTAACCTAGGGACAAACTTGTCTTTTATAAAGTTGACATTGTAAAGGATATACGTATGTAGTCGAGATATATAGAACAAAGCGATTCCGTATCACATATCAATTTTCACATTAAAATAATATACTTACATATGTACTTTTATTACAAATGCCACAACGAATATATTTGCTTGTCAGTCATATAACGTCTGAACTAATCGTGATATATGATATACCTAATATAGCGATAGACATAAGCTACTTTTAATCCTGGCTTACTACATTAGTAGTTCGCATGGTGTATAATAAGGTTTCAATAAATGGTACTAAACGAAGTACTTTTAAGGACCTAAGGAATTATCAATTGGAATCACTAATTCTTCATTATAATATTATTTATAACGAATAAGCTGTAAAAATATGAATAAATATAGGTACATCTATTTTATAAAATATGTATGTATATCGTAAGTAAAAGGTAGCATTTCTCCTTATAAAAATTCATAGCAAGTCACGAACATATAAGATAGAAATTCGTAATAATCTTTTCTTATGTAATACGTGGTCCTCATTTCAGTTTTCGGACAATTTCAACTCTACAATTCGCTAAATGTTATAGCTATTTATTTCTTTAATAAATAAATGTTATGTAATATTTGTTAATTAAGGAAAGTCAAAAGATTTTTTTATATAATATCTATTTATATATTTTTTAATTTTATCCAAAATAATAAAGTCGAAACTTTTACAGTATCAGTTACATATTCAGGATACATATTCCGAGTACAGTCGTATAATAAAAGTCTTATATGTATAAAAAAAAGTTATATACTCGTATGATTAGTATGAGAAGTTATTACGTCATACAAATACAAGCACTAAAAATCCTTTGCGTGGTTTGGTAATAGACATTTATTTGTTTCTAATTTTAGTCCAATTTTTAGTGCTATTCAGCGTGAAAAAAATTACATATACTCACTAACTCATTTAAATCATTCGAATATGAAATATTCATGTGAAAGAAATTTGTTTCTTACTAGTATTTGTATATAGTCCGCGATTCTATTACCACCTACCTCAATCACAATCTGGGAGAATAATTGATCTTATATTTATTTAAGTATATTTATGTTTTAATCTTTTATCTATTTAATCTATACAGATAAATGAAATTGGAGTGTCTGTTTGTAATATTAAAATAACCGCTTTTTACTAAATGCATATGGATGTATACACGGTACATATACCAAAACAACATTTTTTACAATTTTTGTCTCTCTGTCACTAGTAGATAGCTGCTGTTATAAGGAGTAACTTAGGCTACTTTTATTTTAGAAAAAGAATCAGGGTTCCGCAAAAAAATTAAAACCCCTGAAATTGTGAACAAAATCCGCGTAGGGCGTACGCAATAACGTACGTACGTAACGTAAATCGCTATATAATTATATTAATAAAGCTACTATTTATGTATAAACATAGCTAACCGTGAAAACGTTCCGTAGGGACGAACGCGAGCACGGAATAGGTAAAGTGAACGCGAGCGAAGCGAGCGTGAGTCGCTAGTTTTAAAATATAATATTCAGCCCTTTTAAACGTCCCACTGTTGGGCACGGGCCTCCCCCCATACTAGAGGGATCAGGCCTTAGTCTGTAATTCTGGCCAAGTGCAGACTTCATAGTTCACATGTCATTCTAAAACTCAGTGGGTTTTCTTAGACATGTAGGTATCCTCATGTTGTTTTCCTTTAAGATAAAGCAAATTGTCGTGTTGAAAGTATTACCATATTAAAATTGTGACCTGGAGAGGAATACATCTAGCAGCGGACGAAATATACACTAGGGTAAAACTATGTACCTCTAATATATTCATTTGCTTAAATAATTTCATCTCCAAAATTAATTTAACGTTCTTTGTTATGTTTAATTTTTAAACGTAATAACGTAATTTTATAGCCAATTTGCTTTTATAATAAACATTTGTGTTTACATTACCGTTATTATTATTCCGCTATTATATAAAAATGTATTAAATAAAGTCTTACTAAGCAAAAACATTTACTTCATTTGGTATCCATATATTTTGCATGCTCTAAAGTAACAAAAGATATTTCCAAAAATAAAGCGTCAAGAAATTTTATTGCAAAGACGACCATTAGACTTCTGCAGAGGTTTATCGTTAGCCACATAGAAGAAGGCACTCTCGTTGTATTATATCCCCTATTGTGCCAGAAAGAAGAGCTAAATTACATTTTAACAAGGTACACTTTATTTTAACCCTACTCTCAAAGAAATGCCAACGTAAAAGTACACGAGCGAGTGCATATTGCGGTTTGCCAACCCCGTTGAGCATTTTCAAATTTCAAAGGCCTTTATCGGTGACCGAATGTCCTCGGCGTTATAAGTTATTGCTACATTTTAACCCATGGGATATCGATGACAATGGCCAGTTAATTTTCGATTTATTGTTTTAGAAACTATGTAGTTCCTAATTAAGTATTGTGCCTCATATTATACTCTGGTTTATTACAGATTATTAGCTTTATTTATCGTAATTGTACAGATTTAGAACTTTTGAATATCGAATAAAACTGTCATTCTGCTAGGAAATTAATTTATTTCCGTTGGAGGAAGCTGACACTCTTTATTATCTCCGTAAGTATTGGAGTGTTAAAGTTTCCGGAGAGACATAACAAAATAAAGAATTTCGGAACACTTCAATATACATATATATATATATATATATATATATATATATATATATATATATATATATATATATATATATATATATATATATATAATTTTTAATATACATAATTTTTCGAAAAAATTCTCACGTATATAATATATGTAACGTTTATAATGCAGTAGGCATACGTTTTGTCTAATCGCATAGTATTACTGCATAAATATTGTGAACGACTATAAAAAAAAAGTTTACTGAAATGAATTTTAGCATTCACTATCATTGTATGTATTGTATTCATCCTTTTTTAACGTCTGCTGGGTACAGACCTCCCTTCAATACGAGGGGGATCAGGTCTTTCGAAAACTTTCTAGGTTTTCCCAGACATGCAGGTTTCCTCACGATATTTTCCTTCACCGTAAGTTATTAAGTTAGAAATTATTCGCACATGAAAATATCCGACCTGGGATTTAAACCTGCTTCACTCAGTTTCGCAAGCGAGCGCGTTACCACTGGGCTACCACTGTCTATTCACTATAATAATATAATTTAATTAAAAAAAAAAAAACTTGTACCTACATACTATCACTTTAAGACTAGCATAAAATTAGTTGTTATTGTATGTTCACACTAAAAAAAATTAAAACCGACTTCAAAAAAAAAAAACACTAAAAAGTAAAAAATAACTGAGTTGTAGTTTTCATTTACTATAGATACCTAATCAATTATTTTTGAAGTCGGTGCCAGCCGATACAAATCAAAGCAAACTAAAATTCGCTTTTATTAGTAACACTAAAAATTCTGGTTCTGAGATCCGATTCTAATATATTGGGCTTGTCAATATATTAGTATTAATCAAACAAAATAAGCCTAAACTCAGAGTATCTACTACTAGCCGTTGAAGAGTTCCACCTATCCACTTTCTGGCTTTACTATTAGATCAGGTCAATGATATCAAACCACTGCACTATCAATGGAAATGGAAACACTTGCAAAGTTTCAAGTCAATATGACAAGTAGAAGTAGCTTAAATTCTTCATTATTTATTTTACCACCCTTAGGGTTGGTATTTTTTTTTAATTTAAATAGGACCAATCTGGGAGTATATACTTTCAAGCAAAACAAAAATTGACTAATTTGGTTAATAAATGACGGAGTTCAGAGGTAACAAACATAAAAAAAACAGCCGAATTGAGAACCTCCTCCTTTTTGAAGAAGTCGGTTGAAAATAAGATTGTTTAACCACTTACACTAAGAATTTAAAAACTTAATATATATTAAAAACTTAGAACATATACAAGTTACATATTATATACATCGGTATCTTTGATCAACTTCACTATATATCCTACAACTCACGTCGCGTATACAGTATTTAAATTGGTTACATAAAGAATGTTAAACATGGCGGGTGAACGCCAAAATTCGTTTTACCTCGTTTGAGCAACAGGAACAAATGACTGTGGTTTCTGCTACGCATAAAATTGAGAATATCTCTTTTATTTCGACGTATGGACCCCCTGTATGAAAATGTAAATGAAATGTGTACTTAATTTTCACTTAATTGAGTATGGAATGTATTTGTGTACCTACCAAAGTGAAGAATTTGAAAATAATATGAAAAATATTCAGTCAACTATTGTTGGAATTTGCTTTTGGCAAATATTTGGCATTCCAGGAATTGTATGAAAAGCAAAAATATATTAAATCCTATTTTATTATTTCTTATACTATTCATTCTTTAATGTTGAAAATACATATTTGTCTTCGATACCTGTATAATTTATATAAGAATTCAAAAATTGATCCCACAAATTCCGGTATAGTTGATAGCGCCCGCCCATCTATTGAACCAGAATAGCGATGATTTGTTCGTTCTACAAATAATAAAATATATATTATATCTGTTAAATTAAAGATGATGTTCAGATATATCTTGAGTAAACTAAATAAATATCGTACACGTATCATAAATAAATAACATTTCAGTTGTCTGTACACAGAGGACGTAAAAATGTGATATAGAATAAGTAAGTATTGAGATATTAATGTAAATGTGGATAATAATATAAGGGACTATAATCATTTTTATTTTATTGTATAGGCGCCTTAAGAAGATCCCATGTAAATTCTTAAAAATTTTCGGCTCGAAGGGAAGTTTAATTTTAACTTCAAAAAACCATTTTAGTGAAAAATAAAAATAAATAATTATTCAGTAAATGAAAAAAAAACATATACAGCTATCTGAGTTTGAAAAGTTAAAAATTTGATCCATTTGGCGCACAAACTATGAAATAACTGTTGATCCATTAATGGGAATACTTCAGTCGTTAAATGGATGAATGCTTGTTATTTGCAACTACGTTACTGCAATTAATCGCGGTGTTACGAAAAAGATATGGCGTTACGATACGTGTATGTGTGTAAGTTTAGTTTACAAACTTAATGACGATATGCTTTAAAAATGGTATTTCATATTTTTTATAATGAAATTAGCATGGCTCGATAGCCTAGAAGCTAGCTCTTATTACTGATCACAGAGTAGTACATTCGAGAACTGGGCCAAAGCAAAAAGTCTTTTTTTTAAATCCTCAAAGTATTGATTTTACTAAAAAAATTATAGAATTTTATTTTTCTTTACTGAAACTGGTTATTTTTACAACTTCAATAATGTCTTATAAAGTGCATATGTATATATATAAAGTAGTATATATAAAAATAACTCGTTAGTGTTGAAAAAAATGATAGAATAATTTTAAAATTTTAAAGTTTGATTAAAATTTTATTCAGTGTAGTTTTCTCTTTTCATATGAAAATAGTCTGTCTCGAGTTCTATAGAATTTCAATAAATTTATAAAGACTTTCAAAACTTGTTTGGAAATTCGTATGACAGATTGTTCTACCAAAAATGTATTGTGATATATTTTTTACTTTAATAAATCTACTATATATGTAGGTAATTTTATTTTATTACAAAAATATGTATTATTTGAAAATAGCGATTTATCCTTGCTTTAGTCGGATGTGATCCTGTTGTGTTCTTAGTATAGCATATGTGCTACTCCAGACCAGGTCTATCTGTATACTAAATTTCATCGAAATTCGCCCAGCCGTTTCTTAATGATTTTTCACTAAAATATGCAAAAAATATGCACAAATACACATTTTATGTAGGTATGAACTTTAGCATTAATAATAGTAGCGCAAAAACATACCAGCAGCATTTTCAAATACACTGTAAAATAACTTCGTATATATTTATATGTGTTGATTTATCTTAAAATTTATGCATACATTTGTATGTAACTTTACAAGTTAATTGCCTGTGGTATAGTGGCTAGCAAGTACGGCTGCACATTGAGAGGTTCTGGGTTTTAGTCCCGGGTCGGGCCAAGTTGAGTTATTGAGTCTTTCTGTTTAGTAAGTCTCAGTAACAGCCTGGAGCTGGGAAGTTGGCGATGTTTCAACCCCGTATCTCCGAGAGCAAGTAAAGCCGTCAGTCCTTCGCCTTAACTCTCACTGGTTGTGTCGAGTAGTCGTCCTACTGAGTATGAGAGTGACAGGAATAGAGAGTGCACTTGTGTCTGCGCGTACACTTGTGCACTTTAATATCTCCTGCAAAGTCTCAATGATACTGGCCGCGGTAGCCGAAGTCGGTCGGGAGTTCATTTATTTTATTTTAACTTTATATACAACATTTAAAATGATACATGTACGAGTACATCTAATTAAGTGTAATAAATATTCTCCTAGAACATCAGTCATGTAGTTACCTAAAATTTAATTCCAACAAGAACTTCAGTTGATATAATGATAGATGGCACCAATTCAAGAGTTCTGTACTTCCAGTTTACTTGAATGAGTGTTGGTAAGTGACGTAATTTCGCTGACGCAGAGGTGCAGAGTAATACCTGTCAAGATGATTTATTAACACAGTATTATTGGTCGCTTTTACTGAAGACTGAAGCACGTCTAATAAAGCCGCCTCGTGGTTTCTACAATTACGTCTATGATATTAATATTTTGAAATTCATAATCATTATTATATTAATATTGCATGATATTAAATATAACACTACTTAGTATTTGATGGGAGTGACAAAATTAATAATTTCAGTTGCCTTTAATATTTATGTTTAAACTAGTGACCCCGCCTTGCTCCGATTCAACCCTAGGTACGTTTTAATTTATTTGAGCGGATTTTTTTTTCTAAAATAAAAGTAGCCTTAATTTATATAATAGCTATTTGCCAGTGAAAGTCCCATCAAAATCGGTCTAGCCGTTTCGGAGATAAGCTGAAACGAAAAGGTAGTCAGACAGGCAGGCAGACATATGTATTTGCAGATAGACAGACAGACAGATAGATATACAGATATAGAGATAAAAAAAGTGTTTTTTTTTATATGTCCCGTATACACTTTCATACGTATTTAGTAGTGTTGTTATTTTGACATTATAAACAGACATTTTAATTTTATTTATCTGTATAGATAGGTAAAATTAACAAAGAATCTTTTCGAAAATAAGAAGACAGAACTAAATATTTCTGCTATTTTTAAGTTCATAAAGTTCTTTGTTTGTTATAAAGCTCCAATCAATAAGTTAAAAAAAATAACTGGACTAATAACCAAAACGGCTTGTTGTATGACTAAAAGTTTCTAGGCTAAGCATGTTTAAGAAAGTACGTACGTAAATATACGTAAAACATTTTTACCACAGTTAAATAAAAAAGTCCGACGGCATATAGGACAGATGTTTCCTGTAGGTTTCCATGAGAAAAGCTCTTATGAAAATTTCGTATAAAGAAATTTAAAGTATGATTTTTTATAAAAAACAGGTTAAAAATATTTACTTAACTTTTGTATTTCATTTATCTGTGTAGTGTCGTGTAGTGTAAATATAGGAGTAAACATAAAAGTGGTTAATAGAAAATTAGGAAAAACTTCGGGAAAGCTTTAAAAAACGTAATTTTATTAAAACAATGCCTTGACCCTTGTAATATATTTAAAAAAAAAACTCTTTCAATTTCGTTTATGTTAAATGTATCTGACTAAAGAAGGTAATGCAATAAATAACAGTGGTTATAAATGTATACGCAGACTTGTATTCCACAATAAGGAGCAAGTCGCTGCAGTGGAATCTATTACCATTCTGGCAGCGTCAAACGAGTGGCAAAGCTATATAAATCTTTTTGCTACTTTTAGCAATCTGGAAATACGAAAATTTAACTTTGTCGATACTAAAATACCAATTTTAGTAAATATTCTATAAATACGAGTATATCTTATACAAATTGTAAATAGGATTCGTGAAGATGTTTTGATTTTAGGTGTTACTTTGAACCGAAAACCATAGAGCGAAAAATTTGGCACAAAAATAGATAATATACTCGTACCTACATAATACATTCATCCCTCTAATAACGTTGCTGTTGTTAACAATAATAGTTCTAAAATTTTCAATACATATAGTGCTAGTAATAGATAGTGGTCTTGGAACATCGTAAGTTAAATCTAGATAATATTCTAATTAAGATTGCTATAAAGAATGAAAAAAAAAACAGTAATATTTTTGTTAATATTACAAGGTAGATAAAGAAAATCATTTTATATTTCAATTTCCGCCCGTTCCAAGTCGATTTTTGTTATATCTTATCAGCGATTGCAAACATATAGATAGACAAATAGTTAATTTTTCTAATAGTCCTTCGGTTTTGACATCGTGAAAATGAGCTATACAGTTACTTTAATATCATCACATTCACATTACATTCTGACTTCTAGACATTTTAATCTATACTATCTATATTAACATTATGAAGAGGAATTATTGTTTGTTTGTATCAAATAAGCTCCAAAACTACTAGACTGATCTAGGTAAATTTTACTAAGAAAATAGTTTAAAACCCTAGGAAGGACATAAGATAATTTTTATCCCGAAAATCATCCCTTAAGGGGGTGAAAATGGGGATGAAAGTTTGTATGGGGAATCAACCTAGAGACGAACCTGAGCGAAGTCAGGGTAAGTCGCTAGTTTTATATATAATATCAAAAACTCTGCCTTTAGATCTTGTTATAAAAATCTTGTCACAGTCATGTATAACTTAGAACATTAGTAGCGTCGAATCAATAGTTGTTTAATTTGTCTTATACGCCCGATCTCTGACGGGAACATGGTGGTACTAACTTCTAATTCCACTCCCAAGTTCTAAGTATCGACTATACAGTTGCTATTTGTATCTGTTCTAGTGTTTGAGTTCGTTACCAATTGAGAACTTACTTTGACAATATTTAAACGGTTTGATTTATACCTGTTCAATCGATAATAATTTATTCCACTGTTACATTGTATTGTTGAGATATTTAATTAAATAAAATAGCATAATCATTTATTAAATTGATTGTTTGTATTTTGAAATTATTAGAATCATCGGCGAATATAATGAAAACTAATATGATTGATTCTCTGTATTCTAAAATATGTTCTAAGCGTTGCTCAAAAGAATTTAAATAATAATTATTAAAATATTTTTTTCTGTCAGTTATCTAGTGAAAACGAGTTTAATGTAACTTTCAATGAGGAGAGGTTTGAACGAGAGTGACTTCGACTCATTTTATCACGGTAAAGAAATATATTTTTTTTCGATTCGATTAAACTTTTTCTAACGCGATTTCACCAGCGAGTAGTGTTAAGTGTATATGTAGCCCTTATATTTGTAAAACTCTTGTAGAACCTCAACGAACACCATTATTATCCAGCCTATGCTATAGTCCGTTTAAAACCAAACCGCGGCAAGGGACCACAATCCAATATTAATGTGTCGTCTAAAAAACGAGAAAGATCGAAACAGCTTGTGAAAATAAAAATATCTTCTGTATAGATGGACTATCTATACTCATCTAAATTATTCACAAAAGTTTTCAAATTATACTTCACTGAAATATTAAATGAACACATTTTCCACGTGATATGTTTGACAGAATATTCTTGGAAAGTTTGTGGTCGGCATTATACCGATAGCGCTTTAGTGGTTATGTGATCAAAGTTTGATAATGATTTTGCGGAACATTATAATTAAATTACGCCACAACATTAAAGTTTATTTAAATATTCAAATTATCTTACTCCTTACAGCTAAGCTAAAGTACTTCTAAAGCGAAATATTTGACGAGTCTGATCACAACTTTTATATTTGTACTGAAGTATACATATAACATAGGTCAACATGAATTTTGACTTTGGTAAAAGAGCATGAAATTCCGATAGATTTATTGATATGTTAGACAAAAATATATATGGCCTGAAAAAGTTTGGTTTTGTGTCTAGGAGAACGGTTGATCAATATTTTAGAAAATCCATAGTTTAAAGTTTTATTTATAATTAAATAGAAACAAATATATTTATATATAAATGTTTATCAACTTTTAATATCATATCAAATTACGTAAAACAAAAAAGTACAAAATAGTAGAAAAAAAACGTGTGTACGTACGCACGTAATAAGTTATACTTCTTTGGCGTAACAGAACAAATATAGCTAAAGATTTCATCCTGTATGTCACAACTCTCTGTTTGTAAAAGGAATGAAAAATTAATGAATTAAATATTTTTTTTATCTCCGCTGATGTGAAACACGTGTTATAGATCTATGAATGTTCAAGAAACTATTTTGAATATAGTTATGAGTTTTCACGGGGACTGGGGAGACAGTTATCAGCTAAATTCATCATATCGCTTTTTGGCTGTCGGTGTGTGCGCATTATAAATTTTTTTTTCCAAACGTGCCAAAAGAAGTATAACTTAAAAAGTGTAAAAATGAACCCTATTACTTTTTTTTTCATGTTTATGAGTACTTTCTCTTACTAAGTCCCAAATCATACTTTCATTGTATTGACCCCGACAACTGTGTTCGAAGTCCATGATGTCTTGATGAAAACGTTCTCCTTATTCTTCTGAATGGAATGAAATCGCGGTATTTTTTAAAATATCAGAGAACTATTGAACTTTTTGTTCAAATATGATAACTCATGAAAAAGGATTTACCTATTTGACACTAAAATACTTTGGTACTTACTACCACAAAAGTAAACTTTTTAAGAATTATAGGTAGGTAATTTCCCTTTATTTTAAATCATAATGAATAAAAAAATCATAAAATGAATTTTGGGACAAAGACAATTTCTTTTTTGTAGAGTTCTATATTTAATAACTTCTTAATTAATTTATAAATAGACCGAAAGCCAAATAATATAGCGTTTTATGAATCCAAGATTAATTCTTCTAGCTACCAAACAATTTTCATAATTGTGCCTACGCGTTGTTTACGATAAGAAGACACCCTATACTGATAAAAAGCAATGTATATTTCTTGTATTATTTCCAATAGCTGTGATTCTTTATAAATAAAATCTTGATGATGTTATAGATAAGTTTTGAAACCATAAATAGACATTGAATTTCCTAATTCCCTTTATGTTACGAGCTCTTGTCCTGCTCAGTCTCTAAATACGTATTTTGCTTTATCTCAGAAAATAGAATGAAACAGGTAATACGAACTGTACTTTTAGATCCAGTTATCACTTATCTTATTGAAAAGAAATTTTGTAATCTTATAAGTCACAAATCGACAGGTCAACAACAATATTTATAATAATAATAATAAAAACTCATTATTGCATAAACAAAAATAAGACAAAAACCATACAATAACAGGGAGGCGCTTATCGCTAAAACAACGATTTCTTCGAGGCAACCTTTAGGTGTAGGAAATAGCAAAGTGTAAAGTGGAAGGTGTGTGAACACAGAGTTATAAATAAAATGGTATATACATATATATGTATATATATACAATATATACATATACATATGATACTATATATACGTATATAAAAACATAAAAAAATATATTAAGTAAGTAAATCTAAATAATATAAATACCTATTTTTTTTTATAAAATAACATCAATAAATGGCAATAGATATGTAAAAACAATAACCAAACGTAATAGACAAGAAATATTTTAATACTAAAAATTACAGTAGATATTTATTTATACATACATATACTAAAAGAAAAATAATTTCGTAACAGACAATAAGGAATTAAAGTGTATAGAAGTACCTATTCTTTTGGACGCTTTTTAAAAATCGTTGGATTTTTGCAAACCTAACATCTAGGGGAAGGGAGATCCAAAAGCGGCTATAGTATTAAATGAGTTTTTACAAAAAGAAGAGGAGTGGGAAGGGATTTTTAGGATTAGAGTTTGATCATAACGCAGATGGTGAGAATGAGAATCACCAAGGAATTCAAAACGCATTTTAAAGTAATGTGGAGTGAACGGATCGAACAGAATTCATACATTAAAGAAGATGGAGAATATGTGTATTTCTGCGAAGATGAATAGAGAGCCACTTGAGTTTTGTACGAAATTCAAAGACATGGTCATATTTACATAAAAAATTTTGGAGTTGCTTAAGCTTAGTTAATTGCTCCTCTTTAATATCAAGATAACAGACATCATAGTCAAGAATCGGTAATAGGATCGATTATCCTTGTCTTGTCTTGTCTCAGCCCAAACACATCTACTATTGGACATAGGCCTGCTCCAAAGATTTCTACGTCAACACAACAGGTTTTTGTGGAAGGATCGATTGTGCTAACGCAATTTTGGTGAAAGTTGGGAGAAAGTTACGTAAACGATAAAGGGATGCTGCCGAAGCAAACATTTTCCTGCTCATTTACTTCACTTATCTGTGAATCCCACGATAAGTTCTGATTAATAACAACACCAAGATTTTTAACAGTTTTGCTGTATGGTATGCACACGCAATTTAATACTACAAGTGGAAGAGCGAGAAAGTAAATTCTGGATATGACTTTGAGACTGTCAATAATAATAACTTGCATTTTAGAAGGATTTAATTGCAGCCCAAACAACTGACTGAGATTATTTTTAAAAGGTTGTAATTAATATCGTCAATTAACAATTTTTAATTTACTGTCAATTTGCAAATCATCTGCATAGAGATGATAGAGAGAAGAGGAACTGTGGAACGTCAGCCTTGGTTGGGAGCCAGTCTGAGTACGAATCATGTATTTGTATACGTTGACAATTTCCATGCAGATAATTATGAAATCAGTCAATTACATTAGTAGATATGTTAAGAGAGACTAAGGAAGCAAGCATAATAATATCAACATCTACAACCAAAGGCATTGCTAAAATGCATCAATGTAAGCAAGCAATAATAGTTTATACTTTATTGAATATTATATTATAATATCTATTAAATATTAGTTTGACGACACGTTTTGTTAGTTTGTAGTGATCCTACTTGCTGTGCCAGCGGTTGCGGGTTCGAGTCCCGCTGGGGCATTCAGTTGTGTGATGAGCACGAATGTTTGTACTTATAATATGTATGTATTAAAGTTATATATGTGTAGTGTATCAACTATCTGGTATCCATAACACAAGCCTCGTGGCTTATCATGGAACTAGATGGTGCTGTGTTTAACGTCCTCACAGATTTAGTAATTTAGTAAACAAGTCTCCAATATACAAAAAACCAAAATAATATTTTTCATTTAAACTAAACGACAAATTGTAAATTATTATTAGATTAAAATTAGATGTATATAAAAAGTGTCACAATATGCAAGTAGAATTTACTTTTTAATCATTCTCGGAGGAAACAGATCTTGTATTGTTGTTATACATCATGCAGTATACAATGCACCGCCTTCGTGTTGTAAACACTTGTACAAGCCAGAAACACTACGCTATGATACACATCTTGCTGTGTAGAAAGGTTTGTGTTGTTACTGAGTCAAATTAACGTAAGTTTTAATATATTTCCATTATTTTGTATGGAACTACGAGTAAATATATGTAAACTTTTATGAACTTTTCAATTATATTTCATATACCTAAGCGTTTCTTTGTGGTTTCATTCTTGCATTTATCGTACTAACATTATAAGAGCGAAAGTTCGTGAGTATGTTTGTTACTCTGTTACGCAAAAACTACTAAAAGGATTACAGTAATATAGCTTATACATTAGAGTAATATATATTAGTCTATAGATTGAATTTTTTAAAGATTTAACAAAACTACGCATGCGGAGCTCTGAGTTAACTTTAGTTTAAATATAATTGCCCTGATACTCCTAAGTTTCATATTATCCCCTATTTTCCATCCACAGGATACATTCTTCTCAAAACTTGGAACTCAAATTGCTGTCATTTTTAATCAGAATAACCTTTTCCAATTTTTGTCACTGTAACTTTAGTTATTTAAAGTATAACGGAGTTTCATAACAAATTTTTAACCCCTTTCTTACCATCTAAGGGATACAATTTCAGAAAATCCCTTCTAGGCGGAATCTCCATGAAGAATCTACCTGCCAAATTTTAAGTTTGTAGCATTCATACAATTTTATACACAAATATAGATTTTGTCATATAGAACTAAAGAAAAATCATTATTACATTTAAATAAATTACACCACAAAATATAAATATTTTTGCTCAAAATAATTAATTGTCATCATACAACAGTATAAGTGTTTTCACGACATAGACTAGAGATTTTTCTCTTGTAAATCAGAGCATGAGTAATCCTCGGGCGTGCGAGTAAGGCGATGTTTAAAAGCTTTTATTTCAGATCTGTTCCTACGGTAAAACCCATTTAAAATTTTATGTAGGTACAGTATTTTGTTACGTACTATATAGTGAATTATATTTTAATCTGCTTATACAATTCTAAGGCAGTGGTAGCCCAGTGGTAACTCGCTCGCTTGGGAAACCGAGTGAAACGGGTTCAAATCCTGGGTCTCGCACCTCTGATATTTTCATACGCGAATCATTTCTAACATGATTAGACATGTGTACATAGCAAGGCTCGCAGCTAGTATAAAACATATATGTTCATGAATATGTCTCCGACTGCATTATATGTACTATGTTTTTTCGTCAACTTGTTTTCATCTTTTTAGTTCGCTTTTTACGCAGTCGGGTTTTTTATTTTTGTAAATATTTTTTTTATTTACAGCTTTTTTGTTTTGGTCAGTAAGACATGTTTAGTTTTATTTAACAATTTCTTATCCTAAACTATTTTTAAACATGTATTATAACATAGGTATGTATATTTTTGTAATCGCCTCTTAAAAACCTGAATTTTGATACCCCTACTACTCGGTTGATTCGGACGAAAAAAATGTTCTAGACACAAATTGGTGCCTAGGTTCCGTCATTTTGATTTTAAATAATAACTATGTAGAATCCTCGCCAAAGTTTTTGGCCACCCTGAATTTGGGGCTTGAAAGGCCTCGCGCAGATACATACATACATTCGAGTGGACAATAGTTAACGCATTTATAAATATATGCTAATAAAATGATATTGTTATTTATTACTTTTTCATATACAATGATTTGTTTTATTTAATTTTAATAAATATAATTATAAAATCTATTATACAGATAAATAAAATTGAAGTGTTTGTTTGTAATGTCAAAATAACAGCTTTATACTAAATGTATATGGAATTATACGGTACGTATAAGAATAATTATTATTATCGTAGACTGATGGTGATGTATTATTTTTCTTAGTATTATGGTAATGATAATCATGATATACCTTTTAGAAATCCTTGTGTCTATTTTATTGAGCCCTCTTATTTGATATCCATATGTAGTTCTAGCTTTTGCCCGCAACTTCGTCCGCACATATCCTATTGAACCGAATTTGATGAAATTTGGTACAGAAGTAGATTAGACCTTGAAAAAGAACATAAGATATATAAAACTGATATATCTACGCGGACGAATTCGCTGGCATAAGGTAGTCAGTTTTAATCTTATCAGATCAATCTAATCTTTATCAGTTTTAGTATTTTAACCAAATTTAATCAATATCGCTTTAGTGGCTTAGGCGTGATAGCTAACAGACAAACAAATAGACAGAGTTCCTTTCGAATTATAATATTAGTAAGGTTTAGTAAGGAATCGAAAAATTTTTTTGTTATAGTATAATTTTTTAGTATTACAGTTATGATAATCATGATATACCTTTTTGAAATCCTTGTGTTGAGCCCTTTAATTTCATACCCATATTGCATAATTCGAAAAAAAAAAATGATTTTCCATGCCATGTTTGTTTTCTTTTAACGTCACCTATCTAAGAACACTCGGGTTGCTAAGACGAGTCTAACGATACCTCAAATATGTAAATCCGTTTAGCGGTTCTGGAGATATGAGGTAACAAAGAATATTACATACATACATACAAGATACGCGTGAAAAACAATACCCTTCCTTGGCAGTCGGGTAAATACGCTGTCATTTACATAAAATTAAATTATTATTGAGTACTTTTACGGTTTAATCAGCGGAATAAGTTTGATGAGTCACTATATTATGCAAGTATAAAGCTTTTATTTAAAAACTAGCACCTCACCCTCGCTCCGCTGGGGTTGGTCCCTAGTTGCGGTTTAACCTTTAGCTCAGAGATGAGTTATTTTACCGCAGTATAAAGTATCCTATATGTTGACTTGGATAACCAGCTATCATCATACTAAATTTCATCAAAATCTGTCCAGTGGTTTTCCCGTGATGCGGTAACAGATAGACAGACAGACATACAAAAATTCTAAAAACTATAGATTTGGCTTTTGTATTGATAATAAAGTCTATTTTAATAAGATTTTCCAAAAAAATATTTAATGTATAGATTCGTCATTTTATATAATAATGGAGTTTTAATTATGTAGTAAAATAATAATTTTATGTTGAGACCATTCCAGTGGTTATTACAAATATTTTAAAATAAAAGATTTTTTTTTCCTGAAAAGAACAATAAAATTTTGTGATAGTTGAAAAACTAAGTTTACAATCATGAAAACCTTATTTTCAACGTATTGTAGAGATTTATGTACAGAAACTAGCATGAAATATGGTCCAATCTTTGTTCTCTGAGTGGTTTGTTACAGCAGTGCAGTCTAGTGAATGAGCACTAACCTTTCCAAATAGACTTCCTAATGCACTTCATAATATTTTATTCATCAACTTTATTTGTTGTTGTATCAACTTGATTCATCAACTTATAAAATCAACAGGTCTTTAAATTTGATTTATAAAATTAATATAAACATAATGCATTTAATATTTTTATATATTGAAAACAAAACAACCATTTGAAGTCGCACATTTAATTTTTAAGTACCTGGGCGACCGAGCTTCACTCGGAGTTCTTATTTGTTATATCGTATTTTTTAGAAAAAAAAAAACTAAAAACTTGAATAAAAACAAAAAAAAAGGTAAAAATTTGTATCCGATCGAGATTCGAACTCGGACAAACCTATGATTGTTAATCTTGCATCTTGGTCGCCTGACCACAATGCTTATGACTGAGTGTAAGAAATTATCGACCATATTGTGCGTAGAATAATGTAAAAGAAAACCGCATGAAAACTTGAAAACACGCGTTTTCCCAGACATGAGACTAATCTAGATTGATTTTTCGCCCCCGAAAACACCCACACACCAAATTTCTGCGAAATCGTTAGAGCCGTTCCCGCTATCGCTGGTATAAATAAATAAAGATATAAATATATAAGAATTGCTCATTTAAATATAAAATAGATAGATAGATAATATAATAATACATTTAAAATTATTCTGTTTTATGTTTTTGAATATTGTTAATTTATCCACAATTGAGTTAATGACTTGAACGGTGAAAGTGTTTAATTGAATCAAAAAAATGAAGTTTATAATGTAATCTATAATTTATTCATTACATTTTTTAATAAATTAAAGTAATAAAAAAATACTTATTTAATGATATTTATTAATTGGCTATTTTTATGTGCAATGTTCCTTGAAAGATGTTTTTGTTTTTTATTTCCTCTAAATTGGTCGAAGAGTCTCAAGCGCTTTTGCTCCAATCCCTTTCTTTCCTACAATTTTATCATTTCCTTTAGGCATACTCAAAAGTGGATCTGAAAAGCTTTTATCTGTTTTAAAAAATAATTTTATCATTCACTTCTTTATACAGAGAAGTTCAAATTGAAAGTTATGTTTTCATACTGTATAAAATTTTATCAATATAAAAGTAGCGTATAAAATAAGTTGCTTATTGAAAGATAAAATTACCAGTTAAGAAAAAAACTAAAAAAAAACACGCTTTAATAATGAACCGAAATAAAAAGGTAACAGTAGGTACTTTTAGATTAGACTAAAAAAGTAAATATTTTCTTATCTCATCTAAAAGTACTAATCAAACTACTATTTTTCTATTCTGCCCTTTTTGACGTCCCACAGCTGGGCATGGGTCTACCACTGGTCTACCACTGCAATTATAATTACGAAAATTTGTGTGTATCTACATACATATGCTTATGTATTTGTGCATGTGTGTATATATTTATTACTCCTTCACGCTGAAACTGCTGTGTGGATTTGAATGATATTTATTAAACATATATATGTAACACGTATATATGACACGTAGGTCAAGAGAGGGTAAACTGCTAGTAAACCGTAACCGTAGTCCAGTTATTTAGTCATAAGTTAATATAGTTAATAATTTGCAAGTATATAGTGTTTAATTCGAATTTTATGAAATCACATATCTCCAAAAGTTGGATAAAATAGCATCTTACTATACTAAAATAATTGATGAACAGTTTTCTGAAACTTATGATACAACAACTGCTATTGAAATATATATAAAGCTCTATTCAAGTTCTGAACTTTGATCATCAATTAACCGTAATTTATAGCTATATTTTAACAACGTGTAAAATATAAATGTTAATTACCTAATAATAATTTGTAATAAGGTATTTATTGCTGTGGGAGCGTAACAGGCAGCTATTTTTCTGGTTTAGTTTACAGAAGTACAGCGTTAGAAATATTTTAACTTGCTTTATCTTATACTGCAGTGATACAATATCGACGTACAGTACCAGAACCTATATACGAATACATATATTTTGCGTTTCATTAAGAAATTGAGAATACCTTAGGCTTAACTGTCCCCTCTAAATCTCATTCCTTCCCCTTCCTGCTTCTTCGTGGGTATTATATGGGCTATTGCTTACCATCAGGTGATCCGTGTGCCTGTTTGCCGCCTTCCTAGGATAAAAAAGACTGTACGCTTTGATCGAACATAGTCACTTTGTCCTTTGCGTCTACTTTGCAAGGGAAATAGCGTGAATCTAAAATACAGTTAAAAGATTTATAGGCTGTTTTAGAATTTTTGGCATAGACCATTTTAGGATCTAGATAGAAAAAAAAGAGCTGTGAAATGTGTGAAATTGTAATATGGAAAAAATAGTTTAAACGATGGCGTTTAAGTTTATCTGATTCATTTTGATTTTTATGGTGTTTGAGTTTAATTCATTATGATTTTTTTTTAACTCATATTTAATACTTTATTATATGAATACTTTTATTATTAACTTTTCAGCAATATACGTACTTCTAAGTACGTTGCTACACCTGCAAATATTATGAATTTCACTTTATTAGCAATATTATAAAATCCTCATTATTTTTTTCACGCTCCAGGTTTGCAGGTGGAAAGACCTTTTAAAGACATGAGTCATCTTTTGTACATAAGGTATCTGTTTTCAACTTATATATGTTTTTTTTGTGGTACATAAATAATAAATATATAAAATATAGTTTTAGTAATAGGAAACAATGTAGCGATTACTGAACTTCCATTTAATAAACAAACAAATAAATAAATGTGAACACTGAAATGGAGTTTGATAACTGATAAATATACATTATTATATATATATATATAAAAGTAAAGTCAATCTTCATATTAAATTTCGTAACAACACATTTGTCATTCAGAGCTCTTTTTTATTTCTGCTAATTAATTTTTATAATATTTATTTAGAAAGTTTTATTCCTGTGATAAAATGTGCAGAAGGGTTCTGAAAAATACATAACGTAGACTTTTAAAGTATTGTTTTTGAATTTTAGCTAAAAATGTTTGTTGCAATTTGGTTTTTACCAAAACACAATTTTGTTCTTCAAAACCAGAATGGATAAGTAGAACAATAAATTACCTGTTCAAAGTTCAAAGCGCTTCGTTTATAAATGGGCGGTTTAATATTCGGTTTTCTTACTCATTATAGTATAACATTTCTGTTTATAGATTCTGTAGGTGGTTGAAATAAAAGTTTTGAAAAAAAATCCATTTAAAAATATATATTACGTAATGAAGTTTTCTAATTGATTTAAGTAGAATATTAGTAGGATTCTTTCTTTCAATATAAGTTTATACTATTTTAACAATTTGTTACGTTCGAATGAAAAATTAACATAATAAATGAAATGTGGTGTAAAAAAAATATTACTACATATATTTATTCTTCATATAAATTATTGTTCTTCAATAGATGGAAAAAAATGTAAAAATAAAAATAATATTATATATAGTATATTTGAATTTGAATTTACATTTTCTTAGATTTACGCGAATATTTGTCATTTTAAATAAAACTATCTTTTCGGATTTTTTTGCGGATTTATTTTGATTTTTGGTTCCACATTTCAAGTTTCAATAATATTATATTAATATATTTAAGGCTAACAATTAATATAATGGTTTATAAGTGGAGGCCATTGATTTGGTAGCCATGGATATATTATCGGAGCGAACCAAATACAATGTCGAAGTCTAAAATAGTATTGTAAACCGTGATATGTGAACAATGTTCAGGGGCGTAACCAAAAGCGTAAAGGTAAAAATAACACAAAAATTAAACAAACTAATTTTACTTGCATAGTAAGATTAAGTAAAAGTTTATTTAAAAGCATGAAATTCGACAGTAAAAACATAAATGCTTAAATGCTCACATACCTATAAACTTTCGAATATACGAGTATAATAGTAGTCTGATTGATATTTCATCGATAAGAATTTAAAATATAAAAGTTTATCCTTGAAAATATTTTACTGTTACTTTAGATCACAAAAAATCCATAAGTTATATGATGTCGTCATAGAGATCGTTTGATTTCGACAGAGAAATTAAGGATTTGTATGTTATTAATTTCTAGCGACTCACTCTCGCTTCGCTCGGGTTCGTTCCTAGCTTAGATATAGTATGTTATCCTTAAGAGATATGTTATCCTTAAGAAATATATACCATCGCGGACTTTTTTGTCGATCTTTTAAGGTGTACAATACTGTAGTACATTATTTTGATCTATCTCGTAGGGTTCAGCCAGCGTTTACAATGAAAACGCAAAAAACTATGTTTATTTACGACATCATATTAAAAACCTCTTAAATTATCAGTGTTTTTCTACTATATTATGCATGTATTATACATATAAACCTTCCTCTTGAATCACTCTATCTAATAAAAAAAAACGCATCAAAATCCATTGCGTAATTTTAAAGATCTAAGCATATATAGGGACAGACAACGGTAAGCGACTTTGTTTTATACTATGTAGTGATCGTTTTAGAGTTTTTAGATATTTATGGGTGCTTTAGAGTTTGAATATATGGTCAATAATCTTCTTTATTTCATATCTACAATATCGGTATTTGCAGTTATGTATCTGTTCACAGAAATTTGACATCATCGTTTGATTTCGTGTTTTGTGCTATAACACTCAAATCTTCATCTATTGTAGTAACTTCTAAATATTGAGCTCAATCTTATTCTTCTAACATATAGGTATTACTCATGTAAAAGGACGTTAAAATTTCAAACTGTTTCATAAAATACGTGTATTTTATAGGTATACTTAAGGGGTAAAAGGGTTAAATATATATAAGCTAAATGAAAAGCAGACCCTATCTACTTTCACATCACGTAAGGTTAGGTTTATGAAGTCGTGTCGGGTTATAAGAAATTTGTTCATCCAGTAGGTATGAGTATTAGTATTGAATTCACATACTTGGCCAAACGAGTGGGCGTCGCTAAGGAATAAGATTTTCTTTATAAATTATTGTATTATCCAATTTAATATATTAGATATACCTACTAATGTACAACGCTAATAAATTTGCTATATAATACATTTTATTTACACATAACTCATTGATTAATGTAGCTTTTAATTTCAACTTCATATGTAAAATGATGATATTTTTTGTTTATTTTAATGAGGTATTGTATGAAACATATTTTATTTAAAAACACTATTCATGTTCCGTAAGTTTTCAATATTTTCGCTTGGAATATCCATATAAAACAGGCGATGTATAAAAGACTCAACGCTTTAGACATAATGTCACTAATTGTATCCTAAATAGTATGATAAGTTCATTAATAAAATAGACTGACCCTCGCTACGCTCGGGTTCGTCCCTAGGTACGTTTTAACAGTTAATATGGAATAAATCTATTCCATACTTATGTTGTGTAGACATAGGTATGATGAGTTTTATATTATAACCCTTACTTGAGAAATGATTGATTTCCCATATAAACTTTCAACCCCCTTTTACACCACTTTAAGGGATGATTTCCGGGATAAAAGACAAATAGAAGGAACTCTTCAATGGGTAATACAATCACATAGTTTGAACTAGTTTTAATGAGTCATTTACATTATCTTCAGGTAAAAATGTTTTCTACATTATATTTTTATACTAATTGTATAATAGTTTGTAAAAAATAAAGTATATGTATTTAAAACCTTACGCTAGGGCATGTAAAATACAAGGAAAGAGTTGTAGCCCACCACAAAACGCTCTTATTTCAAACGGAATTCAATTACCGACCTAGACAAAGAGTAGAAATTCCCGGATCGAAAAAGTAGAGTAAAAATAATGTCTAACTACGGTATTCAATACTGAATACCATACGTCTCGTGATGTGATTCTAATCGTATGAATACTCTACCTAAACCTATAGTGTGACAATGTGACAGTATTACCATATATTTGTATTTGTTTTGAACATCATTAATATTAGATTTGGTCATACCATTTCACTGTATGGTACTTAAACCTAGTAACCAGTGTACAAGTAGCTAAAGCGGATAAGAGCCGCTGTGCCATGATCATCATACTATAATAGTATTTTTTTAGATTTTTACAGATGGCACTATTAATACAATAAAAATCTAATGGATGAAAATTGTTATATCTTCTATTTTTTAATGTGGATATGAATGATTATGATTGATAACACATCTAGTCATGAATAGAAAATACTATGTCAAAGGCCAAACCTGAAAGTGTGATTCTCAGTAAAGTGTACCATAAAAATGCATAGATTATGCGATAGTGTAGATAAAAAATTAAACTTACGCGTACATACTTTGGGGCCCAATAAATTACGCCAAACTTTTGATTCGCTAAAGAAAAATGAAAGAATTTATTTAAAACTCTCACTCTCGTTATTAAGAAATAAAAATAAAATTACAAAAAACTTTTCACATAAATTCAAAACGATTGTAAGATAAAGTAGGTATTATTCTTCTAAACTTGAAAAGTAGAGGTGGAACAATTAAATACTTGGTCTTAATGTTTTCAGTTATAATTGGTGTTTATTAGTTTTTTTTTCAGTAAAAACATTACATAGTACAGACAAATTTTATTTGTACAAGATTATCCATAGATGTCTTTCATTTACAGCTTTAGCATAAAACTGTAAAACCTATAAAACAATGAATACTTAATAAATTCTTTAAAAAAAATGTTGAGTGACATTTGAATATTCTGAAGAAATGTTATAAGTTAATAGCATTTTACTGTAGAATATACTCATTAATATGTAACTTTATAAATAATATTTATTAACTACAAACAATAAACCGGATGGGATTTCCCATCGGCAATATAAACACAATCTTAAACATCTATTTCCATATTTCAAAAATCAGAAACAACAAAGTTCATTATTCTTCTTAATTTTTAAAATATTATTTCTTAGTAGTCATGTTTTTTCCATAGGGAGCTTTTATTGAAAGGCTTCTAGCTTACAATTAGCGGTGTAGGTCTATTAATTTTAGAGTTTTTATAAAGTAAAAAAGAAACAGATAGTAACTAAATATTTATTTAATAGAGATATTTAAAAAAATCTTTTCATATTTTTTTGCGGATTCAAAATCTTGATTATCCAATGCATTGCATTTATAAAGTTTTATTATTAGTGTCGTCTGTTAATGTTTTTTTTATTTTCTGTATGTACTGGATGTACTTATATATAAATAACTTTACAAAAAATAACTATTTACTTATTACTACAAAGTATATTTCATAATCTCGCACCTCTGATATTTTCATATGCGAAACATTTCTAATATGATTAACACTTGCCTTACAGTGAAGGAAAACATCGTGAGGAAACCTGCATGTCTGAGAGAACCTAGCAAGTTTTCGAAAGACGTGTGAAGTCCGCCAACCCGCACTTGGCTTAAAAAGGGTTGAATACATATTTCAATTATGAAATGGTATGGTATGATATTAAGCCCAATCTATAAATTCATATTTTGTGTATATAACTGAACTGTTAGGTTATGCATGCGGCTGCACTTGAGTAGTTGATAAAAGAGAGGCTCTAATGCAGAGTGTTAGCTGTTTTTATCATAAACATTATTAGAACTTCTTCTATAACTATTGTAGTAGTATCTATGTCAAAAAATATAAATTTATATAAAGAAACTAACATCTAAAAATATTGTTTCGAAACTAAAAACAGACTTAATTTATTATTGGCCTTCTTATTCTCGGCAAGAAAGATTTTTACATAGACTCCCATAGGACAAGCTGAACTGTCGAATTATTTCAACATTCTAAAGGTTAAACTTAAATATCATTTCTTTTTAGGGTTCCGTACCAGAAGGATGCCAACGGAACCATATTACTAAGCCTCCGCTGTCCGTCCATCCGTCTCTGATCATGTGATTTAATTAACTGTAAAAGTTTGTGTGTTTTTTTAGCCGCTTGTTTCTATTGCCGTTATGACAACAAATAATAAAAAACCAAGATGGCGAATTTCAAAAAGGCTGCCATGCAAATTAAAAAACTAATTGATTATGGTACGGAACCCTTTGTGTGCGAGTCCGACTCGCACAAATCTTTATTATAACAACACTTGCATTCAGAAAACCCAATTAATCTAAGTATTTGATTCAAAACATAGCGTTTGATGACTTTATTTATAGCCTACAAAAAAGGGATATGCACTCAATTTGAGTGTTTGGTTTTTTGGTGCGTTTTTATGTGATACTTTTCCTAACTGTGAACCGATTGTCATGTTTATTTTTATAGAGCTTTTTTCTTAGAGAAGTTAAGGGTATCTAAGGATGGTTGTCTCATATCCAAAAAAGAATCTACACAAAAGGCGTTATTACAATTATTTTAGATATGTATATATATACGTATGTAAGAATATATGTATATAGAAGTATTTTATTTCTGCTATAAGAAAAACGAGAAGATAGAAATGAATTTTAAATAATGATTAACAGACTTTTTACAGTAAATATTCTTGGAAGAGTGCCTTAATACAATTTGATTAAATACTAGCGACTCACCCACGTTTCGCTCGGGTTCGTCCCTACGTTGCGTATCAATAACTTCAATAGATCAAAGCTACTTAAGCTCTTCATTCTATACGCCTTCATATAAGACGAGTTTTATGATTTAGGTCACAATATTTGTATGTAAATAAGATCTTTTTCGGCACTTTTTCCATGTCAGTCTTACAGAGTAAATGTATTTCTTGTAACTGCCTCGATGTTGTAGCATATCCGGTTTTGGGTTCGAGCGCCGGATCGGGCTAAAATTATTAATTAAAATTTTGTGTCAGGCCACAGGAATAGTCCGGAGTAGAGAAGTTGGCGGTGTTTCACCCGCTCGCCTCGGAGAGCACGTATAGCCGCAGAACCTACGTCTGATCTCTCACAAGTCATGTCAAATTATAGTTCCACTAGAATTTGAGAGTGAAAGGATTGTACTGGTGTGTGCGCGTATACTTGTGCATTATAATATCTCGTGCGTAAGATACTCCCAGTAAAATTAGCCGCCGTGGCCAAAATCAGATATAATTAATTTATGCTGCTTATGTGAAATTTATATCTTCTCTATTTACTTTCATTTTAACTAAAATAGATCTAGAGCTAGAATAGATATTTTATCAAGACTTAAAAAAAATTTTTTTTGCAATTTTCGGTAATATATTATTTTTACTATGAAAAGTATTTACGTAACATACTGAAATACTAAGAAATTATAACGCAGCTAGAACGTTTTTTAATTCTTGCTTATAAACGTATTCATATAATTAAAAGAAGTGCACCTCGATAAAAGCATTGCTACGGGAGAATATAAGCATTAAAATTCAGTACAAAAAGTTGGGGAGAAATATTTTTCAAAGCATTAATTAATTCACTTAGTATATTGTTTATTTGCCAGTACCGTTTATATCAAATGTAGAGCATGATCGAAATATCTATTTTGATTTAGTTTCCATCTGTTTTCGTTTTAAACATACGACCGCTAGATTCATATTCCGGTAGATAAGTGTTTTCGATTTCCGAGCTTTGTGCGAGTACATCCACACTCGGTGTACTAATATTATACATACTATGCGTAGGTTCTACGGATCTACGACTCTGATTTCCTAAGCAATGAACATAGATATTCAATGTTTCGATTTCAACTGCTCAAAATTAAAGATAATATTATATCTATACATATAATAAAAGTGTAACTGATTGCCTGTACATGAATGATTTTTGAGAAAAACTATTGGGGATCTTTATTCACACAATAGAACTCAAAACAATGATTTTTAGAACTTTAGTCTGTTTGTCTGTGCGTTTGTGTGTACTAATCTCAAAAACGGCATAATGGGTTTTCACTAATGTATTGCAAGCTTTACTAAATATTTAGTATTTCCTTTTTTTTCAATCGGCTTATAAATAAAAAAGTATGTCAATGTAAAGAATCACTTAAGGACGAACCCGAGCGAAACGAGGGTGAGTCGCTAGTTGTTAAATATATTTCTGTAATAATAATTTGCCGTGTATTCTATTGTTCCAGGGAGTATTGTTCAGTTAGTAGGATTATTTTATTAATTAAATAGATTAGATAATTTTCATATTTTCGTGCTGTAGTAATGTTTTACTTTACAAAATAGTTTTCGTGTGTCTAGTTTAATATATCAGCTACGCCTAAATTGCTAACAAACTTTGCTGTACTGGCTTGACCTACTAACAGACATTGCTTATTAATGCGAATAAACCAAAAAATATATGGTTGTCTGACCAAAAAAAAACACACGAAACATGAAAATAATGCTAGCCATGCGTGACGGCGGCAGCACAACGTTATTGCTATACTGACATTTTAAACACACTTTTGAAATAGTTTTCGTGATGGCTACCTTCTTTGTCTATATGTTTTATGAATTTCATATGAATCCATTCATTATATTATTCTGGAGTTTTTAATTTTAGCACTGAAATTTTGTTGCAAAGGTCAAAACATTATCAATGATTGAACATTGATTTGACTTACTTATGTAGGTGGCAAAGTAAATTTATATAAAATATCCTAAAGAGCTTGTAGAAAAGCCGATTACTGTTTTATTTATGGATTCTTTATTATATTCTGCACTATACATGGTATCTAGAAATAACTCAATCCAATAAAAGGAATTGATAGCTAAATATTCATCAATTAAATTTTTGTGCGAGCATCCAAGATTTATGTGTTCTAATCACTAACTGAATTTACATAGTGTTCGCAACACTAGACGTGCAAATTTCCTGTCCACCGTAATGGCCCCACGCCTTAATTCACGGCCTCCTGTTATGTGACGTCACCGGCTCGACAAAATAAATGCTTTAAACTGATGCCATTAGATTTTGTCTATTTGGACATTTGTATTATCAGTCATGTAAGTGATATATATGTATAAATATTTTTAACATAAATATTTGTCTCAATACCTTATCAATCCTGCGATCGGAATAATAAGCTGTGTCACTCAGACATATTGTGATTATGGAGGATAGAGATAAGGAGAACTATCTCTGTAATGAAAAAGTATCCATCGAAAAGTGTCAAATTAGGGTGGCGCCACAGTAGCAGGTGGATACATTATGAAGTTTTCTTCAAAATGCCAATGCCAAAAGTATTATTAAAAGTTTACAAAAAATAAATCACACTCTACGTTTATAGCACCGTTTATATTTTTTCGGTTATATTTACTAAATTATTTTCGACTACGTAACTAGTTTCAATAACAACTCAAGTCATCCAAAATATTAATTTTTTCAACTCAGCACACTTTTCTCCGTTTACAACTCCTAATTCATATCATATCCTCTTGCTACACTAGCGCCATTCTGGTGGAGTTTTGATCTGTTATTTAAAGCTTACAGTTGGACACTTTTTCATTTTCACTTGTGTTCCATATTATAATCTTCTCCTTACCTCTACCCTCCATAATTGTGGTATATAAAATAACTAGCTTTTGCCCGCGACTTCGTCCGCGTGGAATAGTGACTTTGCTCGCAGAGCTACCGGCGCGGCGCGGCGGCGGCCAGCGCCCTCCCCCCTCACGACCGCCCCGCCCTCGCCTTGTATCGGGCTGAGAGCGCGCTCACCCATAGACCGCGTAAAGTTAAATATGTATATTTTAAAACTATGATATCTCCTAAGATATTCATTGAAATCAAATGATGTCAAGGGCAATTTTGTTCAAAATTAAATACTTGTGATGAATAACGTATTTATTTGGATAAGGATTAATATCATGTTTATAAAAGCACCTTCGGAAGTAATGCATTATTTTAGAACGAATTTGATTGCCATAAAAAGGGTTATTTTGAGTCAACCTTAAAAGATAGACATATGCTATCGTGGACTTTTTTTTTAGAACTTTTAAAGGAGAACAATTCCGTCATACACGATTTTTGCGTAACTTCAACCGCTTACGCAGCGCACGCAACGGAAGCTCTCAAAAGGAATGATTTTTTCCCGTTTTTGCAATATTTTTCATTTATGCTCCGCTCCTATTGGTCGTAGCGTGATGTTCTATAGCCTAAAGCCTTCCTCGATAAATGGACTATCCAACACAAAAAGAATTTTTCAATTCCAACCAGTAGTTCCTGAGATTAGCGCGTTCAACCAAACAAACAAACAAACAAACAAACAAACAAACTCTTCAGCTTTATAATATTAGTATAGATTAATTTCTAGGAGTTTAATAACTAAAATAAATATGGCTTCGCTTTAGTGGGATTTTACGTTTTAAATTTATACGTTACCAGCCTGGAGTATTATTTCGTAGCTTATTCATTAAAAAAGGATCAGTCAGGATCAACAAAAAACAAAAAATATGCGAATTAAAAGCCTCCTCTTGGTTTGAAGTCGATTAATATTATACACACGTTAATATAAATTGTCTTGAATACTCATAACGTTTAACTTGAATTAAATATACATAATATGCTACGTTATGTTTTTAAATTTTTATTTATGATACATATAAACGTAAGATAATTAAAAAAAACATAATTATAAAAGTTATAGGCAGTCAGCACAAATATTAGGACAACGTTACTGTGATTTCTATTATTATCAAGTATAATAGGCTTATAAATATATTTATAGCAACAAGCAAATATTTAGAATCGCGAACCTCTATAGAAATTCCTAATTAATTTAGGAAAAGGATATTCCATTGGAAAATAACGCCGGTTATGAATTTTACAGCAATTTAGATTACTTCATTCGACAAAATATCTTTGCAATAGGTATTCGGATCAAAATTAGTATAAAAACTGATTGGCTTACTAAAGAAACTGTATAAAGCTTATCTTTATAAATAAAAATGTAAATGTTCGTTTATAAAAACCGTAAATCTCTAAAAGTATTAGCTGATTTCTTCAAAATATGAGTATTTTCACGTGAAGAATGGTTACATGCCTATACATATTCTGCTGTAACTCGCCACAAGATATCGTTGTAGGGCCATTGTTTGCATCGTTCAATCTAATTTCTTTAAAATAGGTTCATATCGCTATTTGAGTTCCTACATAGAATATTTTCGAATAATCATTTATAGAAGTATTAATTTATTAGGTAAAGATAATTATCATAAAATAATCTCTGCATACTAACTGTATATAAATACGTACCTTTATTAAAAATAAATAAAAATAAAAATCTTTATTGCAAGTGTTTATTATTTACAATATAAAACTATGTACAATACGGACTACATTACTTTAAAACTGTTGTAGCCATTAACGTCCATCTCCAGATTACAACATTAATAAATTTGTTCCAGATTATGATTTGGAAGTATAAATTAAGGCATAGTTATCTATATCATCATAGCGTTGTAAAAAAGAAAAGATGGTCGGTAACGCTTAAGTTTTTTAATATTATTTGAAATTAATCGCCGATAAAGAATGGAAAAGATCAAGTAAAAACCGAAAATATAGTGAAATAAACTCACTTTCAAAGCAAACAAAAGTGTAACCATGAGGAAAATTTGTTTTTCGTTTGAAGTAAATGACTACTTTATTCAGTAATTTAATTTTATATAATTTTTATTTATGTCATGTTTTCTTACGTCGTTATGAGACAAATATTGGCATCAGATAAAGGTCACAAATGTAGGACACAGAAGATATTTTTCACTTTACGTATATTTTTATGCTTCTAGGTCTTGCTTCTGGCGAGACGCTCTGTCGCCGTTTTGACCTATGAATTGGCAATCAAAGCCAACGTCTGTGAGTTGACTGAGCTTGAAACCGCAATAACTGCGGATTAATTTTAATACACATGATATTTTGCTTGTAATGTTGATATTAAACTGTTATAGTTTTAATAATTTTATATCATATATTATTAAATACAAACCATATTTGATAGCGCTTTATAAAGTATGTTTTTATTAGTTAATTAAAGGAATAATTATTGCTATTAAGTTTTTTTTAAAAGGTCAATATCTAACATATATAGGTATAAAATATAAAAATTAAAGTAAAGTAAATTTTTCTGAATTGTCTATAATCGGCAATAGTAAAAAAATCGACTTCTAAATATGAATATTGAATATAAAAAAAGATGTAAAGTATGAGCCGTAATCCGTGTAAAGCATACGTGAGTGATGTTTTATAAATGTGACGTAAAATGTTTTTAAGTAAACAAAAATACAAGAGTGCTTTCAACTAACAACTTAAAAAAAATATTATAATAAAAACTGACCTTTTATTATATTGTTTATGCCAAGCTGTTCCTACTATATACTATCCCTAAAAGACAATTATTATTTACTAGCGACTCACCCTCACTTCGCTCGGATTCATTCCTAGCTTGCTTCCCAATACAAATTTTCATCCCCATTTTCACCCTCTTAAGGGATGATTTCCAGTCCAGACTTTCCAGAGACTCAAACTATCTTCTTACCAAATTTCATCTAAATCGGTTCAGTAGATCCAGACAACCTCACAAACTCACAAACTTTACCTCTTTCTAATATTAGTATACATAAGCATAAATCTAATTTAACTGCTCTTAATCATAGAACATTTTTGATGATAACGACACAATACGTACTGTTTAAGAACACAAGCTTTGGCATTTATTGTGATATATACTTCGTTGTAATATATTTTTTCAGTCGTTTTATCCGCCATTGTCCAAGCTGCAATTAGTTTTTTCCAATGGATACTACTTGAAAGTTTAGATTGAAATCGAGATAATGGTCTGTCTGACTGTGGTACGTCCTTAGCTAATAGTCAGATATTGATTTTGCTCTTTCACAAAGAAAAATTACCCTTCCATATTACATGAAGTTAACGTTATAATATTAAAGAATAATCGTAGAGTGCTAAAGTTTTTTTGAAATTATATGATTTTTATATGTGACATTTCGTATTTAATATGATTATTATTCATTTACTAGCGACTCACCCTCGCTCCGCTTGGGTTCGTCCCTATTTGCGTTTTAACGTTTAGTATAGATTTCTCAGAGATGAGATATTTTGCCGCAGTAAAAAGTATCCTATATGTTGACCCTGATAACCAGCTATCATCATACCCAATTTCATCAAAATCCCTCCAGTGGTTTTCCTGTGATGCGGTAACAGACAGACAGACAGACAAAAATACTAAAAACTATAGATTCGGCCTCTGTATCAATAATAAAGTCTATTTTGATTAGATTTTCCAAATAATATTTAATGTACAGATTCGGCTTAGTTACGATTTTATTATATGTACAGATTAACTCATTATCAATAATGATGATGTAAAAAAAAGGTAAAGCTATTGCAAAATCAATAAAATTAATGATTTCAATATCAGGGTATTGTCCACTCATTAAAAGAATCGCATCATGGAATTTTAATGAAATTGGGTATGATGATAGCTGGTTATCCGGGTCAACATATAGGATATTTTTACTGCAAAAAAATATCTCATCTCTGAGAAGTCTTTCCTAAACGTTAAAACATAAGTAGGGACGAACCCGAGCGGAGTGAGGGTGTGTCGCTAGTTCATTATAAATATCTAGTACTAAAATTAAACGACTGATGACGTGTAATTTAAAGTCGCTCTTGAATGAATATCCTATATGATAAAATAACATTATTCTTGAGTCAACTTTCATTCACATTTTCAAAGTATACATTTTTCTTACATAAATATAACGATTTCGGAATCACTATTGGTTTGTTAATCAAGCTGGCGTAAGGACGCCGTGCATATATAATGATAATAATTTACATAATCTTTGTTATTCCAGATTGGTCCACGGGTTAAAATTTATGTCGTTTAAGCCATTTTAATTTAATTAAATAGTACTTTAGTTTAAAATGTAATTAAATTTCACTTTTCTGAGCTTTACCTAAGATAAAAGATTAAAAAATATCAGTAGTATATAAAATACTAATGACTCACCCTTGCTCCGGTCGAGTTCGTTCCTAGGAACGATTTAACGGTTAGTATACATAGATATCTCAAAGATGAGATATTTTCCCCACTGTAAAAAGTATCCTATATGTTGACTCGGATAATCAGCTATCATCATACCAAATTTCATCAAAATTTGTCCAGTGGTTTTCTCGTGATGCGTTCCCAGACAGACAGACAAAAATTCTAAAGACTACATATTCGGCCTCCGTATCGATAATAATTACTATTTCAATAAGATTTTCGAAAAAAATATTTAATGTACAGATTGGAATCAGTTAGAATTTTATTATATGTATAGATTTTGATCTATACGATCATTTTTTGTAGAGAAAAAAAAATTACTAAGCAGATTCGAAACTAATAATACTTTTATTCTATACATGAATCGTGAAGTTTAGGCGTAAAGAAAATACATATAAATAAGCAGGGATCAAATTAGTAAACAACTATACTTATTATGTCTATAAATTACGTTTATATTCATTAATTTTAGCATATTGCAATTACAAAGTATATAAAGAGAATAAAAAAAATAATAATATTATAGCATCTATAAGATTATACGAATGTATATACCTATCTAACCACCTACCTACCTACCGACCTATATTACATAATAAGAAAAAAGTTATAAAAGACAGTATGAAGCAATATGAAATAATAATGGGTATAATATATCAATATCACAAATATGAGTTATAAAAATTGGTCAATTTGTAACAACTTTTCCGTAGAAGTCCTAATATAACATAAGTATGTGAAAAGACTCTCAATATTTATTTACAACAAACATTATTGACAAAAAGTGTCTTTTATTCACTATTATATATGAAACATTTTTGGTACAAAATTACATTTACAAATAACAAGTACATTAAAATATATTATAATTCGTTTGTAATATTTCCAATATAAATAATTATGATACGAAAAAATCGACATAATGGTACATTTAGAAAAATAACAGTGTTATTGTCTAAAATTGCCTTACATACGACAGCAATCTTACAAATACGTCGTGAAAAACATTTCTTTTGCTTAGAACAAGTGCTTAATAAATTATCCGAAGTAAGTAAACAAAGGAACTCTTTAAAATGAATTAAAATATCTTTAAAATAAATTACATTATACAATCTAAATATGGAATAACTAGCGGCTGACCCTCGTTACGCTCGGGTTCGCCTCTAAGCAAACAAAAACAAATCTATCCCACGGGAACCATACTTTTTTTGGGATAAAAAGTAGCCTATTTATTATTCTGATTCGTAACTATATTATTGTATAGTTTCATTAAAATATAATCAGTAGTTTTTGCGTACTAAGCCGTATAATTTACTATAGTTTTTTTAATTATCCCACGGGAACTCTTTAATTTTCCGAGATGAAAAGCTTCTTAGATTTTGACCGAGAATATAAGGTACCATCGTACAAAATTTTATTCATATCGGTCTAACAGTTTCGGAGATTGGCCCGTACAAACAGACAAATAGACAGAGAAACAAAAAAATTGAAAAAAATCTGGATTCTATTTCTCTTCTTACATCCCCCTGACTCGGTTTTTAGTATTTTTTTCAATGTACAGACATTTGACCTCTACAGTTTTATTACATGTATAGATGAAATGCTGTCGATAAATTTGGGTACAATAAATAAATGCCTAATATTATTTCGTGCGTTTAAATTTTGTCAATAACAGTAAATTTGATTAGCTTTCCTGAAATACATGTTATTTAATTTAGTTAATTGTGAAGTTTTTCTTGTTCTCGATATAACATATAAAATAAATTGTTATGATATAATAATTTATATGAATCGAAAGCTTGTTTCAATTATTTTGCTTAATTATAATTACGGTTTGATTTACTATACAGACTAATGGCTTATCCCCCCTTCTCTAGGGTGTCTCCCTAGGGGCCTTTAAAAAGTTACCGTCTTCAATTAAAGATATTTTAATTTGTGACACTCAAAATATTTATATAGCAATAAAAATAGCCCATAGTATTCGGCGATAACATAACTCTTCTATTCTTTCAGAATCGGATCAGTAGTTTCAGAGATTACCCCCTATAATAAATATACATAATACATGTGGTAATCACTACATAGTATAAAACAAAGTCGCTTCCCGCTGTCTGTCTGTCCCTACGTATGTTTAGATCTTTAAAACTACGCAACGGATTTTGATGCGATTTTTTTTAATAGATAGAGTAATTCAAGAGGAAGGTTTATATGTATAATACATGCATATTATAGTACAGAAAAAGGGAAAGAGAAATTCAAAGGTTTGTAACCGTTAAAACGTACCTATGGACGAACTCGAGCATAGCGAGGATGAGTCGCTAGTACAACATATAATACAGTTAACAAAATTGTTATAATACTTTTAAAATATCCTGATAAATGGTTTGATTGTAAATATCTATAATTGATATTAAAGTACGCGTCATGGTTTCCATAATACCTAGCGAAAATAGTGATATGAAATTACTAAATAAAATATGATACAGAATTTAATCATGGATAAAACTCCAAGCGCGAGTCCGATGCACATTTTGTTGAATTTTACTGTTTGCTGGTATAGTTTAGAGTAAGCAATGTAATCATACTGACTTAGACGTCTCTACGTATTATTTCTTTACAAAAGAGCAGAAATTAGAGACAATAAAAAGTAAATTCATAATAAACTTTTAGTTTTTTAATATTTATAATTTTATTATTTGTAATCCCCATGCCTGTTGATAGTCAAACGCAGGAAGATAAAAAAATATAAGATTTCAGCCGACTACCTATTATGGTTTAAACGGTTTAACTATATGGTGTATACCTACTCGTACATTCATAAGTTAATTAAAAAGAATTGATTAATTGGTTTACAAATCGCATTTTTTGTAACAATATAAAAATATACAACTTAATATTTACCTAAACGCTTTAGATTTAGCATACTGGTGATATTTATGTATTTTACATTTTAGATTTAATATAAACGAACGTCCCACACACCGCCTACCCTATTTCCTGCTCTATATCACGGAATAAAACTGAAATTATTTGTTATGCTATGACATTTCGACTACATTATATTAGTGTAGTATCCCGAATTTGCACGGTATTGTTTTCAAAAGCGTAAGGGAAAGGTTAAGTTAAACATGGCCAGAGAGTGTTATTTATTTATTACATACTAGCGGCTCACCCTCGCTTCGCTTCGGTTTGTCCCTAGGTACGTTTTAATGATTAGTTTCAAATAGATAGACTATACAGGTGAATTTTTCAAGTGGGCGTGCATGGTTAAAACTGAAACTATGAGGAATAGCGAAAAGTACTTAAAGGAGTTTCGGGCCCGATTTTCATGAAAACTAAAACCGCATCATTGGATTTTTGAAAAATACATTTTCCTAGCCAGGAATCAAACCTGTTGATTTTGAAAAAAAAACACATACTGTATAATTAAGCCATTCGATAGTATTGCTAATAAGGAATGCATTCTGGGAAGTCACGACATATGGCAAACTTATGGAAAATTTTGGATTTTAATAAACTGCTTCATTTTATAGTAATTTCTTTAATAATTATTGTTACCTGTACCTTGTTCGAAATGATGCTCAATATTTATTATTAAAAACACTTGCAGCGCACTCATCTTTACAACATTATGTTCTAACTTCAAATTTCTATTTTCATATTTGAAGGGTTCAAATCCTGGGTCTCGTACGTCTGATATATTTATGTGCGAATCACTTCCAACATGATTACCACTTGCCTTACGGTGAAGGAAAACATCGTGAAGAAACGTGCATGTCTGAGGGAACTTAGTAAGTTTTTGAAAAACATGCGTAGTCCACAGTAGTAAGTAGTAGTCTGCAATACTTTGGCCTGATTCAATTCGTATTAAAGGGAGGCCCGTGCCCCCAGTGGACCGTTAAAAAAAGGGCTGGATACGTATTTTTATTTTGGATTTTTCAATATTGTATTAAAATTTTTGACGTCTCAAAAGCTATATTATATAAGTTTATACATATATAACCACTTCTCAAGAAGTAGAGTAGTCAACTATCTTAGTTTAGAAATCAAAATAAAAAGGCGAAAAATTACGAAAAAGTTATTTTATTTAAAATGTCAAATATTCGCATAAATCTAAGAAAGTATTAAGTGAAACTATATTTACTTCATTATAATAATATTGTTAAAATTTAATTTTGTACGTCCATTGGTTCGTATAGACCTTAAGTCTTGATAAATTAGTTAAACAAGTATTTCTATATAAGAGAGCGTTTATAGTTTCTAGATTGCTTAAATTTAGACCAGATAATAATAACTTTGGATACAAAGTGTTAAGAACTTTAGGCGAATCGTTTAGGGGATCGGTGACGAGATTGAGATAACTTTTTAATCACATTTACTTGGCTTTCTGCAATATTTAACAATAGAGCTATATAATAGGTTTTCACTTAGTTTCATTTCAATCCGTTTTCATCCTATTTTATCGTTGCTTAAACATAGTTTTAGGATAGTTATCTTAAAGGGTAGAATATAACTTACAATGAATATAAAACAAAATCAGAATAAAAATTCATCTTTTTATTACTTAATTTTAGTTAGGCAATCGAGAGCATTATACTGTTAATATGTAGGAATGCACATACTACATACATTTATGATAGTATCATAGTGATTCATAGTAAATGTTGATAAAGAGAGAAAAATAGTTCAAATTAATTTCAATGAACATGGATAAAAAATAATGTTTTATATATATAAGATTATGCTGCATATTAATGAATGGCGCTAAACAGGACCATCTATATATATTTAACGCTTGTTGAGTTATTCACTTTAATTTAAAACGATCACTATAGTTGAAATAAGTTTTGTTTGTTGTAAATTGTAAATTACTTCAATACAATAAAACTGTAAGTAATACAACAAATCTTCAATAGAATTAACAAAATTGTAATTATTGAAATTATTAATTTCCAAAATGTTTTTCCTAAAGGTATGTATTCAGCCCTTTTTAACGTCCCACTGCTGGCTACGGGCCTCACTTCAATACGAGGGTCATAGTCCACCACGCTAGCCAAGAGCTGGTTGGCGGACTTCATATGTCTTTGGAAAACTTGCTAGGTTCTCTCAGACATGCAAGTTTCTTCAAAAGGTACAAAAACAACCCAAAAACTATTCTTTTTTTTCATTAGCTTACGAAAACAATTTAGCTAACTACTAAAGTATAGCGAGAACAAACATAAATCTAGATACCGTCCCATTGCCGGTTGTCCAGGGGCCGTAACATTAAACATTGCAGTGACGCGGCAATGAATGTCGTACATAAATTAAAGGCGAGGTGATATGTGGCTTTCTAGTGTACTGGCGGTTATAATAGGATTACAATGTCGAATTTTTTCGTGTTACAGAATGAAATAAGGTCGAAAGACCGAAAAATTTAAGTTGTACTATTTATCTATAATTGAACTGTAGGTACATTTTAACGGTTAGTATAGATTTTTTAGAGTTGAGATATTTTGCCGCATATACATTAACCCGGATAACCAGCTATCACCATACCAAATTTCATCAAAATCTGTCTAGTGGTTTTCTCGTGATTCGTTCCCAGATAGACAACATACAAAAATTCTAGAAAGTATAGATTTGGCCTATGTACCGATAATGACAGATGATTTATCAAAAAATATTTAATGTACAGATTCGGCTCAGTTAGAATTTTATTATATATATATGGATAAATAGAAAAATTATATCCGTATGTTAAAGCACCATGCAGCAAACAATTTATGTGCACTGTGCACATCCAATACAGCCTATTCCGAATAACCTATCTATCTGAAGTTTTACTTACGAGAATAATAGTGACATAGTTTCCACACAAATAATATCGCATTAACCTCTTTTATTTTGATTTATTTATTTGTTTTCATCGTTGTTTCTTATTTATTTTTTCGTACAATTTATGAATACTTTTAATATATACTACTTTTATTAAATTTTGTTAGTTATTTATCTATCTCCTGCACAGAAGCAATGGTGTGAGTCCGACAAATGTCAAATCCTATAAACATAAAGCCTCAAAAATACTATAAAATGCAATGGATCTAAGAGGGAATTTAATAAGGTTTAAAAAAAGACGGAAAAACCTCTTCAGCTTTATAATATTTATACATATTCGTAATTTATGCTTTTAACTTAAACATTTATTTACCATTCCAAACAGATAGCGTACAAACTTAGTCAATATAAAGAAATATTAATATATCTTATTTACAGTTGCAGTCATACAAAAAAATATTAATTATAGCCTTGAAGCCATTCGCTGTCCCATTTCGTAGATTCAATTTTTAATTAACTTCACCAGTTTATCACAGCCGCAGCCGTAACTATTCAAAGATATATTGTACTTTATTATAGTACAAAGTACTTTTATATGCTTTTTTTGTATTGAAAAGTTAACAGTAATAGATTTTCTTTCCATTAGGAATTTCAATTAGTTATTTCTTTCTTATGATTTTTATTTAAAATAATGATAAATCTAATTTAGAAAGGCTGAGGTTATTATTTCGATTTTGGCAATGTTAGAAATCATTTTAATGATATAAAATTGTACATTTCAATTTAATTTTATGTATAAACTAGTGACTCACCTTCACTCCGCTCGAGCTCGTCTCTACTTACGTTTTTACGTTTAGTATAGATTTCTCAGAGATGAAATATTATCCCGAGGTAAAAAGTATCTTATATGTTGATCCGGATAATCATACATCAAAATCCCTTCTAGTGGTTTTTCCGTTATGCGGTCACAGACAGACAAACAAAAATTCTAAAAACTATAGATTCGGTCTCTGTATTGATAATAATGACTATTCCAATAAGATTTTCAAAAAAAAAATGTAAAGATTCGACTCAGTTAAAATTTTATTATATGTTTAGATAAACTAAAATTGGAATTTCAGTACAACCAGACTAGTTTTATCTATCGTGGAATAATTACAAACTTTTAAATTAATTACTGTAAAATAAAGCACCATACAATAGTGGTAGAGTGCTATACCTATAAATTAACGTGTTTCATTTGCTCATTTTAAACTTTTACTTCAGTTTTATTAGATTATCTCAAAAACACATCTATAGATAGTTCTTTTTCCTTATATGCTAGAAACAGTAATATACTTCTTTCTAAACTGTGGGAAACATAAGCCTGCACCGGTGGCTCAGTTTAATAAGTTTAAAATAGAGTTGTAACAGTTTTAGATTTCCCCTATCTTCTCTATTTCGTTTTTTATTTGTAAACGGATGTTTTTAAGTTATATTTTCAAGGTATATTAATTTTTGCATCCGCAGGAGCAAGTTACCTATAGTGGGCCGTGGGAGCAACTATTTCGTCGTTGTGGTCTGCCTCAGTAGATCAGCTGTCGAAGCGTCGTGGTTGAACCCTGCGGCTCCTCTTAGAACGTGAAAGGTTTTGTTGGATTTTAGTGTGTAGTACTGGGATTTTATCAGGTGAATACCCATATGACCACCGTTACAAAGGTATACAAGTGGTATGCATGAATGCATTTACAAAAAAGAAACGAGCTACATCATATTATAGGAACTTATGACTTAACAGTACTTAAACCGTTAAGAAGTAACAAACACACTTACACATTCACACCCTCTCCCGCTTACTCTACACTTATATACTCATTGGTTTAATCACTAAAAATGTGAGTACATTTACACTAAATCAATCACTCATTTATTAAAAAACTTTCACATTTTTTTTCATTCATTACTTGCTCTCTGAATAATTATTTTGAAAATGATGTTTTAAATATTTAATGGAAAACTGTGAGTAACCTAGTCTTACCTGGCGCCTTAGTTTAATAACTTTAAAATAGTGATGCTATATAGTTTTAGATATAATTTGAGTTTTAGATCAAATTGAAGTCTTATAAAAATGTGAAAAACCACCCTAACAAATAAAAACCGAAAGAGTTTTTTTTTTTTTATTTTCGCTCGACAAGATGACTCCATGTCGCCTGATGGTAAGCAACAGTGGAGTCCAAGAATGAGATCGATCGGTTCCGGGACATGATCTCGATACCGATCAATCTCACCTCGTCGGCCCGCAAAGGTGCTTTTTCACAGTTTTCTAATTATATAAAATATTAAGATGACTTAGTCCGGTATCTTAAAATATTTCTATCTATAAAATTACAAATTCAATTATTCGTTTATCATAACAGTAGGCAAAGTTGGCTTCTCTGCCAAAAAGGGAATTTTATGGTACGCGGCTAATATTATTTAATTATGCGGAGTTAAGACTCTTAATAATATATTTTACATAAATATTTTATTACAACGTCAACGTTTTAATTCCTAAAATTTTTATCAAACAGTAAAATTATAAATTAGTACTATTTAAGAAACTAATAGTGTTTTCTTTAATAACTATTTTTTTTTGCTTTCGTCGCTTTTGAATTAATTATTTTAAACGGAAAAAACATATGGGAAGGTGTGATCGTTTTGATTATTAATATGATACAAATGTACTTTTTATGAAATAAAATAAACAACGATTTGAAATAATGGTTCTATTTTTAAGTTATAAAGATTTCTAGATAGATTTTTAGGTAAAATCAGCTACCCCGACTTCGAAGTCGATTTACTAATACATAAATCAAAATTGGAATAAACCATTTTTAATGTGTTAGGTTAATCATAACGATTCCAACAACATAAGTTATACATATATACAGCTCCAATACATAACTTTGAGATAATCTTATTTTAAATAATTGAGATATAATAATTAACTAATAATGATTTCAGCTTTTGAATCGTTAAGGACTAACGTAAACGATAGCATGTAATGGTCAATTAAACACCTTTAAAGGCAAAACAATAAGTAATTTTTAAGTTTTGACTTCTAAAAACATTTTCTGTCGTAATAGACAATTTAATGCCCATGTTTTGTCTCTTTTATTTGCTCCATACGTGAAGCTGGCAAGAATACATACGCGTAGAGACAACCTATCTGACGCTCCATTTATATCGCTGATTGTGCTTTGTCTGCTTATTTTTCACCGACTTAAAAAGAGGCAATCAATTCGCTTGTATTTTATATGTAAGTTTGGTTTTATGATATAGCTTGAGAATATGTATGTATGTTTGTATGAATGTATGTATACTATAGTTACATACTTGACTTCCACAAAGCGAATATTTTTAGTAAACTATAATATAATAAATAGGCACTTTTGCTCTGACCACAAAACATATAATACTATACTAGCTCTGACGAAGTATAGCGTTGAGAAATAAAAGCACGTACTCTAAATAATAATTTATTCTAATTTTATTAATAATGGTATTTTATATTTTGCAACTAAAATAGCAAGAAAGTAGCATAAATGAATCCTTTATTGTTCATCTATACAATGAATCCATCTAATATATTTAAACTAGCAATTCTTGTATATTTATATCTTTGTATCTTTATTTATATCAGCGATCTCGGAAATGGCTCTAACGATTTCGCTGAAATTTGGTAAGCGGGGGCTTTCGGGGGCAAAAAATCGATCTAGATTAATCTCATGTCTGAGAAAACGCGTGTTTTCGAGTTTTCAAGCGGTTTTTCTTTTGCATTATTCTACGCAGGATATGGTCGATAATTTCTTACACTCGGTTAAAAGCATCGTGGTCAACCGGTCAAGGCGCAAGATAGATCCCGGTCGGAATATAAAGTTTTTACTTTAGTTTTTTTTTGTATTTATTCAAGTTTTTAGTTTTTTTATCAAAAAAAACGACATAACAAAAAAAACTCCGAACGAAGCTCGGTCGCCCAGGTACTTTTCTTACATCTATACGTATAATAAAATTGTAACTGATCACTGTCTGTACATGGAAGATATTTTAGAAAAACTATTTAAGGGAGTTTTTATTAATGTAATAGAACTGAAAACAATGATTTTTAGAATTTTTGTCTGTTTATGCGTTTGTGCGCGCTAATCTCAGAAACGGCTAAACCGATTTGGATGCGGTTTTAATTAATATGTTGTGGTAAGCTTCACTTAACATTTAGTATTTGTTTCATTTTAATCGGTTTAAAAATAAAAAGTAATGTAAAGGAACCCGAACGAACCCAGGGTGAGTCGCTAGTACATATTTAAATATAATTCTCTTAAAGAAAAAATATGAAGAAGATTAAGAAGTTACATTTATAATTAAAATGAAATTCTGTCGTCACAAAATAATAATAAAGTCTGTTTATTTTCTTAGCAAAAAGAGATATCGATGTTTTTTTTACAAATATGCCTAAATATTTTTTTATCGCTCTTACAAATTTTAAGATTAATTTCAACACTAATTACAATTTAATCCACTATTTAGTTATTATTAAACAAAAGTCCTATAAAGTAACTTGAAAACGCGTGGAGCTCATTTTACCTTAATTAGACGGAGACACGCAGCTGTATGGCTTACAGTATGTATAATACTTAGACATCAAAGGATACTGTTTTTTTCCCTACCTTATCTTTTGCTTGCTCTTCCATGCAATAACTTCTTCAATTCTTCTTGCTATTCCTTATTAATACGTTTTTAAAATTACTCTATATAAAATAGAAGTGTCTGCTTTTGATTTCGAATTATCTACCCAATATTGAACTTATATGGAGCTTTTAAGAGTTTTAGGCACTGAGTGTTATAGAGCCTGAAGCAAAGTGAGAGATAATCACTAGTTGCTCGAATATAAAAATGAAATTCTCGATCTCATTTTTAATAAGTGATAACTTATATTTGGTTCAAGCATGTTTATTATTTTCTTAATCTATTATTTTAAGTAAGTACTTAAATAGTCGGAAGGTCGAAATATATAAATAAATAAAATAATAAATATGTTGGGACATTAACAAACAGTACCATCTAGTTCCATGGTAAGCTACGAGGCTTGTGTTATGGATACCAGATAGTTGATATACTGCACATATTATATAACTTTAAATACATACATATTGTAAATATGTAGTATTAGTAGTACTATATTAGTATATTATATTATATTACTATATTAGTAGTACTATATACTGTATTAGTAGTACTATAATAATCAAATAAATAAATAATAAATAAAATAATTGATACCCATAACTGGAGTACAAACATTCTTGCTCAACACACAAATGAATGCCCTCAGCGGAATTCGAACCCGCGACCACTGGCACAAGCAAGTAGCACTACAAACTGAGCCAAACGTGTCGTAGAATATGAAACATTAACACTTTTTAGAAGCTTAGTCAATCTTGTATTTTTATATTTGTCTGTTATTTGTATTGGTTGATGAGAAAAAGATATTTCTAGTAATCTTAATCTTTATTAGTGCAATCCTAGTTTGTGTATAATAATAATAATTTGGAATTCTTTAAAACGATGACATAAATACTACGTCCCGAGCACGCGAATGTAGCGGCGCATATACAGCACAAAATTATGTTTTAATTTTTTTTATATAAATTGAAACAATCCTAAGCGTTTTATATTTTTAAAATGTTCTAAAATTAAAAGGCAAAATATAATAGATATTTTGCCTTTTAATTGATTTGCGTTGATTGTAGTCAAGCGCAAGCCTACTATAAAAAAAAAGTAATTAAAAAGAGTGAAGTAACAAAGGAATATGGCGCATTCCATGAGATAAAAAATTAAGCAAGGATGATTGCGGTATATTTTTTTTCTTAATAAATAATATATTAAGTATTTTTATTCTACTCTATGTTATTTTCATAGATTTGAAGACACAAGCTATTATATACTACATAAGTAAAACATACCGGCTTAAGTTTAATTAGAAGTATATAATAAATGTAGTAAAAGCTCAATAGTTGATTACTAGTTGCATTGGACAAGTTACATAGAAGGCATAACGTTATTGAAATAGTTTCACATACATGAGCCGACTTGGGTGGTTAAAGTTTTTAAGTAGCAAGTATTCGAAGCATCCGTGTTGAGGGCAAATGTGATAGAAACAATAGAAAGTACTCTTCTCTTGACTGTAATGACATTTATATGTTTATACTACTAGTTACTTACCCTCGCTTTACTCTGATTTATCTTTAGGTGAATAATAGTAGCCTGTATGTTACCCCAGGGTATAGTCTATCTCCCATCTGATGTGTGTTCACTTTGTCGTGGTGGTGGGACTCATTAATGTCCGGCAATCTTGCCGGGCCTGACGCCAAGAAACACACTGCGGGGTGGTCCACTTCGATGGTTGGTGTACCATGTGGGTACTGGTAATGCTATAACAGCAAAGTGGACCGAAAGAGGGAGCAACCCCTTAGTTGTGTGAACTACTTCTTCAGACCCTTCAGACGTCGGGGTATCGTAGTTCTGTTTGATTTTAGAGGATTGCACTGGATTTTTTAACCGGTGAGTCCTAAATAAAATATATGTATACAAGTAATATGAGTAAATGCATTTCCCAACATTAAAAAAAGGTCATAGTCTGTGCATTTAAACAGCTAAATTAGTCCAGCCGTTCAAACGTGAAGGAGTAACAAATCTACAAACATACAAAGTTTTGCGTATATTGTAACTGTAGCTCGATTATAAAACTGAATAGATTGTCTTTTTATTGTTCGTATATTGAGAAATGTTATATGCGAATAAGCATAGCACTATGATTTTCATGAGCTAAGCAATCCTATAAAAATAAACTACGCAAGTTGAACCGCGTGAAAAAGCTAGTTACGTATAATAATCAGACGCAAGTATATGTTAACATTAAATAATGTTTGCTTCACTCCTGCGTTGTAGAGAAGAAGCGGGAGGGAGCTTAATGACGTCAAGTTTATTTATAGAATTAATTATAGTATCAGTCTGTGATACCAGATAACTTTCCAATATTGCATTCATATAGTTGTAAATAATAAAAAAGCTTTCTATAAGCATAAAAAGCCACTTGCCTGTGTGTATGTCCTAAAATTATGATTGTACCAATTTGAATGGATTTCATTGGTGAATGGAAAACTTAAGTGAAAGAGAAAGTTTTCTGTGGGATAGATGATAAAAGATAAATATTTTGACAGTTTTTAACGGAATCTACTGGTAAATCTTTATACTTTACCCTTATCCAAGTATTTCTATGTTCTATATAATAACCAATCACATAGAAATGCTGTATTTATTGGCTTAATACTCGTTATTCTGGTTTTGCTTTGTGATTTTCTCAGATTTTGTGATCTTACATAATACATATTGCTAATACAGTATTGCTACAAAGTCATTTTAATCCATAAGTATAAGGATAATATATTTGAATTATTATATTTAATGTTTAACAAATATTGGTGACATACTATGTATTAATTATTACAACGTAAGCATTATAGTGTTTAAAAACTAAACGTTCCTTCTTTACCTTTCAAGAAATGGTGTCAAAATAATCTAAATAATTGAGGTAAAAGTGCTTCCAAAATGCTTTTAACGTAAATTAATTTTCAGGATATATGTTACGTAGTGTTTGAGATATTGAATATTTTCAGTCACTCGCTTTCACTTTATTTATTTTGTGTTAACTTAAGTAAACATAAAACAGTATTTTAACCGTTAACGTGCGTGTTGGATTAAGACTTGCCCGATTTTTATATGTAAAGATTGAGAAACATTAGCATTATTTACTAAATAATAGCATAAATTTACAATAATTTTGATTTGAAAAATACAATGGAACCGTGGATAATGCTAATAGAATCATAGAAAAGTTATATCTGTACATTAAAACTGTTTGAAATTTTGTTCTGTTATCTATATGTATCAATGTATCCTATTGTTTATTTTAGCTTGTCTTTGAGCATTAATTTATTAAAAAAACTATTTGATGGATATACATAAGATCAAAAACGTTTGCATTTTTTTTAATTAAAAAAAATAGTTTGTTAGTAGACTTTTTCAAAAGTACTTGAAGAGGTCTATCTAAATAAAGTTTTATTATCTTCTTTAACTTACGTTCTTATAAAAAATATCAAAGCTCTTTCTAGATAAAGTATACGACAAATATTTATATCGACTCTAACGTGCAGTATACAGAAAATATTACTTGTGTCGTTCCAGTTTACTTTGACGGTAAAACTTTGAAACAAAAGGGCTGGCATCAGGAGAGCAACCTATCAATTCCTTTCAATTCTCATTTATTCACTTGGAGTCTGAGTTGAATGAAATAGATACTTTACATACATATATATTTAATATAAATAAAAATAAAATGGTGGTCGTTGCTAAGCGCAAAACGAGAGAACGGTTGAACTGATTTCAGATTTGCCTAAGTCCGAGTAAGGTTTTAATGGAAAGAAAAATTGTAAAAATAGCCTAGAACATAAAGGTATGAATATGTAAAAAAGGATTTTTCTTTGTCTCATATAAATTATTCTTGATTTGACGTTTCGTATCAATCAAATTATTCCGTAAGTATATCAGTGGACATGTATACATATAATAAAATACTGAAAAAGTAAAATCTGTACATGAAATATTTTTTTAAAAACAATGAGAGTAACGTATTATGTGTAGAATATAGACCCTAAAATAATAGTTACTGAAATTTTTGTCTGTTTGTCTATTTTAACTAAATTTTGTGTAGTGATAAATTATTACTAGAATACAAGGAAATCTCTCATTCCCGTTGGAAGACACAATAATTGACTTGGCCGAGTTGTCGTTAAATAAAAAAAATAATGATTTTATAGAAAATCTATTAGTAGCACGATCAAAAATAACATATTTAACAATTTGGTGCGTTGAAATCTCTCTTTTACACGGAAAATACAAAAATTTGTTTGGGCGCGTCATACAGTGAGTATAACTATACTATATATAGTTATACTCGTCGGTGAGTCGCTAGTACAATTACTAGCGACTCACCCTCGCTCCGCTTGGGTTCGTCCCTACTTACGTTTTAACGTTTAGTATAGGTTTCTCAGAGATGAGATATTTTCCCGCAGTAAAAAGTATCCTATATGTTGACCCGGACAACCAACTATCATCAAATCAAATTTCATCAAAATCCCTCCAGTAGTTTTCCGTGATGCGGTAACAGACAAATAGACAGACAGACAAAAATTCTAAAAACTGTAGATTCGGTCTCCGTATCGATAATACTGTCTTTTTCAATAAGATTTTTCAAAAAATATTTAATGTACAGATTCGGCTTAGTTACAATTTTATTATATGTATAGATAAAACAAAGCCGCTGTCTGCCTCTTTGTGATTCTCAGCTTACTTCTTCTAAGCCACGCAACGTATTCTGATATGGTTTTCACTAATAAAAAGAATGATAAACGAGGAAGGATTGTGTATGTAGTTTGTAAGCAATGTATTTTGTACAAAATGGCTAATCTATGACGGTGTTTTATAGAAAAATAAACTGTTTTCATACGCTTACATGGCTATTGCTGGCTAAGCATTAAAATATATATTTAAACAATGTACTAGATAACTGTAGGTTTTAAAAAAGCCTTCAGATAAGTGCAATAGAATATGTGTATCTCCTAGGGTACACTTACGATACCTCTTTTTATTTTTTAAAACGTACTTGGACGTTATATAAATTGCTGCTTCTGTTGACTTTCCAATTCTTAATAATATTTTTTTGAAATGATATTATATTGTATACCTTGTATACGGCTTACATAAATATCGCTTCCTAGAAAAATAAACTTGTTTGACACATTTCACTGCATTTCAACGCTTGTAAGTTCCTACTCCTACGTATTATTTTCCGTAGCTTGAACAGACTGACTTCTAGTGTGTATTTCTAGTAAAAGTTACAACTTGTTTCTTTGTCTGATAGAGAGGGCTATTTTTATATCGCTTTATTTGTATTAGATGAAAGGAAATATGAGATTTTTTTTAATTATAACAATAAAAATATGTTTTTATAAGAGACGGTCGAAGTTTTTAGAAACTTGGGCCCGACTGTACAGCTACCGCCGTCACCATTTCGTCATATTCCATGTAAATAGTATTACTATTATCTTTTCTTTATACATCTACATAATATTATTATTTAACAATTCTTCCGTGATAGACAATACCTATATATTAAATATTTTATATATTTTCTATAGAAAACATAAAATCTACTTTTATTTGCTTTTAATTCACTTACTTACTGTATTACGTAATATTATATTACTAGCGGTATTTTATATCCTATTGTTTACTCGTAAAGCATGTAAAAGCTTAATAGAAATTAAAATATTTCTCATTTTTATACCAAGCAGTAGATATTCTCCATCTTTCACTATAAATAGGGTAAATGTATATTTTTTTTAAATATAAGGGTATCAAAATTACTTTTAGGTAATTAATTTTGTTTTAGGGTAATACAATACAATCTACACTGAATTTACCATATACAGTTAAAATATTGTCTAGAGAATGTACAGGTGGTAGGTACTCGCAAGGTTTATATCTTGCCATTATATTTTGAGCGTCACACGCCAACATGTCTTTTTCTCGGAGGAATATTCATGGCGCAAAAGGAAGTATTTCCTGTAACATCTTTAATTTTTTATTCAGACACTGTTTCCATGTCTATAGCTGTAGTTTTGGCAGCTAATATATTACATCCACTCGTATATTTAATTGTAAACATATAACATTTTAATATGTAAATTAGAAAATTTACGTTGGAATGCATTAGTAAAGTAAGTAAATAACTACACATTGTAACGGCTCAAGAGATCACCGCATATATTGGAAAAAATCATTTGCTTACTAATTTTTTATCAATGTAGCAGCAAGCACTAGGTACTTGATAAGGTCTATGTATACATATAATAAAATTCTGACTAAGCCGAATCTGTACATTAAATATTTTTCGGAAAATCTTATTAAAATAGACCATATTTTTGATACAGAGGCCGAATCTATAGTTTTTAGAATTCTTGTCTGTCTGTCTGTTTGTCTGTCTGTCCGTCTGTTACCGCATCACGGAAAAACCACTGCAAGGATTTTGATGAAATTTGGTATAGTGATAGCTGGTTATCCGGGTCAACATATAGGATACTTTTTACTGCAGCAAAATATCTCATCTCTAAGAAATCTATACTAAACGTTAAAACGTAAGTAGGGACAAGCCCGAGCGGAGCGAGTGTGAGTCGCTAGTATATACATAGATTTATATCGAAATATATTTGATGAAATCTGAATAAGATCAATGATTTATTATATTAAAACAAAACTTTTAAAAAAGAAAAAAAACTCTACTTAAATCGGTTCTTTTCGTAAGTTCTGCCCACGCGTTAGACAGAAGCACTTAATTTTATTATATTAGCTATGAAAAAAAAATCTTTTATATCTTTTTTAAGAGTGCACTTACTTAAATCTTTGTATACGGACTAGATATCTGCATACGCTTCATAGAAGTAGACTACGCATTTTTAGTCTTGTTTATATATTTAAAACAAAATATAGAAAATCACTTATAATATTTTATAATCATAATATAATTAATTTTAAAGAGATTATTGTTCTATCACTTTAACCATAATAGAAACGCTCAGATATCATTAACGGTAAGAGGGCTTCCGTATAATTTGCATGGGCGGCTTTGTGTCCTTCTTCTTAATGATTGTTATGGGGAATTGACTATTATTACGTACATCCGTTTTGTGCTAGATTTTTTTTTCTATAAATAATATAATACAAATATTTTTAATATAATGTTATTAAGTGTTGCTGCTTAAATTTTGAAAAAGCTAATATGTAACAGCTATATTTTATATACATATATTATATGTAATTAGGTAATTTATCTAATATATTTAATCGAGCAATTCTTGTTTATTTATATCTTAATTTATTTATACCAGCGATCTCGGAAACGGCTTTAATGATTTCGCTGAAATTTGGTATGTGGTTTTCGGGGGCAAAAAATCGATCTAGATTAGTCTCATATCTGAAAAAACGCGTGTTTTCGAGTTTTCATGCGGTTTTCTTTTGCATTAGTCTATGCAGAATATGCCCGATAATTTTTTACACTCAGACATCGTGGTCAAGCGACCAAGGTGCAAGATTAACAATCATAGGTGTGTCCGAGTTCGAATCTCGATCGGATACAAAGTTTTACTTCTTTTTTTGTATTTATTCAAGTTTTTAGTTTTTTTTAATCTAAAAACACGATATAACAAAAAAGAATCCAGGTACTCCAGATATGGCAACCATACATGTTAGTCAATACACTGAGGTAGTCAAGTCAGTATAATAATTATTAGCTATATGATAGATGTTTGTTCCAGTTTGGTTACGGCATAGTATTGGAAAAGTCTCTCAATGAGGACTGACTCGACATTAGTGCCTTACTACATAGAGAGCGATTTAAGGCATCGCTACTTTATATCTGAAACACAATCCAAATGAATTGAAACTGCATTTAGATCTATTTTTAATTTTATTTCTAAAATATGTAAAATACATACTAGCGATTCACCATCACTTCAGATAAAAACAAATCTATCCCACGGGCACCGTAAAATTTTCCAGGATAGAAAGTAACTTATGTGCTATCCAGACTATAATCTATCTCTGTGCCAAACACCCAGATCCTTTCAGCCGTTTTGGCGTGAATAATCCATCCTTACAAATTTTCACATTTATAATATGGATATAAAAATATTTTAAGTAGTTTATTTAAGTAAATGAACATTACTTTATATATCTAATACTAAATAATAATTAATATAAATAAATAATAATTGTATAATACTTGAAGAATTTGTATAAGTAAGAAAAATTTTAATACTAATTGACACACTTAATGTATAGTCTAAATGCAGCTCACAATAACCTATTTGAAGTTTCGAAGAAGTTAGAATTATATCGAATAGCATGAAATTCATCTAAAATTTAGATAAGCACCCCAAGGTCAGAAAAGATTTATAAAATGTAATTCCTATCATTCTCTATATACTGAGTTTATAAATAGAAATCAATTATTATCGAAGTGGAAAAATCCTATCGATATGTAGGTTACTTCTAATAATACCATCTCTTAATATTTTTTAAATTACTACCCACGTCTACTTAAATCTTTTGAATCAACGATAAGATATAGTCTGTCAATATAGCTTCATTGAAATCGAGAAGTACAGTAAGCTGCAGTGATGAAGTGGCTATTGAGTTTGAAAGCGAATAGTTTCTAAGGCGTGTACTAGCATGTCCATGACAAAGTGAAGATGTCTTAAGTAATAATAACTATAATAATGTGAAATACTAATGGTATTTCATTGCTTCCTTCGTAAATTAGTAAAGATGGGATATAAAGTAGTCTACCTACTATAGTACTACTATACACTTCTGCTGGATTAAATAGAACGCCGAGCGAGTACATATTTTCAAGTAAAAAAACATAATATGTAATCAATACGTTCATTAAAAAACATTAAATACGTTAGAAGTTATTCACATCCGGCTTTTCCTGGTCGATGGCGTATTTCTTGCAAAGTGACAATTACTAAACGGCGTCGCCAAGCGCTCTCAGATTCTTCCAATTCGGCTCGGCGATCCCCCCTATCTCTCAGCTAAAGATTTCCTTTTTTTAAGATTTAAGATTTCCTTTGAAAGAAGAAATAATATTGCAGTTCCTAACTAGATCCTAACGTGAATGATATGTTTAATTTATTTTTCTTCGTATATTTCAAAGAAAAGTTCTTTAAGCTCTCAGAGGCTCTCTGTAAATATAACTAACATAAGAAAATACAAACTTGATTTAATGTTAAGTATTTAGGTATATAAAAAGGCAGTGCTAGCCCAGTGGTAACGCGCTCGCTGGGAAACCGAGTGAAGCGGGTTCAAATCCCGGGTCTCGCACCTCTGATATTTTCATGTGCGAATCATTTTCTAACTTGATTACCACTTGACTTACGGTGAAGGAAAACATCGTGAGGAAACCTGCATGTCTGAGAGAACCTAGCAAGTTTTCGAAAGCCATGTGAAGTCCGCCAATCCGCACTTGGCCAGCGTGGTGGACTATGGCCTGATTCCCCTCGTCTTGAAGGGAGGCCCGTGCCCAGCAGTGGGACGTTAAAAAGGGCTGAATACATACATTTAGGTATAGGCGTCCGTTTTCAAAAACTTTAATATTAAACTAAAAAATAAAATATACAAGTATTTCTTACAGAGGGAAAAGTTTGAGTTTACAAAATCAATATAGTTTAATAACTTTTTTATCATTTTACTACGTAACTTTTTAGTGTTACATACTTCGCTATAGCAAAATTCATAAAATCTAACTTTAATCTTAAACTTTGTAGAAGTCGTAAAATCTAAACGAACCTATAGGTCTAAAGCTTTGCCATATATAGTAAAGTCATAACTCGTGACGCAGAGAACAATTTTATTTACATGTTTAATCTTATCGAAGACTAGCTTTTAGCCATGACTCTGTTCATGTAACATATTTATGTATAACTAGCAAAACCCGCGGCTTCGCTCGCGCTAAAACTACAAAAAATAAAATTAAAAAAGGTAGGTTTCATACAAATTTTCATTCCTTATTTAATCTCCTTATGGGATGAATTAAAAAAAAACGCTAAAACATGTATTTATTTAATTATGTTGAAGAGCATTAATACCAAGTTTCAAGAAATTCTGATCATAAATATTTTTTGGTTTGTGTTATAAGGTGTATTCCCGTGGGAATGAGACAATCTCCCACGGTAAAAATTATCCCGGATATCCAGCTATCATCATACCAAATTTCATCAAACCACTGGAGGGATTTCCAGTGGTTTTTCTGTGATGCGGTAACAGACAGACAGACAGACAAAAATTCTAGCAACTAGATTCGGTCTCTATATCGATAATAAAGTCTATTTCAATAAGATTTTCCAAAAAATATTTAAGGTACAGATTCGGCTTAGTTAGAATTTTATTATATGTATAGACTAGTGACTTATCCTCGCTTCGTTCGGGTGCGTCCGTAGATACGCGGAAGCGTCGAAGTCGTCGTGACGAGAGAAAGTTTTTTATTTTTTGTACTTTTGTACATATTTATTACAGAGTTTCATACAAACTTTCATCCCCGATTTTACCCCCCTATGGAATTAAATTTCGAAAATGCTAAAACACGTATTCATTTAATTGTATTGAACAGCATTAATACCAAGTTTCAAGTAATTCTGATCATAAAATTTTTTTTCTATCGAGAAATCTTCCCTATTAAAATCAGTAAGTATTGTATCAATAAATAATATATTCTGTAAAATTTTAAAATATAAAACATACGAATATTAATTTTTATTACATATATAAAAGATAGAAGATTATAGATGCTACTCTAATAGCGTCAAAATATTCCAACAGGATCATTAAGCAGTAAGCTCAACTTTATTACTGTTTGTAAAAAAAACATTTTCTAGGCCACAACTCCAGCTAGAAACAAGTAGCTTGTTATTTCTGTGGGACGCACTATAGAAAAGACACCTCATGTTCACTAACAAGCTGAGAACGAATTTTAAAACATTTCATCACATTTTACTTGTTTTTATTTTAAACCTTTTATGCATTCTACCTGTATTTATTTTAGTTACCTCGTTTAAATTTTCATTTTAGATTTCTACTTTAAGTTTTACGGATATTTAGAATATTTTATCATTATAATATACTAAATTTTTTCAAAATGTTATGTTATTATCTACTAATAAAGCATTGAATACTAGACGGAAGTATATAATTTGGTTTTAATTCTAACTGGACTAGAACATGCATATTCCCTCATAAGGAGAGTTCCTTATTATTATCCCCCCGCACACCTTATCGTGGTAGGCTCATTAGCATTCGGTAATTCAGCCAGGCGTAAAGCCAAAAGGCACACGGGGAGGCGGCCTATCTCGGTAGGCGGTTTACCATTTGACTTGCTACTAATAATAATAATAATGTTCTCCTGACCGATTCCGGCCACGGTCGCCAATCTCATTGAGACTAACCAACTGAGCAGGAGATATTATAGTGCACAAGTGTACGCGCAGACACAAGTGCACTCTCTATTCCTGTCACTCTCATACTCCGGTGGGACGACTACTCCACACGACCGGTGAGAGTTAAGGCGCAGGACCGACGGCTTTACGTGCTCTCCGAGGCACGGGGGTGAAACACCGCCAACTTCCCAACTCCGGGCTGTTACTGAGGCTTACTAAACAGAAAGACTCAATAACTAAACTTGGCCCGACCCGGGACTCAAACCCAGGACCTCAGGATGTGCAGCCGTACATGCTAGCCACTACACCACTGAACTTGCTACTAGTACTTCTATGATAGTGGATCATGCGAGTATCCCCTTGGTTGTTGTAATCTGCTTCGGCAGGCTTGCTATCGGGGCGTCATGGATGAGTGCGTAAGTGATCGATCTTGCGACGTTCCATTAAGGCAGAGGAGGTTCCCTTGGGTTTTAGTGGGTAGTACTAGTTTTTCTAACGAGTAAGTCCCACACCCGTATGTATGTAGATGTGGGAATACATTTGTGAACGTTAAAAAACGACATGTATATTGTATATATACTGTCAATAGCTTGGCTTGGCTATCAGATAAAATTGAATTTGTGAATTCCGACGTAGAACGAAGTACCAACCGACAAGTGCACACTGCGCAACAAAGATCTTATAAAATTTACTTTTATCTCGTATTTGCCAACCTCATAATATTATGGTCATATATATATTCTAAGATAATGCATAGAAAAATCTTATTCCATCTCTTATGTGCTTATATCATTCATTTGATATACACCCATAATTGAATCTAGTAGAGTACAAGGCATCTGAACGGGTGTTTGACTAATGAATGGAATAATGTAACTAATTTGCTTGATTAAGTTTATGATGCTTTGTTCTACACATATAGTGTTCAATGAGATGATGGCATTTTGCTTTAAGATATGTGCTATATGTGTAATATATAACATCGATGATATGACCATTCATTACGATGAAATGTCCTTACTTATTTTTATAAGCAAAATTATGATATGATTGGTATATCTTATGATATATATAATATACATATGTATATGTACATATAAAAATTGATTTTTGTATGTATGTTTCTATTGAATCCAAAATGGCTAGAGCGATTTTGACGAAATTTTCAGGTAATCTTCAGATTAGCCCAGCGTGGTGATCCCGTGAAGTTTGGTAGCGATCGGATCAACAGAAAGGACTACAGTCGTTTGAACGCGGGCGGAACCGCGGACAAGGCTAGTATAGTATCGTTTTTGATAAATATATTAAGGTGCAGAAAAGTATTCAAGAAATGAACATTTCAGAAAGCCTAAGAAGTAAGCACATAATGCTCTTAGCTTAATGTACTTCTGAAAGCAAACGTAATTATGTTCTACTTATTGTTTATTTGTATAGGTATTATTTATTCTTTCTATGCTATGTTAGAATGTAAAATTAAAATATATAGTGATAGAGTGCCAATTTATTTCTTAGATATATTCGTACTCTTTTAAAATACAGTACATACAAATAACTCAGTAAAAAATGCATATAATTATTTATTCCCAGAATACTTATGAATAAAATTTAGAAAATATAGATATATTTAAAAGAAATAAAACTGTTAAGATGCGACACGAAACAGGTATAACTTAGAATACTCTGGTTGCTATAAAGATTTAAAGTAAAGAAAAATAATTTACCAGGATATTACACAGCATAGCAGCATATAGTAGTCAATTTAAATATTTACTATAAAACAAATAACTCTGATATGTGATACCACATATCCGATTTCATATTCCATACGGAGATAATAGACATGTTAGTTGTTTTTAATTAGTATAATCGACGATGTAATTCCCCGTCCTTTTAATATCTGCTATACCTACATAAACAAGGTTTGTAATCTTAAAAAAAAAACAACATTTTAAAATAAGTAATGTTTAATAAGAAAAATAGTTATTTCTCATTCTAAAATGGTTAATAAGTCCCATAGGATAAGGAATGAAATATTATTTCTATATAGTAACAAAATATTGTTGGAACAAAAGCTTACAGATAGAGTTTTAATACCGAGTTTAACAATATTTATGATTGATGATTCGACTTAATATAGTTTATACCTGAAATATGATGGTGAGTTTGCTGTACTTTGTCTCTCAAATCGTTTTGTAAAATCGAATGGTTATGTACACTATAGGATGAAACACCTGTATTTCAATTTGTTTGCTATAAAGGCTACATTTCTTAGTAAAAGCGATAACCCCAGATGCGAATTTGGTTCAATGGTGCCGGCCATACAACCCACAACTACTATTGTTCAATCAATCAATTTGACGTTCGTTGTGGTGCATACGTTAGGTTGCATGAACGATGCACAGGGTTATATCCATGTACATAGAAAACATTGTTAAGTAATTTTAACATTAATTTACATTTTTGTGATAAGATATTGAATTTACCAATATTTTTTTTGAATTAGGGTTACAATTTTGAAAAAAATTCATACATAGATGTAATAAAATTGACGTGACGACGAACGTTTTAGAAATAACTGCCTTTTATATGAAAATAGGAATGGAGGATAGCGTAAGTAATTTGTGGATATAAGGATAATAGTGTACGAAATAGGATTTAGGTAATTTATTATTAGAAATACACTAACTCCTGCGCTCATATGCGATGTTAATTGTAATTATTATTATTTTCTCCTGTTCCTTGAAAAAGATATTATAATATGAGGGCGAATGTACGTATGATACAGTACAAGGAGGCTATGCAGTGTCGTATTAATTTGTGTGTATTAATTAGCCAAGCGAAAAAGATACTTATTGTAATTAATTTTAAAGCAATGTTTCTGTTTTTATCATGAAACTTGCGGTTCACCCTCGCTTCGCTCGGAGTTTACCTCTAGATAAAAAAAACCAAATCTATCCCACGGGAACCGCACATTTTTCCAGAATAAAAAGTAACCTATTTGTTATTGTGATGTATGAACTATATTATTGTAAAGTTTCATTAAAATCCAATCTGTAGTTTTTGTGTACTAAGCTGTATAAGTTACTATAGTTTTTCAACTATCCCACGGAAACTCTTTAATTTTCCGGGATGAAAAGTATCTAAAATTTTGACCGGAGATAAGGTACCGCCATACAAATTTTCATTTAAATCAGTCCAACAGTTTCGGAGATTAGCCCGTACAAACAGACAAGCAGACAGAGAAACAAAAAAATTGAAATAGATCTGGATTTGTTCTATTTCTCTTCTTACACCGGCCTGACTCGGTTTTTAGCATTTTTCTTTTCATTCGACTTCTATAGTTTTATTATATGTATATATAAGTCGTAAGAGTTATAATACCTACACACATTAATTGTGTTGTTATAAACTAGAGTTCTTGTAACAACATTATTAATATATTTTATCATTATGTATACTAATCTATACAAATAAATAAAATTGAAGTGACTGTTGTAATATTAAAATAACCGCTGCTTACTAAATGCCTATGGATGTATACACGGTACATACACCAAAACAACATTTTTTACAATTTTTGTCTGTCTGTCTGTTTGTTCCGGCTAATCTCAGAAACGGCTGGACCGATTTTGACGGGACTTTCACTGGCAGATAGCTAATGTTATAGGGATTAACTTAGGCTACTTTAATTTTAGAAAAAGAATCAGGGTTCCGCGAAAAAAAATTAAAACCCACGAAATTGTGAACAAAATCCGCGTACGGCGTACGCACCCGAGCAAAACGAGGGTAAATCGTTATATAATTTAAATGAATATCTTAGGAGTAGCAAGCTACTATTTATGTATACCTAAACATAGCTAACCGTGAAAACGTACCTAGGGACGAACGCGAGCGAAGCGAGCGTGAATCGCTAGTATTTTATAAAATTATAATTAATAATCAAGCTGTAATCCTCAAACATCAAAAGTATTTTATTCTTGCAGTCTCGTTATTCTGCCAATCTTCAATTCCTGGCTGAAATAATTAGCCGTTTTCAAGTATAATCTTTATGAGGATTAAAATGAATTTTATTCTTTTATGAAGCACGAAATTATAAAGCTTTTCATGAATATAAATGTAGTTTTATGATTTTTAGGGTTCCGTACCTCAAATGGTAAAATAGGAACTTTTATAAGATCACTCTCTTGTCTGTCTGTCTGTCTGTTCGTGTGTCACCACTGATTTTCTCAGGAATGGATGGAGCTAGCAAGATCAAATTTATACCAGATACTGTGATCTAGAGTCCCTATTAAGATATGGGCAAATTTAGATTTTCGTGAAAACTTATAAGAACCAAATTTTAATTTTCAACTTTTTTATTAGGAAGTACTTTATAGGTTTTGGGTCGAAAACCTATATGGTAGCTTTCGTTGACCTAGAATCATGAAATTTGGTACAAAGCAAGGTCTTACAGCACAAATAAAGGAAAAATTTGAAAAAATAATAAAAACTTTAAAAAAAATAATAAAAACCGACTTCCAGGCACTGAAAAGTAAAATATAACTGAACGGGGGTTTTCATTTAGAATAGATACTTAATCAGATATTTTCGAAGTCGGTGTGCTTTGATTTGTATTGGCTGGCACCGACCAAACCTTCATTAAATAGTAGTGCTTTAAAATACGTAATGAAAATGTTATCAAACGCACTAGTTGCCGGTACAATTTTCGAAAGTTCCCCTCGATTTCTCTGGGATCCCATCATCAGATCCTGGTTTCCTTATCATGGGACCACTCTTGGGATATCTCCTTTCCAACAAAAAAAGAATTATCAAAATCGGTTCATAAACGACGAAAAAATCCGCGAACAAACATAAAAAAATAATATATATACGGTCGAATTGAGAACCTCCTCCTTTTTTTGGAAGTCGGTTAAAAAAAGTTGAAAATTAAAGTTGAACAGATTTCCTACAAATTTGTATGGGACCCTCGGTGGGCGAGTTCGACTCGCACTTTTCCGGAATTTTTAGAAATTTAAATAAAAAAGAAACAATTGTAACATATGAATAATAAGTTAAAAGAAAAAAACCAATTACAATATAAACTGGGGCCTGGTGTGTTATAAGCTTGAATGGCTTAAAGACGCATAAAAGACAAACGTCCAACGAAAAATTATTTTTTCGGCCCAGGAACCTTCGCAGGCGTATACAAAAATACCCTCCAGAATTTCAGCACAATCCGATCAATGGTTTTTCAACACATAGAAGACAACCATACGAACATTTATTTTTATTTATATAAAGGGTTCTGCAATAGTGATTGCTTGATCGAATTGCCATCTTATAGGACCATAAAAAGGGAGCAATGACCGCACCTGTGTGTGAACTAATATGAGTGCGATTAGTCACTGTGATCAAATATCCGAAGCGCAGAACGAAGTGAGTGCCTTCATTGTATTCTATGTTAAATAAATACATAAATATGTTGGAACATTAACACACAGCACCATCTTGTTTCATGGTAAGCTATGGGGCCTGTGTTATGGATACTTGATAGTTGATACATTACACATATATAACTTTAAATACATATATATTATAAATATAAACACCCATGCCTGGAGTACAAACATTTGTGCTCATCACACGAATGAGCACAGCAAGTAGGATCACTACAAACTGAGCCAAACGTGCCGTCAAATGTTCTTTCTTTAGTTTTCATTTCCTTACAAAAGTGTGGATATCTAATTTATTTAACCAAAGACTACACCAAAAATATTACAATGTAAAAAGAATATAAAAACTAGATATACAGGTATCACTAAGTAAATGTATAAATCTTTACATATAATGAAACTGTAGAGATCGAATGTCTGTACATAGAAAAAAAATGCTTAAAACCGAATCAGGGGGATTTAAGAAGGGAAATAGAACAAAATCGGATTTTTTCAAATTTTTTGTTTCTCTGTCTGTTTGTCTGTTTGTATGGGCTAATCTCTGATACTGTTGGACCGATTTAAATGAAATTTTGTATGGTGGTACCTTATATGCTCGTTCAACATCTCAGATACTTTTCATTACATTTTACTCACTTTTATAGTAGAGTACCTGGGCGACCGAGCTTCGCTCGGAGTTCTTGAAAGATTGTATATTTTACATTAAGTGACTAAGTGTTACTGAGAAAGTTGTATAGATGTCGCGATAAGAACAATTTTCTTTTTAATTTGGCTTAAAAATAATTTTACATTAAGTGACTAAGTGTTACTGAGACAGTTGTATAGATGTCGCGATTAAATTTTGCGTAGAATAATGCATAAGAAAAACGCATGAAAACTCGAAAACACGCGTTTTCCCAGACATGTGACTAATCTAGATCAATTTTTCGCCCCCGAAAGCCCCAATATACCAAATTTCAGCAAAATCGTTAGAGCCGTTTCCGAGATCGCTGGTATAAATAAATAAATAAATAAATAAATAAAGATATAAATATACAAGAATTGCTCGTTTAAATATATAAGATATATAAATTATAAACGTTTCTCCTACCTATTCTATATACATATAACAAAATTCTAACTAAGCCGAATCTGTACCTTAAATATTTTTTGGAAAATCTTATTGAAATAGACATTATTATCGATGCAGAGGCCGAATCTATAGTTTTTAGAATTTTTGTCTGTCTGTCTGTCTGTTACCGCATCACAGAAAAACCACTGGAGGGATGAAATTTGGTATGATGATAGCTGGATATCCGGGTCAACATATAGAATACTTTTTTACCGCGGGAGATTATCTCATTCCCACGGGAGTACATGTTATAACACAACCCAAAAAATATTTATGATCAGAATTTCTTGAAACTTGGTATTAATGCTCTTCAATTCAATTGAATAAATATGTTTGCGTTTTTTTTAATTCATCCCATAAGAAGATAAAATAAGGGGTGAAAATTTGTATGAAACCTACATTTTTAATGATTTCTTGTTGTAATTTTAGTGCAAGTGAAGCCGCGGGTTTTGCTAGTTCTTCTATAAAATAATATATTCATATATACAGTCGTCTTTAATATGATAGCTTTAACGCCCCCAGTCGTCACTATATTGGTTTCGTAGTAGAAGGAAAGGGAACGATTATGATGTTGATAGTAAAACTTTTCGACTAAATTCCTTTTCTGTTTTGTTATTGGAATTCCTACACGTTCAAACAGATTTCTTATAATAGAAAATAGCTTTTTTATTCTCTTTTTACATGAATAGTAATGAAACTCAATTACAACTAGATAATAACAACATATAATTTATAATAATTGAAAAGGCATATATATGTAATGAAAATATTGAAATAAAACTACTTGAGACCAAATTCAAGACGTAATTCAAAGTAATATTGAAAAGCCACATTTACCATTATAAAATAATTAAATTTTGTATATACATACGATTATGTTTGAAATTATACTGTTAAGCTTATTTGTCTGTATAAAGTATGAAAAGACTAATATTGTACAGAGGTAAAATTTGTGAATTTATGATGTTGTAGGGGGTAAACTTTGGATCTACTAAGCAGATTTAGATGAAATTTGGTAAGAAGATAGTTTGAGACCCTAGGAAGGACATGGGGTAATTTTTATCACAGAAATCATCCCTTAAGGAGGTGACAATTGGAATGAAAATTTGTATGGGGAATCAACCTTGGGACGAACCCGAGCGAAGCGAGGTGAGTCGCTGAGTTAAATATTATTATATTTCATTAAATTTATCTTTTTGTCTAGAGAAAATAAAAACTTATAAACCTGGTAGAGCCAGTTCATTTGCGAATAATTCATATATTAAAGCCTCACATAATTAAATCTATGAGCAGCTTATGAACTCTATATTTTTAACGGTAAGGCTAAAAGGAATAAAAGGCTGCCGACATAATTCTTTTGAGCGGTCTACTTTATCTCAATCCGGAAAGCGCGGTCTCACGTTTCATATTAGCGTCCTTCAGGATTACAATCATGTACATTAATGCAAGTACATGATCTCGTAAGCCGCCACACCGTTACGTTGTTCAGTGAAAATGGTGTTTTGTAGGTAATATGTTCGTAGATTATGCGAAGGGAAATTTCATACTTTATCGATGTTCTTGATATAAGAATATTTTTGTACAATTTTTTCAACATCGTATATTTACATTTTTACCTAGCATCCATCTAGTGAAATGGAAAATGAAAGAAAGAACACTAACTTACCAAGTTTGTTTATCTCACATTTTATAACACTTTACCAGAATAGCAATACCTATATTCTGAGTGTGTTGAACTTTTATGTAACTCGCGAATTCAATTCGTGATCAGACGTAATAGAACATATGTATTTGATGTACTGTACTCTTCTCAGGTCATAGCTACAAAATTCAAGTATCATTCAGTACTTTTAATGATATATTTAAAAATATGTATATCAACATATTGATTTACGTATTTTCGATGGTTTGAACGAGTTGAGCTACTGCCCCAACTTAACAGTTGAGTTAGTGTTAAGAGCACACATCAGCCGACGTCGGCCGCCAAGTGGCGGCGGATTTCATACGTAAACATTAATTTGAATCTTATTAAAAATTGCATTATATTAACATGAAAAAGTGATTCGGTCTTTTTCCTTATTTAACTCTGTGCAGAATTATTGATTACGAGAGACAGGAATGAGAAGATGTCCAACTAAATTAATTAAACCACAATATGATTGTAACCATTTTACGATACGATCACAAATGCGTTGTACTTGTGTCCTTAATTTTATTTTCTTGCTGTCATTCAAAAAAATATTCATATATCAATTATATGATATTATTTAAATTATATCGAATTTGTAAATGTATTAAACATACGTGTTTATGATAATAAATAATCTCTTGCATTTTCTGCCTTTTAGTTTATTAAAAAAATAATCTGTTTAATAGAGCCTTAAAAAATTAATAAATCCCTTATATACAGCTCATTTCATCATCATATGACTGAGGATGCAGCTGTAGCATACACTTAACCGCAGACTGGGCGGGGCACAGTCACAATTTATAATTGCATGCTCTATGACATCTCTTAGCATCTATTATATAATTTCAATGAAACACTTCTATATTGGAAATAGCTAAATATACTAAGTATAACTAACTATACACACTCACACTATATTTCTAGCTATCATATGCTACTACTTGTTGTAGCTGTACTACTTGTAGTTCTAGCACCATTCACTTGAAGTCTTCAAATTCTTGTTAAAAGTTTTAACCTGATATTCTTTGAGAAACCAAGACGTTTGACCATCGAAGGTTTATCGCAATCACGTTTATTTCTATTTTCGACTATCTTTTGCTGTTCATCGATAATGTATTTCACTATTTCAATTCAGTAGATTTATTTTTGTCTGACTTTTATTTGTTTTTCTTGTTTCCCGTTTCATGCGGCTGCATTCAGCAGTGACGCGGCGAAGGGTTGAAATTTATTAAAATTTTACGCTTTTCAGTCGTTTTACGTCACTTAACAATTAACACCCATTAAACAATTTTAATAGCAATGAACAGTATCGATGTATTTCAAATATTGGGTCTTTACACAAATTTATCATATTATGCTCCAATATCATTCTTAATTTAAAATAGTCGCGTAAACTTTACATGATTTTTAGGTCTCAACTACGAATGCTTGTAAACTCTATGTACTTAAGCAAGAGCCCAGATTATCTTAATGGCAAAAGTTAGGTCATATTGAGTCATGAGGGTATACTGTACGTAGAACTATAAGATGCAATGTTTGTTAAAAGTGGTAAAATAAATGTATTCAAATGCTAAATATAATAGTTACCTCTATATTTCACACAATATTTATTTTTCTATGAATTAAGTATAATATTATAAATAATCACTTTTGGAAATAATGTATTTGACTCTATTTATATGTTTTATTAACGTTATATAATATTATTTACTTTTATTTCATATTCTATTACACTACATATAGTGCCTGATAGATGCAATTTCCTACCTCCATAGGTAACATTAGGTAATATAAGTACCATAAAGAATATAAGTAATAGTACAACATACCACAAAAAACAAACCACAAAAAAAAATACATTTATTTTACAGTGGAAAAATTAGAAAAATGTAGGTTTGGATTTATATTTTAATATTATATTTATGTATAAAAAGTTCGGATAGATAAAAAAAACATGATAAAATTGAAAAATCTAAACTATTCTAGAATGAAAAGTTTTACTAGCAGTTCGTAATTAAAAAAGTACTTAAAAATCTAAGCAAGTTTTTTATAACTTACTAGCGACTCACCCTCGGTTCGCTTGGGTTCGTCTCTAGGTTCGTTGTCCATACAAAATTTCCGGAATTAAAATTTATTTATTCTATGTCCTTCCCAGGGTCTCAAACTATCTTCTTACCAAATTTCATCTAAATTGGTTCAGTAGTTTCGGAGCTTATTCGGTACAATCAAACACAAAAAAATATTAGTATAAATAGCGGCTCATCCTCGCTTCACTCAGGTTCGTCCCCAGGTACGTTTTAACGAATAGATAGACTATGTATTTACAGAGCATTTACTTATTTACAGAACAGCAGCATGATGATATATAGCCTATAGCCTTCCTCAATAAACGGGATATCTAATGCAAAATGATTTTTTCAGATCGGATTAGTAGTTCCTGAGATTAGCACGTTGAAACAAATAAAAAACAAACAAACTCTGCCTCTTTATAATACCTATTAGTATAGATTACTTAAAATGTATGTTTACGTTTGGTAAACATTACATTTTAAGTTCATTCCGCAATTATTATTAATCAATAAGCAAATAAAATAATCAAACCAATCAATTTCTTTTAATAACATCTTAAAAATACTTCGAAAATATTTTAAAACCAGATAATTTCAGAGAAGTCAGGTCAATAAGTAAACGGTTTTAGGAACAAGGAAAACTTAAATACTGTAAGTTAATCTTCAAGACAACAAAGTACTTATACAAATGTCAAAAACATTCCGATGAATTAAAACAGTCCAAGCAGTTTTTATACTCGTATGTGACTCATAAGTATTTATTATAACAAAATCATTTCTTCTGAATATTTTAAATGAATAAATTGAAAAAAATATATGAGAACGTAGAGCAATATTTAAACTTTACATGCCAAAAGTAGTCGAAAAGCACATAAAAGTTATGAATGTAAAATTGTAATCGAAATCCGTCCTGAAGTCTAGAAATAGTCAGACTCGATTTCGCGTGGTTATTCAGCCTTAGCAACTATTGGAGCACATCTTTCCTTTATACCCAGAAAGAGCATTTCGTATCTAGGTTTCATAATAGAGACAGATATTGTTAATATTTTATTCTTCTTTTGTACAATAAATAATTTAAATATTAATTTTAATCTCTTATCATCTCATATCTTTTAATTTTAATCACTATACTAGCGACTCACACGTTTTGTACGGGTTCGTCTCTAGACAAAAATAAATCTATCATATAGGAACCGGACCTTTTCCGGTATGATATATACCTATATAGCCTTCCTCAATAAACGGGCTATCCAATGGGTATGAAATAATTTTTCAAATCAGATTAGTAGTTCCTGAAATTAGCGCGTCAAACAAACAAAAAAAATCAAACTCTGCCACTTTACATTACTTTTATGTATTTATATAATTAGTATAGATTTTTTTCATTTATATTGTGTCCGGTATCTAGCTCGCGGAACGTCTTAAAATTGAATTAATCCATCTGATAAGATACTTTATTAAATTGTTGTTGTTTTTGTTTTTTTTTTTATTTCTTTTTTCTTTTAGATTTGATTGTTATTTTTGTTATTATTTATAATTATTTCTTAGATAGTGTATAAGCCTATGTTACAATATGGTGCGTGTTGTGACACCTTCAAATGTTAAACATTTAACTATATTTTGTATTAAGTTTTTAGATCAGAATATATAATATTTTAACAGCTGTATGTAAGTAAATAAATTACTGTTCTTAATAGCTTCCTTAAAAAAATACAATATTATTTAGAAGTATTTTTTCACAGTAACAGAACATTGAAGCATGTATCTTGAATTATTCATACAGTGTTTCAGACAACAAGATCTATCAGAATAAAGGAATAATTTATTATTCCTCATATAAAAACTTACTTTACTACATTTACTTTAATATTCATTTCATATAAGAGATGCTTAATCGGTAGATGTATAGAGCGTGCATTTATTTACTCACTAGCGACTCTACCTCGCTTCGCTTCGGGTTCGTCATTAACGGGAACCGTACATTTTTCCGGGATGATATATAGCTCATAGCCTTCCTCAGTTAACGGGCTATCTAATGTAAAAATAATTTGTCAAATCGGATTAGAAGTTTCTGAACAAACAAACAAACAAACAAACAAACTGTTCAGGTTTATAATATTTGTATAGATATGATAATTAAATGGGTAATTTAACATTTTTGTATGTACTCAAAGATACGTAATTTGGTCTATATCTTGATAATTGTTTGAATTAAATATATTTTGTAATGTTTTTTATTTTTTAAGCCATAAAAATAGAGATAACAAGTAGTAAATAAAAACAGAAAAAGTGTAATATAGTATGCATAAACATTAATAGACCCAAATTCTATAAACTCCTTGAAACATCCAACTATTAATATGCATTTTGATTTTTTTATAATTTTATTTTAATTTTTAATAAATAAAATAAAAAAATAATATATTGGAACATTAATTCACAACACCATCTAGTTCCATGGTAAGTTACGAGGCTTGTGTTATGGATGCTAGATAGTTGATACACTACACATATATCTTCAAATACGTACATATTATAAATATATATATAGCACCCATAACTGGAGTACAAATATTCGTGCTCATCCATAAATGAATGCCCCCAGCGGGACTCGAACCCGCGACCGCTGGTGCAGCAAGCAGGTTCACTACTGATTGAGCCAAACTTGTCGTTAAAAAATAATTAAGCTACTATAAGTTAAATTGGTTGATTGGTTTGATAGGGAATCAAAAAGAAGTGTTCTCTCAGTTAATGTATACCTTATTTGTAAAAAAGTCACGGTATTTCTGTAGTATTATAAAAATTTAATGTACACCTATTAATATTGCTAAAAGTTAAGTACGATATTTATATTTTAAAAATGCTCTTAGAATATAATATCGATGCCGCACCTGCTCTACTCTGATTTAATAACGGTTCTCCGTGTTCAATTTTTCCTATCATATCATAAATTCAATATTTTTATATTGCTATATTTGAAGTATGTCACGTTTGCTATTATATATTTATTAGTTCTCGTAATAAATTATATTTTAAAAATAAAAAATTTAAAGATTTTGTGAGTTAAGATGATGACTACTTTATACCTGCACCATCTTCTCTTCCAAATGTGTTTTTTTATTTTATTTTTATTTTGGAAACACACAGTATTTTATTACACATAAATAACAACAATGAAACATTATATAGATAATAAATCTTTTGGTATAATAAATGAAATAAAATTAATATTATAATGAAGACAAAAATAAAATAAAATCAAATTAAATTAACAAAAAAAAAATTAAATTAAATTTTATGCACAGTTTCTCTTAACAGTTTTTTAAATCTACTTATAGTCATAAGGTTGATAGCAATATTGTCTATTTTTTATTATAGCTATTATAAGAACGTAACAAAGTACTTTAAATATATTTCTTAGTAGTACCTACTCTACTGGAAGACGAAATAATTATTGTTTCATTTGGATTAGAGGGTACGGTTAGTTACATGATTTATTTTTTTAAATTATAATATATTAATAAATAAGTAAATACCTAGTAATAAATATCAATAAATGAAATAAATAAACGTTAAATAAATTGAAGGCTTTAAGCTCTGTGAGTTGTATTTGTATTCAGCCCTTTTTAACGTCCCACTGCTGGGCACGGGCCTCCCTTCAAGACGAGGGGAATCAGGCCATAGTCCACCACGCTGGCCAAGTGCGGATTGGCGGACTTCACATGTCTTTCGAAAACTTGCTAGGTTCTCTCAGACATGCAGGTTTCCTCACGATGTTTTCCTTCACCGTAAGGCAAGTGGTAATCAAGTTAGAAAATGATTCGCACATGAAAATATCAGAGGTGCGAGACCCGGGATTTGAACCCGCTTCACTCGGTTTCCCAAGCGAGCGCGTTACCACTGGGCTACCACTGCTCATGATTTATTTACTTTTATTTACGATTATTTATTCATGCTCTGTGAGTTACGATGATTAAATTTTTAACGACTCTATCTGCAGTTTCTAATGACTTTATGCATTTTCATTGAGTTTAGGATCACTTAAATAATTCGAGATTAGTGTAAAGCGATGAAAATACGAGAAGCTCTCGCTTTATCAATTCATCCATCCAAAAATGTGGCAGGTACATTAAGTTTCATCCATTTGAATGAAACCTAATGTACCTATGTCATATTTTAACATGAACAGTATTTCAGACATATGGAAGTGGAGAGCGTTAGTGTTAAATTACATTCGTATCTAAATATATTTTATTTCATTTACCTTTTTAGCAATCAATACCTGATTTATTTTTGGAAACAAATAGTGTCTGTATTTTTAGTTCATCCGAAGCTTTTACGGGCGAGAAAATAGTTTTTGGTTTTCAGTGTTCATAATTTCTTTTCCTGTGGTTTTGTAGTCTAGATTTATTTTCGTGAAAATGTTTGCCTTCACGCCCACCTTTTTAATACGCTTCCCCAAACTCTAGTACATTTTTAGGAAATAGCTCTAACAGTAAACAAAACAGAGAATGAACAAAAGAAACATATTTTCAATGTGAAATAAGGCGTAGCCTAATCAATTATGGATACGTTTTGAGATTATTATGATTATATTTGGAGAAGTAAATAAAGTAAATTTATTTTGACGGAGGATATTATGAAAATAATAAATTATTAAAAAGTGCTAAAATTATTTTATGACAAATAAAATAATAATATATTTAATTATTTTACATTTACAGTAAAAAATATTGCAATTATTACTTTTGTAAGCTGTGTGAAAAGTTATTTACGTGTTTTATTTTATATTTTTAAATTGTAATATTAAGAAGAAGTAAGGTATAAAATACTTTTCATCTCGCATACATGGTGATACAAATGCATGAACGCAATTATATATACATTGAATCACATGCTGTACATTTTTAATCCATTTTTTAAATAAATTTATGTAACTTGCAAAATGAAAATATACTTGTTGTTGTAAGAAAGAACCATGAGCTTAAACAAAAACTTTTCTTAATGGTGATGCGGAAGATACAATAGAAATGCATAACTCATTTAGTTTCAGAGTATGACACACTGAGCTACATGAAATGTATTTAATTTTCCGCTTGCTGCCCTAACTGTAGGGTGGGCATTTGAGAAGTTAATTTAGTAGAACGATGGTTTATAGTTAATTACTCACAAAGGGTGAATTATGATTCATTTTCAGTTAACAACAATTATTCAGAGTTACTCAAACTTTGTGACATATATTATTGATTTATTGTTTTGAGTAAAGCCTGCTGTTTCAGAATTGGCATCGTTTTTATTTATGTTTATGTATAAGTTGATTGATGAAATAGTTCTGCTAATTAGTACACATTATATCAATTTTAGTGGCTATCTAAGGCAAGGAGTGAAAGCTAGAGATGTATGGACAAAAGTATGCCTTATTCAAACAACAAATTATTTTTAAAACTTAGAATAGTAAATATTTGTATTAAATCTTTCTATTTAAAGAGTAAAGCGCTAAAGAGAATCATATTATACACGCATTATTTAGTTTTGTTAATGACGATGAAATATTGTATATTGAATATTATAGTTACAAATTTATTTTAAATTAACAAGTACACTTCATTATGACTTTACAAATAAATATTTCATCCTCTGCAAGTCAAATTCATCAAGTTCAAGTTACAACATCTAATTGCGTACTTCTTTTGGTAAAGTTGGTCAAAAATTAAAATGTGTGTACATTACTTTAAATTGAAGTAGGTATACTAAGGAGTTTAAGCAGTATAATAGTTGGAATTGGAAAAAAGGCACATTATGCACCAGTCGGCACCGACACCATCTGCCTGCGTCGTTACGATGGTTATTACTCCTCGAGAATTGAGGATCTACTGTGGATTTCTATCATTATGCTCTTTTATTATTTTTAAGAAAATAACATCTTTGTTTTATTTCAACAATAATAATATTAAGTACTTTCTACGTGTTTTTATTACATTTTAATGTTGTTTTGTATTGTTCAACCACTTTCAATAACAATAAAATGCATTTTATATTTTTTACTTCACTGCCCCAGTATCAGTAATATGGAGTGTATGTAGGTATATGTACATACATACGAGTATGTCTATTTGTTAAGCATACGCTATAGCTTTTACGGCTTGATGGATTTTAACATACGAGTATGAGTTGTAATTAGTTTCATCTTAGTTGTGAAAGCGACAACCGTATACAGAATTTACGGATGAAAATAGTATCTATGAATAAAACAGAGAAAGGGGAATAAAAAACCTCATAAAAAGGAAATATTAAAAAATATATTTACTTCCATGATATAAAAAATACGAAGAGTACGTTAATATTTTTATTACCTTTTTTATTTAACTGGATATTTCTTGTTATTTCTTTCCTAATATTAAGTTTTATAAGTTTTTGTAATGTATCACAATATGCAGCAAGTCCTATAGTTCTCTAACTTCAGTGGGAAGACAATTAGACATGAACAGTGAGAGATCAGGCGTGAGACCAATGTCTTTACGTGCTCTTTGAGGCACTCTTTCAAACTCCGGGTTGTTACTAAGATTTTCTTGACAAAAACACTCGATAGCTAAGCTTGGTCCGACCCGGGACTTAAATCCAAGACCTCCAGATCTGCTGCAATACATTCTAGTCACGAGACCACCGAGTTAGTTAACCGTTAAAACCGAATTAATTACAATTACTGCCTATATTTCGGTATGCCTATATATAAATATAACAATTAAAATGTACTAGCAAGCCAGATAACATCATAGAATGTAATTAAAATTAATATAATACATGAACTTGTGTTAACAACTTATGTACCTACCTATGCACTATACATAAATGAAATAATAATCATTTTGTTATTTATGGTTCAGTTATTTTTATTATGTACGCAATATATGAAAATAGAAAGCGAGTCTGAGTCCGAATATTTTTCAAAGTTCACATGCAATGTTGTATTCATCAGATGTTTCTATTGTGGACATGCAAAACCTATCGAGACTCGCTGTTCCGTGTATATGGACGGTCTTCCTTCCAAATTCCGCATATCTTTCAGTATGTCTTCAGGTAAAAATGTCAAAACAAAACTACAATTGCATTTTCTAGAGTTGTCTCTAATATTATTGTTTCCTTTTTATTTATTATTGTATTATCTTTTCACTTTCTTTACTTATTTTTTCAACGAACAAAAGCTTAACAAAGGGGCAAGTACATATTTCCTTTTAAATAAGTGACATTATTTTAAGATATTTTTTATATTTTCTGATATATATGTATATTTCACATAATTTTTTTAAGTTTAAATTTAAATAATTAATCAGGTGGTAGACGGTATGCAACATTATTATGATACTCACGGACAATCTTCCCCTCTTTAAAATTTGGCTGACAGTATTAAAAAATATAAAAATTTTGCTGTATAAATTTAATGACGTATTAAATAAACTTATCTATACTAATATTATAAAGCTGAAGAGTTTGTTTGTTTGTTTGTTTGGTTGAACGCGCTAATCTCAGGAACTAATAATCCGATTTAAAAAATTCTTTTTGTAATGTATAGCCCGTTAACTGAGGAAGGCTATAGGCTATATATCATCCCGGAAAAATATACGGTTCCCGTGGGATTGATGTGTTTTTGTCTAGGGACGAACCCAAAGCGAAGCGAGGGTGAGTCGCTAGTACTTAATATTTTTCAATACAGTACACAGACATGACTGAAATTGATATATATCAAGTAATACAATCTATCTTCATAGAAGCTGATCATTATTTTTAGTAAAGAACTAGCGACCCACCCTTGCTCCGTTCGGGTAAGTTCCTAGGTGCGTTTTAACTGTTAATATAGATTTCTCAGAGATGAGATGTTTTCCCGCAGTAAAAAATATTCTACATGTTGACCTAGATAACCAGCTATCATCATAGTACCAAATTTAATTGAAATTTATCCAGTGGTTTTCTCGTGACGCGTTTCCAGACAAACAGACAGACAAAAATTCTAAAAACTATAGATTTGGTCTCTGTATTGATAATCTTACTAATATTATAAATATAAAAGTTTGTTTGAATGTTTGTTTCACTCAATCATGCCAGAACGGCTGGACGGATCTGGATGAAATTTGGCACAGAAATAGTTTATAGTCTAGAATAGCACATAGGCTTAGTCATAATTTGTCGAAACGCCAAGTTGGCAGTAAAACCAAAAATCCCATGACTGAAACAACGATACGTATTTTAAGTTGAAGTTACATAATAGAATGACTTTTATATAAGCAAACAAGTAACAAAGCTGCTATTTAGAGTCACTTAAAAACAAAAATTCTCTGAAGTTCGCCCCACAAAATGTATTACACTTAATTTTAAAGCAACTAGAAGTATGGAACGTGCTTAGAATATAAGTGGTTCACACACGCTTGTGGATTTTATAATTTTGTTAGCTTCCCTGATTACACTCTATTTCAGTTTTTAATAGATTAAAAACTTTTAGACTATGATTTTTTATTAACGTGGTTTCTTTATAACCATAAGTATTTTAATTTTAAGGAACATAATATTCCCTTTATGTATAGTGATGTTTTTTAGGATTTGATTTTCAAAATTATACTTACGTTTATTAAACACTAGCGACTCACCCTTGCTCGGGTTCGTCCCTAGCTTAATTTCCCATAATAACTTTCATCCCCATTTTCACCCCCTTAAGGGACGATCACCGGGATAAAAAGTACCTATGTCCTTTCAAGGGTCTTAAACTATCTTCTTACCAAATTTCATTTAAATCAGTTTAGTAGATAAAATTTTATAAGGTTTTTATGTATGTGTGTATGCTTTTTAATTGGACTTATTTTCATGGGTTAAACTGAAAGAGTTCAGTGGCAGTACCCTGAGGTCTTATCTTAAAAAAGCAAGTGGAAATCAAAAGAATAATCGACAATGCTACTTAGGTAAGTGCTATGATATAAATATTGGATTCGATATCATTTAATATAAATTGAAGGCGTTATTAAATGTTTGTAATATATATTATCTACATCAAAACATATTTAAGTCCCACAAAAGTTGATAAACTTAGACACTTGCCGTCTTATCGTTTTAGGTTTACAAAACTGTCTTGTAAGAGACATCCATCCAGAGATATTTAAACTTGTTATCGCTACAAATCTTAATACATCCTAAATATTTTAAATATAAATTCTGTAGCTTAAATAAAACAAATTGTCATTAAGGAAACTTAATAATAAGGAAAAGAAAGTTGTAAATATTCTTTTAATTGGATTTTATAATTTTTTTAAGGATTAAAATAAAATTACTTTTCTTTAGAGTAAGTATTAAGAAAATAAAAACAAGATGTATCGTGGGACACCCGGTAGGAACGAAGTTCCTTTCGCAGTTTGCCTTTGGCTCGTAAATTAGATTACAAAATTTGTTGAGTACTAAAGTAAATAATGTCCTCCGGATCGATTTTGGCCGCGGCGGCCAATCTCATTGAGACTGGCCAACTGCGCAGGAGATATTATAGTGTACAAGTGTACTTGTCACTATTATACTTCGGTGAGACGACTCCTTAACATGACCAGTGTGAGTTATGGCGCAGGACCGACGGCTTTAAGGTGGCGGATGGCGGTTTTCTCCAAGTTTCACACCGCCAAGTTCAATTCCAGGCTTTTACTGAGGCTTACTAAACAGAAAGTCTTAATAACTAAACTTGGCCCAACCCGGAACTGGAACCCAAGACCTCCCGGAAGTGTAGGCATACATAATAGCTACTATACCACCGAGGCATTTAAAATTATATATCATAAACATAAAGCAACATACATTACGTACATATTGAAGCTCATCAAAGAAAGCCCTGCACAGATTGCATACGAATTTCTTACAGCACACATTGCTTAACCACTTATGTTTGCCTGGTATTTATGTCATCATAAGTCGACGTCATCACATTACGAGCTGCCCTTAGCTCATAATATCTGGTGACAATATTTTTTACGAATACTGGGGCATACTAAACCTAAAGGAATGCCCAATACATCCTTAACGACAGTTCGAAGTCACAGTCGCGGTCAGTCACAGTCTCGGGTTCCAGTCCCGCTGGGGGCATTCATTTGTATGGTGAGCACGAATGTTTGTATTCCAGTCATGGGTGTTTATATTTGTAATATGTATGCACTTAAAGTTATATATGTGTAGTGTATCAACTGTCTGGTATCCATAATACAAGTCTCATAGCTTACCATGGAATTAGATGGTTCTGTGTTAATATCCTAACATATTTTACTAACATTATACATGTAGGGTCCCGTCATAATAGTGTATAAGAACTACTTACTGCATACATTTCTTAACACTTATGATCGCCTGGTATGTTTGATGATGTCACAAGGGGTGCTCTTAGCAAATAATAAAAAGTTTCGTGACGGTCAAAAGATTCATCAAGTATGCCGAATATGACGTCCGAAAAGAAACCTCGGTCTAAAACTTTTTTTTGGGTAAATTACGTAAAGAAATTAATTACTTTTTCTTTGCTATAACTACTTAATATATGTAAGTAAAATACAAACTAGACTATAATAAAAATTATATGTAAGATATATTCGTAATCTTTTAGCACTAACAAATATACGTAATATATTCTTTAAAAAGATAAGAACGATAGCTGATATTTATACATAGTTACATGACAATGGCAATTATATAACGCATTTCACGCAAGAATGCACTACAGGTGCATCTGTTGTGTTCTTTAATCGGATGAAGCACTTGAAATGCTTAAAACCATTACACGGTACCGGTATTGCGAAGAAAAAGCGTGTTAAGGAATTCTACTTGTAAGACATAATTTTACTCTTTTATACTAATATTAAAAAAGAGTTAAAGTTTGTGAAGTTGTAGAGGGTAATTTTTGGATCTTCTGAGCCCCAGGAATCCTAGGAAGGACATATGATACTTTTTATCCCGGAAATCATCACTTAAGGGGGTGAAAATAGGGATGAAAGTTTGTATGGGGGAATCAACCTAGGGACGAACCCGAGCGAAGCGAGGGTAAGTGGCTAGTATATTATAAATCAACTTTTATATAATATACATTATTGAATCTATGTCTGGTACTAGAAGTCCCAAATTCGATTCTCATGTAGGATAAATTGTTTAAATAAACAGGGGCAGCTTATTATTTCGATTGATAAATAAAAAAAAAACTAAATAAAAGGAAAACAAAAATAGGAACGTTCATAATAATTAATTCATTCACTATCTTAACAACGTGCATTTTACGGCTATAATAAATTCTATTTTATATCGAAAGATCTACCGATTGCGGAATCCCAGTATTAGATAATATCTACCGATATTTATAACGATTTGGTTGAAACAATTGACTGTGCTATTTATCAGAAATAAGTGGGAAAGTTAATAGAAAAAGAAATTCTCTCTGCAAGAAAAAAGACTTATCTAATGATTATAATTTATAACGTGATATAACATGTTTATGTAGTTATTAAGTAATATGTTCGCCAACCCGCACTTGGCCAGCGTGGTGGACTATGGCCTGATCCCCCTTGTATTGAAGGGAGGCCCGTGCCCAGCAGTGGGACGTTAAAAACGGCCGAGTACAATACGATACATAAAATATATATTTAGATTTGAGCCAGGTATTCATAATAGTGCATTATTATGCACAATTTAATTAATTACGAAAATGCAGGACGCTTAGTTTTTTTTAGTTCGATATACGCTTTTAAGTAGTGAAACATAAAATCTCGCGTAGATTTTTAAACACAAAACTATTGTTATAAAAAACACTAGACTTTTAAAATGACTACGAGCAAAGCTAGAATGTGTTGAAAGTCGTATATTTCATGCAATTTATTTATAGTTCTTTTTCTTTCCGTAAAAAATCTTGTATATATAATATTTTTGTTTATAAAAATATTTGGCTGTGACAAATATCGTTCTTATTTGATCTAGTTTAATATATATATAACCGTTTAAGTACTATTAACTAATAAACTAAACCATATACATAAAATAACCCGCAAAAGTTTATTAAATCATGATTGAGTGAGAGGACACTGACGTGCATACGTACGGTTTCCGAAAGCAGGTTTTAATTAAATTTCTCACGTCACGAATTTTCCGGTGACAGGTGTTTGTACTATAAAATTACTTCTGTGAAACTGCTAGAAGGCTAGTTTGAACATAAAGAAGGTTTACAATAGCAAAATCTATTCCTAAGTATTTAATATTATTGTCGCGGCGAGGACATTGTACATTCAATCTATTAAAAAATAGTTTTTGATATATTTATAAGATTTTTATGTGTCTGTACTCACTACATTGTTATGTAATATAAGCAGCTCATATAAATGTCCAGGGGGGAAGACCTGGTGTCCTATAACACGGGTTTTTACATATCACAGGCACCAGCGATCCACAACTTTGTACCGGTGGTAGGACTCTGTCAAGCCTGAGGAGTCCGACTGGATGGGTACCACCCCCTTATCTATTTCTGCCGCCAAGAAACAATGATTGCATTGTTGTGTTCCGGTATGAAGGATAAGGTAGCCAGCGCAATTACAGGCAAGAGGCATATCATCTTAGTCCTCACAGTGACAACGCACCTATGGTTCTGCATTTTTGTTACTTAAAACCTAAGTGCATGAACCGTAGGTGTCATGGGCGACAGGTACTGCTTTCCATCAGGTGGTCTGTCTGCTCGTTTGTCACTGAATTTCATAAAAAAAAAAAATTGTAACAGGTAGCTTATGCGAAACTAAGAAGATTAATATTGATGTATGTATTAATTTGTTTGTGGTGAGAAATGAAGAATTTTATTTATTTATTATTACTTTAATGAGATTGAGTTATTGTAAAACTGACGGTGCAAAGATAGAGTATAAGAGTTAAAAAATATATTTTTACTTTGTTAATTAATCAAGTAAAACAATCTTCAGTAAAATTGTTATTTCATGTTTAAAATTCTGTTTCTATAAGGGTATTTTTAAAGGGCTTAGCAACAAGCGTGTATGATATTATTTATATACACATTTTATGTGTGGATTCGCTTTACTTTTTGTTTAGGCTTTGCCGGAACAAACACCTCTATGGTCAGTGCAAACATTTGCCCCATATAGAGATTGGACTCGCGACCTTCTATATAGTATTGTAAATAGACAATAGTAGTTATCTATACATATAATAAAATTGTAACTAAGCCGAATCTGTACATTTAATATTTTTTGGAAAATCTTGTTGAAATAGTCATTATTATCGATACAGAAGCCGAATCTATATTTTTTTGAATTTTTGTCTGTCTGTGTGTCCGAGAACGCATCACGAGAAAACCACTGCACAGATTTTGATGAAATTCGGTATGATGATAGTTGGTTATTCAAGTCAACATATAGGATACTTTTTACTTCGGGAAAATATCACATCTCTGAGATATATATAGTAGCGTTAAAATGTAACTAGGGAAGAATCCGAGCGGAGCGATTCTGAGATGCTAGTTTATAAATATATGTAATTATTATAAAAAAAAAAAACTATTTGCTATGTCTAAAGCTAACTCATATTGATTAAAAATAATATCTGTTTGTATTTTATGCCCATTTTTGTGGACTAATCACCTAATTTGTAATTAATTATATTATGAATAAATAATTAATATATAAATAATTCTAATAATTTTATGGAATAAAATTTTAACTGTACTTATTTTGGTGGGTCGAATATTCAATCGAATCTGATATTGGTGGTTTTTTTACCTCATGAAAGAGGTATGAAGAACAGGACACTTGAGATTTTTGGCACGCAATGTTCTAAAGGAAAGCAAAGGCGAGTCATATATCAGCATTACTATTTTCACATACATTGATTTCTCAAAGAAAAATTTATTTAATAGAATTATACAAGTTCTTTATACAATGTAACTATAAGAAAAGGTATATAAACCAGTGAAATCAATAATATTAGAAATGGTTTAATAATGTTGACATGACCCAACTCAATCTGAAATCGTTCTCATACTGACAGAAACACCAAAATCATATTAACGCAGGTTTTGAAATTAGAAAATCAAGTAGGTGCTTCCTTTACCTTTCACGATAAATGGGCAAAAATTCATGCATTTGATATTTTAAAGGCTGGGTCGCTTTTAAAATATCAAATGCATGCATTTTTTATTCCCTTAAGCCCCTACCAGTAGAAATTGCCGATTTTAGTAAATATTCTTAAATGTAATTAAATAGCAAGCAAAGTAATTTTATGAGAATTAATCTTTCAATCTTGTATATTCTAACGTGTATACAAAACATACAAATCGCGAATTATATATTTTACTAGCGACTCATCCTCGCTTCGTTCGAGTTCGTCCCTAGGTTGTTTCCCCATACAAACTTTCACCCCCTTAAAGGATGATTTCTAGAATTCAAACTATTCTATATCCTTTCCAGGGTTTCAAACTATCTTTATACTAAATTGCATCTAAATAGGCTCAGTAGTTTCGGAGCCTATTCAATACAAACAACCAAACAAAAAAAAATTCTCTTATATTACAATAGTACAATTTTAGTAAATTTTCATAGTTTTACATTTACATTTTTCACATTTACATATTTATTTCAGAGTACAATTTTAACAATTAAATCTCTACCTCCGAATATTACGGTTAATGAAACACAGCCTCTGACAGACGGACGGACAGCGGAGGCTTAGTAATTGGGTTCCGTTGGTATCCTTCGTTGGTATCTTAATTTTAGTGTTAGTATTTATTATACTATAGATGGTTATGTTCCAAGGTACATTCATAATTAAGTTAAGAAAGATTAAGAAAAATTGTTAGAAAAATTTATTGGTTATAGTTAAATACGTTCAAAATTTAGATTGAATAAAATATTTGACTTGCAATTATAATTTAAAAAACAACTTAGATTTTTTAAATTATATCATTTTTAACCGACTTTCAAAAAAAGGAGGAGGTTCTCAATTCGACCGTATATATACTTTTTTTTTTATGTTTGTTCGGGCATTTTTTAGTCGTTGATGAACCGATTTTGATAATTCTTTTTTTGTTGGAAAGGAGATATCCCAAGAGTGGTACCATGATAAGGAAACCAGGATCTGATGATGGGATCCCAGAGAAATCGAGGGGAACTTTCGAAAATTGTAGCGGCGACTAGTGCGTTTGATAACATTTTCATCAGGTATTTTAAAGCACTACTATTTAATGAAGGTCTGGAGTCGATCTGATGATGGATCCGAAAGATAGTCGAGGGAACTTCTCAACGATTTACAGCAATTACCTGGTGTTTGGGCTTGATTTGTTTGTATTGATGATACGTCTACACTAAAAATGGAAAAATAATAACTTTAAAAAAAACCGACTTCCAGGCACTGAAAAGTAAAAAAATAACTAAACGGGGGTTTTCATTTAGAATAGATACTTAATCAAATTTTTTCGAAGTCGGTGCCAGCCAATACAAATCAAAGCACACCGACTTCGAAAATATCTGATTAAGTATCTATTCTAAATGAAAACCCCCGTTTAGTTATTTTTTTACTTTTCAGTGCCTGGAAGTCGGTTCTTTTTTAATTTAATTTAAAATATCTTAATTAAATTAATATAAAAATTCTATAATTACATACATCTACTAATATAATGATAATGGCCAAATTGCTTACTAACAAATACGTATGGATGTAATATCTCGAAATAAAAGGTTATTATTATAATGTGATATTGATAGACAATAATACTTTTTTAATATTTAATACATAATAAGTTTATTTAATTTAAATATTTAAGTACAAGTTTTAAAGTACATGAATAGAAGAATTGATACGTCAAACAATTATATTATTTAATTAAGTGAGCTAAGCTTAGTTGAAACGAATCCTTTTATCGGCAATTATTTTTTAGTAATTCGACATGGCGTGAATTATAATTTCTTAAATATCTAACCTAAATACAAAAAATCTTTTTCATTTATTTCATAAAAAAGTTAATAGTACAGTTAAGTAATATTTTTAATGTGGAACGCGTAAGCACTTTTAATTAAAATTCTAATATTCATAACTACAATAGAACCTATTATATATAACAGAGGTTGTTATAGATTTTATACCCTTATCTATACAGATAAATAAAATTAGAGTGTCTGTTTGTAATATTAAAATAACCGCTTTTTACCAAATGCATATGGATGTATACACGGTACATATACCAAAACAACATTTTTTACAATTTTTGTCTGTCTGTCTGTTTGTCTGTTTATTCCGGCTAATCTCCGAAACGACTGGACCAATTTTGACGGGACTTTCACTAGCAGATAGCTACTGTTATAAGGAGTAACTTAGGCTATTTTTATTTTAGAAAAAGAATCAGGGTTCCGCGAAAAAAAATGAAAACCCATGAAATTGTGAACAAAATTCGCGTACGGCGTACACAATAACGTACGTAGGTAACGTAAATCGCTTTATAATTTAAATGAATATCTTAGAAGTAGCAAGCTACTATTTATATATAAGCATAGCTAACCGTGAAAACGTACCTAGGGACGAACGCGAGCGAAGCGAGCGTAAGTCGCTAGTCTTTAATAAAAATGGTAGTATGGACTAATATTATAAATGTAATAAGATATCGAACCAAAATTTGGTAAGCACATAGTTTGAGACCCTAGAAAAGACATAGAATATATTTTTATTCCGGAAATGATCCCTTAAGGGAATGAAAAGGGTAGTAAAAGTTTGTATGGGGAATCAATCATTTCTCAAGTAAGGGATATAAAACTCATCATACCTATGTTTAATTATAATATAATCTATCTGTTCCATACTAAGCAAGTTATGTATCTAGGAACGGACCCGAGCGAGTCGCTAGTATCCTATAAACTTTATATGTATCATGTCATAGAATTTCGTTAACAAATATAATCTATATATATAAAAAATTGTAACTGATCACTGTCTGTACATGGAAGATATTTGATAAATGTATTTCCTCAACTAACGATAGCGATATAACAATAGGTGATTTTTTAAATTAACATAACATTTTCATTTATGAACCGATTGAAATAAAACAAGTACTAAATGTTAAGTGACGCTTACCACAATGCATTAGTGAAAACCGCACCCAAATTAAGCCGTTTCTTAGATTTGCGCGCACAAATGCCCAGACAAATACAAAAAAAAAATTAAAATCATTATTTTGAATTCTATTGCGTTAATAAAGGCCACCAATAATGTTTTTTTTCAAATATCATACAGGGATTATCTTACAGATCCAGACAGGGATCAGTTACACTTTCATTATATGTATAGATTAAATAAAAAACTCTAAACTTTTTCTATACTTTCATTCAAGGTTTATTAATACCAAAAAAGACCATTTATCATACGTCAGTACGTATAACAATTTGTTCATTGATTGCTGTTACAGAGATCGCGTAATAATACGATTTCCTAGTTTCAGCGTTTGTATGCATCAGCACGTTCTGACAGTAATGCTGTCGAATATCGTGAGGCATAACTGCTGTGGCATGCTGGGTTGCGTCGTCTGCGTGATATGGTCGGGTAATAGGCTGGATTCTTTTGTTCAAAATATCCTATATTATCTACATTGGTTCGTAAATTCAATATATCTGTATACATCGCACGTATTTTTAGTAATATCCATCTTATATTTTGAGCGGTATGCGAAAACCACGTATAAACTATTTATTAGATAAACTATCTAATTTGAAATACTGAAATTACTATATTTCACAAAATGTTCTTTGCTTGCTACACAGATATTATTGATAGTAGTAATACAGGAATATATTCTAAATGTTCTACTTAAATCTGAAATATTATAATGCAATTTGGTAACGGGCAACTCTAGTATACTCCATCACTGCAAATTGTTTGCATAATTTTCCAACGGTTGCCCATATTTGCATCCGAACGAAGATGTATTCATATGCAGCTGTCAAAGAGCTACAACGTTACAATACAATGGATAACCATTTTCTGGTATACACGATGATTATAGAATTATGCTTACAAATATATATATGTATATTTTTTTTTGTTAAAAGCTTGCACGTTTTCCTAAAATTAAGAAACACTTTGAAGTTATTAACAGATAACATACCTAATATGTAGATAAAAATTGCACAGCTTCATTTCATACCTAGAACTTTCAAAAGTTTAAATTACAATTTGCGTTCTATTATACTATAGGTATACCTAAGTGTGATATGTTATACTAAAATATGAAAGTGTATCGACCTAATTAACTTTATACAAGGTGTTTGTTATATGAGAAGTTTTATAATTTGCAACTAAAATAGGATTTGGTTTAAGCACGCTGCGTATTGGATTAGAAATTAGAGTTCTGGAGAAGTTTGAGCTCCATCGGTTACCGCAAACAAAATTAGTTAGACGAATTACTTTATCCAATACTTTTATGTATGTTTATTTAGTTAGGCGTTGTAAAAGTAACGCAGTGATATACGTTATTTATTAATTTACTAGCGACTCACGCTTGCTTCGCTCGCGTTCGTCCCTAGGTACGTTTTCACGGTTAGCTATGTTTATACATAAATAGTCGCTTGCTACTTCTAAGATATTGATTTAAATTATATAGCGATATACGTTACGTACGTACGTTATTGCGTACGCCGTTCGTGGATTTTGTTCACAATTTCATGGGTTTCAATTTTTTTTTGCGGAACCTTGATTATTTTTACAAAATCAAAAGTAGCCTAAGTTACTCCTTATAACATCAGCTATCTGCCAGTGAAAGTCCCGTCAAAATCGGTCAAGCCGTTTCAGAGATTAGCCGGAACAAACAGACAGACAGACAAAAATTGTAAAAAATGTTGTTTTGGTATATGTACCGTATAAATATTCATATGGTTTCAGTAAAAAGCGGTTTTTTTTTATGTTACAAACAGACACTCCAATTTTATTTATCTGTATAGATTTCGTCAGATAATAGCTGTTGTCGCATGGTTTTTTATATCTAAATATATTATAGTGAGATAATAGTGATATCATAGGAAAATCCAAAACATTCAAGGGTACCACAACATATTTAGTAATGATATTAATATAAAAAAATAAATAAAAAAACAATGAAAAAAAAACTGAAATATGTATAAAGCATGATAAGTTTTAACCTCTTAATGATTTCAAAATAACATTATAAAACAATAATATCTATCATCATAAATATGTCAATTGTGTTGTATGATTTCGACAATCATGATATGGCTGTAAACAGATTAAAGTTAGTGCTGGCAATTGGCCGATGCAATAACCTAAACCCAACTAGCGCCCGAAGCCAGACGGCTTTGAGCACACAAATTGATAGATATTAAAAGGTGTGGGTGGTAGTCGCTTTTAGTTTTTGATATTTTATAAAAGAATAAACATATACATACCTTGTAGTTGTTTTGACATTCCAAAGTAGTGGAAGTTATTTATGCATCCTATATGAAATCCTCAGAAAAATAGAGTATCTTAGAAATCTTTCCTGATAAGTTTTAGTCTTATTTGATGTACATCTTATTGAGGTATCAAAAAATGCTGCAGATAAAATAAATAAATGGAAAAATACTAGATTTTTATGAAATGCTTATATTTGAAAGAAGATATTTTAAATAAAACTATCATTTCGGATTTTTTCGCTGATTTATTTTGATTTTTGTTCCCGAACGTTTTGAATACTTTATAGCATTCATGGTCACGGGAGATACTAAGGTTTTAAATGTCTCAAAGGCATTATATATTTATTAGAGACAGCTTACCCACAAAATAACAAAATAAATTAAAAAAATATAAAAAAAGGCACCAAAGTACCTTATACCTATATTTGTTCATTTTAATTTTGAATATTTATATAATTTTAATATGTTTTATAATTGAATATGGAATATTATTTATTTAATTGTAACTGTTATTATTATAATTATTACAACTTATTAGAAAACCTTATTAATGGGGAAGATTTTTGCCTTTTTCTCCCGTCAGTTGTCGCGATGACTATGGCCCTAGGGACAAACTATGCAGTGCCAGGATGCAAAGAAAATGGATATTATTTGTTCTTAAAAACCAAAAACTAAAGAAATTGTGGGTTAAAGCAATAAGGTGTCCAAAATTAGCGAAATTACAATCTTTATATTTAAGGCTGTGTGGACATCATTTTGAAGAAAGTAAATTTTAAAACTCTTAAATCGTCTACAGGTGAATATTTTTTTTATTATATGTGCTTTTTATATATTAATGACAGAGTTTCACACAAACTTTCATCCCCCATTTTATCCCCTTAAGGGATTTAATTTCGGAAAAATGCTAAAACATGTATTAAATTGTGTTGAAAAGCATTAATACCAAATTTCAAGTATTTCTGATCATATATAATTCTTTGCCCATATAAACTTTATTACACCCGTTTACCCCTTTAAGGGATAAATTTCGAAGAAAGTCAAAAAACTATATTTTTATTTTTTATCTTAAAGCTAAACATCTGTGTATTTCACATTAAAAAATGGCAGAGTTTCATACAATTTTTAATCCCCTATTTTACCCACTTAGGAGATGAATTTCAAAAAATCCTTTTTTATCGGATGCCGACATCATATAATCAATACGCCCTCCAAATTTCACATTTCTGTGACCAGCAGCTTAGCCTGTGCGTTGATCCATCAGTCAGTGAAGGCCACCGCAGGATGCACCTTTCCTTCTCAATCCTTCCTTCAGCTGGTCTAACTTCCAGGTACAATACATTGCACAGGTAAGATGCGAATACAATAGAAGCAAAAAACCAGGTATAAAAGAATATTACAATAAAGAGATATCACAATAAAGTGCTTAACCTCAGACTGAATGTAAATAGGCGATACTTGTGGCGCCCTCCTATCGAGAAATATTCCCCATTAGTAATCTTATTTGGTGTTGCCATTATTATGTTTATAAATATATAGAAAATAAAATAAAAATTAAAAATTTAAGAAATTAATCTATACTAATAATATTATAAAGCTGAAGAGTTTGTTTGTTTGTTTGTTTATTTGGTTGAACGCGCTAATCTCGGGAACTACTGAACCGATTTGAAAAATTCTTTTTGCATTAGATAGAACGTTAACTGACGATGGCTATAGGCTATATATCATCCCGGAAAATGTACGGTTCCCGTGGCAAAGATTTGTTTTTGTCTAGGGATGAACCCGAAGCGAAGCGAGGATGAGTCGCTAGTTAAGAATAAAAATTAAAATGAGGGGTCTATTGATCCCCGGTCGGAACGAAGTTCCTTTCACATTTTGGTAGAAGTTTGCTATATAGTCATATAAATTTATACTATAAAATATCAAGTTGATAGAGTTTAATAGAAAAATTTACGATAAAATATATTTATTATGTATAAAATAAATAATGATAAATTAAAAACTGAATGATAATTAAGTTAATAATAAAATTTAGGAACTGTATAAATCTTATTTTATTAATGATTCTAAATGTTGTGCAGACTACTAGTCGAGTACAACTGAAGAAAGCCGAAGAGAAGAGAGCTGTCGAGTCTTTCGGCGTGCGGGAGAGTTGTGTGCCTCAATGTATATAATTCATACACGGCTGCAGCTATAGCAAGAAGTGTCGGAAAAAAGTCTTATTACACTTTTTCGGTCTCGCTCCAATCCGCTCAGAGCGTGTAAGGCGTGATAAGGAACTTTGTTCCTCTTTTTTTTCGTTCCGTTAATTTTAATTTAGTTTGCTATTATTTAAAATCAAAATATTAAGCAACACTCTTACTACATTTACAAATGAAAAATATTAATTTGAAATACTGTTACTTTGATCCGCACATTAAGAATTTACATACTACATCCGTTTGTTATGTTTAATTTTATTATTTGATTTAATTATAAAATAATAATTTTATTTTATTTGTTTTAAATAAAAAGATTACAAAATTATATACAATCCTTAATATTATAAAAATTAAATGTATTCATTAAAATTTTCTTAGACCCCTCTCTATTACAGCCTAAAAGTATAAATTTTATATATCAATTGACGAACGATTGAGAGCTGTAATAAAAGATTATTAGAAGATCCTTAGTGTTTTATGAGACAATAAAGCGATACATACGAGCACATAGATAACTCGAATTTTCAAAATTCTTTCTGTATAGAAGAGCTGAAAATAAAGAATGGAAACAATTAACGGTGAATTTTAAAATCTTTTATCCACCTCTGGAAGGCGAAATCAGGTAAAATCCATTTTTCACCACTTTCAAAGCGTTAAATTTGACTATAAAATGAATAAGAATCGAATAAAAACCAACATAATATTTTTTTCTTACTCTGTTTATATTACCGAGAAGATTTCACCAAAATGTTCTTCGTGTAGCTTAACTAAAATTCATTTTAAAATGCAGACAATATTGTGAGCCATTTCTTTAAACTCTAAGAATTCCTTTTCGAAATAAACTAAAGCATACACTACATTTAATTAAGAGTAAATAAGAAGAGTCGTCCGTAAAGCAAGTACAAGAATTTGTTTGGAAAAAGCATTAAGAGATACAACCAAAAATTGAATTCGTTGGAATTATATCAAGCTGTCCGCAAGCGACAATACAGGAGAATGAAAAATAAATTATACTCAGTGCTTCATTTGCTCTAAGTGGGATGTTCTACTAAAAGTTCTTTGACCCTCTTTCTGAAGTTCGCTGATGGCACCCTCGGGAATGCTTTCATTACGTACACCTAATCACTAAGGCATGTAAATGTATTAGCTAGGCCAACTTAACGCGTTTTAACTTTTTACGAGCACAATATACACAGGCAGGTACATTATTTAAAACTAGCGACTAACACTCGCTTCGCTCGAGTGCGTTTTTATTTTCTTTCGCGGAACCCTTACTCTTTTTCTAAAATAAAAGTAGCCTAAATTTCGTCTTATAACATCAGCTTTCTGCCAGTGAAAGTCCCGTCACAATCGGGCCAGCCGTTTCGGGGATTAGCCGGAACAATCAGACAGAAAACAATTTTAAAATGGTTTTTTTTCTTATAAGTTCCGTAGATACCTTAATATGTATGTATTTAGTAAAAAGCTGATATTTTAACATTACAAACAGACACTTACATTTTATTTATTTGTAGGTATAGATAAAATTTATCATATATATTTTATCGAAAATGTCTAATAAAACGTTATGTTAACAGTAAAAGTACGAAGTTTTATTTTATAATGTATTTTGTGTTAATTAAGATAGTTTTTTTAAATAGGTAAATTTCTTTAGTCTTTATAAGCGTATTTTATATAAAGGTTCGAGTAAATATATTTCTAATTATCAACTTTAATTGGAACTGCATTTTCATATAATAAACATTTATGTAATCATAAAATTCTTAGAAGGATCTTGTAATAAATTAAGTAATATAACTATAAAACCATTGAAATATTATAAAATAAAATATAAAGTAATAATAATAGAATCTATTGCAATTAGCTTTTTGCTCTTTGCACATATACTTTGACATGCTGATTTTATATAGTTCCACTTTATTACTATATTTGTATAGATAGATTTCTATTAAAGAAATAATTGTGTCAAAGGTTAATCATTGGATATTTATAGTAATTAATTTTATATTTACCATACTTCATTACTATGGTTAAATATTATTTATTTCGTATTAGTGACTCACCCTCATTTCGCTCGGTTTCGTCCCTAGGTGCGTTTTATCGGATAGTATGGAATAGATGGACTATATTATTATATAATATAATATAGCCTCTAGATTTTTTCAATAATCGGACTATCTAATGCAAAAAGAATTTTTCAAATCGGTAGTTAGTAGTTCCTGAGATTAGCGTGTTCAAACACACAAACAAACAAACTTTGCCTCTTTATAATATTAAGTACTATCTATTTCATAAGAGCTATAACAAGAATAATGCAAGTTATGCGTTTATCGCTCAGTAAGCAATAAGAGACTTAGAAAATTATTGCCTAACAGTATACATCAAATGGAATTATGGCATAAAAAAGGACTTAAAACGATTGTTTGTTATTGTAATTATGTTAAAAACAAACAATGTGCATTAATATTATTAATAATTAGCACATAATATTATACTCTGTTATAATAGAACGTTAAGTAATGAATAAGTTTTTATTGAATATGTATGTACATAAAAATTCTTACAATTTATGTTTCGTGATACTCACTATAAAGAGGCAGTGGTAGCCCAGTGGTAACGCGCTCGCTTAGGAAACCGAGTGAAGCGGGTTCAAATCTCAATCGCACTTCAGATATTTTCATGTGCGAATCATTTCTAACATGATTTCCACTTGCCTTACGGTGAAGGAAAACATCGTGAGGAAACCTAAATATCTGAGAAAACCTAGCAAGTTTTTGAAAGAATTGTGAAGTCCGCCAACCCGCACTTGGCCAGCGTGGTGGAAGGGAGGTCCGTGCCCAGCAGTGGGACGTTAAAAAGGGCTGAATATATACTCACTATTATAAAATTATTTATCTTTTCTATTATTTCATGTTTGTGTATAAGCTACCCTAAAATTTAAAATACAGTAAAATTTATAAAAACTTAAAAAAAAAGACTTTCAGGCACTAAAAAGTAAAAAATAACTGAAAGGTTTTTTTTTTCTATAGACAAGTAAATGTGACATATACAATACGAACTATAATTAAAATATTATACGAGTAAACAATTTATGATGTATTTATCGAAATAGATTTGCTTTTGCAAAGCAATTGCAAGAAAAATGCGACTTTTTTTTGGTGTTTTATTTTAGTTTTTTTGTTTGAATCTCTGGAACTAACAATCAGAATAGAGTTTCTTTTGGCATTTAAAACCAATAATTATAATAACTTATTGAGCAATAAAACACATAAACAGTAAACAATATTACATACAAAAACAAACATACATATATTATTATGTATATAAAACAATCTTGTTTCTAATCTCAGTTTAACTAAGGCTGTGTCGACACAAAAGATAGCCACTGTAGCCACAGGTAGCCACTGTTGCCGTACTAGAAGGCCTGTATTACGGAATACAGGGCCTATAATAAAATATAAAAAAAAATATATAATATAAAAGTCAGAAAAGTGAAGTTTCATCTTTTCTATTGAGACCTAACAAATTTTAAGTTTTTCAAGAAAACTTAAAATTTTATCGTAGTTACATTTTTGCAGTAACATAAAATCTTTTAATATCTTTAAGAGTGTCGGAAATCATAAGAAGTTGTTGTTGTTGTTTTTTTCTAATAATTGTCGTCAATGTTATTCAAACACAATTAGTGTAAGATGTCACTACGATAAGATTGGCTTCCAAGTTTTATAGTTCAGCAAAAAGGCAAATCTATACGTATAATAAAATAGTAACAAAGCGAAACCTGTCCATGAAATATTTTTAAAAACAATGACTGTAATGTATTGTGTACAGAATATAGACCCAAAAAGTGTCTGTTTGTCTGTCTGTACATTTCACCCAAAAAGTATTGAACTAAATTTGAACTAATTTAAACAAAATTTTGTATAGTGAACTCGGGTCAACACTTAGGATACCTTTTACTTATTTTACAGCTTAATTTACTATTTTTATTACAACAACTGGTTAATAACCAGTAAACAATAACTGGTTCTCTCAAGTCGTCCTTATAAATTTACATGGGTATCACTGCCTTCTTCAGTCTTAAAGAGAAAAATCAAAACAATGTAAGCATAAAGCATAACATGTCTATCACCTGAGGTATACTCGCAATAAGTATTTTTATCTATTTACAACGTACAAGCGTCGAGGGACTCTCCCGAGCAAAGCGAGAGTAAGCCGCTAGTTTTAAAATAAACTATTCAAATAAATATGATAAGAAATGAATACGTTGAAATTTTAATCAGGTAATAATATGATCAATTAAATACAAAATAAACGATAATACAATTAGATTTTCGCGATAAAAAATATTAATTCTTTTGCTGTTTTCTTCATACATTTATTATGTTAATTAAAAATGCCCAAGGTAATGATTCAATCATTTGTAATATAGGTATTAATATAGTATTGAAGAATTTTTACTTTTGGTCCATAACTATAAAATATGTACAAAAACTTGATTACATTGACATATTATATGTTGGATCTTTTCATAATTATCATTATTTTTTGATCTTGACTAAACTATTATATTACATAAACATAGATCTTGTAAATGATGATATTATTCAAAAGTTACGATCTCTTAATGCTTCAATGAATATATTTTTGGTCTAGAAGCTAAGTATGTACGGATGCAAATCCTGAGGGCATGGATTCAAATCTTGAGTTGGCCTAGAGTTATTACTGTTACTGGTGGTACTTACTAGTTACTCTATCAAAAATCCCCGTTATAACCTCAAGTAGGTAGAGTTACATCCATCCACCCAGTACACCTAGCAATTTCAGATGGATTTTTCGTGCTGAGTGAAGTTCAGTCTGCAAGTTTTTTTAATAAAAAACTCATCAATATTATAATTTTTAAATGTTAATTTATTCTGACTGCTATTATAATTGCAAAAGTTTGTGTGTATATCTGTGCTCAAATGGCTTGACGGTTTTGGATGTATACAGATAGGATATGATCTGTAGTAACGTAGGCTAGTGTTTGGCTCAAAGCGAAGGTATATCGCTAGTGAATGTATAAAAAATCTTAGCAAAAAATAGAGATTTATATTTTAGATCTAAATTATAATGGATTATGTAGTAGTGTAGTTCTAGCGTAGAGCTTTCGTAGAGCTTAGCTACATCAACAATTATTGTCAATAGAGAGCTAACTCGGTGCAATGTTATAGTTGTTTAGAAGTTCACTGACGCAATAAAACTTCCGGAAAAAGCAATTTGTGATCAAAAGCTTATAATCTCTACCGTACATAATAGTTGGATCGAGCGTGTGTGTCATTTAAGGGATTTACCAGAAAGTATAACGTGATAAAAAAGACCTGACCTTAGTTATACATTTAATTTCCTAATTTGCTTTTATTTTCATTAAAGATAATAGATAGTGTTTATTAATTATTATTTTTTTACTTTATAAAGAAATACATTAAACAAAAGTAGACCACAAACAAAAAAGTATGATGAGAATTATTCATAAAGGCTAGCACGAAGCTACGCTAATAATCAAACTATGAAAATTTTAGGGTATTTAAAATTTGTTAGGAAAGGCTGCACCAGAACTATAACTGGGGAGCTCAAATCTGATTAGAGTTTATTTAGTATGCTTACATAATATTGCACGATTTAAAAACATCTTACATGTAATTTAATAATAAATTAATAATTTTCAAAGTCGAAAATAGTAGCGTGATCATTCTTAAAAAAATAAGGAATTTTATATATATATATATATATATATATATATATATATATATATATATATATATATATAATATATTCTTTGAAAACTTCTAATGACATTTATACGTTACACATTGTAGTATATAAGGAATAACATATTAATCATGTAAAGAAACTTGAAGCAAACACGTGAATAATACTTTTATTTATTATTTATTTACCCTTGCTTCAAAAGAATATGAACGAATAATAGAAATAAAACATATACAGGCACAAAAGGAGATACGTGAGCGAAACTCGGAACAGTATGTAATGCTTACCGATCAGGTCAAATCATAGTGCGTCACGATGTACCTAATTAATTGCAACCACACGGAACAAATGTTTGACCTGGTCTGATCAAGATTAACTTGGTGTTCGAAATTACCCATTAGACAATAAAGTAAGTTGTCAATGGGAGATGTTTCTGTAGCCTGCCTCAGTATTTCCTGTAGTGTGAAATTATTTATTTATAATAATAATAGTTGAAACAATTCTACGCATTCTATTCTATTTCAAGATTTTACAATTTTAAGTTCTCTATATACTTGTGACAAAAATTTGTGAAAACTATAATTTTATTATTATCAAATTAAATTCATATAAATTTATGTTCAAATATAAATATACTTAATATCTACATACAACGTATATTTAAACACCTGAGCGCAAAATCAAATTCAAGCATTAATCTCAAGTTATACCACACGAACCTTAAATGGTATTCCTAACTACATCAGTCTCAGAGACGCTGTGAATTTCACCATAACAACTTTTATATGGACCATAATATAAAATTCGTTAAGGTATTGTATATCGTTTGAATAAGGCCAGCCAATCCTTATCGTTTGAATTTGGAAACGAGAAAAATATTTGGTAAATAAATTACTCCCCAAAGTTTCTAAAGAAAAAATCAACCTAATATAGAAAGGTACTAATATTTATCCAACTAAAAATGGAAGGTGCTGTGTTTGATTATGTTTTATGATGTTTGTTACTGTGAATCATATATCAATCAATTTATCGTACTTTTTATTATCATCTTTACTTAAAATTTGGCAAATATATATACTTCAGATGCCAGTAAAGTAATTGTGTAACATCTACCTGCTTTGACGAAGGAGCCAGTTTTAAGTGGCTACTAAAGTCTTAGAATTTTTGCTGATTTCATTTTTGGAAATGGAATTAAAACATGGGCCGCTTCTTAGTAAAATATATAAATGTGTGGATGTGAAAATTACATTGCTACTCTATTTTTCATATAAGATTTCAAATAAGAAATACTAATATCACACTTCTTTTTTGTTTTCCTCAACAGAGTTTTATTTTAATAGGTACCAACTACATAATTTAATGTTTTTGAAGTCGTTACTAGTCACAAAAATTTAACTAAAGAAGGCAAACAAAAATTAAGAATCTATTTGCATATAATCAAGTAGGCTTCAAGATATTGGCTTTATTTATTTATTAAACTCAAGTTATTTTAAAGTTGTTCTTTAAAGGATTATTTTAGTAAAAATAAACAAAAGTTATATAATAATTTCTTAAATTTACGCGAATATTTGACATTTTAAATAAAACTATCTTTTCGGATTATTTCGCGAATTTATTTTGTTTTTTTTTGTTTCCCGACGCTTCAAATGCTTTTCAGTAACCATGGTCACAGGAAAGACTGAAAATTTCGCTTCTAGGTAGCTTATGTGTCATTCCAGGCTATAATCTATCTCTGTACCAAATTTTATCCAGATTCTGTCGTGAAAGAGCAACACATATCCATACATCTATCCATAAACTTTCACATTTGTAATATTTTAGTATAGACATTAATTCGTGACAACTTATGACCAAATTGGTTTGCTTTGTCTTGATTTGTCTGCAAATATATCTGATTAGGCACTATCGTAAAGGAATATACCCATCGTTTAGTGATTTCTTATTTTTTGTTTCTATTGTCTTTATTTATACACTTTCAATATAAAGAACGATTGTTATTTACACATATCAATTTTCACCTTTAAGTTTTAAAAGATAAAGGGAGCAAAGAAAAGTTGGCGACTAAACGGCGCGACTTCCTGGCGCCAAATGACGTCACAATAAAATTCGAGGTCACTAGAAAGAGAAGATAATGTCCAAAATGAAGGTTGAATAGGATAATCAACCTCAAGGCTTGGCTTTTCCCTAATGGACTGAACACCTTGTTCATTCAAAATAGGCGTATATATTAATCTATTGTTGTCCGTATTACTATCTCTGATGATAATCTATTATTATCTGCTTTTAATATATTATTTATTATATTGAGATAAAATTGCTAATTAATTATTCTGATTGTGATATTCTTATATTCGAATATATATTAATAAGGATATTATTTGTGTCCGTTCAATCACTGCAGATTTTTTTTTCTCGACGATAATATTCAGCTTTCCTGAAAATTATTATAGAAATTATAAATTTATCTCTTTTGTATATTTTTTTTAATCTTGGATTGTTATGAGCAATTTCCAATAAGATAGGTACTTAACAAAATGTCTTTTGTTAAGTACCTCATATCCCGAATCCAGTCAGTTCAGTCATCCAGTATGAATGAAGAACGCTCTTAATAAGCCGTTTTAATATTGATGTTGGACTCACAAATATAAAATAATATAATATACCTATTGTAAGGTTTTCCAACGGGAAGCGTGTATGAGGTCATACACGTTATCAGGATGGACGAGTGTAAGGTTGCATTTATATATATGAGCGTTTTAATGAAAAATAATATAATATTCTATTAATTTGTAATGATTTATGTTTAAGGCATTTAGTTATGTGACCTTGGCCGATAGGAATGTATTTAAAAAAAATAATAAAAAAGGACGCGGGTATTAATTTGTTTTCCCGCGCTTTTGCAATTTTGCAGAGAGATGTCAGTACCATTCTGTAGTGACTAGTCATGGAATGTTTGTAATACTGAAAATTATTGTTATAAATTATGTAACTCATTATTTTAAAAGAATAACTGTTGAGTTTCTTGCCGGCTCTTCTCAGTGTTTTCCTCTTCAAACTGTTATCCGAACCGGTGGTAGCGTCCACACGGACAGACGTACTGACTGACGATTATAAAAGTACTGAATATAAAAACATATACAAGGAATATCTCGAAGTTTTATTAACGTCGTCCTATACTATATATAATTAAGGAGAATAAAGATTAGAACTTATAGATAAGACTATTATAGGTTATTTTACTGGTTTCTAGAAATCGTTTCAAATTATTTATTTGTGTTTATTGAGATTGAGTACACAAAAAGTGTTTATTTTAAATAATTAAAATTATTTCTTCAAAAATTAGCAACTAAAAAAGTGTAATTTAAATAGGTCGCCGAAAGACTATTGTGCGCAAGATGGCGTCAGTGACGTCACAGTGAAGTATAACCAATCAAGCGCCTTACACAAGTTGAGTTAGCCTTTATTTTTGTTATTATTTTTTATTACTTAATATAGAAAATGTACTAAAAAGGTGTTTAGTGCCAAGAAAGTAGAAACGGCAATGACAGTCTGTCAACACTCATTGACAGTCACGTCGTTTAACAGTTTACGATGTAAATAAATAAAACAATATTTTTCAAATATTGCTCTTATCAAAATCAAATGCTAAAGTTTGAATGTGAGTATTTTTGTTGCTTTTTCAAGCCTAAAGTATTTAAAACATATATAATGCGCGGTAAACAACGACCGCGAGTAACACATATTCTACGACACGTTTGGCTCAGTTTATAGTGACCCTACTTGCTGTGCTAGCGGTCGCGGGTTCGAGTTCCGTTAGAGGCATTCATTTCTGTGATGAGCGCGAATGTTTGTACTTCAGTTATGTTTATAGTTATAATATGTATGTATTCAAAGTTACATATGTGTAGTGAATTACGTTTATGACAACCGGAGGACTCAAAAAACCAAAGGTTTTACTTAAAATAGAAAAATTAGCTCTAAACTTAATACTCTGAAACAATAGTGATCGATGTTAGAGTCACATGTTGAATACAATTTACTTATTACTATCGGAATATATAAGATTATAAAACTCTGATGCAGTCATAATTAAAAGGCCCGCGCGTAACGGTGACTCGTGATGGTGCGCGACGTCAGCGGTTCTCCGCTAGGCAACGCATGTGACATACATAATATACATAGATGCTGATGCAGCGTCTTAATTTGGGGGCACACGTGTAGTTGCGACTTGTGACGATGGGCGACGTCAGCGTATGTAACATGTGTATCAACTATTTGGTATCCATAAAACAAGCCTCGTAGCTTACCATCGAACTAGATGGTGCTGTGTTTTATGTCCCGATATATTTATTATATATTTATTATAAGTATTCATAATAAAAGGTGGCGCTGCCTGTGTATATATATAAATATAATAGAAAAGGTGCCCAAGAAAGCACCCATAGAGCATAAGTTATATTATATATATTAAAACTAAAAAGTAAACAGTTTTATAAGTTATTGGCCATAAAAGCGGACACAGTTCAATGGAATGTTGCGCCAAAACATGCGCAATAAAATTTTGAATTGAGGTCGCATCCCTCAGGGTGCGTCGGCGACGACCAGACTGGTCTGGATGGCGCCGTGACGTCACGAATCGATGTACAGCAGACAGCATCTTTAACTAAATTCTCGGATGATATAGCATGTACATCTATACATATAATAAAATTCTAACTAAGCCAAATCTGTACATTAAATATTTTTTGGAAAGTCTTATTGAAATATACATTATTATAGCTGCAGAGGCCGAATCTATAGTTTTTAGAATTTTTGTCTGTCTGTCTGTCTGTTACCGCATCACAGAAAAACCACTGGAGGGATTTTGATGAAATTTAGTATGATGATACCTGGATATCCGGGTCAACATATAAGACACTTTTTACCGCGGGAGATTATCTCATTCCAACGGAAGTATACGTTATAACATAACCCAAAAAATATTTATGATCAAAATTTCTTGAGACTTGGTATTAATACTCTTTAATACAATTAAATAAATACGTGTTTTAGCGTTTTTTGAAATTCATCCCATAAGGAGATAAAATAAGGGATGGAAAATTTGTATGAAACCTACCTTTTTAATGATTTTTTGTTGTAGTTTTAGCGCGAGCGAAGCCGCGGGTTTTGCTAGTGCGTCATAAGAAGAAAATTTAAAATTTTAGCATTTGACAGCTTATTTTACAACCTGCCTTATAATAATTGAGAAAATAAATTGATTTTATAAGATTAGAAACCCGCTTTCGCTTCGTTTCAGTTCTCACTCTACTGCACTAGTTATTCAGTATTTTTTGCAATATATTTACAAATGTACATAGTGTATTTAATAATTTACAAATTTTATTTATTAACAAATTAAATTATACAGTAATACAGTAAAGGCTTGTACATTTTAATTTCAAACAGTTGGGCGAAGTACTGTACTCCTTGATAGGTTATAAATATAATCTGTATTAAGGATTAACAGCCCCGTTCCCCTTTAGATATTTAAAAATATATTTTTATACCGTAATATTTAGTACTAAATATATTAAAGTAACTTAATTTTGTTACTTTCCACCTCACAAACTCTATGTAAATGTGAGTCCGGACCATTTTTCCGTTGCTACGAGAGAACCCTAAGAGAACCGACCAGCCTGAAAGCAACATCTTAAAGTATTCACTATTTTCTGTAAACTTGTACTAGATAGTATTTTATTTCAAAATCTAAACTGACAATTAATACTTATAACTGTTATCATGATTTTTCAATAATACATTTTAAATTCTAAAAATTTGAATTTAAGTAATATTCATGTGTATTATTATACGTATGCTATATATATTATTAGATACAAAAATAATATATATAATAAAACTGTAGAGGTCTAAAAAAGTCAAGGGGATATAAGGAATAGAACAAATCCAGATTTTTTATCTGTTTGTCTGTTTGTACGGGCTAATCTCTGAAACTGTTAAACCGATTTAAATGAAATTTTGCATGGTGGTTACAATCCCCGATCAACATTTTAGACACTATTCATCAATGAAAATTAAAGAGTTTCCGTGGGATAGTTAAAAAACTATAGTAAATTATACAGCTTAGAACACAAAAACTACTGATTGGATTTTAATGAAACTTTACAATAATATAGTTCTTACATCAGAATAACAAGGTGGCTATTTTTATCTCGGAAAAATGTACAGTTTCCGTAGGATAAATTTGTTTTTGTCTGTCTCGAGGCAAACCCGAGCGAAGCGGGATGAGCCGCTAGTTGTATAATAATAATCTAAACATATCGTTGAAATAACTTTGTGACCTCTAAATGTCATTTATTTTGCCCATAATACAAATACCTACTCGTATACCAATACTTGACATTGTAAGTGAACATCTCTTTTGTGAAAATCCAAGATTAGAAATGAGCTGATTCATCTTGAAGAACCTTGAGACGTATTTATTGACTTATATATGGTTTTGCATTTTACGAAGATATATTTTATTATGCAAAATTATGAATATGTATAATATACAGTGTAAAAGATACTTTTACGAAAACATTTCAATAAAAATATGATATTATGTTATTGAGAATAAAAATATAATTATATTATAGTACCTGGGATATATTTAAAAAAACAAGTCTTTATCTAACGGACAAGCAGGTAATTTCATTTTATATTAAAACTCTACCTGTTTATAAAGTTTAAATTTACTGCATTTGCTGGCGTCGCATATAATAAAGCTGTATTTAGTTACATTTTCTCCTACCAAATTTTCAAGCACTGAAATTACCAACATAAAACGAGCAGCAAAGGTTGCAGTTAAACTAATCTTATTAGATAAGTTTCAACCCTTATATAGGCATGGTAAATCGTATAAAGTTTTCGATGTAAGAAACCCACTACTGAAAAGTTCGTGACGTAATTTGACGTGCCCTTTTAAAATTTTGAAAAGTGATAAAAGTTAGCTTTTTTTATTAAAAGGATAAATCTTTAAAAGATATATCTATTGTATGTGTCTCAGTGTCTTATTCATGTATGATACAAGCAATCTGCCTCACTTTATGTGTCTTTTACATCGTAGAATGACTTTAGCATGAGATCTTGACTTATTCAATATTTTGTTAATGTCTTTAAGGCATTCCAATTGAGCACAGATTACTTCGCCAATGTAGAATGGAGAAGACAAGAAGGTCATTAGTCGGTAAAATAAGTCATTAAACTATAATAAATTTTAAATCTGTAAAACAAGGGAACAAAGGGAAATCCTTTATAAAATTTGGACTTACCTATAGCAAAAGATAGCACAATTAATATAAATTTATATTTATATTAATAACCGGAGAGCCAGATACATCACGACCTTCATCGATCTGTTAACCAGATGAAACATATTTTTGATAAAGTTTCAATAATAGATAAATACTCCTAAAATAGCTTGCCTGTCGAAATCCTCACCAGGTTATTTTTAAATAATTGTCTCTTGTGTCTTTTTCTTGTAATTTGTGCTCTTAGACAATAATTAAACCTTAAATAAAAATAAGTCTACTTGACTAAGCCTCACGCTTAGCCAAATGTCATTCAACAATTATTGAAAAATTATTTTCAAAATGTTATTTCATAACGTTCACTTTTAAAATGTAAAAAGCAAGTCATACATACAAACGAATAGGTTCCAACACAAGTTTGGAACTAACTGAACGTCAATCAAGCGCTTTGAGTATGCCGCATAGTCTCGTTATTTGCAATCCTTTGAGCTACATACTACCTATCTTAATTAGACATGCTGTTTGACTAGATTTCAAAATTCAAGTAAAGATGGCCTAGTGATTTATTAAATATAAAAAGTAATTCTAGCCGTTTGCCTTTTTAAAAGTTAATACCCGGGCGAACAATCTTCGCTCGGAGTTTTTGGGCAAAAGTATAATTTAATCTTTAAAAAAAAACTAAAAACTTGAATAAATACAAAAAAAAAAAAACAAAAGTAAAAATTGTATCTGACCGGGATTCGAACTCGTACACCTGTGATTGTCAATTTTGCGCATTGGCCGCTTAATTTCGATGCTTATGCCTGAACGTGACAAATTAACGACCATATTTTGCGTGGAATTATGCGAAAGAAAACGGCATGAAAACTCGAAAACAGGCGTTTTTTCAAATATAAGGCTAATCTAGATCGAATTTTCACCCCCGAAAACCCACACATACCAAATTTCAGCAAAATCGTTAGGACCGTTTCCGAGATCGCCGGTATAAATAAATAAATATACAAGAATTCGCCCGTTTAAATATATAAGATAAAATATAATTACAAGTTGTAATGGATTTTGAACAGTTTTTTTTTTGATTCACATAAAGGCAAAAGTGTTAAGAAACAAATTTGTGAAATCACTTCAGTAAACTTTATATTCAAAGGGTTTGGATAATTTTATGAATATTTTATGCGTAACTTTAAAAATAATTGACTAAAATTAATTTCATAAATTTCATAGCAATTGATATTTTATTAAAAACTTCTCATGACAGCTATTAAAACCAATGAACTGGTTAAGCACCAATGAATTATGACATAAAAAATCATATTTCAAATATTAAAGGACAATATTGACATCATAAGCCATACAGAAATTATATCCTATAAAAATAATTAAATTTAATAAAACCTCTATTGATAGCATACTTTTAATACGCATATGCTGTAATAAGAAAAGCAAACATAATACGGTTGACTTCAGTGATAATATGCGATAGGGTCTGCTTTATGAGAGTAATAACATTAAATTATGATTTGATAACCTGAAGTCATGAAAGCGTGCCCATTAAAGTGGCCATTACGCGACCCATAGGCGCATCTTACGAAAAGTGTTGGCTAGTTGGGAAATGAAAGCGAAATTTTACATTTCTTTTGATTTAAATAGTGCTCCTGAATACCTTAATAGAGTTCATATTCTGTACAGAGTTTATTATAAACATACTTATGTAAGAATGACTTAGTTATTTGAAAAAAGAAAATGATCCTCAACCTTTTAGTTTACTACCAATAATGGCTTTAAAATCATTTGGATATAAATTAGAATTTTCTATTAAAATGTCAATGCCAATGTCAATGTCATTAATGTCACTGACAGCTTGCAAAATGCATATTTGTTCACAGGATAACAAACAAACTAAAACTATACCGATGTAAATAGATATTTGCAGATACCGATACCCCTAGAGGCAGAGTTAGAGACGTGAAATTCAAAATAGATGTTGCTTAGAAAGCGTAAACATACTATTTTAAGAGATGAGCGTACATTTGTAACCAAACTTTATAGGATAAACTTAGAGGTGTATAGGTACTTTGTAATATTAGTGTCAAATTAACTATTAATAATAATTTGCGATTATAAGAGCTTTACGTGATAATCACCTTGTCATCTTCAACATGTGGTTTCACAAACGACATATCCAATCATTATTGGGATCACTTGACACAGACTGCAATATCATAAATGTCAGGCTTAGTTTACATTATGACATACATATATTATATATATTCTATGTACTAGAATAACTATAAGACTGCAATCACTTAAGTATTTGCAAATCAACGACACCTATTATCTATTTAAGCGTACAAAAATAGCCCGCAGAATATCTCGGATTAGCGCTGTCCAATTTCTTTGTATGGAATGAGGTATCTGTACTAGTATTATGTGATCTGTACTTATATTTAAGTTTACTTACTCAACGCAATCAAAATAAATATAAAAAAAAAATCAATACAATTATTTATGATATTATGTGTTCTAAGCGTGCTATATAGTTGATCAAAATTTATTTCACCCTGTTTCATGGAATAAGGCTTTATTTGTAACAAAATGTTTCACGTCAAAATCTTTTAAATGAAAAAAGAAACGGATATTGCCGTGTGATGCTTGTGACGGTTATCTGGGTCGCTCTAAAAATTTACGTTACAAGTGAAGAAAATATGAAAACAGATTCGACCTTCTAAGAGATAGTAAGTAGTAGGTAGTAAAAATTTTTATTAAAATAAACATTAAATCAGAACATAGAAATTATGTATTTGTATTATATGTTAAATTAAATTATATAAGAAAAAATGAATAACGGCGTGTTTTTAAAAAGGTCAAGTACTTAAATGAACGCTATAGAATTTTTTCACATATCACCGATTTCTATGAGATAAAGTGAAATAAATCAATTTAGCTTACATACATATATATTTAGTATTCTTAGAGTAAATAAACAGCTACAGATGCGGTTTACTTAAATTAACATAGATTTGCTCCAGTGGCTGCCACAAAGCTTGTTTACAACAGATGCGACAGTGCTACTCCATAATTATTGCATCTTCCACATCAGAGATAGGATAGGTTACGTTCATCAAGGAACCAAATGTAATAAATTGTATTCTAAACGTCACATATTTGATGCGTGTATAGCGTTAATCTATAATAATATTATAAAGAGACAGAGTTTGTTCGTTTGAACTTGCTAAGATTGTTTTTCGCATTAGATACCTCGTTTATTGAAGAAGGCTAAATATATATCATATAATATATATTTATAAAGTCTATTCCATACTTACCGTTAAAACGTACCTATTAAGAATATATTTAAAATTATACTAAATAATAAAGCGCACTGAATTAGGTGGTTGTGGATGACGTAGATTTTTATGTTGTATAGAGTTTTTTTAAAGGCTGGAGTGTAATACTGAAGGACTCATGAGATACGATGAGAGCTGACGCAAAGATGAGTCCTGTCGTGTAAAAATGATAGGATATAGTCTTACACTGTTTTATATGCATAAGAGATCGGGAGGTTATCATGATGTCTTTTGTATTTGACTAGAACAGTCTGTGCTTTATCCTACTATTTTATAAATGTGAAAGTTTGTAAAGATGGATGGATGGATGTTTGTTACTCTTTCACGTCAGAACGGCTTAACTGATTTGGATGAAATTTGGCACATAGATAGATTATAGTCTGGAATAGCACAAAGGTTTTATCCCTAAAAAGATGTACGGTTCCTGTGGGATAGATTTGTTTTTGTCTAGGGACGAACCCAAAGCGACACGAGGGTGAGTCGTTATTATTGTATTTTTTGATATACTCGTAGCATCAATTGCTCATGTATGTGTTTTACACATGTTAAAAAACGTATAAATAGGTCGGCTAATTTGGAGTATAATAAATGATAATTATCATTTGACATCAATTATAATTTATGTCAACTTTACAAATAAACACAGTGCATGGTGGATTATATATATAGTTTAGGCAGTTTAAAATAATAAAAAAAAACTAAAAACTTGAAGATAAAATAAACAAAAAAATGTTTTTAAATTAAACGGTTTTTTTGAAAAGAAAGATAATAATTATGTAGATAATGTTCAGTCATTTAAATTAAATGTAATGTAAATTTTTACCTATTTTATAGCAGTAACAGTTCAAATTAATGTAAGAAGGAAATCACAACATGGCCTGGCTTTTTAAAGAAACGTTGGGAGGTTGTTTGTAGACATTAGAGAATATATACCTCATCTACAGAATTTTCCACCTTCAATATTTAATAATTAACCAATAGCTTTTCAAGTGAAACAGGACAAATGTATAAAAATAAATAAAAAAGGAATATCGATGTATATTTTCAAAGAGTAGCTGAAACTTAATTAATTTAATTTTACGATACGTACTACGGATAAAGTTATTCGCTTTGATAAAAACAGCGGGCAGTACAACAGTCTAAAATTTGCTATCCAGTGGTGCCTTTTTGTTTGTAATAAACTTTATTTTTGTTTTTTGAGCATGAATTGTAATGAAATTAATTTTTTTTTTTTTAAAAAACATAAAATACTTCGATGATAAAAGATTCTTTCAATTATGAAGTCGTAATGTAGCGTTTTAATTCAAAATCTTCTATTCGGTAGAGTACAGGCGTAACTGGAAAATAAAAATAAAATAGGCCTAAATGTAACACTAATTCTAATAATAAGGGACAACAATTTTTGTGGGGGAGGGTAATTTTATGGCATCTCTAAACTTTGCTTGAACACACAACTTGACACTTGGTATGAACGCTTATTAAAACAAAGAAATATATATTTTATTGTCTTTTAAAATTCGATTCGTATTGTGAGTATAAGAGAAGCTTACAGAAACGGTTAATACTTTAGTATTATAAATGTGAAAGTGTGTTTGTTTGTTTGTCCTTCTTTCACGTCAAAAAGAGTGTCGGATTGGCGTGTTTTTTTATGTGAAGAGTGACGTTATAATGCAACCCACTGCAACTCATCCGTACAGTAGTTTCTGAAATTAACTCGAACAACCCAAACTAACTCAAACTCAAATTATAATATGCAGTAATTCAATGGACAGTAAAATAATAACTGTTAGCCATAAATATAAATTTATGAAAGGGGATAAAAAAAGTGCGATTCTGACTAGCGCACCGAGGGTTCCGTTACAAATTAAATTTGCATTATGTATTTACTAAAATAATTTATTATTGTTGCTTGTTGTATCTTGAAGTAATTGTGAAAAACGAAGTAAAGTTTTCCGAGCTAGCCGAGGGTGGAAACGAAATTATTTCAAAAACTACATAACGTTTAACTAAACTTGTTTGTAACAATTTTTATTTAATACTAGCGACTTACCCTCGCTTCGTTCGGGTGCGTCCCTAAGTACGTTTTATTTTTTTTAACGAAATCCTAATTCTTTTTTCTAAAATTAAAATAGCCTTAGTTACTCCTTATAATAACAGTTACCTGCCAGTGAAATTCCCGTTAAAATTGGTCCAGCCGTTTCGGAGATTAGCCGGAACAATCAGACAGACAGACAGACAAAAATTTAAAAATTGTGTTTTTCTTATAAGTACCGTATACAATTCCACAGCATTTAGTGTAAAGCAGAAAGCTGTTATTTTGACATTACAAACAGACACTTCAATTTTGTTTTATTATATTGTATAACGGTTCACAGAAGAATTTTGACTATATTATCTAAACAGCGCTAATAACTTTAAGTAAAGTGGATAAAATGCAATTCTGCACATCTCATTTCAATAGTCCATTACACAGTTAAATTTGTAATTCTATAAATATCGTATACAAACAAACAAGAAATTAAATAAGAAATAAAAAAAAAACCAACACGATAACCTATTCATTGATGCCATTTCAATGAGCCTATAAACGATATCTCAACAAGGCAAGCTTTATTATTAGATATAAAAACTTCAAACAGATATTCTATAAATTATCTAGCTCCAATAAATACAAAAATACAATTGTAAAATAATATGAAAAACGAAAGAAAAAACCTATACAATAAATGAAAAGCTAATTATTTTATATTTAAGCAATACAAATTGCGTTTTTGTTATAATTTCGAATAAACCTAAAGTAAACTGAAATGACTTCAAGTAGGTACGAAAAACCATATAATAAGTCGAGATTAAGTCAATTAATATATAGCTAAGATGTAACTTAATTGGGTTATGGAAGCCATTAAATAATCTATACTTATGTAAGTAATACAGTGACGACAGTGACTTGTGAGACACGCAAGACCTAGAATAGTTTTTATAACTAATAACATTCAATACAACTAACTTAAATTAACTTCCTTTTCAATCATAAATTTTTTTAAGACAAAAACAACCTATTTTTACAAATTTTTGGGGTTATAATTTTCACGTAAGTTTTTTACATAAGTCCGAATGGCATACATGTAAGACAATTATCATTTTTGACGGCCTTTTCTTAAATAACCAATATATGTATAATGATAACACTACGGGACTTAAACTCGTGAATTCGTTAGTGGCTATACCTTATTCCCGATGTTTCAATGAGGTTATTCTAGCCGTGGTCACCATCGGACTCAGTCGTGGTGTCATCACTTATCATTATACAAATATGGAACGCCAAAATTTAAAAAAGGCATAATATAACTTTTTTAAAAGGGCAATCAACAATTTAAATAACTAGTATCTATATATTACTACCTTAATAAAATGACACATATAAAAATAGTGAATTTTAATACTTGTCAAAAAATATTATAATCTCACATTGGGTTTTAATATCTTGGAATATTTCTAATCGTAGAACGGATTTCGCAAACAACCTCCTTATTGTTGGCATTACTAGTTCAAATGACTAAAGTATAAAATAAGTTAGAGTGCGGAAAATGGTAAAAGGAAATCGTTGCTGGTCTCCAACGCTCTCATTCTCCGAAAGTAATATGTATTAAGTATATTATGTATGAAGACGTTTGTGAAAAGTTAATCGAGCCAACCTATTTGTGCTAACTACAGCTGGACTCTACTACATATTATAAGTACATTACCTTTATCTCTTAATGTTTTGTATTTCATATATAATATTAACAGCTATATTTTGACTCCCATTGAGTCTATCGGATCCGCTATCAGGTATTATGGATATAAGTAATGTTTTATGGACCCTATTTACTACTATCTCTTTTTTTACTTTACCTTTCAGACAAAATAAAACCAAGTAAATATTTATAACTAACAAATAACCTTTAAATTATTTCTTTATTCATGGCCACTATTGGCTATTCTATTTGATAAAGCATATCTGGACTGTGCAGGCGGCAATATAACAGTCAATCGATGATTATTGTTTCTATGAGGATCGTAAAGCCATGCAGTCAGACTGTTAGTGCGCCTAAATTATTGCATGTAGTAAATTGAGGGAATTGAATTTAAAGTGGAAGATATAGATTCGAAGTGTAATATATAAATAAAAATATTATGGTTTGTTATATAATACCCTAAAGTTTCTTTGGTTTTTAAAATCGTATGTATAATTAACTATCTAATGGAGGCATTCTTTTGTTGGAGACACTGGTAACCATTTGATATTCTATTGGTAACGTGCTCGTTTGGTTCTTTTCTAAGATTTTTATATGCATATCTGATTTTCAGTTCGATTACCACTTGATAATTCAGTACAAGAAAATAACGCGACGAAATATGCAGGTTAAAAAAAATCTATCTAGATTTCAAAAGATCTGGGAAGTCAACCGACTGAGGAAGTTGGAGAACTAGAACGCTGGCCAAATTTGGGGAATGCCAACCCAGAAATGGGATATTAAAAGGAGTTATAGTATTTTAACTACATATAATATATTCATTAAATTATATTTTTAAAGAAATTATTCTAAAGAACTAGAAAAAAAAAACTTGTTTTTTATTATAATTTAGCACAAACAAGGGGCTCCATCTTCGTCCTGCAGTATATATGTACATATATTCTGTCTAAATACATAAGTTTTGATTCCTGAATGTTTTAATGGTAATCGAATGATACAAAACTATTCAAAAATACGCACATCTTTTTATTTGTAAAATATTGTTATTAGTTACATTTATTCAATGTTATACTGTATTACTAATTTAAAAACAATAGATTGCACCCATATAAATTTTATCTGTCCTAGAATGTTACAGAATCATCGCCATTAATTTCCTGCCCAAATGAATACTGGGAAACGAACGAAAACTAATATCGAAGTAAACATATGTCGCCATATTATTTGTTATAACATGTATGTATTCATACAAGTTGATAGCAAACTCTTAACTTAAATATATAACGAGTAAGTATGTTCATAATATAAAATAAATACTTATTTAATTTTTATTTCATTAATCATTACCCCCATATTCTTACACTGTTAAAGATATACCTATTTAGGGTTACGCTACAGTTCTCTATCTTGAAGACAAGAAAAAAGTTATTCAACTATCGTTTGAGTTAAGGTAAAACTAAAAATATATAAGAATGGTAGTTGTATATTATGACTATTTAAATCTAATACCTTTAAACAAGCAATTCTTGTATATTTATTTATTTATTTATTTATTTATTTATATCGGCGATTTCGGAAACGCCTCTAACGATTTCGCCGAAATTTAGTTTGTGGAGGTTTTCGGAGACCAAAGATCGATCTAGATTAGTCTCATGTCTGGGAAAACGCACGTTTTCGAGTTTTCATGCGGTTTCGTTTTTCGAGTTTCGTTTTTTGATAGATATTATTTTAATGATATAATCATATAGTTAAGGAGCCACTGTCAAGGAGACCCTGAGATTTTTTTCGTCGGTTTCTACATTTCGAGAACGTAGGACATAAAATGTAGAACGCACTAAATAGCAATTAAGGCGGAGATGACTGAAGCTTTCCAAATAATATGAAATAAATCCTCCGGTTAGCTATTATTGATTACATATATATACAGCGTGTCACGTGTTAAAAACTTAACATAATAATAATTTATCTTTATATATTGCACAAACTTGTCGATGGATAAAAATTACTTTAAATGGATCATACAAAAGTCTATAACATTTCATGAAATAATATAGACAAAGCGTTTGTTATCATAACTTACTAAAATATCAGCTTATATTAACAATACAATAAAATGATAGATAACACAAAAGGACAACATATTATATGCATATATCTACTGATTTTATTGTGTTTACAAAATATCTTTGTTATATAATATCTTAACATTTGTTGGGTCTGCCCACGCAAAATCTTGTCGATGAGGGACTACTTGTCCTCAAGTTTGGTGGATCGTTTTAATTAAGTGGGATCTGTGATATTAAAATTTTGACGTTTCTTGAATTTCATATACATATTTTAACTTTTTTGGACTACTTATTATAATTAATATTCTTGAAAGGTTTTCGCTAAAGTTAATATATTAAAATATGATCTTTTATAAAAATACTTTTAATCGTATTTTATTAAATTGTTTCGAATATTCAATGATTTAACTAAAATATTTAATTACTTAACAAATACACTATAATAAAATAAGCATATAGAATTAGAATCGAGAAATATGTTAATTTGGGATAGATATAAAACTCACGTGTATTACAAGACATATATTTAACCAAAAATCCATACTTCGATCGAATTGAAGTGATTATAATGTAATATATTTAAACGAGCAGTTCTTGTATATTTATTTATTTATTTATACCGGCGATCTCGCGATCTCGGAAAAGGCTTGGGTTCGTCCCTACTTACATTTTGACGTTCAGTAAAGTTTCGCAGAGGTGAAATATTTTCCCGCAGTAAAAAGTATCCTTTATGTTGACCCGGTTAACCAGCTATCATCATACCAAATTTCATCAAAATCTCAGTGGTTTTTCCGTGATGCGGTCACAGACACACAAAAAGACAAACTGATAGACAAAAATTCTAAAAACTATAGATTCGGCCCCTGTATCGATAATAATGTCTATTTCAAAAAGATTTTCTAACAAATATTTAATGTACAGATTTGGCTCAGTTACAATTTTATTATATGTATAAACAATTCCATAACAAACACACAAGGATAGAAACACTGAAAGAATTATAAAATATATTTCGTATCGTTGTCACATATAACATATGAAAATGTAAATCACGCTGATGTTTTTATCATCGATGAGAGCGACATCTGGCATCACGAATGTTGTAACATCTGTGAATCTGAAAGCCTTTGTAATCAATCCATGACTCGAAAACAAAAGTCCGCTTATATATTCAAAAGCCCTTATCACGAAATATACTTACGATTTCCTGAAAATCATTAATCTAATCTACATATTTAAACGAGCAATTCTTGTATATTTATTTATTTATAACGGCAATCTTAGAAACGGCTCTAACGATTTCGCTGAAATTCGGTATGTATGTATATGATTTTTATTTTTATGATAAAAATCATTCTAAATTAGTCTTATGTCTAGGAAAACGCGTGTTTTCGAGTTTTTATGCGATTTTCTTTCGCATTATTCCACACAAAGTGTGGTCGATAATTTCTTACGCTCGGGCATAGGCATCATCGTCAAGCGGCCTAGGCGCAAGATTGACGTTCACAGGTGTCCGGGTTCGAATCCCGGTCGAATATTTTTATTTTTTTTGTATTAATTCAAGTTTTATGTTTTTTGTTTTTATCTAAAAAACACGATAAACCAAAAAAGAAAGTTAGATGATTAGATGTTTGGTTGATACTTACTCACGCCAGAACAGCTGTTCGGGTTCAGATGAAATTTGGCACAGAGATAGGTTATAGTCTGGAATAGCACATAGGCTATCTTAAAAATAACCATAAATAATACATTATAATAAAATATTGGCGGTAAGAAGTTATAGTGTACAATTTAAGTGCACTTGGAATGGGAACTTTAAGCTCGTTTATAAAAAAAGTCTAAAAATTAGTGGAGGAAAAACTTTTTAATAAGGGCAAAGACGCGTGAATCCTTTGGTATTTTATTTAAATAATCATGATGATGGTCTTATTAAAAATCGTAGTGATAAAAGATTAACAAAATCGATTAATACTTAAGTTAATTGAAAATATAAATTGCATTGCCTTAAAAAATTGATTTGTAATATATCTTTGTGTTAATGCATAGATTGTTATCGTAATGATTATGATTGTGAGATTAATTGATTGATATATTTTCAATTTGTGATATCCTGACGTAAGGTACAAATTAACTTGGCTGATATACCAATGTTTTGTCATTTTTAAAGTAAATGTACAGCGAATAGAGATACTAAATTCTAAGTTCACAAGATAATAGATAATTTTAGTATTATTTTTGAACCCTGCTTGATGTTAGTTCATATTACATATAGATCTGAGAGTTTATGCTGCAATCCTTTTCAGTGTTTTTTTAGTAATACTCTTAAGTAAATATTATTTATTAGCAGGAGCAATATAAATGTTTCACTTACTTTTACTTCATTTAGCCATTTTACGTAATATTAATAATGTAGTCCTGACCGATTTCGGACCCTGGCTATTTTCATTGTGTTGCTTTTACTCTTAAGGTTCGATGGGACAACAACTCGACACCCGCAGTGAGAGATCAGGCGCAAAGCTAACCGTACTATGCTCTATCCAGACATAAGCGTGTAAGCCAAGCCGCCAGTTTCGTAACTCTTGGCTGCTGCCATTTTTTATTTTTCAAAACTTAGGACTTTGACTCTGAATACGCGAGTCACTAAACCAAGGAAGCAGTCTTTTCATCTTTAAGTCTTTTCACGTAATATACACACAAACAAAACAACAGGAATTCAAAACCTATATAGATAACTATTCAAAAAGATTTCTGAGTATATTAAAATGATACTCACACTTGAGTTCGTGTAACGCAGCCGGCCGTTATAAATAGTAATATTAAATAAAATATGTGCTACGGATACGTAGCATTTGCTTTTTATGGTACAAAATATTTCCAAATACATTATCATTATATTTTACATCACGACTTAGGAATAGAAGGCAGTGAGATTTCAAATACGTTTTAAGTACAATAACATTTTAGTAAAATAATATAATATGACCCAGAGTAGTATTATGTTATCTATGGACACACATGTTTAGGGATTCTTGACTATTTTTACATGCCATATCTCTTTTTACAGACGACATATTTACATATTATATGAACCTCGATTTTTTGCCCTTATCCATTCATGTACTCGTACACATATACTTATATTAAAAAGAGGTAAAGTTTGTGAGTTTGTGAGCTTGTGAGGTTGTAGGGGGTAATCTCTGGATCTACTGAAACGATTTAGATGAAATTTGGTAAGAATATAGTTTGAGACCCTGTGACGGACATAGGAAGTATAAGGATATAAAAAGTATTTTATCCCGGAAATCATACATTAAGGGATTAAATGGGGATAAAAGTTTGTAAGGGGAATGAACCTAGGGACGAACCCGAGCGAAGGAAATTAGTCGCTCGTATATAATAGAATCACTGGTTTTTCCTAGCGAAATTGTCAAAAATGTATTGAAACATGATCAGAAAAGATCAAACGACATATTTTATAGTAATATTATCTTTCCTATTGGATATTTTAATTTCAACTAAAAACGTATAATCTACATATCATCCATGAACTCCTGAGATCTTCTATCTACTGACAAACTAATTGTATAGGAGGAACATAAAACTTTATTGATTTAAAAAAAAAAGTGGAGAATTTTGGTAAAACAAATAAGAAGTTAAATACCTATCAACCGGAAGACAAATATTTAAAGTTTTTAGTGCTTATTTTGATATATACACGGTTTTAATATTATTAGTTTTCGCCCACTGGTTGAAATTGGACCATAATCATTAATGGTTTTTTTTTTATTGCACTAAAGCTCGGGTAAGTAGTTCCAAAGTAATAAGTTGCGGATTTATGCTATATTAAACGAAAAGTATATGGACAGAATCATATGAAATAGCTAGTTATGAATAAAGCAACAATTGTTGAATTTCTATGAACCCGTGCCCGTATTTACTTGCGCGGGGACATTGGCACTGTATTTGATATTTATCTTACAAGGTATCGAAATTGATTGATAAAATTAAATGATAAAGTATTTCTACAATTGGGCTATATTTGATAAGATAATGAATTGCTTAATGACCACTTTAATTTATTTCCATTTGTTATAAACATGAATTACACTTTTCCTATAATTTATCTGCATTAAGGTAATAATTTAATTAATACTTATATTTAAATAAAAGCACTTATCTATTTTAATACTTAGAAAGATTAGACAAAAAAACAGTCATGAGGATATTTTTGTTGTTTTTGAATATTAAAATTTATTGTTTGATCTTAAATTAAAATTTGCAAATTAAAACTGTTTACATTTATCTGGTTTTGACATCTATCGGCACTCTTAGAGTGTTAGCGTCAATACGTCACGTGACCATGTCGATGACGACTTACATGAATTTACTCCCCCATCCAAACTGCCTATAGAAGTTTTCACTTCAAAAAAATAAATAACTAATAGTTTATTTTCAATAATTTTAATTTTAAACTAGCGACTCACTCTCGCTCTGCTGGCGTTCGTCCGTAGTTACGATTTAACGTTTAATATAGATTTCTCAGAAATTACATGATTTCCTGCAGTAAAAAGTATCTTATATGTTGACCCGGGTAACCAGCTATCATCATACCAAATTTATCAAAATCTGTCTAATGGTTTGCTCTTAATATGGTCACAGACAGACAGACAGACAGACAGACAAAAATTCTAAAAACTATAGGTTTGGCCGCTGTATCGTTAATAATGACTATTTCAATAATATTTTCCAAAAAATATTTAATGTACAGATTCGACACAATTAGAATTTTTTTATATGTATTGATAGATGATTGTTAAATAGAGTTTTTCATATATTTGTAATAAAAAAATATATAAGGAATACTTTTTAAGACTTACGCGAATATTTGACATTTTAAATAAAACTATCTTTTCAGGTTTTCTGGCAGACTTATTTTAATTTTTGGTGCCAAACATTTCGAATGTATTATAACAAACATAGTCACGGGAGAAAGTAAGGGTTGTAGAGGTCTGAAAAGTTATTTTATAGTTGTAACAAATATTACTCGCATCTACCCACAAGTTATTATACAATGATTTTTAAGAAATAGAAAAAATAATATTTCCAAAATTTTTTGAAAAACCGAAAATATATTTTTTTGGTGATAAATTTGCTGATTTCTTAATATAATATGTTTGTATGCATTTCTGATTGCGTGCATCTTCGTTTATACTCACATAGAACGAGCTTAAATTTATATTGTAAGGTAATTGCTATGCTATGATATCCATAACAGAAACTAAGCCACAGTATATTAAAATTTAATAATAACTATAATTTAAAAAACAAAGTCGAATTAGTTACACCATTTATAACTCAAGAACGGCTAGATCGATTTCTATAATTTTTAATTTGTTTTATTTATCTCCGCCCGCAACAGCAGAATAACTCTTAAAACATCAAAAAATTTACGAAAAAAAAATTATATGGCTAAAGCTAGCTAATTATAGTATAATTATAATTTGTAATTGCGGTTGGCATAAAGTTTTGCTTGTGTTTGCTCTTAGCTTATAAATTAAAATATCTTTCTTGAATTTCCCATGAACTCATGAATTTCCGTGGTAAAAAACCTACAGAGCAAAATGTCAGACACAGACATGCTCACATTAATTCCGTAAACGGCAAGCCAACACCGAAACTAATCGCTGCGTAATAAATTGAATCAAGAAATTCAGTGGTATTCTGTAGATAAAAGAGTTTTAATAAATTAATTCTAGACTTGCATGTATGTTTAAAAATAATTATTAGGAAAATACAAAATATATAAAACTGACATTATTATACAAGGTACTCACCTCGAACTTCGTTTTTAACCCCCGATGAAAAAAGAGTGGAGACATAAGTTTAACGTATGTGTCTGTGTCTCTGTGTGTCTGTTTATAGTATTCAAATAGATGAACCGAAATTTAATATTATATTTTACAGTATAAATCAGATACACGTTTTTTTTCATGACGGGTATATAATAGATACTATCACCACTAATAATAAATAATAAGGTAGTTTAGCCTCTTGTAGTTTATTTCAGTGAATTAGTTGAAAATGTTTGTCCTTTGTGTATATAATAGATAATCTATTATATCATTATTTTAAATACAGCCGTGCTCTAGCGACTGTCTCCATAACGGGTTTGATGACCATTAGGAAAATTTACCTACCATCTTTTTAATGGCACAGAATGATTAAAAATGTTGTTTTTTATTATTTTTTGCGCCTTAATTTTATTTTCTATTCCCTATATTTCGAATTCGTTAAATGGTACCTACCCTAATGAAATTTAAAATTTCAAATATTTGCGTAACTCTAATGACGTATGATGCAGAGAGATTACAAAGAAATAGAAGTCATAAAAATATCTTGTCATGTCATTTTTATGCACTACGTTTGTTTATCTAATATATTTAAACGAGCAATTCTTGTATATTTATTTATTTATTTTAACCGCCGATCTCGGAAACGGCTCTAACGGTTTCACTGAAATTTGGTATGTGAGGGGTTTTCGGGAGCGAAAAATCAATCTAGATTAGTCTGATGTCCGGAAAAACGCGTATTTTTTGTGTTTTCATGCGGTTTTCTTTCGCATTATCTCACGCAAAATATGTTAACAATTTCGCACACTTGAGTATAAGTGTCGTGATCAAGCATCTAAGGCGCAAGATTGACTATCACAGGTTCGAATCCCGGTCAGATACAAAGTTTTGTTTTTTTTTGTATTTATTAAAAAAAATATTTCATAAATATCATTTTCTTTGGAATGCATTGCTTTAACCGCATTAAACGTAATTTTCACGCATAGGGCTCAAAGGGATATTTCAATACTAGCCTATTTTTATGAACCTTATTATATACCCAACTTAATAATTATGATACGCAATTTTTGTTATATATGAATATCAATTGAAGGAAACAAACAAACCAAGTATTGTATTAGTAATACCATCGAAATTATAGTCTACGTTTACCGTAATATATCTAAAAGTCTAATTTAATTATACAATCTATATAAATTGTTCATTTTCTATACCTGCCGTTCATCCAATTATGACGAAACTTTGGTCAAATACTGTAGGCGTACTCTGAAAGGTAGGATACCAAAGGTGGTGGATGAGTGTCTAGGGTAATTAAAAATAAACAAGTGTAATACAACAAGGCATTTTGATATATTTCATTGCATGTATGTTTTGTATTGCTGTAGTGTGTATTGTATAAGTACCTATACTTAAAACAGATTACACTGTAATTAAGTTATTGTGTAATTCTTTATTTATGTAGCAAGAGGTTAAGTCACTCCCTAATAAGTAAGGTTTTTTTAATTTTTTGTTATTTTAGTTAGAAACTAATATATTTATTATTAAATAATAGCGTAGATACTTATATATTAATAATTTACATAGATTAGGCAGGGGTAGCCCAGTCGTAACGCTCTCGTTTGGGAAACTGAGTGAAGCGGGTTCAAACTCGGTCTCGCATATCTAATATTTTCATGTGCGAATCATTTTCAACATGACCACTAGCATTACAGTTAAGGAAAATATCATGACGAAACCTGTATGTCTGAGAGAACTAACTGAGAACCTAGCAAGTTTTGCAAAACACGTGAAGTCCTCCACCAACCCGAAGCTGGCCAGCGTGGTGGACTATGGCCCAATCCTCCTCGTATTGAAAGGAGGCCTGTGCCCAGCAGTGGAACGTTAAAGAAAGGGCTGAATACAAAATTTTTTTACATAAATAGTCGCAAACAATATTTAACGGGTAAGCTTTACATTACCCTTTAAAAGTAATAATCGATTTGTTCAACAATTTCGAATGACAGTGTACGAATTATTTTTGTGAAAGTCGTTAATAAGCTTATAATATGCAATCAGTTCATAAAGCAAATGAAGGTGAATTCGATAAGTTCATAATACGGTATGGACGTAAATATACATATGTACATATGTATATAGAATTTCCTACATAATTGTCTTAATAATATAGATAATTTCGTAGTGCCAATAAATCAAATACAAAGTGATCTATAGCAGGATAATATAGCATTGGCTGCAAGATAATAGAGCTGCCACGGTGGTTTAGTGGCTACGGCTGGAGATCTGGAGGTCCCGGATTCGAGTCCCAGGTCGCGCCAAATTATTAAGTGTTTCTGTTTAAGAAGTCCCAGTAGCAGCCCAGAGTTGGGAAATTGGCTGTATTTCACCCATGTGCCTCGGACCTCACACTGGTCGTGTCAAGTAGTTATCCCACCGGAGTATAAGAATGACAGGAATATAGAGTGCACTTGTGATACATCATCCTGTGCAGATGGCTAGTGTCAATAAGGTCGGATAAATTATTATTATATAATATTTAATAATTATATTAAAAAATAATTCAAGTATTACCTATATATAAAACATATTATGAGAATTTAAAAACTTTTAAGAGATGGCTGGCTGCAAATAGGACATTAATTCCAGTGTTTTTTAGATTAGCGACTCCAGTTACTCAGACTATTATTATACACACAGATAGACAACCTGAAGTTTATAGATCACTACTATTAGGCACCAAGGAACGCAACCAATCAAAGCGAGGGCAAGTCGCTTGTATTTTATAAAAATGTGTAAACTTGTAATAGAAACTTATTCGGCAATACAATACCAACAATATATTCCAATTATTACGGTAAGAAGATATCATTGTACTTGAAAATCAATAACCTTTATTACACTATATTAGAAATAAATAAATAAGTAAATATATATGTTAGGATTTAAATAAAACTATCTTTTCGGATTTTTTCGGAGATTTATTTTGATTTTTGGTTCCCGACGTTTCGATTGCTTTACAGCAATTATGGTCACGGGAGAGACTAAGGTGTTAGATGTCTCAAAAGCATTATATAGTTGTTACAAACAGCCTACCCACAAAATAACAAAAATGAATTCAAAATTTTGAAAATTGACACCAAGGTACCTTACAATATTTGTTAATTTTAATTTTAAACATTTTTATAATTTTAATTATTTTATACTTGAAATATGAAATATTATTTATATAATTTTAGCTATTATTATTATAATTATTACAATATTTTTTTTTTATTTTTTTTGGAAAACTTATTGTTGTATAATTGTTTAGTAATCTATATTTTTAGTGTTACCATTATTATATTTAAACCATAAAACCAAAAAATCAAAATAAATCCGCGAAAAAATCCGAGAAAAAATCCGAGTTTTATTTAAATGTCTATCTAATATTCGCGTAAATCTAAGAAAGTATTATATACATATGTTAGGATATTAACATGCAGCACCATCTAGTTTTATGGTAAGCCACGAGGCTTGTATTATGGATACCAGATAGTTGATACACTACATATATATTATAATTTAAAATACATACATATTATAAATATAAACACCCATAACTGGATTACAAACATTCGTGTTCATCACACAAATGAATGCCTCCAGTGGGACTCGAACCCGCGAGTCGCACAGCAAAAAGGTCACTACAAACTGAACCAAACGTGTCGTCAATTATGTCGTAATTATGTTTAATGATCAGATGATTATATAGTACTATATTCTTAATGTAGTGTAAATCACGCGAAATAGGATACTCTTTGCTAGGGGAATTTAATGGAATTAGAAGGCTGATGGTTTATGTAATATTTTTTTCTGTAAAGTGTTAATGCGTCTCGAATTATTTGAATTAATTATTTGTTCATCATACAAAACGTTCAATGAATTGTGATAGATCTAGACACAGGTAGAAGGAGGACCTGGATGCGTTTACAAAAGACTGGCAGGTGGCAGAGTGGTAAGAGAAAATAGAGGCCTTTATCTAGCAGTAATGGCAGAACACTAATGGCTAAAAAATCGTAAAAAATGTATGTATTCCTACTAAAACTTAAAAAGAATTATATATTTGCATTCTTCACAAAAATCCCATACATAAATAACATGTAATATTTAAGAAAAGTTTGTTTTTTATATATACTAATAATAAAAAAATATTCAAAATTATATAAAAATAATAAAGAAAAGTATATTTTTTTGACAGCCAATTCCAAAAAGTACGGGGCGTTTTTATGAAAGTGCAAAATTAGACATCTTTTCTAATCTGTACTAATACTATACAGAGAAAAATAAGTTTTTCTGTATATTTGTATGTTTCTTTGTAATGGATAAACTAAAAATCCGCTGAACCAATATTGACGAGTATGAAGATAGTTTGAGACCTGGACATAGGAAAGTTTTTATCGCGGAAATCATCCTTTAAGGAGATAAAAAGGGGGATTAAAATTTGTATGGAGAATCAATCATTTCACAAATAAGGGATATAAAACGTATAGTCGTAGTATAAAATGTATAGTCTCTCTATTCCATACTAACCGTCAAAATCTACCTACAGACGAACCCAACAAAAGCAAGGGTGAGTCGCTAGTTAATATATAATATTGTAGTAAAAAGAAGCTATTAAAGGGTTGACATCCCCACTGCGATTACAACACTCGTGTACTAAAGCTTTGAAAGCTTAAAAATACCCTATATGTAAAAGGTTTATATAATAATGTGCATACCTACAAATGTAAGAATAAGAGTACATTAATATACTATTATTGTTTGAGGTAGTACGTGTGATAAAACTGATATGCCCTCGTGGTAAAACGCTTATTATAAACTGGCAACTCATCCTCGCTTCGCTCGGGTTCGTCCCTAGTGAAAAACAAAAACAAATCTGTCCCACGGGAACCGTACATTTTTCCTGGATAAATAATAACCTATGTTGTATGTATATTATAGTCTATAATCTATCTCTGTGCTAAATTTCATCCAGATCTATTCAGCCGTTCTGGCGTGAAAGAGTAACAAACATCCATCCATCCTCACAAACATTCACATTTATAAGTATGGATTAAATGGGATTATTGCTTCCATATATTTAAAAATAAACATTTTTTTTTATATTTTGTATATCGCCTCGCTTTTATTTATACATATATTATGGTTTTCTATTGACAGATATCAAGAGTAAATTTGCAAATAAGCCTTGCATAAGATTACGACCATCTCTATTAATTAGTTGTACACGCATCCAGGAAGGTTCCCGACCTTTTTCCGTTGAAGTACGATAGATGATGACGAGTGAGTTTTATGTTATTATTGGAGAAGTATGGGTTCTAAATACAATAAACACATTAATGTATATATTATACGGGGGCGGGCCTGTATCTATGCTTTCACGGTTCCCACACGGCATGCTTTGCATGGTAGTATAGGCGCAGGCCTACCCTACTGTCTCCTTCAGAGACGGTAGGGGGGCGTTGGTCTTGGGGGAGAGTGACGCGTTAAGTTGCAAAGATCCCCAAGGCAAGTTCGGTGGACTATCCTTCACGAGGTTGCCAGCCCTGTTACTTGGTCTATTTCACTAGGAAATAGATAAAACCAAAACCACCGAGCGCTTTGCTTTATTAAATATATGTATTGCATAAGTAGTTTATTTCAAATAGCATATTATGCGACTATACTGTATTCTTATTTGTGGCTTTACATATATATTTTTGTACATACATTGTATATATGTATGTGTGTGTATGTGTACATATGTGTATTTATGTATATGTGCGTATATATAAGTATATGTAGATATGTGAATATAAGTGTATGTTTATATGTATGTCTATCAATACATATTTACCTGTCTTATGTTATTCAATTATATATTTATTTATTTACTATAAATAAACCCAATCCAAGGTGTTATTCGAACCGTGCCGAGGGATGCGTGGCTGGGGGGGAGCCCAGTTGCGAACGGTGGCTACCCGACACCTGGACGAATCGGGTAGTATCTTTGTCCTCCCATCGACATGCGGGGCTCTGTCGGTGGGTATTTATATTTCCCTAGCTTCTCGTGGGACGTATATGGAGGAAAATATTAACAAAGAAAAACAAACACCCAAACCTATATCTCCAACAGGAGATCCTCTTTCTCCTCTTTTAGGAGAAACCATAACTCTGATGGAGGAGGTTTTATTAGCCTCTCCATCAAAGGAATCTAACCCGAAGGCTGAAGGGAACAATCCGACCAGGGAAGGAGGCACCAGTGACTCTAACCTTGAGACGGGAGAGTCCTCGAACCGTCGGATCAGATTAAACGGTGCTGCTCGGAAGAGACTCCGGAGGCTCCTGGCGGCTAATGTAAAGGTCGATGAGGCCCGCGCCCTAGCCGTTAGGCCTTGGAAGGACATTCCGAACACCATCATTCCTCCTGACCTGAAGGCCAAGAAAAGGCCTAGATCGGAGGAAGAATCGCCGGGAATGCAAACCAAAAAGGCTCCCCGGGCGGAAGGAACGGTGGCACAACCCAGCTTCAGCAAAATTGTGGAGCAATCCCGCGCGGGGATTAAAAATCAAACTCCCATGAGTGCAGAACAAATGAAGCTGGTGCACCGATCCCTAACGCTTGCGATGCTTAAAATCGCAGACAAGGGCGAAGGTCCGAGATTTTCCGGCTTTACCCACAGGCCGGGATACATTGTGATCACATGTGAGGATCAGGCCAGTCTCCAATGGCTGTCCGAAAAGGTCCCCACCTTAAAACCCTGGGAAGAGGCGGCGCTCTCAATTATCCCCGAGAGTGAACTACCGAAGCCTGCAATAGGGACCTTATTCATCCCCAACTCTGAGGCGGAGTCGCTTGACGAAGCCACCCAGCTGTTGGGGATACAGAACAGAGGGCTCAACACAGAGCTATGGAGGGTTGCGCACAGCAGGGCCGAGGGAAATGGACATGTTGTGTCTTTCTTCCTGGACGACCCTTCTGTCGCTGCACTCCGGGCTATGAACATGGAGGTTGTTCTTGGATTTAAGAAGCTACTTTTTAAAATCAAGAATGACCCTATGGTTGGCCACTCGAGCTCAGAACCTGCTGAACGGACTCAACAGGTACAGGCACCCTCATCCAGGGGCTCCGAGAGGCAAGACAGGGTAAATCTTGACTCGCGACAAATCGCAGCCGGGATAATGCCCAACTCCCAATCTCGGAGCGGTGACAGCAATACAGAGCCACAGCCCTCTACGTCAAGAGGAATTCAAGTGCCTCCTGGCCAGGGCACAGGTACTTCGAACCCGAGAGCGGGTGCCACCAAAGGGCCACAGGGACCTTCACAAAGGCAAAGGGGAGGCCTTGCAGGCACAGCTCTCAGAGGTGGAAAAGGCGATGCTTGGCGTACGAGCAGGGGACGACCGCGTCCGAAGCTTGTGCGGACAAAGCAGGGGGGAAACGCCTAGGTGCTACTCAGGGGGGGGTGGTGAGGGTCCTGCAAGCTAACCTTCACCATGCCGCAGCAGCCACTGCGGTAATGGAGCAATGCTTTGCTGAGGGCAAGGCAAGCATTGCCCTAATCCAAGAACCTTGGGTAGCAAATACTCAAGTTCGGGGACTCAACAATGCCGGTAATGTCCTAAGTAACAACACTGGTAAAAGACCCAGAGCTTGCATCCTATTTAATAAATGTGTTGATTTCTTGCCAATTTCAGAAGTTTGCAATGACGACTTAGCAGCAGCCTTCGTCAAACTCAAAGGGTGGGATGGTGCGAGAGTAATAATTTGCTCTGCTTACCTGCCTGGAGAGAGAGACGATCCAACGGAAGACTTAGCGAGAGTGGTAGAGTATGCCGCACAACACAACGCAGAGCTTCTGATAGGATGTGATGCAAATGCGCATCACCCATCGTGGGGAAGTAGCAACATCAACAAGAGAGGTGAGTTACTTTTTGATTTTCTAATAGCCAATAACCTAATAACGATAAACTCAGGTTGCGAACCAACTTTCGTTACTCGGGTTAGGGAGGAAGTATTAGATATTACGATCTCTACACATAACATAGCCAGGCACATAATGAACTGGCATGTCAGCAATGAGAACGCAATGTCGGACCATCGACACCTAATTTTTGAAGTTAAGGCCACGCTAGAAGCCCATACCACAACTTATAGGGACCCAAGAGCAACCAACTGGAATGAATTCAAAGACCGGTTAAAGATGTACTTGGCCACCCTTCCTAAAACAATAAGAAATATTGAGAGTCTTGACCTTGCAGTGGAAAGCCTCACAAAAGGCATCATCTCAGCCTTTGAAGAAAGCTGTCCTCTCAAAACAAAGACCTCAATTAGGAAAGCACCTTGGTGGAACTCAAAGTTGAAAAAGCTTAGAGACAAAACAAGGAAATTATTCAACAGAGCTAAAAAGACTCACATCTGGGAGATCTATAGAAAAGCTCTAACTGACTACAATAAAGAAATCAGGAGGGCAAAAAGAGAATCGTGGAGGAAGCTCTGTGAGGAAATCAAGAGCCTTCCACAAGCAGCAAGACTCCACAAAATTCTCTCTAAAGCCAAGCCCAATCCAATTGGACTACTTAAGAAAGAAGATGGCTCCTTCACAACCACAGAGAAGGAGACCTTAGAGCTGCTGGCCACGGCTCACTTCCCTGAGTGCCTCTTGGGGCACACTGGCAGTCAGCAAGAAAAACACCATAGACCTCGTAGTGAGGACTGGTGCAAGGCTGCCAAAGTCATAAAACCTAACCTCGTTCAGTGGGCCGTAGACTCTTTTAAGCCTTACAAGGCGAGAGGGGAAGACGGGATAACGCCAATCTTGCTTCAGCAAGGGGCGGACATCCTCCTTCCCCACCTGATCAAAATCTTCAGAGCGAGCTTCGCCTGGGGATACGTACCAGAAAAATGGACTATTGTCAGGGTTATATTTATACCTAAAACTGGTAAAAAAGACTATAGCCAGCCAAAGTCTTTTAGACCAATAAGCCTCTCTTCATTCTTGCTTAAAGCAATGGAGAAGGTATTAGACAGGTATATAAGAGATGTAGCCTTGATAAATAATCCTATTCATTTCAACCAACACGCATATCGTAAGGGGAAATCAACTGAAACTGCCCTTACAAGTCTTATAGATAAGGTTGAAAAAGCGTTAGAAGATAAAGAAATAGCACTCTGTGCATTTCTAGATATTGAAGGTGCTTTTGATAACTCTTCTACTTCACTGCTGATAAATGGGCTGAAAAACAAAAATGTCGACCCAACAACGGTAAGATGGGTAAAATCTATGCTCACTAGTAGAGGAGCCAAACTAGCCCTTCACGACACAACCATATACATATCCACAGCAAGAGGATGTCCGCAAGGGGGTGTTTTATCCCCATTACTGTGGACCCTGGCCGTGGATGAGCTACTTTACAAACTGGCAGAACTCCATATTGATGCGCAAGGCTATGCAGATGACTTGGTAATCACAGTGAGGGGTTTCTGCCAATCTTCAATCTCAAGTATACTACAAAAGGGACTAAATACTGTCAGTGACTGGTGTGTCAGAAGTGACCTATCAGTAAACGCAGACAAAACGGTTATTGTGCCCTTTACAAATAAGCGACGGCTAGACAAACTTGTCATGCCAAAGCTTAATGGCAAACAGATCACATTCTCCACACAAGTCAAATATCTGGGACTAACACTAGACCAAAAACTGACGTGGAACCCTCACCTAGCTACAGTTGTAAGTAAGGCTAAGATGGCACTAGGAGCGAGTGGCCGCATGCTGGGCAGTAACTGGGGTTTAAGCCCCAAAACCACTCTTTGGACATATACTGCCATTGTGAGGCCAATTATCACCTACGCATCGGTAGCCTGGTCTAATAAGACTAAACAGACAACAGTAATTAAAAAATTAGATAGCCTACAAAGAACAGCCTGTCTAATGACAACAGGAGCCATGTCTACGTGCCCTGGTCAAGCACTAAATGCACTACTTGGTTTGCCACCTCTACACCTATTTATACAGAAGGAGGCACAAGCCAGTATGTACAGAGCTAAAATCCAAGGCAGAACTCAATGGCTCTCACGGAAAATGAGGACCTTACAGGACTCTCTGCAAGAGATGCCGCTACTTGGTATGACATCTGATGCCATGCAAACGCGGCACTTATTTGATAAATATTACATAATTGAATTTCCGTCAAGGGAGGACTGGACCAATAGCCAGATATCCTATAAAAACGGATCTCTAGTCTGGTACACAGACGGTTCTAAAATAGGAGCAAAGACTGGCTGCGGGATACATGGAGAGCGACCGAGGTTCAGCAAAAGCGTACATCTCGGACAATTCGCCTCCATCTTCCAAGCAGAAGTCTATGCCATCCTAGAATGTGTAGAAGCCAATCTATGTAAGCACTACACAAATCAAACTATTTATATAAATTCGGACAGCCAAGCCGCACTACTAGCACTAGACTCAAACATAGTCTCATCGAAGCTAGTAGAACAGTGCATGGACCGATTAAACTTCTTAGCAAAAAGAAACAAAGTAGTACTAAGATGGGTACCGGGTCATGCAGGGATAGTTGGCAACGAATGTGCCGATAAGCTTGCTAGAGAGGGAGCTCTTGGCTCGCAGCAGGGTCCTGAGCCCTTCTGCGGAATACCCAAGAGCTTAGCTCAAAGAACCCTAATGATAGCATGTCTCAAGACTGCAAAAAAGGACTGGAATGAGTCAAATGGAATGATTCACTCCAAGACACTGATTAAAGCCTATGACAAAAGGCTTAACAACCTTTTGCTAGCGCTAAACAGAAAAACCTTACGATTACTGGTAAGGACTTTCACTGGACACTGCTGCTTGAACAAGCACATGTTCAATATGGGATTGAGCGAAACGCGAACCTGTAGAATATGCATGGAGGCAGATGAAACGCCACTTCATCTTCTATGGGAATGCGGTCCGCTCATGTACAAACGTAGCATTCATCTAGGAAAACAGTTTATAGGCCTAGATGAAATAAAAGAGTGCAAACCTAAGAAAATCCTGCAATTTTTAAATTCTGCAGGGTTCAACGGTTCACTCTAACGAAGAATGTGGCGATCACAATAGACCAGAAATGGTCGCAGTGACACCATAGCCGCAAAAAAGAAATAAAAAAAAAAAAAAAAAAAAATGTATATATTATGTATGTATGTACGTATGTATGTACGTATGTATGTGCGTATATCCATATTATACGTATTGCGTAGTACCTACTATATATTTTAATATATGAACTGTATGAACCCGTGTCCAACAGTGGGAAGCTAAAAATGGCTGAATGAGAATTACGTATGTATGTATATACTTTTTTCATACACAATAAAATAATGATAATTAATATTCACGTAGAGTAAACAAAAAAAAAGAGAACTTTAGATGAAATATGATGATATATGAAGAAGTCTGTTTCTCTGAATTCGTTTTCAATTTAACTTGCTAGACACTGAAAACTGACTCCGACAGTTAATAAGCCAAGCAATATCCTGTGTGTAATCATTCGTACATCGCTATTTACTGTCTTTTTATTGAAGTGTTATTGATGGTCGTTAAAGTATGAAGTGTAATTTGAGCGCATAAGGTATTAGCTATCCTTGTATAGCTTCATTGCGTTGCGATAATTAGACCTATCCAGACCTAATGATGCTTCATGTCAATATCCAGTAAACCTTTGCAAAACAATGCGCCGGCTTATCTATGACACGTATACTCGAATATATCAGAATTCAAAGGATTTATTTATAAACCATTCAAGAGATTATTCATCTCCATTCAGGATATCCTTCTTCTTATCAATTTAATAGTACAAAATTGCTATGATTTTCCACCATTAAGGCAAAGTTTTAACAGTATATAGATATGAAAAGTCGTCTTTTCCTGTCTAGATGATTCGGAGAAAAAAGACTGTGACTGTGGACCAGTAGATATATAATTTTTTTTAAAAAAACAAACTAAATATAATATTATTTATTTTCAAACAATGCTTTATTTCTTTTTTTCTTTTTTTTTTCAAGAAATATATAAAATAATGAAATAAAATGAAATTAAGTACTATACTATACCTGTATGTAGTTTATTTCAAGCAATAACAATATATAATTCATATCTAAACTTTTTTATCGACAGCGGAATGCGATGTAATTCTGTCTTTACTTTTTAACTGAGTCTGCATCAATGATTAATAATAATGTCCTGCTGACCAATTCCCTCTACGGCGGCCAATCGCCAGGTCTAGCCAACTGCGCAGGAGATAGTGCACTTCCTGTCACCCTCATGCTCCAGTGGGACGACTACTCGACACGACTGGTAAGTGTTAAGGCGCAGGACCAAGGACTTTACGTGTTCTCCGAGGCACGCGCGTGAAACACCGCCAGCTTCCCAATTCCAGGCTGTTATTGAGGCTTACTATACAGAAAGACTCAATAACTAAACTTGGCCCAACCCGGGACTCGAACCCAGGACCTCAGGATGTGCAGCCATACATGCTAGCCACTATACCACCGAGGCAGTTACTATTGTCTATTTAATCACTATTCATGCATCAATGACTATTCTATCAAGAACTCTAATAATTTCTGCTTGTGTTAACATTGCTGATCATTGTCCTGATTGCAATCATAATGGCATCCGTTTTACTTTATCCTATACATAATATCTTTTTAGGTAGTATTTATCAAAAGATAAAAGATATCTCGTTGGTAATAATATATCTTTTTATTTTATTACTTAACAACGTAATCTTGTACTAAAAAACGTCCTCCAAACATTGTTTTTCCTACATATTTTTATCTTTTTTTTTTTTATTAGGCTTCCATAGTCAAACTGCTAAAAAGAAACCCTGTCTGTTCATCTGTCTTTCCATCCATATTATATTTTATTATATACTAAACAAACAAAGACAAATCTTTCCCACGGGAACCGTACATTTTTCCGGGATAAAAAGTAGCCTATTTAATACTTTCTTAGATTTACGCGAATATTAGACATTTAAATAAAACTATCTTTTCGGATTTTTTCGCTGATTTATTTTGATTTTTGTTTCCCGACGTTTCGATTACTTTACAGCAATCATGGTCACGGAAGAGGCAACTCTATATGAACTATATTATTGTAAAGTTTCATTAAAATCCAATCAGTAGTTTTTGTATGCTAAGCTGTATAAGTTACTATAGTTTTTTAACCATCCAACGGGAACTGTTTAATTTTTCGGAATGAAAAGTATCTTAAATATTGACCGGGGATATAAGGTACCACCATGCAAAATTTCATTTAAATTGGTCTACCAGTTTCGGAGATTGGCCCGTACATACAGTTAAGCAGACAAACAGACAGAGAAACAAAAAATTTGAAAAAAATCGGGATTTGTTCTATTTCTCTTCTTACATCCCCCTGACTCGGTAGTCGGTTTTTAGCATATTTTTTTTCTATGTACAGACATCGACCTCTACAGTTTTATTATATGTAAGGCTTTATTGGAGCTAGGTAGGTTTTGTAGTCAAATTACAAAAAAAATAAAATTCTGATAACGAGTTACGAGTAGTTACGCAAATAGCTTGATACCTATATCTATTGTATTGTTAAATTGTTTTTTTCTTCTCATGATAAGTATTTTTTTTATATTGCTTTAAGCAACTAATTTAATAGTGTCTTAATTTTTTTTTATTATAATTTATAGCGCTGTTAATTTTTATTTTTTAAATTTTCAGTGTAACTGTTTATGTCGTAGTTACCTTCAAATATGATAACATTATATTTGTTATATATGTATATCATGTTGTTGATCCTACATAAATAAAATAAAAAAATAAAATGACGTCTATATTAATGTGTGCTTATATCTGAATAGTTTGTAAAATAAAAATAGATATATCTAAAAGATTTTTTTGTTCGAATCAATAGTTTTAGAGTTATTTGCTTCTGACGACACATTGTGTTCCTTCCATGTACAATTATTTTGAAGAATCTGTTAAGTAGTCTTCGAGATAGATGTTTATCATTTCACTTGTTTTCACGTTTCGCTGCAATATTAACTTTGTTTTGTTTTACTTTTAACGTAACAAATCAGGATGTTAAAACAAATATAATGTTTCAAGCTACGAAACCTTCGGTGTGCGAATCGGACTCACAACTGCCCAATTTCTAAGCTAAAAACTTTTTCTACAACGTTTTTCACGCACGAGTGATTTTATATGAGTTTTTACATCGGATGGTTAGGTACTTTCTACTAAAAAAACTAGACATACTAATAAAATGTTATAAATCGTTACAGAAAAATATTCATAAAATTACTAATAAATTATCATACATTAGCCGTTTCAATTCTTTATTCTATTTCAGTGAAATAATAATGAAGAAGTTACATAAACTAGAGACAATATTGTATTTATATGATATTCAACCGAGTTCTTTAAAAAGGAAGTTTTCAATTCGGCTGTATGTTTTTTTTTTATGTTTGTTACCTCACATTTTCGTCATTTATTAGCCGATTTTGACAATTTTTGTTTTGTTTGAATGCTTTAACATTAGTCTCATTTTAATTTGAAAAAAATCCACCCCTAAGGGCGGAAAAATAGCAAATGAAAATTTAACCTACTTCTAATTGTCATATTGCCTTGAAACTTTGCAAGTGTTTTTATTTCTGTTGATAGAGTAGTGGTTCTGTATCATCGACATGATCTGATGGTTGATAGGTGGTGGATAGGTGATACTCTTCAACGGCTAATAGTAAATACTTTGAGTTTGGGCTCAGATCGGATTTGAGAGCCAGAATTTTTAGTATAACTAGTAAAAGCGAATTTTAGTTTGTCAGTCTTCATATAAAAATTGGCATCATATTAACGCAAATTTTATTAAAATACTTTCTTATTGCTACTATCTATTATTCTTATTGCTAAATTAAAAAGGAAAAAATAAAAACTAAAAAAATATATAAACCGACTGCAAAAAAAAAAACAAAACAGTAAAAAATAATTGATTGGTAGTTTCCATTTAGGTACTATAGATACCTAATCAATTTTTTTCTCGAAGTCGGTGCCAGCCGATAAAAATCAAAGGACATCGACTTCGAAAATATCTGATTAGGTATCTATAGTATATGAAAACTACCAATCAGTTATTTTTTACTTTTCAGTATTTTTTTAAGTCGGTTTATTTATTGTTTTAAAAGTTTTTAATGATTTCTCCATACTTTTAACATTTTATATATTATATATTCTGCTAACAGTAGGTCTTTAATATCTGATTTGCCATTCATCAATACTAATATCATAAATGTGAAAGTAAATCTGTCTGTTACCTTTTCACGCTGAACAGATTTCAATATAATTTTACAAGGACATAAATTGCATCCTTGGGATGAACATAGGCTATCTTTGATCCCCGTCCACTTACCATGTGAGCGAAGCCATGACCAAAACTAGTTTTTGAAGTAAAACTTCTTTACGCATGCTTGACTTGCGGGGTAAGCTAGTGAATGCGTTACGAAAAAATATACGTACGTTTATTGCCATGGTAACCGTTGTTCTTGTCTGACAATGATATATAAAAGTACCTGGGCGACCGAGCTTCGCTCGGAGTTCTTGAAAGATTGTATATTTTACATTAAGTGACTAAGTGTTACTGAGAAAGTTGTATAGATGTCGCGATAAGAACAATTTTCTTTTTAATTTGGCTTAAAAATAATTTTACATTAAGTGACTAAGTGTTACTGACAGAGTTGTATAGATGTCGCGATTAAATTTTGCGTAAAATAATGCATAAGATATGAGAAATAAAACTCGAAAACACGCGTTTTCCCAGACATGTGACTAATCTAGATCAATTTTTCGCCCCCGAAAGCCCCCACATACCAAATTTCAGCAAAATCGTTAGAGCCGTTTCCGAGATCGCTGGTATAAATAAATAAATAAATATATAAATATACAAGAATTGCTCGTTTAAATATATAAGATATGATTGTAATATGCCTAATATGCGTTATTTTTAGTATCTCACCTATCCTAATTATTAAAACATAAATTGAATTTCATAAAGAGTATCAATAATCTACAGAACATTCATACATGCACTCTTTAAATTTTTTCATTTAATAAAGTCTTCTTTGCCCGAGGCCCCACTCACCTAGTATACAAACAAACACTGGATATTTTGGAGGATATACGCTATCAATTTTCGTTTCATATTTTACTCAAATCCTTGGAGCACACTCACACAAACTCACTCACCCTAATTTTACATCGTAAATGACTGTTGAAATCTATAAAAAAAATCCTACCAACTGTTATTTTAATAATTATATTACTACATTTTTATGTTAAATTATTATACTAATCCTATAACAAAATTTCATGTATAAAGTTGTGGATTTAATTTTACAAAACTCTCTAAATTGGATTCAAAAGCTCTTCCATCAAAATAGTATATAACCTTGAGCATTAGACAAGATGATATTTTATAATACTTGAAGAATAGAAATCAAAATAATATACAAGAATAATATGACATATTTAATTTTATGATGAAATAATTAAATTTGTAATTTCTATTATTTTTTTAACTATTTTTTTATTTATTTCCTCAACCTCCCTAACCAAAATGATATAAAAAGCACCACCAAAACCACCACCATAAAAGGAAAGAAAATTTTGAAAATGTATCTTCTAAAGTAATTAAACTGGCGTGAAAGATTTTATGGTTTGTAATTCTTGAAGTTCAAAATATGGAAATTGATGGCTTAAAATATGCTTAATGAACAATGGAAACCCCATCGAGCACTTAACAAAACTTTGTTTATATAATTAAAAAGAAAATAACATACAAACTTAAATAATTAAGTTTTACTTTATATATCCGTAAAATACGTAGCTAAATATGTCACAGCTTACGAGTAACTACGAGTATATTACACAAGTGCAAAACGCATATAACGTTCAAATGTAACATAAATTATGAGAAGATATACTGGATTGGACAATAGACTATGAGTAAGGACTAACGATATGTACCACAGAACTCGTACTTAATAAGCAAATAGGTGTTCTCGTCCAATAAATAATAATAATAAATATGTTGGGACATTAACACACAGCACCATCTAGTTCCATGGTAAGCTACGAAGCCTGTGTTATGGATACCAGATAGTTGATGCACTACAGATATATAACTTTAAATACATACATATTATAAATATAAACACCCATGACTGGAGTACAAACATTCGTGATCATCACACAAATGAATGCCCCCAGCGGGACTCGAACCTGCGACCGCTGGCACAGCAAGTAGGGTCACTACAAACTGAGCAAAACGTGTCGTGTCGTCCAATATAAATGATACTGATATCAATTATACCAGTGTGCATTTTAATCGTTAATATTGCAAAAATTATAACGTGTATGGTATTTAATCTACGACACACAACCACAATTTAGTCTGCTCATATTGAAATGTATTCGATCCGTGCGATGCGAACGTGAGTTGCAATTTACTGAAGAATTATATCATAAACAATATTTAATCTGTTAAAATTCATATTTAATGGTAAAATGCAAGCAGTTCCAACATATGTTCCGGTTTTAAAAATAATTTTACTTACTAAATTCTCATTTTTTTGTAAATTCTCTATTTTTGTGTTCTCCAAATAGTTATTATACTACTCGTACCATTTTTTTTAATTTTCTCATTTTTGAAGTTGGCAATATTTATAATCTGTGACTTTCACAGCAAATTCGAATATGCATTATAATCTCAAATAATAATCTTATAATGAAAAAGCAAATATATTATAAAAATACATCCCTAATTCCAGTTATATTATAAACCCTAAAGAAATTAAAAAAAAAACTATTATGCTGAAATATGAATTTAAAAAATCATTTTACGAAGACAATAGTGCTTGTGGCATTCAATCTACGTCAACACCTCACCAATTAGCCCGAGGTTATTGAAATGAATTCGATTCGAGCACACAGCCATATGAGCAGCGACCGTGCCAGGAATTATGGTATAACCAATATGGATATATTGTGTGCAAAGTGGATTTTTGCACTTGCGCTAGAGCTACGTTAAGCGATTAAAAATGTCGGTATGTGTTAATTTATGTTACACAACTTTTATAATGAAAATATTTAGTCTATATTAAGAATTTTCATAGTTTAAATCAACAAATTAAGTGTTTTGAAACAGTTGCTTTTGAATGTGATATACATATTACATAGTAAACTAAATTAAAAGTTGTGTCATAATCCTGAAAATCTATGTTTGCGAAAATATTATACGTAAAAACTAAACATTTTTCTCTGAAAAGAAAATATAATAAAATGATCGACAAAAATACACGGGTGAAACACTCTACATTAGATGTCACTAATTCAATTTTAGTATGAAGCGAATATTTCAATAAATCATTCATTTATCTTTTCAAAGTCTGGTTAACATAAAATGCGATAGTTTTAGGGATACCTACATCAATAAGCAATGTCTAGATACTAGCAAAAAACTAAAATAGTCAGTTCAGTACCATATTTTCTCCTCTGTTTGTCGATCGATTTTTTTTTGTTTAGTAGTTTTTTTTTTAAATCAATAATGATTATGGACGAATATGTGTGTACGAACACTAGTATAGATAATTTTATTAAAAAAAAACCCTTAATTTACTTTATGGAAGTTCAACACAAGCAGGTCAGCGTCCTTCCAGGGCACGGCTGCCACTCCCGGTTTACGACTGACGGTAAACTATTACTTATGATATATGAGTATTCCTTTACATTTGGTGCTTAAGTACCTCTATTTAATACCTTTAGCCATATATAAACTGTATAATTAATATACATTTTATCTACTAATATTATAAATATAAAGGGAAAAGTTTAGATTCTTCAAAGTTTTTCTTAACTTCAGAACGTACATAACGGATCTACATTAAAATTGTATAAAAAAAATTACATTATAGTACAATTTATGTTATTATACGTATATAATAACAATATATTTGATATAATTTTTGTTATATTTTGAAGCTAATGAAAAGCTTAACGCAATTAAGTAAATTGGAAAAAAAACTGATAAAATAACTTATCACTGTAATATTGTTGAATTGGAATAGAAACGAAATGAACAGTTTTATTGGGTAATAATAAGTATATAAGACTCATCAGTAAATTAGACATGACATAAGCTTCTAATTGTATAGCTCACATTATAGGTCATACAAAACCTCCTACGCTTAAAAATCCTTTTAAAAAAGCCACAATAAAATAAATAATTGTAAAAGAATATCACTTTTCTTCCTAGGGACTTTGTAAGTATGCCTTATTATAGTTATAGCATAATCATTTTCAACATTTTATAGATGCGTTGTATAACTTATTTTTTTAAATTGCTTTAAATTTTAAAAAAATATTTAACCAAGACAATAAATACATAAATGTAATAATTTTGTAAAAATATAACTTATCTCCTTAGTAACGCTTTATATCCAGCATATTTTCCTTAATTTTTTTACTGTATTACTACATACATACTTTTAAATTCAATACTACATTTTGCAATCTTTGAATACGCGAAAATAATTTGATATTGCCCCTCTTAGGACTACAATAGATTTGCGATTAGATTCGAGTGTACTTGAATATAACGAATTGCTATTTTGTTCATGTACAAATGACTAACACATTATTTAATCTGTAAGTAATTTCCTCTGTGCGTACATATGAAATGTTAACAGCGGCCGCGTCATTCATGAGATATTTTATTGGTGCGTAACCTCATTAGTTGAATGAACTATAATTGACATACCGACTGACCTGCCAATTAATGTAACGGTAAAAAAATTGTTGCTCTTATATTTATTGCTTTTGTTTCTACTTTTGTATGGTGTTTCTAGTTTATGTTGAAGGTAAGTAAAAGTTAGAGAGTTCAGAAGGAAAAATTTTAATGGAGCCTTAGTAGGTTTTAGAATGTTATAAATTACATCAGCTGCGTAATTAGACTTAAGTAGATTTTTTTATGTGGAATTTATGTTATAGATGTATATTTTTTGATTTTTATTAACAAAATTTATACATTTATTATTTTAACATTAAATATTGCGTAATTTCCTATATGCAACTGATAATATCTAAAAAATGAATAATCGTATTAAAATTATTTTTTGTTCAAATATTAAATAATTATTTCTTTTATAAATTATCTTTTAAATTAAAAAATGTGATATAAAGTTAGTAAAATTTTATTTTTTATGCAAGAGGTACAACATTTCTGAAACAAAATAATCCTTTACTAAACTTACCGGAAGTCAGTAATTGAAGCAGCAAGACTAGAGCTGCCCACCTCATTTTGCACGATACACTATCTTCATAAACACAAAACGTACAACAATCGCGCGTTTCTTTTCAAGAAACTTTTGGGAGTCCCGTTTCCCGTGCGGCACTCGACAGTGAATGCGTTGTTGGAACTACCGTCACTGTATGGCTGTGATGATAACCTCTGACACGCATGCGCACGTTACTGACCTTCTAAAAAGCAAATTAAACTCACAAGTTTAATTTAAGTACGTGTCAAAAGCCTAGTAATAAATTTAATTGTGTAACATAGAGAAAATTCATTTAATTCATGAAATAAGGAATATTTTAAAAAGTAGAGACGAACTCTACAAAGCCAAAAAGGCTTTGTGTTTTCAGTGTTTGTAATTTTTAATATTTACGCTCCAGTTTTCATTGTGGAAATTTTGTGCTTATTCGTTCAGTAGTTGAGTTGATTTGATCTATTGTTTGAAAAATCTTTTTTTATAGTAATTTTAATTGATTGCGGAGTAATATTTACAGTAATTTAATTTATTCTTATTTCCTATCATCTTTTATAAATTTTACCTTAGATATGTAGCTATAACCATATATATAATATAACAGATTTTGCAAATAAAAGCTAGCTGAAATTCTTCAGATAACTTTGATAGCAGTTACGTGACTCAAATCAAACAGTCTCATTCAGAAGATCACTAATAATCTATAAATTAAACATGATTATCTTTTCCTACAAGTAAGTGCTTTTTTAGGAATTCATTCTATTTAGAGACTCTTAACTTATATTATATTAGTAGAACCTGCGGCTTTGCACGCGCTAAAACTACAAAAAATCTTAAAAAGGTAGGTTTCATACAAATATTCATCCCCTATTTTACCCTCTTATGGAATGAATTTAAAAAAATACTTAAACACGTATTCAATTGTACGTATTAAAGAGCATTAATACCAAGTTTCAAGTAATTCTGATAATATAAAAAAAATAATTCGAAAAAAGTAATTCTGATCATAAAAAATATTTTTTTTGTGCTGTATTATAACTTATTTTACCGTATGAATGAGATAGTCTCCCGCGGTTAAAAGGAGCCTATATTACTCTCCAGCCCTCCAACTATTTCGACACAAAAAATCACACCAATCCGTCTGTCTGTTTTGACGTGAAAAATGACAAATAAACAAACAAACACACTTTCACATTTATAATATTAGTATGGAATATACAGTAATTTTAATGATGTGTATGTTTATTTATTTATTTATTTTGATAAGGTTTGCTAGAGGTTATCACATGTTTTACAAGAAATCATTTACATTAAATAATTAAATAAAGTTTGAAATCAAACACAACTTGCATATTCTTATGTTCGTTTTCACAATTAAGAAGATTTTAGAAACATAGTAATTAATATTCTAGATTAATCATTAGGTTAAAAAAATTAAACAAAAATATAGCAACAATACAATTTACAAATGATAAAATTAATTATATAAATATCTATTATTTACAATGTGTATAAATGATGATAATCAAGGTATAGCCTATATAACTTTAATATTCATATAAGGTAATCTTAGATGCTCAGCGTCTACTCATATCCAGTGCCAAGTAATTTCGGGTCAGTAAGTGAGTGGCCCTCATAAGTTACAAGACTTGGACGAGTTATAGGAGTATCCTGCCAAATTTCTTGTTCCATGCGTCACTCTATAAACACTGACCTACTGAGCAAACTCATATTATGCTCTGATAAAAAATATTTTCCATGGAATAGTTGTTTTAATGCAGTTCCTGCTCTTCTTTTAACGTAAAGACCGTTTTTAAGTTTTATAAAATAGTACTTTTATTTACCATTTGATCATAACTTGGTTTAGTGTGCAGATGACATATGTATACAAGTAAATATAGGTATAAAAATCGCGCGTTAAATTAATTATATAATTTTAGAATTGCATATTAAAGTGGCTAGATTACGCTGAAGTTGACAACAAAATGATTTGATATATCTCCTTTCATAAAGCCAATATATTAATTCATGGATATTTGCTTATTTTTACTCGACTACGGCAAAGCCCAAAGGATAGTTATGTTTTAACGTGTATATTTGTATGTGTGTACATATTTCCAATCCTATTATCCCTCATAACTACTAAACAGCTTAAATTATTTTGATCATTGATTCATACGTCGTAAGATTCGTCATTATAACGCGAGTGTCAAACTAATTTATTTGTGTGTCTTTTAAAAACTATCTTCCAAATTCCAAGATTTTTAAGACGCAATGACAAAAATATATACAGCTTATATTCTTAAAAGTAATTTGGGATAAAAAATTGTTAAATAAAACTTCAAATGTCTTTACAAGAAGTATGTATGTATATTATTTCAGTTTTGTTGTTTTAAAGATGAATAAAATAGTAAAACGATGCTTTAATTTGAGTAATTTGAATCAAAGGTTATGAATGCTAAGAATTATATACAGATGATTATATTATTGCCATATCATGTTTCTATTTTCAATCTGACACTTGTTTTTCTCTTAGCTGTTCCGTGATATAATTACAAGTTGACCCTTGGGGGATCATAGAGTTCAGATTAATTTACCACATTAAAGAGAGAGTTCAAGAGCGATAAGCTTCTACGTATATAGTGAATATAAGAGAAACCAAGGTCGTCGCGTATTTTTGCCGATATATATAACTTGCCATATACTCTATATGGCGATATTTGTCCCTAGGTGCTAAACAGTAGCCTGTATGTTACTCCCGATCATAATATCGAAACAAAATTATAATAAAAGCCCTCAGCGGTAATGTATAAAGATTCCTTTTAGTGAAAGAATTTTCAGAATCAGATAAATAGTTTCAGATATTATCCGGTATATATAAACTAACAAACATTACCTCTATAATAATATTAGTATAGATTACAGTATGATTAGACACCACTAAATTTACAATTTTGAGTTCCAAAATGTAGTTCTTGTGATAGCATTAATATTTAAATAAATAAATAGCATCATTTCACTTGAAATAATAAAAAAATATATAATAAAACTCATAGTAAAATACTCTATGTACATATACTTTTTTATATATAATTTATATCATGAAATATTAAATTTATGGTATAAAACTGGACTTAATAATAATGTCCTCCTTAATCTTTATTATAACTATTATTTTAAGCCACTAAAGTAAAATAAAATATCTTATAAATAAAAGAAGTAATATTATGCGAAGGTAATGACAACACTTACTCGAGAAAAGGACCGATTTGGATGAGTTATCTTTTATTTAAAAGCTATTCTAATTAAAATAGTTCTTAGCTACATTATTGCATCTAGCTGTTCAAAACTTATGAACCCTGTCCCAAAGCGAAATGTGAAGTTTTATACACAAATAATAAAATATCTTATTATTTTAATTATTACCAATTAACTTACTATCGATCCTAACCCAATATAGCCTCGACCTGATGCTGCCACAAATGTAGTCACAAATCTAATCCCCCTCGAATTAATGAGATATAATTAATAAAAAAAACCGGCCAAGTGCGAGTCGGACTCGTGCACGAAAGGTTCCGTACCATTATCTATAAAAACAGCAAAAAAAGCATGTCTGTTGTATGGGAAATAAAATATTAATTCTATTTATATTAATTATTTATTTTTAAGTGAATATATATTTAAATACAATGTGAATACTTCAAGCGTCTACCTGTTGCCGTTATCAATATCGAACGAAAACGAACATAAAAATCACGTTTGTTGTATGGGAGCCCCCTTAAATATTTATATTATTCTGTGTTTTAGTATTTTTTGCTATAGCAGCAACAGAAATACATCATGTGTGAAAATTTCAACTATCTAACTATGACGGTTCATGAGATACAGCCTGGTGACAGACGGACAGACAGTCAGATATAATATATAGATAGTAATAGAGTCCCGTATTACCCTTTGGGTACGGAACCCTAAAAAGGTTGAATTTCATTATTAGGTACTATATTACTATGTATTCCAATTAGATAGCTGAATTTACTTTATTATATAACATTTATGAAGGAAACATTTTAAGGGCTACGCGCTATGAAATGGGTTGGCGTTTTGTTATGATTTTAATTAATTAAAATATAATAAACCTAATAAGGAAATATATATTTTATTTCATTTGAATTCATTTATTTTGTAAATTTCACTAAAATATTCTCTAATACTAATCCCTTTTCGTAAAATCCAAATAGTAGAGACGATATTAAAGAGAAACTTGAAAGTTCAAAGATATTTATAAAACTGTTAGTATTCAAAAGACCATTACTAAAGCCACAGACATACTTAACAAAGTTAAACCATTATATTGCTTACTTTTCATTTGTACCATGCCAACGCGACGTTGTAAATCAACAATAATGTAAAAGTATTTCAGTTATTTATTGTTATACAGTATATAAACGCAAAAATTACTGAACTGATTATAACTAACTTTTACGTAGTGATAACTTAAGACTCGAGTCAATATGTAGTATATCTTTTACTAAAGAAAAATCTTTCGTTTTCACGGGAAAAAAATAATAACTGGTTCAAGTCATCCTTAGTAATTGGCATGACTAACGCTGGCTAAGCATGTTAGGTTTATCTTCAGTCCGCAATATCAAGCATGACTCTATCACCTTAATAATTAAGGTACACTCGTAATAACTATTTATATTTAAAAACTACCTAAAAACGCACCCGAGTGAAGAGAAGAAAAACGTGTATGTGTACTTATGTACGCATGTAAGAAGTTATACTTCTTTAGCGTAACAAAACAAAAATATCTGAAGATTTCACACCGTATGTCACAACTCTCTATTTTGTAAAAGAAATGCAGCTAACTTATCATGTCGCTTTCAATTAAAAGCGACGCTTTTTTGGCTGTCGGCGTGTGCGCGAATCGTAAAAATTTTACCCTATTTTTTTTTCCAGACGTGCCAAAAAAAGTATAACTACAAAAAATATTGAATTGGGTTCTTTGTCTTTTGTAACAAAGCAATAGATGTTAGATTTTTAGCTATGATAACAAATATTTTCATATGTATACTCAATATAATTTTATCTTATCGATACCTAACATAAAGTAATCACAGTTAGTGAATCGGCAATGATGTTATTTTTTGATAGGTGTTTAATCCACTTTATCGGTTGATTGATAAAAATATAGTACATATATAGACATTTTTAAAATAATTAATAGATTTATTTGGGAATTAGACGGACACGATTATAAAAATGTATAAATTGCTTTTTGTATTTGCCGTATCGGTAATTGGTAAGTAATTATATAGTTTTATCATTATAATAATAATAGTAATCAAATAAATTAGTGAAATAATATTTAAAATTTATCCATAAAAGGACTAAAAAAGAATTAAACCCCAGATAAGAATAACGTTTAATCTATATGTATAAATACGTGAAGAGAAAACGTGAACCCCTTTTAAAGCATATTGCATGTACGGAGGAGAATGAGTTTTGGTATAGTTACATTTTATATAGAGAAGGACTGCAGAAAGGCAAATTTATTGACTCTCTTTTACCCGTGAATCCGCTCGCGTATTTTATTATTTTATTAATTATATACGTAAGTATATATATATATATATATATATATATATATATATATATATATATATATATATATATATATATATATATGTATATATATATATAATTTTGGATTTCAAGATAATACGCCTAATTTTCGACATTCAATAAAAAGTATATTTATCATTTATTTAGAATATTTTATTGTAAAATTGCCTTTATTTGAATTTAATCAGCCTTTTAATATATCTATCTATCTAATATATTTAAACGAGCAATTCTTGTATATTTATTTATACCAGCGATCTCGGAAACGGCTCTAACGATTTCGCTGAAATTTGGTCCGTTGGGGTTTTCGGGGGCGAAAAATTGATCTAGATTAGTTTTATGTTTGGGAAAACGCGTGTTTTCAACTTTTCATGCGGTTTTCTTTCGCATTATTCCACACAAAATATGGTCGATAATTTCTTATGCTCGAGCATAAACATCGTGATCAAGCGGCCAAGGTGCAAAATTGACATTCACAGGTGTCCGGGTTCCAATTCCGGTCGGATACAGATTTTACTTTTTTTTTTTGTATTTATTCTAGTGTTTAGCTTTTTTATCAAAAAAATACGATATAACAAAAAAAAACCGAGCGAAGCTCGGTCGCTCAGGTACTTTTAATAAACCTTTAAAAATCTAACCAGCTTTAACAAAAATTATGCATATTTTTCAATTTAGGAACCAGCATGCCACGTACATATATGTATTTCGTGTTTCATTATCAGTGGTACTTTTTTCAGTTTGCCAAGCGATACCATCAATAACCAGGCAAGGAAGCTATAATAGATATTTTGTGTACACAGTGTAAGTATTTTAACAAATTATTGCAAACGATCTAATTAATAACTTACGTCCCTGGGTGCGTTCTAAATAGATAAAAATAGTTGTTGCGAATGCACCTTAGGAGCTAGATATATGCTTTTGCCGATTTTTCTGTAGATCTTTTTAAGACATTCTATTTTCTAGTTTATTATTTCAATGTATCTTTTAAGGTGTAGCCAGCGTTAGCTCTGTAAACTAAGGAGAACTCGACGGAATCAGTTATTATGTTTTCACGTGGAAATTAATGATTTTTTTGTAGTAAAAGGTATCCTAAATGTTGACCTGAGTAATAAGTTATCACTACACAAAATTAATTCAAAATCCATTCAGTATTTTTTGCGTAAAACGCATACAGATATGCAGATTAACAGGCACATAGACAAACATACAAACAAAGAAAAATGTCATGAACTATTGTATTAGGGTCTATATTCTGTACACAATACTTTACAGTCATTCTTTAAAAAATATTTCAGGTACAGATATCGTTTAGCTACTACTTTATTATATATACAGATTATACTGTCCATTTATAGTTTTATTTATTCCATTGAATCTGTCGTAATGATTTGTGAATAAAACCTATTGCAACTAATGGTTATATGTTTAAGGAATAACACAAGAACACCAATTGAATTGGATTTGACTAACACAACAACACTCCAGGAGACTCTCCTTGCTACTAGAAACACAACAGTAATTATTCACGGACATCAGGGTTCAGCTTTGAGTTCATTGAACCCCACAGTGAAAGATGGTAAGTTAAAACAATCATAACAAAAACAATTAAATTCACAAATTATTTCATTATTAATTATGTATGTAAATCCCATCATTATTTTCAATCTAATCTAGTAATGAAGTAATTATTGTATTATAGTTTATGCATTATATTTTTTTAAATATTTATTTATTTATTAATTTACAATGGCGAGGTAGGTTTAACGTTTCAATTTAATAAAAAAAAAATCAAAACTTTTCTTGTATAGATTTGTTTTTTGTGTTTTCTTAATATTATGTTCTTTTCGAAACATAAATAAATTTCCATTAAAAGTCACAAAAAACCATTCCTACTTCTTTTTACCTCTTTGAGGAACTAAATACTCTTTCTTTGCATCTATAAGTCCTTATAAAATTTTCATAATTATCAAAATTTCAACTCTTAAGATGCAGTAGTTAAATCTAAGCCTAGTGCTCCTACGAGATAAATTTATTGATTAGATAGATTAAATAAATAGATTAAAACTATACATTTCTTTAATTTTAGCTTTGCTAGCCGTTCAAGATGTAAATGTAATCGTGGTAGACTGGTCGGTTTACGCATCACAAAGCTATAGTAACGCAGTTGCTGCTGTAGCAAGCGTTGGCAGCAACTTAGCAACTATTATAGCAGAATTGGTGGAAGCTGGCGTAGTATCGCTTGATAAATTGCACTTAGTAGGTTTCGACCTCGGCGCCCATGTTGCTGGATTTACTGGAAGAAATCTTGAAGGAAAAGTTGCAAGAATTACTGGTAAGAATTCACATTTCAAATGATCATGTTTTTTTGCGATACGAAAGGCCACTGTTAATTTAAAAAAAAACCTCCCACTTAGCTGTTTTTTATAAATACTAATAAAATACTGATTCTAGTTAAATGTTATTATAAATTATAGGTCTCAATCCCTCTGGAAGTCAATGGGGAAGCAATTCTCGTCGATTAAGACCAAGTGATGCTCTTTACGTGGAAATTTTACACACCGATGGCGGTGGAATCTTGAGTAATGGTGTTGGAGATGCTATTGGCACTGTTGATATTTACGTCAATGGTGGAAATCATCAGCCTGGCTGCTTCCTCAATAACCACTGCAGCCATAACCGTGCATGGGAAGTTTTTGCGGCCACAGTGGAAAGAAATCATTTATTAGCTAACCAATGTGGAAATAAACTTCAAATTTCATTGAATACTTGTCGTGGCAGAACTATTTCCGTCGGAAATAATGAATTATCAAAACTCGGGTAAAGTATATTTTATTAATAAATATTATTACGAACAATTAAGTAAAAATTTTAAGTAGCAAACTTTGACTTGGAATATTGTTTATGAATTCTTGACCTGCTAAATTTCTTAATCTACTAATTGAATTTAATTTCATCATCTAAATTGGACTGTTAAATTTCTTTACGACTACTATTAATCTTCAAATTTCATTGGTATATTCAGCCTTTTTTAATGTAACCACAAAAAATGCGTAAGAACGCGATCCCCTTATAAAGTAATATTTCATAGAATTCCTTGCACTTATTTAAATTTTAATATTGCTTTATGTTTGCAGAACTGGATTATACCGAGTCAACACTCGAAGAACGTATCCCTACTAAAGTATGATTAAAGATATTTTGATAAGCCCATTTGTCATTTTATTTAATGAATGTTAAGTAAATTAAAAATAATAATAAATCTCCTGACTCCTTGTTTTATAAAACTCCTAAACTGTAAGATTATAATATATATTTGCAAGTCTATATGAATTGCATTTAATGTATAAAACGCTTTGTTATAAACAACGTTTTCAAGGTAGCGTTTAGTTATTACACTACACTATGACCACTCAGATAGTCCTGGAACAATATATAATGTAGGTATGTGCTATAAATAAAGTAAGTAAACTGTGCCACCACACCACATCCGAGCGAAGAAAGGCTAATTTACTAGTCTATTTAAATAAAATGTTTTGTCCTGATTGACTGATGGATCAACGCACATCCTAAGCACCGCTGGTCGTAGAAACGTGAAATTTGGAGAATATATTTCTTATATGATTTAGGCACCCGATAAGAAAAGTTCATCCCCTAAAGAGGTAAAATAGAGGATGAAAGATTATATGAAACTCTGTTATTCTTAACGTGAAATGCACGGAAAGAGGCATTTAACTTTAAGATAAAAATGAGAAATATATCTATTATTATTTTTTTCGAAATTCATCCCTTATAAGGACAAAAAGGAGTGTTTATCACATCAATTATTTATATCAGATAATATGTAGGAAAAAAGTATTTATGATCAGAATTACTTGAAATTTGGTATCAATACAATCAAATAAATACTTGTTCCATCGTTTTTCGAAATCATCCCAAAAGGGGATAAAACAGGGGATGAAAGTTTGTATTTTTATATGAAATGCACGGAAAATGGTATTTATTTTTAAAATAAAAAATGAAGGCATACTTATTTATATGAGGTTTTTTTGAAATTCATTTCTTAAAGGGTTAAAAGGGGTGGTAATTATATTTATATGGAAGAAAAATGTTTAATTATCAAAATTACTTCAAACTTGGTATCAATGCACTTCAATATCATTAAATAAATCGTATTTTAGAATTTTCCTAAATTCAGCTGTTAAGGGGGTAAAAATGGGTGGCTTTATTTATTTATTTATTTATTTATTCGGTAATCATACAGCGTTATAAAAATATCTATAGTTTGAGTACAAAGTTAATAACAAGTATGGCCAAAATAGATTACTCTATTGAGATATAAATTTAATGGACAACAGAGTACCTACTTCTACATTAAAAAAAAGAAAGAAAAAAGAAAAGAAAAGTTGCATTATTTAAATTCATTACGCTAATGATATGCACATCTTTGCTGTGTTTACATGAACACATGTGCGAGTGTGTGTGTGTATGTGTGTGCATGTGTGTGTATGTATGTGTGTATGTGTGAGTGTATATATGTGTATATGCTTTGGCCCACCATAATGTAAATAAGCAAGATATACATATACATTATAGTGGCTACTTCTTCATACATTGAATACCAATGATAACCTCTGACTACGTCTTTGAATTTAATCTTTTGTAACTTATTCTTAAAGTTTGCTTTGCAATAAACATTAATAAAATCAGGGTCAGTTGTTAAAAGTAGCAGGCATAGACTTAAGAGTGGAATGCTTCTCATGTGGTTATTTTAGTAGAACCCAGAACCAGACAGTACATCCAACCATGTAGTACACAAAGAAGTTCCTAACTAAATTCTAACTACCTGTTTGAGACTTTTTTTGCGTATACTAAATTAAGTAAATCAAAGATAATAACATAAATGTACACATAATATAAATTATATTATAAAATAAATTCAATGGAAATTAAAAAAGAGCAATTTTTTTAGTACACGCAAGCGTAACCGCGGGCAGAAAACTTTTTTTTTTGTGCGATTCAGTGATAAACGAGCAGACAGACCACCTGATGGAAAGCAATACCTGTCGCCCATAACACCTACGGTTCATGCATTTAGGTTTTAAGTAACAAAAATGCAGAACCACAGGTGCGTTGTCACTGTGAGGACTAAGATGATATGCCTCTTGCCTGTAATTGCGCTGGCTACCTTATCCTTCAAACCGAAACGCAACAATGCAATCATTGTTGCTTGGCGGCAGAAATAGATAAGGGGGTGGTACCCATCCAGTCGGACTCCTCAGGCTTGACAGAGTCCTACCACCGGTAAACAGAGTCCTACCACCGGTGAAAACAAAAAAGAATGGTACTTTATATATGTAACTTAAAAAAAGAGGGAAAGGAACTGAATGTTTGTCAGTTGACGGACTGAAAGTTTCAGGTATACATAAAATTGGATCTTTAAAAATAACGTAGATGTTACCCTGTTGTGTATAAGACCAATATTAACCGAGTTTATTTTTATTTTTTTATTTTAAAGTCGTAAAAATTGTGTGCGAGTTGTATAATTATTTATTTTATTTAATATGTTGGGACTTTAATACACAGCACCATCTAGTTCCATGGTAAACTACGAAGCTTATGTTATGGATACCAGATAGTTGATACACTACACATATACAACTTTAAATACATATGTACATATTATAAATATAAACACCCATGGCTGGAGTACAAACATTCGTGCTCACAAATGTATGCCCCCAGCGGGACTCGAACCCGCGACCTCTGGCACAGCAAGTAGGGTCACTACAAACTGAGCCAAACGTGTCGTCAAATTGTACTCTTTATACCCGACTATTAGAAAAGGGTTATATTTTTCGCGTTTATCTTTGTATGTTTCTTTGTAATATTCTTTATTCTCTCATATCTTTCAAACCACTCGATGGATTTCTTTAATTAAGGTATCGTTAGATTTGTCTCATTAGTCTAAGTATTCTTAGATAGATGATATAAAAAAATTAAATATGAGGGCTGGAATCTATTCCATAATGTGAAAAAGAAAAAAATGCAAATCGAAGAACTATGTCAAGTGGGGTATCGTTGTATAAGTATTTAAAAATTATTTTAAGTTTCTTTCATCATTTTTCATTTAAAATAACAGTTTAGGATATAATAATAATGTCCTCCTGACCGATTCCGGCTACGGCGGCCAATCTCATTGAGACTAGCCAACTGCGCAGGAGATATTATAGTGCACAAGTGTACGCGCAGACACAAGTGCACTCTCTATTCCTGTCACTCTCATACTCCGGTGGAACGACTACTCGACGCGACCGGTGAGAGTTAAGGCGCAGGACCGACGGCTTTACGTGCTCTCCGAGGCACGGGGGTGAAACTTCCCAACTCCGGGCTGTTACTGAGGCTTACTATACAGAAAGACTCAATAACTAAACTTGGCCCAACCCGGGACTCGAACCCAGGACCTCAGGATGTGCAGCCGTACATGCTAGCCACTACACCACCGAGGCAGTCGATTTAGGATATATAATGATTTAAAGTTGGTTAACAACCATTCTCGGTAATTTTTCTACTTAAAAATACTTAAAAAGCTGTACATATATGTACATATGAGTATGTACATCTCGCGGCAAGGATGAAACATGTATGTCTTTGACTGCATAATACTATATTCCATCGTGAACTTGTTTTGATCTTTTTAGTTAGCTTTTATGCAGTCGGGTTTTTTTATTTTTATAATGTATTTATTTTCTGTAACTTTCAAAAGATTGAGTAGATAAATATGCAAGAAATAAAGATCGTGGAGCTTGCTAAATACTTGAAACTAAAATTATTTACTGAATATATGTACGTTAAATATCTTTCGAAATACTAGATATTAATTTGTTTTGTATATCTTTAAGCGGTAAGCTTTATATTCGGCGGTGTCCACTGACTCACAATCATATTCAAGCATATGAATATCATTACAGCAATCAAATGATTATAAGATATAACATAAAACCAAAGAATTTTTTTTTGAAGTGAAAACTTCTATAGGCAGATTTGGGTGGGGAGTAAATTCATGTAAGTCGTCATCGACATGGTCACGTGACGTGTTAACGCTAACGCTCAGAGTGCCGATTGATGTCAAAACCAGATAAATGTAAACAGTTTTAATTTAATTTAACAAATTTTAATTTAAGATCAAACAATTAATTTGAATATCCAAAAATAACAACTTTTTGTCTATAGTTTTCAGTTTTTGTTCCTGTCGGCAGTCGTCATGACTGCTTTTTTTTTGTAGTTTGAACGCAGGCGAAGCTGCGGGCACTGATAGTATTACATACAATTTATATTGTATAAACATAATACTTTCTTTTAATGCTTCCATCGCTTGTATCGATTTTTTAAACATTAGAAAGTCACCCTTGTCTGTAGTTTTATAATATGGCTATATAGATTACCTACTGGTTTTAAAGAGCTTAGCTCGTCTTCTTAACGAGCACAGTAAGGGTATTCCCAATGAGGCTTCTTATAATACCTTTAGCTGTTTAGTTAATTAAACGTGAAAAATTAACAAAACTTTTTTTAATTTTTCATCTATATTTTTATGTTACATACATTGATACATAACCTTCGAAAACGTTAGTTGATAAACTTCTAGTCAAGGAACGTAATAAAGTAGTTATTATTTATATTTATTTAGTATTAACGATGATGGATTGATACGTTACTAGGAGCAAAATGGTTTTAAACATGTAAAGCAACACTAGGTACATATATCACGTATTAGTAGCATTTGTGTTATATTAGTCTAGTATAGTAATAAGTGATCTGTGGTTATATTTAATAAATAATTCAAAATTTATTATATTTTAATCGTAACATTAACTACATTTCTTCAATATATAGTACTAGCGGCTCACCCTCGCTTTGCTCGGGTTCGCCTCTAGAAAAACAAAAACAAATCTATCCACAGGAACCGTACATTTTTCCGGGATAAAAAGTAGCCTATTTATTATTCTGATGTTAGAACTATATTACTGTAAATGTTCATTAAAATCCACTACGTAGTTTTTGTGTAATAAGCTGTATAAGTTACTATAGTTTTGCAACTATCCCAAGGGAACTTTTTAATTTTCCGGGATGACAAGTACCATAGATGTTGAAATGTATCTAAGATAAAAGGTACCACTATAAAATTTTATTTAAATCAGTCCAACAGTTTCGGAGATTAGCCCGTACAAAGAGACAAACAGACATAGAAACAAAGAAATTAACAAAAAACTGGATTTGTTCTAATTCTCTTCTGATATCCCCCTGACTCGGTTTCTAGCATTTTTTTTCTATATACAGACATTCGACCTCTACAGTTTTCTTTCAGTCTCTCTTTTATTATCATATCCGTGAAAAGTTAACAAATGGTAAATGTGGGGTAAACTTTCTTTAATTGTATAACCTCAGATTCGATCTACACCCTGGGTTTGTGGAAATTTTAGGTCGCTGGTATTTACAGCTATACGCGATATTAGACTACTTTGGCGGCATTTGTATACCGCCTGAAGTCCAAAAATTTTTTTTTCAGAAAATAATAATGTTATGTTTAAAATGCAAGAATATATTGTTATAAACAGATAATTATATGTATTTCCCCTTTTTTTTAGAATTTTTTTTTTGTTCATATATGATTCATGAACGTAGTGTAGTGGTTATTATCGTCTACGTCCAATGAGTCATATATGAACATTTAAAACAATTCGTGTTTATATCTTACAGATATCCTTTACATAATTTTTAGCTACTTTTTATTTTATTTTCACAATTTGAGGGTATCAGTAAAAAATTACAGTCTGTTTGAGTGATTTGGCGGGTATTTGCGAAAAGTATCTAAGTGATTGAAATATCGAAATAGAATTTTTTCTTTACAATGGCTCGTAAAATATATACGGCAGAAGAAATTGTATTTCCTAGGAAGATTCGGATGTATAAGATTTTAGTAGTGGTAGCGATGAAGAATATCAGCCCGATTCTGACGATGAAGAGAGTGAAGACACTGAGGTTATCCAAAACTTTATTATGAGGAGTTACCCAAATGGAAGTGACCCCTTTCTTACGCATTCGCTGGCACTTCGGCTCTGGATTTAGAAAATGTTTCACGTGAATTTCCATTTCATTCAGAGCACACTTCATCAAATTTAGGGACAGAATGGATTATGATGTTTTGCATGTAGGTAGAGAAGTTTCTGAAGAAGAAGAAGAAGAAGCAGAAGTTTTCTTCTTTCTGTCGTGACTGCTTCAATGAAAAACATGCTGATTGATGACAATGTGGTGAAATAGATGTTTTATGAATAAAAAAATGGTTTTTTTGTTCTTTGTTTATTATTGACAATTCCTTTGACTTCGCACATCAATAGTATCCGATACAAAAAAAAATCACTATATTTTTTGTTTTTAGGTTAGAAATAAGGTATTTTCCCACAAGTTCAGAAACTGATACAAAAGATATCGTATCACGTTCAAGGAGAAAAATGCACTTGAAGTTGTATGGAGAAATGAGTCACATATGATTCATGGACTTATCAGAAAACGTTCCTATGAGTCATATATGACTCATGGGACAGAGAAGTTGTTAAGATAACGAATACTAGAAAATAATAAATATATATTAAATTATATTTAAACTCATCCCTTTGGCTGCTTTTATCTATATAGTGCGCTCTAACACTGACTTGAACTGGTATTTTCAATGATTTCCTAAATTTTAAAGTCCGCATAAAGTTTTGCACAACTTTATAACTTTGTAACGTCGACCATTGTGCCCAGTGCTCATTGTGCCCATGCTTTTTTTACCCAATTAACACACGCAAGCGTGGTGGGTAACCAATCCCCGTTAAGTAGTGGGAAGATGATAGATAGATATAAAATAAATGAGACAAGTATACAATGTGTGTTGTGTTAAAATAATAATGCTAACAAAACTAAATAGTAAAGATATATTATATTTTGTGAATACTAATATAGATGATGATGATATCGTGCTGACTGATTTAGGCCGCGGCGGCCAATCTCACTAAGATTAGCCAAATACGCTGATATACTATAGTGCACAAGTGTAAGTGCTCCGAGGATTGAGGGTAAAAACCAACTTCCCAACTCCAAGCTGTCACAGAGACTTTCTTAACAGAAAGACTAAGCTTGGACCTTCCCGGGACTCGAAACCAGGACCTCCGGACCTAATGATGTTTTCTTTCACCGCAAGATGAGTGGTAATCATATTGAAATTTATTCGCATATATAAAAACTTAAAAAAAACTAGCCGATACAAATCAAATCACACCCACCGACTTCGAAAATATTTGATTAGAAATCTATAGTAAATAAATATATACAATAAGTAAATTATTTTAATATAAATGCGTGTACAAAAAAAGTCATGTGTCTCATATTCATTGTTGAGGAGTTCCGTCGCCGGAAGTCAATCCTGGGTGCATCAGCCATGTCATGATGGAATTTAGAACAGGCTATTATGGTTAAATCCATTTACAAAATTTCGTATCTTTGCTGTTCGCCGTTGAGGAGTTCCACTATCCACCTCCTGACTTCATCATTAGATCAGCTCAATAGTACCAGTTTATTGCATTGTTACTAAACTTACATAAGTAGGTACGCAAAATTTCAGCTTAATCGGAAACCGGAAAATGGATCAAAATTGATTTCTAAGATTTTATTACATTGTTAGTTTTCCTCGATTTCCTTGAGATTCCATCATCAAATATCGACAAAAAAATACATACAAGTGAACATAGAACCTCCTCCTTTTTGGAAGTCGGTTAAAAAATATCAGAGGCGCAAGACGCGAGATTTGAACCTGCTTCATTTGATTTGCGAAGCGAGCGCATTATCTCTGTGTTACTACTGCCTTAGTAAAAATTACTACAACTGTTCGGCTTCAATTCCAATATAACGATGTTAATAAGGCAAAATACAATATTTCTATAAATAATATATTTCATTTTTATTTCTTTTGCAGTGTACTATTTTATCCATACTAATATTATAAAGAGGCAGAATTTGTTTGTTTATTTGAACGCGCTAATCTCTTTTTGCATTAGATAGCCTTTTTTTGAGGATAGTTATAGACTTTAAATTATCATGCTACTATCTAAGGGAGGGGAATGGTAATATAATGTATAATCTATACT